>CM066034.1:575024773-577898106 GCA_033557465.1 Ichthyophis bannanicus | reverse complement strand
TACTGCTCCAAATCCGAAGATTGGAGCCAAGCCTGGTGGCGGGCTCTGATGCCCGCGGCCACCACCCGAGCCGATGTCTCGAAGCAGTCATAGGAGACTTGAGAAATATACTTGGAGCAATCCGCCACTGATTTCAACAGGATGCGGAACCTGTCAAGGGGCTCTCCCTCGAGGCCCGGTCGCAGAGGAACATACCCATATATAATTGGTATGCCTGGATGTGACAGGAGAGCATGGAACCTTGATAGGTCTTGCAGCCCAGGGTGTCAAGGGCTCTAGACTCACGGCCCGGTGGGACCAAGGAGTGGGACTTTGGGCTTTTCTGCTTTCTCATGGCCGATTCCACCACCATCAAGGTGTGTGGAAGTTGAGTCTTATGGAAGTCTGGCCCTCGCTGCACCTTGTACATTGTGTCAAGGCGCTTGCTCACAATGGGGACCCGAGGCCGGGGTCTCCCACATGCGGAGCAATAGCCAAGATAGAATCGGCAGCACTGGCATGGTGAGGGATTCCCTTGGCGGGGACTCGTACTGAAAAATATCAAGTTCCTCAGCACAAGGGTCTTCCTCGGCCTGGGTGACCAGGTTGAGGGCCCGAGCCATATCCCGAACAAACACCAAAAAAGAGGTGTCCTTGGGTGGCGAACGCTGCTGGAGACCAGGCGACGAGGGGTCCAATGGACAATCCCGGTGGGTGCGGGTCTCCCGGGATGTGTCCCCATCGTATTTCCAGTCAGAGAAATCGGTCGAGGGATCTGAGCTGGGCGGTTCACCCTGTCCAATGGCTGGCGTCCTGGAGCCAGAAGCCCTGGACGATCTTACCCCCGAAGAACGGGAGAGCGAGCAAGACCGAGGTCGAGGACCCTCACGAGGCCTGTGGCTCTCGGGGGTTTCCTGGATGGATTTGGGTGTCCCACACGAGGGACCCACGGTCTCTGGACGCAAGTCAGCGAAGATGGCTGTGAGCGCCTGCTGGGAAGCAATGAACGCAGAAACGCTGCATTCTACTGCCAGCATACAGGACTTCCACGCGGGCGTGGGTCTCTGGGACGCCGATACTGGGGTCACTGGATCAGGCACAGAGGAGGAGAGGGGGTCCTCACCAGAACGACCCTCAGGAGACTGGGCGCTTTCACCAGAGACCTCCATTTCTCTGCAAGGTACCTTGCAGGGCCGCTCCTTGTCTGACTTTCGGGAATGCCGAATGGGGCTAAGCGACCAGGCGCAGGAGCGCTTGTGCTTGTCGGGGGCCCCAGACAGTGACTTCGAGGCCTCCTTTTTGCGAAGTTCCACCTCGGGGGACCCCTGGTTCGCATGCCACCTGGAACGAGGTGCCACAGGGGGAGAGCCCACCAGAGGGGAGATGACAGAGGGTGCCACCGGGGACTCCACGGCAGCCTTTCGAAAAATGTCTTCGGACTTCTGCTTACGGCTGAGCAGGGCCTTAGAGGACATTTTCTTACAGAGCGAACAGAGCTCTGGGTCATGGTCGGCTCCCAGACACCTTAGACAGCAGTCATCAGTGTCCATAAGCGACATGTTCCTAGAGCATCTATCGCAATTTTTAAACCCAGTGGCCATGGAGGAAAAAATGACCCCTGCGAGGTCGAAGAACCACGCAGCCAGCGGTTGGACAGAAAGAAAAAAGGGCGCGAAGCCCGGGAAGAAAAAAATTTAGAAAAGGTATCCCCGCGAGCTCCACAGAGAGCAAGGGGAGGACATCTAGATGACCGGTGCAACCGGAAAAAAGGGATACAGCCTGTTAAGGCGAAGAAAATGAAAACGTTTTCCGAGGGACGAGGACGTGCGTCTGAAGGGCTCCGCGGAAAAAGGGAGACTGAGCAAGATGGCACTCTTGGGCGGGAAGAGGACCACGCATCCGTGGTAGCAATCCCAAAGGCTTTCTTTGAAAGCTGGGGAATTGCTCCGCGCGGGCTCCATCGGTGCCGACACACATAAGTGAGGACTGACTTCCTGCTTGTTCCTGGAGAAAATAGGATATAGTGGTAAATGAGAAAAATACCAGAACAGCATTGATAAGAGGTATCAGTTCTAAGCAATTATTCTATGAGTTGTGTGGAGTGGGAGAAGATCCTCAAGTACCAAGAAATGTAGTCAGAGACCAAGAACATTTGTTAAAAAGATACTGAAATATTTCCCATTTTACGGGATGCCACGAGCTTGATTAAAAGGAATTTAAGCACACCCTGATAGGTTGCCTATACATGTTATATCCTATGAACTCCAGAAGGAAGATCTCTTTGGCACAATAGAAGAACTTTGGCAAGCATTAGCACTAAATTTGAGAGACTAAAATCATACTACACATTTCCTGGCATGGGAGTGAGGTTCATGGCTTCCATTTCTGGCACGAGCGGAGATGGTAGCTTAAGTGCTGAGCTTCACACAACCCAACCTCAGTTACCTCGCTCCTAGCACCAAAGTCGAGCAAATTCACTCCAAGCACAAAGTGCCAATAAGATTTAGATAGTGGTTGCAAAGGCGATGGCAGGAAAAAAAACATCCACTAATCTGGGTCCATTTGCTTTCAAAGGCCCGAGCAAACCTGTGGCAAAAACAAGGAAAAGCTGTGGGCACTAGCACAAGGAGATTTGTCCCATCCTGCTTTTTTTAAACCCTACATGACCTCATAAAAGGTCTTGGCAAGGAAGGTGGCCTCAGATAATGGTGAATTGTAGACCGAAGGGGTATAGACACAGATACTTGACATTATCTGCATGCGGCCATCTTGTGACATTTTGTAGCTCCCTTCGTTTCTGCAGGGCCCAAGTGGATATATCAGCATACAATCTACTTTGCAGTTTTACCACTGAATTTGTCCAAGCTTCCTGGCTGTCATTAACACCGCTTCTTTTGCGGCATACTCATGAAATAGTGCTATTATGTTTCTAGGTCTGCCCTCATGTCATCGCCCCATTGCTCTATGCGCCTTCTCAATCTTAAAACAATAGTCTGATGTTACAAGGCCACCTGCCTGAAGAATGGCCATGCTGATGTTCTTTACTAGAGAACAACCTTTCTGGCACTCATCCTCTTCCAGAACACCTCTAATGCGGAGGTTGTTCCTCCTGGCATGGTTCTCCACATCTTCAAGCTTTTCTCACAGTTTGCATTGTTTTTGGTGATAAGCTTCTCTTTCTTATTCCTCCAATTTTCCTTCTATACTCTCAATCCAGTTCCCATTTTCCACGAGGTCTACCTTCACTTCCTTCACCCATTTGGGGACCACCACCTGGAAGCCAGCAATGTCATTCTTTAGCTCTTGAAACCAGCTGGCTATTTCACTTTGTAACAGGGCCAACTCGCCATCACCTTCAGGTGAGTCTCTGACCAGCTACCCTTTTTTCTTCAGTGAGCTCCTTGGCATTTATGGTGCGATGATGGCGGCTCCCTGATGCAAGGATGGTACGGCTGGAGTATAGGGTGGTGTCAACCAGACGGCAATATTCCAGAAACCCAAGCTCTGAAACGAGAGCACATTATTTGGAGATCTAGGCCACTCAACGAGGTATTTCTTCAAAGAGCGAAAAGTCTTTGATGTATTACAAATTCCAGCTATATCACTATGGGAAAATTGTTTGCAAGGTGTCTGAGACCCTAGGGAAATGCGGATGGTTCATGCGCTCAGAGATAAATCAGGGCAATTACACAGACACCCCAAAAATAGCATGCATATTTTGAACCTTTTATCAGACCCTTTATAAAAGGAACCAAGTTTCACCCACTAGGATAACAGACTCTCTCAGAGATCTATCACTGCCCTGTCTCACAGAAAAACAAGTGCACTCTCTAGGGGCTCCCATTACTATAGAAGAGGTGTCACTAGTGATTACTCGGGTGCAAAGTTGTAAAGACCTGCCCCCGATGGATCTACAGTCAAATTTTACAAGCTTCTGCAAGAACAACTGGCTGACCCTCTGGCAGCAATGTATTGCACCCATACCCAAACAGGGAGTTTCTCCTGGGGCGATAATTGAGCCCACATAACCTTAATATCTAAATCTGAAAAGGACCTTGTACATGTGGGATCATACCGTCTGATATCGCTAATTAATTTTGATTCGAAACTGGGCTAAAATGTTGGTTGAGTGCTTAGCGCCACTATTACCGAATTTGGTACAGAGCTCACAGGTCGGGTTTGTGAGGGGAAGGTATGTTGTTAGTAATATGCTTAAGATAATAGCTTCATTAGAATGGATAAGTGAAAAACAGATCCCGTCGTTATTATGGAGTGGGACTACCTCTTCCATTTGCTCCCTCTATATGGCTTAGGAACATCCTTTATCCAAATGGGTCATATGTTATATACCAGGACGACCACGGCAGTGCTGGTCAACGGATCAACCTAGGAGACATTTGAACTGGGAAGAGGAACACGACAGGGTTGCCCGCTGATAAGGGTGTTGGGGTCACTTGGCAATAGTGATCATAGCATGATCACATTTGATTTAATAAATGAAAGAAGGATGGCAAGGAAATCCACAGTACTACCATTTAATTTTAAGGGAGACTATGATAAAATGAGGAAAATTATTAACAAAAAAGACTATAAGGAGTAGCTGCAAAGGTTAAAGAATTACATCAAGCATGGGCATTATTTAAAAATACTATCTTGGAAGCCCAGAGCAGATGTATCCCATGCTTTAAGAAAAGTGGGAGGAAGGCCAAAAAACTGCCAGCATGGTTTAAAGGTGAGGTCAGAGAAGCCGTTGCAGCCAAAAAAGCATCTTTCACGAAATGGAAAAAAGATCCAAATGACAAAAACGGGAAACAACATTTCAACAAGCATTGCCAAGTTAGATGCAAGGCATTAAAAGAGCAGGCAAAGCGAGAATTTGAAAAAAAAAGCTTGCCATGGAAGCAAAAATGCATAATAAAAACTTTTTCAAGTACATTCATAGCAAAAAACCTGCAAGACAGTCAGTTGGACCATTGGATGATAAGAGGAGTAAAAGGGGCACTAAGTGAAGGCAAGGCCACAGCGGAGAGATTGAATGAATTCTTTGCTCAAAAGAGAAACAAACCAAACAAACTAAATATATATATCACCTTACTGATCCCGATTCTCCTCCTCCACCACAACACCAACAGCCATTATCCACTCACCAATATTCCTGTTACAACCACCCACATGGCACAATACCTTCCGTCAATCAATCAAAAGAAACACCAGAGTTATAATAATCCAACCAGCACCATTCGCCACCAGCCACTACAAACAGACCATACAGAAACCCCCAATCAACATAGTATTCATTAATGCCAGATCTATACATAATAAAACCAACACAATTACAGATGATCTACAAATCACACCAAGCAGATATTCCCTGCATCACTGAAACTGGCTGAAAGACACTGACCAGATCATCATAAACCAAGTCACATCTTGCACCCACACATCATACAATTGTCCCAGGATCAACAAAAGAGGCGGAGGGGTGCTAATACTAGCTAGATCCGATCTAAACCTCAAACCCTCTAAGTCGATAAGCACAGATCACTGCAACATATTAACCATAGAAAATAGGCACCTTTCCGTCTGCATTACATACAGGGCCTCCAATATCACTGACAAGGAATTATCCACCATACTGGAAACAGTGTGTGCAAACTCTGCTCACAAACCGGTCATACTATTAGGAGATCTGAACCTCAGCTCGGTACTCAAAGACTCAACAACTTTCCTCACAGCAATGGAATCTCTGCAATTCGCACTGCTACACACGGGTCCTTCTCACAGACTAGGTACCACCCCAGACCGCATATTTGGGCTGAAAAACTTCCTTAAAGATAACGTAACGCCCCAAGTCATACTGATACCCTGGTCGTACCATCATGCTATTCACTTCAAACTGCAAACCCCACTCCAAAGATCAACACAGAATAAATTTCAAGCAGAAAGAAGATGCAAAGGTTTTAATAAA
Organism: Ichthyophis bannanicus; assembly: GCA_033557465.1. NCBI lineage: Eukaryota > Metazoa > Chordata > Amphibia > Gymnophiona > Ichthyophiidae > Ichthyophis > Ichthyophis bannanicus. The sequence continues at coordinate 577,892,159 of CM066034.1, read as the reverse complement.
GAACATTTCCTGAAGGCAACCCTCCAGAAACTACTGCAAGACTTCGCCAACCTAGAAGAGGCTATTTAAACATGGAACATCACCATAGCTGCAGCAGCTAGAGCTCCCCCGTGTACCAACCACTATTGCACATCTAGAACCTCATCAGCTCCCTGGTATTCTGTGGAGATAAGGGAAGCAAAAAAAAACTATGAAAGCTGAAACGGCATTGGAGACAAAACAAAACACCAACCACATTAAAAATATCAAATAAAACAGGAATACAACAACATAATCAACCAACACAAACAGGAGTATCATACCAACCTCATATTTAGATCAAGCAATAAACCCAGAGAACTCTGAGGGTGGACTGTCTCTTCTGTAGTCTGGGAAGGATCCTTTGTCAGTGTGCGTACAATCTCAAACCTTTGCAAACTTCCTTCTCGCCAGACTCAAGCCTGACTTACCACAACTGGGCCAATCATAACACCCATTATCCTTCCCCACACACAAATGGGGCGAGTTTCACATACCCATGACTATTCAAGTCACAAGCACCATCTCTGATCTAAATGCCTATACAGTACCCACTGATCCATGCCAGATAAGATGAATCAAATCAGCCAAAGATTAGCTTCTCCTATTTATCCACAAGATAAGTAGCAACTCCTTAACTCAAGGATATATGCCCCTCACACTCAAGCAGGCAACCATCCGACCAATCCTCAAAAATAAAGCAGCAGACAATACAGTCCCCACATCTTACTGCCAGATATCAAGCCTACCATTCTTAACAAAAATCATTGAAAAGACAGTACAGCATCAATTACAGAACCACATTGACTCATGTCCCGCTCGATCCCCAACATGGATTTCGACCCAACCATAAACCCTACTCACGCAACTGACAACTTAATCAGAAAGGTGTACTCCTCATCTTTATCAACATCTCTACCACTTTTGATACAGCAGCTCACAGCATCCTTCTAGACAGACTCAAAGTCACCGGGCTCCATGGCACAACTCTCAAGTGGTTCCAGTCATACCTCAGCAACCGCCACCAACAAGTCAAAGTTGGAACAAACACTTCAACCCTATTCACTACAGAGCAAGGAGTGCCACAAGAGGTCTCACTGACCACCCTACTCTTCAACTTGTATGTTCAACCCATCTGCAGAATCTTCAATAAGTATAACATCCAATATACCATTTATGCAGATGACATAATGGTATACACCCCAATCCACCTTGACCTACCAGACTATACGAACATAACATGCATACATGAAATGAACAACTGGCTATCAAATAATAACCTTAACAAACTTTAAGAAGCCTTAAATTATCATGAGGAACACTTCCTTTATGCCCCCAGAATCAATCACCTTGGCAAATGTTTCTATCCCAGTAAAAGAAGAAGTGAAGTACCTAGGAATCACCCTAGACACCAACCTAAACCTAAAAGCGCACATCAACAAAATCTCTCAAAATACTTATTACAAAATAGCTACTATCCGTAGACTCAAACCTCTCCTCAACCAGGACAACTTCCGCACAGTATTTCAAGCTATCATTTTTCCATTACTTGACTACTACAGCTCTATCCTCAATGGTCTCCCGAAACAAACTATCAAGCCATTACAATTGGCTCAAAATACGGCTGCCCAAATCATTGCCGGCTCTACAAAATCTGCTCATAACACACCTATCTTACACCAGCTGCACCGGCTCCCAATCACCTCGTGGATCAGATTCAAAACAGAGCTGACCATCTTCAAAATCAAACAAAACCTCTCAGTGCTCACACTACAGGAATAAATCAGCACCCAACCAAACAGACCACAAAGACAACAGAACAGTGGCAGCATCCAAACACCCAGCGTATTCACCAAAGCAAAGAACTCCACAACCAAAAGAGCTTTATCGTCAGCAGCACCTGCCATCTGGAACTGCCTTCCTCAAGCACCGAGATCCACCACAGACTTAAGACTTCTGAAAAAAGCTGAAAACATTCTTCATTACAGAACACTTCAATGACTTAACACTGCAATCCATGCCCCAAAACACCCACCAAGCCTGAACATCATCCCCCCCCCCAATGCTCTGACCAATCAACGTAGAAATGTTTAAATATACATATGTTTTGCTTCCAAGCATGTCCCCCCACCTATTCCATGAGTTCCCTGTAAAATTGTTGAGTTCTACCATAAACCGCTTTGATTTTTATGATAAGGTGGTATAAAAAACATGTTAAATAAATACTGAAGATGATGTAGGAAATTTAACCATGCCTGAAATGGTATATAAAGGCGATGTATCGGAAGAACTGAAAAATATTGATAAACCGGAAAGATGTATTACAATTATTTGATAAACTGAAGAGTACCAAATCACCTGGACTGGATGGTATTCATCCAAGGGTATTGAAAGAACTGAAATATGAGAATGCAGACTTACTATTAGCAATCTGTGAACTATCATTAAAATCAACTGTAGTAACTGAAGAGTGGAGAATGGCCAATGTAAGGCCAGTATTTTAAAAGGGCTCCAGGGGTGATCCGGGAAACTACAGACATGCGAGTCTGACATCAGTACTGGGCAAAATGGTAGAAACCATTATAAACAATAAAATTACTGATCGTGTATATAGTCATGGTTTAATGGGAGAAAGTCAACATAGATTTAGCCAAGGAAAGTCTTGTCTCACCAATCTGTTATATTTTTTTGAAGATGTGAATAAACAGGTCGACAAAGGTGAGCTGGTTGATAATGTGTATCTGGATTTTCAGAAAGCCTTTGACAAGGTCCCTCATGAAAGACTCTTGGTGAAATTAAAAAGTCATGGGATTGGAGGCAGTGTAGTATTGTGGATCAGAAACTGGTTAAAAGATAGAAGGCAGAGAGTAGGGCTAGATGGCCAATTTTCTCAATGAATAAAAGTAAATAGTGGAGTACCCCAGGGATCTGTGCTGGGCCTGCTGCTTTTTAACATATTCATAAATGATCTGGAAAAGGGAATAACGAATGATGTGATCAAATTTGCAGATGACACAAAATTATTCAAAGTTGTTAAAACCCAAGAGGTTTGTGAAAAATTGCAAGAGGACTTTGAAAAACTGGAAGACTGGGCATCAAAATGGCAGATGAAATTTAACACAGACAAATGCAAAGTTATGCACCTAGGAAAGAACAGCCCAAACTTTGGCTACATGACGCAAGTTACCACCTTAGAAACCACCACCCAGGAAAGACATCAGTGGATAATATGTTCAAACCCTCCACCCAGTGTGCAGCGTCAGCCAAGAAAATTACTAGAATGCTAGGAATCATAAGGACAGGACTGGAGAATAAAACCAAGGATATTATAATGCCTCTGTATCATTCCATGGTTCGACCTTGAATATTGTGAACAATTCTGGTCGCCATATCTTAAAAAGGATATAGCCGAATCAGTAAAGGTACAGAGAAGAGCCACCAAAATGGTAAAGGGGATGGGAGGATACCCCTATGAGGAAAGGCTTAAAAGGTTAGGGCTCTTCAACTTGGAAAAGAGAAGGCTGAGGGGAGATATGATGGAAGTCTATAAATTCATGAATGGAGTGGAATAGGTTAATCTAGATCGGTTGTTTACAGCATCAAAAAGTAGAAAAACTAGAGAACACACAATGAAGCTACAATGTAACCTATTTAAGGCTAGTAAGAGAAAATATTTTTCACTCAGTGTGTAATCAAACTCTGAAATTTGTTATCGGAGGATGTATTAAAAACTGTTAGTTTAGCTGGGTTTAAAAAAGGTTTGGACAAGTTCCTGGAGGAAAGGTTCATAAATCATTATTAAAGGGGACCCGGGACATCCACTGCCTGCCCCAATACAAGCATTTATTTATTTAGCTGTATTTATATCCCGCTTTTCACCGGGTCGAAGCGGCGTTACATAAAAGGGTGGGGAAATTAAGTAAGGGTGGGGTCATCACCGGGGAGGCAACGTTAATGATTTGGACATGGTACAGACTTTGGACATGGGATAGGCTTTGGACATGGGCAGGTTAATGTAGTTTTGGATCAGAGGTTTTTGGCGGACGAGATCAGAGGTTAGTGTGCTTTTTGGTGGGGGTCGTGTTGAAGTATTCTTGGAACAGGGTGGTTTTCAGCTGTTTCCTGAAGGATGGTAGATCGGCATTGTTTCTGAGATAACTCGGTAGAGAGTTCCATAGGGATGGAGCATAAAGTTCAAAGGCTCGATTGCAGGTCCGTTGCGAGCATTTGGTTTTTTTGTGAGGGATGGTGAGGGAATTGCTGGAGGTTTGTCTGGTAGTTCTGCCGTGGGCCGGACGGGACAGTAGGGTGCGAAGCTGGGAGTTTTGTGCTTGATGGATGGCTTTGTGGGTGAGTAGGATGGCTTTGTATTTAGACCTTGCTTCGAGGGGAAGTATGTGTAGGTCTTTCAGAATTGGGGTGATGAGATCGGCTTTCTTTGCACTCTGGATGATTCTGGCCGTGGTGTTCAGTGCTGTTCGGAGGGGGTTGGTCTGTGTGGCTGGAAGGCCGTGGTAGATTATGTTGCAGTAGTCCAGATGTGGGAGCGTCATGACTTGCATTACAGTTCGGAAGTCTTGATGTTCAAGAAGGGGTCTAAGACATTGTACCGTTCTTGCCTTGTGGAATATAGTTCCGGAGGTTTTGGTGATTTGCTGTTTTAAGGTGAGGGCTTGGTCAATAATAATGCCCAGGTATCGTATTTGTGGTTGTATTCTAATGCTTGTGGGTCCTATGTTGAGGTGTGTTGGTGGGGTGAAATCTGGGTCTCTAGTGACTATGAGGGCTTCTGTTTTCTTCATGTTGATGGATAGGTTGTTTGCTTGTAACCAGTCGGACACCTCGGAGAAGCATGCTGATAGATGGGTGTTTGTTGGGTTCGTGGTTGTAATGGGGGCGTAGAGCATGATATCGTCAGCATATATGTGGAAGCTGATGTTGTGGGTGCGTATGACTGAGCAGAGTGATTGGAGGTAGATGTTGAAGAGCATGGCTGACAGTGTGGATCCTTGGGGCACCCCTTGGTGTTGCTGGAATGGGGGGGATGTCAAGGTGCTGGTACGGATTAATTGTTTTCTGTTAGTAAGGTAGGACTGGAACCATTTTAGTACGGTGTCTTTGATCCCAATTGTGTGTAGTCTGTGTATGAGGACGTTGTGGGAGATGGTGTCAAAAGCAGCAGATATATCAAGGAAGATCATGGCATATCCAAAGTGTTTTTCTTGTGTTCAAGCATTGTGAAACCTGTGTCTTTTGAGGAAACTGCTAGGTAATTGTGACCTAGACTAGCCACTGTTGGAAACAGGATACTGGGCTTGATGGACTTTGGTCTAACCCAATATGGCATATCTTATGTTCTTACGTTGATTGGTCAACCTGTGAAATGGACCTGTATGCTTATAGTATCAGACAAACTGGCTCCCTCTCGGCCCAAGGGCTCTTGAGCGCAGCTTCTTGTGCAAAAGGCATGTGTGGTGGGGAAACAATTCCTCTTGCAGTACTGGAGAGAGGACACAGCTCAATCATTTTAGGAATGGCAAAATGGGTTCCACCACCTGATATTAATGGAACAAATGGCATCCACAGGGAGGGCCAAACATTGGGCATCCTTCCTGGCAGTGTGGGGAAGCTACATAGATACACTGACATCGGCAGCTTGAAATGAATTAACACTGTAGAGCTGGGCCTGATAGGACAGAAGTGGGCTACCGGGAACAGCTAATCATCTAGAGAATTAACTGATGCTCAAGTGGGAGCCCAGGATCCAGGGAATGTGAGTCAGAAAGTGCCCAGACTGGACAATCTGTTTACAGGGGTCAACAACTTGGGGATCTCAAGACTTTAATGGTTGATTTTTTTTTAAACTCTCAATTGACCTCCCTTAGAAGTCCATTGGAGTTTCAAACCCTACTTCACCTCCCGGTATAAAGTAGGCATTCAGCATGAAGCAGAAAACCAGCTTAAGTCAATTGAATATCCCGTTAGTTAACCAGATAAATATTCAGCTATAAAATAATCAGGTTAAACTTATCTCCTTCTGTCTCTCCATACATAGTGTAAAATAGTTATTAGCTACTGATACTATAAGTAAAACCGTTCTTGTGCCATTGTACCTGGTATCTGGTTTTCTAATATCGGTTGGAATTGGAATGTCCCAGATGATCACAACTTCAATGTTTGCAATTTTTTTCAGGGCCACGATCCCAATACATTTTTGATATGCAGCTCATTAACATGCATTACCCACTGCGTTTAGATAAGTGTATTGATTTACTTCCTATCAGGCACAGATGTTTGTGAGCTAAACCTCTTCTGCATCAGAAGTTATATGAGAACACAAGAAAATCTGTGCTAAACCTGAAATAAACCACTGACCTAAGGATAGTGTGGTTTATTACACTGGCCCCTTAGTTTGCAAAATGCTTTGACCTTACATGTTTTAAATGCTTGGAAGTGAGCCTGATACCCATAAAACAGCAAGGAGCAGCAGATGCAACTCTAAAAGGCAAAGGTACTACTTTAATAGCTTAGAGGAAGGGGATCAGTGTGTTAAGATTCCATATGGGAACTTATATATGCACCTAATCACAGCAGACATACTAGGTGGATCATTTCAGCCTTTATCTGTCATTGTTTACTATGTTATTAAAGAAGCAGAAGGGAAGGTCACATTTTCTGCATTCTCAGGCTAGTGTCTTCAAATGGGTTGGTTTCATGCATATCAAGACAGAGATGAACCTTATTTGTTTGTTTGTTTTTTTAATACTGTTTAATAACTTCTGCATAATACATACAGCAGAAATCTAAGAAGGTGAAACCGCCCTCAATAGCAATTTTTTGTTTTAGCAGTCTGTCCCTAAATTTTACATTATAAAAATAAACAGAAACAGATAAAGCACAGTTACTCACATGTAACAGGTGTTCTCTGGGGACAGCAGGAATCAGTCCTCACATATGGGTGACGTTGGCACAGGTTACCTCTCCCCAGCTTTCAAAGAAAACCTTTGGGAGATGCACCACACATGCGTGATCCCCTTCCTGCCTTAGGGTGCCATCTTGCCTCAGTATGATGACATGGTCAAGATGGCAAAAAAAAAAAAAAGCAACTCCATGGAGTGGAGGGAAGGTTGTGAGGACAGATTCCTGTTTCCCCAGAGAACATCTGTTACAGATGAGTAACTACGCTTTCTCCGAGAACAAGCAGGAAGTCGGTCCTCACATATGGGACTCCCTAGCTACAGGCTACTGAAAAAAACGACAAAAAGTCATGGGTGATCAGAAAAAGGTGAACCGTGAGAAGCAGTGATGGAGTCAAGGAACAGCAGACCCACGAGTGGCCCCAAGTGTCAAGCAAGGAACCAGATCTCCGGTAGCCTGAATATACCGAAGGGCCAGAGGGTACAAGTTGCCTTACACCCCAAACAAATGAGGGAGTACTGCCTGGCAAAAGGCACTGTCCCAATGGGACTCCCTCTCCAGACAGCAGTGAGCTGCAAAGGTCTGAAGACCAGGTGGCAGTCTGGCAGATTTCCGACAAGGGAACAGAATGCAGGTTCGCCACAAAGGCTGCCATGGCCCGAACGCTCTGCGCCATGAAAGCGCTCCAGCAAGAGACCAGCCTGCTCTTAGGCGAAGATGATACAGTCCGCCACCCAAATGGATAGGATACGCTTAGAGACTGCTATCCCCAGTCGATTTGGGTTGTAGGAGATAAACAGCTATGAGGAGTGATGGTGGGCCTGGGTATGCTCCAGATAGTAGGCCGGGGCCCATTTACAATCCAGAATGTGGAGAGCAGCCTCTACCCCGTTAGCGTAAGGCCATAGGAAGAAGGTGGGGAACACCACCTCTTGTTAGAAGTGTAATGGAGACACCACCTTAGGCAGAAACCTGGGATGAGTGCAGAGCATGACCCTGTTCTTGTGGAATCTGATATAAAGTGGATGTCTCACCAGAGCCTCAAGTTCACTAACCCTGAAAACGGAGATAAGTGCCACACATTGAGATCCCACTCTTCCGCAGGGGGCGGTGGCCTTGAGAGCAGGAGGTCCCTCAGGAAGCGAGTCACAAGGAGCTGAGTGGAGAGGGGCTTGCCCTCGACAAAATGGTGGTGCACCAAGAATGCGCTGAGATGCATTCTGAAGGAGTTGGACTTCAGCCCAGCCAGTACCAGCTGGACCGAACAGGAGAAAGGTTTGATCCGCTTCTCTGCGCAACACACCAACAATCTCCACCATTTGAAAGCATAGGCCTGGCAGGCGAAGGTTTTGCAGGAGGCCAGAGGACCTCTTCCACCTCATGAGAGATTGAAGTGTGCCAAGGCTACCCTTTCACAGCCAGGCCATCAAAGTCAGGGACCCCAGTTTGGGGTGCAGTTGCGAGCTGTCCTCCTACAACAGCAAGTCAAGGGCGCACGCCAGTGGAACCGGGGTGTCTGGAACAGGTGGAGGAGCAGGGAACCACGGATGCCTGGCCCACCAAGGAGCCACCAGTATCAAAAGTGGCTCTGTCGAGCTGGACCTTGACCAGGGTCTTGGCGATCAGTAGCATGGGCGGACAAATGTAGAAGAGGCCCCCCCATGCACGGAATAAGGAATGCATCTGTTGCCAACCGTGAAGGGTGTGGGTGCCTGGAGTAAAAGTGGGGCAGCTGAGCATTGGTTGGGCTGGTGAAGAGGTCCATTTTCAGGAGCCCTCAGAGATGGAAGAGCCAGCTAGCCACTCAAGGGTCCACCCACCACTCATGTGTTTAGAGGACCCGGCTGAGCCGGTCCACCAGGACATTGTCCTGGCCCAGAAGTTAGACTGCCCACAGGAGCATCCCGTTGTTGCTGGTGAAAAAGCAGAGGCTCACCACCTCCTGGCACAGGAGGGCCAATCTCGTACCTCTCTGTTGATGTAGAACATTGCCACCTGGTTGTCAGTCTGGATCAGTACCGCTTGATGCCATAGGTGGAGATGAAAGGCCTGGAGGGCTAGCACTATGGCTCGGAGCTCCAGGAGGTTGATCTGCTGGAGGCTCTCTGCCTGCAACCAACTGCCCTGAGTACAGAGGCTGTTGCAATGTGCTCCCTAGCCCAATTTGGAGGCGTCTATGGTAAGGATCCTCTGGGGAGTGGGGGCCTGGAAGGGCATCCCAGCCTGTAGGTGCCGGAGCTGTTGCCACCATTCGAGGGAGTCAGCCAGAGAACAGGTCACAACCACTTTGTCCCTGCAGGCACCCTGTCACTTGAGACCATTGGGAGCATAGGGCCCACTGGGCCAGCCACATCTACAGATGGGTGTCTGGGGTGACATGTACCATGGATGGCATGTGACCCAGCAGGTGGAACAGAAGGCAGGCAGAGGCCAAGGGGCAACCCTGGATATTCCCCGCAAGCGCCTTGAGATGCTCGCCCTGCCTGGAAGGAGGAAGGCCCTGCCCTGAACAGTGTCCAGTAGTGCACCTATGAACTCCAGGCATTGTGTTGGATGAAGATGGGACTTTGGGCAATTTATGACGAACCCCAAGTGCTCCAGAATGACAATAGTACACAGCCCATCGTCTGATGTGCTTCGGCGGTGGTGCTGCCCTTGATGAGCCAGTCATCCAGGTAGGGGAAGATGAACACCCCTTGGAGATGCAAGAAGGCAGTTACCACTGCAAGGCAATTGGTGAATACCCTCAGAGTAGAGGCCAGACAGAAGAGTAAAACCCTGTACTAATAGTAGCAGCCTCCCACCTTGAAGCGGAGATACTACCTGTGAAGGGGATAGATAAGGATGTGGGTATACGTATCCCTTAGATCCAAGGAGCATAGCCATCTCCTTGCTGGAGGTATGGCAGCAATGTTCCAAGGGAAAGCATATTGATCTTCTCCCTCACAAGGAACAGACTGAAGTCCCACAGGTCCAGAATGGGCCAAAACCCTCCAGTCTTTTTGGGAACCAGAAAGTAGTGGGAGTAGAACCCCTTGCCCCTGAGGTGGAAGGGGGTGGATTCCAGTGACCTGGAAAGTGGAATAACGAGTGAGGTTATCAAATTTGCAGATGACACAAAACTATTTAAAGTTGTTAAAACCCAAGAGGATTGTGAAAAATTGCAAGAGGATCTTGATAAATTGGAAGACTGGGCATCAAAATGGCAGATGAAATTTAATGTGGACAAGTGCAAGGCTATGCACCTAGGGAAGAACAACCCAAACTATGGTTACACGATGCAAGGTTCCACATTAGGAACCACCACCCAGGAAAAAGATTTAGGCGTCATTGTGGATACCATGTTAAAACCCTCGGCCCAGTGTGCAGCGGCAGCCAAGAGAGCAAATAGAATACTAGTTATGATAAGGAAAGGAATGGAAAATAAAACAAAAGATATTATAATGCCTCTATATCGTTCCATGGTGAGACCGCACCTTGAATATTGTGTGCAATTCTGGTCGCCGTATCTTAAAAAGGATATAGCGATTTTAGAAAAGGTTCAGAGAAGAGCCACCAAAATGGTAAAGGGGATGGAAGGATACTCCTATGAGGAAAGGCTAAAAAGGTTAGGGCTCTTTAACCTGGAAAAGAGACGGCTGAGGGGAGATATGATAGAAGTCTATAAATTAATGAACGGAGTGGAACGGGTAAACGTAGATCGATTGTTTACGTTATCAGAATATAGAAAGACTAGGGGACATGCAATGAAGCTACAGGGTAAACTATTTAAGACTAATAAAAGAAAATATTTTTTCACTCAACGTGTAATCAAACTCTGGAATTTGTTACCGGAGGATGTAGTAAAGGCTGTTAGTGTAGCTGGGTTTAAAAAAGGTTTGGACAAGTTCCTGGAGGAAAGGTCCATAAACCATTAATAAGAAGTGACCGAAGATATCAATGCTTGACCCAGTACAAGCATTGTGGAACTTGTGTCTCTTGGGGAAACTGCTAGGTACATATGACTTAGATTGGCCACTGATGGAAACAGAATACTGGGCTTGATGGACCTTGATCTGACCCAGTATGGCATATCTTATGTTCTTATGCACGGTGGATGCCATGTGGCCTAGTAGCTGTAACATCTCTCGAGAAGTTAAATGGGACTTTAACTGTATCTGGGAGGCTAACTGCACCAAGCGTAGGCAACGGGCCTGAGGAAGATAGGCCCTTGCAGTTGTGGTATCCAGCAAGGCCCCTATAAACTCCAGGGACTGAGTAGGGGTGAGATGGGATTTTGGGATGTTTATTACCAGTCCCAAATACTGAAGGACACGCATTGTGCAGGTTAGAGAAATCTGGGCCTCTGATTCGGATAGAGCTCGAATGAGCCAGTCGTCCAGATATGGGAAAACAAATATTCCTAGAGTGTGTAGAAATGCAGCTACTACTGCCATGCATTTCGTGAACACCCTTGGTGCAGAGGCCAGACCGAAAGGAAGCACCCTGTATTGGTAGTGCTTTCCTTGAAAAAGGAACCGAAGGAACCTTCTGTGTGTTGGATGGATGAGGACATGGGTGTACGCATCCTTGAGATCTAGAGAACAAAGCCAATCGTGACTCTGAAGGTATGGCAGCAGAGTACCGAGAGAAATCATCTTGAATTTCTCTTTGAATAGAAACTTGTTCAATTCTCTGAGATCTAATATGGGTCTGTAGCTCCCTGTTTTCTTTGGAACAGGAAAATAAGGGGAGTAGAACCCTGAGCCTTGCTGAAGAAGGGGTACTTCTTCTATTGCCCCTTGGGCAAGAAGGGTAGCAATCTCCTGACCCCGAAGGTTGAGGAGAGATGTTGGAGAATTGAACTGTCTCACCATGGTGTGGGGAGGAAGGTTTAAGAAATGAAGCTTGTACCCTTCCCTTATAATGGAGAGGGTCCATTGCTCTGCTGTGATTTGCTCCCATCTGGGAGCAAAGTAAGCCAACCTTCCTGGAATGGTGAGGGGCTCTGGTTCTTCCAGAGCCAGAAAGGCTAAGGTCTCTAGTTGCAAGTCAAAGGCCCTGAGGAGGCTGAGGCTGCTGAGCCGTGGGAGGCCTGGCAGCCTTTGACTTGGCCTGTTTAGGTGGTTGCTGACGCTTTGCAGCAAAACGACCTGCAGAAGATGCCTGCTGACCATAAGCAGGATAGTACCTTCCCTTTTTAGAAAAGGCTGTCTTTTTGAACAATCTTTTCTTAGCAGGAGCAGAGGTAGACTTTGAAAGTCGATCCAAAGCAGAGTTCTCAGCATCCATCTGAGTGGCCTTTGCTTTCCAATCCCTGCCAAAAAGGTTTTCACCTGTGCAAGGAAGATTTCCCAGTTCATCTTGGACCCAAAGTTCCAAATCAGAGGCTTGTAACCAAGCAATTCTACGTGCACCTATGGCAATAGCCGAGGCTCTGCTTACACACTCAAAAGAGTCAAAGGCTGCACGGTTGGAAAATTTGGAAACATCTTGGGCATGTTTAAGCCAAGTGAGAAATTCCTGCCTTTTATCTTCTGAAATAAAAGGGGCTAAAGTCTGCAGATGATCTGTGACTTCTTTTAGAAACATCCCCATATAGAGACTATAAGAGTTGATTCTGGCAGCAAGCATATTGGCTTGGAAAACCCTTCAGCCAAAGGCATCAAGGGTCCTGCATTCACGTCCTGGAGGATTAGATGAGTGTCTCTTTGCACTCTATTTTCCTCATGGCAGACTCTACCACAATAGAGTGGTGAGGAAGCTGAGACTTATGAAAGCCAGGACAAGGAGGGACACGGTACATGGTGTCTAATCTACGAGAATGAGGAGAGGTTGTAAGAGGAGTCTCCCACATGCTCAACATGAGATCATAGAGAATCTCATGAATAGGTAAAGTAGCTGCTTCTTTAGGAGCCTTAAGATATTGCAAAATATCTAGTTGCTTGGCTCTAGGCTCTGACTCAGGGGCCACTGTAATGGAGAGGCCCCTAGCCACTTCCCTAATGAAGTCTTGAAAAGACAAGTCTTCTGGAGGAGACATTCTTCGTTTTGGAGAATCAGACTCCTGAGGAAGAAGTACCGGTGCCTCGATAGAAGCCTCATCAGAGTCTTCGGAGGAATCGAAGTATCGCCTGTCCGGATGCTCCTGTAAAGCCCGATAAGCATACCGAGTGGGATCGACATCGGGAGTAAGCGGGATCGACATCGGGAGTAAGCGGTACCGGTTCGGTACCGATGGGTGTCATCGGACAGGGTACCGCTGCAGTCGACATCGAAGCCGATGTCGATGCAATCGGTACCGGCACCAGGAATGATGCCGGTGCCGGAGTCGGTACCGGCAACGGAGATTGTTGCAGTACCGAAGGCGTCAAAGCCTGCATAAACGCCGTTAGGGTGCGCTGCATGGACAGAATCTTATGATCCATCAACGCCACCAGAGTCTGGATGTCGGTACCAGTGGAGGCCACTGGTACCCCAGAACACGGCAACAGGTGATCGGTCGAGGCCGAGCCATCGATGTCAACCTGTGACCCCATAGACAATGCTTTGGAAGCCGGAACTTCCCGCCGGGGTAATTTTGCCAGTGCGGAATCCTCGAGGACAAGCCCGAAGGCATCTCGATGCTTAGAGGGAGATTTGCCCTTCGAGGACCGGCTAGATTTATGTTTGGTTACCTGAGATCCATGGGAGGAAGAAGCAGCCCTGGAAGACATCGATGCCACCGAGGCTGCATCAGAGGGAAACAGGGTACTGAGCTTGGCTGCTCGGTTCTGCCGACCTCTTTTAGACATCATGGTACAGGACACACAATCCGTGATGGAATGGTCAGGCCCCAAACATTTTAGACACCAGTCATGGGTGTCGGTGACAGAAATAGTACCGCCACACTTCGTGCACTTTTTGAACCCAGAAGCGGGCTTCTCCATGAGGAGAAAAGATGTTCAGGCCTAAGGCCCAAACCGAAAATGCACAGTTGAAGAAAGAAAAGTTTTGTTTTTTGTTTTTTTTATAAGAAAGAAAAGAAAAGACCGGCGGTACCGGTCTGACGTCGAAGAAGGCAGACGCGACACAGAAAAATAAAGAAAAAAAAATAAAGAATTCTTCTGCGGTGACAGGAACACGACCTGCTGGCTCCGCGGAAAAGAAGAACTGGAGAGAGGCGGTTGGGAAAGGCGGGAAGGCAGTGCGCAGGCGCTGTGGGATGCTCCCAAAAGTTTTCTTACTGGACGCTGGGGAGCGTTCCCGCGCAGGCTCCGTCGGTACCGACGATACCCATATGTGAAGACTCATTCCTGCTTGTTCCTGGAGATGACCTGCAATTCAACAGAAACTGCACTGAGCAAAAGCCCCTACGGCTGTTTTCTGAAAATGACTGACTGAACATGAGGCTAACCATATGAGTGTTATTCCCAGGACACCACTGTCAGCTAATCACAGCAACAAAGATGATGATCACCAAGATCATATGCTACAGAATAATCCAAAAGGATTAAATCATATTAAAACAGACTTGACTCAGTCTTAAAAGAGATCTGCTCTGGAAAGGAAGTTATCAGCTCTTCTGGTTGAGCGAGGTCCTTTGTGCATTCAGAGGCAAAGAGTTTGGAGATACTCTTAAGGTTCCTCTTTGTAATTTGAAAGCTAAGACTTTGTAGTAAGAAAGGCCACAGCTTGGTCACAGAAGTGTGCTCTTATGACCTCAAGAATTTTGCTTTGTTATGCAGGACCTGATCCTATCCAAACTAGATTACAGTACTCCTATTGGGTTTGTCAAAAAATTGTCATACCGCTTTAAGGATAACCCATAGTTCTAGTTGGGATGCTATGCCTTTGCTGCGAGCACCTCACTGGTTAACAATTGACAGGAAATCAAGTTTAAAATACAGTATTTAGTTTGGTCTTTAATTTGGGAACTCTTTACATCAAACATAAGGTTAAGTAATGCAGACCTGGGAGCTTTCCATGTTCAGATCAGAAGTGGGATCTTGCCCTGTCTTCTACAAATTCTTTTTAATTGGTTTCTTCTTGAGAAAAATCCTTCCCTAGAGTGGATTAGTTTCTTATCTTGGACTGTACCATATATTTTCTGGGCCCAATATGCAAAATGATTTATTTGGTTAGCAAGACCTGTTAACTGGATAATCCCCACTGAAACAAATAGTATCCAGAGCAGCACTATTTCCTCTAACCACTGTGGCGCTGCCTGGAGAGTCACAGGGCAGTCCATGGGCATGGAGGGCAGTCCATGGGCATGGAGGGCAGTCCATGGGCATGGAGGGCAGTCCATGGGCATGGAGGGCAGTCCATGGGCATGGAGGGCAGTCCATGGGCATGGAGGGCAGTCCATGGGCATGGAGGGCAGTCCATGGGCATGGAGGGCAGTCCATGGGCATGGAGGGCAGTCCATGGGCATGGAGGGCAGTCCATGGGCATGGAGGGCAGTCCATGGGCATGGAGGGCAGTCCATGCACTTATCTGATTAGCGGCACTTTTCAGACCATTAACTAGATAAGTAACTGCATAAAGTTAGGTCATGAATGAGTTCAAATCATTGAGACGATAGCCAAATTTTCAGTAGCTGCTAATTTGGCAGAAAATGCCTACAAACATTTTTTCAGATGGTGCTTGACACCTGAGAGACTGTGCAAGGCACAGTTCTTAAAAGTGATAGTTGCTAGAGGCAATGCAGGCAGAAAGGGAGTTTCCTTCATATGTGATGGTAATGTCTAGTGGTCAGTAGCAACTGGGAGGAAGTGATAGGTCTGATGAGGGAGATTTTGGGGATGGCCCTGCCTTGGTCGCCTGCGGTATGCCTTCTGAATAAGATGGACAACGCATGTCCGGTGGATCAGCAGGGCCTGTGTTGGAACCTAGTAGTGGCAACCCGATGTGAAAGAGCCTCAGGAATAAGGAGATATTCTCCTTGGGCTGGATAGCTGGGTGAGCAGGGTCAGCAAACTGTACTGTATGCATAGACTTATGGCCATGCACAGAAGGACATTGGCACAAATGGAAAGGCAGTGAGGTATGGGCTTGGTTAAAATGGAGGAGAGGGTAGGTCAGTGGGACAGATCAAGGTGGATGGGAGTAGTTATGTGGATATTAGGGTTGGCGGAGGGCGCGTCGCTTGAATTGTAAGAGTATGTATTGAAGATGTTTGTCAATGTGTGTTAAAGCTCAATAAAAATTTAACAGAAAAAAAAAAAAGGTCAGATCAAACAGCTGTCCTAACTTTGGTTTTGCTGTACAGATACCGCTGGCAGTCAGCAATAAAACTGCCATATTCAGCGCCAGAGAATATCCAGATTCTGGCAACTAATATCCAGTTTCATTTTTAAATGCTGTAGCCTGTGCTTTAAGAAACTCCAATCTCAAAATTTAAATATTTACCTATTTTTTTATGGATACTCAGTTTATCATGACAAAATCCACAAGATCACATTCCAGTGCCCCATGAGGTCAGCTATTTCCCCTCCTCCCCCCCCCCAACTTCCCCCCCCCCCCCCCCCCCACCTCTTTCTTCCTTTTCTATGATCTCTGAGGAGGAAACCACTCAGCACCTGTCCTCATCTAAACTCACTAACTGCTCATCTGATCCTATTCCTACCAGTCTCCTTAGCTCCATCTCCTCCACCGTAGTCCCTCCCAACTCTCATATTCTCAATCTATCGCTCTCCACTGCAACTTTCCCTGCAGCTTTCAAGCATGCTGTGGTCATTCCTCTCCTCAAAAAACCCTCACTAGACACTACCTTCCTTCTAATTATTAATTAATCGACCTATCTCCCTCCTCCCCTTCATTTCTAAGCTACTTGAACATGCGGTTCACAGTCATTGCCTCAACTTTCTCTCCTCTCAAGCCCTGGATCCTCAACAACCTAGCTCTCATTTTTTCATTATACTGTAATAGCTCTTGCCAAGGTCTCCAGTGACCTCTTCCTGACAAAAATCCAAGGACTTTTACTCAATTCTCATCCTCCCTGACCTTTCTGCTGCTTTTGACACTGTTGACCACAATCTTCTCCTTGATACCTTGTCCTCGCTTGGTTTTAAGGGCTCTGTGCTATCCTGGTTCTCTTTTTTTTTATACTTTATATTTATTAATTATTCAATCATTACATCCAGAAAATACAATGAACGACAGAAAAAATGGATATATCAATACAAATAGTAGGCAAATAAATTTATATTAAACCATTTTCCATCAAAATTAGACTACAAATAAAGGAAATAAGGAAGTACCAGGAAACATTAACTAGATAGCAAGGAACCTAAAAGGTATTACCTACCCCATCTAAACACAACTGTAACTAAGTAAGCAGACGGTAGATTCACGCGTCAGCCATATGGGAAGGAACCAAAACCTCAACTACACTCCCCTCCCTAGCCTCCAGAAAAGCCATAAGCTGTTTCGGTTCAAAGAACAAATACATCTTTTGTTTAAATACCACATAAATCCTGGTTCTCTTATCTCTCCCATCACTCCTTCAGTATTTCTTCTGGTGGATCCTCCTCT
Source organism: Ichthyophis bannanicus (assembly GCA_033557465.1). Classification (NCBI taxonomy): domain Eukaryota; kingdom Metazoa; phylum Chordata; class Amphibia; order Gymnophiona; family Ichthyophiidae; genus Ichthyophis; species Ichthyophis bannanicus. The sequence goes on along the minus strand of CM066034.1, from coordinate 577,874,726 downwards.
ACTGCTATGCCACGCTTAGTTGGTGTATCCCAAGGGCCTGTCTTGGGTCCACTTCTTTTCTACCTCTATACTCAGTCCCTTGGTGCATTCATTTCTTCCCATGGCTTTCAGTACTATCTTTATGCTGATGACTCCCAGATCTACCTTTCTACACCTGAAATCTCTCTGCAAATCCAAGCCAGGATCTCTGCCTGCCTTTCTGACATCGCTGCTTGGATCTCTCACCGCCACTTGAAATTGAACATGGCCAAAACTGAGCTTCTTATTTTGCCCCCTAAACCCTCCTCCTCTTCCTCCTCTTCTCATTCTCTGTGGATAATTCTCTACTCCTCCCTGTTTCCTCAGCTTCGACTCCTCTCTCTTCTTCGCCACACATCCAACTGATAGCTAAAACCTAAAGTTCCTTTCAGCACCAAAATGTGTCCATTCCTTTCTGAACACACTACTAAGACACTTATCCACTCTTTAATCACCTCCCATCTTGACTATTGTAACCTACTCCTTGCTGATCTCCCTCTGAATCATCTCTTTCCCCTTCAATCTGTTCAACACTCTGCCGTGTGGCTAATCTTCCACCAGCCTTGTCCCGCTCATACTACCCCCTCTTCTCAAATCACTTCAGTGGCTCCCTATCCATTTCAGCATTCAATTCAAACTTCCCCTGCTGACATATAAATGCATTTACGCTGCAGTTCCTCACTACCCTTCCTCTCTTATCTCTCCTTACATCCCTCCTTGGGAACTCCGCTCTTCTGGCAGATCCCTTCTATCTGTGCCCTTCTCTTCTACTGCCAACTCCAGACTTCGATCTTTCCACCTTGCTGCTCCTTATGTATGTCAGGCTTCATCTCTAGCCCTTTTCAAATCCAAACTGAAAACTCACCTCTTCGCTGCCACTTTCAGATCCCAATTCGACTAATCTCCTTGTGTTTCCTTCCCCTTCCCCCTAGGTGTATTCTATGTCTACAGCTACTGTCTTGACTAGCTTGTAAGCTCTGTCGAGCAGGGACTGTCTTTTACATGTGTCCGTGCAGCGCTGCGTACGTTTTGTAGCGCTATACAAATATTCAGTAGTACTAGTATCTTATTTAAAGAAGGCATTACTTTAGATTTGTCTTTAATGTTTTATATATTTTTGTATTTTATTCTTATATATTATGCTTTCCTTGTACATTTCTATTATGTACTTGAGTTTTTATGTTCTGTTACTTACTTTGTATAATTTAAGTTCGAACAGGCAAACTATAAATCTTAGATTAAATTTAAATGGCATTTTATAATCTACAGCTTTCAAAAGATCATCTATCAAATCAATCTGCAAGAATGTAGGGTGTGGCGTGGATGATGATTGTTGGTTTGTCTGCCATACTGTCACCCTGTTCTGGAATTCACTCTATTTTTATTAACTGCCTTAAGGTCACCAAGAAACCTTACAAACTTTATAACCGACAGGGCTTCTGTATCATACCCAGCTCTGGAATTCAGACCGATAGTGACCGAGAAAGTTACTAACCTGTAAAAGATCTTTAGTTTTTCCACCCAGGAAGAATCTAACAATTGTTTAACAGAGGCTGAATGAATAATGCTTGAAGACAGCACTGAGCAAGAAAAGCATTTAAAATCATCCCAACTAATTTTGCCAAACCACCTCTGGCTGTCTAACATTTGCACTGTGCCCAAAAGAACATTCCTTCAGAAGCTCACAGGATATAATATATACAGGGAACATACAGCTGTGGTCAACATTACTGGCACCCTTGCATTTTAGGTATGTTGTGTACAATATCTTGAGAAATAATTGGAAATATCCCAACTGTATGTCATCACAATATTTTAATAGTATATGCAAAGATATACAGTAGTGGCCAAAAAATTAAGGCAGAGTCCAAAATATCAGAATTTATTTATTTATTTAACGTTTCTTCTATACCGCGCTATTTATTATCAGTGCGGTTTACATTTTAACAAGGGTCGCTCAAATCAGTCAAGACTGTTTTGCGTTTACATTATAACAGGAAGTAAAACTTGGAGCAAAATACAAAGTAACTATATACATAAAGACATAGAACAACGAGTATAGCTTGGCATTATTGCCACGGAAAGCTAATAGGTGAAGCTGCTATTACTAGGGACACATTTGATTATGTAGTGAAAGGAGAGTTTGTGGGAGTTGGATGGTGACTGAGCGGTGGTGGGGTAGAGGCTTGTGCGAAGTGTAGCAAGAAGATGTGGTGTTTGATTGCTTTCCGGAACTGCATGAGGTCTTTGATTGATCTTATTTCAGGAGGGAGATCGTTCCAGCATTTTGGGGCATAGAAGGAGAAGGATCTTTTCCTGGTTGATTGGGTACACTTTATGGAGTCTTTGGGGATGATCAATGTGTTGTCTGTTACTGTCCTCCTCGTTCTATTTTTCGGGGTAAGGGTGATGAGGTCGCTGAGTGCCATGGGGGCTAGGTTATTGACAATCTTGAATGTAATGAGGAGAATTTTGTAGGTTAGCCTGCAGTATATTGGAAGCCAGTGAAGCTCTTTAAGTGTCGGGGTGATATGGTCTGTTCTGGCTAGACCACAGAGAACGCGGGCCGCAGCGTTCATTGCGAGTTGAAGAGGATTAAGAGAGTTCATGGGGAGACCATACAGGGTTACATTTGCATACATATGAGGGCCTGGAAAATGGTTCGGAAATCATTAGGGGGTAGCATGGGTCTGAGGTGCCTTAGTGTTCTGATTTTATTATATATGGTTCTGGTTATGATGCTTATGTGCTCCTTAAAGTTCAGGTGCTGGTCCAGAGTAATCCCTAGGTAACGTATGGTGCTTTTACTTGGGAGATCGGCATCTCTTACTTTTAGCGTGGATGGAGGGAAGAAGGTTTTGTTCCTTGAGATGAACAGGACTTCAGTTTCCTTGAAGTTTATGCGAAGATTTTGGGTTAGTAGCCAGTCTATGATTGCGTTGAAACAGTTGACAAGGTTGGTGAAGTCTGGGAGTTTGACTTTGAAAGGCGTGACTTTTATTAGAAAAGTACGTGTTATTGTTACTTTCATGGTCAAAAGCTTTAAGAACTAAAGATATATATGTCATTTTCAAAGTTTTATTCAGGAAACAATATATGTGTCAATATTTGATATGATTTTTCAGCACAGCCTGGATTCTTGTAGGCATACTGTTAACTAACGTTTTACAGTATGCCGGAGTGATTTTGTTGACCCATACATGCTTGAGTATGTCCTTTAAATCTACTTCTGAAGTTGGACGTGTGCTGCCACCTTTTTCTTCATACAATTCCAACAGTTTTCAATTACATTGTGATCCGGAGAGTTTGATGGCCAACTTGGTAGCAGTTCGATCTTGCTGTCCACGAACCATTTTTTGACTGTTTTTGCAGTGTGGCACGGTGCCGAGTCCTGCTGAAATATAGTTGTACCAGAAACATTCATGTGTATTTTAACTTTACTATTCAGCACGGATATGTATTTTGCAGCATTTACTCTTTCATCTTTCTCAAAAATGTGCAGGCTACATCATCCATTCGCCGAGATATCACCCCATACCATGACCGATGGGTGTTTAACAGTCTTGATCGTGTACTTCGGATTTAGTCTCTCGCCTGCTGGTCGAGGGACGTAGTTGTAACCACTCCCACGTACTTGTTGAAATGTACTTTCATCTGTGAACATTACCCTCTCCCACCATTCAGCAGATTTGTCTCATCTTGCTACAAAACTGTATGCGGGCAGCAATTTGTTTCCTGGTCATCACAGGCTTCTTGGAAGGTCTTCTGGCCACGAGTTTGAATTCATCCACAAGCCGTCGTCGGATAGATCTGTCACTTATCTTTATTCCTCGATCATTAGCTAACTGAGCCACACGTTGAGATGAAGTATGTGGACTACATGTAATAATGCTTTTGAGGAATCGGTCATCTCGTCCAGTAGTTATCCGTCTGCGCCCACATTTCGAACGACGTGTACGGCCACCTGATTTCAGAACATTCTGAACTGCACACCTTGATATATGCAAATGTTTTGCAATAGCACATTGCGAATATCCTTCAGCACGGAGTGTGACAACTTGTCCCTTTACAAAGTCATTAATATCGTACTTTCTACCCATCTTGATTGTATATTTTACATGTAACTTTCAATCTTTTCTTAGTTGTAAAAATTCAAAACTTCATCCGAGAAACCTACTACAGAGTGTAAATAAACTAAAATGGATGCCAGACGCATGGTGTGACTAATCGCCATGCTGATTAAATAAGTAAAAACGTGTAACATCTCCACAGTACACTATTTAACAATAAATTGTAGAAAAAGATACCAGCCTTAATTTTTTGGCCACTACTGTACAACAAAAAAGATGATGTGTCTGTAATGTCTGAGAAAAACACAAAATATAACCTGGATAGACTTAATGTACCCTTCACTAAGATTTGGTTGCACAACACCTGGCAGTGCTGACAGCCTCCAAACATTTCTTGTAGCCATTCATACATTTCTTACATCTGTCTGCTGGTAGAATCTCCCACTCTTCAACTGTGATTTGTTCCAGCTTATGAATGTTTCCAGGATTCCTTTTATCAATGGCAGGCTTCAGCTCTTTCCAAAGGTTCTCAATTGGACTGTGATCAGGACTCACTGTTGGCCAGTTTAGAATAGTCCATTTGTTCCTTGGATTATGTTTTGGGTCATTGTCCTGCTGGAAGACCCATGACCTTCGACCCAGACCTAGCTTTCTGACAATAGGTAGCACATTTCACTCCAAAATACCTTGGTAGTCCTCTGACTTCATGATTCCTTTAAAATGTTCCAGGCCTCCAGTTCCTGAGGTAGCAAAACAGCCACACAACATTATGGAACCTCCACCATATTTAACTGTAGGAAGGGTGGTTTTTTTTCCTTATAAGCTTCATTTCTTCACCTGTAAATGTATTGCTGGTCTGCATTGCCAAAGAGCTCAAGTTTGGTTTCATCTGTCCAAATAACATTTTCCTAGAAGGATTGTGGTTTCTCAGGGTGGGTTTGGACAAAGATCAGGCGTGCCTTTTTATATGTCTTTGATCAGTCCCTTCACCCATGAAGTCCTTCTTTGTTTAGTGTGCGGTGAATGGTGTGGGTTGAAACCCTCACGCCAGATTGCTCCAGGTCAGCCTTAAGCTCTTTAGATGTTGTACGTGGTGTTTTTCCAACAGTTCGCACTAACCTTCGAAGACTTCTTGGATTAATTTTCCTCTTCCACCACATTCTGGAAGGTACATGACCAGAAAACTTCTTAATAGCACTGCAAACTGTAGACACAGGGATCCCAGGGTCTTTGGAGATGGCCTTGTACCTCTTTGAAGTTTGGCGATAATGTCTTTTTTGACAGTCTCAGGTAGCTCTCTTCTTTACCCATTGTGAAAATGGAACAGGGAGTGAATATGGCCATTTTAAACATTAGAGCCATCATTCATTGGTTGATTCTCATCATGTGAGTACTGACAATTGATCTCAGGTGCATCTAATTTTACTGCAATAGAAATGTGGCTCTTCTGTTCAAACTGTTTAGAAAAGTTTATAAGAGTGCCAATAATCATGTCCCACTAAAGTAACAAAAAGCTCCACAAATATCACCACTAGAATTATTCTGAAAAATAAGGTGAACATACAAAATAATATCCTACTCTCCGTACCTATCTATCAAAATTGCTATGTAAATTATTTTGTGTCGGATCACCCACCATGAGAGGGAATCCCTCTCCTGTAGTAGGTCCTCCTTTTTAATCAAATAAACTTTAAAAATAGCTGTAAACACAGCTTAAAACATCACAGGGTGAACACCCACCAGAGTGCACCTCAAAAAGAATTCTAGCTGTCCCGTCAATTATATGATACTGAAAAACCACTGATCTCTATTCTAAATTGAGCAAACACGGATAGAGGTCATCATGCCTGTGGCACTTGTGATTTTTGTATAATAACTATTGAAGGTCAAAATTGGATTGACCCACAAACATGTCATATTTATGCCTTGAATCATACCACTACTTGTTTATCTTCATTTGTTGTTTTATCTTATCATTTGTCCCTGTGAAAAGTAGTATGTGGGAATGACTTCACACACAATTAAGGAACGGCTACAGGAACATCATTCTCGTATTAATTCTCATGTTACCACAGCTCCGTTAGCACTTCATTGTCTTCAACAGGGTCACAGTTTTGGAGATTTATGATGGTTAATACTTGATGCTGTTCAAAGTTCATCATGGGGGGGAGGGGGGATCGAGCTAGTTGATTACATTTTAAAGAACAACGTTGGATTTTTTTATTACGATCTAATGCTCCAAAAGGTCTCAACTCTGATATGGAGTGGTGGTCATTACATAATTGATTTACACCAGTTTTTTTACCTGTTTTTCTACCTGTAAGCTTTATTAGCCCTTGCTCTAATTAATGACGTCTGATCATTCATTTTCAACCTAAGCGCTGTTTGATTGACTGAAATGATATAAAAACCGGAACAGGAAGTTTCATTGGGTCACATTGCTTGAGAAAGAGCCAAGAGGACCAAGAGCTTGAAACACCGCGTTGTTTTGCAGTACCCAATGGGGTGTTACTCTTGCCACAATATGCATCATATCAGCTAAGTAAATGAATAGAATGGTTTCATTCTAAGCTGATTATTTTTGCTATTTGTGGCAACTTTTTTTTTTTTTTTTAAAGGAGATATTGGACATTAAGGGGTTGAACTGCAAAGGTACCACTAATGTTGACCACAACTGTATCAATTTGCATGTAGATGTTCATTATAATCAAGTCAGTGGCACTCAATATAATTAGAATTATTTTGGTATCTTTTTGTCAGTTTCTTGATCTCTGATCGCATTCATTGGTAATTGAAGATCTTGAGGTTCATATTCAAGAGGATTTATGAGGTTAACTTGGCGAGTTAACAGGATAAATCCTTGACAGGGCCAATGAATGGATAAACTTTAGCTAGACCTGTTGATGTCTGGCCAAAGTTATCTGGATAAGAAAAGAGCTAGGAGACGTTCCAGGGAACATTCCTAAATATTAAGCAGATGGCACTGATGTTCAGTTCTCTCTGGTTAATTTTAGCTGGTTAAGTCAGATCGCATAAATGAGACAGAATAGTCAACAGTCTAACTTCATAGGATATGTCTATGGTTCCCAATCCGGTCCTGGAGGCCCCCAGCCAGTCGGGTTTTCAGACTATCCACTATGCATACTCATGAAAGAGATCTGTATACACTATCATCTTTAAAGTTGTTGGCAGCAAGCTGTCCTGACTCAATCTTCATCTGGCCATCTATGGACAGGACAGGATGTGGACAGAACTTTCTGGGGAGAGGGCATGGAAATAACAGGAAGTCCTGGCCCCAATGGAGGAGGAAAGCATCCCTGGCCTGACAACCCTAAGCCGGAATTCTGGAACAGAACCGGGGAGGTTTGGCATTCAGCGGACTTGCAAAGATTCTATGTCTGGGGTTCCCCAAATTATGGAAAATTTTGGCCACCTGGTCTGCTCTGCCCAAGAGTTTTGAATCCAAAATGTCCAAAAAGCACCGGTAAACCCCTACTTCATTTATTTTTCTTTTTGTCGGGCATAAATTGCGAAAGGCAGATACTTCAAATCCCCCCAATGCCACAATACATGCCCCTTTTATTCAAAATTGCATACAAAATTATTGAAACTGAAATTTTTAAATTGAGAAAAGCAGCTTTCTTCCAAATCACTTATCTGAACCCATGCGCGACGTGCACGTTTCGGGGGAACACCCCCTGCCTCAAGCACTCCCCAAGAAAAACTTGAATCCAGTGCCACACAAGCACTACCAAACCTAGCAGAGTTTTGAATGCCTGGCAGATACACCGCAAGGAGATGAATCTAATGCTCTCTGGCGAGGGCCCATAGTCGCAAAGCTACATTGCACAGCGACAGAGAGCTTGTTCCGCCCTGCTTCTTCACATAGAACATGGCTACTTGATTGTCCGTTTGAACTAGGACTGTCTTGTAGATGAGCTGGGTGTGGCATACTCGAAGAGCAAGAAAGATTGCTCTACGTTCCAGGAGACTGATGAGCAGATAGCCTCCTGTGGAGTCCAGGTACCCTGGGTAGAGAAGCCTTGCAGGTAGGCTCCCCAACCCACCTGTGAAGCATCTGTTGTTAGAGTGGCCTGGGGTGGGGGTTGCTGAAAAGGATACCCCACCAAAAGGTTCTGGGGTGACTGCCACCATTGGAGGGACAAAATAAGGTGCCCTGAGTTTGCTATTTTGTCTGACAGGCAACCTGACGCCTGAGCCCACTGAGTGGATAAAATCCACTGGGCTGCCCTCATATGGAGGCGAGCATAAGCAACCACATGCACGTTGGATGCCATGTGACCTAGCAACTGTAACATTTCTCGAGCAGTGAGGCGAGGTTTTAACACTGCTTGGGAAGCTAATTGCACAATGCGAAGGCAGCGGGCCTGTGGAAGGTAGGCCCTTATCTGTCTGGTATCCAGCAGAGCTCCTATAAACTCTAGAGATTGAGTGGGAGCAAGGTTGGATTTTGGGAGGTTTATGACAAGTCCCAAATACTGAAGGATGCACATTGTGCGAGAGAGAGCAACCCTGGCCTCTGGCTCTGAAGGGGCTCGAATGAGCCAGTCGTCTAAGTAAGGGATGACGAATATTCCTAGGGTGCGAAGAAATGCTGCCACCACAGCCATGCATTTTGTGAACACCCTTGGTGCCGAGGCCAGGCCAAAAGGAAGAACCCTGTATTGGTAGTGCTTCCCTTGAAATAGAAAGCGAAGGGACTTTCGATGAGTTGGATGGATGAGAACATGAGTGTACGCATCCTTGAGATCTAGAGAACAAAGCCAATCCTGACTCTGAAGGTATGGCAGCAGAGTTCCTAGAGAAATCATTGTGAACTTCTCTTTGAACAGGAATTTGTTCAATTCTGAGGTCTAAAATGGGTCTGTGTCCTCCTGTTTTCTTTGGAATAAGGAAATAGGGGGAGTAGAACCCTGTACCCTGTTGGAGAATGGGTACCTCTTCTATTGCCCCTTGGGCAAGAAGCACAGTGACCTCTTGACCTAACTGGTTGTTGAGAGAGGTCTGAGAATTGAACTGTCTTACCATTGTAGGAGGGGGCATGCTGAGGAAATGAAGCTTGTACCACCCCCTCTCTTACAATAGACAGAGTCCAATTTTCTGCTGTTATCTGACCCCATCTGGGGGCAAAATGACATAACCTTCCTGGAATGGTGGAAGGTTCTGGACAATTCAGGACCAGGAAGACAAAGTTCTCTAGATAGGAGTCAAAGCCCCTGTGGAGGCTGAGTCTGCTGAGATGGTTGAGGCTTAGCAGCTTTTGTTTTTCTTTGCCTAGGTTGTTGCTGCTGTCCCTTTTGGGCAGACTGACCCAAACGATGACCCTGCTGGGTATAGGAGGGATAAAACGGCTTCTTACTGAAGAATGGTTTGTAGGATTTTTTCCTTGCAGGATCAGCTGTAGATTTAGACAATCTATCCAAGGTGATATTGTCAGCATCTATCTCATTAGCTTTCTCCTGCCAATTCTTGCCAAAGAGATTCTCTCCTGTGTAAGGAATATTCCCTAGTTTATCCTGAACCTAAAGCTCCAAGTCAGATGCCTGGAGCCAAGCAATCCTACGTGCAACTATGGCAATAGCAGAGGTTCTGCTTATGCACTCAAAGCAGTCAAAGGCTGCAAGATTGACAAACTTGGAAACATCCTGAGCATGTTTGACAAGGGCGAGGTAATCCTGCCTCTTATCAGGAAGGAGAGGGCTCATAAGCTCTAAATCTCCTGTGACCTCCTTAAGGAACATTCCCATATATAATATATAGGAACTGATCCTAGCAAAAAGCATGGAAGCCTGGAAGGTTCGACGTCTAAAGGCATCAAGAGTTCTACACTCACGTCCTGGAGGATTAGATGCATGCCTTTTTGCACTCTTGATCCTTCTCACAGCTGATTCCACCACAATGGAATGGTGTGGTAGCTGAGTCTTCTGAAACCCAGGACAAGGAGGAACTCGATACATGGTGTTGAGTCTTCGAGAGTGAGGAGATGTGGTTTTAGGTGTTGCCCACATCCTTAACATGAGATCATGCAAGATCTCATGAATAGGCAAGATAGCTGCCTCCTTGGGAGCTTTAGGGTATTGTAGGATTTCTAATTCCTTTGCCCTAGGCTCTTTTTCAGGAGCCACTGTGATGGAAAGACCTCGAGCCATATCTCGGATAAAATCCTGAAAGGACATATCCTCTGGTGGAGACATCCTATGCTGAGGAGAAGAAGAATCCTCAGGAAGAAGTACTCTGGTATCAGCAGAGCTTTCAGAGTCTTCAGACTCATCCGAGGATTCAAAGTACCTCCAATCCGGGTGATTGTGCAAGGCACGGTACCGGTACCGATCGAAGTCGGCATCGGAGGGGTCCAGTACCGACTTGTCAATACCGGATGGATAAGCATGTCTCGGTCCCGGCAGAATACCTGCCGATGTCGATGCAGTCGATACTGGTACCGGAGTCGGTGCCGGTACCGGTTGAATTGTCTGAAGCGGTTTCACGGGCATCGAGGCTATGAGAAGAGCCACCAGACTGCGTTCAATAGCCAAGAATCTCTGGTCTATCGACGCTGCCGATTCTTGGATATCAGTACCGGATGAAGCAGCCGGTACCCCAGAGCATGGCACCAGTAGTTCTGCCGAGGTTGAGGCTTCGAGAACATCCTGGAGCCCCATTAGTGCTTTGGAAGCAGAAGCCTCCCGCCGGGGCAATTTTGCCGGTGAAAGTCTCTCAAGGGCAACGCCAGAGGCATCTCGATGATTAGAGGGAGATCTACCCTTTAAGGACCGGCAAGATTTATGTTTAGTTACCTGAGATCCATGGGAGGAAGACGAAGCCCTGGAAGACGTCGATGCCACAGAGGCTGCATCGGAGGGAAAAAGGGTGCTAAGTTTAGCAGCTTGGTTCTGCCGGCCCCTCTTCGACATCATCCCACAGGCAACACACTCCGAAATAGAGTGGTCAGGACCTAAACATTTGAGGCACCACTCATGGGTGTCGGTGACGGAGATGGTACCGCCACACTTGGAACACTTTAAAACCCAAAGAGGGTTTTTCCATTTTAAAGGAAAAATTGGGCCTAGTGCCCAAAATGGAGCGTGACACCTGAGGAGAAAAAATGTGGAAAAGACTCCAGAAGAAAGGGGGTGTTTTGGGGTTTTTTTGGACAAAAAAAGAAAGAACCACCGGCGGTACTGGTGTAGCGTCGAGGGAAGGCAGACGCGACCACAAAAAAGAAGAATAAAAGGGAATTATTTTCTGTGGTGACAGGATGTGCGACCTGTCAGTTCCGCGGAAAATGAAGAACTGGAGAGGGACAGTTGGGAAAGGCGGGAAGGCAGCACGCAGGCACTGTGGGATGCTCCCAAAAGCTTTCCTATTGGACGCTGGGGAGCGTTCCCGCACAGGCTCCGTCGGTACCGACGATACCCATATGTGAAGACTACATTCCTGCTTGTTCCTAGAGATTAGTTTTTGTGGTTACTGAAGCCATGTGAATGTGGCAAAAAGGTTAGGAATAAATATTTAAAGGCATTTATCTGGTTAATTTCAGGAGTTAACTGGATAAATGCCTTGGTTATAAACTCCTCCCTTCCCCCCTTCACAGTTTAAATTTTGACTGGACAATTTGATGTTGGCCAGAAATTATTCAATTAACTCTGGGAAGGAAAACTGGCATGCTGGGTGCAGATCATTCAGGTAACACTGATAGTCAGTACTACCCAACAAAACTTATGTGGTAACATTTGGCCTAAAGTTAACTTTGCAAGCCCTCCTCCTAACCAGGGGGTGGGGGGAGGCTGATGCAGGCTCATCACAAAAAAAAATGAATCAATCAATCAATCAATACATAAAATTCAAATCCCACCCAACCCATGCCCCAGCGACTGTGGGTTCCCCTTCCCTCCCTCTGCCCTATCAGGGCAAAAGAAAAAAGAATCCATGTTGTTCTCCTCCCAAAAAAGGGGGGTGCCTGCTGTGAGATTCCCCTCTCTTCCTTTTCTCCTGTTCAAGAAAGGACTAACCATAGGAAAGTACTTTTTGGGAAAATGCAAATGAAGCGTACTTACTCACCTGTAACAGGTGATCTCCGGGAACAGCAGGAATTTAGTCTTCACATATGGGTATCGTCGGTACCGACGGCGCCTGCGCGGGAACTCCCCAGCTTCCAATAGGAACGTTTTTGGGAGCACCCCACAGCGCATGCATGCTGCCTTCCCGCCTCTGTACCTCTCTCACTTCGGTTGAGTTTATAGCTGAGACCAAAGGAGAGAAGTAGAGAAAGAGAGAGATAGAGACAATTCCTAGGGGAGGTGGGTGGGTTGTGAAGACTAAATTCCTGCTGTTCCCAGAGATCACCTGTTACAAGTGAGTAACTATGCTATCACCAGGAACAAGCAGGAATGTAGTCTTCACATATGGGGACTCCCCAGCTGAAAGATGCCAAGGGGTGACGCCAGCAAGCTGCAAACCCAGGTGAGATGGGTCATGCTTCTTCCCACGGACCTCTGGCATCCAAACCGTGGACAGTGGGTAGGAGTTTGTCAGACGGATGCCTGGGTGAGAATGTTCACAGTCTTGGCAAAGGCATATATCAATATGATTTGCAAGGGATTGTGGGAAATGCAGTCCATTCACACCAGACACAGCCGCTCACAATAATTAGTTGTGCTGGAGTGTAAAGCCAATAAGTTATTTATTTATTGGGTTATTTCTCCCAACACAGATATGCTTGGTAGCACATAAAACAGGATACTTGCTTTCAGTGTTAAACCTGGAAAAACAAAATCAGGAAAACAACAGTTGAACTTGTCAGGCAATCAAAGCAAAATAATAAAGACCTGGTTGGTAACAAACTGGTCTTTTCTGTAGGCTTTAGCTAATATTTTCTTAGCAGTGTTTCAAACAACAAGCAAAACCCACAAAGAAGGGAAAAACTGTTCTTTTCAGGTTAATTTCTTATATCTTGACACATAGACTCAGAAGTGATTCCCTCAGAGCTCACAAGCAATTAGGTAAGGCTCAATTGCTAGCAGTTACCCAGCTGAAACCCCTTAGCTGGCTTGCTTTCTACTGCGTGGCTCAAATCCTACTTCAGGAGCTTTTCTGAGTAGATTAAAGAACAAGTTTGTATTTCTTTGTGATGGTTGTTGTACTTTGTAACAGTAAATTACCAAAGGAGTTTAGACAGAGAGCAATCCATGTATTCACAGCCTGTATCTACCACCGCTCCCCCTTCAACAATCATGGGTTCAATATCATGGATTGGCACAGAGGAATTTCTCAATGGAGCATTCTCAGGAGAATACTTGTTTCCCTGCTGTCTTTCAAGGGTATAGCTAGGGCATAGATCAGTGTTCATACCTGAGCTTCCATTGCTGTTAGAGTTCCTCTTTAAATAGCCTGGCCAGTATGTAGTCCAGTTCTTATGTCCAGCCTTCCAATCCAGATCCCTGGACACTGGATCTCTCTTCACATACCTTCTGGCACGGGTCTTAGGGTCCCTTCCAAGTGCAGCCGTCTCCCTCACAGGTACCGTCTGGAGATTCCTAGCCCTGCAACACCACTCCTCTGGTTTTCCCCAGTCCAATGGTGTATGATGGCCTTTTGAATGTCTCCCAATATACATACTGCTCTGGACTCCTTTAGACCTCCCAAATGCTTTCCTCTTCTTTCTTCCAAAGGGTTTCTTGCCCTCTCTTTCCGTCCGCTCTGGCTTCTGCTTCTGATGATCCTCCAGATGATGAAGCTGTCCAAGATCATGAAGATGAGGATCTCCAAGATGAGGATGATTCTGAGGATCTCTCAGATGAAACTGAGGATGATTCTCTGTAGAATAAACTCTACCTTTATTCTGCTTAGATGAGTGCTCCACCCTAGCACAGTGCAGCTGTGCTGAATCAGGCCCTGCCCTTTGAGATGAGTGCTTGGGGATTACCTCATAGCCCTCCTGATTGAACACACGTTTCCCCACTTCAGCTCCTCTAATGGCTGTTGGAAACCTGGTGCATTCTGGGACTGGTAGTCTTTTATGGGAAAATTCTGTTTTTTTATTTCTACCAGAACTGATAGGTTGCTTGTTCAGAGTCACTTCACCTTTTCTATAGCTCCTTCCTGAGCTATGATAAGCTTCCTTATCACAAGTTGTAATAAGTATGGAAGAGATGCTGAACAGCAGCCCGGCCAAACGAGGCATCCCGACGGGAGTCCTTGTCTAAGCAGTAGTGGGCTGTGAAGATGTGTACCGAAGCCCAAGTGGCTGCTCTACAGATGTCATCAATGGACACAGAACAAAGGTTAGCCATTGAGGCTGCCATTGCTCTCACATTGTGAGCTGTGACATGGCCCTCGAGAGAAAGTCCTTTACTCTGATAAGTATAGGATATGCAATCTGCAATCCAATTTGACAGAGTTCTTTTGGAAACTGGAAGTCCAAAATTACTAGAGTCAAAAGCCACAAAAAGCTGAGAAGATTTTCTATGTGGCTTAGTTCTTTGGAGATAAATGGCTAAGGCTCTTTTACAATCCAATGTGTGAAGATTCCTTTCCGCACTAGAGGCATGAGGCCTAGGGAAGAATATAGGAAGATAAACCAACTGGTTTAAATGGAAAGGCAAAACCACCTTTGGCATAAAGTAAGGATGAGTCCTGAGGACTACTTTATCGTGGTGGAACCTTGTATAAGGAGGGTCAGCTACTAATGCCTGTAGTTCACTAATGCGTCTTGCAGAAGTGATGGCAATTAGGAAAATAACTTTCCATGAAAGAAAATTAGGTATGAAGTGGCTAAAGGTTCAAAGGGCGGTTTCATACGCTGACCAAGAACAAGATTTAGATCCCATGCCACCGGTGGTGGTTTAATGGGAGGTTTTGTTAAGAGTAGGCCTCTCATAAATCTTGATACAAGTGGATGAGGAGAAATAGGTTGTCCATCGAAAGGTTTATGAAAAACAGCAATAGCACTGAGATGGACTCTCATTGACTTGGTCTTTAGACCCGAAGTTGATAATTGGAGGAGATACTCTAGTAGCGACTCTACAGGTACCAAAAGGGGGTTAAGTCCCTTTTGTAAACACTAGACAGAAAACCTTTTCAACTTAAAAGCATAGGAACGTCTTATGGAAGGTTTTCTGGAAGCCAGGATATCCTTACTTATTGAGAAAGGTTAATATCCTGGAATTCTAGGCTTTCAGTAACCAGGCCCTGAGATGTAGGGGGGGGCCTGTCCTCCTGAGACAGAAGATCTGGAGCATTTCCCAACTCCAGAGGAGAGGTTTGAGAGAGACGCAGAAGAGGAGGATACCACGTTTGTCGTGGCCAATGTGGAGCTATGAGTATCATACGACCTCTGTCTCTCTGAAGTTTGAATAAAATTTTGGGAATTAGGGGAATGGGTGGGAAGGCATAGAGGAAGTCCTGACCCCAGTGGAGCAGGAAAGCATCTCTTGCCTGACAGTTGTGAGCTGGGATTCTGGAACAGAATCGGGGAAGTTTGGCATTCTGTGGACTTGCAAAGAGGTCTATATCTGATGTTTCCCAGATTTGAAATACTCGAGCAAGCTGGTATGAGTGGGACGACCACTCGTGTGGCAGCAGTATTTGACTGAGTCTGTCTGCCCATAAATTTTGCATGCCTGGAAGGTATACCGCAAACAGGTGAATTTGCAACTCTCTGGCGAGGGCCCATAGTCGCAAAGCTTCATTGCATAGCGACAGAGAGCCTGTTCCGCCTTGTTTGTTCACAAAGAACATAGCTACCCGAGTGTCGGTTTGGATCAGAACTGTTTTGTTGCTGAGATGGGTCTGAAAGACTTGAATAGCACTGAAAATGGCTCTCAGCTCTAGGAGGTTTATGTGAAGGGAAATCTCCTACGAGGTCCAAAAACCCTGAGCGGAGAGATCGTGCAAGTGGGCCCCCCAACCCATCTTGGACGCATCTGTTGTTAGTGTGGCCTGATATAGAGGGTGCTGGAAAGGAGAGCCTATAAGGAGGTTTTCCAGAAATTGCCACCATTGCAGGGATGAAATCAGATGTGTGGTGTTTCTGATTTTGTCCATTAACTGACCCGAGGCCTATAAACATTGAGTGGATAGGGTCCACTGGGCTGCTCATATGTGGAGGCAAGCATAGGGAACCACATGGACAGTGGATGCCATGTGTCCCAGAAGTTGAAGCATTTCTCGAGCAGTAAGGAAGACCTTCATAGATGCTTGAGATGCCTGTTGTATTATTCGTAGACAGCGTGGCTGTGGCAGGAAAGCCTTTGACTGCCGTGTGTCTAGATGAGCCCCTATGAATTCTAGAGATTGAGAGGGGGTGAGATGAGATTTTGGGAGGTTTATGACTAGTCCCAAGTATTGAAGAATTCTCATTGCTCGAGAAAGAGCGAAGCTGGCCTCTGGAGCTGTCGATGCTCGAATGAGCCAATCGTCTAAGTAAGGGAAGACGAATATTCCTAGAGTCCTCATAAAAGCTGCTACCACTGCCATGCATTTTGTGAAGACTCTTGGAGCAGAGGCCAGTTCGAAAGGAAGAACTCTGTACTGGAAGTGTCTTCCATGGACCAGGAATCAAAGGAACTTCCTGTGATCTGAGTGGATGAGAATATGCATGTACGCATCTCTTAGATCTAGAGAACATAGCCAGTCCTGACTTTGAAGATATGCTAGAAGTGTCCCGAGGGAGATCATTTTGAACTTTTCTCGGAACAAATATTTGTTTAATTCTCTGAGGTCTAGTATAGGCCTGTGTCCCTCTTTGTAATAAGAAAATAGGGGGAGTAAAACCCTGTCCCCTGTTGGGGTATGGGTACTTCTTCGATTGCTCCTTGAGCGAGACGTGATGTGACTTCCTGCCACATGAGGTTGGTGGCAGGGGCCTGAGACTTGAACTGTTTTATTATTGTAGGTGGGGACAATTTGAGAAAATGAAGCTTGTACCCCAGTCGTACAATGGACAGAGTCCAATTTTCTGATGTTATTATCTTTTGGCAAAATAGAATAGTCTTCCTGGAATGGTTAAGGGTTATGGACCTTTCGGGGGCAGAATGACTAAGTTCTCGACACAGAAGTCAAAGACCCTGAGGGGGCTGGGTCTGTTGGGTCGGTTGAGCTCTTTGAGCTTGCGGCTTTCTTTGCTGTCTGTTCTGTTGTTGCCCCTTCTGGGGAACATGATGCATACAGTGGCTTTGATGGGTGTAAGATGGGTAAAGCTTCTTGTTCTTACTGAAAAAGGGTTTTTTGAATGTTTTCTTCTTTGCTGGGTTGGCTGTAGACTTTGATAGTCTGTTCAAGGTAGTAATTTTCAGATTCAAGCTGATTAGCAGTATCCTACCAGTCCTTGCCAAAGAGATTTTCTCCTGTACAAGGAATGTTTCGCAGCTTTTCTTGCACCCACTGTTCTAAATCTGATGCTTGAAGCCAAGCAATATGACATGCTCATATGGATATAGCAGAGGTTCTGCTAATACATTCAAAGCAATCAAAGGTAGCACGGTTCATCAATTTACAGACATTGTGGGCGTGCTTGACCAGAATAAGGTAGTCTGCTCTTTTTTCCTCTGAGACACAAGGGCTAATGAGCTCTAAGTCTTTTGTGACTTCTTCCAGGAACATTCCCATATAAAGAATGTAGGAACCGATCCTGGCTGATAGCATGGAGGATTGAAAGCATCGATGCCCAAAGGCATTGAGTGTCCTGGATTCACGGCCTGGAGGATTAGAAGAATGTGTTTTAGCACTCTTGATTCTTCGTATGGCGGATTCCACTACCATTGAAAGGTGTGGTAACTGAGTTTTTTGAAAACCAGGACAACTTGGCACTCGGTACATAGTGTCCAGGCGTCGGGAATGTGAAGATATCGTTAAAAGGAGTCTCCCACATTCTCAACATCAGATCATGCAAGATCTTGTGAATGGGAAGCACAGCTGCCTCCTTGGGAGCCATAGGGTATTGTAGAATTCTTAATTCTTCTGCCCTAGGTTCCTTTTCTGGAATCACAGTGATTTCAAGACCCTTTGCTAAATCACGTATGAAATCCTGGAAGGACATATCTTCTGGAGGAGACATCCTGCATTGAGGAGAAGGAGTTGAATCCTCTAGCAGGTTCGCTCTGGTACTGGTAAAATTGTCAATCATCAGAAGACTCAAGGGCACTCTGTACCGGGTGCTCCCATATCGCATGGTATCGGTACTGCTCGAAGTCAGTACCGAAATGTTCGGTTCCTGATCCCCGATACCCCAGATAGACTCAAGGCTCGGCATGGGGGAAAGCAGTCCTGTCGAAGCAGGTACTGTCAGTACTGGTACTGATGTTGGTACCGATAGCTGTTGAACCGTCTGTAGCGGTCTTAGCGGTACCAAGGCTGCTAGAGGGACGCTAGACTGTGTTCAATAGCAAGGATTTTTTTTATCCTTTGCTCCTGCCGATGCCTGGGTGTCGGTACCGATGGAAGCGGCTACAACCCCAGAACATGACATCAGTAGTTCTGCAGAGGTGGAAGCCTCTGGAACATCCTGGAGCCCCGTTAATGCTTTGGAGCCCGAAGACTCCCGCCAGGGCTGTTTTGCCGGTGAACTATCCTCAAGGACAATGCCAGTGGCATCTCGATACTTTGAAGGAGTTACCCTTCGAGGATTGGCCAGTCTTAGAAGACTTAAGTTTAGTTACCTGAGATCCATTGGAGGAAGATGAAGCCCTGGAAGACGTCGATGCAAGTGACATCGTATCCGCAGCAAAAAGGGTACCGAGTTTTGCAGCTCTATTCTGCAGGCCCCTTTTGGTCATCCTCGTGCAGGAGACACACTCCGTTGGACAATGTTCAGGACCTAAACATTTTAGACACCAATCATGGGTGTCCGTGACGAAAATGGTACTGCCACACTTTGAGACTTTTTTGAAACCACTAGCTGGTTTCTCCATGCCTGAAGAAAAGTGGGCCTAGTGCCCAAAATGGCTCCTAGCACCAGAAACAGGGGAAAGACCCCTGAAGAAAATACAAGTTTTTTGGTGTTTTTTTTTTAAAAGAAAGAACCACCACCACCGGTGGTACCGGTAGGCGTCGAGTGAAGGCAGACGCGACCACAAAAAAACAAAGAATAAAAGGAAATTTTCTGCAGTGACGGGGTACACGTTCTGTCGGCTCCGCGGAAAACGAAGAACTGAAGTGAGAGAGGTACAGAGGCAGGAAGGCAGCACGCATGCACTGTGGGATGCCCCCAAAAGCGTTCCTATTGGACACTGGGGAGCATTCCTGCGCGGGCTCCGTCTGTACCGACGATACCCATATGTGAAGACTACATTCCTGCTTGTTCCTGGAAATAAGTACTTAGCTACATATATAAATTCACCTTCAATCTAGTTACCCATTTTTTTTTATTCATATGCTTTTCTCTTACCAATCTTGTCTGCCGATATGCCCCAAACACTCCTGTTTCCTCTGCTGCCTATTAGGATATTTCATTGTATAGTGCCTACATTGTGAGTATCCTATGTTATATCAATGTGCTTCCTATTAATGTATCATTTCTATTCTGCTGACATTGTATCATATTTCTGTTATTTGAATGCTCTAATATGCTTTCAAAGTATACATTGCCAACATTTTATCATATTATCTATTATTGTCTCTCCCCAAGTTTCTCTCATTGTTCTAAATGTCTATTATGCTATTGTATGAGACTGCTACTAATACAATGTAAGTTGTTTATGTCAGAGGAAACCAGTTAGAGCATAAGAAATGCCATAAAGGTTTGGACAAGTTCCTGGAAGAAAGGTCCATAAACCATTATTAAGAAGGGACCCAGGATATCAATGCTTGACCCAGTACAAGTACTGCAGAACCTGTGTCTTTTGGGGAAACTGCTAGGTAACGTATGACCTAGATTGGCCACTGTTGGAAACAGGATACTGGGCTTGATGGACCTTGGTCTGACCCAGTATGGCATATCTTATGTTCTTATGTTCTTATACTGGGTCAGAGCAAGGTTCATCAAGCCCAGTATCCTGATTCCAACAGTGGCCAATCCAGACCTCAAGCACCTGGCAGGTTTCCAAAGAGGTGCACAGATTCCACAATCTCCCGGGCAAGCAGTGGATTTCCCGGGTCCTCTCTAATCATTTTTATGGACCTTTCCTCCAGGAACTTCTCCAAACTTTTTTTAAACCCAGTTACAGTAACAGCTTTTACTACACCCTCTGATAACAAATTCAAAAGTTTGATTACGCACTGAGCAAAAAAACCATGTTCTCTTATTATGGGTTGCATTAAATGGGTTGCATCGTAGCTTCATTGTGGATATCCTTGTACACCGGACTTGGGTGAATCTCTTCATGAAGACAGTGAAAATAAATCCTTAGGTTAATAAATAAATGCTGCAAATTCATTCCTGGGGTTGGGGCTAATTTTGCCTAGGAGAAGCCCCAGCAAAGAATATAGGCATCAACCTCTTCAGATTTTCTTTCATTACTGCACAAGGAAAAAGTAACTATGTGCAGTGTCAGCGTAGTTACTCACCTGTAACAGGTGTTCTCCGGGGACAGCAGGAATCAGTCCTTACATATGGGGGTGACGTCGACGCCAATGGAGCCCGCGCGGAGCAAATCCCCAGCTTTCAAAGAAAGCCTTTGGGAATTGCTACCACGCATGCGTGGGTCCCCTTCCCGCCCAAGGGTGCCATCTTGCTCAGTCAAATGACAGCTAAAAAGACAGCAAAACAAATGAAAATAGGACCGCAACTCCAAGGGGAGGAGGGAGGGTTGTGAGGACCGATTCCTGCTGTCCCCAGAGAACACCCGTTACAGGTAAATAACTGTTTTCTCCGGGAACAAGCAGAAAGTCAGTCCTCACATATGGAACTCCGCGGTTACAGGCTACCATGAACCTATAGCCAAAAAAGGCTCCCTCATCGAGAGCCGCAAGCAGCCGCAATGAAAACCCTAACCAGGAAATAGGACCTGTGTCCTAGGAAAGTAGCACTCCGGTAGCCTGAACACAGAAGGGTAGGAGGGTAGGAGTTACCTAGACCCCGAAAAGCTTACGGGGTACAGCCTGGCCAAAGGCACTGTCCCGTCGGAACTCCCTAACCAGGCAGTAATGAGCTGCGAAGGTATGAACCAAAGACCAGGTGGTGGCTTGGCAGATGTCTGCCAGAGGAACAGACGCAGGTGAGCCACTGATGCTGCCATGGCCCTGACCCTATGGGCCGTAACACAGCCTTCCAGCAGAAGCCTTGCTTTCTCATAAGCCCGGACAATACAGTCCGCCACCCATGTGGACAGCGTATGCTTGGCCACCACCTTCCCCAGCTTACTGGGGTCACAGGAAATGAAAAGCTGAGAGGCTTTCTGGTGACTTTGAGTACGTTGAATGTAGAAGGACAGAGCCCTCTTACAGTCCAGGATATGGAGGACTGCCTCTGCCTGACTGGCATGCGGCATGGGAAAGAAGGTAGGAAGAACCACCTCCTGGTTGAGGTGGAACGAGGAGACCACCTTCAGAAGGAACTTGGGGTGCATGCGAAGCACCACCCTATTCTTGTAGAACCTGTTATAAGGCCTCTCTGCCACGAGGGCCTGGAGCTCACTCACCCTCCGGGCAGAAGTGAGCGCAACCAAGAAAACCACCTTCCAGGACAGATAACGAGAGATGGCACGTGGTCAACGGTTCGAAGGGCAGCTGGGTGAGCTGCCCCAACACTACATTGAGATCCCATTCGGTCGCCAGGGGGCAGACCGGGGGCTTCGACAGGAGTAGGCCCTTCAGAAACCGGGACACCACTGATTGAACTGAGAGGGGCTTTCCGTCCACGTGATAGTGGTTCACCGCTATGGCACTGAGATGCACTCTGACGGAGTTGGACTTAAGCCCCCGCCCTGAAGAGGTGGAGAAAGTATTGCAATACCACAACCACCGGACAAGAGAAGGGGTCTACCCCTTGCTCAGTGCACCAAAGTGCAAATCTGCACCACTTAAAGGCATACGCCCATCTGGTAGACACTGCGTGAAGCCAGCAACGGAAAGAGGAGCAAGGCTAGAGTCACCCTCTCAGCAGCCACGCTGTCAGCGAAAGGGAGCTGAGGTTGGGATGCAAAAGAAAGCCCCGCTTCCTGGGAAAGGAGCCATGGAGTTGACCCCAAAGGAATGGGGGTCTCCACCGCTAGCTGTAGGAGAAGCTGAAACCACGGTTGCCTGGGTCACCATGGGGCTATCAGGATGACTGAGGCTCTGTTGTGAAGGATCTTGAACCGAGTCTTGGCGATCAGAGGCATCAGGGGGAAAGCATACAGAAGACCCACAGACCATGAGACTAGAAAGGCGTCGGCTGCCACCCTGGTGGAGTGCGGTTGCCTTGAGCAGAAGTGGGGCAACTGGTGATTGTCCAGGCTTGCAAACAGGTCCATCATCGGTTTCCCCCCCAGGTCTGGAAAAGCCTGCTGGCTACTTCCTGGTCCAGCTGCCACTCGTGCGGCTGGAGCATCCTGCTGAGTCTGTCAGCCAGCCAGTTGTCCTGCCCCAGCAGGTATACCGCCTTGAGGAGAATGCCCTGCTAGACTACATAAGAGCACAGATCTAGGGCTTCCTGACAGTGGGCATGGGACCTTGTGCCCCCCTGTTTGTTCACATAGAACATGGCAACCTGGCTGTCTGTTTGCACCAGAACAGTCCTGTGGCCCAGGCACTACCTGAAAATCCTCGGGGCGAGAAGGATTGCACGCAATTCCAACAAACTGATCTGTTGGGCACTCTCGTCTGGGGACCAAACTCCTTGTGTGCGGTATCCCTGGCAATGGGCTCCCCAGCCCAGCAGGGAGGGATCTCTGGTGAGGACCCTCGAGTGGTGGAGTCTAGAAGGGCATCCCCGCCTCCGGGTGATGGGGAGAGAGCCACCAGGTCAGGGACTGCACCAGGTGCCTGGTCACTCTGACCCTGTCCTGGAGATTTATTTTTATTTTATTTAACATTTCTTATATACCGCCTTTCATGATATCAAGGCGGTTTACATTGAATAAACTGAAATTACATTGAACAAGGCATTATAACTTGGAGATAACTATTTTACAGGGAGATGTCCCGTGGCCTGGGACCACTGGTCCCTGAGGCACCACTGCGCAGGTCGCATGTGGAGGAGGGCATCTGGAGTGACATGGACCATAGAGGCCATGTGCCTGAGGAGGCACAGCAGATGCCTTGCTTGCACTGAGGGACGGTGCTTTATGTCTTTGGCTAGGGCCATGAGTCTGCTTGCCCTGCCTGCAGACAAGGCGGCTTTCGACCGAAGGGTGTTGATCCTTGCCCCAATGAATTCCAGCTCTTGTGCCGGACAAAGGCTGGACTTGGGGTAGTTGATAACAAACCCCAAGTGCTGCAGGACCTGGGTGGTACGAATTGTGGCTTGCTGCACCTCTGGGGCTATAGTGCCCCTGATGGGCAGTTGTTGAGACAGGGGAAGACAAAGATCCCCTGAAGCCCGAGGAAGGCGGCAACCACTGCCAAGCACTTTGTGAATACCCTGGGGGCCAAGGCAAGGCCAAAGGGGAGCACTCTGTATTGGTAATGATTGCCCCCTACCACAAAGTGTAGGTATTGCCTGTGGCTTGGGTGGATTAGTATGTGTGTGTGGTCCAAGGAGCACAGCCAGTCTCCCTGGCGAAGGTAAGGCAGCAATATTCCAAGGGAGAGCATCTTGAACTTCTCCCTCACCAGGAATTTGTTAAGGTTGCGCAGGTCAAGGATGAGACTTAGGCCCCCTGTCCTCTTTGGCATGAGGAAGTACCTAGAATAGAACCCCTTGCCCTTGAGGTGGTGGGGCACCGGTTCCACCGCATGGTCCTCGAGAAGACCTGCCAACTCCTTCAGAAAAAGGTCCCGATGAAGGGGAGACCTGATAGACTCTCCTGGGAAGTAGTGTGGAGGGCACTTCGGCTAGATGGAGGAGGTATCCCTCCCTGATCACCTGCAATGCCCATGAATCAGTGGTGATGCCTCCCCACCTGTGGGCATACAAGGCGAGCCGACCTCCTGTGGGCTGCCCAGCTCAGGATGGAGAGGGACCATGCTGCAGGAGTCAAAAGCCCCAATCAGGCTGGGCCGGAGCCAGAGCCTGGGGTTTGGGGACCTTATGCTTATGTGGGCCATGCTCCTGTCCCTTGGCCTGCTGCCCCTGTTGAGGGAGCTGGGGAGACCTGGTAAGGGGGGTAAGGGGGGTAAGTTTCGGTAAGCAGTGGACTTCCTCGGGTAAAAGGGCTTTTTACCCAAGCCCTTCTTACGGAAAGGGGCAGAGGTCTTCTTAAAGAGCCATGTCCTCATCATGAACTCAGTCTCCAGCTTGGCGGCCTTGTCAGTCATGGGTTTGCCGAAGAGATTTTCCCCTCGGCATGAGACAACCACCAACTTGTCCTGAACCCATTGTTCGAGGTCCGACGACTGCAGCCAAGCTTTACGGCGTGCATCGATGTCCGCCACGGCTACCCGTGCCGCCGACTTGAATCAATCATAGGCCACCCAAGACATGAACTTGTAGCATTCACGGACAGCTTTGGACAGGCCCATGAAGTGCTGCAAAAGCTCCTTGGAGAGACCAGCCAAGAACCCAGCGATTTCCTTCGCCAGGTCTCTCAGGTATATGCCCATGTACAGCTGGTATGCCTGGATCTGACAATTCAGCATTGCGCTCTGGTAACACTTCCTGCCGAGGAGTGCGTCTTCTGACTCTTCAGTTGACGCTTGGCCAACTCCACAACCATGGAGTTGTGCGGAAGTTGTGATTTTTGGAACCCAGAGCTGCTTGCTGATTACCGGCGGCGTCGCTGGCGTCTCCCACACGCGGAGCATAAGTCGTTCCAGGATAGGAGGAATGGGCACTTCCTGAGGGGGAACCTCGTACAGGAGGATCTCGAGTTCGTCGGCTCGAGGATCCTCCTCGGACTCTGTCGGGAAAGCCAAAGCCTTGGACATATCCCGCACGAAGTCCAAAAAACCCATATCCTCCGGTGGGGACCTTCTCCGAGGTTCAGATACCAGGAAATCAGAGGGGACATCTCAATGACGACAAGTGTCCGGGGACTCCTCGTCCTCCCAAGTGGAGGCCTCCGAGGAAGACTCATGGAGCTCCTTGGGCATCGAGGGTCCCAGCGCTATCCGCCCCGATGCCTGCAGGATCGGCTCTTCTCCAGGGTCGAATTCAACATCGAGAGCCCGGTGGTCGGGGCGGAAGAACCGGACCCGCTGGACATCAGCGCTCACTGCTGTTCCATGAAGGCAGTGACACTGCGCTCCAAGGCCGCCATCCTGGACACTAGTTCCGGAGGCTCCACAGCACCCGGCTCGGGCGCCAACACGCTTGGGCCCGAAGCCGGTTCTCCCAGAGGGAGTCCTCAACTAGGACATTATGTACTTGCCTAGGCCGATCTGCGACCGTGTCCCTGTGAGGAACCAAGGGCAGGTGCTCAGAGCTCCGTGACCGGTCCCGAGAGGAGCCAGGCCGCTTGGAACCATCCAGAGACACTGAGGGTTTCTTCCTCCTCTTCGGTTCCCTCGAGGGAGACCCCCTCTCCGAGGAACCCCGATGACACTCGAGTTCGGAGTGCTCCTCCCGAGGCATGGAGGCCTCGAACGAGGTCCTGGCTCTCGGAGGCATGAGGGAGTCAGGAAAATTCTTATCATGCTCCTGCTGGCGGCTCCTCAAGACCTTCAAGGACATCTTTTTACACAGGACACTGACAGCCGGGTCGTGGTCCAGGCCGAGGCACCAGAGGCAGCAGTCATGCATATTGGTGAGGGACATGATTTTCCCGCACCGATCGCACTTTTTGAACCCGCTATAGCCATGGAGGGAAAAAGGACCCCAGCAAGGTCGAAGACCCTTCAGGCTGCCAGCGAGGGAATAATGGGCGCGAAGACGCCCTAAGAAAGAAAAAATCAAAACTTAGAAAAGGAACCGACCCTATACAGAGATACCAAGGCCGGAGGCGGGAAGGGTACTGGTGCAAACTGGAGAAAGCCAAAAGGCACGAAAAAAATCAACTTTTCCTGGGACAGATACAGACTATGTCTGATGGGCTCTGCGGACAAAAGGAGACTGAGCAAGATGGCACCCTTGGGGGAGAAGGGGACCACGCATGCGTGGTAGCAATTCCCAAAGGTTTTCTTTGAAAGCTGGGGATTTGCTCCGCGCGGGCTCCATTGGCGTCGACGTCACCCATATGTGAGGACCGACTTCCTGCTTGTTCCCGGAGAATCTCATATTTTAGGTGCAAACCCTGCAGTGTCATTCTCCTTAAAGTTTTATCGATTCAAATGTGAAAAAATGTTCATCTGAATTTTACTGCCTATGCATTCAAATGTTCTCTATGAAGTTTTCCCAGAGTTTCTATCTCCTGTTTCACTACTACTTTTCGATTTTCTCCCAGCAACTCCTACCCGTCTCCTCTCACTGAATCTGCCCTTTCTCCCCAGTCTCATTAAAGCCCTTTCCCTCTTGTCTTCCACCACGCTCCCTCTCCCCACCCGCTCGCTGACTTTGCCCCTTTTGCCCCTTCCCCTTTCTCGGGCTTACTTTCTGAGAGCTCCTTCTCATGGGAAGGTGGCTGGGGACTGCTGCTTTGTGCCCTTTCATAGGAGGATGATGATGCCCGGAGAGTTACTGCTCCTTTTCCACTGCACACCGTCACAGGATCCACTTCTGAAAAAGAAAAATGAACAATGTTTTTAGGAATATTCAGACTGCCTACATTCCTTGCATAGCCTCTAAATCAGATATCTGAGTATTCCCTCAGTTCATATAAGGTCTACTGGCAAGGAACACTTGTGATATACAGCTACTTGGAATAGAAATATACATTTGCTTTTAGGTTTGCAGAGACCTGGTCTTCTACATTTAGGCTCCTATTTAATTTTGCAGCAAAGGTATAAATTTTAAGGTTACAGGGACCTTTGTATAGTGGGCAGATACATAGAAGTAAGATTTCAGTTTGAATATTTCCATTTCCATTGTCTGTTACAAGCCTACTTCACAGGGTGGGGCTAACTGAATCAACTCTGCAATTGACCAAGTACCTGAACCAGTCTACTCATCACAGCTTCAAGAGACTATACACTCAGCTAAGGCTTTCAGACTTTACAATTGCCTGTTTTTAATATAAATTAACTACTGGACATACGTTTTTAGGAATATTCAGACTGCCTACATTCCTTGCATAGCCTTTAAATCAGATATCGGAGTGTGCCCTCAATTCATATAAGGTCTACTGGCCAGGGACACTTAAGTTCCCACCCAGTCTACTCCTCACCCCACCAACTCCAGAGTTGCATTGCCTATATAGTCATCATATACATTGACATCTGCCCTTTAATTAGGTGTTACACCCACTTTTTCTCCTTCTAGGACTGCTAAATCAGCATGTCATGTATTCAATGCAATAACTGTGGTGCTGTCATTCTGAAAAGAATCATTTGGAACCTAAGAGCTTGCCCTATATGCCTCAAGTCATCTGCTATGCATAAAGAATTGACTCTACTAAGGGAAGAATTAACTGCAATTCAACACCTCCTCTAGGGTACAAGCTTAACAAAATCGACCATCGCTCCCACAAAGAATCAAACAGCCTAGGAACAAATGGATCACAGTGAGCTCTGGTAGGCTGTGACCTATAACGCAGAGACGCCTATACATCAAGAGATATCCCTTAATAATGCCTTCTCTGCCTTGAATAATGAGGGTGCCCAATCTGTGGAAACTGAAGTGTCCATAAATAAAAGGCTAAATGCCAAATCTACTGATAATGCATCAAATAGGCAAAACAAAATCACAAAACAGAAAACCACTACTACTTGGAGATTCCAATCAGAGGTACCAACTTTGGAACACAGTTCAAAGGAGAGAAGATGGTCAAATGCCTCCCAGGCTCTTCAGCCAGCAGGAATATAAACCAAATTGTTGGTATAGTTAGTGCAGAAAGTGAGTATTCCAAAACTGATGTTGTCATCCACTTGGGTACAAACGACCTGGCTAGAAAAGGTGCCTCTACAGTTCAAAAGGACTTCAGATTCTGGGAAAGAAACTCAAGCCCATTGTTAACACTATAGCATGGAGGTCTACGTGTTCATGGTAAGGGGGCAGAAAGGCTGCATCGCATAAACAACTTCAATACATGGCTCCAAACAAGAAGGACTTAGATACTGTATATAGGTAACTGGGGACACAGATGGACCGACAAGAGACTATAATGTGCTGATGGTCTACATCTATCTGTAGCAGGGAAAAGGATCCTAAGTGAAAAATTCAGGCAGTGTGTGTACAAGCATTTAAACTAGGGAAAGGGGGTGACATATGGAGAAGGACAAGTTCAGGACATCACTCCCAGCAAAAGCAAAACATTGGAAACAGCCACACATTTAAATCACACATCAATGGCAAGTGGGAAGAGGCGTGTAGAACAAAATCCATGCAAAACACAGGGAAGCCAGTCAACAAACGCTGGAAAGCAATGAGCACAAATGCTCAAAGCCTAGGCAACAAAGTTCCTTATCTGGAAGCCCTAATGGTGGAAATGGACTTGGACATTGTGGCCATTACAGAAACATGGTTTAATGAGTTGCATGGAATGGAATACAGCCATAGCCAGTTATAATCTATTTAAAAGAGACAGAGAGGGTATAAAAGGAGGAGGAGTAACCCTATATGTCAAAAGCATTATTAAACCTGCTGAAATGCAGGGGTACATGGGGAAAAGAAGAAGCGCTGTGGATTGTGTTGGAAGGAGGAGATGGCACTGTCATCCATACTGGTATAGTCTACAGACCTCCAACTCAAACTGAAGAAATGGATAGCGAATTGATTGTTGATATTGTAAAGATAGCCATGAAGGGGGAAGTGATCATATTAGGTGACTTTAATCTACCCAATGTGGACTGGAGTATTCCTTCTGCAAATCTGGAAAGTAAAAAAAAATAAATAAAATAAAATAAAATTGTGGATGCCTTCTAAGATGCATTACTTAGGCAAGTGGTTATGGAACTAACCAGGGAGAGCTCAGTGCTGGATTTAGTGCTCACCAATGGAGATAGCGTGTCGAATATCCAGGTGGATGCCCATGTGAACAGCAGCGATCATCACATGGTGTGGTTTGAGATACAAGCCCCAAGGTAGAATCCAATCACAGCAAGCTCAAAATCCTAGACTTCAGAAACACTGACTGCAGTAAAATGGCCAAGTGCCTGAAGGAGGAGTTGGCAGGGTGGGAGGGGATAAGGGAAGTGAAATTGCAATGGGCTAAACTAAAGGAGGCAATAAAAGGGGCAACAGATAAGATATGTAAGGAAAGTAAATAAAAACAAGAGGAAAAGGAAAGCTTTTTGTGAAATTTCGTGAAAGCTTTTTGTGAAATTTTGTGAAAGCTTTGTTTTTTGCCTTTATTTGTGCAGCCACTCCAAAGAAGTGGCTGCACAAATAAAGGCAAAAAACAAAGCTTTCACAAAATTCAGAAATTCACAGAGGAACACAGAAAAGAATAAAGGATCAAACTAAGAGAAACAAAAAGAGAAATCAGGATAGTAAAATCAAAGGCAGAAGATGTCTAAAGATGTGAAGTGTGGCGACAAGACCTTTTTCAGGTATATTCGGGAGAGGAGGAAAATCAGAGGTGGAATTGCAGGACTCAAAAGTGCTGGGAACAGATTTGTGGAAAGACACTGAAAAAGCGAAAATGCTAAATAAATACTTCTGCTCTGTTTTTACTAGAGAAAATCCTGGAGAAGGACCACCTGTGATTGACAAATATACAAATGGGAATGGAGGAGTAGATACCACACCATTCACAGAAGATGATGTATTAGAACAGCTTGCAAAACTGAAAGTGGACAAGGCCATGGACCGGAAGGGATACATGCCAGGATTCTGAAAGTCTCAGAGGTTTTTGCAGGACCATTAAAGGATGCTTTAATAGATCCTTGGAGACAGGAGAAGTTCCACAGGACTGAAGAAGGGCTGATGTGGTACCTCTTCGCAAAAATGGTACTAGGGAAGAAATGACAAACTACAGGTCAGTAAGCCTTACCTCTGTGGCAAAAAAAGTAATGGAGGTACTCCTGAAAGAGCGAATAGTGGACTCTCTCGAAACCAACAGGTTGCATGATCTGAGGCAATATGATTTTACCAAAGGACAATCTTGCCGAACAAATCTGATTGAGTTCTTTGACTGGGTGACCAGAGAATTAGATCAAGGGCATGTGATGGATGTGTTCTACCTGGATTTCAGCAAAGCCTTTGATAATGTTCCTCATAGAAGACTTATTAATAAACTCAACGGCTTGGGGACGGGTCCCAAGATGGTGAACTGGATCAGAAATTGGTTCACTGACAGAAGAAAGAAGGTGATGGTAAATGGAACTCACTCGGATGAAAGGAAGATGATTAGCACTGTGCCTCAGGGTTCAATCCTGGGACTGGTACTGTTCAATGTATTTGTGAGTGATATTGCTGGAGGACTGAATGAAAAAGTGTCTTTCTGCAGATGACACAATTTACAACAGAGTGGACTCCCCTGAGGGAGTGGAAAACATGAGAAAGATCTACAAAAGCTGAAAGAATGGTCTTTTTACTAGAGAAAATCCTGGAGAAAGACCACCTGTGATTGACAAATATACAAATGTGAATGGAGGAGTAGATACCACACCATTCACAAAAGATGATGTATTAGAACAGCTTGCAAAACTGAAAGTGGACAAGGCCATGGACCGGAAGGGATACATGCCAGGATTCTGAAAGTCTCAGAGAGGTTTTTGCAGGACCATTAAAGGATGCTTTAATAGATCTTTGGAGACAGGAGAAGTTCCACAGGACTGAAGAAGGGCTGATGTGGTACCTCTTCACAAAAGTTCAGTTTGACCCTTTTCTGCTTCCAATGTTTGAATTCTCTGTTGCAAGCCTGCTCCCAGGGTGGGGCTAATTAAATTATCTACAGCCCTTCCACAAGTACCTGGTCAAGCCTAGCATTCACAGCTTCCAGAGCCTCCACACAGCTAAGCTTTCAGCTTTGTATCTTTTTTTGCCTGTCTTGTTGTTGTTTTTGATGCTGATATAACATTTAACTGTTGGTTATACATTTATTTTTGGGCATATTCTGACTGCCCACATTCCTTGTGTAGCACTTAAATCAGATATCTAAGTGTGCCCTCAGTTCATGTAAGGCCTACTGGCCAAGGACACTTAGGTTTCTGCCCACCCCAGGGCTGCACTGCCTATATAGCGGTCAACATATGTGACTGCTATATGGGCATCTATCCTTTTAATTTGGTTTTAAGCCCACCTTTTTCTTCTTCTCCTTCTAGGACCGCTTAATCAGCATGTCTTGTACTCAGTGCACTAACTGTGGCACCTTCATTCTGAGAAGAATCATCTGGAACCTGACAGCTTGTCCTGTATGCCTCAAGTTAGCCGCCATGCATAAAGAATTGACTCTACTAAGGGAAGAACTAGCTGCAATGAAGTGCACCTCTTCTAGAATACAAACCAAATAAAGTCCACCACCGCTCCCACAAAGAATCAAACATCCCAGGAACAAATGGATCACAGTGGGCTCTGGTAGATTGCAACCTGTACCGCAGAGACACCCTATACACATCATGAGATATCCCTGCATAATGCCTTCTCTGCTTTGGTTAATGAGGATGCCCAATCCATGGAAACTGAAGGGCCCTTAAATGCGACAGTCAATGCCCAATCTCTTGATAAAGCACCAAATATGAAGAAAAACTCACAGAACAGAAAACTACTATTACTTGGTGATTCCATCATCAGAGGCACCAACTTGGGAACACAGTTCAAAGGAGAGAAGATAGTCAAATGCCTCTCAGGCTCCTCAGCCAGCAGGAATACAAACCAAATTGTTGATGTACTTAGCGCTGAAAGTGAGCACTCCAAAACTGATGTCATCCACTTGGGTACAAACGACCTGGCTAGAAACAGTGCCACTACAGTTCAAAGGGATTTCCAAACTCTGGGAGAGAAGCTGAAGCCCATTGTTAACACTGTTGCATTCTCAAAGTTCTACCTGTTCTTGGCAAGAGGGCAGAAAGGCTGCATCGCATAAACAGCTTTAACACATGGCTCCAGACCTGGTGCAAACAAGAAGGATTCAGATTTATAGGCAACTGGGGAAACAGATGGACCAACAAGAGACTATACTGTGCTGATGGACTACATCTCTCTGTCACAGGGAAAAGAATCCTAAGTGAAAAAATCAGGCAGTATGTGGATATGCATTTATCTATTTATTTTATTTATTTACATTCTCTTATATACCGCGCTATTCTGCATCAGTGCGGTTTACATTGAACAAACTGAAATTACATTGAACAGGGCATTATAACTTGGAGATAACTATTTTACAGGGAACATGGGCTATGGAGGGTTAAGTGGCTTACCCAAGACCACATGGAGCACCTGTGGGACTAGAAACCCCAGTACTTCCGGCCCAAGGTTGCTGTCCTCTAGTGGGATTTGAACCCCTGACCTTCCGGCCTGAAGTACCTTGCCCCAACCACTAGGCCACTCCTCCACTCCAGGAAAAGGGGGTGATGGATGGGGAAGGACAAGTTCAGGACGTCACTCCCAGCAAAATCAGATTAATATCAGAAATACCCACACTTTTAAACCGCACATAAAGACAAGTGGGAAGAGGTGGGCAAAACAAAATCAATGCAAAATACATGCAAGCCAGTTAAATGCTGGAAAGCAATGAGCACAAATGCTCGAAGCTTAGCACAAAGTTCCAGACCTGGAAACCCTAATGGTGGAAATGGACTTGGACATTGTGGCCATTACAGAAACATGGTTTAATGAATCGCATGATTGAGATATAGCCATAGCTGGCTATAATCTATTCAGAAGAGACAGAGAAAGTACAAAAGGAGTAGCCGCCTTGTATGTCAAAACCAATATTAAAGCTACTCAAATGCAGGGGGCATGGGGAAGAGAAGAAGTGCTCTGGATTGTATTAGAAAGAGGAGATGGCACTGTCATCCATACTGCTGTAGTCTATAGACCTCCGACTCAAATCGAAGAGATAGATAATGAATTGATTATAGATATTGCCAAGATAGCCACAAAGGGGGAAGTGATCATATTGGGCAACTAATCTACCCGATGTGGATTGGATTACTCCTTCTGCAAATCTGGAAAGAAGCAAAAAAACTGTGGATGCTTTCCAAGATGCGTTACTTAGACAAATGGTGATGGAACCAAACAGGGAAAACTCAGTGCTGGATTTAGTGCTCACCAACGGTGATAGCGTGTCAATGTCTGGGTGGGTGCCCCTGTGAGAAGCAGCGATCATCACACGGTGTGGTCTGAGATAAAAGCCAAGGTGCAGTCCAATCACAGCAAGCTAAGTCCTAAACTTCAAAAACACTGACCAGTAAAATGGCCAAGTACCTGAAGGAGGAGTTGGCAGGGTGGGAGGGGATAAGGGAAGTGGAATTGCAATGGGCTGAACTAAAGGTGGCAATAAAAGGGGCAACAGATAAATATGTAAGAAAAGTAAATAAAAACAGGAGAAGGAAACCTATTTGGTTTCCCAAAGAAGTGGCTGCTCAAAGGCAAAAAACACAACTTTCACAAAATTCAAAAGCTTGCAGAGGAAGACAGACAAGAATACAGGATCAAACTCAAAGAGACAAAAAGAGAAATAAGGAAAGCAAAATCAAAGGCAGAGGAAAAAGATGGCTAAAGATGTGAAGTGTGGCAATAAAACTTTCTTCAAGTATATTCGGGAAAGGAGGAAAATAAGAGGTGGAATTGCAGGACTCAAAAGTGCTGGGAATGGACTCGTGGAAAGTGACACTGAAAAAGCGAAATTGCTAAACAAATATTTCTGCTCTGTTTTTACTAAAGAAAATCCTGGAGAAGGACCACCTGTGACTCCCAAATATAAAAATGGGAATGAAGTAGATGCAACACCATTCACAAAAGATGAAGTGTTAGAACAACTTGCAAAACTGAAAGTGGACAAGGCCATGGGACCGGATGGGATACATCCCAGGATACTGAAAGAGCTCAGAGGTTCTTGCAGGGCCGTTAAAGGATGTTTTCAACAGATCCTTGGAAACAGGAGAAGTTCCTCAGGACTGGAGAACAGCTGATGAGATACCTCTTCACAAAAGTGGTGACAGGGAAGAAGTGACAAACTACAGGCCTGTGAGCCTTACCTCGGTGGCAGGAAAAGTAATGGAGGCGCTCCTGAAAGAGCGAATAGTGGACTTTCTCAAAACCAACAGGTTGCATGATCCAAGGCAACATGGTTTTACCGGAAGACTATCTTGCCAAAAAAACCTGATTGAGTTCTTTGACTGGGTGACCACAGAACTAGATCAGGGGCATGCGATGGATGTCATCTACCTGGATTTCAGCAAAGTCTTTGATACTGTTCCTCATAGGAGGCTTATCAATAAACTCAGTTGGGGATGGGTCCCAAGGTGGTGAACTGGATCAGAAACTGGTTGACTGACAGACGACAGAAGGTGATGATAAATGGAGCTCACTCGGATGAAAGAAGGGTGATTAGCGAGGTGCCCCAGGGTTCAGTCCTTGGCCCGGCACGGTTCAATGTATTTGTGAGTGATATTGCTGAAGGACTGAATGGAAAAGTCTGTCTTTTTGCAGATGACACGAAAATTTGCAGCAGATTGGACTCCCCTGAGGGAGTGGTTAACATGAGGAAAGATCTACAAAAGCTGGAAGAATGGTCTAATGCTTGGCTATTAAGATTTAATGCAAAGTGCAGTGTCATGCACTTGGGAAGCAGAAATCCAACGGAAATGTACGCGATAAGGGGCGAGAGGTTGTTGTGCATGGATCAGGAGAAGGATGTTGGTGTGATTATTTCTGAGGATCTCAAGGTGGCAAAACAGTGCAACAAGGCGGTGGTAAAAGCCAGGAAGATGTTGGGCTGCATACAAATAGGAATTACCAGCAGAGGTACTAATGCCACTGTATAAGTCAATGGTGAGGCCTCACTTGGAATACTGTGTTCAGTTTTGGAGACCATATCTTGCAAAGGATGTAAAAAGACCGGAAACTGTTCAGAGGAAGGCGACCAAAATGATTTTGAGCCTGCATCAAAAGCCTTGAGAAGAGACTTGAAGACCTAAATATGTGCATTCTGGAGGAGAGAAGGGATAGAGGAGATATGAGTCAGACCTTTACATACTTAAAGAGAAATAATGGACAAACAAAACTCTTCCAAAGACGGGGAAGGTGTAAAACTAGAGGGCATAACATGAAGCTGCAAGGGGGTAAACTGAAAAGAAATGTCAGGAAAGTATAGTTACTCACCTGTAACAGGTGATCTCCGGGAACAGCAGGAATTTAGTCTTCACATATGGGTATCGTCAGTACCGACGGAGCCTGCGCGGGAATGCCCCCCAGCGTCCAATTAGAAAGCTTTTGGGAGCATCCCACAGCGCCTGCATGCTGCCTTCCCGCCTTTCCCAACTGCCTCTCTCCAGTTGAGTTTTAAAGCTGAGACAAAGAGAGAGAGAGGGAAAGGGAAAGAAATAGATAGAGAGATACAACTCCTAGGGGAGGTGGGTGGGTTGTGAAGACTAAATTCCTGCTGTTCCCGGAGATCACCTGTTACAGGTGAGTAAGCACAGTTACTTACCTGTAACAGGTGATCTCCGGAACAGCAGGAATTAGTCTTCACATATGGGAGACGTCGCCGACGGAGCCCGCACGGGAATGCTCCCCAGCATCCAATCAGAAAGCCTTTGGGAGCATCCACCACGCCTGCGCGGTGGCTTCCCGCCCTTCCTACTGCCTCTCCCCAGTTGAGTTTCATAGCTGAGCCAGAAGGAGAGGAGAGGAAGGAATAGAGAGAAAGAGATACAACTCCTAGGGGAGGTGGGTGGGTTGTGAAGACTAATTCCTGCTGTTCCGGAGATCACCTGTTACAGGTAAGTAACTGTGCTATCTCCAGGAACAAGCAGGAATGAGTCTTCACATATGGGGACTCCCTAGCTGAGGATGCCCAGGGGAGATCCCATAAGCCCGGCCCAGGACGGGATGGCAT
This sequence comes from Ichthyophis bannanicus, assembly GCA_033557465.1. Taxonomy (NCBI): domain Eukaryota; kingdom Metazoa; phylum Chordata; class Amphibia; order Gymnophiona; family Ichthyophiidae; genus Ichthyophis; species Ichthyophis bannanicus. The sequence continues at coordinate 577,838,566 of CM066034.1, read as the reverse complement.
TTGCCCAACCTGAATCCCCGGCATCCCCCGAGGGATGGAGGGTAGGAGTTGAGAAGAGAGGAACAGCAAAACCCAAAGACTACAGGGAGAGTAGTCATTAGAATGCATGGAAGCATCATTAAGTTTTTAATGAATTAATGACTTAGTACCATGTAGAGCAGGGGTCTCAAACTCAAATTGCTTTGAGGGCCAAATGAGGACTTGTAAAGTAACCCGGGGGCTGCACAAGATGCGGGCCTAATTTGCATAAGGGACCTCATTTGCATAAATATTTGCATAATGTTACCATAAACTAACTTTTAGTAAACATGCCTCTTAATGAGTGTATGGATAAAGAAAGACTAAAAGATTTCTACATTACTATAATCCAGTGCCAACCGCCAGGCACATTAGGAACTACTACAAACACTACCCATTTAGAACCCATAGCAAACACACCGTATCGTAACAGCACTACCAGGACTCACAAAGCACCATACTCTACCAATCAAAAGGCAACACTGCAAATATTAAACCAATACATTTCAGAGAATAACAATACATGACCTACTGGGGAAAGAGAACAAGTGGCAATGTCAAATAGGAATTACATAAACAGAATACCTCAGCTCAGTTACACATGCAGAACATACACCATCACCAAACAAGGAATCACAATTTAGAAACAGGAAGACAATAATTAAACTGGGAACCCCAAAAGCCAATCTTGGAATGTACAACAACACTGTAGAAAAAACTATAAATTGTTGAAAAGTGAATGACTGTGATAAGTTTAAAGCAGAGGATATGATGTCAGTATTGTGTGTAATGACAAAATTGATAAAAATCAGAGGCCATTTCAGATAATCAGAGGCCATTTCAGATAAAAGGTCGTATGTTTAAGGTGTGAAGTGACTTTTCAAAATGCCTGGACACACACAAAAATGCCAAAGTGCAGGCAGATAGCGCTCTTATTCATCTATTTTTCCATCTGCAATGTACTTGGTAGTGTAAACCATTTTGAATGACATTTGACATTGCGTTGCTATATAAAACTTTAGAAATAAGTAACTGAATAAATATATTTTTGTGCTGTGTACTTTTGGGGAGTCACTGCAGAGTGGTAAACGTTCGCACAGAGCCCCTTTGGGGGTTCTTTTATATGCATTTACATGCGTGGATTGGCACACATGTGTACATGTGTTTACAGATCCACACCATGCAGATCACAAGGGGGTTGTGGTGGAGGCGTGACGTAGGAGTGACTTGGACAGTCCAAAAACCTACATGCGTATTTCCTATTTCACAACGGGATTCCACAAATATGTCTAAAAATTTCCACTTTGGGATTTAAACCTCCTCTGCGCTGTGAGTGCATTTTTCAGAAGTGCTCATTTTAGCCTGGGTTTTACACGAGGGAATAAGGGAGACCTTCTGCCTAATTCCAGGTTTCTTATATCCTCATCCAAAATGGTGAGTTCATTCATTGATGCGTGGAAGCTGCCATGTTCGTTATGACCACTTTTCGTATATGTAGATTTGTGATATGACTCCTCTGGGTGTACGTGCTGGTAAATCCCCGTGCATTCCTACACCTCCTTATACGTGTTCTGTAAAAGGCTTCATGTGCAGCAGAGCCTCGTGTGAAATATTACCGGAACTGAGCACATCTTAATCTCCGTGCCTTGACTCCAGTCTCAACATATGATGTAAAATGGGCCTCTTGCCAATGACTTTATGTAAATTTTGCATTAGTGGGCCATTGTAATGCAAAATCATGCCAAACAGCAGATTTATGCAAAAAAGTGAAAACGAGCATTCATTTTATTATACTTTTTTATCTCCTGTCCAAAACCCTTATAGCGATGTACAGTGCAATAAAAAGTAATATCAAAACAGAAATGAATAACTGAAACTCTTATCAATCCTTCTAACCTTCTTGGGAGCTCCATTTCCCTGGCAGATCCCTGGCTTCTGCTGCTGCCGCCGCCGTGGTAGCAGCAGAATCAGCTGTCCCGCGGCCCCTTCTCCTCTGCCCGGAAGAGCCCCGAGCCTGCTCCTTTAGCGGTGGGCTTTTCAAGCCTCGAAGAGAGTATTTTCCTCTCGCGCGGCTTGACAAGTGAATAGGTTTAAGCCGTGCGAGAGGGAAATATTCTCTTTGCAGCTTGAAAAGCCCGCCGCTAAAGGAGCAGACTCGGGGCTCTTCCGGGCAGAGGAGAAGGGGCCGCGGGACAGCTGATTCTGCTGCTACCACGGCGGCAGCAGCAGAAGCCAGGGTTTTGTGCTTTTTTTTTTTTTTTCCTCCGTCGCGGGCCGCACAAAGTTCTCTTGCGGGCCGCATGTGGCCCGCGGGCCGCGTGTTTGAGACCCCGGATGTAGAGCTTACCTACTGAGTTGTAGGAAGTAGGACTGTGATGGAGGTACTGTAGACGCAGTAGCGAGGTCTTCAAGGGAACTTCACCGCAGCGAGGAGGAAGTTCCAAATCCGGAAGGCCAGGAGATCCAGGAGTCAGCTGGGTCAGGAGAAGGACGGCAGGTCTTCAAGGAAGCTTTATGCAAAGCTGAGCACTCCCTTAGGAGCAGAGTCCATAACTCAGAGGACTAACAGTAGAAGACTGGCAGATCTGGATAGCCTATTCCGGAGAAGAGTAGGGGTGTTCCCCGGAGCAGAAGGAGTACACAGCCTGCCCTAGCGAAGAGATAGGGAGACAAGGGTCTGAACCTCCGGGAGGAGGGCATAACTGAAAATAGAAGCTGTTGACTTCACAGCAGTAGAATACAACCAGTCCGAGGGCCGATCTAAGGAATAGGCAGGCGGACTGGCCGGACCCCGGAGGGGGGGGCGTGAGTACCGGCCATTGGGAAAAAAAAATAGGCGGCAGAACACAGGCACTGTGGGCATCCCCCAAAATGCGCCTATCGAGCAGGTGATATCTGGCATATCTAGGCCGTTGGGCATGGAGAACGCCCCACCCCGGCACTAACGCAGGTACGCCGAGGAACCTACCTCCATGAGCATAACACTGGTAAGGCGGACCTGCCAGTGATCCACAGAACGTCCACCTGGGGAGGTGGCGTCAAGATCCGTCCGGGAGAGGGATCTATTCCGGTGGAACAAGGGCAGATCGGCGAACGAACAGCACGGTAGCGTGAAGGACAAAGGATAGCATCAGTCCGGAAGAACACACCAGGGGGCTTGAGGCCTTATAGGTGTCCCCAGGACCTGCACGCAGAAACTCACCCCCCGCACTAATCGGGGGACATGAGGGCATAGTCCTTGGTAAGCATTGGGGGACTATAGCGGCTGGAAGGAAAATTCAGGTACGGAAGCAATCAGCAGGGGAATACTGGCCGAGAAGGGTTCGGGGACGTATCTAAGGGTAAGCCAGTTGACCGTGGGCCAGAGCTATCATGGAGTAGAGGTGGTCTCCCTCTACCAACGGAAGGAGAATACCTGAACCCCTGGATAAGCCCCCGAACCATTTGCCCTACTGAACGAGCCCCAGAGTAGAGCTCAATTGTAAACTTCTGGTAAGAAGGTAAATTGCAGGCAGCCGCCCACCGGAGCCTAAAACTGCTTGGTATGAGAGTTCTGGCGCTGGCCCGGGAACTTCAACCCAGGGTGAGGGGTCCCTTGCTTGGGCGCACCTGGCGGGTGGGCGGAGGGGTGACATTTCCTCTTCCTAGGGAAGGAGGGCCTGGTGAGGCACGCACCACCACCGGGGGGAAGCCGGCCCTAGGATGGCTTCTAACGCTGGGAAGGTTAGCGAAGCACTGCGCGACCTGACGTAAGGTTTCGCTATTGAAGAGGTGATCTCCGCCACAGGGAGAATTACCCAGGTTATGCTGTGCCCGTCTACACAACTCAGACGCCTGCAACCATGCTGTACGGCGTGCTCTAATGGCAACAGCAGAGCATCTGATGACCGACAGGAAGGAGTCTAGAGAAGCACGAGAAAGGAACCCAGAGATATTCCTGCAGTGATAAAGAAGCAAGGAATATTCAAAGGCCTTGGTTGCAGACAAGAAGGGAGACAACAGAGATAATCTCTCGGTGACCTCCCGGAGCGACAGACTCATATAAAAAATATATGAAATAATCCTGGACGCCAGCATAGACGTTTGGAAGGTTTGACGTCCTAGGGTATCTAGCGTCTTCGAGGCGCGGCCTGGAGGGCGAGAAGAATGCTTTTCCTTGCTTCCGGCCTTCCTCAGCGCCGATTCCACCACAATGGAACGATGTGGAAGCTGGTGCTGCCGAAAACCCGGGGAGGGGGGCACCCGATACAGAGCATGCATCGCAGTCGACGGTGCCGGAACCCTCAAAGGCGACCGCCAAGCCCCCAGCAGGAGATCCTGCAGGGAGGGATGCAGAGGAAGCATCACGGCGGCCCGTTCCGCAGGGCCTGGAGTTAGGTCCGGGATAAGGATGGCCAGCAAGTCCGCCATGTCAAGGAGGAAATTCTGAAAAGACGGCTCTCCCGGAGGGGCTATGCCGTGGGAGGCGGTGGCGGGAGAGGCTGCCAGGGCACCGAGAAGCCTCTCGGGCTGATGCCCGCTGGGCAGAGGAGGGGACCAACAGCCCCGGACCGGGGTAGTCAACATGGCGTCGTCAGCTCCTGGAATTGATTCCAAGCTAGGCATCGAAGGGGTCGATGGCACCGACGGAGCCACCAGAATCGGCCTCGGCCCCGAACCCGGGGGCGGCGCTGCCCCCCGGCAACTGAAGCGGTTCCGTGGCAGCCGGAGGGCAGTGGCCAACGATCTCCGCTCTGCGTCGCGGGAGGGGACAGGGGCCGATCCCGAGACGTGTCGTGGCCAAGTCTTCGAGGCTGGATAAAGATTCCAGGCTGGGTATCGAACCGAGCGATGAGATCGACTCCCTTCTAGAGGGCCCCGGCGGGGGCGGCTGCGCCAGCGGTGCTGATCCCGGGGAGTGGATCAGAACCGCGTCGATCGGCGTCGCGAGCATCAAGGGCCCCCGAGGACGAAGCTCGGTGGAGAGGGGGTCATCCGACGCAGGCGCCGATGTCGGGCGGCGGGCACTGCCAGATGCCGGGCCCCCTCTCGAGCCCGCCTGACCCGGAGGGAAAGACTTCCGGGGCATACAACCCGTCCCCGAGGGTACCCAGGTCGCCCGACGACGAGCCCCTGCAAGGAGGGAAGTGCAAAACTCCTGCGCCGACGCCGGGGTACCGTTGCGGGACGGTGCGGATCCAGGCTGGATCGAAGCAATCGAAGACCCCGGGGCCCCCTTTCTCGGAAAGGGCGGGGCCCTCGACGGCCGCGACGATGCCGGGGGGGTCGCCCATCTGGGGCTGATCGACATACCACCTCCGCGCATGGCCTGAACGAAGGGCCGCCAGACTGTGTCGAGTCGGTCGGCCCTAGAGCTGCCGAGGGCAGCGGTAGGTGATCCCCGGTGGGGAGCGGGTCACTCGACGCCGACGGGTCGGCACCGCCGGAAGCAGATACCACCCCCGTAGGAACGCCATACCGGCAGGAGTCGGTCGGCCCCGGAGGCGCCGAGGACCGCGGCTGACAGCCCCCGGTGAGGAGCGGAATGCTCGATGCCGACGGGTCGGCACCACCCGTAGCGGATACCACCCCCGCGCATGGCAGAGATGAAGGAACGCCAGACTGGACCGATTCGATCGGCCCCGGACGATCCTCGGTGAGGAGCGGAACGCTCGACACCGACACCGACGCCGGGGGGTCTGCACCGCTCGAAGCGGGTATCTCCCTCGAGCACGGCTTGGATATAGGGAGGTCAGACTCGGTCGAGTCGATCGGTCCCGGAGGCGCCGAGGACACCAGCTGACGATCCCTGGCGAAGAGTGGAACACTCGACACCGGCGCCAATGCCAGGGAATCGGCACCGCTCAAAACGGGTACCTCCCTCGAGCACGGCTCGGGAATGTTCTGTGAGGAGCGAACACCAGGAACATCCTGAAACCCCGTAGATGCTTTGGAGCCCGAGGACACCCGCCGGGGTATAGTAGCCAAGGGGGACTTGAGGGGTTGGCTGGAGCCATCGCCATGCCGTGCATGAGACTCACTCCTCAAGACTTGGCTAGTCTTAACAGACTGTTGCGTGGTTACCTGATCCTGGAGAGAAGAAAAACCCGATGACCGTGCCTTGGGCGTGAAAACGTCATCGAGGGATACCCGAAAAAGGGAAGGTCTTCTCCCGACACTGTAGCCCGGGGGACCCGGGGGGAAAGGGTCAGGCCCCAAACAAGAGAGACACCAGGCATTGGAGTCCATGTGGAAAACTAAGTCCCCGCAGTGAGGGCACTTCTGGGGCTCCATGCTGTAAGCCCGGTAGGCCTCGGCGCCCAGAGGGAAAAAAGGTCCCGCTAGGCGACGAAAAATAAGTGAGAAAAGAAAAACAAAAGGGGCACAGAGGTGCCGTTGTCGGCGGGAAAAGCCGCGACTACAGAAACAAGAAAAAAAAAAAAAGGTGAAAAGTTCTGCGGTGGCAGGAGGGACGTCCTGCCTGCTCCGCGGAAAATGAAAAACTGGGGAGAGGCAGTAGGAAGGGCGGGAAGCCACCGCGCAGGCGCGGGGGATGCTCCCAAAGGCTTTCTGATTGGATGCTGGGGAGCATTCCCGTGCGGACTCCGTCGGCGACGTCTCCCATATGTGAAGACTCATTCCTGCTTGTTCCTGGAGATACTATGCTATCTCCAGGAACAAGCAGGAATGTAGTCCTCACATATGGGGACTCCCTAGCTCTAGATGCCAGAGAGAGACCCCAGAAGTTGTGTGTCCCTGAACCAGGGCTCCACTTCCCCCCCATGGATCTCTGGCATCCAACCAGGAATGGCGAGTAGGAGCTGATTAGGTATGGAACAGTTATTGAAGAACAGCCTGATCAAACAAGGCATCCCAGCGGGAGTCCTTGTCTAAGCAGTAATGGGCTGTGAAGGTATGAACCGAAGCCCAGGTGGCTGCTCGACAGATGTCATTGATAGACACAGAGTGTAGATAAGCCATTGAAGTTGCCATGGCTCTCACATTGTGAGCTGTGACATGGCCCTCCAGAGGAAGATTCTTACTCTGAAAGGCAAAGGAAATACACTGAGCAATCCAGTTAGATAAGTGTTCTCTTGGAAAATGGAAGTACCAAATGAGAAGGATCAAAAGCAATAAAGAGTTGAAAGGACTTTCTATGTTGCTGTGTTCTTTGTAAGTAAAAGGCTAAAGCTCTTTTACAGTCCAAGGTATGAAGATTCCTTTCTGCATTTGATGCATGAGGTCTTGGAAAGAACACAGGTAGGTAGACCGCTTGGTTTAGATGAAAAGGCGAGACCACCTTTGGCATAAAGCGTGGATGAGTCCTAAGGACTACCTTGTCATGATGGAACCTTGTATAAGGTGGATCAGCTACTAGTGCCTGCAACTCACTGATGCGACGTGCTGATGTGATTGCAATGAGAAAGATAACCTTCCAAGAAAGGAATTTCAAGGAGGTAGTAGCTAAGGGTTCGAAAGGCGGCTTCATGAGCTGACCAAGAACCAAGTTTAAGTCCCATGCCACAGGTGGTGGCTCAATGGGAGGCTTAGTTAGCAGAAGGCCTCTCATAAATCTTGTTATAAGAGGATGGGAGGAGATAGGTTGTCCATTTAGAGGCTTGAAGGAAGCTGCAATAGCACTCAAATGGACTCTCACTGAGTTAGTCTTAAGTTCTGCATTGGATAAATGAAGGAGATACTCCAGTAATGATTCCAGAGGTACTGCAAGGGGGTTAAGACCCTTCTGCGAACACCATATGGTAAACCTTTTCCATTTGAAAGCATAAGAGCGTCTTGTGGAAGGCTTCCTGGAAGCATAAACGATATCCTTTACCTGTTGAGGAAGGTTAAGATCATGGAGATCTAGGCCTTCAGCAACCAAGCCCTGAGATGCAGAGACTGGGGATTGGGATGCCATAACATTCAGTCCTCCTGGGATAGGAGATCTGGAGCCGACCCTAACTCCAGGGAGGGAGCTTGAGAGAGATGTAGAAGCAGAGGGTACCACACTTGCCTTGGCCGATGTGGAGCTATGAGGATCATATGGCCTCTGTCTCTCTGAAGCTTGAATAGGATTTTGTGAATTAGGGGAATGGGTGGAAAGGCATACAGGAAGTCTTGACCCCAGTAAAGGAGGAAAGCATCCCTGGCCTGAGCCCCCTGAGCCAGAATTCTGGAACAGAACCTGGGAAGTTTGGCATTCCACGAACTTGCAAAGAGGTCTATGTCCAGGGTTCCCCAAATTTGAAAAATCTTGGCCACCTGGTCTGCATGCAGAGACCACTCGTGTGGAAGCAGAACTCGACTGAGTCTGTCTGCCCAAGAGTTTTGTATGCCTGGAAGATACACTGCCAGGAGATGAATCTGATGCTCTCTGGCGAGGGCCCATAGTCACAAAGCTTCGTTGCAAAGCGACAGAGAGCCTGTTCCTCCCTGCTTGTTCACGTAGAACATGGCTACTTGATAGTCCGTATGAATAAGGACTGTCTTTTAGCTGAGCAGGCTGTGGAACACTCGAAGAGCAAGGAAGATTGCTCTGAGCTCTAAGAGATTGATATGTAGAGGAGTCTCCTGTGGCGTCCAGGTGCCTTGGGTGGAGAGGTCTTGCAGATGAGCTCCCCAACCCATCGGAGAAGCATCTGTTGTGAGAGTTGCTTGGGGTAAGGGTTGCTGAAAAGGGGACCCCAGCAACAGGTTTTGAGTGGACGTCCACCAGTGGAGGGACAAAATAAGGAGACTTGTGTTTGCTATTTTGTCTGACAGGCATCCTGATGCCTGAGTCCATTGAGTGGATAAAGTCCACTGGGCTGTCCTCATATGAAGGCGAGCATAGGGAACCACATGCAAGGTGGATGCTATGTGGCCTAGCAGTTGAAGCATTTCTCGGGCAGTGAGATGAGGCGTTAGCACTGCTTGAGAAGCTAACTGCACTATGCGAAGGCAACGAGCCTGGGGGCGATAGGCCCTTGCCTTTTTGGTATCCAGCAAAGCTCCTATGAACTCTAGAGACTGAGTGGGAGTTAGATTGGATTTTGGGATGTTTATGACCAGACCCAAATACTGAAGGATACGCATTGTGCAGGACAGAGAAGTCCTGGCCTCTGACTCTGTTGGGGCTCGAATGAGACAGTCATCTAAATAGGGGAAGACGAATATTCCCAGCCATGCATTTCGTGAACACTCTTGGTGCTGAGGCCAGGCCAAAAGGAAGCACCCTGTATTGGTAGTGCTTTCCTTGAAAAAGGAACCGAAGGAACTTTCTGTGAGTTGGGTGGATGAGAACATGGGTGTACGCATCCTTGAGATCTAGAGAACAAAGCCAATCCTGCCTCTGAAGGTATGGCAGCAGAGTATGGCAGCAGAGTTCCTAGAGAAATCATCTTGAATTTCTCTTTGAACATGAATTTGTTCAATTTTCTGAGGTCTAAAATAGGCCTGTGTCCCCCTGTTTTCTTTGGGATAAGAAAATAGGGGGAGTAAAACCCCGTACCCTGTTGAAGAATGGGTACTTCTTCTATTGCCCCTTGGGCAAGAAGCATAGTGACCTCTTGATCTAACAAGTTGATGAGAGAGGTTTGAGAACTGAACTGTCTTACCATTGTGGGAGGGGGCATGCTCAAAAAATTAAGCTTGTATCCCTCTCTTATGATGGAGATTGTCCAATGTTCTGCTGTTATTTGTCCCCATCTGGGGGTCAAAATGGCACAACCTTCCTAGAATGGTGGAAGGCTCTGGTCCATTGAGAGCCAGTAAGGCTAAGTTCTCTAGTTGAAAGTCAAAGGCCTTGTGGAGGCTGAGACTGCTGAGGCTTAGCAGTCTTTGCTTTCCTTTGTTTGGGTGGTTGCTGACCCCTCCAGACAGGCTGACCTGCAGAACGTCCCTGCTGAGAATAAGCAGGATAAAACCTTTTCTTTTTAGAAAAGAATGGTTTCTTGAAAGATTTATTTCTTGCAGAATCAGCTGTGGCCTTGGATAATCTAAAGTGGAGTTGTCGGCATCCAACTCATTGGCCTTTTCTTGCCAATCTTTGCCAAACAGGTTCTCACCAGTACAAGGAATGTTTCCTAGTTTATCTTGTACTCAGAGCTCCAGATCAGATGCCTGGAGCCAAGCAATTCTACGTGCACCTATGGCAATAGCAGAAGTTCTGCTTATGCATGCAAAACAATCAAAAGCTGCACGGTTGACAAATTTGGAAACATCCTGGGCATGTTTGACCAATGTGAGAAAATCCTGCCTTCTATCCTCAGGAAGAAGAGGGCTGAAAACCTCTAAATCTCCTGTGACTTCTTTCAGGAACATTCCCATATATAAACTATAGGAACTGATCCTGGCAGATAGCATGGAAGCTTGGAAGACTCGACGTCCAAAAGCATCCAGAGTTCTGCACTCACGTCCTGGAGGATTAGAGGCATGTCTCTTTGCACTCCTGATCCTTCTCATAGCTGATTCCACTACAATAGAGTGGTGAGGAAGCTGAGTTTTCTGGAAACCAGGACAAGGAGGGACTCGATACAGAGTGTCCAGTCTACGAGAATGAGGAGAGGTGGTAAGAGGTGTCTCCCACATTCTCAGCATGAGATCATGCAAGATCTCATGGATAGGCAGGGTAGCTGTCTCTTTGGGAGTTTTAGGATACTGTAAAATTTCCAACTCCTTTGCTCTGGGCTCTGTTTCAGGAGCCATAGTAATGGACAAGCCTCGAGCCACCTCCCTGATGAAATCCTGAAAGGAAATGTCCTCTGGAGGAGACATCCTGCATTTAGAGGAGGAAGGCTCCTCTGGGAGAAGTATCCCAACATCGACAGAACTGTCAGAATCCTCAGATTCCTCTGAGGATTCAAAGTACCTTCTGTCTGGATGCTCTTTAAGAGCCCGATATCCGTACCGACCGAAGTCGGTACCGAGGGGAATCGGTACCGGTGTATTGGTACTGGAGGGCATCGGGTGACTGGGTGCCGGCAATGCGGACACCGATGTCGATGCTATCAGTACCACTACCGATACCGGCGCCGTAGTCGGTGCCGGTACCGTTTGAACTGTCTGATGCGGTTCAGAGGGTGTCGATGCCGCAAGAAGAGCCGCCAGACTGCGTTCAATAGCCAGGAATCTCTGGTCTATCGACGCTGCCGATGCCTGGATGTCGGTACCAGAGAAGACAGCCGGTACCCCAGAGCATGGCACCAGTAGTTCTGCCGAGGTTGAGGCATCGAGAACATCCTGGAGCCCCGATAGTGCTTTGGAAGCCGAAGCCTCCCGCCGGGGCAATTTTGCCGGTGCAGAATCCTCAAGGGCAACGCCAGAGGCATCTCGATGATTAGGAGATATACCCTTTGAGGACCGGCTGGACTTATGTTTAGTTACCTGAGATCCACGGGAGGAAGAGGAAGCCCTGGAAGACGTCGATGCCAACGAAGCTGCATCAGAGGGAAACAGGGTACTGAGCTTAACAGCTCGGTTCTGCCAACCTCTTTTAGACATCATGGCACAGGACATAGAATCCGTGATGGAGTGGTCAGGACCTAAACATTTTAGACACCATTCATGGGTGTCGGTGACAGAGATGGTACCGCCACACTTGGTGCACTTTTTGAAACCCGAAGCAGGTTTCTCCATTGTAAGAAAACTTTTGGGCCTAAGGCCCAAAATGGTGCGTGCACCTGGGAAAAATGGGAAAAAGTACTAAGTAATTTTTTTTTTTTTTAAAGAACAGAAATAAAGAAAGAAAACCCGGCAGTACTGGTAAAGCGTCGAGGAAGGCAGATGCGACCACAAAAAAAGAAAGTAATAAGGAAGAATTTTCTGCGGTGACAGGAACAACGACCTGCTGGCTCCGCGGAAAACGAAGAACTGGAAAGAGGCAGTTGGGAAAGACGGGAAGGCAGCATGCAGGCGTTGTGGGATGCTCCCAAAAGCTTTCTAATTGGACGCTGGGGAGCGTTCCCGCGCAGGCTCCGTCGGTATCGACGATACCCATATGTGAAGACTACATTCCTGCTTGTTCCTGGAGATGTACTTTTTCACTGAAAGGGTGGTGGATGCTTGGAATGCCCTCCCGATGGAAGTGGTGAGAGCAAATACAGTGACAGAATTCAAGATGGCATGGGACAGACACAGTGGATGCCTTTACAGCAACAGGATAAAATCAAAATAAACTTAACCATCTAATTTCCCAACAAATAGGAGGTATTCACAAAGTTAGAACAGCCTTCTTGCCATCCTAGCTTTATGTGGATAGCTATTTGGAGAGTAAATTGAATATCGCTGTCATCCAGATAATTTGCTGCCTCGCCCTCACTGTGGCTATAGTCTACCCTGGCACTATCCGGATAGGGTGAGGTGGTCTGTCATATATTCCAGATAGTGCTGCTGAATATCACTGGATAGCTCTGGCTAGCGTTGCTCATCTAGATAAATACCTCTGAATATTTACTCCAAAGAAGCTATTTCAACACTAGCATTACCCGATACGTTGTCAACACCTTATAACTCCACATTTATACAGGTCCCCCAGTATACCCCTATTCCACAACTATGGCAAATCTGCTAATTGCTTTACAATCATGGGAAAATGATTATTGGCCTATTGTTCAGACTGTCCTCCTTCTCGAGTAGTGACCACCACCTATTATTATTATTATTAAGCATTTATAAAGCGCTGCAAACATACTCAGCGCTGTACACACAAATGAGAAATAGTCCCTGCTCATCAGAGCTCACAATCTAGTCAAGACAAAAAAAATTACATAATACAAATTATAAATCAACAGGACAAAGTATACATCTAATGTTAGAGAGAGCAAACACAGCATATATAAAATAGTCATACCACAACACAAGAGTCAAGAATGAAAAGCAATAGTGAAGAGGTGGGATTTCAACCTGGACTACCATTCTTCCTTTCACAACTATCATTTTGGGTTGCTCCTGCCATTACCTCTGCCTGTCTGTCTTCACTGTTGCAGTTTTGATCTGCCTATCTCTTCCTCCCTCCCTCCTGCTTGTAATAGTGGCAGTGCAAAAACCTCTGCAGTCTCATATCCGTCACTGGTGTCATGCAATTCCCAGAGAAGAGCCCCACACAGCCACCAGTAGGAGAAAGAATGAATCAGAGGAAAGGAGAGCATCAGAAACTATGACAGAGAAGAGATTAGGGCTGGTACAAGGGTATTAGGAACTCTGGGTGAAACTTTAGCTTCACAATTAGCTTTTAGACTCCTACTCCTCCCTCTCCCACATTTTGATTATTAAACTCAAAAGAAATCATCTCAACACCTTCCCTCCCAGATAATGCTTATAAAGATGCTATTTGGACATCACACTGCTCAATATTAATCTTTGTTCTTTAAATATATACTGTACATACTAAGGGAGATTTTAAAAAGCCACTTATAAAGGTAAAGAGAATATTTGCATATGTTCAATTTTCTTGAAATTTAAAGTACACACTGACTATTTGAGTTTCTGTGGCTGCCAGGATCTATTGCTTTGCTTGGACTGTAGCTGCATTTCATTGTTGCCTAGCGGTTGGGCTGGCCCTGGAAGAGATGTGAGACTTAAAAAGAAGAAAACCATGAAAGGGTGTGACGAGAGAAGGAAAGAGAGGGAAGAAAAGAATGGCAAAATGGAGAGATGGAAGTAAGGAAAGAGAAGATGGGAAAATGTATCAGAGACCGGTTTAGGAAGAACCACCATCTTTGAGATAAGACCTGTAGCCAAATGGCAAGATAATAAATGAAATAGAGGAGAAAAAAATGTTTTCTTCCTAGTTTTTTTCTTTAATTTTCCTTTAAGGAGAGAAATATTAAATGGAGTGGCATCAGTCTTATCCATGGTGGGCTCTCCCCTGAGACCTATTCTCAAGGGAATAACTCCCCTAATGTGTGGTCCACTTTGAATTCAATGTAACTAGCCACAGAGACCCAATCTAAATATTAAGAAATCTTCAAGGAAGCTTCATGCTCTAAATCTCAAGAAACCAGTCACTAAATGGTTAACCTTAATTCTTTCTCTATTAAAAATCTAGAGGACAAGGTAAATTGTTGGAATTCAGCACCGAGACAGGCATTGGATACCCTAGCTCCATCTAAAGAGTACCATATCCCACTCAAGTATGACCATCCTTGTACACTAATTGCATAAATTAAGAAAGGTTAAAAGGAAAAATGGAAATTACACTAACCTGGTAATTGTAGTTCCTGTAGGATCCAGTTTAGTCCTCCACAATCGGGTACTGCCCCTCTCACTGCAGCCTGTAGACTGGACCAATCAAATCTTCTGTAGTACATATCCAGCAGGAGCTCCCAGAAGCCCCCCAGTGTACTAGTAACAAAGCATACTGAACGAAGCAACACATCAGATTATTATCAGATTAACATTAAACCTTGTACTTCCCCCCTGGAATAACCAACTCCCTCCCCAAACGAGGAAGTCAGAACACTGCACGGCGCCGGAATCGACGCCCCTAAATTGACACAGAGCTCCCCCCAGGTACTAAGGAGCTTACGGAACCCCAAAAGAAAGGGAAGAGCCATAGCTATAAGCACGACTGCCGCTAAGGTCCGAACGGGACGCAAAACTATCTTAGAATCTCCCGCTCGGGATAGCGCGCCGCAAGATCATGCAGATATTCGGGAGGGAAGGAGGACTAAACTGGATCCTACAGGAACTACAATTACCAGGTTAGTGTAATTTCCATTTCCTGTGCGGATATCCAGTTTAGTCCTCCACAATCGGGATGTAACAGAGCAGTTAAGACCGGGCGGGACCTTGTAGGCCGGCGCGCAAAACCGCCGAACCAAAACAGGAATCCCGAGCCGCTGACACATCCAAGCGATAGTGCCTGCTGAAAGCATGCAGAGACGACCAAGTGGCCGCCCTACAGATCTCCGCTGGTGGAACCAGACCATGCTCCGCCCAAGAGGCCGCCTGAGCCCTAGTAGAATGAGCCCGGAGCCCCTCCGGAACCGGCCGCCGCTGCAACAGATACGCGGAGGCGATCGCTTCTTTAAGCCATCGAGCAATGGAGGCCTTAGCCGCCGCCTCCCCTTTCCGTGCACCCCCAAAGAGCACAAAAAGCCGATCAGTCTTCCGAAATGACTCGGTAGACTGTAAATACCGATGCAGCGTGCGGCCCACATCAAGCCGGTGAAGCCCCTTGTCCACCGACTCGACCGAGGCCGCCGAAATCACTGGTAGAAATACTGCCTGATTCAGGTGAAAAGGAGACACCACCTTTGGCAGGAAGGAGGGAACCGGACGGAGCACAACCCGCTCCGCAGAAAAAGACAAGAAAGGTTCTCGGCATGACAAGGCCTGTAGATCCGAGATGCGCCGTGCCGAGCAAATGGCTACCAGAAAAAACCGTCTTCAACGTGAGATCCTTCAAGGATGCCCTCCGCAAGGGCTCAAAGGGTTCCCGAGCCAGGGCCCGCAGAACTAAATTCAAATCCCACGGAGGAATCACCGCTCTGCGGGAAGGCCGCAAATGAAACACGGCGGTCAAGAAACGCCGCACATCCGCATGAGCGCCAAGGCGGCGGCCCAAGACCTTGCCTCTATAGCAAGAGAGCGCGGCCAACTGGACCTTCAGGGAACTGGCCGCGAGACCCTTCTCGAAGCCATCCTGCAGAAAGCTGAGCACGACGGGCACCGAGACCGTCGCCGCCCGAACTCCACGCCGGGAGCACCAGTCCTCAAAAATTCTCCAAATTCGAACATAAGTAAGAGAAGTGGACGACTTTCTTGCCCGCAGTAAGGTGGAAATCACCGCGGGCGAATAACCCTTCTTTTTCAGCCGAGCCCTCTCAATGGCCAAACCGTAAGCGAGAACCGAGCCACCTGGGGCATCCGCAAGGGGCCCTGAAGAAGAAGATCCGGTAGCGCCGGAAGGCGCCACGGCACGCCGTCTCGAAGCCGAACGAGGTCGGCATACCAGGGCCTCCGGGGCCAATCCGGAGCCACCAGCAGCACCCGGCCCTGATGGCCCTCGATGCGCTGGACGACCCGACCGATCAGGGCCCACGGGGGGAAAACGTACAGCATCCCGGACGTCGGCCACGGCTGAATGAGAGCGTCGAGTCCTTCGGACATCCGCTCCCGCCGTCTGCTGAAGAAGCGACTTGTTTTGGCCGACTGGAAGGTCGCCATGAGATCCATGATGGGCGGACCCCACCGCCGAACTATCTGCGCATATACCTGAGGATTTAACTCCCACTCTCCGGGGTCCACCCGCACTCTGCTGAGAAAGTCGGCCTGGACATTGTCGGCGCCTGCAATGTGCGCCGCCGAGATCGCCGGCAGCCGAGTCTGCACCCAGCTGAACAAGGCCGTCGCTTCTGTTTCCAGGGCCACACTCCCTGTGCCCCCTTGGCGATTGATGTACGCCACCGTGGTCGCATTGTCCGACCAGACTCGGACCGCCCGGCCCAGGAGCAGAGGTTCCAGGGCCATCAGGGCTAGTCGGACCGCCCGAAGCTCGAGGCGGTTGATCGACCAAGACGCTTCCTGCGAGGACCACACCCCCTGCGTGAAGCGGGTCTCGCAGTGTGCTCCCCAGCCGACTAGGCTCGCATCCGTAGTGAGGGGGACCCACAGAGGAGGCTCCAAGGGAATCCCCCGCGTCAGGTTCTCGGAGGAGAGCCACCACCGAAGCGACCGCCGCACTGCCTTCGGGCAGGGCAGTCTCTTGTGCAAGGAATCGCACTGGTTGGACCAGCGACGAAGGAGCGCCCTCTGTAGCGGGCGCATGTGGAACCGCGCCCACGGAACCACCTCTAAGGTCGCCGCCATCGTTCCGAGAAGCCGTAGGTACCACCACGCCGACGGAGCGGGCATCCCCCGAAATAGTCGGACAAGAGCCCGCAACGTCAGGACGCGGCGCTCGGGAAGGCACACCAGCCCCCGAGCAGTGTCGAAGCGCACCCCCAGATACTCCAGGTCCTGCGAGGGCCGCAGACAACTCTTTCTTTCGTTCACCACCCAGCCGAGGGATCGCAGCAGAGCTACCACCCTGCTCGTGACCCGCAGGCACTCTCGACCGGATTTTGCTCGTATCAACCAGTCGTCCAGGTAAGGATGGACCAAAATGCCCTCCTTGCGCAAGGCCGCCGCAACCACCACCATCACCTTTGTGAAAGTGCGCGGGGCCGTAGCCAAGCCGAACGGCATGGCCCGGAACTGAAAGTGGCCCCACGGGAACGCGAAGCGGAGAAACCGCTGATGGGCTGGGTGTATCGGAATGTGCAGATAGGCCTCGGTAAGATCGAGGGACGTCAAAAACTCCCCCTTTCGCACCGCTACAATGACTGACCGCAGGGTTTCCATGCGGAAATGCGGCACTCTGAGCGCGCGATTCACGCCTTTGAGATCCAAAATCGGACGCAGAGAGTCGCCCTTTTTGGGTACCACAAAATAGATGGAGTAGCGACCAGCGCCTCTTTCCAAGGGAGGCACTGGAACCACCGCTCCCAGCGCTAACAATCGAGCCAGGGTCACGCGGATGTCCCTCGTCTTTTGCTCGCCCCTGCTGGGAGACAGAACAAAGGAATCTGGAAGTGGGAACGCAAATTCCAGAGCGTAACCCTCCTCTATAATTTGTAGCACCCAGCGATCCGACGTTATTTGGGCCCAAGAGGAAAGAAAGTCGCGCAAGCGACCGCCGACAAGCGGTCCTCCCTCCAGAGCCTGCCTGGCGTCATTGTGGCTTGCGTCCAAAGGAAGAACCCGAAGAAGAGCCGGCTGCGGAGAAGCCTCTGCCGGCTCCCCTGAAAGCCCGAAATCCTTGGCTACGGGCTCCAAACCGGCCCCGCTGCGAGGACCACTGGCGGGAGGGCCGAAACCTGCGCTGATCCCGAAAGGATCCCCGCGCCGACGAGGTGGACCGGTTGGACCTTGGTTTATCCTCCGGAAGCCGGCCCCCTTTGGACTCACCGAGATCCTTTACCAATTTCTCGAGAGCCTCCCCAAATAATAATCTGCCCTTAAACGGCAGCTTACTGAGGCGGGCCTTAGAAGAACTGTCCGCCGCCCAGCTGCGCAACCAGAGGGACCGGCGCGCTGCTACCGCGGATGCCATACTGTTAGCCAACGCGCGGATCAAATCATAAAACAGATCCGCCAGGTAAGCCGAGCCGGACTCCAGCCGGGTCACCTCCACCAGACCCTGCTGGTCTAGTCCGGGGCTCGAGCGCAGTTGCTGTGACCACCGCAGACACGACCGAGCCACCCAAGCCCCACAGATAGAGGCCTGCAATGACACGGCATCCGTATCGAAGGTTTGCTTGAGCAAGTTATCAACCTTCTTATCCTGCCCGTCCTTGAGGGCCGCCGCCCCCTCAACCGGGATGGTGGTTTTCTTGGTCACTGCGGAGACCGCAGCATCCACCCGGGGGGACCTGAACAAGTCCCTGTCCTTGTCAGCAAGAGGATAAAGCCGATTCATGGTCCGAATCCCCTTCAAACCGGATTCCGGGTGCTCCCACTCCGCCTGGATCATCTGATCCACCACGCGGTGGACGGGAAAAAACCACCTGGGCATCCCTGACTGCTTGAATCAGAGGATCCTCAAGACCCTCCTCCTCCAGGGGCCGCACCGCCGAAAGGTTTAGCGCCTGAAGGGACTCCGTGACCAGAGGAACCAGCTCGTCCCTACGGAACACTCGAATGACCCGAGCCTGATCTTCCGGCCCAGGGATCTCCCCATCCTCCAAATCCTCCGCTTCAGTCTCAGGATCGCCCTCTGCCTCGGAATCCAGGAGACCCAGGGCGTCCTGCTCTTGTCCCCCCAACCGAAGCCGCTTGCCCCCGGGCGATGAGGGACACTGAGCCGCCCCCAAGGACCCCGAGGGGAGGGAGGGGGGCCAGACAGCCGGCAACTGTCCGGACCTGCTCAGGCGAAATGCCTGATGCATGAGGAGTACAAAATCAGGGGAGAAGTCCATAGTTGAGGCAGCAACAGACGCCTGCTGGAGCGCAGCCACTGAACCGCTGGCCGGAGGAACCGAGCCAGACTGAGGGATGCTTGGAGAAAGAACGCTGTCCCCGGAAGTAGAAGCATCCCCAGGGGTAGCCTGTTCCTGAACATTCACAGATTGCTCTAACTCAGAGGGCAATGCAGCACAGCCCCTGCAGATGCCAGAGTCAGTCCCTGCCGTCCTGCGGGACCCACAAATCACACACTGGGGCTTGGAAGCCATTCCAAGGCCACCTCTGCCCAGGGGAATAGAATAAGACAGCCACAGGAAAGCCCACACCACCTGGGCAATCCTATGCAAATCAGCCCCGATTTAAAAGTAACTTAACTTTTTTTTTTTTTTTTTTTACAAGAAACAAAATATATCCCAGGATCCCTGGGGTGCCCTGAGCAAAATCGCCAGAAAGAGGAACCCCAAAAACGCTAGGGGAACCTGTGCACAGCGATCAAAAATGCCTGGAAAAGCACTTTTAAAATCCAAAATGGCCGCCGCACTTTTTCACCCGCGGTAAAAAACGGCGCGAAAATATAAAAACCACCAAATAATATGGAAAACAAATAAAACGACCCTCTAACACAGGGCACACGAGCAGTTTGAATAAAAACTGCCAAATGGGCTCAGGAGAGCCTACAGAAACGCTGGCATCCCAGACAGAGCATTGCACACAAGAAAGAAAAAAAAAAAATGAAATGCAAACTCCTACCAGCTCAGGAACAGAAGATTCAGCCACAATCTCCCAGTACCAGGCACTGCCTTATAGGTATGGCAATTCCCCGTCCTGTCTAGGGGAAGCTCACCCAGGGCTGATAAAATGTGCTAGGCAGGCAACAGCAGCCAGCAGGTCTGACTTTCTCCTAGTCTCCTGTGGCACAGCTCCAGGGAGACAGGCTTCTTTTGTCTTTCTTTTTTAAAGGCACAGCTAGCTACCAAAAACAAAAATAGTAGAGAAATGCCCCAAAACAAACCCTAAAAACAACTAACTAGTGTTGCTCCTGCAAAGGTCACTAAGTGTGCCCAGAGGACACACTTTTACGTCTACACACTGCAACGAGACTGGACACACTGGGGGGCTTCTGGGAGCTCCTGCTGGATATGTACTACAGAAGATTTGATTGGTCCAGTCTACAGGCTGCAGTGAGAGGGGCAGTACCCGATTGTGGAGGACTAAACTGGATATCCGCACAGGAACTAAATGCTACTGGTGTAAATATCAAACTGCTGCTAATTTTCCTAACTATACCAAACAGATATAGCAGTATTATTTATTTACTCATTCATTCATTCCAAGAGCTTGCTATACTACATAAAGGGCAAAAAGTCATCAATGTGGTTTACAAATTTCAACAAAAAGCAGCAGGGAAGCATAGAAGAGTTAAGAAAAAAGGGTATCAAGTAGGAGTATATTGAGGAGTATCAAGGAGGGAGGAAAAAAGAAGGCAGATGAAGTTGAAGTAGAGGGGAAGATGGAAGGAGGCGACGGCCAGATGGTCAGATAAACCTCTGGTATGAGGGACTTGAGGAAATGAAATCTGAAAGAGCTGTCTTGAGGCCTTTCTTGAAGCTAGTGAAGGATGATTCTTCTTGAAGAGAAAAGGGGGAGGGAATTCCAAAGATAAGGGCCTAGACAGGAGAAAGAGGAATGCCTGGAAACTTCCAAGTGAAGGGAGGGCAATGGGGCAAGGGCCAGAAGCAAGGCTTGTGAGGAACGCAGAGAACGGGAAAGGTCTGTAAGGAGAGATGAGAGCGGCAAGATAGGGAAGGGTAGCTGCAAAGTAAACTCGATAAACCAATGGCGGGATAAGGACTTACTTGAAAATGCCAAAATCTCTTCACTCGTCATATCATTTTGGCAAGGAACAATCATAATTATTTAGTTTAGTAAAACCTATAGTTATGGAACAGGAGAATTCACTCCAGGAGGGAGGAGTGGCTTAGTGGCTGAGACAAGTTACCTCAGGCCGGGAGTTTGATTACCACTCAGGGACAGCAATCTCAGGCCAGAGGGACTGGGATCTCTAGTCCTATAGGCGCTCCTTTTAGCCTTGGGCAAGCCACTTAATCCTTTGTTGCCTCAGGTACGCATGTAGATTGTGAGCCGTTTGGAGACGAGGGAATATATTCAGTTCCTACTTGTAGCATTTGTAAACCACTTTAATGCCTTTCAGCCTGGGCGGTATATCAAGAAATTAAATAAAGATCAAGTACAATAAATCCTGAACAATTAGTCATTAGTAATTAATTCCTTCTGATCTATGAGTTTGTGCCTGAGGGTCAGACAGTCAACCAGCACTTCTACTAGCAGGTCCTCAATCGCCTCCATGACTGGGACTGGGTTCGGCGCAGCAGGCGGGCTCTGTGGAGAGACAAGTCGTGGCTGCTCCACCACGACAACGTGCCCGCACACACCGTGCTCAGTGTGAGGCAGTTCTTGGCCAACAAATAGATCACAGCTCTTGACCACCCTCCTTATTCCCCAGATCTCGCAATGTGTGATTTCTGGCTCTTCCCCAGGCTGAAGACTGTGCTCAAAGGAACTCATTTCAAGGCCACTGTGACAAGGGAGCTGAGGGACCTCAAGGAGGAGGACCTTATCAAGTGCTTCCATACGTGGCAGAAGCAAATACAGAAGTGCATTAACTCGGGGGGGGGGGGAGATTACTTTGAAGGGGACCATGCGTAATTTCTCTGTAGATTTCATAATAAAACATTTATGGGACAGTCTCATTTCTTTTTTGCCACACCTCGTATACATGGAAGGACTGCTGCTTAAGTATGTGAAGCCCTGAATGATGCTATTTATTTTCTAAACATTTTCTATTGTAAGATTGTTTCTTCTAATCTACCAAATATTTTTGCTTCTTTGATAGAGATATATGTATTTTAGAAAAGGCTCTGTGTTTGCCCAGCCTTTTCTGAAATACTAGAGATTCTTTTAACACCTGAACTAAACACACATTTTACTCCTTAGATCAGGGCTCGACAAATCCCAGATGTCAGGTTGCCATGGCAACTAGATATTTTCTTCTAGCATTTTGGATTTTTATGGCCATTTAAACAAAGAAAAGGTGTTCTTTCATGCAGCTACTGCTGAAACACTGCTGGAGCACAAGTTTCTTCCTTCCTGCAGTGCACAGCTCTGTGGGAGTCTGAGCCACACAGTGCAGCTCTCTCATGTTGGTCTTGTGAGACTTGAAAACCCGATAACAGCGTGAGAGTTTCTGCACCATATGGCTCAAACTCACACAGTGGTACAGTTTGGACGTAAAAAGCGCCTGCTTCAGCACTGGCTACAAGAGAAAAGCTTTTTAAGGTAGAGAAGTCTGGCATAATTAAGTAACAGTGGTGCTATGGGGAGAAGGGAAGCAGACTGTCTTGCAGCAGTGAGGGGAGAGGCTAAGGAGCAGATTGACTTGCTGGCTGAATGGTTTCTTGGATGATGAGGGCTAACTAGGGGGGGGGGGGGGGGGCGGCTCGGCTCACTGGCTTGTTGGGTTGCAAGGATTAGCCGAGATAGGGGCTGAGGGCTAGTCAATTTTAAGGGAAGAGAGACTGGGTACAACCGAGTGTGTGTGGGGGAGACAGTGAGCACAAGACTGGGTGATGGCAATGCAGGAAGGGAGGATGAGAGCAAAAGTGGATGATGACAGTGTAGGGGGGAGGCAGCTAGCTGTGTAATTTTACCAGTGACCTGCAGGTGCACATTAAAGACCTAATTTACTAAGTTTTCTTTTCTCTTGTCCACAGAATGTGAGAAACAGCCTTAGTAAATAATCAGGCCTCAGAAGAGCTGCAGTATACTTCTGTAAAGATCCCAGAACTTGCCCCCCCCCCTCGATCTTCAACTTCAGTGGAGGTGGGGTGAGGGAGCTCAGCCGCTGGCTCTTACAACTGAAGAAAATTGGCTCTTACAACTAAAGAAAATTTGTTGAGGCCTGTCCTAGATGTTTCGACACAAAGTTATCCTCTTAACTTATGTGCATAGCAGCTTAATATCGTCACTATTTGTATAGGTTTTCAGCCTGAACCGAATCATTCCAGATCCCACCTAAATTTAAAACATATAACTCTGGGCGTATAAAGATTTATAGAGACAAAACATAGCCGCTTCTTGGGTCAAAATTTTCTTTAAAAACACACACTTGCGTGGTTGGCATCCACTGCTAACATCATAACTGCTTTTAAATATTGATCTCAAGATGTAGAAAAGAAGAAATCACAAAAAAAAGGAAACTAGAATGTGTACAAAGGTTGGAAAAATATGTATTTTAGAAATTGAAAAATATTTAAATGTAAAAAATATTCCATGAAATTTGGCAGGACTCTTTACATATTAAGAAAAAAATCGAAGTTGTGATCTCTAACAATGTTGATGGATTATGTTTTGAATTTTCTTCTGTTGTAAGGTTGACTTCCTTAATCCTTCCAGCTTTTGTGGTTTGAGAGAATTCCCACTATGAAGAGGAACATTCTTCCTCCTATGATATTTCTGCTTGGTGTGCTGCCTAGTCACATACCTCCAGTATTCTTCATAGACTTACACAAAATAGTTCTATTTTTTTCTGATTCCAGATAAAAGTGAGATTTTCATACCATGTTCTAACTTAACAAAACCAGAGAGAAAGGTTGGAGTCCCAGAGTTAAAGCTTATCTATTGGCCCATTTTACAGAAAAATGTCATTTACTGGTACCAGAATAATGCAGGCAAACAATGGATGCCTGTGGAGCTTGAATGTGCTTGGGCTGTAGTCTTGGAGAGTAATATTATAATGGATCACGTTGGTTGGGAGGCCAAGTAGGAACCTTTCAAAAGTCTATTTTATAAAGGCACAGAGGCACCCATGTGTTTTTAAATAACTTCCCCACCAAAGCAACCAAAATCAGAGCTAAGGTGAAATTAGGCTTTACCTGCTAATTTTCTTTCCTGGAGACCCTCCAGTCCAGACGAGTGGGTTATGCTCAACAACCAGCAGGTGGAGACTGAGAAACACAAGCTCAAAGCCTGATATAAGTAGCCTGTGCCACCTGACCAAAGCCAGTATGAATCTCACAAAGCACAGACAAAACGGAGCCCCAAGACTCCGATTTTTTGCCAAATGCATTCTCTGATCAACTACAGCAAGTGCCAACTATCTTTCGCTGTCCACTAATCTTCCCCACGACCCGCTGACATTGGCTCCCAACTCCCTCTGCCTCTATCTGTACACAAATTTGTTTATGCAAACACAAACCTATACATATGGACAGATAGAAAAATATAGTAAAGACTGAATAACCCACCCTACCAAGCACTGTCACGTGAGTGAAACCCTTTACGTCTGCTCAAATTAACATCAGACCCAGATTTAGACACAGCCAAAGGCAAGGTAGTTAACTTCTATCAGCATCAAACTTTGCCTCAGTTATATGCCTCAATCTGGGCCTGGTGCCACTGTGCAATTCGACAATCTGGTGACTGAACATAGCAGAAATGCCGTTAAATTTCAGCATGGAGCCTGCTCAGGCCTGACAGCACCACATCTTCTCCTTTCATAGAGCTTCCCATTACTATGGACATGCTCCAAGAGGAAAGGAGGAGCAGGGTGTTTTTGGCTCCACACTGAAATTAACTAATTTCTACTACACTAATCCACCAGACTGCTGAATTGCACAGCAGTACATGAAATATGATATCAGGACAGGACAGGACAGGATCTTGGACAGAAGGGGAGAGGGGAGCAGAGGCCTTCCCTCCCCAACCCACTTGTTTCTGCCCAAGGTAGAAAGCCAGCCCCGATTAGTACCAATCTTCCTGCCGCTCTAAATGATTTTCTCTTTTTGTGTGGTATCCTGCTGATTGAGAAAGCAGATCACCTGTTTCACAATAACACATTTATTTTTCTTGATGACCTTAAACAGCATTTTAATGTACCTAATATACTTGTGTATAGATACTTTTTTGATCACACCTCATATCTGGACTTGTGTAGCTATATAACAATATGTCGCACCACGATGCTATTAAGCACGCAGTTACCTAGTTATGTGCTCTGCATGTGCGTAGTCCATAGTGTTTCTGCGTGGATGCAGAAAGCACAGTTACTTAACTGTAACAGGTGATCTCTGGGAACAGCAGGAAAGCACAGTTACTTACCTGTAACAGGTGATCTCTGGGAACAGCAGGAAAGCACAGTTACTTACCTGTAACAGGTGATCTCTGGGAACAGCAGGAATAAGTCTTCACATATGGGTACGTCGGTACCGACGGAGCCTGCACGGGAACGCTCCCCAGCATCCAATCAGAAAGCTTTTGGGAGCATCCCTCAGCGCCTGCGTGCTGCCTTCCCGCCTTTCCAACTGTCTCTCCTCAGTTGAGTTTTATAGCTGAGACAAAGAGAGATAGAGAGATACAACTCCTAGGGGAGGTGGGTGGGTTGTGAAGACTTATTCCTGCTGTTCCCAGAGATCACCTGTTACAGGTAAGTAACTGTGCTATCTCCAGGAACAAGCAGGAATGAGTCTTCACATATGGGGACTCCCCAGCTAGAGATGCCTGGGAGATCACCCAGATTGTGAGTCCCTGGAAAGGGCTCTACCTCTACCCAAGAATCTCAGGCATCCAGTCAGGGATGGAGGGTAGGAGTTGATTAGGTATGGAACAGGTGTTTGAGAACAGTCTGACCAAACAAGGCATCCCGGCGGGAGTCCTTGTCCAAGCAGTAATGGGCTGTGAAGGTATGAACCGATGCCCAGGTGGCCACTCGACAGATTTGGTCGATGGACACAGAGTTTAGATGAGCCATAGAAGTTGCCATGGCCCTCACATTGTGAGCTGTGACATGGCCCTCCAGAGAAAGGTTCTTACTCTGGTAGGCGAAGGAAATACACTGAGCAATCCAATTGGACAGAGTTCTCTGAGACTGGAAGTCCTAAATGAGAAGGATCAAAAGCAACAAAAAGTTGAGAGGACTTTCTATGTTGCTGTGTCCTGTGTAAGTAGAAAGCAAGTGCTCTTTTACAATCCAGGGTATGAAGATTCCTCTCTGCACTTGATGCATGAGGTCCTGGAAAAAAGACAGGTAAAAACACCTCCTGGTTCAGATGAAAAGGTGAGACCACTTTAGGCATAAAGTGTGGATTAGCTCTGAGGACTACCTTGTCATGATGGAACCTTGTATAAGAAGGATTAGCCACTAAAGCTTGCAACTCACTGATACGGCGAGCTGAGGTGACTGCAATGAGAAAAATAACCTTCCAGGAAAGGAATTTTAAGGAGGTAGTGGCTAAGGGTTCAAAGGGTGGCTTCATAAGCTGGCCAAGAACCAGATTCAAGTCCCATGCCACTGGAGGTGGTCTAATGGGAGGTTTAGTCAAAAGAAGGCCTCTCATGAACCTTGCTATAAGAGGATGAAAGGAAATAGGTTGTCCATTAAGAGGCTTCAGGGATGCTGCAATAGCACTCAAATGGACTCTGATTGAATTTGTTTTAAGGCCTGCATGAGATAAATGCAGCAAATAGTCTAGTAACGAATTCAAAGGTATTGCAGAAGGGTTAAGACCATTTTCTGCACACCAAATGGAAAACCTTTTCCATTTAAAAGCATAAGAGCGTCTGGTGGAAGGCTTTCTGGAAGCATGAAGGATATCCTTCACTTGCTAAGAAAGGTGTAAATCTTGAAGGTCTAGGCCTTCAGCAACCAGGCTTTGAGATGAAGAGACTGAGGATTTGGATGCCACAGGGTTCCCTCCTCCTGGGAGAGGAGATCTGGAGCAGACCCCAGGTCTAGGGAGGGAGCTTGAGAGAGATGCAGAAGTAGAGGGTACCACACTTGGCGTGGCCAAAGTGGTGCTATGAGGATCATAGTCCCCTTGTCTCTCTGAAGCTTGAACAGAGTCTTGGGAATTAGGGGAATAGGCGGAAAGGCACAGAGGAAGTCTTGCCCCCAATGAAGGAGGAAGGCATCCCTGGCCTGAACTCCCTGACATGGAATCCTGGAACAGAACCGGGGAAGTTTGGCATTCCACGGACTTGCAAACAGGTCTATGTCTGGTGTACCCCAAATCCGAAAAATTCTGGCTATCTGGTCCCCCCATGGAGGGACCATTCGTGCGGAAGCAGAACTCGACTGAGTCTGTCTGCCCAAGAGTTTTGAACCCCTGGAAGATATACTGCCATGAGATGGATTTGATGCTCTCTGGCAAAGGCACACAATCTCAGAGCTTCGTTGCAAAGCGACAGAGAGTCAGTCCCTCCCTGCTTGTTCACGTAGAACATGGCTACCTGGTTGTCCGTGTGGATGAGGACTGTCTTGTAGCTGAGCAGGGTGTGGAAGACTCTGAGAGCCATAAAGATTGCTCTGAGCTCTAAGAGGTTGATATGAAGAGATGTCTCCTGTAGAGACCAGATGCCCTGGGTTGAGAGATCTTGTAGATGAGCCCCCCAACCCCTTGGAGAGGCATCTGTTGTAAGGGTGGCTTGGGGTAACACCTGTTGAAAGGGGGACCCCAGCAACAGATTCCGAGTGGACTTCCACCAGTGGAGGGACCAAAAAAGGCGACTGGAGGTTGCT
The DNA here is from genome assembly GCA_033557465.1 of Ichthyophis bannanicus. Lineage (NCBI taxonomy): Eukaryota > Metazoa > Chordata > Amphibia > Gymnophiona > Ichthyophiidae > Ichthyophis > Ichthyophis bannanicus. Next base: position 577,811,049 of record CM066034.1, on the reverse strand, counting down.
ATTTTGTCTGACAGGCAACCTGATGCCTGGGTCCATTGGGAGGATAGGGTCCACTGAGCTGCTCTCATGTGAAGGCGAGCATAGGGAACCACATGCACCGTGGATGACATGTGGCCTAAGAGTTGCAACATCTCTCGAGCAGTTAAATGGGATTTTAACTGAATCTGGGAGGCTAAATGCACCAAGCGTAGGCAACGGCCCTGGGGAAGATAGGCCCTTGCAGTTGTGGTATCCAGTAAGGCCCCTATGAACTCTAGAGACCGAGTAGGGGTGAGATGGGATTTTGGAATGTTGATTACCAGTCCCAGATACTGAAGAACACGCCTTGTGCAGGCCAGGGAAGTCTGGGCCTCTGACTGGGATGGAGCTCGGATGAGCCAGTCGTCCAGATATGGGAATACGAATATTCCTAGAGTGCGCAGGAATGCAGCTACTACTGCCATGCATTTTGTGAACACTCTTGGAGCAGAGGCCAGACCGAAAGGAAGCACTTTGTATTGGTAGTGCTTTCCTTGGTAAAGGAACTGAAGGAACCTTCTGTGTGTTGGATGGATGAGAACATGGGTGTACGCATCCTTGAGATCTGGAGAACAAAGCCAGTCCTGACTTTGGAGGTATGGAAGGAGAGTTCCGAGAGAAGTCATCTTGAATTTCTCCTTGCATAGAAACTTGTTCAATTCTCAGATCTAATATGGGTCTGTAGCCCCCCGTTTTCTTTGTAATGAGGAAATAGGGGGAGTAGAACCATGAGCCCTGTTGAAAAAGGGGTACTTCTTCAATTGCCCCTTGGGCAAGAAGGGTAGAAATCTCTTGACCTAGAAGGTTGAGGAGAGATGTTGGAGAATTGAACTGTTTCACCATGGTGTGAGGAGGAAGGTTTAAGAAATGAAGTTTGTACCCTTCCTTTATGATGGAGAGGGTCCACTGCTCTGCTGTGATTTGTTCCCATCTGGGAGCAAAGTGAGCCAACCTTCCTGGGATTGTGAGAGGCTCTGGATGTTCTAGAGCCAGAAAGGCTAAGTTCTCTAGTAGAAAGTCAAAGGCCCTGAGGAGGCTGAGGCTGTTGGGCCGTAGCAGTCCTCGCAGCCTGGGTTTTGGCCTGTTTCGGTTGTTGCTGTCTCTTTGTAGCAAAACGACCTTGAGAAGAGGCCTGACCATAAGAAGAAAATTTCCCTTTCTTTGGGAAAGATCCCTTTTTGAACAACCTCTTTTTAAAAGGAGCAGTATTAGACTTTGAAAGTCTATCTAAAGCAGAGTTTTCAGCATCCATTTGGTTGGCCTTTGCTTGCCAAACAGGTTTTCGCCTGTACAGGGAAGGTTACCTAGACCATCCTGTACCCAGGATTCCAAATCAGAGGCTTGCAACCAAGCAACTCTGCGTGCACTTATGGCAATAGCCGAGGCTCTACTGGCCCCCTCAAAAGAGTCAAAGGCTGCACGGTTGGAAAACTTGGATACTTCCTGTGCATGTTTAAGCCAGGTGATGTATTCTTCTCTCTTATCTTCTGACATAAAAGGAGATAAGGTTTGCAGATGATCTGTAACTTCTTTTAGAAACATCCCAATATAGAGACTATAGGAGTTGATTCTGGCTACAAGCATACTGGCCTAGAAGATTTTCCTGCCAAAGGCATCTAGAGTTCTGCATTCTCTTCCTGGAGGAGCAGAGGAGTGCCTTTTTGTACTCTTGATCTTTTTCATAGCAGACTCTACCACAATAGAGTGGTGAGGAAGCCGAGTCTTATGAAACCCAGGACAAGGAGGAACACGATACGTGGTGTCCAACCTTCTGGAATGAGGGGAGGTGGAAAGAGGAGTCTCCCATATGCCCAGCATGTGATCATAAAGAATCTCATGTATTGGTAAGGTGGCTGCCTCTTTAGGAGCCTTAGGATATTGTAGGATATCCAATTTTTTGGCTCTAGGATCAGTCTCAGAGGTCACTGAGATGGACAGGCCTTTGGCCACCTCCCTAATGAAGTCCTGAAAAGACAAGTCTTCAGGAGGAGACATTCTCCGTTTTGGCGAAGAGGATTCCTGAGGAAGGATGCCCGATGCTTCAATTGAGGCCTTTGAAGAATCAGAGTCTTCAGAGGAATCGAAGTATCGACTATCTGGATGCTCTCGTAGAGCCTGATACGCGTACCGGGAGGTATCGACATCGGGAGTAATCGGTAACGGGTCGGTACTGATGGGCATCACTGGATAGCGTACCGCTGCGGTCGATGCTGATGTCGATGCAAGCGGTACTGGTATCGGGACCAATATCGGGTCAGGTACCAGAATCGGTACAGGTACAGACAACGGGATTTGTTGCGGTACCGTAGGCGTCGCAGCTTGAATGAATGCCGTGATGGCACGCTGCATGGTCAGAATATTCTGATCCATTGACGCCACCAATGTCTGGATGTCAGTACCGGTAGAAACTGCCGGTACCCCAGAACATTGTAACAGATGATCGGTCGAGGCCGAGCCATCGATGTCAACCTGTGACCCCATAGGTAGTGCTTTGGAAGCCGGAGCCTCCCGCCGGGGTAATTTTGCCGATGTGGTATCCTCAAGAGTAAGCCCGGGGGCATCTCAATACTTAGAGGGAGATGAACTCTTTGAGGACCGGCCAGATTTATGTTTGGTTACCTGAGATCCATGGGATGAAGAAGCAGCCCTGGAAGACGTCGATGCCACGGAAGCTGCATCGGAGGGAAACAGGGTACTGAGCTTAGCTGCCCGATTCTGTAACCCTCTTTTAGACATCATGGAACAGGACTCACAATCCGCAATGGAGTGGTCAGGACCTAAACATTTTAGACACCAGTCATGGGTGTCAGTGACAGAAATAGTGCTGCTGAACTTTGTGCATTTTTTAAACCCGGAGGCGGGTTTTTCCATGAGGGAAAAATATATCTGTAGGCCTAAGGCCCCAGAAAAAAAATGCACTGAAAAGAGTAGGTTTTTTGTTTGTTTTTTTTAAAGAAAGAAAAAGGACCGGTGGTACCGGTGCGGAATCGAGAAGGCAGACACGCGACTAAAGAAAAATAAAAGAAAATAAGAAATTCTTCAGCGGCGATAGGACACACGACCTGCTGGCTCCGCGGAAAAGAAGAACTGGAGAGAGGCAGTTAGGAAAGGCGGGAAGGCAGCGCGCAGGCGCTGTGGGATGCTCCCAAAAGCTTTCTTTCTGGACGCTGGGGAGCGTTCCCACGCAGGCTCCGTCGGTACCGACGATACCCATATGTGAAGACTCATTCCTGCTTGTTCCTGGAGATACACCTATACTTTTTTTAAATCATGTGATATTTAGTATCATGTAAAATCAGTTTGCCAGATTTACGATGAATGAAAAAAAAAAAAATCAAACAACGAATTTGCATTAAATTCTGCCAGAAACTTGGAGATTCGTGCACAGAGACTGATGACAAGTTGCAGCAAGTGTATGGCGATAAATGCATGCATCGTGCTCAGGTTTATGACTGGTACAAACATTGCCAAGACTGCCAAAGTGTTCACAGTGAAGAATGTTCTGGAAGGCCATTCACGAGCAGGAATGAAGACAAAGTTGAAGCAGTGCATGCCGCAATATGCTCAAATCATCGATTGACTATCAGGGAGCTTGCTGAAGACATGGACATACGTTTCGGGTCAGAACTGTCCATTCTTGCTGTCAATTTGGGGATAAAACATGTGTCTGCAAAAATCATGCCAAAACTCCAGTCCCCTGATCAAAAAGAAGATAGACTGTCTGCAGCCTGGGAGTTGTTGGAATGTGTTGAAAATGACTCAGATTTCATCAAAACGATTACTACCGTATTTTCCGGCGTATAAGACGACTTTCTAAGCCCTAAAAATATGCTCAAAAGTCGGGGGTCGTCTTATACGCCGGTACACGTTCTGCGACGTGGCTCTGTCTCGCTTTGGCAGGGCCGGATTTACCTATAGCCAGCTACGCCGTGGCGTAGGGCCCACAGCTGGCAAGGGCCCACAAAAAGCTGCCGCCGCGGCAGCATGGGCTGTCCCGCGGGGCCCCCTCTGCTGAATCCCTCCCTCCCTCCGCGACGGCTGAGCCCCTCCGTGCCGGCTTTGAGAGGCGCGAAGGGAGAGTGTCTCCCTCGCGTCTCTGTTAAGCCCGCAGGGCTGGAGGGAGGGAGGGAGGGATTCAGCAGAGGGGGCCCCGCGGGACAGTCCATGCTGCGGCAGCGGCAGCAGCCAGCGTTTTATTTTTTTTATTAAATGTTATTTGAGCCGATGGGGGGGGGGGCTGGGACTGGAAATGGGCTGGGGGGGTTAAGACTGGAGGTGGGCTGATGGGGTTAGGACTGGTAATGGGCTATGGGGGGGGGGTTAGGACTGGTAATGGGCTGTGGGCTGATGGGGGCTGTCTGGTAATGGGCTATGGGGGGGGGGGGTTAGGACTGATAATGGGCTATGGGGGGCTAGGACAGGAAATGGGCTTATGGGGAGGGGTTAGGACTTGAGGTGGGCTGATGGGGTTAGGACTGGTAATGGGCTGTGGGCTGATGGGGGGGTTAGGACTGGCAATGGGCTATGGGGGGCTGACTGGAAATGGGTTGATGGGGTTAGGACTGGTAATGGGTTATAGGGGGGGCTTAAACTGAAAATGGGGTGATGGGGGGTTACGACTGGAAGTGGGTTGATGGGGGGGGCTAGGACTGGTATTGGGTTGGGGGGTTGCTAGGACTGGAAATGGGCTTATGGGTGGCTAGGACTAGAAATGGGCTGATGCAGGGACTAGAAGGGAATGGATGCTGGGTGAGGCTGGAACTAGAAGGGAGCTGATGTTGGGGGAGGATTAGAATGGGATGGGGCTGGAAGAGTAAAATGGAGAAGGGAAAAATATTTTGTGTGGGAGGGATAAAAAATCTACAATTGGCCGGGTATTGGGAGAGTAAGTGGGGATTGAGGATGGAGGGGTAAAATTTGAGTGGATGAAATAGGAATGAGGAAAGAGCAAAAGGAGAAAGATTAGTATGTTAAAGCAGATGAAGAGAGAGAATGGAAAAAAATTAGAAGAGAGAAGAAAGGACAAATGGACAGCAGACGATGGAGAGTTAGCAGAAGACACGAAGAAACCAGAAGAAAGTGGCTGGAGCAATTGCAGCTGAAAAAAATGCACAAAAGGTAGAAAAATATCTCTTTATTTTGAATTTATTAATTGGAATATGTCAGCTCTGGTAAATGTGCATCATTAACGTCTGTGCTTTGTTTAGTACAAGAGCAAATTAATGTATAGTTTTATTTCTACAGTGTTGCACATTCCAATTTTGGCTTTTGGGATTCCCAGTTTAATTATGACGTCAGGGCCAACAGCGCGCAGCTGATCCGGCGTGCTCGTTTTTATCTTTTCTGGGGGCCCACAATTTTTGTTGGCGTAGGGCCTCACTCAAGGTAAATCCGGCCCTGTGCGTACCGGTACTTCTTATCGATAGCAGCCGCCAGCCGCTTCACCAAGGATCATATGCTATCTCCTTTCACAAGAATTATAGTTCTGGAGAACTTCAGATCTATATTAAATACCGCCTGCTTGTCACAGTTTGAATCAAATCTGATGTTTTTTTTTTTTTTTGGTGTGCGCTGGAAGAGGGGTAGTATTATATGGCGAGTATAGGCCAAACCCTATATTTTAACAGGAAAAGTAGGGGGTCGTCTTATACGCCCAGTCGTCTTATACGCCGGAAAATACGGTACTGATGACTCATGGGTTTATGGTTATGACCTGGAAACTAAAGCTCAATCCTCACAATGGAAGACTTCAGACTCTCCCAGACCCAAGAAAGCCCGTCAGGTGAGAAGCAATATCAAGGTCATGCTCACAGGTTTCTTTGATTAGCAGGGTATTGTTCATCATGAGTATGTTCCAAAAGGTCAAACCATCAATAAGGAGTGCTACATCCAAGTTCTGACTCGTTTGAGAGATGCAGTTCGTTGTAAGAGGCCAGAGTTGCACAGGAATGGTGAATGGTTGCTTCATCACGATAACGCCCCAGCTCATGCATTACATCTTGTCCAGCAGCTTTTGGCCAAACACTAAATTGAGCAAGTCAGTCAGCCTCCATACTCACATGACCTCACGCCCTGTGACTGTTTCCAAAATTGAAATTACCACTGAAAGGAAGGAGATTCGATGACTTGGGAGAACATTAAGCAAAACTTGACACAGCAGTTTCACAGCATAACAAAAAGGCATTTCAAAATTGTTTCCAGCAGTGGCAGAAATGCTGGAAAAAATGTGTTTTATCGGAAGGGGACTACTTTGAAGGAGACTGAGTGCAATAACTGTCACTGTTATACTTCTTGTGTTATTGTACAAGTCTCGATATCTTTTGATCGTACCTCATGCATCCACTTAAAAGACTAATTTTTTTAGGCACGTCTTATTCAAATGATAGTGCTTGTTGAGGAGGGTTCATCCATCCTTCTGTTCATATGCATAGATTTGTTTGTGCTTGTATAAACAAACCTATGCCCATCAGGTGATGTAGGAAGAGTTTGGAACAGACATTAGTGGAGTAGTGGGTAAATCATGCCTCATCATCCAAAAATGGAGTCAGCAAAAGAAAGTCAGTGCCATGGAGTCCACTAAGCCCTGTGATCCCCCAAAAAAAGCCACAAAGTGGCATTATCTTCACTGTGCCATCAAGGACTCCAATTTCCTCTGGCAGAAGAACCGAAGGAAAATCACAGCCGTGGCAAAAGTCTATGAAGCCTGCTAGCGAGAACTCAACACCTGCTGGCAAAAGAAGATGGGGAAGTCAGGGCCTTGGTGAAAAGCTCTGCAGTCCGCCACTAGCAAACCAACATCCACCCTCAGAGAAAGAAGAGAAAAGCTTCGGCCCTAGCAAAAACCTGTGATGTAGACTTGACTGCTGCCAGAAGGTAAGAAAAGCCGCAGTGAAAGTTCTGCAGTCTGCCAGCAGAAAGGGAAGCTACAGCATTAGTGGAGGACCTGACCCAGTGCACAAAAACGTAGGGGGGGGGGGGGAGTGGGATGGTGGTGGTGATGTAAAGGGGGAGAGTATGCCAGGAGAGGGAGTCTGAGAAGAAGGGTAGAAAGAACGGGAGGGGGGGACAGAAAAGGAGGAGTGTGTGCACAAGTGGGAGGCAAGAGTGCAAGGGTGTAGGGGAGGTTGAAAAATTGAGTATGGGGGAGTGGCAGTAAGAATACCCTCTGGGAAGGGGACAGAATAACTAATTCCAAGAGGCAGAACACACTGTCTGAAAGGAGGGGCCTAGTGATTGGGGCAAGGTACCTCAGGCCGGAAGGTCAAGGGTTCAAATCCCACTAGAGGACAGCAACCTTGGGCCGGAAGGACTGGGGTTTCTAGTCCCACAGGTGCTCCTTGTGGTCTTGGGCAAGCCACTTAACCCTCCATTGCCCATATTCCCTGTAAATAGTTATCTCCAAGTTATAAAGCCCTGTTCAGGGGAGCATTTTCCATCGTGCTGTCTGGTCCCGTGGAGGTGGAGTGTGCCGGCTGTGAATTCCTCTGCTGTGTGTGGCTGCCCCAGCTGACGTCATCATCCTGCCCGGTATAAAGTGATTTGTGCCTGGGCTCTCAGTTGGGAGCATTTTCCATCGTGCTGTCTGGTCCCGTGGAGGTGGAGTGTGCCGGCTGTGAATTCCTCTGCTGTATGTGGCTGCCCCAGCTGACGTCATCATCCTGCCCGGTATAAAGTGATTTGTGCCTGGGCTCTCAGTTGGGAGCATTTTCCATCGTGCTGTCTGGTCCCGTGGAGGTGGAGTGTGCCGGCTGTGAATTCCTCTGCTGTGTGTGGCTGCCCCAGCTGACGTTATCATCCTGCCCGGTATAAAGTGATTTGTGCCTGGGCTCTCAGTTGGGAGCATTTTCCATCGTGCTGTCTGGTCCCGTGGAGGTGGAGTGTGCCGGCTGTGAATTCCTCTGCTGTGTGTGGCTGCCCCAGCTGACGTCATCATCCTGCCCGGTATAAAAGTGTTTCTGTTTTATTACGGCGCTTTGCCGTCGGCGCTTTGTTTGAGGGGCGTGTTTAAAGGGGCAGGTAACGCCCCTTGTGAGCCCCTTTGGAGCCCGACTGGAGCGTGATTGTTTGCCTAAGATGCCGGGCGGGAAAAGGAAAAAGAAGCCTTCTGTGGCCAGCAGCCAAGCCGGTTCCATTGATAAGCATGTTATATCCACACCGCGGCAAAGGGATTCAGGTACTGTGCCTTCTTTGCCTTTACTAGAGGGAGCGAGTTTGAGCTCCGTGGAGCGTTCACCACCCCTTCCGCCTAGTTTTCTTCAATTATCTAATGAGTCCCAGTCCGTTCAGAATCTCCAACGGAACAGTGTGCTTCCTAAGGTGGTATCCTGGCAGAAGCCTGCTGCTCCTATTAAAGATTCCAAAGATCCTGAAATTTCTTTAATGGATGTCTGGCAAATTGTAGCTCGTACGGAGCATACTCTATCTGAGACGGTTCCTCTGCTTTGTCAGTTTACTAAGGACACTGTTGTCAAATTTCAGAGTTTAGATTCACAGGTTGAAATGTTAAATCATAAAGTTTCTCTTATGGATAGTCAAACCAAATCTTTTGGTGAGTTTCAGTCTGCTAATGTAAAGGATTCTGTTATGTTACATCAGAAAATTGAGAACCTTGAAAATTTGTCACGTGTCAGAAATTTACGTATACTTAATTTTCCTATTTGTGCTTTATTGTCCCCTATTATTTTGTTTCGTAAGTATCTTAAGGATAACCTCCTATTAGCACAGGCTGAAACTATTTCCATTAATAAATGTTATTATCTTTCATCTAAAGTCGCTACAGCTGGTGTACAGGAGGTCGAGGAAGGCCTAGTGGCATCGGATAAATTTAATTTAACTGCTTTTTTAGAGGATACCCGGGACGATATTTCGACCCGGGCTACTCTGTTAGTCGCTCTTTCTTCTGAGGAAGATAAGAGTGTTATTTTTAAAGCTTACTTTAAGAGAAAATCAATGAAATTTTGTGGGGATAACGTTTCCATTTTTCCAGATGTCTCACGTTCCACGCAGCAGCGTAGGAAGGCCTTTTTAGCGCTTAAGAGTAGAACGTTGGCCTTGGGGGCAACCTTTTTTCTAAAGTACCCTTGTAACTGCTGTGTCACCTTAGGATATGAGAAATTTGTTTTTTTTGTTATCTCCAGATTTAGAGAACTGGCTTTGTGGAAAGGAAGAGCCTCATTAACTTTTTCTCCCTTCCTTTTTTCTTTTTTTTTGTTTTTTTTCTTAAGACTAGGGTTCTAGGGGTGGTCCACATCGGACTATGTAGGCTAGGGTTTGGTTTTATCCTAGCTTTGTTTTCTTATTGTTTGAAATTGAAGGATTTTTCTCCCCGAGACGTGGACTGTTGTATTTTGACATTGTTCTGGTTATTCTTTATTGTTCTGATAATTTCTTGTATTACTTTATACTGTATTGTTATACTGTATATTTGAAAATTCACATAAATAAATAATTTAAAAAATAAAAAAATAAAGCCCTGTTCAATGTAATTTCAGTTTGTTCAATATAAACAGCCTTGATATCATGAAAGGCGGTATATAAGAAATGTTAAATAAAATAAATAAATCTCCATCCACACCCACCCCTTTTCCGACCCCATGCATACACGATTCAGGTGTAATTGTGCACATGTATGTGTTGGAAAAAGAGTATTTTGGTATTTAGCTCACGCCTTCCCAGCAGTAGATCAAGATGAGTCACAAAAGTACTGTAAGTATTTCTCTGTCCCCAGAGGGTTTACAATCTAAGGCTGCACCAGAGGCAATGGAGGGTTAAGTGTCTTGCCCAAGGCCACAAGAAGCACCAGTGGGACTCGAACCCCAGTCCTTCTGATCCCAGGCTGCTGCCCGATTCACTAGGTTTGATAAATATATAGGTGTATATGTGCATATTTTATAAACGATGCATAAAAATGTCACTCTCATCCCCACTCCATCTGTTTCCCAGCTCCAGGAATGCCTATGTGTATAGCATGTAAAAGTAGGTGCCATGTTTGTGTGCGCTTACTTTATATGCACATATACCCTCGGGCAACTTGAACATGTAATACACTGTTCTACATACTCAGGTCTCTCATAAATTTACCAGATGCTGCAAGGTGCACAGCGACATTCCGTTGGAAGTCTCCCAATAAACCTTCAACCACTTCTTGGCTGCAGAATTTGTGGAACATGTTTTCTTTTATAGTGAAGGCCAACTATCCAGATGTTTGCTTATATTGGAAACCTTTTTCAGTTGCAGTGGAGATGAGAGGAGTCTGTCATGTGTACATACGGATTTATTAAACTTCATTTCTGGGGATTTCTAGTTTAATGTTACTAGTCTTCTAGGGGGTCATTTTTTTAAAGGTTTTTAGACATGTAAAGCCTGCTTTAGATAATTTTTTTGACAAATTTGCATAACACATTCTTCAGAGCAGGTGTAAATTTGTGCAGGAGTATTTGCATGCTACTGGGTTGGTTCTGGGCACTTATTGTATCAAATCACATAGGCACCTATGTTCCCTTATTGAAGGAGTATAAGATTTTTGTTATATTGATACAGGCATCCTGTTATGAAGTTACTCCCCTATAAGGCATTATACTTTTCTTCTTTGCCTGGAGTATGGTTTCTTTTGGTTATATTATATAGTGTATATTTTGTTTTTTTTCATCTTGATGTTTCACCATGTTAAAAAAAAAAAAAAACACTAATCTTCCAAGGTGTTCTCCGTTTCCTTTTCCTCTGTTTGTATACTGGCTTACAGGGCCGATATAGCATAGTTACTCACCTGTAACAGGTGATCTCTGGGTATCGTCGGTACCGACGGAGCCTGCATGGGAACGCTCCCCAGCGTTCAATAGGAACGCTTTTGGGAGCATCGCTCAGCACATGCACACTGCCTTCCTGCCTTTCCAACTGTCCCTCTTCAGTTAAGTTTGTAGCTGAGTGAAAGGATAGAGGGATAGAGGAAAGAGACAGACAGATAGAGAGAACTCCTAGGGGAGGTGGGTGGGTTGTGAAGACTAAATTCCTGTGGTTCCCGGAGATCACCTGTTACAGGTGAGTAACTACGCTATCTCCAGGAACAAGCAGGAATGTAGTCTTCACATATGGGGACTCCCTAGCTGAAGATGCCAGGAAGATAGCCCCAGGAAGCTGCCACCTATAGTAAGGTGGGCCATGCTTCCTCCCATGGATCTCTGGCATCCCACCAGGGTTGGTGGGTAGAAGTTGAATTAGGTCTGAAACAGATTTTGACAGCTTGGCCAAAGAAGGCATCCCAACGGGAGGCTTTATCTAGGCAGTAGTAGGCTGTAAAGGTGTGTACCGATGCCCAGGTGGCTGCTCGACAAATGTCATCAATAGACACTTAGTGAAGGTTAGCCATAGAGGCTGCCATGGCTCTCACATTATGAACTGTGACATGGCCTTGAAGAGGAAGACTCTTACTCTCATAAGCAAAGGATATGCATTGTGCAATCCATTTGGATAGAGTTCTCTTGGAGACTGGAAGTCCCAAATGACCAGAATCAAAAGCAATAAAAAGTTGAGAAGACTTTCTATGTTGCTGTGTTCTTTGTAGGTAAAAAAGCCAAGGCTCTTTTACAATCCAAAGTATGAAGGTTTCTTTCTGCATTAGAGGCATAAGGCCTCGGAAAGAATACAGGAAGATAAATTGATTGATTTAAATGAAAAGGCGAAACCACCTTTGGCATAAAAAGTGTGGATGAGTTCTGAGAACAACCTTATCATGGTGAAACCTAGTATAAGGAAGATCAGCCACTAAAGCTTGCAATTCACTAATGCGACTTGCAGAGGTGATTGCAATTAGGAAGATGACCTGCCAGGACAAATGCTTTAGGGTTGTAGTGGCTAAAGGTTCAAAAGGCAGTTTCATGAGCTGCCCGAAAACTAGGTTTAAATCCCATGCCACCAGTGGTGGCCTGACGGGAGGCTTTGTTAAGAGAAGACCTCTCATAAATCTTGCTATGTGGATGAAAGGAAATTGGTTGTCCATTTAGAGGCTTATAGGAAGCTGCAATTGCACTAAGATTAACTCCTACTGAATTGATCTTTAGACCAGAATTTGATAAATGAAGTAGATCCTCTAGTATCGATTCCAAAGGTATCATAAGGGAGTTTAACCCCTTCTGTGAACACCATATAGTAAAACGTTTCCACTTGAAGGCATAAGAGCGTCTTGTGGAAGGTTTTCTAGAAGCCTGAAGGATATCCTTTACCTGTTGGGAAAGGTTAAGATCCTGAAGGTCTAAGCTTTCAGCAACCAGGCCCTGAGATGCAGGGACTGGGGATTCGGGTGCCATAGCATCCCGTTCTCTTGGGAGAGGAGATCTAGAGTAAAGCCTAACTCCAGAGGTGCAGCTTGAGAGAGATGTAGAAAAAAAGGGGATACCATGTTTGGCGTGGCCACTGTGGCGCTATGAGGATCATACGACCTCTGTCTCTCTGAAGCTTGAAGAGTGTTTTGGGGATGAGGGGAAAGGGTGGGAAGGCATAGAGGAAGTCGTGACCCCAGTGAAGAAGGAAGGCTTCCTTGCCTGGCAATTTTGAGCCGGAATTCTGGAACAAAACCAGGGAAGAGTGGCATTCAGTGGACTTGCAAATAGGTCTATGTCTGGGATTCCCCAGATCTGAAATATCTTGGCCACCTGGTCTAGGTGGAGAGACCATTTGTGAGGCAGCAGTACTCGGCTGAGTTTGTCTGCCCAAAGGTTTTGAATGCCTGGAAGATATACCACGAGAAGGTGAATTTGATGCTCTCTGGCGAGGGCCCATAGTCGTAAAGCTTCGTTGCATAATGACAGAGAACCTGTTCCCCCCTGCTTGTTCATGTAGAACATAGCTACTTGATTGTCCGTTTGGACTAGGACTGTCTTGTAGATGAGCTGGGCATGGAATACTCGAAGAGCTAGATAGATTGCTCTGAGTTCCAGGAGGTTTATGTGAAGACAAGCCTCCTGTGGAGTCCAGGTACCCTGGGTAGAGAGATGATGCAAGTGTGCTCCCCATCCCACCTGTGAGGCATCTGTTAGGGTGGCCTGGAATAGGGGTTGCTGGAAAGGAGACCCCATTAGAAGATTTTCCAGTGATTGCCACCATTGGAAGAACAAAATCAGTCTTGTGAGTTTGATATCTTGTCCGACAGATGTCCTGTGGCCTGTGTCCACTATGTGGATAGGGTCCACTGGGCTGCTCACATATGAAGGCGAGCATAGGGAACCACATGAACCGTGGATGCCATATGTCCCAATAGTTGTAGTAGTTCTCGAGCAGTTAGGGAGGACTTCACCACTGCTTGAGAAGCTAGCTGCACTATGCGAAGACAGCGAGGTTGTGGGAGAAAAGCCCTTGACTGTCGGGTATTTAAACGAGCTCCTATGAACTCCAGGGACTGAGACTGAGCAAGTTGGGATTTTGGAAGGTTTATGACGAATCCCAAGTATTGAAGGATTCACATTGTGCGAGACAGTGCAGAGCTGGCTTCTGGAACCATGGGGGCTCGAATGAGCTAGTCGTCTAAGTAAGGGAAGACAAATATCCCTAGGGTTCACAGAAATGCAGCTACTACTGCCATGCATTTCGTGAATACTCTTGGTGCCGAAGCCAGACCAAAGGGAAGAACCCTGTATTGGAAGTGTTTTCCCCTGAAAAGGAATCTTAAGAATTTCCTGTGATCTGGATGGATCAGAATGTGAGTATATGCATCCTTTAGATCTAGAGAACAAAGCCAATCCGGACTTTGAAGGTATGGCAGACGAGTTCCCAGAGAAATCATTTTGGAACAGATATTTGTTCAATTCTCTGAGGTCTAGAATGGGTCTGTGTCCTCCTGTTTTCTTTGGAATAAGAAAATAGGGGGAGTAGAACCCTGTACCCTGTTGAAGAATGGGCACCTCCTCTATTGCTCCTTGAGCAAGGAGTGTTGAGACCTCTCAATCCAGTAGATTGTCTGTAGAGGTTTGGGAATTGAACTGTCTTACGATTGTAGGAGGGGGCATACTGTGAAAATGAAGCTTGTACCCCTCTCCCACAATGGATGGAGTCCAATTTTCTGCTGTTATTTGGTGCCATCTGTTGGTAAAATGACACAACCTGCCTGGAATGTTTAGGGGTTCTGGACCTTTCAGAGGCAGGAAGGCTACGTTCTCTATGAAGGAGTCAAAGCCCTTGAGGGGGCTGGGCCTGTGGAGCTGGTTGAGCTCCAAGGCCTTTTGGCTTCTTTTGTCTGGATTGTTGTTGATCTTTCTGGGCAACTTGACCCTGAGCTTGCCCTTGCTGGATTTAGGACAGATAAAAACTTCCTCTTTTTGCTGAAAAAGGTTTTTTTATAGGGTTTCTTTTTGGCTGGAGGGGCTGTAGATTTTGACAATCTAAAGTGATATTGTAAGCATCTATCTCATTAGCCTTTTCCTGCCAATTCTTGCCAAAGAGGTTTTCTCCTGTACAAGGGATGTTTCCCAATTTATCCTGTACCCAAATCTCCAAGTCTGATGCCTGAAGCCAGGCAATCCGACGTGCACCAATGGCAATAGCAGAAGTTCTGCTGATGCATTCAAAGCAGTCAAAGGCTGCACGATTTACAAACTTGGAGACGTCTTGAGCATGCTTGACAAGAGTAAGGAAGTCTTGTCGTTTGTCATCAGGGAGAAGGGGGCTCATAAGCTCCAAATCTCCTGTGACCTCTTTGAGGAACATTTCCATATATAAAATATATGAGCTGATCCTAGCTGAAAGCATGGAAGCCTGAAATGTTCTATGACCAAAAGCATCAAGAGTCCTGCATTCATGACCTGGAGGATTGGATGCATATCTTTTTGTACTTTTCATCCTACGCATGGCTGACTCCACTACCATTGAATGGTGTGGCAGCTGAGTCTTTTGAAAACCAGGACATGGTGGAACCCGATACATGGTATCAAGTCTCCTAGAATGAGGAGATGTGGTCAAAGATGTCTCCCACATTCTGAGCATCAAATCATGAAGAATTTCACGAATGGGCAGAGTGGCTGCCTCCTTGGGAGCCTTAGGGTATTGGAGAATTTCCAATTCCTTTGCTCTAGATTCTTTTTCGGGAGCTACCGTGATTGAAAGGCCTCGGACCACATCACGAATAAAATCCTGAAAAGACATGTCTTCCGGAGGAGACATTCTGCGTTGGGGAGAAGAGGAGTCTTCCGGGAGAAACACTCTGGTATTGGTAGAATTATCAGAGTCATCAGAATTGGAGGATTCGAAGTATCTCTGATCCTGATGTTCATGCAAATCACGGTCTCGGTATCGATCGAAGTTGGTACCGAGTTGGTCCGGTACCAATCTGTCGATGCCAGAAAAAGTTGGCATGGGAAGAATTCCCACCGGGGCCGGTACCGTCGGTGCTGGTACCGGCATCGGTACTGGTGTCGGTACCGGTGCCCGTTGAACCGCTGGTGTCAATGGTACTGCAGCTGTAAGGAGAGCTGCAAGACTGCGTTCGATAGCGAGGAATCTCTGGTCTATCGACACTGCCGATGCCTGGTTATTGGTACCAGTAAAAGCATCCGGAACCCCTGAGCATGGCACCAGTAGTTCTGCCGAGGTCGAAGCCTCGAGAACATCCTGGAACCCCGTTGATGCATTGGAGGCCGAAGCCTCCCGCCGGGGCTGTTTTGCTGGTGTAGTTTCCTCAAGGGCAATGTCAATGGCCTCTCGATGCTTTGAAGGAGAGCTACTCTTTGAGGACCGGCTCTTATGTTTAGTTACCTGAGATCCATGGGAGGAAGACGAGGCTCTTGAAGACATCAATGCAATGGACCTGGCATCCGAAGAAAAGAGGGTACCGAGCTTTGCAGCTCGGTTCTGTCTTCCTCTTTTAGTCATCCCCATACAAGAGAGACACTCAGATGGAGAATGGTCAGGGCCTAAACAGTTTAGACACCAGTCATGGGTGTCGGTGACGAAGATGGTACCGCCACACTTAGTACATTTTTTAAAACCACTAGCTGGTTTTTCCATCTTTTAGGAAAAGTGGGGCCTAATGCCCAAAATGGCACCTAGCACCAAAAAGAAAAAGTTCCTGAAGAGAAACAGTTCAGAAGTATATATATATATTTTTTTTTTTGTGAAAAGAAGAAAAAAGAACCAGCGGTACTGGTAGGTGTCGTGCAGAGGCAGATGCGACCACAATATATATATTATATATATATACACACAATATATATTGTGGCAAGGAGAGAGTAGTGCCACCTAGAAAAGCAGGAAACATTGAAGGTTTTACCTTGGCTGGGGGGATGGGCACATTAGAAAACACTTGTCAGAGAAAACCCAGGGTTAGAAGTTCACAGCAGAAAAACCCCAGGGTTGATAGTCAGTGGGCCAAAACTAGTGTTGAGTCATTCCCACGTTACACACCAGATAGGAATCAGAGAAGCAGGTACTCGGGGGAGGAGCCTGCAAGGGAGTTCCCTGGTCACGTAGCTGCTTGTAAAGAAGGGCAGACAGAAACGGAGGGGAGAAGGGAGAGAGAGAGAAGAGCAGAGGAAGAGAATCACCTGTCTTACCAGCACGAGGATTCTGAACCTGACTGGAACAAGGCTCCCAGGCTCTATGCTGAGAGGAAGGGAAGAACTGAAGCCAGATTCGCTCCCCAGGAGAAAGGGAAATACTGCTGCTCTCCAGGAAGAAATAGTCACAGGCCAGGCAGCTGCTGTTGCGAGGCCCAGAGATACACTGCTAGTGCAGTGAAACCACAATGCAGGTTAGTGGGCAAGCTAAACCCTGTATTTGAAAGAAGCTTAAAGAAGCCACAAGAAGGCAGAACTTTTACCCAGGCAAAACCCTTGCTGGAACCTAGATGCAGGCATTGCTCTGCTAGGGGAGCTTCCAAAGCAAGAACTTTTTATAGAGCCCGAAGGAGGTCTGACCGGTCCTCTGATTACAGCTCAGAAGAGGGTTTTATTGATAGAAGGCCTGTATGTAAAACTGTGCAGGTTAAGCATCAAACCAGGAGAAAGCCTAGGCCCAAAACTGAACACAGGGACAGTTCTTCAGATGAGGAGGAGATTACCTGTAGACATTTACATGAAAGGAAAGGAACTTTTAAACCACGGCTTTTGAAACCCCATGAGCTTTTACTAAAAGGGGAGAAACCTATTAGGTGGCCAAGACTGAAGAAACTGTTAATGTATGGGACTAATACCATTCCAGTTAAGAGTCCAGAACCACTACCTGAGAGTCCTCCAGAGAGCATGGAAATTGACTCTTTCAAAGGGGATTCCGATCCTTCAGTCACTGACATGGAATGTGATTGTTGCACTGTATGTGAATAACTGTTAAGAGGGAAAATACCTTTTGTAAGAGCTAAGAAGAAAAGCTTGTTTAAAAGACTTTATTTTTGACCTGGCAAAGTTTGCATATATTTTCTTTGGGAGGAGTATCCCTACTTTTGTTTTCCTGCGGACATTACCTGTTGTGAGTCTCTGAGAACCCAAATAAAAATCTGTGATCTTTAACCAACGGCTCAACTACAAATTCTTATACAACCTCAAGGTTAAGGTGCAGCGCCTCCTGCTGGTCAAGCTATCTGGCACAGGGGCGGGGCTCACAATATATTACCTACATGTACTTTGCTAGAAATGTATATGATTTCCCTGTTTACTTCCATGTTAATATTCCTGTTATTTGTAAAATAGGTCTGATATATCTGACCAGTGTTATATTGTTTCAATGTAAACCGCACTGACAAATAGCACGGTATATAAGAAATTTTAAATAAATAAATAAATAAATAAAAAAGCAAGTTTAAAGAATAAATTTTCTGCGGTGATAGGATATGTGTCCTGTCGGCTCTGCGGAAAATGAATAAATGAAGAGGGACAGTTGGAAAGGCAGCGCACATGTGCTGAGGGATGTTCCCAAAAGCGTTCCTACTGGATACTGGGGAGCGTTCCCGCGCAGGCTCCGTCGGTACCGATGATACCCATATGTGAAGACTACATTCCTGCTTGTTCCTGGAGATAAAAGGTATTGGGAACCCTAGGTGAAACTTCAACCTTATTACCCCTACTCTCCCTCCTTCCCGCTCCCCTCCCCCCAAGATTTTGATAATTACACTCATGATCATCAAAATACCAATCATTCCACAACAATCCTGTATAAATGTGTAAGCGATCATCATACATACAAAGTTTTAATGTATGTATGTGCCCACTTTCTCTGCAAGCTGACCTCAGCACATTTCCCCTTTTCCTGCTCCATTCTAGCATTTCTTTCCTCCCCAGCAACCCTTCCCCATCCCCCTCGTCCTCATGAAGCTACTGGCCTACTCTTTCTTTGGGGACTATTCATCCTGCTCTTTCACTGGTGGCCACACTCTTTGCAAAGTAGGTGAATTGTTAACCACATTGCATCCCCTCACAATCACCAACAAAACAGCATTCACAGAAAGAGGTATACCATAGGAATGGCTCCCCATGCATATTATATGGAAAGATTTCCAAAATTTAAATTTTTTTTTTAACTTATTTTTAATATGAATTTTTCAGCCCCAATCTATATATTTTTTAAATTTAGCTCACTCTTTCCAGTGGTAGTTCTAAGCGCATTACATTCAGGTACAGTAGGTATTTAGTTCCCTGTCCCCACTGGGCTTACGATCTAACAGGCCTATGCAGAAAGCCAGCACTAGACCCACGCTGAAGCAATTTTTTACGTTCCGACAACACACACACTTTAACCTGAGATGCAGGATGGATAGGGTATGCAAATGACCCCCGCATTAACCATGTGCATGCAAATGAGCCACTGCAGCATTAAACTGGGAAAGCAAGTCAAACACACATACACAAGAAGCTTGTGTAGTTTGGCTTGCTCTCCGGGCATTGTGTGGCTAACTTGCATATTAGTCCTGACAGTATTTTGATGGCATCGGGGAGGATCGCAGCATCGGGAAAAGCCCCCGATGCCATCAAAATACTGTCAAGGGCTGGTGCCCTGATAATAAAAAGAATCCCTGGTGATCTAGCGGCCCCTGTACCCCCCCACCCCCATTAAATACAAAATAATATGGTAGACTATGCCTTACATGGCAGTCTGACCTCACCCGGTGCATCCCAGGATGCACTGCACGGAGCCAGACACTGCCATTTTTTAAGATGGCGGACACAGAGCAGGAGCGCATAGGCAGCGTTCCCGCTTACTTTAAGGAACCGGGTGGGAGGGGCTGAATTTAGGGGCCACTAGACCACCAGGTTATTGTTTTTGTATTTAATGGGGGGTACAAGGGCCATTAGACAACCAGGGATTCTTATATTGTCGGGGACTGGCCCCCGACAGTGTTTTGATGACATCGGGAGCTTTTCCAGATGATATCAAAATACTGTGGGGGGGAGGGGGAAACGGGGCCACTGGGTCACCATTGATTCTTTTTTGTGGGACACAGCCCCCAACAGTGTTTTGGTGGCATTGGGGGGCTTTGCACGATGCTCGATCTGAGGAGATGATGATCTAGGTTTCGGGGAAAGTACCCGGTGCCATCAAAATACTGTCGGAGGCATGCGTTAGAGGTTTAAGTCATCTCAGAACCTGAAGTACAAATTTTGGCGCTATGGTTGGTTGCAAAATCATCTATGCCTGTCTCTGCGTCGGGCGTACCATGATTTGCATATCATGCAGATGATTAAAATACATTTAAATATGCATGGCGTAAATTGGGCATTAGTTTTTCCACAGGGGTTTATGTCTGTTTTCTGCATTCAAAAAGTTGTAAAGTGTGCTTTAACATGGCATTGTGTGTGCATAATCCCATGCTAGCTTTCTGCATTGCTCTCTAAGTTTGTAAGTGACTTTCCCAAGATCACAAGGTGGGATGCTGAACTCTGCGCTTCAATGGTTAGAGCAGACTGGGAACCCTGAAGCTGCTCCTCCACTCCAAAAAGAATAGTATGTCAAAATTCAAAAAATGTTGTGTGGTCAACATTTGGAGTTAAGCACACAATTCTATTTTAAAAATTCCATGTCTGCGAGCAGTTTACATTTTAATCTGACAACTTGACTGTTTAAAATTTAACCACTTAAATCTAGGAGGAGTGGGGGGCATGGTGGAGGAATAAGTCTGGAAAAAAAAGTGCAGACATGCAGCACAATTCCACTAACTTTATGCTGCTAAGCAAGGTGATCTTCAGCAGTCCAGCTCAAAAAATGGAAATTACACTAACCTGGTAATTGTAGTTCCTGGAGGCAGGGCCGGATTTACCTTGAGTGAGGCCCTACGCCAACAAAAATTGTGGGCCCCCAGCAGGGGCGGCCCAAGGGGGGTGCGGGCCTCATTTGCATAAGGGGCCTCATTTGCATAAATATTTGCATAATGTTACCATATACTAACTTTTAGTAAACGTGCCTCTTAATGAGTGTATGGATAAAGAAAGACTAAAAAATTTCTACATTACTATAATCCAGTGCCAACTGCCAGACACATTAGGAACTACTACAAACACTGCCCATTTAGAACCCATAGCAAACCCGCCGTATCCTAACAGCACTACCAGGACTCACAAAGCACCATACTCTACCAATCAAAAGGCAACACTGCAAATATTAAACCAATACATTTCAAAGAACAACAATACATGACCTATTGGGGAAAGAGAACAAGTGGCAATGTCAAATAGGAATTATATAAACAGAACACCTCAGCTCAGTTACACATGCAGAACATAGACCATCACCAAACAAGTAATCACAATTTAGAAACAGGAAGACAATAATTAAACTGGGAATCCCAAAAGCCAAACTTGGAATGTACAACACTGTAGAAATAAAACTATACATTAATTTGCTCTTGTACTAAACAAAGCGCAGACGTTAATGATGCACATTTACCAGAGCTGACATATTCCAATTAATAAATTCAAAATAAAGAGATATTTTTCTACCTTTTGTGCATTTTTTTCAGCTGCAATTGCTCCAGCCACTTTCTTCTGGTTTCTTCGTGTCTTCTGCTAACTCTCCATCGTCTGCTGTCCATTTGTCCTTTCTTCTCTCCTAGTTTTTTCCATTCTCTCTCTACATCTGCTTTAACATACTAATCTTTCTCCTTTTGCTCTTTCCTCATTCCTATTTCATCCACTCAAATTTTACCCCTCCATCCTCAATCCCCACTTACTCTCCCAATACCCGGCCAATTGTAGATTTTTTATCCCTCCCACACAAAATATTTTTCCCTTCTCCATTTTACTCTTCCAGCCCCATCCCATTCTAATCCTCCCCCAACATCAGCTCCCTTCTAGTTCCAGCCTCAGCCAGCATCCATTCCCTTCTAGTCCCTGCATCAGCCCATTTCCAGTCCTAGCCACCCATCAGCCCATTTCCAGTCCTAGCAACCCCCCAACCCAATACCAGTCCTAGCCCCCCATCAACCCACTTACAGTCCTAACCCCCCATCACCCCATTTTCAGTTTAAGCCCCCCTATAACCCGTTTCCAGTCAGCCCCCCATAGCCCATTGCCAGTCCTAACCCCCCCATCAGCCCACAGCCCATTACCAGTCCTAACCCCATCAGCCCACCTCCAGTCTTAACCCCCCCAGCCCATTTCCAGTCCTAGCCCCCCCATAGCCCATTACCAGACAGCCCCCATCAGCCCACAGCCCCCATCAGCCCCCAGCCCATTACCAGTCCTAACTCCATCAGCCCACCTCCAGTCTTAACCCCCCAGCCCATTTCCAGTCCTAGCCCCCCCCATAGCCCATTACCAGACAGCCCCCATCAGCCCACAGCCCCCATCAGCCCACAGCCCTTTACATATCTTAACCCCCCCAAAGCCCATTACCAGTTCTAAACCCCCAACAGCCCATTACCAGT
Source organism: Ichthyophis bannanicus (assembly GCA_033557465.1). NCBI lineage: Eukaryota > Metazoa > Chordata > Amphibia > Gymnophiona > Ichthyophiidae > Ichthyophis > Ichthyophis bannanicus. Next base: position 577,789,199 of record CM066034.1, on the reverse strand, counting down.
CCTAACCCCATCAGCCCACCTCCAGTCTTGACCCCCCAGCCCCTTTCCAGTCCTAGCCCCCCATAGCCCATTACCAGACAGCCCCCATCAGCCCACAGCCCATTACCAGTCTTAACCCCCCCCCAAAGCCCATTACCAGTTCTAAACCCCCATAGCCCATTACCAGACAGCCCCCATCAGCCCACAGCCCATTACCAGTCTTAACCCCCTCAAGCCCATTACCAGTTCTAAACCCCCCAACAGCCCATTACCAGTCCTAAACCCATCAGCCCAACTCCAGTCTTAACCACCCAGCCCATTTCCAGTCCTAGCCCCCCCATAGCCCATTACCAGACAGCCCCCCTTAGCCCACAGCGCATTACTAGTCTTAACCCCCCCCAAAGCCCATTACCAGTTCTAACCCCCCCAATAGCCCACAGCCCATTACCAGTCCTAACCTCATCAGCCCACCTCCAGCCTTAATCCCCCAACCCATTTCCAGTCCCAGCCCCAGCCCCCCCAATAGCCCCTTCCCTGTCATAATCCCCCCCCCCCCCCCGTCGGCCTAAAGTAAAATTTAATTTAAAAAAAAAAACCTGCTGGCTGCCGCCGCGGGGCCCCTCTGCTGCCGCGGCAGCATGGACTGACCCGCGGGGGCCCCCTCTGCAATGTCGGTCGGTCGGTCCCTCCGTGCAGGCTGTGAGAGGCGCGAAGGCAGACTGTCTCCATCGCGTCTCTGTTAAGCCCGCAGGGGCTGATGGGGAATTTCCCATCAGTCCCTGCGGGCTTAACAGAGACGCGAGGGAGACAGTCTGCCTTCGCGTGTCTCACAGCCTGCACGGAGGGAGGGAGGAGGGAGGCATCGACATTGCAGAGGGGGCCCCCGCGGGTCAGTCCATGCTGCCGCGGCAGCAGAGGGGGCCCCGCGGCGGCAGCCAGCAGGTTTTTTTTTTAATTTTATTTAAAAAAAAAAGCCTAACTTGTTCATTTTTGTGGGCCCTTGCCAGCTGTGGGCCCTACGCCATGGCGTACATGGCGTATAGGTAAATCCGGCCCTGCCTGGAGGGTCCAGTTTAGTCCTCCAACATCGGGTAGTGCTCCTCCTCCTGCAGCCGGGAGACTGGACCAATCAAATCTTCTGTAGTATATATGCAGCCGGAGCTCCCAGAAGTCCCCAGTGTACTAGTAACAAAGCATACTTAACGAAGCAACACATTAGATTAATATACAAAATGACCTAATTAAAGAACAATTTGTTCCCCCCCAAGGAATATCCAACCCCCTCCCCAAACGAGGAAGTCAGAACACTGCATTGCGCCGGCACCGACGCCTCAGGAATCAAAACACCGCTCCCCACCAGAAGTTCAGGAGCTGCCTGAACCCCCGAGACAGGGAAGAGCCTCTGCAAAAAACGCGGCTGCCACAGAGGGACCGAACGGCAAGAGGAACCGTCTTAATATCAACCGTTCGGAAAGGCGCGCCGCACCACATTAGCAGATAGTCGGGAGGGAAGGAGGACTAAACTGGACCCCCCAGGAACTACAATTACCAGGTTAGTGTAATTTCCATTTCCTGTTCGGTAATCCAGTTTAGTCCTCCAACATCGGGATGTAACAGAGCAGTTAAGACCGGGCGGGACCTTGCCATCCGGCGCGCAGAACCGCCGAACCAGAACAGGAATCCCGAGCCGCTGACACATCTAAGCGATAGTGTCTACTGAAAGCATGCAGAGACGACCAAGTGGCCGCCCTACAGATATCTGCCGGCGGAACCAGGCTATACTCCGCCCAAGAGGTCGCCTGAGCCCTAGTGGAATGAGCCCTCAGACCCTCCGGAACAGACCGCTGTTGCAACAGATACGCGGACGCGATCGCCTCTTTGAGCCATCTAGCAATGGAGGCTTTAGCTGCCGCTTCCCCTTTACGCGCACCCCCGAAGAGCACGAAAAGCCGGTCAGATTTCCGAAAAGACTCGGTAACCTTTAAATAACGATGGAGCGTACGACCCACATCGAGCCGGAGAAGACCTTTGTCCGTTGACCCGACAGATTGCGAAGAAAGCACTGGAAGAAGCACTGCCTGATTCATGTGAAAGGGAGACACCACCTTTGGCAGAAAGGAAGGAACCGGACGGAGAACGATCCGATCCGCGGAAAAAGACAAGAAAGGCTCTCGACAGGACAATGCATGCAGATCTGAAATGCGCCGTGCCGAACAGATGGCTACAAGAAAAACCGCCTTCAGCGTGAGATCTTTCAGAGACGCCCTGTGCAGGGGCTCAAAAGGTTCACGAACCAGGGCCCTCAGAACTAAATTCAAGTCCCAAGGAGGAACGAAAACTCTGCGGGAGGGCCGCAAATGAAAAACAGCCGTAAGGAATCGGCGTACATCCGGATGAGCCCCGAGCAGACGACCCAAAACCTTGCCGCGGTAACACGAGATAGCCGCCAGCTGGACTTTTAGGGAACTAGCCGCAAGGCCCTTATCGAAACCATCCTGAAGAAAACTTAAAACGACGGGCACGGAAACCGTCGCCGCCCGGACTCCCCGCCGGGAGCACCAGTCTTCAAAAATCCTCCAAATCCGAACGTAAGTAAAAGAAGTGGACGTTTTCCTCGCCCGCAGAAGGGTAGAAATCACCGCGGGGGAGTAGCCCTTCCTTTTCAGCCGAGCCCTCTCAATGGCCAAACCGTAAGCGAGAATCGATCCACTTGGGGCATCCGCAAGGGACCCTGAAGAAGAAGATCCGGTAGAGCGGGCAGGAGCCAAGGAACACCGTCGCGCAACCGGACCAGATCGGCATAGCAGGGCCTCCGGGGCCAATCCGGGGCCACCAGTAACACGCGACCCCGGTGGCTCTCGATACGTTGTACGACCCGGCCGATCAGAGCCCACAGAGGAAAGACATAAAGAAGACCGGACGTGGACCACGGCTGAATGAGAGCGTCGAGCCCCTCGGACATGCGCTCCCTTCGCCTGCTGAAGAAGCGCCCTGTCTTGGCTGATTGAAAGGTCGCCATGAGATCCATGATGGGTGGACCCCACCGCCGGACGATTTGTGCGTAAACCTGTGGGTTTAGCTCCCATTCTCCGGGGTCCACCCGCACTCTGCTGAGAAAATCGGCCTGGACATTGTCTACGCCCGCAATGTGAGCCGCCAAGATCGCTGGAAGGCGAGTTTGCACCCAGTTGAACAAGGCCGCCGCTTCTGCCTCCAGGGCCACGCTGCCGGTACCCCCTTGGCGATTGATGTAAGCTACAGTGGACGCATTGTCCGACAGGACTCTCACCGGCCGTCCGAGAACCAGGGTCTCCAGGTCCACCAGGGCTAGCCGGACTGCCCGCAATTCGAGACGGTTGATCGACCAAGAGGCCTCCAGGGGAGACCATTCCCCCTGAGCAAAGCGGAACTCGCAGTGAGCCCCCCAGCCGGTTAAGCTCGCATCCGCCGTGAACGGAACCCACAGAGGAGGCTCCAAGGGAATCCCTCGCGACAGGTTCTCGGCGGAGAGCCACCACCGGAGGGATCGGCGAACCGTCTTTGGGCAAGGCAATCTCTTGTTCAACGAGTCGAACTGGTTGGACCAACGTCGCAGAGAGCACTCTGCAGCGGACGCATGTGGAAGCACGCCCAAGACACCACCTCCAAGGTCGCCGCCATCGTGCCGAGGAGCCGCAGGTACCACCACGCCGACGGAGCTGGCATCCCCCGGAAGAGACGGACCAGAGCCCGCAACGCCAGCACTCGTCGCTCCGGAAGGCACACCAAGCCCCTTGCTGTGTCGAAGCGGACTCCCAGATACTCGAGATCCTGTGTCGGAGACAGACAACTCTTGCATTCGTTCACCACCCCTCCGAGGAACCGAAGGAGATCCACCACCCTGCTCGTGACTTGCACACACTCACGACTGGACTTCGCTCGAATCAACCAGTCGTCGAGATATGGATGGACCAGGATGCCCTCCTTGCGCAACGCCGCCGCGACTACAACCATTACCTTTGTGAAGGTGCAGGGAGCCGTGGCGAGTCCGAACGGCATGGCCCGGAATTGAAAATGGCCCCACGGGAGCGCAAAGCGGAGAGAAACCGTTGATGGGAGGGCCGGATGGGAATGTGTAAATAGGCCTCTGTAAGATCGAGGGATGTCAAAAATTCCCCTTGACGCACCGCTACGATGACTGACCGCAGGGTCTCCATGCGAAAGTGCGGTACTCAGAGCGCGATTCACGCCTTTGAGATCCATGATCGGACGAAGGGAACCGCCCTTTTTGGGAACCACAAAATAGATGGAGTAGCGACCTGTGCCTCTTTCCAAAGGCGGGACCGGAACCACGGCCCCCAGAGAGAGAAGCCGATCCAGGGTCACGCGGATGTCCCGCGCCTTTTGAGCTCCCTTGCTGGGAGACAGAACAAACGAATCCGGAAGTGGGTGCGCAAACTCTAGGGCATAACCTTCTTCTATAATCTGCAGCACCCACCGATCTGACGTAATTTGGGCCCAAGAAGGAAGAAAGTTGCGCAAACGACCCCCGATGACCGGGTCTTCCTCTAGAGCCCGCCTCGTTTCATTGTGGCTTGCGATTAAAGGAAGAGGCCGAGGAAGAGGCGGCTCCGGAGAAGCCCCTTCCCGCTCCTCTGAAACCACCAAACCCTTGATGACGGGTTCCAAAACGGCCGCGCTGCGAAGACCACAGCCGGGAAGAACGAAATCTGCGCGCATCCCGAAACTGGCCGCGCGCTGAGGTGGACGACCTATTAAGCTTAGGCTTATCCTCTGGAAGCCGACCACCCTTCGACTCACCGAGATCCTTCACCAACTTATCCAGAGCCTCACCAAATAACAACCTGCCCTTAAAGGGTAGTTTACTGAGGCGAGACTTGGAAGAACCGTCGGCCGCCCAATTGCGCAACCAGATGGACCGTCGTGCCGCTACCATGGAGGCCATGCTATTAGCTAGGGAGCGTATTAAATCATAACACAGATCCGCCAGGTAGGCCGATCCCGACTCCACGCGGGTAACGTCCAACAGCCCCTGTTGGTCCATACCGGACCCCGAGCGCAGGTGCTGCGACCATCGCAAACAAGCTCGAGCTACCCACGCCCCACATATAGAAGCTTGTAACGATAAGGCGTTGGTCTCGAAGGCTTGCTTCAACAAATTATCAACCTTTTTGTCCTGAACATCCCTCAGGGCCGCGGCCCCTTCAACCGGGATGGTGGTTTTCTTAGTCACTGCCGAAACGGCAGCATCCACCCGTGGAGACTTAAACAAGTCCCTGTCCTTGTCGGCAAGGGGGTAAAGACGATTCATGGTCCGAATCCCTTTCAAAGCGGATTCCGGTTGCTCCCATTCCGCATGGATCATCTGCTCAACTACTCGGTGCACAGGAAAAACTACCTGGGCATCCCTGACCGCCTGAATGAGAGGATCCTCGAGACCCTCCTCCTCCAGCGGCCGCACCGCATAGAGGTTAAGTGCTTGGAGAGACTCCGTGACCAAAGGTACCAGCTCGTCCCTTCGAAACACCCGAATGATGCGAGCCTGATCTTCCGGTTCTGGAAGCTCTCCGTCTTCTAATTCCTCTGCCTCAATATCCGGATCCCCCTCAGCCTCGGAATCCGGGAGGCAAAGGGCGTCCTGATCCTGGTCCCCCAACCTGGGCCGCTTGACAGCGGGTTGGGAAGACCGCTGAACCCCCCCTGCGGAAGCTGGGGGGAGAGAGGCGGGCCAAGCCTCCGGCAAATGACCAGACCGGCTTAAGCGGAAGGCCTGATGCATGAGAAGAACAAAATCCGGGGAAAAGTCTATAGGGGACGCCACCATAGCCGCCTGCTGGAGCTCAGGGACCGACGTATTAGACGCCGGGCCCAGACCAGAAGGAAGGATGCTCGGTGAAGGGACACTGCCCCCCGAAAGAGAAGGGTCCCCGGGCACATGCTGTTCCTTAATTTCAATAGGCAGCTCCAGTTCTGAAGAAACTGCAGCACAGCTCTTACAGATTCCAGAGTCAGTCATTGTACCTCTGCGGGAGCCACAAATTACACACTGAGGTTTGGCAGCCATGCCAAGGCCACCTGCCCTCAGGGAAAAATAAGGCAACAGGAACAGGGAAGCCCACACCAAGGGGACTAACCTTATTCAATTCAGCACAGTATTAAATTTAAAACCCTTTTTTTTTTTTTTTTTTTTTTTTTTTTTTTTTTTTACAGTAAACAAAATACTCCCCAGAATCCTAGGGGTGCCCTGAGCAAAATCGCCAGCAAAAGAAACCCCAAAAACACCAGGGGAACCCGTGCGCAAGTGTTAAAAAGTGCCCTTAAAAAGCACACTTTAGAAATCCAAAATGGCCGCCGCACTTTTTCACCCGCGGTAAAAAACGGCGCGAAAATACAAAGGTACCCAAATAATATGGAAAAGAAAGAAAACGACCCTCTAATAAAGGGCAAGCGAAAAAAGGCAGGAAAAAGTGCAATTTGGAAGCCAGGGGAGCCGACAGAGCCTCTGCCCAAGCAAAGAACAGAGAGCTGAAAGCTTAAAACAAGGAAAATTCCTACCAGCTCTGGGAACAGCAAGGAACTCAGCCCACTTCTCCAAGTGACAGGCAATGTTGCAGCCGGTATGGCTCTTCCCCGAACAGCCTTGGGGAGAGCTCAACCCAGGCTTCAGAGATTCCCAGGCAGGAAGGCAGGAGCCCAAGACAGGTCTGGCTTTCCCCAGAAAGTCCCCTGTGTCTTTTTTTTTTTTTTTTTTTTTAAAGATACAGCTACCTAGCAAAGGAAATAGAACATAAAGGACCAGAAATAAACCCCAAAAGAACTAACTAACTAGTGTTGCTCCTTCAAGTGTCACTTAGCGTGCCCAGCAGGGGCACAGAAGTCCTCCAGCTGCAGGGAGACTGGACACACTGAGGACTTCTGGGAGCTCCGGCTGCATATATACTACAGAAGATTTGATTGGTCCAGTCTCCCGGCTGCAGGAGGAGGGGCACTACCCGATGTTGGAGGACTAAACTGGATTACCGAACAGGAATATATGGTTCCCTCTTTACACTACCTGTGAAGTTGTTCTCCTCTCCTTAAGCAAAGACTCTCCAATAAACATCTCCCCAGGGCAACAAATCTCTCCTCTACTGGAGATCTAATCCCATCGCTGTTTTATAGTGGTATCATGCGATTATTTTAAATTTCCTCTATAAAATTGTCTAGAAGTTTTTTTTAAGTTATTTTGTGACCTATACATTAAAACTTGTGCTAACAAAAATTTTGCAAAAAGTACTGACAGAGAATGATTTGAACCCTTAATGTTGACAACTTAGATGCACCTAATGCTATTTCATCATATACTTCGGCAGAAGCAGGGTCTGCCCACTGGATTCCTCTCTCTCCCCTGTTTTCCTATAGGAATCTGTATAAACTTTGTTTCTCTTATATATGTGCGGTTTTTTAAACCTGGATAATGCTAGTAAGTATTGCCCCATTCATGGTATATTGAACCAGCTAAAATAAGAACTCTCATGGCCAAGAATAAAGGAAGGACAAAATTAAGGCAAAAGTGTGTAAAACAACTCTTGCAAGTCAGTTCAGCCCTCTGATGATTTTAGCCCGACACACTTCTACTGCTTCTGCTTACCAATCCTGTGCTAGGTACTTAAGCAGTTTGAAGGAAATTTTATAAGTAACTTGAACATATATATCAATGTTTTATGTGATCAAGTAGGCACATAAAATTGTAGCTCTCTGAAATTGTGCCAGACGCGTCACAAGCAGGCAAGGCAATTGCTCGACAAAATGGAGCCTTGGGCAAGGACTGCTTTTAGCACACCTCCCCCCCCCCCCCTCCCTTTCAGGCACAGATGCTCGCAGACTCGGCAGACTCGCACAACAACTCAAAAGTATGGCATAGCCCCAACCCTGCACTCTCCTCCTGGCTTGGTGCCCAGGGCAGTTGCTCTTCTTGCTCACCCCTTGTAACAGTCTTGTCTACAGGGACTGCAAACTATACTTGTTTCACCCCCAACCTGAGCTCAGGTCTAATAGAAGTGGGTACCAGTGACCCCAAGTGGTCAATCAGCATATTGTATCCAGCATCAATTCCTTTTTTTCTCATATTCTGAAGAGCCGGTTTCTTTGTCCCTTCAAATACATGGTATTGTTGATTGTGTTCTAAGTAGTTTGATGCTATTTACCACTGGATTATGGTCAGAGTGAACTCTATTCTATGAGTTTTCTTCCTGAGCAGCACTTCTGCTAGGAAGGACTACGGTCATCAATGGCACTGAAGGTCAAGAGGACAGGCATCCACATGAGCTACCATAGAGAAGCTGTGAAGGGGACTCTGGTACTACAACACTACATCTCTTTGCTTGTATGATTCTGAAACAGGAGCTCTTTTTGGACACTTCTGGAAGACTTGTATGATTCTGAAACAGGAGCTCTTTTTGGACATTTCTGGAAGAATGCAAGGTTCCACTAAGTGAATTTCACAAGTAAAACCTGATGCAAAATATTCTGCAAGAGGTTTGCCTTATATTTCTGTATGCCCCAGAAGACAACCTCGCCATAGATTTTTTTTTCTGTGGATCATTTTTCCCTTCCAAAAAGAATGTAGAATGAAGAGAGGAAGGCAGCATAAAATGAGATCCGGGTACTGCTCATCAGGGGAAATAAAGTAGTAAGATGAAATATCTTTAAGTCAATTATCTCATGCACTCAACCAGTGAAAAAAAGCAGGGGACTTTTTCTGCAACTGTCAAGTTCCAGAAAGAGGGGTACCTGTATATGAGAGTGCAGAGTCAGCAGAACTGGGTGCATAAGAAGCAGTAGAGAGGAGATTGTGGAGTCAAGGTGAGAGGGGTATATGATCATGACAGAGGGCTGTGTGTAAGGCTCTAAGAGATGTGCGCCTTTACGTTTGCAATTTCAGGGCCCCCTTAAGGTTGGGACATTGGTAGAACACTAGCTTCTTTACCTTCTTTTTGACGAGCTTAGGAGTTCTAGGGTTCAGGGACAGGAAAGATATGTATCTGAGAGGTAAAATCAGTTTGAGATGTGTGTGAGAGAAATGTATGAAGGGCAAGAGCAGGTGAGAAGGGTGTATAAGTGTATAAGGTCAGGAATGTTTTATTCATGTGTGGTCAGGGTTAGTATTAATCTATGATTTGGGTATTAACTTGTAGGTATTAATGGGATAGCTTCTATTATGATGCAATTAAGCATGGCATTGGACCAAAGCTGATTACATGAAGAAATAAAGAACACATTTTTCTTTTTGATAGATCGAAGGAGAAGCTGTGCAATGATTTGTGCGTAAGGAGGAAAGTCCACATACAGTTAGGAGCAGTAAGCCCAGCAGCTTATCAGGCTGGATGGTAAAAGCTGGTAATTGTAAAGATAAGCAGTAAAAATGAAAGATATGGGACTGCACGGAGCATGCCTGTGTGTGAAAGCGATACCTATGGGAAGCCGTATTTCCAAAGAACCTTTCATCTCCCTACATTCTAACAGCAGAAGAGCAGTATGCACCGCCAAGACCTCACACTGCTGGTGTCTCTCACAGAAGCACAGGCGCCATAACTCAGAAATGGAACAGTCCCCAGCTTGACAAAGCCTTCAGGAACTCTGGCACAACAAAGGCAGGAAATGTCACAGAGAGAGCAATCCTAAGCACTGATGTAATCTAAAACCCGTAAGAAAGTTCAACCATTATAGAGCAGCTGTGACAGCACAGCATGTAAGCGTTCAGAGCAGTAGCTCAGTTCTACATATAGATGTATCACAAAAAGGAAATGAAGTATGAAAATGGACAGTCTGTCATGCCTAACATCAAGATCCTGTAAGGAATATTTCAGGGAGACTCCCTGTTGCCACAAAAACCACTGCTTATCCCTGTGGACAAGTAGAATGGAATCTGGCTACTTTTGGGATATGGCAGGTATTTGCGACCTGGACTGGCTACTGTGGAAAACAGGATACTGGGCTTGATGGACATTTGGTCTTACCCAGTACAGCAATTCTAATGTCCTTATGTTTTGTCCAAGAGGGTAGACTGTACTCCTCAGCCTGAAATCAGTGTGGAATTCTTATCAGAGAGCCTTAAATCCATGTACAGTGCAAAGGGCAGCCTCTTCCTGAGGCTGCTATCAGTGGGCCTTATTCAACAAAGGACTTTTCTCTCTTCTATATTTTGTAAAATGTCTACTGAATGGGCTCAGTGTGTAATGTAATAATAAAATTACCTTTCTTCACAAATGAATTGTTATATGTACTTAAGGCAGCTTTGCTCGGTAGCAAACGTTATTCAAATAACCCATAAACTTCAGATATGAGGCCACTGTCTCTAAACAATCCCTATAAAGGTTCTATTGAAATACAGTGAGGGGTCTGGCTTGTCACCGAGAGTTTCACAATATCTTATCCTGTGCCACAGGCCTCAGGGTTCTCAGACCACAGAAAATGCAGGTCGTTTCTCAGTAGCTCACTTTCTCCTTTTGGTAGCCCAGTCAGCAGCAATCTGCATTCCTGTTTTTCTTTCGGTCCGTACCACTCTCTTCTAATAAGAATATAAGATATGCCATACTGGGTCAGATCAACGGTCCATCAAGCCCAGTATCCCATTTCCAAGTCACAAGTACCCAGTCAGGTTCCCAAAAGATTCCATGCTGCTTGTGCAATAGGTGAGCAGCAGATTTCCCCGGTTCTCTTTAATAATGGCTTATGGATTTTTCCTCCAGGAATATGTCCAAATCTCTTTTAAATCCAGCTACACTAACAGCTTTTACTATATCCTCTGCTAACAAATTCCAGAGTTTGATTATGCTCAGATGTAAAAGTGACAAGCTTCTTCCTGTCTGGCCACCCTTTCCTTGGTTGGTCTCCGATCTTATTTCTTCAAACTAAACCATGGCTTGGATGAGGCTCTCTCCCTTTCCAGACCACCACCTCTAGGGATCTTATACTGTGGGAAGGAATTATCCTTTTCTACTCCGCACAAATTTATCCATGCTGTTTTCCCTGAGGCTTGGTTGTTGTGTTGTGTCGTGTTCTATGAGCAGGTCATATGCTGTTGACCCTTACACATCTGTCCACATCTGGTGACATTTCTTGCAAAAAACTAGCTCCCTCAATCTCCCTCTCTATTCCTCATGACAAGTAGCATCCATTTTAGAGGTCCATGCCAGCATGATGAAAGTCCTCAAAGCTGGATGTCATGATAAATGCCAATTGAGTGGAGGAGTAGTGTAATGGTTAGAGCACTAGCTTGGGAACCAAGACATCAGGGTTTGATTCCCACTAGCACTCCTTGTAGCCTTGGGAAAGTCACTTAACCCTCCATTGTCTCAGAAAAATCCAAGTTATCAATGACTCTGTTTAGTGTAGATTACCAAATTTAAGTTACAGGGTAAATTGCTTTGACTGAAATGATAAAGCGGTATTAAAAAAAAAACCCTGTTAAATAAACAACAGTGGGCTTCATCATATGAAGTCACCTAAGCAAGGGATGGTCTTTGGGAAGAACGACTGGTTTGTCTTTAGACAATTACTGAGCCTTTCTACTTCCCATTTGATAATTAAACATGCTTTCATAACTGAGTAAATTTCTTTATCTCAGAGAAACAACTTAAAAGCCCAAATATAAAATGTAGTTTTACACAGCAAAATAGTAAACTATGGCAGAAAGACCACCTGGCCCATCCAGCCTACCCAGTAAATCTGTCTCCACTGGAAAAGGCAACTGCCTGCTACTACAGTAACTACAAAATAATATGACCACCTAAAGATTTCTCTCTAACCAGAATAGCCTTTTTGTCTACCTCCTGTGAATGCCACTATCGTGTCTAGGTGTGCATACCAGTTCCCAATAATAATCTGAATAGCCAGCAACATCCATCATTCTCAGTCCCCTGTGCAGCCTGTCAAACTCAGGACTTACATATCTACTACTACAAGTTTGCCACAGAACTTGCAGCCTGTCAGACAGACTCGGCTACCAGTCAGTTCTACCTTCACAACCTGTCAGACAACTAGGATGCGTAGATGTCTAATTTCCCAAGGATTACTATCTTTCATATTAACCTCTGATTCCTGCTCTCCCCACTTTTAGCAACTAAGGATCCTCTGTGCTTATCCCATGCTTCTTAAGATCTGTTACTGTTTTAGCCATCACCATCTACCCTGGGAGGATATTCCAACATGTATCATCCTTTCCATAAACAAATATTTCATATTTCTCCTCAGTCTACCCCTTTTTCACCTGTCAGCTTCTTAGCCTAATGTCAATAACAGGTCTGCCTCTCATACATCTGTCTGCAAGAGAAATTAATAGTTACAGTACTTTGCTTTTTCTCTTCCTTTAAACAGGGGACTATCGTAGAACCAAAAGAGCTTTTAAAATGGGTGGCAAAGTAGCCCGTCAACAGTTCACCCATTAAATTCATGAAGCAGAAGCAGCAGGTAGGACAGAAACTTGAGACTCTGCAGAGAATTATTTAGCAGTTACTGCAGCAACAGTAACAAATGTGGAGATCAACAGAGAAATGTTACTTGATGAACTTTCTTTGAATCTTGAAAGAACAGACAAGATGAGTTGGTTATGCTCCCTGCCAGCAGATGGACGCACACTTGAACAACTTTCAGTGAAGTCATCACTAAGTATATGCTAGAGCAGCACAGAGAAGCCAGTGTAACACTTTCCATGCCGTAAACTAAAAAAACTCAAAAACTGAATCTCCAGGAACAAGCAGGAATGTAGTCTTCACATATGGGTATTGTCAGTACCGACTGAGCCCGTGCGGAAATGCTCCCCAACGTCCAATAGGAAAGCTTTTGGGAGCATCCCACAGCGCATGTGTGCTGCCTTCCCGCCTCTGTACCTCTCTCACTTCAGTTCTTCGTTTTCCGCGGAGCCGACAGAACACGGTACCCTGTCACCGCAGAAAATTTTGTTTTTGTTTTTTGTTTTTTTGTGGTCGCGTCTGCCTTCACTCGACACCTACCAGTACCGCCGGTTCTCTTCTTCCTCTTTCTTTAAAAAATAGAAAAACAACAAAAAAAACATTCTTCAGGGTTTTTCCCTATTTTCGGTGCTAGGCGCCATTTTGGGCACTAGGCTCATTTTTTTTCAAGCATGGAGAAACCAGCCAGTGGTTTCAAAAAATGCTTAAAATGTGGCAGTACCATCTTCGACACCCATGAACGGTGTCTAAAATGTTTTGGTCCTGAACATTATCCAACGGAGTGTCTCTCCTGCACGAGGGATGACCAAGAGAGGCCGGCAGAATAGAGCTGCAAAACCCGGTACCCTTTTTGCCTCCAACATGATGTTAGTTGCATCGACGTCTTCCAGGGCTTCATCTTCCTCCCATGGATCTCGGGTAACCAAAAGTAAAACTAGCCGGTCCTCGAAGGGAAAATCTCCTTCGAAGTATTGAGATGCCTCGGGCATTTCCCTCGAGGATACTTCACCGGCAAAACAGCCCCGGCGAGAGTCTTCAAGCTCCAAAGCATTAACGGGGCTCCAGGATGTTCCAGAGGCCTCAACCCTCTGCGGAACTACTGGTGCCATGCTCTTGGGTCGTGGCCGCATCCACCGGTACCGGCACCCAGGCATCGGCAGGAGCGATGGATCACAGAATCCTCGCTATCGAAAGCAGTCTAGTGGCCCTCTTAGCAGCCTCGGTACCGCTAAGACCGCAATAGACGATTCCACAGGTATCGGTACCAACATCGGTACCGGTACCAACACCACCTGCTTCGACAGGACTGCTTCCCCCAATGCCTGTGTCTGGTATCGGGGATCAGGAACCGAGACACTTCGGTACCGACTTCGAGTGGTACCGATACCATGCATCACAGGAGCACCCGGTGCTTGAGTCTTCTGATTTCGATGCCTCTGATGATTCTACTGGTACCAGAGTGAATCTATTAGAAGATTCAACTCCCTCTCCTCAACGCAGGATGTCTCCTCCAGAAGATATGTCCTTCCAAGGTCTTCATACGTGATTTAGCAAAAGGCCTTGCAATCACTGTGATTCCAGAAAGAACCTAGGGCAGAGGAATTAAGAATTCTACAATACCCTATGGCTCCCAAGGAGGCAGCTATGCTTCCCATTCACAAGATCTTACATGATCCGATGTTGAGAATGTGAGAGACTCCTTTAACGATATCTTCACATTCCCAATGCCTGGACACTATGTACCGAGTGCCAAGTTGTACTGGTTTTCAAAAAACTCAGATACCACACTATTCAATGGTAGTGGAATCGGCCATGCAAAGAATCAAGAGTGCAAAAACACACTCTTCTAATCCTCCAGGCAGTGAATCCAGGATACTAGATGCTTTTGACCGTCGATGTTTTAAATCCTCCATGCTGGGAGCCAGATCAGTTCCTACATTCTGTATATGGGAATGTTCCTGGAAGAAGTCACAAAAGACTTGGAGCTCATTAGTCCTTCTGATCAGAGGAAAAAAGAGCAGACTACCTTATTCTGGTGAAACATGCCCAGAATGTCTCTAAATTTATGAACCGTGCTACCTTTGACTGTTTTGAATGTCTTAGCAGAACCTCTGCTATATCCATAGGAGCACGTCGTATTGCTTGCCTTCAAGCATCAGACTTGAAACAATGGGTGCAAGAAAAACTGGGAAACATTCCTTGCACAGGAGAAAATCTCTTTGGTAAGGACTGGCAAGACAAGGCTAATCAGCTTTGAACAGATTGTCAAAGGCTACAGCCAACCCAGCAAAAAGGAAAGCATTCAAGAAACCTTTTTTCAGTAAAAAAAAAAAAAAAAAGAAGTCTTACCAATCTTACACTCATCAAACTCACTGTCCACTTCATGTTTCCCAAAAGGGACAACAGAACAGACAGCAGAGAAAGCCACAAGTTCAAAAAGCTCAACTGGCTCAACACACCCAGCCCCCTCAGGGTCTTTGACTTCCACCTAGAGAACTTAGTCATTCTGCCCCTAAAAGGTCCAGAACCCTTGACCATTCCAGGCAGACTATGCTATTTTGTCAAAAGATAGCAACAAATAACATCAGAAAATTGAACTCTGTCCATTGTAAAATTGGGATACAAGTTTCATTTCCTCAACTTGCCCCCACCTACAATTCTGAGACAGTTCAATTCTCAGGGCCCTGCCACCGACCTCTTGTGGCAGGTCACTTCTGGCTCAAGGAGCAATCGAAGAAATGCCCATATCCCAACAGGGGACAGGGTTCTACTCCTATTTTCTTATTCCAAAGAAGACAGGGGCACACAGGCATATACTAGACCTCAGAGAATTAAACAAATATTTGTTCCGAGAAAAGTTCAAGATGATCTCCCTCGGAACACTTTTACCATACCTTCAAAGTCAAGATTGGCTATGTTCTCAAGATCTAAGAGATGCGTACACGCATATTCTCATCCACTCAGATCACAGAAGTTCCTTCGATTCCTGATCCAAGGAAGACACTTCCAGTACAGAGTTCTTCCTTTCGGACTTGCCTCTGCTCCGAGAGTCTTCACAAAATGCATGGCAGTGGTAACAGCATTTATGAGGACTCTAGGAATATTCGTCTTCCCTTACTTAGACAATTGCCACATTCGAGCATCGATAGCTCCAGAGGCTAGCTTCGCTCTCTCTCGAGCAATGACAATTTTTCAATACTTGGGACTGGTCATAAACCTCCCAAAATCTCATCTCACCCCCTCTCAGTTTCTAGAATTCATAGGGGTTCGTCTAGACACACGGCAGTCAAAGGCTTTCCTGCCCCAGCCACGCTGTCTACGTATAACACAACTGGCATCTCAAGCATCTATGAAGGTATTCCTTACTGCTCGGGAGATGCTTCAACTGCTGGGACATATGGTATCCACTGTCTATGTGGTTCCCTATGCTCGCCTCCACATGCGAGCAGTACAGTGGATCCTTTCCTCTCAGTGGTCACAAGCCTCGGGTCGACTAACAGACAAAATCAGAACTACCACACGTCTGATTTCTTCCCTGCAATGGTGGCAATCCCTGGAAAACCTCCTTGTAGTCTCTACTTTCCAGCAGCCTCTATGCCAAACCACTCTGACGACAGATGCGTCCAAGATGGGTTGGGGGGCCCACTTGCACGATTTCTCCACTCAGGATCTTTGGACCTCACTTGAGGTTTCCCTTCACATAAACCTCCAAGAGCTGAGAGCCATTTTCAATGCTATTCAAGTCTTTCAGCAACAAAACAGTTCTGGTCCAAACCGACAATCAGGTAGCTATGTTCTATGTGAACAAGCAAGGCTAATCAGCTTGAATTAATCAGGCTCTCTGTTGCTGTGCAACGAAGCTTTGTGAATATGGGCTCTCACCAGAGTTACAAATTCACCTGTTTGCAGTATACCTTCCGAGCATTCAAAACTTGTGGGCAGACAAACTCAGTAGAATACTGCTGCCACACGAGTGGTCCCTCCACTTATACCAGCTTGCTCGAGTGTTTCGAATCTGGGGAACACCAGATATAGACCTCCTTGCAAGTCCACAGAATGTCAAACTTCCCCGATTCTGTTCCAGAATCCCAGCTCACAACTGTCAGGCAAGAGATGCTTTCCTACTTCACTGGGGACAGGACTTCCCCTATGCCTTCCCACTCATTCCCAAGACTTTATTCAAACTTCAGAGAGACAGAGGCCGCATGATACTCAATAGCTCCACGTTGGCCACGGCAAACGTGGTATCCTCTTCTTCTGCGTCTCTCTCAAACTACTCCTTTGGAGTTGGGGAATGCTCCAGATCTCCTATCGCAGGATAACGGATATTTACTGCATCCCAATCCCCAGTCCCTACACCTCAGGGCCTGGTTACTGAAAGCCTAAAATTTCAGGATGTTAACCTTTCTCAGCAAATAAAGGATATCCTCCTGGCTTCCAGAAAACCCTCCACAAGACGTTCCTACGCTTTCAAGTGGAAAAGGTTCTCTATCTTATCAGAGTAAAGGACTTTCTCTCGAAGGCCATGTCACGGCTCACAATGTGAGAGCAATGGCAGCCTCAACGGCTAACTTTCGTTCTGTCTCTATTCATGACATCTGCAAAGCAGCCACTTGGACTTCGGTACATACCTTCACAGCCCACTATTGCTTAGACAAGGACTCCCATTGGGATGCCTCATTTGGCCAAGCTGTTCTACATCTCTTCCATACTTAATACAACTCCTACCCACTGTCCTGGGTTTGGATGCCATAGATCCATGGAAAGAAGCATGACCTATCTCACCTGGGTTCGCAGCTTGCTGAGGTCATCCCTCTGGCATCTCTCAGCTGGGGAGTACCCATATGTGAAGACTACATTCCTGTTTGTTCCTGGAGATAGCGTAGTTACTCACCTGTAACAGGTGATCTCCGGGAACAGCAGGAATAAGTCTTCACAACTCACTCACCTCCCCTAGGAGTTTGTCTATCTCTCTCTTTGTCTACTTCTCTCCTTTGGTCTCAGCTATAAACTCAACTGAAGTGAGAGAGATACAGAGGCGGGATGGCAGCACGCATGCGCTGTGGAATGCTCCCAAAATCTTTCCTATTGGACGTTGGGGAGCGTACCCACGCGGGCTCCGTCGGTACCGATGATACCCATATGTGAAGACTAAATTCATGCTGTTCCCGGAGATCACCTGTTACAGGTTGTGACGCTGTAGCGGTGCCAGTAGCCATGGAAACAGATGGTGACCCGGTGGAAGGTCCGGGTACTGCAGCTAAAGGCAGGATTTTCCCTTCTCAGCACAAGATGCACAGGGCTAATCAGCTAACACAGCTCACCTCGGGGGAGGGGAGAAGCAGAGTTACTGATTGGGCACGCCCTAGCAGGAGGCGGGTTCCCCAGAGCAGAGACAGCTTGTTAAACAGGAAGAAGGAAGAAGGAAAACAGAACAGGAAACCGAATGAGAAAGGGAAAGAGAAGCCGAGGAGGTGGAAGGAAATACAGGAAACAGAAGAAGCAGATGTGTGCTTTAGAGACGGAGTAGCCTTGGATGCCAGAGCCTTTGACTTTGAAGGAGAAACACTCCCCAGCTACAATTCCAGGAGAACGCTTGCCAAGCCAAGAAGCAGGTACCAGGGAGACTCAGTGCATGGAAGAACCTTCTAGGAGCAAGAGAAGGGCGAGGCACTGAGAGACCCAGGAATAAAGCCTATGCTTGTGGAACAGAGAGCTGACCCATGGAAAGAATGGCAGACTGCTAAAGATCATTCAGGCATTCCTCAACACAAGGTACAGGGTGTCTTTAATTCTGATAACAGCTTTTATGAGAAGCCAGACTGTGTGAATGCTTATTTTAAAACCCAGGGCAAACCCAGGTTTTATGAGGGCAGTTGGCTGCAACCAGAAGCTCATTCAGATAAACCCTGCTTTCCTCCTCAAACTGCTGACAGAATTAGCAAGCAAGCTAGCTACAAGGACGTAGCAGATATATTTGCTAGAGATATATGCCAGAAGGTTTTAGGAGGTCATAAGTTTGAATTGCTGCCTAAAAATCCTTCACCTGCAAATGAACTGACTTACCCAGCACTTGCTGACAGAGACAAGTGGGGGAGGGGTAACTCCAGTGCAGTGAATGAGCATAGTAAGAGAGACGGCATTGTTTGCTTACCTGAAGAGAAACCCACAAGCTATTACTCACCCCAGGAAGGAGTTAATTCCCCGCCTAGCCCATATAGCAAGCAGGCTGAAGAACTCCTGAAAGAGTTTAGAGATTTCTTAGAGAAACGAACTGTTCCTGGACAGAAAGTAATTGAATCAGTACAGAGCCCAGAAGCACAAGTGCCATTGGTTTATGTTTATGTTTAATGTTTATGTTTAATAAAACTTGATTGACCGCCCTTCACAATAAAAGCAGAGCGGTTTACAATGCATAAAATCCATTAAAAATAGGGCACAAAGCCAGTAAAGGAAAAGGAAGTTACATATTTAAAAAAAAAAAAGAGAGACAGAAAGGGCAAGAGAGGGTAGGGGGAGAGGAGTAAGGCTATAGAGAGGGGGGAGAAGTGGGGAGGTCAAAGGCTAGGGAAAAGAGAGGTGGGTTTTTAGCTGCTGTTTAAATGCTGAATGGGAAGACTCTAATCGGATAGCAGAGGGGAGGGAATTCCATAGTGCGGGACCTATAAAGAAGAAAGCTGAAGAACGAGTAGATTGTAAGTGGGCAGCAGAAGGAGGGGGAAGGATGAGCCGGTTTAAGTGGAATGAGCGGGGGGTATATCTGGGAGTGTGAAAGTGGATTAAGTCAGCTAGATATTGTGGGGAGTTGGTGTGGAGGGCCTTGTGAACCAAAGTAAGTAATTTGTATTGAGAGCGGAAGGGAACAGGTAACCAGTGTAAGTGAATAAGAAGAGGGGTTATATGGTGAGAATGAGATGAGTGAGAGAGAAGGCGGGCTGCGGTATTTTGGATTCTTTGAAGACGGTATAAATGAGAGGAGGCCAAACCAATAAGGACAGAATTAGCAAAATCAACCCTGGACATAACAAGAGAGAGAAGTAGGGTAGATAAGGCGGAAGAGGAAAGAAAAGGGCGGATAGCACGGATTTGACGCAGAAAATAAAAGGAAGTCTTTGTAATGTGTGAGATGTGAGCGTGAAAGGAAAGATCTGAATCAAAGAGAACACCAAGATAGCGGAAGGTAGTGACTAAGGATATGGGAGTGTTAGAAAGGGATGGAGCTAACGAGGGGGGGGGATGACCATAGGGGAACCAAATAGCGGTGGTTTTGGCTAGATTAAGGTGAAGACAATTTTGGGTTAACCAGTGGGTGACAGCAGTGAGGCAGTTGTTAAGAGGAGTCAGATCAGGGAGGAGTGGGGAAGTGTGGTGAAGAAGAAGGATGTCATCGGCATAGTAAAAAGCAGAGATCCCAAATTGTTGAATGACAAGTGTGAGGGGTACCAGGAAAAGATTAAAAAGGAGGGGGGCCAGGACAGAACCCTGGGGAACCCCACATGGTAGAGGGAAAGGGGCGGAAGGTAGAGAAGAGGGTGATGTAGCTAGTACAGAGGCAGACCCTTACCAATGGTGGATTTGAATCAGCCAATGGACTGCTCAACCTGTCTCAGACAAAGAATAGTCAAGCAAAGCTTGGGTGGTTATTCGTTATAATATGCTGAAATGCATGCTGTTATAAGTTCCTTACCTGAAGAGCTTATGAGGAGATAAGGAGTAAGCTGAAGCACAACTTAGTTACAGTGCATGAACTTTATTATTTGCTCTTTGTTTAAGTGATTTCAAGTAAAGCTCACATGACAGGAATGTGAACCACTGTGTTAAAGGACAGTTTTGAACAGTGTTGGAAGAAGCCTGTTTTCCTTTTGTTCTTGTTTTGGCTACAAAAGTATATTCCTTTACGCCTGTTCCATTCCACCACGGAGCGGGAGAAATAAATCCTTATAAAAAAAATATTCTTTATACCTGCCTTGTCATTCGACCTTCACAACTACAACTTAACCTCAAGGCACACCCCTCCCCAAACCCTCAAGGTTAGGGAGCGGGTGCTGGCTATAAGGTGAGTAACTATGCTTAATGCGTTATGATAATTCAACTTTGCAACCAAACGCAAGCATTGACTCTCTTAACAGAATTAACTCTGCATCAGGCACTGATAAGACAATACAATAAAAAAGCAGCAGGGCTCCTCAACCTCTAATAGGAGTCTTCTAGGGTATGTCCTTGAATAGTCTAGCAGAAATCAAGGAAAGAATCATCAGGCAAATTATTTCCTCTCTTATTATTCTGCTAGAACAATCCAATGTACCAAAGCAGTCAGGACCCTGGGTAGGAGAAAGATGATGCTTCTGGACAGAACCATCCTGTCAAAGGTGCCATATGTTCCAGTTCCAACATGTAACCTGTAGTGCTTCACAAAGGTGCTCAGAAACCACCAGGTAATTGCCTTGCAGATGTCCTCTGAAGATACCAAGGCAGACTGCCCACGAGGCGGTAGAATAAGTTTTGACTCCCTCTGGCATCTGCTTACCAGCCAGAAAGTATGCTGATCCAATGGCCTCCTTAATCCAGTTAGAGATAGAGGCCTTTGCTACTGCTAGTCCCTTCTCCAAGCCGCCAAAGAGGACAACCAGGGGAAAGAATTGGTAATTTTTGGGCACCTAGTCAACTTCCTCCACACATCCACTAGATGTAGCCAGAGGATCCTCTGAAGATTCTCCTCCAAGTAGGACGACAGACTGACAGTTTGGTTAAGATTAAAGAATGACAGCTCCTTTGGGATGAAAGGACGGCCCAGTGCATGAGGAGACAGATTGCCAAGAAGGAAGGTTGACATCCACCTAATACATACTATGGCCACCAGAAGAACCGTCTTAAGGTTCTATCCTTGAGAAAGGCCTTGCAAATAGAAGCCAGCATATTCAACACCAGAGAGGCTCCACTGAGGAACAACCGGATACGCTGGTGGCCAAATCTATTTTGCTTCCTTGAAGAAGCGGGAACTATCGGGGCATACTGCCAATGTCATTTTGGATGCGACCTCCTGTACCGGAATAGCATAGATACTTATTTGTAAAAGGTGTTCTCTGGGGACAGCAGGAATCAGTCCTTACATATGGGTGAAGTCGACGCCAACAGAGCCCGCGCGGTAACCTCGCCACAGCTTTCAAAGAAAGCCTTTGGAAGATGGGCAGGAAGAGGACCTATTCATGCATGGTCCAAGGGTGCCATCTTGCTTCAGTACGATATCAAAACAAAGAAAAAGCAACTCCATGGAGAGGAGGGAGGGTTGTGAGGATTGATTCCTGCTGTACCAAGAGAACACCCGTTACAGGTGAGTAACTACGCTTTCTCCGGGAACAAGTAGAAAGTCAGTCCTCACATATGGGACTCCTTAGCTACAGGCTACAGAGCGAGGACCACCTCCTCCAAATCAATAGAGCTTGAAAGGGACCAGGGCTACCCTTTCAGCAGTCAGGCTGTGAGTGTCAGAAACCTCAGGATGGGGTGCAGGAGAGAGCCCTCCTCCTGCATCAGTAGGCCTGGGTTGCATCCTAGGGGACCCGGGGGTGATGTGACTAGGCGGAGGAGCAGGGGAATGCACGGCTGCCTGGGCTATCATGAAGCCACCAGGATCACTGTGGTCCTATCGTGCTGGTGCTTGAACAGGGTCTTGGCGATCAATGGTATGGGCACTAAGGTGTAAAGAGGCCCTCCACCAAGATTTCAGAAATGCATTTGCCGCCAACCAGGAGGGGTGCGACTGTCGGGAACAGAAGCGAGGCAGTTGCGCATTGGACAGACTGGCAAAGAGGTCCACCCTCGGGAGCCCTCAGCACTGGCAGAGCTGACTGGTCACCCTGGGATCCAGCCTCCACTCATGCAGCTGGAGGACCTGGCCAAGTCAGTTCGCCACGGTGTTGTCCTGTCCCGTGAGATAAACTACCTGCAGGAAAATCCCGTTGCTCCTGGCATATGAGCAGAGGCTGGTACAGCAGGGATGAACCCATACCTCCCTACTTTTTATGTAGAACATAGCAACCTGGTTTTCGTTCTGAACCAGCACTGCCTGGTGCTGCAGGTGATGCCAAAAAGCCCGGAGGGCTAAAGCTATGACTCAGAGTTCCAGGAGTCATATTTGAAATCTTGAAGGATTACAAAAGGAGACTGCTACTACTGGAGATAGATCTGCAATTGTAAGTATTTACTTCAGGAAAGTTTTCTAAATCTTGGGGAAAAAGGAATTCTTTAGATTAAAGCTGATTAATCTGTGAACCCAGTGTATTTGTTAAATCAGTCAGGGCCTAGTAGCAAAGAGCTTTCAGTTTAAATTTAAACACACAGCAGAGAGATTTCTGGTTAAATTTAGACACAAAGACTCCCTCTATCCAAGTAAGGGCTGTGGGACTCTCTCTGGAAATTGGTCACAGATTACCTTAGAAGCACAGGGCAGGATACTGTGTGGCAGCCAGCTTTTAAGTCTATTTCCTCCCTCCCACCCCTAGGATATAGCTCTATAGGTGCATAAACCTCTCAAAGGAAAGGAGGTGCCATATTCACACTCATGTGCAGCTGTTTGTCCTCATCAGGCATACATTAAGGACCTGAGATTAACTAAGCTTCAGGTGAACAAAGTACATTAAATGTATTAGGTGTAGTTTTATTAGTATAAGTATCCCCACCAAATCTTAGTAGGTAAAGAACTCAAATACCTAAACACAACCGTAAAACTAAGATGCAGACAGCAGTCCAGCAGCAAGATGGGGGTTTTCCAGTCTTTTGCGTTGCGTGTCACATGTATGATTTTCTCCTAGTTGGTGAGGGGTCTTACGTGTGCAGTAGGTGCAAGGAGCTCTTTGCTCTCAGGGAACAAGTCCCATCTCTGGAGGCTAGAGTAGCGGACTTGGAGGACATAAGGAAGACAGGAAGGTACATAGAGAAGACCTACAGAAATATAGTACTGAACTCCCATCTCCAGTCTGGCTGCATCCCTGTTGCCATAGAGGAGAGAGGTCACGTGACAGGAGAGCATCACCCTGGTGTGGCAGGAAGTGATCCTGTAGCTAGGACCTGTCCTCCAGGTGATGTAAAATCCTCTTAAACCGAGGAAGTTTCTCCAGGGCCATGTGCCCATGAGGGAAGGGTTAGGACAGCCGTTATAGTTGGTGATTCGATTATAAGACATGTAGATAGCTGGGTGGCTGCTGGACATGAGGATCACCTGGTAAAATGCCTGCCTGGGGCGAAGGTAGCAGACCTCACACACCACCTAGACAAGGTCTTAGATAGTGCTGGGGAGGAATCTGCTGTCTTGGTTTATGTCGGTACCGATGACATAGAAAATGTGGTAGGAAGGTTCGAGGCTAAATTTAGGCTTTTAGGTAGGAAGTTGAAATCCAGAACTTCCAGGGTAGTATTCTCCGAAATGCTTCCTGTTCCACGTGAAGGGCTCAAAAGACAGGCAGAGCTCCGGAGTCTCAATGTATGGATGAGATGATGGTGCAAGGAAAAGGGTTTTAGATTTGTTAGGAACTGGGGAACATTATGGATAAAGGAAGGGCTCTTCCAAAGGGTTGGGCTTCACCTTAACCGGGATGGAACCAGGATTGAACCAGGCTGCAGGATTAACCTTTAAAAAGGAGATAGAGCAGCTTTTAAATTAGATAATAGGGGAGAGCTGAAAGTCACCCAAGAGCGCATGGTTCAGAAGAATGTATCCTTGAAGGATACTACCAAAAGAATGAAGTTAAAGCATATCAGCAGAGAGGTTCCAACAAAGACAAAAGTAGCCCAAATGCCCTTGAGTACAGAGCAGAGCATAAAGATTCCAAATTACCCCTGCCTACCGATAGATTAATATGAATAAAATACATTCTCTAAAATGCTTTATGCAAATGCTAGAAGTCTAAAAAATAAGATGGGAGAGTGAGAATATATAGCACTAAATGAGAGGTTAGATATGATTGGTTTCTCAGAGACATGGTGGAGGGAGGACAACCAGTGGGACACTGATACCTGGGTACAAATTATATTGTAATGATAGAGCTGATCAAATTGGTGGAGGGGTTGTGCTCTATGTTAGAGAGGGCAATGAGTCACAAAGGATTCAAGTATTGCAGGAAACAAAGTTTGCTGTAGAATCTCCATGGAATGAAATTCCATGTAAAAAGGGGAAGGCGATAGCAGTGGGGGGGTGTACTATCGACCAACCGGTCAGAATGAACAAATGGATGATGAAATGCTCAAAGAAATCAGGGAAGTTAACAAAAGTTATAGCACAGTAATAATAATGGCTGATTTCGATTAACCCGATATTGACTGAGTCTGTGTCATGGCAGGACATGCTAGGGAGAGCGTAGTTACTCACCTGTAACAGGTGATCTCCGGGAACAGCAGGAATGTAGTCTTCACATATGGGGACTCCCCAGCTGAAAGATGCCAAAGGGTGACCCCAGTAAGCTGCAAACACAGGTGAGATGGGTCATGCTTCCTCCCATGGACCTCTGGCATCCAATCCGTGGATGGTGGGGTAAGAGTTGTATTAAGTATGGAAGAGATGCTGAAGAACAGCCTGGCCAAATGAGGCAGCCCGACGGGAGTACTTGTCTAAGTAGTAGTGGGCTGTGAAGGTGTGTACCGAAGCCCAAGTGGCTGCTCTGCAGATGTTATCAATAGACAAGAAGGTTAGCCATTGAGGCTGCCATTGCTCTCAGATCGTGAGCGGTGACATTGCCCTTGAGAGAAAATCCTTTACGCTGATAAGTATAGGATATGCAATCCAATTTGACAGAGTTCTTTTAGAAACTGGAAGTCCCAAATGACTAGAGTCAAAAGCCACAAAAAGCTGAGAAGATTTTCTATGTGGCTTAGTTCTTTGGAGATAAAAGGCTAAGGCTCTTTTACAATCCAATGTGTGAAGATTTCTTTCTGCACTAGAGGCATGAGGCCTAGGGAAGAATATGGGAAGATAAACAGACTGGTTTAAATGGAAAGGCGAAACCACCTTTGGCATAAAGTGAGGATGAGTCCTCAGGACTATTTTATCATGGTGGAACCTTGTATAAGGAGGGTCAGCTACTAACGCCTGTAGTTTACTAATGCGTCTTGCAAAAGTGATGGCAATTAGGAAAATGACTCTTCATGAAAGAAACTTTAGGTCTGACGTGGCTAAACGTTCAAAGGATGGTTTCATAAGCTGACCAAGAACAAGATTCAGATGCCATGCCACCGGTGGTAGTATAATGGGAGGTTTTGTTAAAAGTAGAGCTCTCATAAATCTTGATAGAAGTGGATGAGAGGAAATAGGTTGTCCATCGAAAGGTTTATGAAAAGCAGCAATAGCACTAAGATGGACCCTAACTGAATTGGTCTTCAGACCAGAAGTTGATAATTGTAGAAGATACTCTAGTAGCAACTCTACAGGTACTAAAAGGGGGTTAAGTCCCTTTTGAGAACACCAGATAGAGAACCTTTTCCACTTGAAAGCATAGGAACGTCTTGTGGAGGGTTTTCTGGAAGCCAGGAGGATATCCTTTATTTGCTGAGAAAGGTCAATATCCTGGAATTCTAGGCTTTCAGTAAGCAGGCCCTGAGATGTAGGGACTGGGGATTGGGTAAGCATCCGTCCGCCTGAGACAGAAGATTTGGAGCATTCCCCAACTCCAGAGGAGTGGTTTGAGAGAGACGCAGAAGAAGAGGATACCACGTTTGTCGTGGCCAACGTGGAGCTATGAGTATCATACGACCTCTGTCTCTCTGAAGTTTGAATAAAGTTTTGGGAATGAGGGGAATGGGTGGGAAGGCAGAGGAAGTCCTGACCCCAGTGGAGTAGGAAAGCATCTCTTGCCTGACAGTTGTGAGCCGGGATTCTGGAACAGAATCGTGGAAGTTTGACATTCTGTGGACTTGCAAGGAGGTCTATATTTGGTGTTACCCAGATTTGAAACACTTGAGCAAGCTGGTATGAGTGGAGGGATCACTCGTGTGGCAGCAGTATTCAACTGAGTCTGTCTGCCCATAGGATTTGAATGCCTGCAAGGTATACCACAAACAGGTTAATTTGCAACTCTGGCTCGGCCCATAGTCGCAAAGCTTTGTTGCATAGCGACAGAGAGCCTGTTCCACCTTGCTTGTTCACACAGAATATGTTTGTCGGTTTGGACCAGGAACTGTCTTTTTGCTGAGATGGGCCTGAAAGACTTGAATAGCATTGAAGATGGCTCTTAGCTCTAGGAGGTTTATGTGAAGGGAAACCTCCTGTGAGGTCCAGAGACCCCGAGTGGAGAGATCGTGCAAGTGGGCCCCCAACCCATCTTGGACGCATCTGTTGTTAGGGTGGCCTGGTATAGAGGCTGCTGGAAAGGAGAGCATACAAGGTGGTTTTCCAGAGATTGCCATCATTGCAGGGATGAAATCAGACGTGTGGTGTTTATGATCTTGTCCATTAGCTGACCCATGGCCTGTGACGATTGAGAGGATAGGGTCCACTGGGCTGCTCGCATGTGGATGCCATATATCCCAGATGTTGAAGCATCTCTCGAGCAGTAAGGAACACCTTCATAGATGCTTGAGATGCTAGTTGTATTATCTTTAGACAGCGTGACTGTGGCAGGAAAGCCTTTGACTGCCGTGTGTCTAGATGACCCCCTATGAATTCGAGAGATTGAGAGGGGGTGAGATGAGATTTTGGGAGGTTTACGACCAGTCCCAAGTATTGAAGAATACTCATTGCTCGAGAAAGAGCGAAGCTGGCCTCTGGAGCTATCAATGCTCAAATGAGCCAATCGTCCAAGTAAGGGTTAGACGATTATTCCCCGAGTCCTCATAACTGCTGCTAACACTGCCATGCATTTTGTGAAGACTCTTGGAGCAGAGGCCAGTCCGAAAGGAAGAACTCTGTACTGGACATGTCTTCCTTGGACCAGGAATCAAAGGAACTTCCTGTGATCTGAGTGGATGAGAATATGCATGTACGCATCTCTTAGATCTAGAGAACATAGTCAATCCTGACTTTGAAGGTATGGAAGGAGTGTCCCGAGGGAGATCATTTTGAACTTTTCTCGGAACAAATATTTGTTTAATTCTCTGAGATCTAGTATAGGCCTGTGTCCCCCTGTCTTCTTTAGAATAAGAAAATAGGGGGAGTAAAACTCCGAACCCTGTTGGTATATGGGTACTTCTTCGATTGCTCCTTGAGCAAGAAGTGATGTGACCTCCTGCCACAAGGGGTTGGTGGCAGGGGCCTGAGAATTGAACTGTTTTATTATTGTAGGTGGGGGCACATTGAGAAAATGAAGCTTGTACCCCAGTCGTACAATGGACAGAGTCCAATTTTCAGATGTTATTTGTTGCCATCTTTTGGCAAAATAGCATAGTCTTCCTGGAATGGTCAAGGGTTCTGGACCTTTTAGGGGCAGAATGACTACATTCTCTAGACAGAAGTCGAAGACCCTGAGGGGGCTGGGTGTGTTGAGCCAGTTGAGCTTTTTGAGCTTGCAGCTTTCTTTGCTGTCTGTTCTGTTGTTGCCCCTTCTGGGGAACATGGAGCAGCCGGTGAGTTTGATGGGTGTAAGATTTGTAAGGCTTCTTTTTCTTACTGAAAAAGGGTTTTTGGAATATTTTATTCTTTGCTGGATTGGCTGTAGACTTTGACAATTTGTTTAAAGTAGTATTGTCAAATTCAAGCTGATTAGCCTTGTCCTGCCAGTCCTTGCCAAAGAGATTTTCTCCTGTGCAAGGAATGTCCCCAGCTTTTCCTGCACCCACTGTTCTAAGTCTGATGCTTGAAGCCAAGCAATACGACGTGCTCCTATGGATATAGCAGAAGTTCTGCTAATACATTCAAAGCAATCAAAGGCAGCACGGTTCATGAACTTTGAGACATTCCGGGCATGCTTGACCAAAATAAGGTAGTCTGCTCTTTTTTTCCTCCGAAACACAAGGACTAAGGAGCTCTAAGTCTTTTGTGACTTCTTCCAGGAACATTCCCATATAAAGAATGTAGGAACTTATCCTGGCTCCGAGCATGGAGGACTGAAAGCATCAACGGCCAAAGGCATCGAGAGTCCTGGATTTACGGCCTGGAGGATTAGAAAAATGTGTTTTAGCACTCTTGATCCTTCGTATGGCCGATTCCACTACCATTGAATGGTGTGGTAACTGAGGTTTTTGAAAACCAGGACATCTTGGCACTCGGTATATAGTGTCAAGGCGTCAGGAATGTGAAGATATTGTTAAAGGAGTTTCCCACATTCTCAACATTAGATCATGTAAGATCTCGTGAATGGGAAGCATAGCTGCTTCATTGGGAGCCATAGGGTATTGTAGAATTCTTAATTCTTCTGTCCTAGGTTCCTTTTCTGGAATCACAGTGATTGCAAGACCCTTTGCTAAATGACGTATGACATCCTGGAAGGACATATCCTCTGGAGGAGACATTTTGCGTTGAGAAGACGGAACTGAATCTTCTAATAGATTCACTCTGGTACCGGTAGAATTGTCAGAGTCATCGGAATCCTCAAGCTTCTGTAACGCATGGTATCGGTACTGCTCGAAGTCAGTACCGAAATGTCTTGGTTCCTGATCCCCGATACTGGAGATCGGCATGGGGGGGAAGCAGTCCTGTCGAAGCAGGTACTGTCGGTACCGATACCTGTTGAACTGTCTGTTGCAGTCTTAGCAGTACCGAAGCCGCTAAGAGGGCCGCTAAACTGCGTTCGATAGCGAGGATTCTGTGATCCATCACTCCTGCTGATGCCTGGGTGCCGGTACCGGTGGGAGCGGCTACGATCCCAGAACATGGCAACAATAGTTCTGCAGAGGTGGGGGCCTCTGGAACATCCTGGAGCCCCGTTAATGCTTTGGAGTCTGAAGACTCCCGCCGGGGCCGTTTTGCTTGTGAAGCATCCTCGAGGACAACACCAGTGGCATCTCGATACTTTGAAGGAGATTTACCCTTCGAGGACTGGCTAGTCTTAGACGACTTAAATTTGGTTACCTGAGATCCATGGGAGGAAGATGAAGCCCTGGAAGACATTGATGCAACTGACATCTTGTTGGCGGCAAAAAGGGTACCGAGTTTTGCAGCTCTGTTCTGCAGGCCCATTTTGGTCATCCTCGTGCAGGAGAGACACTCCGTTGGACAATGTTCAGGACCTAAACATTTTAGACACCAATCATGGGTGTCGGTGATGGAAATGGTACCGCCACACTTTGAGCATTTTTTTAAACCACTAGCTGGTTTCTCCATGCTTGAAGAAAAGTGGGCCTAGTGCCCAAAATGGCGCCTAGCACCAGAAACAGGGGAAAGATCCCTGAAGGAAATACAAGGTGGTTTTTTTGTTTGTTTTTTTTAAAAGAAAGAACCACCACCAGTGGTACCGGTAGGCGTCGAGCGAAGGCAGACGCGACCACAAAAAACAAGAAATAAAAGTAAATTTTCTGCGGTGACAGGGTACACGTCCTGTCAGCTCGGCGGAAAATGAAGAACTGAAGTGAGAGAGGATATAGAGGCGGGAAGGCAGCACGCATGCGCTGTGGGATGCTCCCAAAGGCTTTCCTATTGGACGCTGGGGAGCGTTCCCGCACGGGCTCTTTCGGTACCGACGATACCCATATGTGAAGACTACATTCCTGCTTGTTCCTGAAGCTATACAATTTGACAAGTTGGGAATTACAAAGTATCTGCTTTATTTGGCTAACCTTTATGCCTCAATTGTTTAGTGGAGGTTGATGCTTTTTAGGTTTATTTGATACTGTTAGTTTATAACCATCTTTTATAGCATGGCTTGGAATGTTTGATTATATCACTGCATAAGAACAACAGTCTGGGGGGGTGATAGATGAGTGTGCAGATCAACCAGATCAGTAAGAGCTGGCAAATCTGTAGCAATCTAGACAAAGTTTGTCCTCTGATTCAGCAGCACTATATTCACTAATTTGGTGAAATCTAAGCAGAGTACCTTTCAACTACACTGGGCAGCACATCTACAATTACCAGTAGCTATCTATATCTGGCAATGCTTTCATTTGAAGATTCAATCACGTAGATGCCTAGCCAGCTAAATAAACTTTGGGGACAAATGATAGGAATTCTGGGCTTGTGACATATCAGTCTTTTGCCAGGCAGTAAATCTCTAGGCAGAACAATTAAGAAAGGAGCATGCCAAGGTGATCACAGGCCAGTAACATCCTACAGTATCTGTGTCCTGGGCTATTTCCAGGATTAGTTGCTTGAAAATGTGTACTGCCAGAAAAAGGGATGGAAACCTCTAGGATCAACCAATGCAAGAAGGAAAGAAGCAGAACGGAGATCAATCACACCCTCGCACTTTCATATATTCTTTAAATGCGATTCATTATCAAACCCGACTTGGCTGAGTTTCGGCAAATACATCTGCATCAAGGATCAGTAAACCAGTGGTTCATAAACACACAGTTTGGAACAGGACTATGGACCAAATCAATCAGTACGACAACTTCTCTGAGCTATCAAAGAACAATTTTCAAAAGGGAATTTTCCTTTTCAGCATTAGTTAATGAGTTTGTGGATGATCTGCAAACTCCCTTATAGATTGGAGAATCGCTTCATCTTTTTTGTTTTTCAACCAGTTCTTCTCTGGTTACTATTTTGTCCTAATCCCTGACTTCCTACTTAGTCTCCTTTGTAGAGTGCCATAAGCCTTACTGAAGTCCAGATAGGCAACATCTACTGTCTCCATCAGGGTGGTCTGGCAAGATCTTGCTGTTGTAGAACCATATTGTGTGGTGTGCTGTAATCTGCTTGTTTCAAAGTGATGAACTACCTTCATCTTCCTATTGTTTTCCATAGTTTAAACTTCAGTAGTGTGCAAACTTAATAGGGTTGTAGTCGTCCACTGCCTCCTTGGTCTCATGTTGTGCAGTGAAATTACCATATAGGAAATTACCTTTGCACAAGCAAAAATCTTTTGGTTCATTTTCAGATTTCTCCCCAATTTGTGGGTGCTGTTTTGGTTTCATTTGAGACATTCATATTAATAAAAAAATGGAGCACAGGCAGAACTTTTTAATGTGCATAAATGAATTATATGCATGTTAATTTGTATTCTATTAAATTGATTTTGCATGCACTACATTTGAGGCATACTAATGAACCAAATATGCATTCCTACTACCTTGGTCTTCCCCGGTGCTTTGGAACCTCTGCTGTCTTTAATGACAGGTTGATCAAAGTTGTGAGGGATGTGGTCTATTTATAACTAGATTTTAGGGCTTTTTACACTTTCATTTGTATTTCAAATATCTTTTTCTTACAAAAGAATTTTGTAAACATTTAACATTATTAAAGCCATTTCCTATCATCGGTCAATTACCAACTTCTTACGTAAAAAAAGCTTAGCAAAAAATTATTTTAAGATTTCTGCTTTTGATGGTCCACTTTCCCATTATTTCACCTAATTCCCATTTATTTGGCTCTACCATATTAAAAAAAAGAATTCACTTTTCTTCATGATGGAATCTCTATATAGTGCTAAAAAGAACAGCAGCCTTTTTTTCAGATTGTAATTAGCATGTGGATTCATTTAGTTTCTTACAATTAATTATGGTATTTTTATTTACTGTACATTGACTTGAGCTCCTGACCAGAGAAGTAGCAAATACAAATGTGGTCATCTTTCACATCACCCAACTCCTCCATCTCTTGGTGTCACCTTTCTTGTAATCAGTCACGATCTCAGGCCTCCCAAATCCACCTCATCTGTTCTTCTATGCCCTTCACACATATTCATGTTTGTGCTTCAATATTAGCATTACCCAGTAACAACATAATTGTAATCTTTCCGTGTCAGAGGCCTTTAACCATTAGGCTGTGGGCGAAAAATCACTAAGGCCTGAGAGTGAGCAAATCTTTCCCTTGCACTCACCTTTTTCTTGTCCATTGCTGGTCACTGTCAGGCCATTCACAGCTGAAAGAAAAATATAGAGAAGTGCTGTGATCTAGGGTATGGATGAAAACAGCAGTACAATGCTCATGGTATTACAACAAATTGGTTGATTTAACAAACCTTAATTGATTTTGAGAAAGGAGAAAGGCAGAGAGAGAGGGGTGGCTAGGAAGGAGAATGAGAAGGAAAGGGGACAGTAAAACTAGAGGTAAGGAGGAAATCAACAAGGAAAAGGACACAGAGAGAGAGAGAAACCAAAGGGGGAAAAGAGAAGAGGGAGATAAGGAGGAAGGAGAAAGAAAAAAAGAACTTGGTATGTGAATGAAAAAGGAGGAAGAAGGGATTAGTAGAAAGGATGGAAGAGAAAAGAGAGATTAGACTTGCCTGCTAATTGTTCCTTGAGGAACTCCATACAGTCCCACACCTCTGGGTAGTGTAACTCTTCCAG
Source organism: Ichthyophis bannanicus (assembly GCA_033557465.1). Taxonomy (NCBI): domain Eukaryota; kingdom Metazoa; phylum Chordata; class Amphibia; order Gymnophiona; family Ichthyophiidae; genus Ichthyophis; species Ichthyophis bannanicus. The sequence continues at coordinate 577,756,398 of CM066034.1, read as the reverse complement.
CAGCTTAGAGACTGGGCATGTCATCTTTTTGATCACCTACCAGCCCCAGTATGCTCAGTCTCCAAGCAGCTGGAGGAGGTAGTGAGCCAGGGTGCTGGACTCACTGAAGGGACAACTAAGGAGATAGGTTTAGTAAGAGTTTGCTTTTTATTTCCCCTGAGCGTGAGGGGTAGAAAAGCCACACGGCAAAGAAGGCAAACACAAAGAAAAATGGAGGGAAACAAGCAACAGGAGAAAGAAAGAAGGGCAGAAAGATTGGGTAGGAAGGAAACAATGCAATAGATAAAACGACTGTAGAAAGGAAATCACAGAATGGAGATGACAGAGAAGACAAAAGTGACATGAGGAAAACAAACAGTTGCACAAAAAGTAAACTGGACAATGGAAAAGGAAGAAAACGCCTTAGCTTTTGTGAAATAATATATACTAGTTTCAGATGTATTTTGGGAATTCATGATGCCTGAATTCAGAATACTAGAGAAAACTGGGTATTTTAAGGCAATTATTGGAAACCTCTACGATGCCCCCTAGAAATTTTAATTATCAGCCTCCAAGGTTTTCATTACTTGAGCAAACAGCAGATGTATACGTGTTCTGTGTAAGTGGTGTATATTTGTCTGTGTCTATGACATGCTGTCTTAATATTCAAGTACAAAGAGTACAAATCTATTTGGCAGGATGTATGTGTGTTGATCATACCATACCAAGCCAGCCATGCATCCTGTGCAACTGATGAATCCACCCATTAACCCAGCTACATGCAGAGACTCACTTTTGGCAGGCTTCCTGGAAGTCCCGTGACAACATCAGTGTCCCTTGTGTACTTGCTCCCTGTTCAGTCTCACCTCTCACACAGCCCTTGATACTGATCTCTCACACAGGGCTGTAAGTGTTAGACTGATGTAATAAAGAGTGCTAACCTAAGCTGTATACACCGTTCAGTACTGGTTGTGCGCGTACAGCTTTAGCGATCAATGCAGGAAAGACTTTTGCACCCAAAGCACATACACAAAAATGTGTGTTCATGTTATTGCACTGCCATGTAAATCCTATATTAATGAAGGCATTAGCTACTACCCTCAATGCAGAGAAGTGCTCACAAACCCCAATGTTTTAAAGCTTTTTTTTATGCTTGGAATTTAACTCCTCGTCTGAAGTGAATAAAGTGCCAGTATTAGTGTAGGTTGCTGGGCCAGCTTCAGCTTCCAGCACTCTTTACCCACTATTCTTCTTGCTCTCCTATCTTTCCCAGGTGAGATAGGTGAGCAAGAAGTGGATCCCCTCTTCCGACTCTCATATAAAAAAAAATATTGCAACAGAGTGGGCTCCCCTTCCTGACCTCCAATATACTATAAACATTTGTGAGGCAGTAGGAATTTGGCCTACCAGAACCCTCACCATATATACATTTCATATTTGTTAAAGCATGAATTATATTTAGACAAAAATCACTGACTGTTAAATTATATCTTGAACTTTTATATGGGAAGCTAGTGCCCTTTAGTCCTAATACTAATAAATGTTCACCAGTGTCCATCTTGTAAAAGATTTATTTATTTATTTATTTATTTATTTAGCTGTATTTATATCCCGCTTTTCACCGGGTCAAAGCGGTCAATTGGGGGATACATTTAACACGAGGGGATGAGAGACACACACATTCATACTTACAGGGAACATGGGCAATGGAGGGTTAAGTGGCTTGCCCAAGACCACAAGGAGTGCCTATAGGACTAGAAATCCCAGTCCCTCCGGCCTGAGATTGCTGTCCCCAGGTGGGACTTGAACCCCCGGCCCTCCGGCCTGAAGTACCTTGTCCTAACCACTAGACCACTCCTCACCTAAAAGATATGGAAATTTATAAACTTTCCTTAAACAAACACAGAAATAAATAAAATAAATACAAATAAATCTAAGTACTGATGTTTCGCTTACACAATTGAGAAATGATCAAAACAGATTACAATGCATACACACGGTAAATAAAGCCATCAATAAACACACAAATAAAACATGCAAAAAAGCCCACTAAAATGAAATGCGTAAAAATAAAGCAAACGGAAAGAATTTACAATTATTTTTCCTTATTATAAAGCTAGACAAGTCCAGAGGGAGTGGGTTATGCTCCCTTGCCAGCAAGGTGAGGCAGACTTGAAAAAATTGTAAGGGATATCATCACTTGATATATCTGCTGATGCAGCATGAAGAGAAGCCAGTATGAATCTTCCCAAGCAGTAAGAGACTGAAAAAGCATAGTTACTCACCTGTAACAGGTGATCTCCGGGAACGGCAGGAATAAGTCTTCACATATGGGTATCGTCAGTACCGACAGAGCCTACGCGGGAACGCTCCCCAGCATCCAATAGGAAAGCCTTTGGGAGCATCCCACAGCGCATGCGTGCTGCCTTCCCGCCCATCTACCTCTCTCACTTCAGTTGAGTTTATAGCTGAGACCAAAGGAGAGAAGTAGAGAAAGAGAGAGATAGAGACAACTCCTAGGGAAGGTGGGTGAGTTGTGAAGACTTATTCCTGCTGTTCCCGGAGATCACCTGTTACAGGTGAGTAACTACGCTATCTCCAGGAACAAGCAGGAATGTAGTCTTCACATATGGGGACTCCCCAGCTGAGAGATGCCAGAGGGATGACCTCAGCAAGCTGCGAACCCAGGTGAGGGGTCATGCTTCCTCCCATGGATCTCTGGCATCCAAACCCAGGACAGTGGGTAGGAGTTCTACTAAGTATGAAAAAGATGCTGGAGAACAGACTGGCCAAACGAGGCATCCCGATGGGAGTCCTTGTCTAAGCAGTAGTGGGCTGTGAAGGTGTGTACCGAAGCCCAAGTGGCTGCTCTGCAGATGTCATCAATAGACACAGAACGAAGATTAGCTGTTGAGGCTGCCATTGCTCTCACATTGTGAGCTGTGTCATGGCCTTCGGGAAAAAGTCCTTTCTCTCATATGTAAAGGACATGCAATCTGCAATCCATCTTGATAGAGTTCTCTTGGAGACTGGAAGTCCCAAATGACTAGAGCCAAAAGCCACAAAAAGCTGAGAAGATTTTCTATGTGACTTAGTTCTTTGAAGATAAAAGGCTAAGGCCCTTTTACAATCCAAGGTGTGAAGATTCCTTTCTGCACTGGAGGCATGAGGCCTAGGGAAGAATATAGGAAGATAAACAGACTGGTTTAAATGAAAAGGCGAAACTACCTTTGGCATAAAGTGAGGATGAGTCCTGAGGACTACTTTATCATGGTGGAACCTTGTATAAGGAGGGTCAGCTACTAACACCTGTAGTTCACTAATGCGTCTCGCAGAAGTGATGGCAATTAGGAAAATGACTTTCCATGAAAGAAACTTCAGGTGTGAAGTGGCTAAAGGTTCAAAGGGCGGTTTCATGAGCTGACCAAGAAAAAGATTGAGATCCCATGCCACCGGTGGTGGTTTAATTGGAGGTTTTGTTAAGAGTAGGCCTCTCTTAAACCTTGATACAAGTTCATGAGAGGAAATAGGTTGTCCATCGAAAGGTTTGTGAAAAGCAGCAATAGCACTAAGATGGACCCTCACTGAATTGGTCTTCAGACCAGAAGTTGATAATTGGAGGAGATATTCTAGTAGCGACTCCACAGGTAGTAAAAGGGGGTTAAATCCCTTTTGGGAACACCAAATAGAGAACCTTTTCCACTTAAAAGCGTAGGACCGCCTTGTGGAAGGTTTTCTGGAAGCCAGAAGGATATCCTTTACCTGTTCAGAAAGGTTGATATCCTGGAATTCTAGGCTTTCAGTAACCAGGCCCTGAGATGCAGGGACTGGGGATTCGGGTGCAGTAAGGATCCGTTCTCCTGAGACAGAAGATCTGGAGCATTCCCAAACTCCAAAGGAGTGGTTTGAGAGAGACGCAGAAGAAGAGTATCACGTTTGCCATGCCCAACGTGGAGCTATGAGAATCAAATGACCTCTGTCTCTCTGAAGCTTGAAAAGTCTTGGGAATGAGGGGAATGGGTGGGAAGGCATAGAGGAAGTCCTGACCCCCAGTGGAGTAGGAAAGCATCCCTTGCCTGAAAGTTGTGAGCCGGGATTCTGGAACAGAACCGGGGAAGTTTGGCATTCTGTGGACTTGCAAAGAGGTCTATATCTGGTGTTCCCCAGATTTGAAATACTCGAGCAAGTTGGTGAGAGTGGAGAGACCATTCATGCGGCAGCAGTAATCGACTGAGTTTGTCTGCCCATACGTTTTGAATGCCTGGAAGATATACCGCAAACAGGTGGATTTGAAACTCTCTAGTGAGGGCCCATAGTAGCAAAGCTTCATTACATAGCGACAGAGAGCCTTGTTCCACCTTGTTTGTTCACATAGAACATGGCTACCTGATTGTCCGTTTGGACCGGAACTGTCCTGTTGCTGAGATGGGCCTGAAAAACTTGAATAGCATTGGAAATGGCTCTCAGCTCTAGGAGGTTTATGTGAAGAGAAACCTCCTGTGGGGTCCAGAGACCCTGGGTTGAGAGATCGTGCAAGTTGTCAGGGTGAGCTGGTATAGAGGCTGCTGGAAAGGAGAGCCTACGAGGAGGTTTTCCAGAGATTGCCACCATTGTAGGGAAGAAATCAGACGAGTGGTATTTCTGATTTTGTCTGATAGGCGACCCGAGGCTTGTGACCACTGCGAGGATAGGATCCATTGGACTGCTCGCATGTTAAGGCGAGCATGGGAAACCACATGGACAGTGGATGCCATATGCCCCAGAAGTTGAAGCATCTCCCAAGCTGTGAGGAAAACCCTCATAGCTGCTTGGGATGCAAGTTGCATTATTTGTAGACAGTGTTGCTGTGGCAGGAAAGCCTTTGACTGCCGTGTGTCTACAAGAGCTCCTATGAACTCGAGAGACAGAGGGGGTGAGATGAGATTTTCGGAGGTTGATGACCAGTCCCAAGTACTGAAGAATTTTTATTGCTCGAGACAGGGAAAAGCTGGCTTCTGGAGCTGTTAGTGCTCGAATGAGCCAATCGTCTAAGTAAGAAAAGACGAATATTCCTGGAGTCCTCATAAATGCTGCTACTACTTCCATGCATTTTGTGAAGACTCTTGGAGCAGAGGCTAGTCCGAAAGGAAGAACTCTGTATTGGAAGTGTCTTCTCTGGACCAGGAATCGAAGGAATTTCCTGTGATCTGCATGAATGAGAATATGCGTGTATGCATCTCTTAGATCTAGAGAACATAGCCAGTCTTGATTCTGAAGGTATGGTAGGAGTGTTCCAAGGGAGATCATTTTGAACTTCTCTCGGAACAAATAGTTGTTTAATTCTCTGAGGTCTAGTATAGGCCTGTGTCCCCCTGTTTTCTCTGGAATGAGAAAATAGAGGGAGTAGAACCCCGTACCCTGTTTGGATATGGGTACTTCTATTGCTCCTTGAGCGAGAAGTGTTGTGACCTCCTGCCACAACAGATCGGTGGCAGGGACTTGAGAATTGAACTGTCTGATCATTGTAGGTGGGGGCAAGTTGAGAAAGTGAAGCTTGTACCCCAGCTGCACAATGGACAGGGTCCAGTTTTCTGATTTTATTTGTTGCCATCTTTTGGCAAAATGGCATAATCTGCCTGGAATGGTTAAGGGTTCTGGACCTTTCAGGGGCAGAATGACTAGGTAAAAGTCAAAGACCCTGAAGAGGCTGGGTCTGTTGGGCCGGTTGAGCTCTTTGATCTTGAGGCTTTCTTTGCTGTCTATTCTGTTGTTGCCCCTTCTGGGGAACATGAACTGGACAGTGGCCCTGGAGGGTGTACGCTGGGTAAAACTTTTTTTTCTTATTGAAAAAGGTCTTTTTGAATGGCTTTTTCTTTGCTGGGTTGGCTGTAGACTCCGACAACCTGTTCAAAGAAGTATTCTCTGACTCTGATTAGCTTTGTGTTGCCAGTCCTTGACAAAGAGATTTTCTCCTGTGCAAGGAATGTTTCCCAGATTATCTTGCACCCACTGTTCTAAGTCTGATGCCTGAAGCCAAGCAATACGATGTGCACCTATCGAAATAGCAGAGGTTCTGCTAATGCATTCAAAGCAATCAAAGGTAGCACGATTCATGAATTTAGAGACATTCTGGGCATGCTTGACCAGGGTAAGGTAATCTGCCCTTTTTTCTTCAAGGAGACTAGGGCTCATGAGCTCTAAATCCCATGCAACATCTTCCAGGAACATTCCCATGTAAAGAATGTAGGAGCTGATAATAGCTGATAACATGGATGACTGAAAGCATCGACGACCAAAGGCATCGAGTGTCCTGGATTCATGGCCTGGAGGATTAGAAGAGTGTGTTTTAGCACTCTTGATTCTACGCATGGCCAATTCCACTACCATTGAATGGTGTGTTCTCTGAAACCCAGGGCAACTTGGCACTCAGTACGTAGTATCGAGGTGTCGAGAATGTGAGGACACCGTTAACAGAGTTTACCACATTCTTAACATAAGATCATGTAAGATCTTATGAATGGGAAGCATAGCTGCTTCTTTGGGAGCCATAGGGTATTGTAGAATTCTTAATTCTTCTGCCCTAGGCTCCTTTTCTGGAATCATCGTGATTGCAAGACCTTTGGCTAAATCACGTATGAAATCCTGGAAGGACATATCCTCTGGAGGAGACATCCTGTGTTAAGAAGGAGTTGGATCCTCTGGAAGGATCGCTCTAGTACCGGTAGAGTCGGAGTCATCGGAATCAGAAAACTCGAAGCCACTCTGTACCGGGTGGTCCTGTAATGCATGGTATCGGTACCATTCGAAGTCGGTACCGAAGTGTCTCGGTTCCTGTCCCCTGATACCCGAGATAGACTCAAGGCTCGGCATGGGGGGAAGCATACCCATCGAAACAGGTGCTGTCGGTACCAGTACCAATGTCGGTACAGATACCTGTGAAACAGTCGGTAGCAGTCTTAGCGGTACCAAAGCTGCTAAGAGGGACGCTAGACTGCGTTCAATAGCGAGGAGCCTTTTATCCATCACTCCTGCCGATGCTTGGGTGTCGGTACCGGTGGAAGCGGTCACAACCCCAGAACATGGCACCAGTAGCAGAGGTGGAGGCCTCTGGAACATCCTTGAGCCCCGTTAATGCTTTTGAGACCGAAGACTCCCGTCAGGGCTGTTTTGCTGGTGAATTTTCCGAGGGCAACGCCAGTAGCATCTCGATACTTAGAAAGAGATCTACCCTTTTAGGACCGGCCAGTCTTTGAAGACTTACGTTTTGTTACCCGAGATCCATGGGAGGAAGACGTTGATGCCACTGACATTGTATCTGCGGCAAAAAGGGAACCAAGTTTTTCAGCTCTATTCTGCAGGCCCCTCTTGGTCATCCTTCTGCAGGAGACACACTCCAATGGACAATGTTCAGGACCTATAAACATTTCAGACACCAATCGTGAGTGTCGGTGACGGATATGGTACCACCACATTTAGAACATTTCTTGAAACCACTAGCTGGTTTCTCCATGACTGAAGAAAAATGGGCCTAGTGCCCAAAATGGTGCCTAGCTCCGAAAGGGGAAGGCTCCCTGAGAGAAAAGGTCAGTCAGAAAGTTAGGTTTTGTTTTGTTTCTTTAGTAAAGAAAGAAAAGAAACACCAGCAGTACCGGTAGGCGTCGAATGAAGGCAGACGCGACCACAAAAAAACAAAAACAAATTTTTCTGTGGTGACAGGGGCACATCCTGTCGGCTCCGTGAAAAACGAAGAACTGAAGTGAGAGAGGTAGATAGGCGGGAAGGCAGCACGCATGCACTGTGGGATGCTCCCAAAGGCTTTCCTATTGGACGCTGGGGAGCGTTCCTGCGCTGGCTCCGTCGGTACCGACGATACCCATATGTGAAGACATTCCTGCTTGTTCCTGGAAATACTCAGCAACTATGAATGTTAGTAGCTAATCATATAATTGAAAAAAAATTTGGAACAAATATTTGGCTCTCTTACTATAATTGACTGTCTTAGGGACTGCTACGAACTGTGTCACCAGAAGGCAACTAAACAGCAGTCAAACGGCAGCAGAGCTTCCAAACTTGTAGAAAAGTGTTCCAGGGTGGGTCCTGGACTGGTCTATCAGTATTCAAGTAAAAACAATTATCAGGTATGTAAAATTTCTCCTTCCTTACCATCCTCCTATTAGTCCAATCCAAACAAGTGAGACATACCCAAGCACTCAGGACCCAGGATGGAAGGAAGATGATGCTGTGGAAATACTGGTTTGCCAAAGGCACAATCAGCTCCAGCCCCCACATACAACCTATAGTATTTCACAAAGGTGCTCAGAGACTACCAGGTAAGATGCCTTGCTGATGTCTTCTGGAGGCACCAAAGGTGAACTCTGATTAGGAGGCCGCTTGCGCCCTAGTGGAGTGATCCCTGATCCCCTCCAGCACTTGGCTCAACCAGCAGATATGCTGAATTAATGGCCTGCTTAATCCAACGGGCAATCAAGGACTTGGCCCCTGCCTATCATTTTGTTCTATTTGGCAACCAACGAAAAAGATTGCCCGACTGGGATCTGGGCCAAAGGTCCTCCTCAGAGAAGGAGAGTAGGATGATAGTCTGAGGTAAAAAAGACAACTGTCTGCAACGAAATGCAGGGCATTGAGATGACAAAAAGACTCCCAACAGGACAAGGCCTGCCACTGACACCTGCTGGGCAGATGCAATAACCATAAAAAAAACCAAACCACTTTAGGGGGTCAAATCCTTAAAAAGGGACTTCCCTTTGAGCCCATTCGTAGGGCCTATCAATGCCTTCAAAACCAGAAAAAGGCTCCACTGAGGAACCACTAGGTGCACTGGTGGATGAATCTGCTTTACTCCTTTGAAGAATGCACAGCTAAGGACAGATCTTAAATATGCCCCCGGTAGCAATGTAGGCCCACCATCTAAATCTTAAGAAAGCTGAAAGCCAAACCCTGGTCCAGACCAGATTAGAGAAAAGACAGTATAGCAAAAAGTGTGCCTTCCCAACCTCCAGGGCCTGAGATCAACATCACCTATCAGAAACTCTAATTTAGGCAAGGAAGGCTCATGATGCCACAGAAGCCTTTCCTGGACAGCCTAGGCAGTGCTGCCATGGCTGGTAAAGAGGTTAAGTGCCCTTGCTTTACTCCTTTGCCTGGTCATTCTTCCAGGAGCCCAGCCTTATCCCCCTACAAGAGTTTATTGGAGTGCCGAAGAGGATTCTTTTTTCCCAGAATGAGAGTCTGAGGAGGAAGGAGCGCTTTCCCCTATGGAGGTCGAGGATCCATCTTTTCCACAGAGAGGACTTTTCTGTTCTGATTCAGGATGCTGTGATGGCCTTACATATTTTGGAACCTGACCTTGTGCCACCATCACAGGTGGCCCCCATCCTGGAGGGTATCAGGCATACTGTATGTCTGGCTTTCTTCCTTTCCCTGAGCCACTGAAGCAACTCCTGGTCTCTCGGTGAAAGAATCAAGAGATGGGCCTTAGTGGTCCTAAGGTTCTCTCTCTGTTATATCCCCTGTCCCAGGGCCAATGGAATACGTTTTTCAGGCTCCCTTGGGTAGATACCTTTGTCATGGCGGTGACCAAGCTCACAATTATTCCAGTGGAAGGAGGCACTGTGCTTAAAAAGTAAAACAATAAAAAGGTGGAGATCTTCCTTAAGAATGCCTTAGTGGCTGTGGCTTTTGCCTTGGGCTCACAAGTGGTTTTGTGCAGGCCTGGTGTTGGAGCTCTCTTTTTATGATAGGTTCAGCAACTGTCAGACAGAACAGAGATGGCCAGATTGGAGTCTAGGGCTGCGTGCAGATGCCTTATATCAGGATTTCCTCTAGGTCCATTGCAGTGGTGGTTGTGGCTAAGTGATGGCTCTAGCTTTGAAATAGGTTAGCTGATGCAGCCTCTAAGTTGCACTTGAGCAAGCTCCCTTTCAGAGCAGATGGCTCTCTGGGGAGGATCTTAAGAGGTTAATTAAGGACCTGAGGAGACTCGCCCTGAAACACTCCTGGAAGACAGGCTCAGGGGCTCTAGGTCTATCTCTTGAAGAGCCTCATGTGGAGTTTGAAAATACCCTTGGACAGTGAGGAATACAGAGTGTGGCTTTTTCCTCCTACAGACCTCTTTCCAAGAAGGGGGAGTTCTTTTGGAGCTTACAATAATCTCAAGACTCATTGACAGCTCCCACTGGAGCTAGTAAGTCCCCCACAGTGGGGTCAGACTGGTCCCTTCCGAGGTGCAGCTGCTTGAGAGTTGGCTCTGGTTGTTTCTCTTGGAATGGACCCATATCACATCAGATCAGTAGGTCCTAAAGATTCTGGATCAGGGTTATGCACTCGAATTTGCAGAGCCTCTAAGGGACACCTTTGTAGAGTCTCCTCGCACTTCTTGCTCAAGAGAAAGGCAGTCAGACTCCACAGTGCAGTTGCAGGCTATTTTACCTGTGCCTTCCACAAAGCAAGGTCAGGGGTGGTATTCTGTGCCCAAAAAAGGAGGATTCTTCTAGCCTGAAAGCAGTATGTGCCCAACTGAGTTCACATTTCCTCATGGAGACCATCAGATCGATCATTATCTCCATTTGTCAGGGACTTTTCTAACCTCCCTAGATCTTGCTAAAGTGAATTTTCATATTCCCATCTGGGAGCAACACCAGTGGTTTCTATGCAGCCCTGTCCTAGGCTGCCATTTCAATTTCCGGCCTCTGCTCTTATCACAAGTCATGGTGGTGGTCAGTGCACTTTTCCTAGAAAAAAAAAAGCACCAGTACTCATATACAGGGCTCTTTTTCATGAATATGAGGACTATGGGTCAGTTTTAGCAGGCAGTGAAATGGTGCTGGTATTTTGTACCACTATGTACCTCCTCAAAAAAAAAAAAAAAATCAAACAAACCCTGGTGGTAGTCATGGCAGTGTTCATCCACAATCAGGTATTCAATATGCTCTATCCTCTTATCCTTGCACCTATGAAATCTCCAACTCTGCATTCCAGGTACAAAGTCTGTATTGCCACACTAGGGTAAATACATTGAGACAGCCCATGTCTGATCTAACCTCCAGCAGACCCTGTCACGCTGTCCTCACCGACTTAAACACACCCGCCTGATTTAAACATGTCCAGAAATTCCCCAGTATCATCATGTAGACAGGGCCTTACCAAGAGCTCTACAAGCAGTGCAGTCATATAAGGCGCAAGAACAGAAGGGGCACCGATATCATCACTGGGTTTCCAGGAAGCTCAAAAAGAATGAGTTACTGAAAGTGGCTGCGTAGAGGAAGTGCACCAGATTCATTAGTTGCACAGGGCACATTTCTAACATGGTACGGGGTCCTGCATATAGATTTTTTTTTTTTAATTTAAGCAATTTTTCATAAATACAAGAACAAATTCTTGTCAGAAAGGAGAGCAAACAGAAATGTCCATACCAAATCCATTAACACTATATCTTATCTAGGAGATAAAACAAAAATTTGCCCCCACCAGTCCCCAACATGAAGGAGAAGTATACACAATACAAAGGTAACATATTCCAAAGGAAATTTAACAAAGGAGAAGTTACTTTTATTTCTGCCAGTTCTCACCCTACAACCATAGGGCTTGATTTAAGGGGGCAAGCTTAGATGAAATAAAGGCAGACAATTGCTGGGGGATTAAGAAATATATAATTAGTCCCAGCCAATCTGACTAGGTACTTACATGGAAAAAAGTAAAAATAGCCATCCCAGCTGGAGTACCCCAGGTTTAAGAACCAGAAATTTCTTCCGCCTTTTCTGTGTGACCCTAGAAACATCAGAAAATATTCGAACAGATCCCATAAACTCCTTAGTAGATGCTCGGAAATACATCTTTAAAATCCAATCCTGTTCGACATCTAATGTCAGAGTGACCAATAAAGTTGCAATCAACCCAGAATCAGACCCCAACCGCTCCAAAAACCCTGCAAGATTCAAGCTAACACAGGACAAAGCTGGTGATGAACCTAAACCCTGACCCCGACAATCTGCCTGCCAAATCTTAGCAGAAGGCAGATAGTAAGCTCTAGATATTAGAGAAACTGATTCCACCAGAATTTTTAACACATTAATCAAAAACTACAGAGGTTCAAAACCCTAATCTCGGCAGTAAAGGAATCTTCAAAGTTCCTGTCTCGAGCAACCTATGATGGCTAAGTCATCGGCTAGAGTGGCTGCCGCTGGCATTGGGGCACCACGCCAGGCATGGCTGCAGTCATCCGACCTGGAACAATGAGTTCAGAACGAATTAATCAACGAACCCTGCACAAGTGAAAACCTGTTCGGAAAACCCATGGCAGACAAAGCAGCAGAGATAGAGACAAAGTATGTGATGAGAGCCAGGCTCTCGAACACAACCTCGGTGCAACCCCGAAAGAAAACCCTGGGTAAAAAGCCCTTCCTTCCAAGGAAAAAAGGGGACTTCAGTTATATTCCGCACTTTCAAGCCTTCTCGGACCCTCAGCAGGCCCAGCGACAAAAAGGCCAGGGACATGGCCCCAGAAAGCATAAAGCCCCGAAATCCCAGGCACCAGCTCAGGCCCAGTCTGGGGGAGGCTTTTGACTGCCTGGGCGCGAACCCCACACCCCGAGGGGGATCTTTGCTGCCCACAAGGGGGCGCCTAACCCTATTTGCCCACAGGTGGATAGCCATCACCACTGGTAGTCAAGGAGGGTTCCTCCTCCACCTACATCAGACATCCCCCCCCGGGCTCTTCTCACGAGAGTCCACCAGGCTTCTCCTTCACCAGACCCTGCTCCTCACTGAGCTAGCAGGACTACTCTGATACAAAGTGGTGGAGCCAGTCCCAAAACACCTCTGGGACACTGGCTTCTATGCCAGGTACTTCCTTGTCCCCAAGAGGACTGGGGGCCTCAGGCCCATCCTGAGAGAAGTTCAAGATGTTCTCACTTGGAACACTGCTGACGTTCCTCCAGCAGGGAGGCTGGCTTTGCTCCTTAGACCTAAAGGCTGCTTACACTTACATCCTAATCTACCCCAGCCACAGAAAATATCTCCAGTTCGTGGTGGGGAAACACTACCAGCCTCATTTCCAAAGGTCTCTATAAAGTACCTCGCAGTGGTCGCAGCACATCTCAGGCTTCAAGGGGCCTTCGTCTTCCCCTATTTGGCTGACTCATAAAGGCAGCTGCAGAGGCACACTGCGCCACCGGATGCACTATAAAAGCCCTTCAGTACCTGGGGTTTGTCATAACTACCCCAAGTCCCACTTCACCCCTGCTCAAAGCCTAGAGTTCATAGGGGCGAAACTGAACATCCTTCAGGCAAAAGCCTTTCCACGTCAGGAGAGCTCAGTACACCTCAGGAAACTAGCTGCAGAAGTGCTATGGTGCAGGACAATGCCTGCCCGGCTTCTCCTCTGCCTACTCGGACACATGGCCTCCACTGTCCACATGACCGCAGATGCTCACCTACAGTGGACCCAAGCTACAGGCAGGCTCTGGGACAGAGTGCATGTGACCCGCCAGCTGGCGGACTCCCTTGGATGGTGGCAGAATTCAGGTCACCTTCAGGCTGGGATGCCCTTCCAGGCAACCATCCCCAGAAGTTCCTCACTATGGATGTCTCTCTTATAGGCTTGGGAGTACACTGCGAGAGCTTCCAGACACAAGGCTGCTGGTCCCAGAGGGAATCTGAAATGCAGATCAATCTGCTGGAAATCAGGGCCATGTTCCTGGTCCTTAAAGCCTTCAGTCAGCAGGGACCCTGGAGGATCATCGGTCCCAGCTGCAGCCTTTCACCGGGGAGAACAGGTGTCCTGAGGAACAGGACCATGACCGGGACTGGGACCAGGACCTTGCCGAGGGCTGGGGAGGCTCTCTCGAGACCGATGGCACTCAAAGACCAACTCAACATCCGGGGAAACTCTCTATATGTCAAGGGTCCCATTATCAGGGCAGATGAACCGGACGAACATAAGAACATAAGATATGCCATACTGGGTCAGACCAAGGTCCATCAAGCCCAGTATTCTGTTTCCAACAGTGGCCAATTTAGGTCATATGTACCTAGCAGTTTCCCCAAGGGACACAGGTTCCACAATGCTTGTATTGGTTCAAGCATTGATATCCTGGGTCCCTTCTTAATAATGGCTTATGGACCTTTCCTCCAGGAACTTGTCCAAACCTTTTTTAAACCCAGCTACACTAACAGCCTTTACTACATCCTCCGGTAACAAATTCCAGAGTTTGATTACACGTTGAGTGAAAAAATATTTTCTTTTTTTAGTCTTAAATAGTTTACCCTGTAGCTTCATTGCATGTCCCCTAGTCTTTCTATATTCTGATAAGGTAAACAATCGATCTACGTTTACCCGTTCCACGCCGCTCATTAATTTATAGACTTCTATTATATCTCCCCTCAGCCGTCTCTTTTCCAGGTTAAAGAGCCCTAACCTTTTTAGCCTTTCTTCATAGGAGTATCCTTCCATCCCCTTTACCATTTTGGTGGCTCTTCTCTGAACCTTTTCTAATAACTCTATATCCTTTTTAAGATACGGCGACCAGAATTGCACACAATATTCAAGGTGCGGTCTCACCATGGAACGATATAGAGGCATTATAATATCCTTTGTTTTATTTTCCATTCCTTTCCTTATCATACCTAGCATTCTATTTGCTCTCTTGGCCGCCGCTGCACACTGGGCCGAGGGTTTTAACATGGTATCCACAATGACGCCTAAATCTTTTTCCTGGGTGGTGGTTCCTAATGTGGAACCTTGCATCGTGTAACCATAGTTTGGGTTGTTCTTCCCTAGGTGCATAACCTTGCACTTGTCCACATTAAATTTCATCTGCCATTTTGATGCCCAGTCTTCCAATTTATCAAGATCCTCTTGCAATTTTCCACAATCCTCTTGGGTTTTAACAACTTTAAATAGTTTTGTCTCATCTGCAAATTTGATAACCTCACTCGTTATTCCACTTTCCAGGTCATTTATGAATATGTCAAAAAGCAGCGGACCCAGCACAGATCCCTGGGGTACACCACTATTCACCTTTCTCCATTGGGAAAATTGGCCATTTAGCCCTACCCTCTGCTTTCTATCTTTTAACCAGTTCCTGATCCACAATAGTACACTGCCTCCTATCCAATGACTCTTTAGTTTTGCCAAAAGTCTCTCATGAGGGACCTTGTCAAAGGCTTTCTGAAAGTCCAGATACACAATATCAACCGACTCATCTTTGTCCACCTGATTATTCACTCCTTCAAAAAAACATAACAGATTAGTAAGACAAGATCTTCCTTGTCTAAAGCCAGCTGGACAAATGCCCACTGCATGGCCACTTGGGCAAATATACTGCTCTCTAGGGCTGCCATTCTGGTCTCCATGCCAGTTGGCTCCGCAGCCTTCGACGCGGGCACCAAGGACTTCGGTCCCAGCGTCGGTACAGTCGAGGGAGAGCCCTCAATGCGGATGATCTCGGGGGCCAGAGGCCGGTCAGCAGGAGCAGATGACTCTTTGCAGGGCAACTTTGAGGGCCGCTCCTGCCATAACTCCTCAGACCCGCACCTGGCTCTGCGGGACCTGGGGTGGGATTTCACTTTTTCTGATCCGTCCTCCGAGGCAGTCTTTGAGGATTATTTCTTATTATGCTCCACCTCCGGAGACTTCTGCTCAGAGGAACCACGGCCACACGATTCCGACGAGGCCCTGGCTTCACGGGGCACAGAGGTATTGGAAGGGGCCTTGGGCCGTAGTGTTACCGGAGACTCAGAGGCGGAGTCGTAACTATGAAAAAAAATTTCTATTGATGGCAACTCTTTAGGGCCTTTGGGGTCATTGTTCTGCAGAGTTCGCAGTTGAAGTCGTCGTGCTCCAGGCCAAGGCATCAGAGGCAGCAATTGTGTGGATAAGTAAGTGACATAGTTTGCCACACCAGTCACACTTTTTGAAGCCACTTGAGGCCATCGGAAAAAGGGGGGGTCCCTGCCTCCAGGCAGGGACCCAAGGTCTTCAGCTGGAAAAGGGCGCGAATGCCAGTCGAGGCAGACAGATGAAAAAGTGGAAAATGGATAGACAAACCCAAGGAGCGACGCCAAGGTGAGCTGACTCAGGAGCGGGAAAGGAACATGTATGCAAACCAGACAAAATTTAAACTGAAAAAAATCTGACTTTTTCTGTGGAAAAAAGGACAAGTCCAAAGGGCTCAGTGGAATAGAAACATAGAAACATGATGACAGAAAAAGACCACAAGGCCCATCTAGTCTGTCCTTCCATAACAACTACAACAGTCCACTTTTTATAGAAACATAGAAACATGATGACAGAAAAAGAATAAAGGAGACTGAGGCAAGATGGCACCCCTGAGCAGGAAAAGGACAACGCATGCATGGTGCATCTCCCAAAGGATTTCTTTGAAAGCTAGGGAGATGCTTCCACGTGGGCTCCATCGGCACCGATGTCACCCATATGTAAGGACCGACTTCCTGCTTGCTCCCAGAAAAAGCACAGTTACTTACCTGTAACAGGTGATCTCTGGGAACAGCAGGAATAAGTCTTCACATATGGGTACGTCGGTACTGACGGAGCCTGCGCGGGAATGCTCCCCAGCGTCCAATCAGAAAGCTATTGGGAGCATCCCTCAGCGCCTGCGTGCTGCCTTCCCGCCTTTCCAACTGTCTCTCCTCAGTTGAGTTTCATAGCTGAGACAAAGAGAGAGAAAGAGGAAAGGAAAGATAGATATAGAAATACAACTCCTAGGGGAGGTGGGCGGGTTGTGAAGACTTATTCCTGCTGTTCCCAGAGATCACCTGTTACAGGTAAGTAACTGTGCTATCTCCAGGAACAAGCAGGAATGAGTCTTCACATATGGGGACTCCCAAGCTGAGATGCCTGGAGCCCTAACATGTTGAAGATTGAAAACATGCTACACCTCATATGGCCAGGCATCCTGAGGATGGACGGCAGGAGTTGAAAAGAGAGGAGCTGCAGAAAAAACAGCTAACCTAAGAAAGGACTACCCACAAGGAGTCCTTGTATGTATGATCATTATCAAAAGATATATTGAAATGAACAATCACCATAATATTGAAATGAACAATCACCATATGACGCTCACCTACTGGATTGCAGGAAGTAGAGAGGCTGATGGAGTCTACTGGGGATCCAGTAGAATAATGTTCAAGGTGACCTCACTGGAGTGAAGGTGGAAGTCAACATCTGGAAGTGAATGGTGACCTCAGGATTCAATTGGGGTAGTACAAACACGGCAGGTCTTCAGTGGGAAGCTTCATGGAAAGCTGAAAACTCTTTTGGCTACAGAAGTATTCAGAGGTAGGAGCAAAAGAGGAAGACTGACCGATCTGGACAAACAGTTCTAGTCCTTGAGGGAGGAAAGGGTATGAGAAGAACCCCATACTCCCAAGAAAGGACAGATGTTTGAGGAATTGAATCTGAAATCCACTGAAGATCCACCATGTCTTTCCTAACTGGTGAGAGGTAGGAAGACATTGGGGCATGGAGCTTCAGGGATACGTAAACCTAGGATACGGTAGGGCTGTCAGTACCACAGCAGTGGTTGTGTGCATAATATCCGAGACATACTGTGGAACAGTATGAAGCTGTGCAAGCCCACTGTCAGAACATACAGGAAGGTAAAAACCTTTATGAGCATAGACAAAGAGATAAGTATGGAAATACATATCTATCTATAATAAGTATCTGGACAGATACACACATATATGTAGATATATGTGTGTGTATATATATATATATATATATATATATATATATATAAGGGTATATAGATATATATATATCTGTAATGAGATCTAAAGGGCATAGCATATGCACACTTAGCTGACAGACACATACATCTACAGATATATATATATATATATATATATATATATATATAGAGAGAGAGAGAGAGAGAGAGAGATATAGATATAGATATAGAGATATAGATATAGATATAGATATAGAGATATAGATATATAGATATAGATATATATAGATATAGATATATATACCTGAATATATAGGTCTAAAGATAGATGCCTGCAACTAAGCAGACAGAGCTATGCATATCAGGACATTCACATGGAGATGTGAAGGGAAAAGATTCATCTAAGAACAAGGAGGTGAAACCTACTTAAGATATATAGAGAATCTATTCACCCAGAGATGATGGTAAAAGACTGCTATCCAGTGAATAACCAGGATGGTTACGTGAAAAAACAGAGGATAATATCAGTCTGTAAACAGCAAGTCCGGAGTCCTGTGGAACTCCAGCATGGTAAAAGGACAGAAACGCATAGAAAGAGATACCAGGTTGACCTACGTGAGGGACAAAGGAGGTATCAGGCGTTTTCCAGATTAATATGTGCTGTCCTTGAAGTATTAGGATACCAAGAGGACAAGCTGCAAGAAAAAAAAGAGTATATTCCCTATAGGAATGGGATAACTCTTAGACTTTCACGTGGAGAAGGCTTATGTCCTTTTCCCTCTTTTTTTTCTTTTTTTTTAAAAAGAAGATAGTAGGGTGTGAGAACCCTCGCAGTCATAGGGGATGACTGAGGAAGTCTTTTTCAACCATGATGGATAGCCATTAAAGAAACTCTATGCTCTCTAGCAAGGGCCCATAGTGGAAAGCTTCTCAGTAGGATTACAGAGAGCATTATGCAGGAGAACTGGGATGTAGAACTGGCTGGTGGAGAAAACTGACAGCCACGTCCACTACGTTGCCAAACCCAGAGATTGGAGATGGCAAGTAGAAGATAGTGTAAGAAGCCTGTAGTGAGAAGGATTATCCAAGAAAGATGTAGAAAACTGTCTTGGAATCACTACTAAGGCCAGACAGAAGTGGTGGAAGACAAGACTGGGACTTGTTGAAAAGTACCAGTAGTCAATTACTGGAACTCCTGCATGGGCAGCTACTGAATAGGACAACAGAGAGAGTCGGTCTGTGTCAAACAGAAAGAACAGACTGAACAAAGAGAGCAAGCTGTCTCTGTCTGCAGAGCTGCCCAGATAAAGAAGGGAGTTTACTCAGGAGAAGAAACTCTACAGTGAAAAGAAAGACAAGAAAAGTCTTTCAATGGTATGGTACCACTCTTACAGGGGAAACCCTGATGAAGAGGGTAGAGATAAAAGCTGAAGGACTTACCACATGGTAAGTTCCTGGAAGGAAAAAATTCATGCTGGTACAGAGAAACTATCATGTGATAGTTGCTAAACCTCTCTTCTAGAATCTAAAGATCATTCACTGTCCCATATAATTCATCTGTCTTTGTATAGAACAGGAAAAATTCCTAACTCTAAATTTTTTGTCGGATCGCCTGTCGCGAGGGTGTAACAACACTCTCAAATAACAGACCCTCCACAGGCGATCCGACAAAACATTTAGAGTTAGGAATTTTTCCTGTTCTATACAAAGACAGATGAATTATATGGAACAGTGAATGATCTTTAGATTCTAGATATAAATTGTGTTCATTTCACAGAGGTTTAAATTTTTGATAAAACCTCTCTTCTAGTCAGGAAGAGGTGGAAAACCCTGTAACTTATAGATATGAATATCCTGACAGTTCAGCATACTGAAGAGTAAATGGATTTCCTGAGAATAGGAATCCCTGAGCAGAGTTTTGAATGGAAAAACAGTGAAAAACATCTGCTGAAAAGAGGTTAACTGTAGTTATAAAAAGATTAATCAGAAACCTATGGTTACTGTGTTTATTCAGCCTGGCTAGAGTTTGGATTCTTCAGACCAGGGCGAGACTTCCCCTGCTTGGGAACATCCGAATGATGGGCAGTAGAAGAGGAAAACCTCTTTCTTTTAGGGAAAGAAGGTTTGGTAGGGCATTTCCTACCTGCTGAGGAAGAAGAGGGCTTAGGATGGCCCTCCGAAACAGGAAAGTCAGTGGAGCAATGAGCAACCTGACGTAAAGACTCCTTATTGAAGAGATTTTCTCCAGTACAAGGAGTATTACTCAGTCTTTGTTGTGCCCATCTACTCAAGTCTGAAGCTTGGAGCCAGGCTTTACGACATGCTCCTATGGCTATAGCAGAAGTCCTGCTAACAGACTCAAAAGAGTCTAGGGAAGCACAAGAAAGAAACCAAGAGATATTTTGGCTATGACTAAGAAGTAAGGAATAGTCTGCAGCCTTGGGCTCTGATAGAAAAGGAGTCAAAAGAGATAATTTCTTTGTGATCTCCTGAAGGGATAGACTCATATAGAAAATATATGAGAGAATCCTTGTTGCCAGCATAGATGTTTGGAAGGTTTGACGTCCAAAGGCATCCAGTGTTCTAGATGCACGCCCTGGCGGGAAAGAAGAATGTTTTTTCTTGCTTTTTACCTTCCTCATTGCTGATTCCACTACAATGGAATGATGGGGAAGTTGAGGCTTTTGAAATCCTGGAGAGGGGGGCACCTGATACAGAAGATCAGTTGCTGTAGGAGGTGAAGAAACCCTTAAAGGTTTTTCCCATACCCTCAGAAGAAGATTCTGCAAAGAGTGATGTAAAGGAAGCATTATATTTTCCTTTTCTGCAGAAAAAGCCTGAGAAGACTCATAGCCAGGGATAGGAATATTAAGGAAGGTTGCCATGTCAAGGAGAAATTTCTGAAAAGAAGGATCTCCGATGGGAACCATCCCTGGACAGGCTAAATTTGAAAAGGTAGCCTGGGCACCGGAGGATGTACCTGTCCGGTGCAGAACAGGATTTGTAATGGATGGACACTGGAACTGGCAGTTATGAGTTGAGACAGTCAGCAGTGCATCATCCATGCCAGGTATCGACTCCAAACTAGGTATAGAGAGGAGCGATCCAGGTGAAAAAAGCATGGAAGAAGCTAGTTCCGATGATACTGCAGGTACCGGCATCAATACCGATACCGGTAGTTTTGCCGGAATCGAAGGCGAAACCAACACCGAAGCAGTCATTGGAGGCTGCTCAAGCGGTACCGAGGCAACTAAAAACCCTTGGTAATTATCCTCTGTACCGTGCATGCGGAATCGGCAAACATCGGTTCCGAGACGCGTTGGTACCCAGTCCTCTAGACTAGAAATCGATTCTAGACTCGGCATCGAAGGAAGCGAGTCTATCGATGCATGCCTAGAGGGTACCGACGTCGGTGGCGGTATCGGCGGTGCTGCCGATAATGGAAAGTCAATCTGGGATGTTTCGGTCGATCCCGAAGGTACCGAGAACGCCAGATGACGATCCCTGGTGAAGAGCGGATCACTCAACACCGGTGCCGATGCCGGGGTATCGGTACTGCTCGAAGCGGATGCCACCACCAAGCATGGCTCAGGTATGTTCTGTGAGGGGTGAGCCCCAGGAACAACCTGAAACCCCTGAGATGCTTTGGAGCCCGAAGACTCCCGCCGGGGTTTTAATGCCAATGGGGTCTTGAGGGCAAGGCCGGGGCCGTCAGCATGCTTAGCATGAGACTTACCACTCAAGGATTGGCTAGTCTTAACAGACTGTTTGTGGGTTACCTGATCCTGTAGAGAAGAAATGGCCGGTGCCCTGCCATAGGGAGGGAAAACGGTATCGAGGGAAACTTGAAAGAGAGAATCTCTTCTCACAGTATTGTAGCCTGACGGTTCAGGGGAAAAAGGGTCAGGACCCAAACAGGTTAGACACCAGTCATTGGAGTCTAAAAAGAAAACTGTATTTCCACAGTGAAGGCACTTCTTAGGAGAAGAAGGCTCCATGATGGAAAAGTCTTATAGGCCCAAAAAATTGTAAGACAGAAACTGAGGGAAAACTCTCCCTCAGTTTGAGAAAAAGAAAAGAAAAAACCCCACCGGCAGTACCGGTGGCAGCGGGAAAACAGCCGCGACCACAAGAAAAGAAGAAATAAAGAATTAAAGAAAAATGTTTCTGCGGTGACAGGAGGACGTCCTGCCGGCTCCGCGGAAAAACGAAAACTGAGGAGAGACAGTTGGAAAGGCGGGAAGGCAGCATGCAGGCGCTGAGGGATGCTCCCAAAAGCTTTCTGATTGGACGCTGGGGAGCGTTCCCACGCAGGCTCCGTCGGTACCGACGTACCCATATGTGAAGACTCATTCCTGCTTGTTCCTGGAGATTACTACATATCATCCACAAAGGCTGCCAAATTAAATTCCCAAGAGCCTGCCCTTAGCACTTTAATAGAAAGATTTTTTTTCTAATACGATATAAAAAAGGGGACTCATCACAAATAGCAGTAGTGATAGACAGCCCTGATGGGTACTCCCCATTATAAAGAAATTCTCTGTAGGTCTTCCCGTTCACAAGTACAGCATTCCTAGGTTCAGAGTTATAATAGTCTAGTTGCCTTCAAAAACATGCCCTCCAATCCAGATTTCTTCAGTACCAGGAACAAATTGTCAATTAATACCAATTGAAAGCCTTTTCAGCATTGAAACTAACAAACATCAACAGTGTCTTACATCTCACACAGTACATCAGTGAAGGCCAAAATCTACCACATATTAATGACCATGTGTCTGCCCTTTACAGATCCCACCAGGGATTCATTAATTAAAGGGCAGATATTGCGCCAGTCTATCCACCAATATCTTAGACAGCAAACAAACAGGATGACAAGCAGTCTTTACCTGGTTTTGAGAGCATAGTGATGAAAGTTCTACAGTATTTGTGTCAAAAGGGAATCGTTCAAGCTCCATCAACTGGGTATACATTTCACATAATGGAATGCTAATCTTATCCTTCAATAGTTTGTAGAACTCTCTACTAAACTCATCTGGGCCTGGAATCTGGCACACATGCAATTCTTTAATAACTTTTTCAACTTTGTGTGCCTTTATAGGCACATTTAGCACGTCGATCTGTTCAGGGATGAGCCTGGAAAATCTACACCAACCCAAATATCATGCTGCATGGCCTGTCTCTCTGCCCTGCTCCATATAAAGGTTACAATAGAAATCCTTGAATATTTTCCCAATGTGCTCATGATTGTTATGTATTACATCCTGACCATCTCATACTGCCCAGAGTTACATTTTCTCTGTCCCTTTCTTATTCACCAAAAAGAGCAGTCTACCTGGCTTGTCCCCATACCGGTATAGCCTATAGTAGAAATAAAATAGACTTCTGTTCCCGGTCCATGCAGCACAATATTTAGCTACATTTGGAGCATTAGTAAAGTCGCCCACCCCTCCTCAGATGGTCGGTGGCATACTTCCTTCATTCTTTGTACACCTGTTTTCCAATGTGATCAATTGTATGTCATATCCTGCCTACGTTTAATGGTTTAATCTATAATGGTCCCCCCAATATCTCAGAATAAGGTCATGTGGTAGATAAATCTATTAGGAGGATGAGCGGGGGAATGAATCCTTTAGTGCGTCTCTATAGGAGTAAGCACACAGTGCATGTAGGGGTAAATCTGTCTGTGTGTGCATAGCTGCAGCCTCCCAAGATACATGTACAAATTAAACAAGGGACAAGGTGGAGAGTGATTTTTTCAATGTGTATATGGGTATAGGATCAGATTTAGCCTGTGTGTTTGTATACGGAAGTGAATTTGGTAGTTTGTCCCTCTAGCTGTGCCTTCTTGTTAATCTGTGCACCATACACATTCAAAGCAGTATAAGTTGTTGTTGTTATTGTTGTTAAGTGCCATCGAGTCGGAGTCGACTCATGGCGACCCTCTGGATAGCTATCCTAAATTGTGCTTGGTCTTCAGTCAGGCGGCTCATTGTTGACAGACTGGTACCCATAGCTGCTGTTATTGTATCGATCCATCTCATTGCTGGCCTTCCTCTTTTGCGTTGACCTTCTATCTTGACAAGCATGATGTCTTTCTCTAAAGATCTCTCTCTTCGCATGATGTGTCCAAAGTATGAAAGTCGAAGTCTTGTCATCTGCGCTTCTAAAGAAAGCTTAGGTTTGATCTCCTCTAGTACAGACTGGTTTGTTCTTCGGGCAGTCCATGGTATACACAGTATTCGCCGCCAGCACCATAATTCAAAGGCATCAATTTTCTTCCTGTCTGTCTTTTTCACTGTCCAGCTTTCACATCCATATGATGTTATTGACAATAC
This sequence comes from Ichthyophis bannanicus, assembly GCA_033557465.1. Lineage (NCBI taxonomy): Eukaryota > Metazoa > Chordata > Amphibia > Gymnophiona > Ichthyophiidae > Ichthyophis > Ichthyophis bannanicus. The sequence goes on along the minus strand of CM066034.1, from coordinate 577,732,394 downwards.
CATGGCTTGAACAAGTCAAATCTTTGTATGGAGAGAGACATCTCTGCTCTTGAGAATCTTATCTAGGTCTTTCATAGCCATTCTGCCAAGAGCAATGCGTCATTTGATTTCTTGACTGCTTGTTGCTTCTTTATTGATAGTTGATCCAAGTAGGTTAAAGTTGTTCACAGTTTCAATTTCTTCTCCTTCAACGATGAACCTGTTGATTATGCCAGTTGTCATGATCTTTGTCTTCTTTACATTAAGGTGCAGGCCCATTTTGAGACTATGTTCTTTGATTGTGAGAAGCAAATGTTTCAGATCATCTTCACTTTCAGCCAGTAATGTAGTATCATCGGCATAGCGAAGGTTGTTGATGAGTCTTCCACCAATCTTCACACCTCTGTTGTCTTCATACAATCCTGCTTCTCTGATGATTTGTTCTGCATATAAATTAAACAGGTAGGGGGAAAGTATGCAGCCTTGTCTTACACCTTTGCTTATTTTAAACCATTCTGTTTCTCCTTGTTCCGTTCGAACTGTTGCTTCTTGATCAATGTACAGATTGCGCAAGAGAACGATCAGGTGTTCTGGTATACCCATGCTTCTTAATGTGGCCCAGAGTTTCTCATGGTTTACACAGTCAAAAGCCTTGCTGTAGTCGATAAAGCACAAATAGATATCCTTTTGGTATTCTTTAGTCTTTTCAAGGATCCATCTCACATCCGCAATGTCGTCTCTCGTTCCTCGTCCTTTCCTGAACCCTGCTTGCACTTCAGGTAGTTCTTGTTCCAGGTATGGTTGTAGTCTCTTTTGAATAATCTTCAGTAGAATCTTGCTGGCATGTGGGATCAGAGCAATTGTTCGATAATTTTCACAGTCAGTTGGATCACCTTTCTTTAGTATTGGTATAAACACAGATCTTTTCCAGTCAGTTGGCCATGATGTTGTCTTCCATATTTCTTGGCAGAGCCTTGTAAGTATGGTAACAGCTGCATCAGATTGCTGCAATACTTCTATAGGAATGCCATCAATGCCTGGTGCTTTGTTCTTTGATAAGGCTTTCAATGCTGCTTCAACTTCTTCTTTCATCACCAATTGTTACCGATCATAAGGTACAGGTTGAAACGGCTGTTGGTCCACTTGATCTTTATCATATAAAAACTCTGTATATTCCTTCCACCTTTTCTTGATCTTCTCAGCATCATTCAACATAGAACCTTGAGCATCTTGTAACATTCCAATTCGAGGCTGGAACATTTTCTTTAACTCTCGTAGCTTTAGGAAAGCCGATCTTGTTCTTCCTCTAATAGTTTCTGCTTCTATTTCCTTGCATGCGTCATTGTAGTACTTTTCCTTGTTCTGTCTTGCTGCACGTTGGAAATCTCTGTTGAGTTCTGCGATTGTCTTTCTTTCTCCTCTGGCTTTAGCTTCTCTGCGTTTCTCGGCAATTTTCAGAGTTTCTTCCGTCATCCATTTTGGCCGTTTTTGCTTTTTCACCTTTTGTAGAGACTTCTACAAAAGTATAAGTATAAACGTAGTATGTGTGTGCATGCCATTCTTCAGCTGCACCTCTGTATGATTCAGACTGTGTCTGAACGTGTGTTGTGTGTGCATGTGAGAGACAGTTTGCATGTACAGTATTATAATATCTAATTAATATGGCTGTAATGGATCCAAGTAATACTGTGCCTTTAAGCTGTCACCTTGTAACTGGTTTGTGTACATGTACTTTCCCAAAGCTTTTAATATGTTACAAATAAATATGCTGTTCATATACACATTCACCAACAAAGTCAAAGTGTTCAAAGCATTCCAGTACACAGTGTATAGTCCTCCAATTCCTTGCCATAATCTCTCCCCAACCTGGTTATTACAAGGATTTATTGTTCTCTGTACCTGTCTTTATGGGGGGTCATTTTATAAGCAACTTGAGCACATAAGGATATGGAGAACCTTAGATGCATATTTGTCAGACCACCAATATGTCTAATGTAACCTCGGATATTGTATCTTTTTTTCGAGGGAGGGTTGGTTTGTTTGATTTTAGTGGCTTGTTGAATAATTTTAAATAAACCTGGAAAAAAAGCTGATCTACATGCTTAAGTAAATGCTGCTTGAATATGCCAGGACAATTTTATAAGCAAAGTAGGTATCAAAGAACCTATTTTAAAATACATAGTTCTTAGAGTTATGTGGATACCACCTTGAAACCTTCTGCCCACTGTGCAGTGGTGGTGAAGAAAGCAAACAGAATGCTAGGAATCATAAGGAAAGAAATGGAGAATAAAACAAAAGATATTATAATGCCTCTGTATCGTCCCATGGTGCGGCCACACCTTGAATATTGTGTGCTGTTCTGGTCACCATATCTTAAAAAGAATATAGCGGAATTAGAAAAGATACAGAGAACCACTGCCAAAATGGTAAACGGGATGGAAGGATACCCCTACAAGGAAAGGCTTAAAAGGTTAGGGCTCTTCATCTTGGAAGAGAGATGGCTGAGAAAGACATGATATAGGTTCGGGACAGGACTGGAGGGACTCAAGGAAAGAAAATTAGTAGATTAGACCTAATTTTACCTTCCATAGTATCCCCTCCAATCCAGTCCAGACTTCTGGGATGTACCAGAGCACTGATTAAGAAAGGGGACCGACCAGCAAGGCCGCCCCGTAACACCTGCACCCCAACATGCATTTCACTGTGCGCCTGAAAGTCCAGCCGGTAAGGTTGAACAAAAGGTATGGAGCGAAGACCACGTCACTGCCTTGCAGATCTCCACCAGTGACATGAGGCCAAACTCAACCCATGACGCCACTTGGGCCCTGGTGGAATGCGCCCAAAGCCCTGCTGAAACAGTCCTTAGGCGCAACAGGTAGGTGGATGCAATTGCCTCCTTCAATCAGCTGACAATGCAAGTCTTGGAGGTAGCTTCCCCTCGCCAAGATCCTCCAAACAGGATTTATGAAACTCCTTAGTCCACTTGAGGTAACTCTTGAGCACCCGACAGATGTCCTGCTGATGCAGCCGGCTATTCAGCGCATCCTGAAAAACCAGAAGGACCACAGCCTGAATCATATGGAACACCGACACCACCTTAGGCAAGAAGACCAGCACTGGTTGCAAGACCACTCTCTCCTTCAAGAAGATCAGATAAGGCTCCCTGCAAGAAAGGGCCTGCAATTTCAAAATGAGACGTGTGGAAGCGATGGCCACCAAAAACATCGCCTTGAGAGTAAGGTCCTTCAGTGATGTCTCAGACAGAGGCTCAAAGGGCGCCTCCATCAACACCGACAGAACCAAAATGAGGTCCCACGGTGGGACCACTGCTTGCAACAGAGGCCGAAATTGCTTCATCACCCAAAGGAATCAAACTACATCAGGATGCACTGCAAATGGCACTCCCTGAACGCGATCCCTATAGCATGCCAACGCCACCACCTATACCCGAAGTGAGTTCAGGGTAAGGCCCTTCTACACATCTGCTTGCAAGAAGGCTAAGACATCTGGAACTGATGACACCCTGTCCGTGCACTAGCTCTCAAAGACACGTAAAACAAGGAAGTGGACCACTTGAATGTCCACAACAGAGTAGAAATCACCAGTGGCTCATAACCCCATTGCCTCAGCCAAGCCCTCTCAAGAGTCAAGCTATAAGCGAAAATCGATTCACCTGGGGCATAAGAATCAGGCCTTGCGACAGTAGCGCCCTTCAGGCCGGCAGATGCCATGGTGTCCCCACTGTCAAACGCACAAGGTTGGCATACCATAGTCGCCGAGGCCAGTCCAGTGCCACCAGCCCTCTGTGCCCCTCTGTGCGCTGTAGCACCCTGCCGATTAGGGTCCACGGTGGAAACAAGTACAGCAGACTCTGCGTGGGCCAAGGCTGAGACAAGACATCGAGCCCCTCAGACATTCTCTCCCGACGACTGAAGAAGCAGCTGGCTTTTGCATTGTCAGTTGAAGCCATCAGATTCATAATCAGCTCTCCCCATCTCTGGGTTATGCTGTGAAACGGTCTTCCAGTGCCCATTCTCCAGGATTTAGCTTTTGCCGACTGAGGAAGCTGGCTTGCACATTTTCCTTACCTACCATGTACGTTGCCGAAAGCGCTGAAGCAGTGGCTTGATCTCCCTCGCCAAGATCACACTCCTGGTGCTGTCCTGACAATTGATGTAGACTGTCATGGCATTGTCTGAGAAAACCCACACCACTTTGTTGGACACCAAAGTCCAAAAAGCCTGAAGGGCTAAGAAGACCGTCCGCATTTCCAGTTGATTGACCAGTTTATGTTTATGTTTATTATTTGATAAAAACCGCCTTTCTACAGAAACCAAGGCGGTGTACAAGTGGCGCTCCTCCTCCAACCAACACCCCTGTGCCACTTGAGAAAGGTAATGAGCCCTCATGCTGGTCAGGCAGGCATCAGTCATCACAACCATCCAATGCAGCACGTCCAGGGGAATATCTCCCCAGGAGGGTCTTTGACTGCAGCCACCAAGCAAGGCTGATCTGGACCCCCAGGGGATATGCCAATCACTGCCCCAGGGAGTGCCACTGCAGCAACCACCTGGAGAGGAGGAAGTACTGTAATGGCCTCATATGTACTTGTGCCCAGGGCACCAGGTCCAATGCGGCCGCCATTGAGCGCAACATTTGAAGGTACCACCACGCTATTGGCGCCTTCAGCTGCAGAAAAATGCAGATCTGACCCTGAAGCTTGGTGTCTCGCTCCTCTTTCAGCAGGACCCATCCGGCCATGTATTGAAGCGTGCCCCGAGATACACGAGATCTTGTGAAGTCATCACAGAGCTCTTGGCCAGATGAATTCATCCGAGGTCTTGCAAGAGGTGGAGTATTTTCCAAGTACTAGCAAGGCTCTCTTTCTGTGTCTTTGCCCATATCAGCCAATGGTCCAGGTAAGGGTGCACAAACACCCTATCATGCCAGAGCACTGCTGCCACTATCACCACCTTCTTGGTAAAGGCTCATGGCACTGTCACCAGGCCGAAATGCAAGGCCTGGAACTAGAAATTACCCATGGGAACTGTGATGCGCAAGTAATACTGATGCCCCTTGCATAAAGGGACATGCAGATAAGCCTCGGTGAGATCTAAGGCAGTGAGCACCACCATAACCACCAAACAGAGGGTTTCCATGCGGAAGTGAGGCACCCAGAGAGCTCAGTTGACCTGTTTCAGGTCGAAAATGGGCCAAAAGGAACCCTCTTTCTTGGGGACCACAAACTAGATTGAGTACCGACCTTTCCTGCACTCACCTGCAGGCACCGGAACCACTGCCTGCAGCTGCAAAAAATGCTGCAAGATGTCCTGGACAGCTTGCAGTTTGTCTGGTGCCTTGCAGGGAGAACAGAGAAATGCACCAGAGAGGGCATGCAAACTCCAGGGCATAACCCTCTTGAATGATCTCCAACACCCACTGGTCAGAGGTGAGGTGGACCCAGGCGGAGTAAAATTGACGGAGGCAACTGCCTACCGGAAACATTTCTGCCTAAGCCTCCCTCATCTCATTGTGGCTTCTTGATGCCACCTCCAGGAACCGCGGTGAAACCACGACCAATTTCACAACTGCCCTGAATGGAAGGACTCCAAGGGGTGTACCCTCAATTGATAGGGTACAAAACAATTCGCCTGGTACCACCAGAAATCCTTAGATTCCCGCTGACTCATGGAACTGGGTTTGGAACCCTTAGGCCAATCCTCAGACGAGTTGGCTTGGACTCACGGAAATCCTTGACTAACTTGTTGAGGGCCTCCCCAAAGAGAAGCTTCACTTTGAATGGGAGGTGGCTGAGCCGTGCCTTTGACAAACCATCTGTCGCCCAATTCCACAACCACAAGAGGTGGCGAGCCACCACTACCAAAGCCATGCTCTTGGCCAAGGTGCACAGAATGTCATAAAGGCATCTGCCAGATAGGTGCAGCCAGACTCCAACTTGGCAGCCTCAGGAGATGCCAAGGCATCAGAGTCCATGCTCTCAGGCAATGCCTAAGTCCAGCACAGTCAAGCCTGTGCCACGCAGGCCCCACAAAAAGGCTTGAAGGGCCAATGAATTATCTTCGAAGGCCTACTTTAGCAGACTCTCCAATCCCTTGTCCTGCATACCCTTTAGGGCTGCGCTGCCCTCCACCAGAATCACAGTATTTTTAGTGACTGCAGACACCAGCGTGTCCACTTTGGGGACCTTGAGAACTTCCTTCTCTGCGGAAGGGACTGGGTAGAGATGGGCTATGGCCCATTCCCCCTTCAACCCCGCCTCAGGCACCTCCCACTCCAAATTCATAAGCTGCCTGAGAGCTCTATGGATTGGGAAGGCTGTCTCCTGCATCCACAGGCTCTGAAGCAGGGGATCCTCCAATGGAACCTCCTGATCTGGGACTGGCTGAGGCACACTGAGCGCTGCTAGCAAATGCTTAATAAGAGCCATAAGCTTTTTCTGCAAAAAACTTGGGCTATATTGGGGTCCTCCTCCACCAGGACATCGTCCCCTTCTCGTATGGCCTCCGAGGACCCCGCTGCCCCAGCCAAAGTGCCCTCCAGAGCATCATCAGAGTCTGACGCCTCTGGAACCCCCTCCTGCATGCCATCATCTGAATCATTGTCTTGCCCGACCACGAGAGTCTGAAGCAATCCTTGTCCAGGTTGTGCCCCACTTCCTGGCGCCACAGCCGCCTGCTTTGTCCGTTTCTGCCCTCCCTTGTCCTGTTTCATTCAGTAAGCCTGGTGGAGGAGAAGCACAAAGTCCAGGATGAAAGGACTGTCTACAAGAGCCTTTTTTTCCCCCCTCTGCTTGCTCCCCAGACCTAAGGGAAGCTGCGGGGGACTGAACCCTGGCCTCCCATGCACTTTCTTGCTGGCTACAAAGCTTGCTCCAAAATGGTCATGGTTCCTGCCAAGACCACAGGAATTGTGGACCATGTAGCTGCATATCCTGGCAGGCCTAATGCTGCTCCCGGAGACTTCTTCAAAGAAGATGCCTGAAAGGAATCACCCACGATGCAGTCATGAGCCTTGCAGCTGCAGCAGAAGCCCAGATCCAACAGCCTCACTTTCATGTAGCCACAGGGCGCATACACAGTCTTAGGCATGACGGCCCGACCTCTGAGTTCCCATCAACCCCAGGAAAGGAACCGGGCCTAAGAGCAAACCGGGCTGAAAAACTTAGCTGCATCCCCCTTAAGCTGTGACAGAACACAGCCCTGTTCTGCCAATCCAGCCAGTCAACACTCGTGCACGTACGCGCATGGAGAGGAGAGCGAATGAGGGAGCCCGCCAGAGCATGACTGAACGGCACTCAACTGGGTTTCCCTTCTTTTGTGAGAAACTTTGCCAAATAAACGGCTGAGGTTCCCAGAGGGCAGCTCAGAGCCAGTTTCCCCTGGATGCAGCAGAGGCAGGAGGGAAGGGGAAGAAGAGACAGAAGGCAAGATGAGGTATATATATGAAGCAGAGCCAGAAACTAGAGGCACCTAACCACTCCCTGAAGCCTATCAACCCCGACAAGCCTAAAGAAAACCTGGGTACTGCCAGGGTCCAGTGCAGCTCTAACTGCACAGGTCATTTCCCATCTGCTGGAGACTGAAAAATACTGGCTTCTATATTTGGTCCGTCTCTTATGGGGTGACATCACAGAAGTCTGTAATTCTCAGTTTTCATGTGCTGGAGGGGGAGCAAAACCCAGTAGTCAGAACTGGACTGGAGAGGACGTTATGGAATAGTTGTTTACTCCATCAAAAAGTAGAAAGATCAGGGGACACTCAATGAAGCTACAATGAAACCCATTTAAGACTAATAGGAGAAAGCATAGTTACTCACCTGTAACAGGTGATCTCCGGGAACAGCAGGAATTTAGTCTTCACATATGGGTATCATCGGTACTGACGGAGCCTGCGAGGGAACGCTCCCCAGCGTCTAATTAGAAAGCTTTAGGGAGCATCCCACAGCACCTGCGTGCTGCCTTTCCGCCTTTCCCAACTGCCTCTCTCCAGTTGAGTTTAAAGCTGAGACAAAGAGAGAGAGAGAGAGGGAAAGAGAAAGAGATAGAGATACAACTCCTAGGGGAGGTGGGTGGGTTGTGAAGACTAAATTGCTGCTGTTCCCAGAGATCACCTGTTAAAGGTAACTAAGCTATCTCCAGGAACAAGCAGGAATGTAGTCTTCACATATGGGGACTCCCTAGCTTTAGACACCAGGGAGAAACCCCAGAAGTTGTGTGTCCCTGAGAAAGGGCTCCACTTCCCCCCATGGATCTCTGGCATTCAACCAGGGATGGTGGGTAGGAGTTGATTAGGTATGGAACAGGTGTTGGAGAACAGCCTGACCAAACAAGGCATCCCAGCGGGAGTCCTTGTCCAAGCAGTAATGGGCTGTGAAGGTATGAACAGAGGCCCAGGTGGCTGCTCGACAGATGTCGTCGATAGACACAGAGTGTAGATAAGCCATTGAAGCTGCCATGGCTCTCACATTGTGAGCTGTGACATGGCCCTCCAGAGGAAGATTCTTACTCTGATAGGCAAAGGAAATACACTGAGCAATCCAGTTTGACAGTATTCTCTTGGAGACAGGAAGTCACAAATGAGAAGGATCAAAAGCAACAAAGAGTTGAGAGGACTTTCTATGATGCTGTGTTCTTTGTAAGTAAAAGGCTAAAGCTCTTTTACAGTCCAAAGTATGAAGATTCCTTTCTGTATTGGATGCATGAGGCCTTGGAAAGAACACAGGTAGGTAGACCGCTTGGTTAAGATGAAAAGGCGAGACCACCTTTGGCATAAAGTCCTAAGGACTACCTTGGATGAGTCCTAAGGACTACCTTGTCATGATGGAACCTTGTATAAGGTGGATCAGCCACTAGTGCTTGCAATTCACTGATTCGAGGTGCTGATGTGATTGCAATGAGAAAGATAACCTTCCAAGAAAGGAATTTCAAGGAGGTAATAGCTAAGGATTCGAAAGGTTGCTTCATGAGCTGACCAAGAACCAAGTTTAAGTCCCATGTCACAGGTGGTGGCCTAATGGGAGGCTTAGTTAGCAGAAGGCCTCTCATAAATCTCGCTATAAGAGAATGGGAGGAAATAGGTTGTCCATTTAGAGGCTTGAAAGAAGCTGCAATAGCACTCAAATGGACTCTCACTGAGTTAGTCTTAAGTCCTGCACAGGATAAATGAAGGAGATACTCCAGTAATGATTCCAGAGGTATCGCACGGGGGTTAAGACCCTTTTGCGAACACCATATGGTAAACCTTTTCCACTTGAAAGCATAAGAAAGTCTTGTGGAAGGCTTCCTGGAAGCAAAGGATATCCTTTACTTGCTGAGGGAGGTTAAGACCACGGAGATCTAGGCCTTCAGCAACCAAGCCCTGAGATGCAGAAACTGGGGATTGGGATGCCACAACATTTCGTTCTCCTGAAATAGGAGATATGGAGCAGACCCGAACTCCAGGGAGGGAGCTTGAGAGAGATGTAGAAGCAGAGGGTACCACACTTGCCAAGGCCAATGTGGAGCTATGAGAATCATACGGCCTCTATCTCTCTGAAGCCTGAATAGGGTCCTGGGAATTAGGGTAATGGTGGAAAGGCATAAAGGAAGTCTTGGCCCCAATGAAGGAGGAAAGCATCCTTGGCCTGAGAGTCCGGAGCCGGGATTCTGGAACAGAACCGGGGAAGTTTGGCATTCAACTGACTTGCAAAGAAGTCTATGTCCGGGGTTCCCCAAATTTGAAAAATCTTGGTCACCTGGTCTACATGTAGAGACCATTCATGTGGAAGCAGAACTCGACCGAGTCTGTCTGCCCAAGAGTTTTGTATGCCTGGAAGATACACTGCCAGGAGATGAATCTGATGCTCTCTGGCGAGGGCCCACAGTCGCAAAGCTTCGTTGCAAAGCGACAGAGCCTGTTCCTCCCTGCTCGTTCACGTAGAACATGGCTACTTGGTTGTCCGTGTGAATAAGGACTGTCTTGCAGCTCAGCAGTGTGTGGAACACTCGAAGAGCAAGGAAGATTGCTCTGAGCTCCAAGAGATTGATATGTAGATGAGTCTCCTGTGGAGTCCAAATGCCTTGGGTGGAGAGGTCTTGCAGATGAGCTCCCCAACCCATTGGTGAAGCATCTCTTGCGAGGGTTGCCTGGGGTAAGGGTTACTGAAATGGGGACCCCAACAACAGGTTCTGAGTGGACTGCCACCATTGGAAGGACAAAATAAGACGATTTTTGTGTTTGCTATTTTGTCTGACAGGCACCCTGATGCCTGAGTCCACTGAGTGGATAAAGTCAACTGGGCTGCTCTCATATGGAGGCGAGCATAAGGAACCACATGCACGGTAGATGCCATGTGGCCCAGTAGTTGTAGCATTTCTCGGGCAGTGTGATGAGGCTTCAGCACTGCTTGAGAAGCTAACTGCACCATGCGAAGGCAACGTGCCTGGGGAAGACAGGCCCTTGCTTTTCTGGTATCCAGCAAAGCTCCTATGAACTCTAGAGACTGAGTGGGAGTTAGACTGGATTTTGGGATGTTTATGACCAGACCCAAATACTGAAGGACACGCATTGTGCAAGATAGAGAAGTCATGGCCTCTGACTGTGATGGGGCTCGAATGAGCCAGTTTAAGTAGGGGAAGACGAATATCCCGAGTGTGGAGAAATGCTGCTACGACAGCCATGCACTTCGTAAACACTCTTGGTGCTGAGGCCAGGCCAAAAGGAAGCACCCTGTATTGGTAGTGCTTTCCTTGAAAAAGGAACCGAAAGAACTTCCTGTGAGTTGGGTGGATGAGAACATGAGCGTACGCATCCTTGAGATCTAGAGAACAAAGCCAATCCTGACTCTGAAGGTATGGCAGCAGAGTTCCTAAAGAAATCATCTTGAATTTCTCTTTGAACAGGAATTTGTTCAATTCTCTGAGGTCCAAGATAGGTCTGTATCTCCCTGTTTTCTTTGGGATAAGGAAATAGGGGGAGTAAAGCACAGTTACTTACCTGTAACAGGTGATCTCTGGGAACAGCAGGAATAAGTCTTCACATATGGGTATTGTCGGTACCGATGGAGCCTGCGCGGGAACGCTCCCCAGCGTCTGGTAAGAAAGCTTTTGGGAGCATCCCACAGCGCCTGCGCGCTGCCTTCCCGCCTTTCCCAACCGCCTCTCTCAAGTTCGAGTTTTAAAGCTGAGACAAAGAGAGAGAGGAAAGGAAAGATAGAGAGATACAACTCCCAGGGGAGGTGGGTGGGTTGTGAAGACTCATTCCTGCTTGTTCCTGGAGATAGCACAGTTACTTACCTGTAAGAGGTGATCTCTGGGAACAGCAGGAATGAGTCTTCACATATGTGGACTCCCTAGCTGCAGATGCCAGGGGAAGACCCCAGGTTGTGTGTCCTTGAAAAGGACTCTACCTCCCCCCATGGATCTCTGGCATCCAACCAGGGTAGGTGGGTAGGAGTTGATTAGGAATGGAACAGGTGTTTGAGAACAGCCTGACCAAACAAGGCATCCCGGCGGGAGTCCTTGTCCAAACAGTAATGGGCTGTAAAGGTATGAACCGAGGCCCAGCTGGCCGCTCGACAGATTTGGTCGATGGACACAGAGTTTAGATGAGCCATTGAGGCTGCCATGGCTCTCACATTGTGAGCTGTGACATGGCCCTCCAGAGGAATGTTCCTACTCTGGTAGGCGAAAGAAATACACTGAGCAATCCATTTGGACAGTGTTCTCTTAGAGACTGGAAGTCCTAAATGAGAAGGATCAAAAGCAACAAAGAGTTGAGAAGACTTTCTATGTTGCTGTGTTCTTTGTAAGTAAAAAGCGAGAGCTCTCTTACAATCCAAGGTATGAAGATTCCTCTCTGCACTTGATGCATGAGGTCCTGGAAAAAAGACAGGTAAATATACCTCTTGGTTCAGATGAAAAGGCGAGACCACTTTGGGCATAAAGTGTGGATTGGTCCTGAGGACTACCTTATCATGATGGAACCTAGTATAAGGTGGATTAGCCACCAAAGCTTGCAACTCACTGATGCGGTGTGCTGAGGTGACTGCAATGAGAAAAATAACTTTCCAAGAAAGGAATTTCAAGGAGGTGGTGGCTAAAGGTTCAAAGGGTGGCTTCATAAACTGGCCAAGAACCAGGTTTAAGTCCCATGCCACTGGAGGTGGTCTAATGGGAGGTTTAGTTAAAAGAAGGCCTCTCATGAATCTTGCTATAAGAGGATGAGAGGAAATAGGTTGTCCATTGAGAGGCTTGAGGGACGCTGCAATAGCACTCAAATGGACTCTTACCAAATTCGTTTTCAGACCTGCATGGGATAGATGCAGGAGATACTCTAGTAGAGAATTCAGAGGTATTGCAAGAGGGTTAGACCTTTCCCTGAACACCAAATGGTAAATCTTTTCCATTTGAAAGCATAGGAACGTCTAGTAGAAGGCTTTCTAGAGGCATGAATAACATCTCTGACTTGCTGAGAGAGATGAAAATCTTGAAGGTCTAGGCCCTCAGCAACCAAGCCCTGAGATGGAGCGACTGGGGGTTTGGGTGCCACAAAGTTCCCTCTTCCTGGGACAGAAGGTCTGGCGCAGAGACCAAGTCCAGGGAAGGAGCTTGAGAGAGATGCAGAAGTAGAGGGTACCACACTTAGCGTGGCCAATGTGGTGCTATGAGGATCATGGTCCCTTGATCTCTCTGAAGCTTGAATAGTGTCTTGAGAATTAGGGGAATTGGTGGAAAGGCATAAAGGAAGTCTTGACCCCAGTGAAGGAGGAAGGCATCCTTGGCCTGAACTCCCTGACACGGAATTCTGCAACAGAACCGGGGAAGTTTGGCATTCCACGGACTTGCAAAGAGGTCTATGTCCGAGGTTCCCCAAATTCGAAAAATCCTGGCTACCTGGTCCATGTGGAGGGACCACTCGTGTGGAAACAGAACTCGACTGAGTCTGTCCACCCAAGAGTTTTGAACGCTTGGAAGATATACTGCCAGAAGATGGATGTGATGCTCTCTGGCGAAGGCCCACAGTCGCAAAGCTTCGTTGCAAAGCGACAGAGAGCCAGTCCCTCCCTGCTTGTTTACATAGAACATGGCTACTTGATTGTCCGTATGGATGAGGACTGTCCTGTAGCTGAGCAGGGAATGGAACACTCTGAGAGCTAAGAATATTGCTCTGAGTTCCAAGAGATTGATATGCAGAGAAGTCTCCTGTGGAGACCAGATGCCCTGGGTGGAGAGATCCTGCAGATGAGCTCCCCAACCCATTGGAGAAGCATCTGTTGTCAGAGTTGCTTGAGGTAGCGACTGCTGAAAAGGGGACCCCAGCAACAGATTTGGAGGGGACTTCCACCACTGGAGAGACCAAAATAGGCGACTGGAGTTTGCTATTTTGTCTGACAGGCAACCTGATGCCTGAGTCCATTGGGTGGACAAAGTCCATTGAGCTGCCCTCATGTGAAGGCGAGCATATGGAACCACATGCACGGTGGATGCCATGTGGCCTAGTAGTTGTAACATCTCTCGAGCAGTTAAATGGGACTTTAACTGTATCTGGGAGGCTAACTGCACCAAGCGTAGGCAAGGGGCCTGAAGAAGATAGGCCCTTGCAGTTGTGGTATCCAGCATGGCCCCTATAAACTCCAGAGACTGAGTAGGGGTGAGATGGGATTTTGGGATGTTTATTACCAGTCCCAAATACTGAAGGACACGCATTGTGCAGGTTAGAGAAATCTGGGCCTCTGACTGGGATGGAGCTCGAATGAGCCAGTCGTCCAGATATGGGAAAACGAATATTCCTAGAGTGCGTAGAAATGCAGCTACTACTGCCATGCATTTCGTGAACACCCTTGGTGCAGAGGCCAGACCGAAAGGAAGCACCCTGTATTGGTAGTGCTTTCCTTGAAAAAGGAACCGAAGGAACCTTCTGTGTGTTGGATGGATGAGGACATGGGTGTACGCATCCTTGAGATCTAGAGAACAAAGCCAGTCCTGACTCTGAAGGTATGGCAGCAGAGTACCGAGAGAAATCATCTTGAATTTCTCTTTGAATAGAAACTTGTTCAATTCTCTGAGATCTAATATGGGTCTGTAGCCCCCCGTTTTCTTTGGAATAAGAAAATAAGGGGAGTAGAACCCTGAGCCCTGTTGAAGAAGGGGTACTTCTTCTATTGCCCCTTGGGCAAGAAGGGTAGCAATCTCCTGACCCAGAAGGTTGAGGAGAGATGTTGGAGAATTGAACTGTTTCACCATGGTGTGGGGAGGAAGGTTTAAGAAATGAAGCTTGTACTCTTCCCTTATAATGGAGAGGGTCCATTTCTCTGCTGTGATTTGCTCCCATCTGGGAGCAAAGTAAGCCAACCTTCCTGGAATGGTGAGGGGCTCTGGTTCTTCCAGAGCCAGAAAGGCTAAGTTCTCTAGTTGCAACTCAAAGGCCCGGAGGAGGCTGAGGCTGCTGAGCCGTGGGAGGCCTGGTAGCCTTTGACTTGGCCTGTTTAGGTGGTTGCTGACGCTTTGCAGCAAAACCACCTGCAGAAGATGCCTGCTGACCATAAGCAGGATAGTACCTTCCCTTTTTAGAAAAGGCTGTCTTTTTGAACACTTTTCTTAGCAGGAACAGAGGTAGACTTTGACAGTCGATCCAAAGCAGAGTTCTCAGCATCCATCTGAGTGGCCTTTGCTTTCCAATCCCTGCCAAAAAGGTTTTCACCTGTATAAGGAAGATTTCCCAGTATATCTTGGACCCAAAGTTCCAAATCAGAGGCTTGTAACCAAGCAATTCTGCGTGCACCTATGGCAACAGCCGAGGCTCTGCTTACACACTCAAAAGAGTCAAAGGCTGCACGGTTGGAAAATTTGGAAACATCTTGGGCATGTTTAAGCCAAGTGAGAAATTCCTGCCTTTTATCTTCTGAAACAAAAGGGGCTAAAGTCTGCAGATGATCTGTGACCTCTTTTAGAAACATTCCCATATAGAGACTATAGGAGTTGATTCTGGCAGCAAGCATATTAGCTTGGAAAACCCTTCGGCCAAAAGCATCAAGGGTCCTGCATTCACGTCCTGGAGAATTAGATGAGTGTGTCTCTGCACTCTTTATTTTCCTCATGGCAGACTCTACCACAATAGAGTGGTGAGGAAGCTGAGACTTATGAAAGCCAGGACAAGGAGGGACACAGTACATGGTGTCTAATCTACGAGAATGAGGAGAGGTGGTAAGAGGAGTCTCCCACATGCTCAACATGAGATCATAGAGAATCTCATGAATAGGTAAAGTAGCTGCTTCTTTAGGAGCCTTAGGATATTGCAAAATATCCAGTTGCTTGGCTCTAGGCTCTGACTCAGGAGCCACTGTAATGGAGAGGCCCCTAGCCACTTCCCTAATGAAGTCCTGAAAAGACAAGTCTTCTGGAGGAGACATTCTTCGTTTTGGAGAATCAGACTCCTGAGGAAGAAGTACCGGTGCCTCGACAGAAGCCTCAGACTCATCAGAATCTTCGGAGGAATCGAAGTATCGCCTGTCTGGATGCTCCTGTAAAGCCTGATACGCGTACCGAGTGGGATCGACATCGGGAGTAAGCAGTACCGGATTCAGTACCGATAGGCATCATAGGACAGGGTACCGTTGCAGTCGACACCGAGGCCGATGTCGATGCAACCGGTACCGGCACCGGGAACGATGCCAGTGCCGGCACCGGCAACGGAGATTGTTGCAGTACCAGAGGCGTCAAAGCCTGCATGAACGCCGTTAGGTGCGCTGCATGGACAGAATCTTCTGATCCATCGACGCCACCAGAGTCTGGATGTCGGTACCAGTGGAGGCCACCGGTACCCCAGAACACGGCAACAGGTGATCGGTCGAGGCCAAGCCATCGATGTTAACCTGTGACCCCATAGACAATGCTTTGGAAGCCGGAACTTCCCGCTGGGGTAATTTTGCCGGTGCGGAATCCTCGAGGACAAGCCCGGAGGCATCTCGATGCTTAGAGGGAGATTTGCCCTTCGAGGACCGGCTAGATTTATGTTTGGTTACCTGAGATCCATGGGAGGAAGAAGAAGCCCTGGAAGACGTCGATGCCACCGAGGCTGCATCAGAGGGAAACAGGGTACTGAGCTTAGCTGCTCGGTTCTGCCGACCTCTTTTAGACATCATGGTACAGGACACACAATCCGTGATGGAATGGTCAGGACCCAAACATTTTAGAAACCAGTCATAGGTGTCGGTGACAGAAATAGTACCGCCACACTTCGTGCACTTTTTGAACCCGGAAGCGGGCTTCTCCATGAGGAGAAAATATGTTCAGGCCTAAGGCCCAAACCGAAAATGCACAGTTGAAGAAAGAAAAGTTTTGTTTTTGTTTCTTGAAGAAAAGAAAAGACCGGCGGTACCGGTCTGACGTCGAAGAAGGCAGACGCGACACAGAAAAATAAAGAAAAAAAATAAAGAATTCTTCTGCGGTGACAGGAACACGACCTGCTGGCTCTGTGGAAAAGAACTGGAGAGAGGCGGTTGGGAAAGGCGGGAAGGCAGTGCGCAGGCGCTATGGGATGCTCCCAAAAGCTTTCTTACTGGACGCTGGGGAGCGTTCCCGCGCAGGCTCCATCGGTACCGACGATACCCATATGTGAAGACTCATTCCTGCTTGTTCCTGGAGATAACCCTGTACCCTGTTGGTGGATGGGTACTTCTATTGCCCCTTGGGCAAGAAGCATAGTGACCTCTTGATCTAACAGGTTGATAAGAGAGGTCTGAGAATTGAACTGTCTTACCATTACCATGTGAGGTATTGAACTGTCTTACCATGTGAGGGGGCATGCAAAGAAAGTGCAGCTTGTACCCCTCTCTTATAATGGAGAGTGTCCAATGCTCTGTTATCTGCTCCCACCTGGGGGCAAAGTGACATAACCTTCCTGGAATGGTGGAAGGCTCTGGTCTATTGAGGGCCAGGAAGGCTAAGTTCTCTAGATGAAAGTCAAAGGCCTTGTGGAGGCTGAGACTGCTGAGACAGTTGAGGCTTAGCAGTCTTTGCTTTCCTTTGTTTAGGTGGTTGCTGACCTTTCCGGGCAGGCTGACCTGCAGAACGTCCCTGCTGGGAATAAGAGGGATAAAACCTCTTCTTTTTTTTTTAGAAGAAAGGCTTCTTGACAGGAACATCTGGTCTATCGACGCTGCCGATGCCTGGATGTCGGTACCGGAGAAAACAGCTGGTACCCCAGAGCATGGCACCAGTAGTTCTGCCGAGGTCAAGGCCTCAAGAACGTCCTGGAGCCCCGATAATGCTTTGGAAGCCGAAGCCTCCCGCCAGGGCAATTTTGCCGGTGCAGAATCCTCAAGGGCAACACCAGAGGCATCTCGATGCTTAGAAGGAGATCTACCCTTTGAGGACCGGCTAGACTTGTGTTTAGTTACCTGAGATCCACGGGAGGACGACGAAGCCCTGGAAGACGTCGATGCCACCGAGGCTGCATCAGAGGGAAACAGGGTACTGAGCTTAGCAGCTCGGTTCTGCAGACCTCTTTTAGACATCATGGCACAGGCCATACATTCCATGATAGGACCTAAACATTTTAGACACCACTCATGGGTGTCGGTGACGGAGATGGTACCACCACACTTGGTGCACTTTTTGAAACTCGAAGAGGGTTTTTCCATTGTGGAGGAATTTTTCGGCCTAAGGCCCAAAAAGGCGCATGCATGTGGAAAAAAAGTACTAAGGTTTTGTTTTGTTTTTTTAAGAAAAGAAAGAAAGAAAGAAAAAAACGGCAGTACCGGTAAAGCGTCGAGGAAGGCAGACGCGACCACAAAAAAGAAGGGCAATAAGAAGAATTTTCTGCGGTGACAGGAACGACGACCTGCTGGCTCCGCGGAAAACGAAGAACTGGAGAGAGGCAGTTGGGAAAGGCGGGAAGGCAGCAGACAGGCGCTGTGGGATGCTCCCAAAAGCTTTCTAATTGGATGCTGGGGAGCTTTCCCACGCAGGCTCCGTCGGTACCGACGATACCCATATGTGAAGACTACATTCCTGCTTGTTCCTGGAGATAACATTTTTTCACTCAACGTGTAATCAAACTCTGGAATTCATTACCAGAGGATGTAATAAGAGCTGTTAGTGTAGCTGGGTTTAAAACAGGTTTGGACAAGTTTCTGGAGGAAAGGTCCATAAACCATTATTAAAGAGAACCTGGGAAATCCACTGCTTACTCTGGGATAAGCAGCATGGAATCTGTGTGGCTTTTTGGGAAAGTGCCAGGTATTTATGAACTGGATTGGCCACTGTTGGAAACAAGATACTAGTCTTGATAGACCTTGGTCTGACCCAATTTGGCATAGAGAGAGTGGAGAATGGGTTGAACACTGGCGGGACTGGTACTTGTGTATATATTTTCTTACTGGCACATGCAGGCACAGTTAGTCCTGTCTTGGAGCAGGTATAACTGTGCAGCGATTTCATTAAGATATAAGTTACCTTTGTGTTGCAGCTGCCTGTACGCCCCATTCTAAAATTACCCTCCTTATCTACAGTTATGTTCATTTGTTTTTTCATCTTACCAGAGCTCATGGTGACAGATGAACGTGCTTTTGTCACTTTTGGCGTCTGATTATCTGCCTAAAAAGGAAAAAAGAAATACAATAGTTTAAAAACAGAAATATCACAGCTGCCTCCAGACAACCAGCTGTGATAGTCAGTGATGTTACATGGATTGTCACAGCAAAGGAGAGAAGGGGTGTGTAAACATGAGGGTTAAGGAGTTAGACTCTAACAACATAGGGAAGCATTTATTCTTAGAAAAATTCCTAGCTACATAGAACAGCATCCTGGCATAGAAGATTAGAGCAAAGGCAGTACTGGAAATCAAGAAAGGGTGGGACAACAGAGTATCCTCATCAGTGAAGAAGAAACGGTCCAGCCAAACTCTGTCGTCATCATTCTCTATTTCTGATCTAGGTACTGCCTGCAACCTGAGACACAAACGTAACTCACAAAGTGCCATAGTGAAGCAAATGGAATGTTGCCTGGGTGCAGGGGACCAGAAACTTTGAACTCTGAACTTGATGAAGGCATTTATTTTCCTGGTCCATAGCTCTTTTTTGTCCTTATACAAATATACGCAAGTAATGAGATAGACTTTTACAGCTCTACCCTTCAACACTAAGTTCAGATTACTCTGTTCCAGTTGTGTAAAACTCACTTTGTGACAGGGGTCTCAGACTATCATTAGGCTAATCCAACCGGACTTGCCAGATTGGACTGCCTTACTTTGCATCAACGACCTCACTCCAGTGTCACCTTAGTGAGTTTTTCTTTTTTTATATTTTTCTTTCTTTTTTATATTACTTTTACTAATTTCCAATCTGTTAACTCATTCATTTCAGTGCTTTGACGTTCTTGTCAATGTTTATAACTTATTTAACAGTCCCGTAAGTATTGCACAAGAAACCAGATAGTCCCGCTGTTAATCTTACTTCTTCTTAAATCAACTTTATGACCATATAATTTGTTGAAAAGACAGCTCTTATCTGGTAATAGTTGCCCATGTCAGCTAATCTATGTTGGAAAAAGAGTAAATTAGACTTACCTGCTAATTGTCGTTCCTTAAGGAACTCTAGTCCAGTCCCGGAACCATAGAGTTGTCAACCTCCACCAGCAGCTTTGGAGACTGAAAGATTTCATCACTTTGATGTCACCGGTATAAGTAGACAGGAACCGCCCCCTATCACTAGTACCTATTGACAAAGCAGACTCAGCAGAGCAACAAATAAGTAGAAGAAAGAAATAACAGCCATAATCGGCCAACAGTCTAATTTAACTCGCACCCATACAGACCCAAACATTGTTACCAGAAAAAGAATGGGTGAACCTAGAACCCCTAAGTTCGGCGCAACGGTGCGACCAAGCTCAAGAGACACTGCTGCGTAAAGAAGGGTCCCGCCTGTCTTCCCTGCGCTTCTTCTCAACCTTCCTACGCTAAACAACTACACTGACCGTCTGGACCGCTCTAAAAAATCTTCAGGCTGCCCACAATGCAAAGACCCTGGGAGGGATCCGGGACTGGACTAGAGTTCCTTAAGGAATGACAATTAGCAGGTAAGTCTAATTTACTCTTCCTTAGCGTCCCTCTAGTCCAGTCCCGGAACCATAGAGGACGTGACAGAGCAGTACACATCAACGGGAGGGACCTACTAGCCCAGCCTGAAGAACCGCTGAGCCAAAACGCCCATCCCCCCGTGCCTGCACATCCAGCCTATAGTGCCGAGCAAACGAATGGAGCGAGGACCACGTCGCCGCCCTACAGATCTCCTCCGCCGGCACCAAACTGAATTCCGCCCAAGACGCCGCCTGCGCCCTGGTGGAATGCGCACGAAGACCCTCCAGAACTACCTTACCCTTTAACAGATAGGCCGAAGCAATAGCCTCCTTCAACCACCGCGAGATGGAAGATTTCGCCGCCGCCTCACCTTTCCGAGGCCCCCCAAAAACAATAAACAGCCTGTCTGACTTCCTAAAAGAGGCCGTTCTCCTGAGATATTTCTTAAGCACTCTCCAAACATCCAAGAGATGAAAACGGCCCCCCGAGTGCTCTTTCTGATCCGCCGAGAACACCGGAAGCGATACCACTTGGTTGACATGGAACACCGAAACCACCTTCGGTAAAAAGGCCGGAACCGTGCGCAAAACTACCATGTGTCTGAAAAAGGTCAAATACGGTTCCGTACACGCCAACGCCTGCAATTCCGAAATCCTCCGAGCCGAACAAATAGCCACAAGGAAGAGAGTCTTCAACGTCAAGTCTTTCAAGGAAGCCTTGTCCAAAGGCTCGAATGGTGCTTGAAGGAGCGCGTCCAAAACCAAATTCAGATCCCAAGAAGGAACGGAATCTCGTCTTGGAGGCCTCAACAGTAACACCGCTCGAAGAAAACGCCTAATATCTCCGTGGGCACTCACCGGCTGACCTTGAATCTTACCCCTGAAACAGGCTATGGCTGCCAGCTGCACCCGCAAAGTGCTCGCGGCCAACCCCTTTTCCACACCATCCTGAAGAAAAGACAGTATATGAGGCACCGAAGCCCGCAAAGGTTGAAACCCGCGGTCTTCACACCACGCTTCAAACACACGCCATACGCGAACATACGCCAAGGAAGTAGAGCGGCGCCGCGCCTGCAATAAGGTAGAAATTACCGCCGCCGAGTACCCCTTGGCAGTCAACCGAGCCCTTTCAAGAGCCATGCCGTAAGCGAGAATCGACCCACCTGCGGCATGCGTAACAGCCCCTGTACCAAGAGGTCCTCCCGCAGAGGAAGCCGCCACGGATTGCCCACCAGAAGCCGAACCAGATCTGCGTACCACGGTCTTCTGGGCCAATCGGGCGCCACAAGAACCACCAGACCGCTGTGTTTCTCTATGCGTTGAATCACCTTGCCTATGAGAGCCCAAGGAGGAAACACGTAGAGAAGACCCTCCAGCGGCCACCGCTGAGCCAACACATCGAGGCCTTCCGCCATTCGTTCCTGCCTCCGGCTGAAGAATCTCTCCACCTGCGCGGAGTCGAACCGTGCCATCAGATCCATTACCGGTAGCCCCCAGCGCTGCACTATCAACGCAAACACGTCCGGGTGTAGACTCCACTCCCCCGGGGTCTACTCTGCGGCGGCTCAGAAAATCGGCCTCAACATTCTCTACTCCTGCCATGTGCTGTGCCGACAGTGCCGCCAGATTCCGCTCGGCCCAGTCCAAGAGTCAACTCGCCTCCTCTTCCAGCGACGCACTCCCTGTGCCGCCTTGGCGATTGATATAAGCTACCTTCGTGGCATTGTCGGAGAGCATTCGAACTGCCTTTCGACCCAAGTCTATTTGAAAACTCTGCAGCGTCAGAAACACCACTCGCATCTCCAGTCTGTTTATGGACCATTGACTCTCTTCCCTTGACCACTTTCCTTGGGCAAACCGTCCTTCGCAGTGTGCCCCCCAACCTGTGAGGCATGCATCCGTCGTCAACAGCCTCCATAAAGGAGCCTCCAGAGGCATGCCCCCCTCTAGACTTCCGGGGCGCAACCACCACAGGAGCTCCCGTCGCACTTCCGGAGGACACACCAACCGTTGAGACAACGCATCCCTCTGATGTGACCATCGCCTTAGAAGAGAGCTCTGCAGCGGCCGCATATGCGCTCTGGCCCACTGAACCACCTCGATGCTGGCCGCCATCGTCCCCAACAACTGAAAATAGTGCCATGCAGTCGGAGCTCTGAAACCCAGAAATCTGCGCACGAGCTCCCGCAATTCCCGTGCTCTCTTGTCCGGGAGAAACACCATCCCTCGACTGGTCTCGAAACGCGCCCCCAAATATTCGAGGGCTTG
Organism: Ichthyophis bannanicus; assembly: GCA_033557465.1. Taxonomy (NCBI): domain Eukaryota; kingdom Metazoa; phylum Chordata; class Amphibia; order Gymnophiona; family Ichthyophiidae; genus Ichthyophis; species Ichthyophis bannanicus. Next base: position 577,710,073 of record CM066034.1, on the reverse strand, counting down.
AGAGGAAGCTAGCTTGCTCTTTGCAAAGTTGACCACCCAGCCGAGACTTTCCAACAATTGCACCACTCGCGCCGTGGCCGCCACGCTCTCCTCCCGGGACTTCGCTCGAATCAACCAATCGTCCAAGTAAGGATGCACGAGAATGCCCTCCTTGCAGAGCGCCGCCACCACTACTACCATGACCTTGGTGAAGGTGCGAGGCGCCGTCGCTAGGCCGAAGGGCATCGCTCGGAATTGAAAATGACCCATCGGCAGAGCAAACCGCAGAAACTTTTGATGCTCGCGGCGTATGGGAATCTGCAAATATGCCTCCATCAGATCTAGAGACGTGAGAAACTCTCCCTTTCGCACCGCCGCAATGACTCAGCGCAAGGACTCCATCCGAAAATGGGTCACCCGAAGACAGCGATTTACCCTCTTTAAATCCAATATGGGACGGAACGTACCCTCTTTTTTCGGGACCACGAAATAAATGGAGTATCGACCAGAGCCACACTGAGCCGCCGGAACGGGCACCACCGCCCCTAAATGCCGCAGCCGCTGCAGCGTGCTGGCGACCACCCTGAACTTCTTTGGGGCTCGGCACGGGGAGAGAACAAAGGCGTCGGAGACGGGGCGCTGGAGCTCTAGGGCATAACCTTCTCGAATGACCTCCAACACCCACTGATCCGAAGTTAATTGGACCCAGACAGGGTAAAACTCCCGCAACCTTCCTCCCACGGGCACCTCCCCCCTGCGAGTCCGCCTTATCTCATTGGGTTTTTTTTTTTACTGTTGGCAGACTGAAAGGAACCAAATCCTCTGCCCGCCCCCCGGAAACCCCGAAAGGACTGACCTCGAGCCATATACCTACCCCGCGAAGGCTGGGAAAACCGGAAGGATCGGAATCTCTGCGAGTCCCTGGGGAAACCCCTAGAGGCTACCGTCCCCCGGCCCTGCTTCAGTCTATCCTCCGGGAGCCGACCCCCTTTGGAGTCCCCCAAGTCCTTGACCAACTTCTCTAAATCCTCCCCAAAGAGAAGCTTGCCTCGAAAAGGTAATTTACTAAGCCGCGCCTTGGAAGAACCGTCCACCGACCAGTTGCGGAGCCAAAGATACCGGCGAGCCACCACCACCGAAGCCATGCTCTTGGCGAGCCCCCGAATCAAATCATAGTGAATATCCGATAGGTAAGCCGTGCCGGATTCTAGCCGGGCCAGATCATCGGTCTGCTCTTCCGGCAGGCCCCCCCGCAGACGTTGGGACCACCGCAAACCAGCTCTAGCCACCCATGCTCCCGCAATGGAGGCTTGCAAAGAGAGAGCGCACATATCAAACACCTGTTTCAACAAGGTATCCAGCTTTCTATCCTGCACATCTTTTAACGCCGCGGCGCCCTCCACCGGAATGGTGGTCTTCTTAGTGACCGCCGACACCGCAGCATCCACTTTTGGGGACCGAAAAATCTCCCTATCCTGTTCCGACAACGGATACAACCGGGCCAAAGTCTTGGTTCCTCGGAGCGCCGATTCCGGCGAGTCCCATTCCTCCTGAATCATATTCCGAAACACCCTATGAACTGGGAATACCTTTTGAGAAGTCCTAACCGCCTGCAACAACGGATCCTCCAACACATCCTCAGCTGCAGGCGTCACCGATGGCATGTTTAAAGCCTTTAGAGTCTCAGCAATCAACGCTGGCAACTCTTCCCGCCGGAACACCCGGACCACTCTACTCTGCTCCAAGTCCGGTAGCTCTCCATCCTCTAAATCCTCCTCCGAGGCCACTTCCAGATCCGTATCCGCTCCGAGCTCATCTATCCCAACACCTGATAGACTGTCCTCTCGTAGCTCTCTACGTTTCTTAGCCGAGCCTAACTCCCCTACCGGGAGATCTGCCGACCCCAACCATTTCCGACTCCTCTGGGCTTCCGACTGTGCCCCCAACGCAGGCTGTAGCAAGGCAAACGCCTGCTGCATCAGAGAAAAGAAGTCCGAGGGAATCTCTGCAACACTCCCTCCCGGACGTCCTTCCGGAGCCGAAGACACATCAGCTGCCCCGGACGGCCCAGCTGTCGGTTCAGAAAGACCGAGGGAGGGCAGCCGGGACCCCTCTCCTACTGAAGCGGCCGCTGGTTGATCTCCTGCCGGCCCCCCCAGCGCCTTATCCATACCTACTGGCTCCAGGGAGCAGCCCCGATATACCCCGGAGGCCAGCAGCTCGCTGCGCTTCACACCACAAACCAAGCAGCGATTTTTAAGTGGCATGCTATTGTCTAGGAGCAACAAACAGCCCTGAAGAAACAAAACAGGCTATCTGCCCTGTGAGTGAAGCCCCTGTCCGTTTTTGTTTTTTTTTTAAACCAGTAATCTACTCCCTATAGGCTAATTAGTTGAATTCTGAAGGTCCCATGCAAATATGAAGCTTCTAGCCTGCCCAATTAGAGGAAGAAAATTCTGCCGTTTAAAAGAAATGCCGATTCCAAAATGGCCGCCGCCAGCTTTCCCGCTTAAAAAAGGGCTGTCTGAGAGCACGCGCCGAGGCCCCAAGCTTTCCTTTTCACCTGGGAGCCTCTCTAGGGCCTCTAATATCACTCCTGCACTGCCCCCCAAAAACGAATTCCAGCAGCACTTACCTGATCCGGAGGAGGAGGGGGGAAGGAGGGGGGCAGAGATAAATACAGCTCCGGAACACAGCTTTCACCCAGCTTCAGCTCCCACTGACTGCTGCAGCCTCTTAGCCGGCTCACAGCTCCTGCCAGAATATGTCCTCTGCTGCTGCACACTCTTCCTGCAACCTGCTCCTCACCCTTCTGGCACGGGTTCGGGAGCAGGGAGGTAAGGGAGTCAGGCTCTCAGCCCACTGCACGTTTAAATTGTGGGGCCCCCCCAATAGAAGAACCCTTCTGAGGGAAGGGAAGGACAGAGAGAGAACAAGAGGGAAAGGCAGAACTGGGACCCCTCCAGCAGCAGCAGATCTTCACCGCAGAATAAATCAAAAGGACTAAATCAAAAAAGAGGAAAACAAAAAGAAATCAACCCCAAACAAACAAACAAAGCTCTGCTTATTTGATCTCCCTGAGCCCAGTCCCAGGCTCAGAACCTCCAAGCTGCTTGGAGACTGAAAGTACTGGTGATAGGGGGCGGTTCCTGTCTACTTATACCGGTGACATCAAAGTGATGAAATCTTTCAGTCTCCAAAGCTGCTGGTGGAGGTTGACAACTCTATGGTTCCGGGACTGGACTAGAGGGACGTTAAGGAACGATTCGTCCTTTTAACGTTCGAATGCAGGAACATCGGAGCAGGCTGAAATGTCAGAGGAGGGAAGCCCCTATGGTGGAACATTGTCTTCAAGAAAAACATACTTTTGAGGACCTCCGTTGTTTCTGCATTGAACGGGTATCTACAGGAGCGGGGAAACGTTCAAAGGAGCAACAATTGATCTTTCGGGAACAAAAATGGATTTTTATCCTACAAAAACAGTACACCCTATGGGTTTGAATCTCCAAATAGATTGGCATATGTGTTAAGAGAACTCACCTGTAACACTGCTTCGGCTGATTAGGTTTAATTCCGTGAGGTTAAAAAGCCAGGGTTGGCTGTACTCCGCATGCGCGGCGTTTCTGAACAACTGACAAGAGAATTGGGTGAAAGATTATAGAAAGGTGAGATCTTTAGACGTAGTTTCTGAGAATAATAATTTTTAAAGTGATGAAGAAAGAATGAGTCTTTGAATGAAAGTTTGGATTAAAGAAGCCAGTTTAATTTGTTGCTTTATTTGCAGTCTGTCTAGTTTGAACGGCACGTTTCAAATACCCAGTGTTTTTCTCCCCTGAGGAAATGACTAGTGAAACGTTAAAGCGCTTTGGTCAGACGTCAGGAACATCAGCTATGCGGGACTGCTAGCTGTTTGAATGGGAACATCAATAGTGTGAAAATAACAGCACTGTGGACATATCATCCATTACCAGATAAGAGCTGTCTTTTCAACAAATTATATGGTCATAAAGTTGATTTAAGAAGAAGTAAGATTAACAGCGGGACTATCTGGTTTCTTGTGCAATACTTACGGGACTGTTAAATAAGTTATAAACATTGACAAGAACGTCAAAGCACTGAAATGAATGAGTTAACAGATTGGAAATTAGTAAAAGTAATATAAAAAAGAAAGAAAAATATAAAAAAAGAAAAAAACTCACTAAGGTGACACTGGAGTGAGGTCGTTGATGCAAAGTAAGGCAGTCCAATCCGGCAAGTCCGGTTGGATTATTAGCCTAATGATAGTCTGAGACCCCTGTCACAAAGTGAGTTTTACACAACTGGAACAGAGTAATCTGAACTTAGTGTTGAAGGGTAGAGCTGTAAAAGTCTATCTCATTACTTGCGTGATTTAGGTTCTATAAGGTGACTATATACATTATTGTTAGAAAACGCTTATACAAATATAAGCTTGATAGAAAGGTCAATGACAACCTAGCAATGATCAATATGTTACCGGGATTATTTCAACAGACACTCTCTGCCCAGGCATAGATGCATAATACGAGGTGCCTCTTCCCCAGCATATGCGCTTTATTTATGTATCATGAGAATAATGTCTTTATACTTTTTATGTATCTTGGTCATTCATGCTAGCTGTCGGATGTAAGATGTTATGTTTGCAGCTCCTGTTATGTGGCAATCAAGCCTATACTAGCTGAATGCACGTAGTATCACTGCTTGCCTTAAAGTTGTTTTTAGCATTCTTCTGCCTCTCTTCACTAATTTAGGGTAATGATGCAGCAATCTGGCAAGGATGATGAGCTATATCTTTGCTGCCAGCATGTGGACCCCAAGGGGAGGGGGAGATCTGAAACTGCTGCAAGGACTTTCAGCCAGATTTCTCAAGATGACAACTTGAGACCAGATAAAATAGTTTTAATATATCAGATCTGACAACACATACACTGAGGGCCTTTCTACACCCAGGTGAAGAGCGTCAAGTACAAAATACAGCAGAAAGCTATTGCTCAAAGCATCATGGGATCAGGTATGCAACACATGCTTACCAGCATCTCTGGCATCACCTTGCTGCTGTTAAGTGCCATCAAGTCTATGTCAACTCATGGTGACCCTGTGGATAGTTATCCTTAACTGTGTTTGGTCTTCTGTCAGGTGACTAATTGTGTGTCAGTGAAGTATTTTGAAATGAGGTTACAGGACACTAGATAACATGGGTTTACAAAGGGGACATCTTGTTAAAGAAATTTACTAAGTTGGTTGCTTTCCCTTTAGGATTATTTATGTATAGCACTTTTTCCTTTAATGTGTTTTGAAAACTAGCCCATATGTTTGCTGGTCATCTGCATTAAAATTTATTTGCCTTTAAAAAAAAAAAAAAAAAAGGATAACATGCTATGCATTTTTCCCATACAAACAAAATGAGGGAAACCCTTCAATACATATGAACAGTGTTTTTAATGATGGGACAAATGGAATGGAACAGAGAAAAGAGCAAAATGTGGCCACTCTGGACTTCAGAAAGGTATTTGATCCAGCGGCCCTGATCCCACCCACCCAGTAACAAAAAGGCCTGGTGGCCCCCAAACCTCCCACCACCCTCACGGTACCTTTAATCCAGAATGAGAGCATTGATCACGTGCTCCCGCCCCTGCACTGCCATCTTCAAAAATGGCAGCATCTGGTCCTACACAGTGCATGCAGTCTGATCCCACCTGATGCATCCCAGGATGTACCACATGGGACCAGGTACTACCATTTTTCATTATGGCGGCGCAGGGGTGGGAGCACGTGGGCAACGCTCAGGCAACACTCCTGCTCAGGATTAAAGGTACCGGGGAGGGGGATTTGGGGGCCAACAGACCTTTTTGTTATTGGTAGGTGGGGATTGGGGCCGCTGGGCCAACAGGGATATTTTTCTCTCTGGGGCAAGTGGGCATCGGGGCCGCCAGTGATTTGCTTTCTGTTGGGGGGGAGGGGTCAGTGTCAGGTACACTGACCCCACAACAATATTCTGATGGCATTGAGGGCCTGGGGTCATCTGAGGTGAAGTGTCAAACAGCATGCCAAATTTGCATCAACTTCTGTGCACGTGTTTGGCTTGCTCTCCCCCAGTTTGACGCTGACTTTTTGCACACTGGGTAATTTGAATATTGCATTCCAGCACAAAGGATCAGTGTTAAAGTTGTGCTATGAAACCCTGCGCTAGAGCTTTAAGCTCTGGGCTCTAGCGCAGGGTTTCTATATCAGCCTGTAAATTTGCTAAGCTCCCCCTTCCACTAGGATAGTTGTGTGCTTGGTCACCATTGTGACAAGAGCATCCACCCACAGGAGCCTAAAAAACTGCTCCGTCTTGCCTCGGGGCAGGGGATACAAGACCTTCATGCCCAGCTCCAAAGTCTCCCACTGAGAGACCAGGAGTTATTCCATCGCTCTGGCAAAGGAAAAGTCTGAGTGACATCCAATATCCTCCAAAACAGGATCCACCCATGATGGCCAACGACTCTTTGATGTGAAAGGCTGCCCCTGCATCCTGAACACCAAAAGGTCCTCTCGGTGAAAAAGGCAGGATCCTTGCCCTCCACATGGGGAAGGATCCCCTTCTTCCTCAGACTCACCTTCTGAAGCCAAAGAATCCTCTTCAATGTCCCAATCAACCTCTATAGGGGATAAGGCTGGGCTTCCAGAGGAGCTCCCAGGCAAAAAGGGCAAGACTGGGGAGTGCTTAGCCTTCTGGTTAACCATGGCAATGCCACCCAAGGACCTGGAGTTCCCCAGGGGGGTCTGGACCCCAGACCCCTGCAGAGGGGGTTGCCAAGCAGCTAAAATGACTGAAAGCAGTCCATAGGTTCTTTCATCAGGTGCTGCTCAAAGTCAGCAGAAAGGGACCCATGAAGCCCAAGGGAGACTGCTGGCTCGAGCCTGGGGCCTCCTCCTCAGCACAGCCCCTAGAGATTAATCTAAGAGGGGTGTATGCCTAACAGATAGGGAGGGCGTGGAGGACACAGGAGGCCCCAGAATCCTGGAGGACAACCCAATGATGCCATAGCATTCGGGGTCCTGACATCCTCATCGCACAGAGGTCAGAAGGAGCCCATCACAGTGCTGACCATACGTATGTAGCATGCTCTCCAGACTTCACATGGCCAGAAAGAAGAAAACTGGGGAAAAAAAAGAAAGAAAGATCAAAAATGGTGTAGACCATGAAAAAAGGACCACCGAAAAACGTACCACCATGGTGAAAAAAAAAGTCACAAAAAGGGAATCCCAGCACATAAAAGGTTGGTTGGTGAAACCCGATGTAGACTTCCTGAAAGCATCTACACCGGCTGGGAGGCTGCTGCAGAGAGCTGCTTTTTTTTTTAAATCTATTTTATGAAAGCAGACAAGAGAGCCAAATACAGTCCAATAGAATGAATGGGCTAAATAAAAAGCACAAAGATAATCAGAAAAAAAAATTAGGAAAAATCCTAGAAGGCATACATGCAGATAAAACAACAGCAAGTGAGAAGGGGAGGGGCCAGGGCCCAACTTACCAGCCCCACTCAGGGTCCCCATGGGATCCTCCTGAGTCACTTTGGCCTACCAGTGCTGGAACCTGCAAGAACTAGGGAGTCGATTAGCTCCAGAAGACAAGCGCCTCTGAGCCCTACAAGATTCAAACACATCAGCCATAGCACTGTGGTACAGAGCTGGGCGAGTCAGGCCTATCTGCATTGCTGCACCAGTCTACACACATTACCACCTGCTAGAGGCAGACAAATACTGGCTCCTCTCAGTGTTGCAACAATGGATGCATCATCTGACGACATCAATGAAAGATGCTAGTCTGCCTTCACCCGCTAGTAAGGTAGCATAACCCACTGGTCTAGCAAAATAAGGAACAAAACGATTTTCAAAAAGTCACAAGCGGCCAAGATTCTGTTCATTTCAAGCTACTACATTTAGGCAAATTTTCAGCTAAACCTAACCAGTTTACTCTGAAGACCTAACTCATGAGCACACCCTAGGAATGGCGCCTGAGCCACCCCTTTTTTGACAGATGAAATCTTCTAAGCATGTCATTAACTGGGGCAAATATAGCTAGTGAGCAAGATGAAATGTCTAAAGCAACGATTTAAGCAAGCAACTCCCGAAATTAACCCTCTGAAAACCAATCCTAAAGTAACTATTTATGCATTAGTATTTAGCTCACTTCTTTCCAGTAGTAGTTCAAGGCAAGTTACATTCAGGTACAGTAGTAATTTTCCTGCCCTTGGAGGATTTACAACCTACGTTTGCATCTGAGGCAATGGAAGGCTAAGTGACTTGCCCAAGGCCACAGAGAGCGTCAGTGGTCTTTCTGGTTCCAGCCTGCTGCCTTAACCACTAGAAAACTACTCCATTCCATAGTGTATTCTTAGAGCTCGGGGCTAGAGTCACTTCTTTTCAATCTCTTTATTGGCAGCATTACACAGGGAAGTGATGGAAAATATGCCTGCTTGTAGATGATGGAACTCCATGACCAGGCAGACATGCAAGAAAGGGTACAAAAATAGGGGAAGGGGAGTGGGGGGTATGTCTTGAAAAACCTGCTGAAAGGGTTTGGAAAGTATGCTTCAATGCAGAAAGTGTAAAATCTCACATTTGGAGCACAAAAATCCAGGAGCACAAAAATCCAGCTGCCACTAATCGAACAGGGAGACAAACTGGTAAATGCCAAACAGGAAAGAAACTTAACAATAAATTATCTTGGACAGCTTTAGAGTGGGCAGTCAATTATGAACCAACCACAAAATCAATGCATAGTTTAAAACTATCAGCAGCAGAGTAACACGATAAAATACAATAAATGGTAGGCACACAAAGTAGTAAGCAAGAGAAGCAAAATGGAGAGAAACAGACCAAAAGGTGAATTGTCACAGGTTCTACAATTTGTCTCTGCAAGCCAAACTGAGAAAAAGGATTATTCCAGACAAGAAAGGGATGGCACAGTCCCAAAATAAAAAAATATACTTGACAACTGTTGCCAAATAAAAAAAAGATGACAGATGTAATGAAACAAAAAAAAATTAAGATATATTGTCCACATTTTTATTTTATTCATTTAGCTCATGCCTTTTCCAATAATAGTTCAAGGTGAGTTACATTCAGGTGCAGTAGGTGCTTTCCTGTCCCCAGAAGATTCACAATCTAAGGGGTATGTTTACTAAATGGCGTTAGCGGCTTCCTTGTGATATTAGGGCTGCAGCCCCATTGATTTCAATTTCAATATCGCACAGAAGCCGCTACCGCCATTTAGTAAACATACCCCTAAGTTTGTAGTTGAAGCAATGGAGGATTAAGTGACTTGCCCAAGATCACATGGAGTGGTGGCAAGATTTGAACCTGGCTTACCCTTGTTGTCAGTCCACTGCTTTAACCATTAGGATATTCCTTCACTCCTCAATCATCTGTGGGATTGGGACCTGGAATTCAGTGAGCCCCTACACTAATATTAATATCTCAAAGAAAGGTTGCATATAAACTAGGGGTGCAATTTTCAGCACACTGCATTGCTATAAAGTACTCGAGAACCTTTTAGGTTTAACCAGCAGACTTTGAACTTAATTTTCAAAAAGAAAACTATCTACAAGATACAAAGTACTCATGAATGTTGCACTTGATATTTCTGCCAATTCAACTCCACACTGTTTCTTGCCCTGGAAATACCCACTTGTTAAAATTGCTAAAAATACACCCATTGTGAAAGCACTAACTATATTTCGTTTGGGAAAACGCTGCTGAAAAACAAAAAGTCATGCATATTATGTATAGGATCCACTTAGATTTGACCCACAATTTTTTTTCCGGTGCCCCTTACAGCTTTTCTAAAATGTTTTTTTTTTTTTTTTAACATATTAAGAGACATCAGAAATATACTAAGCTACGCAGTAAATGATGGCAGATAAAGACCTGAATAGCCCATCCAGTCTGCCCATTAAGCATAGTTACTCACCTGTAACAGGTGATCTCTGGGAACAGCAGGAATTTAGTCTTCACATATGGGTATCGCCGGTACCGATGGAGCCTGCACGGGAACACTCCCCAGCGTCCAATAGGAAAGCTTTTGGGAGCATCCCACAGCACCTGCGTGCTGCCTTTCCGCCTTTCCCAACTGTCCCTCTCCAGTTGAGTTTATAGCTGAGGCAAAAGAGAGAAAGAGAGCGAGATACAGCTCCTAGGGGAGGTGGGTGGGTTGTGAAGACTAAATTCCTGCTGTTCCCGGAGATCACCTGTTACAGGTGAGTAACTATGCTATCTTCAATAACAAGCAGGAATGTAGTCTTCACATATGGGAGACTCCCTAGCTGCAGATGTCAGGGAGATGGCCCCAGAAAGTTGTGTTCCCTTGTGAAAGGGCTCCACTTCCCCCCATGGATCTCTGGCATCCTACCAGGGATGGTGGGTAGGAGTTGATTAAGTATGGAACAGGTGTTGAAGAACAGCCTGACCAAACAAGGCATCCCAGCAGGAGTCCTTGTCTAAGCAGTAATGGGCTGTGAAGGTATGAACCGAAGCCCAAGTAGCTGCTCGACAGATGTCGTCGATAGACACAGAATGAAGATGAGCCATTGAGGCTGCCATGGCTCTCACATTGTGAGCTGTGACATGGCCTTCAAGAGGAAGGTTCTTGGTCTCATAGGCAAAAGATATACACTGTGCAATCCAGCTGGACAGTGTCCTTTTGGAGACTGGAAGTCCCAAATGACTAGGATCAAAAGCAACAAAGAGTTGAGAGGACTTTCTATGTTGCTGTGTCCTTTGCAAGTAAAAGGCCAAAGCTCTTTTACAGTCCAAAGTATGAAGATTCCTTTCTGCATTTGAGGCGTGAGGCCTTGGAAAAAATACAGGAAGGTAAACCGCTTGGTTTAAATGAAAGGGCGACACCAACTTTGGCATAAAGTGTGGATGAGTCCTAAGGACTACCTTATCATGATGGAACCTTGTATAAGGAGGATCAGCCACCAATGCTTGCAATTCACTGATGCGACGTGCTGATGTGATTGCAATAAGAAAGATAACCTTCCAGGAAAGGAATTTCAAAGAGGTAGTGGTTAATGGTTCAAAGGGCGGTTTCATGAGCTGCCCAAGTACCAGATTTAAGTCCCATGCCACCGGTGGTGGCTTAATGGGAGGCTTCGTTAAAAGAAGGTCTCTCATAAATCTCGCTATAAGAGGATGAGAGGAAATAGGTTGTCCATTTAGAGGCTTGAAAGAAGCTCCAATAGCACTCAAATGGACTCTCACTGAATTGGTCTTAAGCCCTGCATTTGATAAATGAAGGAGATACCTCTGGAATCATTACTGGAGTATCGCAAGAGGGTTAAGACCCTTCTGCGAGCACCATATGGTAAACCTTTTCCACTTAAATGCATAAGAGCGTCTTGTGGAAGGCTTCCTGGAAGCATGAAGGATATCCTTTACCTACTGGGAAAGGTTAAGACCGTGAAGTTCTAGGCTTTCAGCAACCAGGCCCTGAGATGCAGAGACTGGGGATTGGGATGCCCGTCCTCTTGATAAAGAAGATCTGGAGCAGATCCTAACTCCAGAGGCGGAGTTTGAGAGAGATGTAGGAGCAGAGGGTACCATGGTTGCCGTGGCCAACGTGGAGCTATGAGGATCATCTGACCTCTGTCTCTCTGAAGCTTGAACAGGGTTTTGGGAATTAGGGGAATGGGTGGAAAGGCATACAGGAAGTCCTAACCCCAATGAAGGAGGAAAGCATCCCTGGCCTGACAACCCCGAGCCGGAATTCTGGAACAGAACCAAGTTGGCATTCAGCGGACTTGCAAAGAGGTCTATGTCCGGGGTTCCCCAAATTTGAAAAATTTGGGCCACCTGATCTGCATGGAGAGACCATTCGTGTGGAAGGAGAACTCAACTGAGTTTGTCTGACCAAGAGTTTTGAATGCCTGGAAGATACACCGCAAGGAGATGAATCTAATGCTCTCTGGCGAGGGCCCATATTCACAAAGCTTCGTTGCAGAGCGACAGAGAGCCTGTTCTGCCCTGCTTGTTCACATAGAACATGGCTACCTGATTGTCCATTTGGACTAGGACTGTCTTGTAGCAGAGCTGGGTGTGAAATACTCAAAGAGCAAGAAGATTGCTCTGAGCTCCAGGAGATTGATATGGAGATAGGCCTCCTGTGGAGTCCAGATACCCTGGGTAGAGAGGCCATGCAGGTGGGCTCCCCAACCCACCTGTGAAGCATCTGTTTTTAGAGTGGCTTGGGGTGGGGGTTGCTGAAAAGGAGACCCCACCAGAAAGATTTTGGGTGACTGCCACCATTGAAGGGACAAAATAAGGCGATCTGAATTTGCTATTTTGTCCAACAGGCAACCTGAGGCCTGAATCCACTGAGTGGATAAGGTCCACTGGGCTGCCCTCATATGGAGGCGAGCATAAGGAACCACATGCACGGTGGATGCCATGTGGCCTAGCAACTGTAGCATTTCCCGAGCAGCGAGGTGAGGTTTTAGCACTGCTTGGGAAGCTAGCTGCACAATGCGAAGGCAGCGGGGCTGTGGAAGGAAGGCCCTTGTCTGTCTGGTATCCAGAAGAGCTCCTATAAACTCTAGGGATTGGACTTTGGGAAATTTATGACAAGTCCCAAATACTGAAGGATGCGCATTGTGCAAGACAGAGCCATCCTGGCCTCTGGCTGTGAAGGGGCTTGAATGAGCCAGTCGTCTAAGTAAGGGAAGACGAATATTCCCAGGGTGTGGAGAAATGCTGCTGCCACAGCCATGCATTTTGTGAACGCCCTTGGTGCAGAAGCCAGGCCAAAAGGAAGAAACCTGTATTGGTAGTGCTTCCCTTGAAACAGGAATCGAAGGAACTTTCGGTGAAGCTGAATGGAAGAGAACATGCATGGATGGCAGCAATCCCAAAGGCTTTCTTTGAAAGCTGGGGAATTGCTCCACACGGGCTCCGTCGGTGCTGACGTCACCCATAAGTGAGGACCGATTCTTGCTGTCCCTGGAAAACATCTGTTACAGATGAGTAACTACGCTTTCTCCTCTTCTCTCTCCCATCGCTCTTTCAATGTTTGTTCTGGTGGCTCTTTCTCTGCCGCTATCCTGCCCACAATGGGTGTACCCCAAGGATCTGTCTTGGGTCCACTTCTTTTCTCCCTCTATACCCAGTCCCTTGATGCACTCATCTCTTCCCATGGTTTTCAGTACAGTCTTTCTTTATGCTGATGACTCCCAGATCTACCTCTCTACACCTTAAATTTCTCCAGTAATCCAGGCCCGGATCTCTGCCTGTCTGACATTGCTGCTTGGAGGTCTCACTGCCGCTTGAAATTGAACATGGCCAAAACAGAGCTTCTTATTTTTCCTCCTAACACCTCCTCTCCCCTTTCTGCTTTCTTAGTCTCTGTGGATAACTCTCTACTCCTCCCTGTTTCCTTGGCTCACAACCTTGGGGTCGTCTGACTCCTCTCTCTCCTGCTCCACACACATCCACTTGATAGCTAAAACCTGCAGTTTCTTTCTCTACAACATCACCAAAATTTGCCCATTCCTTTCTCTCTCAATATTTCTCTCTCATTTACCCAAGCTCCCTGCATTTCAGTCACTTTAACACTGGTTTTCACATAGAGGGTTATTCCTCCAAAATTTTGGCCATCTCTAACTCTCCTAAAGAGACTATATCTTGGTATGGCCATGTCCTATTCATGGGACTCAAACCATTTCTCTTAGGGGCATGTTTACTAATGGTTAATGCGAGTTAAATGCTGCCACGGCCCATAGAAATGAACGGGCTGTGGCAGCACTTAACGCACGTTAACATTTAGCAAACACGTCCCTTAGTAGCTTACCTCAGCCACATCTGCTGCTTTCTCTCTTCATTTACCTCCAAAAAGCTGTTTTTGTTTTCTTTGGTAGGGCTGGGGGGGGGGGGGGTAAATTTTTTGTGCATATACATCCTGGGCCACTCACTCCCCACACTTGTCTTCATCAATGTCCATCTATAACACAAACACTTAACTGCTAAATGGGTGGAAAACATTTTCACATTGCATATATGTCCTACAAATCTTTTACTTATCTTATGCAATGATGCCCATTTTATGCAATAATGATCAACATCAGTGTTTTGGCAGAAGCCTGTGTCGGGGGAATAAGAGGCCAACCTTGAATATAGATGCTTCAGTTTTCAAAATTGCCATTTGGTGCCTACTGATCTCCTGCATTTTTAAAGGGAAGCAGCACATTTCCTATTTCAGGCAACACAGCTGTCTGACATGTCAATAACATGCTAAGCATTCTATTTCAGCATTTAATCCAAGCTGTGCCTCTGCATACATCAGGCAAAAGTTTATTTGTTATAGATGCATATTAATGAAGACAAGCACGTGGCAAAAGATATTCATGCACAGGAAGTTTGAAAAACAAAAACAGCTGTTTGGAAGCAGATAAAGTGTAGTTACTCACCTGTAACAGGTGTTCTCCAGGAACAACAGGAATCAGTTCTCACATATGAGTGATGCTGGTGCCAACAGAACCCGCACAGAAGCATCTCCTCAGCTATCAAAGAAAGCCTTTGGGAGATGCACCACGCATGCGTGGTCCACTTCCCACTCAAGGGTGCCATCGTGCCTCTGTCAAATGACAGTTAAGACAGCCACGGAAAAAATAAAATACAGTAAAAAAGCAAATCCAAGGGGAGGAGGGAGGGCTGTGAGGACTGATTCCTGCTGTCCCCGGAGAACACTTTTTACAGGTGAGTAACTATGCTTTCTCGGGGAACAAGCAGGAAGTCAGTCCTCACATATGGGACTCCACAGCTACAGGCTACTGAGAACCTGTAAAAACGCTATGGCGACCTGCCAAGGGTAAGCTGTGATTAGCAGCAGTCGAGTTCCTGCTGAGAGACTCCCGCAAGACCCAGGTGTCCGGCAGAAAACCAGCACTCCGGTAGCCTGAACACAGAAAGGTTGAAGGCTAGTAGTTGCCTACACCACAAAGAGATTATGGAGTACGGCCTGGCTGAAGGCACTGTCCCATTAAGACTCCCTCCATGCAGTAGTGAGCTGCGAAGGTATGGACCAAAGACTTGCTGGCGGCCCAACAGATCTCCGTCAGGAAGACAGAATGCAGATTTGGCACGAAGTAGCCATGGCCCTGACATGGTGCGCCATCCCCTTCTGGTCCAGTGATATCTACACCTGCTCAGAGGCGAGGGTAATGCAGTCCACCACCCAAGTGGACAGAGTTTGCTTAGTCACTGGGAGACCCAGGCGGCTGGGGTCATAGGACAAAGAGCTGTGGTGGAACTTGGAGTCTGTTGCAGGTAAAAGGACAGGGCTCTCTTACAATCAAGATTGTGGAAAATAGTCTCCATCCTACAGGCATGAGGCCTCGGAAAGAAGGTGGGGAGTACCGCATCCCAAGTGAGGTAGAATGAGGACACCACCTTCGGCAGAAACTTGGGGTGTGTGCGGAGCACCACCCTCTTCTTGTAGAACCTCGTGCAGGGCGATTCCACCAGAGTCTGGAGTTCGCTGACTCTGCATACTGATGTGAGTGCTACCAGGAAGGCGACCTTCCAGGATAGGTACCATAGGTAGCAGGTCACCAAAGGCTAAAATAGAGGCCTAGTGAGCTGTGAGAGCACCACACAAATCCCACTCTGCTGCTGGAAAGTGGACAGGGGGGTTTGGATAACATGAGGCCCCGCAGAAATTGGGACACAAGGGGTTGAGCCAAGAGGGGTTTTCCCCTCAACAGAACAGTGATGTGCTGCAATGGCACTCAGGTGTACTCTGACCAAACTGGACTTCAGTCCCACCTGCAATAGGTGAAGGAGGTACTGGAGTGAGCAGGAGCATGGGTTCACCTGCCTTTCTGCCCACCACACTGAGAATTGGCACCACTTGAAGCTGTATGCCCTTCTTGTGGAGGCCTTACGAGAGGCCAGAAGAATCTCTTCCATGTCCCGTAGGAGGCTGAAGGGGGCTAACACTACCCTTTCAGCCGCCAAGCCGTGAATGAGAGGGACGCCAGGTTGGGGTGTAAGAGAGAGCCCTGCTCCTGTGAGAATAGCCCTGGATCTCAGCCCAGAAGAATTGGCGACACTGCTGAAAGGGAGAGGAGCAGTGGGAAGCAGGGCTGCCTGGGCCACCGAGGGGCTATCAGCATCAGTGATGCTTTGTCGTGCTGGACTTTGAATAGTGTCTTGCTTACCAACTGTGTTGGTGGGAAAGCGTACAGGAGACCTTCTGTCCATAGGATGAGGAACATATCTGCTGCCACCGGGATGGGTGTGGCTGGTGGGAGCAGAATCAGAGCAATTGTGTGTTGTCCGGGCTGGCAAACAGGTCCATCAAGGGGACACCTGTCACGCCCATAGCCCCTTACCACAGTGTGGAGGGGCGTGCTTGTTATAGCAGATTCCACCACTTCAGCAAAGTGCCTGACTGACTGACTTTGAACACACAGGCTCTCTAGGGTACTGGACTCTGGAAGGTTCCCTTATGATGTATTCCCTCTCAGGACTTCTTTCTGCTTGGCAGTTTGGCATAAAGAACAGTCCATGTAAGAATCATCCTCTTCCAGAACTAATTCCTCTTCTCCTAGCTGCATGGGTTCTACTTCTGGCTCAGAGGGCTTAGCTGACTGCCTCCTATAAGGACAAGCGCTGTCTCCAGCAAATCTGTAATTCTTCCCTTAAGACAGGCTTCCAAAACTCATACCTACCTGGGTCAAGGCTTGGTTCAGTGGTTCCTCCCTCATTCTGGCCAGCATGTATTTGAGCTTCCCTGTTTTGTCCTCCAGCATGGGCTCTTGGTTCTCAGGGCTTCAGCTACATTTCTCCTCCAGTAGGCATTCCTACTCCTTCTCCTCTCTCTTCCTGAATATTCTGTCCTAGCTTTAAACCTCCCAGGCTCTAACCCTGCCCTTTCTCCTTTCAGGTGTTGCAAATCAGTCTGCCTCTTGGCAGCTGAGTAATGGGGAAAGGCAGTGACGTAAGGGTTCCTTACTCTGAGCTTGCTTTCCCCCTCCTTCTCACCACTAGGGACACTCTGCAACCTATTGCATCCTGGTACAATCTCGTTTCTAGGTACAACTGAGGTTTTGTATCTCTGACCTGGCAATACAGGTCCCCTGATCAGGGTAAATGCCCCCTCTTTATCCTCGTTTCCTTGGCCCTGATAAGCTCCATTATCACACACCCCAGAGATGAAACAGCCATAAGGCTACCACTGGATCCAGGTGCCACTCTTGGGGCTGGAGAACCCTGCTCAATTTGTCCACCAGGGCATTGTCCTGGCCTTGAAAGTACATCATCCTTAGGAGCATCAGTCTGCATGCAGCATAGCAGCAGAGGGCTACCGCCTCTTAGCAGAGGGGGTATGACTCTGTTCCTCTGTTAGTTCACGTAGAACATTGCGACCTGGTTATCGGTCTGAATCAGCACAGAGTAATTTTGGAGCTGGTGGCGGAAGTCTCCGAGAGCTATATATATTGCCCGGAGCTCTAGCAGGTTGATTTGCATCCAGAATTCCCTCTGGGATGAAGCAACCTTACGTCTGGAGGCTCCTGCAATATGATCTCCAACCTATTAGAGAGGCACCCATAGTGAGAACTTCTGGGGGTTGGATGCCTGTAAGGGCATCCTGGCTTGAAGGTGAGATGGAATCTGCCACCATCCAAGAGAGTCTGTCAGCTGATGGGTCACTTTTACTCTGTCCCCGAGCCTGCCTGTGGCTTCTGTCCACTGAGATCAGAGGCATCACTGTGCTGCCCTCATATGCAGGCGTGCATATGGGGCCACGTGGACTGTGGAGGCCATGTGTCCTAACAGGTGGAGTAGGAGCCAGGCAGGTAGCATCCGGCGTTGATGTACCTCTGCAACTAACTCCCAGAGGGAGGAAGGCTTTTGCCTGGAGGGTATCTACTTTCGCCCCTATGAACTCTCGGCACTGGGCCATTGTGAGGAGGAACTTGGAGTAGTTTATGACAAACCCAGGTGCTGCAGGGCGTTGATGGTGTGCCTCTGCAGCCATATCCCTCTTTATGAGCTAGTCATCCAGATAAGGAAAGACAAAGGTTCCTTGGAGCCAGAGGTGGGCTGCGACCACCGCAGGGCACTTTGTGAAGACCCTTGGTGACGAGGCCAAACCAAAGGACAGCACCCTGTATTGGTAGTGCTGTCCCCCCCACCATGAACAGGAGATATTTTCTGTGGCTAGGATGAATTATGATGCTTAGTGTAGGCATCCTTTAGGTCTAAGGAGCGTAGCCAGTCTCCCTGCTGGAGGAATAGCAGCAGTGTCCCAAGGGAGAGCATCTTGAACTTCTCCCTGACCAGAAACCTATTGAGCTCTCGCAGGTCCAGGATGGGCCTGAGGCCCCCTGTCCTCTTGGGGACGAAGAAATACCTGGAGTAGAAGCCTGTACCCCAGAGATGTTTTGGCACTGGCTCCACTGCTTTGTCGTTGATTAAGCCTGCTAGCTCAAGGAGGAGCAGGGTCTGGTGAAGGAGAGGCCTGGTGGGTTCTCCTGGGAAATACGAGAGTGGTGCCCATTGTAGGTTGAGGAGTAAACCCTCTTTGACCACTTGTAGCATCCAGATATCGGTGGTGGTGGCTGTCCACTTGTGGGCAAAAAGGGCTAGGCACCCGCCTGTGAGCAGCAGAGGACCCCTGGGGGTAGGAACGTCGTGCCCAGGCAGTCAAAAGCTCCCCCCCCCCCAGGTTGGGCCAGGGCCAGCGCCTGGACTTCGGGCCCTTTTGTTTTCTGGGACCATGTCTCTGGCCTTTCTGTTGCTGGCCCTGATGAGGGGCCGGGAATGCCTGGAAGTGCAGTGTATCACTAAAGCCCCCTTTCTTCCTCGGAAAGAAGGGCTTTTTCACAGGGCTTTCTTCCAGGGTTGCAAAGAGGCCTTCTTTGAAAGCCTGGTTCTCATCACAAACTCTGTCTCTATCTCTGCTGCCTTATCCGCAATGGGCTTCCTGAATAGGTTCTCGCCTATGCAGGGGACAGTTTGTCCCACTTAATTGCAGCCATGCCTGGTGTCGTGTCATCATAGGCTGCTCAGGACAAAAACTTCGAGCATTCTTTTACCGCCAAGATCAGGGTTTTGAACCTCTGTAGAGGTTCCTCATCGAGGCTTGCAGAGAATCCACCAAGCTCCTTCGACAGTTCCTTTACCTACATGCCGATCTAGAGCTGGTAGGACTGGATCTGGCTGAGGACATCAAGGGTTTGGGCCTCCCTGCAGGGTGGCACAGACGAATCAGGGATTTTTTTTTTTCACTTTTAAGCCAGCACATGGAGTTGTGGGGAAGCTGGATCTTTTGGAACCCAGGTTTCGGCCTACTGGGTACATGGTGTCAAGGTGCCTACTAACAACTGGTACGGACGCCGGTGTTTCCCACATCTGGAGGACAAGGTGGTCGAGGAGTGGGGGCACCGGGACCATAAGCGTTTCCTTTGGGGTGCCTCATATTGGAGTATCTCCAATCCCTCGGTGCAAGGGTCCTCCTCAGCCTCATTCTCAATGAGAGCCTTGGCCATGTCCTGCACAAAATTCAAGGAACACAACATCCTCGAGGGGGGAACAGCATTAGGTCGTTGGGGGGAGATGTGTCCGAGGGTACATCTCAATGTTGCCTCATGTCTAGGAACTCTTTGTTCTCGGTCTCCCATTCAGACTAGAAGTCTGAGTATGAGTCAGACATCGCAAACTCTGAAGGATCATCAGTCCGAGCCGCAGGTGCTCATCAGGGAGGACCAGTATCCCAAGGAATGGGACAGAGACCTCATCTAGCGCCAGGGGCTCTCTCGAGGCTGGTGGCGCTCAAGGACCTATTTGACGTCCAGGAAAACCCTCAATGTCAAGGGTCCCATCACTGGGGCGGATGAATCAGACAAGTTGGACATGAACACCCGCTGCACACCACTAGGACAGATATACTGCTTTCTAGGGATGCCATTCTGGTCTCCATACCAGTTGGCTCCACAGCCTTCAACATGGGCACTAAAAACTTCGGGCCCGGCATCGGCCTGTTGATGGGGAGTCCTTGATGAGAATGGCCTTGGAGGCCTGAGGCCGGTCAGCAGATGCAGATGACTCTTTATGTGGCAGCTTGGAAGGCTGCTCCTGCCCCGAATCCTCTGACTCACACCTGGGATTGTGGGTCCTGGGGTGGGATCTTCCCGGATTCATCCTCTGAGGCGATCTTTGAGGGTTGTTTGTTCTTGTGCTCCACCTCCAGGGGGATTTCCGCTCGGAGGAACTGCTGCTGCGGGTCTCAGAGGAGGTTCTGGCTTCGCAGGACACCAAGGTATCGGAGGGGGCTCCAGAGAATGGAGTCACCAGAGACACCAGTGCAGAGTCTTACTTCTGAAAAATGTTTCCTACTGCTGATGGCGGCTCTTTAAGGCCTTTGAAATCATGGTTCTGCAGAGGTCGCGGTCAGAGTCGTCGTGCTCCAGGCCAAGGCATCGGAGGCAGTTGTGTGGGTCGGTGAGTGACATCATTTTGTCACACTGGTCACACTTTTTGAAGCCATTGGAGGCCACTGGAAAAAGGGGATCCCTGCCGTCCAGCAGGGGTCTAAGGCCTTCAACTGAAAAACAGCACGAATGCTAGTAGAGGAACATTTCGATGAAAAAATGAGAAAATGAATAGACAAACCCGAGGAGCTATGCAGAGGCGAGCAGGAAGGAACCGAATAAAACTTAATATAAATCAGACTTTTTCCAGAGAAAACTGGATAACATCCGATGGGCTCCGCGGAAAAAAGGAGACTGAGGCAAGATGGCAGTCTTGGGCGGGAAGTGGACCACACATTCATGGTGCACATCCCAAAGGCTTTCTTTAAAAGCTGGGGAGATACTTCTGCACGGACTCCGTCAGTGATGACATCACCCATATGTGAGGGCTGACTTCCTGCTTGTTCCCGGAGAAAGTAGCTTATCACAGCTTCATCTGCTGCTCTACGTGGCCATTGCCTCTTTTTTTAAATATTAACATTCAGGAAGTGTAAAGAACACAGGGGGAAAAGCTGCACATGTGAAAGCACACACATATTTTCACCCACTGTAAGGAGCAAGGATTTTACCCTGGGGGATCTTTTTGGGTAACTACTAAGAAGTAGATAGTCAATAGATTTGCCCAGGTAACTTTGGGGGTGATACCCCAACAAATCTTTGGCCTAATTCCCTGCTATTCACTAGCAGTGCAGTATTTAGCCATTTAAGAAGTACGGGCATTGGGGATGTTTCTAGAGCACAGCAAACCTTGGTCTGGCCACTGCTGATCTTTAGTGTTGTCCGGGCTAAGTTGATCAGCTGAGGTAAACAACCAAAACAGGCTGTAAGCTTTCTGGATAACTTTACCATGTGCTTGATTGCTGAATATTGCCTTTTTATAGTTACAATGAGCTCATACTGTAAAGAGTTCATTAAACAAACATCAGAGCAAACTGATGACTCAGGGGTCAGAGCTAAAAGGAAAAATACTGAAATAATAGGGATTCCCAAGGAACAGATTAACAATTTTTTCCAATGTACTTTAAAAGCAATTTGGGAAAAGTAAACAGAAGCTCACTACACAGAAGGAAAACAAACATTCAAGCCTAAAAACGACTATTATTCCTCCTTTCTGTATTTGTAATTGTAAAATTCCTTTTCCCTGTGTGCTATTCTCCAGGACCAAGCAGAAAGTCAGTCCTCACATATGGGTGACGTCGGCGCACGAGAGCTCCGTCGGCGGAGCATTTCCCCAGCTTTCAAAGAAAACCTTTGGGAATGCAGCGCGCATGTGCGGTCCCCTTCCCGCCCAAGGGTGCCATCTTGCTCAGTCTTCTTTTTTCCGTGGAGCCCGACGGACGTATGTCGTTGTCACCTGGTAAAAAGTTGATTTTTCCTGCGGTTGATTCGTGTTTTTTTGCCCGGTTCGACACCGGTTCCCCTTCCCGCCTGGGCCCGGTACACAGGTATCGAGCCCAGAGCTAGTTTTTCAGTTTTTGTCCTCCATGACTAGCGTTCCTGCTTTTTTCTTTTTTTCACTGGCAGCCCGGTCTTTTGACCTTGCAGGGGCCCTTTTTCCCCTGATGGCTGCCAGCGGGTTCAAGAAGTGTGATCGGTGCAAGAAGCTGATGTCTCTCACCGACACACATGACTGCTGCCTCCGGTGCCTCAGGGCCGACCATGACCCGGTGGTCTGTGTCCCGTGTGGCAATATGTCGTCTAAGGCGCTGAGGAGCCGTCAGCATCAGCATGAAAGACTTTTTTCTGACTCCGCGTCTGGCCGGGCCCGGACCTCGTCAGAGGCCTCGACATCTCGGGAGTCCGAACCTGAGCACCGTCAAGGCTCCTCTGAAAGGGGGTCTCCTTCTCGGGAAAACAGAAGGAAGAAGAAACCCACGAGGGCGGCGTTGGCGTACGCTCTAGGCCCCTCGAGGGCCAGGTCGCATAGCCCCGATCGCCGTCCTGGGTCCTCGGAGTAGGAGAGGCCTGCCAAGTTGCCTTGAGTGGAGCCGGAGTCCCCAAGTCACGTGAGTGTTGTTGTCCTCGTAGACTCCCCTCTGGGGGAGCCGACGTCGGGCCCGAGTCGGGGGCTGCTGAGTCTCCTGAGCTGAGTCTCAGGCTGACGGCCTTGGAGAGCAGCTTGGCTGCCTTCATGGAGCAGCAGCAGGTACTGATCGCCGGTTTCACCAGTGCATGTGCCCCGACCACCAGGACCTCGATGTCCAAGTCGACCCCGGAGGCCGAGCCGATGATCCTCAAAGTCGATGCGGTCTTGAGTCGATCCTCGGCCAAGGTCCCCCTCAGGGCCGAGGTCATCGACGCTGGTGCCCTCGGCGTCGGGGCGGATGGCATCGATGCCCGCCCGGCGCCGCTCGATTTCTCCTCGGAGGGGTCCGAGTGGGAGACTGAGGATGAGGAGTCCCCGGACACTTTCCGGACCTGTTGCATCCCTTCGGTCTCACCAGAGTCAGAGCCTCAGAGACGGTCCCCACCGGAGGATACCCAGTTCTCGGACTTCATGAGGGACATGCCAAAGTCTTGGCCTTCCCCGCAGATCCTGAGGAGGAGCCTGGAGCAGAGGAGCTCGAGGCCCTCCAGTATGACTCTCCGCCTAAGGTGGCCTTTACTGTACTGGTTCCTCCAATGCTGGAACAGCTGCTCTCCCGCATGTGGGAGGCACCGGCCTCGGTGCCGGTTCTCAGCAAATGGGTCGATTCCATTTATTGAGTCCGTAAGAGCCCTGGGTTCCAGAAGGCACAGCTACCGCACCACTCCATGGTTGTGGAATCGGCCATGCATCGTCTGAAGAGTCAGAAGATGCACTCCTCGGTGCCCCCCGGCCAGGAGGCCCGGAACCTGGATGCTCTCAGTAGAAAGTGCTTCCAGGGCTCTATGCTGGTTTGCCGTGTCCAGACTTGCCAGCTGTACATGGGCATGTACCTCCGAGACCTGGCAAAGGAGATTGCCGGGTTCTCAGCTGGCCTCTCCGGGGAACCTTTGCAGAGGTTTAAGGCTTTGTCATCAGGGATTCGAGAGTGCTCAAAGTTTATCTCTCAAGCAGCCTATGATGGCTTCGAGGCTTCGGCCCGAGTAGCCGCGGCTGGCATCGGCGCACGCCGTCAGGCCTGGCTACAGTCATCGGACCTCGAGCCATAGGTACAGGACAAGTTGGTCGATGTCCCTTGCTGAGGTGAGAACCTTTTTGGCAAACCCATGGCTGAAAAGGCTGCAGAACTCGAGTCTGAGACTCTCACCAGGACAAGGCTGTCCAGGAAAACTTCTGCCCCTTCTCAGAAGGGGGGCTCGGGGAAAAAGCCCTTTTACCCGAGGAAGGTTACTGCCTACAAATCCTACCCTCAGTTTCAGGCCTCTACAGCTCCCCATCAGGGTCAGCAGGCCAGGGGGCAGGGACATGGGCCCCATAGGCAGAAAACCCCCAAACCATCAGCTCCGGCTCCTGCACAGCAGGGAGCAGGGTTTTGACTCCCACTACATAGCCTCTCTCCTCCTCAGCTGGCTCCCCTCAGCACAGGAGGCCGGCTGACACTGTACGCCCACAGGTGGTCAGCCTTAACAGGGGATACCTGGGTACTGAGCATAGTCCAAAAGAACTATTTGCTCCACTTCAACCAGTTACCCCCCCCCCTCCTATTTTCCAGGGGAGCCTCCAAGACTCCCTCTGCACAGGAACCTCCTCCTTCAGGAGTTGGTAAGTCTTCTAAAGGAGCAGGCGGTGGAACTGGTGCCTCACCACCTGATAGGGCAAGGCTTCTATTCCAGGTACTTTCTTGTACCAAAGAGGACTGGAGGCTTCAGGCCCATCCTAGATTTGCGAAATCTCAACAAGTTCCTGGAGAGGGAAAAGTTCAGGATGCTTACCCTTGGAATACTGCTGCCCTACCTGCAGCAGGGAGATTGGCTATGCTCCTTAGACCTGAAGGATGCTTATACTCACATCCTCATTCATTCAGACCATAGACAATATCTCAGATTTGTAGTGGGAGGCAGTCATTTTCAATACAGAGTACTTCCATTTGGCCTCACCTCCGCCCCCAGAGTTTTCACCAAGTGCCTGGAGGTGGTGGCGGCCTATCTCAGAAACCAGGGCATCTTTGTCTTTCCATACCTGGACGACTGGCTCAGAGGTCAGTCTCCACAATAGGCCAGACAGGCCACCCTTCACACTGTTTCTCTTCTCCAGCATGTAGGCTTCGTAATAAACTTCGCAAAGTCCACTTTGCTCCCCTCACAGGATATGGAGTTCATAGGGGCAAGATTGGATACCCTCCAGGCGAAGGCTTATTTGCATGAGAACAGGGCCCACAGACTGATGGCTTTGGCCAAACAGTTCCACAGCAGTTCTCTGATCTCCGCCAGAAACTTCCTAAGGCTCTTGGGTCACATGGCATCCATGGTCCATGTAACTCCGAATGCCCATCTGCACATGCGACCTGCTCAGTGGTGCCTCAGAACTCAGTGGGTGCAAGCCACAGGCGACTTGAAAGACAAGATAAGGCTGTCCAAACTGCAGGCAGCCTCCCTACGGTGGTGGCTGCATCTCCCAAACCTGGTCCAGGGGATGCCTTTTCGGGCGCCTCCACACACACACAGGTGCTGACAACCAATGCTTCCCTTCAGGGCTGGGGTGCACATTGCCAGGGGGCTTGCACTCAGGGCCTCTGGTCTCCTTAGGAGTCCACAAAGCAGATCAATCTGTTGGAGTTGCGAGCTATCCGCTTAGCTCTACAGACTTTCTCTCACGTCCTCTCACACTAATCTGTCTTAGTTCAGACAGACAATTAAGTGGCAATGTTCTACGTGAACAAGCAAGGGGGCACAGGCTCCAAACTTCTGTGTCAGGAGGCACAGGCCCTGTGCTCCTTGGCAATCAAACACAACATGTTTCTCAAGGCAGTTTATCTGCCTGGCCAGGAAAATTCCCCAGCAGACAGATTGAGCAGGATTCTACAGCCTCACGAATGGCAGTTGAATCCTCTGGTGGTCCAAGGGATCTTTCTAAGATGGGGTCTTCCAACCATCGACCTCTTTGCGAGTCCACTGAACCGTCAGCTACCCAGGTTCTGTTCCGGGCAACCACATCCTCTCCGAATAGCAGCAGATGCGTTTCTAATCTCTTGGTCCACGGGCCTACTGTAAGCGTTTCCTCCCACACCTCTAGTGGCCCACACTTTGTTCAAGGTTCTTCAGGACAAGGCCTCAGTGATTCTGGTAGCCCCCAGATGGCCGAGGCAACCATGGTTTCCACTCCTTCTGCAGTTGGCAGTGGACACTCCAATCCCTCTGGGGGTGCAGCCCGATCTATCTCAGGATCAGGGATCTCTCCTGCACCCCAACCTCAGGTCCCTCAATCTGATGGCCTGGCTGCTGAATGGGTAGTTCTATCCCCCTTACCTCTACCTAAGGAAGTGGAAGAGGTGGTTTTGGCCTCTAGGAGGCAATCCACCCGGAAATCCTATGCCCTCAAGTGGCGTAGGTTCTCCACCTGGTGTACTCAGCACCAGAAGGATCCTTTTTCGTGCCTGGTACCAGTGGTGCTGCAGTATCTGCTTCACCTGTCAGACCTAGGCCTTAAATCCAACTCTGTTCGGGTCCACCTCAGTGCTCTATCGGCACATCACTCACAGGTAGAGGGCCAATCTCTGTTGGGTCACCCCTTGGAGTCCCGCTTCCTCAGAGGCCTGCTTTTGCTCAAACCTCCGATCTGTCCACCAGCCACTGAGTGGGATTTGAATGTGGTCTTGCACTAACTTACTTGCCCACCGTTTGAGCCGATGGCTACCTGTCACTTACGCTTCCTTTCCTGGAAGGCATTGTTCTTAGTGGCTCTTACCTCGGCCAGGCGTGTGAGTGAATTACAAGCTCTGGTTTCTAATAGACCGTACACACCCTAAGTTCCTTCCGAAGGTTGTCTCCTCCTTCCACCTCAATCAGGAGGTGGTTCTTTCAACCTTCTATCCCCAGGCCGCATGCCACCAGGGCTGAAACAGTCCTGCATACCCTGGACTGTAGAAGGGCGTTGTCCTTTTACATCAACCGTACGCAGGGGCATCAAAGGGCTCCTCAGCTCTTCGTATCTTTTGACCCTAATAAAATGGGATTGCCTGTCTCCAAGCATACACTGTCCCTTTGGGTAGCGGATTGTATCGCCTGGGCGTACAGGGCAGCCGGCCTCTCCTTGCAGGGTCGAGTCACGGCCCATCGTGTCAGGGCAAAGGCCGCGTTAGTAGCTCACCTCCACTCTGTTCCGTTGGCAGACATCTGCTGGGCCGCTACTTGGTCTTCAAGCCAGACTTTTGCGGCCCACTACTGCCTCGAGATGGAGTCCCGTAGGGACAGTGCTTTCGGACAGGCGGTACTCCGTAATCTCTTTGAGGTTTAGGCAACTCCTACCCTCCGGCCCTTGTGTTGGGCTACCATACGGGGGCGTTCTCAGAAAGGATTCTTTCACGGATGCTGACGAGCTAGAGGGAGCTTATTTTTCAGCTTGGGTTCCCGGTAGCCTAAAGCTGGGGAGTCCCATATGTGAGGACTGACTTCCTGCTTGGTCCTGGAGAAAGAGTAGTTACTCACCTGTAACAGGTGTTCTCCAGGAGCAGCAGGAATCAGTCCTCACGACCCTCCCTCCTCCCCTTGGAGTTGCAGTCATATGATTCATTTTGTGTTTTTGCTGTCTTTTCGCTATGTCATCAGACTGAGCAAGATGGCACCCTTGGGCGGGAAGGGGACCGTGCATGCGCGCTGCTTTCCCAAAGGCTTTCTTTTAAAGCTGGGGAAATGCTCCGCACGAGGGCTCCGTCGGCGCCGACGTCACCCATATGTGAGGACTGATTCCTGCTTCTCCTGGAGAACACCTGTTACAGGTGAGTAACTACTCTTACTTGTAAATCCCAACATGAGTGAGACACACTGAGAAGGCATTCTTCACATAGCAGTTTTGGAACGATTTAAAGATCTCATCTCTTTGATATGATCTGATTAAATTAACATCCTGCTGTTACAAAAGCATCCCAGTGGTTACAATAAAACATGATAAAAATTACAAAATATAATACTGAACTACAAAAATATAGCAAATACAAACACGAGCAGCAAGAATAAAATATATATATTTATCCACCCCCAACTAATCCATCCTCAATCTTATTTTCATAATAAAATAGATTAATAGATCAAGCCATGCAGAGAAAGTATAAACTAGTAGGAAATGTCAAACATTATAATGAACACACCACCACCACCCTTCTTCTGTCCTGCACCCTAGTTTGAGGTAATGCAGAGCAGTGCGTAACCTTTGAGTACCCGTGCCCAAGTCTCACACCCTCCAGTGCAAATTTCCTTTCAGAGGGGGTGGATGGTGGTAGGCCTTTAGCATGCACACATATTCAAAGGCCTGCCGCACATAACTGCGGCTTAGGCACTGCACTGCTGGTGGGACTGGCGACATGTCACACCGCCACCTCCACCCTGTTGACCTAGGATGCTGCCTAGCACTCAGAGTGGTAGGGCTGGCCTTGTCTGGCACAACTGTCAGCAGTATTTCCCTTCACAGCAAAGAGAACTTCTCTGGGTTTAGCCTTCACTTGAACAGTGTAAACAACTGTGCTACTAAACTAAGATGTTGATTCACATGTGCCACAGCAGGCATCTGTTCTTCAGGCACATACACTATGAGCTGAATATCATCCGCGAATATTTAAAATACACCTCAAAGTCCTCAATGCTATTAGTCGGGGGAGCTGAACATAGATTACAAAAAACTGCAGAAAACAAACACTGCCTGCACACCGCATCATGGATGGGGCAAGGAACTGAAAATTTCAATATCATCCACTATCTTTCAAAAAGAAAAAAAAAAAAGTTAATCCACCTTGAGATGCTTTCTTAAATGCCAAGTTCTTGCAAGCGTTGCAGCAATAGGTCATGGTGGATGGTATCAAATGCTGCTGAAATATCCAACTGAATCCAAAGGCCATCAAAACAGTGATAGGGACTTTCTCCTAATACTATTTACCACAGCCAGCAGCATTGTCTCCATGTTATACTATTACCTAAAACGTGATTGAACTGGGTGAAAAGGTTATACAAATGGACAGTTGATAGAGTGAACAGTACATAATCTTTGCAATAAACCACAGTTACTTACCTGTAACAGGTGATCTCTGGGAACAGCAGGAATAAGTCTTCACATATGGGTACGTCAGTACCGACGGAGCCTGCGCGGGAACGCTCCCCAGCTTCCCAAAAAGGAAAGCTGTTGGGAGCATCCCACAGCGCCTGCGCGCTGCCTTCCCGCCTTTCCTAACCGCCTCTCCTCAGTTCGAGTTTTAAAGCTGAGACAAAAGAGAGAGAGAGGAAAGGAAAGACAGATAGAGAGATACAACTCCTAGCGGAGGTGGGAGGGTTGTGAAGACTTATTCCTGCTGTTCCCAGAGATCACCTGTTACAGGTAAGTAACTGTGCTATCTCCAGGAACAAGCAGGAATGAGTCTTCACATATGGGGACTCCCTAGCTAAGATGCCTGGGAGATCCCCAAGGATATGAGACCCTGGGAAGGGTTCTACCTCCTCCTATGGATCTCAGGCATCTATCCAGGGATGGAGGGTAGGAGTTGATTAAGAATGGAACAGGTGTTTGAGAACAGCCTGACCTAACAAGGCATCCCGGCGGGAGTCCTTGTCCAAGCAGTAATGGGCAGTGAAGGTATGAACCGAGGCCCAGGTGGCTGCTCGACAGATGTGGTCGATGGACACAGAATTTAGATGAGCCATAGAGGCGGCCATGGCCCTCACATTATGAGCTGTGACATGGCTCTCCAGAGAAAGGTTCTTACTCTGGTAGGCGAAAGAAATACACTGAGCAATCCAATTGGACAGCGTCCTCTTAGAGACTGGAAGTCCCAAATGAGAGGGATCAAAAGCAACAAAGAGCTGGGAAGACTTCCTATGTTGCTGTGTCCTTTGTAAGTAAAAGGCAAGAGCTCTTTTACAATCCAGAGTATGAAGATTCTTCTCTGCACTTGATGCATGAGGAGCTGGAAAAAAGACAGGTAAATATACCTCTTGATTAAGATTAAAAGGTGAGACCACTTTAGGCATAAAGTGTGGATTGGTCCTAAGGACTACCTTATCATGATGGAACCTTGTATAAGGTGGATTAGCCACTAAGGCCTGCAGCTCACTGATGCGGCTAGCTGAGGTGACTGCAATGAGGAAAATAACCTTCCTGGAAAGAAATTTCAAGGAGGTGGTGGCTAAGGGTTCAAAAGGAGGCTTTATAAGCTGACCAAGAACCAGATTTAAATCCCATGCCACCGGAGGAGGCCTAATGGAAGGTTTAGTTAAAGTTAGGCCTCTCGTGAATCTTGCAATAAGAGGATGAGAGGAAATAGGTTGTCCATTGATAGGCTTAAGGGATGCTGCAATAGCACTCAAATGGACCCTTACTGAATTCGTCTTAAGGCCTGCATTGGAAAGATGCAGGAGGTATTCCAATAGAGAATTCAAAGGTAGTGCTAGAGGGTCGAGACCCCTTTCAGCACACCAAATGGAAAATCTTTTCCATTTAAAAGCATAGGAACGCCTAGTGGAAGGTTTTCTGGAAGCATGGAGAATATCCTTCACTTGTTGAGAAAGATTCCAGCCTTGAAGGTCTAGGCCTTCAGTAACCAAGCTCTGAGGTGAAGGGACTTGGGGTTTGGGTGCCACAAAGTCCCCTCCTCCTGGGACAGAAGGTCTGGAGCAGCTCCCAAGTCCAGGGAGGGGGCTTGGGAGAGATGCAGAAGTAGAGGGTACCACACTTGGCGTGGCCAGCGTGGAGCTATGAGGATCATAGATCCCTGATCCCTCTGGAGTTTGAACAGAGTCTTGGGAATCAAGGGAATGGGTGGAAAGGCATACAGGAAGCCCTGACCCCAGTGAAGGAGGAAGGCATCCTTGGCCTGAACTCCCTGACACGGAATTCTGGAACAGAACTGGGGAAGTTTGGCATTCCACAGACTTGCAAAGAGGTCTATGTCCGGGGTTCCCCATTCTTGGAAGATTCTGAGTACCTGATCTATGTGCAGGGACCATTCGTGTGGGAGCAGAACTCGACTGAGTCTGTCTGCCCAAGAGTTTTGGATTCCTGGGAGGTATACTGCCAGGAGATGGATTTGATGCTCTCTGGCGAAGGCCCACAATCTTAAAACTTCGTTGCAAAGCGACAGAGAGCCAGTTCCTTCTTGCTTGTTTATGTAAAACATGGCTACTTGATTGTCCGTATGAATGAGGACTGTCTTGTAGCTGAGCAGGGTATGAAAGACCTTGAGAGCTAGAAAGACTGCTCGAAGCTCCAAGTGATTGATATGAAGGAAGGTCTCCTGTGGGGACCAAGTGCCCTGAGTGGATGAGCTCCCCAACCTGTTTGGGAGGCATCTGTTGTGAGGGTTGCTTGGGGCAACAACTATTGGAAGGGGGACCCCAGCAACAGATTTTGAGTGGATATCCACCATTGGAGAGACCAAAAGAGACGTTTGGAGGTTGCTATTTGGTCTGAGAGAGCTCCTGATGCTTGAGTCCACTGGGTGGACAAAGTCCATTGGGCTGCTCTCATATGTAGGCGAGCATAGGGTACCACATGCACTGTGGAAGCCATGTGGCCTAGCAGTTGCAGCATCTCCCGGGCAGTTAAGTGGCTCTTTGACTGAATCTGAGAGGCTAACTGCACTAAACGTTGGCAACGGGCCTGAGGAAGGTAGGCCCTTGCAGTGGTAGTATCCAACCAGGCCCCTATGAATTCTAGGGACTGAGTGGGGGTGAGCTGAGACTTTGGGAGGTTTACCACAAGTCCCAGATACTGCAAAATGCGTCTTGTGCGGTTCAGGGAAATCTGGGCCTCTGACTGAGATGGAGCTCGGATGAGCCAGTCGTCCAGGTATGGGAATACAAATATTCCCAAAGTGCGTAGAAATGCAGCTACTACTGCCATGCATTTGGTGAACACTCTTGGAGCGGAGGCCAGACCGAAAGGAAGCACCCTGTATTGGTAATGCTTTCCTTGGAAAAGAAAACGGAGGAACCTTCTGTGAGATGGATGGATGAGGACATGTGTGTACGCATCCTTGAGATCTAGAGAACAAAGCCAATCCTGACTTTGAAGGTATGGAAGGAGAGTGCCCAGAGAAAGCATCTTGAACTTCTCCTTGCATAGAAATTTGTTCAATTCCCTGAGATCTAATATGGGTCTGTATCCCGCTGTCTTCTTTGGAATGAGAAAATAGGGGGAGTAAAACCTTGACCCTTGTTGAAGGGGAACCTCTTCTATTGCCCCTTGGGCAAGAAGGGTAACCACCTCTTGACCAAGAAGGTCGAGAAGAGAAGAGATGTGGGAGAATTGAAGTGTCTCACCATGGTGTGGGGAGGAAGGTCTGAGAAATGAAGTTTGTAGCCCTCTCTTATGATGGAGAGGGTCCACTGCTCTGATGTAATCTGCTTCCATTTGGGAGCAAAATGAGCTAACCTTCCTGGAATGGTGAGAGGTTCTGGCTGTTTTAAAGCCAGAAAGGCTAAGTTCTCTAGCATCAAGTCAAAAACCCTGAGGAGGTTGGGTCTGCTGAGTTGCAGCATCCCCTGTAGTCTTAGGCCTGGCCTGTTTAGGTTGCTGACGCTTAGTAGCAAAGCGACCTGTAGAGGATTGTTGGCCAGAAGCAGAAGGGAATCTGCCCTTTTTGAAAAAAGACTTCTTGAAGGGTTTTTTCTTGGCAGGAATGGAGGTTGACTTTGAAAGTCTATCCAGAGCAGAATTTTCTGCATCCATTTGAGTGGCTTTTATTTGCCATTCTTTGCCAAACAGGTTTTCACCTGTACAGGGAAGATTTCCTAAGCCATCTTGGACCCAGGGTTCTAAATCAGAAGCTTGGAGCCAAGCAATTCTGCAAGCAGCTATGGCAATGCCAGAAGCTCTGCTGGCACCTTCAAAGGAGTCAAAGGCTGCCCGGTTGGAAAACTCTGAAATGTCTTGAGTATGCTTAAGCCAAATGAGGAATTCATCCCTTTTATCTTCTGGTAGAAAAGGGAGGAAAGTGTGCAGTTTATCTGCAACCTCCTTTAGAAACATACCCATGTAAAGACTATAGGAGTTGATTCTGGCAATGAGCATAGTGGCTTGGAAGATTTTTCTACCAAAAGCATCCAAGGTCCTGCATTCTCTTCCTGGAGGAGTAGAAGAGTGTTTCTTTGTACTCTTTATCCTCTTCATAGCTGACTGCACCAAAATGGGATGGTGAGGAAGCTGTGTTTTATGAAAACCAGGACAGGGAGGGACACGATACATAGTGTCCAATCTGCGAGAATGAGGAGAGATAGTGAGAGGAGTCTCCCATAAATCAATCATGTGTTCATAAAAAATCTCATGAATTGGTAAGGTGACTGCCTCTTTAAGAGCCTTAGAATAACCCAAAATATCTAATTTTTTTGCTCTAGGCTCTGATTCAGAGGATACTGAAATAGAAAGTCCTTTAGCTACTTCTCTTATGAAGTCTTGAAAGGACAAGTCCTCTGGAGGAGACATTCTTCTTTTTGGAGAAGGCGGCTCTTCAGGAAGGGCTATAGATACTTCAGCAGACTCCTCTGATGTATCAGAATCACCAGAGGAATCAAAGTACCGTCTGTCAGGGTGCTCTTCTAACGCTCGGTATGCATATCGAGCAGTATCGACATCGGGTGTCATCGGTACCGGATCGGTACCGATGAGCAGCCCTGGACAAGGAACCGCTGCAGTCGGTATCCTGGTCGATGCTGATGCAGTCGGTACCGGTATCGGTGCTGGTGCCGGTACCCAAGTCGATACCGACAACGGAGTTTGTTGTGGTATCAACGGCGTCGCAGCTTGAATGAAGGCACTGATAGCCTGCTGCATGGACAGAACATTCTGATCCATCGACGCCATGAATGCCTGGAACTAGGTACTGGAAGGTTGTGCCGGTACACCAGAGCATTCTAACAGGTGATCGGTCGAGGCCATGCCATCGATGTCAACCTGTAACCCCATAGGTGGAGCTTTGGAAGCTGGAGCTTCCCGCCGAGGTTGTTTTGCCGGTGCAGGATCCTCGAGGGCAAGCCCGGAGGCATCTCGATGCTTAGAGGGAGATCTACCCTTCGAGGACTGGCTGGATTTATGTTTGGTTACCTGAGATCCATTGGGGGAAGAAGCAGCCCTGGAAGACGTCGATGCCACCGAAGCTGCATCAGCGGGAAACAGCACATGGAGCTTAGCTGCTCGGTTCTGTAAACCCCGCTTAGACATCAGAGAGCAGGACGGACAATCAGAAATGGAGTGTTCAGGACCCAAACATTTAAGACACCATTCATGGGTGTCTGTAACAGAAATAGTACCACTGCACTTAGTGCATTTCTTAAACCCGGAGGCTGGTTTTTCCATGAGGAAAATTTCTTGTGAGGCCTAAGGCCCAAAGAGAAAAATACACTAAGTGAGGGAAAAATATATAGTTTTTGGTTTTTTTTGTTTTTTTTTTAAAGAAAAGAAAGAAAAGACCGGCGGTACCGGTCCGGAGTTGGGGAAGGCAGACACGCGACCAAAGAAATAAAACAAAACAAAGAACTTCTTCAGCGGTGACAGGGCTCGACCTGCTGGCTCCGCGGCAAAGAAGAACTGAGGAGAGGCGGTTAGGAAAGGCGGGAAGGCAGCGCGCAGGCGCTGTGGGATGCTCCCAAAAGCTTTCCTTTTTGGGAAGCTGGGGAGCGTTCCCGCGCAGGCTCCATCGGTACCGACGTACCCATATGTGAAGACTCATTCCTGCTTGTTCCTGGAGATAAGGAGGGTTTGACAGGCAGATAATTCATTAATGTATCCTAAGTGACCTGACAGCTGTTTTTAAACATTTCTGAAATATCCTTGACCCATTCACTAAATGGGTCAAGAAAGGAAGAGATTCCGTAGACACTGTCTTTGCAAACCTCCCCTGAGGAGGATCTACTAATAGATGGAGTCAAAGCTTTAAGTACCCCAGATACCTCAGACTGTCACAATTTTAAATTCTTCCAGAATATTCCTCTCAACTACCCAAGCTAGGACTGCCCTAGGAACAATCTTCTAAAACCACCTCCGGTGGACCTTTCTCAAAGGACCTTTCAACAATATTCAAATCCTCTCTTCGTAGAAATGACTAACAGCTTCCCTGCCCAACACCTTGCCCAAAATCCTTCACCCTTCCTAAATGTTCTGTTAACTGTTTAACAACCTGGAACAGCCTATATGATCTATTTCATTCTTCCACCAATTCCTTATCAAAATGCTTTTTTCACTTTTTAGTTGCAAGTGATACCATCTATTATTTATTTATTTTATTTATTTAGCGTACATTTGTAACCCGCTGCTTCCAGTGATCAGTAGCGGCCTCTATACATGGGGATTTGGCTGTACCGGCCAGAATTAAGGTATATACAATGCGATTAGGGGGGGCGATAGTGCACAAAAATCAAGGGGTTAAAGGATTTACAGTTAATTGATTATTGCAGGTACATACAGGATACTTAATACATATTTACAATTGTCTGTTAGGACTTACAAAGGATCCTTATATACAATTTACACATTGCTGAGTTTGTTTCAGGCGGTTAGCATATTTCATGCGGTTAAGTTGTAATGCACTTGGAAAAGGTGTGTCTTAAGTAGTTTTCTAAAGTCTTTCAGATCACTGGTTTCGCGTAGGTCACTTGGTAATCGGTTCCAGAGTGCCGGAGCTGTAAGGGAGAAAGCTCGGTTGCTGGTGGAAGCATTAACCTTAGTGAAGCACTTTGGGATACAGAGGGTGTTGAGGTTCAGTGTTCTTCTACTTCTGTTGTTAGGTAGTTTTGATATTAGGCTGTTGAGGTATGAGGGCGCTACATCATGTATGAGTTTGAAAGTAGTGATTAGGACTTTGTATTGAATGCGAGCTGTGATGGGGAGCCAGTGAAGCTCAATTAGTGCGGGTGTGATGTGGTCGGAGAGTCCTTTCTTCATAATGATTCGGGCTGCTACATTTTGTGCCATTTGCAAAATATTTATAGTTTTTTTTGGCAGGCCTTGCAGTATGGCATTGCAATAGTCCAGGTGTGGAATGATGAGGGCTTGTGCAACAGATCTGAAGTCAGTATGATCGAGGATGTATGATTTCTGCATCTCCGTAACCCGTGGGCTCCTATTTTTCCTTCACCTTCTCTCATAATGCCATATATCTGGATTGTCCCTTCATAAAATTTAACACCAGTTTACATCATCCAAGAACTCCTTTTCCAACTAGTAAGAGTTAGTTGAATTGCCAATGATTAAGAAGTGTCAGAGATGGAAAACAGCAATCATAGAATACCTCTGGTTTCTAAAATAACCAGAAAAGAAACAGAAAAATCTCTTAAAACTACCCACACTAAACTGTATTCTGTACTGTAATGCAAAATCATATATTTTGTGGGATCCAGGAACTTTGCTCAGAGTTGGATGCAAGCAGTTCTCCTGCACACTTGTTTATTATGAAGTTCAGCTCTGTGAGCTCTTGCCAATGCTCTTGTACCCTCGGGCATTCTCATTAATACTCTCTCTTTCTAGCACATTACAGGTTCTTCCAAGTCCACAGCACTTTCCCTATATGGTATAGAAAACAGGTCAAGTGCTGGCTCCCTGGTACAGGAATGTAGATAAGGAGTGACTGGAGCCACACAGCATGTCTCTTAGGCGCCTCACATGCTTCCAACATTCCAGGATCGTCTAAAATAGGGACGTGCAACAAAACAGGATCCCATTTTTTCCAGAGTTGTGTCATTCTAACCGTATCGTTTACATTTCATTTAACTGTATTTAAAGAGGCACATCAACCAGATAAAACAGTCAGCTAGATTGACACTGTTTATGGGTCTATAGCATTAAAATACAATGATATATACTCTAATACAAAAAATATATTCTCTGACATTTGGGGTTTGACTTCTAAAAGGCATACAGAATGCTCCATTACCTTGCCATGCACTTACTTCCTTGCAGGTCTTGACCAGAAAACTACACATACCTGTAACAACCTTCAGAGGCACCAGGCAGGAATCCATGTGATACCACCCATATGGCACCCAGAAAAATGGCAGAGATTCTAGAATATCTTTAAATGTAAAGCTAAGCATAATGATTATAATGCTTTATTTAGTGCTATATGCCTACTTAACCCTTGCAAACTCCCAGATTAGGCAGACTACATGGACTTTATGGTCCTTATGTTTCTATGACTATACTAAGTTCAGGTGGCATCCTTATAAATTAATGTAAATCTAGTGATGTTTTTATTTTATAATCGTTCTTTTATACCTCAAATTATTTAAACACACACATCACAGTTCACAAAATCAATCAAATATAGCCATAAACTACATACAATACTCATTAGTCTAAATCAAGGTTCTCCAATTCCGGTCCTGGAGGGCCGCAAACCAATCAGGTTTCAGGATGTCCCTAATGAATATGCATGAGATAAATTTGATTATAATGGGGCAGTGCATGCAAATATATCTCATGCATATTCATTAGGAACATCCTGAAACCTGACTGGTTTACAAGCCCTCCAGGACCAGAATTGGAGACCCTGGTCTAAATCAACTGTCTAAACCAGTGGTTCTTAACCCAGTCCTCCTGCACCCCACTTGCTGCACCCCCTAGGCCAGTCGGGTTTTCAAGATATCCACAATGAATATGCATAAGATAGATATGCATGCAATGCCTACACTGCATGCAGGGGCGGCCCAAGGGGGGTGCGGGGCCATGTGCGGAGACTCGGTGCGGGGCCTCATTTGCATAAGTGGCCTTATTTGCATAATTATTTGCATAATGTTACCATACACTAACTTTTAGTAAACATGTCTCTTAATGAGTGTATGGATAAAGAAAGACTAAAAGATTTCTACATTACTATAATCCAGTGCCAACCGCCAGGCACATTAGGAACTACTACAAACGCTGCCCATTTAGAACCCATAGCAAACCCGCTGTATCCTGACAGCATTACCAGGACTCACAAAGCACCAGACCCTACCTATCAAAAGGAAACACTGCAAATATTAAACCAGTACATTTCAGAGAATACTGGGGAAAGAGAACAAGTGGCAATGTCAAATAGGAATTACATAAACAGAATACCTCAGCTCAGTTACACATGCAGAACATAGACCATCACCAAACAAGGAATCGCAATTTAGAAACAGGAAGGCAATAATTAAACTGGGAACCCCAAAAGCCAAACTTGGAATGTACAACAACACTGTAGAAATAAAACTATAAATCAATTTCCTCTTGTACCAAACAAAGCGCAGACGTTAATGATGCACATTTCCCAGAGCTTTCATATTCCAGTTAATAAATTCAAAATAAAGAGATATATTTCTACCTTTTGTGCATTTTTTTTCAGTTGCAATTGCTCCAGCCACTTTCTTCTGGTTTCTTCATGTTTTCTGCTAGCTCTCCATCGTCTGCTGTCCATTTGTCCTTTCTTCTCTCTTCTAGTTTTCTTTCCATCCTCTCTCTCTACATCTGCTTTAACATACTAATCTTTATCCTTTTGCTCTTTCCTCATTCTTATTTCATCCACACAAATTTTACCCCTCCATCCTCAATCCCCACTTACTCTCCCAATACCCGGCCAATTGTAGATTTTTCATCCCTCCCACACAAAATATTTTTCCCCTCTCCATTTTACTCTCCCAGCCCCATCCCATTCTAATCCTCCCCCAACATCAGCTCCCTTCTAGTTCCAGTCTCACCCAGCATCCATTCCCTTCTAGTCCCTGCATCAGCCCATTTCCAGTCCTAGCCCCCCATCAACCCATTTCCAGTCCTAGCTCCCCCATCCATTTTCAGTCTGAGTCCCTTCATCAGCTCATTTCCAATCCTAGCCCCCCATCAGCCCATTTCTAGTCATTTCCTAGCCCCACCATCAGCCCATGTCAAATCCTAGCTCCCCTCCACGCAGCCCAATTCCAGTCCAAGCCCCCCCATGAGCCTACTTCCAGTTCTAGCCCCTCCATGAGTCCATTTCAATTCAAGCCCCCACCACAGCCCATTTCCAATCTTAGCTCCCCCCAACAGCCCATTTCCAGTCCTATCCTAGCTGCTCCATCAGCCCATTTTCAGTTCTAGCTCCCTTCCCTCACAGCCCATTTCCATTCCAAGCTCCCTCCCCATCAGCTATTTGCAGTTCAAGCCTCCCCGTCCACTCAGTCCATTTCCAGTCATAGCAATCCCCCAACCCATTACCAGTCCTAGCCCCCCATCAACCCATTTTCAGTTTAAGCCCCCCCTATAACCCATTACCAGTCCTAACCCCCATCAGCCCACTTCGAGTCTTAACCACATCAGCGCTTTTCCAGTCAGCACACCATAGCCCATTGCCAGTCCTATCCCCCCCCATCAGCCCACAGCCCTTTACTAGTCCTAACCACATCAGCCCACCTCAAGTCCTAACCCCTCCCCATCAGCCCTTTTCCTGTCCTAGCGCCCCCATAGCCCAGTAGTAGTCCTAACCCCCCCCATAGCCCATTAGCAATCCTAACCCCCATCACCCTATTTCCAGACAGCCCCCATCAGCCCACAGCGCATTACTTCTTAACCCCCCCAGCCCATTTCAAGTCCTAACCCCCCATCACCCCATTTCCAGTCAGCCTCCATCAACCCCCAGCCCATTACCAGTCTTAACCCCCCCAGCCCATTTCCAGTCCTAACCCCCCCATCACCCAATTTCCAGACAGCCTCCATCAGCCCCCAGCCCATTACCATTCTTAACCCCCCCAGCCCATTTCCAGTCCTAAACCCCCCAGCCCATTTCCAGTCAGCCTCCATCAGCCCCAGCCCATTAGCAGTCTTAACCCCCCCTAGCCCATTTCCAGTCCTAACCCCCCCAGCCCATTTCCAGTACTAACCCCCCCTCACCCCATTTCCAGTCAGCCTCCATCAGCCCCAGCCCATTAGCAGTCTTAACCCCCCCTAGCCCATTTCCAGTCCTAACCCCCCCTCCAGCCCATTTCCAGTCCTAACCCCCCCCTTGCACATTTCCAGTCCTAACCCCCCCTTGCACATTTCCAGTCCTAACACCCCCCCTTGCACATTTCCAGTCCTAACCCCCCCCTGCACATTTCCAGTCCTAACCCCCCCCCCTTGCACATTTCCAGTCCTAACCCCCCCCCCTGCACATTTCCAGTCCTAACCCCCCCTTGCACATTTCCAGTCCTAACCCCCCCTTGCACATTTCCTGTCCTAACCCCCCCCTTGCACATTTACTGTCCTAACCCCCCCCCCTTGCACATTTCCTGTCCTAACCCCCCCCTTGCACATTTCCAGTCCTAACCCCCCCCCTTGCACATTTCCAGTCCTAACCCCCCCCTTGCACATTTCCAGACAGCCTCCATCAGCCCCCTCCCCCCCCCTTCCCTTCCCTTCCCTTCCCTTCCCTTTCGGCAAATTAAAAAAAACAAAACAAAAACCTGGCTCTAGCTGCTGCCGCTGCCGCGTCCGTCGCAGCAGCGGCAGAATGGCGTGTCCCGCGGGGCCCCCTCTCCTCTTCGAGCCCTCTGCAAGGGCTTTCAGATTCGCGAAGGGAGAGTGCTCCCTCGCGTCTCTGTAAAGCCCGCAGGGGCTAATGGGAAATTTCCCATCAGCCCCTCGCGTCTAAAGGGGCAGATGGGAAATTTCCCATTAGCCCCTGCGGGCTTTACAGAGACGCGAGGGAGCACTCTCCCTTCGCGAATCTGAAAGCCCTTGCAGAGGGCTCGACGAGGAGAAGGGGCCCCGCGGGACACGCCATTCTGCCGCTGCTGCGACGGACGCGGCAGCAGCCAGAGACAGGTTTTTTTTTTTTAATTTAATTTAAAAAAAAAGCAGAATGTTCTTTGCGCGGGGCCCCCTGAAACGCGGGGCCCTGTGCAAAAAACATTCTTGCTCAATGGACGGGCCGGCCCTGACTGCATGCAAATCTATCTTATGCATATTCAATTGTGGATATCCTGAAAATCCAACTGACCTAGGGGATGCGGGAGGATTGGGTTAAGAACTACTGGTCTAAACCCATCGTCTTGGTTTCCAAACCAGATGAAAGCATCAGATTCTGCACTGACTTCTGGAGGGTCAATGCAGCTTCTAAACTAGAAGTGCATCCCATGTCCAGAGTAGTTGAGTTAAACGACTCTGTGCAGTATGCTTTATATCAACCTTGGATCTGACCAAGGAATACTGGCAGTTACCCTAGACTACAGCTACCAGGGAGAAAACTGCTTTTGACACTGCAACGTTTGTTCCAGTTTACAGTCCTGCCCTTTGGATTACATGGGGCTCTCACCACATTCCAACGCCTAGGCAACCACCTACTGAGATGCACAAGGCATATGCGGCTGCCTACCTTGATGACAGTCATCTACAGCAAAGACTGGACCACCCATTTAACCCAAGTATAAGTCATGTTGACCAAACAACAGAAGGCTGGGCTGACAGCCAACCCCAAGAAATGTTTTCTGGGAAGCCAGATGTTCAATACCTGGGGTATTTAATCAGTAATGGACAAATATGACCTTAACTGCGGAAGGTGGATGCCATTGCCAGGTCCCCACCCTGAACTCTAAGAGGTTCATGCCTTCCTTAGACAGACTGGTTATTACCACTGGTTCATCCCTAATTTTGCAGGCATGGCAGAGCCGTTAACCAATCTCCTCCAGAAGAGAGCTTCTGAGCGGATCCAATGGTTATAGGGACCTGGACCTGGCCCTTCCAGCATTTCAAGGCGGCCATGTGCTCTGAACCTGTCCTGATTAGCCACGATTTCTCTCTACCATTTATTGTGCAAACTGATGCCTCTGAGGTGGGCCTAGGAGCTGTTCTAGCCGAGGAAGTTAGGGATGAAGAACATCTCATAGCATGCATCAGCAGGAAACTGCTTCCTTGGGAGAATCATTATGCAGTGATCGAGGAGGCCCTTGCTGTCAAGTGGACACTCAAAACAATTAAATACTACCTGCTTGGCGATCCGTTTACACTATTAATGGACCACTAATCCCTCAAGTGGCCATATTACACAGTGGTTCTTGAGTTTCCAACCCCATCAGGTACACATCTGCCATAGAGCTGGTAGGACTCACCTGAAACATGGGCTTCCTTTCCCGAGTGGGAGTCCTGCGTGAGGCAAGTGCTCAACGGGACATGGTGAGCTGAGGGGGAGGGTGTGTGATGGGGTCTATAGAGCGTTGCCCATCCCTCTTCAGAGGGATTATCAACAGGCCCTTTTAAGAGAGCCTGCAGCCCAGAGTTCAAGGCTGGGCAGGTGTGGCTCACAAGGAAAGATTAAAAAAATCAGAAGGCTACATGAAGGACAGAGGGGAGCAGTACAAAGGTAGGACCTTTAACTGGGCTGGAGAAAGCCAGGAGACCAGCTTTGTGAAGATGTAACAAATTGGGTCTGAATAAAAGTTTCATTTTCCCTGAACTGCTGTCTGAACAAATAAAAAACCCCTTCCCACTACATGTGACACTACCACAATCACCCAAATAAATGCATTCTAAAAACGACATAATCAGACTAAGGGGTCTGTTTACTAAACCGTGATAGGCTTTTGCAGCTAGTGCGGCAAAAAAGCACAGGTAATACATGACTTTTGCAGCTAACACCACTGTTGTGGGCATGCACAGCATTTCTCCAGTAAATAATGCACTGAAATTGTAGAGTGCATGCTAGGGCAGCCGAGCGGATGCAGCTAATGCAACCCTTGAGGTGGAATCCTGAACTGCACTGCAAGTCAGTTCAATTCATGTAACAATGGTGACATAATCACACTTTTTAAAATTCCTATTAATCCTAGCAGCCGTGTTCTGTATCAGCTGCAATGAGAGAACATCATCTCTGAAGAACCACCATCAGAATACCATTACAGTAATCAAGGCAGCTCAGTATCCCTGCCTGGATAATAGATCATATATCATGTTGATCTAAATATGAACAGAATTGACCAACTACTTGTAAGTACACAAATAACTTCTGTATGATCTCAAAAATATGAGCTTTCAATTTCAGTTCAGAATCTAGTTATACAACAATGTCACACACTAAAACCTTTACTACCGATCTTCCGGGTGACGTCACGGGGCAGATGGCCGCAAGGTAACGGAGCTCCGTCTGATTCCCGACCAACGGAGGCCATGAGCGATTTCCCCAACGTAAAAAGCACGGAGAAAGCGACCCTCGGAGGTGGGATGGCAGCCCGCAAGAAATTAGCCGGGTTTAAATCCAAGTACGCCCCGAAAGATGAAAAAGGCCCGCAGCGCCCTGAGGTGGAGGAAGAGAATGGCGGCGGGGAGAGCTCCGGAGATGACAGCAGCGGGCCGGAGTTGAGCTCCTCCGGGGCGGAATTAAAGGACTGGCTAGCGGAGTTTAAGAAGGACCTGCGTGGAGACATTAAAGACTTGCGCAAAGATTTGAAAGCGGAGCTCCATGCTCTACACCAGGAATTGAACGGCCTGGGGAATCGAGTAGAGGAGGTAGCTGACCACGTGGAGACGGTGGAAAGTGCTCTCAGAGAGGTAGAGGGGGAGCAGCGCCGCTTATGTGAACGGCAGGAGGAAATGCAAGCCAAAATGGAAGAAATGGAAGATAGAGCCCGCAGGAACAATCTGCGATTTAAGGGGATCCCTGAAACGGAGAAATATAGGGATTGTGTCCAGACGGTGCAACGAATATGCCAACATGTTCTCAGACTGGGAGACACAGAGGGCGACCACGTGGAGGCTGTGGGTGTAGAGAGGGCACACCGCAGCCTAGGCCCCCGTAGAGATCAGCGTGTGAAAGATGTGATTGCCTGTCTGAGCAGTTTTCCTCTAAAAGAGCGGATCCTGAATGCAGCCAGGAAATATGGTCGCATTGCCTGGGACTCTTGTGAGGTGGAGATTTACAACGATTTATCATCTGGGACCTTGGAGCGGCGGCGCAGCATGAAAGAGGTCACGGCGTTCTTGCGGGGGAAAGGACTGCGTTACCGATGGTTGTT
This sequence comes from Ichthyophis bannanicus, assembly GCA_033557465.1. Lineage (NCBI taxonomy): Eukaryota > Metazoa > Chordata > Amphibia > Gymnophiona > Ichthyophiidae > Ichthyophis > Ichthyophis bannanicus. Next base: position 577,666,526 of record CM066034.1, on the reverse strand, counting down.
CCCCTTTGGGCTTTTGCTCACAGTCAATGGTATCTCGAGGCGAGTTAAAGGAGCAGATGAGGCGTGGAGTGCTCTGCATGAATTGGGCTGTGAACATCTTCCTAAGACTGCGGCTAGTGGAGTACATCAGGAAGAACGTGGCAAAGAGCAGCGCATGTCCCAGTGGAAGCGTGTTTGTGAGAAAGGGAAAAGGCTCAAGAGATTATCTCAGGATGCATTGGAGGGGGACTCTGTGGCACCACCATGAACACTGAAGGGGAGTAACAGTTGAAATGTTTGCTTTGGGGTTGTGTATTGAATGAGGCCGGGAGGGGGTGGTGGTGGATTGTAGGGAGTAGGTCGGTATGGAGGGTGGGGGTATGGATGTTTGTTGGGGGATTGAACTTGGGGGACAAGGGCATGGTGGGGCCATGGATGGCGGGGGGAGAGGCCAGTGGGGGCGCTGAAAAGAGGTTGGGGATTCTGATATGGGAGGGGGTCGGGAGAAGACATGACTCACACGGAAGTATGCTTGGGGAGAGACGGAGGCGGGGGGGTGGGGGGAGGGTGGAGGGAGGGAGGCAGGGGTGAGGGGGTGGGGGGTGGGCGGAGGAGGGGTGGGGGGTGGGGGGAGGGGGGCGGGGGGGGGAAAGGAGGAGGGGGGTGGTGCGAGGCTGCCACAAATGGGAGGGCGGAGGGAGGGGGAGTGACATAAGGGAATGCTGCGGATTGGATCTATAAATGTAAAGGGGTTGAACTCTCCGCAAAAACGGCGGCACTTTTTTAGAGAGCTTCAGGATAATCGGTGGGAGGTGATTCTAGTGCAAGAAACGCATCTCAAGGGTAGCGAAATTGCTCGCTTAAAACATTCTGGATATCCGGAGCAATTTTTCTCCTGTGCAAAAGGGGGGGAACGGAAGCGGGGGGTTGCCATTTTGGTGAAGCGGGGGGTGGGGTTCCAGGTGCTGGGATGGTTTAAAGATATGGAGGGGAGAATTGTGGGGGTGAAGGGGAGGTGGGGGACGGAGGAGATATGCATAGTCTCCGTGTATGCTCCCAACGGAACTCAGGGGCCCTTCTGGGACTCTACCCGGAGGCTTTTGGATCGGGAGGCTCAGGGACAACTGGTGGTCGGGGGCGATTTTAATTGCACCCTCCAGGATGGGTGGGACAGGAACCCTCGGGGCTGGGAGGGGCGGGGGTCTAATAGGAAAGGGCTCAAAAAGCTTATGGAGCAGCATAATTTGGTGGATGTGTGGAGACACAGACACCCCACCGGGAGAGAATACACTTTTTTCTCTGCTCCGCATCAGTGCTGGAGCAGGATAGATATGATTCTGATGAGTGAGGTCTGGTTGGTGGGGGTTACAGAAGCTGAGATCAGTCCAATTGTGTGGTCGGATCATAGCGCGGTGGGGGTAGAGGTCCGTGGCAGGCGGCATTTGGGCACACGGTTCTGGCGGTTGAACGAGAGCCTTTTGAAAAATAAGGGGGTGCTGTTGGATATTAAGGGGGCGATTCAGGAATACTTGACCCTCAATGATGATGGGCAGGTACGCGATGTCCTGGTATGGGGGGCTTTGAAAGCGTATATTCGAGGGCGGTTTATTTACTGGGGGGCGAGGTTGAAGAAGGAAAGGGGGCGGAAAATGGAGGGGTTGCGGGAGGAGGTGAAGGCAAGGGAACGGGTTTTCCGCGCAGAGGGCTCGGTGAGAGCCCGGAAAGACCTGGAGCGAGTCCGTGGGGAACTACGGGCTCTGCAAGTGGAGAAGATTGCGTTTGATTTGCAACGGGTTCAACAGGTTTATTATGAGTATGGTAATAAGGCTGGGCGTTTGCTGGCTCGTAAATTGCGAAAGAGAGTAGCGGCGTCTTTGATCTATCAAATTCGGCACCGGAATGGGGAGGTGTTAAGGGAAGAAAGGGCTATTCGGGAGTGTTTTGAACAATATTATCGGGAGCTCTATCGGAGACAAGCGGGGGTAGAGACCGAGCATATTCAGGAGTACCTGGAGGGACTGGAGCTGTCGTGTTTGGGGGAGGAAGCCAGGGATGGGCTCGAGGGGGCATTGACGGCGGAAGAGGTGGGCAGGGTGGTGAAAGGGCTGCGAGGGGGCAAATCTCCGGGCCTAGATGGCCTACCTGGGGTTTTCTACCAGCAGTTTTGGGACGAGGTTGGGGGACTACTGTTGCGAGTCTTTAATGGGATGTTGTCCGAGGGTGGAGAGTTGCTTCCTGAAATGTTAACGGCTGGCGTATCGATCCTGCCTAAGCCTGGGAAGGATCCGCTGGAATGTGGCTCTTATCGGCCGATATCCCTACTCAATGTGGATGTCAAGATTTTGGCAAAGGCTTTAGCGGACAGATTGGCCCCCTGGATGCCTTCGTTGGTACACAAAGATCAATCGGGCTTTATATTAGGGAGGCAAACAGGGGATAATATTTACAGGGCCATTGAGGTCATTGAGATTGCGAGGGGGGGGAGAGAAGCCTGTATTTTGATGTCCATAGATGCCGAGAAGGCATTCGATCGGGTACATTGGGAGTTTGTCTGGCAGGTGCTCAGGAAGATAGGGTGCGGGCCAAACTTTCTCGGCTGGGTGGAGGGGCTATATAGGGGTCCTCGAGCGCGGGTCAAGGTTAATGGGAGTTATACGGAGGACTTTGCTTTGGAACGCGGGACTCGGCAGGGTTGTCCCCTTTCCCCATTGTTATTCGCTCTGGTGGTCGAACCCCTGGCGCAACGGATCCGGGTTAACACTTTGATTAGTGGGATAGTGGCGGGCGGAGTGGAACATAAGATCTCGTTATACGCGGATGATATCCTTTTGTTCATGAGCAAGCCAGTGGAGAGCCTGAGAAGTATTATGGCAGAAGTGGAGAGGTTTGGGGGAGTGGCAGGCTTCAAGATGAACACGGGTAAGACGGAGGTTTTAAATCTTACGGCCCCTTGTGGTGTGGTACAGGGTTTAAAGAAGGTTTACCCCTTTCGTTGGGTACCGCGGTCTCTGGGATATTTAGGAGTTCAACTTTCCGGAAGATACGAAGATCTATATCGGGTCAATTATCCCAAAGTACTGGGGGAGCTGCACAGGGACTTAGACTGCTGGATGCAAGCGGAAGTATCTTGGTTTGGTCGGGTCGCCGGGGTGAAGATGAATCTTCTGCCCCGTATTCTCTATCTGTTTCAGGTGCTCCCTGTAAAGGTTCCCGACAAGGTATTTCGGGCCCTGCAGAGGAAGGTGTGTCATGATATTTGGAAAAGGAAACCCCCGAGGATAGCGCGGGAGGTTCTCTATGCTAACAAACGGGAAGGGGGGATCGGGGTACCCAACCTACGGGTCTATTATCAAGCGGCGCAGTTGCGGCTGGCCATGGACTGGAGGGGTCGGGGGGGAGGTGAAACAGGGGGTGCTAGTAGCGCGGGAATATGTGAAGGGTGGGAGGCTGTCGGCATGGCTTTGGGCGAGGGGGAAGGATCGGCGGGATTTAGGGGTGGGCTCCCCATCCATGCAGCAGGTGGGATCGGTATGGGATGAGGTCCGGGCAAAGGGATATGTAGGAGGGGGGAAAGGGTTCTCTCTTGCGACTCCGTGGAGGGGGGATAAGGAGTTTCGTCCCGGGTGGGAGGGAGGGGCCTTTGATGGCTGGACCCGGAAGGGGCTTGAGTGCTTTTTCCAGCTGATGGATGGTGATGAACTAGTGTCGTTTAGTGAATTGCGGGAGAGTTATGGGCTCCGGGAGGTGGATCGCTTCCCTTTCGCTCAGGTTCAGTCTTACCTCCGGGGAAGGAAGGGTAAGGGTGATTTAGTAGCGGACCTGACCGACGTCGAAGCGGTGTGGGTAGGGATGGGGACTACTCGGGGGATGATCTCAGCTCTGTATAAGGGGATTTGTAGGCAGGGGGGTACTAAATTTAAATATATGATAGAATGGGAGAGGGACCTGGGGGTATCCCTGGGGGAGGCGGCCTGGATGGAGATTTGGGATCAGCTTAAAAAGATTCCAATGTCGACTAGCATCAGGGAAAACAGTTATAAAATAATGACGCGGTGGTACTACACACCGGACCGGTTGCACAAGATGTATGCTGGTACGTCCTCTGCCTGTTGGCGTGAATGTGGGGGAGTGGGGACTTTTTGGCATATCTGGTGGGATTGTGCAAAAATTCAGATTTTCTGGAATCAGATACGGGATTGGATACGGGTTACCTTGGGGGAGGATCTTGAGTTATCTCCGGGTCTGTTCCTGCTGTCTTGGGGGGGGCTACAGGGGAAAAGGAGGGGGCGGGGGGTAATAGCATGTTTATGCGCGGCGCGCTGTGTAATAGCGGCAGCCTGGAAGCGCAAGGAAGCGCCAGGGATTGGAGAGTTTGAAGGGCGTATACATCATATACTCTCCATGGAGCGGTTAACAGCAGCCAGAAGGGAGAAGGGGGGGCTCTTTGAAGTTAGGTGGGGGAAGCTGTGGCGAGGCATGTATCCGGAGGGGGGAGGGATGGGGGGAGGGGGGGCGGTGCGGGGTGAGGGGAAGGGATGGCCTTTTAAGGGGGGGGTGGGGGAGGGGGAAGGGGACTAGGGGTTGGGTATTTGCTTTTGTTAATGTATAGCAGGATGGAAATGGGGGCTGACCTCCTTGGAGTGTTTGTGTTGAAATGTTTTGTTTAAGTGTGATAAAAATTTAATAAAAACGTTTAAATGGAAAAAAAAGAAATACAAATGATTATTATAACCTCCAGAAGGCTAGAGGGAGAGAGAGAGAGAGAACTTGCTCAAGTTACCATCAGTGCCAACAAGTGTCTCCCTCTGGCCATCTGGCTCCAGGGGAGGTCAGCACACTACATAATGCACCACTATGAGCGCTAAACAGCCTATAAACTAGTATGTATTCTCCATTTACGAAGACCCGAAAGACTATCCAGTAACGCCACGTCACAGACTGTACCTTTTAAAGGTCTTATACACTTTTATTTCAAAAAATACAATTGAAAATGGTTTACTAATCTCTACAATATACTCTACACTTTCAATACAAAAAAATGATTATAAAAATATTAAAAAGCAGTAATAAAGAATAAAAAGCCAAAAAAAAAAAAAAACAAACAAAAAAAAAAAAACCTTTACTACCTACCGGTTGGTTGCAAGATCTAAAATGTTTGCCTTCTTTATCATTTTGTCTCCAGACCGTAATGTCTCACTTTTTGCAATACAGTCAAACCTCGGTTTTCATGATTAATCCGTTCGAAAAAGTCTGACTAAAACCGAAACGTATGAAAACTGAAGCAATATTTCCCATAAGAAATAATGTAAATCCAATTAATCCGTTCCAGACACCCAAAAATATTCACAAAAAATACATTTTATAGAGAATAACTATATTTTACATACAGAAAACAATGAGAAATAAATATAAATGACTAATGAAATGGATAAATGAACATTTAACATCACTGAAAGCAAGCTAAGTACAGTACTGTACAGTACAGTATGTTAACATCTGGCCTTAGCCACCCCTGACAAGCTGCTGTGCCCAGCTCTCTTCGGAATCACATTGAATTCAGTCCATTAAAATACCTTTACATTATCTGCTCAATGCTTCAGAATGGCAGAAAATCTTAATGATATAGCTTCAGACGTACCCTGCAAGAGAAAGAACTGCCTCCCACATTCATGCAACATCTCCTGCTTACGTTGACAGCTTTTCTTCCCTGCTACCGGGACAAAATCTCAGTCAAAAGACGTTGAAAACCGAAGCAATGCATGAAAACCGGGACAAAATCTCAGTCAGAAAAGACGTTGAAAACCGAAGCGTATGAAAACCGGGGCAAATGAAAACCGAGGTTTGACTGTATTTACTACAACTTTAATGTCTCTTGATGAAACCACTGCTGGACTTCCTTCAAAACTAAATTTTTGGAATCTGGGAAAACAAGATGTCATCTTGAGGAGAGGCTTGGTCATTAAGTGCTTTTTTGTGCCTGATCTATACCAGTGATGAAATAGGGAAGCTAAAGGGGAAAGGATAAGTGTTTCCTTTGAAATGTGGATTAATCCTCCGTTAAGAAAAAGCTACTGTCCTGAAACTCATGCCCCCAGCAGTCAGCAACTCCCTGGCACTCATTGGAGGCTTGTGTGAAGCAGCGATTTCCCAGGACTTGGAGATATCGCTCAGCCCAGATGACAGAACAGCCCCCTCTTGAGTGTATTGCTGCTAACGAGGGGGGACTCTATGGCAACACTGAATTGTCCTGGAAACCTGATTTTGGGGCAGCAAATGCCAGAGCTGCAGAACGGTGAAGTCGAGGGACCTGAGCCAAGTTTCTTTATTGGGGCTAAAAATGCTGGAACAAGCCCATTGGGAATTGCTTCATCTAGCCCAGTGGTTCTCAACCCTGTTCTGGTGTACCTCCTAGCTAGAAAGATTTTCAGGACAACCATATTGAAAATGCATGAGAGAGATGTGCATGCAATGGAGGCACTGCATACAAATCTGTCTCATGCATATTTACTGTGGACATCCTAAAAACCTGACTGAGAAGTATGTTCTAGTGCACACACTTCCATTTCCTCTTTCACTAAATTAGTAGTGGATGTGCAGAAGTCTCAGGTGCATGTTAAAGATATGAAGGTACGAGTATATGAGGAAGACAGTGATAAGCTTGAGAAGTCCACAGAGAAGTTTGGTCAAGTTCATATGGCCTTAAGGACAGAACTTTGATGAACCACAAGATGGAGAATGTGGCGTAATATATGAACCTGCAAGTGTAAAAATGTGTCTAAGGCACTTTTGCTTTCTCCTATGGAGCTTTTTAAGAAGTACATGCATGAATAAGGCTTATTCACCTTGCCAAAAAACTAAGGGCTGCTGGGTTGCCAGGAGTTAGCAATAACTCAGTTCCACACATTGCACTGCAGAAGGCTTACTGTATTACAGCCCAGCCAAGAAGCAAGAGGTGTGAAGGAGTTTAGGTAGTGAAAGGAACCTCTCTGCAGGCAGTCTGGACTTTAGGGGGTTCTGGGAACACTTGGAGATTGAGGAGGGTAATAGGGGTTTCTCTGATCATGTCCTTTAGTTTTCCCCAAGATAGGAATCATATATTGCATTTATTCTTCTGCCACCGGTCTGAATTATTTCTAGATTCAAAGGTTTGGATGTGTCCTGATCTGTGTGGGGTTACACAGGACAAAAAGAAGAACTTTCTTTCCATGACGCAGGAAGCGTTGACCCTGGGTGGTCAATTCCTCTCACGTTGCCCTCGCAAGTGCTTAGTAGCTCTCTTCTGTTAAATATATATTTATTGAGCTTCATCAATTAAGATTTCTGTTGGATGCTAAAAAGTTGGAGTCCCCAGGGACGGAGGATGGAATTAACGTCATGGGCATGATGGGCCATATATGTAGATGTGACTGCTTGATCTCTCCTCTTTTTCCTCAATATTAACTGATTTTCCCTTGCTTCAGGGTTTTTCTTTCTTGGCTCCCCTCAGCAATGAGGACTCTATGGTACATGACCTATGATTGTTTCTGTATCACTTCTTTTTTTTTCTTTTTTCTTTTTATTATTGCACTGTACTATTCTAGTTCAAGTTTGTGCTTACATGATATTAAACTTATTTTTTTCCCATGAGTGCCCGTTTGACCTTCAGGCACTCAGCATGCCGCAGGCTCCTTTTTATCACAGTCACAGGAGAGAAAGCAAACATCGCTCTTTACTCCTGCAGATGTTCAGAGGTGAGCCAGGGCTTCGGGCTCTCCCTCTGAAGCCGATCAGGCGTGGGGGCCCCCTTTTGGTGTATGGTGGGGGGAAAGGGGGCAGGACTGGAAGTGGGCTGATATTGGAGGATGGGGGTCTGGGACCAGGAATGGAAGGGAGCTGATGCTGGGAGGGACTGGAAGGGGACTGATATTGGGGGTTAGGACTGGAAATGGTCTGGGGATGAGGGACAAGGACTGGAAAGGAGCAGATGCTGGGAGGGACTGGAGGAGGACCGATACTGGGGGCTAGAACTGGAAATGGGTTAATGTAGGGGGGTGGGCAAATGGGACTGGAAGGGAGTGGATGCTGGGAGGGGCTAGAACTAGAAGGGAGAGGATGATGGGTGAGGACCAGAAGGGGGTGGGGTGGGACTGGCAAGAGAAAAAGAAGCAGCTGGGGGGTGTGAGGATGGAGAGGGGAACAGATATTTTGTGTGGGAGGGCAAAAATCTGTGATTGGCTGAGTATTGGGATTGAGGATGGAGGGGTGAAATTTGAGTGGATGAAAAAAGAAAGAAAGAAATGGAGGAAAGAGCAGTATGTTAGAGGCAGATGTAGAGAGAATGGAAAAAAACTAGAAGAGGGGAAAAATGACAAATGGATTGCTTACAATGGAGAGTTAGAAGACACAAAGAAAGCAACTGGGACAATTGCACTGAAAAATAAAATGCCCAAACAAAAGGTAGAAAAAAAACCATTATTTTTTCTGAATTTATTAACTGGAATATGCCAGCTCTGGGAAATGTGCATTGCTAATGTTTTGCGTTTTGTTTAGTACAAGAGAAAATTTTTATTTCCCCAGTGTTTGTACATTCCAAGTTTGGCTTATGGGGTTCCCAGTTTAATTATTGTCTTTATATTTCTAAATTGTGATCCCTTGTTCTATGTTTGTTGACGATCTATATTCTGCATGTGTAACCAAGCTGAGATTTTCTGTTCATGTAGTTTCTATGTGGCAGTGCCACTTATTCTCTTTCCCCAGTAGATGTATTGGTTTAATATTTGCAGTGTTGCCTTTTGATAGGTAGGATATGGTGCTTTGTGAGCCTTGGTAGTGCTGTTATGATACGGCGGGTTTGCTATGGGTTCTAAATGGTCAGTGTTTATAGTACTTCCTAATGTGCCTTGCAGTTGACACTGGAGTATAGTAATGTAGAAATCTGGTAGTCTTTCCTTTATCCTCACTACCCATGCAAATGGTATTGAGACACTCATTAAGAAGCATGTCTACAAAAAGTTAATGCGCATTCACAAATGTTAATGTGCACAAAGTACAGGAACATCCATTTATTTCTATTGGCGCAGTGGCAGTTAACGCACATTAATATTTGGTAAACATGCCCTTGCCAGAACAAAAGAAGAGGCTTGTGAAGGGCTCGTTTGAAAGCCAGCTACAATTTTAGATGGGCAACATATACATTTTAAAATAAAATAACTTAAATTTATGCAAATGAGGTCCAGTGGCTATGCAAATGATGCCACGGAATGAGTCTCCACACATGGCCTCGCATCAGCCTTGGGCCTTCCCTTACAGCAGGATTAATAGGGCACACAAGTGAGTGACCTCATCCAATTGCACAAGGCTAGAACTGCTCTCCCAGAGCTCAGCACTTAGTGCAAAGTTCCAAGCATGCACAGCCCTTCCACAGCAAAGCGATATCCTCAGCTAGCTCCAAACCTCAATAATGTGGGCAACTCTCAGGGAGCTGGGTGGGATTGTGTGCTCTCTCAGTCCTGCTGCCTGCAGAGGGCACATGGTTACAGGTAGGCAACTTTGCTTTTTCTATTGACAACTAGGATTGAATGAGGCATATAAGCGAATATCTCCCAAGCTTAGGGCTGCTTGAATCTTCTGCATTTTTCAATTTTTAGGAGTAGCCCACAGTTAAAAAAAAAAAAAAAAAAAAGGGTAGGACATGTACCTTGACCAATTAGCCAGCACAAGTCGATCAAAGCACTATCAAGTACAAAGGTCCAACCAAGATAGTAGTGCAATATGAAGTATGATGTGAGAACCATGTAGCTGCCTTTCAGGCAACAACTAGCAAGGCAGATGATGTTGAAAATCCCACAGGGACGATGGAATTACTAAAGTAAGGATAGTTGGACTTTTTGGAGTTTAAACAAGCAAAAAGCTTTTGTTAGCGGCTTGACAATGTTACTGAGGGTCAAAGAAGAGAAACTTGAAAAAAGTCAAATGAATGAGGTAAAATGCAAAACCCAACTAAAGATCAGGGTGGAAGCAGTGTCCCTGAATAGACTCCTATGAAGTTTCAGAGAAAAGAGGAAGAAGCAACTCTTAGGTTAAAACCCAAGGTGAGTTCTACAAATAGGTTTGCAAAATGGCACAGTTACACGTGGAAGCTGCAAAATCGCTACTTCCACATTGAAGTATCAGCACTTCCATATGGAAGCTGCTGTGTTAGCTACACTCAGTTTTCCTGTGTGTAGATTTCTAAAATGTTTCTCCCTCTGTACATGGCGGCAAATCCATGTGCACTCCCGCATGTCCTTACACTTTTGTGTAAAGAAAAAAAAAAAAAAGAGGCTCCACATTTGGTTAAGCATTTTGTAAAATTCTGCTGAAATTAAGCAAGTCTTCAATTGCCACACCTCAATTCTGATCTCAACATGTTATGTAAAATGGACCTTTACACAAATCTTTTAATGGATCTTAAAGGTAATTTTTTCCCTCTTCTCCCTCAACACCAAAGAACAAAACAAACAAGAGACACCTCAGATTAAGGAGGAATATATTTCAGAGGAAGAGACACTTACTCCAAAAGTAGTGATGAGACAAAACATTTTGCCAATGAAGCTAGTTACTGCTACCTTAATGAAAGTCTGACCCCCGCCCCATAACACCTGTCCTAGCTCACAACTTTCCCTAAGACTCTGTTATGACCTGCCCTATAGATATGACAATGTAACCACTAAGGGCTCTACCATAATACTCTTCAGTGATTGCATAGTATTATTGTTTCATAATATTCCTAAATTCTCAAATGTTATATGTATAATTCTCTAAGTTCATTACCCCCTGTTTATTGTAAAGTTTTTGTAAACTGCCTTGACTGTAAGGTAGGTTTTCTAAACCGCCCTTTTAAATAAATAAATGGAAAAAAGATATTGGTAAGCACAATAAAACAGCTGCCAGTAAAGGCATCATCCACATTCCCGTGAAACTGCAAGGAGTGATCCACCTGTACTGCTGCCAGTGGGGGGAGATGCTGCAGTATCTGAGGACTCCCACTCCGCTTCAAGGGAACATGGACCACTGTCTTCCCAGTTGCCCTTGCCTGTGACACTAGCATCTACCTTCCTTGCCCTAAAATTGCTTTATCTGCCCCAGAGATCTCTGAATTCTTCCACAGTTTTGGTTGTCGCCACCCCTGCAACATAAAGCGCTCTCTCAGACTCTAGGAAAGCATGCTGATATAGGGATTTTATGCAGATTCCTATAGTTTGGGGGGGGGAGAGGGTCAGATAGGAGGTTTTTGTTCCATTGTGCTGCAGAATTGTTTACAAGTGCACACAATATTTCTTTACTATCTCTGGGATTACCAACTGGTGACGTGATCACAAAGTTATAATTGATGAACTTCTGGGTTTCTTTCAATGGCTTTAAAACTATGGAACTATGAGAGCCATGAACAATGAGCAAGAACTACCAGTATACGAGTTCAAATCCTAGTTCTGCAACTACTTCCCCCCGCCTCTGAAGTTACACGAACCTGTTTATGTCTCTGCCTCTATTCCAAGCCCAGTTCTGTCACCGACTCTCTGTGACCTAAGCAACTCCCTTATCTCCCAGTGCCTCAGCTTAGCTAACTTTAGCTGGGTAATAATATTGCTTCTCTCACTTTCCAGCATGCTGGGCGCCAGGAGTTTACTGCCAAGTCATTCATCCGTGCTTGTTTGTGTGCGATGCATATTTTATGAAATTCAATTCACAACTTTCACGCCTGTTTGTCCTGCTCATAGGCCAATGGTGGCAGCCTATTCTCGACACTGTGCACATTAGCAAAGCTGGTATTGACAGTTCATCAGCTAGTCTCCCAGACCGGTGTATTTTGATTGTAAACATGTCTTTGGCATTCTGCCTTGAAGTGATAAAAACAAGCAGACTTCAAAGGTCAGGGAAGCATAGAAATATCCAGAACACTGCAGAACCACAGAGATTATGCCCTACATTAAGGGGACTGGAATAACCAGAGCACTGCAGACCTATGGGAACTGTACTCCACCCAGGAGGAGCAAAGTATGCCAAATAAGAGCACTGCAGAGTTAGAGAGATTATACCACACCCATGAGAGAACAGAAACTATACAGAGTATAAATAATCAGACACCATAGAGTCAGAGGGATTACATGTCATTCCAAGGGGTCTGGAGAGCAAGACATGAAGAGAAGGGCTTGGCTCTATAGGAAAAGACAAACACATAGAAAAATCTGTATAGCACTGTCTAAATGCTATTTAAAGTAAGGAAGCTAAGTAGTATTTCTTCTCTAAATTCTTCCAGCCTGATGCTATCATGGAACGTGAATGAAAATATGAAACACCATAGGGTACATTTTTATTAGGACGCCTAGCATCAAAAATGTATGAATACTTTCCAGAGTATTTTCAAAATAGAGATTTTCTGCATACATTGTGTTTGAAAGCCTGCACATTAGCAGTTAATATTTAAAAATGTACACTCGTAGAAAGTCAAGTGCACCTGTTTAAATTCAAACCATGCCCCCAAAACAACCCCTTTTCCTTTGTGCCTTTAAGTATGCACATACTTTGAATGACAGACTGAAAATCCAGTTATATGAATTCATCCAGTTTTCTCACTCAAATCCTTATACTAAATCCCAAATACGACTTTGAAGATTTACCCTGGGTCCTTCCTGGATACCAATCACCTGAACAGGAGATCAACACTGACAGTGCTATGAAACTGTTGTGAGCAATTACATACTAAGTTTCCAACACCAAACATGTGTTCAGGGCTGGCCCAACCACCAGGCAAACTAGGCAGTCACCTAGGGTGGCAACCTCGGGAGGAGGGGGGGCAAACAAACAGCTGGGCTTTTTATGCTAAACAAGAGATTTTGATAGCCAGTTACGGTGTAAAGCTTAAGGTTTGCCTAGGGGTCAACACCTTGAGTCAACTTTGGGGTCAGGTCTGCATGTGTTAATGTGTTTTAGTTTTGAAGAGCAGCTGTGAAGTCACATCAGCCTTTCCTCTTATTTTTCTAAAAGCAACAATGTGCAAACCTAGGAGGACCTATTAACCATGTGAACTCTTTTGGACAGCTCTTTGTGCATTACTGATTCACTATGATTTTCGTCATTATATTCCACACCCTTCTCGTACGATTTAAAATTAGTTACCTGAGTGCTTTAAAAATGGAGTCAAAAATGCATTTATATGGAAACTTCATATTATCACCGATTTAATCATAATGATCAGCTCTTGTAGACAATGTCTAATGACACCCCAAGCTTTGAAGATGGCAGCAGAGATATTGCGACAAATGTCACACAATGGTGTTGTGGCTATCATACTTTGCTGGGTAGTGGAGGCAGTGAAGTGTTTCAGATGCTCTGTTCAATAATTAATGTCTGCATTCACATTATGCTACCTTGCTCTGTACCAAGTACTGAAAAGATTTTACTGCATCTGCCTCAAATATTAGAGCTAAAAATGGATATGGGATAAATTCTGAATAAAGCAGCCTCCAGATGTTAGGAAACAAAGGCCATAATATGGCCAAGTGACCAAACCTATGCAATCAGACAGAAAATGGGAGGACAGTAGTGACCTAAAAGAGAAGAGGGATGAGAGAATGGACAGAAAAGAGACTATCATATTGGAGCTAAAGTTAAATTCACTGTTCGGACTGCTCTCTGCTCCTTTGTTTTGCTTGCATACCTGTTATTTCTGCCAATCAATGTAGTGTCAGGAAGCAAAACCAACAGTGTGTGAAGCAGCAGGCAGCTGGATGAAAGACAGCATCTTCTATAAAGGCTCCCCTCAGCAAGAGGAACAACCAAAGCAACCAATCACAAGCAAGCGGCTTACCATGTAGCCACACTGGAGTGCTATACAATCACTTTTCCCCACCCCACCACTCTTTCATGGCAACTATCAATTTTGAATAGCTCAGCTACTTCTGTTCCAGCAGTGGTAAAGTGTAGTTACTCACCTGTAAGAGGTGATCTCTGGGAACAGCAGGAATTTAGGCTTCACATATGGGTATTGTCGGTACCAAAGGAGCCTGTGCGGGAACACACCCCAGCGTCCAATAGGAAAGCCTTTGGGAGCACCCCACAGCATCTGCGTGCTGCCTTCCCGCCATTCCAAGTCTCCCTCTTCAGTTGAGTTTATAGCCGAGACAAAGGAGAGAAGGAGAGAGAGAAAGAGAGAGAGAGAACTCCTAGGGGAGGTGGGTGGGTTGTGAAGACTAAATTCCTGCTGTTCCCGGAGATCACCTGTTACAGGTGAGTAACTACGTTATCTCCAGGAACAAGCAGGAATGTAGTCTTCACATATGGGGACTCCCCACCTGAAAGATGCCAGGGAGATGGCCACAGGAAGCTGCAAACCCATGGTGAGATGGGTCATGCTTCCTCCCATGGATCTCTGGCATCTAACCCAGGTCGGTGTGTAGGAGTTGCACTAAGTCTGAAAGAGATGCTGAAGAACAGCCTGGCCAAACAAGTCATCCCAACAGGAGTCCTTGTCTAAACAGTAGTGGGCTGTAAAAGTGTGTACTGAAGCCCAAGTAGCTGCCCTGCAGATGTCATCGATAGACACAGAATGAAGGTTAGCCATAGAGGCTGCCATGGCTCTCACATTGTGAGCTGTGACATGGCCCTCGAGAGGAATTCCCTTACTCTCATAAGCGAAGGATATGCACTGTGCAATCCAGTTAGAGAGAGTTCTTTTGGAGACTGGAAGTCCCAAGTGACTAGAATCAAAAGCAACAAAAATTTGAGAAGATTTTCTATGTTGCTGTGTTCTTTGCAGGTAAAAGGCTAAGGCTCTTTTACAGTCTAAGGTATGAAGGTTCCTTTCTGCATTGGAGGCATGAGGCCTCGGAAAGAATACAGGACGGTAAATCGCTTGGTTTAAATGAAAAGCGAGACCACCTTTGGCATAAAGTGAGGATGAGTCCTAAGAACAACCTTACCATGGTGAAATCTTGTATGAGGAGGATCAGCCACTAAGGCTTGTAACTCACTAATGCGTCGTGGAGACGTGATTGCAATTAGGAAGATGACCTTCCATGAAAGGAATTTTAGAGCTGCAGTGGCTAAAGGCTCAAAGGGCGGTTTCATGAGCTGCCCGAGAACAAGGTTCAAATCCCATGTCACCGGTGGTGGTCTAATGGGAGGTTTTGTTAATAGAAGGCCTCTCATAAATCTTGCTATGAGTGGATGAGAGGAAATAGGTTGTCCATTTAGAGGATTGTAAGAAGCTGCAATAGCACTAAGATGGACTCTTACTGAATTGGTTTTAAGACCAGAATTTGGTAAATGGAGGAGATACTCCAGTAACAATTCCAAAGGTATCGCAAGTGGGTTAAGTCCCTTTTCAGAACACCATATAGTGAACCGTTTCCATTTGAAGGCGTATGATCGCCTTGTGGAGGGTTTTCTGGAAGCCTGAAGGATATCCTTAACCTTTTGAGAGAGGTTGAGATCCTGAAGTTCTAGGCTTTCACCAACCAGACCCTGAGATGAAAGGACTGGGGATTCGGGTGCCATAGCGTCCTGCTCTCCTGGGAGAGAAGATCTGGAGGACACCCCAGCTCCAGAGGTGTAGCCCGAGAGAGACGTAGAAGCAGAGGATACCACGTTTGCTGTGGCCAATGTGGAGCTATGAGTATCATATGACCTCTGTCTCTCTGAAGCTTGAACAGTGTTTTGGGAATGAGGGGAATGGGTGGGAAGGCATAGAGGAAGTCTTGACCCCAGTGAAGAAGGAAAGCATCCCTTGCCTGACAATTTTGAGCCGGAATTCTGGAACAGAACCGGGGAAGTTTGGCATTCTGTGGATGTGCAAAGAGGTCTATGTCTGGGGTTCCCCAGATTTGGAATACTCTGGCAATCTGGTCCGAGTGGAGAGACTATTCGTGTGGCAGCAGTACTCGGCTGAGTTTGTCTGCCCAAAGGTTTTGAATGCCTGGAAGATATATCACGAGGAGGTGAATTTGATGCTCTCTGGCGAGGGCCCATAGTCGTAAAGCTTTGTTGCATAATGACAGAGAGCCTGTTCCGCCCTGCTTGTTCAGGTAGAACATGGCTACTTGATTGTCGGTCTGGACCAGGGCTGTCTTGTAGCTGAGCTGAGCTTGGAATACTCGAAGAGCAAGGAATATTGCTCTGAGATCTAGGAAGTTTATGTGAAGACAAGCCTCCTGTGGGGTCCAGAGACCCTGGGTGGAGAGATCGTGCAGGTGGGCCCCCCATGCCAACTGGGACGCATCTGTTAGAGTGGCCTGGACTAGAGGCTGCTGGAAAGGAGAGCCTATGAGTAGGTTTTCCAGTGACTGCAACCATTGGAGGGACAAAATATGACTTTTGAGTTTCTTATTTTGTCCGCCAGGCGACCTGAGGCCTGTGTCCACTGAGATGATAGTGTCCACTAGGCTGCTCGCATGTGAAGACGAGCATAGGGAACCACATGTACAGTGGATGCCATATGTCCCAGTAGCTGAAACATTTCCCGAGCAGTTAGGGAGCGCTGCTTGGGAAGCTAGCTGCACTATACAAAGACAGCGGTGCTGTGAAAGGAAAGCCCTTGACTGTCTGGTATCTAGGCGAGCTCCTATGAATTCCAGGGACTGAGAAGGAGCAAGATGGGATTTTGGAAGGTTTATTACGAATCCCAAGTAATGAAGGACTCGCATTGTGCGAGAAAGAGCGGAGCTGGCTTCTGAAGCTGTGGGTGCTCGAATGAGCCAGTCATCCAAGTAACAAGACAAATATCCCCAGAGTTCGTAAGAATGCAGCTACTACTGCCATGTATTTTGTGAAAACTCTTGGGGCAGAAGCCAGAACGAAGGGAAGAACCCTGTATTGGTAGTGTCTTCCCTGGAAAAGGAATCAAAGGAATTTTCTGTGATCTGGATGGATGAGTATATGAGTATATGCATCCTTTAGATCTAGAGAACATAGCCAATCCTGACTCTGAAGGTATGGCAGAAGTGTTCCGAGAGAAATCTTGAATTTTTCTTGGAACAGATATTTGTTCAGTTCTCTGAGGTCCAAAATGGGTCTGTGTCCTCCTGTTTTCTTTTGGATGAGAAAATAGGGGGAGTAGAACCCTGTACCCTGTTGAGGTATGGGTACCTCTTCTATTGCTTCTTGAGCAAGAAGTGTTGTGACCTCCTGACTCAGAAGACTGGTAACAGGGGTCTGAGAATTGAACTGTCTTATGATTGTAGGAGGAGGCATATTGTGAAAATGAAGTCTGTACCCCTCTCGTACAATGGAGTGTGTCCAATTTTCTATTATTATTTGGTGCCATCTGGTGGCAAAATGACATAACCTGCCGGGGATGGTAGAGAGTTCTGGACCCTGCAGTGGCAGGAAGGTTAAGTTCTCTAGAAAAGAGTCAAAGCCCCTGAGGAGGCTGAGCTGGCTTAGCTCTTGGGACTTTTGGTTTCTTCTGTTGTCTAGTCTGTTGTTGTTGTTGTCCCTTTTGGGCAACATGAACTGGACAGTGACCCTGCTGGGTATAAGAAGGATAAAACGTCCTTTTCTTGTTGAAAAAGGGTTTTTATTAGATCTTTTCTTTGTTGGGTTGGCTGTAGACTTTGACAACCTGCCCACGGTGATATTGTCAGAGTCAATCTCATTAGCTTTTTTCTTGCCGATTCTTGCCAAAGAGATTTTCTCCTGTGCAAGGAATGTTTCCTAGTTTATCTTGTACCCAAATTTCCAAGTCTAATGCCTGAAGCCAGGCAATACAACGTGCACCAATGGATATAGCAGAGGTTCTGCTGATGCATTCAAAGCAATCAAAGGATACACGGTTTACAAACTTGGAAATATCTTGGGCATGTCTGACTAGAGCAAGAAAATCCTGTCTTTTATCATCAGAAAGAAGGGGGCTCATAAGCTCCAAGTCTCCTGTAAACTCTTTGAGGAACATCCCCATGTATAGGATGTTATCTTATGCTGAGAATGTGGGAAACTCCTTTAACCACATCTCCACACTCTTGGAGACTCAATACCATGTACAGAGTTCCACCTTGTCCTGGCTTTCAGAAAACTCAGTTACCACACCATTCAATGGTAGTGGAATCGGCCATGCATAGGATAAAGAGTGCAAAAAGACATTCTTCCAATCCTCCAGGCCGCGAGTCCAGGACTCTCGATGCCTTTGGGCGTCGATGCTTCCAAGCTCTCAGCTAGAATCAGCTCATACATCAAGGATCTTATGAATGGGCAGAGTAGCTGCCTCTTTAGGAGCCTTAGGGTATTGAAGAATTTCAAACACTTCTGCTCTAGGCTCCTTTTCAGGAGTCACCATGATTGCAAGGCCTCGAGCCACATCACGTATGAAATCCTGTAAGGACATGTCCTCTGGAGGAGACATTCTATGCTGAGAAGGAGATGGATCCTCTGGAAAAACTGCTCTGGTATCGGCAGCGTCATCGGAATCGGAGGATACAAAATATCTCTGATCCCGATGTTCGTGCAAGGCACGGTACTGGTATCGATCCAAGTCGGTAACGAGGTATCTCGGTACCTATGTTTCGATACCGGAGATTGACTCTAGACTCGGCATGGGGGATATACCTGCTGAGGCCATTGCAGTCGATACCGGTGCCTGTTGAACGGTCTGAAGCGGTTTCAGTGGTACTGAAGCAGTTAGAAGAGCCGCTAGACTGCATTCGATAGTGAGAAATCTTTGATCTATCGCTCCTGCCGATACTTGGGTGTCGGTACCAGTAGAAATGGCCAGGACCCCAGAGCATGGCACCAGTAGTTCTGCAGAGGTGAAATCCTCGAGAACATTCTGGAGCCCTGTTAGTGCTT
Organism: Ichthyophis bannanicus; assembly: GCA_033557465.1. Lineage (NCBI taxonomy): Eukaryota > Metazoa > Chordata > Amphibia > Gymnophiona > Ichthyophiidae > Ichthyophis > Ichthyophis bannanicus. Next base: position 577,647,749 of record CM066034.1, on the reverse strand, counting down.
TGGAAGCCGAAGCCTCCCGCCGGGGCTGTTTTGCCGGTGAACTTTCCTCAAAGGCAACGCCGATGGCATCTCAATACTTGGAAGGAGATCTACCTTTTGAGGACCGGCTAGTCTTTGAAGACTTATGTTTAGTTACCTGAGATCCATGGGAGGAAGATGAAGCCCTGGAAGACGTTGATGCAACGGACATCGCATCTGCGGCAAAAAGGGTACCGAATTTTGCAGCTCTATTCTGCAGGCCCCTCCTGGTCATCTTTCTGCAAGAGAGACAGTCCAATGGAGAATGGTCAGGTCCTAAACATTTGAGACACCAGTCATGGGTGTCGGTGATGGATATGGTACCGCCACACTTAGAAACTTTTCTTTAAAACCACTAGCTGGTTTTTCCATTTTAAAAGAAAAATGGGCCTAGTGCCCAAAATGGCGCTTAGCACTGAGAGGGGAAAGGCCTCTGAAGAAAAGTACTTCAGAAAGAGATATATATATGTTTTTTTTTAAGAAAAGAGAACCGGCGGTACCGGTAGGCATCATATGAAGGTAGGCATCATATGAAGGTAGACGCGACCACAAAAAATAAAGAAGTAACAAACAATTTTCTGTGGTGACCTGTCGGCTCCACGGAAAATGAAGAACTAAAGAAGGAGAGTTGGAATGGCGGGAAGGCAGAAAGGTGCTGTGGGTTGCTCCCAAAGGTTTTCCTATTGGATGCTGGGGAGCGTTCCCACGCAGGGTCCGTCGGTACCAACGATACCCATATGTGAAGACTACATTCCTGCTTGTTCCTGGAGATGAGAAAATCAGAGTAGTATGCACATCTGCGTTGAAGAGAGGAAGAGGGTGGAACACCATCAGAAACAGGAAAATGGTAGCCTATAACAGAAAATACATGTGGAGGGGAGAAAGCTAGGATTAGAAGGCCATTGTCCAGTAACGGATGGGCTCTCCCAGCAAATTCTGATAATATACCAGCAAATGAATACAGAATCCAAGGTTTGGATAGTGTCAGGAAAAGTTTAAGTTCCCTATTCCGCTCAATAGCTTGGAGAGCAAACGTTGGGCTGCCAGCACGGTAAAGTTATGCAGCAGAGGGTGGTACAAATCCTGCCCACCCTAACCTACGTAGCTACTGCTCCAGGAGATATGTTCTTGGAATTTGGTGGGAGATAACAAATACCCGTGTTTGGCAGAATAGTAAAGTAAGTGAGTAAGTGAAGCACCCTATTCAAAAGGTTAATATGGTGAACAAGTGTTGGGTTACTAGTATAACAAAAATCGGTAGTTTTAAAAGCCCCAGTGACAATCCAAGCAACCACATGGCTGAGTCTGTCTGGAAGGCTGTGATAACAATATATGAACACCTAACAGTAACACAGTGAATGAGGCAGATGATTTGTCTGTGAGGCTATGCATTCCTTGTGTTGACAGGCTCAGCCTGGCAAGTCGAGGCCAACAGGGTTAGTATAGCAGAGCAAACAAGTAGTAAAAGTAGAAGCAGCAGTGATACAGGACTAATCAAAGTTGTGGCCATTGACTTCCATTTATGCCCACCTCAGGTCTCTTCACTGTAAGGTGAAAGGAAAAGCAGGTGAAGAGGACAGAGAGAAGGAAGACAGAGGACGAGAGGGAGAAGGATACTGGGAAGGGCTGATCGGATTGGCCTTTGGTGTCTCCCTTAAGAGTATTTGCCGTCTCCTGAACACCTCTGCCAAATCAAGATTACAAATGACTTGGCTAGTGAAAGCTGTTTCTAAGTTTGTCTAGTACCCAAGAACATTTGTCACTTTCCATAAACATCTGATAAACAGAAGCCCGTTGTCTTCTTCCTGTTACCCACATCCGAATGGCACAGAGAAACTGAATTCACAGTAGCAGCCACCAGTGATAAGTGACTCACTACTCAGATATCTCCATGTGTCTATGCTGTGAGTTACTCAGACAAGATGACAGTACACAGGCTTGAACACATGACAGCAAGCTGGTGTCACATATTTTCCCTGCCAAATCTGAAAAAAACATCTAATTCCTGGTCGAAAGAAGGCAATGACAGATCAACTCATAGTAACATAGTAAATGACGGCAGATAAAGAACAGTATGGTCCATCTAGTCTGCCCAGCATGATGGCAAGAGTAGTTGCACCTGCTGCCTGGGCAGGCCACCCCTCCCCACGTCTTTGTTTAGGGGTGAACCCACCACTCCATCTAGGACACCCCTATCTGTAGAGAATTTAGATGGTTCAATTTATTTTGATTTTATCCTGTTGCTGTAAAGGGATCCACTGTGTCTGTCCCATGCTATTTTGAATTCCGTCACCGTGTTTGCCCCCCACCACTTCCATCGGTAGGGCGTTCCAAGCATCCACCACCCTTTCAGTAAAAAAGTATTTCCTGACATTGCCTTTCAATTTACCACCTTGCAGCTTCCTGTTATGCCCTCTAGTTTTACAGCTTCTCCGTCTTTGGAAGAGGTTTGTTTGTTCATTATTTCCCTTTAAGTATTTAAAGGTCTGAATCTTATCTCCCCTGAACCTCCTCTCCTCCAAAGTGTACATGTTTAGGTCTTCTAGTCTCTTCTCATAAGGCTTCTGACGCAGGCTCCAAATCATTTTGGTCGCCTTCCTCTGAACAGTTTCCAGTCTTTTTACATCCTTTGCAAGATATGGTCTCCAAAACTGAACACAGTATTCCAGGTGAGGCCTCACCAGTGACTTGTACAGTGGCATAAGTACCTCTTCCTTTCTGCTGGTAATTCCTCTTTGTATGCAGCCCAACATCCTCCTGGCTTTTGCCACTGCCTTGTTACACTGTTGTGCCACTTTGAGATCTTCAGAAATAATCACACCAAGGTCTTTCTCCTGATCCATGCACACCAACCTCTCGCCCCCTAACGAGTGCATTTCTCTTGGATTTCTGCTACCCAAGTGCATGACTCTGCACTTCTTTGCATTAAATCATAATTGCCAAGCATTAGACCATTCTTCCAGCTTTTGTAGATCTTTCCTCATGTTAACCACTCCCTCAGGGGAGTCCAGTCTGTTGCAAATTTTTGTGTCGTCTGCAAAAAGACAGACTTTTCCGTTCAGTCCTTCAGCAATATCGCTCACAAATACATTCAACAGTGCCGGGCCTAGGACCGATCCCTGGGGCACCCCGCTTATCACCTTCCCTTCATCTGATTGAGCTTCATTTACCATCACCTTCTGTCGTCTTGTCAGTCAACCAATTTTGGATCCAATTTACCATCTTGGGATCCGTCCCCAAGCTACCGAGTTTATTGATGAGCCTCCTATGAGGAACAGTATCAAAGGCTTTGCTGAAATCCAGGTAGATGACATCCATCGCATGCCCCTGATCCAGTTCCCTGGTCACCCAGTCGAAGAACTCAATCAGATTTGTTTGTCAGGATCGTCCTTCGGTAAAACCATGTTGCCTTGGGTCTTGCATCCTGTTGGTTTTGAGAAAGTTCACTATTCGCTCTTTCAGGAGTGTCTCCATTACTTTTCCTGCCAGCGAGGTAAGGCTCACAGGCCTGTAGTTTGACACTTCTTCCCTGTCACCACTTTTGTGCAGAGGTACGCCATCAGCCATTCTCCAGTCCTGAGGAACCTCTACCATTTCCAAGGATCTTTTGAAAATGTCCTTTAACGGCCCTGCAAGAACCTCTCTGTGCTATTTCAGTATCCTGAGATGTATCCCATCCGGTCCCATAGCCTTGTCCACTTTCAGTTTTGCAAGTTGTTCTAACACATCATCTTCTGTGAATGGTGTGGTATCTACTTCATTCCCATTTTTATATTTGGGAGTCACATGAAGTCCTTCTCCAGGACTTTCTTTAGTAAAAACAGAGCAGAAGTATTCATTTAGCAATTTTGTTTTTTCAATGTCACTTTGCACGAGTCCGTTCGCATCAATTCTGAGTCCTGCAATTCCACCTCTGATCTTCTTCCTTTCCCAAATATACCTGAAGAAAGTTTTGTTGCCACACTTCACATCTTTAGCCATCTTTTCCTCTGCCTTTGATTTTGCTATCCTTATTTCTCTTTTTGTCTCTGAGTTTGATCCTGTATTCCTTGCTGTGTTCCTCTGTTTGCGAGCTTTTGAATTTTGTGAAAGCTGTGTTTTTTGCCTTTATTTAAGCAGCCACTTCTTTGGAAAACCAAACAGGTTTCCTTCTCCTCTTGTTTTTGTTTACTTTTCTTACATATTTATCTGTTGCCCCTTTTATTGCCACCTTCAATTGAAGAATTCATCGAGGAGAGGGACTGCATCTCTACAAAGAAATTATACCTCACTTTTGAGAATCTCCTGTAATGATTCGGGATCAAGACAGAAGGAAGTTCCTGCTGCCAGAGGTCCTTGGATTAGGGACAGTTCTACTTTTTTTGCTGCCCTGTGTAAGTGGTTACTGCACTGCCCTCCCGTGGATTCAAATGGAACCCTTCACAAGCTTTTCTTTTGCCCCAAAAATAACTTAATGAGTGTCTGAACACCATTTACCTGTATACTGAGATTAGAGTAAGGCTACCAGATTTCTACACGACTTCCCTCTAATTCCTGCTGGCAAATAAATTATGAAGTGCTACAAAATCCTTTTAGAGCCTATAGCAAACCTACCATCCCATAACAGCATTGCCAGGACTCAAGGAACACCAACTCTACTATTAAAAAGCAACACTACAGATACTACATTGAGCCGTAGAACACCAACCACTCCTAAATCAAATGTAAAACAGACTTTCTACAAATATAGAACAAGAGACTGCAAAATAGAAAAAGAAATATGAAAACAAAAACTGAACTGGGAACACCAAGATATCAGACTTGGCATTTATTGAAGAACAAATAGGAACCCACTCAACTGTACAAAAATGGTTCACCTCATATCTAACTGATCGAACACAAACCGTCCGAACTAACACAGAAACTTCTAAAACATACAAACAGGAAATTGGTCTCCCACAAGGCTCCGCCCTCTCTGCCCTCCTATTTAATATATATCCAACCGGTCTGTGACATTTTCAAGAAATTTAAAGTCCACTACCACATATACGCAGACGACATGATGATGTACATACCATTCACAATCCCAACACTCCCACTACAACTGTTAACAGAATGCTTCTCTGAATTAACAACCTGGCTAAAGGAACACAATCTCCATATCAATCATTCTAAAACGGATATATTAATAGTAACTAAAAATCAATCCTACATACCTCCAACACACATCACTCTCCAAAATCACAACATTACTATAAAAAATGAAGTGAAATACCTGGGTGTCACCCTTGACTCACACCTTAGTATGGACACACATATTAGAAACATCACTAAGAAGATCTACTTTAAACTCAAAATTTTAAAACAATTACGTCCTCTTGTACTTCTACATGATTTTCTGAGCATTGTACAGGCCATCATCACACCACACTTTGATTTCGCAAATCTCACCCTACTAGGAACAACAAAACAAAACATTAAAAGACTCCAACTTGCCCAAAATGCAGCAGCAAGAATTGTAATGAAGGTTCCACCATTTGAACACATTACCCCTATACTAGCAAACCTTCACTGGCTCCCAATTCAATCCAGAATAAATCACAAATTGATTATCACCACATTTAAGACTCTAAATACAATGGCCCCAGTCCCCTTAACAAAACTTATCACTAAAGACACATCCCAAACTACGCTACGGAGAGGCCACACGAATAGAATTAGGATCCCGAAAGAATTCACAACTGCTAAAAAGACTACTAATAGAAAAGCGTTCTCACATGCAGCTCCCACCCTATGGAACTCCCTCCCTGAAGAAATAAGGGCATTAAATGATGCAAAGGAACTCCGCAAGAAATTAAAAACATATCTATTCATCTCCCATTTTGGCACACTTGAAAATACCTTACCTCTAACAGGTAATGGTTAATAGTGACCTAGGGTACACCAACTCTAATTCTCCTAGCTAACTACAATTACAATTAAAGTCGACTAAATAACTACTTGTAAATCTTGTAAATAGATATATGTAATAGTTCAAAATATGTAAATAGTTCGTTTGTTATTTAACAAATTTTACCATATTTAGTCATTCATGTTTAATGTATTTAGCAAAATTGTACCTAGTTAACAAATGTTCCATGTAAAACAGCAAAATTGTACCTAGTTAACAAATGTTCCATGTAAAACAGACTTGTAAATCTGTTCATTCCTTGTTCAATGTAAACCGCACCTGATCTGTGGAAGGTAGCGGTATATAAGCAACTGTTAAATAAAATTAAAAAAAAAAATAAGAAGTATCAATATGCATTTCCTCTTGTACTGAACAAAATACAAAGACATCAGAAACACACATTTCCCAAAGCTAACATTTTCCAGTTAAGTTCAAAATAAAATACTTTCTTCTACCTTTATCTGGGCATTTTATTTTTGCAGTCATGTTGGCTTCAGTCTCTTCTGCTTTCTTCAGTCTTCTCCTAACTCTTTCCAGGGTCTGCTGTCCTTTTGCAATTTTCTCCTCTCTACCTGTCTCCTTCCATTCCTCTCCTGCATTTGTCTCTACATAATGATCTTTCCCTTTCTGCACTTTTCTTCATTTCTTCCTTTTCTGCTTCTCTATTCACTCAAATTTCACCCTCTATCCTTAGTCACTCTCGGTCTACTTTTCCTCTACTTAAAATTCCATCACCTTCCCTCACCCTTTGTTCAATTTAACTTCCCTGGCTTTACCATTCTTCTGTCTCAGTCCTTCCCCAGTCTCTTATTTATTTATTTATTTCACCCAATACCACATTTCCACCACCTGTACTCACTCCCATCCCAATTCTCATCTACTTTCCTCTCTCTCTCATCCCCTCACCAGCTCCAGTTCCTTCTCTGTCTGTCATCCTCCCCTGCATCAAGTCTCTTTCTTCTATCTCTTATAACAACATAAGAATTACCATGATGGCTTAAACCAAATGTCCATCAACCCAGTATCCCGTGTCCAATAGTGGCCAATCCAGGTCAGATGTAACTGGCAAGATCCCATGCTGCTCACCCCCAGGGATAAGCAGTGGCTTTCCTTGGGTCTACCTCAATAATAGTTTATAGAGACTCTCTCTAGGTGCTTGTCCAAGCCTTCTATAAACCCAGCTAGACTAACGGATCTTACCACATCTGGCAACGGGTTCTAGGTTGAGTGAAAATATATTTTCTATTTTGTTTTAAACATACTACTTTGTAACTTCATGGTGGGTCCCCTAGTCTTTATACTTTTTGAAAGAGTAAACAATGTTTAAATTAGACTTACCTGCTAATTGTTGTTCCTGAAGGAACTCCCGTCTAGTCCCGGAAACTCTGGAGTTGTGATCCTCTTCCAGCAGCTTGGAGACTGATCCACGTCATACTTTTGATGACACCAGTATAAGTACTCAGGCACCTCCTCCTGGCTCCAGTAACCTATTGACAAAGCAGACTCACCGGAGCAACAATTAAGTAAAAACATACTCATAACCGTGCCTAAAATAGCTTACTAACAATTGGAACCTGAACAAAACTGCGAAGGCTCTCGCTTCTTCTCTAGAAGACAACATGTCCCACAAACATGATGCCCCCCAAACTTACATTCCCCATCCCAACCGGAAGCACTACAGACCATTCTGTTATCTTACCTGTACACCTGCTTGCTTCAGGCACCAACTTCCTTAGAAATCGGGACGGGATCCGGGACTAGACTGGAGCTCCTTCAGGAACTACAATTAGCAGGTAAGTCTAATTTAAACTTCCTGCTCGTCCCTCCAGTCTAGTCCCGGAAACTCTGGAGATGTAACAGAGCAGTAAAGAACTCAATGGATGGGACCTGAAAGACCAGCCTGAAGCACTGCTGATCCAAAACAGGTATCCCCCTTCGCCTGAACATCCAGGCGATAATGTTTAACAAAGGTATTTAAGGACGACCACGTCGCAGCTCTACAAATTTCCACTGGGGGAACAAATTTGTATTCTGCCCACGACGCTGCCTGCGCCCTTGTAGAATGCGCCCTTAAACCTTCAGGCACCTGCCTACCCCTCAAAAGGTAAGCCGACACTATTGCCGCCTTTATCCACCTGGCAATCGAGGCCTTTGAAGCTGCTTGCCCTTTTTGAGGCCCTCCGAACACCACAAACAGCCTATCGGACTTCCTGAACTCGGCCGTCCTCTGGAGATACCTTTTCAAAGCTCTCCGGATGTCCAACTGATGCAGCTGTTGTGCAGACGACTCCCGGGAATCCACCCGGAACACCGGCAGTGAAACTACCTGATTCAAGTGAAACGGAGAAAGAACTTTTGGCAAAAAGGACGGAACCGGACGCAACACCACCTTTGACTCAAAAAAGGACAGAAATGGTTCCCTACACGATAGAGCTTGTAACTCGGAAATCCTCCTCGCCGACGCAATTGCCATCAAGAACACCACTTTAAGCATGAGATCCTTCACCGTGGCCTTAGCTAGAGGTTCAAACGGACGCTCACCTAACGCTTCCAACACCACCTGCAAATTCCAAGTAGGAACTACTTGCCTGCATGGAGGCCTCAAGATACCAACCGCTTTCAAAAAACGCTTAATATCCAGATGAACGCCCAGCGCCTGGCCCTTGATCTTCCCCCTATAACAGAAAACCGCAGCCACCTGCACTTTCAGAGACGAGGCTGCCAAACCTTTCTGAAAACCATCCTGCAAAAAGGCTAAGATCTGTGGCAGAGGCCCTTAACGCCTCACACTTCTTGTCCACACACCAAGCCTCAAAAATGCGCCAAACTCGAATATATGCTAGGGAAGTCGACCTTCGACGAGCCCCCAGAAGTGTGGATATTACCGCTTCCAAATAGCCCTTAGCTCTTAACCTTGCCCTTTCAAGAGCCATGTCGTAAGCGAGAATCGAGCTACCTGAGGCATGCACAACAGACCCTGCATCAACAGATCTCCCCTGACTGGTAATCGCCACGGCTTCCCCACTACCAGTCTTCTGAGATCTGCATACCATGGCCGTCTCGGCCAGTCCGGGCCGATCAGAATCATGAAACCCTGGTGTCCTTCTATTCGCCGCACTACCTGCGCTATTAGCACCCAGGGCAGAAACATGTACAAGAGCTGCCCCCGCGGCCATTCCTGAATGAGAGCTTCCAGCCCTTCCGACATCCGCTCCTTTCGTCTGCTGAAAAACCGACCGACTTTTGCCAACTGGAACATCGCCATGAGATCCATTATCAGCGCTCCCCAGTGCTGAACCACCAAGTCGAACACCTCTGGGTGAAGCGTCCACTCCCCGGGGTCTACCTTCACCCGACTCAAAAAAATCGGCCGCTACGTTGTCCACTCCTGCCACGTGAGCTGCCGACAACCCGAGAAGATTTTGCTCCACCCACTGGAACAACTGCTCTGCCTCGGCCTCCAAAGCGACGCTGTGGGTGCCCCCTTGCTTGTTGATGTACACCACCGCGGTCACATTGTCCAAAAACAACCGAACCGCCATCTCTCCTAGATACGGCTGAAACTTCTGTAATGCCAACAACACTGCACGCCACTCCAATCTGTTGATCGACCAAGTCTTCTCTTGGTCTGTCCACCAACCCTGTGCGAACCTGACCCGAAAATGTGCTCCCCAACTGAGGAGGCTGGCATCCGTAGTCAGTGGAACCCAGCTCGGCGACTCCAAGGGCATCCCCCTTGCTAAGGACTCCAGAAGCAGCCACCAACGCAATGCTTTCCGTGTCTCCTCTGGACAGACAAGACGCCGAGACAACGGATCGTTCTGATGCAACCATCTTCGGAGCAACACCCTCTGTAAGGGCTTCATATGCGCTCTTGCCCAGGGCACCAAGTCTAATGCCGCTGCCATTGTTCCCAGGAGCTGCAAATAATGCCATGCCGTCGGCTGCGACTTGGCTAGAAACCCCCAAACCAAGTTTCGAAAGGCCTCCGCCCGATGCGCAGGCAGGAAAACCTCGCCCGCCCCCAGATACTCTAGAGTCTGAGAAGGCACTAGACTGCTCTTGGCCCTATTCACTACCCATCCTAACCTTTGCAGGCAGTTGACAACCTTGGCCGTCGCATCCTGGCTTTCTATTCTCGATTTCGTTCGAATCAACCAGTCGTCGAGATACGGATGTACGAGAATACCCTCCTTCCGTAACTCCGCCACTACGACCACCATCACCTTGGTAAAGGTCCGAGGAGCTGTTGCCAGCCCAAACGGCAAGGCTCGAAACTGAAAGTGACCCATCGGTACCGCAAACCGGAGAAACCTTTGGTGATCCGGCCGAATAGGAATGTGAAGATACGCCTCGGACAAATTGAGAGCCGTCAGAAACTCGCCCTTCCGAACTGCCAAGATCACTGATCTTAACGTTTCCATACGAAAATGAGACACCCTGAGACACTTGTTCACTCTTTTTAAATCCAAAATTGGGTGAAAAGTTCCCTCTTTCTTTGGGACTACAAAATAAATGGAGTATCGACCTAAACTGCATTGGTCTCGAGGCACCGGTACAACCGCTTTGAGCTTTATTAATCTGAGCAATGTCTGACGGACCGCATCGCGTTTGCGATGCGCCTTGCATGGGGACTGTACAAACGAATTGGTTACCGGTCTCTAAAACTAATGCATATCCTTCCCGTATCACCTCCAAGACCCATTGATTGGACGTAATTTCAACCCAGGCAGTGTAAAACTCTTGCAGTCGGCCTCCCACTGCCACGTCCACCTGGGCCTCCCTGACTTCATTGTGGCTTCTTGACCGCCGAAGCGGTGGCCGCGAAACCTCTACTCGCCCGTCGGAACCCCTGGTTCCTGTAAGGAAAACATCCTCTCTGAGTCCGAGTCTGGGGAAACCTTGACGCCCGAAAACGCCGATATTCTCTCTGTGGCAGCTGGGCTGCGGACAGAAACCTCCCTGGATTCTGCTTATCCTCTGGAAGTCTACCGCCCTTGGACTCCCCCAAATCCTTCACAATCTTGTCCAAATCCTTACCGAACAGTAGCTTACCCTTAAACGGCAGCTTACTTAATCTGGCCTTTGAAGAAGAATCCGCTGCCCAATTACGCAGCCAAAGATACCTCCGTGCTGCTACCACTGACGCCATACTGTTCGAGAGACCTCGAATCAGGTCATAATGGATATCTGCGAGATAAGCCGTCCCGGACTCCAACCGAGCAGCTTCCCCCGCCGAGTCCTTGGCCTGCTGCCCTTGGACCCACTGCGCCCAACGCAAACAGGCTCTTGCCACCCACGCTCCACAAATGGAAGCTTGAATGGACAAAGCATTAACCTCAAATATCTGCCGCAACAAGGCATCCAGTTTTCTGTCCTGACCATCCTTAAGAGCCACACTCCCCTCCACCGATATGGTCGTCTTCTTAGTCACGGCAGACAACGCCGCATCTACTCTCGGTGGCCGAAATATCTCCTTGTCTTGCTCCACCAACGGATATAGGCGGGACATTACCCTAGTGCCCTTGAGAGATGACTCAGGCATGTCCCACTCACCCTGAATCATTTCCCTTATGACCCTATGCATAGGAAACGCTTTTTGCATCTTCCTAAAGGCCTGTAGGAGAGGATCCTCCAACGCCGGCTCTTCTCCAGCTCCCGATACGGGCACATTGAGGGCCTTAAGAGTCTCTGCGATGAGCGCAGGCAACTCCTCTCTTTGAAAGATCCGCACCACCCTAGGCTGATCCTCCTGCTCTGCAATCTCTCCTCCTTCCAGCTCCTCCTCTAACTCAGGATCGAGCTCGCCCTCTAACGTGTGCAAGTCCTCTGACAACTCCGACTGCGCCAGTGTATCCATGTCCACTCTTGCCTTCTTGGATACAGCCCCCGACGCCGCCACAGACAACGGCGTTCCTGGTCTCTTCTGTGCCATGCTGCCGTCCCCCGTTCTCGAGGCCGAAGTAACCGCCTCAGTAAAAGACCCCCCAAATGCTCGCTGCATCACAGCCACAAAACCTGGGGAGAAAATGGCCGCCAACTCCTCTGGCAATGGTGATTGAGGAACCGTCCGCTCCGGAATCGAGGACGGCCCCGGATTCGGATCCTCCAGGTCTACTACCGGCAAGGGAGTCTCCACAAGTGCCCCCTCCCGGTCCCCTGGCATATCCACCTGTTTGTGATCTGAAATAGTGGTCTTGCGGCAGTGGCCACAGACTCCAGCCTCTGAAACCGCAGATCTTTTAATACCACAGAGCAGACAAAACCTTTGAAGGCATTCTGCCTCTCCCGTCCACCAGGCCCCAATGCCCGTCTGCTCTGCTCCCCACTCAAACTCTCTGTACTGGAGGTGTTCAGGACAGCTGCCCTACCAAAGCTTCCTCTCACACCGGACCCGTTCCGTTTTGTTTTGTTTTTAAAGAATACCAAGCAGGGAGCCTCCCGACTTGAATGAAGGTAAACAGAACCGAAAACGAAGCTCTAGGCCTGAGCTACTCCCGATTCTTCCCCCGCACGCGGTTCCGGCGTTTCCCACGCAAAACCATGCGGCGCGGGCCTACACGCTCTCTCCTCGCAAACCCCAAACCGTCTGAGGTAAAGGACAGCGTCTTACTCACCCGCTGCTAATGCTGTCGGTCATATCACCGCTTCCTGCAGCCGGCACCGTTATACCGCCGAAGCTGGGAAGCGCGCAGCACTGAGCACCCTGTGGCTGACTCCTGCCAGGCTTCCAGCCAGTTAAGAACAGCCGACTCCGGTCTGCCCGTGTCCCTCCAAGCGCAAAACAGGCAAGACCTCTGTATAGCGCTGGGGGAGGGCTGCTGCTGCCAAAGAGTACCCCAGAGCTGAAACTGTTCCTGGGAACCCAGCTACCTTCACACCCTGTGCACTGCAAAGGAGAGATAGGCAGAGAGAGAGCGAGGCCCTTAACAGTTTGAAATTTAAAGCTACAGAGGACTAATTTCAAAACCCCACTAAACAGAAATTTAAAAAAAATCCAAAATGAAATAACCTAACTCTCTAGAAAAAAAGGCTCCTTAATTGTCCCTCTAGTGAGCCGGACCACCAGCTCACATCCTCCAACTGCTTGGAGACTGATCTAAACTGGAGCCAGGAGGAGGTGCCTGAGTACTTATACTGGTGTCATCAAAAGTATGACGTGGATCAGTCTCCAAGCTGCTGGAAGAGGATCACAACTCCAGAGTTTCCAGGACTAGACTGGAGGGACTATCAGGAACTATTCATATTTACCCATTCCACTCCACTCAGGATTTTATAGACTTCCATCAAATTTCTCCTCAGTCATCTTTTTTCCAGACTGAATAGCCCCAACTTCTTTAGCCTTTCCTCAAAGTTATTCTAACCCCTTTATCATTTGATTATATCCTTCTCTGTACCTTTTCTAATCCCACCATATCCTTTTTGAGATGAGGTAACCAGAATTTCACAAATACTCACGGTGTAGATGTACCATAGGGCGATACAGAAGCATTATGTTTGCTAGTTTTCATTTTAATTTTTATTCCTTTGCTAGTAATGCCTAACATTATATTTGCTATTTTGGCCGCCCTGAACACTGAGCAGATTTCAGCATTATTACCCACAATGACACCTAGAATCCTTTCCCTAGGTGGTGACTCCTAAAGTGGAACCTAGCATCTTATAGCTATAATTTACATTATTCTTCCCTAAACACCACTCTGCACATGTCCACATTAAATTTCATCTGCCATTTGAATGCTCAGTCTCCCAGTATCACAGGGCCCTCCTACAATAAGAATCTCCTGCAATTTCTCACAATCCACATGCGGTCAACAACTCTGAATAATTTTGATCTGCAAATTTAAAGACCTCACTCGCTGTTCCCATTTCCAGACCCTTTGTAAATATGTTGAATAGCACCAATGCAAGTACAGATCCTTATAGTATTCCACTATTCACCTTGTCCACTGACAAAATTGGCCATTTAATGCTATCTGCTTTCTATCTTTTAATCAGTTCCCAAACAGGACATTACCTAATTTCAGGAGCGGTGGAATGGCTTTTTCTTTGGAGGGGGGGGATTCCCAAGCCCCATCCTAACTCTGCCAAAGTCCCACCCTGCAGGCAGAGACCCTTCTCCAACAGGAAGGGTCTTTGCTGTGATTGTGACTTTTCTTCTGTCCACAGGAGATGGGATCCCCACAGGCAGACTGCTGCCTGCCAGTCACGATCATTGCAAAGGCCCTTGCTATCTTCCCGCGATCCGCAGACAGGAAGGATCTTTGCAATGATTGCAGACAGGGAGGATCTTTGCAATGATTGCAGACAGGGAGGATCTTTGCAATGATTGCAGACAGGGAGGATCTTTGCAATGATTGCAGACAACAGGCTGCCCGTGGGGATCGCATCCCCCATGGGCAGAAGAGAAGCTGCAATCGCAGCAAAAGCCCTTCCTACCTGTCTGCATAGATCCAATCTCCCACGGGGAGACAGTAAGGGGCTTTTCTTCTTCTGTTAGTGGAGAATGAGATCCTCATGGGTTGCCTGCCATGCTGCGATTTTTGGTGGGGCCAGGGCCCATGTGGTCCATCCCTTTCCAACGCCTATGCTAATTTCTTCAGTCTACTAAAAGGGACATACTTTCTCAAATACCTTCTTTAAATCCAGATACACTGTATGAACTGGCTCCCCTTCATCCACATCTTTAAAATAAAAAAAAAAAACTGTAGCAGACTGTTTAAATTTGTCCAATTAAACCATGTCTATCAATGTGTTCAGTAATTTTGTTTTATCATAGTGGTAACCATTTTCTCTGGCACTGACATCAGGTTAACTGGTCCTGTAATGTCCCAAATCACTCCAGAAGCCTTTTTAAAAATTGGCATTGCATTTTGCTACTCTCCAGTCTTCGGGTATTGCAGATCTTCAATTTCAGTTTTGAGTTCTTTCAAGCACTCTGGGGATGTGCACCATTCTGTCCAGGTGATTTACTGCTCTTTAGTTTGTCAGTTTAGCCTATTATAGCTTCCACATTCACTGAGATTTTTTTCAGTTCCATAAGAACATAAGATATGCCATACTGGGTCAGACCAAGGTCCATCAAGCCCAGTATCCTGTTTCCAACAGTGGCCAATCTAGGTCATACGTACCTAGCAGTTTCCCCAAAAGACACAGGTGCTACAATGCTTGTACTGGGTCAAGCATTGATATCCTGGGTCCCCTTCTTAATAAAGGTTTATGGACCTTTCCTCCAGGAACTTGTCCAAACCTTTCTTAAACCCAGCTACACTAACAGCCTTTACTACATCCTCCGGTAACAAATTCCAGAGTTTGATTACACGTTGAGTGAAAAAATATTTTCTTTTATTAGTCTTAAATAGTTTACCCTGTAGCTTCATTGCATGTCCCCTAGTCTTTCTATATTCTGATAACGTAAACAATCAATCTACATTTACCCGTTCCACTCCATTCATTAATTTATAGACTTCTATCATATCTCCCCTCAGCCGTCTCTTTTCCAGGTTAAAGAGCCCTAACCTTTTAGCCTTTCTTCATAGGAGTATCTTTCCATCCCCTTTACCATTTTGGTGGCTCTTCTCTGAACCTTTTCTAATATCGCTATATCGTTTTTAAGATATGGCGACCAGAATTGCACACAATATTCAAGGTGTGGTCTCACCATGGAAAGATATAGAGGCATTATAATATCTTTTGTTTTATTTTCCATTCCTTTCCTTATGATACCTAGCATTCTATTTGCTCTCTTGGCCGCAGCGGCACACTGGGCCGAGGGTTTTAACATGTTATCCACAATGACGCCTAAATCTTTTTCCTGGGTGGTGATTCCTAATGTGGAACCTTGCATCGTGTAACCATAGTTTGGGTTGTTCTTCCCTAGGTGCATAACTCTGCACTTGTCCACATTAAATTTCATCTGCCATTTTGATGCCCAGTCTTTCAATTTATCAAGATCCTCTTGCAATCTTCCACAATCCTCTTGGGTTTTAACAACTTTAAATAGTTTTGTGTCATCTGCAAATCTGATAACCTCACTCGTTAATTCCACTTTCCAGGTCATTTATGAATATGTCAAAAAGCAGCGGAACTAGCACAGATCCCTGGGGTACACCACTATTCACCTTTCTCCATTGGGAAAATTGGCTATTTAGCCCTACCCTCTGCTTTCTATCTTTTAACAAGTTTCTGATCCACAGTAGTATACTGCCTCCTATCCCAGGACTTTAGTTTTGCCAAAAGCCTCTGAGGGACCTTGTCAAAGGCTTTCTGAAAGTCCAGATACGCTATATCTACCGACTCACCTTTGTCCACCTGTTTATTCACACCTTCAAAAAAACATAACAGATTAGTAAGACAAGATCTTCCTTGTCTAAAGCCATGTTTGCTGTCTCCCATTAGGCCATGACTATCTACTGCGATGCTTCCGCTTGGGCCCAAGAGCTTACAAGCAGGAAACAGCCTTATGTTGTCCACTTTTGAATAAAGCTTCCCTTGTTGTCACCAGAGGTATTCTGGGACTTGTAGTTAGTTTATTCTTCTAGGACAAATTGTAGTTGTGAGTCGGTGGTTCAAGGCAGCAAGAAAATGTATTTTGTGGGGATTTCCAGGGCATTTAAGCTCAATACACAAACAAGGCAAAAAGGATGCTTCTCCAACATAAAGGATAAATCAGGTAACAGAGAATGACGTAACAAAACCACTTTTCACTGTTCAGCTGTTCTTATTCCCACGAGCTTACACCGACGACTGCCTCGTGTGGTCATTCAACAGAAATACAGATAAACTTGCAACAGCTGTGATTTTCTTTTCTCAAAGCAACTTCTTCTAAGCACTGCTTCTTAGCTTCAGAAGGCAATTAAGCTTAGTAAAACACAGTATTAGCTTTCCTTAATTCTAAGCAGGTATTTCACTTATTCTCTATATTGTTTCACAGTCCCCCAGCTCAGTCCAATAATGCAGACTCTTCTTTTAAACACAATGAGCAATCCATTGGTACAGGTTCACACTCAGAGCTTGGCAAACAGGAATCTATTTGCATTCCTTCTATGGCATCAGGATATATGGTATCTCTATCAAAGGTACAAACTCTCCCAGACTCTCTCCTTTAGAAATTCCTGGAACTGATTCCACAGCAATTCAGCTTGTAAAGGCACAGTTGTATCAGGGAAGTGAACTTTTCCCTCAGCAAACAACTTTCTCAGTGCTTCTAGCTTTGAAGACTCAGCTGTTCTGCTTTTTATCAGGGCTATGACTTTTCCCATACGTAAAACTTTCCACCCACCTCTTAGCAGTAGACGGTGAGGGCTCTGCTTCCTGGACCTTAGCAATATCAAACTGTTTCTCTGTGGATTTCTCAGCTCTGAGACTGCTGGCTTTACCTTGGGGATGGTTCCTCAGACAAGCGCTGATTTCTTTCTTCCTGGGATCCTCCAGGGTCTGAAATTCAGCCTCATGTCCTTCTCCAGTCCCTCTTGGGTAGCTGCTTTCCTGGGAGTTTTCTTCTTTCTTTCTCCTCCAGCTATGCTCAGCCTTGCTCTCTCTGTTGTCCTTTGCCTTCTTCCTTCCCTCCCTGTTCTGCTCTGCTCGTGGTTTTAAGAACCGTTGGCTGCTAGGCACTCCCTGTTCTCTGCACCTGTGTGACCAATCATCAGGTAAGCTTGTCTCCACCCCTGAGCTAGGGCGTGGCCTGACCTTAGCAGGGAGCTGGGTTTTTGTTTCTGATCTGGCTTGCAAGTCTTATGCACAAGTGAACTATCATTCATTTCAAAGGGGAAACTAGGATTTTCTTCCACTTCCATGTCTTCCTGGGAGCTTTCATCACTACACTACATGCTGAGTAATTTTATTCTTTATGATGGTTTCTACCATTTTTCCCGGTACTGACGTCAGGCTCACCGGTCTGTAGTTTCCCAGATCACCCCTGGAACCCTTTTTAAAAATTGGTGTTACATTGGCGATCCTCCAATCTTCAGGTAGTATAGATGATTTTAATGATAGTTCACAGATTACTAATAGCAGGTCTGCAATCTCATATTTCAGTTCTTTCAACACCCTTGGATGTTGAAAGAACCAGGTGATTTGCTACTCTTCAGTTTATCTAATAGTTGTAATACATCTTTCTGATGTATCGATATTTCCTTCAATTCTTCCGCACCTTTAAATACCACTTCAGTCATGGGTATCATCCCTACATCTTCCTCAGTAAAGACCGAAGCAAAGAATTCATTCAGTCTCTCCGCTATCGCCTTGTCACCTCTTAGTGCCCCTTTAACCCCTCTATCATCTAATGGACTAACTGGGAGGGAGGCACGGGCAGCGTGGTAGTTCCTTTGAACTACCACCATTAAATATCTTTTCTGCCATATGTAGTACT
This sequence comes from Ichthyophis bannanicus, assembly GCA_033557465.1. Lineage (NCBI taxonomy): Eukaryota > Metazoa > Chordata > Amphibia > Gymnophiona > Ichthyophiidae > Ichthyophis > Ichthyophis bannanicus. Next base: position 577,629,429 of record CM066034.1, on the reverse strand, counting down.
CTTATGTAGTACTCTCAGTAAAGCATAGTTACTCACCTGTAACAGGCGATCGCTTCTCTGATCCAGTGGGAAATGGAGGCTTTAGCCATCGCCTCCCCTCTGCGTAGCCCCCCCAAACAGTACGAACAAATGATTAGATTTCTGCAAAGGCGCTGTCCTCTTCAAATACTACCACAGGATTCCTTTGACATCCAATAGGTGTAACTAGGGATTGTCCGCACCCACTTCTGCTTTTGTTAGAGCCGAGCCGCCAGGGAAACAGACTGGCTCAAATGAAAGGCTGAAACTGAAGCTTCGGGCCATGGTTCTTTGGGCAGGAAGGAGGGTACCGCCGAAGGACCACCTTCTCCCTTCAAAAGGAAAGGGCGGGCTCCTGGCATGACAAGGCCTGAAGCTCCGAAATCCTGCATGCCGAGCAGATTACTACAAGAAAAAACATCAGGGTCAAATCCTTCAGTGATGCCCGACAACAGCTCAAAGGGCTCCCCAGCAAGCACCATTAGCACCAAATTGAGGTCCCACCGTGGTACCCCTTGGTCCCTTCCCCGATAACAGGAAATTGCCACCAGCTGAACCCTCAAGGAACTAGCAGCTAAACCTTTATCTAAGCCAACCTACAAGAACTCTATGATGTGCAGAATGGACACAGTGGACTGGCAAGATTGCCTATCTGTGCACCACAACTCGAAGATTCGCCATACCCGGATGTAAGCTAGACAGCTAGACCTCTTCCGGGCCTTCAGCAAGGTTGCTATTACAGGGCCCAAATACCGTTTCTTCTTCAGCCTCGCCCTTTCAAGAGCCATGCCGTAATCGAGAATCGAGCCACCTGAGGCATGCGTACTGGCCCCTGCGTCAGGAGATCCTCTCGAGCCGGAGGCCGCCACGGTCAGTCCACCTGAAGCCTCACCAGGTCAGCATACCATGGGTGCCTTGGCTAATCCGTGGCGAACAGTATGACATACCCCCGGTGAGCCTCTATACACTGCACAACCTGACCTATGAGTGCCCATGGAGGAAACACAGAGAAGACCCCCCTCTGGCCATCTTTATACTAGAGCATCCAGGACCTCTGCAATTCTCTCTTCTCCTGCTGAAAAAGCGCTTCTCCTTGGTTGACTCGAATGTTGCCATTAGGTCCATGACCGGCATACCCCATCACCGCACCACCTGCGCGAACACTTCCTGGTTCAGATTACACTTGCTGGGGTCCACGTGCACTCAGCTTAGGTAGTCTGCTGTCATATTGTTGAATCCCCATGACATACACTGCTGATAACGCCTGGAGCTGACTTTCCACCCAGCCTCATCTTCCAAGGCTACGCTGCCCATGCCTCCCTGACGGTTGATGTAGGCTACCATGGTTGCACTGTCCAAGAGGACCCAGACTGCCTTCCCCTGCAAACCATGGCCCGAAGCTTCGGAGTGCCAGGGCCACCACATGCATCTCCAGTCTGTTGATCGACCAACAGGCCTCCAGTGGGCTCCATTGTCCCTGCGCAAAGTGACCTTCGCAATGAGCCCTCCACCCAGACAGACTGGCATCAGTCATCAGCGGTATCCAGCTCAGTGATTCAAGGGGTGTAAGGGACACCTTTATGTGGCGCCTGCAGTTAAGAGCCGTGGTGCCGGTGCCCCGAGACCAGTACAGTTGCGGTCGGTACTCCCTTTTATTTCATGGTGCCCAAAAAAGAAGGGCTCCTTTCATCTGATTCTCAATCTCAAGGGAGTGAGCTGTTATCTGCAGGTACCGCATTTTCATGTGGAAATGCTGCGATCCGTCATAGTAGCAGTGAGAAGCGGGGAATTTCTGACATCCCTCGATATCACAGAGGCATATCCGCACATTCCCATCAGGCCAGAACATCAGCAGTTTCTCCACTTCGCGGTGCCGATGGGACATTTTCCGTTTTGGGCTTTGCCATTTGGATTGGCAACGGTTCTGCATACTTTCACCAAGGTCCATGGTGGCGGTGGTGCTCTGCAAAGATGGAATTCTCATGCACCTGTACCTCGACCGTACTGCCTACACACCTAGCCAGTCAGGTTTTCAGGATAATCACAATGAATATGCATGAAGAGATTTGCATACAATGGAGGCAATGCATATTCGCTGTGGTTATCCCGATAACCTGCCTGGCTAGGTGCGTCCCGAGGACTGGGTTGAGAACCTCTACATTAAACCATGATTGTGTGTTCTGTAATTTTAATAGTTATAATGGTTTCTACCATTTTGCCTGGCACTGACGTCAAGCTCACCCTTAGAACCCTTTTTAAAAATTAGCATTACTTTGGAAACCCTTCTATATTCAGGTACTATAGATGATTTTAACGATTGTTTACAAATTCCTAATAGTAGGTCTGCAATTTCATTTTAGAAATGTTTTAACATCCTAGGATGTATACCATCCAGTCCAGGGGATTTGCTACTCTAACTTGTGTCACTGCCCTATTACACCAAGTTCACCGAAACCTGCTCCAATTTCTCAGAATAATTACCTTTAAATAGTGCAGGGGGTAACATATTCAAAGTGATTTAACTGGTCAGCAGACCTGCTAGCCGGTTAAACCACAGTCAGTGGGATATTCAGCAAAACTAAGGTGTTTCATGCTGCTGAATATCTCTGGTTTGTACCGCTGAATGCCCCAATGCTAACTGTTTAGCATAGGATCATTCCAAGGAGCGGCACCAAGAATTAACTGGACAGCAGTGATATTCAGCCACTGGCCAGTTAACTTAAATGGCTATGGTTAAGCAAAATAAAGACAGGCCTAACTTTAGCTGGTTTACCTATCTGGCCAGCGGCTGAATATTACCACGGACTGGATAGCTAAATCACTATCTGGGCAATCCAGATATTCAATGCTTGTGGCTAGATATGACTCCAGCATTGAATATTCGGGGTAATTTAAAGCAGCAATGGCCAGCCACTTTAAAAATGTGTTGGCTGCCACCACTGAATATTCCTCTCATCATTTTTGGCACGGATCTTTCTCTTTGCTATGGCCTTCACACCTCTCTTAGTGCCCCTTTTACCTTTACCATCTAATGGCCCAGCAGACTCCCTCACAGAATTTTTGCTTCAAATGTACCCGAAGAGGTTTTTATGCGTTTTTGATTCCATGGCAAGTTTCTTTTCAAATTCCCTTTTTGCCTAGCTAATAAATGCTTTGCATCTAACTTACTGGTGCTTATGCAGAAAAAAAAGCAAGAAGCCTTTGAGCCCAGGTGTGCATTGAAGAACGAAAATTTCCTTGCCCCTCATTAACAGGAAGTTTGTGCCAGAGGGGGAAGAGATGCATCAGACCTTCAGCACATGCTTGTGGTCAAAGACTGTTATTTTTCTTTTTTTTAGTGCCAATTCTGCCTGTGCTGAATCACAGAAGCTGAGCCTAGCCTGCTCACTGAATTGACCATGCTGCCCTCTTGGAGGTGCCATTCTGTGTGAGTGAACAATTTGTCCAGTGGGTTGCACTGGCCCGACAAATACTTTTTGCAGAGTGAACTTTATTGGCAGATTGTCAACAAAGTATCTTGAAAAACAAGTCATAAGGGCTGCGGAATCTATGGCAAGGTCTCAGTTATGTAGAAGATGAGATAATATTTCTACAACTGGCTCTCACTTGGTTGCAGAAGGCATCACCCTGCCTTATGGCTCAGATAGGAGGACAATGCATCATCCCTCAGCTCTTTTCCATGTATGGACAAATGAAAAATTGCCCTACCCTCCCCCTAAACCCACCAATTCCCCTCTGCAAAGCTAAGGATGTGGCTTTTTATGGCCAACAAATACCATTATGATCTTTTGAAATATTAGAAAACCTCTCTCTTATTAACCTTCCTTTTTCACATGAAACAAGCCACTTTGCTTGCAGACTTTTTTCTTTTCTTTTTTTAAACTAGTTTCTTCCCTCTTAAATAAGTTGATTTTGGTTATCTAAAAATACAATGTCATATCTGTATTTCAGCAAGCAATACAAGTAATATTCAAAGACATTTGAAGACACAAGAAAGCACAGTTACTTACCTGTAACAGGTGATCTCTGGGAACAGCAGGAATAAGTCTTCACATATGGGGTATCGTCGGTACCGACGGAGCCTGCGCAGGAACGCTCCCCAGCGTCCAGTAAGAAAGCTTTTGGGAGCATCCCACAGCGCCTGTGCGCTGCCTTCCCGCCTTTCCCAACCGCCTCTCTCCAGTTCGAGTTTTAAAGCTGAGACAAACAGAGAGAGAGGAAAGGAAAGAAAGATAGAGAGATACAACTCCTAGGGGAGGTGGGTCGGTTGTGAAGACTTATTCCTGCTGTTCCTAGAGATCACCTGTTACAGGTAAGTAACTGTGCTATCTCCAGGAACAAGCAGGAATGAGTCTTCACATATGGGGACTCCCTAGCTGCAGATGCCAGGGGAAGACCCCAGGTTGTGTGTCCTTGAAAAGCCATTGAGGCTGCCATGGCTCTCATATTGTGAGCTGTGACATGGCCCTCCAGAGAAAGGTTTCTACTCTGGTAGGCGAAAGAAATAAACTGAGCAATCCAGTTGGACAGTGTTCTCTTAGAGAATGGAAGTCCTAAATGAGAAGGATCAAAAGCAACAAAGAGCTGAGAAGACTTTCTATGTTGCTGTGTTCTTTGTAAGTAAAAAGCAAGAGCTCTCTTACAATCCAAGGTATGGGGGAAAGCCGACAGTCGCCCGGGAGCGCATGGTTCGGACGAAGGTATCCTTGAAGGATACTACCAAAAGCAGTGAGGTTCCAAAAAAGAGTATAGTAGCCCAAATGCCCTTGAGTAAGGTGCAGACAGAGCGTAAAGATTCCAAATTACCCATGCCTACCAATAGTCAGATTAATATGAACAAAATACGGTCTCTAAAATGCTTGTATGCAAATGCTAGAAGTCTAAACAATAAGATGGGAGAGTTAGAATATACAGCACTAATTGAGAGGTTAGATATGATTGCAATCTCAGAGACATGGTGGAAGGAGGATAACCAGTGGGACACTGTGATACCTGGATACAAACTATATCGTAATGATAGAACTGATCAAATTGGTGGAGGAGTTGCACTCTATGTTAGAGAGGGCATTGAGTCAGAAAGGATTAAAGTATTGCAGGAAACAAAATTTGCTGTAGAATCTCTATGGATTGAAATTCCATGTAAAAAGGGGAAGGGGATGGCAGTGGGAGTGTACTATCGACCGCCTGGCCAGAATGAACAAACGGATGATGAAATGCTCAAAGAAATCAAGGAAGCTAACAAAAGTCACAGCAGAGTAGTAATAATGGGTGATTTCAATTACCCTGGTATCGACTGGGTCAGTGTTATGGCAGGACAAGCTAGGGAGATAAAGTTTCTAGATGAAATAAATGACTGCTTCTTGGAGCAGCTGGTTCATGAACCGACCAGAGGGGAAGCCATACTGGACCTAGTCCTTAGTGGAACGCCAGATCTGGTGCAAGAAATAAGGGTGTTGGGACCACTTGGCAATAGTGATCATAGCATGATCATGTTTGATTTAATTAGTGGAGGAGGGATAGTAAAGACATCCACAGTATTACCTTTTAACTTTCAAAAGGGAGACTATGATAAAATGAGGAATATAGTTAAGAAAAAACTAAAAGGAGCATTTGCAAAGGTTAAAGACTTACAGCAAGCTTGGGTGTTATTTAAAAATACTATCCTCGAAGCCCAGACCAGCTGAATTCCACGCATTAAGAAAAATGGAAGAAAGTCCAAAAAACTGCCAGCATGGTTTAAAGGTGAGGTCAGAGAGGCTGTTGCTGCCAAAAAAAGCATCCTTCAGAAAATGGAAAAAAGAGTCAAACGAAGAAAACTGGAAATAGCACAAGCACTGGCAAGTTAAATGCAAAGCATTGATAAGGCTCGCAAAGCGAGAATTTGAGAAGGAACTTGCTATGGAAGCAAAAACACGAAATAAAGACTTTTTCAAGTACATTCATAGCAAAAGGCCTGTGAGAGAGTCCGTTGGGCCATTAGATGATAGAGGGGTAAAAGGGGCAGTAAGAGGAGACAAGGCTATAGCAGAGAGACTGAATGAATTCTTTGCTTCGGTCTTTACTGGGGAAGATGTAGGGATGTTACCCAAGACTGAAGTGGTATTTAAAGGTGATACTGCAGAGGAATTGATAGAAATATCGCTACACCGGGAAGATATATTACAATTATTTGATAAACTGAATAGTAGCAAATCACCTGGACCGGATGGTATACATCCAAGAGTGTTGAAAGAACTGAAATATGAGATTGCGGACCTGCTATTGGTAATCTGTGAACTTTCATTAAAATCATCTGTAATACCTGAAGATTGGAGGGTCGCCAACGTAACACCAATCTTTAAAAAGGGTTCCAGGGGTGACCCGGGAAATTACAGACCGGTGAGTCTGACGTCAGTACCGGGGAAAATGGTAGAAACCATCATAAAGAACAAAATTACACAGCATGTAGATAGTCATGGCCTAATGGGAGACAGCCAACATGGCTTTAGACAAGGAAGATCTTGTCTTACTAATCTGATATGTTTTTTTGAAGGTGTACATAAACAGGTAGACAAAGGTGAGTCGGTTGATATAGTGTATCTGGACTTTCAAAAAGCTTTTGATAAGGTCCCTCATCAGAGACTTTTGGCGAAACTAAAAAGTCATGGGATAGGAGGCAGTGTACTATTGTGGATCGGGAACTGGTTAAAAGATAGAAAGCAGAGGGTAGGGCTAAATGGTCAATATTCCCAATGGAAAAAGGTGAATAGTGGAGTACCCCAGGGATCTGTACTGGGTCCGCTACTTTTTGACATATTCATAAATGACCTGGAAAAGGGAATAACGAGTGAGGTTATCAAATTTGCAGATGATACAAAACTGTTTAAAGTTGTTAAAACCAAAGAGGATTGTGGAAAACTGCAGGAGGATCTGGATAAATTGGAAGACTGGGCATCCAAATGGCAGATGAAATTTAATGTGGACAAGTGCAAAGTTATGCACCTAGGAAAGAACAACCCGCACTATAGTTACACAATGCAAGGTTCCACATTGGGAACCACCACCCAGGAAAAAGATTTAGGAGTCATCGTGGATAACATGTTAAAACCCTCTGCCCAGTGTGCAGCGGCGGCCAAGAAAGCAAATAGAATGCTAGGTATCATAAAGAAAGGGATGGAAAATAAAACAAAGGATATTATAATGCCTCTGTATCGTTACATGATACGACCACACCTTGAATATTGTGTGCAGTTCTGGTCACCATATCTTAAAAAGGACATAGCATTATTAGAAAAAGTACAGAGAAGAGCCACCAAAATGGTGAAGGGGATGGAAGGCTACTCCTATGAAGAGAGGCTACAAAGGTTGGGGCTCTTCAACCTGGAAAAGAGACGGCTGAGGGGAGATATGATAGAGGTCTATAAATTAATGAATGGAGTGAAGCAGGTAAACGTGGATCAATTGTTTACGCTATCAGAATATAGAAAGACTAGGGGACATGCAATGAAGCTACAGGGTAAACTATTTAAGACAAATAAGAGAAAATATTTTTTCACTCAACGTGTAATCAAACTCTGGAATTTGTTGCCACAGGATGTGGTAAGGGCTGTTAGTGTAGCTGGGTTTAAAAAAAGGTTTGGACAAGTTCCTGGAGGAAAGGTCCATAAACCACTATTAAAAAGGGACCCAGGATAATCAATGCTTGACCCAGTACAAGCATTGTGGAACCTGTCTCTTTTGGGGATACTGCTAGGTACGTATGACCTAGATTGGCCACTGTTGGAAACAGGATACTGGGCTTGATGGACCTCGGTCTGACCCAGTATGGCATATCTTATGTTCTTTATCTTTATTTGCCATATTTGATATACCGCCTTTAACAATAATATAAGGCGGTTTACAATACAAGTAATCAAGGCTGCAGGAAAAAAGAAACATGAAAGAGAACGCCATTTAGTGAGCAAAAGGGATAGAAAGAGAGCAATAGGATAGCAAAACGTAGGCTGTAAAAAACAGCGTAGTAGACGAGACGGGACAGGCCAAACAAGGACAAACAGACAGACCGCTGATGACAACAAAGGAGGAGAGTGCAATTGACAAAACAGACAACCAGGACAGGGTTTGTGGGTTAGGTGGGTGGGTCGTACAACAAATAAACCACCATATGAGGGAACAAAAAAGGTGAGAAAGCTGATTTAGAGGGCTTAGGGAACATCAGGTAGACACAGAATGTTATAGCTCCTAGGCAGACTGTGAACATGAGAGCGTGCTGGACTGGGAGGAGAAGAAGGAGGGGGGGGAAGGTCAAAGGCTTGGGCGAAAAGGTACGTTTTCAGCATAGCCTTAAAGTGAGGGAAGGAGTGTTCAGTGCGGATAATATGTGGGAGGGAGTTCCATAGCGCGGGGCTAGCAAAGAAAAAGGCAGCGTGGCGAGTTGATTCAAGGTGAGCCTGGGTTGGGGAAGGGAGAAAAAGGCGGTTATTGTGAATAGATCGTAACAATCGAGGGGTGGGTTGGAAAAAGATAAGGTCGGCTGAGGTACTGAGGAGTGTTAGTGTAGAGGACTTTGTGGGTAATAGTAAGAAACTTGTAGACATAACGTGTTTTGATAGGGAGCCAGTGAAGAGAGAGCAAACAGGGGGTGACATGATCCCGGGGGGAGGAAAAGGTGAGAAGACGGGCGGCCGTGTTTTGGACCAACTGTAATCTGCGAAGCTGGTAGAGGGGAATACCAGCGAGAAGAGAATTGCAGTAATCGAGACGACTAAGCACCAGGGAGACAACCAGTGTGGTAAGGGAGGTAAGCGGCAAAAGGGAGCGGACAGCCCGGATTTTCCGGAGCTGGAAGAAGGAGCTACGCACTACCCCCGAAATGTGTTGGTGGAAGGATAGTGATGAGTCTAAAGTTACTCCGAGATAACGGAGGGTGGCTGCTAGCAGAATGGGTGAGTTCGACATCAAGGGTGATAGGGTGGGAGAGGGGGCACCGAAGGTGAACCATATGGCCGCAGACTTAGATGGATTGACAATGAGGTAGTTATCGGAGAACCATTGGGCAATAGAGTTTAGGCAGCTGTTCAAGGGGGAGAGATCAGGAGCAGAGGAAGAGGTGTGATGGACCAGAAGTATGTCGTCAGCAAAGAAATAAATGGATAAACCGGTTTGCTGTATAAGTAGTGCAAGTGGTGCAAGAAAGACATTGAAAAGGAGAGGGTCTAAGATAGACCCCTGGAGTACGCCACAGCAAAGAGGAAGGGGAGTAGAAGAAGAGGAGCCAGAGCGCACAGTGAAAGAGCGAGAGGAGAGAAAAGAGTGAAACCATCGAAAGACTGTACCCTGAACCCCAAGATCGGACAAACGTGAAAGCAGAGTGCGATGGTCAATGACATAGAATGCAGCGGTGAGGTCTAGGGAGACGGCGATTGAGATGTTCTTATGTTCTTAAGATTCCTCTCTGCACTTAATGCATGAGGTCCTGGAAAAAAGACAGGTAAATATACCTCTTGGTTCAGATGAAAAGGCGAGACCACTTTAGGCATAAAGTATGGATTGGTCCTGAGGACTACCTTATCATGATGGAACCTTGTATAAGGCGGATTAGCCACCAAAGCTTGCAACTCACTGATGCAGCATGCTGAGGTGACTGCAATGAGAAAAATAACCTTCCAAGAAAGAAATTTCAAGGAGGTGGTAGCTAAAGGTTCAAAGGGTGGCTTCATAAGCTGGCCAAGAACCATGTTTAAGTCCCATGCCACTGGAGGTGGTCTAATGGGAGGTTTAGTTAAAAGAAGGCCTCTCATGAATCTTGCTATAAGAGGATGAGAGGAAATAGGTTGTCCATTGAGAGGCTTGAGAGACGCTGCAATAGCACTCAAATGGACTCTTACCGAATTTGTTTTCAGACCTGCATGGGATAGATGCAGGAGATACTCTAGTAGAGAATTCAGAGATATTGCAAGAGGGTTTAGACCCTACTCTGAACACCAAATGGTAAATCTTTTCCATTTGAAAGCATAGGAACGTCTAGTAGAAGGCTTTCTAGAGGCATGAATCACATCTCTAACTTGCTGAGAGAGATGAAAATCTTTAAGATCTAGGCCCTCAGCAACCAAGCCCTGAGATGGAGAGACTGGGGGTTTGGGTGCCACAACGTTCCTTCTTCCTGGGATAGAAGGTCTGGTGCAGAGCCCAAGTCCAGGGAGGGAGCTTGAGAGAGATGCAGAAGTAGAGGGTACCACACTTGGCGTGGCCAATGTGGTGCTATGAGGATCATGGTCCCTCGATCTCTCTGAAGCTTGAATAGTGTTTTGGGAATTAGGGGAATTTGTGCAAAGGCATAAAGGAAGTCTTGACCCCAGTGAAGGAGGAAGGCATCCTTGGCCTCAACTCCCTGACACGGAATTCTGGAACAGAACCGGGGAAGTTTGGCATTCCACGGACTTGCAAAGAGGTCTATGTCCGGGGTTCCCCAAATTCGAAAAATCCTGGCTACTTGGTCCCTGTGGAGGGATCACTCGTGTGGAAGCAGAACTCGACTGAGTCTGTCCGCCCAAGAGTTTTGAACGCCTGGAAGATATACTGCAAGAAGATGGATGTGATGCTCTCTGGCGAAGGCCCACAGTCGCAAAGCTTCGTTGCAAAGCGACAGAGCCAGTCCCGCCCTGGTTGTTCACATAGAACATGGCTACTTGGTTGTCCGTATGGATGAGGACTGTCCTGTAGCTGAGCAGGGTATGGAACACTCTGAGAGCTAAGAATATTGCTCTGAGTTCCAATAGATTGATATGCAGAGAAGTCTCCTGTGGAGACCAGATGCCCTGGGTGGAGAGATCTTGCAGATGAGCTCCCCAACCCTTTGGAGAAGCATCTGTTGTGAGAGTTGCTTGGGGTAGGGGTTGCTGAAAAGGGGACCCCAGCAACAGGTTTTTGAGAGGACTTCCACCACTGGAGAGACCAAAAAAGGCGACTGGAGTTTGCTATTTTGTCTGACAGGCAACCTGATGCCTGAGTCCATTGGGTGGACAAAGTCCATTGAGCTGCCTCATGTGAAGGCGAGCATATGGAACCACATGCACGGTGGATGCCATGTGGCCTAATAGTTGTAACATCTCTCGAGCAGTTAATTGGGAGGCTAACTGCACCAGACGTAGACAACGGGCCTGAGGAAGATAGGCCCTTGCAGTTGTGGTATCCAGCAAGGCCCCTATGAACTCCAGGGACTGAGTAGGGGTGAGATTGGATTTTGGGATGTTTATTACTATGTTTATTACTAGTCCCAAATACTGAAGGATACACATTGTGCAGGTTAGACAAGTCTGGGCCTCTGACTGGGATGGGGTTCGAATGAGCCAGTCGTCCAGATATGGGAATACGAATATTCCTAGGGTGCGGAGAAATGCAGCTACTACTGCCATGCACTTCGTGAACACCCTTGGTGCAGAGACCAGACCGAAAGGAAGCACCCTGTATTGGTAGTGCTTGCCTTGAAAAAGGAACCGAAGGAGCCTTCTGTGTGTTGGATGGATGAGGACATGGGTGTACGCATCCTTGAGATCTAGAGAACAAAGCCAGTCCTGACTCTGAAGGTATGGAAGCAGAGCCCCTAGAGAAATCATTTTGAATTTCTCCTTGAATATAAACTTGTTCAATTCTCTGAGATCTAATATGGGTCTGTAGCCCCCTGTTTTCTTTGGGATAAGAAAATAAGGGGAGTAGAACCCTGAGCCCTGTTGAAGAAGAGGTACTTCTTCTATTGCCCCTTGGGCAAGAAGGGTAGCAATCTCCTGACCTAGAAGGTTGAGGAGAGATGTTGGAGAATTGAACTGTTTCACCATGGTATGAGGAGGAAGGCTTAAGAAATGAAGCTTGTACCCTTCCTTTATGGAGAGGGTCCATCGCTCTGCTGTGATTTGCTGCCATCTGGGAGCAAAGTAAGTCAACCTTCCTGGAATGGTGAGGGGCTCTGGCTTTTCCAGAGCTAGAAAGGCTACGTTCTCTAGTTGCAAGTCAAAGGCCCTGAGGAGGTTGAGGCTGCAGGGCTGTGGTAGGCCTGGCAGCCTTTGACTTGGCCTGTTTAGGTGGTTGCTGACGCTTTGCAGCAAGACGACCTGCAGAAGATGTCTGCCCATGAGCAGGATAATATCTTCCCTTTTTAGAAAAAGATGTCTTTTTGAACAATCTTTTCTTAACAGGGGCAGAGGTAGACTTTGAAAGTCGATCCAAAGCAGAGTTCTCAGCATCCATCTGAGTGGCATTTGCTTGCCAATCCCTGCCAAACAGGTTTTCACCTGTACAAGGAAGGTTTCCCAACTCATCTTGGACCCAGAGTTCCAAATCAGAGGCTTGTAACCAAGCAATTCTGCGTGCACCTATGGCAATAGCCGAGGCTCTGCTTACACACTCAAAAGAGTCAAAGGCTGCGCGGTTGGAGAATTTGGAAATATCCTGGGCATGTTTGAGCCAAGTGAGAAATTCCTGCCTTTTATCTTCTGAAATAAAAGGAGCTAAAGTCTGCAGATGATCTGTGACTTCTTTTAGAAACATCCCCATATAGAGACTATAGGAGTTGATTCTGGCAACAAGCATATTGGCCTGGAAAATCCTTTGGCCAAAAGCATCTAGAGTCCTACATTCACATCCTGGAGGATTAGATGAGTATCTCTTTGCACTCTTTATTCTCTTCATGGCAGACTCAACCACAATAGAGTGGTGAGGAAGCTGAGTCTTATGAAAGCCAGGACAGGGAGGGACACGGTACATGGTGTCTAACCTACGAGAATGAGGAGAGGTGGTGAGAGGAGTCTCCCACATGCCCAACATGAGATCATAGAGAATCTCATGAATAGGTAAGGTAGCTGCTTCCTTAGGAGCCTTGGCTCTAGGCTCTGACTCAGAGGCCACTGTGATGGAGAGGCCCCTAGCCACTTCCCTAATGAAGTCTTGAAAAGACAAGTCCTCTAGAGGAGACATTCTTCGTTTTGAAGAAGCATACTCCTGAGGAAGAAGTACCGGTGCCTTGATAGAAGCCTCCGACTCATCAGAGTCTTCGGAGGAATCGAAGTATCGCCTGTGTGGATGCTCCTGTAAAGCCCGATACGCGTACCGAGTGGTATCAACATCGGGAGTAAGCGGTACTGGTTCGGTACCGATGGGCATCATAGGACAGGGTACCGTTGCAGTCGACACCGAAGCCGATGTCAATGCAAACGGTGCCGGAGTCGGTACTGGCAACAGAGATTGTTGCGGTACCGGAGGCGTCGAAGCCTGCATAAACGCCGTAATGGTGCGCTGCATGGACAGAATTTTCTGATCCATCGACGCCACCAAAGTCTGGATGTCGGTACCAGTGGGGGACACTGGTACCCCAGAACACGGCAACAAGTGATCAGTCGAGGCCGAGCCATCGATGTCAACCTGTGACCCCATAGATAATGCTTTGGAAGCCGGAACTTCCCGCCGGGGTAATTTTGCTGGAGCGGAATCCTCGAGGACAAGCCTGGAGGCATCTCGATGCTTAGAGGGAGATTTGCCCTTCGAGGACCGGCTAGATTTTTGTTTGGTTACCTGAGATCCATGGGAGGAAGAAGCAGCCCTGGAAGACGTCGATGCCACCGAGGCTGCATCAGAGGGAAACAGGGTACTGAGCTTGGCTGCTCGGTTCTTCCGACCTCTTTTAGACATCATGATGCAGGATACACAATCCGTGATGGAATGGTCAGGACCCAAACATTTTAGACACCAATCATGGGTGTCGGTGACAGAAATAGTACCGCCACATTTTGTGCACTTTTTGAACCCGGAAGCGGGCTTCTCCATGAGGAGAAAAAATTCAGGCCTAAGGCCCAAACTGAAAATGCACAGTTGAAAGAAAAGGGTTTTTTTTGTTTTTTTTTAAAAGAAGAAAAGAAAAGAAAAAGACCGGCAGTACCGGTCCGACGTCGAAGGCAGGCGCGACACAGAAAAATAAAGAAAAAAATAAAGAACTTCTTCTGCGGTGACAGGAACACGACCTGCAGGCTCCAGGGAAAAGAACTGGAGAGAGGCGGTTGGGAAAGGTGGGAAGGCAGCGCGCAGGCGCTGTGGGATGCTCCCAAAAGCTTTCTTACTGGACGCTGGGGAGCGTTCCCGCGCAGGCTCCATCGGTACCGACGATACCCCATATGTGAAGACTCATTCCTGCTTGTTCCTGGAAATAAGACTTAAGTGAAGAAAATAGTAATTACACTTACCTGGTAATTGTAGTTCCTTGAGTGACGACAGCTTAGTCCTCTACGTATGGGTAGTGCACCTCCTCCTGCAGCATGAAGACTGGACCAATCAAAATTCAGCATCACTGGATCCAGCATCCTGGCTTTCCCTTGCCCTCCAGTGAACTACTGTCAAAGCAAACTGAAAGAGATAGCTAACCTTTAAGAAAACAACGGAAGAGATTAGTATGTCATGTAATTTGGCAAACCCAGTTGAAATTGTTCTTTTTTTTTTTCTGTTTTTTTTTTTTTTACGAGAAGGGAAACCTAGAAAAAAAGTCGCAGTAGACTGCATCCATCCCCACAAGAAGGGACGGAAAAACCCCAAAACAGTCAACCGAGGATCCCGATCCTGCCGCACCAGAAGCAGTTAGCGAGAGCAAAAGGTCAAAGAAAAAACTCCTGAAGAACTCACCTGTACAGACTGACTCACGTATTGAATGCGTGCCGTGACAAAACAGCGTCCCAAGGGAGGGAAGGAGGACTAAGCTGTCGTCACTCAAGGAACTACAATTACCAGGTAAGTGTAATTACTATTTCCTTATCGTTCCTCCAGCTTAGTCCTCTACGTATGGGATGTAACAGAGCAGCCTTAACGGGTGGGATTCCGCCAACCGGCACGCAAGACCGCGGAACCAAAACAGGCATCACGTGCTGCCAAGACATCAAGACGATAGTGCTTACTGAAAGTGTGTCGGGACGACCACGTCGCCGCTTTACAAATCTCTGCCGGCGACACCAAACTATATTCCGCCCAGGACGTCGCTTGAGCTCTGGTAGAATGAGCCCGCAAGCCTAGCGGCGCAACACGCCCCTGCAATAGATAAGCAGAGGCAATCGCCTCTTTAATCCATCTAGAAATAGAGGCTTTCGCTGCCGCCTCACCCTTCCGAGAACCGCCGAACAAGACGAACAAACGATCTGATTTGCGGAAGTCTTCTGTGACCTTCAAATAGCGACGCAAAATTCTCTTGAGGTTCAACCGACTAAGACCGCGATCAGAGGCCCGCTCTCCCGACGCATGTAACACTCGGAGCGACACCACCTGATTCAAGTGAAAAGGAGAAGACACCTTAGGTAAAAAGGAAGGCACGGGCCGTAGAACCACCTTCTGATCCGAAAAAGACAGGAAAGGTTCTCTGCAAGAAAGAGCCTGAAGCTCAGAGATACGCCGCGCGGAACAAATCGCTACCAGAAACACCGTTTTAAGGGTCAAATCCTTCACCGAAACCCGAGAAAGAGGCTCGAACGGCACGGCGGTCAGCGCCCGCAAAACCAAGTTGAGATCCCACAGAGGGACGGACACGCGACGCGGAGGGCGCAGTCGAGAAACTGCCTTTAGAAACGGATCACATCGGCATGAGAACCCAGCGCGACCCCCTGTATTTTACCTCTGTAACAGGAGAGAGCCGCGAGCTGCACTCGCAAAGAACTAGCCGCCAAGCCTTTATCAAAACCGTCCTGCAAAAAATCCAAGACAACCGGAAGAGAAGCCTTAGCCGCCCGAACTTGACGCCTGGAACACCAATCCTCAAAGATACGCCAAATGCGGACATAAGCCAACGAAGTGGAGCGCTTTCAGGCTTGAAGCAACATCGTGACAACAGCCCTCGAATAGCCTCTCTTCCTCAGCCGCGCCCTTTCAATAGCCAGGCCGTAAGAGAGAATCTCTCCACCCCCGGCATGCGAAGAGGACCCTGACACAACAGATCCAGAGTAAGCGGAAGCCGCCACGGAGAATCGCTTAACAACCGTATCAGGTCGGCATACCAGGGACGACGGGGCCAATCCGGCGCTATCAACAACACCCGTCCCTTGTGAGACTCGATCCGCTGAATCACCCGCCCCAGAAGAGGCCACGGGGGAAACACATAAAGGAGGCCGGAGGTGGGCCAAGTCTGCAAAAGAGCATCGATGCCCTCGGACATGGGCTCCCGCCGACGGCTGTAAAAACGAGACGCCTTGGCGGAACGAAAGGTTGCCATCAGGTCCATTACCGGCGGACCCCAATGCCTCACTAACTGTTGGAACACCGCAGGATTCAGCTCCCATTCGCCGGCATCCACTTGAACTCGACTGAGAAAATCCGCCGTGACATTGTCCTTTCCGGCAATGTGTGCCGCCGAAATCGTTTGCAACCGGGGCTCTATCCATGCGAAGAGCAACTGGGCTTCCGCTTCCAAGCACACGCTTCCGGTACCTCCCTGCCGATTTATGTAAGCCACGGTAGCGGCATTGTCTGAGAGAACTCGAACCGCTCGGTTCGTGACCTGTAATTCGAAGCTTTGCAGCGCTAACCGAACGGCTCTCAGCTCCAAACGATTGATCGACCAACCGCTCTCCTGCTGAGACCAAAGGCCCTGCGCCACAAGGTCCCCGCAGTGCGCGCCCCAGCCCGAGAGACAGGCATCCGTCAACAGCGGAAGCCAGTCCGGCTGTTCCAAGGGCATCCCCGCTCGAAGCGAGGACGGGCGAAACCACCACATCAGATCCTGGCGAACTGACCGCGGGCAGGGAAGACGTTTGTTCAATGAATCGTTCTGATTGGACCAGCGGCGGAGCAAGGCCCTCTGCAGGGACCGCATGTGGAAGCGAGCCCAAGGCACCACTTCCAACGATGCCGCCATCGTCCCCAAAAGTTGCAGATAGTGCCAAGCTGACGGAGCCGCAGCCTTTCGAAAGTGGCGCACAAGAGACTGAAGAGCTAGCACTCTCCTCTCCGGGAGCAACACGACACCCCTGCAAGTATCGAAGCGGACTCCGAGGTACTCGAGCGACTGAGTCGGAACCAAGTGGCTCTTGTCCGGGTTGACCACCCAGCCGAGCGACTGCAGAAGCCCGACGACCCTTGCCGTCGCTGACTCGCTCTCTAAGCGAGTTTTTCCGTGTATCAACCAATCGTCCAGATAGGGATGAACCAGTACCCCCTCCTGACGTAAGGCTGCCGCCACCACCACCATGACTTTGGTGAACACTCGAGGAGTGGTGGCCAGCCCGAAGGGTAACGCCTGGAACTGAAAGTGACCCCACGGAAGC
Organism: Ichthyophis bannanicus; assembly: GCA_033557465.1. NCBI lineage: Eukaryota > Metazoa > Chordata > Amphibia > Gymnophiona > Ichthyophiidae > Ichthyophis > Ichthyophis bannanicus. Next base: position 577,612,150 of record CM066034.1, on the reverse strand, counting down.
GCGAAACAAACATACTTTTGATAGGACTCCCTGATAGGTATATGGCGATAGGCCTCGGACAGGTCGAGAGAGGAAAGGAACTCGCCTTTGCGGACCGCTACAATCACGGACCGCAAGGTTTCCATGCGAAAATGCGGCACTCGAAGACAGCGATTCACGCCTTTGAGATCTAAAATGGGACGAAGAGCACCATCTTTCTTTGGCACCACGAAATAAATGGAGTACCTGCCGAGACCATACTCCGCCGGCGGAACAGGGACGACGGCCCCTAACCGGAGCAAGCGATCCAGGGTTTGGCGAACATGAGCGGTCTTTACCGGTCCCCGGCATGGAGATGCCACGAAGGAATCGAGAACGGGTCGGGCAAGATCCAAGGCGTACCCGTCCCGAATAATCTCCAAAACCCAGCGATTGGACGTGATACGGGTCCAAGCAGGGAGAAACTGCCGAAGACGACCCCCAATCGCAGTTACCCCCGCCTGGACCCGCAGCCCTTCATTGGGACTTGCGAGCGGCGGACGGAGTCGCAGCAGTGAATCCTCTAGAGCAGTGGTTCTCAACCCTGTCCTCGGGACCCCACTAGCCAGTCGGGTTTTCAGGCTATCCACAATGAATATGAATGAGATATATATGCATTAGAAATAGCCTGCCAAACTGACTGGCTTGTGGCCCTCCAATGCTGGATTTGGGGACCCCGGCCTTACACCTCTGTCATTTAAGATTGTGAGTGGGCAAGGTACAGATGTCCAAGACATCAAAAAGATTAGATGGAATATGTCACATACCTCCTCGCCTCTCACCACCACCAAAATATTGTCTATTAGACAACTTTTTGGTGGTGGTGAGAAACTAGGAGGGATGTGACACATTCTATCTACCCTTTTGATGTCGAGGACATCTGTACCTTGCCCACTCACAATCGTACTTGACAGAGGTGTACGGCAGGGGTCCCCAAATCCAGCACTGGAGGGCCACAAACCAGTCAGTTTTGGCAGGCTATTTCTAATGCATATATATCTCATTCATATTCATTGTGGATAGCCTGAAAACCCGACTGGCTAGTGGGGTCCCGAGGACAGGGTTGAGAACCCCTGCTCTAGAGGCTCCTCGGAAGCCTCGAAAACTGGGGGATCTCGAAGGATACCTGCCCCGCTGCGATCCCACGAAACGGGAAGACCTAAATCGACGAAAGTCCCGAAACTGACCTCGAGGGGAAGGGAGAGACCTCCCTCTCTTTGGACGATCCTCCGGGAGACGGCCGCCCTTGGATTCGCCCAACTCCTTGAACAACTTATCAAGATCCTCACCAAAGAGTAGCTTGCCCTTAAAGGGCAACTTACCCAGGCGAGACTTAGAGGAAGCATCCGCCGCCCAACTCTTCAACCAAAGGGCTCTGCGAGTGGCTACCAAAGAGCCCATACTATTGGACAGCGCGCGGATGAGATCGTAATGGACATCCGCGAGATACGCCGAACCAGACTCCAAGCGCTGAAGCTCGGCCAGGTCCTCAGCTTCCGCGGGCGCCGCCTGACGAAGACGCTGAACCCAGCGGAGGCAGGCGCGAGCAACCCACGTGCCACAAATGGAAGCCTGCAACGCTACAGCGTCCGCCTCAAACGATTGTTTCAACAAACCGTCCATCTTCCGGTCCTGAGGCTCCTTTAAGGCCGCACTACCCTCAACAGGGATCATGGTCTTCTTAGTTACCGCCGAGACCGCTGCATCCACCTTAGGCAAACGAAACCGGTCGAGATCCTTGTCCGACAACGGATACAGTTTATGCATGATCTTTATGCCCTTGAGACCAGATTCCGGGGCATCCCACTCTGTTTGTATCATTTGGTCAAGGACCCGGTGCAGGGGAAAAACCGCCTGCGGCTGACGGACAGCCTGAATGATGGGGTCCACCCCATCGTCCTCCTCAGCCGGCGGAGCTGAAACCAGCCCAAGAGTCTGAAGTGCCTCAGACAGGAGCGCAGGCAATTCCTCCCTGCGAAACACCCGGATGATTTTCACCTGGTCTTCCGGCTCCGGGATCTCGCCTTCTTCCAAGGCGTCGTCCTCCATGTCCAACTCAGGATCTTCTCCTTCAACCCAATCGGACTCGGACAACAGGGGCTCCTGCAGGCGCGGCCTCTTGGCCGCTCGCCCCCCAGAGGGCCCACCGTCCTTCGCCGAAGGGTGTGTGGAAGGGCCCTGCTCCGAAAGGGGACCCAGCGCAATCCCTTGACGTCGTCGACAAAACACTTGATGCATCAGTAAAACAAAATCAGGAGAAAAGTCCTCCAGAAGGGAAGCTCCTCCGAAATCAGCTGGCGGCCCTGCGCCCGCAGAAAGCGCGGAGCTCGCCCCCGAGGGCCCTTCTAAAGCCGAGTCAATAGCCATGCATGAAGACTGGACACACTGGAGGGCAAGGGAAAGCCAGGATGCTGGATCCAGTGATGCTGAATTTTGATTGGTCCAGTCTTCATGCTGCAGGAGGAGGTGCACTACCCATACGTAGAGGACTAAGCTGGAGGAACGATAAGGAATGGGGCTTTTGACAACTGCCCAACACGCATGAGCATGCACATATAGTTTAAGTACACAAGTATCAAGGAGATGTTCCTGGGGATCAGAATTGGGGTGGGGAGTGCACTTACAATCATAAGTTCAGTTGTATGTGTATATGTTTTTATAAAAAAAACACTCATACAAACTGTAGGTGCAAAACTGTACTTTTATTTTCCATAAGTCAATATTCAAAATTAATTTTTTTTTTTTTGTTTTGAAAATTGATGCAAGGTCTCTGGGCAATTACTATGAAAGGTTTATGAAATACGCGTTGAAAGTTCAGTAACCAAAGATGAAGCCTTGACAACTGGTGCTATTGCCCATCTGTTCAACCTTTCTTGTATGTTCATCCATGTGTCCAATTATACATGCGAGTTTTGAAATTTTGAAATTACACCTTTCCAGGTGATTAAGGTAGTCATTGTAGAAGGCCTTCATGACCTCTGTGCATGTAAATAGCAATGTTCGCACTCTCCTCAAGACGCACCTCTTCTGTTCCGCTTATGACCTACCCTCCCCTGATTCCTGAAATTATCTCCTGACCCTGAAGATACTCTCCCATGACCCTTCTTTGCTCTCCCTTTCTTCTGTTTGTTCTCTGTCTGACTGAGTGTTCTACTGTCTATGAATTGTAGTTCTTTTCTATTTCTGGCCACCGCCATTGGGTACTTTGCCATATTGTAAACCACTCTGATGTCTCGAAGGTGCATCAATCAAGTACGTCAATAAAGATAAAGATAAGTGTAATGCTGCTCTTTACATTACAGAAGAACTGGGATGCACAAATTTGAAGGGTTGTGTTCAGGGTGCAGTATGGAAAGTCCAAAAACCCCCAAACCCAAACCTGTGCCCGGTCCCCGTTTCAGAATGGGGCTACTCTCTAATAAAGTTTTCCATCAGCATTTACACCTGCTCTGAGGCAGGTATAAAAGTGTCAGCTACCTACTCATTTGGACCCAGGTTCTCCACTAGCGACCGAAGGAGCGACTGTGCTCTCTCTGTGGTGTCCAACACCAATTCAAAAATTTGTAAACAAGCTATTTCACTTAACTTCCTAATTGATGCCTCTTGTATGCTGCAAGATTGGCACCAACACTGTACTTGCCAGCACTTACATGTGCAAAGCCCCACATGATGCCCCTCTTTCCTTCAGCATGCATCTTTCTAAAAGGACTGCTGTGGCAGTGTGTGCAGGCAAATACACAGGTATTGCTTCATGTCCTTATAAATATTTAAACAAAAGGCTCTACGTTTAGCAGAGTCTTTAGTAAAATACTCAGAGTTGTGAATGCCCCGAGATGGACATCCCAATTCCTATCTAGATGCCCCATGAAAAAGTCAAGCTCTTTCCCTATGCCAGCTCACACACAGTGCTACCTATCCTCTTTTCATCCAAAACAATTCTCATGTCCTTTTGTGACAATAAAAGTAATATGGCATGCCAGTTCAATTCTGGTCACCCATATTGTACTTTGAATAAATGGTTAATCCTGGGGAATTTTGCTTAACTGTAAACTCTCCTCCTCCTGGTCAGAATTTTCTTGTGTGGAATTCTGCACAGGGACAAAGAGGCAACAGCCTTACAGCGTTATAAAAATAAGTAGTAGAAGTAGAAGCTGGCATAGTTGTTCTTCTCTCCCCTTTTGCCACACAGTGTTGCACCCCACCTTTGCTGCCTCAAGTCCGACCGATCAATCTGAATGCATGGTTAATATACAGCGGTTGGAGAGAGGAGGATGATGTGGTCAAGCGTACAGCCCCCTCTCTTCCTCCACTTGTCTGATGACTGCGGCAGCATGAGGGAATGGAGAGCAAGGTGAGGGAAATTGTTGGGGGCTGGGGCAATGTGGAGCAAGTTGACAGTATGTGTCCAGCGGAGGAGGCAGAAAACAGACAGCTGGATAGAGAAGAAAAGAGAACAGAGGAACAGAGAGAGAAGCAAGGGAAGGAATTTAGGGCACAAAGAAAAAGTTGGGAGTTGAACCCATCAGATGGGGAAGGAAGGAAGATCAAAGGAAGGGAGGATTTCTAAGTAAATTGGTGGGAGAGCAAGCAAACTAAGGAGGGTTAAGCCTAAAAAGGGAAACAAAATTGGTGGAGTGCTAAGCCTGGGGGAATTCACCACGATAAAAACCTGCAATTAAAAGCAAAATTTGAATGTATCGTGTGCTGAATTTTCAAAGTTTTTGCACAGAATTTTGTCTGGAGTAACTGCACATAGAAGAGTAACCACTGGAACACTCACATATAGTGGCATGGTTAAATGCTGGACATAAATCTTTGCCAGCTTATTAAATGCCCATAAGAGGAACAGACTGGACATTTCCCACCCTCCCTCTTACACTGTAGAGCAGTGGTTCTCAACCTTTTTTGTACCGTGACCCCTTTTACCATTGGTCAACTTGTGGTGACCCCCAATGATAAAATCAAATGCGTCTCTCTTCCTTTACCGTTAACGTATTGTCGCTGTAATCATTTGTTGAATTATTAATATATTATAGGCCTTTGCAATAAGTTTTTATTTATAAAATGTACTTATTTAGACCACAATAATTAATCACAATAACAATATTTGATTTCAAAATTATTATGATTTTGTAGTCAAATCACTAATATGAAATAAAATTATTTTTTCTACCTTTGTTGTCTGACCAATTTATTCTCTGATCATGCTGGTCCTAATCTGAGGCTTCTGCTTTCCTGTCTTCTCTTAGCTCTCTTTCTGTGGTCAATGGTCCATCTGCCATTTCTTATCTCTTCTTTCGTTTTCTTCACTTCTTTCCATCAGCCTATTTCCAGTCCCAGTAACCCCTCCCCAGTATCAGCCCCTTTCCAGTCCTCACTCCCAGTACCTTCCAATGTCAACTTGCATTCCCATGACTGCCACTGGTGTCCATTCCCTTCCAGTCCCCCTCCTTCCCCACTGACCAGTCCCTTCTAGTACAAATACCATGGCAGCCCCTCTCAGATCCACTCCCTTCCAGTTCCATTCTCCCATCCCCTCGTATCAGCCCATTTGTAGCCTTAGCCCCCAGTTTTCTTCCAGGGCCAGCAACTCTATCCTCCCCTCCACACAATCAGCCCATTCCCAGTCAAAGCCCCCCAATCAGCTCACTTCTAGTGCTAATCCCCCCTCAACCCCATTACCAGTGCTAGCCTCCCCTAATCAGCCCAATACCAGTCCTACCCCCCATCAGCTCATTACCAGTCCTAGCCTCCACTAATCAGCTCATTTCCAGTCATAGCCCCCCCCCCATCAGTTCATTTCCAATGCTAGCCTCCCATCAGTCCATTACCAGTCCTACCCCACTCCATCAGCCCATTACCAGTCCTAGCCTCCCCTAATAAGCTCATTTCCAGTGCTAGTCCCCCCCCTCAACCCCATTACCAGTGCTAGGCTCCCCTAATCAGCCCATTACCAGTGCTACCCCCCCCTAATCAGCCCATTACCAGTCCTACCCCCGTATCAGCCAATTACCAGTCCCAACCCCCCCTTGATCAGTCCATTCCCAGTCCTAGCCCCCTCCTCTGCCCATTACCAGTGCTAGCTCCCAGATCAGCTCATTATAATCCTAACCCGCACTGTCTCTCGCCTCTGTCCAGCATTTATCCCGTCTGCCAAGTATGTCCCCTTGTCCCTCCCCTTCGTCCCCCGTTCCCTCCATCCATCCATATCAGCCCCCTCCCTCCATGTCAGCCCCCCTCCCTCCATCCATTCATATCAGTTCCCTCCCTCCATGTCAGCCCCCCTCTGTCCATGTCAGCCCCCTTCCTTCCATCCATCCATATCAGCTCCCTCCCTCCATGTCAGCCCCCTCCCTCCATCCATGTTAGCCCCCCCCCCCGTCGATGTCAGCCGTGTTGCAGGTTCCCTGCCCCCTCATCACCTCTCCCCATGTCTGTCAACCTTCTAATGCAGCCGCGGCTCCCTGCCTCTTAGGGAACCGCGACTGTGCCTGTAAAATCGTTGCGGAGACTCCCTGTCTCTCGACGGGCTTTGTGTAGCATTGTCCCACCTCCAAAGGAAGTTCTTTACCACTTCCTTTGGAGGCAGGACAATGCTGCACGGAGCCCGTTGAGACATGGAGGCTCCGCAACGATTTTACAGGCACAGCTGCGGTTCCCTAAGAGGCAGGGAGCCGCGGCTGCATTAGAAGGAAGTGGTTGAGTTTGCCGCTGCTGAGAAGCAGACTCGGCAGCAACTTGTGCTCGTTTTAATTTTTTTTTTTAAACTTGGCGGAGGCGAGGTGACCCCCGCTAAATCCTGTGGCGACCCCCGTGGGGGTCGCGACCCACAGGTTGAGAACTGCTGCTGTAGAGGGAAGTCCTGGGGAAAGAGTTACGACCTAAGAGCAGCCCAACAGTTAAGAATGGCAGCTGAGAAATCTGCATAGCACAGGACCTAGGCCCCTTTGATACTGAGAGACTAAACTAGATCCTGAAGTAGTAATTTCCAGATCCCTAATAAAGATCTGGGTAAAGCAGATATAGGAGGGCTTCCATTTTCAGCCTTTAGAAAAACTAATCTTACCAAGATGGGCCAATACCATAGGGAGTCGTTAGCGGGATGGGAACAGATGGGGGATGTACATAAGAACATAAGATATGCCATACTGGGTCAGACCAAGGTCCATCAAGCCCACTATCCTGTTTCCAACAGTGGCCAATCTAGGTCATACGTACCTAGCAGTTTCCCCAAGGGACACAGGTTCCACAATGCTTGTATTGGTTCAAGCATTGATATCCTGGGTCCCTTCTTAATAATGGTTTATGGACCTTTCCTCCAGGAACTTGTCCAAACCTTTTTTAAACCCAGCTACACTAACAGCCTTTACTACATCCTCCGGTTACAAATTCCAGAGTTTGATTACACATTGAGTGAAAAAATATTTTCTTTTATTAGTCTTAAATAGTTTACCCTGTAGCTTCATTGCATGTCCCCTAGTCTTTCTATATTCTGCTAAGGTAAACAATCGATCTACGTTTACCCGTTCCACTCCGTTCATTAATTTATAGACTTCTATCATATCTCCCCTCAGCCGTCTCTTTTCTAGGTTAAAGAGCCCTAACCTTTTTAGCCTTTCTTCATAGGAGTATCCTTCCATCCCCTTTACCATTTTGGTGGCTCTTCTCTGAACCTTTTCTAAAATCGCTATATCCTTTTTAAGATACGGCGACCAGAATTGCACACAATATTCAAGGTGCGGTCTCACCATGGAACGATATAGATGCATTATAATATCTTGTTTTATTTTCCATTCCTTTCCTTATCATACCTAGCATTCTATTTGCTCTCTTGGCCGCTGCTGCACACTGGGCCGAGGGCTTTAACATGGTATCCACAATGACGCCTAAATCTTTTTCCTGGGTGGTGGTTCCTAATGTGGAACCTTGCATCGTGTAACCAAAGTTTGGGTTGTTCTTCCCTAGGTGCATAACCTTGCACTTGTCCACATTAAATTTCATCTGCCATTTTGATGCCGTGTCTTCCAATTTATCAAGATCCTCTTGCAATTTTCCACAATCCTCTTGGGTTTTAACAACTTTAAATAGTTTTGTGTCATCTGCAAATTTGACAACCTCACTCGTTATTCCACTTTCCAGGTCATTTGTGAATATGTCAAAAAGCAGCGGACCCAGCACAGATCCCTGGGGTACACCACTATTCACCTTTCTCCATTGGGAAAATTGGCCATTTAGCCCTACCCTCTGCTTTCTATCTTTTAACCAGTTCCTGAACCACAATAGTACACTGCCTCCTATCCCATGACTCTTTAGTTTTGCCAAAAGTCTCTGATGAGGGACCTTGTCAAAGGCTTTCTGAAAGTCCAGATACACAATATCAACCGACTCACCTTTGTCCACCTGATTATTCACTCCTTCAAAAAAACATAACAGATTAGTAAGACAGGATCTTCCTTGTCTAAAGCCATGTTGGCTGTCTCCCATTAGGTCATGACTATCTACATGCTGAGTAATTTTATTCTTTATGATGGTTTCTACCATTTTTCCCGGTACTGATGTCAGGCTCACCGGTCTGTAGTTTCCCGGATCACCCCTGGAACCCTTTTTAAAAATTGGTGTTACATTGGCGATCCTCCAATCTTCAGGTATTAGAGATGATTTTAATGATAGTTCACAGATTACTAATAGCAGGTCTGCAATCTCATATTTCAGTTCTTTCAACACCCTTGGATATATACCATCCGGCCCAGGTGATTTGCTACTCTTCAGTTTATCTAATAGTTGTAATACATCTTCCCGATGTATCGATATTTCCTTCAATTCTTCCGCACCTTTAAATACCACTTCAGTCATGGGTAACATCCCTACATCTTCCTCAGTAAAGACTGAGGCAAAGAATTCATTCAATCTCTCCGCTATCGCCTTGTCGCCTCTTAGTGCTCCTTTAACTCCTTTATCATCTAATGGACCAACTGACTCTCTCACAGGTTTTTTGCTACGAATGTACTTGAAAAGGTCTTTACATCGCGTTTTTGCTTCCGCAGCAAGCTTCTTCTCAAATTCTCCCTTTGCCTGTACAAAAACAGTGGGCAAAACTGAAAGGGGGTATTTTAAGGGCAACCAACCTTTTTGTTAAAATGGTAAATAAAGGTAAAAGGAAAAGGAGACCGCTATGGTTTTTGAAAGAAGTAGCTGAAAAGGTGAGGAAAAAAAGGGAGGCCTTCACGAAATACAAGAGATCACAGAGAGAGGAAGACAGGCATCTATATTTGCAAAAACGAAGAAGCTAGCAAAGTAGCTGGGAAAGCAAAGATTCAAAAAGAGGAAGAAATAGCCAATGCAATAAAATGGCAGGATAAGACATTTTTCAAATATGTTTGTGAGAAGAGGAAGGCCAAAAGTGGTATTGTCAGACTCAAGGGTGAAGGGGGGGGGGGGAATATGTAGAAGCTGATGAGGATAAAGCGGAATTACTTAACAAATATTTCTGTTCTGTGTTCACAGATGAAGAACCAGGAGCAGGACCTCAGAAAACACCCACAAACAGCAATAGACGCGAGGGGCATCTTGAACAATTTTCAGAAGACTGTTCGTGAGAAACTAGCTAAAACTTAAAGTAGACAAAGTGATGGGACTGGATGGGATAAACCCTAGAATACTGAGAGAACTTAGGGATGTTCTAACAGCTTCACTGACTGACCTTTTCAATGCCTCGGAGTCGGGAGTGGTACCAAAGGACTGGAGCGGGGCACATGTGGTTCCTTTACACAAAAGCGGAAGTAAGAATTTGATTGAAAACTACAGGCTGGTTAGTTTAATTTCGGTGGTGAGTAAATTGGAAGCGCTGCTGAAAGAGAAAATAGTGAGGTTTCTGGAGTCCAGCGAATTACAGGATCCGAGGCAGCATGGATTCACCAGAGGCAGGTCTTGTCAGACAAATCCAATCGATTTCTTTGACTGGGTGACCAGGGAGTTGGACTGAGGAACAGCCCTAGATGTGGTGTATTCAGATTTCAGTAAAGTCTTTGACGCCGTTCCTCATAGGCGACTTATAAACAAACTGAGCACCCCCCTAGGGATGGACCCTAAAGTTACTGCTTGGGTTAGAAACTGGTTGAATGGGAGACGACAAAAAGTACAGGTAAACAAAGCTCACTCTGAGGAGGAGGAGGTTACCAGTGGTGTGCCCCAGGGATCTGTCCTTGGCCAATTCTTTTTAACATTTTTGTTAGTGATATAGCAGAAGGGCTATCGGGTAAGGTTTGCCTCTTTGCGGATGATACCAAAATCTACAATAGAGTAGACACCCAGGAAGGTGTAGATAACATGAGAGGGATCTAGCTAAGCTTGAGGAATGGTCTAGAATTTGGCAGCTGAGATTTAATGTTAAAATTTTGGGCTGCAGCAATCCGAAGGAGCAATATAGTATAGGGGGTGAAGTACTTTTGTCCATTAAAGAAGAGTGGGACCTAGGCGTGATTGTGTCCAATGATCTAGAGGTAGCTAAACAGGTAGAAAAGGCGACAGCAAAAGCTAGAAGGATGCTTGGGTGCATGGGGGGAGGAATGGTCAGCAGAAGAAAGGAGATGATACTGCCTATGTATAAGTCTTTGGTGCGACCTCATTTGGAATATTGTGTGCAATTCTGGAGACCGCACCTTCAAAAGGATATAAACAGGCTGGAGTCAGTACAGAGGGTGGCTACTAAAATAGTTAGTGGTCTTCATTATAAAGCATATGAGGACCCTTAAGTCTAGAATATTAAGATCCTCATCTTAATACGTACACGTTAGAGGAAAGGCGGGATAGAGGTGATATGATTGAGATGTTTAAATACCTACGTGGCAAAAATGCACAGGAGGAGATCCTCTTTCAATTGAAAGTAAGCTCTGCTATGAGGGGACATGGGATGAGGGTGAAAGGGGATAGATTCAGGAGTGATATGCGGAAATATTTCTTTACGGAAAGAGTGGTGGATCCATGGAATAGTTTCCCAGTGGAGGTGGTAGAGATGAGGACAGTATCCGAATTCAAAGAAGCATGGGACAAACACAAAGGATCTCTAAAGGTAAAAAGTGGACTGTTGTAGTGGTTGATATGGAAGGACAGACTAGAAAGGCCATGTGGTCTTTTTCTTTCGCCATGAACATAATATAACATAAGATATGCCATACTGGGTCAGACCAAGGTCCATCAAGCCCAGTATTCTGTTTCCAACAGTGGCCAATCTAGGTCATACGTACCTAGCATTTTCCCCAAAAGACACAGGTTCTGCAATGCTTGTACTAGGTCAGGCATTGATATCCTGGGTCCCTTCTTAATAATGGTTCATGGACCTTTCCTCCAGGAACTTGTCCAAACCTTTTTTTAAACCCAGCTACACTAGCAGCCTTCACTACATCCTTCGGTAACAAATTCCAGAGTTTGATTACACGTTGAGTGAAAAAATATTTTCTTTTATTAGTCTTAAATGTTTACCCTGTAGCTTCATTGCATGTCCCCTAGTCTTCCTATATTCTGATAACGTAAACAGTCGATCTACGTTTACCCGTTCCACTCCGTTCATTAATTTATAGACTTCTATCATATCTCCCCTCAGCCGTCTCTTTTCCAGGTTAAAGAGCCCTAACCTTTTTAGCCTTTCTTCATAGGAGTATCCTTCCATCCCCTTAACTATTTTGGTGGCTCTTCTCTGAACCTTTTCTAATAACGCTATATCCTTTTTAAGATACGGCGACCAGAATTGCACACAATATTCAAGGTGCGGTCTCACCATGGAACGGTATAGAGGCATTATAATATCTTTTGTTTTATTTTCCATTCCTTTCCTTATGATACCTAGCATTCTATTTGCTCTCTTGGCTGCTGCTGCACACTGGGCCGAGGGTTTTAACATGTTGTCCACAATGACGCCTAAATCTTTTTCCTGGATGGTGGTTCCTAATGTGGAACCTTGCATCGTGTAACCATAGTTTGGGTTGTTCTTCCCTAGGTGCATAATTAAATGTTTCTATTAAATACCAGTTAGTAGGTCTAGGTATAGTCTTTTCCTGTGTCCTTAAAGAGTAAGATAGTACTTTACATAGACTGGTGAGTCCTCCCTCACTCACCACATGCCACAGTTCTTCTGAGCACTGAAGGGAGGCAGTGGGGGGCATTGTTTCAAGGCTCTTGAGCATTCAATACTGCTCTTTATTTTTTCGATGAAGACTCTTGACACAATGGTGGTATTCCACTACAACAAACTTTACTGGATAAACTTCAATTAAAATTATGTGATGTGATAGCTTGTACATTTTTTGGTGTGGCATCCATAATCCATATTGAAAGCATTCAAGGGGAGGAGGGTGATCATGTGATGAAGCGGAGGTGAGTGGATGTAGAAGATTGGAGCTCCAAGCTGCCTGCTCCAAATGCTATCTTTAACCCACTATTCTTTGACAATTTTTCTTTGTGATCCAGTTCCTATAAAGAGGCTAAACTTGATTATGGGGGAGGGGGAGGGGGAGGGGACTTGGTAAAGCGCCACAATGATACTATAAGTAAGGCACAAAACCACCAATGATAAAAGATCAAGATGAGTGAAAACAAGATGACCATAACTCTTAACCTGCCTCCTTCTGCAGATGACCACTGTTGATTTGACTAACTTGCAACCTCACAGCAGTTTGAAAGACAACATTCAGACATCAACTGATGACAAAAAAGCCTCGAGTCACATGCAATGCGACTGCAACAGGCAGAAGACTGGATCTCAAGGCAAGAGGACTGAACAACTTAGAGACAAGGCTTCAGGAGCTAGAGAATAAAAATCAGGTTCTCACTAGTAGAGCAGAGGATTAAGAAAACCAAGGAAGATGAAACATGAGAATCAAACTCTCTGACTCAGTACTAGATAGTGAGCTGATATTGTGGGTAGAGTCCTGGCACCCGAGGATAAGCCGATGCAAGTGGGTCCACTGTGTAGGCTAGTGGTTCTTAACCTTTTCCTGATGTACCCCGTAGCCAGTCGGGTTTTCAGGATATCCACAATGAATATTAATGAAAGAGATCTGCAGGCAATGGAGGCAGCACATGCAAATCCGTCTCATGCTTATTCACTGTGGATATCCTGAAAAACTAATTGGCTAGATTGTAGAGTATTGTGGTTTGAAAGTGTTACTCTTTCACGGCTTCTCGGCGCATATGGTGGAGATGTAAAGCAATGGCATCTTACTGCATCACACTATTCAAGAAAGAAATCTGCTTTGCCATGCAATATCCAGCTAAGGTACGATTAACTTTTATAATTAAAATCCAAATCTTTGAGAAACCCTTGGACCTCCGGGCTTTTGTTGAAAAGTTTTCAGAACAAGGAAGTTTGGCAATACAGAGAGGAAAGAGCAAAACACCTGCCCTTTGTCTATTTGCTCAGAAACTATTGTAAATTTATTCATTGGCAAGTGAAGCATGAGGAATTTGAAAGAAAGATACATAAATGTGACCATTAACAATATGAGCATGGTATGCAAATTTGGAATGAATTTAGAACTCTTATAATTACTATATTGAAAGTGACTGGACACTGGACAGGGCTTTGATGACTCATGAGGACAGACCTCTTCAGAGGGGAGTGCAGGGAAAAACAGAGAAAGAGGAAAGATAGAAAAACTTGCGAGAACTCCAAAATGTATGGAAAGGACTTTGTGAACATGGGGAAAGACTAAGGGACACACAATGAAGCTACAATGTAGCACATTTAAGACTAATCAGAGAAAATATTTTTCACTCAATGCATAACACAGGTACACTAAAAAAAATTTTTTTTAAACTGCCTCTAATGTTTCGATTGATTTTTACGTTTTTTGGTGCGCTGAATCCAAATCTGGTAACCAATTTGCTCCATCACGTACAGATTGTTTGCTACATTGGGTTAGCAGTTTGAGGTGAACGTTTCAGATTGAGTGCGATCGAGATAAAAGTTTCTTGGATGAATTCTTTATACTAATTGTTTAGTAGTTATTCAAATAAGAATAAAGAAAATTGTAACAAGGCAGCACATAAGAATAGAGTAATGTCAACAAAACACACTGTGATGGTAGCAAAATTGTCTGCACTGAAAACAGCCACATACATGTGCACAAACATTGAGCATATAAGAGCGAGGTTAGACACAAAGCAAAGCAAAGAAATGTGCAAAAAATGTTGTACAGGTATGTATGTAAGAATAGAAAACGCAAACCGCACCAATGCAATACATGAAGACAAACACCCGATGGTGTGAAAATAAAATTCTAATAAATGAGATCCGACACTGTGGTAATAACTAGCAAATTTTTATTTCAAAGTTTAGTAAAAACACGATATTTGTCAACACAGTTTAGATTTTAAAGTCATTCTTGGGTCAATCAATCTCCTGGTGGGCCCGTTTCTTCTTCCCCCGAATGCTTTTCTTGGTGCGCTGCTTGGCGTATTTTTCATCTGGGGTTTCCCGCAGCAGCAACCAGCAGAAATCAACCATCATAGTGGTGTTCCATCTTCCTTGGTACCTTCTCTCTGCGTCCTTGATGTCCTGGTGAAACCTTTCACCTTGTTCTTCACTGTACGCCCCCAAGTTTTCGGGAAAGTAGTTCACATGGGAGTGCAAGAAATGGACTTTCAGGCTCATGTTACAGCCTTGTTCTTTGAAGCATTGAGCATCCTGGCAACAATATCCTTATAGTTCTCATCCCGCCTGTTCCCCAAGAATTTGAGAACAACATCCTTGAAGGAATCCCAGGCTTCTTTTTCCTTCTCAGACATCGTTTCAGCGAATGCTCCATCTGAAATGAGTTTCCTTATATCAGGGCCAACAACACTCCTTCCTTTAGCTTTGCTTCAGAAAGTCGGGGGAACTTTGAGCAAAGGTACCGAAAGCACTCACCATCTTTTGGAAGGGACTTGATGAATTGCTTAATGAGACCCAACTTAATGTGGAGAGGTGGTAATAGAATTTTATCACGAGGTACCAAGCTCTCATGAAGAACATTTTTCTCACCGGGTCTCAAATACTCCCGAATTGGCCAGTCTTTTTTCCCCCAGTGTAGGTCGCGGGCCCGGCTATCCCACAAGCAAAGGAAGCAGGGATATTTGGTGAAACCGGATTGCTGCCCTAATAGCATGGATAGAATTTTAAAGTCTCCACAAATCATCCACTTATGCTCATCATAACGAATCTTCTGAAGAATCAGGGCCAAATTCTCGTATTTTTCTTGGAGAATAACAGAGTGAGCAATAGGAACTGAAGCGAATGTGTTGCCATTATGAAGAAGAACACCTTTTATGCTGTCTTTTGACGAATCAATGAACAGCCGCCATTCAGCAGGATCATACTTGAGTTTAAACTTTTCCATCACTCCGTATATATCGTTGCAAAATACCAAATCTTCCTCTTTGCTGAAATACTTCAAAAATTGTGTCTCGCGGTTGCGGTACCAATAAAAAGTTGTTCCTGGTGACAATAGATTTTTCTGTTTAAGCCGAGAACCTAGCAGTTGGGCAGCATCTTTTGGGAGTCCTAAATCCCGGACTAAATCATTCAATTCAGCTTGAGAGAAAAGTTCAGGTTTCGGATCTGGTTCAGTTTCAAACTCGGAAGTACTGGACTCATCGGGAAAAGCCATCTGATGAGTCTCATCATGATCAGAACCGTCCACACAAATATGATCCAAAGATTTTGGTGGTTCAGGCACAGGTACTTCGTTGCTATGAGGCATAGGCCTAATTGCTGAGGGAAGGTTGGGGTAACTTATTACGTTCTTATTTTTTAAGTTGTATCCCTTCACAATGCAAGAGCAAAAATAGCAGTCACTGCTGTGGTCTCTTTGTTCACGCCACATCATAGGTATTCCGAAACGAAATGCTTGTTTTTTACCTTTCATCCATAAGCGTAGATCTTCCTCACATGTCTTGCACACTTTGTGAGGAGCCCACGGTTTGTCTTGATCGCCTAACTTCAAACCGAAATAGGCGAAATATACTTTTTTAATAAATGCAGAAATGTTACTCTGCCGCTTTTTCACGGTATATTCCCCACAAATAAAACAAAAACTGTCCGGAGAGTTGACGCAACCTCTGGCTCTGTGAGCCATCACAAATATACAGCACTGCAAACTACAACTGTAGTGAACCACTTCGGAATAAAGCTGGATTACGACTGAGCAAACAAAAGGTAATAATGAACTTGCAAGAAACTGAAATTTGACAGGAACGTTCATGTCGCAACCACCGTGTTTGAGCGAGCAAACGAGGCGAGGCGAACAGGAAAGAACATGCGCCAGCGCGAGTACTGGATTTAGCCCCCCGCCTCCCAATTGTCCTGTTAATGTATAAAATGAATACAAAACACTCTAAAATATCATGAGGGAGTGTTTCTAGTTAGTTAACCATTACAACCTCTTTTTGGGCCAAGAAAATAAACTGCAGTCGGCTAAAAAGAAATTATGTGAACATTCCTTATATAGGTAAGAAATCTAATTTTGCAAGAAAACGTGACGTGATGGAACATTTTGGCTATTTTTCCTGGATTCAGCACCTCAAAATCTATAGGAATCAGTTGCAAAACTGGAGGCAGTTTTTTGGTAGTGTACCTGTGTAATCAATCTCTGGAATTCATTACCAGAGGATGTAGCAAAAGCTGTTGATGTAACTGGGTTTAAAAGAGGTTTGGACAAGTTCCTGGAGGAAAGGTCCATAAACCATTAAAAAATATGAATGGGAAAATCCACTACTTACCCCAGGGACAAGCAGCATGGAATCCATATATCTTTTAGGAAACTAACAGGTACTTGTGATCTGGATTGTCCACTGTTGGAAACAAGATGCAGGGCTTGATGGATCCTTGGTTTGAACCAGTATGGAATATCTTATGTTCTTATAAGTACTTGCAGGAACCAGACTTTGTAATCCAGGGAGCAACCCTATCTGAGGCAGAGAAACTAACCACACTCTGAAGACTAAGGTCCTGTATACAGAGGCCTTCCCTCAAACATCAACCTGGCTGGACTCTGTGGGTTTGACAACAGGTAGCCTGTTAGCAACCAGACTTAGTCTGCTTGAACTACCCCGATTTGGGACTAAAATCTTTCCTGCAGCTGTCCTACAACAGTGGTTAAAAGGAGAACTGCTAGGATACCTTCACTGAACATAAGATGGGCCATACTAGGTCAGACCAAGGTCCATAAAGCCCAGTATCCTGTTTCCAATAGTGGCCAATCCAGGTCACAAGTACATGGCAGGTTAGCAATAAGACAGGTTCCAAAATGCTTGTCCCTGGGCAAGCCGTGGATTTCCTGAGTCCTCTTTAATAATGGCTTATGGACATTTCTTTAGAGGGAATAAATACTAACATGGGGCAATGTAGAGAATAACTGAAATATGGCAGTCGTCTAATGCTCAAGGACTGAAAAATTATGACTGAACTGTCATCAGAATTTCAAGTTAGTGAAAGGAGGATGGCAGGACATGTTGCTGCATGGCAGATGCCTATAATTAGAAGTATAAAACTGAAGGGCAAGCTGGACATTTTTAACATGTTTGGCAATGGATTACTTGTTATTGACTCCATAATGGGGAGGGCTCGGGGAAGTAAGAAGTACGAGGAGGGTTATAGTCCTATAGCTGGAACAGGAGGATGGGGAGGGAGGGGGTGTGTGAATAGTGTGCAGAGTGTGTGTGAAAGTGTAACTGATAGGAAGGAAGGGGATGGGAGGAGGGAGGGTAAGAGGACTCAGAAAGAGATCAGATTAGTAGGGGAAGAAGTTCGTCATTATAATGTGTCAGAAGGCGGAAGTATGGAAAAGATTCATGATAATGGTGGAGAATATGAGACTCAGCTGGGAGGTCCTGGGCATGTATATGAAGGATTGCAAAACATGGAAGATACCAAAGTAATTATGTTAAATGAGGATGTACTACACTCACCAATTAAAGAACTAAATTAGCATATTTAAAGCAGACGGGGAAAGATGTGGCCTTTATACAAGAGACACATCTGATGGCAGCAGAGCACTTAAAATGTAAAAATAGATGGGTAGGGGAACTAAGCTTTTCATGTTATAACAGAAGGGTTTGGCAACAATGATACGCTGGAGGCTAATATTTTACAATTGTGGTCAACGTTATTGGCACCTTGCAGTTCAACCCCTTAATGTCGAATATCTCCTAAAAAAAATGGCCAGTGAAATGGCTTTGGACTATATATGCACACATATTTGACACACAAAAGAATCAAGTAAAACAAGACCAATTAAAAAGGAAATAGGATAAAGCGTAGTTACTCACCTGTAACAGGTGATCTCCGGGAACAGCAGGAATTTAGTCTTCAAATATGGGTATCGTCGGTACCGACGGAGCCTGCGCGGGAACGCTCCCCAGCATCCAATAGGACCACTTTTGGGAGCATCTCTCAGCACATGCGCGCTGCCTTCCCGCCTTTCCAACTGTCCCTCTTCAGCTAAGTTTGTAGCTTAGTGAAAGGACGGAGGGAGAGAGGAAAGAGACAAAGAGATAGAGAGACAACTCCTAGAGAAGGTGGGTGGGTTGTGAAGACTAAATTCCTGCTGTTCCCAGAGATCACCTGTTACAGGTGAGTAAAACACAGTTACTTACCTGTAACAGGTGATCTCTGGGAACAGCAGGAATAAGTCTTCACATATGGGTATGTCGGTACCGACGGAGCCTGCGCGGGAACGCTCCCCAGCGTCCAATAAGAACGCTTTTGGGAGCATCCCACAGCGCCTGCGTGCTGCCTTCCCGCCTTTCCCAACTGCCTCTCCTCAGTTAAGTTTTAAGCTGAGACAAAGAGAGAGAGAAAGTAAAGGAAAGATAGATAGAGATACAACTCCTGGGGAGGTGGGAGGGTTGTGAAGACTTATGCCTCCTGTTCCCAGAGATCACCTGTTACAGGTAAGTAACTGTGCTATCTCCAGGAACAAGCAGGAATGAGTCTTCACATATGGGGACTCCCAAGCTGAGATGCCTGGAGTCCCAGCATGTCATAGGTTGGAACATGCTATCTCCCAGAACACCAGGCATCCTGAGGATGGAGGGTAGGAGTTGAAGAAAGAAGGATGCTGTGGAACAGCTAACCTGGCATAGGACTGCAGAGAAGGAGTCCATGTGTGGATGATGATGGTCATCAATAATATTGCAAGGGATATTGCAATATGGACCTCCCCTGACAGGATTTCACAGAAGTATGGAGGTTCATGGATCTACTGGGAACTTACTAGAGGAACCTTGAAGAGGACCTCACTGTAAGTGGAGGTAATAATCCTGTAGGAATACCAATGGAGGTCAGAATTCTGAAAGGTAACAGGTAACACCAGTAGGAAAACTGGGGTAGTCCAAAAACAGTGGGCCTTCAGCGGAAGGCTTTATGACAAAAAACCTAGCTCTTTTGGAAGCAGAGTGAGACATTCTTAGGAGCAAAAAGAGAAAGGCTAACCGATTTGGACAAACAGGCACAGTCCTTGTGGGGAGAAAGGTGTGGGAACTCCTTGTATCCCAAAAAGAGAGGACAAATACCTGAGGCGTTAAGCCTGTGAGTAACTGAAGATCCACATTGTCTCTCCTAACTGGGGTAAGCTAGGAGAGATACTGGGCACGGAGAGCTTCAGAGGTACCTAAACCGTTAGGTTATGGTATAAAAATTGTTGAGTACCACAGGGGTGGTTGTGTGTGTAGAACCCCAAACCTGCTAGGTAGCATAGGTAGGGGTAAAGCCCCTCTGTCAGAATCATATAGCTATATGAGGATAGATAGTGAGATAGATAAGTATGTGGATACATATCTATCTATAATAAAATATCTCAACAGATACATATATCTATCTATATATATATATAGATATAGATATATATATAGATAGACATATAAGAATATATCTATAGTGAGATATGGCAGGGCATAAAATACACACAAAAAATAATTATGGATATGTAGGCGTACATATGGGTGTCTGCAATTAAACAGACAGATATGCCTACAGCACAGTGAAGAGGAAAGATTCATCTAATAACAAGGAGGTGGAACCTACTTGAGAAGACATATAGAGAATCTGTCTCTCCTGGTCATGTTCTGCAAGAATGCTAGTTAGTGAAAAATAACCAGGACTGTTACGTGAAAAATAGAGGATAATATCCATGTGCAGTCAGCAAGTCCCGAGTCTTCCAGGACTCTAGCATGGTAAGTAGACAGAAGACGCCTAGAGATGAGATACTATGTTGACCTGCTTAAGGGCAAAGGTATCATGCGTTCTTACCATGAGGACGAGCATATCCCCGATTGGGAATACTATGGACCAGAGCAGGGAACTGGCAACTCCTTGAGCTTTCACGTAAGAGAAGGCCTATGTCCTTTATATCAAAAAAGGAGATAGTAAAAGAAGGGAGAACCTTCTAGTCATGGGAGACATGACTGAAAAGCCTTTTCTAACCAGCTAGGATAGCTGTTGGGGAGAAAAACCCCCATGCTCTCTAGCAAGGGCCCATAGTGGAAAGCTTCTCTGTAGATTGCAGAGAGCATGATGCAGGAGAATGAGGAGATAGAACTGGCTGCTAGAGAGCCAGTATCTCTGCCAACTATGCTGCCAAACCCAGGGAGATGGAGAGGGCAGAATAGAAGACAATCTAGAGAGCTTGTAGTGAGATGATCTCCAAGAGAGATGAAGCACTGACTTGGAGCCACTACTAAGACTAGACAGAATGTTAGTGGAGGACAATCTGGTTGTTTGTGGACAAAAACCAGTGGTCCAAACATTAAGGCTCCTGCATAGGCAGTTGCTAGCAAGACAGCAGAAAGAATCTTACTGTTCAAAAACAGAAAGGACAGAACAGAGTAGGAAACTCTGGACGTGTCTGATAAGCTGCCCCAAAGCAGATTGAGCAAAGGAGGTAAACTCCGCACTAGAAAGGGAGAAAAGTAGAGAGGCTGAAGAAAAAGCCTCCCAGCAAGTAATTTCCTCTTACAGGGGAAAAACTTGGTAAGAGGGTGAAGAGAATGGAGCTGAAGAAGACTTACGAAGTAGGAAGTCTATAGAAAGGAAAAATACATGCTGGCCCAGGAAACTATCATTTGATAGTGGTTAGACCTCTTTCCCTGGCAGGAAAAAGAGGAAAAACCTGTGACTTGTAGGCATGAACATCCTGACAGCTCAAAGAAATATAGAAAAAATGGATATCTTTTGGAAAAAGATCCATGTGTAGGGGTTAGAATAAAACGGAGGATTGCCTCTATTGAGAAGAAGCAACTGTAGATTCTAACCCCAAGAGTCACAAGCATCTGATGATGAATGATCAGAAACCCTGCAGGTGCTGGGTTTGCTGAGCCTGGTGAGAGGCTGGATTCTTCAGACCAGGACGATGCTTCCCCTGTTGGGGAACATCTGTATGATGGGCAAATGATGAATAAAACTTTCTTCTCCTATGGGAAGAAAGTTTGGTAGGACATTTCCTACCTACTGGGACAGAGGAAGGGGTAAAACAACCCCTAGGAACAGGTAAATCAGTGGACAACTGAGTAACCTGACGTAAAGACTCCTTGTTGAAAAGATTTTCTCCAGTGCAAGGAGTATGTCCCAGCCTTTGTTGTGCCCACTTGTCCAAGTCTGAAGCTTGGAGCCAGGCTCTATGTTGTGCCCCTACAGCTATAGCAGAAGTCCTGCTAACAGACTCAAAAGAGTCTAGGGAAGCACGAGAAAGAAACCAAGAAATATTCTGGATATGCTTAAGCAGTGAGGAATAGTCTGCACTCTTGGAATCTGGAAGGAAAGGAGTCAAAAGATGTAATTTCTTTGTGACCTCCTCAAGAGATAGACTCATATAAAAGATATATGAGAGAATTCTTGCAGAAAGCATAGATGTCTGGAAGGTCTGATGTCCAAAGGCATCTAGTGTCCTAGACTCACAACCTGGCGGATAAGAAGAGTGCTTTTTCTTACTCTTTACTCGCCTCATTGCTGATTCCACTACTATGGAATGATGAGGAAGTTGAGTCTTTTGGAACCCTGGAGAGAGGGGCACCTGATATAGGAGATCAGTTGCTCTGGAAAATGGGGGTACCCTTAAGGGTGCTTCCCACAGACCTAGAAGGAGATCCTGCAAGGAATGATGCAAAGGAAGCATTATGTTCTCCTTTGCTTTGGTAGGAACAGAGCCTTGTGCAGGGTCCTGTCCAGGGATAGGAATGGCAAGTGATCTTGCTATTTCCCTGAGAAAACTCTGAAAAGAGGGATCTCCAACGGGAATCTCCTTTGGACAGGTTAGATCAGAAGAACTAGCCCGAGCACCGAAGGATCTATCCCAATATATAGGAATAGAAGATCCTGCACGGTGCAGGGTGGCATCCTTAAAGGATGGTCGCTGGTACTGGCTGTCAGGAGCAGCATCCGTCAGTACTTCATTGTCCATGCCGGGTATCGACTCCAAATCTGGTATAGAAGGGAGCGATCCTGTTGAAAAAAGCATGGCAGGAGCTGGCCACGATGCTACCGTGGATACCGGTGCCGATGCCGACACCGGTACCTATGTCGGAGCCGAAGCCGACACAGACATCGGAGTAGCCATCGGCTCAATCGGTACCGAGGTAACCGAAAACCTCCGGCAGCCATCCCTGATACCAAGCCTGCGGTACCGATCGGTGTCAGTACCAAGGCGTGACGGTACCCAGTCTTCCAGAATAGCAGCAGGCACCGACAAAGGTAATGTGGACATTGGCACCGACTTCGGTACCATGTCTGATACAGGTGGAAGGCGGCCAACTGGAGGCAACTCAAACGGCATCAGAGGAACCGAGAGTTGCGGATCCGAATCATCGGAACCGAGCCTTTGGTACCGAGGGGAACCGGTACCAAGGCGAGTCGGTACCCAATCCTCCAGACTGGAAATCGATTCCAGACTCGGCATCGAAGGAAGCGAGTCTATTGATGCACGTCTGGAGGGTACCGACGTCAGTGGTCGTATCGGTGTCGGTACCGATACCGGAAAGTCAGTCTGGGAATTATCCCCCAGACCTGAAGGTACCGAGGACGCCAGATGACGATCCCTGGTGAGGAGCGTTTCATCCAACACCAGTGCCGGAACCGGGGTATCGGTACCGCTCGAAGCGGATGCCACCCCCGGACACGGCTCAGGTATGTTCTGTGGGAGGTGAACCCCAGGAACAACCTGAAACCCCTCATACGCTTTGGAGACCGAAGACTCCCGCCGGGTTTTGAAGCCAGTGGGCCCTCGAGGGCAAGGCCGGAGCCGTCTGCATGCTGTGCATGAGACCTACCACTCGAGGACTGGCTAGTCTTAACAGACTGTTTGTGGGTTACCTGATCCTGTGTAGAAGAAGAATGGGACGGTGCCCTGAAGTTGGAGGGGAACTGGGTATCGAGGAAACCTCGATGTTGAAACCCTCTTCTCACCAAACTGTTGCCCAAAGGCTCCGGAGGAAAAAGGTCAGGCCCCAAACAGGTTAGACACCGACTTTGAGGGTCTAAAAATAAAGTTGTACCGCCACAGTCTGGACATTTCCTGGAGGAAGTGGATGGCGGTTCCATGAAGGAAAAAGGAGAGGCCTAAAGGCCTGAGAAATCATGAGGAAAAAATAGTCCTTGGAAAAGGAAAATTTCACAGAAAAGAAAACACTGGCGGAACCGGTGGCGTCGGGGAAGACAGCCGCGACCACAAGAAAAATAAAGAAATAAAACAGAATTTTCTGCGGTGACAGGAGGACGTCCTGCCGGCTCCGTGGAAAAACGAAAACTGAGGAGAGGCAGTTGGGAAAGGCGGGAAGGCAGCACGCAGGCGCTGTGGGATGCTCCCAAAAGCTTTCTTATTGGACGCTGGGGAGCGTTCCCGCGCAGGCTCCGTCGGTACCAACGTACCCATATGTGAACACTCATTCCTGCTTGTTCCTGGAGATCTACGCTATCTCCAGGAACAAGCAGGAATGTAGTCTTCACATATGGGGGACTCCCTAGCTGAAGATGCCAGGGAGATAGCCCCAGGAAGGTGCCACCCTAGAAAGGTAGGCATCCTTCCTCTCAGGGATCTCTGGCATTCCACCAGGGTTGGTGGGTAGGAGTTGAGTTAGGTCTGAAAGAGATTTTGAAGAACAGCTTGGCCAAAGAAGGCATCCCGACGGGAGGCTTTATTCAGGCAGTAATGGGCTGTGAAGGTGTGTACTGAAGCCCAGGTGGCTGCTCGACGAATGTCATCAATAGACACGGAGTGGAGATTAGCCATGGAAGCTGCCATGGCTCTCACGTTATGAGCTGTGACATGGCCCTGAAGAGGAAGACCCTTACTCTCATAAGCAAAGGCTATGCATTGGGCAATCCATTTAGATAAAGTTCTTTTGGAGACTGGAGGTCCCAAATGACTAGAGTCAAAAGCTATAAAAAGTTGCAAGGACTTTCTATGTTGCTGTGTTCTCTGTAGGTAAAAGGCTAAGGCTCTTTTACAATCCAAAGTATGAAGGTTTCTTTCTGCATTAGAGGCGTGAGGTCTCGGGAAAAATACAGGAAGATAAATTGATTGATTCAAATGAAAAGGCGAAACCACCTTTGGCATAAAGTGTGGATGAGTTCAAAGAACAACCTTATCATGATGAAACTTAGTATAAGGAGGATCAGCCACTAAAGCTTGCAGTTCACTAATGCGATGTGCAGAGGTGATTGCAATTAGGAAGATGACCTTCCAGGTCAAAAACATAAGGGTTGTAGTGGCTAAAGCGGCTTCATGAGCTGCCCAAGAACTAGATTTAGATCCCATGCCACCGGTGGTGACTTAATGGGAGGTTTGGTTAACAGAAGACCTCTCATAAATCTGGATATGAGTGGATGAGAGGAAATTGGTTGTCCATTCAGAGGCTTATAAGAAGCTGTAATTGCACTAAGATGGACTCTTACCGAATTGGTCTTTAGACCAGAATTCGATAAGTGAAGGAGATACTCTAGTATCGATTCTAAAGGTATGACAAGGGGGTTTAATCCCTTCTTGGAGCACCATATAGTAAAACGTTCCCACTTGAAGGCATGAGATCTTCTTGTGGAAAGTTTTCTAGAAGCCTGAAGGATATCCTTTACCTGTTGGGACAGGTTGAAATCCTGGAGGTCTAAGCCTTCAGCAACCAGGCCGTGAGATGCAGGGACTGGGGACTCGGGTGCCATAGCGTCCCGTCCTCTTGGGAAAGGAGATCTGGAGCATGCCCTAACTCCAGAGGTGCAGCTTGAGAGAGATGTAGAAGCAGGGAATACCACGCTTGGTGTGGCCATCGTGGCGCTATGAGAATCATGCGACCCCTGTCTCTCTGAAGCTTGAAGAGCGTTTTGGGGATGAGGGGAATGGGTGGGAAGGCATAAAAGAAATCCCTTGCCTGACAATTGTGAGCCGGAATCCTGGAATAGAACCGGGGAAGTTTGGCATTCAATGAACTTGCAAAGAGGTCTATGTCTGGAGTGCCCCAGAGATGAAATATCTTTGTCACCTGTGCTAGGTGGAGAGACCACTCGTGAGGCAGCAGTACTCGACTGAGTTTGCCTGCTCAAAGGTTTTGAATACCTGGAAGATATACCACTAGAAAGTGAATTTGATACTCTCTGGCGAGGGCCCATAGTCGTAAAGCTTCGTTGCCTAACAGAGAGCCTGTCCCGCCCTGCTTGTTCACATAGAACACGGCTACTTGATTGTCCGTCTGAACTAGGACTGTCTTGTAGCTGAGCTGGGCGTGGAATACTCGAAGAGCTAAATAGATTGCTCTTAATTCCATGAGGTTTATGTGTAGATCAGCCTCCTGTGGAGTCCAGGTGCCCTGGGTAGAGAGATGATTCAGGTGTGCTCCCCAACCCCCTGTGATGCATCTGTTAGGGTGGCCTGAAAAAGGGGTTGATGGAAAGGAGACCCCACTATCAGATTTTCTAGTGATTGCCACCATTGGAGGGACAAAATTAGTCGTTGAGAGTTTACTATTTTGTCTGATAAATGTCCTGTGGCCTGTGTCCACTGTGTGGATAGGGTCCAATGAGCTGCTCGCATGTGGAGGCGAGCATATGGGACTACATGAACTGTGGATGCCATATATCCCAGCAACTGTAGTAGCTCTCGAGCAGTTAGGGAGGATTTCCCTGCTGCTTGAGAAGCTAGTTGCATTATGCGAAGACACCGGGCCTGTGGAAGGAAAGCCTTTGCCTGTCTGGTATCTAGACAGGCCCCTATGAATTCCAGGCATTGGGAAGGAACAAATTGGGATTTTGGAAAGTTTATTACCAACCCCAAATATTGGAGGATTTGCATTGTGTGAGATAGTGCAGTGCTGGCCTCTGCAACTGTAGGGGCTCAAATGAGCCAGTCGTCTAAGGGAAGACGAATATCCCCAGGGTTCGTAGAAATGCAGCTACTACTGCCATGCATTTCATGAATACACTTGGAGCTGAAGCCAGACCAAAGGGAAGAACCCTGTACTGGAAGTGTTTTCCCTTGAAAAGGAATCGTAAAAATTTCCTGTGATTTGGATGGATCAGAATGTGTGTGTATGCATCCTTTAAGTCTAGAGAGCAAAGCCAATCCTGGCTTTGAAGATATGGCAGAAGAGTTCCAAGAGAAATCATTTTGAACTTCTCTCAGAACAGGTGTTTGTTCAATTCTCTGAGGTCTAGAATGGGTCTGTGTCCTCCTGTTTTCTTTGGAATAAGAAAATAGGGGGAGTAGAACCCTGCACCCCGTTGAAGAATGGGTACCTCTTCTATTGCCCTTGGGCAAGAAGTGTTGTGACCTCGTGATCTAGCAGATTGTCTGTGGAGGTTTGAGAATTGAATTGCCTTAGAATAGTAGGAGGGGGCATGCTGTGAAAATGGAGCTTGTACCCCTCTCCTACAATGGACAGAGTCCAATCTTCTGCTGTTATCTAATGCCATCTGTTGGCAAAGTGTCATAACCTGCCTGGGATATTGGGGGGTTGGGGACCCCTCAGAGGCAGGAAGGCTAAGCTCTCTAGGAAGGAGTCAAAGCCCTTGAGGGGGCTGAACCTGCGGAGCTGGTTGGGCTCTCGGGCCTTTTGGCTTCTTTTGCTGTCTAGTTTGTCCCTTTTGGGCAACCTGACCCTGAGTTTGACTCTGCTGGGTATAGGAAGGATAAAATTTCCTTTTTGCTGAAAGAGGGTTTTTCATAAGTCTTCTTTTTGGGTGGAGTGGCTGTAGATTTTGACAATCTATCTAGAGTGGTATTGTCAGCATCTAACTCGTTAGCCTTTTCCTGCCAGTTCTTGCCAAAGAGATTCTCTCCCGTGCAAGGAATGTTGCCTAACTTGTCCTGTACCCAAGTCTCCAAGTCTGATGCCTGAAGCCAGGCAATCCGTCGTGCCCCAATGGCAATAGCAGAGGTTCTGCTGATGCATTCAAAGCAGTCAAAGGCTGCACGATTCACAAACTTGGAGACATCTTGAGCAAGAAAGTCTTGTCTCTTGTCATCTGGGAGAAGTGGGCTCATAAGCTCCAAGTCTCCTGTAACTTCTTTGAGGAACATGCCCATATATAGTATATATGAACTGATCCTAGCTGAAAGCATGGAAGCCTGAAAGGTTCGGCGCCCAAAAGCATCCAGAGTCCTGCATTCACGACCTGGGGGATTGGATGCATGCCTCTTTGCATTTTTCATCCTACGCATGGCTGACTCCACCACCACTGAATGGTGTGGCAGCTGAATCTTTTGAAATCCAGGACATGGCGGAACTTGATACATAGTATCAAGCCTCCTAGAATGAGGAGATGTAGTCAGAGGTGTCTCCCACATTCTGAGCATCAAGTTATGCAGAATTTCATGGATGGACAGAGTGGCTGCCTCCTTTGGAGCTTTAGGATATTGTAGAATTTCCAATTCCTTTGCTCTGGGTTCCTGTTCAGGAGCTACCATGATTGAAAGGTCCTTGGCCACATCACAAATAAAATCCTGAAAAGACATGTTCTCTGGAGGTGACATTCTGCGTTGAGGAGAAGAGGGATCTTCCGGGAGAAACCCTCCGGTACCAGCAGAATTGTCAGAGTCTTCGGAATTGGAGGATTCGAAGTATTCCTGACCACGATGCCCATGCAAAGCACGGTTCCGGTATCCATCTAAGTCGGTACCAAGTTGATCCAGTACCAATCTGTTGATTGCAGCCAAAGATGGCGTGGGAAGAATACATCAGTACCGGTGTAGGTACCAGCATCGGTATCGATGTCGGTACCGGTGCCCGTTGAACCATAGGTGTCAATGGTACCGCAGCTGTGAGAAGAGCTGCAATGCTGCGTTCGATAGCGAGGAACCTCTGGTCTATCGACGCTGCCGATGCCTGGGTATCGGTACCGGTGAAAACGGCCGGGACCCCTGAGCATGGCACCAGTAGTTCTTGCGAGGTCGAGGCCTCGAGAACATCCTGGAGCACCATTGATGCTTTGGAAGCCGAAGCCTCCCACCGGGGCTGTTTTGCCGGTGTGGTTCCCTCAAGGGCAATGCCAATGGCCTCTCGATGCTTAGCAGGAGAGCTACCCTTTGAGGACCGGCTTTTTTGTTTAGTTACCTGAGATCCATGGGAGGAAGAGGAGGTTCTTGAAGATGTCGATGCAATGGATCTGGCATCTGAAGAAAAGAGTACCGAGCTTTGCAGCCCAGTTCTGTCTTCCTCTCTTAGTCATCCCCATACAGGAGAGACATTCAGATGGAGAATGTTCAGGCCCTAAACATTTAAGACACCACACTTAGTACATTTTTTAAAACCACTAGTTGGTTTTTCCATGTTTCAGGAATATGAGGCCTAATGCCCAAAATGGCACCTAGCACCGAAAAAGAAAAGTTTCTGAAGAGAAACAGTTCAAAGTATAAAATTTTTTGAAAAAATAAAATAAAAGAACCGGCGGTACTGGTAGGTGTCATGCTAAGGCAAACGCGACCACAAGAAAGCAATTTTAAAAACTGAATTTTCTGCGGTGACAGGGTATGGGTCCTGTCAGCTCCGTGGAAACGAAGAACTGAAGAGGGACAGTTGGAAAGGCGGGAAGGCAGTGCGCATGTGCTGAGGGATGCTCCCAAAAGCGTTCCTATTGGACGCTGGGGAGCGTCCCCGCACAGGCTCCGTCGGTACCGACGATACCCATATGTGAAGACTATATTCCTGCTTGTTCCTGGAGATAAACTAGGACATTGCCAGGACATGACTAACCACCACAAAATTATCCTATAGGGCTAAAAGAAAAAGGCCCGGCCCTTAAACTAACATCAAAAAGAGACCAATTCCTACTGAGGTGCTCACTATCCAAACAACTTATTTTTATCGGACTATTGTCTTTCGTTTTGTTGAGCATATTTTTACTGCATAAAGTGATAAAAATGGACGTGGTCTGAGGTAAAGTCCTCACACAGACTATAGTCCGATAAAAATAAGTTATTTGGACAGTGAGCACCTCAGTAGGAATTGGTCTCTTTTTGATGTTAGGACATGATTATTGGCACTCTTATAAACAATTTGAATTAGTTTGAACAAAAGAACCACATTCCCATGGCAGTAAAATCAGATGCACCTGTGATCAATTGTCAGTACTCACTTCACTTCAATCAACCAAAGAATGATGGCTCTAATATTTAAAATGGCCACATTCACTCCCTGTTCCATTTGCCCAATGGTGAACACAAGAGCTGTCTGAGACAGTCAGAAAAGCCCTTATCACCAAACATCAAAGGGATACAAGGCCATCTCTAAAGACCATGAAATTCCTGTCTATAATTTGCAATGTTAAGAGGTTTTCTGCTCATGAACTGTCAAGAACCTCCCAGGAATTGGTGGGAAGAGGAAAATTAATCCAATAAGCCTTCAAAGGTTAGTGCGAACTGCTGGAATAAACACTACGTACAACATCCAAAGAGCTTAAGGATGGCCTGGAGCAATCTGGAGTGATGGTTTCTCCCCACACTACATGCCGTGCACAAAACAAAGAAGGAATTCATGGGTGAAGGCCAACAAGGACCCCAATGCTCAAAGACAGACATAAAAAAGGCATGCCTGATCTTTGCCCAAACCCACCTTGAGAAACCACAATCCTTCCGGGAAAATGTTCTGTGGACAGATGAAACTAAACTTGAGATCTTTGGTAATGCAGACCAGTGATACATTTACAGGCAAAGAAGTGAAGCTTATAAGGAAAAACAACACCCTTCCTACAGTTAAATATGGTGGAGGCTCCATAATGTTGTGGAGCTGTTTTGCTGCCTCAGGGAATTGGAGGCCGGGAATATGTTAAAGGAATCATGAAGTCAGAGGACTACCAAGGTATTTTGGAGAAAAATGTGCTACCTAGTGTCAGAAAGCTTGGTCTGAGTTGAAGGTCATGGGTTCTTCAGCAGGACAATGACCCTAAACATACATCCAAAAGTATAAAAAAATGGTTAAAAACAAAAAAAATGTACTGTTTTAAATCTGCCATTAGTAAAAGGAATCCTGGAAACATTTATTAGCTGGAACAAATCAGAGTTGAAGAGTGGGAGAAACTACCAGCAAACCGATACAAGAAACGTATGAATTGCTACAAGAAACGTTTGGAGGCTGCCATCACTTCCAAGGGTTGTGCAATCAACTATTAGTGAAGGTACCATTAATTCTGTTCAGATCATATTTTGTTTGTTTCTCAGAATTACTGCGTCTATGCTGCACAGACATCTTTTTTTTGTTCTATACCTTTGAATATACTACTAAAATATATTTTGACATCATACAGTTGAAATATTTCCAATTTCTTCTTAAGATATTGTGCACAACATACCAACATACCATTCTCAGAACATGAGAATAAATTTCAAGAAAACCGAAGTGCTAATAGCCACAAGAAACAAGCAATTTTCTCCACCAACCACCCTCATAGTAAGAGATGCAGAACTCCCGATCAAGGCCTCCATAAAGTACCTCGGTGTGATACTCGATCAGCAACTCAATCTTAAGGAGCACATAAAGAACACAGTAAGGACAATTTACTACAAACTAAAATCACTGCGACATCTGAAACCAATGCTGGAGACCAAGGATTTCCATACAGTTTTCCAAGCAATAGTCACACCGCACTTCGACTATGCGAATATCATCTTTCATGGCCTCCCCAAGAATACACTAAGTCCACTCCAACTGGCGATGAACGTGGCAGCCCGCATCTTATCCGGAGCTTCAAAAAGAGAGCATATAACACCAATACTGATCGATCTACACTGGCTCCCGATAAACTGCAGAATAATATACAAAGCTCTCCTCATCACATTCAAGGCTATTAATAAAATATCCCCTGCATCAATCTCAAATCTACTCACCCACGCACCGAATAATAGATCCAGAAGACTAGTAGCAGAAAACACACTAGTCGCTCCTAGTATCTCCACAAAATGGACACAACAAACCACTAACAGAGCTTTTGTGTCTTATGCTCCTAAGTGCTGGAACAAACTACCCCCCACCATCAGATCAATCAGGGATATCACCCAATTCAGAAAGTCCATCAAGCACTATTTATTCACTTTGCACTTCAAGCTACCATACACACCATAGAATTGTCTTCCGCATCACTCATCTAACCCTTACACATAACAACAACCCAGAACAAAGGTTTAAAATGTGAAAATACTGAATTTCGTCAAATACCAAACCTTGATGTAACATATTTAATTGTATATAGTTATCCCCAGTTCGCACCCAGTTTACTCTCCATGTTATCTGTAAACCTAGATCAGTTATATATTGGCAGGTATGTTGTTGTTTAATGTAAACCGCACTGATGATGAATAGTGTGGTATATAAAAACTGTTAAATAAATAAATAAATAAAATAAAATAAAATGCAAGAGTGCCA
The DNA here is from genome assembly GCA_033557465.1 of Ichthyophis bannanicus. Lineage (NCBI taxonomy): Eukaryota > Metazoa > Chordata > Amphibia > Gymnophiona > Ichthyophiidae > Ichthyophis > Ichthyophis bannanicus. The sequence continues at coordinate 577,580,269 of CM066034.1, read as the reverse complement.
ATAATGTTGACCACGACTGTACAAAAATCTGTGAAAGGCACAAGGTAGTATGTTATACTGGCAGGTGAGTTATAAGAGCATGTATAGTGCACACGCCAAATGTCTATTCCCATAATAGTGGCAGATAGGAAGACAATAACAGGGAATTTTAACATGATGGACCCTGTCTAGACTGTAAACCCTCAAAGCATCACAGCAAGAACATGAAAAAAAGGGGCCAATTTCAGAATTGGAACTGACAGATTGTTGGCAAATGTTACATTCTACAGAGAGAGACTTTTTTTACATGAATCCACACAAAGTCTAAGCTAGGTCAGATGCATTTTGATTTCAGAATGTATGTTCTTTAAATTGACAAAGGCAGTTATTGAGCAATCCTAGTTTCAGGCCACTCAGCGGTAAGCACAGAGTTAAAATTTGGAGATATATGGAGGGATTTTCATCGAAAATGAATCCAACCCTATCACAGGTCAGAGATTTCCAGGTGAACTTACATAAAGCTTGGCAAGAGTATGAAAGTGATAATAAAACTAAGGATACTGGCGTGATGACTTACTGTAACGCCTCAAAAGCCAGACTTCAAAGAAAAATAACAGTATATGTAAGTGGAGTGAGGAAGAAAGGGGATAAGGAATTAATAGATAAAACAAGGGAACTTCAAAGCTACAAAAAGGATCTCTCTCTCAAATGACTGATGGGCTAAACCAAAGAGAACAACCTCAACTTCAGGGGACTGTGTGCATCTGTCCCCCTGTCACTGGCATGCTGCTAACATGCAGCACCACAGTAACCAAACATGTGGGTTCAGCCAATGCCATCCACTCTAAGGTGGTGTTAATTGTATCCACACAAACAGCAACAACTGCGGTTAGCACACACCCATAACACCAGTGCTAACCACGATGCATCATCCACACCTACGCTATCCCCCCCAACCCACCTTATCTTCACCCATTCACACACTTACATGTTAAGAGTAAGATTTATAGCATAGGGCCACATGCTAACGTTTAGCGTGACACACTTACGCATGCTGAACCCCACACTAGTGGTGAATGAGGTTTAGTAAACATAGTAACAGATAGTATATGATAGCAGATAAAGACCAGTATGGTCCATCTAGTATGCCCAGCAAGGTGGCAAGAGTAGGTTCACTTGCCGCTCCTTGCGGGTCACCCCTCCCCATGCCTTTGTTCAGGGGTGCACCCACCGCACCGTGTAGAGCACCCTATTTGTTGAGATATACTCGTAAGAGATAGTTAAGTTTATTTTGATTTTATCCTGTTACTATAAAGGGATGCACTGTGTCTGTCCCAGGCCCTTTTGAATTCTGTCACTATATTTGCCACCACCACGTCCATCGGGAGGGCATTCCAAGCATCCACCACTCTTTCAGTGAAAAAGTATTTCCTGACATTGCCTTTCAATTTACCCCTTGCAGCCTCGTTATGCCCTCTAGTTTTACAGCTTCCCATTCTTTGAAAGAGGTTTGTTTGTTTATTAATACTCTAAGTATTTAAAGGTCTGAATCATATCTCCCCTGTCCCTCCTCTCCTCCAGAGTGTACATATTTAGGTCAAGTCTCTTCTCATAAGTCTTCTGATACAGGCTCCAAATCATTTTCATCGCCTTCCTCTGCACCGTTTCCAGTATTTTTATATCCTTTGCAAGATATGGTCTCCAAAACTGAACACAGTATTCCAAATGAGGCCTCACCAGTAATTTGTACAGTGGCATTAGTACTTCTTCCTTTCTGCTGGTAATTCCTTTTTGCATGCAACCCAGCATCCTTCTAGCTTTTGACACCGCCTTCTCACACTGTTTCACCACCTTGAGATCCTCAGAAATAATCACTCCAAGGTCCTTCTAGTCCGTGCACACCAACCTCTTGCCCCCTATCGCGTACATTTCTCTTGGATTTCTAATTGCCAAGTGCATGACACTGCACTTCTTCATATTAAAACTTAACTGCCAAGCATTAGACCATTCTTCCAGCTTTTGTAGATCTTTCCTCATGTTATCTACTCCCTCCGGAAGTCCACTCTGTTGCAAATTTTCATATCATCTGCAAAAAGACTTTTCCATTCAGTCATTCAGCAATATCACTCATAAATACACTGTACAGTACCTGTGCTTCTACATGAGAGGGACCCAAACTAATGAGACCAATAGAGAGGATTTCTTTCAAGATCTAAATATTCCTCAAATTGAGAGAGAAGAAATTCAGAAAAAATAGAAATTAAAACCAGCTGAAACTCCAAGACCATTTGATTTAGGAGAAGAGTTCTATAAAATTCTTGATGATTTGGTGGTCCCTGTCATGCAGCAGGTTTGTGACGCTATCTCCCAAGAAAGAATGAGGGATGGACTGCAAAACAAAGCATATGTGGTACTTCTAACGAAAGCAAGATAAACATAAAAATTGCAAGAACCGAATTGCTGCTTAAGCAAGAACTTAATATCACAGCAGTGGAATTAACAGACAGACTAGCGGGACTACTGCTAGGGATTAAATCAGGAAGATCAGGTGGGGTTTGTCTCTGAGAGTTATACTCCCATGATCTTGCAAGGCGGTGAGAAGTTGGGATACCAAAATGTTCTGGTCAGCCTTGATGTCAAAAAAAGCGTTTGACAAAACTACCTGGGAATATCATTTTTGGGTGCTGGGCAAGCAAATTTAATAAACTGATACAAAATGCTTTACCAAAAAGACTGACAACTGACAGATTTTGATAAATGAGCAACAGGAGAATTTGAACTTTGCCCCCACGATCTCCACTTCTGTTCCTCTTTGACTATTGAGCCACTGGAAATCAAACTAAGGAAAACCCAGAAATGGAGAGATGTACATACATACATGATAATTTTCTTTACTTCAATTCTTCAAGACCAGTCCAGGTGGGTGGTTTGCATTTCCCAGTAAGGTGGAAGCAGACTAGAGCAACTTTCAAGATGTCATCACTAGTACATCCACTGGTGCAGCACAGAGAAGCCAGTATAACACTTAACATGGTCAAGGTTGTAGTGATATTAGCAGCAAGTAGTAACAATAGCAGCAATGAGCAGTATCAGCAGGTGATGGCACGAGCCATGTGATGAATTTAGAAAGGTGTGTTGCTTACAGAATTTAAAAAAATATATTTTAGAAAACTATACTAAATTATGAAAGTTGTACTGTGCTGATCTTTCACGCTGGGAGCAATGACATTGAAATTTTGCCAGAGGAAATCCATCTCCTTTTCTAAGAACAGAAGATATGCCATACTGGGTCATACCAAGGTCCATTAAGTCCAGTATTCTGTTTCCAATGGTGGCCAATCCAGGTCACAATTACCTTTTTCCTAAAAAGACACACAGCTTCCACAATGCTTGTATTGGGGCAAGCAGTGGATTTCCCAGGTCCTCTTTAATAATGGTTTATGGATCATTCCTCCAGAAACTCATCCAAACCATTTTTTAAACCCAGCTACACTAACAGCTTTTACTACTTCCTCCAATAATGAATTTCAGAGTTTGATTACACATTAAGTGAGAAAATATTCTCTCTTATTAGTCTTAAATGGGTTGGCATCAGAAAGAGGGACAACTCAATCAAATGGCAGCAGGCTCCTAAATCTGTAGGAATAATTTTCCAGGGAGGATCCTAGACTGGTCTACCAGGATTCCAGAAAGAAAATCATCAATTACGTAAAATTTCTTCTTCCATATTACCCAGCTAGACCAGTCCCGATGAGTGGGATATACCCAAACAGTCAGGACCCAGGGCGAGAGGAAAATGATCCTCGGGACAGAGCTGCTCTGTCAAAGGCACCATCTGTTCTAGCTCCCACATGCAATCTGTAGTGCTTTACAAAAGTGCTCAAAGATGACCAGGCAGCCGTTTTACAGATATCCTCCGGAGACACCAAGGTACACTCTAACCAAGAGGGCACCTGTGCCCTAGTGGAGTGAACTCAGATTCCCTCCAGCATACGCTTTCCAGCTAGAATGCTGAACAGATAGCTTCCTTAATCCAGTGGGCAATCGAGGTCTTGGTCGCTACTTGTCCTCTCTTCATACCGCTGAAGAGGACAAGAGATGGTCATAAAGATATAAGAACTGCTATATTAGGTCAGACAAAGGCTCCCATCAAGACTAGTGTCCTGTTTCAATTCAGGTCAAAAGTACCTGGCATATCCCAAAAGCAGCCAGACTCCATGCTATTATCCCCAGCGATAAGCAGCAGTTTCCCCCAGGTCATTTTAATAATGGTCTATGGACTTTTCCTCCAGGAATTTGTCTGAACCATTTTTAAAAGCTACGCTAACTTCTTTCATCACATTCTGTGGCAAACGAGTTCCAAAGATAAATTACAGTATGTGGTCGCACCATGGGGCATTTATGCACGCAATGCAAATGACCATGGCTTCAATCTAGCCACTATTTTTGCAGAATTTACACTGGTATTTAAAAAGACACATATAGGCCCAGGGAGGTAATTTTATAAAGTAATTCCTGTGCGTAAATGACCTCATATAAAAATACCGACGGAGATAAAAGTAAATGATATGCCATGAAGATGCGCAATTTGCCAATAGGTATTGCCAAGGGTGCAATCTGGGCAGAGCACAGAGTTTTCACATATGCATGAAGATTATTAAATACTTTTATCAACATGTGTACGTGCATGTGAAGGCACCAACTTGTCCTTATAAAATAGTGCTGATGGAACATAACATCAGATATGCCATACTGGGTCTGACCAAAGGTCCATCAAGCTCAGTATCTTCAAAGTCTTGAAAGACTAGAAAAGGGGACTGTTACTTCTGGAGAGAGATCTGCAATTGTGAGTATATACTTCTGGGAATTTTCTGAAAGGAATTCTTTTTATTAAAGCTAATTAATCTGTGAACCCACTATTTTTTGTTAAATCAGTCAGGGCCTAGTAGCAGCAGTTTAAGTTTACATTTAAAACACAGAAGAGAGCTTTCTGGTTAAATTTCATACCCAGAAGAGAGCTTGTAGTTTAAATTTCATAATAAGTTAGAGCCTAGCAGCAGCAGCAAAGAGCTATAATTTAAATCAAATAAGAATATAGCTTACCTCAGCAGCACAGGACAGGGTACTGTGTAGCAGCCCTCTTTTAATAAGTGTAGCAGCCCTGGGCTGTTTGGCCTTGGCAATGGGCTCCCCAACCTGAGAAACTGGCATCAGTCATCAGAAGGATCCATGAGCAATCGCCCAGTGGCACACCCTTCCTAAGAAGGCTGGGCTGCTGCCACTACCGGAGGCTGGCCATCACCATCACTAGGAGTGGGAGCTCGAACCACTGAGAACTCGGGGACCAACAAGTCAGTAAAGACCGTTGGAGCGGCCACTTATAAGCGCTCGCCCACAGCACGATTTCAATTGCCGCTGCCATCAATCTGAAGATCAACCCGAACCCAGGGAGTCTGCTGCGAACGGAACAGTGCTAGGCAATCCAACAGCCTTTGACTTTCTCCTCTGGCAGGAAGACTCTGCAAGCTCGAGTATCGAAACGTGCTCCCAGGAATTCCAGGGATTGGGAATGCAACAACTGGCTCTTTCCCCACTTGATCACTCAGCCGAGGCTTATCAGAAGGGTAACTCCCCAAGTGTGTCCTAAGACGCCTTTGAAAGAGAATGGGCTCAGATGAGCCAGTAGTCCAGATTTGGATGCACACAAATCCCTTGACAACATAATGCCGCAGCCACCACCATAATGACCTTGGGGCAGTGGAGAGTCTGAATAGGACTTCAGATAACTGAAGGTGAGAACCAAGCACAGCAAAACACAGATACCTTGTTGATCCCCTGGATCGGGATAAGAAAATATGCCTCAGCCAAATCCAGAGATGCCAGGAACTCCCCACAGTGTATTGCTTGAATCATGGATCGCAAAGTTTCCATCCAGAAACATCCGCCACACAAGCACTCTGACACACCTGAGGGTCCAAAATGGGCCAGAATGTTCCTTCTGTGTTGGCACCATGAAACTGATGGAACGCCTGCCCTTGCCCCAATCATTCGGGGAAACGGGCACCACTGCCTTCAGGAGAGACAATTTGTCCAAGGTGATCCGCAAAGCGGCTCTGCTGTTTGCGGACCCATAAGGGGAGAAGATGAAAACAATCCAGGACATAGCCATACTGAAAAGGACTAACACCCAGTGATCCTTGGACAAAATGTGACAACAGTCACTGGGGTCAGGACTAAGTAATTAAAGATAGTTTCGTTTTTCCGATATGTGCCTTTTTGGGAGTAAACAGTGCAGTAGTGCAATCTCAATTCAGGAATATCTTTATATTTAATATTTTATTGTGCTTAATTTTCATTTGGATTTTAAATGAGAAGCATTAATATACCCCTGATAACTGCAGCTATAAACTGTACTCCACCCACCACCACTGAAACAAACAGTACTAGCTCCTAGTTCCCTCTCCTGGCAAGACTACAACGCTCCTTGAACAAACCCCACGAGCTTTTCCAAATTGTGAAATCTCTAGCAAAGGAGCCATCTCAAGAGAACTTACCCTACCCAGACTCACAAGAATATGCTTATTACTTGCGTAAGAAAAGTAATCAGCTTGCCCACACTGCTAAGCCCCCCATACCAGCCAGCCTACCTTTCTCCATCCCACAACCTCCTCTTGGTCATTTCTTGAGTGGGTCCCAACACACTATCACATCATTTTCTACTCCATCTGACACTATCCTAAACATAAACACTACAACAGCACCCTCCGATCCGTGTCCAGCTCCCTGGATAAAGGCCCTGCGTGCCGAGCTCAGCCCATTCCTATCCAAATTGATTGATGTATCGTTCTCTACTGGAACATTTCCTCGAAGCCTGAAACAGACGGCTATCAGACCACTCCTAAAAAACAGTAAGTTGGACCCTTCGATGATGGAATCCTACAGGCCTATCTCCAGCATACCTCTCCTATCGAAAATCATTGAAAAGATTACCCAACGCCAATTACAAGATCACATAGATACTAATGCACCCCTGCATCCCTGCCAGCATGGATTTCGCGAAGCACATGGTGTTGAAACATTACTCACAACCTTATTCAACACCATAACCTTAGGTCTCGATAACATCAGACAAGGCTTTGCACTGATCTTCATGGACATTGCTGCCGCATTCGACACCGTAGACCACGAAGTTCTCCTGCTACGCCTCAGAGAGAAGGGAGTTCAAGCTTCAGCTTTGTCATGGTGCGCTTCATACCTCACTTATCGCTGGCAACATGTCCGTTCTGGCCCCTCCAACTCCGATTCCTTCCCCCAAACTAAAGGTGTTCCACAGGGCTCATCTCTATCCGCCTTGCTATTCAATGTCTATATGCAACCCCCATTTGTGATCTCATCCAATCATTTAATATCAACTGCCTGGTCTATGCTGACGACGTCTTGATGTACATGCCAATTTCGACAGAACATCTTGAACTATCCCCACTTATCAGGTGCTTTGACGCTGTCACAGACTGGCTAAATGCATAAATGCTTAAGTTAAATTTCAAAAAGACAGAAGCCCTCTTCGTAACCAGGAATCCGGCTTTTACTCCACCCCTGTCTATCAAGGTTCGCGACGCAGAGATCATATGCAAGACTACAGTAAGATACCTAGGTGTAACGCTTGATCAGCAACTTAATATGAAGGCTCATATCAAAAACATAACAAAGTTGGTGTACCATAAAATCCGGACCCTCCACAATCTGCATCAACTGTTAGAACCTGATGACTTCCGAACTGTCTTTCAGGCCCTAATAATGCCTCACTTTGACTATGCCAATGCGATCTTGTATGGTCTACCTAAGTGCACGACTAACCCCTTACAACTTGCAATGAATTCAGCTGCAAGAATCCTTCATGGAGCCTCAAGAAGTTCTCATATTACCCCAATACTAAAACAATTGCACTGGCTACCCATACAAGCCAGGATCTCATTCAATATCCTAATTATGACCCATAAAGCCATCAATAAATACCCTGCTACTGCCATTACTGATCTAATTTCAATCACACCTCCCAATCGAGCAAGGAGATCGAATGCCGCAAATACTCTCATATTACCTAAGGCAAGCACGAAGTGTTCTCAATTCACTAGATCCAGAGCCTTCTCCTTCTTTGCTCCATCCTGCTGGAACGCACTACCAGCAATTATCAGAACCATCAGTGAACTCTCCCAATTTAGGAAGGCACTGAAACGGCACCTCTTTCTTCATCACTACGATGATGCAATCTTCTCCCCACACTCTCCCACTCTCACATCTCAATGCAGCACCTCAAACTCATGCACGTCACATTCCCAGACTGATCACTCGCAATCACACCTTCCCCTCCAACCACCATGAGAAACTTATGCAGTGCCGCATAACTCATTATATTGTTGCATAAAGTAGACTGTATTTATTCATCGTGTCTCCTTGTTAAGGGACTGGTTATTTATACCCTATTTTACCTGTTATACCTGCTTAATGCATACCCAAGTTTAATTTTCCTGTTTAATGTATACCCAAGTTATTATACCTGTTTCACTGTAAGCACAAATCACGAAATTGAGATGTGCAACTCTTATGTTCATTGTAAACCGCACTGATGTCGAATAGCGCGGTATAAAAGAGACTGCAAATAAAATAAATAAATAAATCCTTCGGTAGTGGCAGCAGCCCAGCCTTCTTAGGAAGGGTGTGCCACTGGGCGATTGCTCATGGATCTTTCTGATGACTGATGCTAGTTTCTCAGATTGGGGAGCCCATTGCCAAGGCCGAACAGCCTAGGGCTGTTGGAACCACAGGGAGCCAGTGTGGTCCATCATCTGCCTTGAGGCGAGGGCCATCAGGTTGGCTCTTCTGTTTTTCCAGCCCCCCAGTTAAGGGACAGGCAGTTCGAGTGTCCTCAGACAATGCCACAGTGGTGGCTTATGTCAGTCAGCAAGGCAACATGAGGCGTGCCAGAGTAGGTCTGGAAATGGCTCTCCTGTTTGCCTGGGTAGTGAAGAACCTCCTAGTTGGCTCTGCAGATTGCTGGGGTGGATACTGTGGAAAAAATAAAGCAACTCCAGTGTCTGGGAACACATTCTTGGGATGAAACCAGCAAAAGGTGGGTGGTCACAGGCCTAGGGAATTACTCAATGCTTTGCGCACTCCACCCAAAAACATTCTACTTTAGTAGTTTGTTCCAAAATCAGAACTAGTCTATTGATAAAAAGAGAAAAAGAAAAACAACCCAAGAAAAGTTTAGAATATTACAGGGGAGGAGGTGGGGGGACCGAAATGCCTAACTTTCACAGTCTCAAGTCTTCAGCAATCAAGCTGGACAACTAAACTTAACATTTTAGAATACTCACTGAATGGAAATTTGGGCCTTCCACTGTTCCCACTGAAGGCCCTCTCCCTTGACACCAGAAAAACTAAAGAAAGTCCTTTAATACCTCTTCTGCAACATGGTATTAAAAGTAAATTTTGTATGTGAACAATGTTCCAAGACTCAGATCCTATCCTTGAGTCACAGGGAAGCTCACCTTCTTCAATGCTGCTCAGACAAGCCTCCTCTTGACTTGCTCTCAAAACAAAAGTGGAGACACCCTCTCTCTCCAATTAGAAATAAGAGGTTACTCTATTTCCCTCCAATGGAGCAGCTGAGAGCATAGCCCTTTGGCTGCCTCTTTCTGCTCCCTCTGGACGATGACCCCCAAGAACTGCCAAAGTCTCCTCTTTTAACTTTGCCCCATCCTGGAGAGATGGCCAGCATCTCCATCCACCTTAAATTACTACCTCTGAATCCTTCCAAGCCTGGCAGTTTTCCTCTTTTATACATACAGGACACTGATAAACACTAGGGATGTGCATTTGTTGAAAATTAAATGGGAAAGGTCAACTATATTTCCTATTTTGTTTCAACTCATTTTCAAACGAAAGAAAACTCCTAAAATGTGATCACATCCCATCTATCTTTAATAGCGCACACTATCCAGCAAATAGTATACACTACTGAGCAGCCTATTGCATAATAAGGCATACTATAGCTGAAGTTTGCACTATTTACCAAAGAATAATTAGACCTTACCTGCTAATTAGCGTTCCTGAAGGATCTCCAGTCCGGTCCCTTCTACTGGGTTGTGCCCCCCTACCAGCAGCTTGTGGACTGAGCACGTCATCTTTTGATGACCCTGGGGTATAAGTAGACTGGCACCGCCCACCAACTCCAGTTTTTGTGCTCAGTCTGCTAGCAGCTGGTAGGGGTACAGCAAGCCAGGGATCTGGCTTACTGGAGAGACTAGCTTAGGCAGATCTTGGGTTTATTTTTACTTTTATTTTACCTTTATTTATTTATTTTACCTTGATTTACCTTTATTACATTTCATTTCTTTAATACCCATTCGGAGACTTCCCCCCTCCCCCTCCCCCCCTGGTGTGGGAGCGGTCGGAAGGAGGCCTTACTGCCGAAGAGGGAGTTGGGTTGAGGCCGGCAGCGCTGGGGCTGTTCCCTCTTCCTCGCTGGTGAGAGGAGACAAGCCTTTCCGTCCTTTCCGCCTCGCCGCGGAAGCCCTCGAGGCGGCTGAGCGGGCGGGCGGAAGGCCGAAGAGCCGCCTGGCTTGACGGCGCAGAGGAGCAGCGCGCCTGAAGAGGAGGTTCGCGACAGTGAGAATCCTTCCACACATCCCGCAGGCCTAAATCTGTAATAAACATTCGAAACCATTCTAAATGCTCGACTAACTCCATTTCCCTCCCAGGTATTCTTCCCCGTGGAATCCAGGTGCGGCGTCAAATGAGCGTTGCAAACCCCCCCTAAAAGGAGAGGTCCTTTCGCAAACTCAGCTAGTACAGATTTCAACCTTGCAAAAAAATGCACCTGATCCTTATTGGGCGCATATATGTTAGCCAAAGTGAGAAGACGCCCACCCAAATGAACATTCATAAAAAGCCAACGCCCCAGTTTGTCTTTCCTCACCTCCTCCACCCTTATGGGCAAGGACTGATGGAATAGTATGGCCAACCCACATTTCTTCCGGCCCTGCTCATCTGACGATACGCAAACCTCAGTATAGGGCTTACGCCTCAGCCAACCCTGACTGGCGCAGTGAAGGTGTGTTTCTTGCAGGAAAACAAAATCAACCTTCAAGGTTCCCAACTCTTTAAATAACAGAGAACGCTTCTGAGGCGAGTTGAGACCTTTTACAATGAGGAGATAACTTTCAGCATAGTATATCATTCTCCCTGCTTCTCTCCCCTCCTGAAATCTTGTGCTCTACTTGTGCTATGAAAGCGCCAGACCCAGCCTCAAGCACTATCGGTTCCTTCCATAACTGCCCTCCTCCCGGTTTCCCTTCACAGAGAACCTCCGTCCACTCTCCTCCCCATCCTTCCTCTCTCGGCCCCCCTTGTCTGATTTCCCCTTTCTCACCCCTCCCTACCCCGAACCCATCTCTTCCCCCACCTGCCCCCCCCCCACCCCGAACCCACCCCGCCCCCCCCCTGCCCCCCCCCCCCCCCCCCACCACATCTTTTCTATACCCTCGACCACGGGGCAAGATTCTGGAATGACGACCCCAAATCCAGGCCACCCAAACCCCCCCACCCCATCCATTCTAAAAATTATCCCCTTTGCCTGTGAAAACAGCAACAATTAGCATATCATCATACAAAAAGAAGGATGCCAACTATAAGAGAAATAACAGGAAAGAAAGTAAAATATGATGAGATAGCTACACCAAGTCCAGGCATTCACCCAACTGTAGTAACTGTCCACATAGAAGTCCTCCTCTTTGGTGGTCCCAGCCACCGGCCCGCAATACCGTCACAATCTCTCTTACTGCAAGTTCCACCCAGCTTCCAAGTGGCATTCAGGCAGGAAAGTTCCCCCCTCCCCCAGCAATCTAGTACTCATGGAACACTTTCCCCCCCACTCATTTCCATTTCAAATTCTGAGTCCTGGGGGCCGAGACCACCGGTGCTGTGTTACCTTCCACAAGGCCTGCTTGCCTGAGCGCTCTCCATGCCTCTGTATGATCTTTTGCAGAGATCTTTTTACCACCCAACAAAAGGCTTATTCAAAAGGGAAAGGACTACAAACTTCAAATCTCCTTTCTGTTCATCTCCCGTCGATGCACCAATGTGAAAGTTGAAGGATCCTGATAGAGTGGGACTGCTGCTTCATGATATTGTATAGTTTCCTTCTCCCGGCCTCTCCTCAGCAATAGCTCTGCATCTTTGTAACTGAGAAAGCGGACAACATCATGAGGCTGATTATTAGGAGGTTTACCCAGCGCCCGGTGTACCCTTTCAATCTCCATACTAGCCCCGCGGGACAAACTCCTCTGGAGTCAAAAGTTCCTTGATTAAGGTTCGCACCATTTCAACTAGGTTCTCAGCCCTACCCGCAGCTTCTGGTATGCCTCTGAAACACACATTATTTCTATGAGCCCGATTTTCTATGTCATCAATCTTATAGTTAAGTTCCATCGTTTGAGAGCGTTGTCTGTCCGCTGTGCATTGTAATTCTATCAAAGTTTCACCGCAGTCCTCCATTTTTGTTTCCACCTCCTCCATGCGGTGGCCCAGGTCCTCGATGTCTCCGTGGAGATCCGAAATCGTAGATGTCACCCCCTCTCGTATTGCTCAAAACTCTACAGCAAGCTCTTCAAAGCCCCTCCGGAGCTCACATTGAATGAGAGAATGTGTGGAGGCTGCCTTGCTCTAATTCACTCAGCGCGTAGTCTCCCGATTCCTCCGACACTGGCCTCCACGGGGAACTGCCATGCGGTCCGGTCCTGTCCATCAGCCAGTGCAAGGCGCGCGGCTTATCCTTCGCTTCTGCAATTTAATTTTTGTAGCCATTCGCTCCTGGCACCTTCTATTCCAAGTTATGATGATTCTCCAAAGTATTAAAGCACTATTAGGGGCTTTCTGTCTCCTTGGGGTGATGGAGAAAGAGGCTCAAGCCGCCATTTGCTCCGGTGACGTCACTTCCTCGACCTTGCATTTTTTAACATTAAATCTCAGCTGCCAAATTCTAGACCATTCTGATTTTGGTATCATCCACAAAGAGGCAAACTTTACCCAACAGCCCTTCCGCATATCACTAACAAAGATGTTAAAAAGAATCGGACCAAAGACAGATCCCTGTGGCACACCACTGGTAACCTCCTCCTCCTCCTCAAAGAGAGCTTCATTTACTTGTATCCTTTATCGCATTCCACTCAACCAATTTCTAATCAAAGCAGCAACTTTATGTAAACTCCTGATGTAGACTCAGCCTTTGCAGCTACTCCTTTCAGATTTTTTTTATTTTCCTCATTTCATCATACTCTCTGTAATATTGAGTATAGTCAGGATTTCAGGGCCTACGGGAGGGCCTTTACATAAAGGTCAGTTGAGCCCAAGTCCCAAATGAAATTAAATTCTTTTTTTTCTTATAAATACAAAAGAAATGCCTGTTTTACCCTTTTGCAGGTTTCAAAAACAGTCATAGGTGACTCATACATACAGGTTCAACGTGTATTCCTGGAACCTTCCTTCTCTTCGTCGGGGCCTCTAAGTCTCACTCTGGGCCTGTTTCTTTTTTAGTTACTTACCTGGCCTCACCTTAACTTCAGCTATGCCCATTTTAAGGAAGATTGAGCTGTCCGTAAGGAGGTCTGGGAATCTCATTTATCTACTCCTCCTAGTCTCCTCCTTTTTGAAAGTTCAATGCCAGTGTAGTAGTTTTCCTCCATGTCCTCCCTCCATTTATTATGTCACATTTCATTATGTTACAATGACTATTGCCAAACTGGTATGGAAAAGAAAACTGTCCAAAACAGCTGCCCATCTGGTGCCTGGTCTAAGGAGTCAGAGGAGCAAGGAGATTCAAGTATTTAGAATAAAAGTACAAGTATCTTTGGGAGTTAACAAGTCTAGTGCCAGGCCCAAAGGAAGTTTAAATTTTAGATAAAAGAGTGAGAGAATCCCAGATGGTGCACAGATTGGGATTAGAAACAAACACCACTACTATTTGCAATTCTGAATTTGCAACAAAAAATTCTTATCCACATGTCTATTTACTTTACATTACAGAAGTTTGCAATAAATACTATCTTTAAACACCATCAGATTTATGAAGAGCCTTCCTGACTATTTAGGCCCTGAAGGCAAATCCTTCCCCTTGTCAGAGGGTGCATGCCAGAATTTAAAAGAGAATTAGGAATAAGACCCAGATAAGGCTCAATTTAAGGGTGTACCTAGAGGTGAAGCTACAGCGAGATTTCTTTGATCTCAAAGACATCAATCACAGTGAGAGTTCTTAATCTGCACTACCGCTTTCGTGTGTGCTAATAACGCTGTTAATATGCTTTATTAGTAACTAGGTCCCATTGCATAATATGGTACCTACAGAAAGAAACACATGGGCAAATGGGGCAGCACACATTAGCAACTTTTATCTGTAAATTGTCAGACTACCATGAAATTACTCCTTTATTTCACTAAATCACTTCAAACTAGTCCACAGTGATGTACAATACAAAAACACACTGAACAATGCAATATTAAAAGATCAATAAATAAATCCTATTTCGTTTTACTTAAGCAGTAAACTTACTCCTATTTACTCCTCCATCAAAAGCCCTGCCAACCAGCCACATATTCAGCTTCTTTCAAAACTGAAGATAGACTTTATCCAACCAAGCAGCTATAGCAATTTAATTCTACAGCTTCCACAACTCAAATGCCTGCTGATGCATGCTCCAGAGCTTCACTCCAGAAGGCAATTGCAGGTAGCCCTGTTGAGATAACCGATGAAACCTTACATTTATCCCAAATCTTAAAATTCAGATTTGCTTTATAAGCTTTCCCTACCCACATCACCTCTGACTTTTTGTGGCTGAATTTCAACTTATTTTCTCTTAGTCACTCTATTATAGCTTTGATAACATTGGCCATATGATCCATAGCATCTTTCCTCGAAGGAAAATAAAGCCAACGATTATAAGTGTAAAAAAATGGTTTCACATAGATGTTAAACACAACCAGGAACAGTACTGACCTTTGAGGGCCTCCACATGTAGCAACCACAGATTGGAGCAAAGTTTTTCAATGACAACATCCCAAGTCCTGTGTAAGAATGAAGGAAGTCGCTCACGAACATGCTCTCCCACCTCTGTGAATAACCCCAGCACTGGAAAAAAAAACCCCTCTATCCAGATCTTGTTGAAGATGATCTAAAAGAGCCAATAAACCCGTCTCTGTACTGTGTTTAAAAATATATATATACCGGAGTGCCATCAAGTCAGTGTTGACTCCTGGCAACCCAGCAGCCTCTGTTTTCTTGGCCATGTATAACTGGAAGAAGATTGCCAGGCCTTTTCTCCTGAGGCAATGAAGGGTTAGTGGGAATTGAACCCTTGATCTTTTGGGTACTAGACAGTTCTAACCACTAGCTAAAGTAAAAAATATGGCCCTCTATTTATTAAGGATGTTACCGATTGTAGAATATTATGTACTCAACATCTGAAGGAAAATATTAACAAAAATAAATTTAAATTGTTTTTAATAGAACCAGTGGTCTCAGTCTGGAGACAGCAATGGATTACTCAGAATGGGCTCTTAGAGAAGATACACTACTCGTCACGATGGACGTTTCTGCTCTGTACACGAGTATCCCTCAGCAGGCAGCCTATGATGTCATAAATATTTCTTTACAAAATCGGAATGATTTGTCTGTTGAACAAACGGCCTTCATTTCTGAACTCAACGTTGATTACAGGCGTTTTTTTGAAAGCGAAGGTTAATCCTTGAAGGCGCGGGCAGCATCCTTTCTACAGAAACCCACTGGAGACCACGAGAAGCAGGATCTTTTCTCAGAGATTCTAACTGGCGGAGCTAGTGGTTTCGGAATATGAGTTAATTCAATCTGTTATGAAGACAGATTGACATCTTCTCTGAAGAAAGTAATTTGACATCTCCCAGAAAGCATTTTTGCTTAAAATTTCCCCTGAAGAATCCCGAGTGGGAGAAACGGGAAGATTTAAATAACATACATAGAGACTGGGAACATTCCTTTGGAGTCAGAGAATATATATTGAGATTTCAAAGACATCTTTTCAGACTAATTCAAGAGTTATTTTTACAAATGTGAATTTCTTAAATAGTATTTATGTATACACTTTGGTAGGATAATGGTTAAGATAATTGACATGACTTTCATTATTAGTTTTAAATAGTTTGGAAAGCCTTATTTGCATTGTAAAACTGGTCATTACTTTGGCAGGTCGTTGATGCTAGTTGGCACGGCTCTGTTGGTTCACTGACAGATAGCCAGATAGCGCCGGGAAGTCTGAGACCTTGCCAATTTTATATTGAACAGTTACATTGAGGAAAGATTTTGAACTATAGGGATATAAGATTTTGGAGCGCAAACGAGATTTAACGTTACTTCATTTCTGAACTGGCAGAACTTACAATTTTTGAGAATTACTTTGAATTTGAAGATGTGCTGTATCAACAAACATCTGGGGTGGCCATGGGAGCCACATGCGCTCCATCTGTGGCGAATTTGTACATGAAAGAGTATGAACAACGATGGTTAGCTCTTTCACCTTACAAACATCATCTAATATTATGGAAACATTTTATAGACGATGTATTTGCCTTATGGAATGGGACGGTTGAAGCCCTACAAGGATTCATGGTATGGCTAAATGGAACAGATCCCCATATTCAATTTTCATATGTCTATCATGAGTATAAAGTCGTTTTTCTGGATGTAGAGGTCCAGAAAAGTTCACTTGGATGGGAAACCAAGGTGTATAAGAAACCAACAGATCGTAATACGATTCTCCATTATAGCAGTAAACATCCCCGACAATTACGAGACAGTTTACCCTTATCGCAATTCATCAGATATCGGAGAAATTGCTCTAGTGTAGAAGACTATAAAAAGCAAGCTAAAACACTGATGCAGGATTTTTATTCTCGAGGGTATCCCACTGCAGTTGTTAGGTTGGCATACAAAAGGGCACTTTATAACAGAGCGTTGTTACTGCAACCCCGCATGAATAATAAAATCTCACCAGCTGATGACGAGCATGTAAATCTTGTTACTCAATATTCCCCGTTTAGTAGCAGGATCAAACGCATTATAGGTCGACACCAGAATGTTTTAAGCACCTTACCTGGTCTACACGATAAGCATATCCGATGCGTGTGGACACGCCAGCGTAATTTAAAGGAAATACTCAGTCCGGCGAAGTTACGGAGCGTTCCTACAGAATCGCACAGAACCATTACAGGCCATATGAAATGCGGCCATTGCACTGTTTGTAGTGTGACAGAAAATGTGGAAAGTTTTGAATATCATGGACACAAATATACTTTGAAACAGTCCACTTCTTGTGACTCAGATCATGTGGTTTATGTCATTAGATACCTGTGCGGTCTTCTTTATGTGGGTCAAACTACACGGCAACTTCGGATCCGCATTAATGAGCATCGCAGTAGAATTAAGTGCAAAGTTCAAGAAGCTCCTGTAGTGCTCCATTGTTTGCAATACCATCATTTGTTTGAAGAGTTGCGGTTTTTTGCAATCGACAAAATAGTGACAGGCAGGTTTGGAAAATCGAAAACACAGACGTTATTATCACTAGAACAAAGATGGATCTACAGACTTCAGTCGGTCATCCCGGGAGGACTTAACAATATGACTGAATGGCGAGTGTGTCTAACAACATCGCACAAGGGGTGATTTGCATACAAACATCAATCATTCACTCGTTTTCATTCATCTAAACAAATTACGTCATCAGACTCCCTTTAAATCGGAGCACCGTATTCGCATGCGCAGCGTTTTTTGGGAAAGCCGTGTGCTTCGGTGTAACACGCTACATGCAGTACTTGTTTGCAGGATCCTTTGGAAAAATAAAGGTAAGAACTGCATTCCTTACCGAGTTCCTAAATATGACCTTGATTTCACATAACATGGTCTCTGATATTGCTATACCTCTTTGCAGATAGCGCCGTTCTCAAAACATATACCCCCTGAAGAAGGGCTGAAACGCGAAGAAAGATGGTACCTTAAAGGTGGCGTTGGGGACAATATTGAACATCGTTTGATAGCAGCACAACTACTATTTTGCAATCTAAAAATTGAATTCAATATTAAGATAAGTTCCGATTTTCATTTAATTATGAATACTCAACAGAAATTTAAAGAACCGTGTATGTGGTCATTGATGCTACATGAGTAAGCATTTCAGGGGCAAGTTACCCCATATTGCTGTCTCCAGACTGAGACCACTGGTTCTATTAAAAACAATTTAAATTTATTTTTGTTGTTAATATTTTCCTTCAGATGTTGAG
Organism: Ichthyophis bannanicus; assembly: GCA_033557465.1. Lineage (NCBI taxonomy): Eukaryota > Metazoa > Chordata > Amphibia > Gymnophiona > Ichthyophiidae > Ichthyophis > Ichthyophis bannanicus. The sequence continues at coordinate 577,561,927 of CM066034.1, read as the reverse complement.
TACATAATATTCTACAATCGGTAACATCCTTAATAAATAGAGGGCCATATTTTTTACTTTAGCTAGTTTATAACCCTCTGATAATAGACCAACAGATATACTGTAGTTCTAACCACTAGGCTATTCCTCCACTGGTTTCAGAATTAAATATCTCATCTAAAAACTCTTAATTGTACCTATAGAATGACCTTCTATAAAATGTCTATCTGCAGAAATAGGTTTAAGCTGGGGACATTTACGTCTGTTCTGGAGCAAGTGTAAATGTTTATGAGTGAAACATATACATAAGCAGACATTTTATAAATTACATGTGTAAAACCGGGACTCTGCCCAAATTCAGCACAAACTCTACCCCAAAACATATTTATACGTTCTTGTCATTGCACGTACCTTTGACATGCATAACCCCTGAAATAAATTTTATAAAAGCCCCCTTTAGGTGCACAAAATCCTGTACAGGAGGAGGAAGCGATGCCATGGGAGTGAATGGCTCCTTTTATAGGAGGAAGAAGTGATGTCATGGGGGTGACTGGCTCCTTAAGCCTTTGGCTCCTGCGCTTTTTCATCTAAATCACTTGTAATCACCCTCCACAGTTGCAGCTGACAATCATCTGATTAGCAATTGCACTACTGGCAATGCAGTTAATCATATTTGATGGCAACAAAGAAGAAAACACCTAATCTGCAAGAATTTTCTTATACAAGGGAATGGCCATGTTCATCTGAGTTCTCCAATATGGTGCCTACAATTACCACAAGACAGACCTTGGACTGTCCAGTAGTTCCAGAGCACAAGAGTGCCAAAACAAGATGCACATTGGCACTGCTCAAGGAGAGCTTTGGGGAAGTTACAGCAGCCATTAGGACAGAAATTGCCTCTCTGGGCACTGACCTTACAACAGAACTGCTAGAGATGGACCAAAGGCTTGAGGAAATTAAGCAGCATACAGACAACCATGCAGAGGTCCTTAGCAGCCCAAAAAAGCAGACTGAAAATGTATATCAAGCAAATGATGAACTTTCAGATAAAATAGAAGATCTAGAAGTCCGAAGCAGGAGCTTACCAGAGATGCCAAAGTACACTGACTGTGAGCAAGTGGTACAAAAATTATGTGAGACCTTACTATAAGATGAAAGTATGGAGAATGACGTTTTCAGCCATAAAGATCGAGAAGGCGCATTGTGCCCTTGGAGGCTAGAGTACTAATGCACCCAAGAAAATAATAACCTGTTTCCACAACTGAAAAGATCAGGAGTGGATAGCCGCAAGAAAACAAAGGCAAAGACCCTGCACCTGGGATTGTTATCATAAGGAAATTTTCCAAGATCTTTCACTGATAACACAGAGGTGGTGGCATGAACTGACGAATGTAAAGCCAGACAGAGAGGACAGTTTGCTGACTGTACCCCTTTGCCCTGGTTTTTACAGTGAGGGGCAAGGCCCACAGTGTGCGATGCAAGGAAGAGGCTATCACCATTTTTGAGGTACTTGGCATGGTGGACACTGATTTACCCAAGGTGAAAAAACTGCAACAAACTAAGGATACCTAGTGATAGCAGAGAGTTTCCAGTAGAAAAGACAGACTCTGGAGATAATCGCTTGAAAATGTGAAGGGACCAGCTTGCGCTGAAATTGTGGGTTTTTTTGGCATTCATCCTGAATGATGTTAGCTTGCTTTAGATAATGTTTATGAGAGAGGAATGCATGCTGGTATGACTGAGCGGTATGTATGAGGTAAATGGTAGATTGGAAGAAGTGCATATCTGAAAATAAATTTGTTTAGTATGCAAGAGTAGGCCCTAATGGAGTCAACTCACCCCACCCCAGCAGGCAAGCCCTGGGAATAATCCTTTGAGTAGCTAGGTTGGTTGAGGGTAGAAAGGCATTGTTAAGAATGTACAATTGGGAAGGATGAATGGAAGGTGGAGAGGAATTCAGGGTTTAGACGATTGGGGTGCTCACTGTTGGTAGTCATGTCTAACAAAGAGGGTCCCATCTTGATGAAGAGTGCTCAGCTGTACCCTACATTTTTCTTGATGCTGTTTTATGGCTATTTTTGTGCTTTTTCCTAAAGCGTAGTTACTCACCTGTAACAGGTGATCTCCGGGAACAGCAGGAATTTAGTCTTCACATATGGGTATCATCAGTACCAACGGAGCCTGAGCGGGAATACTCCCCAGCGTCCAATAGGAAAGCTTTGGGAGCATCCCACAGCGCCTGCGCCCTGCCTTACTGCCTTTCCAACTGTCCCTCTCCAGTTGAGTTTATAGCTGAGATAAAAGAGAGAGAGAGAGAGATACAACTCCTAGGGGAGGTGGGTGGGTTGTGAAGACTAAATTCCTGCTGTTCCGGAGATCATCTGTTACAGGTGAGTAACTACGCTATCTCCAGGAACAAGCAGGAATGTAGTCTTCACATATGGGGACTCCCTAGCTGCAGATGCCAGGGAGATGGCCCCAGGAAGTTGTCAGCCCTTGTGAAAGGGCCCCACTTCCCCCCATGGATCTCTGGCATCCTACCAGGGACGGTGGGGGTAGGACTTGATTAAGTCTGAAAAAGGTGTTGAAGAACAGCTTGGCCAAACAAGGCATCCCAGCGGGCGTCCTTGTCTAAGCAATAAGGGCTGTAAAGTTATGTACCGAAGCCCAAGTAGCTGCTCAACAGATATCGTCGATAGACAGAGTGAAGATGAGCCATTGAGGCTGCCATGGCTTACACATTGTGAGCGGTGACATGGCTTTCAAGAGGAAGGTTCTTACTCTCATAGGCAAAGGATATGTACTGTGCGATCCAGTTGGACAGTGTTCTTTTGGAAAATGGAAGTCCCAAATGACTAGGATCAAAAGGAACAAAGAGTTGAGAAGATTTTCTATGTTGCTGTGTCATTTGCAAGTAAAGCACAGTTACTTACCTGTAACAGGTGATCTCTGGGAACAGCAGGAATAAGTCTTCACATATGGGTACGTCGGTACCGACGGAGTCTGCGCGGGAACGCTTCCCAGCGTCCAATCAGAAAGCCTTTGGAAGCATCCCAACACGTCTGCGTGCTGCCTTCCCGCCTTCCCAACTGTCTCTCCTCAGTTAAGTTTGAAAGCTGAGACAAAGAGAGAGAGCAAGGAAGGGAAAGATAGAGATAGAGAAAAAGCAACTCCTAGGGGAGGTGGGTGGGTTGTGAAGACTTACTCCTGCTGTTCCCAGAGATCACCTGTTACAGGTAAGTAACTGTGCTATCTCCAGGAACAAGCAGGAATGAGTCTTCACATATGGGGACTCCCAAGCTCAGATGCCCAGAGGTAGTCCTAGCATGTTGCAAGTCTAGAACAAGCCATGCTATTGGTTAAGACCTCAGGCATCCTGGGGATGGAAGGTAGGAGTTGAATACAGAAGAGGAGCTGTGGAACAGCTGGCTAGAACAGGGTTTCTAAAGGGGAAGACCCTGTATAAAGGATATTTTGTAGTAAAATACTGTAATCTGGGCCTCCATTGTAGACCTTGCACAAGTCCACTGAGGTACATATGGATCTATTAGAAGAGCCAGTGAATGTGCTCAAGGGGTACCTCACTGAGAAATAGAGGTAATAAAAGCAGAGAAAAACAAGTGGAGGTCAGAACCCTTCAGGGTGAGAAATGGCCCCAGGGGGAACGACTGGGGTAGTATAAGAGGTAGAGCTTCAGCGGAGACGCAGAAGGTAGTATTAAAGAAAGCTTAAGCTGTTTAGGTCCAAAAAATGGAAATTACACTTACCTGGTAATTGTTGTTCCTTGAGGGAGTACAGTTCAGTCCTCCACCTCTGGGTTGTGCACCTCCTCCTGCAGCATGGAGACTGGACAAATCAAACTTGTGACATCACCGGGTATATCTTGCTGGTCTTCTCCCATCATTCCCCAGTGACCTACTGACAAAGCAGACTCAAAGGAGCAACAAATGGCCAGTTAAGGCACCAACTACAATGCTATGCTTAAACTTTAACTTCTAGAGTACAGTGCCCTAGGATAAAGGACAGAAAACAGACAGAAAGAAGGAAGGAGTACTAAGGAAGATCATAGGAAGAAAAGATGGTCCTGTGATTACCGGCCGAGCAGAGCTCGTTGCCATCTCATGAACCGGAACCTCCTCCAAACTGACGCCTCACGTCTGAGTCATTCATCTACCTACCTGTAACCACACCTTTATCCCCCGGCTGAACATCCACTGCTTAGCATACGACCCCGGGTGGGAATTAGGACTGAACTGTACTCCCTCAAGGAACAACAATTACCAGGTAAGTGTAATTTCCATTTCCTTATTGGTCCTACAGTTCAGTCCTCCACCTCTGGGATGTAACAGAGCAGTAATCATTGGGAGGGATTTTTTTCCAGCCGGATCTCCACACCACCGACCCGGAACAGGCAGCACCCAACATCTGAGGATCCGGACAATCGTGCCTACTGAAGATATGAAGAGACACATATGCCGCCACTCTGCCAATTTCTATCAGCGGAACGAATGTTCCTCCCGAACAGTCGCCCGCCCCCTAGGAGAGAAAAAAACGCAACTCCACGAGCGCCCAACGTGCATGCAAGAGACATGTCGATGTCACTGTCCCTTGGGACCAACTGGATAATGCAGCAGAGGCTGCCACTTTACCTTGCGGGGGCCACCGGAAAGAACAAACTAACGCCCCGAATTTCGGAAGGCCTCCGAAACCAAAGAGTATTGACATAGAACCCGTTTGAAAATCCCAAACTGGGAACGAGCCTGACCGATACACGAGAAAAGGTTGAACTACTCTGGACAAGAAGAATGGTACTGATCGCAACACCATGTTGTGGTTTTTTTTTTTTTTCCGGAAAAATACCAGACCACTGCTTCTAAAGCCAAATACCAGACTGAACCTGATGCCAAGATCTGAAGGAGCCTAGTCCTTGTCCCCCAAGGCCAAAATTGAAATCCCTTGGTGGAACCGCCATTGCGCAAGAGGACCACAACCTGACTGACAAGTACCGAGAGATACCGGAACAGAGCCCGAGAAATCATAACCGTACCGCTGAGCGCACAAGTCCTCGAATATATGTCGCACACGTCCATACCACCGAGAAGACGACCCCTTTCTGGCTTAAAGGACAATCGCACCGCGCTCCAGGCTCGCCCTTCATAGTTAACCTTGCGCTTTCGACGGCCAGTCCGGAAGCGAGAACCGGTCCACCTGAGACAGACAAAGAGGGCCCCGGGGCTGAACGACTAGGGACAATCACCAAGGTTCCCCGTCCAGCAGCATGACCCAGTCGACCCCCCAAGGACGCTTTGATGAGTTGGGCACCACCAACACCACTGTCCCCCGATGCGCCTTGATGCGCTGAAGCACTCTCCCAATGAGCACCTCGGGGTAAGACAGATAGCGCCAGGCGATGGTCCTGGTTGCCTCCAAACATGGACTCCCTCCATTTTTTTTTTTTTTACACACACACACCCTTCCTTGTGTTCCATTGTAAAAGCAAAGCGCCTTGACCGAACGAAGAGTTGCCAAGAGAGCCATGATCGGAGAACCCAACCTGATGACCATCGATGCAGACCCCTTTTTAAGTGGAGTTCCCCCTCTGTGACGTCCACCCGGACTGCCCCTGACAATTCAGTTCCATCACCTGGTTGGCCCCTGCAAAGAGCACTGCCAACACGCCTGCCGCCGAGGCTCCAGCAGCGTGAACCAAACCTCTGACTCCTCTATTAGCGTCGCACTGCCTGTGCCCCCCTGCTGGCTGAGATAAGCCACTTTCACGGAATGCCGTACCGCACTACCGTGACCTAACCTGTACCTCAGATTCGAATGCTGGAAGCACCTGAGCTACCTCCCTCAGCTTCAAACCGTTGCCCAACCAACGGGCCTCCTGTTTGCACCAAACCTCGTATGCAAAAGAAGCCCCGCAATGATCTCCCAACCTGCGGAACTAGTATCCCTCAACAAAGAAGCCCTGCGGAAGCTTCAGCGACATTCCCACTGCAAGCTCTCCCGGAAGAAGCCCTCCCAGTAAAGGACTCGCCTGACCTGCGCAGGCCAAGGGAAGTTAGTTCAGAGCAGATTCGTGGTGCAACCTGCACCGCACTAAGAACCTTTGTTAGGGGTGTATGCGAACTCTGGCCCACAAGACCACCTTCAGATTTGCCGACATTGCCCCGATTCCTTGCCAAAAACCTGCACACCAGCCGCAATAGGGCCTGCTCTCTCTGCTCCGGCCGAAACACTGCTCTCCCCTTGGTAGCCAAACGGTACCCCCGAGAACTGCAGTACCGGAGACTGACTAAGCGATGACTAACCGCATTGACTACTCAGCCGAGAGCCTGACGAACGTTTACTACCCTGTTGATCAACGGGCACTCTCGGCCCTGGGCTCTGGTGGAATCAGCCAATCGACGAGACAATGACAACTCCGATTCCTCCCTTCCACATCCAATGCCAGCACTACCATACCCTTGGTGAAGGTGCGCGGGGCCGCTGCCCAACCGAAGGACTTCTGAAGAGTTGCCCTCATTGAAATGAAGAATTATGGTTCTGAAAGAAGGAGAACCGAGAAGAACTTCTCTTGCGGAACCGCCACTCCTATCAATCATAACGGCTCCCTAACCGGTGAAACTCAGAGGCAGCGATTCACTTTCTAGAAAATTAGAAAGAACGGGATACCTGACCTTCCTTGGAATCATGAACTAAATAGGACAGTGCCCGACGTTGAAATCTTTGTATGGGCTCAGTGCAAAATATGACTCCAAGCTTGCCGAAGTGCAGCTGCTCACCGCTGCCCCTTGTAAGGCGCCAGAACCAACGAACGTAGGCCCGGGCAAGCGATGTCTAGGACATACCCATCACGTATCTCCCCTAACACCGACTGCTCTGTCGTTATCCAGACCCCGGTAGGAAGAAATCCCCGAAAACGTCCTCCTAACGACTGAAATGCTATCTGGGCCCGCCTAGCTCCATTGTGGCTTTCGGGCAGATGTGGTAGAGGGAATTGAGAATCCTGTTCCTGCTCTCGAAAAACCCCTGCGCTCCGGAAGGAAAAGCACCCCCTTGGGTCACTCCCCCAACAAGCGAGTACTCCCTGGCCATAGACAGAAGGGAAGCTCCCATATGCTTCCTATCCACCAGCTTTTTAACGACCTGCATGTCCTGATTGCAGGTACCTCTTAATGTCCGCAGAGCTGTAGCTGCTACAAACCTACCCGCAATTTAAAACACATCTTTCTCTGCATTATATCAGACCCTTTCTGGAAAACCAACAAGAAAACCACGAGGCCTCAATCCTTTGGATCACCTGAGCCGGGATCCCCGCACTCTCTACCTTTGCGCCGTCACGACCATGGCTATTCAATTAGACCTTTCCCCCATGCCGGAATCAAGTCATGGCGCCCTGAACAAACGTGCACTGCGTAACCAGGAATGCTTAAGGATAAAGTGGGAATCACACCCCTTGAATCCCTCTCATACCTGCCCTGTGATCTGGCCGGCATGGAGAAGGGACTGGGAACAGTCCCCAGTCCCCCAAACCGAACCCAGGTAAGTAACCGGATTTCCAGCACAGTGCACCTCCAGCAGCTCCCATAGCCTGTGAAGAAATAGAAATAAAAACCAATGCAATTAACTGAACAAAAAGTAAACTAAAACAACCCCCCTGGGAAGAAGCTGTGACACTCGCCTGATCCTGCAGTGTCTGCCCTTTCCCCGGCACCAACCCCACGGCAATGGGGGGAGGGGCAAACCATGCGGGCCGAATAAGAAGGAATCGATCTGGGCCCGCCTGCGCCTAAATGCAGGCGTTTGCATGAGCCAGAATTCTCTGGGCCTCTGAATGAGCGGTACTGAGGAAGCCAGTTGCACCAACAGCTTCCTTAACCAACCGTCAGCCAGCTGCCAGCGTCCAAAGCCTACTGAACCTGCCCGCGTGCTGAAAGGGAAACCAAGTTAGAGCCCCTGAGACTCCAATCGGGCCTCGGTCTTGAGAACAGAACCTACCGGCCCCAGAAGCAACAACGGAATTAACTAAGCATGCACAAGGTTCCACATACCATTGCAGAGCAGGATACCCCACTAAAAGGGACCCTTATATCTATATTGTGTTTTATTCCCCATACCTGGTTTTTTTTTGTGTGTCCCCTTAAAGCAATAAAGAAAAAACACTAAATCAAACTACTTTCTTTAACTAAGTCGATCATTCCAAGTCCCTCTTCTCTCTTCTAAACCTTTTTTTTTTTTTTTTTTTTTTTTACAAGGGACAAATAGCCTGCTGTTAAGACTACTCCCAAAATGAGGAAGAAACCCATTTTGCACCGTAGGCTCTTGATTGCACTATATCAATACCCCCTATACAACCAGGGGCGAAGTTAAACTAAGTAAGACCAAAGGGATTAATGAACGTGACTCAGGACCATGCCATGTGCGTTCCCCCGAAAGCGAGCCTCCGCACTCAACCGCCACACGGTGATAACAGCTTGCACCAATGGCCGCGACGCCCGCCGGCACTTCTCGGCGCCAAAAACTAGCTGGAGGCTAACCAGACCAATGGGTATAAATAAAGACAAAAAAAAAAAAATTACAAAAATTTAACCCTATAAATCTAAGGCTTGCTCCCTATCTGTTCCACAGTGAGCCCAGCACCTAGGCTCACTACATCGTCCTGCTGCATGGAGACTGGACACACTGGGGAATGATGGGAGAAGACTAGCAAGATATATCCGGTGATGTCACAAGTTTGATTTGTCCAGTCTCCATGCTGCAGGAGGAGGTGCACAACCCAGAGGTGGAGGACTGAACTGTAGGACCGATAAGGAACAGTATAAATTTAGGACCCAAAGAAAAAATGAGTCTGACCTAACTGGACTGGGGATGGAATCAGTCCATGTAGGGGAGAAAGGGTATGGAGACCCTTGTATCTGATAAGAAAGTAAGGTCAGACTCAGGAGCGCTAAGCGTTAGGTTAACTGAAGCTCCGCAATGTCTTTCCTAAATGGGGTCAATTAGGAAAGAAGAAAGGTACATGGAGAGCTTCAGGAGTACCCAACCTATATGGTAAGGAAAGTTTGTTAATTACCACAGGGGGTGGTTATAAGTGTTGCCCCCTAAGTATGCTGGCATAGCATTGATAGGGGTAGTGCCCATCTGTCAGGATCATATAGGAATATAAGGATATCTGAACCTTACAGAACAGATAGATGAGTATATGGATACATATCTATCTAAAAATATATCTCAATAGATCAATAAATATATCTATGTATATAAACATATATATATATATATTGAATATATACACATATAGGGTATATATGCATATATCTATAGGAATATGTAGGGGCAGAAGACACACAGATATAGATGAATATTACATATATATATAGATGAATATTACATATCTATATATCTATATATATAAATATATATAAATATGTAGACATATAGACACAAATCTCCAGGTATGTCGAAGGAGAGAGGTCTATAGAAGCTGATCCCCCCCTAGGGATATGGGTAGAGAGGAAGATTCATCTAAGAGCAAGAAGGTTAATACCTGCTTGAATAGATATACAGAGAAATCTCTGTTCCTGGTTATGATTGGCAGAGTCAGAGGAGAGATCTCCCTGACAAGAAGAAGTCTGGATTCTTTTCAGAATTTGAGCTCTTGAATAACCAGGATGGCCTACGTGAAAAAGGCAGAGGATAACTTCAGACTGTAGGCAGGAAGTCCAGATGTCTCCAAAATTGCCATATGGAGAATGGATAGAGAACGCCACTGGAGGAAGATACCCTAGTGACTTGCCTATGAGGGCAAGGGGGTATTGGGCGTCCTCTAGCTGCCATTGAAGAAAATTGTCTCTGACGAGAAGACCAAAGGAGATATGGGCCAAGCCAGGGAATTGGCCCTTCTTTAGGTTTTCACGTAATGAAAGGCCCGAGACTGATGTCTCAAAAGAGATTTAAGATGAGATGGTAAGGGTAGGAAATACCTACCAGTCATGGAAACATGACTGGGGGAACCCCTTTTAACCATCTGGGGTTATCTGCTAGGCAAGATACTAATGCTCTCTAGCAAGGGCCCATAGTGCAAAGCTACTCTGTAGAGTTGCAGAGAGCATGCTGCAGGTTGGTTGGTTAGAAGAAAAACTGGCTGTGGAAAGCAAGCAGGTAACCAGTATTCTGCCCAGGACAAGGGAGGGGGGGAGAATAGAAGTTAACCAACCAGGCTGTGATAAGAGGGTTTCCCAAACGAGGTTGATAACCTGTTTTGGACTTAGCACTGAGGCTAGAAGGATTGCTAGTGGAGGAGAATCCCTGGTTGTGTGGTGGACAGAACCAATGGCTTAACCACTAGGAATTGCTGTATCTGCAGCAACGTACCAGGGCAGCGGAGAAAATTTCTTTTCCCTCTCCCTCTTTTAGATTGGGAAAAACAAACAGACCTGGTAGGATTTCCTATTGTCTGATGGGCTGCCCTAAGGTAACAAGGGGGGGAAACAACTTCAGAAGGGAGAATCCCCCGGTAGAACAGGTAGAGGACCATAGGGGATTACCAGTGTAAAAGGGTCCCTCTTACAAACCAAATGTTATAGTAAGAGGGAGGTAAGACAGAGTTAAAAGAGACTATGGAGGAAGTCTCTGACAGGTGAGATGATACATGCCAGTACAGGGAAAACAACTGTCTATTTATAGTTGTTAGTTCGCTTTCCTCCAAGAGGAAGAGGAAAACACTGTTAATTATGGGCATGATCATCATAAGACTCTTAAAGTTAAAGAAAAGATGTCTCATGAAGAGATATCTAGGAAGGTTAGAGTAAATTTAGTGCAGATACTGCAAATGAAAGGAAGCAGACTGCTACTCTAACCAGCAACCAAGAGTGGCAATGATGATCTATTTGAAACCCTGCTACTGCTGGGTTTGTTGACCCTGCTGAGTTTGTGGATTCTTCAGACCAGGGTGATGTCTCCCCTGTTTGGGAACATCTGTATGATGGGCAGAAGATGGATAAAATCTTCTTCCCCTAGGGGAAGAAATCTTGGCAGGACATTTCCTACCAACTGGGAAAGAAGGCGGCGTAGAATAGCCTCTGGAAACAGGACAGTCAGTTGTTAACTGAGCAACCTGGAGTAAAGACTCCTTGTTAAAGAGATTTTCTCCAGTGCAAGGAGTATTTCCCAGTCTAACTTGTGCCCATTTGTCCAAGTCTGAAGCTTGGAGCCAGGCTTTACATCGTGCTCCTATAGCTATAGCAGAAGTCCTGCTAACAGACTCGAAGGAGTCTAGGGAAGCACGAGTAAGGATATTTTGAGCATGACTAACCAGTGAGGAATAGTCTGCACTCTTGGGCTCTTGAAGAAAAGTAGTCAAAAGATGTAATTTCTTTGTGACCTCCTCAAGAGATAAGCCCATATAAAAAATATGAGAGAATTCTTGCTGAAAGCATGGATGCCTGGAAAGTTTGGCGTCCAAAGGCATCTAAAGTCTTAGACTCACGACCTGGCGGATAAGAAGAGTGCTTTTTAGTACTCTTCACCCGCCTCATTGCTGATTCTACAATAATGGAATGATGAGGAAGTTGAGTCTTTTGAAATCCTGGAGAAGGGGGCACCTGATATAGAAGATCAGTTGCTCTTGAAAGTGGGGGTACCTTTAAAGGAGCTTCCCACATTCGTAGAAAGAGATCCTGCAAGGAATGATGCAAAGGAAGCATGATGTTCTCCTTTGCTCTTCCAGGAATATACAGGGATTCTGTATTCCCTTGTGTAGGATCTTGTCCAGTTATAGAAATGGCAAGTGATTTTGCCAAATCCAGGAGACAAGCTTGAAAAGAAAAATCCCCAGAGGGAAATTCTTTTGGACAGGCTAGATCTGCTGAAGAACTAGCATTGGCACAGAGGGATCTATCCAACTTCATAGGAATAAAAGATCCTGAATGGTGGTCCTTAGAGGATGGTCGCCGGTACCACAGGAGGTCGGGACCAGCAACAGTCGGTAGCGTATCGTCCATGCTAGGGATCGATTCCAAACTCGGTATCGAGGGAAGCAAGCCTGATGAGAGAAGCATGGAAGGCACCGACAGCAATGGTAATGTGGATACCGGTACAGACTTCGGAACCGTATCCGATACCAGTGGATGAAGGCCAGCCGGTGGCAACTCTAACGCTATCGAAGAAACCGAGAGTTGCGGATCCGAATTATTGGAACCGAGCCTTCGATACCGTTTGGTGTCGGTACCAAGGCGAGTCGGTACCCAGTCCTCCAGACTAGAGATCGATTCCAGACTCGGCATCGAAGGAAGCGAGTCAATCGATGCACGTCTGGAGGGTACCGACGTCGGTACTAGTATCGGTACTGGTACTGATACTGGAAGGTCGGTCTGGAGCGTATCCAACGGCCCCGTAGGTACCGAGGACGCCAGACGACAATCCTTGGTGAGGAATGTTTCATACAACACCATTGTCGATGCATCGGTACCGCTCAAAGCGGATGCCACCACCGGGCATGGCTCAGGTATGTTCTGTGAGGGGTGAACCTCAGGAACAACCTGAAACCCCACACAGGCTTTGGAGACTGAAGACTCCCACTGGGGTTTTGAAGCCAGTGGTTTTTCGAGGGCAAGGCCATAGGCATCTCTATGCTGTGCATGAGAACTGCCGCTCGAGGACTGGCTAGTCTTAACAGACTGTTTTTGGGTTACCTGATCTTGTGTAGAAGATATGGTCGGTTCCCTGAAGTTGGATGGGGACCGCGTGTCGAGGGGAACTCGACGTTGAAAAAACTTCTTCTCACAATACTATTGCCAGAGGGCTCCAGAGGAAAATGATCAGGACCCAAGCAGGTTAGACACCAATTGTGAGTGTCTAAACGTGTCTAAAACTAAGTTTGTACCGCCACAGTTTGTACATTTCTTGGGGATAGTGGCTGGCGGTTCCATGAAGGAAAAAGGAGAGGCCTAACAGGCCTGAGAAACCGTGAGACACTGAGGAGGAAAAAAAAATATTCCTTAAAAAGGAAAACTTTTACAAGAAAAGAAAAAAGAAACACCGGCGGTACCGATGGCGTCGGGGAAGGCAGTCGCGACCACAAGAAAAATAAAAAATAAAAGAAGAATTTTCTGCGGTGACAGGACGACGTCCTGCCGGCTCCGCAGAAAAACGAAAACTGAGGAGAGACAGTTGGGAAGGCGGGAAGGCAGCACGCAGGCGTGTTGGGATGCTTCCAAAGGCTTTCTGATTGGACGCTGGGAAGCGTTCCCGCGCAGACTCCGTCAGTACCGACGTACCCATATGTGAAGACTCATTCCTGCTTGTTCCTGGAGATAAGGCCAAAGCTCTTTTACAATCCAAGGTATGAAGTTTCCTTTCTGGAATGGAGGCATGAGGCCTCGGAAAGAATACAGGAAGGTAAACCGCTTGGTTTAAATGGAAAGGCGAAACCACCTTTGGCATAAAGTGTGGATGAGTCCTAAAAACTACCTTATCATGGTTTAACCTTGTATAAGGAGGATCAGCCACTAACGCTTGCAATTCACTGATGCAACGTGCTGATGTGATTGCAATGAGGAAGATGACTTTCCAGGAAAGGAATTTCAAAGATGTAGTGGCTAATGGTTCAAAGGGCGGTTTCATGAGCTGCCCCAGCACCAGATTTAAGTCCCATGCCACCGGTGGAGGCTTAATAAATCTCGCTATGAGAGGAAATAGATTGTCAACTTAGAGGCTTGTAAGAATCTGCAATAGCACTAAAATTGACTCTTACTGAATTTGTCTTGAGACCTGCATTTGACAAATGAAGGAGATACTCCAGTATCAATTCCAGAGGTATCGCAAGAGGATTAAGACCCTTCTGCGAGCACCATATGATAAACCTTTTCCACTTAAATGCATACGAGCGTCTTGTGGAGGGTTTCCTAGAAGCATGAAGGATATCCTTTACCTGTTGGGAAAGGTTAAGATCCTGAAGCTCTAGACTTTCAGCAACCAGGCCCTGAGATGCAGAGACTGGGGATTTGGATGCCACAGCATCCCGTTCTCTTGGGAGAGAAGATCTGGAGCGGATCCTAACTCCAGAGGCAGAGCTTGAGAGAGATGTAGAAGCAGAGGGTACCATGTTTGCCGTGGCCAACGTGGAGCTATGAGAATCATATGACCTCTGTCTCTCTGAAGCTTGAATAGGGTTTTGGGGAAGAGGGGAATGGGTGGGAAGGCATATAGGAAGTCCTGACCCCAGTGAAGGAGGAAGGTGTCCCTTGCCTGACAACCTCGAGCCGGAATTCTGGAACAGAACCGGGGAAGACTGGCATTCAGCGGACTTGCAGAGAGGTCTATGTCCAGGGTTCCCCAAATCTGAGCAACCTGGTCTGCATGGAGAGACCATTCGTGTGGAAGCAGAACTCGACTGAGTTTGTCTGCCCAAGAATTTTGAATGCCTGGAAGATACACCACAAGGAGATGAATCTGATGCTCTCTGGCAAGGGCCCATAGTCGCAAAGCTTCGTTGTATAGCGACAGAGAGCCTGTTCCACCCTGCTTGTTCACATAGAACATGGCTACCCGATCATCTGTTTGAACTAGGACTGTCTTGTAGCTGAGCTGGGCGTGAAATACTCGAAGAGCAAGGAAGATTGCTCTGAGCTCCAGGAGGTTGATGTGAAGACAGGCCTCCTGTGGAGTCCAGGTACCCTGGGTAGAGAGATCATGCAGGTGTGCTCCCCATCCCACCTGTGAAGCATCTGTTAGGGTGGCTTGGGATAGGGGTTGCTAGAAAGGAGAGCCCACCAGAAGGTTTATGGGTGACTGCCACCATTGGAGGGATGAAATAAGACTGAGTTTGTTATTTTGTCCGACAGGCAACCTGAGGCCTGTGTCCACTCAGTGGATAACATCCACTGGGCTGCAAGCATATGGAGGCGAGCCTAAGGAACCACATGCACAGTGGATGCCATGTGGCCTAGCAACTGTAGCATTTCCCGAGCAGTGAGACAAGGTTTGAGTGCTGCTTGGGAAGCTAGTTGTACTATGCGAAGACAGCGGGGCTGTGGAAGGAAATCCCTTGTCTGTCTGGTGTCCAGATGAGCTCCTATGAACTCTAGGGACTGAGTGGGAGCAAGATTGGATTTTGGGAGGTTTATGACCAGTCCCAAATACTGAAGGATTCGCATTGTGCGAGATAGAGCAGAGCTGGCTTCTGGCACTGTAGGGGCTCAAATGAGCCAGTCGTCTAAGAAAGGGAAGACGAATATTCCCAGAGTGCGGAGAAATGCTGCTACCACAGCCATGCATTTTGTGAACACTCTTGGTGCAGATGACAGGCCAAAGGGAAGAACCTTGTATTGGTAGTGCTTTCCTTGAAACAGGCATCAGAAGAATCTCCTGTGATTTGGATGGATGAGAATATGAGTATACACATCCTTGAGATCTAGAGAACAAAGCAAATCCTGACTTTGAAGGTATGGCAGCAGAGTTCCTAGAGAGACCATTTTGAACTTCTCTCAGAACAGAAATTTGTTCAATTCTCCGAGGTCTAAAATGGGTCTGTGTCCTCCTGTTTTCTTTTGAATAAGGAAATAGGGGTAGTAGAACCCTGTACCCTGATGGGGAATCGGTACTTCCTCTATTGCTCCTTGAGCAAGGATCATTGTGACTTCTTGACCTACGAGATTGTCAAGAGAGTTCTGAGAATTGAACTGTCTTATAATTGTAGGAGGGGGCAGGCTATGAAAATGAAGCTTGTACCCCTCTCGTACAATGGACAGAGTCCAATTTTCTGTTGTTATTTGGTACCATCTCTGGGGCAAACTAACATAACCTGCCTGGGATGGTTAAGGTTTCTGGACCCTTCAGGGGCAGGAAGGTGAAGTTCTCTAGAAAGGAGTCAAAGCCCCTGAGGAGGCTGAGACTGCTGAGCTGGCTGAGGTTTTGCAGCTTTTGGTTTCTTTTGTTGTCTAGGTTGTTGCTGCTGTCCCTTTTGGGCAGTCTGACCTGGACGGTGTCCCTGTTGGGTATAGGAAGGATAAAACTTATTTTTCTTATTGAAAAATGGTTTCATAGAGGATCTTTTCTTTGCAGGATCGGCTATAGATCTGGACAATCTATCCAGTGTGATATTGTCAGCATCTATTTCATTAGCCTTCTCCTGCCAATTCTTGCCAAAGAGATTTTCTCCTTTCCAAGGAATGTTTCCTAATTTATCCTATACCCAAATTTCCAAGTCAGATGCTTGAAGCCAGGCGATCAGACGTTCACCAATTAGTGAGAAGAGGAAGGGCAAAAGTGGTATTGTCAGACTCAAGGGTGCAGGGGGGGAATATGTAGAAGCTGATAAGGATAAAGCGGAATTGCTTAACAAATATTTTTGTTCTTTGTTCACAGATGAAGAACCAGGAGCAGGACCTCAGAAAACACCCACAAATAAGAACAGAAGCGAGGGACATCTTGAACAATTTTCAGAAGACTGTGTTCGTGAGAAACTAGCTCAACTTAAAGTAGACAAAGCGATGGGACCGGATGGGATACACCCTAGAATACTGAGGGAACTTGGGGACATTCTAGTAACTCCACTGACTGACCTTTACAATGCCTCGTTGGAGTCTGGAGTGGTGCCAAAGGACTGGAGAGAGGCTCATGTGGTGCCTTTACACAAAAGCGGAAGTAAGGATGTGGTTGAAAACTACAGGCCGGTTAGTTTAACTTCGGTGGTGAGTAAATTATTGGAAACGCTGCTGAAAGAGAAAATAGTGAGGTTTCTGGAGTCCAGCGGATTACAGGATCCGAGGCAGCATGGATTCACCAGAGGCAGGTCTTGTCAGACAAATCTGATTGATTTCTTTGACTGGGTGACCAGGGAGTTGGACCGAGGGAGAGCTCTAGATGTGGTATATTTAGATTTCAGTAAAGCCTTTGACACTATTCCTTACAGGCGACTTATAAACAAACTGAGCACCCTAGGGATGGACCCTAAAGTTACTGCTTGGGTTAGAAATTGGTTGGATGGGAGGCGACACAGAGTACAAGTAAATGGAGCTCACTCTGAGGAGAAGGATGTTACCAGTGGTGTGCCCCAGGGATTTGTCCTTGGTCCGATTCTTTTTAACATCTTTGTTAGTGATATAGCGGAAGGGCTGTCGGGTAAGGTTTGCCTCTTTGCAGATGATACCAAACTCTGCAATAGAGTAGACACCCAGGAAGGTGTAGATAACATGAGGAGGGATCTAGCTAAGCTTGAAAAATGATCTAGAATTTGGCAGCTGGGATTTAATGTTAAAAAATCTAAGGTCATGCATTTGGGCTGCAGCAATCCAAGGGAGCAATACAGTATAGGAGGTGAAGTACTTTTGTCCACTAAAGAAGAGCGGGACCTAGGCGTGGTTGTGTCTGATGATCTTAAAGTAGCTAAACAGGTAGAAAAGGCGACGGCAAAAGCTAGAAGGATGCTTGGGTGCATACGGAGAGGAATGGCTAGCAGAAAAAAGGAGGTGATAATGCCTCTGTATAAATCTTTGGTGCGACCTCATTTGGAGTATAGTGTGCAATTCTGGAGACTGCACCTTCAAAAGGATGTGAACAGGATGGAGTTGGTGCAGAGGGTTGCTACTAAAATGATTAATGGGCTTCGTTATAAAGCATATGAGGACAGACTTAAGGATCTTAATATGTACACCTTAGAGGAAAGGCGGGATAGAGGTGATATGATTGAGATGTCTAAATACCTCCGTGG
This sequence comes from Ichthyophis bannanicus, assembly GCA_033557465.1. NCBI lineage: Eukaryota > Metazoa > Chordata > Amphibia > Gymnophiona > Ichthyophiidae > Ichthyophis > Ichthyophis bannanicus. Next base: position 577,544,232 of record CM066034.1, on the reverse strand, counting down.
CATAAATGTTCAGGGAGAGAGCCTCTTTCAATTGAAGGCAAGTTCTGCTACGAGGGGACATGGGATGAGGGTGAAGGGAGATAGATTCAGGAGTGATATGTGGAAATATTTCTTTACAGAAAGAGTAGTGGATCCATGGAATAGTCTCCCAGTGGAGGTGGTAGAGATGAGGACAGTAACTGAATTCAAAAAAGCATGGGACCAACACAGAGGATCTCTAAAGGTAAAAAGTGGACTGTTGTAGTTGTTATGGAAGGACAGACTTGATAGAAACATTGACAGCTTGAAACATTGAAACTCTTGACAGCTCAGCCCCCCTTGATGATCAGCAGTATGGGTTTCGTCCCAGACACGGAGTTGAGTCTCTTCTAACAGTTCTAATTGATACACTAGTAAGAGGAATAGACAACTCAAAACAAGCATTCCTACTTATATTCATTGATGTCTCCGCAGCCTTTGACAGTGTTCACCACTCAACAATGATCAATAAACTTAGGCAAATAGGAATAAAATCTACAGTACTAGAATGGTTTACCTCCTACCTAACGGACAGAACTCAAACAGTACAAATCGGTAATCTTACATCAAATACATATAATCAAGAACTAGGCCTCCCCCAAGGTTCAGCACTGTCAGCGTTACTATTTAACATATACTTAAAACACATCTGTAAAATCTTTAAAAAATTTAATGTCCACTATCACCTATATGCGGACGACATTATGATGTATGTTCCATTCAAAATACCAAATATCCCTACGCAACTCATTAATAAATGCCTCAATGAAATAAACACTTGGCTAAATGAAAACAACCTATACATCAATCACTCAAAAACAGAAGCCCTAATAGTAACAAAAAACACAACGTTCATTCCCCCCTCACATATTACATTGCAGAATAATGATATCAAACTAAAAACCGAAGTACGTTACTTAGGCGTAATACTAGACAAACACCTCAGCATGGACACACATGTAAGAAACATAACAAAAAAGGTTTATTTCAAACTCAAAATATTAAAGCAACTCCGCCCCCTAATGCACCTACAAGATTTTCAACGAATTATACAAGCGATAATAACCCCCCATTTCGATTTCGCAAATCAAATCCTACTAGGTGTAACAAAACAGACCTTGAAAAAGCTCCAATTGGCACATAATGCGGCAGCTAAGACCATTACAAAGGCCCCACCTTTCCAACATATAACCCCTATTTTAGAATATTTACACTGGCTCCCGATTCAAAGTCGAATAGATTATAAAACTATTTTAACCACCTACAAAGCCCTAAATAAAACAGCACCCCTGTCTATAAATAACCTCATTAAAACTGAGCCCACTCATAACCTTCAAAGGAGAGACCAGCTAAACAAATTAACAACACCAAAAGAATTTATTAAGGCCAAAAAGACCACAAACAAGAAAGCCTTCTCCCATGCTGCCCCCATACTTTGGAACACTATCCCATCAGAATTAAGATCCTTACCCAAAATCATGGAGTTTAGGAAAAAACTCAAAACACACTTATTCACAATGCACTATGCATCCTTGACGAACTCACCTCCCACCTCACAGCTAGATAAAGGATAGTCATATTTCAGCCAATATAACTGTTCCAAAAAAGGATCGAACTACTAAAGCCCGAAAACAATGTATTCAAAGACTAATGAATAATAATTTAGCCTGTATATAGTTTAACTCTGTTACTCTGTACATAGTTCACAAATTGTTAAATGTAAGTTACAACTTGTTATCTGTAAAAACAGTTCTCTGTTTATTGTTGTTCCATGTAAACCGCACCTGATCAATGGAAAGAGCGGTATATAAAAAATCTGTAAATTTAATTAAATTAAATTAAATGATGACAGAAAAAGACCACATGGCCTATGTTTCTATGTTTCTAATGGCAATAGCAGAGGTTCTGCTTATGCACTCAAAACAGTACAAGGCTTCACGATTAACAAACTTGGAAACATTCTGAGCATGTTTGACAAGAGTGAGATAGTCTTGTCTTTTGTCATCAAGAAGAAGGGGGCTCATAAGCTCCAAGTCTCCTGTGACCTCTTTAAGGAACATTCCCATATACAAGATATAGGAACTGATCCAAGCTGAGAGCATGGAAGCTTGGAAGCATCGACGCCCAAAGTAATTGAGAGTCTTGCATTCACGACCTGGAGGATTGGATGTATGTCTCTTTGCACTTTTCATCCTTCTCATGGCTGATTCCACCACCATTGAATGGTGTGGTAATTGAGTTTTTTGAAAGCTAGGACAAGATGGAACTCGATACATGGTATCGAGTCTTCAAGAATGAGGAGGTATGGTTAAAGATGTTTCCCACATCCTTAGCATAAGATCATGTAAGATCTCATGAATAGGCAGAGTAGCTGCCTCTTTGGGAGCCTTAGGGTATTGGAGGATTTCCAACTCCTTAGCCCTAGGCTCTTTTTCAGGAGCTACTGTGATGGAAAGGCCTCGGGCCACATCACGGAGAAAGTCCTGAAAGGACATATCCTCTGGCGGAAACATTCTTTGCTGAGGAGAAGAGGAATTCTCGGGGAGAAGTTCTCTGGTATCAGCAGAGTCTTCGGATTCTTCAGTCTCATCTGAGGATTCAAAATATCTCCGATCCCGGTGATCGTGCAAAGCACGGTACCGGTATCGATCGAAGTCAGTATCGGGTTGTCCAGGTACCGATCTGTTGATGCTGGAGAGAGACGCATGACTCGGTACAGGTGGCACACCCGCAGATGTCAATGCAGTCGGTACCAGTACCGGTGTCGATACCGGTATCGGTTGAGGTGTCTGAAGCGGTTTCAACGGTACCGAAGCCTTGAAGAGAGCCGCTAGACTGTGTTCGATAGCAAGGAATCTCTGGTCTATCGATGCTGCCGATGCTTGGGTGTCGGTACCGGTAGAAGCGGCCGGGACCCCAGAGCATGGCGCCAGTAGTTCTGCCAAGGTTGAGGCCTCAAGAACATCCTGGAGCCCCGTTAATGCTTTGGAAGCCGAAGCCTCCCGCCGGGGCAGTTTTGCCAGTGAAAATTCCTCAAGGGCAACGCTAGGGGCATCTCGATACTTAGAAGATCTACCCTTTGAGGACCGGCTAGATTTATGTTTAATTACCTGATATCCATGGGAGGAAGATGAAGCCCTGGAGGACGTCAATGCAACAGACGCCACATCTCAGTGAAAAAGGGTGCTAGGTTTAGCAGCTCGGTTCTGCCGGCCCCTTTCTGACATCATTCCACAGGAGAGGCACTATGAAATAGAGTGGTCAGGACCTAAACATTTGAGACACCAATCATGGTTGTCGGTGACGGAAATGGTACCGCCACATTTAGAACATTTCTTAAAACCTGAAGGTTTTTCCATTTTTAAGGAAAAATTGGGCCTAGTGCCCAAAATGGTGCCTAGCACCAAGGAAAAATTTTTCTGAAGTAAACCACTTCAGAAACTATAGGTTTTTTGTTTTTTGGGGGGTTTTTTGTTTTTAGAAGAAAGAAAGAACGAATCGGCAGTACCGGTATAGAATCGAGGGAAGGCAGACGCGACCAGAAAAAAAAAGATTAAAGACGAAAATTTCTGCAGTGACAGGGTATGCGACCTGTCAGCTCCGTTGAAAATGAAGAACTGGAGAGGGACAGTTGGATATGTGGGAAGGCAGCATGCAGGCACTGTGGGATGCTCCCAAAAGCTTTCCTATTGGACGCTGGGGAGCATTCCCGCGCAGGCTCCATCGGTACAGACAATACCCATATGTGAAGACTACATGCCTGCTTGTTCCTGAAGATAGTAATTTCCTGTTTCCAGTTTCTCTCTTTTTCTTGAGGCATCATGCTTGATAGCTTCCATCTGTTGAGTCCGGGAGACTCATCTTCATAAATATGAGTGATTAATGCACTCACCTAAATTCTCCAGATGTTTTTTTGCATCTAACTATGCTGAAAAAAAAAAGAAAGGGGATGTGTGTGGATTTTGTCCGAGGCACCTCCAAACCACAATACTCAAGTAGTTAAGAGAAGAGGGGGGCATTTTTCCCCCTTTTTAAGAGAATTGCAGTACAGTAGTGTTCGAGATTGCCTGCATCTATTCCTCCAATGTTAATCAGCAAGAGTACTACAAAAACCTGGAAAGTTACTTTTTTGGAATTAGGCAATGGACCTGGGTGTTGGGGAAGGAAGTGGGGGCCTTAACAACACACTTGTCTCTAGTCTTTACTCATTTAAATAGTGAGAATATTGGGGATATACTTTTTTATTCCACATACTATATATAGAACAGATTATATTTTCATGGATTGTACAGTTGGCTATACAATACAGAGGCACGAATAGCTAGAGTGTGGTCAGACCACTCCCTAATGTTTGTTGAATGGCAACAGCAGCAACTTAAACTGAGACTGCATCTTCAGCTGGTTCCCAGGTCTCTGAAAAGTCCAAACAAACTAAAGACCAAGTCCCTGGCATCGAAATCCAATAACGAACATCAAGGTAAGTCCCTTCATTCACAAGATGCACCGAAAGGAGCGTCTGATCCTGACTGGCTGGACAAACAGCCCTAGCAGGAGGAACAACCCTCCAAAACCACAGAGGGGCTCCAGGACGCTCCCAAGGCATTGACCTCCAGAGAACTATTGGTACTGTGCTCTGTGACAGTGGCACACAGCCCCATACTCAAATCCACCCAGGCATCGGTGTCCTCCATTAATCAGCATTTCTTAGCTATCAAGAGGACTTTGGCATCACTCCTGGCTGCTGCGGTACCAAAGGCATAGACTGCCACAGCCAGTCAGGCACTGACTTCCCACTTGGCACTGGTACCTCTGCTTTCGATACCAGCCCTGAAGCAGGTATCAGTGGTCCGCTCCCTCTGATTCCTCTGCTGGAATCTGTGTCTGTGGGACCCCTATCTCCGATTCCTCTGGTGGAACCAGTGACTGGCGTACAGCCTCAACATTAGCATTGATATCAAGCATCAGCTTGAGATAGCCGATTCTTCGATTACCTTCTTCTTCTGACTCTTAAGAGACAGACATCGGAGAATTCCAGGGCTACCTGGGATATTCCCTCTGATCACGCTCCTCCTCACCAGAGGCATTGATCCCTGCCAGAGGGCATGTCCTTTCAGGATTTCATTAGGGACATGAGAGACAGCCAACATGGCTTTAGACAAGGAAGATCTTGTCTTACTAATCTGTTATGTTTTTTTTTGTTTTTGTTTTTTTTTTTGAAGGAGTGAATAATCAGGTGGACAAAGGTGAGTCGGTTGATATTGTGTATCTGGACTTTCAGAAAGCCTTTGACAAGGTCCCTCATGAGAGACTTTTGGCAAAACTAAAGAGTCATGGGATAGGAGGCAGTGTACTATTGTGGATCAGGAACTGGTTAAAAGATAGAAAGCAGAGGGTAGGGCTAAATGGCCAATTTTCCCCAATGGAGAAAGGTGAATAGTGGTGTACCCCAGGGATCTGTGCTGGGTCCGCTGCTTTTTGACATATTCATAAATGACCTGGAAAGTGGAATAACGAGTGAGGTTATCAAATTTGCAGATGACACAAAACTATTTAAAGTTGTTAAAACCCAAGAGGATTGTGGAAAATTGCAAGAGGACCTTGATAAATTGGAAGACTGGGCATCAAAATGGCAGATGAAATTTAATGTGGACAAGTGCAAGGTTATGCACCTAGGGAAGAACAACCCAAACTATGGTTACACGATGCAAGGTTCCACATTAGGAACCACCACCCAGGAAAAAGATTTAGGCGTCATTGTGGATACCATGTTAAAACCCTCGGCCCAGTGTGCAGCAGCGGCCAAGAGAGCAAATAGAATGCTAGGTATGATAAGGAAAGGAATGGAAAATAAAACAAAGGATATTATAATGCCTCTATATCGTTCCATGGTGAGACCGCACCTTGAATATTGTGTGCAATTCTGGTCGCCGTATCTTAAAAAGGATATAGAGTTATTAGAAAAGGTTCAGAGAAGAGCCACCAAAATGGTAAAGGGGATGGAAGGATACTCCTATGAAGAAAGGCTAAAAAGGTTAGGGCTCTTTAACCTGGAAAAGAGACGGCTGAGGGGAGATATGATAGAAGTCTATAAATTAATGAGCGGAGTGGAACGGGTAAACGTAGATCGATTGTTTACCTTATCAGAATATAGAAAGACTAGGGGACATGCAATGAAGCTACAGGGTAAACTATTTAAGACTAATAAAAGAAAATATTTTTTCACTCAACGTGTAATCAAACTCTGGAATTTGTTACCGGAGGATGTAGTAAAGGCTGTTAGTGTAGCTGGGTTTAAAAAAGGTTTGGACAAGTTCCTGGAGGAAAGGTCCATAAGCCATTATTAAGAAGGGACCCAGGATATCAATGCTTGAACCAATACAAGCATTGTGGAACCTGTGTCCCTTGGGGAAACTGCTAGGTACATATGACCTAGATTGGCCACTGTTGGAAACAGAATACTGGGCTTGATGGACCTTGGTCTGACCCAGTATGGCATATCTTATGACATGGTAGCAGGTCTCTAGATCACTGTAGCATCGGAAACACAACAGAAGACTGAGGAGTTAGAAATCCTTCAATACTCCTCAACGCCTCAAAGAGGCGGCAACATTACCGGTGCATCGGATCCTACAGGATCTAATGCTACATATGTGGGAGGCCCCGCTAACTGTTCTGCCTATTAGTAAATGCCTCGATATCATGTATGGAGTCCCATCATGCCTGGGGTTTCAAAAGCCTCAATTACCGCACCACTCAATGGTAGTGGAATCGGCAAAGCGATGCATCAAGAGTTCTATAACTCATTCATCGGTGACACCTGGCAAGGATGCCAGAACTCGCGATGCTTTTGGACGTTGCTGCTTCCAGGCATGTATGCTTGCTTTCAGGATTACATTCTGTACCCTCTACATGAGCATGTACCTCAAGGATGTCTCCAGGGATCTCCTGATGATAAATGCAATGCTTACATGAAGTCAAGCAAGCTCAAAATACTTCAAAGTTCCTGACCAGGGCAGCCTTCGATACTTTTGAACCAACTAGCAAAGCTGCTGCAGTCTGCATAGGAGCTCGTAGGATAGCTGGCTCCAGGCATCTGACCTCGAGCAGTAGGTACAAGATAAATTAGCCAATATTCCCTGTTCTGGAGAAAAACTGTTTGGTAAGGGTTGAAGAGAAAAGGCAGGCGAGCTTGAGGCAGATAATCTCAGGCTCAAACATCTCTCAAGAAAGACTTCAGATCCCTCTAGGAGGAAGGCTACTTCCAAGAAGTCTTTCTATACCAAGAAGAGATATTACTCCTCTTACCAACCCCCTTCTACTTATAAGCCTCAGCAGCAGCAGCAAAGGTCTCAGGGTCCATGTCAGCCTAAGAAGGCCAAAGGCCGCAAACCCCAACCAGCTGCTCAGCTCCAGCCAGCACCAGGTTTTTGACTCCTTTCTAGAGAACATAGCTATTCTGCCTCTGTGAGGACATCAACCCCTGCACACAGCAGGCAGGCTTTGTGCTTACGCCCACAGGTGGCATTTCATTACTTCAGAGAAGTAGACTCAACATCGTCCAAGGGGGCTATCTGTTTCATTTTCAGAGCTTACCCCCAACCACCTCTACAAGAGATTATCCTGCAAATTCTTTACAGGTCAATATCCTCTCCTGAGAGGTGGCCACCCTGTTAGCCCAAGGGGCAATCAAAAGTTCCCCTCCACCCAGGTAGGCAACAGCTTCTACTCTCCTTACTTTCTCATCCCCAAGGAAACAGGAGGGTTCAGACCTATTCTAGATCTGAGGGATCTCAAGAAATTCTTTCAGGAAAAGTTCAAGATGATTTCTCTCGGCACTCTGCCATAATTTCAGAGGTACGACTGGCTATGTTCTCTAGACCTCAAGGAAGCTTACGCCCAATTTGCTGTTCTACCCTCACCACAGACCATATCTGCGCTTTCGAGTTCAGCAAATCCCTTTTGGGCTAGCTTCCGCATCTAGGGTATTCACAAAATGCATGGCAGTGGTGGCAGCATACCTATGTACTTTGGGGATCTTTGTCTTTCCCTACTTAGGCTGGCTGATAAGGGGAGAATCCCCAGAATTTGTAAAACAGTCACTTTCTCGCACCATCATGGTACTCCAAAGTCTAGGCTCTGTGCTAAACTTTCCAAAGTCTCACCTGGTTTCATCCCAGCAACTCAAGTTCGTCGGAGCATTTTTGGACATTCGTCAGGGCCGAGCTTTCCTTCCTCAGGATCGCTGTGCTCACTCGTCGAGCTGGCACTCACCATACAAAGTCAAAGCGCTGTGAAAGCCTGAGACAAGTTGACTCTTCTGGGACACATGGCTTCCACGGTCCACGTCATCGCATGTGCTCACCTGCACATGAGACAAGCACAATGGACCTTTTCATGTCAATGGACTCAGGTGACCGGGCTTCTCTCAGACAACATTTACATCACTCCTCCTCTTATCAACTCCTTTCACAGGTGGTGCTATCCCCAAAATCTTCTCGGTCACCTTTTCAGATGCCTCCACCTCAATGCACCCTAACGACAGATGCTTCCAAACTAGGATGGGAAGCACATCTGGACAATCTCACTACACAAGGGCAGTGGACAGAGCAGGAATCTCAAATGCAGATCAATCTCCTAGAGCTTTGTGCTCTCACAAATGTCCTTCAGGTTTTTCAACCCCAACTTTCAGGCAAACACGTCTTGGTTCAGACAGACAACCAAGTGGCCATGTTCTATGTGACAAGCAGGCAGGAACGGGTTCTTATTTCCTCTGCCAAGAAGCCCTTTGCCTCTGGACCTTTGCAATTGCAAACCGCATCCACCCCTGAGTGGTGTATCTCCAGGTTAACTCAATGTCCTGGCGGACAGACTCAGCCATATCCTATGTCCACACAAGTGGATTCTGCATCAGGACATGGCATTGTAGATCTTCAACATGTGGGGGAACTCCCAGAATAGATCTGTTTGCCACTCCAGAGAACGCACTTCTGCTTTTTTTGCTCAAGGATTCCCTCAATCTGGCACAGTCTGGCAGAGGATGCCTTGCTCCTTCATTGGGCACAGGCCTGCTTTATGCATTCCCGCTGACCCCCTGATATCCAAACCTCTATTCAAACAGCAGGCCAACAAGGGCTCCATGATTCCAATAGTCCCTTATTGGCCCCATCAGCCGTGGTTTCCTCTGCTGTTTTATCTAGCACTGTCTCCACCCCTCAATTTGGGTCAAACTCCCGACCTCCTCTCTAAGAATCAGGGGCAACTCCTCCACCCCCCCAATCCACAAGCCCTCCGTCTCATGGCATGGTTGCTGAAGGCATGATCTTTGATGACCCTTGACCTCCCCTCCACCGGTTAGTGACATTTTGCTTGCTTCCCGCAAGCCATCTACCAGATGTTCTTATGCCTTCAAATGACAACGGTTCACCCTTTGGTGCACCTCACAGCAGATTAAATCTTCTAATTGCCCAATGGAGCATCTTCTACAATACCTTCTCCACTTCATCTTCCAGAGGACTTAAGACTAATTCTGTCAGAGTTCATCTTAGTGCCACTGCGGCCCATCACACTTCACTGAACAAGCATCCCATTTCTTCGCACCCTTTGGTGCAACGATTCATGCAGGGATTTCTGCTTTCCAAGCCACTGATCACGCCATCACCAATGGCTTGGGACCTCAATGTGGGCCTAGCACAGCTTCCAAAAGCCCTATTTGAGCCTCTGGCTACCACTTCTCTAAAACTCTTATCTTGGAAGGTCATCTTCCTCATTGCCCTCACCTCAACTTGTCGCATCAGTGAACTACAAGCTTTGGTAGTGGATCCCCCCTACACTTGATTCCACCATGACAAGGTGATTCTCTGTACCCATCCGCATTTCCTTCCAAAATTAGTTATCTACTTTTCATTGCAACAATCTGTGAAGCTGCCGATCTTCTTTCCCCAACCACATGCTTCCAGAGCAGAGGCAGCATTGCATACTTTGGATTGCAAGCGCACCCTTGCTTACTACTTGGACAGGATCAAGGCTTTTAGAAAATATTTAATTTATTTATTTCCTTTGACCCAAGCCACTTTAGTTTTCTGGTGTCAAAACGCACCCTGTCCAATTGGATTCCAGACTGCATTTCTTTTGCCTATGCTCAAGCGGGACTCTCTCTCGAGGGTCATATGACCATTCACAACACAAGGGCCATGGCAACCTCCATTATGTCTCCATAATGGAGATCTACCGGGTAGCTACTACCTGGTCCTCTGTTCACACCTTCGCTGCTCACTATTGCCTTGACAGGGACTCCCTTCGGGACGCTGTCTTTGGTCAGACTGTTCTTCAGCTTCTTTTTGGGACTTAATCACAACTCCTACCATCACATTTCTTTGGCATTTGACTCCTTGATCCATGATCTTGCTTGCTACACTCGAGTCTGCTGCAGCCACTCTGTATGCATATCTTCTTGGCTCCATTCCTTAGCCTCAGAGATGTCTTTTCCGTCTGGTGCCTGGGAGCTAGTGAGTCCCATATGTGAAGACAGCATTCCTGCTTGTTCCTGGAGATAGAGGTTACTCACCTTAACAGGTGATCTCCGGAAACCGCAAGAATCGGACAACCTACCTTCCCTCCCTAGGAGTTGTAGGGTTTTTTTTCCTCTATTCTCAGCTACAAACTCAACTTAGGAGAGGAGTTGGGAAGGTGGGAAGACAGATGTGGAGGCGCAGTGGAGTGCTCCCAAAGGCTTTCCTATTTGACACTGGGCAGCGTTCCCGCACAGGCTCCATCGGTGCCAACGATACCCATAAGTGAAGACTGATTCCTACTGTTCCCAGAGAACACCTGTTACAGGTGAGTAACTATGCTTTCCCTTCAGGGAGATAAGGACTTCCCTTCACTACCTAGGTGTCTAAATAAGGAGGGATCTGGTTATAATGTACTGACTGAAATTTCCTCTGCCAATCAGATCTCTGGTCAGCGACTTAAAGCGATGGCAGACGTTATATCACTCTTGAATAGCAAGTATTGCAAGCATTAAAATGACACCACCACCCAAATTTCTGTACTTGTGCAAAAGCCTCCCCTTTGAAGATCCAAAGACAAGTTACGAAAATTTACTAGAAAGTTCTTGGGCTTTATCTGGCACTGTAAAATAGTAATTACACTTACCTGGTAATTGTAGTTCCTTGAGTGACGACAGCTTAGTCCTCCACCAATGGGTAGTGCACCTCCTCCTGCAGCTTGGAGACTGGACCAATCAAAACTCGGCATTCCTGTAAGTAGTGTGCTGGCATTCCCTTTCAGTTCCAGTGAACTATTGACAAAGCAGACTCAAAAGAGCAACAAATAAGTAGCCAACCTCATAAAACTATCGTAAACTTATGAATAAATGTGAAATGGAAATACTTCGCAAAAAGTACATATAGAGTCATCTTGAAGGAAGGTCTGTCCCATGCCCCTCACCTGCCGAGCCAGAGACAGCCTGCAAGAGAAAAGGAACAGACAAATTAGTTAGACTGAATGGAAGGGTTGGTGGTAAACCGGACATACTCACCTGTACCAACAGCTCCCCAGATTGAACGCGTGCCGTGCCAAAACAGACACCCAAGGGCGGGGATGAGGACTAAGCTGTCGTCACTCAAGGAACTACAATTACCAGGTAAGTGTAATTACTATTTCCTTATCGTTCCTCCAGCTTAGTCCTCCACCAATGGGATGTAACAGAGCAGCACTAACGGGAGGGACCCTGCCAGCCGGCACGCAAGACCGCCGAACCAAAACAGGCATCCCTCGCTGCCAGAACATCAAGCCGATAGTGCTTGCTGAACGTATGCAAAGATGACCAAGTCGCCGCCTTACAGATTTCCAGCGGCGGCACCAAACTGTACTCCGCCCAGGACGCCGCCTGCGCTCTAGTCAAATGAGCCCTGAGACCCATCGGAGCACAGCGACCCTGCAGCAAATAGGCGGAAACGATCACCTCCTTAATCCACCGGGAGATAGAGGCTTTCGCTGCAGCCTCTCCTTTCTGGGGACCCCCAAACAAGACAAACAACCGATCTGAATTGCAGAAGGAGTCGGTGACTGACAAATAACAGCGCAATACTCTCCTGATGTCTAAGCGACTAAGCCCCCGGTCCGAAGCCTGTTCCCCCGCCGCACGCAAGACGGGTAGAGAAACCACCTGATTCACATGAAAGGCAGAAGACACCTTAGGAAGGAAGGAAGGCACCGGTCGGAGAACCACCTTTTGCAAGGAAAAAGAGAGAAAGGGTTCCCTACATGAAAGCGCCTGAAGCTCCGAAATACGCCGAGCTGAACAGATGGCCACCAAAAACACAACTTTCAGAGTCAAACCCTTTACCGAGGCTTGCGATAAAGGTTCGAACGGAGCCCTACTCAGCGCACGCAGCACCAAGTTGAGATCCCACGGAGGGACCGTAAGACGACGAGCCGGACGTAACCTAAACACCACCTTAAGAAAACGCCCCACATCGACGTGCGTCCCTAGAGCTACGCCGTGCACTTTGCCTCTGTAGCAGGCTAGAGCCGCCAGCTGCACGCGCAAGGAGCTAGCAGCCAGACCCTTATCGAAGCCGTCTTGCAAAAAGTCAAGCACCACCGGAACAGAGGCCGTGGCAGCCCGGATCTGACGCCTGGAACACCAGTCCTCGAAAATGCGCCAGACGTGGACATACGCGAGCGAAGTGGAACATTTACGCGCCTGAAGCAAGGTCGCAACCACAGACTTGGAATAACCTTTTTTCTTTAGCCTCGCCCTTTCAATGGCCAAGCCGTAAGCGAGAATCTCTCCACCCGCAGCATCAGGAGTGGGCCCTGAATCAACAGCCCCTGAGACAACGGGAGACGCCACGGAACCCCGTCGAGCAAACGCACCAGGTCGGCATACCAAGGACGTCTGGGCCAATCCGGCGCTATCAACAGCACTCTTCCACGATGCGCCTCGATACGCTGGATCACCCGACCGAGAAGCGCCCACGGAAGAAAGACGTAGAGAAGACCCATAGAGGGCCACGGCCGCATGAGAGTGTTGATTCCTTCCGACATGGGTTCCCGTCGTCTGATGAAGAACCGACTCACTTTTGCTGAGTGGAAGGTCGCCATGAGATCCATTACTGGCATTTCCCAGCGGTGTACTAACTGCTCGAAGACGGTGGGATGCAGCTCCCACTCCCCTGCATCCACTTGCACCCTGCTGAGAAAATCCGCCATCACATTGTCTCTTCCGGCTATGTGCGCCACCGATATCGCTTGCAATCGCAGCTCCACCCACACAAACAGACTCCGGGCTTCTTCCTCCATGGCCGTACTTCCGGTGCCGCCCTGTCGATTTATGTACGCTACGGTCGCCGCATTGTCGGACAGCACCCGCACCGCTCGCCCCGTTAACTGAGCCTCGAAGTTCTGCAGTGCCCGAAATACCGCTCTCAGTTCCAGACGGTTGATTGACCAAATGCTCTCCTCCGGCGACCAGAGACCCTGCGCAAAATCTACTCCACAATGGGCTCCCCAGCCCGCTAAACTCGCATCCGTCAACAGCGGAAGCCACTCCGGCTGCTCTAAGGGCATTCCTGCCCGCAAAGCAGATGGTTGTAGCCACCACTGCAGCTCTCTCCGGACCTGCGGCGGACAAGGAAGCTGTTTGCTCAAGGGGTCGGACTGATTGGACCAGCGGCGAAGAAGGGCGCGCTGCAATGATCACATATGAAACCTGGCCCAAGGAACAACCTCCAAAGTTGCCGTCATCGTCCCCAGCACCTACAGGTATTTCCACGCCGACGGTGCTGTGAGCTTGCGGAAGTCCCACACCAGGCGCTGTAGGGCCAGAGCCCTTCATTCTGTCAGGAACACGGAGCCCTTCTGAGTATCGAACAGCACCACCAGGTACTCGAGCACCTGTGTGGGCACCAGGCGACTCTTGAGGGGACTGACTACCCATCCGAGGGACTCCAAGAAGGATACCACCTTTGCCGTGACCGCTAGGCTCTCGGCTCGGGACTTTGCTCGAATCAACCAATCGTCCAGGTACGGATGGACTAAGACCCCTTCTCTTCGTAAGACCGCCACCACCACCACCATTACTTTGGTGAAGACGCGGGGTGCCGTAGCCAAACAGAAGGGAAGAGCCTGAAACTGGTAATGCCCCCAGGGAAGAGCGAAATGTAATCTCTGATGGGATGCCCGGATGGGAATGTGCAGGTAAGCTTCGGTGAGATCGAGAGATGTCAAAAACTCTTCCTGCCGAACTGCGGACGATAACGGATCGCAGCGTCTCCATCCGAAAATACGGCACTTGAAGACAGTGATTGACGCCCTTGAGATCGAGAATGGGACGAAGGGAGCCATCCTTCTTTGGCACCACGAAATAGATAGAATAACGGCCTAAGCCGTATTCTGCTGGCGGAACGGCGACGATCGCTGCCAACTGAAGTAGATGGTCTACCGTTTGCCGTACCTGGAAAGCTTTCTGAGGGTTTCGGCAGGGAGACAGGACGAATGAGTCCAACACCGGCGTTGCGAGATCTAAGGCATATCCGTCGCGGATGATCTCCAAAACCCACTGGTCGGACGTAATGTGGGCCCAGGCAGAGAGAAAACCCCGAAGGCGACCCCCAAGTGGTTGAATCTCTGCCGGGACCCGCCGCCCTTCATTGTGGCTTTCGAGCGACTGTGGGGGACACAGCCGCAAATCCTCTACTGGCCCCCCGAAATCCACGAAAGCTCTGGGACCTAGACGCGAATCGTCCCCTCGGGGACCCTGCAAAACGGGGGGAACGAAATCTCTGTAAGTCTCTATACCGTCCCCGAAAGGCCGGCGCCGACTTACCACGCCTGGGCTTATCCTCCGGCAGCTGACCTCCCTTAGTCTCTCCCAGGTCCTTAACCAACTTCTCCAAACCTTCACCAAACAGCAGCCTCCCCCGAAACGGAAGCTTGCCTAGCCGTGCCTTAGAAGAGCCATCAGCCGCCCAATTCTTCAGCCAAAGAGCCCTACGTGCCGCTACCAAGGAACCCATACTGTTTGACAAGGCTCTGATGAGGTCGTAGTGCACGTCCGCTAGATATGCCGAACCCGATTCTAAGCGCTGAAGCTCCCGCACTGCATCACGCTCCAAGGAAGCCGACTGCCTCAGGTGTTGGACCCAACGAAGGTAAGCTCGCGCGATCCAAACTCCAGAAATGGAAACCTGCAAAGCCACTGCGTCTGCTTCAAAGGATTGCTTCAGCAAACCATCCATCTTTCGGTCTTGCGCTTCCTTCAAGGCCACACTGCCTTCTACCGGGATCGTGGTCTTCTTAGTAAATGCTGACACTGCCGCATCAACCTTTGGGGAACGGAAGCATTCCTTGTCCGCTAGGGGATACAGCTTGTTCATGACCCGAACCCCTTTAAGACCGGACTCTGGAGTATCCCACTCCGCCTGGATCATCTGATCAATCACCTTGTGATTAGGGAAAACCACCTGCATCTGACGTACCGCCTGAATGATGGGGTCCGCAGCATCCTCTTCCTCCGTCGGTTGCTCTGTCGCCAAGCGGAGCGTCTGCAGGGCTTCCGAAATCAGGGCCGGCAATTCTTCCTTTCGAAACACCCGAATGATCCGCGCTTGGTCTTCGGGTTCAGTAATCTCCCCCTCTTCTAACTCATCCATGTCCACATCCATATCCAACTCAAGCTCCTCCGATTCTTGCCAATCAGCTTCAGCAAGGGAGAGATCAGCCGGGCGCGACCGCTTGGGGGCTTTTACTCCCCAAGCCGCACGGTCCCCCACCAGTGACCGCACCCCCGAGGAAGCAACAGGCAATGCACCACTCAGCTGCCCCTGCCGACTGCGACAAAAAGCTTGATGCATCAGCAAGACAAAATCCGGAGAGAAGTCGTGCATTGGGGAAGAGCCCCCCAGATCCAATTGCCCACTGACTATCCCGGGTACTGCTGACGGAGACGAAGCAGAAGGACCTGCCACCACCGCTTCGCCCTCCTCCCCCACAATCGCCCCCTGAGCAGCCGGGGCCATAGAATGTTCCAACTGCTGTTCCACAGAGAGGGAAACAGAGGCACAGCGATGACCGATGCCCATTTCCACGCTGGCCCCCCTACGGGTGCCACAGATGACACACTGAAAGCTAGAGGGCATGGGCTCCAACAGTGCAGGGCCCTAGGACCCCTGGTCCCCAGTAAGCACCAGGCCCTAGGAAAGAAGTCACTCCTGCCGACTAAGGAGCACCGCTCCTTCCCTTAGTGTGGGGTTTTGTTTTTTTTTTGTTCGCACTGGACTCACGAATAAAAACAACAAAAGAGACTGAGAAGAGTACAATGAAAAACGAACCCTTTCTAAGGGAACCGCAAAATCAGCTGTTTAAAAAGCGGGAAGATAAAGAAAGAAAATAAAGAAAGAAAAAACCCCCGAGGGCAAATAAACCCACGAAACTGCAAGGACGAAAGAGAGAATTACCTTATGGAAACTTGCAAACCGGCAGCGCCGAGAAGAGAGCAACTCCGGAGCTGCACGCTGCCACGCTGAGGCACAGAGACCTCGGGAGCCGCGTGCTCAAAATGGCCGCGGCTCCACAGAGAACTCTTTGACGTGCTTTCCCTGTGGTCCCCCAGCCACCAGCGAGCCGTTGCACAGGCCGGCGTGGCGGACCGTGCTCCGATCCGGCCTCTCCTGGAAGAGTGAACCGAGGAAGCTGCAAAGGGTCATATCCGCCTGTTCCGGTCCCCAGCCCAGCCACTTAGGCCGAAAGGGAAGCAAGGTTAAACGCCGTGGACTGCCGGGAGGCAGATACCGGGCCGCTGGGGTACCGCAGCAGGAGCTCTGCCCCGAACAGTCCAGGGACAGAGATCCTCTCTGACCAGCGGTCAGGCTGTAAAACAAACTTTGGCTTGGCAGGCAGGGGAACCCAAAGGACAACTCCCCAAGTACCGAAGCAGTCTCCTGTCACTTAAGACCTGTCGGCTTAAATTGTTTGTGGTGGTTTTTTTTGTTTTGTTTTTTTAAAGAGACAGCCCAAGCCAATAAGCCAAGAAAGGGAAATAAAGAAATTTAGCAACTATCCTGCTCCTTATCTGTTTCTCCAGTGAGCCCAGCACCTAGGCTCACTAAATGCTCCTGCTGCATGGAGACTGGACACACTGGAGCTGAAAGGGAATGCCAGCACACTACTTACAGGAATGCCGAGTTTTGATTGGTCCAGTCTCCAAGCTGCAGGAGGAGGTGCACTACCCACTGGTGGAGGACTAAGCTGGAGGAACAATAAGGAACTACCCAGAGTAGCCCAACATATACTAAAGTGAAGTAAACTAGACAGTAGGCTTGAGGTTCCCAGTTTCTCCCAGTACTACAGAGCCACACAGCTCAGGGCTGTGGTGGAGTAGCGAAGATACCTTCTCAAGCAATAGACTGAGCCAGTGAAGGCAGGAGAGCTCTCCTTAGAACTGTTATGTGATCCCCGACATGTCTGTAGTGTTTGCTTGACTATTTTACCCTATATGGTCTCTCTCTTTAAATTTGGAAAAAAGAAGTGCAACAATCTACTGAGAAAGCACAGTTACTTACCTGTAACAGGTGATCTCTGGGAACAGCAGGAAAAAGTCTTCACATATGGGGTATCGTCGGTACCGACGGAGCCTGCGCGGGAACGCTCCCCAGCGTCCAAAAGGAAAGCTTTTGGGAGCATCCCACAGCGCCTGTGCGCTGCCTTCCCGCCTTTCCTAACTGCCTCTCTCCAGTTCGAGTTTTAAAGCTGAGACAAAGAGAGAGAGAGGAAAGGAAAGATAGATAGAGAGATACAACTCCTAGGGGAGGTGGGTGGGTTGTGAAGATGTATTCCTGCTGTTCCCAGAGATCACCTGTTACAGGTAACTGTGCTATCTCCAGGAACAAGCAGGAATGAGTCTTCACATATGGGGACTCCCCAGCTAGAGATGCCTGGGAGATCACCCAGATTGTGAGTCCCTGGGAAGGGCTCCACCTCCACCCATGAATCTCAGGCATCCAGTCAGGGATGGAGGGCAGGAGTTGATTAGGTATGGAACAGGTGTTTGAGAACAGCCTGACCAAACAAGGCATCCCGGCAGGAGTCCTTGTCCAAGCAGTAATGGGCTGTGAAGGTATGAACCGATGCCCAGGTGGCCGCTCGACAGATTTGGTCGATGGACACAGAGTTTAGATGAGCCATGGAGGCTGCCATGGCCCTCACATTGTGAGCTGTGACATGGCCCTCCAGAGAAAGGTTTTTACTCTGGTAGGCGAAGGAAATACACTGAGCAATCCAATTGAACAGAGTTCTCTTAGAGACTGGAAATCCTAAATGAGAAGGATCAAAAGCAACAAAAAGTTGAGAGGACTTTCTATGTTGCTGTGTCCTTTGTAAGTAGAAAGCAAGTGCTCTTTTACAATCCAGGGTATGAAAATTCCTCTCTGCACTTGATGCATGAGGTCCTGGAAAGAAGACAGGTAAATATACCTCCTGTTTCAGATGAAAAGGTGAGACCACTTTAGGCATAAAGTGTGGATTAGTTCTGAGGACTACCTTGTCATGATGGAACCTTGTATAAGGAGGATTAGCCACTAAAGCTTGCAACTCACTGATACGGCGAGCTAAGGTGACTGCAATGAGAAAAATAACCTTCCAGGAAAGGAATTTCAAGGAGGTAGTGGGCTAAGGGTTCAAAGGGTGGCTTCATAAGCTGGCCAAGAACCAGATTCAAGTCCCATGCCACTGGAGGTGGTCTAATGGGAGGTTTAGTCAAAAGAAGGCCTCTCATGAATCTTACTACAAGAGGATAAGAGGAAATAGGTTGTCCATTGAGAGGCTTAAGGGATGCTGCAATAGCGCTCAAATGGACTCTGATTGAATTTGGTTTTAAGGCCTGCATGGGATAAATGCAGCAAATAGTCTAGTAAAGAATTCAAAGGTATTGCAAGAGGGTTAGGACCCTTATCTGCACACCAAATGGAAACCCTTTTCCATTTAAAAGCATAGGAACGTCTGGTGGAAGGCTTTCTGGAAGCATGAAGGATATCCTTCACTTGCTGAGAAAGGTGTAATTCTTGAAGGTCTAGGCCTTCAGCAACCAGGCCCTGAGATGAAGAGACTGAGGATTTGGGTGCCACAAGGTTCCCTCCTCCTGGGAGAGGAGATCTGGAGCAGACCCCAGGTCCAGGGAGGAAGCTTGAGAGAGATGCAGAAGTAGAGGGTACCACACTTGGCGTGGCCAACGTGGTGCTATGAGGATCATAGACCCCCTGTCTCTCTGAAGCTTGAACAGAGTTTTGGGGATGAGGGGAATAGGTGGAAAGGCATAGAGGAAGTCTTGCCCCCAATGAAGGAGTAAGGCATCCCTGGCCTGAACTCCCTGACACGGACTCCTGGAACAAAACCGGGGAAGTTTGGCATTCCACGGACTGGCAAACAGGTCTTTGTCTGGGGTACCCCAAATCCGAAAAATCCTGGCTATCTGGTCCCCATGGAGGAACCATTCGTGTGGAAGCAGAACTCGACTGAGTCTGTCTGCCCAAGAGCTTTGAACCCCTGGAAGATACACTGCCATGAGATGGATTTGATGCTCTCTGGCGAAGGCCCACAATCTCAGAGCTTCGTTGCAAAGCGAAAGAGAGCCAGTCCCCCCCTGCTTGTTCATGTAGAACATGGCTACCTGGTTGTCCGTGTGGATGAGGACTGTCTTGTAGCTGAGCAGGGTGTGGAAGACTCTGAGAGCCAGAAAGATTGCTCTGAGCTCTAAGCGGTTGATATGTAGAGATGTCTCCTGTGGAGACCAGATGCCTTGGGTGGAGAGATCTTGTAGATGAGCTCCCCAACCCTTTGGAGAGGCATCTGTTGTAAGGGTTGCTTGGGGTAACACCTGTTGAAAGGGGGACCCCAGCAACAGATTTTGAGTGGACTTCCAACCAGTGGAGGGACCAAAAGAGGCGACTGGAGGTTGGTATTTTGTCTAACAGGCAACCTGATGCCTGGGTCCATTGGGTGGATAGAGTCCACTGAGCTGCCCTCATGTGACGGCGAGCTTAAGGAACCACATGTACAGTGGATGCCATGTGGCCTAAGAGTTGCAACATCTCTCGAGCAGTTAAATGGGATTTTAACTGAATCTGGGAGGCTAACTGCACCAAGCGTAGGCAACGGGCCTGGGGAAGATAGGCCCTTGCAGTTGTGGTATCCAGTAAGGCCCCTATGAACTCTAGAGGCTGAGTATGGGTGAGATGGGATTTTCGAATGTTGATTACTAGTCCCAGATATTGAAGAACACGCTTTGTGCAGGCCAGGCAAGCCTGGGCCTCTGACTGGGATGGAGCTCGGATGAGCCAGTCGTCCAGATATGGGAATACGAATATCCCTAGAGTGCGTAAAAATGTAGCTACCACTGCCATGCATTTTGTGAACACTCATGGAGCAGAGGCCAGACCGAAAGGAAGCATTTTGTAATGGTAGTGCTTTCCTTGGTAAAGGAACCGAAGGAACCTTCTGTGTGTTGGATGGATGAGGACATGGGTGTACGCATCCTTGAGATCTAGAGAACAAAGCCAGTCCTGACTCTGGAGGTATGGAAGGAGAGTTCCGAGAGAAGTCATCTTGAATTTCTCCTTGCATAGAAACTTGTTCAACTCTCTGAGATCTAATATGGGTCTGTAGCCCCCCCGTTTTCTTTGGGATGAGAAAATAGGGTGAGTAGAACCCTGAACCCTGTTGAAGAAGAGGTACTTCTTCTATTGCCCCTTGGGCAAGAAGGGTAGCAATCTCTTGACCTAGAAGGTTGAGGAGAGATGTTGAACTGTTTCACCATGGTGTGAGGGGGAAGGTTTAAGAAATGAAGCTTGTACCCATCCCGTATGATGGAGAGGGTCCATTGCTCTGCTGTGATTTGTTCCCATCTGGGAGCAAAGTGAGCTAACCTTCCTGGGATGGTGAGAGGCTCTGGATGTTCTAGAGCCAGAAAGGCTAAGTTCTCTAGTGGAAAGTTAAAGGCCCTGAGGAGGCTGAGGCTGTTGGGCCGTAGCAGTCCTCGCAGCCTGAGGCTTGGCCTGTTTTGGTTGTTGCTGTCTCTTTGTAGCAAAACTACCTTGAGAAGAGGCCTGACCATAACCAGAAGAAAATTTCCCTTTTTTTGGGAAAGATCCTTTTTTGAACAACCTCTTTTTAAAAGGAGCAGTAGTAGACTTTGAAAGTCTATCTAAAGCAGAATTTTCAGCATCCATCTGGTTGGCCTTTGCTTGCCAATCTTTGCCAAACAGGTTTTCCCCTGTACAGGGAAGGTTACCTAGACCATCCTGTACCCAGGATTCCATATCAGAGGCTTGCAACCAAGCAACTCTGCGTGCACCTATGGCAATAGCCGAGGCTCTACTGGCACCCTCAAAAGAGTCAAAGGCTGCACGGTTGGAAAACTTGGATACATCCTGTGCATGTTTAAGTCAGGTGATATATTCTTCTCTCTTATTTTCTGACATAAAAGGAGATAAGGTTTGCAGATGATCTGTAACTTCTTTTAGAAACATCCCCATATAGAGACTATAGGAGTTGATTCTGGCTACAAGCATACTGGCCTGGAAGATTTTCCTGCCAAAAGCATCTAAGGTTCTGCATTCTCTTCCTGAAAGAGCAGAGGAGTGCCTTTTTGTACTCTTGATTTTTTTTCATAGCAGACTCTACCACAATGGAGTGGTGAGGAAGCTGAGTCTTATGAAAACCAGGACAAGGAGGAACACGATACATGGTGTCCAACCTACGAGAATGAGGGGAGGTGGAAAGGTGGCTGCCTCTTTAGGAGCCTTAGGATATTGTAGAATATCTAATTTTTTGGCTCTAGGTTCAGTTTCAGAGGCCACTGAGATGGACAGGCCTCTGGCCACTTCCCTGATGAAGTCCTGGAAAAGACAAGTCTTCAGGAGGAGACATTCTCCTTTTTGGAGAAGAGGGTTCCTGAGGAAGGATCCCCGATGCATCAATAGAGGCCTCTGATGTATCAGAGTCTTCAGTGGAATTGAAGTATCGACTGTCTGGATGCTCTCGCAGAGCCCGATACGCGTACCGGGGGGTATCGACATCGGGAGTAATCGGTACCGAGTTGGTACTAATGGGCATCAGTGGATAGCATACCGCTGCCGTCGACGTTGATGTCGATGCAAGCAGTACCGGTATCGGAACAGATATCGGATCCGGTACCGGAATCGGTACCGGTACTGACAACGGAGTTTGTTGCGGTACCGTAGGCGTCGCAGCTTGTATGAATGCCGTGATGGCACGCTGCATGGTCAGAATATTCTGATCCATCGACGCCACCAATGTCTGGATGTCGGTACCGGTGAAACCGCCGGTACCCCAGAACATTGTAACAGGTGATCGGTCGAGGCCGAGCCATCGATGTCAACCTGTGACCCCATAGATAGAGCTTTGGAAGCCGGAGCCTCCCGCCGGGGTAATTTTGCCGGTGTGGATTCCTCAAGAGTAAGCCCAGGGGCATCTCGATACTTAGAGGGAGATGAACTCTTTGAGGACCGGCCCGATTTAAGTTTGGTTACCTGAGATCCATGGGATGAAGAAGCAGCCCTGGAAGACGTCGATGCCACAGAAGCTGCATCGGAGGGAAACAGGGTACTGAGCTTGGCTGCCCGATTTTGTAACCCTCTTTTAGACATCATGGAACAGGACTCACAATCCGTAATGGAGTGGTCAGGACCTAAACATTTTAGACACCAGTCATGGGTGTCAGTGACAGAAATAGTGCCACTGCACTTTGTGCACTTTTTAAACCCAGATGCGGGTTTTTCCATGAGGAAAATATATCTGCAGGCCTAAGGCCACAGAAGAAAAAATGCACTGAAGAAAGAAAAGAGTATTTTTTTTTGTTTGTTTTTTTAAGAAAGAAAGAAAAAAGACCGGTGGTACCGGTCCGGAGTCGAGAAGGCAGACACGTGACTAAAGAAAAATAAAAGAAAATAAGAAATTCTTCAGCGGTGACAGGAAACACGACCTGCTGGCTCCGCGGAAAAGAAGAACTGGAGAGAGGCGGTTAGGAAAGGCGGTTAGGAAAGGCGGGAAGGCAGTGCGCAGGCGCTGTGGGATGCTCCCAAAAGCTTTCCTTTTGGACGCTGTGGAGCGTTCCCGCGCAGGCTCCGTCGGTACCGACAATACCCCATATGTGAAGACTCATTCCTGCTTGTTCCTGGAGATGTAAGAATATCTCTAGGCCAGCACCTTTAAAGCTGTATCCTGACCTACAAGAGGGCACTTGCTTACAAAGGGTAATGAGATGAAAAACACAAGGGTTATATGAAGTGGGACAGCTTCGGGGGGGAGGGGGGAGGATGGGGTCAAGAACTTCACATAATGAGGTAAATTATATAATATACCAGAGTTTTCTGTATTTACCTCTAACTTAAGGCATATTTTAATGAGGGCACTATCCTAAGCAGTCTTAGACCAGAGTTGCCTACCCCATTCGAGACCCATGAGTAGGCTCAGGGCAGAGGGGCTTACTCTCTAAAAACTACAAATCCTTTTAGAAAATAGATACTGAAAAATCTAAGCATTTGAAATTCTGGGAGACTGACTTACAGGAAACTTTGCAGGCAAATGCTTGAGGAACCATCTTTATGTCTTCCAATCATATCTCCATTTCAGCAAAATGGGCAATCAGGGCAATCACTAACCTAACCCAGTTTAGGAAGGCCCTTAAACACTTCCTTTTCATTAAATATTTCCAGAGAACAATGAACCACATCCCCACTCAAATACTTACAACTGTCCCACCACACCCTGTAAGCCAGGCGTCCACACCATGTAAGGAGTCCTTGACCTTTAAATCTCTTGCTGTCTTATGTGACTTCATTGTGTAAATAGTTACCTTTTGTTATCCAAGTTGTTTCTCCTGTTAATTGTAAACTCAGACCTATGTACCCTGTCTGATTGTTATGTTCCATGTAAACCGCACTGATGCTGATGCTGTGCAGTATAGAAGAAATTGTAAATAAATAAAATAAATTAATTAATAAAATAAAATTAGCAGAGAACCGTTTTTAAATTGCTTTATTGATGGTACAGGAGCCCCACAATGCCTCTACAGGATTATCCCCATGGTTAGCGATTTTTGCTGGAGAGAATGTGGTCAGATGAGCAGCCTATTACACATTTTGTGGGACTGTCTGAAAACTCTACCATTCCAGCAGAAGTGCAATGATTTTTGGTGACAAAATTGGAATGGTACTACCCTTTCAACTTTAAAGTATTTTTTATTACAAGCATTACCTAGAGAGATCATGTGATGAAGTGAACTGGGTAGTTGTGTTCCTACCTGGTTCTGGGGCTTCCCGTTTAAAAACCTTTTCATTTCTTGAGGGGAGATATGATAGAGGTCTATAAATTAATGAATGGAGTGGAACAGATAAAGGTAGATCAATTGTTTACGTCATCAAAATAGAAAGACTAGGGAACATGCAATGAAACTACAGTGTAACCTATTTAAGACTAATAAGAACACATACTTTTTCACTCAACGTGTAATCAAACTCTGGAATTCGTTACCAGAGGATGTAGTAAAAGCTGTTAGTATAGCTGGGTTTAAAAAATGGTTTGGACAAGTTCCTGGACAAAAGGTCCATAAACCATTATTAAAGGGGACCTGGGAAATCCACTGCTTGCCCCAATACAAGCATTGTGTAACCTGTCTCTTTTAAGGAAACTGCTACTTGTGATCTAGATTGGCCACTGTTGGAAACAGGATACTGGGCTTGATGGACCTTGATCTGACCCGGTATGGCATCTCATGTTCTTATGTTAAATCGCCTGATATAACACAGAATTGGTGGAATCTTTGTGTCTGATTGAGCTGGAGTGGGCAAAAAGCCTTCCTATCCCTGATAGCCGTGAAATCACTACATAAAGTGCCACGTTGCTGAAGTTAAAATGGATAATGTGACACCTATCATCTCCCAAGCATGGTGGAGGTGGTTACCACCGTAGTTGTAGCAGCACTACAGGGGGGATTCCAGGCACTGTCTGAGCAGTTAATGCAAGTAGGACAGGTAGTCAACGAATTTTGAAGCTGCATTGACCAAGCTGAACACAGAATCCTGGATGTGGCAGATACTCAGCATGCTCACACGCAAACTTTGAAACAAATGAAAGACCTTATAAAACAACAAGGGGAGAAATTAGAGGACTTGGAGAATCGGGGATGACGGAAGAACCTCATATTTATTGGAATAGCTGAATCTGAGTGAACTGTGAAGATACTTGGAAACACAAATACTTTTAAATTTTAGTCTGGACACCGCAGTGGGGCCCATCATCATCGAAAGGGTCCATTGGCTGGGCCCACACCAGGACAGGGCTGACCGGCCACGAGTGGTAATCATTAAATTCCTAAACTTTGTGCAAAAAAAAAAAAAAAAAAAAAGGGAGGTGGTGTTGTGTGGCAAGAGGACAACGCGATCGAGCATCAGGGACCAAAAAAGTGCTTGTCCTTCAAGATTATTTCCCACTCATTAGGAAACGCCAGCAGGAATTTGCAGGTGTGTGCAGTGCACTGGTGGCAAAAAGATGAAATTAGACCTTACCTGCTAATTTTCTTTCCCATAGTTCCTCCAGTCTAGTCTAGAGAAATGGATATATGCTGGCCAACTAGCAGGTGGAGACTGAGGAAAACTTCTCAGTTTCAGTATAAATAGCCTGTGCCCACTGGACTAATCCAGTATTGAGCCTTCACCAAGCAGAAAGCATCACCAGAGTCCAGGGAACCATCCCCAACTCCACCCGAAGAGCCAAGGGCAGCAATTGCGGTTGACAGAAACCCGGGAGCCTTTTGCACTGGCTCAAAGTTCATATCATTTCAAACATTTATTTATTTCATTTATTCTTATCTATTTCCTTCTTTTCCTCATCAAACTATGACCCTAGACTAGAAATCGAGAAAGACACACACACACTTTGTGGATAGTTACCCCAGTTATGTCCAAGTTATAGTTCCTGTTCATTGTAAATACAATGCAGCCTGACTGCCTTGTATATGGTTCTGTTATATGTAAACCTCACTGATTTGAATAGCGCGGTATAGAAGAGAACGTAAATAAATAAATAAAAATAAAATAAGTGGATATGGCACCACACGCAGCAAACAGACCAAGGAGTCCTGGAATGGACTGAAGGAACTACAGGAAAATAAATTAGCAGGTAAGGTCTAAATTTTACCTTCCAGGACGTCCCTCCAATCCAGTCCAGACAAATGGGACATAGAGCAGTACTAACAACAGGTGGGACCAGAGATCCCTGTGCGCAGCACTGTCACCCCAAAACACATGTCTTGTCTGGACTGCAGATCCAGACGATAATGTTGAGTAAAGGAATGAAGAGACGACCAGGTCGCCGCTCTGCAAATGTCCAGAGGGACCCTCCCCACCTCAGCCCAGGAAGAAGCCCTAGTTGAATGGGGAGCCCTAGTAGAATGGGTTCATAAATCCAGCAGAACCTGCCGCTCCTTTAGGACATAGGCCGAGGCAATGGACAACTTTGAAGCAGCCTACCCTTTCCAGAGTCCCCTGTAAAGAACAAAGAACCACTCTGACCAGCGAAAAGGCTGCGTGATTTTCAAATAGCACTTCAAAACCCTGCGCACGTCAAATTTATGCAGTTGAGCTCAGTCCGCCGAGCCTAGCTGGCCGGCAAAGGATAGCAGCATCAAAGACTGGCTGAGATGAAAGTCTAAGACCACTTGGGCAAAAAGGACAGCACAGGATACAGAACCACCTTTTCCTTGGAAATGGCCAACTAGGGCTCCTTACTGGACAGGGCTTGCAGTTCAGAAATGCACCTTGCCAAACAGATAGCTACTAGGAACATAACCTTCAGTGTGAGATCCTTGTGTGAGGCCACCCCCAGCAGTTCGAAGGGGGGACCCCCAGTACTGCAAGGACAAGATTGAGATCCCACACTGGGACCAGCAGCCGGGTAGGCAGCCACAGATGTTTCATGCCCCGCAAAGAGTGAACAATATCGACATAGGCTTCCAGGGGAACTCCCTGGACCTTGCCCCAATAGCAGGCCAGGGCCACCACCTGAACCCTCAGGGTATCTAGCACCAGGCCCTTGACCAAACCCACCTGGAGGAACCCCAGAATAATGAACACCATGGCCTTCAAAGGGCTACATGTCCTTATCCTCGCACCAGGCCTCAAAGAGGCAACAATCCTGGATATAAGCCAGGGTAGTAGAACGCCAACGCGCCACAGGGGTTTGGCCACCAAAAGATACAGCAGATTGGCATACCAAGGCCGAAGCGGCCAGTCTGTAGCCATCAGTAAAACCTGCCCCAAATGGGCTTCGATGCAGCAGAGAACCTGCCCTATCAGTGCCCAGGACAGGAACATGTATAGCAGTCCCGAATGGGGCCCTGGCTGTATGAGAGCAGAGGCCCTCTGCCATCAGGGATCACCTCAGACTGAAGTAGGTGCTTTGGCATTGTGCGTTTGGGCCATCAAATCCATCACCGGCCTGCCCCAATGCACTATCAGGGACTGGAAGACTTCCTCAAAGAGTGACCACTCCCATGGATCCAGGGTGTGGTGACTCAGATAATCTGCCTGCATGTTCGCCACCCCGACAATATGTATCTTTACCTTTATTAGGAACATTTGATATACCGCCTATTACCGAAGTGTTAAGGCGGTGTACAACAAAGGTTAGGGCTGCAGGAAAAATATAGAAAGAAGGGAACGCCATTGAATTGATAGGAAAGTAATTAGAGAGAAAAGGAAGACAGACAGTAAAGGACAGATGACAACAAAGCGAAAACACTGGTGGTAAAAAACACAGGAAGGGAATGGGTGGACCAAGGAGGGAGGGAGGGATTATGATGAAGGACAGGATACCTGGGCCATTGGGCGGTTGCTGACAGAGAGTGTATTTGACAGATTATGGGTGGTTGGGGGGGGGGGAGGAGGTCAAAAGCCTGACAGAAAAGATAGGTCTGCTGAAAGCGTGAATAGGTGCGTTTCGGCCCACTGGAGCAACGGGAGGACTTCCACTTCTACCTGTGAGCTCCAAGTGCTGCCCTGGTGATTGATGTAGAAACAGACAGGTGCGCCAAGACGGTGATAGGTCGACAAACTTTATTAAACAACCCCAACCTACCACTTTCTTGGCGCACCCGTCTTTGTTGTTTCTGCTATTGTCTATAGGTGTCTGTGCTCTCTTTTGGACACCGCCCCCCCTCCCCGGCAATAGATGTAGGCCACTGTGGTGGCACTGCCAGAGAGGACTCACACTGTTCTGTGGTGTACTAAGTGGAAAATGGCTTCCAGCACCAACTGAACTGCCCTTGTTTCCAGCTGATTGTTCGGCTACAGGCTCTCCTCAGGGGACCAGAGCCACTGAGCAACTTGAGTTTGCCAGTATCTTCCCCAACCCAGGAGACTTGCATCTGTCATGACCACCATCCAGCGAGGGGTCTTCCAGAGGTATCCCCGCCACCAGATTGCTGGGGCCAGCTACCAATGTAGACTAGAATGAGCTGCCTGCGAGGGAGAGGTGCGCTTCCATGGAGTAACAGAGTGGCGACCAGTGGGCCAAGAAGTGGGCCTGTAAGGGGCACATATGCAGGCATGCCCAAGGTACCAATTCTAATGAGGCCACCATAGACCCCAGGACCTGGAAGTAATCCCAGGCTCAGGTCGACAGGGCCCAGCAGAGCCCCTGAATCTGAGTCTGTAGCTTCACTATTTTCCCCTCTGAGAGCAATACTCTGCCCCTGAGGGTGTCGAAGCAGGCACCTAGATACTCTGACTGTGGGAGCTGGAGTCGGCTCTTGTAGGCACCGCACCATGGCGTCCATAGCCATCTGGCTCTCCTCATGGGACTTTCCGCAGATCAGCAAGTTGTCAAGATACGGGTGAACCAACTCCCCTTATTTGTGGGGATAGGCTGCCACCACTACCATTATATCTTGATAAAGACTCGCGGCACCATGGCCAACCCAAAGGCAAGAGCCTGAAATTGAAAACGCCCCATGGACACAGCAAAGCGGAGGAACCGCCGATGTTGTGGCTACACCGGGATATGTAAATAGTGGCAGTATGCGAGGGCAAGTTTCTTACCTCCCTCGACCACAGAGAAGTCTATCACCAACCACAAGATTTCCATGTGGAATCGAGGAACGCTGATGGCCTTGACTCCCTTCAGGTCCAGGGTTGGGCACCATAACCCCTCCTTCTTTGGCACCACAAAGTAGATAAAGTAATAGCCTAGGCCCCCACTCAGTCCGAGGGACCAGGGCGACCGCCTCAAGTTCCAACAACCGCTCAATTGTCTCCTGTACAGCCCTGACTTTGTGGGCAGAGTTGCACAGGGAAAACGAAGACGTCTGCTAGGGGCTGATCAAATTCGAGAGAGTCCCTTGCAAATGACCTCCAAGACCCAAGCGTTTGGGCTCAGGCAGGGAGGAAGCACTGTAGGCAGCTGCCCACTGGCTGAACCCTAGCCGGAGTCCCTGCATCATCATTGTGCAGGTTTAGCTGGGGACGAGGCTGCGGGGCCAAAGCCCCGACTGCCCCAGGATCCTCCTCGAAAGGATGTCCCTTGTTGGAAGAAGTGCATCCTTTGGGGGTTACTGCCATGGATGGAGAAAAATCCTCGTGCATGATCTCCCCAGCCATGGCTCTGGCCTCCTCTCGCTGCCTTGGGCTTATCTTCCAGCAAGCGGGAAACCTTGGTCTCTCCAAGCAACCTCACCAATTTATTGAGGTGGTCGCCAAATAGCTAAGTACCCCCAAAGGGTAATCAAGAAAGCTTTGTTTTGGATGTCACATCTGCTGACCAGTGGCACAGCCACAAGAGATGACTGGCTGCCACCACCGAGGCCATGCTCCTGGCGGAAACCCGTGGGAGATCATATAGGAAGTCGGCCAGGAAAATGGGTCCTAATTCCGGTCTGGCAGTGGTGGAACGGCTCGAACCTCCCGCAGCCATCAGATTCATGGAATCTGGGACCAGCGAAGGCAGACCTGGGCCACATAAGCTCCACAGATGGCCCCTTGCAGACCCAAGGCGGAGACCTCGAAGCAGCACCTCCAGACACCAGTCTAGCGAATCCTTTAAGGCCGCACCGCCTTCCAAAGAGATTGTGGTCTTCTGGGTGACGGCCATCACCAGAGCATCCATCTTAGGGAGGCGTAACTGCTCCTTTTCCTCCAGCAGGATGGGATAAAGCCGAGCCATGCTCCATCCCACCCACAGCCCTGCGTCCGGAGTCTTCCACTCTTCTTCTATGAACTGGGAGGGATTTGAGGGTCTGCAGATACCCTCCATTAGAGGGTCCTCCTCTGGGTCTAGGCCCAGACTTGGGCCCACCACCCCAGGTTCTGTGATATGCAGGGCTGCTAAATCTTCAAGATCAGAAACAATATGTCAGCCGGAACTCTACAGTACCTGCTCTGCATAAAATTAAACAGACCTAAGAGACAGAACACCAGAGAAACTATACCAATTCCCAGCTCATACACCAAAGCTAACGACTACAAACGAAGGGGGCTCTCTCACTAGCAGCACCCACCATCTGGAACCCACTGCCAGAGAAAGCAAGGACACCAAGGACTTCAGGAAACAACTCAAAACCTTCCTTTTCACTCACCACTTCAGAGATGACACTTACTCCTCCCCTCATAACACATGCCAATACAAAAACTGTACCTGTGTACAGATGTTTAAATGTAAATAAATTATGCTCCAGAGCATCTCCCGCATGTCTCCCCCAACCCATGTTTACAACATGAGCTCTCTGTACTTGTTTTGAGTTGTATTATAAACCGCTTTATTTTTAAGATAAAGCGGCATAAAAAAACTTGTTAAATAAAGTCAGTCCGGGAACTCGTCATGGTGGAAAATTCCCGGGAGCTCCCCCTCTTCAAGCTCCTCTAGAGCCTGGTCCAAATATGAGAGAGTCTTCCCATTGCCACCAGGAACCCCTGAGAGGTTAAGGAGCACACTTCTGGTTCCTTATCCAGACATTCCTTGAGCGTTTCCCAGCAGGAGCGCTCCTGCCATTGGGCAAGGGGGGGGGGGCGTCAGTATAAACTCCCCCTTTCTGCTCCATTTCATCAGAAAGGCCTGATGCAGGAGCACGAATTTGGGCGAAAAGGTGGCTGAGCCAGTACCTGCTACAGCTACTGGTGTAACTAGGGTCTGTCCCCTATGAAAAGGGCTGGAATCTTGCAAGTCCAGAAACCGTGCCATAAAATCCAGCATGGTGGGGTTTCCTGCCAAATCACAGTCCCACCGGACACACCCACAGCTTCCTCACCATCAGAGGAAAGTCCCTCGCCTGCCTCGGGCCCCCCTCCTGGGCCCTCCTAACTCCACCGCAGCAATCCAGTCAGTCTTTCAGCAGCCACAAAAAAGCCCAAGCTCAGACAAATGGGCTCTGCGGCTGCTGCACGGAGCACACCGGGCCCTGTCCATGCAGTCACTTGTGCACGGAAGTCCTCCACTCCAACAAAAGAAAAGGCCTGGGGCCGAAGGACTTACCCGAGCTGCCCATCTCCGCTGGAGGCTACATGTCTGCCCCCCAGGAAGTGTTGTGTGTCCTTCTCTGAGCTGCTCCTGCTCTGTATTTCATTTCTCTTTTGGGATTTTTTTTTTTTTGCTAAACTTTACCGGCCACAGTGCATACAGGCAGGACAAGCAGCACTGCTACCACCTCTGGCCCTCTCCCAAATGTTGGGGAGAGAGAAAGGAGGGAGCAAAAGAGGAGCTAGTGGGGGAGGGACCTAGGACCCCCGGGTTCTGCACTCTTTAATCAACTGTAGGCCAAAACCACAAGGCTCTACGTTTCATAGGCTATGCACACCACCTGCTTGGAGACGGAGGAATATTGGGTCAGTCCACTGGCCACAGGCTATTTATACTGAAACTGAGACATTTTCCTCAGTCTCTAGCTTCTGATTGGCGAGCATATACCTATTTGTCTGGGCTGGACTGGACTGGAGGGACACCCTGGAAGGTATCAGGTTTGCGCTGTTGTACCCAACTCGATTACAGATTGAACACCACAATCAACAGAGTTTCTTCACATCTCCCGCAGAAACTCAATCCTTTTTAAGCGAACTGCCTGCATGACCTTTGTAAGCAAACTGCTTGCTTGATGAGAACCTTCCTGCTTCATAGTCCAGCAAATTTATGCAAAGGTGACAAGGGCCTGTATTACACTGCTCACACTATTTAAATACAGACTCTGGGGCCAAACCTTATGGAAGCAGAAGACTACTTACAAGCATTACCTGATGGTATTGAGAAGGGGGCATCTCGGATGTGATTGACTTATTGCTGCAGTCTGGTGGGTCTCTGGGCTATCGGGCAGACAGGTGATTATTCAAAAACTGTGGAATGTTTTCAAGTAAATTAACATCTATTCAACGTGGCTGCCTACATAGCTTTGAAAAAAGAACAGGCCACGTTCATGACATGGGCCAGACAAAGTGCGATCCCACAAGATCCTTAAAGAATTAAAACATGGATAATAAAAGGGGCTTGCTATTTGGTCAGTTGGAATTTGAGTAACGACCATGTGACAAACAAGTATGTGAGTGGACCAATGTGTGATTAGCCGCTTCTCCCATATAGATATGACATTAAGCAAGTCCATGGGGAGGGGTGGGATCACTGCTCCAAGAAATTAAGCTATGCCTGTGTGTAAGGATGTGTAGCAAAACAAGGTTTGTACTATTGTTTATTGCTATATTTGTGCAAATGAACAAAAATAAAGTTTAAAAAAAAATCCTTCATAAAATTACCTTCCACACTGCCCTTTCTAAAACTTTCTTCAAGTACTGGAGATGTAACACCCGAGACAGAGGTGCATTCACCATGTGACTAACCCATTCCACTAGACCCCCCTTTTGACAACCAGCTAATTGAGGGACAAGGATCTAGCTCACACGATTTGGTAGAATATTTTCTATTTTCCTAATCAGAAGCGTAAGATGTTGGACCTCTTACAATGGGAAATAATTCCTTAGGCTTATTTAAAGCCATTTTAATATTTTTGGCGAAATACCATTTTCTTGGGCAATTTAATAGGACTTTGGAAAATTTAAACGGGAAGTATTTTGCATTTAGTTTGCCGTGGCACACTGGTGTACCTTCAGAGCAGATTTTTATGCTTGGGGAGGTGGGGGGGGGGGGAGTCGCCACTGCCTGACGCTGTCACGTGCACCACCTTGGCAGGGTAATAGACCAAGGTAGGTTGGGCACAAGAATATACAAGGTTGAGTTTGGCAAGTGTTTCACAGGGCCCAGGGAATTTTAGCCTGGTAGCCTCCTTGTTACCAAATCTCAAAGAACACAAAGGTCCGAGTGGAGGGAAAACAAAGGCCTTTATTTCCCCTTCTTGCAAAGGTTCAAACGCTTGGGCAATAACATCAACACAAGTGTCCTTACTTCAGGTTAGAAGAAAAAGTAAAACATGAGTTTAAAGCAAAACTGTTATCTTCACAGAGTGGTGTACAAGAACATTTTCTATTCCACAAGTTATAGCTTATACGCTAGGCAAGGACTCCAGGCTTCCTGTCATACAGTAATTACAGTCCATTTCTGTATCTGAAAGCTCTTTAGCAAATTCCACTTGCATCGGTTCCAATTCGGAAGCCTCTGAAACTGAGTCAGTAGTTTCTGGCAAATTGTAGTCAGGCTTCTGATATAACTTTTGTATGACCTCCCAATGCTCAGGGTTAAGAGTAGGGCATCGGTCCTGTGCTCTCCTATACTGGGAACAGTACTCCCTCTGCAAGGATTTTACATTAGCTTCATGCAAACCTTTCTCATTAAAAAGTCTCTTATTTGATAAACGTTTCTTGTACGTTGTATCATAGGCAGTTTTATATGGACAGTATTCCTCTGCTCCCTGTCCTCCCCATATACCAGCAGTCTGAAACCTGCTTCGAGTAAAATAAGGGTTACCTTTTATCTTTGGCTTTTCTACTCCAGGTGAGGGTTGAGGCCTGCCTCGGCTGGGATTCGGACTTGCTTGAGCAATAGGCCTTAGGTTCTCCAGCCGTCCTTCAGTTGGCTTTATACTGCAGTCACAGCAATGCCTTCGCCTCTCTGGACGAAGAGCACTCACTCTTGATGGAGCTGTCTCTCCTTCCCTTCGGTTGCTCCTCTCTTCATGCCACAGCGGCTGCTGCTGCCTTCTGCCAAACTCCTGTCCAAGGGCTACAGCCCTTCCTTTCCCAGAACTGGCTGCTTCTTCTGCTGGTCCTGCCTCTTCTCCTGGTCCTGCTTCTCCTGCTGGTCCTGCCTCTTCTGCTGGAGCTGCTTCTTCTGCTGGAGCTGCTTCTTTTGCTGGAGCTGCTTCTCTCCCTCTCCAGTCTTCCAGACTCTCTTTAAGAGGTACTCCTCTCTTCCTTGATTGGAGGCTGGCTGGCATTACCTCACGACCTATGGGGCATGGTTCCTCAGTCTCTCGGAGGTCCCTCTTGCTCCCTCTATCTGGTTCCTCGAAATATTGCAGCTTGTGCCCGACTTTTTCTGTGTTTAAAACATTTTCTTCTGTTCCCCGAGGGTCTGCTGCGTGACAACGCTCAGCTAGTTCTGCTCTTAGCATTTTGCAGCATTGAGACACCCCAGTGGTAGCTCAAATGTGTAGGAGCTCCTTTCTGGCCACATGTGTAATCATACATGCTTCTCTCCATCTAGATATCACATGAATCCTAGAGTGTGGGAATTAACAGGCAGCATGTACACACATGCACACAGCACCTCCTCTTCTTCCTCATCCTGAGCCTCCTCAGAGTCCTTCCAGCATCTGGTAGATTTTTCAGTGCTTCCCTAGCTTTTCTTTTGGCAATGTGGGTCCTCTCCCATATCCACACTGCCTGCTGCGCCAAAGTTGATGCGACGCACACATTTTTGAAAACGTAGGTGTGCCTTGAACTTGGAAAGATTGGGGAATACTGTAGAACAAAGCAGAACAATCTTCAGAGGCTGCAGGTCCTTCATCCTTGCCTTCTTGTGTTCCAGAGGTGGACACTTCTGAGGAGCCAGCTTAGATGTCTGAGAGACCACCTTCTTAGATATTTTTTCTGGTTCCTTCTCTTCCAAATTCTCTTCAGCCCCTATTATCAATTAGATCCCAATTTTAGCTCTGTGGTCAGATGTGCCTCCCCATTGGGGTCTGGTGTCAGTCTTGAGGAGGAGTTCGCCCCCTTCCTCTTTCACTGCCTGAAGTTTGGAGTTCTGCAAGGTGCTGGATGGACGAAGAGGAGAGAGGGCGTCTTGGTGGTTTCACCTTCTAAAGTATCAACCATCTCAAATGAGTATGCGAGGGTGGGAGGAGAATAGTGAAGGAAATCCTTTTGAGGACATCTTCCATCCAAAAAAGTAATGATCCATGAACCAGATTGGAGGTGCTGCTGGGCAAAAAGATGAATACCCCCAATCAAAAATCCTTTTACTACAAGAATTTGGACCTCTAGCTCTGCCTGGGACTCCTGGTTCTATATGAAGTCTCCTACCTCACAAGGGACCAAACACCTTCCCCCATCTTTTAGTGTGTGTAAATTCCCCCTCCTAGAGATGACTCCATACCCTCACGTGTACAGATATCTGCTGGGGTTGGAGAGAAAAGAAATGAGATAAAAAACAGAGGTATGTTAATCGTGGAAATAAAGCATAGCAGTTGTACTTGAAGGAGCAAATATTGGATTGTGGGGGTGTTATATGTGGCAGAAATTCTGATGTTTATTTGATTCCTGAAGCCAGAAAGGAGAAGTAGGTGACAGAGGAAGACCATGGGCTGTTTTAATCTGCTGGAACAAACTTGAAACCAGTTCTTCCAAAAGGCAAAATTTTATTCAGAGTATAAACACAACAAGCTTCCAGCAAGACCTGCAGTACTCTGCCTAGTTCCTTACAGCTCCACCTCGCTCTTTGGCACAAAGCAACTAAACTCTGATGGCTGAAAGGGAGAACTATTAACACCACATTAACCAGCTTGCGGGTTTAGTAATCCCTAAGCAAGGAAGTGGTGTCAAAGGGGAATAAAGAGAAAAAGGAGATAGTGATGCTTTTTGGAGAGATTGGGTGGAGGGGGGGAGAAAGAAAGAAAACTGGGAAGGGCAGAGAGGGCTATGGTTCTTGCTGGGGGCTATGACCTGGGCATTAAATACAGTCCCTATAAAAGGTCACATGAGTATAGCAATTAAAGGGCATGTATACTTACTTCAAAACAGTTGATATCAGTGATCACCCGCAGCTGAAGCAGTAATAAAGATCTTGCATGAGTCACTGCTCTGTTTTCAGCATTATTATTCCATAACAGTACATGCCTGTAAGAGAGACCGCTTGTTAGGACAGAAAAAATTAGTCTGGCTCAAAATACTAACAGAATTCTGCAAATTACTTAAGAAAAAACTTGGGAATTATAGTTGACAGCAAGGTGGAAATAAGTCAAACAGCAGACACAGAAGCCAGACAAACACCGTATTCTGTGGAATGCTTTGAATGTGAGGTACAACTGAAGGGTAAACTAAAATAAATTAAATTTTGTTTAATGATTTTTTTCCACAAATCTGTTACGTGTCTTTTCGCTGCAGTCCAAGGCAAGTTACAAAAAAAAAATAAATAAATTACACCCCACACCTATACACATTTCAACAACATGACAATACAAAAATACATGGAGTATACAATTCAGTTAAAAGGTTTTCTCAAATAAATGTGCTTTCAACTTCTTACGAAGTCATACACAATTCAAGCATCAAGATTTTCCAAAGGGAAGGCACAAAGTGAAAATGCTCTTGCATGCACAACACGAAGCCTACCCATGTCACTGGTGGAAGGGCACTATTACTCCTGGGGGAATTCTGTGCAAATGCACAACGCAGAATTCTGCATTTGCTATTCTGAATTCTGCAAAGGCACCGTATCGGCGATTCTCCTCTACCTCAATCCCCTGCCCTGAATCACACAACAGTCGGAAGTGGCAAATGGCTGCACATCGGGATGTGTCCCCTCTGCCATTCTGGGCCTAACTGTTCATTTCAACCATACAACAGTATGAAGGCCCGTGTGGTTCAATTGAGCAGTTGGGCCTAGGACAGCAGAGGAGAAGAACACAGTCCAATTGCAGCACTTTGCGGCTTGCCTTGAGGCAGGTTTTCAGGGCAAATAAAGCTATTGCTGTTAATCTCAAGCCAACAAGGTAACTGCCCTCTATCTTCAGGTCGGCCAAAGCTGCCGCTGCTCATCAGGACCCCAGAGTCCATCAGGGCATGGGCTGGTTCTCGCATGGTTGTTCAGCTAGATGCCGCTCGGCTTGCTTGCTGACCGCTGTATTCCACATGCCGGGCTTCATCCTGCTCTGAACCAGGACACTGCTTACTTTTACTCCTTACTCTTTTCTTTGCTGGCACTGTTACAATGCTAGACATGACTCAGGCCTACTATTTTCTGCTTCGAACTTCATCAGACAGGATATATTGTGTAATTGTTTTAGGCGTCTAATTTAAAGTAAAACAAATTTTGCTGCCTTTCACAATGCCACACTTAACAGATTTGAAAATAACTTAGATTTTGCTGTTTGTGGGCACACAGACTCTTCTTGTTCTCATTTTTTCTCTGGAAAATTTGATAATAAAGTATAATTTGTAATGAGCATTTTAATATGCATGTGGGGAAAAAAGTAGCCTTTTGATGGGGAAATTTTGCACAAAAGAATTACTATAAAAGCATGCAAAATTTTAAAATACCATGCACAGAATCTTAAACAAAACAAGTTAACAAAGAATTCCACCAGGAGTAGAGCAGATTTTGGTATCATCCACAAAGAGGCAAACCTCAACCAACAGCCCTTTGGTAATATCACAAAACTGTTAAAAAGAGTAGGACCAAGGACAGATTCTGTGGCACACCATTAGTAATGGACCCAGTAAAAACCGTGGAGGCAAGGAAGGAACTGTTTATACCACCTTTATTTCATAAAGCCAGGCCCGACACAGGCCGTGTTTCGTTTATGCCTTCATCAGGGGCTTTGGCTATATGATTTTCCTGCCACACTGCAATGACGGGTATTTATGCCAGAACTGGCAAAGCACAAATTTTGCCGTTGCTTTCTCGTCCGACTTTACCCGCAATAGTATACTAATATCAAAGTCTTAAAAAAGGTTTCCGCAATTATACCGGAACGTCTCCGCACTGCTCCTTTCTTTCTGCAAGTGAAGGAGCAGTGCGGAGACGTTCCGGTATAATTGCCCCTGATGAAGGCATAAACGAAACACGGCCTGTGTCGGGCCTGGCTTTATGAAATAAAGGTGGTATAAACAGTTCCTTCCTTGCCTCCACGGTTTTTACTGGGTCTGCTGTTGGTACGTGGATTGTGCTTTTCTGTTGGACACCATTAGTAATGGCCTTCTCCTCAAGAGTGAGCTCCATTTATTTGGACCCTTTGTTGTCTCCCACTCAACCAGTTTCTAACCCAGTAGTCACTTTAGGGCCCATCCCTAGGATTCATAGTTTATTTATAAGTCACTCATTAGAAACTGTGTCAAAGACTTTACTGAAATCTAAGGCTATCACATCAGCTGCAAGCATGATCTCTGTGGCCTGTCAATTTTATGAGTGTAGTAAGGCACTAAACAGCCAGCAAAGGCTTGATGTCCTATATTATAAACCCAACAATAAAGCACTATTACCACGTGTTGATAGAAGCAACCCAGTCCAAAGCGTGGCAATTTCAAAAACACACTTATAGTCAGGGGTAATAAGAGCCAAGGTATTGCATTTATGTTTTTCCCTTGTTCCCAAAGGGCTCACAATCTGTGTTTTGTACCTGAGACAATGCAGGGTTAAAAGGCTTGCCAATGCAATAAGGAGCACCTAAGGGACTAGAAACCCCAGTCCTTCCGGCCCAAGGTTGCTGTCCTCTAGCAGGATTCAAACCCCTGGCTCTCCGGCCTGAAGTAACTTGCCCCAACCACTAGGCTCTTATTACCCCTGATTGGTGAATCCTTAAATAAAGTGTGTTTTTGAAATTACCTCTCTTATAAACCAACAGTAACACTATATATATATATAACATCCTCTCCAACTCGTAACCAGTATAGCTGTGTGAGTAAAGGTATTCTGTAATCAAAATTTGGTTTCCTAAGAAGCAGTCTAGGGGCAGACTTCTGAACCAATTGTAGAGCTCTGAAGGAAGTGGCAAGCAAACTCCTTTAGATCATGGAGAAATTTACATACTTGATCATTTTCTCTTTGAATTCTGCTAGACTAGTCCAGAATAGTGGGTTATGCTCCCCAGCCAGCAGGTGGAGGCAGACTTGGTCAACTTTCACTGAAGTCATCACAAATATCTACTGGTGCTGCAATAAGAGAAGCCAGTTATGATGCTTCCCAAGCAAAAAGCAAAATTGAACACTATGACCTTCAAGAAGCGTGAGGTGCCATGGCCAAGCCAAAGTCTGAAACTAGAAGTAGCAGCCTAGGACACAGAAGAGGAGGAACTGCTGATGCTGCTCCCAGATAGGAATATGGACGTACACTTCGGAAAGAGCCAAGGAGGTAAGGAACTCCCCTTGCCACACTTATTGGCCTAATAGTTTCCATACACAAGTGGAGCATTTGAAGTTTGGCATTCATCACCTTTAGGTCCAGAATGGGCCAGGAGGACCCTCCTTTCTTGGGTACCACGAAGCAGATGGAATAGCATCCCTGACCTTGCTATGTGGCGGGCATGCATACAACAGCTTACAACTGCAGGAGACACTGCAGAATATCATTGATTGCCACTCTCTTGAGCAGGAAGCCTCAGGGAGATTTCACAAAGGCATCTTGAAGAGGCTCTATAAACTCTACTGAATACCCATGACTTAGGACCTGAAAGACTCCTTGATCTGATGTGATATGGGCCTATTTCTTTTTTTTTTTTAATATTTTATTTTCAACACAACAATTACTCATATCCAACATAATTTACAAACCCTTTACATTTCAACCTTCTATACAGATAAACATCTTACAACTTCCCCACATGCTTTGTTGTGCACTTTTTCCATTTACCATACAGTCAAACCCCCCTCCCCCCGGATCCCTCCTACGCACTCTCTCACACCATCAGTCTGCCACTTTGTTTTCCAACAATGATGTCCACTTTATATATTTCCCCCACACTATTAGGAACTTTTTTTGTCTAGCCCTCTTTAGTGCTGTTAGCTTGCTCATCAAATAAATCTGTGCCAATGATCCCTTGTATTCTGCCATTCTGGGAACCTCTTCCTGCTTCCATTTCCTGGCCAACAAGACTCTCAGGGCCACACCCCCCAAATCCACAAAGATACCCTCCACCTTATTCAAATGTGGGGGACTGTACGCCCAGCAAAGCTGTCTCCGGCTGTACATCAATTTCTTTCCCCAGAATCGTCCCCAGCAGCCCTAACACTTTCACCAACAGTTTGTTCACCTCCCCACACTGCCACCAGATATGCAAGTGCGTGCCTCGCCCCCCACAATTCCTCCAGCAATTCTCTGATACCTGACCATAAATCTTATGTAATCTAAATGGGAGTCAGATGCCATCTGTAAAGCACCTTATAATTATTCTCAATTAAATTTGTAGCGAGAATACCTTTATATCTACTCACATATATATGTTCCCACATTGACTCCTCCCACTGCACCCCCAATTCTGCCTCCCAGGACTTCTGATAAAGCACAGTTACTTACCTGTAACAGGTGATCTCTGGGAACAGCAGGAATTAGTCTTCACATAAGGGTATCGTCGGTACCGACGGAGCCTGCGCGGGAAAGCTCCCCAGCGTCCAAAAGGAAAGCTTTTGGGAGCACCCCACAGCGCCTGCGCTCTGCCTTCCCGCCTTTCCCAACCATCTCTCTCCAGTTTGAGTTTTAAAGCTGAGACAAAGAGAGAGAGAGAGAGAGGAAAGGAAAGATAGATAGATACACAACTCCTAGGGGAGATAGGAGGGTTGTGAAGACTAATTCATGCTGTTCCCAGAGATCACCTGTTACAGGTAAGTAACTGTGCTATCTCCAGGAACAAGCAGGAATGAGTCTTCACATATGGGGACTCCCCAGCTAGAGATGCCTGGGAGATCACCCAGATTGTGAGTCCATCTCCACCTATGAATCTCAGGCATCCAGTCAGGGATGGAGGGCAGGAGTTGATTAGGTATGGAACAGGTGTTTGAGAACAGCCTGACCAAACAAGGCATCCCGGCGGGAATCCTTGTCCAAGCAGTAATGGGCTGTGAAGGTATGAACCGAGGCCCAGGTGGCTGCTCGACAGATTTGGTCGATGGACACAGAGTTTAGATGAGCCATAGAGGCTGCCATGGCCCTCACATTGTGAGCTGTGACATGGCTTTCCAGAGAAAGGTTCTTACTCTGGTAGGCGAAGGAAATACACTGAGCAATCCAATTGGACAGAGAGACTGGAAGTGGGAAGGATCAAAAGCAACAAAAAGTTGAGAGGACTTTCTATGTTGCTGTGTTCTTTGTAAATAGAAAGCAAGTGCTCTTTTGCAATCCAGGGTATGAAGACTCCTCTCTGCACTTGATGCATGAGGCCCTGGAAAGAAGACAGGTAAATATACCTCCTGGTTCAGATGAAAAGGTGAGAGCACTTTAGGCATAAAGTGTGGATTAGTTCTGAGAACTACCTTGTCATGATGGAACCTTGTATAAGGAGGATTAGCCACTAGAGCTTGTAACTCACTGATACGGCGAGCTGAGGTGAGTGCAATGAGAAAAATAACCTTCCAGGAAAGGAATTTCAAGGAGGTAGTGGCTAAGAGTTCAAAGGGTGGCTTCATAAGCTGGCCAAGAACCAGATTTAAGTCCCATGCCACTGGAGGTGGTCTAATGGGAGGTTTAGTTAAAAGAAGGCCTCTCATGAACCTTGCTATAAGAGGATGAGAGGAAATAGGTTGTCCATTAAGAGGCTTCAGGGATGCTGCAATAGCACTCAAATGGACTCTGATTGAATTTGTTTTAGGGCCCGCATGGGATAAATGCAGCAAATAGTCTAGTAACGAATTCAAAGGTATTGCAGAAGGGTTAAGACCATTTTCTGCACACCAAATGGAAAACCTTTTCCATTTAACAGCATAAGAGCGTCTGGTGGAAGGCTTTCTGGAAGCATGAAGGATATCCTTCACTTGCTGAAAAAGGTGTAAATCTTGAAGGTCTAGGCCTTCAGCAACCAGGCTTTGAGATGAAGAGACTGAGGATTTGGATGCCACAGGGTTCCCTCCTCTTGGGAGAGGAGATCTGGAGCAGACCCCAGGTCCAGGGAGGGAGCTTGAGAGAGATGCAGAAGTAGAGGGTACCACACTTGGTGTGTCCAATGTGGTGCTATGAGGATCATAGATCCCTTGTCTCTCTGAAGCTTGAACAGAGTCTTGGGGATGAGGGGAATAGGTGGAAAGGCATAGAGGAAGTCTTGCCCCCAGTGAAGGAGGAAGGCATCCCTGGCCTGAACTCCCTGACATGGAATCCTGGAACAAAACCGGGGAAGTTTGGCATTCCACGGACTTGCAAATAGGTCTATGTCTGGGGTACCCCAAATCCGGAAAATCCTGGCTATCTGGTCCCCATGGAGGGACCATTCGTGTGGAAGCAGAACGCGACTGAGTCTGTCTGCCCAAGAGTTTTGAACCCCTGGAAGATACACTGCCATGAGATGGATTTGATGCTCTCTGGCGAAGGCCCACAATCTCAGAGCTTCGTTGCAAAGCGACAGAGAGCCCGTCCCCCCCCCTGCTTGTTCACATAGAACATGGCTACTTGATTGTCCATATGGATGAGGACTGTCCTGTAGCTGAGCAGGGTGCGAAATACTCTGAGAGCCAAGAAGATTGCTCTGAGCTCTAAGAGGTTGATATGGAGAAATGTCTCCTGTGGAGACCAGATGCCCTGATTGGAGAGATCTTGAAGGTTAGCTCCCCAACCCTTTGGAGAGGCATCTGTTGTAAGGGTTACTTGGGGTAGCACCTGTTGAAAGGGGGACCCCAACAACAGATTTTGAGTGCATTTCCACCAGTGGAGGGACGAAAAAACGGGACTGGAGGCTGCTATTTTGTCTGACAGGCAACCTGATGCCTGGGTCCATTGGGTGGATAGAGTCCACTGAGCTGCCCTCATGTGAAGGCGAGCATAAGGAACCACATGCACTGTGGAGGCCATGTGGCCTAAGAGTTGTAGCATCTCTCGAGCAGTTAAATGGGATTTTAACTGAATCTGGGAGGCTAACTGCACCAAGCGTAGGCAACGGGCCTGGGGAAGATAGGCTCTTGCAGTTGTAGTATCCAGTAAGGCCCCTATGAACACTAGAGACTGAGTAGGGGTGAGATGGGATTTGGGAATATTGATCACCAGTCCCAGATACTGAAGAAGATGCTTTGTGCAGGACAGGGAGGTCTGGGCCTCTAACTGGGATGGAGCTCGGATGAGCCAGTCGTACAGATATGGGAAAACGAATATACCCAGAGTGTGTAAAAATGCAGCTACCACTGCCATGCATTTTGTGAACACTCTTGGAGCAGAGGCCAGACCGAAAGGAAGCACTCTGTATTGGTAGTGCTTTCCTTGGTAAAGGAATCGAAG
This sequence comes from Ichthyophis bannanicus, assembly GCA_033557465.1. Classification (NCBI taxonomy): domain Eukaryota; kingdom Metazoa; phylum Chordata; class Amphibia; order Gymnophiona; family Ichthyophiidae; genus Ichthyophis; species Ichthyophis bannanicus. The sequence continues at coordinate 577,500,582 of CM066034.1, read as the reverse complement.
GAACCTTCTGTGTGTTGGATGGATGAGGACATGGGTGTACGCATCCTTGAGGTCTAGAGAACAAAGCCAGTCCTAACTCTGGAGGTATGGAAGGAGAGTACCCAGAGAAATCATCTTGAATTTCTCCTTGTATAGAAACTTGTTCAACTCTCTGAGATCTAGGATGGGTCTGTAGCCTCCTGTTTTCTTTGGGATGAGAAAATAGGGGGAGTAGAACCCTGTACCCTGTTGAAGAAGGGGTACTTCTTCTATTGCCCCTTTGGCAAGAAGGGTAGCAATCTCTTGACCTAGAAGGTCAAGAAGAGAAGTTGGAGAGGTGAACTGTTTCACCATGGTGTAAGGAGGAAGGTTCAAGAAATGTAGTTTGTATCCCTCCCTTATAATGGAGAGGGTCCAGTGCTCTGCTGTGATTTGTTCCCATCTGGGAGCAAAGTGAGCTAACCTTCCTGGGATGGTGAGAGGCTCTGGATGTTCTAGAGCCAGAAAAGCTAAGTTCTCTAGTGCAAAGTCAAAGGCCCTGAGGAGGCTGAGGCTGTTGGGTTGTAGCAGTCCTCGCAGCCTGAGGCTTGGCCTGTTTTGGTTGTTGCTGCTGCCTCTTTGTAGTAAAACGACCCTGAGAAGAGGCCTGACCATAACCAGAAGAAAATTTCCCTTTTTTTGGGAAAGATCCTTTCTTGAATAACCTCTTTTTGAAAGGAGTAGTAGTAGACTTTGAGAGTCTATCTAAGGCAGGGCAGGTTGCCCAGACCATCCTGTACCCAGGATTCCAAATCAGAGGCTTGTAACCAAGCTACTCTGCGTGCACCTATGGCAATAGCCGAAGCTCTACTGGCACCCTCAAAGGAATCAAAGGCTGCACGGTTGGAAAACTTGGATACATCCTGAGCATGTTTAAGCCAGGTAATATATTCTTCTCTCTTATCTTCTGACATAAAAGGAGATAAGGTGTGTAGATGATCTGTAACCTCTTTTAGAAACATCCCCATATAGAGACTATAGGAGTTGATTCTGGCTACAAGCATACTGGCCTGGAAGATTTTCCTGCCAAAAGCATCTAAGGTTCTGCATTCTCTTCCTGGAGGAGCAGAGGAGTGTCTTTTTGTACTCTTGATTTTTTTTCATAGCAGACTCTACCACAATAGAGTGGTGAGGAAGCTGAGTCGTATGAAATCCAGGACAAGGAGGAACACGATACATAGTGTCCAACCTGCGAGAAAAAGGAGAGGTGGTAAGAGGAGTTTCCCATATACCTAACATGTGGTCATAAAGAACCTCATGTATTGGTAAAATGGCTGCCTCTTTAGGAGCTTTAGGATATTGAAGAATATCCAATTTTTTGGCTCTGGGCTCAGTTTCAGAGGCTACTGCAATGGACAGGCTTCTGGCCACCTCCTTGATGAAGTCCTGGAAAGACAAGTCCTCAGGAGGAGACATTCTCCTTTTTGGAGAAGAGGGTTCCTGAGGACGGATCTCCGATGCTTCGATAGAAACCTCTGATGCATCAGATTCTTCAGAGGAATCGAATTATCGACTGTCTGGATGCTCTCGTAGAGCCCGATACGAGTACCGAGGGGTATCGACATCGGGAGTCATTGGTACCGAATCGTTACTAACAGGCATCACTGGATACCGTATCGCTGCTTTCGATGCTGATGCCGATGCAAGCGGTACTGGTATCGGAACCGGAGCTGGATCCGGAACCGGAATCGGTATCGACAACGGAGGTTGTTGCTGTACCGAGGGCGTCGCAGCTTGTATGAAGGCCATAATAACCCGCTGCATGGTCAGAATATTCTGATCCATCGACGCCACCAATGTCTGGATGTCGGTACCGGGAACCGCCGGTACCCCAGAACATTGTAACAGGTGATCGGTCGAGGCCGTGCCATCGATGTCAACCTGTGACCCCATAGATAATGCTTTGGAAGCCGGAGCCTCCCGCCGGGGTAATTTTGCCGGTGTGGATTCCTCAATAATAAGTTCAGGTACATCTCGATACTTAGAGGGAGATGTACCCTTTGAGGATCGACCGGACTTAAGTTTTGTTACCTGAGATCCATGGGATGAAGCAGCAGCTCTGGAAGACGTCGATGCCACAGAAGCTGCATCGGAGGGAAACAGGGTACTGAGCTTGGCTGCCCGATTCTGTAACCCTCTTTTAGACATCATGGAGCAGGACTCACAATCCGCGATGGAATGATCAGGACCTAAACATTTTAGACACCAGTCATGGGTGTCTGTGACAGAAATAGTGCCACTGCACTTTGTGCACTTTTTAAACCCGGAGGCGGGCTTTTCCATGAGGAAAAAGACTGTAGGCCTAGGGCCACAGGAGAAAATGCACGAAGCAGAAAGAAAAAAAAAACTTTTAAAGAAAGAATAGAGACCGGTGGTACCGGTCCTCGAGAAGGCAGACACGCGACTAAAGAAAATAAGAAATAAGAAAATAAGAAATTCTTCAGCGGTGACAGGAAACACGACCTGCTGGCTCCACGGAAAAGAAGAACTGGAGAGAGACGGTTGGGAAAGGCGGGAAGGCTGGGGAGCGTTCCCGTGCAGGCTCCGTCGGTACCGACGATACCCATATGTGAAGACTCATTCCTGCTTGTTCCTGGAGATCATTCCTTTCCCAGCTCCCTCACCATCATCCTATAAAAACTCGCCACAACCCTTCTTCTTTGACCCGTCAAAAAAAACCTTTCCACCTCTGTCAGATCTCCCTTAAGATCCGGCACAATCCTATGTTGAATATAATGGCTAAGCTGCAGATAGCCATATACATCCTTCTCATCCAGCCTATACCCCTTCACCAGTTCATCAAACCCCTTCACTTTCTTACCCTCTAACAATTGACCTATCCTTTGTAATCCACTTTGTCCCCATTTTTTAAACATATTGTTCCCTAGTGCAGGCGGGAAGTCTGGGTTCCCCCGTATAGGTAATAATCTTGAGATTCCATTCTCTCCCAACCATATCCCTCTCCATTTATTCCACACCCGTAAAGAGCTCAATACATAGAGGTTACTACCTGGGTAACCTTTTTTTGCCTTCCTCAGCAACCACACAATCTCCTATCCTCCCTTCTTCTATTCCCTCTGATTCCATCTGCACCCATTCTTTTGGTTCCTCCACATCCCATTCTACAATAGCACCCATTTGTGCTGCTTCCCAATACTTCAGCGGATTCGGCACAGCCATTCCCCCATATTCCCTCTGTTTCATCAATATCCGCGCTGCTACCCTATTTTTCTTCCCCCCTCCCACAAATTGCATAATAATCCTCTGTAGTTTCCCAATGTAGGCCCTTGAAACCCCGATAGGAAGATTCATAAAAAGATACAGCCATTTAGGCAGAGCCATCATTTTTATAGCTGATATCCTCCCCATCCATGACAATGCTTTATTACTTCCACTCCTCTAGATCCTTCCTTATCTTTTCTACCCACACATAATTCTCTTTAAACAACTCAGACTCTCGAGAGGTCAAATAAATTCCCAGATACCTAATATTATGCCGAGCCCATCTGAATTTAGATTCAGCCTTAATCCTTGCTTGCTCTTCAACTCCTGCGGAGATGTTTAATATCTCCGATTTGGTATCGTTAACCTTAAAGCCAGAATACTCCCCAAACTCCCTTAACAGCACATTTAATTCCCTTAAGGAGTCCCTTGGTTTAGTCAACATAAATAACAGATCATCCGCGAACAGAGATATCTTGCATTCCAGGTTTTACCATGTTACCCCATATATTGCCATACACTCTCTCACCTTCTGAGCTAGCGGCTCCACTGATAGCACAAATAACATCAGGGATAAGGGGCACGCCTGCCTAGTTCCTCTAAACAGCCAAACAGCCTGGAATATTCCCCGTTAATCCGAATCCGTGCCAATGGCTGTGCATAAATAGCTTTAACCCACTGCAGATGGTGTCCCTCTATCCCATTTTCTCTAGCACTTTAAACAGAAAAGGCCAGGACACGCGATCGAACACCTTTTCGGCATCAATAGCCAATAATACCATCTGCTCACCCCCCTTTCTCCCTTTCCATATCGCATATTATCTACGGTGTGGCGTCCCGGAACAAATCCCAACTGATTTTCATGTACCAATTTAGACATGAACCTGATTAGCCTATTTGCCAATACTTTAGTGAATATCTTAAAGTCCGTACCCAAGATAGATATAGGCCTGTATGACCTACATAAATTAGGATCTTTTCCCACCTTAGGTAGGACAGTAATCCCCGCCGTTCGCATAGTTTCTGGAATGGGCTCTCCTTCCTTAAAAGCATTAAATAATCTTGTCAACAGACGACTGACCACATCCCTAAAAGTCTTATGAAACTTATTCGTGAAGCCATCCATCCCCGGAGCCTTATTAGACGGGAGTCCCCTAATCACCTCCACCACTTCCCCTTCCTCTATGGGTTGGGATAGCTATTCTGTTTCCTCCCTCCTTAGCCTTGATAGATTCATCTGCAAATATTGATGCTGCTTCAGCCTATGCGCCAACAGCCAACTCGGCTTGTTACCCAATTCAAAAAACTGCTGTTTTAAGATATCCTGCGCATGCTTAATCTCTACTAACTCTAAGTCATTTAAATTCCTCTTTATCTTATTAAGTTCTTGGAACGACCCCCTCTCCCCTCCCCCTTGTACTATCACACTCTCTATTTCCCTAATCTTTTCCCTGAGGGCCTCCTTTTGCTTTTCCTTCTGTTTTTTCCACATGCACACCTATGGAGATTAAATCTCCTCTTATTACGACTTTCAAACACTCCCATAGGGTGCCAATCTTACAACCATCCCTGTCATTCACTTCCAAATATTGTTTTATTTTCTCCCTGATCTGCTGTGTTATTTCCCCATTCTCCATTAGACTCATTCAACATCCACATCCTATGTTTCCTTCCCTCCCCACCCATATCCACTTCCACCCACATGGGCGGATGGTCGGAGCATGTCCGCTCCCCAATCTCACAACCTTCCACCTTTGCCACTAAGGATTTGGATACCCATAACATATCAATCCTAGAAAAGGAGTGATGAACAGGTGAATAAGATGTAAATATTTTTTCCCTCCCCTTCAGCTCCCTCCATACATCCACCACTCCCAGATTTTTACTCAAATCCTTCAGACTGATATGGGCCTATTTCAATTAAAAAAGCCAGTGCAATCTCCCTTCCCCCCTCAAACAGCTGTATCTCAGAAGAGACCCACCAGATCTCATTGCAGGGGCTTACTAGAAACATAGAAATATGATGACAGAAAAAGACCACAGTCTATCTAGTCTGTGCTTCCATATCAACAACAGTCCCCTTTAGAGATCCCCTGAGCTTGTCCCATGCTTTTTTGAATTCAGATACTGTCCTCATCTCTACCACCTCCACTGGGAGACTATTCCACAGATCCACCACTCTTTATGTAAAGAAATATTTCTGCATATCACTCCTGAATCTATCCCCCTTCACCCTCATCCCATGTCCCCTTGTAGCAGAACTTGCTTTCAATTGAAAGAGGTTCTCCCCCTGTACATTTATGCCACGCAGGTATTTAAACATCTCAATCATATCACCTCTATCCCGCCTTTCCTCTAAGGTGTACATATTAAGATCCTTAAGTCTGTCCTCATATGCTTTATAAAGACGACCACTAACCATTTTAGTAGCCACCCTCTGTACTGACTCCATCCTGTTTATATCCTTTTGAAGGTGCGGTCTCCAGAATTGCACACTATACGCCAAATGAGGTTGCACCAAAGATTTATACAGAGGCACTATCACCTCCTTTTTTCTGCTAGCCATTCCTCTCCGTATGCACCCAAGCATCCTTCTAGCTTTTGCCGTTGCCTTTTCTACCTGTTCAGCTACTTTAAGATCATCAGACACAACCACGCCTAGGTCCCGCTCTTCTTTAGTGGACAAAAGTACCTCACCCCCTATACTATATTGCTCCCTTGGATTGCTGCAGCCCAAATGCATCACCTTTATTTATTTATTTTATTTGAACTCATTTTTATACCACTCCTTCCAGTGATCAGCAGCGGTTCACATTTAACATTTAACTCTGCAAAGTTAGCAGTTACATATTAATCACCTTACATTTTTTAACATTAAATCCCAGCTGCCAAATTCTAGACCATTCTTCAAGCTTAGCTAGATCCCTCTTCATAGTAACATAGTAAATTACGGCAGATAAAGACCAGTATGGTCCATCTAGTCTGCCCAGTAAGATGGCAAGAGTAGGTACACCTGCCGCTCTGTGCAGGCCACCCCTCACCATGTCTTTGTTTAGGGGTGAACCCACCGCTCTGTGTAGGACACCCCTATTAGTTGAGAAATTAGATAAGTTTATTTTGATTTTACCCTGTTGCTGTAAAGGGATCCACTGTGTCTGTCCCATGCCATTTTGAATTATGTCACTGTATTTGCCCCCACCACTTCCATCAGGAGGGCATTCCAAGCATCCACTTTTCAGTGAAAAAGTATTTCCTGACATTGCCTTTCAATTTACCCCCTTGCAGCTTCATGTTATGCCCTCTAGTTTTACAGCTTCCCCGTCTTTGGAAGAGGTTTGTTTGTTCATTATTTCTCTTTAAGTATTTAAAGGTCTAAATCATATCTCCCCTATCCCTCCTCTCCTCCAGAGTGTACATATTTACGTCTTCAAATCTCTTCTCATAAGGCTCCTGACACAGGCTCCAAATCATTTTGGTCGCCTTCCTCTGAACTGTTTCGAGTCTTTTTACATCCTTTGCAAGATATGGTCTCCAAAACTGAACACAGTTTTCTAAGTGAGGCCTCACCAGCGACTTAAACAGTGGCATTAGTACCTCTTCCTTTCTGCTGGTAATAACTCTTTGTATGCAACCCAACATCCTCCTGGCTTTTGCCACCGCCTTGTCGCACTGTTTTGCCACCTTGAGATTCTCAGAAATAATCACACCAAGGTCCTTCTCCTGGGTCCATGCACACCAACCTCTCACCCCCTATCGTGTACATTTCCCTTGGATTTCTGCTTCCCAAGTGCATGACACTGCACTTTTTCGCATTAAATCGTAGTTGCCAAGCATTAGACCATTCTTCCAGCTTTTGTAGATCTTTCCTCATGTTATCCACTCCCTCAGGGGAGTCCACTCTGTTTTAAATTTTCGTGTCATCTGCAAAAAGAAACTTTTCCATTCAGTCCTTCAGCAATATCACTCACAAATACATTGAACAGTGCCAGGCCCAGGACCGAACCTTGGGGCACCCCGAAATAACCCTCCTTTCATCCGAATGAGCTCCATTTACCATCACCTTCTGTCATCTGTCAGTCAACCAATTTCTGATCCAGTTCACCACCTTGGGACCCACCCCCAAACTACTGAGTTTATTGATAAACCTCCTATTTATTATTTATTTATTTAACATCTCTTCTATACCGCGCTATTAAAATCAGCGCGGTGTACATCGAACAAAATATACTGCAATGCATACAGGTAACATTGAGTTTACAGAGAACAAGGGAATATATAACATGGAATAACAGGGATAACTATGTACAATCAACATTATACTATGAGGTACAGTATCAAAGGCTTTGCTGAAATCCAGGTAGATGACATCCATCGCATGCCCCTGATCTAGTTCTCTGGTCACCCAGTCAAAGAACTCAATCAGATTTGTTTGGCAAGATCATCCTTCAATAAACCATGTTGCCTTGGATCATGCAACCTGTTGGTTTTGAGAAAGTCCACTATTCGCTCTTTCAGGAGCGCCTCCATTACTTTTCCCGCCACCGAGGTAAGTCTCACGGGCCTGTAGTTTGTCACTTCTTCCCTGTCACCACTTTTGTGAAGAGGTACCACATCAGCCATTCTCCAGTCCTGAGGAACTTCTATTATTTTCAAGGATCTGTTGAAAGCATCCTTTAACGGCCCTGCAAGAACCTCTCTGAGCTCTTTCAGTATCCTGGGATGTATCCCATCCGGTCCCATGGCCTTGTCCACTTTGTTTTGCAAGTTTCCTGGGTGTCTACTCTATTGCAGATTTTGGTATCATCCGCAAAGAGGCAAACCTTACCAGACAGCCCTTCCACTATATCACTAACAAAGATGTTAAAAAGAATCGGACCAAGGACAGATCCCTGGGGCAGACCACTGGTAACATACTAGCTCCAGAGAGAGCTATTGCAGAGTCTTGAGAATGCTGGGAACCCCAAAAGGGTTGACCTTCTTTGGGTTTAGACCCATGCCCAAACTCTTACCAGCCCAAGGCTATTCCAATGCTCCTCATGGAGTCCTTCAAGTGGTAATCCTTAGGACCTCTGGGTCAATATTCCCAGAGTCTCTGAGGTAAGCTTCTACAAGGTACTCCCCAAAAAGCAATCTACCCTTAAAGAGGAGCTTGCTCAACTGCACCTTTGAGGTGGCACTGGTTGATTACTTCTAGAATCAAGGCCAGTGCCTGGTAGCTACTACTGCTGCCATGGATTTGGAGGAAATGCTCATCACATCGTACAGATCTGCCACATACTAAGCTCCTGATGCCAACCTTGCAACTTCTGTATTATCCAGCAACTGCTGGATCCAACGTAAGAGTTCAGGCCACTAAACAAACACAGTGCAGCCTGTGCCCAAAGCCAAAGTTGTAAAGGCATTCTTGAGGAGAGATTCCACCGTTCCCATCATGAGACTACTTTAGTGCAGTGCTCCCTTCCACCAGGATGGCTGTGCACTTTGACACTGTCATGACCAAGGCATTCACTTGAGGGCATCCAAAAAATTGTTCCATCTTGCCCTGGGGCAGAGGATACATCTGGGCCAGGACCTCAGGACCCCTGAGGCCCAGCTCTAGAGTCTCCCACTGAAAGCATCAGCTTATGGACAGGCTCAGGAAGGGGAAAACACCTAGGGGGATGCAGTAAGCCCTCCAGAACAGGGTCCATTTGTGAAATCTCTGGGGAAGTGGACTGAAATTCATAAGGCCATTACAGCATCCTGAATAAGGGTGATAAAAAGATCCTCCTTATGAAGCATCACTGATGTATCCTCACCTATCACCAGGGAAAGCTCCCCCTCCTGCACTGATTCACCTGCTGGAGAAAGAGAATCCTCTTTCATCATCCCATCCAACCCCAACAGGAGACAAAGTAGGGCTACCAGATAAACAAATGAGTGAAAAAGCAGGACGGTGGTGCTTAATCCCTTGCTACCAACAGGAAAGGCACCAGAGTGCCCCAAGTCCTCAAAGGGAAGGGTCAGGATCTTGAATCCCATGAGGACGGCTTCCATGCAACTATCAGACTGAAACAGCCCATGAGCTGTTTCAGAAGCTGCTCCTTAAAGCCAGCTGAGAGCTGGCCCATATGCCAGCTTAAGCCTGCAGGCTCCTCACCATGTTCCCCCTCCATAAGGAGCATGTAGTCATCCAAGATGGCCATTATTCCTGTTGGTGGGAAAACTGTGGGAGACATAGCAGAAGCAACAAAATATTGGGCCCTGAGCTCCCCATGAGGGGTCCAGACATTGCTGAAAAAAATGGGCCCCAAGTAGTCCCCATTGCACGAAGGGCAAAAGAAGCCGGCTGTGGAGTTTACTCGATGGGAGCTGGAGACGGCACTGCAGCATGCACCTAGCATAGTGGCAGAGCTCCATGTGGTCAAAAGAAAAAAAAATTCAAAATAAAAAGCCTGATGGAAAAGGAATCCATGAACAAAAAGTGAATCCCACCACTGGTCATGCTGGCTAGTGAAACCTAAGGTGGTGTTCCCCAGCTGCCCGCAGAAGTATGAAAGGTCCAGGTGACTCAAATAGGGTTTTTGTTTTGTTTTGTTTTGTTTTTAACTTTGAAGCTGCTTTACTGCTAGCAGCAAAAGGGTGAAATTAGGCCTTACCTGCTAATTGGCTTTCCTTGCAGCTTGGAGACCGAGCATGTCACAACTTGTGACATCAGCATACATGGGTAGCCAGTGGCACCTCCCAGTCCCCAGTATCCTACTGACAAAGCAGACTCATAGGAGCAACAAATACGAACAAATAAGGCTTCTAACCAACATTCCCCAGAAAGGCAGACACAAGCCCTTTGCCAAAGAAGGAAAAACTCTTACCTATAGGCATTCCACACTCAATATTGACTGGATGGAATCCGATCTTTCATACTTTCCCAGTGTCCCACCAAGTCATCTGCAACACCACCATCATCTACCGAACCGGAATGACTCTGTATACTCTCTTCTATTCTCCTCGTTTTTCTGTCCTTTGTTCTTCTTACACAGGAACAAGCAAAAGAGAGAAAACGAATGGCTCTCCCAAACAGCCCCACCTCACTGATGGCTATTCTCTCACTCCGGACCCACTACGAAAAGATGGATTTATTCCAGGCCCAGGATCACCATTAGACGTTGTATAACCAGGAAGGGACCAGAACTGAACTAGATTGGGAAGTACTCAAAGAAAGTCAATTAGCAGGTAAGGCCTAATTTCACCTTTCTTATTGTCCTTCCAGTCCAGTCCTGCTCTGTGGGATGTACCATAGCAGTACTATCATCGGGAAGGACCCGCGAGCCCAGCCTGGATCACAGCTGACCCGAACCTCATGTCCCCAGGTGCCTGTACATCCAACTGATAATGCCTCACAAAAGGTATGCAAGGATGACCAAGTAGCTGCTCTGCAGGTATCCATGGCTTGGGCTCTTTTCAAATGCGCCCGCAAGCTGGCAGGCACCATTCTTCGCTTCTTCAGTAAGTAGGCTGAGGAAATTGCTTCCTGCACCCACCTGGAGATGGATGCTTTTGATGCCGCCTCCCCTTTCCGCGGATCTACAAATAGAACAAAAAGCTGATTGGACTTTCGAAACAGCTTGGTATGCTGCAGATAGTGAAGCCGTAAGTGTGTGTGTGGGGGGGGGGGGTCCTCCTGGGTTCCCCCGACCCCCGTAAAAACAGAAAAAAATGACTGGCTGATTCAAATGAAATGCCAAAAGCACCTTCCCCTTGAAAATGGTGAGGAAAGGCTCTATGCAAGACAGCGCCAAAATTCTTCTCGCCTAATAGATTAAAGATTGAAAAATTTAACATTGGTCTTTTTGGTGGTAGAGTATAAGCCGCTATTGGATCGAAGGACGCCTCTGCTAGCGTCAACACCAGATTGAGGTCCCAGGGCAGTACCACCAACCGAATCAGAGGCCGCAACTGCTTCATAGCCCATAGGAAGTGCACGACATCAGGGTGGGCTGCCAGGGACACCCCTTGCATTCTAATGCGGTAACAGGTTAAACGTTGCCATCTGAAACCGCAGGGAAATACATGCCAGGCCTTTTTCCAGGCCCACCTGAAGGAAGACCAAAATCTCCGGCACCGCGGCCACTAAAGCCCAACCTCCTCGCTCTGCAGACGAGCTTTCAAAAAGCCTCCAGATCCGAACGTATGCTAGCATAGTGGAGCACTTAAGGGCTCGCAACAGCATGGCAATCACTTGAGATGCGTAGCCATGCTTCTTTAACTGCACCCTCTCAATAGCCAGGCCGTGAGAATCAATCCACTTGCGGCATCAGCACTGCACCTTGCATCAATAGATCATTCTGAGCCAGCATACGCCATAATCTGTCCAATGTCAGTCATATGAGATCGGTGTACCATGGTCTGTGTGGCCAATCAGGGGCAATCAGCAGGACCAGACCCCAATGGGCTTTGATCCATTGCACCACCCAGCAGATCAGCGCCCACAGGGAAAGCACATAGAGCAGACCATCCCAAGAACAATGCTGCACCAATGCACCAAGGCCTTCTAACATTCGTTACCGATGCCTGCTGTAGAACTGGCTACCTTTGTGGACTTTAAGATTGCCATGAGATTTATTTAAACAAGTTTTCTATACCGCCTTTCTTGGAATCAAAGCGGTTTACATTACAACTTCAACAGAACATTACAGAGAACTCTTTTAGAAACGTGGGAAGGGGTGACATGCAGAAGATGCTAGGGAGCATAACTTATTTACAACAGATGTATTTGGCTATGAAAGTATTTAGGTGTGAGTCGTCAGGGTGTTGGGATCCATAATTGGTGGCTCCCAACGGTGAAACCCCTGCACAAACACATCCTGATTGAGGGTCCACTCTCTAGGATCCATCCGAATCCAGCTGAGATAATCAGTCGCTACATTCTCCCTGCCGGTGACATGAACTGCCGATAGGGCCTGTAGGTTGTCCTCTGCCCACACTAATAACGGAGCTATCTCTTTTGCTACTGCATGCTGCCTTGCTGATTTATGTAAGTAACTGTGGTGGTGGTGTCTGAGAATATTCTCACAGCCTTCCCCTACAGGTGACTGTGGAACTGCTGCATGGCTAGAAATACTGCTCATATCTCCATTTGGTTGATGGCCCAGGATGTCTCCTCCGGGGACCAGTTGCTCTGTGAGATCTGGGTCTCGCACTGCGCTCCCCAACCCGACAGGCTGGCATCCGTCCTCAGGGGAATCCAGCTACAAGGGCATCCTGGATAGCAGCTCTGTCAGCTTCAACCACCACTAGAGGGCCACCCTGGTTGCCGACAGGCAAGGCAAGCGCCTCTCCAATGGGTGAACTTGCGCCGACCACCTCCACAGCAGAGCCCTCTGTAATGGTCTCATGTGAGCTCGTGCCCAAGGAACCAATTCTATGGTCGCCGCCATTGACCCCTGCACCTGGAGGTAGGGCCATGCCGTGGGGAATGGTATCCTTAGAAACTCTCCGACCTGCCATTGCAGCCTGCACATCCAATCCCTCAGCAAGGACACCCTGCCTCGCGCGTCTGAAACTGGATCCCCAGGTACACCAGCTCCTACATCGGTTGAAGCTTGCTCTTGACTAGACTGATGACCCAGCCGAGGCTGTGCAGGAAGTCGACCATCCGGGTCGTGGCCCTTCACCCTCTTCTTTGGACTTTGCCCAGATTTACCAATCATCAAGATACAGGTACACCAGGATGCCTTCCTGTCGCAGAGCAGCTGCAACCACCATCATGATCTTGGTGAATACCCAGGGGGTGGTCACTAGACCAAAGGGCAATGTCGTGAACTGAAATTGGCTCATGGGTACTGCGAACCACAAAAACAACTGGTAGTCTGGCCAAATGAGGACATGGAAGTCGGCTTCCATGAGATCTAACAAAGTGAGGACTTCGTCTTTCCGGATGGCCACAATCACCGAACAAAGTGTTTCCATGTGAAAGCAATGCGCCCTAAGGCAACGATTCATGCACTCGAGATCCAAGATGGGTTGGAAGGATTCTCCTTTTTGGATACCATAAAATAAATGGAGTATTGACCCAAGCCACATTGGCTTCAGGGGACCTCCACCACGGCCCATCGACCTTGAAGCCACTTCAGAGTCTCCCATACCACCTTGATATTGCGAGACACTTTACAGGGGGACCTGACAAAGGCTTCCATGAGCAGCCGTGCAAATTCTAGTTCGTATCCTGATCTGATGACCTCCAGCACCCACTGGTCGAAGGTGATTTGGGCCCAGGTGGAGAAGAAATCCCATAGGCCCCCCCCCCCCCCACAGGAACCACTCCTACCTGGGCTTCCTGCTCCGCGAAACCCCCAAAAGGACTACTCTCAAGGAAAAACTGCCCCTCTGGTAGGGCACAACCTGCACCACACGAAAGTGGCAAAAATCCCTTAAATGGCCGCAACCGGGGGTTGCCAAACATGCTGGCTTCAGCTTATCCTCAGGGAGACTGCCTCCCTTCGACTCCCCCGAGTCTATCAACTTCTCCATCACTTCTCCAAAGAGAAACTTACCCTTGAAAGGGAGCCTGCTCAAGCAGGATTTTGAGGACACATTGGCCGACCAATTACGGAGCCACATGTGTCAACAAGTGGAGATGACCAATTTCATGCTCTTGGACAAACTCCTGATGAGATCATAAAAGGCATCCGCCAAATAAGCTGCCCTCGACTTCAACTTAGTTGCCTCCAGCGGAGGAGGACAAAAACAATGTTCCCACCCCCTCTAGGAGCCCCTGGACCCAACACTTGCAAGCCCTGGCCATGAAGGCGCTGCAAACGCCTGTTTCAATAGAGTCCCCAACTTCCTATCCTGAATGTCTTTAAAGGCTGTAACTGCCGTCCACCAGAATAGTAGTCTTCTTGGTGACCGCTGAGATAACCGCTTCCCCCTTAGGCGATCTGACGAGGTCCTTGTCTTGGTCCAGGAGCGGGTAGAACCATGATATGGTTCATGTTCCCCTCATGCGGGCCTCCAGAACATCCCATTCATCCTGAACCATCTGTTTAATCACCCCATGTAGCAGGAATACTATCTGTGGTCTCCAGACAGCCTGGACCAATGGAGCCTCCAGTGGTTCTTCCTCTGCTGGCACATGTTCAAGGCCCTCAAGGACTGGGAATCAGTGTCACCAGTTCATATCGCTGGAAGACCCAAACGATCTGGGTCTCCTCTACTTAAGGAACTTCACCTTCCTTGAGTTTGGCTGCTTCCTCCCCCACACTTGCTTTGGCATCCTGGTCCTCAAGGTCTTCGGAGTGGGCAGACTCTGTCTCGTCCCAGGGGTCTGCATCCAGACATCTGCAGCAGGTCGCTGGCTCATCCTCTGGTCGCATAGCAGCACCGTTCTCAGACAAGGGTCTCTTTCTGGCATCTTTCTGAGACCCCGAAGGTGATGTCCATCCCCTTCTGCTTCATGCAGGCGGCTTTATGCATGAGAAGAACCAACTCCGGGGAAAAGGGCCCCTGGAAGCCCTCTGTCACTTCCTCCTCAGAGGTAGAATGCCATGGAGGTTCCGGGTTGCCTTTCCTTCAACTGCGGACAGCAGACAACCTGAACTTTCCTCCACCTCATCCTGAGATACCCCCCTGCTGGAAGAATGTCATTCCTCTGGCTCCAGAGGTGGCCCCTCGGACTCCCCTGAGGCTCCACCCTTTGCCATCTTGTCCCCCAGGAGACCAACCTCCATGAAGTGTGCTTCCACTTCATACCTGTGGCAGAAGCACTCCGCAAACACTGTACACCTCTGGGACCCGCAGGCAAGGCATGTGGCTTTCAAAGACATCTGAACCCCTACCCTGTGAGCCACTCAGCAGAGTAATGGAGAGCAGGTAGCCACCAGAATGGTCCTCTCAGCCAACTGGGCCAACCCTGATCAGATTCCCCCATTTTGGTTTTGATTTTGCTATCTGCTCTTTTATTTTTTGTTGTTGTTTGTCAACTAATTCACCAAAAAATAATAAAATGCAACTGCAAATATGTGTTCCAGCATCCAGGTCTCTCTCCCTTCTTTCACTCACACTGAGAGGAAAGGGAGAACTGACTGAACTTTCCCATATATCTGGAAGAGGCCTATTTCCTGCCACGTGGTCTACCTAAGATGGCAGCCCTGCTGAACGACGTACCAGAAACCTCTGCAGGACTGAAAAATACAAAAAAAGTCCCATCAACAGAAGAATCAGCTGTGCAGACACCGGCGGGCTGTACCATCTCAAACTCTGACTGACCACTCAGCATGCATTTACCTGCGTCAGCAGGAAATCACGGAGGCTGCTGAACTGACTGGCTTTCCTCACTTAATCAGCTTCTCACTCGCTGACAGGTTTGGGAACCACGAAGGCTCAATTAAAAGGCAAGGACTCTTCCTCCTTCAAAAGGGTCTCCTGCCTTCAAACCAGTCATGGTTTCTCTTATTATTATTTTTTTTTTTAATTGAATGGCTCTGAGAGCTCTGCAAATTTAAAGGGGCAAGGTCTCTCCAATAGTTCCTGAAGCTCCCACCACAAATTTGCCTGCAAATACCACCAACACTAAGAAAAAGGAAAAAAACTATACTCCTAATTGTCCCTTCAGTAAGCTCAACCTATGTCTACCCACAGGTCGGGACTGGACTGGAGGTACTCAAGGAAAGCCAATTAGCAGGTAAGGCCTAATTTCACCCTTTTGCTGCTTGGAGACTGAGATACTGGGGCTGGGAGGTGCTGCCAGCTACCCATGTATGCTGATGTCACAAGCTGTGACATGCTCAGTTTCCAAGCTGCTGGTGAGGCATAACTACAGAGACTGGACTGAAGGGATGATAAGGAAAAAGCCAATTGAAAAAACAGCATTATGGAAAAGATAGAGAGAAAAAAATCACTAGTAAGCAGAAAATGAGAGTCAGAAGCTGTAAAGATGTCTTACACATTGGAACATGGAACGTACGAAGCATGAACCAAGGGAAGTTGGAGGTGGTCAAGAATGAAATGGAACGTGTACAACTTGATCTGTTGGGTGTCAGCGAACTGAAATGGACTGGCATGGGGCACTTTGCATCAGATGATCACATGGTCTACTATGCTGGAAATGAAAGACAAAGAAGAAATGGTGTTGCATTTTTAATAAAGAAGAAACTTGCAAGAACTGTAATGAAATACAATGCAGTCAGCGAACGCTTAATCTCTATTCGTCTACGAGGATTGCCTATCAACACAACTATAATTCAAGTATATGCCCCAACAACAGCTGCAGAAGAGAATGAAATTGAAGAGTTCTATGAACAAGTACAAGCTGAAATTGACAGAACATGCAAACAGGATATCGTGATAGTCATGGGTGACTGGAACGCAAAAGTTGGCAACAAAGAAGAAGGCAAAGTAGTTGGAAAATTTGGACTTGGCAACAGAAATGAAGCTGGAGAAAGACTGATAGAATTCTGCAAGACCAATGATTTATTCATCTCAAACACCTTCTTCCAGCAACACAAGCGGCGATTGTACACATGGACTTCATCGAATGGATTATATAAAAATCAAATTGACTACATATGTGGAAGTCAACGATGGAAAAGCTCTGTAACATCAACAAAGACAAAACCTGGAGCTGACTGTGGTACAGATCATCAACTACTAGTATGCAAACTCAAACTAAAGTTGAAAAAGAGCAAACCACTCATGAATGCAGCAAAATATGACCTTGAGAATATACCACTGGAATTTAAAGACTGCCTCAAAATCGATTTGCTGCTTTAGATACAAATGACAGAGCTCCGGAAGAGTTATGGAATGACATCAAGAAGGTTGTGTTGGAAGAAAGCGAGAAGTCTCTACAAAAGGTGAAAAAGCAAAAACAGCCAAAATGGATGACGGAAGAAACTCTGAAAATTGCCCAGAAACGCAGAGAAGCTAAAGCCAGAGGAGAAAGAAAGACAATCGCAGAACTCAGAGATTTCCAACGTGCAGCAAGACAGGACAAGGAAAAGTACTACAATGACACTTGCAAGGAAATAGAAGCAGAAACTATTAGAGGAAGAACAAGATCGGCTTTCCTAAAGCTACGAGAGTTAAAAAAAAAGTTCCAGCCTCGAATTGGAATGTTACAAGATGCTCAAGGTTCTATGTTGAATGATGCTGAGAAGATCAAGAAAAGGTGGAAGGAATATACAGAGTTTTTATATGATAAAGATCAAGTGGACCAACAGCCGTTTCAACCTGTACCTTATGATCGGGAACCATTGGTGATGAAAGAAGAAGTTGAAGCAGCATTGAAAGCCTTATCAAAGAACAAAGCACCAGGCATTGATAGCATTCCCATAGAAGTATTGCAGCAATCTGATGCAGCAGTTACCGTACTCACAAGGCTCTGCCAAGAAATATGGAAGACAGCATCATGGCCAACTGACTGGAAAAGTTCTGTGTTTATACCAATACGAAAGAAAGGTGATCCAACTGACTGTGAAAATTATCGCACAATCGCTCTGATCCCACATGCCAGCAAGATTCTACTGAAGATTATTCACAAGAGACTACAACCATACCTGGAACAAGAACTACCTGACGTGCAAGCAGGGTTCAGGAAAGGGCGAGGAACGAGACACATCATTGCGGATGTGAGATGGATCCTTGAAAAGACTAAAGAATACCAAAAGGATATCTATTTGTGCTTTATCGACTATAGCAAGGCTTTTGACTGTGTAAACCATGAGAAACTCTGGGCCACATTAAGAAGCATGGGTATACCAGAACACCTGATCGTTCTCTTGCGCAATCTGTACATTGATCAAGAAGCAACAGTTCGAACGGAACAAGGAGAAACAGAATGGTTTAAAATAAGCAAAGGTGTAAGACAAGGCTGCATACTTTCCCCCTACCTGTTTAATTTATATGCAGAACAAATCATCAGAGAAGCAGGATTGTATGAAGACAACAGAGGTGTGAAGATTGGTGGAAGACTCAACAACCTTCGCTATGCTGATGATACCACATTACTGGCTGAAAGTGAAGATGATCTGAAACATTTGCTTCTCACAATCAAAGAACATAGTCTCAAAATGGGCCTGCACCTTAATGTAAAGAAGACAAAGATCATGACAACTGGCATAATCAACAGGTTCATCGTTGAAGGAGAAGAAATTGAGATTGTGAACAACTTTAACCTACTTGGATCAACTATCAATAAAGAGGCAACAAGCAGTCAAGAAATCAGACGACGCATTGTTCTTGGCAGAATGGCTATGAAAGACCTAGATAAGATTCTCAAGAGCAGAGATGTCTCTCTCCATACAAAGATTTGACTTGTTCAAGCCATGGTATTTTCAATAACATCATATGGATGTGAAAGCTGGACAATGAAAAAGATAGACAGGAAGAAAATTGATGCCTTTGAATTATGGTGCTGGCAGCGAATACTGTGTATACCATGGACTGCCCGAAGAACAAACCAGTCGGTACTAGAGGAGATCAAACCTAAGCTTTCTTTAGAAGCTCAGATGACAAGACTTCGACTTTCATACTTTGGACACATCATGCGAAGAGAGAGATCATTAGAGAAAGACATTATGCTTGGCAAGATAGAAGGTCAACGCAAAAGAGGAAGGCCAGCAATGAGATGGATCGATACAATAACAGCAGCTACGGGTACCAGTCTGTCAACAATGAGCCGCCTGACTGAAGACCGAACACAATTTATGATAGCTATCCAGAGGGTCGCCATGAGTCGACTCCGACTCGACGGCACTTAACAAGCAGAAAGAGGACAAGGAGAAAAGCATGGACCCAAATTTAAGACCCCTCTCAGGGGTACCATGGGTCCTCCTGTCCGCATTCTGGCTCACCAGTGCTGTAATCTGTGGTAAAGCACTAGAAACAGGATAACTATTGGCTAAAGGAGACAAGGGCATACTCAAGCTCTGAGCAAATATTGGGCCTACACATCTCAATCACACAGACCACAAAAGACAACGGAAACAGGGACTATCTACACTGCTGTACCATTCCTAAAAATGCATTTTTTTAAAAACCAACAGAAATAAACCCATTATATCTGCGTGTGGGAAGATATGTGGTCTTCTCACTGGAAAAAGTTGGAGAACCTCTCCAGAGCAGGCTAGCAACCAAGCTGCCTCACCCAACAACTTCCGTAACCATCCAGAACTCCTCCCCCACAAAAAGGTTTCTCTAGTTCCTTCTTACGAATTCAATAAAACTTCTCCCATAAAGAAAGTCCATGTATTTGACTTTTACATACAAAATGCACACATGGAGGGTAATTTTATAAACCCTTTTTGCATATAAATAAGCTCTTATAAAATTAAGTCATATCTGAAAGTATGAGTAGGCATGGATAGGGTACAGTTTGGACAAAACATGAGCAGAATCGCAAATTACGTGCGTATTTTGTAAAGATGTGCATTTATATATTCACATCCAGAGCTTCAATCTAGGTGTGATTTCTGCAGAATTTATGCTAGTATTTTATGAAAACACATAGGGACCTATTCGTCTTTACAGAATAAGTGTCTTCTCCATCTCCAGATTTACTCGCATAATGAAGCGACTAGAAGACCTCTTATAAAATTAAGCCACGAGTTACAAGTGTAAAGTATGCACAATGACAAGAAGGTATATGCTTTAACAGAACCCACATCTAAGCATGTTCAGGGAGGTAGTGTGGGCAGAGCACGGGCCGAGTCATGAAGTACACTAATAGTTTATCAAAAATGCACAAATTTATCTCGGTTCTTAAGCAGGTGTAAACGTATGCAGCTATATTTAAGCCACAATTACCTCAAGTTTTGTAAGACTATCTTATAGAGATACATAGGTGTTATGTCATCTTTATAAAACAGCCCCATTAAGACACCTACTTGGCCTTTACATACAGGCAATCCGTTATAAAGCTACCCTCAATGAGAGCAATTTTTAAAGCAATTTTTGTAAGGAAAAAGTGTTTTAGCCATGTAAATCAGCTGTCTGAAAATTACCCTCCTTTATTTCTACTAAGCACATATTTTACCCACATATTTTGAAGTTCCCCAGAAGGGGGTTAAGTAGAAACTGAAATATCACATGTCCTTTGCACATTTTCAAATGTGTATTCATTGTTTTAGACAAAAAACATACTCACCTGTAACAGGTGATCTCCGGGAACAGCAGGAACTTAGTCTTCACATATGGGTATCGTCTGTACCGACGGAGCCTGCGCAGGAACGCTCCCCAGCGTCCTATTAGAAAGCTTTTGGGAGCATCCCACAGTGCCTGCATGCTGCCTTCCCGCCTTTCCCAACTGCATCTCTCCAGTTGAGTTTTAAAGCTGAGACAAAGAGAGAGAGAGAGAGGGAAAGGGAAAGAGATAAAGAGATACAACTCCTAGGGGAGGTGGGTGGGTTGTGAAGAATAAATTCTTACTGTTCCCGGAGATCACCTGTTACAGGTGAGTAACTATGCTATCTCCAGGAACAAGCAGGAATGTAGTCTTCACATATGGGGACTCCCTAGTTTTAGATGCCAGGGAGAGATCCCAGAAGTTGTGTGCCCCTGGACAGGGCTCCACTTCTCCCCATGGATCTCTGGCATCCAACCAGGGATGGCGGGTAGGAGTTGACTACGTATGGAACAGGTGTTGAAGAACAGCCTGACCAAACAAGGCATCCTGGCGGGAGTCCTTGTCCAAGCAGTAATGGGCTGTGAAGCTATGAACCGAGGCCCAGGTGGCTGCTCGACAGATGTCATCGATAGACACAGAGTGCAGATGAGCCATTGAAGCTGCCATGGCTCTCACATTGTGAGCTGTGACATGGCCCTCCAGAGGAAGATTCTTACTCTGATAGGCAAAGGAAATACACTGAGCAATCCAGTTAGATAGTGTTCTCTTGGAGACTGGAAGTCCCAAATGAGAAGGATCAAAAGCAACAGAGTTGAGAGGACTTTCTATATTGCTGTGTTCTTTGTAAGTAAAGCAGAGTTACTTACCTGTAACAGGTGATCTCTGGGAACAGCAGGAATAAGTCTTCACATATGGGTACGTCGGTACCGACGGAGCCTGCGCGGGAACGCTCCCCAGCTTCCCAAAAAGGAAAGCTTTAGGGAGCATCCCACAGCGCCTGCACGCTGCCTTCCCGCCTTTCCTAACCGCCTCTCCTCAGTTTGAGTTTAAAGCTGAGACAATAGAGAGAGAGGAAAGGAGAGATACAACTCCTAGGGGAGGTGGGAGGGTTATGAAGACTTATTCCTGCTGTTCCCAGAGATCACCTGTTACAGGTAAGTAACTGTGCTATCTCCAGGAACAAGCAGGAATGAGTCTTCACATATGGGACTCCCTAGCTAAAGATGCCTGGGAGATCCCCAAGGATATGAGACCCTGGGAAGGGTTCTACTTCCTCCTATGGATCTCAGGCATCCATCCAGGGAAGGAGGGTAGGAGTTGTTTAAGAATGGAACAGGTGTTTGAGGACAGCCTGACCAAACAAGGCATCCCGGCGGGAGTCCTTGTCCAAGCAGTAATGGGCTGTGAAGGTATGAACCGAGGCCCAGGTGGCTGCTCGACAGATCTGGTCGATAGACACAGAATTTAGATGAGCCATAGAGGTGGCCATGGCCCTCACATTATGAGCTGTGACATGGCTCTCCAGAGAAAGGTTCTTACTCTGGTAGGCGAAAGAAATACACTGAGCAATCCAATTGGACAGTGTCCTCTTAGAGGCTGGAAGTCCCAAATGAGAAGGATTTATGTTTGGTTACCTGAGATCCATTGGGGGAAGAAGACCTGGAAGACATCGATGCTACCGAAGCTGCATCAGCGGGAAACAGCACATAGAGCTTAGCTGCTCGGTTCTGTAAACCCCGTTTAGACATCAGAGAGCAGGACGGACAATCCGAAATGGAGTGTTCAGGACCCAAATATTTAAGACACCATTCATGGGTGTCTGTAACAGAAATAGTACCGCTGCACTTAGTGCATTTCTTAAACCCGGAGGATGGTTTTTCCACGAGGAAAATTTTCTTGTGAGGCCTAAGGCCCAAAGAGAAAAAAATACACTAAGTGAGGGAAATTATATAGTTTTTTTGTTTTTTTTTAAAAGAAAGAAAGAAAAGACCGGCGGTACCGGTCCGGAGTCGGGGGAGGCAGACACGCGACCAAAGAAATAAAATAAAATAAAGAACTTCTTCAGCGGTGACAGGGCTCGACCTCCTGGCTCCGCGGCAAAGAAGAACTGAGGAGAGGCGGTTAGGAAAGGCGGGAAGGCAGCGCGCAGGCGCTGTGGGATGCTCCCAAAAGCTATCCTTTTTGGGAAGCTGGGGAGGGTTCCCACGCAGGCTCCGTCGGTACCGACGTACCCATATGTGAAGACTCATTCCTGCTTGTTCCTGGAGATAAGGCTAAAGCCCTTTTACAGTCCAAAGTATGAAGATTCCTCTCTGCATTTGATGCATGAGGCCTTGGAAAGAACACAGGTAGGTAGACCGCTTGGTTTCGATGAAAAGGCGAGACCACCTTTGGCATAAAGTGTGGATGAGTCCTAAGGACTACCTTGTCATGATGGAACCTTGTATAAGGTGGATCAGCCATTAGTGCTTGCAACTCACTGACGCGACGTGCTGATGTGATTGCAATTACAAAGGTAACCTTCCAAGAAAGGAATTTCAAGGAGGAAGTAGCTAAGGGTTCGAAAGGTGGCTTCATGAGCTGACCAAGAACTAAGTTTGAGTCCCATGCCACAGGTGGTGGCTTAATAGGAGGCTTAGTTAGCAGAAGGCCTTTCATAAATCTTGCTACAAGAGGATGGGAGGAAACAGGTTGTCCATTTAGGGGCTTGAAGGAAGCTGTAATAGCACTCAAATGGACCGTCACTGAGTTAGTCTTAAGTCCTGCATTGGATAAATGAAGGAGATACTCCAGTAATGATTCCAGAGGTACAGCAATGGGGTTAGGACCCTTCTGCGAACACCATATGGTAAACCTTTTCCGCTTGAAAGCATAAGAGCGTCTTGTGGAAGGCTTCCTGGAAGCATAAAGGATATCCTTTATTTGCTGAGGGAGGTTAAGATCATGGAGATCTAGGCCTTCAGCAACCAAGCCCTGAGATGCAGAGACTGGGGACTGGGATGCCATAACGTTCCGTCCTCCTGAGATAGGAGATCTGGAGCAGATCTTAACTCCAGGGAGGGAGCTTGAGAGAGATGTAGAAGCAGAGGGTACCACACTTGCCGTGGCCAATGTGGAGCTATGAGAATCATATGGCCTCTGTCTCTCTGAAGCTTGAACAGGGTTTTGGGAATTAGGGGAATGGGTGGAAAAGCATACAGGAAGTCTTGACCCCAGTAAAGGAGGAAAGCATCCCTGGACTGAGCCCCCTGAGCCGGAATTCTGGAACAGAACCGGGGAAGTTTGGCATTCCACAGACTTGCAAAGAGGTCTATGTCCGGGGTTCCCCAAATTTGAAAAATCTTGGCCACCTGGTCTGCATGCAGAGACCACTCGTATGGAAGCAGAACTTGACTGAGTCTGTCTGCCCAAGAGTTTTGTATGCCTGGAAGATATACTGCCAGGAGATGACTCTGATGCTCTGGCGAGGGCCCATAGTCGCAAAGCTTCGTTGCAAAGCGACAGAGCCTGTTCCCCCCCTGTTTGTTCACGTAGAACATGTCTACTTGATTGTCCGTATGAATGAGGACTGTCTTGTAGCTGAGCAGGGAGTGGAACACTCGCAGAGCGTGGAACACTCGCAGAGCAAGGAAGATTGCTCTGAGCTCCAAGAGATTGATATGTGGATGAGTCTCCTGTGGAGTCCAGGTGCCTTGGGTGGAGAGGTCTTGCAGATGAGCTCCCCAACCCATCGGAGAAGCATCTGTTGTGAGAGTCGCCTGGAGTAAGGGTTGTTGAAATGGGGACCCCAGCAACAGGTTTTGAGTGGACTGCCACCATCGGAGGGACAAAATAAGGCGATTTGTGCTTGCTATTTTGTCTGACAGGCATCCTGATGCCTGAGTCCATTGAGTGGATAAAGTCCACTGGGCTGCCCTCATATGGAGGCAAGCATAGGGAACCACATGCACGGTAGATGCCATGTGGCCTAGTAGTTGTATTTCTCGGGCAGTGAGATGAGGCTTCAGCACTACTTGAGAAACTAACTGCACAATGCGAAGGCAACGGGCTTAGGGGAGATAGGCCCTTGCCTTTCTGGTATCCAGCAAAGCTCCTATGAACTCTAAAGACTGAGTGGGAGTTTGACTGGATTTTGGGATGTTTATGACCAGACCCAAATACTGAAGGATACGCATTGTGCAGGATAGAGAAGTCCTGGCCTCTGACTCTACTGGGGCTCGAATGAGCCAGTCGTCTAAGTAGGGGAAGACGAATATTCCTAGAGTGCAGAGAAATGCTGCTATCACAGCCATGCACTTCGTGAACACTCTTGTGCTGAGGCCAGGCCAAAAGGAAGCACCCTGTATTGGTAGTGCTTTCCTTGAAAAAGGAACCTAAGGAACTTTCTGTGAGTTGGATGGATGAGAACATGGGTGTTCGCATTCTTGAGATCTAGAGAACAAAGCCTGACTCTGAAGGTATGGCAGCAGAGTTCCCAGAGAAATCATCTTGAATTTCTCTTTGAACAGGAATTTGTTCAATTCTCTTAGGTCCAAAATAGGTCTGTATCCCCGTTTTCTTTGGGATAAGGAAATAGGGGGGAGTAAAACCCTGTACCCTGTTGATGGATGGGTACTTCTTCTATTGCCCCTTGGGCAAGAAGCATAGTGACCTCCTGACCTAACAGGTTGATGAGAGAGATCTGAGAATTGAACTGCCTTATCATTGTGGGAGGGGGCATGCTCAATAAATGAAGCTTGTACCCCTCCTTTATGATGGAGAGTATCCAAAGCTCTGCTGTTATCTGCCCTCATCTGGGGGCAAAGTGACAACCTTCCTGGAATGGTGGAAGGCTCTAGTCCATCGAGAGCCAGGAAGGCTACGTTCTCTAGCTGAAAGTCAAAGGCCTTGTGGAGGCTGAGACTGCTGGGACAGTTGAGGCTTAGCAGTCTTTGCTTTTCTTTGGGTGGTTGCTGACCTTTCCGGACAGACTGACCTGCAGAACGTCCCTGCTGGGAATAAGCAGGATAAAACCTTTTCTTTTTAGAAAAGAATGGTTTTTTGAAAGATTTTTCTTGCAGGATCAGCTGTGGCCTTGAATAATCTATCCAAGGTGGAGTTGTCAGCATCCAGCTCATTGGCCTTTTCTTGCCAATGTTTGCCAGTACAAGGAATATTGCCCAGTTTGTTTTGTACCCAGAGCTCCAAATCAGATGCCTGGAGCCAGGCAATTCTACGTGCACCTATGGCAATGGCAGAGGTTCTGCTTATGCACTCAAAACGGTCAAAAGCAGCACGGTTGACAAATTTAGAAACATCTTGGGCATGTTTGACCAATGTGAGAAAATCCTGCCTTTTGTCCTCAGGAAGAGGGCTCAAAACCTCTAAATCTTCCTTCAGGAACATTCCCATATATAAAATATAGGAACTGATCCTGACAAAAAGCATGGAAGCTTGGAAGGTACGACGTCCAAAAGCATCCAAAGTTCTGCACTCACGTCCTGGAGGATTAGAGGCATGCCTCTTTGCACTCCTGACCCTTCTCATAGCTGATTCCACTACAATAGAGTGGTGAGAAAGCCGAGTTTTCTGGAAACCAGGACAAGGAGGGACTCGATACATAGTATCCAGTCTACGAGAGTGAGGAGAGGTGGTAAGAGGCGTCTCCCACATTCGTAGCATAAGATCATGCAAGATCTCATGGATGGGCAAAGTAGCTGCCTCTTTAGGAGCTTTGGGATATTGTTAAATTTCCAACTCCTTCGCTCTGGGTTCTGTCTCTGGAGCTACAGTAATAGACAGACGTCAAGCCACCTCCCTGATGAAATCCTGAAAGGAAATGTCCTCTGGAGGAGACATCCTGCGTTTAGGGGAGGAAGGCTCCTCTGGGAGAAGTAGTCCCACATCGACAGAACTGTCAGAATCCTCAGATTCCTCTGAGGACTCGAAGTACCTTCTGTCCGGATGATTTTGAAGAGCCTGATACCCGTACCGACCAAAGTCGGTACGGGGGGGGATCGGTACCGGTGTATCGGTACCGGAAGTCATCTGATGACTGGGTGCCAGCAATGTGGACACCGATGCCGATGCTGTCGGTACCGGTGCTGGAGTCGGTGCCGGTACCGGTTGAACTGTCTGATGCAGTTCCGAGGGTGTCGATGCCGCAAGGAGAGCCGCCAGACTGCGTTCAATAGCCAGGAATCTCTGGTCTATCGACGCTGCCGATGCCTTGATGTCGGTACCGGAGAAAAGAGCCAGTACCCCAGAGCATGGCACCAGTAGTTCTGCCGAGGTCGAGGCCTCGGGAACATCCTGGAGCCCCGATAATGCTTTGGAAGCCAAAGCCTCCCACCGGGGCAATTTTGCCGGTGCAGAATCCTCAAGGGCAACGCCAGAGGCATCTCGATGCTTAGGAGATCTACCCTTTGGGGACCAGCTAGACTTATGTTTGGTTACCTGAGATCCACGGGAGGAAGACGAAGCCCTGGAAGACGTTGATGCCACCGAGGCTGCATCAGAGGGAAACAGGGTACTGAGCTTGGCAGCTCGGTTTTGTCGACCTCTCTTGGACATCATGGCACAGGCCATACATTCCGTGATGGAGTGGTCAGGACCTAAACATTTCAGACACCATTCATGGGTGTCGGTGACGGAGATGGTACCGCCACACTTGGTGCACTTTTTAAAACCCAAAGCCGGTTTTTCAATGATGGAAAAAGTTTTGGGCCTAAGGCCCAAAATGGCGCATGCACCTGGAAAAAGGGGAAAAGAAAAGGGGTTTTTTTTGTTTTGTTAAAGAAAAGAAAGAAGAACCGGCGGTACCGGTTAGCATCGAGGAAGGCAGACGCGACCACAAAAAAGAAAAAGAATAAGGACAAATTTTCTGCGGTGAGAGGGACGACGACCTGCTGGCTCCGCGGAAAATGAAGAACTGGAGAGAGGCAGTTGGGAAAGGTGGGAAGGCAGCATGCAGGTGCTGTGGGATGCTCCCAAAAGCTTTCTAATTGGACGCTGGGGAGCGTTCCCGCGCAGGCTCCATCAGTACCGACGATACCCATATGTGAAGACTACATTCCTGCTTGTTCCTGGAGATATAAAGTACCCATTAAAAGGATGCACAAGTACATTTTTAGGCAACACTCAAAGTCCAAGTGTATGTGTACTTTTACTTTGAAAATTTGGGAGAGGTCTGTAGCTAAAAAGTACCTCCAGGCTTTGCAGGCAGTGAGAGGATTGCCTCCTTTATATAAAACATCACTATTACTAAGAACCTTCCCTGAAGAGTTCATATGTTAGTTTTACATAGAATCAGCAGATGTGTGATCTATGTAAATATATGGGTGGATTAAAAGCTACATAAAGGCCGTTCCTCTAAAGTGTACTCTTTCTACCATTAAGGAGAGCGGCTTGATATTTTTGGAAATATTTCTTTTGAATGTTTTGAGACTTCTTTATTTCATTCTTTGATTCGTGCTGGTTTCTCATTGCTCACTCCTATTGATCGGTACAATTACCATTCTGCATAGGTCTACATCTCCTTGCCTGCAAATCCTAGAAGTTTGATGTCTTCAGAATCCTTCTGTGGCAATCTTAAAATTTACCTCCAGACTGAATTATTTTCTTTTCCCTGCACAAGAAATTCACCGAGTTAGTAATGTCAACATTAGAGCTGTCCCTAATTCAGAGCACACTTTGGTAATGTTTACTTTAGAGCAACTAATCAAGAAAACAAGACCATTTTCTTGGAAGCCTCCCTAGTCTTGTATAATGTTAAAAAAATGTACTCATACATCTAACAATGGTATCTAGAAGCATGAAAATTCCTTGCTCTTTTGGGAGGTGGCTAATACTGTTATAAGAGGAGACATTACTGCTTTTTGTACTAGGAAGAAAATAGAAGCTGAGTTTGAATGAATTAGTATCAATAAAAAATCATAGTGTCGGTTTTCAAAATATTTAGCTACTTCACTTAGGCAGTTAAAAGCCTAAATTTCCCCCCTTTGATAACACACTAGGACAGAGCCCCTAAATTTAGAAGCCCAGGAGGCCAATATCTAGTAAAGCATAGTTACTTACCTGTAACAGGTGATCTCTGGGAACAGCAGGAATAAGTCTTCACATATGGGTACGTCGGTACTGACGGAGTCTGCGCGGGAACGCTCCCCAGCGTCCAATCAAAACGCTTTTGGGAGCATCCCAACATGCCTGCGTGCTGCCTTCCCGCCTTTCCCAACTGCCTCTCCTCAGTTAAGTTTGAAAGCTGAGACAAAGAGAGAGAGAGAGAAAAGGGAAGATAGAGATAGAGAAATACAACTTCTAGGGAAGGTGGGTGGGTTGTGAAGACTTATTCCTGCTGTTCCCAGAGATCACCTGTTACAGGTAAGTAACTGTGCTATCTGCAGGAACAAGCAGGAATGAGTCTTCACATATGGGCACTCCCAAGCTAAGATGCCTGGGGGAGTCCCAGCATGTTGCGAATTTGAGAGCCATGCTATTCTACAGAACCTCAGGCATCCTAAGGATGGAGGGTAGGAGTTGAAATAAAAAGATGTGCTGTGGAACAGCTGGACTAAACAGGAGTATCTGAACAGGTGATATCTAGTGTTATAATGTTGAAGTGCAACAACCAATATGGACCTCAGCTGATGGTATTGTAAAAGGTTTTATGGAGGTTCAGATGAATGTGGTAATATGAACCAGGAGAATACCCTCAGGGAGTACCTCAATATAAGGAGAGGTAAATACACTCTGCAAAAGACAGGTTGAGGTCAGAACTTCTAGGGTGAGAAGAAAAAGCCCAGTGGAACTGGGGTGGTTCAAGTAGGTAGGACTTTTGCGGGACACGCAGAAGTCCGTATTAGATAAGAGTGAACTCTTTTGACCTGAAAGGGACATAGTTCGCATGGGAGAAGAGGAGCTTTGAAGATCCCTATATTCGATAAGAAGAAGGACAGGAGCATGAGGCACTGTAGCCTCTCATTGTCTGAAGATTCAGAAGGTCCTTTGCAATCAAAATTACATAGGTAAGAGAGAGTTTATGGAGGGCTTTAGGTGTACCTAAAGTGAAGGTCATGGTGCAAAAGCCCTGTAACTACCTTGAGTAGTGGTTGTTCATGGGGATCCCAAGTATGCTGGGACAGCATGGAAAGGGATAGAGACTATCTGTCGAGCCCGTAGGGAAATATATGGATATATATGAGTATATATAGATATATTTAGGCAGACAGATAAACAGTATATAGAGATATATCTACCTACTATC
Source organism: Ichthyophis bannanicus (assembly GCA_033557465.1). Taxonomy (NCBI): domain Eukaryota; kingdom Metazoa; phylum Chordata; class Amphibia; order Gymnophiona; family Ichthyophiidae; genus Ichthyophis; species Ichthyophis bannanicus. The sequence continues at coordinate 577,471,000 of CM066034.1, read as the reverse complement.
ATATACATATATATACATACATACATGGCAAGACCTGCATATGCCTATATATATGTAAATATATATATATTGCAATGCCCTTGCTTGGGCCCGAGGGCTTACAAGCATAGAGCAGCCTTATAGTGTCCTTTTAAATAAAGCTTCCCTTGTTTGTCACCAGAGGGATTCTGGGACTTGTAGTTGGCTTACTTATATAAGGACAAATGTAGTTGTGAGACCGGTGGTTTAAGGCAGCAAGAAAATTTATTTGTTTGTGTGATTCCAAGGCATTAATGCTCAAAACGCAAAAGCAATAGGATGCTTCTCCAACATAAGAGTAAATCAGGTTAACAGAGAAAAATGTAACAAAAGGCCTTCTATCACTGGGCAGCAGCTTTCTTCCCAATAAACTTTCACAGAGCACAGCTTCTGGTGGTCATTCAACATAACAGGTAAACTTTTAACAGCTGCTGTTTTCTTTTCCCAAACCAAACTTTTACTAAAGACAGCTTCTTGGCTTCAGAAGCACACATACTTAGTAGAACACATTCTTGGTTTTTTTCCAACTCTTTGCAGTCATAAAAATTAGTCGCTATATTGTTTCACAGTCTTTCAACCCTGTTCAACAATGCTCAGTTCTCCTTTAGACAAAAAGAGCAATCCATTGGTGACAATTCTGACTCAGACTCTGGCATACAAGAATCCACCTGCATCTCTTCTATAGACACCGGGTACTTCTTACTTCCACCAGTTTTATAAACTTGCCCATACTTCCTGTCTTCTAAAATCTCTTGGAACTGCTTCAACAGCAAATCACCCTGAGAAGGCACACTTGTATTGGGAGGGTAAAGCTTCCTCTCTGCAAACAGTTTTCTTAATGCTTCTAGTGTTAAAAGCTCAGTTTCTCTGCTCTTATCTGGGTTTCGGTTCTCTTCATACATACAACTATCCACCCACCTCTCAGCAGACGTTAGGTCAGGCTCCTGGGCACTAGCTGTAGCAAACTGTTTTTCTGCGAGCTGTTCAGCTTTACAAGTGCTGGCTTTACCTTGGGGGCGGGTCTCTCAAACAAGTACTGATTCCTTTCCTCCTGATATCTTTCAGGCTATGGAACTCAGCCTTCTGGTGCCTTTCTCCACTCCTTCCCAGATAGTCATTCTCTTGAAAGTTTCCTTGGAACCTTTCTCCCTTTCCAGGATCTCTCAGTTTCTCCTTCTTGTGCCTCTGCTGCTTTGTCTGCAGATCTGTTCTTTCCAGCTTCCCCTGGACCTGCTGGCTCTGCTCTCTCTGCTGCGTCTCCTGTGTGTGTGTCTCCTGTGTGTGTGTCTCCTGTGTGTGTGTCTCCTGTGTGTGTGTCTCCTGTCTCTCTCCTCTCTGCTCTGAGTGTGTTTTTAAAAACCGTTTGCTGCCGGGCACTCCCTTGCCTTTGCACAGGTGTGACCAATCACTGAGCAAGCTTGGCTCCCTGTCTGAACTAGGGCGTGGCCTGGCCTTAGCAGAGAGCTGAGTTTTTTTCTTGCCTGCCTTGCAAGCACTGTGCACAGCTGAACTGTCACTTGTTTTAAAGGGAAAAACAGGGTTTTCTTCCACTTCCATCTCTTCCTGGGAGCTCTCCTCACCACAATATATATATGTATGTGTGTATGTATATACATATACATACATACACATACATACATACATATATATATATACACATACATACATACATATACACACACATACACACCCATGTCCTCTCATAGGGTATGTGGCGAGAGAAAGATTCCGGTAAGAACAAGAGGGTATTACCTGCTTGAGAGAATCTTTAGAGAATCCATCGCTACTGGTTATGAGTAGGAATGCTAAGGGAGTTCCCTCACTGGCAAGGAGAAGCCTAGAGTCCTGTAAGAACTCTTGTCCTTTAATAACCAGGAATGGAGACCTACATGAAAATGCATAGGATGTTTTTGATATGCAGACAACAAGTTTGAATCCTTCCATAATTCCAGCAGGCAGCTGGAGAAAAAGATGCAATGAAAGAAATACCATATTTACCCCTTATGAGGGCAAAACAGGGTATGGTGCATTCTTTTGCTGAAATATGAATTCTGTTATGAAGAACTGAAGATGGAAGGAAAAAACAGACATGGACTGGCTGTACTGAAAGAAACACATCCCTGGTGAAGGGGTGCACTAGAAATGTGAACCAATCCAGGGAATTGGATGATTGTTTAGGTCTTTGCTTAATTAAAGGTTTGTGTCCTTTATTTAAGAAGATTTTAATGGAAAAATGGTAAGGGCAGGGAGAACCCAGTAGACATGACTAGGTAAAGCCCTTCCTAACCATCTAGAATTATATGCTCTCTAACAAGGCCCCATAGTGAAGAGCTGCTCAGTAGAGATGTAGAGAGCATGTTGCAGGTTACTTAGAAGAAAAAACTGGCTGTTTAAGAGCCAGTATGTATCCTGAACTATTCCGCCAAGCCCAAGGATTGGGGGAAGGCCAAGAATAGAAGGTGAGGTGAAGTGTCTGCAACAATAGCCAGAAAAGGTTGTAACCTGTCTGGGATTTAGAAGTAAGACCAGAAGAAATTGAAACTAGAGAGCAAGCTCTGGTTTCTTGGTCAGCAAGCCAGTGGTGTAACCACTAAGAACCCCTGCAGCTCTAACTATTGCTGGACAGCAGACGAAATCTTATGCCAAGATTGAAAGACATACAGACATGAGTAGGAGTGGAAAGACTCCATTATTGTCTGAGAAGCTGCCAGCAAAAACAGCAAGGGGAAGACAACTCAGAGAAAACTTAGGGGCTTAAGGAGAAGCCTCCAGTTGAGTGGTAGCACTCTTACAGACGAAATGTCTTAGTAAGAGGGACAGGGTTGAAAAGAGAGACGTACGGTAGAGTAAAGCTCTGTCAAAGTAATATGAGACATGTTGATACAGGAGAAGAGTCAAAGGTAAAGGCATAGGAATCTCATTGACAATCGTGACTCCTCTGAAGAGGAGTAACTTCAGTACCTGTACAACATAGTCATAGAAAGGAGCTCTATGAGCTAAAAGTCAAGATGTTCTCTTAAGAGATATATGTGTAAAAACTAGTATGGAACCACTGTAGATGCTTGTAAAGGGAAGAAGCAAACTACAGGTTCCAAACCTCAAACAGGAAGACGAAGCAGTGAAGAGTATCAGCAACCCTGCGGCTGCTGGGTTTGCTGAAGCTGTTGAGGATGTGGTTTCCTTAGCCTAGTTGGATGTTTCCCCAGTCTGGGAACATCTGTATGATGGGTAGAAGATGGATGAAATCTTCTCTCCTTGAGGCCACAATGCCTGCCAGAAGATGTTCGAGAAACTGGGACAGAGGAAGGCGTAGACAAGCCTCTGAAAGGAATAGTGTCAGTAGTTAACTGAGCAGCTTGGAGTAAAGTCTCTTTGTTGAAGAGATTTTCTCCAGTGCAAGGAGTATTTCCCAGTGTATCTCGTACGGATTTGTCCAAATCTGAAGCTTGGAGCCAAGCTGTACGTCATGCTCCTATGGCTATAGCAGAAGTTCTGCTAACAGACTCAAAAGAGTCAAGGGAAGCACGAGTAAGGAATCTAGAAATATTGTGAGCATGATTGAGTAGTATAGAAAAATCTGCTCTTTTAGGTTCTTGGAGAAAAGGGGTCAAAAGTAATAAATCTTTTGTGACCTGCCCAAGAGATAATCCCATATAGTAAATATATGAGAGAATTCTGGCTGAAAACATGGATGCCTGGAAAGTTTGACATCCAAAGGCATCTAAAGTTCTAGCCTCACGACCTGGCGGATAAGAAGAGTGTTTCTTAGTACTCTTAATACGCCTCATTGCTGATTCTACAACAAGAGAATGATGAGGAAGCTGAGGCTTTTGAAAACCTGGAGTAGGGGGCACTCTATAAAAGATCAGTTGCCCTAGAAGGTGGGGACACTGTTAAAGGAGTTTCCCACATTCTAAATAGTAGATCCTGCAAGGTTTGATGCAAAGGTAACATAATGACTTCCTTTGGACTGCAGGGGATCAGCTGAGGTTCTGGATCCCCTGATGCAGGATCTAGACCAGGGATAGGAATGGCAAGTAACCTTGCCATATCAAGCAGGAAAGCTTGAAAAGAAATCTCCCCAGAGGGGAGTCCTTGAGGAAGAGGAGAAAAAGATAGATCTGTTGAAGAACTAGCTCCAACAACCACCGGTTCATTCAGATTATCTAGAATAGAAAATCTGGAGGGGTGGAGCATCGGTGGATCTATAAAAGATACCTGTCGGTACCGTTGAAAAACGGTACCGTAATCTGTCGGTAGCAAGTCGTCCATGTTAGAGATCGATTCCAGATTGGGTATGGAAGGAAGTGATCCAGTTGAACAGAACATGGAAGGTACCGACACCGATGCTGACGTCGATACCGGTACCGGGACCGGGACCGGTACCATCGTTGATACTGATTCATGAAGATCAGTCTGTGCTAGCACTGTCAGTACTGAGGAAACCGACTGTAGCAGACCTTGATCATCGGTAGAATGTCTTCGGTGCTGTTTGAAATCGGTACCAAGATGAGTCGGTACCCAGTCATCCAAACTAGAGATCGATTCAAGACTCGGCATCGAGAGAAGCGAGTCTATCGATGCATATCTGGAGGGTACCGACGTGGATACCAACATCGGCACCGGGATCGATACCGATGCAGGAAGATCGGTTGGTAGCGGCTCTAGCGACAGCAACGATACCGAGAGCGCTCGACTGCGATCGGTGTGGAATGTTTCATCCAACACCAGTGCCGATGCCGGGGTACCGGCACCGCTCAAAGCGGATACCACCACAGAGCATGGCTCAGGAATGTTCACCGAGGTAAAAACCCCAGGAACAACCTGAAACCCCGTTGATGCTTTGGAGGCCGAAGACTCCCGCCAGGGTTTTAAAGCCAAAATGTCCTCGGGGGCAAGGCCAGAGCCATCTCCATGATGTACATGAGATCTACCACCCGAGGACTGGCTAGTCTTTACAGACGTTTGTTTTGTTACCTGATCCTGTGAGAAAGAAGATGCAACTGGTGCCCTCTGGCCAGAGGGGAAGGGCGCATCGAGTTGAGCTCAATGCTGAAAACTTCTTGAAGAAATAATAGTACAGGAAGAACACTCAAGTGGATGGTGTTCAGGTCCCAAACATGGGAGACACCAATTATGGGTGTCTAATACTAATTTGGTACTGCCACAGTTAAAACATATTCTAGTGGCTGGCGTTTCCATGAAGGAAACTAAGGAGGCCTAACAGGCCGAAAGCAGTCAGGCACTAACAAGGAATAATAAAAAAATTCCTATAAAAGGAAAAATGAGGAAAAGAAAAGAAAAAAACACCGGCGGTACCGGTGCGTCAAGGGAAGGCAGACGCGACCACAAGAAAAATACAGAAATAAAGAAAGAATTTTCTGCGGTGACAGGAGGACGTCCTGCCGGCTCCGCGGAAAAACAAAAACTGAGGAGAGGCAGTTGGGAAAGGCGGGAAGGCAGCATGCAGGCGTGTTGGGATGCTCCCAAAAACGTTTTGATTGGACGCTGGGGAGCGTTCCCGCGCAGACTCCGTCGGTACCGACGTACCCATATGTGAAGACTCATTCCTGCTTGTTCCTGGAGATACCTTATTAGACTATTCAGTCCATAAAATATTTGGGCCAAATATCCAGAATAAACCAGAAAAAGTGGTCCAGTTAACTTCAGGACTGTTATTTGGCAGACTACAATTCCCTGAGTAATTTTGGTCAACCCTTGCGGCCTTTTTGGCTGGCTAGATTTTGTATGGGCTTGTTTGGATGAAATTTTGCTGGTCAGCAGGAGAAGGGGGCTATAAGAAGTCAGGGTTTGGCTACCTAGCTCTGAAGGTTAGGCATGCAAACCTGCAATTACAAATCTAAAAAGTGGGTGGCTTTCGGGGCATAGTTAGGGCAGGAAAAAAAAAAGGTGCGACATACCACAGCCAAAACATGTCCCCTTGAAATCTGTGTGCACTGTGGACATAGACATGCAAACAGCAGCTTTTCCAAAGTCTCTTCTTCAATGTGCCCCATTTACACACAAACTAGTTTTTAACACATGTACTGTAAATGCCATCTAACCTTTCTAAAATGACCTACTTTAGAGACAGAGCATTTTCTTTCTGAAAGCTCTCTCCAGGAGGCACACGTAGCCTGTCAGGTTTTCAGAGCCACCACATGAATACACATAAGACAGATATGCATAAAAGTGTCTATGTTATAAACAATTCTCATGCATGTTCAATGTGGGAATCCTGATAGCCTTCTTCTGGAGGCACACCTAGCCAGTCAGGTTAAGAAGCACTGCCTTACATACTAGGAAAGTCTACTTACTACACAAATCTCCTGAGAACTCTTCTCTGAGCTAAAAGATTTAATTTTACTGGGATGGAAAGAGAGAGAGTGATCCCATTTTTCTTTATTGCTCGGTTTGTGAAAACTGTATAATCTAAGGATATTTAATATAAATGATAAAAATAATTAAAACACAATAAGTGACCAATTCTACAGACAGATTTTTCCAAACACGACAGTTTATTCAGTCTTTATATAGGGATGAAAACAATTTGATTTATAACTCTTCCATTAACTGAGCTGATATGAATATGGGTTTCTGCGTACAACAGTCCGATACTTGATATGGCGTTTATGGTGAAATTTGGTCTTAATTGTTGTTGCTTTCCTTGATTTCTGCTAGACTATGCCAGACAAGTGGGTTATGTCACTCAACCAGCAGATGGAGGCAGATAACACTGAATTTCAGGAGTGCCATCACCAGTGTAAGGAGTGCTGCAGCCCTGAAAACCTGCTAGTATACTATTGCCCAAGCTAAGGTAAAATGTATGTAAGAGAAACTTCAAGTAAACATACATAACTAATCCCTAACACTTTTAGGACAATGACCAACAATCAATACAGAATCTGAGGCAACTGAGGAGAATAACTAAAAACCTTACTCTTCCAGAATGGGTCCTGGACTGGTCTAGCAGGGATTAAGGAAATAAAATTAGCAGGCAAGACCAAACTTCACCTTAATTATTTTGACAGACCAGTCCAGACAAGTGGCTATACCAAAGCTTTAGGATCCTGGATGAGGGGAAAACAAGGGCCTCCCGAGGGCCACTTTTATGAAGGCATAGGTCTTTCCTTACACAGATTTCCAAGCCATAATATCTGATAAAAGGAATCAGGCAACCAAGTCTCTGCCTTGTCGATATCCTTTGGGGCATATGACGTAAACGCTACCCAAGATGTTGCTTGTGATCTCGAAGTGAACCCTAAGGCCTGAAAGAACTTCATGTCACTTCAACAAATACGCTGAGCTATTTAATAGCCTCCTTAATCCACTGGGATACAGAGAACGTAGAAGCCACTTTACCCTTACATGACCTGTAGAATAGAATGAATAAAGATAATCTGATCCACAAAAGGACCAAATAGGACCCTTCAAACATCCAAGACATGAAGGATCATGGAATCCTGGTTCTTTCTGGAAAGGTCAGCAGACAGACTGTCTAACTTCATGTTGAATGGAGAGAGGATCTTTGATTAAAAAGACAGGATCACATGCATGATTCCAAATCTTTGGCAAAAAAAAAAAAAAAAAAAAAAAAAGGTAAGGATCCCTGACAGTGCCCACAACTCCAAAATGCTCAGCCAAACAAATTTCTGCAAAAAATTAAAAAAAAAAAAAAAAAGTCTTCAGGGTCAAATCTTTCAGAGTCACATGCCAGAGATGCTTGAAAGGGGAGCCTGATAAGGCATTCAAGACCAAATTAAGATCCAACTAAGCAATTGGTGGACAGGAAGATGGAATTGCTCAACTCCTTCCAAAGAAATTGGAAAACGTCCAGGTGCCTCGCCACTGAAACGTCTTTCACTCAATCTTTGTAAAAGTTTAGTGCTGCCACCTGCACCTGGATCAAACTGAGGGCCAGGCCACAGTATATTCCATCCTGAAAAAATGGCAAAACTGAAGGGATGTCACCCTTTTGTGCGGAGAGGCACGGTCCGCACACCAAGGCTCAAACAGATGCCAGACCTACACATAGGCAATTGAGGAGGAGGATTTGTGAGCCTTCAGAAGCATGATAATCACGGCTGCTGAATGATCTTTCTGCATTAGCCCACTCTTCTCAAGAGCCAGGGCATAAGTTGAAAGGGAGCCGAATCCTCCATAAAGGAGGGACCCTTGATGAAGCAAGCCCTGACCTCAAAGCAGCTATAGAGAGGGTCCCACCAGCAGCCTGATCAGACCAACATACCATGGTCTGTGAGGCTAGCCTGGAGCTACTACTAGATGACTAAGCCAAGGTGGTCCACTGTCTGGCACAGGACCCAGCCTATGAGCAGCCAAGGAGGGAATACATGCAAATGGTCTTCCTGAGGCCATGGCTGAATAAAGCACATCAATTCTGACTGCTCTGGCTGCTCACCTACATCTGAAGCAGCAAGTCACTTTGGCATTCTGACATGCCACCATTAGATCGAAGGTTGGATGGCTCCAGAAGCTTGCGGACTCAGCTCCCACTCTCCGGGATTCAGAAGATGGTGATAGAGGAAGGTTGCTTGCACATTTTGCATGCCCACTATGTAAGTCTCTAAAACAGCCACCAGATGGTGCTCTGACAGTTGGCAGAGCAAGAAAATTTCCAATATCACTGACATACACTGGGTCCTTCTTGGCTGTTGACATTAACCACCGCTTTGCAATGCTGGAGAGTATGAGGACCCTCTATGGTGGAATTGAATCTCTCCAACAGTAGGCATATCACCCTCACTTCCAGTCTGTTGATGGGCAAAGCAGCTTTCTTCCTCTATCAACAACCCTAAGCCAACTGACCCTGAACAACAGGCCCCCAATCCGGGGACTAGTACTGCAGTCACTATTAAACTACCCAACTGAAGGACCCCAGGTTCATACCTTTCAGATGAGGAGATCACAACCAAGACAGCTCCCTCCTGACTGCCACTAGGAGGGAAAGTCAGATGTCATACTGTTATGACTATGGTGACCACATAGGCAGGAGGACTACCTGCAGAGGCTCATGTGAGCTCTCACCAAGGAAACCAACTCAGGGTCAAAGGCATGGACCCCAAGAGCTGCATGTCCCAAGTTCCCAGTACCACATGAGAGCAACAAACTGAAGCTGCAACATCAGCCTGTTCATCCTGTCCTGTGATTAGAAAAGCTACCAGTCACACTGTTAACTTGGGCCCGCAGATCCTCAAAGGCCTGGGATAGAATCAGATTGCTCTTCATATAATTCACAAACTATCCAAGACTCTCCAACACCCGGAGAACTCTGGGCGTGGTCACCCAGGCTCTCTCTTCCAAATTGACATTTACAACTAGTCGTCCAAGTAATGACGAACTTCAATACTCGCTGTGCAAACAAGCTGCCACCAGTACCACTTGAAGCCATGGCCAAACCAAAGGGGAGGAACAAGGGGGAACACCCCACCTGCAGTAAGACCTAGCACAAAGAGAAAGCGTAGTTACTCACCTGTAACAGGTGTTCTCCAGGGACAGCAGGGATCAGTCCTCACTTATGGTGACATCAGCACCGACGGAGCCCGCGCGGAGCAATTCCCCAGCTTTCAAAGAAAGCCTTTGGGATTGCTGCCACACATGCGTGGTCCTCTTCCCGCCCAAGGGTGCCATCTTTCTCAGTCAGGTCCCTTAGCTCAAGCCCTACCAAGCAGATCGCAAGGGAAGGACAAAAATACGGCGACTCATCAGGGGAGGCGGGAGGGTAGTGAGGACTGATTCCTGCTGTTCCTGGATTACACCTGTTACAGGTGAGCAACTACATTTTCTCCAGGAACATGCAGAAAGTCAGTCCTCACTTATCGGACTCCCCAGCTACAGGCTACTGACCTGTAACCAAAAACGCCTCCGCGAGGTCGTGAGCAGAAGCCGATGCCTGAAGAAGCCAGAGTCCTTGGGGAGAAGCCCTCGGTAGCTGTGAAGAAGGGTCAGAGGGCAGGAGTTGTTTATACCCCGAACAGGTTACGGAGTACAGCCTGGCCAAAGGTACAATCCCGGCGGGACTCCCTCTCCAGGCAGTAGTGAGCGGCGAAGGTATTCGTGGAAGACCAGGTTGCCGCCTGACAAATGCCCATCAAGGGCACGGAGCGCAGCAAGGCCACCAAGGCCACCTTGGCCCAAACTCCCTGTGCTGACACTCGACGATCCAGCGGGGCACCCGCCTTCGTATGAGCGAAAGCAATGCAGTACGCTACCCAAACAGAGAGGGTGCGTTTGGTAACTGCCTGTCCCGGTCTATTGGGATCGTAGGTCACAGAGTTGGCCAGACTTGCGATGAGTCCGGGTGCGCTGCAAGTAGAAGGCGAGAGCCCTTCTGCAGTTGAGGGTGTGGAGAGCTGCCGACGCCTGGTCGGCGTGGAGCCTCAGGAAGAAAGTCGGCAGGACTATCTCCTGATTAAGATGGAAATCCAAGGCGACTTTAGGCAGGAATTTAGGGTGGGTACGGAGGACCACCCTATTCTGATAGAAACTGGTGTACGGGGCATCAGCCATGACAGCCTGGAGCTCACTGACTCGGCAGGCTGAGGTCAGCGCCACCAGGAAGGCCACCTTCCAGGACAGGTGCCGGAGCGAGCACATCGCCACTGGCTCGAAGGGTAGACTGGTGAGCTGCATGAGCACCACATTCAGGTCCCATTCCACTGGAGGACGGATGGGCGGCTTGGAAAGCAGAAGACCCCACATAAAGCAGGAAACTAATGGTTGCCCCGAGAAGGGCTTTCCCTCGATGGGGAGGTGGTTCGCCGAGATGGCGCTCAAGTATACCTTGACAGAGTTCGACTTCAGCCCTTCCTTCGAGAGATGGAGGAGGTACTGGAGGATCCATTGAATGAGGCACAAGAACGGGTTGATCTGGAGCCCCGAGCACCAGACCAAGAAGCTCCTCCACTTGAAGGCGTAGGCTTATCTAGTGGAGTCCTTTCTCGAGGTGAGGACTTCCTCGACCTCCTCCGGAAGAGCCAGTGAGGCTAGGAAAACCCATTCAGCTGCCAGGCCATGAGCAATAAGGCGGCTAGGTTTGGGTGCTGCACCCGCCTCTCCTCCTGTGTTAGCAGACTTGCGGCAGAGCCCAGGGTGACAGGAGGCGCCGTTGACAGCTGAAGCAGAAGTTGGAACCAAGGCTGTCAAGGCCACAAGGAGGCTACGAGGATCAACGATGCCCGATCCCGCTTGAAAAGTGTTCTCGCAATGAGAGGGAAGAGAGGGAATGCATAGAGCAGGCTGGATGACCAGTCCAGAAGGAATGCATCTCGACTCTCCCTGCTTGGGTGGGGTACCGGGCCGCAAAAGCAGGGAAACTGTGCATTCTGGGGACTGGCGAAGACGTCTATTGCCGGCGTCCCCCAGTGAAGAAACAGCCAGCCCACTACCCCTGGATCCAGCCGTCATTCGTGGGGGCGAAGGATTTTGCTGAGCATGCCCGTCAGGACATTCTCCTGACCCGGAAGGTAGGTCGCCTTGAGGGACATCTTCTGTCGAACAGCGAAGGAGCAGATGAGGACCGCTTCCCGGCAGAGGGAGCGGGATCCAGTGCCTCCCTCCTTGTTGACGTAAAACATCGCCATGCGGTTGTCGGTCTGTAAGAGAACCGACGTTCCCTTGAGGTGGTCCTCGAAGGCCCTATGGGCCCAAAAAAAATCACTCAGAGTTCGAGCAAGTTTATCTGCTGCTGAGACTCCTTGGACGACCACTGCCCCTGCATGCACAGCAGCCCGCAGTGGGCTCCCCACCCTAACAGGAAAGCATCTATCAACACCTCATCATGCTGAGGGGCCTGGAAGGGCAATCCCCAGAGAAGGTTGCAGGGATTTTCCCACCAGCTCAGGGACAAGCAGAGGTCGGGAAGGACCCTGACAGAGTCCCTGAGGTGACCAAAGGACGGGCTCCATTGGGCACTGAGGCACCATTGAGCTGTCTGCATGTGCAGGCGGGCATGTGGAACAACATGCATGGTAGAGGCCATGTGGCCCAGGAGGTGTAGCATGGCCCGAGCTGTGACCCAGGGAGTGCTTTGGACCCGGGCCGCCAGGGCTCGGAAGCAGTCGGCACGGGTCCAAAGCACTTGAGTGCCTGCACTGGCTCGAGGTGAGACTTCGGGTAGTTGACCAAGAACCCTAAGCCCTCCAACAGAAGGATTGTGTGTGACCTTGCTTGCCGGGTTTCCTCGACTGAGGATCCCATGACGAGCCAGTTGTCGAGGTAGGGAAAGACCGGCACGCCCTGATGCCTGAGACGGGCTGCGACCACGACAAGGCATTTCATAAAGACTCGTGGGACGGAAGTGCTCTCCCTGCACCCTGAAATGCAGATACTGTCTGTGCTGGGAGTGGATTAAGATATGGGCGTAAGCGTCCTTTAGATCCAAGGAGCATAGCCAGTCGCCCTACCGGAGGAAGGGCAGCAGAATGCCAAGGGATAACATCTTGAACTTCTCTTGCACCAAGAACTTGCTCAACTTTCAGAGGTCGAGGATGGGCCACAGACACCCCCCCCCCCCCCAATCTTCTTCGGGACGAGGAAGTACCGGGAATAGAAGCCCTGACCTCGAAGGTGCAGAGGGACCTTCTCGACTGCCCATTGGGCAAGGAGAGAGAGTAGTTCCCGCTGCAGTAAAACCTGGTGTGCAGGGAGTCGAGGAGGCTCTGCTGGGGAGAAGGGAGGTGGAAGCCTGTCAAAGCGAAAGCGATGGCCGTCTCGGACAACCTGGAGAACCCAGGTGTTCGAGGTGATAGGCATCCCTCCACTGGCTGTTGCATCACCAGAGGGCGAGGGGCTATGCCAATGGCATCAAAACCCCTGTGCGGGTTGTGGAGGAGCCGGAGTTTGGGCTTTTGGCCCTTTCGGTTTGCGATGCCCTTGACTGTACTTACCCTGCGCTGAGGTGGTCATCGTGGGGTTGCCGGGTAGCCACGGTACTGGAGGCCCTTCCTCGGAAAAAAAAGGCTTTTTGGCTCATTGCTTTTTCCGGGGCAGAGTGGAGGTCTTGCGTGAGAGACGGGTTCTGGTGATGAACTCAGTCTCTCTGCGGCTTTATCCTCCATCGGCTTGCCGAAGAGCTGCTCTCCGAGGCAGAGGACATCCAGGAGCTTTTCCTGCACCCACTGCTCCAAATCTGATGATTGGAGCCATGCCTGGCGGCAGGACCCGATGCCCACGGTCGCCACCCGAGCCGAAGTCTCAAATCCATCGTAGGCAGCTCGGCAGAGGTATTTTGAGCAGTCGGTGACTGACTTCAACAGAAGACCGAACCTATTGAGGGGCTCGCCCTCGAGGCCCACAGAGAACCCTTCGAGCTCTTTGGCTAAATCGCACAAGAACATACCTATGTATAGTTGGTATGCTTGAATGCGACAAGAGAGCATGGAGCCTTGGTAGGCCTTGCGGCCCAGGCATCAAGAGCTCTCGACTCTCGGCCCGGCGTTACCGACCAGTGCGATTTTGGGCTCTCCTGTTTCCTCATGGCCAACTCTACCACCATAGAGGTTTGGGGAACTTGGGTCTTCCTGAACACAGGCCCACGTTGTACCTTGTACATAGTATCAAGGCGCTTGCTCACGATAAGGACCGAGGCAGGTGCCTCCCACATGCAGAGCAGCAGCCAAGACAGAATAGGAAGGACCGACACAGTGAGAGATTCCCTAGATGGGGACTCGCACTGAGGAATATTGAGTTCTTCAGCACGAGGGTCCTCCTTGGCCTGAGTGGCCAGGTTAGGGGCCCTTGTCATATCCTGAATTAACACCAGGAAGGAGGTGTCCTTGGGTGGCGAGCACCGCTGGAACGCAGGTGGGGAGAGGTCCGACGGAAGGTTTATGTTTATGTTTATTAAAACTTTATATACCGCCCATAAACGATTAGCATCTGGGCGGTTTACATGCATAAAAAAAACTAACAAGGAGAGCGAGCTTGCGAAAAAGAAAAGGAAAAGGAACGCCATAAAATCCTTATAAGACAGATAGGGATAGGGTCAGAAGATAGAAGGGGCAAAAGTAGATAACATGGGGGGGGAAAGAAAAACACATTAACATGGCAGTAGTGGGGGGATAGCAAGTTGGGGGGAAGGATAGGAGAGCAGGAACAGGTTACGAAAACAGTGGAGGAGAGGGGGATAGGAAGCTAACACATTAACGAGGTGAAGGGGAGAGGGGTTAGGCTGGGAAGGGGTGGTTGAAGGCGGAGCAGAAAAGGTGAGTTTTTAGTTTAGCTTTAAAGGAGATATATGAGGTCTCTGTGAGTACGGGTTTCCGGGGAGGTGTCCCCATCAGACTCCCACTCCAAGAACTCAGTCGAGGAGTCCGAGCCAGGCAGATCGCCCTGCCAAGTGGTCGGTGCCCATATGGAGCCAGAGGCCCTGGAAGATCTCGCCTCCGAGGAACAGGATGGCGAGCAAGACCGACATCGAGGACCCTCACGAGGCCCGCGGCTCTCGGGGATTTCCTAGACAAATTTCGGTGTCCCACACGACGGACCAAGGTCTCTAGGCACGAGTCAGCGAAGCTGGCTATGAGCGCCTGCTGGAAAGCAATGAACGCAGAAACGCTGCATTCTAGCGCCAGCATTCGGGACTCCCACGCGGGCATGGGGCCCTGCGATGTCAACCCCGGGGTCACCGGGTCGGGCAAAGGAGAGGGGGTCCTCACCGGGACAGCCCTCAGGAGACCAGGCCCCTTTGCCAGAGGCCTCCTTATCTGTACAGGGTACCTTGCGGGGCCGCTCCTTATCCAACTCTTGGGAATGCCGAAGGGGGTTGAGTAAGCGAGCGCGGGAGCACTCGCGCTTATCGGGAGCCCCCGACAGCGACTTCAAAGCCTTCTTTTTGTGCCGCTCCACCTCAGAGGATCCCTGTTTGGAGTGCCGCTGAGAGTGCGGGGCCGAAGAGGGGGACCCCACCGGGGGAGGAGAGACGACCGAGGGCACCACCGGGGATTCCGAGGCAGCCTTTCGAAAAATGTCTTCAGACTTCTGCTTATGACTGAGCAGGGCCTTAGAGAACATTTTCTTGCAGAGCAAACAGAGCTCCGGATCATGGTCAGCTCTGAGGCACTGCAGACAACAGTCGTGAGTGTCCATAAGCGACATGTTCCTAGAGCATCTATCGCATTTTTTGAAGCTGGTAGCCATGGGGGCAAAAATGGCCCCCGCAAGGTCGAAGACCCATGCGGCCAGCGATTAGGGAAAGAAAAAGGGCACGAAGCTCCTTGATAAAAAAAATGAAGAAAAAACTATCCCCAACTTCTCTAAGAAGGTAGAGCAGGGAAAGGATGGGTAGAGGACTGGTGCAACCGAAAAATAGAAGGCCAGTAGGCCAATAAATTAAGTCTTTTTCCGAAGGGCTCCGCAGAAAAAGGGAGACTGAGCAAGATGGCACCCTTGGGCAGGAAGAGGACTACACATGCGTGGAAGCAATCCCAAAGGGTTTTTTTTGAAAGCTGGGAAATTGCTCCGCGTGGGCTCTGTCAGTGCCAACATCACCCATAAGTGAGGACTGATTTCCTGCTTGTTCCTGGAGAATGAAAATTATCCAGTATGTAAATTTTTTCCTCTTATCTTCATAGACCACTCAGGACCCTTAGTAAGAGGCAACAACGCTCTAGCTAAAACAGCCTTTACAAAGGTGCTATTAGCCCCGGCTCCATGCAACCTGTAGTGCTTTACAAAAGGTGCTCAAGGAGAACCAGGTAGCCACTTTACAGGTAGCCACTTTACAGGTAGCCAAGGAGGACCAGGTAGCCACTTCACATCAAGGTAGAGTCTCCCCAGGAGTCAGCCTGTGCTCTAGTGGAGTAAGCCTAGGCTCCCTCCAGAACCCACTTGCTAGGCCAGGTCTTGACAAATGTTTTGTGAATTTAGGAGCCAGCACTCATGACCTCCTCGTGCCCCCCCCCCCCCAAGTTCTCACGCTGGTCTGATGTTCTCAAGTCTTGAGACCAGTACCAGAGTCCCTACACCAAGTGTCATCTTTAGATAAGAGCAGCTATAGTTTCACATAGCAAGTGTCCGTGTGGGTGTGTGGTGCAATCATGGTTTTCCAGTCTGCCTGTGATTGTGGGTGCCTTTGTGTGGGTGGTATGAAGGGCTGCGGTGCATGGGTGCGTGTGTTGCAGAGCTGGGCATATTCTGTGTGTGTGATGCAGAGGTGAGGTTCCTGTGTGCACATTTGTATGTAGTGTAGAGCTGGGGTGCCTGTGAATGTGAGTGTGTGGTATGGTGTGCTATGCTTCTGTGTGTGTACTTGGGGGGAGGGGAATGCACCTTTAGGTAAACAGACATTGTGCTCGTCTCTCCATGCATTCATCCCTCATCCCTTTAACCTTTCTCTGTTCCCCCTCCCCCAGCCCTGGATTCCCACCATTCTTCCTTTTCTTTTGGGGCTTCTGGACCTTTCAAATTTAAACTTTTTTTTTTTTTTTTTTTTTTTTTTTAATTGCAGCCCCCAACTGGCTCGGATCCCACGAGCACCCTGTTGCCCCTCCTGTTCTGCCCGCAGAGATCTATCTTCCATGGGCAGAAGAGAAGGAGAGGACTGCCATCGCAGCCCAGATGCAAGCTATTTGTCCGTGGAAGATGGGATCCTTGTGGGCAGCCAGTGCCAGTCATGCTGCAGGTGTTCCAAGCCCCGGCCTGATTTTTTTTAGTCACCATGGCGACTGGGGCCTAGAGTTTGTCGAACCCTGTGCTAGGCAAATGTATGCCGAGCTAATGCCCCTTTGATCCAGCAAGAAATAGTGGACTTAGCCACTGCCTGTCTCTTCCTCAGACCACCGAAGAGAGCAAACAGATGGTCCGACCAATGGAAGGAACCGTTAACCTCCAAGTAACTGAGTAAAACCCTACTCATATCCACCAGAAGCAGAGAGTGATCCAACCAAAGATCCTCCTCCCAGAAGGAGGGCAGGACAATCACACTGATCCCATGGTCGGACCACTATGCAATAACCTTCTCAATACTGATTAAAAGCCCATCCGATGGCAAGAAGGAGGAACAACTCAAAAGGAGATTCAAAGCGTATCAAAGGAACCAATTCCTACAGGAAATAACCCCAAATTACAACACCACCAGAACACCACAAATCTGGACAGTATAATTGAAAACTCGGACAAAATAATTACAGCAGCCTCTTCAACAACCTCACGAACATACCCACACACATACAAAAGGATCAGTGTACCCTGGTACTCCAATAACATAAGAGAAGCAAAGAGGGAATTGAGACAATTGGAAAAGAAGTGGAGAAGAAAGACACCGCATACCCTACAGCAATACAAAATCAAACAGAAGGAATACAATGACCTAATCTCCAATTGCAAACAATACCACATCAATACAATCATGAAAGCAGTGAACAAACCCAGGGAGCTCTTCAACATCGTAAAGAGACTCACCAAAGACACCACACAACATGACCATGGAAGTGCAGACCCACAACTATTCGTGAACTCCACAATCTGCAAACTCAAGAAGCAAGACACAAATATCCCCATTAACAGGAACGCACCAACTCCAGAACCCCAAAACACCTGGGAAGAATTCACCACCCCTTCAGTGCTCCAGGTCAAATAAATAATTGAGACCCTAAACACTACAACATCAGCCACAGATCCCTGCCCAGTGGCATGGATCAAAGACACCAAATAGTTGCAAATAGTTGTATTACTGTTCCATGTAGTTCTGTTGTACATAGTTCAAACACCGTTCCATGTAAAAGTATACCCATGTATTACATAATTGTTACTTGTTCAATGTAAACCGCCCTTGATCTCTGGAAGGGGCGGTATAGAAGAAACTGATAAATAAATAAAAATAAATAAATAAGGATCAGATAAGCCAGTACATCCAAAACATTAGTAGAAATCTCTCGCCGACAAGGATACATGCCAACACACCTCAAGCAATCCATCATATGCCCGTTCCTAAAAAATACTGCATCAAACCATATAGATCCCAGCTCCTACTGCCTAATCTCCAGCCTCCCTGTACTGGCAAAAATAATCGAAAAATCAGTACAAAAGCAGCTACAAGATCGCATCGAACTGAATGCACCTAAGGACATACACCAACATGGATTCAAGCCTCTCCATAACGTAGAAACTCTGCTAACTTCCTTAATGGACAACCTAATAAGGGGAGTAGACAACACAAAAATGGATTTCTCCTAATCTTTTTGGACCTAACTGCTGCCTTCGACTCAGTCTCCCACAACAAAATGATCCAACGACTATATGATATTGGCCTACGCAACAACAGAATAAAATGGTTCAAATCCTACCTCACCAACCGAACACAACAGGTGAAATGTGGCGACAAGATATCAGCACGCTTTGACATGCTACAGGGTGTGCCCCAGGGATCCGCACTATCATCCATCCTCTTCAACCCGTACATTCAACCCATCTGTAACATACTCAAAAGTCACAGGATGCTCTACCACATTTATGCGGACGACATCATTATACACACCAATAAACATACAAACACTGGACCTCACCTCAATAACATACTGCCTAGATGAAATAATCATGTGGCTCACAAACAACCACCTATCGGTAAACTACAGCAAAACAGAAGCCATGTTCGTAACAAGAGGAACTTCAACCCACCATCTATAATCAGCATCAGAGACAACACTATCAAGGCGAAGGACGAGGTGAAATACCTTGGAATCACCCTGGACAGCAAACTAAACCTTCACTCATATCAAAAAAAAAAAACACGGCAAAGGCATACTACAAACTAAAAATCATAAGATTCAAACCAATCCTAAGCCAAGACCACTTCAGAACAGTTTGTCAGGCACTCATCACACCCATCCTAGACTATGGTAACCCATTATATAATCGGTCTCCCCAAACAAACCATGCACCCCCTTCAACTGGTGCAGAATACAGCAGCTAGAATCATCACGAACACACCAAGAAATGAACACATCACTCCAGTACTCCAGAACCTCCAATGGCTGCCTATACTAGCTCGCACAAGATACAAAGCAATTTAAAACATCTTCAAAATCCTCAACAACATATCAGCGAATGCCCTACAGAACCTAATAACTAGACACACTAGCGCAAGAGCACCGAGAAGTAGCATGGATAACAAGATAGCCACCCCACCTGAATACCAAAGGACTACTCACAACATCCAGATGGGCGCCATCGCTCTACGCACCAGAATGGTGGAACACTCTGCCAGACAGCATGAGATCCACGAGTGACATAAAGGACTTCAAAACTATGCTCAAAACCACACTATTCATACAATATTATGGACCCTCCCAGAACCTACAAACCAACATATGCGCACAATCGCAACCAAGCAACTCATGGCACCCCCACAGACCACAAACTTCCTTCCCAAGTGCCCACCCAATAACCTCTCCCCATCTAACCCGAATGCATACCTAGCAGAAGGATGGATGGATGAATAAATGGATAAATGGATAAATAAATAAATCAGATTGAGATGAAAAGTGCCATCCTTTCAGAAGAAAGGATGGCAGTTTACAATGGAAAGAGAAGCTGTTGCAATATCCAAAAATGATTTCCTATTTTATGGTTTTTGCTTTCATTATTTGTGTTATGATGTACATATATTTTTAAGTATCTTGTTGTATGTTATTTTGTAGACCCCTGACAAAGGCTATGTGCTGAAACTTAACCAAGTCAGGTGTTTGGGTTTTCCAACAAACAGAACTTTGCAATCCATATTGGATTACTGTAGTCCTTCCATGGTTCATCTACACTCCCTGTGCTTGTGTTTGTTTTGTGGAGTTGATACCTTTTCCTGTTCTTGCACTTCCTGATAGGACACGGCCTGCAGTTCCAACTCTCGTCTGGCAGATGCAATAGCCACCAGGAAAATCAACTTAAGGATCAAATCCTTGAGAGGCTTTATGAATGAGTTTCAAGAGGGATCCTTCCAATGACTTGAACACCAGAGAAAGGCTCCACAGGGAACCACAGTACATACTGGTGGATGAATTTGCTTTACCCCTCTAAGGAAGCAAGTCACATCTGTGTGTGCCACCAAGGACAAGCCTTTGATACTCCCTCAATTACATGTTAGGGCCACCACCTGAACCTTAATAGAGTTCAAAGCCAGCCCTTGATCCAAGCATGAAAAAATTAAAAACAAAAAAACAAAAAAAATGACTAACTGGCTCCTATGTCTGCCTTCCCAACCGCCAAGGCTTGAGAAGAACATCATCTCTCAAAGGACTCTCCAAACTCTCACACAAGCTAAGGTGGTCAAGGTCCTATGGGTCTTGAGCAAGCTATCCATTACCACTCCAGAGTAGCCCTTCCTAGACAATTTACGTCTCTCAAGGGCCAGACCATAAGCGAGAAAGTGATGGAGGATCCTGCTCCTAAGGGCCCTTGCTGAAGGAGGCCCCTCTCCTGAGGCAACAATAGTGAGGACCCCACCAAAAGATCCCTTAGATCTGGACACCATGGCCTGCGTGGTCAGTCCAGGGCCATGGTGAGATTGAATCCCGCATACGAGGTGGCTCACCAAGAGCCATGTTGGGGAGGGGGGGAGGACATACAGAAGCCCCTCTTGGGGCAACATCTGAAGAAGGGCATCCAGGCCCACTGCTTGTGGATACCTTCTGTGGCTAAAAAAGCTCCTCACTTTGATATTCTCCCACATAGCTATCAGATCGAATACAAGGCGGCCCCACCTCTGCACTATGAGACTGAACATGTGGAGGCTTTGTTTCCATTCTCTGGGATCCATGTTCCAGTTCAATACGTCAGCCTGAATGTTGACAACACCTGTTAATGTGGGCTGCTGACAGGTTGACCAGGGGTTCTTATGCCTAAGTGCACAGGGTTGCTATCTTGAGTGCCACTCCAATGCTTCATGTTCCACTTTGCTTGTTTATGTATTCCACTATCATGGCATTGTCTGAGAACATGCAGACTGCCTTGCCCTCTAGCAAGAACTGAAGCTGCACTAGGACCAGATAGATTGCTCTGGCCCCAACCAGTTGATCGGCCATGGGGCCTCCTGAGGGGACCAAGAGACCCTGAATCATTTGATCTAGACAATGAGCACCTGGCTTTTCAAGCTGGTATCCATGGTAACTATTATCCAATCTGGGACTTCCAGCAACGTGTCACTCCTTAGATGGTAAGGCTGAAGCCATCACTCTGCTTTCTGATCTTCTGGGAGGAGGGGAAGGTTGTGGTCGAATAACAGAGCAAGGAGACCAGAAGAAAAGAAGATGCTTCCGCAGCAGATGCATACATGCCCTGGCCGAAAGGGACCAGCTCCAGCAGAGATGCCATGACCAGCAAAGATGCCATTCACCCCAGAAGTTCAGGTACTCCCATGCCAGAGGGGCAGGCTGCCCAAAAAACTTCCTCAGCTGACTTTGTAATTTAAACATCCTCTCAGACATGAGGAAGGTCAAACCCAGGAGTGTGTTGAAATGAGTTTCCAGATACTCCAAAACCTTGGAGGGGAGGGGGTGGTGATTCAGGTTTCTTTTGGGGTAGTTGATTGCCAACCCCAGCCACTCCAGCCAATGAATCACCAGGCCCATGTCCTCTCAATTTCTGCAGGGAATCTGACGGAATCAGCCAGTCATCAAAGTATAGGTGAACCTAGTTTCCCTGCTTACAGAGGAATTCTGCCACTGCCATCACCATCTCTGAGAAGATGCGAGGTGCTGTAGCCAGGCCAAACAGCAGAGTTTGAAACTGGAAATGATGGCCCAGGAAATGGAGAAATTGCTGATGCTGCTCCCTGATGGGAATATGAAAATATGCCTCAGCCAAATCCAGGGAGGTAAAGAACTCCCCTGGCTGAACTGATGCAATGGGAACCCAGAGCTTGGCAATGGCCACCATCAGGACCAAAAAGGGCTGAAAAGAGTCGCCTTTCTTGGGCACCAGAAAGTAGATAAAACAGCTCTGACCTTGCCCTACAGAAGGAATAGATCAGATAGCCTGCAACTGCAGGAAGCACTGCAGAGTTGTCTCTTGGGGAAACTGCTAGGTACATATGACCTAGATTGGCCACTGTTGGAAACAGAATACTGGGCTTGATGGACCTTGGTCTGACCCAGTATGGCATATCTTATGTTCTTATGAGTTTCCGCAGCTGCAGCCTGCTTGAGTGGGGAGCCACAAGGAGACTCCATGAAGGCATCTCCTAGGATGCTAGGAAAATTACAGCATGTAACCTTGATCCAGCACCTCCAGAAACCATTGGTCTGTTGTGATATGGATCAATTCAGAGAGAAAAAGCTAGAGCCACCCCCCTACCAGCTGCATCTCGGAAGGGACCCACCAGTTCTTACTATAAGGGCTTACTGGCTACAGCGATGGATGCCAAGAAGTCACAAGATGGTTGAGAATGCCAAAATGACTGACTTTTCTTGAATCTCTGTACATAAGAGTTCTACTCAGGCACCTGACTGATCAAGGGCACCTCCAAGCTCCACACAAGGCCCTCAAAGATAGTTCTAGGATCTTTGAGTCGTTCAAGAAGTCCCCAAGGATGGGGCTCTCAAGTCCAGGAAGTTGGTAAAGATCAGCCCCAGACAATAACGTGCCCGTTAATAAAAGCCACATAGACTGACCTGTTGCGGAGCCCTGGCCACAACAGCTACCAAAGACATGGAGGAAAATCTGATCAAGTCATGTAGGACACTGGCCACATTCGCAGTCCCAACTCCAAAATGATAACCTCCAAGCTATCCAGCAACTGCTGAACCCAGTACAAAAGTGCACTGGCCACAAGGCCTACACATGAGGTCACTTGACAGCCCGAGCTGCAAAGGTATTCTGCAGAAGAGCTTCTACCCAAAACACTGATCCAACTTGACTTGAGGCAGGGCTGCAACAGAGAAATGGCATTCAGGCCTTTAAGACCCAGATCCTCTCGAGAAACCAGGAGCAGTTCCATAGGCTCCAGAATAGGAGAAAAAGACAGAAGAATGCCTAATGCCCTACAAGATGGGGTTCTTCCTGAGAAGGCAGAACGAACATTGACTCCTCAACATGCAAGACCGTCATTGCGTCCAGAAACAAAACTGAAGGGGTCCCTTTCGGTGAAAGAGATCACTGAAGGATCCTTGCCCTCAAAAAGAGGCAGCTCCCCTTCCTCCTCCAATTCAACTTCTTAAGCCAAACAGTCGTCTTCAGCATCCCAAACAAACCCTGTAGGGGATAAGACTAGGCTACCAGAGGAGCATCCATGTGAATGGGGAGGGCAGGGACACTTAGGCCCTTGAGCAGCCACCTGAGGGGGCCTGGAATTCCCCACAGAGGAGGCCGGTGCCCTGGACCCTTATGAAGAGGGCTACCAAGCAGCTAAAATGTGACTGAAAAGCAGTCTGAGCTGATTCAGTAGATGCTGCCCAAAATCAATAAACATGGACACCTGCAGCCCAAAAGGGCTGGAGGGAGTCTGCTGGCCCGAGTCCAATGCCTCCTCGTTTCTCTATGAGGTCCCCATATGCACTGTCCCGTGAGAGAAGCAGGCACAGAAGAGGGCCCAGAACTGTCATGGGGGGGTGGGGGCAGGTCCTGCTGATGCTAAATAATTCAAGCTCCTGCCATCCCCATTACACAGGGGGAAAAAGGAGCCCACTATGAAGCAGACCCTACATGTGCCACAGGAATCACAGCACCATGGGTACATGGCATTCTTGCCAAGCTCCACATAGCTTGGAATAAAAGTAAAGAAAAAAACACTACACTACCAAAACATTAGTGTGAATATCAAAAGCACGAAAGAAATATGGTATAGTCAAAGTTATGCAATGAAAATGACAACATGATGCGCACTGAAGCAGTATCTGAATTCAAAAAAGCATGGGACAAAAACAGAGGATATCTAAAGGAAAAAATGGGACTGTTGTAGTCGTTGATATGGAAGGCCAGACTAGATATTTTATTTATTTTATTTATTTATTTTATTATTGTTATATACAGCACTATTAAAAATCAGCGCAGTTTACATAAAATGAATACTGTGCCAAGTAGACACTTACAATGAAACAGGGGAATGAAACTTGGACTTGAACAGGGGAGCTATGTACAATATTAAGAGAAATAACTACAATATTTATCTACAGTATGTACATTCTTAGACAGGCTTTCAGTTGGTTCTTGTTGTGTACATAATAGAGGGTGTTGGGTTGGTGTATTGAGAGTAGTGTAGGAGAAATAGGTGATGTTTTAACGCCTTTCTGAATTGTGTCAGGTTTGTTATGGCTCTGATGGACGCTGGGAGAGCATTCCAGCAGCTGGTTGCATATAGCTTGAAGGCTCTGTTTTTTGTTGATTTGTTGCATTTCGTTATCTTTGGGGATCTGTAGGGTATTGGCAGTGCAGGATCTCCTATCCCTGTTTGCTGACATGGGGTGAACAAGGTCCATTAAGGCTATAGGGGCTA
This sequence comes from Ichthyophis bannanicus, assembly GCA_033557465.1. Classification (NCBI taxonomy): domain Eukaryota; kingdom Metazoa; phylum Chordata; class Amphibia; order Gymnophiona; family Ichthyophiidae; genus Ichthyophis; species Ichthyophis bannanicus. The sequence continues at coordinate 577,446,543 of CM066034.1, read as the reverse complement.
ATTTGTTGATTACCTTGAAGGTTATGATGTTTACTTTATAGGTTAACCTACAGTGTATTGGGAGCCAATGTAGGTTCTTAAGGACAGGGGTAATGTGATCACCTCTAGCAGCTCCACTTAGGACACGGGCAGCCGCATTCATGGCTAGCTGTAGGGGGTTTAAGGTGCTCTTGAGTAGGCCCTGTAAGATCACGTTGGCATAGTCAAGGTGAGGCATAATCAGGGACTGAAACACTGATCTGAAATCCTCGGGTTGCAACAAAGGTCGAAGGTGTCGTAGAGTTTGTATCTTGTGGTATATTTGTTTGATGGTATTGTTGATGTGTGCTTTAAAATTGAGCTGTTGGTCCAATATAACGCCTAGGTAACGGATGCTGGGTCTACTCGAGAGTTCTCCATCTCTTGTCTTCAAGGTTGGCGGAGGAGAGAAGGATTGGTTTCTAGTAACAAAAAGTATGTCAGTTTTGTTAAAGTTGATCTTGAGGCCTTGTGAATGAAGCCAGTCGGTTATGGCATCAAAGCATTTTGTCAGTTGGGTGAAGTCCGGGTTTTCAGTCGTGAATGGCGTATAGAGCAGAACGTCGTCAGCGTAGAGTAGGCATGAGATGTTAAATGAACGGATTATGTCACATATAGGTTGCATGTAGATATTAAATATGAGTGCGGAGAGGGACGAGCCTTGGGGGACACCGTGCTGTTGTTGGAATGGCTGCGAGGTTGTGGTTCCGATTTGTGATAAGGAAGCTTATCATAGCTCAGGAAGGAGCTATAGGAAAGATGAAGTGACTCTGAACAAGCAACCTGTCAGTTCTGGTAGAAATAAGAAAACAGAATTTTCCCATAAAAGACTACCAGTCCCAGAATGCACCAGGTTTCCAACAGCCATTAGAGGAGCTGAAGTGAGGAAACGTGTGTTCAATCAGGAGGGCTATGAGGTAATCCCTAAGCACTCATCTCAAAGGGCAGGGCCTGATTCAGCACAGCTGCGCTGTATTAGGGGGGAGCACTCATCTAAGCAGAATAAAGGTAGAGTTTATTCTACAGAGAATTATCCTCAGGATCATCATCATCTTCATGATCAGCTTGGATATCCTCAGTTTCATCTAGAGGATCATCAGAAGCAGAAGCCAAATCGGACGGACAGAGAGGGCAAGAAACCCTTTGGAAGAAGGAAGAGAAAAGCCTTTGGGAGGTCTAGAGGAGTCTGGAGCAGTACGTATACTGGGAGGCATTCCAAGGGCCAGCAAACACCATTGGACTGGGGAAAGCCAGAGGAATGGTGCTGCAGAGCTAGGAATCTCCAGACGGTACCTGTGAGGGAGACGGCTGCACGTGGAAGGGGCCCTAAGACCCGTGCCAAAAGGTATGTGAAGAGAGATCCAGTGTCCAGGGATCTGGATTGGAAGGCTGGACATAAGAACTGGACTACATACTGGCCAGGCTATATAGAGAGGAACTCTAACAGCAATGGAAGCTCAGGTATGAACACTGATCTATGCCCTAGCTATAACCTTGAAAGACAGCAGGGAAACAAGTATTCTCCTGAAAGTGCTCCATTGGGAGATTCATCTGTGCCAATCCATGATATTGAACCCATGTTTGTTGAAGAAGGGGGAATGATAGCAGATGAAGAATGTGTTCACATGGACTGCTCTCTGTCTAAACTCCTTTGGTGATTTTCTGTTATAAAGTACAGCAACCATCACAAAGAAATACAAACTTGTTCTTTAATCTACTCAGAAAAGCTCCTGAGTAGGATTTTTAGCCACGCAGTAGAAAGCAAGCCAGCTAAGGGGTTTCAGCTGGATAACTGCTAGCAATTGAGCCTTACCTAATTGCTTGTGAGCTCTGAGAGAATCACTTCTGAATCTATGTGGGAAGATATAAGAAGTTAACCTGAAAAGAACAGTTTTTCTCTTCTTTGTGGCTTTTGTTTGTTGTTTGATATATTGCTAAGAGAATATTAGCTAAAGCCTACAGAAAAGACCAGTTTGTTACCAACCAGGTCTTATTTCTTTTGCTTTGATTGCCTGACAAGTTCAAATAGTGTTTTCTTGATTTTGTTTTTCCAAGTTTAACACTGAAAGCAAGTAACCTGATTTATGTGCTACCAAGCATATCTGTGTTGGGAGAAATAACCCCATAAATAAATATCTTATTGGCTTTACACTTGAGCACAACTAAATTGTGAGCAGCTGTGTCGGGTGTGAATGGACTGCATTGCCCACAATCCCTTGCAAATCATATTGACATATGCACTTGCCAAGACTGTGAACATTCTCACCCAGGCAGCCGTCTGACAGATTCTAACTTGCTGCCACCTGTCAGTTAGATAAGATTTGCACCATAGCCATGCTGATTCACATATCCCTTTATCTTTGAGTCGAATTAGGAGTTGCTCATGGTTCACAGAATCTAATGTGGCAGCGATATCTAAGAAGATTAGAACGTACCCTTGTTTGATGTTGTCAATCCCAGTAATTAGTGTGTTAATGAGGGTGGTAAGGAGCGTTTCCACACCATGGTATTCCCTGAAGCCGTGTTGGCTCGTATCAAGGGGGCATAGGAGTCTATATGATCTTGTAACTGTCGCTGAACAACTTTCTCAATTATTTTAGATAGCAGCGGGATGCTCGAGATGGGTCGATATGGCTCGACCTTCATGGCATCTAGTTTGGCGTTCTTCAAGAGGGGTCTGATGGATGTATGCTTGAGGCTTGATGGGAATTGGCCAGAAGAGAAGGAGTGGTCGATAATTTTAGCTATTATTGGGCTGATCTCATGACGCAGTGACCTTATCCAGGAAGCTGGGCAGGGATCGCTAGGGGCAGTGGTGGCATTGATGTTGGCTAAGGTGCTTGCAATGCTTGTATGTGAAGGTGTTGAGAAAGTAGTGAGTTGCATGGGTGGATTCTTGATAGGGCAAGATGGGTTAGCTTTGCGTACGCTATTGCTTTTAGCTATCATGAAATCTGCATAATCTTGAGGGTGTATACAGCTTGCCTGGGGCGCTGAGGGTTCCTTCGTTAGGGTCTTCACTATGTTGAACAGGACGTGGGGCTTGTTCAAGGATCGGCTAAGCAAGTCAGAGTGGTATTCTTTTATTTTAGTTGATGTTAGATCACGGTGGGCTTGTAGGCAGGAGTTGTAGTGTGTCAGGTCTGATGCTGTACGGGTCCGTCGCCATTTTCTTTCTGATTTCCTCAGCGTCCGTAGTGAGGTCTTTAATTCAGTGGTGTACCAGCATGAAGGTTCCTTCTTTTTATGTTGCTTCTCGGTAATATCAGGTCTAGTTCGGGTAGGTAAGTGAGCAAATGAGCTCAGGTTGTTATTCCATGAGGCAAGCATTTCTTCGAGATTTGATGCAGTGGTTGAGATGTTGGAGAGGACATTTGTGATGATCTCCTCGCTGTCGACAGGTCTGAAGCATCTGGCCTGAGTTACTCCATTGTCAGCTAGTCTTGAGGCTTGTTCTCTTTCTTGGTGTAATGGTAGTTGAAAGCTGATTAGATGATAGTCGGACCATGGTACAGGGGAGGTAGTAACGTTGAACTTGTGGTCTGGACAGACTTCAGGTCGAGGGCTGAAGATCAGGTCTAGCGTGTTTCCTTTTTGGTGTGTGGGGGCATCAACTATCTGTTCGTAGTATAGGTTACCGAGTGCTTCGAGGAAGGCTCTGGAATGGGCATCCTGTAGGGCTGGTAAGTTGAAGTCTCCCAGTATCCAGTTTGGCTTTCGTGTGTTTTGAGGGTTAGATGCTAGCTCAATTATTGTTGCCAGATAGTCTGTGGAGGAGGATGGTGATCTGTAGATAAGGTTAATTGTATTGAAGTTGTTAGCTATAGTGATAGTATCAAGGTGAGTTGTGCTGTTGGAGCCGATTGTCTGGTATTGTAGGTTCGTACTGGCCAGGATGAATGCTCCGCCCCCCTCTGCGGTCGGCTCTATGGCAGGTGTGGATCGAGAATTCAGGGGGAGTGAGTTGGTTGATAACAGAGTCTGAGTTATTCAGCCATGATTCTGTCACCAGTAGCATTTCTAGGTCGAGGTGTGATATTGTCGGGGATTACTGGCCACTTCTTAATAGACCGTGCATTTATGAGAGCACATTTTAGATTGCGTGGGTAACTTGGTTGCTTAGATAGAAAAAGACCACATGGCCCGTCGTCATTTTTCTATGTTTCTAACAGGAAATGTGATCTGGAGATAACGGCAGGAGGAAAGCACAGTTACTTACCTGTAACAGGTGATCTCTGGGAACAGTAGGAATAAGTCTGCCCTCTGGAATTCTCTACCCTCCTCCCTCCGCTTAGAACCTCACCACCCTACTTTCAAAAAACACTTGAAAACTCACCTCTTCTCCCTTGCTTTTGATGTGCCCTCCCCTTTTGTATGACCTCCACTCCCCTTGCCCCTACCCTCCTTTTGTTCCCTTTCCTATCCCTTTTCTCTCTCTTCTGTCTATACTATGGTTTTTACAAAGAAATTATAATTGTCCTCTTTTCTATTCTTTTTCTGTCTCTCCTGTCTATACTATGGTTTTATAACGAAATTGTAATTTCCTTTTCCCTTTCCTTTCCATGGCTTTGGCCATTTTAATACTGATTTTTAATTGTACATCGCTCTGATTTTTGGAGAAGGGCGATTTTATCAAGAAACAATAAACATAAACATAAACACATATGGGTACGTCGGTACCAACGGAGCCTGCGCGGGAACGCTCCTCAGCGTCCAATCAGAAAGCTTTTGGGAGCATCCCACAGCGCCTGCGTGCTGCCTTTCCGCCTTTCCAACTGTCTCTCCTCAGTTGAGTTTCATAGCTGAGACAAAGAGAGAGAGAAAGAGGAAAGGAAGATAGATAAAGAGATACAACTCCTAGGGGAGGTGGGTGGGTTGTGAAGACTTATTCCTGCTGTTCCCAGATATCACCTGTTACAGGTAAGTAACTGTGCTATCTCCAGGAACAATCAGGAATGAGTCTTCACATATGGGGACTCCCTAGCTGCAGATGCCAGGGGGAGATCCCATAAAATGTGTGTCCCTGGGACGGGACTGCACTTCCCACACATGGACCTCTGGCATCCCATGAGGGATGGTGGGTAGGAGTTGAAAAGAGAGGAGCTGTAGGAAAAAACAGCTAACCTAAGGACTACAGGAGAAGAGTCCTTGGTATGTATGATAGTTACCATTAAAAATATTGAATGAGCAATCACAATATGGACCTTACCTACTGGATTGTAGGAAGTAGAGAGGGTGATAGAGTCTACTGGAGATTCAGTAGAGGAATCCTCAAGGTGACCTCACGGCGGTGAAGGTCCAAATCTGGAATTGGCAGGTGACCCAGGTGTCAACTGGGGTAGTATGAAAACAGCGGGTCTTCAGTGGAAAGCTTTGTGGGAAAAAGCTGAAACTCATTTAGCTACAGAGTCATTAACATGTAGGAGCAAAAGAGGAAGACTGACCGATTTGGACAACTAGCCCAGTCCTGGAGGGAAGAAGGGGTATGGGAAAAACCCCGTATTCCCAAGGAGGACAAATGTGTGAAGGGCTGAAAACCTCAGAACCACTGAAAATCCACGCTGTCTTTCCTAGCTGGTGAGAGATAGGAAAGATATTGAAGCATGGGGCTTCAGGGATAGCGAGAGCTAGAGTAAAGTGGGAGCTGTCAGTACCACAGTAGTGGTTGTGTGCATAATACCCCCGACATACTGAGGGACAGTATGAACATATGCAAGCCCACTGTCTGAAACCTCTAGGAAGGTAAAACCCTTATAGCATAGACAGTAGGGAGATAAGTATATAAATACATATCTATTGATAAGGAAGCATCTCAAGAGATATATATATACCCCTATAGATATATATATATGTGTATCTATAGGGATATATATATATATATATATATATATATATATAGGCATAACATACATATGTCTGTAAGCTTTGTGTGCATCTATAGAAGTATATAGAGATATATACATACATGCATATGTATGTCTGAGGATACATATCTGCAACTAAGCAAATAGAGATATGTCCATAAGAACATTCACATGAGAAATGTGAAGGAGAAAGATTCATCTAAGAACAAGAAGGTGGAACCTACTTGAGAAGATATGTAGAGAATCTATTTCTCCTGGTTAAGATGGTGCAGGAATGCTATCTAGTGAAATAACCAGGATGGTTGCGTGAAAAACAGAGGATAAAATCAGTCTGTAAGCAGCAAGTCCTGAGTCTTGTAGAACTCTGACATGGTAAATGGACAGAAAACGCATAGGAGGAGATACCAAGTTGACCCCCTAGAGGGGCACAAGGGGTATCATGCGTTACTAGTAGAATATGTGCTGTCCATAAGAGTAGGATACCATGAGGACAAGCTGCAAGGAAAAAGAGCATAATCCTGCAGGATTGGAAAACTTTTTGGACATTCACGCAGAAAAGGCTTATATCCTGAATATAACAGGAGATAACAGGGTGTGGAGAACCCTCACAGTCGTGGAAAATGACTGAAGAGCCTTTCCCAAACATATAGAATAGTCATCAGAAACAAAACCCCATGCTCTCTAGCAAGGGCCCATAGTAGAAAGCTTCTCTGAGAATTGCAGAGAGCATTATGCAGGAGAGTTAGGAAATAAAACTGGCTGTAGGTCACCTTGTTGCCCAATCCAAGGAAGTGGAGATGGCAAGAAAAGCAGACCGTATGATAAGCCTGAAGTGATTAGGATTATCCAAGATAGATGAAAGCACTATCTTGGAATCACTATTAAAGGCCAGACAGAGAGTAGTGGAACAAACAGGTTAGACACCAGTTGTTGGAGTCTAAAAAGAAAACTGTATTTCCACAGTTAAGGCACTTCTTAGGAGAAGGCGGCTCCATGATGGAGAGGCCTCACAGGCCCAAAAAATTTAAGACAGAAACTGAGGGAAAAACTTTCCCTGAGTTTGGGAAAAAGAAAAAGAAAAAGAGAAAACCCACCGGCGGTACCGGTGGAGGCGGGAAAAACAGCCGCGACCACAAGAAAACAAAAAATTAAGAATTAAAAAAGAATTTTTCTGCGGTGACAGGAGTACGTCCTGCCGGCTCCGCGGAAAAACGAAAACTGAGGAGAGACAGTTGGAAAGGCGGGAAGGCAGCACGCAGGCGCTGTGGGATGCTCCCAAAAGCTTTCTGATTGGACGCTGGGGAGCGTTCCCGCGCAGGCTCTGTCGGTACCGACGTACCCATATGTGAAGACTCATTCCTGCTTGTTCCTGGAGATTATAGACTTACTACACTATATCAGTTTCCCTTAAGTGTAACCAGTCCGCAGCACATAATGCAACCCAAGAAGAGAGACGATATTCCTGGCATGGGATCCTCTCAGAAGCTAGGAGTAAGGAATGCTCCATACCCTGCTCCTATGCATCCAAACCTCTTGGGCCACCGCGCAAGTGATTGTCAAGAGTTGAACTAAATAGAGAAAGCATGTGCAGACTCTGGTGAAGTTAGATGAACCAATGCATTGGAAAGGAACCCCTCTCAACCTGTCTTTGTGATGATGGAGATCAGCAACCTAGTCACGATATGCAAAAGTCATGATCATCCAAAAAGCACAGGACTTCAGGTCATAGTCTAGTCCCAAAAAAACAAGGCAAACTATATCAAAGTCTCTTCTGTGGAAGCTTCCAGAGCATCGCAGACAAGGGAAAAATTCCAACACTGGGAAAGATATGTTGCATGTCTGTTCAGCAGAGCAAAAGAAACAAAACTGCGTTGTTAAGAAGACCGCTGAGTGCAGGAAGGACCATGCATGTTCAGAAATTTACATTAAGTCCTGGACTTTAGGACAGCAGTTCCATCCCAGCACAGTCAGATGGTGTTTCCCGCTCATGTGTCTAATTCACTGCAGCTTGCAGGGCCGGCCCAAGGGTTTCTGCTGTCCCAGGCAGAAACCCTGGCCATGCTGCCCCCTCCCCCCATGCCAAGCCGCCACTGCCGATTCGATCTTGGTGGGCTGCAGTATTTTGTTTCCCATGGCAGGCCATGTGCTTCAGCACACATGGCCTGCCGCTTCTGACGCCCCCCTCCCCCACACAGTAAGTCACGTGGGGGGGGGAGATTAGAAGCAGGTCATGGGTGCCAAAATACATGGCCTGCTGCAGGCAACAAAGCAGCCGCACAAAGCTACCCATCCTAAATGGCCGCCTAGATCACCTGGTGGATGGGCCGGCCCTTTCAGCTTGTCCATGGAAAAACAAAGATAAATCTTAGTTAGGGTGATTAGGCACAAGCCAACTCCAGATGCATTCTGTTACCACAGTAAAATAGTCCCTTCATTTAATACACCACTCATCTATCCCTGTAAAGTTCTATTTCTTATTTTCCTTTACTGTTTCCTCTCTTGGTAAAATAGTTTGAAAACTGATAACAACTAGTAGACAGCAACTCTAATCGCTTTACCACTAACCAATGGCTTGGAAACATCCAGTGTAGCTAAAAAAAAGTCACTGTATGCACTAGGTTTTGAAGATAGTTCATAGAACTGTAAAACCCATGTGATAACTGTTGGGGCCATTCAGCATTTTTGGAAGTGCTGCCATGCAGTTAAATGGAAATTACACTTACCTGGTAATTGTTGTTCCTTTAGGGACTCCAGTTTAGTCCTCCACCTCTGGGTTGTGCACCTCCTCCTGCAGCATGGAGACTGGACAAGTCAAACTTGTGACATCACTGGATATACACTGCTGGTCTTCTCCCATCATCCTCCAGTGAACTATTGACAAAGCAGACTCAAAGGAGCAACAAATAAGTAGCTTTTAAGTATTAATTACAACTCTAAACTTAACCTTTAACCTTAAAGTCCCCTAAAATAAAGGGAAAGCAACCACCTCCTTCTTGTCTCTGTCCTCTTCCCCCCAGATCAGAGTAAAACAGCTAGAAAGAAGGAAAGAAAACCCAAAGAGATCCGCGAAAGAAACAATACCACCGCAACCTCCGAGATATCAACATAGAACACTCTTAACGACCAAAATCCCTCTACGCACTGAAAACTACCACCTCCGAATATCTCATCCCCAGGTGGGAATGAGGACTAAACTGGAGTCCCTAAAGGAACAATTACCAGGTAAGTGTAATTTCCATTTCCTTATCGGTCCTCCAGTTTAGTCCTCCAGCTCTGAGATGTAACAGAGCAGTAATTTTTGGGAGGGACCCTTTCAGCCATATCGTAACACCGGCGACCTGAAACAGGCGACACTTGTCACCTGAACCGTCAGCCGATAGCGCTTACTGAAGGTATGGAAAGACAACCATACTGCCGCTCTACAACTCTGTACAGTCAGAACCAAGCTACGCTCCATCCAGGAAGTCGCCTGCCCCTAGAAAAGGAAGCCCGCAGTCCCACGGACACCTGACACACAGGCAAGAGACATGCAAAATGCCATTGCCTCCCGGATCCAACTGAACATGGAAACTTTGACAGTTGTTACACTTTTTTGCAGACCTCTGCAAGAACAAACCAATGATCCAATATCCGGAAGACCTCTGGAACCTAACCGTATGGCCGCGGAGCTGGTTTTATTTATTTTTTTGCATGTCAAAGCGACATGGACATCAACTAAAGCATCCTCCTCCAAGACTCTCAGAACTGAGAACGAGACTGACTGCGCCATGAGAAAGGAGAATTACCATGGACAAAAGCACGAAAAAGAATGCAAAATCATCTTGCCCATAGCAAAGGCAAAGAACGGTTCTAGACAAGACCAGGCCTGCAAACTCAAAAGTCAGCGAGTCACGCAGGTAGCCCCTAAGAACAGAGCTTCCACAAACCCTAGACCGAAGCCTGAAGCCAGAGCTCGAAGGTTCTCTAGTGACTGCCCCCCCCCAGGACAAAATTAAGATCCCACGAAGGGGCTACCATTTCAGTGTCAGGCTGTAGCCTGCAACAAAAGACCCGAGAACCATAGAAGCTGAACCCGCGGAAGGCTGACTTACCGCAGAGCACACCAAACCTTGAACACACCCATACACGCCCCTACCAGAGGGAACGGTACCTCTTTCTGGCTTAACGTAAGGTCGCAACCATCGTGCCAGAATAGTCTTACTTTCTTAACCTCGTAATCGAGAACGGACCCACCTGAGACCTACAAATAGGACTCCGGGACAACAGATTCGTCGTTGCGGACAACTGTCAAGGTTTCCTGTCCATTAGCCTGACCAGTCCGTCGAACGCTGGTTATCCCTGCCATGCCTCCAGCACACCTCTCCCCTGATACGCCTTGATGCTCTGAATCATGTGCCCTATGAGCGCCTGGGGGGGGGGGGGGAGAAACGACAAACCTCGAGAATGTGGTCAATGGCCATGGCTGCATCCAAACGACGCCCTCTGACATCCTTTCTTGTCTACTGTGGTAAACAAAGGATTCGCCTTGGCCGAATAGCAATCGCCATGGGATTCCATGGTCGGAGGACTCCACCTTCTGACTATCTGTACGAACCCTTCCGGACAAACCTGCTACTCTCCATCATAGCTCCGGACTCCAGTGAGAAATCCACCATAACATTGCCTGTTCCCGCAAGGTGCGCCGCCACAGAGCTTGCAGACGAGGCTCCACCCACTCAAACAGAGCCTCTGATTCCTCTTCCATGGCCGCACTGCTTGTGTCCCCCTGCCGAGTTAGGGAAGTCACTGATGCGGACTTGTCAGACAGCCCTGCCCTTGCCCGATCCTTCACTCCAGATTCGAACGCTTGAAACACCAGAGCTACCGTCCTCTGCTCCAAAAGGTTAAGCGAGCAATGGGCCCCCTGCTTGCACCACCAACCTGTGCGAAGAGATCTCTGCCATGAGCCCCCTAGCATGCGCGGATCGCCGCCATCAACATCGGAGCCCACTGCGGGTGTCCCAGCAGCACGCCTGTCTGCCTGATCTCTCGGAACTAGTTCTGCCGAAACGGGATCCCTGACCTGCGGGAGACATGGACAACGCTTGTATAGAGGATCGTTCTAGTACGACCAGCGCCGTAACAAGCACCTTTGCATGGAACGCATGTGAGCTCTGGCCCCCAAAACATCCTCCAGAGTCGCCGCCCATGTCCCGAGTAGCTGAAGATGGCTCTATGCCGACGGTACAGGCTCCGCCAGAAACCTGCAAACTAGCAGCTTTAAGACCTGTTTGTTTTGGGGTTTTTTGTTTGTTTGTTTTTTTACACACTTCGGCAGAAACCCTGTTCCCCATTGATAGTCGCACTGTACCCTCAAGAACTGTAGGACTTGCGACAGACTAAGCGACCTTTGACCGCCTTGACTACTCAGCCGAGAGCCTGAAAATAAAATTTTGCTATTCTGGTCGAACACTGTACCCTCTCAGACCTGGACTGTGGACTACTCACCCAATTGCCGAGGTAAGGGGAAACTAAGACTTCTCCTTTCCGCATGGCCACCGCAACGTTTGTGAAGGTGCGCGGAGCCGTTGTCAAACCGAAGGGCTAGTCTGCCACTGAAAAGTACCCACAGACAGGCCACTCTAGACACTTCTGATGCGCTGTCCTATCAAAATGTGTACCTATGCTACTGTAAGTACGAGGGATGGAACCAACTCCCCCTGCGGAACCGTCCCCTCTACCAATCGCAACGGTTCCAGTCAAAGGAATGCACGAAGCCACAAATTTCCTTCCTGGAGAACAATCAAGGACGGAGAGGCCCATCCATCCGTCGGATTTATGCCACGAGTAGAGCATCACCTGACACTGAGAATTTCCTACGTGCCCTGGAGCACCGCTCCTAAAAGCAAGATACGATCCGAAGTTAGCTGCATTGCAGACGTATGCAGAATGGCTATAAGCGAGTACAGCTTCCCTTACAAGCAATAGTACAGCTTTAATAGCCACATAATCTGGGCAAAGATACAACAGCCGATCATATCAGGCTACTCCCTGACAGAGCCAGAAGGAAGAAGCTCAATTGCTTCCTATACACCATCTTGCAAATTAACAACATTACTTGTATGTAGTTCCTGTTGTTTCCCCGAACTGTAGCTGCTACCAACGTATGTGCAGCATTTTATCTAATTATTCCTGCTAAAAATACCTTTTTATGCCTGTCTCTATCAGACCTCCTCAGGAAAATGCAACAAAGTTTCCACCTACAGCTTTTTTTTTTTTTTTCTCTCGCTCACTCACGCAGCACTCTGAAATCTGCTCAGCAACCATAACGGCCTAACAGAGTAGACCTTTTTCACTTGTCTGCATCAAGTATGCCCTGACTACGTTTTGCATCTGAAAGATATGGACTGACCTTGCCCTGAACCAATCAAACTGACACGTTCTTTGAGTAGTTTACGTTGCATTCTACAACTACTAGCCAAGTACCAACCTCTCCGATCACCTGACGAGGTCCATAGACCTCCGAAATTTGCACAGTCACAACTACAATGGCGTGTCTGATGTAGCCTTTTTTTTTTCCACATGACTGCAACAAGTCATTGTGCACTGAGTCAGTCCTGAACTGTATAACACCAGGAATGCTGAAGGATTAAGTAGAAGTCTCACCCTTCGATACCACCCCCTACTAGGCCCTGCGGCCCGACCGGCGTGGTGGGAAGGGATGAAAACATTTCTGAGACACTCCCTCAAACTGAAGGCGGTTGTGCAACAGCATCACCAGTCCTGTGCCTTTCCACAGCCTCAGGCACCAGTCGAAGACATAAAATAAATCAAATTAAATACAACTGGCCTCCCCTAGGAAGAAGGCTTCTGCTCGAGTTATTCTCCGGCAGCGGCCACTCCCCAGCACACAAAACACCCCAGGAGAGCAACCACTTTCGCACTGGAATAATAAACCAACACGCCTAAATGGTGCTGGCTGCCATGAGTCAGAGAGCTCTGGCCTTCGATTGTGAGGGAGTGAAGAAACCAGGTTTGCCAGAGACTGTGTCGAGCCTGCCCCTATGTTGAAAGGGGGAAAATAAATTTGAACTCCTAGAGTCAAACAGGGCTGTAGACTTGCGCTAGCGACCACACCGTCCCTGGCAGCCGTAAATAGTCTTAGTTAGAAATGGAACGGGTGAATCCTTCAATATGCGTCTGCATTGAAAAATGCCCCTCTAAAAAGAGAGCCTTCGCCTCCCCGCCCCCCCAAGTCAAGCCCTGGAAACCAAAGCTTTCAAAGTCAGCAACTTAACCTGTACCCCATCTATTCAGCACGGAGTAACCCAAGCAATCTAATGCCAGCAAATAAACAAATTTCTTATCTAAGTGACCAAAAGAAATAAAAGTGCTGCCGCCAGATGCAGCCTACCCGCATCATGGCAAACGCGTGTGAAAAAGAACTGCGCACTTCAACTGCCGTGCCTGAGCGACGCCGCTCAGGAACATCACTTTACTAATGTACTAAAGTCCTAAACATGCTGGATCTGTCATCGAATCCAGCGCTGCTTACCCATGTCTTTCTTTCTTTCTTTTATGGTGAAATTAGACTTACCTGCTAATTGTTGTTCCTTTAGGAACTCCAGGCTAGTCCTGAAACTTTGGGTCTTGCTCCTCCTCCAGCAGCTTTGGAGACTGAGATACGTCAGTTCTTTTGATGTCACTGGTATAAGTACCCTGGATCCACCTCCAGACATCAGTAACCTATTGACAAAGCAACTCACCAGAGCAACAATTAAGTAGTAACTCTACTAACAACTCATTAACAATCCTAATGAACATCGCCCCCCCCCCCCCGAAACCAACTATCTTATGTGCTGAGATACTCACATCTGACAGAAGAGAAGAGCCGTAATCATGTCGCTTACCTGTCACACCTGCACCGCTTCAGGCGCCAGCGGCATAGAACTCCGGGAGGGATACAGGACTAGCCTGGAGTTCCTAAAGGAACAACAATTAGCAAGTAAGTCTAATTTCACCTTCCTTAGCGGTCCTCCAGGCTAGTCCTGAAACTTTGGGGATGTAACAGAGCAGTGCAAAGAATCAATGGGAGGGACCAGCTATCCCCGCCTGAAGCACTGACGAACCAAAACCGGCATCCCCCTGCGCCTGTACATCCAACCGGTAATGCTTGACAAAGGAATGCATAGATGACCAAGTCGCTGCCCGACAAATCTCCACCGCCGGGACTAAACTATGCTCCGCCCACGACGCAGCCTGCGCTCTCGTCGAGTGCGTCCGCAAACCTGTCGAAACGGACCTACCCCGCAAAAGATATGCCGACGCAATCGCCTCCTTCAGCCATCTTGCAATGGAAGCCTTGGACGCTGCCTGACCTTTGGTAGACCCGCCAAACAGCACAAATAGCCTATCCGTACGCCTGAAAGAAGCCGTAACTTTCAAATATCTCGAGCGCCCTCTTAATGTCCAACCTATGCAACCGTGGACTCATGCCCCCATACTCGCCGTCCGCAAAAACCGGCAGGGAAACTGCCTGATTCACATGAAAAGACGATACCACCTTAGGAAGAAAGGATGGCACAGTCCGCAACACCACTTTGGACTCGCTGAAGACCAGGAAGGGCTCCCTACAGGACAAAGCCTGGAGTTCCAAAATTCTTCTTGCGGAGGCAATCGCCCCCAGAAACACCACTTTCAAGGTGAGATCCTTCAAGGACGCCCTCGCCAAAGGCTCAAACGGCACCTGCACCAAAACGTCCAGAACCAAACGCAAATCCCATTGCGGAACTATGGGTCTACGCGGCGGGCGCAGCAGCACCACCGCCCTCAAAAAAACGCTTGACATCGGGGTGCCCGCCCAATACCTGACCTCGAATCTTACCGCGGTAGCAAGACAGCGCTGCTAGCTGCACCCTCAGAGAAGCAGCTGCCAATCCTTTATCGTAACCGTCCTGCAGAAAGGCCAGTATCTGCGGAACCGAAGCCTGCAAAGCCACAACCTTGCGGAACGCACACCAATCCTCGAACACTCTCCACACACAAACATACGCTAAAGAAGTGGACCGCCTCCTAGCCTTCAACAACGTGGACACCACCGCTGACGAATAACCCCTCGCCGTCAGCCTTGCCCTCTCAATAGCCAAGCTGTAAGCGAGAACCGATCCACCTGAGGCATCAATAGAGGACCCTGACGCAACAGATCGCTCCGAACGGGTAGCTTCCAAGGCTCGTCGCTCAAGAGTCTGATCAGATCTGCATACCACGGCCTCCTTGGCCAATCCGGCGCGATCAAAATTACGGGCCCCCTGTGAAGCTTGATGTGCTGCAGAACCCGACCTATTAAGACCCACGGCGGGAACACATAAAGCAAAAGATCTTCCGGCCAGGGCTGGACCAAGGCATCGAGGCCCTCTGACATCCGCTCGCGTCTTCTGCTGAAGAACCGACCGGCCTTTGCGTTTAGAAAGGTCGCCATAAGATCCATGGCCAGGGTGCCCCATCTCTGCACTATCATCTTGAAGACCTGCGGATGAAGGGTCCATTCTCCCGGATCTACTCTGACCCGACTGAGAAAAATCTACATTCTCGACGCTGGCCACATGCGCCGCTGACACCGCTACGAGGTGCCTCTCGACCCACAGAAACAACTGTTCGGCCTCGGCTTCCAGCGCCGGACTGCTTGTTCCCCCTTGTCGGTTGATATAGGCCACCGCCGTCGCATTGTTGGCGAATACCCGGACGGCCCTCCCGGAAGGTTTACAGCGCCAAGACTACCGCTCTCAACTCCAAACGATTAATGGACCACGCCCGTTCCTGAGCGGACCACACACCCTGTGCGAACTTCCCCTGAACATGCACCCCCCAACCTGAAAGGCTGGCATCCGTCGTCAGGGGGATCCACTCTGGCACCTCCAACGGCATCCCTCTTTCCAGCGACTCCGTCCGCAACCACCATAACAGTGAGAGACGAGTCTCCGTCTGACAGGGCAACCGCTGGGACAGACTGTCGTTCTGATGGGACCACCAACACAGCAACGCTCTCTGCAGAGACCGCATGTGCGCCCTCGCCCAGGGCACCACCTCGATCGTCGCCGCCATGGTACCTAACACCTGCAGGTACTGCCAAGCAGTCGGACACCTGCGTCTGAGAAACCCCCGGATCAGACACCGCAAGGCTTGCGCACGGCTCCTCGGAAGAAATACCTGTCCGGCCCTTGTATCGAACCGCGCTCCTAGATACTCCAGGGTTTGGGAAGGCCGCAACCTGCTTTTGGCCCGATTGACCACCCAACCGAGGCTTTGCAAGAACACCACCACTCTGCCCGTGGCCTCCTCGCTCTCCCTTTCGGACTTTGCCCAAATCAACCAATCGTCCAGATAGGGATGCACCAAGATTCCTTGCTGTCTCAAAGCCACGGCCTCAACCACCATCACCTTGGTGAAAACCCGGGGCGCTGTCGCCAGACTGAAAGGCATGGCTTGAAACTGGAAGTGCCCCATCGGCACCGCGAACCTTAAAAACTGCTGATGTTCTCGACGAATGGGAATATGCAAATACGCCTCCGACAAATCCAGCGACGTCAGAAACTCGCCCCGGCGGACCGCTACTATGACTGACCGCAACGTTTCCATCCGAAAATGAGACACCCTTAGACAGCGATTGACGCGCTTGAGATCCAAAATCGGTCAAAACGACCCTTCCTTCTTTGGTACCACAAAGTAAATCGAGTATCGACCGCATCCGCATTGGTCTGGGGGAACTGGCACTACCGCCTCGAGGGAAAGCAGCCGGTGTAGAGTCTCCTCCATTGCCGCGTACTTGACCTGCGCCTTGCATGGGGACTGCACGAAGGCATCCGTCACTGGCCGCTGAAGCTCCAAAGCATACCCTTCTCGGATAACTTCCAGCACCCACTGATCGGACGTGATTTGGGTCCAGGCCGGATAGAAGCACCGCAGGCGACCGCCTATCGGCTCCTGCCCCGCCTGGACCCCCCTGGCTTCATTGGGCCTTGCGGGTATTGAGGGTCGAGGAGGATCCAAACCCCCTGCTTGCCCCTCTAAACCCCCGAAACCCCTGACTACGAAAGGGAAACCACCCCCTCTGAGCCTGGCCAAACCTAGGGTAACGAAAACGCCAAAACTCCCTTGGTTGCCCCTTAGCGGGTGGCCCTGAGCGACCCTGCTTCTGCTTATCCTCCGGGAGTCTACCCCCTTTTGACTCCCCCAAATCTTTCACCAGCTTCTCCAGATCCTCTCCAAACAGAAGCTTTCCTCTGAATGGCAGCTTGCTCAGTCTAGCCTTCGAAGAAGTATCCGCCGACCAATTCCGTAACCACAAATATCTCCGGGCCGCCACCGCCGAAGCCATACTATTAGCCAAACCACGCACGAGATCATAATGAATATCTGCCAGATAGGCTGCCCCGTCTCTAACCTTGCCGCCTCTGCCGCCGAATCCACCGCCTGCTCCGCCCACAGCCCCTGAGCCCAACGCAGGCAAGCCCTGGCTACCCAAGCCCCGCAAATGGACGCTTGGAGGGACAGCGCATTAACATCAAAAACCTGTTTTAACAAGGTGTCCAATTTTCTGTCCTGCGCGTCCTTCAGCGCAGCGCTACCTTCCACCGGAATGGTAGTCTTTTTCGTAACTGCCGAAACCGCGGCATCTACCTTAGGGGACTTGAACAGCTCCCGATCCTGCTCCGCTAGGGGATAGAGCCGAGCCATCACCCTGGACCCCTTCAGTCCAGCTTCTAGCATATCCCATTCACTCTGAATCATCTCCTTAAACACCCTGTGCACCGGAAAAACCTTCTGAGACGTACGAAAAGCCTGCAACAGAGGGTCCTCCAACGCAACCTCCTCTGTTTGACCCCCTGTCGGCATATTAAGCGCTTTAAGTGCCTCGGAGATGAGCGCTGGCAACTCATCCCTCCGAAAAATCCGAACTACTCGGGCCTGGTCCTCCTGCTTGGTAATCTCTCCTTCCTCGAGATCATCCTCGATCTCCAAATCCTGATCCAGCTCCTCCAAATCCATGCCCTCCGAAGCCACTGACTGCGCTGCCGGTTCCTTACTGGACCGTACCCTCTTCATTGGGATCCCCGAGCCACCCAAACTAAGAGGAGTAACCGGGCGCTTTTCTCCCAAACCTCCCTCCGCCGAGGCCGAGGAGGAGGACGCCTGCGCCCCTGCAAACACCTGCTGAAGGATCGATACAAACTGTGGGGAAAAAATTGCCTCGAAACCTCCTGGCACCTGTCCCAGCGCCCCCTGGCCCCCCTGAAGAGAAGGCGGCCCCGGCACGGGTTCCAGGACGGGCTCATCCAACCTCTTCTGCTCAGAGATGTCTGTGGCCCCTTCTTTTGGATGTTCTGCACTCTCTGTCAGCCCTTGCTCCATAGAGACTGCTTCTCTACAACAGTGTCTGCATACGCCTGTGTCAGAAAGGGCCCCTCTCTTAGAACCACACAGGAGGCAAAGAGACTTAGACGGCATGTTGCCTATACCCAAGAGAAAAGGAACACCCTACACAGTTGTCCCCCAAGCGCCTGCAGCCCAAGCCCTGCAACGTGGCCGTAAGTTGGGGTGTGCGGGACTCATTTTTTTTTTTTTTTTTAAATCGAGCCTGCTTCTGCTACTACCTGAACCTAATTTCCAAATGCCAAAACACAAAACGAGGCTTTACCGCCGGAAATAAGCCGCAAGCAATCTGCACCCAAAGAACCCCGGCGTTTTCCCGCACGCGTGCGATTGCACACACATGCGGTCTAACCGCGATCTCCACACGCGGCTCAGAGCAGCACACTAAACTGAACAGTACCGCGACGACCCCGGTCCCTTACCTTGTCCCAGACAGAGTTCTGCGTGGTAGCCAGTCCTCCGGAGCTCAGCCATGATTGCGGCTTCGGCGCCCGGGGCGGCACACACTCTCCCGCTCTCCTTGGAGTCTGCAAAGTCCCGCCGGAAAGCACCTCGGCCTCAGACCTGCAGACTCACTGGCTCCGAATTGAAGCACCGATTCGAAGCTCCTGCCCACCCGTTCCTCACCCTGAAAGGTGGGTTTGGGAACTGGAGGACAGCCCCCCCAACCGGCCCTCCTACACAGGACCGAACTGTAACAGCTCTGCAGAGCAGTAGAAACGGAGGGAGGACCAAGGGGGGGAGGGGGGAGGAGGGGAGAAAATAGAAAACCACAGAGAAGAGATAGCTGAAATAACAGACAGAAATCAGCAGCTCAGCACAGCAACTGTCTCCTCCAAAGACCCTAAGCTCCAATCCTCAAAAAAGAACCGCAACCACTGTTTAATTGCTCCTCCAAGTGAGCCCTAACCCCGGGCTCACCAGCCCTCCAAGCTGCTTGGAGACTGAGAATACTGATGTCTGGAGGCAGATCCAGGGTACTTATACCAGTGACATCAAAAGAACTGACGTATCTCAGTCTCCAAAGCTGCTGGAGGAGGAGCAAGACCCAAAGTTTCAGGACTAGCCTGGAGGACGGCTAAGGAATTATTTATTTATTTTTTTAAACGCCACCATAACTTGCAGTGACTCCAGATCAAAGGTAGGCGATCACATCAATTATGTAAACAAAGTTCCTACCTTGCCTGCTTATCCGACCCCCTGACAGCATGACACAAAGTGCTGCTGCTGCCACGAGGCCGCGGAGCACGGGAATCCCAGCGCCTTAAATTAAACCACACTGAATCAAAGTAAAAGAAAATAAAAATTAATTTCAAAGGAATTATTTCTACCTGAAACAGCTACCTGTCGACGGCTGTGTGACACGCCAAACTGCCACTGCCTCCCGTCTCAGAAATGAGTGGGAGAACACGGCACAGGAAACCAGCAGGGCCTGCTTGCCGCCGCGGCCCCTGGCACCAAATCCCCGAAGCTTCTCTGCCTCTGTTGTGCTCCGCCATCACTTACCCTCACTGACGGCCAAAAAATGCCCTGAAGGCACTTAAGCATTCTGGCGCTCCGACCGCCAGCCCTACAATCTGCCGCACTGCTCACAGCAAAATGTAAGGAGCTTCCGCGGAGAGGGCTTCCCGGCTCCTGGTGTGCTGCCCCGAAGGGCAGCGTGACAACAGGGCTCTGCGGCCGGTCTCTCTAGAGGCTACACAACTCCCCTCCGTACCAACTAGGAGGGAAGAGTAGCTCCAACACCCGGGCAAAGGGTGACCAGAGAGAGTGAGAACCTCACCATTGCAGGTTCGAGTCCTCTCACATAAACACTTTTTTTTTTTTTTTTAAAGTAACAGAACTCAAACCAAAGAAATGATAGAAAATAAAATTAAACCTCTATTCTAACTATTCTAAAACAGAGCTCCTTGTCTGTTCCCTAGTGAGTCCAGCACCTAGGCTCACTACATCCTCCTGCTGCATGGAGGCTGGACACACTGGAGTATGATGGGAGAAGACCAGCAGTGTATATCCAGTGATGTCACAAGTTTGACTTGTCCAGTCTCCATGCTGCAGGAGGTGGTGCACAACCCAGAGGTGGAGGACTAAACTGGAGGACTGATAAGGAACATATAGTAGCTACCTGTTTTCTGTGTTAACTGCACAGCAGATAGCATAACATGTGATGAGGTAACTACACCTCTTGAAGTAGCACTAACTGCTCTGCTATTATATCTGCCATGTTAATACACACAACTAACTATAAAATATAAGGCACAGTCCCTGCTCATACTATGACTAAACATGCTAATTTATGTATTCCTTCTTAATTGTTAACATGTAATAATTGGCATGGTAACTGTTAATGCAGTCATAAGGAGGAAAGATGCAAGTGTTAAATATAACAGGATAATATTCTTCCCCAACTTCCTCTACGGTAAATCTAGGGATGTGTAAGGCAAGATAAATTGGATTAGTTTTCATTTTTTTCACAACAGTTTTACAATTTTCAGGTGCTCTTTCAGGTAGTATCACACATTTGTTTAAATAGGAAATGTTTTTAGTATACACTAAATAGATTTAATTTGCACTGATGAGTTAATGCACACTAAATTGATTAGTGCACATTAGTTTAGTGTGCACCAAATTTTAAGATTCATTAATGAATGCACATCCCTCAGTAAAACTGCCAAAGCACCTTTTTTTCATATTTCTCCTACTGCTCAATTGTTCCTTTTAATAAAAGAAAACATTTCTGGTTGCTCATGCACAGAAAACTGCCCCAGTGCCAAAATACAATATGTCTGTCTGAGAAACCCGATCAGAATCAGAACTGTGTATTATGAGAGAACAGTTCAAACAACAATCTCAATGTACGCTGCATTTTATACGTCCCAGGGCAAGTTCACAGGAAATGTTGGTTCCTGTCCAGTTCAGCATTAGCAGGAGCTGCATGTGATTTTCATTATCACATAGTAGCTGCATTCCTAAACCAGGATTTCACAGGGAACTGGCACTCTGGGGATTTTAGTGCACTAGGTTTTTTTTTTGTTTTGTTTTGGGGGTTTTTAAATCGGAAGGGAGAGGGAGGCCTCTGTGTAAGTTTCAAGAACAGATCCTCTGCCTACATTTCTTAGATAACAGTGTCTGTGTAACAGAAGCAATGGAACACTCCAAAACCAGAATCTGTCCTTATAAAATAAGTAACATAATTTAAGTCAAAATTGCCCACTTAACATAGCTTGTACTAAAGTGTAACACAACCTTTTGATCAGAAAATATTTCTTCTCTTGTTCCATGTAGTTTGATGCAAAAAAAAGATCCTGGGGGAGGGCATAAATATGCTCAGCCCGATGTTTAGAGGCAATAACTGCTTAGTGCTGCTGAATGTCCCCACAGACAGGGGCGGTCCAAGGGAGGTGTGGGGCCATGTGCGGAGACTCATTGCGAGGCCTAATTTGCATAAGTATTTGCATAATGTTAACGTGCACCAACTTTTAGTTAACATGCCTCTTAATTTGTGTATGGATAAAGAAAGACCACCAGATTTCTACATTATTATACTCCAGTGCCAACTACCAGGCACATTAGGAAGTACTACAAACACTGCCCATTTACAACCCACAGCAAACTCGCCATATCATGACAGCACTACCAGGACTCACAAAGCACCAAACCCTACCTATCAAAAGGCAACACTGCAAATATTAAACCAATACATCTCAGAGAATACCAATACATTTTCTACTAGGGAAAGAGAATAAGTGGCGCTGTAAAATAGAAACTACATAAACAAAATATCTTAGCTCAGTTACACATGCAGAACATAGATTATCACCAAACAAAGAACAAAGGATCACAATTTAGAAATAGAAAGACAATTAAACTGGGAACCCCAAAAGTCAAAGTTTAAACATACAACACTGGAGAAATAAAACTATAAATTAAATTTCCTCTTGTACTAAACAAAAACGCAGACGTTAGCAATCCACATTTCCCAGAGATGACATATTCAAGTTAATAAAGCGTAGTTACTCACCTGTAACAGGTGATCTCCGGGAACAGCAGGAATTTAGTCCTCACATATGGGTATCGTCGGTACCGATGGAGCCTGCGCGGGAACGCTCCCCAGCGTCCAATAGGAACGCTTTTGGGAGCATCCCTCAGCACATGCGCGCTGCCTTCCCACCTTTCCAACTGTCCCTCTTCAGTTAAGTTTGTAGCTGAGTGAAACGATAGAGGGAGAGAGGAAAGAGGAAAGAGACAAAGAGATAGAAAGACAACTCCTAAGGGAGGTGGGTGGGTTGTGAGGACTAAATTCCTGCTGTTCCTGGAGATCACCTGTTACAGGTGAGTAACTCCTGCTTGTTCCTGGAGATAGCGTAATGTAGTCCTCACATATGGGGACTCCCTAGCTGAAGATGCCAGGGAGATAGCCCCAGGAAGGTGCCACCGTCAAAGGTGAGAATCCTTCCTCCCATGGATCTCTGGCATCCCACCAGGGTTGGTGGGTAGGAGTTGGTTTAGGTTTGAAAGAGATTTTGAAGAACAGCTCGGACAAAGAAGGCATCCCGACGGGAGGCTTTATCTAGGCAGTAGTGGGCTGTGAAGGTGTGTACCGAAGCTCAGGTGGCTGCTCGACAAATGTCATCGATAGACACAGAATGGAGATTAGCCATAGAAGTTGCCATGGCTCTCACATTATGAGCTGTGACATGGTCCTGAAGAGGAAGGCCCTTACTCTCATAAGTAAAGGATATGCATTGGGCAATCCATTTAGATAAAGTTCTTTTGGAGACTGGAAGTCCCAAATGACTAGGGTCAAAAGCTATAAAAAGTTGTGAGGACTTTCTATGTTGCTGTGTTCTTTGTATGTAAAAGGCCAAGGCCCTTTTACAATCCAAAGTATGAAGGTTTCTTTCTGCATTAGAGGCGTGAGGCCTCGGAAAAAATACAGGAAGGTAAATTGATTGATTTAAATGAAAAGGCGAAACCACCTTTGGCATAAAATGTAGGCAAGTTCGAAGAACAACCTTATCATGAGAAAACCTAGTATAAGGAGAATCAGCCACTAAAGCTTGCAATTCACTGATGCGACGGGCAGAGGTGATTGCAATTAGGAAGATGACCTTCCAGGTCAAAAACCTAAGGGCTGCAGTGGCTAAAGGCTCAAAAGGCAGCTTCATGAGCTGCCCGAGAACTAGATTTAGATCCCATGCCACCGATGGTGGCTTGATGGGAGGTTTAGTTAATAAAAAGGCCTCTCATAAATCTTGATAGGAGTGGATGAGAGGAAATTGGTTGTCCATTTAGAGGCTTATAAGAAGCTGCAATTGCACTAAGATGGACTCTTACCAAATTGGTCTTTAACCCAGAATTCGATAAGTGAAGGAGGTACTCTAGTATCGATTCTAAGGGTATGACCAGGGGGTTTAATCCCCTCTTGGAGCACCATATAGTAAAAAGTTTCCACTTGAAGGCATAAGATCTTCTTGTGGAAAGCTTCCTAGAAGCCTGAAGGATATCTTTTACCTGCTGGGACAGGTTGAAATCCTGGAGGTCTAAGCCTTCAGCAACCAGGCCGTGAGGTGCAGGGACTGGGGATTCGGGTGCCATAGCGTCCTGTTCTCCTGGGAAAGGAGATCTGGAGCATGTCCTAACTTCAGAGGTGCAGAAGCAGGGAATACCACGTTTGGCGTGGCCATCGTGATGCTACGAGAATCATGCGACCCCTGTCTCTCTGAAGCTTGAAGAGTGTTTTGGGGATGAGGGGAATGGGTGGGAAGGCATAAAGGAAGTCCTGACCCCAGTGAAGGAGGAAGGCATCCCTTGCCCGAAGGTTGTGTGCCGGAATCCTGGAACAGAACCGGGGAAGTTTGGCATTCAGTGGACTTGCAAAGAGGTCTGTGTCTGGAGTGCCCCAGAGATGAAATATCTTTGCCACCTGGTCTAGGTGGAGTGACCACTTGTGAGGTAGCAGTACTCGACTGAGTTTGTCTGCCCAAAGATTTTGAATGCCTGGAAGATATACCACTAGAAGGTGAATTTGATGCTCTCTGGCGAGGGCCCACAGTCATAAAGCTTCATTGCATAACAGAGAGTCCGTTCCGCCCTGCTTGCTTGCATAGAACATGGCTACCTGACTGTCCGTCTGGACTAGGACTGTCTTGTAGCTGAGCTGGGCATAGAACACTTGAAGAGCTAAATAAATTGCTCTTAATTCCAGGAGGTTTATGTGTAAACCAACCTCCTGTGAAGTCCAGGTGCCCTGGGTAGAGAGATGATTCAGGTGTGCTCCCCAACCCACCTATGATGCATCTGTTGTTAGGGTGGCCTGAAAGAGAGGTTGATGGAAAGTAGACCCCACTGTCAGATTTTCTAGTGATTGCCACCATTGGAGGGACAAAATTAGTTGTTGAGAGACTGTTATTTTGTCTGATAAATGACCCGTGGCTTGTGTCCACTGTGTAGAGGGTCCACT
Organism: Ichthyophis bannanicus; assembly: GCA_033557465.1. Classification (NCBI taxonomy): domain Eukaryota; kingdom Metazoa; phylum Chordata; class Amphibia; order Gymnophiona; family Ichthyophiidae; genus Ichthyophis; species Ichthyophis bannanicus. The sequence continues at coordinate 577,421,790 of CM066034.1, read as the reverse complement.
GAGCTGCTCGCATATGGAGGCGAGCATATGGGACTACATGAACTGTGGATGCCATGTGTCCCAGTAACTGCAGTAGTTCCCGAGCAGTGAGGGAGGATTTGCCTGCTGCTTGGGAAGCTAGCTGCATAATGCGAAGACACCGGGCTTGTGGAAGGAAAGCTCTTGCCTGTCTGGTATCCAGACAGGCTCCTATGAATTCTAGGCATTGGGAAGGAACTAGTTGAGACTTCGGGAAGTTTATTCCCAATCCCAAGTATTGGAGGATTCGCATTGTACGGGACAGTGCAGTGCTGGCCTCTGCAACTGTGGAGGCTCGAATGAGCCAGTCGTCTAAGTAAGGGAAGACAAAAATCCCCAGGGTTCGTAGAAATGCCGCTACTACTGTCATGCATTTCGTGAACACCCTTGGTGCTGAAGCCAGACCAAAAGGAAGAACCCTATACTGGAAATGTCTTCCCCTGAAAAGGAAACGTAAAAATTTCCTGTGATCTGGATGGATTAGAATTTGAGTGTATGCATCCTTTAAGTCTAGAGAGCAAAGCCAGTTCTGGCTTTGAAGGTATGGCAGAAGAGTGCCTAGAGAAATCATTTTGAATTTCTCTTGAAACAGATATTTGTTCAATTCTCTGGAGGTCTAGAATGGGTCTGTGTCCTCCTGTTTTCTTTGGAATAAGAAAATAGGGGGAGTAGAACCCTGTTCCCTGTTGAAAAATGGGTACTTCCTCTATTGCCCCTTGGGCAAGAAGTGTGGAGACCTCGTGATCTAGCAGATTGTCTGCAGAGGTTTGTGAATTGAATTGCTTTAGAATTGTAGGAGGGGGTATGCTGTGAAAATGAAGTTTGTACCCCTCTCCTACAATGGACAAAGTCCAATCTTCTGTTATCTGATGCCATCTGTTGACAAAGTGGCATAACCTGCTACAATAATGCTACAATAATCCAGTTTATCCATGGTCAGAATTAAAAAGAACGGTTGTGAGAGAAAAGAGGGGGACAGGGAAGAACGGATGGTGTGGATACGACAGAGAGAGAGAGAGGAAAGAGCAGTGAACAAGAGAGGAGAGATGGGCCTGGAAGGTTAAGGGAGGAGTCTAAAATTGTCCCAAGGTAATAGAGGGAATCAACCGGAGGAATTGGAAGAGATGGAAATGAGGGAGCCAGAGAGGGAGAAGGGCCAGCAGAAGGAACCCATATAGCCGCAATTTTAGAAGGATTGAGGTGAAGAAAATTTGCAACTATACTAGGTGTGATAAAAAAGAAACGAGACTGTCCCATAAATGTTTTATTACGAAATCTACAGAGAAATTACGCATTGTCCCCTTCAAAGTAATCCCCCATAGAGTTAATGCATTTGCTTCTGCCACATACGGAAGCACTCAGTAAAGTCCTCCCTTCAGCTTCCTCGTCACAGTGGCCTTGATCTCTTCTGCAGAGGCGAAATGAGTTCCTTTCAGCACAGTCTTCAGCCTGGGAAAGAGCCAGAAGTCTCACGGTGTGAGATCCGGGAAATAAGGAGGGTGGTCGAGAGCTGTGATCAGTTTGTTGGCCAAGAACTGCCTCACACTGAGCGCGGTGTGTGTGGGCGCGTTGTTGTGGTGGAGCAGCCACGACTTGTCTCTCCACAGAGCCTGCCTACTGTGCCGAACCCGGTCATGGAGGCAATTGAGGACCTGCTGAAAGAAATGCTGGTTTACTGTCTGACCCTCAGGCACAAACTCATGATGGACCACTTCCTTCTGGTTGAAGAATGCCATCAGCATGACCTTGATCCTTGATTTGGACATGCGCGCCTTCTTGGGTCTGAGTGACAGTTGAGTCTTCCACTGCAGGCTCTGTCTCTTGCTTTCAAGGTCATACTGGAAGACCCAAGTCTCGTTTCCAGTGATGACTCAGCCAACGAACTCTGGATCTTCTCTAGCAAATCTCGACAAACATTGACCCGGTGCTCCTTCTGGTTGTCCGATAAAAGCTTGGGCACCATCTTGGCGCACACCTTCCGCATCCCCAGTTCCTGCACCAAGATGGTCAGCACTGACTCCCTGTTCAGGCTGAGCTCCTCGACTATCATCCGCACCGTCAATCTGCGATCACTCTGCACCAGCTGGTTCACTCTGTCAATGTTCTCAGCCGTCTTTGTCGTGGAAGGCCATCCTGACTTGGAGTCATCCTCCACCTCTTCGCGGCCAGTCTTGAAGCATTTGTGCCACTCGAAAACTTGCAGCCTTGACATTGCACCTTCTCCATAAGTCTTTTGGAGATGTTGGAGACACTCAGTTGGGCCCTTCTCCAACTTAACCAAAAATTTCAAGTTGATTCTTTGCTCCATATTTTTGTGACCTCCAGTTGCATGACAAAACGATGGAGCAGTGTGCTCCAAAAAAACCTGAAAAAGAAAAACGAAGTGAGAGAGATGAAAAATATAGCAGAATAGTGGCGATATGTTGCACAACAGTGACATAAGAGGCTAGTCAATTGGCACAGAGTCATGGGCGTGGCTGCCAGTCTCCTTTCTTTTTTGTCACATCTCATATAGTTCGCCAAGGTCCATAGCTGAAGCAGGGCATCTAAGCCTGCTACCCATGGGTGGTTCTTGTGGCTAAAAAAGTTCTCCACTTTGGCATTCTCTTGAGTGACCATCAGATTGATTACTGGGAGCCCCACCTTCACACTATCTGGTGGAATGCATACAGACTCAGCTCTCACTTCCTGGGATCCACCATGTTTCAACGCAAGAAGTCTATTTACATGTCATCAACCCCTGCTAGGTTGACTGCTCACAGAGCAATCAGATGTTTTTCTACCCAACTGAACAGTTCTGTGACCTTATGAGCCACTCTGGCACTATGAGTTCAGACTCGTTTGTTGACGTACGTCACTGCCGTAGCACTGTCTAAGAACACCCAGATGCTTTATTCTAGGGTCAGAAAGATCATTGGCCTCCAGGCAGATAATCAACCAGGCCTTGTGAGTGGATCAGTCTCTGGGCCCACTGGCCCAGACAGTGCACACTCCAACCCTTCAAGCTGGCATATGAGTGCTTCCAACAGTATCTCGGCCAACAAGGAGCGGGACTGCATCACCACCTTAAATGCTGCTTGACTGCCTGGTGGAGAGGTAGATTCTAGTTGAACAACTCAGAAAAGGGAGACCAGAGGGTTAGCAGGCACCTATGCAGAGGGCGCATGAATGCCCCGACACAAGAAACTGGCTCCACGGTCAATGCTATAGACCCAAGTAACTGGAGATAGTCTCAGGCCTACGGAGCTAACCGAGCACAAAGTTCCAAGGTGGCTTTGAAGCTTGGAGAAAAATCTGTCATAAGAAAGAACCTAGCCCCCTGATACTACAAGTCCTGGGACAGAAGCAGGCTATTCTTGGAATAGTTAATCACCAATCCCAGCCTGTCCAACCAGTAAAATCACCAGGTCTGTCTCGACTTTGGACTTCTCCAGTGAATTCCAACTAAATTAGTCAAATTTCCAGGAATGAGGGAACTTGGATTCCTTTCTTGCATAGAAAAGTCACTACCACCACATTTACCATGGAAAAGGTACAAGAAGCCTTTGCTAGACCAAAGGAGGAGCCCAGAACTAGAAAAGCCAACCCAACAACCCAGAAGAAGCGGAGAAAACCGCTGAAGCTGCTCGCACATGAGAATATGACAATAAGCCTTGCGAATTCTAGGAAGGTGAAGAATTGCCCCTTCCTGACCAATGCAAGGACAGACTCAACGGCCCTCATACGGTAATAGTGACTCAGAGTTCAACAAAACCACCTTTAGGTTCAGGGTATGCCGGAAGGAACCTCCCTACCTGGGCATGACTGTGGACAGAATAACGTCCTGTCCCCACAGCAGAGGGCACAGGAAAAATAAGCTGCAATTGCAGAAGTACACCAAACTACAGGGTCAATTTCAGAGTGATAACGATGTGCGCCAAAAAGATAGGCAAGAAAAACCCTTTCTTTAAGGCGCAGAAGCTAACAGGGCAGCATGCGATATCACTGCTGCCTGGTTAGCTTTGGTGGCTTCTGGTGTGTGTAGCAATCCCCAGATATTCAATGCAGTTGCCGTGCCATGCAATATACAGGTTAGAGGATGGCAGGGAAAGCTATGCGCAGACGAGGTGCATAGCTCTTCAAACGTTAGCCTAGCTCAATATCAGGCCCTATATGTTTACTTCAAATGGAACATATAAAATAATATTGACATTAATAAGGAACTGTATTTTCAGATTCCTGATTAATGAACAAAAATTGTTTAAAGACAGATGTTAAATAGGGCTGCCAACAACAGACACCTGTGGTGCTCCTCTACAAATGGCTTGCCAGCCTGGTCATTGTCCACAATTGCTTGCTGGACTCTGTTAATAAGATACAAAGTAAAATGTTTCTGCCAATGCCAATTAACCGCAACCTCTCTATTGATATGCTTAAAAATCAACAAAACAATAATCAGACTCAAAAGGCAGAAGACTAATCAATGAAAAATTAAAGGCTGAGCTGGGATTTTCTGTACTTTTAAACAGCGCGTCCAACAGGTTTTTTTTGTTTTTTGGGGGTTTTTTTGAATAGGCCTAACCATCAAAACTTTTAGGCAGTCAAGCAAAGAGTCATTTTGCAAGGAGCACTGACTAAGGAAACATTTTACATACCTGATAAATTGACTTTTCTGGGTTTCCTACGTCCAACTTTAAAATGGGGTTAAATTAACATGGGCATAGCGCATTTACTAATTGTGACATAAGAGGAACATGGTTACATTATGCTGACTCGCTAACATCTATAGACAAAGTAACAATTTGATCAAAAATTATGTAGGATTTGTTTCTAATTGACATTGTATTTACCATGGCAACTTGTAAGGGAATGTTTGGTAAAGAGTTCCTTGTCATACCATATGATGTCAGGCAACGTAACAAAACCCACACTTGATGGGGCCATACTGGACTTAGTGCTTACCAATGGGGAAAGTGTTTTGGTTTTTTTTTATCTTTCTCTTTATTAATTTTTCAAAAAATACACCAGAATAAACTGAATGTAAATAGAATACAGACATATCAAAAGAAACATTAAACATCACCAAAAATACAAACTTGGTATAGACCTCAATAAAAACCTCCATAAGGTTCCAAGAAAAAAGAAATTTCTAATCTAATAACAACCACCAAATGCTATAACTAATAGAGCTTAGGTGGTACATGTGGCAGACGGTACAGGATCCAATCCCCCCCCCCCATCCTTACTCTCAAGAAACAATTTCAATTGTAGGGGTTCAAAGAAAAGAAATTGCTTAGAATTATGAACTATAATACACTTACACGGATATTTCAACTTAAACTGTGCCCCCAGGTTAAGAGAGCGTTGACGCAAGGCCAAAAACTCTCTCCGCCTTTTCTGGGTGTCTCGCGCTAAATCTGGAAAAATTAATATCTTAGACCCTATAAATTGAGAAACATTCATCTTAAGAAAATATAGGCGCAGAACAGAATTCCGATCAGACTCAAAAGCAAAGGACACCAGCAATGTAGCTCTACTGGTAACCAACTCAAGGGAGCTTTCCAGAAATCCTGACAGATCCATCTGAGCTGGAACAATGGGCTCCACCGAGGCTCCCCCACCCAAAGCCTCTGTTGAGGAAATAGATACATACTGAGCCCAGATAATAGGAGGTAAATTTCCAGAAGGCATGAGTAGGACCTCAGTAAGGAACCTCCGAACCAGCTCCAGAGGATCCAACAAGGGGGACCTGGGAAAAATCAAGAAACGCAAATTATTCCTCCTTGCTTGATTGTCCAGGAACTCCAGGCGCCTTCCCATAATTAAAGCTCCTTTAGCCTGAGTAGCACCCAGTTCCTGTAATTTGACAGTCTGGGCCTCCACTTGTGAAAGCCTCACAGCATGTCCTTCCACTCTCGAGCGTTCAGACTCAGCCTGCGCCTTCACCACACTCATCTCATGAGAAAGAGTAGCCACAATAGGCATAAGAGATTGTTGAAGGGAAGTTATGGCATCCCATAAGCTATCCAAAGTGACTGTCGCCGGTCTATCCACAGCCTGCAACTCAGGAGTAACCAGAGAGAGAGAAGAAGCTAAAGATAGCCTCACCGATCCGCCGCTTTCCCCAGCCATCGAAGGAATCTCTCCTCCTCCCAGCGCAGCAACCGGAACACTCTCCCTCTGGGTCGGGGCAGCCCCCTCCACTGCAGGCGCTCTTCCGTCATCCGGCGATACGCCGACAGGCAAACCAACCCCAAGAACTCTTCCGGGTTGCGGCGGCAACTGCTGTTGGGGACTCAAAACCACCCCATTGCTCAGATCAGACGAGAAGCGCGTCTGATCCGCCGAAGCCACACCAGGATCCATCGGTGGAAAAAAGCCCGGAATCACCGACTGTGACGCCCGAACGGTAGGAGTAGAGGTTTCGGGGGGTTTTGGTGATAATTGCTTCCTCTTTCTCCCCATAGCGTCGTCGCAAGTCGGAGCCAGCTAACACACAACCGACAGACCGTTCAGCTCATCCGCCATCTTGGAACCTTGTCCTCTGGGGAAAGTGTTTCTGACGTTACAGTGGGTGATCATCTCACATCCAGTGATCGTCAGATGGTATGATTCAGTATTAGGACTAGGGCTGATAAAATCCATTCAAAAGCGAGGGTCTTAGACTTTAGGAAAACTAACTTTGCCAAGATGGGACAATACCTCAAACAGTCATTAGTGAAATGGGAATAGCTGGGGGATGTAGAAAAACAGTGGGCAAAACTGAAAGGAAATATTTTAAGGGCAACCAACCTTTTTGTCAGAATGATAAATAAATGAAAAAGGAGAAGGCGGCCACTATAGTTCTCAAAAGTAGCTGAAAAGGTGAAGAAAAAGAAGGAGGCCTTCATGAAATACAAGAGATCAGAGAGAGAGACAGAGAGGAAGACAGGCAGCTATATTTTGAAAAACTTAAGAGAAACTAACAAATAGTCAGGAAAGCAAAGATACAAAAAGAATAAGAAATAGTCAATGCAATAAAATGCAGGTATAAGACATTTTTCAGATATGTTAGTGAGAGGAGGAAGGGCAAAAGTGGCATTGTCAGACTCAAGAGTGCAGGGGAGGAATATGCAGAAACGGATGAGGATAAAACAGAATTGCTTAACAAATATTTCTGCTCTGTGTTCACATATGAAGGGCCAGGAGCAGGAACTCAGAAAACACCCATAAATAGGAACAGAAGCAACGGGGATCTCGAACTATTTTCAGAAGACTGTTCATGAGGAACTAGCTAAACCCTAAAGTAGACAAAGCCATGGGTCTGGGTGGGATACATCCAAGAATACTGAGGGAACTTGGGGCTGTTCTAGCGGCTCCAGTGTCTGACCTTTTCAATGCCTCTTTGGAGTCTGTAGTGATGCCAGAGGAATGAAGACACATGTGGTCCCTCTACACACAAGCGGACGTAAGGATGAGGTTGAGAACTACAGGCCGGTTAGTCTAACCTCTGTGGTTAGTAAATTATTGGAAAGGCTACTAAAAGAGAGAATAGTGAGGTTTCTGGCGTCCAATGGCAGGATCCAAGACAGCATGGATTCACCAGAGACAGGTCTTGTCAGACAAATCTGACTGATTTCTTTAACTGGGAGACCAATGAGCTTGACCGAGGGAGAGCCCTAAATGTGATGTATGTAGATTTCAGTAAAGCCTTTGACACAGTTCTGCACAGGCGACTTATAAACAAACTGAGCACCCTAGAGATAGACACTAAATTTACTGATTAGGCTAGAAATTGGTTAAGTGGAAGGCGATAAAGGTTACAAGTAAATGGAGCTCTCTCTGAGGAGAAGGAGATTTACCAATAGTGTGCCATAGGAATTTGTCCTTAGTCTGATTCTTTGTTTTTTATAGTCAAACTGTTTATTAAACCAGACAAGTCTAGGCCATCTTACAATGTGGCCCGAGATTAGAACAAGAAGTGAAACACTCTTGATACATCATACAATACAACAAATTCCATTTTATTTTTCACCCCATACCTCTCCGCTTTAGACCCCCCTCCCCAAAGTACATCCTACGCCTGAGAAGACAACAAACCAGCCTCAGGGTGGATGGGTGCTCTGACACCACACCTTGAGGTCCTATCACACTGTTCAATTATACAGGTATTAATATATTAATAATCTAATCCCTCTCTTCCCCCCTCCCCTCCTCCCTCCCACCTCCCCCCACCCTCAGAACAGGTTCCAAGACAAATTTCAAGTTCACTTTCAGGTTCACTGTGCAGGTGCATCTCTCCCCCTCCATGCTGCACAGCACCAGCTTCCCATGGCTCCCCTTCGCAATGCTCATCAGGCTAGTTCCCTTAAAGTGTCAGGAGCTCATTCCGGGCCAGAGGCATCAATGTATGTATATTTTCCCCCCAAAGTACCAGAAGGCTCTCCCATCTCCCAGAGTGCACTCTGAATGCCATCTGCTCCAGAAGAATCAATTGGTGGAAAAACTAATGCACCATTCCCAAAAGGATTTTATTTATTTATTTATTTATTTTATTTAACAATCACTTATATACCGCACTTTCCCATGGATCAGGTGCGGTTTACAAAAAACAAGTTAAGGGACAGAGCAAAATCTGTTTCTTTTACATGGAACATCAGTAAACTATGTACAAAGGCCAGAGCCTTAAAAACAAAACAAGCTTAGTTTCAGTTGAAACTGAGATCTAGGTACAATAACAAAACAACGTTATAAGGTGTTACAACTATATACAAAATATTGTGTTTATACTATGTGAAATACATAGTTGTAGATTGATTAAATGTGGTAGTTTAGAGTGAAAATTCGCCGGAGAGGAGCATTGAATATCAGAATAATGGTATTGATATAAATTTAGTTGCTAATATTTTATGTCTTTCTTGGTAGGGATCCGAGTTGTCGTTAGTTATCCGGTTTCATTGTGGATGGGAGTGCATTCTCTCTCCAATGTTGGATTAGAGGCTGTTTCGCCACTATATAGGTTTTACGCACTAACAACCACTCCCAGCATCCTTTTGGACTGGTGGAGGGGTGGTAATCCAGCACTACAAGATTTCCTGTCCACATCATTGACCGACCTATCAGCGTTCTCGTATACCTCTGAATGTGTCGCCAATATCTCTGTATCCATTCACATGTCCACCATGAATAATGGTATCTGTTGTGCCACGCCAAAGCCCGCCTGGGAGAAAATTGAGCTCTACATATTGTCCTAAGTTGGCATTCTCAAAGTTGCGCTGAGCGCACCTGCATTAATATACAGTACGTATTAACACTGTTCACACTGCACCTTCTGCTATGGATACACCCAGTTCCTCTGCCCATCTGCACTAGATATCATCCAAATTACTCAGCGGACGCCACTTCAACTTCTGACACAAGTGGGACAAGGATATTCGTTCTCAATCGCCCATACCAAAGAATAAACAAATTTACCCAGATCACTCCGCCATCAAACCTGTGTCGGGAGAGATTGCACATAATGTCACAACTGGTAATATGTAAAAATTTGGGTCCTCCACAGCTCAAATTCCTGGCACAATGCAGGAAACAACTTCATCTGACTTTCTATGTTGACCACATGGGCTATACTGTCTATCCCCATGTTTCCCCATTCCTGAAAATTACAGGTATCCATGCATGGGAGAAAATGGGGGTTGCCCCTGATCTGATTTGGGGGTTTGGGGTTTTTTTTTTAAACATCTTTGTAAGTGATATTGCAGAAGGGCAGTCGGGTAAGGCTTGCTTGTTTGTGGATGATATCAAAATCTGCAATACAGTAGATACCCAGAAAGGAGTAGATAACATGAGGAGGGATATAGCTAAGCTTGAAGAATGGTCTAGAATTTGGCAGCTGAATTTTAATGCTAAAAAAATGCAGGGTCATGCCTTTGGGCTGCAAAAATCCAAAGGAGCGGTACAGCATCCCTCTTCAAGGTCATATGTCCCGGAGCTTCTTATTCTATGAAAAGTACTATTTTATGCCTTGGTCATTACTGAAACTTGCCAGATATGTTAAGTGATTCTCCATCAGATCTCTCCTCCCCCCACCCCTCCTTTCTTCTACTGAACACTTTTTTTTTTAAAGCACAAAATGCCTTTCCATGTAGGGCTTACAGAGAAGAGCAGCATGCATCATTTCAGTGACATTGCTTTTAACTGCCTCCATAGACATACTTCAAGATCAAAGTTAGAGATTTCTCCACTCTACAAGGACTCATCCTGGCACCCATTCAAAATCAGCACTTGCCAAAGTAGAAACATTATGCAACAGTTTTTTTTTTTTTTTTTTAAGAAACTTTATTTAGAGACACCAATCATCAGTAATAAACAGAACAGCAAACAGACTCCGAGTGGGGTTGACTCTTACCCCCAACCTGGAGACCAACCACAATTACAGGTGCGTTTAACACTTTTTTCTCCCTCAACCCCCCTCCCCTCCCACCCACTGCCCCCCCTCCCCATAATCACATCCAGCCCCGGACAAGACACCCCAAAACCACCGCTCACTAATACATTTACACCTCTGCCCATCCCACGTGCCACTATGAACCCAGTTGTAGCACTTCATTCCGGCTGCGAGGATTCAGATTCTGAATATAAGGATCCCAGAGCAACTGGAAAAGTGGCCAACGCCGAACACTACCCCCGGGCGCATCGGGCTTCCATAAGCATCAGCTGATGGAAGGCGTTACGCCACTCCCAAAATGAGGGCGGGGACGGTTCTCGCCATCTATGCAGTAGGGGCCCTTTACCCACCAGACAAGCCTTACGCACTAACAGGCGCTCCCATTTACCTTTTGGCTGTGTGGGCCGCAATTGATCGAGTATAATTAAGGAGACATCCCAGCACACCCGCTGTCCCAGTAACCCTCCCATAAATGAACTGATTTTTGCCCAATAAGGACGAATGATCCTACACCCCCACCACATGTGCAATAAAGTCGCTAATGGTTCCGAGCACCTCGGACACCGTCCATCCACGGTGAGATGGGAGCGAAAGGCCTGTCGAGGGGAGAAATGTACTCTGGTGAGACATTTTAATTGCATTTCCCTCCAGCGGGCTCCCACTGCCAAATCCACTATTTGACCTAAAACTTTAATAAGTGTACCCGGAGGAATCTCCCTCCCCATCTCCCCAGCCCACGCCAACTCCACTGTACGATACTCTGGGGAGGGTCTATACTGAATTAAGCGTGACTTCAGGACCCAAATTGACGGCGGGGTGTCCCCACCCAGGTCAAAGAATGCCAAAATCTCCGCCGAGCGGTCTGCATGTAACTCCGCTTCCGGCAGGGATGCCACATAGTGTGAAATCTGCATGTACGCAAAAAGGTGAGCAGGCCTCAGACCGTATTCGGTATACAGCGGCTGAAACCGCTTGCATTTCCCTAGACTGTGAAGTCCTTTCCTCGCCCAATCTCGAAATATCGCAGTGTCCATTCCAGGGGTAAAAAACACGTTACCTTGGATTGGCAGCCAACTCGAGACCCTCCAGTTCCTCTTCCAATAGACGTTTAGTTGCCTCCAAGTTCGCCGCACCGAACTAAGCAACACACTATCGCCTAAGGTATCGGGGATCAGACGGTTATCCTGGTGTAATAGAGCATGCAAAGAAGTCTGAGCTGCATAAGCCTCTTCCAGGGTCACGGGAGTACACACCTCAGTTCTACCCAACCAATCCCCCAAATGCCGGGCCTGGCAAGCCAAGGCGTATGCCCCTAAATCAGGAAGCCCCAGTCCACCCTGCCTCCAATTCCCCACCAAGCGGCTATATGGAATACACGCTCTCGCCCCCTTCCACAAAAATCCTCGAATTATGCCCTCCATCCGCCGCAGGTCTCTCCGCAACAACCAGACCGGCAGTGTTTGCATCCAGTAAAGTATCCTCGGTAGGATGACCAACTTGATCGCTGCAATTCTCCCTGACAGTGACAATGGAAGAGGGCTCCACGCCTGCAACTGAACTCGCAACCTAGTTAAGATTCGGCGCAGATTACACCCATAAAGCTGGGAGGGCTGACTAGTCAGTAAAATACCTAAGTACTTAAACTGATCTGCTGCCCACTTAAGAGGAAAGTCCCCCTGCCAGCCACTCCGCACGCGACCCGATACATCTAAGGCCTCCGATTTGTCTCCATTAATACAAAGACCTGCAAATTGACCAAAAGTTGTAAATTCCCGCAATAACTCGGGTAACGATTCTTGGGGCCGAAGCAGATGCACAAGGAGGTCATCGGCAAAGGCCGACAGCTTAAATTCCGATGGACCAATACGAACCCCCCTTACCCTCGGAGAGAACTCCACCCTACGTATAAAGGGGTCTAAAGATAGAACAAAAAGTAGAGGGGAAAGAGGATATCCTTGTCTAGTCCCCCTTCGCAAAGGGAAGGTGTCAGAAAGCACTCCGTTACAGTGAATCGCCACCATCGGGTCTATGTAAAGACTATGAACCATATTACAAAAATAATTCCCGAGCCCATAGCAGGGTAGGAGGCGCCACAGGTATTGCCAGTCGACCCTATCAAACGCTTTTTCAGCATCAAAGCTGATTAACAAGGACTGAAGATGTCTACTCTGCAACCACTCCAATGAAGTTAAGATCTTCCGCAGGTTGCGGACCGCATAACGCCCTTTCACGAAACCCACCTGTGATTCATGGACCAAATGCCCCAAGACCCCCGCCAAACGATCTGCGAGGATTTTCGCCAGAATTTTAAGATCAAAGTTAAGAAGTGAGATAGGTCGATATGACTCGGCTCGCAGCGGATCCTTCCTTGGTTTAGGAATAAGTATAACATGGGCAAGGTTACTCCCCCACTGATAGGCGCCATGCTTGGACATCCTGGTATGAACTGCCACCAGAAGCGGGGATACCAGCTCGCTAAGGATCTTACAGAATTCTGCCCCCAGCCTATCAGATCCCGGCATTTTATAACAACTCGCCCTAGCAATAACAGTTGGCACCTCTTGTACCGAGATCGGCTGATCCAACTGCGCCCGTTGCTGCTCACTCAATTGCGGTAAGTCTAACCCCTCCAAATAGTCTGACTTATGCGCGGGAGAGCATGCCTCTGCCGTGTATAGTCTCTGGAAAAAGGAGCGAAACACACAAACTATCTCCGGGCTCTCTCTATGGAGAACCCCCTGATCATCTTTGAGTGCTGGCACCAGCCTGGAACTCCTAGGACCGCGCAAACAACGGGCCAACAGCCTTCCCGGCTTATCCCCATGACAGTAAAGTTGAAAGCGATAATACGTTATGGACTTCTTTGCACGCTGATGCAGAAGCTCATTTAACGCAGTTTGCGTCTCCCAGACTTGTTTCTTAAGAGTTGCACTCGGGTTATTTGCACACATCCGTCGCAGCTTAGTAAGTTCGAGACGAATAATATATTCCGCCCTAAGTCTCCGCTTTCTCGCCATGAACCCAATAATATCCCCTCGCAAGACAACTTTCGCCGTCTCCCAGACCAACTCGGGATCATCCTGGTGTCCACTATGGTCCGATTCAAATTCCTGCCAGCGCCTCCGCAGAAATTGGCGGAACTACACATCCCTATATAATTCCAAAGGAAACCGCCAGAACCACGTCTTGGGGCTAGTATCGCCCCAGCACAGCTGTAGCCAGATAAGGGCATGGTCCAAGATTTCCACGGGACCTATCTGTGCATCGTCCACACTAGCAATAATCCCTGAGAGGTCAGCAAGTAATCAATACGTGCGCTAGAGCTATGTGCTCGAGACTGATGAGTGTAATCTTTTTCAGTAGCACCACGGGTCTACTAATCCCAATCGTGCCCTCAAGCGGGTTAACGTCCGCGCCGTCTGAGCTCTTTCCCTAGGTCCTGCACCTCTGGACGTATCAAGCTCCACATCCATCACACCATTAAAGTCCCCTCCCAGGATCAGTGGAAGCTCAGGGAGCTGCTCTACTTGAGAAGCTAAACGGAAATAAAGGTCAGGGTCCAGTACGTTGGGGCAATAAATATTACCAAGAATAACTGATCTCCCCTCCAGGCAGCCTTGTATCAATATGAACCTCCCCGTAGGATCTACTACTTCCCTCTCAACCTCAAAGCGTATACGCTTGTGTATCAAAAGGGCCACACCACCCTTCTTATTCGTGGCCGGGACCCCCCGTACCTGTCCCACCCAGTCTCTACACAATTTAGCATGCTCCTCGGCTGTCTGGTGGGTTTCCTGTAGCAGGGAGATGTCAGCTTTTTGCCTAGCTAAGGCCTGCAATATTTTAGTTCTCTTAATAGGGCTCCCCAGGCCACAAACATTCCAGGAGAGTATCTTCAGCTTGGTAGGGCATCACTCCATTATCTCAAAAAGACGCACAGCAATGTCCTGGAGGGAACCCCGCCCCCCCCCCCCAGCCTGTAGTCCCCCCTCTGCAACCGGTAAGTGGTTCCCACAATGCCAATTGTCTCTTGGATGGATGTGACTATGTCCCCCCCCTCCACCCCCCCTCCCCCCCTCAAACTGCCTCTCCATCCTCTACCTTCTCCTCTATTGGATAGAGACCTGACTGTGATGTGTGCGGTCTCCTCCACACCCCATAAAACATATTAAGCAACCCCTGCACACTTCTCCCCGCATGCTAAATAATCCTCCCCAAAAATTCTCAACTATACATCCACAGATAAAAAAATACAGGAAAAACACAGCAATGGCTAATAGCACTAACCTTATTTAGGTTAATGTCTAGTGTAACTGTCCAGGTCACCCCACGGCCTCCATAAATAAGAAGGCTCTAGGGGGTAGGCCGGGCACCCCTCCGGGATCCCCGGGAGCCGACCACAATCAAACGAGCCCACTCCCCCCCTCCTTCCCCCATAATCAACCACAGTACTCATGAAACCCAAACAAGGGGCTCCCGTCACACTCCAAGGGGCCGGAGCTCTCTGCTACCTACCGGCCCGGACCCAACACTCACCCTGGCACCATCGGGAGGGGGACTGGTACCGAGAAAGCCAACTGCAGGATAATCCGTAGCAAAGGCGCACTCTGGCCCGATGTATCATACTCTCAAGGCACCAGCTCCCCCGCGCAAAGGGCCCACCACCCTATATCAATGGCTTTCCCCTAAGCACCCGACAATCAACCCCCGACCAACTCCATGCATACATCCTCCCACATTCATTCATCCCCCCTTCCCCCCGCCCATACCTTTGCTGATATCCCCCCGCTCTCAAAGTGTGTAGAGGGGGAGTAATGGAGTAATGCTCTGGCCAAGGCCTGAACCAGGCACCCCCCACCATCTTACTCTCTGGCACTCCCTCGCAAGGGAACACCCGGCCCAACTCAAGAGAGACCCCACAGGGGAAATTGCAGCAAACAGGGG
The DNA here is from genome assembly GCA_033557465.1 of Ichthyophis bannanicus. Classification (NCBI taxonomy): domain Eukaryota; kingdom Metazoa; phylum Chordata; class Amphibia; order Gymnophiona; family Ichthyophiidae; genus Ichthyophis; species Ichthyophis bannanicus. The sequence continues at coordinate 577,406,423 of CM066034.1, read as the reverse complement.
AGGGGGGCCCAAAGTCCCCGGCCCCCCGCAGCAGACTAACATTCTCATGGCGCAGTCTGGCCCCACACCGGGGGATCGTATCGTTGTAATTTCCTCAAGGATTCTGTAGGCGCGCCGGGGACTCTCACCCCTCCTCCCCCCACGAGCGTCACGATGTAAGGCCTGGCATCGGCCGCTGAGTCGAATGTCCGGTAGTGTCCCTCGTGGAAAAACATGCAGTCGGGCAGGGCACTGAGAATTTAATCTTTGCATTAATCAATTGTTGACAGAGGGGGGGCATAAGCTCTGCGCCTCTGACTTAAAGCCACAGAATAGTCTTGGGCAACTCTCAATTTCAAATTCTCATGCAGCAGCTCTCCCCCTGCCTTGCTGCTCGCAGAATAGCCTCTTTTTGAGGGAAATGCAAAAATTTAGCGAGCACTACCCTCGGCCATTGGTCCCGAGGTTGCTTGCTCCCCACTCGGTGTGCTCTTTCGATCTGCAGCTTCCCGCCGTCCTCGATGCCTTCAAATAACTGGGGGAGCAAATTCTCCAGGTAGGACTTTAACTCTTTGTCAGCGACCGAGTCTGGAATGCCCATCAGCCTCAAATTATTGCGCCGTGAACGATTTTCCAAATCGTCAATTTTAGTTTCGTGTGTCTGGACCTGGGATTTCAGAGTCGTCAGTTCTTGGGTCAAAGATTCCAAACTATCTTCCGTCTTGCCAATGCGATCTTCGGCTTCTTGCAAACGACTACCCAAGGCCCCAAACGCAGAGTGCAGATTGTCCATCTTTTCATGTAAGGCCGTAAATTGCATAGCCAGAGCGTCTGCCACGGCTGCCGAGACCTCTTCAAGGAAAGCTGGGGAGGTCGGCGATTTCGGCATGGTGATAGTGTCCGCCATTTTAGGTGTTGGGGCTCCCCGGTCCTTCTCCTTTCGCACGGCCTTAACTGTCACCGCCATCGCACCAGAGCCCTCCCGACAGCAGAGCCAGCCACGTATGTCTTTCCCAGCTCAGTAGATAGTATTTTTTGCTCAAGGTCGCTTCTCAAAACGGCACTAATGACCCGATTTGGGCTGGAGGAGACCGGAGCTCAGCAGAATCCGTCTGCTAGGCTCACCGCATCACGTGACTCATGCAACAGTCTTTTATCCCCATAAGCTTTACAACCATAACCATAAGTGCACCGTTTATACCATCATTTAGAGCCCGCTTCAAAGCTTTTTCCCCCACAGACAAAGAAACAGGAAAGAGTCTCAAGGAAACTGGTCCTTAAATGGAGCAGTGATCTAAACACGCAACACTAACACTGCATCTCAAGTCCCCCAATAGGATTTCTTTCATCATTGTAAGAAACAAACATAATTACTAGGAACAAGGACGAAACTCAAATTCTCAATTTGTTTTCTGCATCCAAACTTTTATGGTGCAAAGTCTACTTGAAGTGGCATACAGAGTCCAAAAGAAGGCACATTCCCTTGCAAAAGCCAAGAAGGAACACAAAGGAACAAGGAGACCAGCACGCCCTCTCATTGTGGAACAGACTTTAATGACAACACCCAACACTAACAGTGTTTCGGCAAGCTTTGCCTTCGGCAGGGAGTATGGAGTTAAAAACCTCCAACACAAACAAAAACATTAAGTAAACAATATAAACACCAAAAACATATATACAAAGGACCCAATGTATATATTACCTCGTAAACAAAAGTATAACTAAATATCTAAATATCAATATACTAAAATTAACCAATAAATAAAGTAAAAAGATACATGACCATAAGTTAAAGTTTTAACCCATAAAAATAATAAAAACAATAGCAGAAAGAGAAAAACACCAGGGGATTGGAGGTAAATGTGTAATGGAAATATCATTAAAAGGCATCTTATACTCATGAAGATGGTATCTACTACCATTAAACTACAAACTTGTGAACATAAAAGAAAAACGTAGTCTGTATGTGAAATAGTAACAGGAACTTACAGTACTGTCTATCCACTTGAAAATACAAACGTGTGCAGAGCCAATGATCGTTTTGCTAATGATCTCACTAAAAACAAACAGGAATATTCTCCATTATATAAACATCAAAGTTATGACTGCAACATAGCACACTATAAGAGATATGCAGGCAAAAAGAACAGGCACTAAAGAGAAGGCATAGGGTATGTCTCACCACAATAAGTGTCAGTGCTTGAATGAGCTAAGAAATTGAACAAAACTTCACCAGGTGTTTTAAAGGGGCTCGTCATGTCACCAAAGGCACAATGAAAACCCATGAAAAACGATTCTAAAACTAAGAGAATTGTAAAATTATTTTCCAACAAATTGCACTAAAACAAAAAGTTTGCATTTCAGTATGATAAGACTTCCCATTCATTCAACTAATAATTTTTTCTTCAAAATTTTGTATGTGTTCCCTATGCACTTTAACACCTCGTCTCTGTATTCTTCCCCTCTGGCCAAAATAGAATGTTAATACGTCAAAGCTTGCTTTGGGCTCCGGGTTCAAATGCGCACCTTGCAAGTCCTGGCTTTTGTAGACACTGCTGGCTGAATATGGTGGTGTTTAGGAATGTCTGATCCAGCGTTATGTTTACAATCCTATACATTTTTCAACCTGGCTATTTTCTGTTTCCAAGATACAAGAGTGCATATTATTTTTGTTCTAGTGAAATTAGTTAGAAAATGATTTTACAATTCTATTGGTTTCAGAATTGGGTTGTTTTTTCATTGTGCCTTTGGTGCCAGAACGAGTCCCTTTAAAACACCTGGTGAAGTTTTGTTCAGTTTCTTAGCTCTTTCAAGCACCGACACTAGTTGTGGTGAGACATACTCTATATGCCTTCTCTTTAGTGCCTGTTCCGTTTGCCTGCAGATCTCTTACAGTGTGCTATGTTTGCAATCATAACTTTGATGTTTATATAATGGAGAATATTCCTGTTTATTTTTAGTGAGATCCTTAGCAAAAGGATTATTGGCTCTGCACACGTTTGTATTTTCAAGTGGATAGACAGTACTGTAAGTTCCTGTTACTATTTCACATACAGATTGCATTTTGTTTTTTGTTTGTTCAAAACTGCTTATAGTTTCATGGCAGCAGATGCCATCTCCATGAATATAGATGCCTTTTAATGATATTCCCAATACTCATTTTACTTCCAATCCCCTGGTGTTTATATTATTGTTTTTATTATTTATGATTTAAGACTTTTACTTATGGTCATGTACCTTTTTACTGCTATTTATTGGATAATTTTAGTATATTGATATTTAGATATTTAGTTATACTTTTGTTTAGGGGGTAATATATACATGGGTCCCTTGTATGTCTTTGGTGTTTATAATTATAATTTTGGTGTTTAATTAATATGTTTGGTTTTTGTATGGAGGTTTTTAACTACATACTTCCTGATGAAGGCAAAGGTTGCCGACACACTGCTAGTGTTGGGCTGTTATCAATAAAGTCTGTTCCACGTTGAGAGGATGTGCTGGTCCCCTTGCTCCTTTGTGCTCTTTCAAGTCTACTTGGGTCCATTACCCAATAAAGGTACAAGTCTAAGTACTAATACCAAATGTACCACAGTTTTAATTCTATTTTCGTGCCAAAAGGAAAACACATCAGATGCCTGACTAGTAGTGAAAAGGGCTATGAAGAAACATAAAAGGAGCAATTTTATTAAACTCTTACCAGTAAAGCCAGATTTCTTTTTTTTAAATGTCATTTTCTGCATTAAAGAGTACAACCAAATAATCACATATATGAACATACACAGACAGAATTACATGCACTTATACTCATGCCATGCCCAGACATTCCCTGGGCCACAGCTCTGAGTGCAGTTCTGAGGTATGAGAGTATTTTATCAAACACATCAAGACCAAGCACATATTTGTGCACAGGTACACAATACACCAAATACAAGAACAGGTGAAAATTTGTGCAAAGCTAATTCTCAAAGACATTTTGCCTTTATAAAATGGGAATCTTTTCAGACTGTCCACATAGCAGCCCTTTTATAAAAATTACCCCCCAAAGATGGAAATGTTATAACTCTGCACTGCTGCAAAATGCACAGGTATGTTTACCTGCAGCCTTTACACCAATTTTAAAGTGAAAATGCACTAATACCTTCACTTTGAAAACTGTCATGGAAAAACGTACCTGCAGACACTTGCGTCTGATTTTACTGTGGGTACGTTTTCCCAACTAAAACAATTTGCATGGCTTTGGAAATACAAAACTCTGCATACTGTAGCAATCCTCACCTATCCTCACCACACGAGGAATACTGAGTGGCACCTCTCTACGACATTGTATAAATTATCTCATAAGAACATAACATAAAAACTGCCATATTGGGTCAGACCAAGATCCATCAAGTCCAGTATCCTCTTTCCAACAGTGGCCAATCCAGGTCACAAGTGCCTGGCAGGTTCCCAAAAAGGTATATTGGTTCCACAATGCTTGTCTCGGGGTAAAGCACAGTTACTTACCTGTAACAGGTGATCTCTGGGAACAGCAGGAATAAGTCTTCACATATGGGTACGTCGGTACCGACGGAGCCTGCGCAGGAACGCTCCACAGCTTCCAAAAAGGAAAGCTTTTGGGAGCATCCCACAGCGCCTGCGCGCTGCCTTCCCGCCTTTCCTAACCGCCTCTCCTCAGTTCGAGTTTTAAAGCTGAGACAAAGAGAGATAGAGGAAAGGAAAGACAGATAGAGAGATACAACTCCTAGGGGAGGTGGGTGGGTTGTGAAGACTTATTCCTGCTGTTCCAGGGATCACCTGTTACAGGTAAGTAACTGTGCTTATCTCCAGGAACAAGTAGGCATGAGTCTTCACATATGGGGACTCCCTAGCTAGAGATGCCTGGGAGATCCCCAAGGTCATGAGACCCTGGAAAAGGGCTCTACCTTCTCCTATGGACCCCAGGCATCCATTCCGGGAAGGAGGGTAAGAGTTGATTAAGAATGGAACAGGTGTTTGAGAACAGCCTGACCAAACAAGGCATCCCGGCGGGAGTCCTTGTCCAAGCAGTAATGGGCTGTGAAGGTATGAACCGAGGCCCAGGTGGCCGCTCGACAGATCTGATCGATGGACACAGAATTGAGATAAGTCATAGAGGTGGCCATGGCCCTCACATTATGAGCTGTGACATGGCTCTCCAGAGAAAGGTTCTTACTCTGGTAGGCGAAAGAAATACACTGAGCAATCCAATTGGACAGTGTCCTCTTAGAGACTGGAAGTCCCAAATGAGAGGGATCAAAAGCAACAAAGAGTTGAGAAGACTTTCTATGTTGCTGTGTCCTTTGTAAGTAAAAGGCAAGAGCTCTCTTACAATCCAGGGTATGAATATTCCTCTCTGCACTTGATGCATGAGGACCTGGAAAAAAAACAGGTAAATAGACCTCTTGATTAAGATGAAAAGGTGAGACCACTTTAGGCATAAAGTGTGGATTGGTCCTAAAGACTACCTTATCAAGATGGAACCTTGTATAAGGTGGATTAGCCCCCAGCAGCCTGCAGTTCACTGATGCGGCGAGCTGAGGTGACTGCAATGAGGAAAATAACCTTCCAGGAAAGAAATTTCAAGGAGGTGGTGGCTAAGGGTTCAAAAGGTGGCTTTTTAAGCTGACCAAGAACCAGATTTAAGTCCCATGCCACCTGAGGCGGCTTAATGGGAGGTTTAGTTAAAGTTAGGCCTCTCATGAAACTTGCAATAAGAGGATGAGAGGAAATAGGCTGTCCATTAATAGGCTTAAGGGATGCTGCAATAGCACTCAAATGGACCCTTACTGAATTCGTCTTCAGGCCTACATTGGAGAGATGCAGGAGATATTCCAATAGAGAATTCAAAGGTAGTGCTAGAGGGTCAAGACCCTTCTCAGCACACCAACTGGAAAACCTTTTCCATTTAAAAGCATAGGAACGTCTAGTAGAAGGTTTTCTGGAAGCATGGAGGATATCCTTCACCTGCTGAGAAAGATTCCAATCTTGAAGGTCTAGGCCTTCAGCAACCAAGCTCTGAGGTGAAGGGACTTGGGGTTTGGGTGCCACAAAGTCCCCTCCTCCTGAGACAGAAGGTCTGGAGCAGCTCCCAAGTCTAGGGAGGGAGCTTGAGAGAGATGCAGAAGTAGAGGGTACCACACTTGGCGTGGCCAGCGTGGAGCTATGAGGATCATAGATCCTTGATCCCTCTGGAGCTTGAACAGAGTCTTGGGAATTAAAGGAATGGGTGGAAAGGCATACAGGAAGTCTTGACCCCAGTGAAGGAGGAAGGCATCCTTGGCCTGAACTCCCTGACACGGAATTCTGGAACAGAACCGGGGAAGTTTGGCATTCCACGGACTTGCAAAGAGGTCTATGTCCGGGGTTCCCCACTCTTGAAAGATCCTGAGTACTTGGCCCATGTGCAGGGACCATTCGTGTGGAAGCAGAACTCGACTGAGTCTGTCTGCATAAGAGTTTTGGATTCCTGGGAGGTATATGGCCAGGAGATGGATTTGATGCTCTCTGGCGAAGGCCCACAATCTTAAAGCTTCGTTGCAAAGCGACAGAGAGCCAGTTCCTCCTTGCTTGTTTATGTAAAACATGGCTACTTGATTGTCCGTATGAATGAGGACTGTCTTGTAGCTGAGCAGGGTATGGAAGACCTTGAGAGCTAGAAAAACTGCTCGGAGCTCCAAGTGGTTGATATGGAGATAGGTCTCCTGTGGAGACCAAGTGCCTTGAGTGGAGAGGTCTTGCAGATGAGCTCCCCAACCTGTTTGGGAGGCATCTGTTGTGAGGGTTGCCTGGGGAAACAACTGTTGGAAGGGGGACCCCAGCAACAGATTTTGGGTGGACCTCCACCACTGGAGAGACCAAAAGAGGCGCCTGGAGGTTGCTATTTTGTCTGACAGAGCGCCTGATGCTTGAGTCCACTGGGTGGACAAAGTCCATTGAGCTGCTCTCATGTGAAGGAGAGCATAGGGGACCACATGCACTGTGGATGCCATGTGGCCTAGCAGTTGTAGCATCTCCCGGGCAGTTAAGTGGCTCTTTGACTGAATCTGGGAGGCTAACTGCACTAGACGTTGGCAACGGGCCTGAGGAAGGTAAGTCCTTGCAGTGGTAGTGTCCAACCAGGCCCCTATGAATTCTAGGGACTGAGTAGGGGTGAGCTGAGACTTTGGGAGGTTTACCACAAGTTCCAGATACTGCAGAATGCGTTTTGTGCGGCCTCTGACTGAGATGGAGCTCGGATGAGCCAGTCGTCCAAGTATGGGAATACAAATATTCCCAGAGTGCGTAGAAATGCAGCTACTGTTGCCATGCATTTGGTGAACACTCTTGGAGCAGAGGCCAGGCCAAATGGAAGCACCCTGTATTGATAATGTTTTCCTTGGAAAAGAAAACAGAGGAATCTTCTGTGAGATGGATGGATGAGGACATGTGTGTACGCATCCTTGAGATCTAGAGAACAAAGCCAATCCTGACTTTGAAGGTATGGAAGGAGAGTGCCCAGAGAAAGCATCTTGAACTTCTCCTTGCATAGAAATTTGTTCAATTCCCTGAGATCTAATATGGGTCTGTATCCCCCTGTCTTATTTGGAATGAGAAAATAGGGGGAGTAAAACCGTAAAACCCTGACCCTTGTTGAAGAAGAGGAACTTCTTCTATTGCCCCTTGGGCAAGAAGGGTAGCCACCTCCTGACCTAGAAGGTCGAGAAGAGATGTGGGAGAACTGAAGTGTCTCACCATAGTGTGAGGAGGAAGGTCTGAGAAATGAAGTTTGTAGCCCTCTCTTATGATGGAGAGGGTCCACTGCTCTGATGTAATTTGCTCCCATCTGGGAGCAAAATGAGCTAACCTTCCTGGGATGGTGAGAGGCTCTGGCTGTTCTAGAGCCAGAAAGGCTAAGTTCTCTAGCATCAAGTCAGAAACCCTGAGGGGGTTGGGGCTGCTGAGTTGCAGCAGCCCCTGTAGACTTAGGCCTGGCCTGCTTAGGTTGCTGACGCTTAGTGGCAAAGCGACCTGTAGAAGATTGCTGGCCAGAAGCAGAAGGAAATCTGCCCTTTTTGAAAAAAGACTTCTTGAAGGGTTTTTTCTTGGCAGTAATGGAGGTTGACTTTGAAAGTCTATCCAGAGCAGAATTTTCTGCATCCATTTGAGTGGCTTTTATTTGCCATTCTTTGCCAAATAGGTTTTCACCTGTACAGGGAAGATTTCCTAAGCCATCTTGAACCCAGCGTTCTAAATCAGAAGCTTGGAGCCAAGCAATTCTGCGAGCAGCTATGGCAATGCCTGAAGCTCTGCTGGCACCTTCAAAGGAGTCAAAGGCTGCCCTGTTGGAAAATTTTGAAATGTCTTGAGTATGCTTAAGATTATGTGAAAACCTCATTCAACTTTTCACCAATATTGCCAGATATCATAATACTAAATATCGCAGCACAGCCTCAGAAATAACCGTGGGCACTCAATTATTCTGGATTAAATGTGTTACACTTCCAGACTCGTGCCGGTTCTTACATCAATGGCTGAATAATATGTTGTATTGATGATATCCCAAGTTCATGTTATGAGCAAATCAAAGAAATAATCAAAAAGTACTTAGCTCAAGATGAACCGTAGAACTGTGCTGTGTATTTCTTTCTTTATTTATAAAAGTATCACGTTCTCCTTCTCCTTCATTCTCTTTTTTTATTTTTTTGTTATTTTATATATGAAGAACGTCCTTCCACTCGCTGATACTGAATATAAAACACGTCCCAACGCCAATTTATCACGGCGCCCATGCGTTTCGCCAAATGGGTTTTTCAAGGGACTATGGCATAAAGTGGAATATATTTCTGTAAATGAAGACATTGAAAGTGACTAATCTGTGCAAAATTATTCAATCAAAGCAGAACATAGTTTAGTACCACCTTTGAAATATTGCATCAATTGAAACTAGAATAAGAAAAACATTTTTCCACCTCCCCTTTCATGGCCAACATCAAGGCCTGGTATCGCTACATCGATGATGTCTTTATGCTTTGGCGAGGCACCGAGACGGTGTTCAAGGATTTCCTTCAGTGGTTGAATTCCCGGGATCATCATATTCAATTTACGAGTAACTGCCACAGGGAGATCATCATTTTTATAGATGTACAAATCAAGCGTCAAACCGAGGGATGGGACACTTCGGTTTATCGCAAACCCATTGCTTGTAACACCTTTCTTCATCACGATAGTGCACATCCCCCTAATTTAAAGGATAGTCTTCCCCTATCGCAATTTTTACGTTATCGTCGCAATTGCTCTAGTCTCAAGACATACAAGATCGCATCTAAAACACTGAAGAAGGATTTTTTATACAGAAGCTATCCTCCTTCAGCAATACATCGCGCTTACCAGCGGGCGCTTCATTGCAACAGGGATCTACTTTTAACTCCCAAGAATCACACAGCATTTCAGGATGATGTACAGCATGTGAATTTAATTACAGCATATTCGCCCGTAAGTTTGAGCATACAACGAATCCTTAGGAAACATGGCAACGTTCTATCAGCAGTACCGGGTTTACAAGACAAATCCATCCGTTGTGTGTGGAAACGGAGTCGTAATCTAAAAGAATATCTGAGTCCCACTCAGTTACGACCCTTATTCTCATCACTGAATGCATCTCAAGAATTAGGACACCGTAAATGTGGGAGTTGCACGATTTCTGAAATTACACACGAATGTCAAAATTTCCTCCATAAGGGTGTCACTTATAAATTACGCCAAGCTACCACTTGTGATTCTGTTGGGGTAGTGTATGCTGTGAAGTGCCCGTGTGCTCTTCTATATATTGGCAAGACGATTCGCTGTTTCCGGGTTCGTATGCAGGAACACGCCAGCCGGCTCCGTTGTGCCCGGAGGGAAGCTCCCCTGGTACAACACTGTTTGTCTCATCATCACACTTTTTCACAGCTTCGCTGTTGGTGTATAGAAATGGTGTCTGGACCTGCCTCGGGCAAAACCCTTGATCAGCGACTTCTTTATAAGGAACAAAGATGGATCTACAACCTGGCCACGGTACAACCTACTGGATTAAACCAGAACATCGATTGGGCGGCCTGCATTGCTTGATCAACCAATAGGATACCTCGGTTCCAGGCATTTAAACCAGGGTGGCGCAGCCGAAAACTCGCATGCGCGGCGTTCATTGAGTCTACCGAATGCATTAGCAGGAGACCAGTTGTCAAGCAATCGAACCGCGTTATCCACAAATTTTGTATTTTCGGTTTTTCTTATTCTAGTTTCAATTGATGCAATATTTCAAAGGTGGTACTAAACTATGTTCTGCTTTGATTGAATCATTTTGCACAGATTAGTCACTTTCAATGTCTTCATTTACAGAAATATATTCCACTTTATGCCATAGTCCCTTGAAAAACCCATTTGGCGAAACGCATGGGCGCCGTGATAAATTGGCGTTGGGACGTGTTTTATATTCAGTATCAGCGAGTGGAAGGACGTTCTTCATATATAAAATAACAAAAAAATAAAAAAAGAGAATGAAGGAGAAGGAGAACGTGATACTTTTATAAATAAAGAAAGAAATACACAGCACAGTTCTACGGTTCATCTTGAGCTAAGTACTTTTTGATTATTTCTTTGATTTGCTCATAACATGAACTTGGGATATCATCAATACAACATATTATTCAGCCATTGATGTAAGAACCGGCACGAGTCTGGAAGTGTAACACATTTAATCCAGAATAATTGAGTGCCCACGGTTATTTCTGAGGCTGTGCTGCGATATTTAGTATTATGATATCTGGCAATATTGGTGAAAAGTTGAATGAGGTTTTCACATAATCTATAGTATTCATTCACAGAGACCGACCCCCCTTTTTTGAGTATGCTTAAGCCAATTGAGGAATTCTTCCCTTTTATCCTCTGGAAGAAAAGGGAGGAAAGTGTGCAGCTTATCTGCAACTTCTTTCAGAAACATACCCATGTAAAGATTATAGGAGTTGATTCTGGCAATAAGCATACTGGCTTGGAAGATTTTCCTACCAAAAGCATCCAAGGTCCTACATTCTCTTCCTGGAGGAGCAGAAGTGTGTCTCTTTGTACTCTTTATCCTCTTCATAGCTGACTGCACCACAATGGAATGGTGAGGAAGCTGTGTTTTATGAAATCCAGGACAAGGAGGGACATGATACATAGTGTCCAATCTGCGAGAATGAGGAGATATGATGAGAGGAGTCTCCCATAAGTCAATCATGTGTTCATAAAGAATCTCATGAATTGGTAAGGTGACTGCCTCTTTAGGAGCCTTAGAATAACCCAAAATATCTAATTTTTTTGCTCTAGGCTCTGATTCAGAGGTTACTGAAATAGAAAGTCCTTTAGCTACTTCTCTTATGAAGTCTTGAAAGGACAAATCCTCTGGAGGAGACATTCTTCTTTTTGGAGAAGGCGGCTCCTTCAGGAAGGGCAATGGATACTTCAGCAGACTCCTCTGATGTATCAGAATCACCAGAGGAATCAAAGTACCGTCTGTCAGGGTGCTCTTCTAACGCTCGGTACGCGTATCGAGCGGTATCGACATCGGGCGTCATCAGTACTGGTTCGGTACCGATGAGCAGCCCTGGATAGGGAACCGCTGCAGTCAGTAACCTGGTCGATGTCGATGCAGTCGGTACCTGAGTCGATACCGACAACGGAGTTTGTTGTGGTATCAACGGCGTCGCAGCTTGAATGAAGGCATTGATAGCCTGCTTCATGGACAGAACATTGTGATCCATCGACGCCATGAATGCCTGGAATTCGGTACCGGAAGGTTGTGCCAGTACCCCAGAGCATTCTAACAGGTGATCGGTCGAGGCCGTGCCATCGATGTCAACCTGTAACCCCATAGGTGGAGCTTTGGAAGCCGGAGCTTCCCGCCAGGGTTGTTTAGCCGGTGCAGGATCCTCGAGGGCAAGCCCGGAGGCATCTCGATGCTTAGAGGGAGATCTACCCTTCGAGGACCAGCTGGATTTATGTTTGGTTACCTGAGATCCATTGGGGGAAGAAGAAGCCCTGGAAGACGTCGATGCTACCGAAGCTGCATCAGCGGGAAACAGCACATGGAGCTTAGCTGCTCGGTTCTGTAAACCCCATTTAGACATCAAAGAGCAGGACGGACAATCCGAAATGGAGTGTTCAGGACCCAAACATTTAAGACACCATTCATGGGTGTCTGTAACAGAAATAGTACTGCTGCACTTAGTGCATTTCTTAAACCCGGAGGCTGGTTTTTCCATGAGGAAAAATTTCTTGTGAGGCCTAAGGCCCAAAGAGAAAAAATACACTAAGTGAGGGAAATTATATATTGGTTTTTTTGGGGGTTTTTTAAAAGACTGGCGGTACCGGTCTGGAGTCGGGCGAGGCAGACACGCGACCAAAGAAATAAAATAAAATAAAGAACTTCTTCAGCGGTGACAGGGCTCGACCTGCTGGCTCCACGGCAAAGAAGAACTGAGGAGAGGCGGTTAGGAAAGGCGGGCGCAGGCGCTGTGGGATGCTCCCAAAAGCTTTCCTTTTTTGGGAAGCTGGGGAGCGTTCCCGCGCAGGCTCCGTCGGTACCGACGTACCCATATGTGAAGACTCATTCCTGCTTGTTCCTGGAGATTAGCAGCTGCTTCAACTATCTAAGAAAAGCTAGCAAAGTCTGCTCCTTGGAAAGACTCGGATCTTGATTCTTATTCTGCTCCAGATGATGGTCCTTTATTTCTCACTATCCTGTTGTATTCCCCAGCATACAAGGATCCCTTTAACTGGGATGGCTGTTTCACACATGAGGCTGTCACAATCCCCACGCACTGAGGTTTCCAACCTCCCCAGCAAATATACACAACCTCACAAGATCAGGTATGAAATCACTTTCAGTAACATCCTTGGCACCGACGTGATCTCTTGCTTATCGGTAGCCCCAGGTACTCTGCTGAAACCCGCTCATCTTAATACAAGATCATCACACAATAAAACAATGCTACTATGTGGCCTTATTCACCACAACTTAAGCATTTTCTATTTTACCAAAACATGACTCCGGGATGGAAACAGGCCTATCTTAAGGCATACCTCCCTCCTTGATATTCAGTTATATCTAGTAAGCTTGTAGTAAAAACAGGGGGTGGATTGGTGTTCATAGTTTCTGATGCCATTCCTGCTCGTTAGATTACAGATGCCCCAATTATTTATACAGTTAGATTTGTCACCCCCCTTGTCTTCTATTACTTTATTGTCTGCCTTCATTACCTGCACTGTCTGGGACTCCAAAAAGTCCTATTTCTGATATTTAAACTTTATATTGTAATTTAAAAGTGTTAGAGGATTTTAATCTTCACTCTGAATGGCCTACAAGATGCACAGAAACATGACGGCAGAAAAAAGACCATCGGCCCGATATTCAGTGCAGGAGGCTAGGCACGAGTACAGAGCATAGCCGTCAGCACTGAACACTAAACCCAGATATTCAATGCTGGGGTCATATGGGCTCCAGCATTGAATATCTGGGGTCGCCACACAGCCTCCACAGCCGCAGAAGCTAGCCCAGTAGAGGCGATTTTGAGCTGCTACCCTGTTAGTGCCTATGGTAAAGTTAGGCCAGCTTTTGCTGTGCCTAGCTTTACCCATGTCTCACTAATGGGGTAGCGAGGTAATATTGCCGCTACCCGGTTAGCAACTGTCGCTGCCCACAACATGCCCCAATGCTAAGGGGTTAGAATGGGGTGTGTAGCGGCATTAGCAGGCCAGTAAACCATGTAAATGCCTTTGAATGTCGGGCCCCATATGGCCTATGTAGGCTGCCCTTCCTTAACTACTATTGTCCCTTTTTTTCCTTTAGAGACTTTCTGTATTTGTCCCATGCTTTGTTGAATTCATATACTGTCCTTGTCTCTACTACCTCCACTGGGAGACTATGCCATACATTCACCACTCTTTCTACAAAGAAATATTTCTGCTTATTGCTCCTGAGTCTATCACCTTCATCCTATGCCCCCTCAATGCAGAGCTTTCTTTCAATTGATAGAGGTTCTCCTCCAGTACATTTAAGCCACGGATGTATTTAAACATTTCTATCCTCTCTCCTCTATCCTGCCTTTCCTCTAAAGTATACAAATTGAGATCTTTAAATCTGCCCCCATGTGTCTTATAAACGAAGACCACTGACCATTTTGGTAGCCACCCTCTGCACAGACTACCTCCTCTTTACAGTGTTTTGAAGGTGTGGTCTCCAGAATTGCATGGAATACTCCAAATGAGGTCTTACCAAAGACTTATACAGAGGCACTATCACCTCCTCCTTCCTGCTGGCCATTCCTCTCCCTATGCACCCAAGCATCCTCCTGGCTTTTGCCATGACCATTTCTACCCGTTTAGCCACCTTAGGATCATCAGAAACAAATCACCCCCAAGTCCCTCTCTTCTTTCATGGACACTATCACCCCTTGGATATTTGCATCCCAAATGCATAACCCTGCATTTTTTAACGTTAACTCTCAGCTGCCAAATTCTCAACCATTCTTCAAGCCCTCCATGTTATCTACTCCTTCCTGGGCATCTACTCTATTGCAGATTTTGGTATCATCTGCAGAGGCAAATCTTACTCAGCCTTTTTCTGCAATATCACTAACAAAAATGTTAAAAAGAATCAGAACAAGGACAGATCCCTGCGGCACACCACTGGTAAACATCCTTCTCCTTCGAGTGAACTCCATTTACTAGTACCCTTTGTCACCTCCCACTCAACTAATTTCTAACCCAGAGAGTTACTTTATGGTCCATCCCTAGTGCTCAATTTAGTTATAAGTCGTCTGTGCGCAACGGTGTCAAAGGCTTTACTGAAATCTAAGTACACCACATCTAGGGTTCTCTCTCAATCCAACTCCCTGTCACAAAGTCAAAGAAATCAAGCCAGATTTGTCGGACAAGATCTGCCTCTAGTAAACCCACGCTGCCTCAGATGCTGCAATCCCTTGGACTCCAGAAATCTCACTATCCTCTTTTTTAGCAGAATTTCCATTAATTTACTCACCACAAAGGTCAGACTAACCGGCCTGTAGTTCTCAAGCTCATCCTTATTTCCGCTTCTGTGTAAAGGGACTGCATTGTGCCCTTCTCAGTTCTCTAAGACCACTCCAGACTCTAAAGAAGCATTGAAAAGGTCAGACAGTTGAGCTGCTAGAACCTCCCCAAGTTCCTTCAAAATTCTTGAATGTATCCAATCCAACCCCATCACTTTATCTACTTTTAATTTAGCTAGTTCCTCATGAACACAGTCTTCTGAAAATCATTCAAGATCCCCTTCACTTCTGTTCCTATTTGTGGGCATTCAAAGAGGTCCTACTCCTGGCCCTTTATCTCTACACAGAACAAAATATTTGTCAAGTAATTTCACTTTATCCTCATCCACTTCTACATATTCCTCCACTTTGCCCTCGAGTCTGACATTACCACTTTTGCACTTCCTCCTCTCACTAACATATCTGAAAAATGTCATCCCCCTATTTTATTGCATTAACTATTTCTTCTTCTTTTGTATCTCTGCTTTCCTGACTACTTTCCTAGCTTCTCTTAAGCTTTTCCAAATATTGCTGCTTGTCTTCCTCTTGCTGTGATCTCCTGTATTTTACAAAGGCCACCCTCTTTTTCTTTACCTTTTTAGCTACTTCTTTTGAGAACCATAGTGGCCTCCTTTTCCTTTTACATTTATTTACTTTTCTAACAAAAGGGTTTGGCCCATTGCTTTTCTACATTCCCTAGCTGTTCCCATATCGCTAATGACTCCTTGATGTATTGTCCCAACTTGACAAAGTTAGTTTTCCTAAAGTCTCAGACCCTCGCTTTTGAATGGACTTTATCAGCCCTAGTCCCAATACTGAACCATGCCATCTGTTGATCACTGCATGCAAGATGATCCCCCACTATAACATCAGAAACACTTTCCCTATTGGTAAGCATCAAGTCCAGTATGACCCCTTCACAGGTGAGTTTGGTTACCAGTTGCCGGAATAGTTCTCCCTGTAAAGAATCTAGTATCTCCTTACATCTAGACACCACAGCAGAGATGTGCCCATCAACATCCGGCATACTGAGATCACCTATCAGTAGCACTTCTCCTTTCGTGACAATACTATGTATATCTTCTACTCGATCTCTGTCCATTTCTCCTGCCAGTGAAGGAGATCTGTATATCACACCAATGCAAATGGATTTCCCATTCCCTCTTTCTAGTTTAACCTACAGTGCCTCCTCATTCACTTGTAAGCCCTTTAATTCTTCAGCTTTAATTTTTTTATTTTTTTATTTTTTATTTATTTTTTTTACATACAGTGCCACTTCTCCTCCCCTTCTTCCTCCCTTGTCCTTCCTGAATAAAGTATAGTTGGGTATAATTACATCTCAGTCATGGTTGTCCGTGAACCATGTCTCCGTAACCGCCACTAAATCCTGATCAGCCTCTTCTATTAACGCCTCAACATCTGAGATCTTATTTCCCATACTGCAGGCATTTATGCACACTTTTCCAGATGTTGCCCTTTGTACCCATTTCTACATAGGTATTTAATGTTTTACCTACCTGAGGGCTCTCTTATTTATTTTATTTATTTAACAAGTTTTCTATACCACCTTATCTTGTATTCAAAGCGGTTTATAATGAATAAAACCTTACAAAGAACAAGGGAGCTAAACTGGGATGTTAACAGGATCAACAATATTATTTGATTTACATGAATACTATATTACATGAATGCTATATTATCATGGGATATTTGGGGAAAGGAGCATGCGATATAGGAGTCAATCTGGGAAGCCTGAAGTGGGCTAGAACAGTCAGAAAAGAGAAATGTGTATGTGTTTTTGACTGAGGTGGGTGGTGGCCTAGGGGACGGGGTATCAGGGGTCAGAGGTCCATAGTGTTCTTCACCCATCCCTAACGTATCTAGTTTAAAGCCCTCCTCAGTAGGCTAGTCATCTGCTGTGGAAGACCCATTGACCTTTCTTGAATAAATGGACGCCATCGCTGCTCTGCAACTCTTGGAAAATCATCCAATGGTCTAGGAAACCAAAATGCTTTCAATGACACCATCCACACACCCATACATTCATCTCCAGGATGCGAGCTTCTCAGCCTTTACCCTCAACAGGGAAGATTGAAGAGAACACCACCTGCGCACCTATCTGCTTCACCCTCTCTCCCAGAGCCATGAAGTCACTCTTGATACGCTCGAAGGGATACCTAGCAGGATCATGTGTGCCAACATGGATGAGCAACATTGGAAAATAGTCAGTAGGCTTGATGAGTCTCGGGAAACTCACCATAACATCTTGGATTTTGGCATCTGGCAGACAGCACCCCTCCCTGGACATCAAGTCCGGTCAGCAGATGGAAGCCTCAGTGCCCCTCAGATGAGAGTCACCAACCTTCCTTGGGGTCACTGATTCTGAAACTTTGGGTGCTTGAGCTCTGGTTCTTCCCTTTCCAAGGATGTTTTCACTTCCTCTACTTCCAGGGTTGTATATTGGTTCTTCAATTCAAGGGCTGGAGGAGTTGGATTGTCAATTCTGCAGGCTCTGGTGACTAGGGTCCAACTCTCTTCATTCTGTAGCATACCATCTTCACCTCTGTCGGAGAGCCTGGATGCCTCAAGAAGCATTTCAATGTACTTCTCACAGTCACAGATGCTTCTCAACCTTTGGTGTTCCCCAGGTCCTTGACCAAACTTTTCCAAAGCCCCTAACAGGAGTTTGCCCCGAAATGGCAAGTGGAAGAGACGGACCATCAAGCATATGTCTGCTGACCAATTCCGCAGCCAGAGTGAGTGACGAGCTGCCACAGTCAAAGTCTTTTGGACTTGATCATAGCAGAAAGGCCTCTGCCCATTACAAACAGGCTCTCGCCACATAAGCCCCACAGATGGAGGTCTGAAGAGCCATGGCATTGGCCTTAAAAGCCTGCTTCAGCATCATTTCCAACCTCTGGTCCTGCGGGTCCTTAAGAGCTGCCCCACCTTCCACCAGGATAGTGGTCTTCTTGGTCACTACTGTGACCAAGGCATCCACCTTTGGAAGTTTTAACAAGTCCTTTTCCTCCAGGGCCAGGGGATATAAGCAGGACAACATCCTGCCGCCCCTCAAGTTGGCCTCTGGAAGCTCCCATTCCACATTAATCATCTGCTTGATGGCCTTATGAACAGGGGATCCTCCAGTAACTCCTCCGGAGGTGCACCTGCTTTCAGGTTCAAAGCCCCCAGAGAGCAAGCAATGAGCGCAGGGAGCTCCTCCCTGCGAATCAGTCTAATCACCGCGGGTTCGTCAGATGTCAGCCAGTCCTCTGTTTCTCCCTCGAGTCCCCAGTTCTCCTCCCAGGCCTCTGGAGTCTCCTCAGAGGACACGGAATCTGGGGCTGAGTGAGGGCCCCCCCCCCCCTGTTCCCCCAGAGCCAGGAGTTTCAAGGCCTCCGCCAAAGGAGCTGCTTGAGGAACCCCTGCAGTGCTCTGCTTCAAGCAAAACTCTTGACGAAGCAGTTGCATGAATTCCAGAGAAAAGGGCAGGCCAGAAGCCCCCAAGGCATGTTCCAGGGCCACTCTGCACCTTTTAGCCTTCTTAGCTGCCAGTGTAGACGAGGGCTTAGCTCCCTGTACTGTTCCCACCTCCCCGTGATCAGAGCAGGTCGCTTCCACCGCTGCAGTGACATGCGGGGAAATGGAGGCTTGGGAAGTAGAAGCCTCTGAAAATGCATCCAATCCTGCCGTCTGAGATGTGCAGACCAGTAAGGAAGACGAAGCCCCTGCACACACCATAGGCCACACACACAGACATTCCATTTCCCTCACAGCAGTCCCCTTGGACGGCGCAAAGTACGGGCCACAAATCGGAAGCACCCACGCACTATCAAGGACTCATACACACACCCTTCGGCGGGAAATAAACCACAAAGGAGGGAGGTATTTGGGGCTCTGAGTTTACACCTCATTGCTTCCGAGGTAGTCACTGAACCAGGACAGTTTGTGGCACTCTGGGAGGAAACCGAGACCCCTTGATTTAAGCAAACCAATTCCCCAAGTTTGTCTTGCTCAATATCCTCCTATAGGCTCTTATTTCTCACACTGCCATACAAGGAAAGCCAAAACAAAAAAAGCACCCTGGGCACCAGAACTCTACCAGCCCAAAAATAACAAAAAAAGCCCGGTAGGTTCCAAACAAGAAAAGAAACTTCCTTAGGCAACAGCTATAAATTACGTTTATTGTCAGACACCAGACCCCATGCCAAAGCAAAATATATAAAAAACCTTGGCCAGAGATCAATGTCCATTTTAATCAATATTTTGCAGTAAAACAGTTGTGGCTATCCAAAATTCAAAAGCCAAACTTTTCAATCATTCATTACTTAACTGCAGAATCGCAGCAAAACAAAAGGAGTGGAGGAGTAGCCTAGTGGTTAGAGCACTGTCTTGGGAACCAAGAGAGTAGGGTTCAATTCCCACTAACACTCCTTGTGGCCTTGGGGCAAGTCACTTAACCCTCCATTGCTCAGAAAAACTCCAAGTTATCAATGTCCCTATTTAATGTACGTTTACCAAGTTTAAGTTACAATGTAAACCGCTTTGATTGAAATGATAAAGCAGTATAAAAAAAAACTTAATAAAAATAAAAAATCTGACAGAAGTGGTCAATGACAGTCCTGCATTTTGTGTCACTCACTTAAAGACCCTGCTTCAGGTTTTTGCTTGTTACCACCAAGTGAAAGCAACGCTATAACCAAAAGAAGGGAAAGACTAAGGAAGTTACCGACATTAGTCAATCACATGCGCACTGCTTGACCAATCAGCTTGGACATGGATCTATGGCCAAGGTTTTATATATTTTGCTATGGCATGGGGTCTAGTGTCCAACAATAAACATAATTTATAGTAGTTTGTCTAAGGATGTTTTTTCTGGTTTGGAACCTACCGTTTTTTTCGATACAAGGAAGGCCAGCCAACAAGCAAGCTCCAGAGGACTTTGCCAGGTTCACTTATTACCTGGATCCTTCTGCCACTGCCAGCCGGAAGGACCCTCCAGAGAGTACAGATGCACAACTGTGTCCCCCACCTGCTGGAGACTGAGCCAATACTGATCAGCCTGGTGATGTACAGCTCCCTATATATGTGATATCAACAAGCTTTGTGTTACTCAAGTCTCCATCTGCTGGTTGGGGGGCACAACCCATGCATCCGGCCTGGACTGTAGGGAAGATATGGAAGTAACAATATGCCATGGAAAGGTCTAGGGAGTGAGAAGCACTTACTTCCTGACCGATGCAATGACAGACCCAAAGGACCTCCCACAAAAATGAGAGACTCTAGTCCAAAAAACAACCACCTCTAGTCCAGGATATACCATTAGGAACCTCTTCCTGGGCACCTATGTATTTGGAATAATGTCCCTGGCCCTGCAGCAGAGGGCATGGGAAAATAGGCTGCAATTGTAGGAGGTGCTTTAGAGTTTCTTCGAATGTCACCCACAGGAGCAGAGAGCTGCATGGAGACTCTACCAGCAGTTCCGGTAATTCAAATATTGTGCATCCAAATTCCCAGGCTGGCCTGAACCAGAGATTTTAGGAATAGAAAGCAGGCATTTTGCAGAAGGAGCTAATGCATCTCCAGTCTTGACCGAAACCCCTGTAGACCTACTGATTTAACATGATGTCCCCAAAGAGAAAAATAGCCAGAGTTACACCCAAACTGGCTGCACCTCAGGGAGGGACTGCCAGAACTCATTGAGGGTGATTTAAGGCTCCCAGTGGAGTCATGGTGAAGACCTGATTATGTCAAAAGTTCCAAAAGGACTGCCCTACTAAAACTGAGACTCAGAAGTAGTCAGATCTCCAGTCTCTATGAACAGCCTTACTAGAGGACCCCTAAGCACTTCTAGGCCTATGTTCCAGCAGATAGGGTGGGTGAGCTTCCCCTCCAGAAGAGCATGTGGCCCTTAAAGGGAATCTGTTCATTCACTGTTTGCAGTCAGCATCTGTTGACTAAATATAGTGTTAGCGCTGCCAACTGGCCACTACCACCACTTCCAAGGACTTGGAGGAGACTAAACAAATCATAAAAAAGCAGCCAGCTAGATGGTCCACTGCAAACCTAGTCTCCAGAAAGGAGACTGGGCTTGATGAACTTCTGGCCTAACCAGACATGGCAACGTACTAGAGATCAAACATGCAACCCTGGGAACCAGATGCCATGGCTATATTTATTTATTTTATTTAACATCTCTTATATACCGTCTTTCATGATATCAAGGCAATTTACATTGAACAAACTGAAATTACATTGAACAGGGCATTATAACTTGGAGATAACTATTTTACAGGGAACATGGACAATGGAGGGTTAAGTGGCTTGCCCAAGACCACAAGGAGCATCTGTGGGACTAGAAACCCCAGTTCTTCCAGCCCAAGGTTGCTGTCCTCTATTGGGATTTGAACCCCCCGAGTTTCTGGCCTGAGGTAACTTGCCTCAACCACTAGGCCACTCCTCCCTCTGCAGGAGCCACAGAGAAAACTGGAAAAGGACAGATCCAAAAGGTTAGTCTCCAGGCACGCACAGTGCTGCTCAAGAGCCTAAGGTAGCAACCTGCAAAGGGATGCTTAAGGAAGACCTCTACCCACCAAAAACAGACTCCTCATGTACAGCACCTCCTTCCACAGATAAGGTTGTGTGCTTAATCACTGTCATGATCAAGACTCCCACCCCAGAGAGCCTAAAAGTGGTACTGTTCACCTTGGTGTTGAGGGTACAGCGGAGACAGGACCTTAGGGCCCAGTCAAGGTTTCCTCCCAAAAACCCTATGCACTGCTGCATAGAGACAGGTAGAGGCATAAATGCAGAATGACACCGGATACCAACTAAGTATAGGGGGGAAGCACCTGCTAACCTTGCCTGAAAGTAGGCGCTACATCATGCTGAGCCATCATAGCATTCTAAAAGGTCATAAACAGGGCACATCAATCAAAAAGGCAGATCATGGAGATCTTAACCTTCCCTCAAGGGAACCACCAACCCATCCTCCTCAGACTTATCTTCTGGCAACAGGAATTTCACTAAAGTTGGGAGATACTAGCAGGACTGGCTGCATGCGTCGAGAGGCACTCGAGCTGTGGATATCATCCCTGTACCCAATTGGGGCATTTAAATCTTAGTATGTACCACAGTTATGTGGCCGCATGCCCAAAAGGAGTGTGTCCTAAGGGGACGTTCTGCCCCTTGGGAGCCCCTTAGGAGCGCCAGAGAACTTATGCTGCCTCCCTTCACAGTCAGATATGGGTAAGCGGAAAGCAAATAAGAAAGGACTGGAGCCTCAGACAGTGGCAAAGGGCCCCGTGGGTCATCATCTTGTGAGTACACCTGTGCCTGGGTTGTCATCTATGTTATCAGCAGTATCCGATTTCTTCTGACATCTCCTTAAGTTCGGGAGTTTGTACCCCCCCCCCCCCCCAGCCAAGTTTGTTTTCTCCTGCATTAACCTGTTTCTCCTCCTGGTGGGGATGGAAGAGGTATTGCCACTTCTACACCTGCACTTGGTACAGCTCAGCAGATATATGGATTGTTGGATTGTGTAGAACTTCCCTATCCGGCACCAGTGTTGTTGCCACCGATTACTTTAATGTCGGCAAGCTCTGATATTGATTTCTCTGATATTTCCTTGAAAGACGTTTTGGTGGCAGTACAGCGGGTGGAAAGGGTTCTGGGCCCTCTCTCCCAGTAGTGTGAAATCACTCATATCATCACTGCGGTTTTGCACAATCATGGTGATTCTATTTCAGCTTTGGGAGAGGAGATCCAGAGGATAGAGGGTCTGGGGGTAATGTTCAGGCAGCAAATGCCTCTTTTGTAAAAGATCATTCATGGCTCTATAATTAGAAATTTTGGAAAATCGTTTTACGGTTACGGAACCTTAGGGTTTTGAGTTTCTCAGATGTTCATCTTACCACCGCTAGAGCTGTTTAAAAAATATGTTAAAAGAGATTTTACTGTATAATTCCTTTGATGACTCTGTCAGCTATTGTCAGAGCTTCTGAGGAGGGCAACAACCAACCGATGAATTTGGATGATGTAAATAAAACACAATTTTTGGAGACCTCCTTAGAGTCGTCACTAATTAGGCGACTTTATTGGTAACATTTAACTGAGACGGAGAAGATCTCCATAACGCAAATGTATTTTTCCAAAAAAGGATGCCCCTTTTTATGGTCAATCCTTGACCACATTTCCTCATGTCACTAAAATGGCATAGCTTTGTCGGAAATCTTTCCTGCAATTAAATTCTAAGGTTCTGGAGATTGGTGGAACATTTTATTTAAAATTTCCATGTAAATGTTTGATAACTTATGCTGGCAATAGGTATATTTTCATAAAGGTTTCTCAGTTGGAACAGTTCTTCTTGGATAAGTCTCCTTCTTAATTGAAGTGTGGCATATGGGCTTGTAACCACGGACACATGAATCACTGCAAACTGATGTACTTATTGTAGATACAGATTGTAAATAATTTTGAAATTGATGTATATAGTTATTCCCGAATTGAAATCCAAGTTAATTTTCCTGTTCATTTTAAGTGCCTAATCGGCACAATACCGTTATATGTAAACCGCGCTGATTTTTAAAAGTGCGGTATATAAGAACAATAAAATAAATAAAATAATAAATATAAATTGAGGTTCAGATAATTTGTGGGATGGTCTTCTCCTGCTATGTGATCTCCCTTAATGTGGCCTTTAGTGGCTATTTCAATATTGTTTGTATTTATGGCTTTCTTTTTTCTTTTCTTTTGATAGAAGGAGTGGCAACAACAAAATTATTTGCACGTATTCATGTATAAATTTATGAATAAAAAAAAGGAATTTCACTCAAGTTCTTCAACTACCCCCACAGGTGACAATATCAGGCTCCCAGCAGAATGGAGGAGTACAAGAGTGAAGTGGAGGCTGTGACTTCTAACGGCCCATGACAGAAGCACTCATGACATCAGGTTCCCATGGGAAAAACCCAGGCCTCAAATTCCAATGAAAGGCAGCTGCCAAGTAGCTAGCTAAGAGGAAAAGCAGCCCTTGAGCTGTTTCAGGAGCTGCAGTGCAAGCCAGTTGAAAAGGTGAGCCCCAGAAGCCCAGCTGGGCCAATGGGCTTGTGGCTAAGGCCACTCTCTATTTCCATCTTCACCGGGTCAAAGTCACCATTTAAAATGGCCATGGTGACCAACAGCAGGAAAGGAACAGCAAGGGCCACAGAAACAGCATCAGGGCCAGGGCTCTCCATAGAGGTCCCAAAATGCTGAAAAAAAGGTGCCACAGGCTTTGCAGTCACAATAGGAGCAAAAAAATAAGCAACCTTAGAAAAATAAACACCAACACTGAGAATCACAGGCTACAATGAGCCATATGGCTGAACACTGTGGTGGTGAAATTAGAAGACTGAAAAAAAAAAAAAACCCACACCAAAAATAAAAGGGAATCCACAAAATGCAAATCCCTGTAACCATTGGACTGATTGGGGGAACCTGAGTAGGGAAGCCTCAGACACCCATGCAGACCTAGCTGCCAATTAAAGGCCGCTTTTTTTTTTTTTTAATTTGAAGCTGCTTTATTGAAAGCAGGAGAGAGCCAAATACTGCCCACTGAAATCAATAGGAGAAAAATAAACCTGAAAAAGAGTCAGAAAAAATAATCTGCCTGCTCAGTATTTTTCTGATAAGGAAAGCTAGTAGGAAGGAGGGTCTGAGCCCAACTTACTGAAGTCCTCAGGGGCACTGTGGAATCTTCCTGGTCTTCAGGTCCACCAAGTGCTAGAAACCTGTGCATAACAGTGCTTGACACAGAGTGGCAGTCAGTACCAGGAGTAGGGTTGCCAACTGGCCGGTTTTCAGCCGGCCTGGCAGGTTTTTCCATGGCCAGGCCGGCTGCCGGTGCAGATGTAAAACCGGCCCTTGAAAAGCTGGTTTTTTGCTCTGGCCGCAAGATCGGGAGCGACCAGAACAAAAAAACGGCTTTTCTTCCGACCCGAAGTAAAAAAAAAAATTACCCAGGGCCGGCCCACACACCGGAGGGCTTCAGAGGGAGCCGGGTAAGCTTGCGCGAGGCCCCGGCTCCCTCTGTACAACCGCCAGCGTGAAGATCCTTTTCCTTCACACTGGCAGCTGTTTCTGTAAAGCCGCGATTGCTGGGAAAGGTTAAAGGCAATACCCTTTAACCTTTCCCAGCATTCGCGGCTTCACAGAAACAATCGCCAGCGTGAAGGAAAAGGCTCTTCACGCTGGCGGTTGTACAGAGGGAGCCGGGGCCTCGTGCGGGCTTCCCCAGCTCCCTCTAAAGCCCCTCAGACAGCTGCGGTACTGGTCGGGGGGGGGGGGTAGGCCAAGGACTGCATGGGCTGTGATGGGGGGGGCTAGGACTACAAATGGGTTGTGATGGGGGGGGGGGGACCTGGACCAGAAAAGGGCGATGGGGGGGGCTTGGACGGGAAATGGGTTGTGATGGGGAGGGGGACCTGGACTGGAAAAGGGCTATGGGAGGGGGGGGAACTTGGACTGGAAATGGGCTATGGTGGAGGGAGGGGGAACTTGGACTGGAAATGGGCTGTGATTAGGGGGGCTAGGACTGCAAATGGGCTGTGATGGTGTGGGGGGCTAGGACTGCAAATGGGCTGTGATGGTGCGGGGGGACTTGGACTGGAAATGGGCTGTGATTGGGGGGGGGCTAGGACTGGAAATGGCCTGTGATGTGAGGGCTAGCACTGGAAATGGGCTGATGAAGAGCTGGAATAGGACTGGAAATGGGCTGATGTGGGGCATGGGGGAATGGGACTAGAAGGGAGTGGATGCTGGGTGGGTCTAGAACTATAAGGGAACTGATTTTGGGGGAGGACTAGAATGGATGGGGAATGAGAATGGAGAGGGGAAAAATATATTTTGTGTGGAAGAAAAGTCTATGATGGGCTGGGTATTGGGAGAGTAAGAGGGGCTTGAGAATGGAAGGGTGAAATTTAAATGGATGATAAAGGAATAAGGAAAGAATTGGGGGAAAGAGCAAAAGGCAAACAATCAGTATGTTAAAGCAGAAATAGAGAGAGAATGGAAAACATCTAAAAGAGAAGGACAAATGGATAGCTCGCAGAAGACACGAAGAAACCAGAAGAAAGTGACTGGAGCAATTGCAACTGAAAAATAAAATGCCCAAACAGAAGGTAGAGAAATACTTTTTATTTTGAATTTATTAACTGGAATATGTCTGGTCTGGGAAGTGTGTATTGCTAACATCTTTGCGTTTTTGTTTAGTGCAAGAGGAAATTACTTTATAGTTTTATTTCTCCAGTGTTGTACATTTCATGTTTGGATTTTGGGGTTCCCAGTTTAATTATTATCTGACCAAGGAAGTTAGCCTACACATATCCTCGGTAATTTCTGTGGGTGGGGCTGGGGCAGGGCAGGGGTGGGACTAGGGGCGGAGAATGGGTGGAGCATGGCGAGCCACAGGTGTCGGGTTTTTCTCGGTGAAAAAGTTGGCAACCCTAACCAGGAGACAAAGCTATACCAATGCTCTGAGCAACACTGGGCCTTACCAGACTCAGTCACATTGACCACTGCACCATGTTTGTGCCAGGAGAGTGGACTATTGTGGCAATGCAAGTAGGCCTTAAATACCTCTCAGCACTGCACTAGAGTATATATCAAGTGATGACATTTTTGAAAGTTGCTCAAGTCTGCCTCCACCTTCTAGCAAAGGAGCATAACCCATTCACCCTTTGGTCTAGCAGAATAAGGAAGTGTTGCTTGTGTGTAAGAGGAAGTAAAGATGAGACAGCTTATGTGATAAGTGAGAGTGCTAGCATTCTTTTCTTGTAGTTAAAATATGGGAAAGCGCTCTCAAAATGATGGGTGCTGTCAGGTCAGTGAATACCTTTTCAGGTTGCATGGGGTGGAGGGGCCGCAAACTAACTTTCACTCCTATACTCCAAGCTTCCTAGCTGCTGTGCCATGTATGCCAAAGCCTTACTGGACCACCTCCACTTGACCGCCTGTGGCTGCTGTGATATCCCGTGGAGAAAGCGGTACAGACTCTTTAAACGAGACCAGAAAAAGCTTTCAAAATGGGATCCTTTGGGATTTGGATTTTGCTTAATATTAAAAGTGTCAAATAAGGAAACATTCATGCTAAAAATATTCACTGTGGCTTGAAAAATGAATGTTGTGTTACACTGGAGGAGGAGGGGTCATCAGATGCTTCACTAATGCTCACATGTTCTGGAACTTAAGACTCCTTTCACAAAGTTGCATTAAAGGTTTGTGGTTACCAAGTACGAATTGCATTCCAGGCATCTTCTGATACAGCTAACCCAGAGGCAACACACTTAACTTGGAAGGGACCAACTGCTCCACAATATCAGCTGCATTAAGAGTTAACATGCAGTATAAAGAGTGTGTTAAGTGTAAGGCATACCACACTACCCCATTCTCTGTTTAATCAGTTAACTCAAGAATTAGCACCTACTAAATATCAAGAAGCTGGGCTAACTCTTCACACAGGCATATGCTAATTCCTGTGCTAATTGCGTAATGCACTTTAATAAAACAGGGCCCAGGATTGCATAATTGGTTATATTCAAAAAGGGCCATACTAAGTAGTGATACGGATATTGTGTATTAGCAGCTCAATTCAAAATGGCCATGAAGTGAAGTAAGCCAGTGAAGTACTATGTGAGGATTTCACGGATTCTTTTTTATGTTTGGTCTAATTGGCTCTTGCCAGACCTAAAGTCTAGAGTCCAACTGTCTAATTCTAAAGTCAGAGGAGAAAGAGGCAATTGCAGAACTCAGATTTCCAATGTGCACCAAGACAAGACAAGGAGAACCACCAAAACGACATATGCAAGGAAATAGAATCAGAAACTATTACAGGAAGAACAGGAATGGCTTTTCTAAAGCTACGAGAGTTAAAGAAAAAATTCCAGCCTCTAGTTGGAATGTTACCAGATGCTCAAGGATCCATGTTGAATGATGCCGAGAAGATCAAGAAAGGTGGAAAGAATATATAGAGTCATTATACCATAAAGATCAAGTGAACCAACAGCCGTTTCAACCTGTACCATATGATCAGAAACCATTGGTGATGAAAGAAAGTCGAGATAGCATTGAAAGCCTTATCAAAAGAACAAAGCACTGGGCATTGAAGTATTACAGCAATCAGATGAAGCTGTTACCATACTTACAAGTCTCTGCCAGGAAATCTGGAAGACAAATTCATGGCCAACTGACCGGAAAAGATCTGTGTTTATACCAATACTGAAGAAAGCTGACCCAACTGACTATGGAAATTTATCACACAATTGCTCTGGCTCCCACATGCCAGCAAGATTCTACTCAAGATCATTCAGCAGAGACTACTACCAATACCTGGAAGGAGAACTGCCTAAGTGCAAGCAGGGTTCAGGAAAGCGTGAGGAATGAGAGAGACATCATCGTGGATGTGAGATGGATCCTTGAAAAGACAAAAGAATACCAACAGGATATCTTTTGTGTGTTTTATTGACTACAGCAAGGCTTTTGACTGTGTAAACCATGAGAAACTCTGGGCCACATTAAGAAGCATGGGTATATCAGAACACCTGAGAGTTCTCTTGCACAACCTTTACATTAAATCAAGAAGCAACATTTCTATTGGAACTACAAGAAACAGAATGATTTAAAATCAGCAAAGGTGTATGACAAGGCTGCATACTTTCCCCCTACCTCTAATTTATATGCAGAATGAATCGGAGAAGCAGGACTGTATGAAGACAGCTGAGGTGTGAAGATTGGTGAAAGACTCAGCAACAACCTTTGCTATGCTGCTACCACATTACTGGCTGAAAATGAAGATGATTAGAAACATTTGCTTCTCAAGATCATGGAACAGTCTTAACATGGATGTGCACCATAACATTAAGACGACAAAGATCCTGACAAATGGCAAAATCAATAAGTTCATTGTTGATGGAGAAGAAATTGAAATTGTTGATCCAAGTAAATTAAAATTGTCAACTATCAATAAAGAGAGGACTAGTAGTCAAGAAATCCAATGTAGTATGTGTATAATTTTGCTTTGAAAATGGATACAAAGACCATGGGGAAGAAATATATGTGGTCTTTTTATTCTAATACAAACAGTATTGATCCCGCCTACCAAGAAGTGACACAACTGCACTGCTCCAAAAGGTACCCTGGCCCATTTAAACTGGTCACCATAGGCCTCAGGGGAGAGGGGGGAAGGGAGGGAGGGAGGGATGGGAGGGGGTGGTAGTTGGCTAGCAGGTGTGTATGGGTGGGGGAGGGGGGTATTTCTAACTTATAGGCAAAGGCATTCTTAAGGGGGGTATAAAGGGCAGGGGGGCGAAACAGTATAGAGAGCGGTGTCGCTGCAATTAAGCAAGGCACTGGCTCAGTAATGTGTTCTATGGGTTTGGGGGCAGTGAAGGAGTAAGGTGCACAACTGGGGGGAGGGTGTATACTAGGGGAATGACTGTGTGTACCATTATTATGTGTGGGTTAAGGTCTTGGGTGGTATGTCTTTTGAGGGTGGATGCTGCCACCAGTGTGTTGTATTATGTTCAATGGCTGTTAACAATAAAATTTTAAATATTAAATATATATATATATATATTATGATAAACTGGTCACCAGCGGAATTCCGCAACCAAGGCATGCAACCAAGGAGCAGGTCTTGCTCCTTGAGGCAACTCCAGGGGTGCAACCACAGTGGTCCATCCCAGCATTTCCAGTACCCATCTATGGTCCGTCCCAGCCCTTGCCTGCTCCTCTACGGGTAAGTTCCATTTCTCTGTTGATATCCTCTCCCTGAGTCTGCTCTCTATTTACTTTCTCTACTTTATGACTGCCATTCCAGTGCACTGGGGAGGGCGCCCTACACCCCCCTCCAGTTCTTTTCCCCTACTTTGCTCATTCTGTACGTGTTGCTGCAAATCTTGTACCATGCCCCCTCTCTTCTTCTGCCATTCCCAGTGATCTTCTGCTCCGTGCCATCTCATCCTCAGTCTCGCCTGCCTTCACAGCCGGGCCCTTAGATCTAAATCATTATTGGTTCAAGATCTCCTAATGCACCATTCTCTAGATGCCCTTTTCGTCACTGAGACTTGGCTTCAGGATGGGAAGGCTCCTATTCATCATTGCCTCCCTCCAGGGTTCCCACTTTCTCCACCTCTTGGGTGGGTTGGGATGGGGGGGGGGGAGGGTGTAGTCACTCTCTATCACTCCTTCCTCTCCATAAACAGAGGTTCAGTCCCCGGCCCTTCAACTACCCTGAAGCCCTTCTTATATGGTTAGAATCCTCCCTCCAGCTTTACTTTTTCCTTCTTTATTCCCCACCTTCTCTTCATCCACCCCAATGGGATTCTCTATTGCTCAAACTCTGAGGTCTCTCTCTTATAACCTCACTTGGTGATTCTTGGCGACCAACGTTTATACTGATTCTTCTTCCAGGCT
Organism: Ichthyophis bannanicus; assembly: GCA_033557465.1. Taxonomy (NCBI): domain Eukaryota; kingdom Metazoa; phylum Chordata; class Amphibia; order Gymnophiona; family Ichthyophiidae; genus Ichthyophis; species Ichthyophis bannanicus. The sequence continues at coordinate 577,375,914 of CM066034.1, read as the reverse complement.
TTGGGATACTGCCTCTCTCACCCACCTCAGAGACGTATCCTTGTGTCAGCACGTTCACTGTCCTACCACCCATGTTGCCGATCACATGTTGGACCTGATCATTACACCCTCTGGTTCCTCTCTGGTGCCTTCTGCTCTCTCTACCCTTTCATTGCCATGAACCAATCATTTGTGCCTATTCTTCTCACTCTGCATCCGTTCCATATCCCCCCTCCCCTCTAACCCGGTTGTTCCGCTGTATCGCACCTCTTAAAATCATACAATGCTTTCAACCTCTCCAGAATTCTGCCACACGGATTCTCACGCATGCTTCACATTCAGACTACATCCTCTGCTTATCAGTCTTCACTAGCTTCCCATCAAAGTCAGGTTTCAATTTAAGGTACTCATGTTGGTCCACAGAGCTCTCCACACATCCACTCCGCAATATCTTTTTTGATCTGGTCCATCTTCATGCTTCACCCCCCCTCCCCCCCCCCCCCGCCTACTCCAATCGTTTTCATCTTCCCCTCTGTTTCACAGGCTAATCTGTATTCCACCCATCACTCTGCTTTTTTTCTTCCTCAGCCCTGCATTGTAGAACTCCCTCCCCTCTGCACTCTGCCTAAAAGCCTCTTTCCAGTTTAGGACTATGCTTAAAACCCACCTTTTCTGGACAGACTTTGACCTCCCCCCTTCCCCAACCTAGACTAGTAACCCCTACCCACCCTTCCCTTCCCTCCTCTCTTCTGTATCGCTGGTTTTCTTTCCTGTCCTGTCCACCTTTGGCGCTCCTTTGTTTGTTTTTGTAGCAATTGTAAACAGCCTTGTTACTACCCTGTTAGGCGGTTTATCAAATGTTCAAATAAAGACAGAATATGAATACTGCCCTCCCAATCTGAAAAACCAATCTGTATGTGCATAGTAGGCACGTCACTAATGTGTACTTTGCATGCCACTGTTTAACACCCCTTATGTATATGTGCATGCTTTCAGCCACATGCCCAGCTGCTGATCTAAGAGCACTCAAATACCAAGAGTTTGAAAAATCAATAGGATTTGTGCAGGCTGAAACTTATGTAAAAGTCCAGATTTTTAGCCACATTTGCCTTCTTTGTTTGGTGGGGAGGAAGGTCCCCAACTTCCCTCCTCCCCTCAGACTGGCAACCAACCAACTTTCTCATCTCCCACCCCCTCATCCACACCATTACTTACACCCCTCCACCTCTTCTTCCCATGCTTGCCGAACTACCTTAACCTGCTCACCTGTTCAGTTGCAGCTACAGCAGGGTAATGAAAATATTTTCAAACCTCTGCATTTCCTTACTCCAAAAATGTCCAACTCCAGTCCTGGAGGACCACAAACCAGCCTGGCTTTGAGTATGTCGCTAATGAATATTCATGAGAGGAATTTGCATACAATGGGGGCAGTGCATGCAAATATTAGATCATGCATATTCATTAAGGATATCCTGAAATCCAGGCTAGTTTGGGACCCTCCAGGACTGGAGTTTGACACCCATGTCAAATCTATTCTTAGATGTTTCTTTAGATTGTTTCATTTCTCTAACCTTCCCTTATTAATTCATTTTACTGATTTTGATATTCATTCTCCTCTCTGATTTCTAAGTTTTTTCTTGTTACCCAATTTTATTCTCTCAGAATTTCCTCTAGATTTTTCCAACCTGTTGTCATCTTTCTTTTACCTGTGTCATTTCTAGATCCCATATCTTGTTTTCCTCTTTTCCATCTGTTTTTCTTTATCCTACCTAAATGCTTCCATTCTCCTCTCCTCCTTCTGCTCTCACATTCCCTGCTGCACTCCTTAGCACACATTCTTCCTTGCCATTCACTCGCCCTTCTCCACCTTTCCCTAATTCCTTCAACCTTCAGCTCTCCCTAATCTCTTCCACTACATTTCTTGCTTTGCTATCCTCCACACAGCCTTCTACCTCCTTCCTTTTCTCTCCACTACTGCCTTTCCTACTCATCTCTCTCCTATACCCCTTTCTCACTTCCCCCTCCTCTTGCCTTTTCCCCATCTTTATTTCTTCCTCCTCACATCTCCTCCTCTTCTCCCCAATGGACACACTCTCTCACAGTTAGCCCTCTTTTCCCACCCCCACTACAGAGCCTTCAAACACATGAGAAAGACTCCACTATGATACAATCGGACACAAAAGACAGATCTGCTTCACCTCTTTGAGGAAGTGGGACACATCAGGGTGTGTCGCTAAGGACACTCCCTGAACACACCTCCAGTAGCATGTAAGGGCCACTACCTAAACCCCTGACTGTAAGAACAAAATAATGACTACTCCACTTCCTGGCATCCAGGACCTGAGAGAAACACCACCTCTCGAAGATCCTCCAGACCCTCACATAAGTCAAGGATGTAGAGGACCTCCTAGTTTTAAGAAGTGTTGACTACCACTCTGGAGTATCCTTTCTAAGGCAGCTTAAGCTTCTCAAAGAATAGGCTGTAAACAAGAAGGGAACTGGTACCTCCATGTCCAGTGGACTCTGTTGCAGAAGTCTCCTTTCCTGAAGTAGCAATAGAGGAACTTTGCCAACAAACTCAAAAGATCCTCCTATCATGGTCTGCATGCCCAGTCTGGTACTACTAGGATAACCAAACTCAAGTGAGACCAAATTCTGTGCAGAAGTCGACTCACCAAGGGCCACAGGAGAAAGACACAAAGGAGCCCCTTCTGAAGAAGGGCACCCAAGCCCACTGCCCGTGAATCCTTCCCGAGGCTGAAAACACTTTTCACCTTGGTATTTTCCCTGGGTGCCATAAGATCAAAGACAGGCAAGCCCCAGTTCTGCACAATGAGGTTGAACAGGAGAGGGCTTAGCTCTCACTTGCCGAGATCCACAATTTTCTGACTCATGAAGTTTGCCTGTATGTTATTGACACCTGTTATGTAGGGAAGTCGACAGAGCCACCAGATGACCCTCCATCCAATGACAGAGCTCTGCTACTTCTGTGGCCACCATCTTGATTCTTGATGTACGCCACTGTTGTGGCAGTCTCAGAGAACACACTGGCCCTTCTCTAGAGTCAGGGAGATTGCCCTGGCCTCTAATCTGTTGATTGACAAAGATGGTTTCCTAAGGGAACCAGTACCCCTGAACAAAAGCAGACTCAATGCTCCCTGCAGCCCAGCAATCTGAATCAATAGTGACCATCACTCAATTCAGTGCCTCCAAAAGCATCCCTGTCCTCGGCTTTGACCTTTGTCCTTCCAAACCATATAGCCACCAGCCAATTCCCTCTTGATCTTCTAGGGGAGAGAAAGGCACTGATCGAACTGAGAGACCAGTTAATCAGGTATCTTGCAGGGGCCACATGTGTGCCTTGGCGCAAGGTGCCACTGACCCCAGAGCTGCAGATATGTCTAGGCCCTGGAAGCTTCCCGAGAGCAAAACCTGCCGAGCTGCATTTGCAACTTGACAAACTTTTCCGGGGTGAGAAACACCTTTTCCAAGCAAGTGTTGGGCACCCAGATACTCCAAGTCCTAGGAGGGAACTAGGCTACTCTTGGGATAGTTGATTACTCAACCCAGCTTCTCCTACCACTGGTTCAACTGTGTTGGTCTGCCCTGGACATCTCCATGGTGTCAGACCAAATCAGCTAGTTGTCCATGTATGGGTGAATCCAGATTCTATGCTTGTATAGGAAGGCTGTCACCACAACATCATTTGAGAAGGTGTGAGGCAATAGGCACCATGGCCAAACCAAAAGGCAGGGCACGAAACTGAAAATGGTGGCCCAGAATGCAGAAGTGGAGGAACAGCTGATGTTGCTCCTGGATTGGAATATTGTGGTCTGTTTTGGAAAGGACCAGGAAGGTTAGAAACTCTCCTTGCTGAATCAATGCAATGGCTGACGAGAGAGTCTCCATGAGGAAGCGGGACACTCACCTTGGCAATGACCACCTTCAGGTCTGGAATGGTTTGGAAGGACCTATCTTTCTTGGGTAGCACAAAGTAAATGGAATACTGCCCCAAACTTGTTCTACAACTGCAGAGGTGCTAAAGAGTTTCCTTGGTTAAGAAGCCACAAGAAGATGCCACAAAAGCATCCCAAAGAGGCTCCACAAAACTCCAGTGCATACTCCTATTCAAGGGCCTGGAAGATCCACTGGTCTGACATGATGCAGGTTCTTTCTTCAGAAAATAGCCAGAAGTGCTACCTCCCTCCCCTCAATTGTCTGTCCCTCAGAAGAGACCCTCCAGATCTCACTGCAAGGGTTACCAGCTCCCGAGGAGGCATCGGCTTAGTCCCAAAAATTGCTGGGATCCCTAAAAGGACTAACCCTTCTTGGGTTCAGACCCATAGGAGGAAAAGACTATGCCTGAACACTTTTAGCCCTAAACTACCCCCATGTTCCCAGCTAAGCTTTATGTGAAGAATCTCTGGGCTATCTTTTAGGAGCCTCTGTGGGTTTAGGTTTATTATTAAGGTTTATTAAAAACTTGTTATACCGCTCAATACCATAGGCGTCTGAGCGGTGAACATCTCTAAGGTCTTCCACCAGCTTCTCTAGGTCCTCCCCAAAGAGCAACCTGCCCTTAAAACCTGAGCCTGCTCTGCTACAGCTTGGACATGGTATTGGCAGACCAACTTTGAAGCGGGAGCCACCTTCAGGCCACCACAGCTACCGCCATGGACTTAGAAGAGTTTCTGATGGTCATGCAGGGCATCCACTACAAAATGAATCTTCAGACTCCAATCCTGCTACTTCCAGGCTGTCCATCAATTGTTGAATCAGACGTAAGAACACTCAAGCCATCATGCCTGCGTGAAGCACTGCAAGAGTACCCAAGACTGAAGCCATGTTAAGGAGGGCTTTCACCAATCTTGAGTCTCCTTCAGAGCAGCACAATTTTCCACCGGAATGGTTGTGTGCTTCATCACTGCCATAACCATGGCATCCACCTTAAAGGCCCTAAAAAGCTGTCCCATCATCCTCTGTGGTAAAGATACAATCGGGCCAGGACCTTAGTACCCCTTGGCTCTGGTTCCAGTGTCGACCACTGAGAGTACATGAGCTTTTGCAAGAGCTCAAGGAGGCAAAAGAGTCAGGACACGGCATCCCCTCTATCACAGGATCCATTTGTGAAACCTCTACCAGAGAGGGCTTCATACTGCACAGAGCTGTCATAGCATGGTGAATAATGGTGATATGGTCTTCCCCGTGAAAAAGATAGCTCACAAATGGATCCTCTCTTCTTCCAGTGACTCGCCCATTATAGACAGAGTCCTCCTCTTATCCCCAGCCTCCCCCCCACCCAAGGGGACAGGGATGGGATCTCGAAATAAGAGACAAGCAAAAATGAAGGGTGGGGGTGCTTAATCCTTTCCTGTCAGAGGGGTAGATGTCAGAGGCATGGAGCCCCCTCCCATAGGGGAGGTCAGGGCCTCAGGACCCCCCCCCCCCCATAGGGGGAGCTGCCATGCAGCTGCCAGAGACTAAACACAGCCCATTAAGCTGTTTCAGGAACTGCTAATGCTCAAAGCCAGCTGAGAAAGGGCCTTGGACCCACGGAGGACCTTTAAAGGCCTGCTGGCTTGAGCCTGTTGCTGCCTCACCATGCTACCCTTCATTCGGGACCACGCAGACATCCAAAATGACAGCTATTCCCACTAGCAGGAAAAATCTTGGAAGATGTGGAAAAGGCAACAAAATCAACAGAAGGTACTGACAATTTTTCAGCAATGTGTTTCAAGGCTTCTCCATCGCATCTGTGGCAAAAAGAGCGAGACACATAGTTTACATAACAAGAGCCACAAGCCACACACCTTCGTGCACCTGGCATCACAGCTGAACTCAAACACATAGAAAACAAAATAACTCAAAGGAAAATCCTGAGGAAAAAAAGAAAACCATGATGAAAACGGAGCCCTCAATCACTAAGGCAATTCCTGCACCTGTCAGGCCAACAGAAGAGCCTCCCCAGCCGCCCCCACAAGCCTGGGAAGGCCTGGATGCCTGAAAGGAATTTGTTTTTATTTTTCTGAAACTGTTCTAGTCACGCAGCAAGAGCAAGCCAAATAAAGAAGCAGGGGAAAATAAGCATAACATGCAAAAATAAAACAATGAGAAGGAAGGAGGGAGGCCTTACCAACCTCCCTCAGGAGTCCCTTGTCCACTCTGCAAGCCATGGTAAATGTTACTGGACAGAAGTTAACTGTCTGCTCAAGAAGACAATAGGCATACCGAAGCTCTGAGCAAATGTTGCGTCAAGATCTTGAACTGAACACAAAGACTGATTTGGGCCTGAGGAGACGGGGCTATATGCACTGCTGCACCAGTCCACACATCTTGCACACCCACTAGAGGCAGACAATACTGGTTTCTCTCAGTGCCGCACAAGTATATATACAAGTAATGACATCACTGAAAAGGGGTCAAAAGTAGTAATTTCTTTGTGACTTCTTCAAGAAATAATCCCATATAGAAAATCCTGCTGGCTGGAGAGCATAATCCAATCATCGTTACTGGTATAACAGATTCGTTGGGGATGGGTGAAGAAAGCCCCCAGGTAAGTGAAAGCCCCCAGGTAGGTGATACATTAAATAACTTTATGGAAATGGATAACAGGGATAACATATGGAAAGCAGTGTGTATAAATGCCCGTAGCATGGGAAATAAGATCCCTGATGTTGAAGCTTTGGTGGGAGTGGCTGACTTGGATTTAGTGGCAGTTACAGAAACATGGTTCACAGCAAATCATGATTGGGATGTAACTATACCTGGCTATACTTTATTCAGAAAGGACAGGGTAGGAAGTAGGGGAGGAGGAGTGGCACAATAAGTAAAAACTACTATTAAAGCTTTGGAATTAAAGAGCTTAAAAGGGAGAGGGGAGGCATTGTGGGTTAAACTAGAAAGAGGGAAAGAGAAATCTATTTACATTGGTGTGATATACAGACCTCCCTCACAAGAGGAAGAGGTGGACAGAGAGTTAATTGAAGACATGCGCAGCATTGCTAGGAAAGGGGAAGTGCTACTGATAGGAGATTTCAATATGCCAGATGTTGATTGGCACATTCCTGCTGCAGTATCATCTAGAAGGAGATCCTGGATTCTCTACAGGGAGAACTATTCAGGCAATTGGTAACAGACCTCACACGTGAAGGGGGCCATACTGGACTTGGTGCTTACCAATGGTGAAAGAGTTTCTGATGTTGTAGTGGGAGATCATTTTGCATCCAGTGATCACCAGATGGTGTGGTTCAGTATTAGGACTAGGGCTGTTAGAATCCATTCAAAGGCGAGGATCTTAGACTTTAGGAAGACTAACTTTCCGAAGATGGGCCAATACCTCAAGGAGTCATTAGTTGGATGGGAACAGCTGAAGGATGTAGAAAAACAGTGGGCAAAACTGAAAGGGGATATTTTAAGGGCAACCAACCTTTTTGTTAAAATGGTAAATAAAGGTAAAAGGAAAAAGGAGACCGTTATGGTTTTCGAAAGAAGTAGCTGAAAAAGTGAAGAAAAAGAGTGAGGCCTTCATGAAATACAAGAGATCACAGAGAGGAAAAACTTAGAGAAGCTAGCAAAGTAGTCAAGAAGGCAAAGATTCAAAAGGAGGAGGAAATAGCCAATGCAATAAAATGGGGGGATAAGACATTTTTTAGATATATTAGTGAGAAGAGGAAGGGCAAGAGTGGTATTGTCAGACTCAAGGGTGCAGGGGAGGAATATGTAGAAGCTGATAAGGATAAAGCGGAATTGCTTAACAAATATTTTTGTTCTGTGTTCACAGATGAAGAACCAGGAGCAGGACCTCAGAAAACACCCACAAATAGGAACAGAAGCAAAGGACATCTTGAACAATTTTCAAGAGACTGTGTTCGTGAGAAACTCTCTCAACTTAAAGTAGACAAAGCGATGGGACCGGATGGGATACACCCGAGAATACTGAGGGAACTTGGGGACGTTCTAGCAGCTCCACTGACTGACCTTTTCAATGCCTCGTTGGAGTCGGGAGTGGTGCCAAAGGACTGGAGAGAGGCTCATGTGGTGCCTTTACACAAAAGCGGAAGTAAGGATGTGGTTGAAAACTACAGGCCGGTTAGTTTAACTTCGGTGGTGAGTAAATTATTTGAAACGCTGCTGAAAGAGAAAATAGTGAGGTTTCTGGAGTCCAGCGGATTATAGGATCCAAGGCAGCATGGATTCACCAGAGGCAGGTCTTGTCAGACAAAGCTGATTGATTTCTTTGACTGGGTGACCAGGGAGTTGGACCGAGGGAGAGCCCTAGATGTGGTATATTTAGATTTCAGTAAAGCCTTTGACACTGTTCCTCACAGGCGACTTATAAACAAACTGAGCACCCTAGGGATGGACCCTAAAGTTACTGCTTGCGTTAGAAATTGGTTGGGTGGGAGGCGACAAAGAGTACAAGTAAATGGAGCTCACACTGAGGAAACGGATGTTATCAGTGGTGTGCCCCAAGGATCTGTCCTTGGTCCGATTCTTTTTAACATCTTTGTTAGTGATATAGCGGAAGGACTTTCAGGTAAGGTTTGCCTCTCTGCGGATGATACCAAAATCTGCAATAGAGTAGACACCCAGGAAGGGGTAGATAACATGAGGAGGAATCTAGCTAAGCTTGAAGAATAGTCTAGAATTTGGCAGCTGAGATTTAATGTTAAAAAATGTAAGGTCATGCATTTGGGCTGCAGCAATCCAAGGGAGCAATATAGTATAGGTGGTGAAGTACTTTTGTCCACTAAAGAAGAGCGGGACCTAGGCGTGGTTGTGTCTGATGATCTTAAAGTAGCTAAACAGGTAGAAAAGGCGATGGCAAAAGCTAGAAGGATGCTTGGGTGCATACGGAGAGCAATGGCTAGCAGAAAAAAGGAGGTGATAATGCCTCTGTATAAGTCTTTGGTGCGACCTCATTTGGAGTATAGTGTGCAATTCTGGAGACCGCACCTTCACAAGGAAGTGAACAGGATGGAGTCTGTGCAGAGGGTGGCTACTAAAATGATTAGTGGTCTTCATTATAAAGCATATGAGGACAGACTGAAGGATCTTAATATGTACACCTTAGAGGAAAGGCGGGATAGAGGTGATATGATTGAGATGTTTAAATACCTCCGTGGTATAAATGTTCAGGGAGAGAGCCTCTTTCAACTGAAAGCAAGTTCTGCTACGAGGGGACATGGGATGAGAGTGAAGGGAGATAGATTCAGGAGTGATATGCGGAAATATTTCTTTACGGAAAGAGTAGTGGATCCGTGGAATAGTCTCCCAGTAGAGGTGGTAGAGATGAGGACAGTAACTGAATTAAAAAAAGCATGGGACAAACACAGAGGATCTCTAAAGGTAAAAAGCACAGTTACTTACCTGTAACAGGTGATCTCTGGGAACAGCAGGAATAAGTCTTCACATATGGGTACGTCGGTACCGACGGAGCCTGCGCGGGAACGCTCCCCAGCTTCCCAAAAAGGAAAGCTTTTGGGAGCATCCCACTGCGCCTGCGCGCTGCCTTCCCGCCTTTCCTGACCAGCTCTCCTCAGTTCGAGTTTAAAGCAGAGACAATAGAGAGAGAGAGGAAAGGAAAGACAGAAAAGAGGTACAACTCCTAGGGGAGGTGGGAGGGTTGTGAAGACTTATTCCTGCTGTTCCCAGAGATCACCTGTTACAGGTAAGTAACTGTGCTATCTCCAGGAACAAGCAGGAATGAGTCTTCACATATGGGGACTCCCTAGCTAAGATGCCTGGGAGATCCCCAAGGATATGAGACCCTGGGAAGGGTCCTACGTCCTCCTATGGATCTCAGGCATCCATCCAGGGAAGGAGGGTAGGAGTTGTTTAAGAATGGAACAGGTGTCTGAGGACAACCTGACCAAACAAGGCATCCCGGCGGGAGTCCTTGTCCAAGCAGTAATGGGCTGTGAAGGTATGAACCGAGGCCCAGGAGGCTGCTCGACAGATCTGGTCGATGGACACAGAGTTTAGATGAGCCATAGAGGTGGCCATGGCCCTCACATTATGACATGGCTCTCCAGAGTAAGGTTCTTACTCTGGTAGGCGAAAGAAATACACTGAGCAATCCAATTGGACAGTGTTCTCTTAGAGACTGGAAGTCCTAAATGAGAAGGATCAAAAGCAACAAAAAGCTGGGAAGACTTTCTATGTTGCTGTGTCCTTTGCAAGTAAAAAGCAAGAGCTCTTTTACAATCCAGAGTATGAAGGCTCTTCTCTGCACTGGATGCATGAGGAGCTGGAAAAAAGACAGGTAAATATACCTCCTGATTAAGATGGAAAGGTGAGACCACCTTGTTATGATGGAACCTTGTATAAGGTGGATTAGCCACTAAGGCCTGCAGTTCACTGATGCGGCGAGCTGAAGTGACTGCAATGAGGAAAATAACCTTCCAGGAAAGAAATTTCAAGGAGGTAGTGGCTAAGGGTTCAAAAGGTGGCTTCATAAGCTGACCAAGAACCAAATTTAAGTCCCATGCCACCGGAGGAGGCCTAATGGGAGGTTTAGTTAAAGTTAGGCCTCTCATGAATCTTGCAATGAGAGGATGAGAGGAAATAGGTTGTCCATTAATGGGCTTAAGGGATGCTGCTATAGCACTCAAATGGACTCTTACTGAATTTGTCTTAAGTCCTGCATTGGAAAGATGCAGGAGATAGTCTAAGAGAGAATTCAAAGGTAGTGCTAGAGGGTCAAGACCCTTTTCAGCACACCAAACGGAAAATCTTTTCCATTTAAAAGCATAGGAACGCCTGGTGGAAGGTTTTCTAGAAGCATGTAGGATATCTTTCACTTGCTGAGAAAGATTCAAGCCTTGAAGGTCTAGGCCTTCAGTAACCAAGCTCTGAGGTGAAGGGACTTGGGGTTTGGGTGCCACAAAGTCCCTTCCTCCTGGGATAGGAGGTCTGGAGCAGCTTCCAAGTCCAAGGAGGGGGCTTGAGAGAGATGTAGAAGTAGAGGGTACCACACTTGGCGTGGCCAGAGTGGAGCTATGAGGATCATAGATCCTTGATCCCTCTGGAGTTTGAACAGAGTCTTGGGAATCAAGGGAATGGGTGGAAAGGCATACAGGAAGCCCTGACCCCAATGAAGGCATCCTTTGCCTGAACTCCCTGACACGGAATTCTGGAACCGAACCGGGGAAGTTTGGCATTCCACGGACTTGCAAAGAGGTCTATGTCCGGGGTTCCCCATTCTTGGAAGATTCTGAGTACCTAATCCATGTGCAGGGACCATTCGTGTGGAAGCAGAACTCGACTGAGTGTCTGCCCAAGAGATTTGGACTCCTGGGAGGTAAACTGCCAGGAGATGGATTTGATGCTCTCTGGCGAAGGCCCACAATCTTAAAGCTTCGTTGCAAAGCGACAGAGAGCCAGTTCCTCCTTGCTTGTTTATGTAAAACATGGCTACTTGATTGTCCGTATGAATGAGGACTGTCTGGTAGCTGAGGAGGGTATGAAAGACCTTGAGAGCTAGAAAAACTGCTCGAAGCTCCAAATGGTTGATATGAAGAGCAGTCTCCTGTGGGGACCAAGTGCCCTGAGTGAAGAGGTCTTGTAGATGGGCTCCCCAACCTGTTTGGGAGGCATCTGTTGTGAGGGTTGCTTGGGGCAACAGCTGTTGGAAGGGGGACCCCAGCAACAAATTTTGAGTGGACATCCACCATTGGAGAGACCAAAAGAGACGTTTGGAGGTTGCTATTTGGTCTGAGAGAGCTCCTGTAGCTTGAGTCCACTGGGTGGACAAGGTCCATTGAGCTGCTCTCATGTGTAGGCGAGCATAGGGTACCACATGCACTGTGGAAGCCATGTGGCCTAGCAGTTGTAGCATCTCACGGGCAGTTAAGTGGCTCCTTGACTGAACCTGGGAGGCTAACTGTACTAGACGTTGGCAACGGGCCTGAGGAAGATAGGCCCTTGCAGTGGTGGTATCCAACCAGGCCCCTATGAATTCTAGGGACTGAGTAGGGGTAAGCTGAGACTTTGGGAGATTTACCACAAGTCCCGGATACTGCAGAATGCGTCTTGTGCGGTCCAGGGAAATCTGGGCCTCTGACTGAGCTCGGATGAGCCAGTCGTCCAGGTATGGGAATACAAATATTCCCAGACTGCGTAGAAAGGCAGCTACTACTGCCATGCATTTGGTGAACACTCTTGGAGCAGAGGCCAGACCAAATGGAAGCACTCTGTATTGGTAATGTTTTTCTTGGAAAAGAAAACGTAGAAACTTTCTGTGAGATGGATGGATGAGGACATGGGTGTACGCATCCTTGAGATCTAGAGAACAAAGCCAATCCTGACTTTGAAGGTATGGAAGGAGAGTGCCTAGAGAAAGCATCTTGAACTTCTCCTTGCATAGAAATTTGTTCAATTCTCTGAGATCTAGAATGGGTCTGTATCCCCCTGTCTTCTTTGGAATGAGAAAATAGGGGGAGTAGAACCCTGACCCTTGTTGAAGAAGAGGAACTTCTTCTATTGTCCCTTGGGCAAGAAGGGTAGTTATCTCCTGACCTAGAAGGTCGAGAAGAGATGTGGGAGAATTGAAGTGTCTCACCATGGTGTGAGGAGGAAGGTCTGAGAAATGAAGTTTGTAGCCCTCTCTGATGATGGAGAGGGTCCGCTGCTCTGATGTGATTTGCTCCCATCTGGTAGCAAAATGAGCTAACCTTCCGGGAATGGTGAGAGGTTCTGGCTGTTTCAAAGCCAGAAAGGCTAAGTTCTCTAGCATCAAGTCAAAAGCCCTGAGGGGGTTGGGACTGCTGAGTTGCAGCAGCAGCTGTAGACTTAGTCCTGGCTTGCTTAGGTTGCTGACGCTTAGTGGTAAAGTGACCTGTAGAAGATTGTTGGCCAGAAGTGGAAGGGAATCTGCCCTTTTTGAAAAAAGACTTTTTAAAAGTCTTTTTCTTGGCAGGAATGGAGGTTGACTTTGAAAGTCTATCCAGAGCAGAGTTCTCTGCATCCATTTGAGTGGCTTTTATTTGCCACTCCTTGCCAAATAGATTTTCACCTGTACAGGGCAGATTTCCTAAGCCATCTTGAACCCAGGGTTCTAAATCAGAAGCCTGGAGCCAAGCAATTCTGCGAGCAGCTATGGCAATGCCCGAGGCTCTGCTGGCACCTTCAAAGGAGTCAAAGGCTGCCCTGTTGGAAAACTTTGAAATGTCTTGAGTATGCTTAAGCCAAAGGAGAAATTCCTCCCTTTTATCCTCTGGAAGAAAAGGGAGGAAAGTGTGCAGCTTTTCTGCAACTTCTTTTAGAAACATACCCATGTAGAGACTATATGAGTTGATTCTGGCAATAAGCATACTAGCTTGGAAGATTTTCCTACCAAAAGCATCCAAGGTTCTGCATTCTCTTCCTGGAGGAGCAGAAGTGTGTCTCTTTGTACTCTTTATCCTCTTCATAGCTGACTGCACCACAATGGAATGGTGAGGAAGCCAAGTTTTTTTAAATCCAGGACAGGGAGGGACACGATACATAGTGTCCAACCTGCGAGAATGAGGAGAGAGATTGAGAGGAGTCTCCTATAAATCAATCATGTGTTCATAAAGAATCTCATGAATTGGTAAGGTGACTGCTTCTCTAGGAGCCTTAGAGTATCCTAAAATATCTAATTTTTTTGCTCTAGGCTCTGATTCAGAAGTGACTGAAATAGAAAGTCCTTTAGCTACTTCTCTTATGAAGTCTTGAAAGGACAAGTCTTCTGGAGGAGACATTCTTCTTTTTGGAGAAGGCGGCTCTTCAGGAAGGGCTATGGTTACTTCAGGAGATTCATCCGATGAATCAGAATCACCAGAGGAATCGAAGTACCGTCTGTCAGGGTGCTCTTCCAACGTTCGATACACGTATCGAGCGGTATCGACATCGGGCGTCCTCGGAACCGGATCGGTACCGAGAAATAGCCCTGGACAAGGAACCGCTGCTGCTGGTATCCTGGTCGATGTCGATGCAGTCGGTACCGGTATCGGCGCTGGTGCCGGAGCTGATAGCGACAACGGAGCTCGTTGCAGTACCGTCGGCGTCGCAGCTTCAATGAAGGCTGTAATAGCCCGCTGCATGGACAGAACATTCTGATCCATCGACGCCATGAATGCCTGGAGTTCGGTACCAGGAGATTGTGCCGGTACCCCAGAGCAATGTAACAGGTGATCGGTCGAGGCCGTGCCATCGATGTCAACCTGTAACCCCATAGGAGGAGCTTTGGAAGCCGGAGCTTCCCGCCGGGGTAGGATCCTCGAGGGCAAGCCCAGAGGCATCTTGATGCTTAGAGGGAGATCTACCCTTCGAGGACCTGCTAGACTTATGTTTGGTTACCTGAGATCCATCAGGAGAAGAAGACCGGGAAGAGGTCGATGCTACTGACGCTGCATCAGCGGGAAACAGCACATGGAGCTTAGCTGCTCGGTTCTGTAAACCCCATTTAGACATTAGAGAGCAGGACGGACAATTCGGAATGGAGTGTTCAGGACCCAAACATTTAAGGCACCATTCATGGGTATCTGTAACAGAAATAGTACCGCTACACTTAGTGCATTTCTTGAACCCGGAGGCTGGTGTTTCCATGAGGAAAGGTTTTCTTGGGCCCTGAGGCCTAGATGAAACCTTACACTAAGTGAGGACAAAGATATATATATATATATATATATATATATATATATATATATATATATATATATATATATATATATATATATATATATATATATATATATATTGTTTTTTTTTTTTTTTATTTTATTTTATTTTATTTTTTTTGAAAGAAGAAAGAAAAGACCGGCGGTACCGGTCCGGAGTCGGGGGAAGGCAGACACGCGACCAAAGAAATAAAATAAAATAAAGAACTTCTTCAGCGGTGACAGGGCTCGACCTGCTGGCTCCGCAGCAAAGAAGAACTGAGGAGAGCTGGTCAGGAAAGGCGGGAAGGCAGCGCGCAGGCGCAGTGGGATGCTCCCAAAAGCTTTCCTTTTTGGGAAGCTGGGGAGCGTTCCCGCGCAGGCTCCGTCGGTACCGACGTACCCATATGTGAAGACTCATTCCTGCTTGTTCCTGGAGATAGGGGACTGCTGTAGTTGTTATGGAAGGACAGACTAGATAGGCCATGTGGTCTTTTTCTGTCATCATATTTCTATGTTTGTATGTTACCTGTAAGCAACCATGTCAGCTGCTCCTTGACCTCTAAGGAAAGAGGAAGAATGTGAGGGAACAAAGACAACAGATGCCTCCAAAGAGATCACATGTAGTAAGCTCTGGCCCAAGGGGCTAATTCCAAGGGTCGATGCCATTGTTCTTATGCACTTGAGGTCATCCCAGGCCCAGACAGCAGACCAAGCACAAAATATCCCTGAGCAGGCTTTGCAGTTTGAGAGACCTCCCCAGCATTAGAACACCCAACCCAGAAGCGTGCTAAATTTCAAAAATATTCCAAGTTCTTGAAAGGTGACAGACTGCTCCTGGGGTAGTTGATCACCCACCTCAGCAGTATAGTCACTGATCACCAGGGCTGTGTCCTCCCTGCATTTCTCCACAGAATCTAACTGAACAGGAATGCCGTCACAATTACCATGACATTTGAGAAGATGTGAGGAATTGTGACCAGGCCAAATGGCCAAAGCTCAAAACTGAAAACGTCATCCCGGAATACAAAAATTACTGGTGCTACTCCCTGATGAAAAA
This sequence comes from Ichthyophis bannanicus, assembly GCA_033557465.1. NCBI lineage: Eukaryota > Metazoa > Chordata > Amphibia > Gymnophiona > Ichthyophiidae > Ichthyophis > Ichthyophis bannanicus. The sequence continues at coordinate 577,360,254 of CM066034.1, read as the reverse complement.
TTGGACCCAAAATATTAATTTTCAATACAATATCAAATACAATCTTGAAAACACAGGAGAGTTCAATGTGTGGTCTTAAATCGGTGAACAAACATCTATCTGCCACAGCTAATTACGTCATCAATTGCCCTCTATTGGTCTATACAAAATAAAGGTGCTATTGTATGCAGAAATGCCACTACAGTATATCACCCATATAGGATATACATGTACAAGCAAAGATGTAACAATTAGGTGGCAACAATAAACTGAAGGAAGCAAAGTTGCCAATCACTTAACTTCATAATGCTGTCAGCTCCATCCCCCAGTCCAAAGAACTCAGCTCAACAAAGATTTATAACAGATTCAATCTTGACCATGGCCATCAGTTTTACAGGTATTGTGGCTTCATCAGAATGAGCAGTCACTGCTATCCAAAAATAAAATAGTGCATAAGAAACAGTAATCCATAAATCAAAAAGTACATGATATTATATAATAACTTACCCCTATTCAGAAGATACTCCCAGAGATTGGTTGCAATTTTACTCTCTTCTGAATAGGGGTAAGTTCTTATATAATATCATGTACTTTTTGATTTATGCCTTGATGTCTATGCTCTTAAATCTTAAAGTGAGGAATGAATTTCTCTGTCTTTTATTGTACCCTTGATTTTTAAGTGGGATATGAAAGTGTTCACTATGGTTTGCAATGTTTCATAGGTCAGTACGGGAGATTAACATTCCCCTGAAGAACTTGTTGTGACGAAACGCTTGGGCGCCCTAGATTAACGGCGTCGGGATTGGAATTTATGTGAAGCTGAGTGATACTTTCAGCATTTCTGCATTCCGATATGATCCATATGAGATAGCAGAGTCTATAAAAACAATCGCCAGAAAAAGTGCTCAAGAAGAAGTGAACGTTTGAGACATCTAAAGATAAGTACAGACTCTGTTTAGTCGCTAATGGACTATGATTGAGAAAAATATTCAAGCGAGTATCCCCAGCGTGATTCTACGTTTTGGTTGAAAGTTTACCAGTTTACAAGTTTGAATTGAACGATATTAAAGTTGAGTGAAACACCAGTAGAATCAAATCACTACTGATCCTTTCAGCTCGCTGTAGAGCGAAAATAAAGAAAGCAACATTGCTTACTAAAGTTTTTTAATATAAGAAACAAGAAAAGAAAGAAAAGAAAACAGAAAAAAATATGAATGAAAATAATAAAAAAAAAAAAAAGGAGTGAAACAGATTTTTGATTGTGAAACAAAGGAGGAAGGCGTTGATTATGGGTCATTGATGTAAACAGCAGCCTAAGTTTTGTTTAAAAGACTTTGTCAGAGAATCCAGAGGATTGCTGCGATGTTTTAAACTGAGACCCTCAAGCCTGACACTAAGTCTCACAATCGTATTCCATAGGTTATAGTTTGAGCTTAGGTTTATCCTAACATATGTTGTTGTCATTATAGCTCAAGAAAGACAGCCCAGATTTAATAGTTAGTACACTCAACATGCAGAAAAGTGGAGCATGAAGCTTGGCATTGATTGCCTTCAGGTCCAGGATAGGCCTGAAGGATCTTCCCGTTCTTGGGCACCACAAAGTAGATGGAATAACAGCTCTGATCCTACTCTGCAGAGGCATGGGTGGACTAGCCTGTAACTGCAGAAGGTGCTGAAGGGTTTCCTTGACTGCTGCCCACTTAAGTGGGGAACCGCAGGGAGACTTAAAAATGGCATCCCACAAAGTTGCCACAAACTCCAATGCATATCCCTGACTTAGGATTTCCAGGACCCATCGCTGTGACATGATTTGGGTCCCCTCCAAGATAAACAACTGGAGCAACCCCTCAACCGACTGCAACTCCAGAAGGGACCCGCTGCATCTCATTACAGGGGCTGTGGCTGAGTCACAGGATCTCAGATCCCCGAAAGGACTGAGTCTTCTGACACCTAGAAGTATAAGTGTAGAAGCTCCTACTTGGACTCCTAGTAGTCTGAAGGCATTTCCAGGCATCACTAAGGCCCCGCAGGGAGTATTCCTGCCACCCCTTGGCCTATCCTCTGGAAGCCAGAGGATAAACCTTTGAGATTTTCCATCAACTTCTTGAAGTCCTGCCCAAAGAGCAATGTGTACTTAAAGGGAAGTGTGCTGAGACATACTTTAGTGACAACATCATGAGACCAATTATGGAGCCACAACCACCATCTGGTCACTACCACCACTGCCAGAGACTTGGAGGCAGTCCTAAAGAGGTCCAGGAACCAAAGAGAGCAAAGTACCCACACAGAGAACTGGACAAACAAAGCAGCAGGTTCATATAACAGGAAACAGTTTTAATCATTGAGGACATCATCTCTTAACAGCTCTTTTTTTTTTGGAGCAATGGCAAAACCAACATCTGATATCCAAAGCAAACCAGTAGTCTCACTAAGCCTCAGGTTTTGCAAAGAGACAGCAGCATACCCAAGCTCTGAGCAAAGCCATGCCTACATGTCTCAGACACTCAAGTCACTGGAACATAGTCTGGGATGGGGGGAGGAGGGGTAGGCCTACCTGTATTGCTCCACCAGTCCAAAACACACCTTGCCACCTGTTGGAAGAAAAAATTAGAATGTCACTCAATGTTCATCATCAGGATGAAATCCTGATGAACATTGAGTGACATTCTAATTTTTGACAATTATATCACTCAGAGAAGTAGACCATTTTATAGTTGTTTCAAAACCTGTTGGAGGAAGACAAATATTGGCTTCTCTCAGTGCTGCACCAGTATTTATACATCGTGATGACATCACTGAAAGTGTTCGAGTCTGCCTCTACCTGGTGGCAAGGGAGCATAACCCACTCATCTGGACTGATCTAACAGGATAAGGAAAGCGCAATTAGGCACACTGCTGAATGACAAGTTTTGCAGACAAAATAACATGGAACAAAGAATGTGACGGCTAGAAGATGCTCTTGCTACAGCAGTACAGGAAGTAGAGAAACTACAGTGATCTTATACATTTATGGCTGAGACACCCAACATCTGCAAAGTCATGCAGAGTCTGACCAAGTTCCATCAAGCCCAGCATCCTATTTGTCAGTAGCCAGTCCAGGTCACTAGTATCCAGCAGTAGATTTATTTCATTTCCAAGAATAAACAATAGCCCTCCCAAGTTTACCTAGCTAATAACTTAAGGATTTATTTTCCTCCTGAAACTCATCTAAACCTCTTTTGAGCCTCACTTAGTAAAGCAACTACAGTCGATCTTGTAAATTTCTCATTGAGACAAACAACAACTTAGAGAGCAGGAACCAGCAGCAGAATACTGGAATAGCTAAATTGGGGTGGAGTGGGGGACCACTACTACTCCTACTAATCATTTGTATAGTGCTACAAGGCATATGCAGCGCTGTACAGAGACATGTAAGAGACAGTCACTGCTCATCAAAAGCTTATAATCTAGTCAAGACAGCACAAAAAAAAAAAAAATGTATCCTAGTCCCCAATTTAAGAGCCTTTTGAGTCAATGCTGACTCCTGGCAACCCAACAGCTCCTGGGTTTTCTTGGCAGTGTGACCAGAAGCAGATTGCCAGACCTTTCTTCCAAGGCAATGGAGGGTTAAATGACTTGCCCAAGGCCACAAGGAGTGCTACTGGGAATTGAACCCTGGTCTCTTACCAAGCCAGTGTTCTAACCACTAGGCTACTCTTCCACTCGGGATATATCTAGACAAATGGCAAGGAAGCACATAGGGAGGTGAACAGGAGACTAAGGGGATCAGGATCCCAATGCAGTCTCAAAGAAGTGAGTTTTTAGCCTGGATTTGAACAGGGCCACAGATGCAGGAGAGCTGAGCAGACCCCATGGCCAAAAGACCTCCAAAATTCTTGCGATAAAACCAGCAAAAATGGTGCCCCGTGGTAATTTGTGTCGTGGCAAGATGTCTGAACCATTGGATTCCAACAAGTGGTTTGAAATTGGAAGAGGTCAGAGAAGAGGAGCACAGAGGTGAGCACAAGTTTTAAGGGCCTGAGCACAGACCGAGGAAAAGCAAAAATCGGGAGAACAAATGACAATTAATGGAGAGAAAATAGCGACAATGCAAACCAGCAACTTAGTGCATGAGATCTCCAGGAGTGTATCTGTAGCACTGGAAGACAGAATAAGTTGCAGTCTGCAACCGAAGAAATCTACAACCGCTTTGATTCATGATGGCAGAAACAAAGGAAACTGTCATAGCGCAGGAGGCGGCCAGTCAAATAGAAGCCTTGTGGAGAGAGAATGTGATGTTGATTGACCGACAAGAAAATCAGGAAAATCACGGCAGACAAACAACTCACAGGTGACTGGTCTCCCAGAGAGCATCAAAGTATGTATAATTTTTTTTTTTTTTTTTTTTTTTTAACTTTTTGAACAAACTTATCATTACAACTACAATCAGCAACAGAATACAAGATTCACAACTGTAGTGTATATTTCTTCCCTTTAGGCTGCCAGAAAGACTGGGCTTGGTGGCTTTGGGGGGGGGGGGTACAGATTTCTGCTGCAAAAGAGTACATTGGATCAGCCCAATACGAGAAAGGGCAGAACAGTCACAGCTGACAATTGCCAGCATTGCATACTTGCTTGACAAGGAGAAAATACTGCGGGTGTATCAGAAGGTAAACATATTGGAATATGTACGCTCTCTCTTTAATGATTATTCAGAGAGTAGCAGCATCCAGTTAGCCTTTGACATAAGTACATAAGTTATGCCATACTGGGTCAGACCAAGGACCATCAACCCCTAGTATCCTGTTTCTGACAGTGGCCAATCTAGGTCACAAGAATCTAGCAGTTACCCCAGAAGACAAAAGGTTCCACAATGCTTGTACTGGGACAAGCAGTGGATTTCCCAGGTCCCCTTGGTTTATGGACATTTCCTCAAGGAACCTGTCCAAACCTTTTTTAAACCCAGCTACAACAAACAGCTTTTACTACATCCTCCGATAACAAATTCTAGAGAGTTTGATATGTGTTGAGAAAAAATATTCTCTCTTATTAGTCTTATATGGGTTATATTGTAGCTTCATTGCATGTCCTAGTCTTTCTACATTTTGATGACGTAAATAATCGATCTACGTTTATCCATTCCACTCCAATCATTTATTTGGATTGTGTTGGAAAGAGGAGATGGCACTGTCATCCATACTTCTGTAGTATACAGACCTCCAACATAAACTGAAGAGATAGATAACGAATTGATTATAGATATTGCCAAGATAGCCATAAAGGGAGAAGCGATCATATTGAGTGACTTTAATCTACCTGATGTGGATTGGATTACTCCTTCTGCAATTCTGGAAAGAAGCAAAAAAATTGTGGATGCTCTCAAAGACGCATTACTTAGACAAGTGGTGATAGAACCAACCAGGGAAAGCTCAACACTGGATTTAGTGCTCACCAACGGTGATAACGTGTCGAATGTCTGTGTGGGTGCCCCTGTGAGCAGCAGCGATCATCACACGGTGTGGTTTGAGATAAAAGCCATGGTACAGGCCAATCATAGCAAGCTCAAGGTCCTAAACTTCAAAAACACAGACTTCAATAAAATGGCCAAGTACCTAAAAGGAGGAGCTGACAGGGTGGAAGGAGATAAGGGAAGTGGAACTGAAATGGGCTAAACTAAAAGGTGGCAATAAAAGGGGCAACAGATAAATATGTAAGAAAAGTAAACAAAAAACAAGAGGAGAAGAAAACCTATTTGGTTTTCCAAAGAAGTGGCTGCTCAAATAAAGGCAAAAAAACCACAGCTTTCGCAAAATTCAAAAGCTTGCAAACAGAGGAACACAGAAATGAATACAGGATCAAACAAAGAGCCAAAGAGGGAAATAAGGATAGCAAAATCAAAGGCAGAGGAAAAGATGGCTAAAGGTGTGAAGTGTGGCGACAACACTTTCTTCAGGTATATTGGAGAAAGGAAGATCAGAGGTGGAATTGCAGGACTCAGAAGTGCTGGGAATGCACTCGTGGAAGTGACATTGAAAAAGCGAAATTGCTAAACGAATACTTCTGCTCTGTTTTTACTAAGGAAAGTCCTGGAGAAGGATCACCCGTGACTCCCAAATATAAAACTGGGAATGAAGTAGATACCACACCATTCACAGAAAATGAAGTGTTAGAACAACTTGCAAAACTGAAAGTGGACAAGGCCATGGGAGCAGATGAGATACATCCCAGGATACTAAAAGAGCTCAGAGAGGTTCTTGCAGGGCCGTTAAAGGATGTTTTCAACAGATCCTTGGAAACAGGAGAGGTTCCTCAGGACTGGAGAATGGCTGATCTCGTACCTCTACACAAAAGTGGTTACAGGGAAGAAGTGTCAAACTACAGGCCTGTGAGCCTTACCTCAGTGGCGGTAAAAGTAATGGAGGCACTCCTGAAAGAGCGAATTGTGAACTTGCTCAAAGCCAACAGGTTGCAAGATAAGAGGCAACATGGTTTTACCAAGGACGATCTTGCCAAACAAATCTGAGTTCTCTGACTGGGTGACCAGGGAACTAGATCAGGGGCATGCGATGGATGTCATCTACCTGGATTTCAGCAAAGCCTTTGATACTGTTCCTCATAGGAGGCTTATCAATAAACTCAGTAGCTTGGGGACGGATCCCAAGATGGTAAATTGGATCAGAAATTGGTTGACTGACAGACGACAGAAGGTGATGGTATAAGGAGCTCACTCGGATGAAAGGAAGGTGGTTAGCATGGTGCCCCAGGGGTCGGTCCTGGGCCCGGCACTGTTCAATGTATTTGTGAGTGATATTGCTGAAGGACTGCATGGAAAAGTCTGTAAATTTGCAGATGACACAAATATTTGCAACAGAGTGGACTCCCCCAAGGGAGTGGTTAACATGAGGAATGATCTACAAAAGCTGGAAGAATGGTCTAATGCTTGGCAATTAAGATTTAATGCGAAGAAGTGCAGAGTCATGCACTTGGGAAGCAGAAATCCAAGGGAAATGTACGCGATAGGGGGTGAGAGATTGGTGTGTACGGATCAGGAGAAAGACCTTGGAATGATTATTTCTGAAAATCTCAATGTGGCAAAACAGTGCGACAAAGCGGTGGCAAAAGCCAGGAGGATGTTGGGCTGCATACAAAGAGGAATTACCAGCAGAAAGGAAGAGGTACTTATGCCACTGTACAAGTCACTGGTGAGGCCTCACTTGGAATACTGTGTTCAGTTTTTGAGACCATATCTTGCAAAGGATGTAAAAAGACTGGAAACTGTTCAGAGGAAGGCGACCTAAATGATTTGGAGCCTGCGTCAGAAGCCTTATGAGAAGAGACTTTAAGACCTAAACATGTACGCTTTGGAGGAGAGAAGGGACAGAGGAGATATGATTCAGACCTTTAAATACTTAGAGGAATAATGAAGAAACAAACCTCTTCCAAAGACGGAGAAGCTGCAAAACTAGAGGGCATAACATTAAGCTACAAGGTGGTAAATTGAAAGGCAATGTCAGGATATACTTTTTCACTGAAAGGGTGGTGGATGCTTGGAATGCCCTCCCGATGGAAGTGGTGGGGGCAAATACGGTGACAGAGTTCAAAAGGGCATGGGACAGACACAGTGGATCCCTTTACAGTAACAAGAAAATATCAAAATAATCTGAACCATCTAATTCCTTAACAAATAGTGGTGTACTACAAGGAGTGGTGGGATCACCCCTAAACAAAGACATGGGGAAGGGGGGCCTGCACAGAGCGGCAGGTGTACCTACTCTTGACATCGTACTGGGCAGACTAAATGGACCATACTGGTCTTTATCTGCCGTCATTTACTATGTTATTATATTTATAGACCTCAATCATATCGCCCCTCAGCCATCTCTTTTCCAGGTTGAAGAGCCCTAACCTTTCTAGCCTCTCCTTCTGGGGGTATCTTTTCATCCCCTTTACCATTTTGGTGGCTCTTCTCTCTACCTTTTCTAAATTCTGCTATATCCTTTTTAAGATATGGTGACCAGAATTGCACACAATATTCGAGATGCGGTCGCACCATGGCACAGAGGCATTATAATATCCTTTGTTTTATTATCCATTCCTTTCCTTATGATTCCTAGCATTCTATTTGCTATCTTGGCCGCCACTGCATACTGGGCAGAGGGTTTCAACATGTTATCCACAATGACGCCTAAATCTTTTTCCTGGGTGGTGGTTCCTAATGTGGAACCTTGCTTCATATAATCAAAGTTTGGGTTGTTCTTTCTTAGGTGCATAACTTTACGCTTGTCCACATTAAATTTCATCTGCCATTTGAATGTCCAGTCTTCCAATTTATTAGGGTCCTTTGCAATTTTTCACAATCCTCTTGGGTTTTAACAACTTTGACCTTCCATCATCTGGCACATAGAAGAGAAAAGGATGGGGACAGAGGGACTTTCTACCCTCACCCTTGCCCTCTCTGCCCACTGTATGACCGACATCTTTCCTATCAGGCTATTGTGTTCCTTTCAGTTTCCATCCTGTTTAAGCTGTTTTGGTAATTTGTAAACCGTCCTGCTGTTTATGTGAAGGCGCAATATAATCAAGCTTAATAAAGATAAAAACATGGCCCCTATCTGCTCAGCGCTGTTCAATAAACATTCAAAATTTGCATTATTTTACCCCATGAAGTTCAGGGTCTTGAAGGATAGCAAGATCTTGATAGTGCAATCAAAAACAGAAGCACAGTGTTTTCTGGAAAAATTCAGAGAAGAGGATGCTCCTGGTGAAGAGCTGGCCCTCACAACGTGCCTTGTAGTGGGAGAACTGTATCTTCACAGGCTAGGGACTCAAGATGTACTTTGTTAAATGTCATCACATGTTTGAGGGAGGGCAGAGCTTAGTTTTGTTGTTTTTTTTGAAACTTTGTTTTTATTAGTCGTGTGCAAGACAGGAAAACAGCATACATATCCAGCTGATACCTTTGCAAACCACCCAACTCCTTCCACCCACCGCATACAGCAATAACCTGTCCCCATCCTTCGTTGAAAACCATACCATACCCAAGTTTCAGTCAGAAAATATTAAACTCCAAACCATAGAACATTGAGAACTGCAACCAACATAACAATACAAACATTTCCAAACATTCTGCCCCGTGTGCTGTGTGCATGGTGCTATTCCGCGACGTCCTGCCCCCCAACTCCCTCCTCTCCCGCTCCCTCCTCGTCCCCCCTGCCCACCCTCTTCCCCCCCTTCAAGTACGGGTCCCAGACCTTATGGAATTCCCACTCCCTACCCCGCAGGCGATAAGTCAAATCTATCAAACTGAATCATATCCTCCACTTTCCTCCGCCAATCCGCTACGCTCGGCCCTTCCAGCCCCTTCCATCGCCATGCGATGGCCACCCGCGCAGCTAGCTGGAGCTTCCCTACCAGCTTCTGCTCCCACCGCCCCTTTCCACCCCGGGCCCCTCCCCCTAACACCCATTCCTTCAGCCCATCCGCCCCCCCCCTCCTCCCATCCCCACTTCTCTCCTCCACCCCATTCCCTCCTGCACCTTACCCCAGAACTTCTGAATCACCCTACACCCCCACCACATGTGCAGCAAATCCCCCTTTCCCCCACATCCCCGCCAACACAAACCCCTCTCGGGCCCCCCCGTCCAAACCAGCCGACTAGGCGTTACGTAAGCCCCGTGCACAATCTGCAACTGAGTTTGCCGCCACGAGGTTACCGCCGTAGTCTGATATATGCCCCGATATATCGTCTGCCACTGTTCCTCGTCCCACACTTCCCCCACCCATTTATGCCACCGGTCTTTGTGACCCTGTCGCCCTGCTTCCTCCAACTCCGCCGCCTCCTCCAACAGGACCCCATAGATTCTAGAAATACTCCCTTTATCCTTATTCCCCCGAAACAACGCTAACTCCATCTCTGTACTGGGCCTCCCTATCCTACTGCGGACATCCCCCGTAGTAAGAAAATGTCGAACTTGGAAATACTGATAAAAAGGAATTTTGCATTGTACCCTATTTTCCAACTCACTGAGGGAACACACCCCCCCCCCTCTCCAGCCAATCCCCCAGTTTCTCCACCTGCCCCTGAAGCCACCTGGAGCCCCCGAAGGGGAAAATCTCCCCCACCCTGGTCCATGCCGACACTGGGCTAGGAAACCACCGCTTCCCCTCCTTCCCCTGAGAAAGCTTCCACATAGCCCCCAAAAACGGGTGCCCCATCCCCCGACCCCTGAGGACCGTCCCCCCCTGCCCTTCCAACCACTGGGTTAAAGACAAAGCCCCCATGAGCGTCCTCTCCAGGTCCACCCACGCCGCCTCCCCCCCACGACGGTAGTGCGCCCTCCAAGCCTTAAGGACCCCGGCCTGATAATACCACCGTAGGGAGGGCATCCGGACTCCCCCTCTATCCTTAGCCAACCGTAGCTGACTAAACTTAACCTTGGCCTTCTTCCCTCCCCATACAAAGCGCCTCACCTTCTCCTCCCACCGCCGGATGACCCCCCCCGGAATCGCCACCGGCAGCTGTGTGAATAGATATAAAAACTTGGGCACCACACTCATCTTAACTGCCTCTATCCGCCCCATCCAGCTCAACTGCAGAGATTTCCAACTATCCAACAGTTTCCCGATCTGGTCCCCCAGTTTCTGATAATTAAGTTCATATAATCTCCCGGGATCTTTCGATATTTGGACCCCTAAATATTTAAAGTGTCCCGGCGCCCATTTAAAGGGAAAGTTCTCCAGAGCCTCCTTCCTAAACCCCCCCAGGGCCAACGCCTCCGTTTTTGCCATATTCACCTTAAACCCCGAGACCGCAGCAAACACCTCCAGCTCTGCCACAAACACTGGAAGGGAATGGACCGGGTCCGCCATAAAGACTAGGGTATCGTCGGCATACAAAAGAATCTTGTGTTCCCCCCGCCCAATTCGAACTGGGTGAATCTCCTTCCTAGACCTTACGCGGATGGCAAGCGCCTCAATCGCGATTGCGAAGAGTAGAGGGGAGAGAGGGCACCCCTGCCGGGTCCCCCTGTGCAGATCAAACCACTCCGAGCACTGCCCATTCACCAAGATCCGGGCCTTCGGGCGGTTATAAAGAGCCCGTACTCCCTGCACAAAGCCGGCCCCTAGCCCCATCTGATCCATCATCGCAAACAAAAACTCCCACTCCACCCTATCGAAAGCCTTCTCAGCATCCAGTGCTACACACACCGCCGGCTGCCGCGCCTCCTTCACTGAATGGAGTATCCCCACCGCCCTTCGCACATTGTCCGTTATTACCCTGCCCTGAATAAACCCCGTCTGGTCTGGGTGAATCAATCCCGGGAGAAGCCCCTCCAACCTCCCCGCCAATATTCTAGCATATAATTTCGCGTCACAGTTGAGCAGTGCTATAGGCCTATAGTTCTCGCATCTATCCGGGTCTCTTCCTTCCTTTGGGAGAACCACCACATTGGCCTGAGACATCGTCTCTGGCAATGCCTCCCCACTCAGAAACCCTGAGAAGAGCCGGGCCAAGAGGGGCGCCACCTCTTCCCGCATCACATGAAAATACTCCGCTGGGTAGCCGTCAGCCCCAGCCGCCTTACCCCTGGGAAGCCGCCGAATTTCCTTCAGCACCTCCCCCCCTTCAATAGGCCGTCCCAGCCAAACAGCCTGCTCCTCACTAACCCTCGGTATGGGCAACCCCCCCAAGTAGGCGGCTATCTGCTCCCGAGAAACCCCCTGCTGTCCCGTATACAGCTGCTCATAAAACCTCCGAAAGGCGCCACATATGCCCGTGCTATCCGCCACCCTCTCCCCCTGCTCATTTCGAACTTCCGCCACCACCCGACTCTCCCGCCTCTGCTTGAGCTGCCGTGCCAGCATCTTCCCCGCTTTGTTCCCTCCCTCCATAAAAGAGCGCTTGGATGCCCTCATCAACCTCTCCATCCCCTCCAAATCCAGCCTGTTCACCCGCTCCCGCAACAAAGCTGCCCGCTTGCGCGCGGCCGAGGAGCCGGTCTTACTGTGCTCCCCCTGCGCCTCCTCCAACTCCTGCATCCACTCTCGTCTCTGTGCCTCCCGTTCCCGCTTCCGCTGGCTCCCCATCTGCATCATCACCCCTCTCATATAAGCCTTCCCAGAGTCCCACAGCGTGGCGTCGGAGACCTCCCCATTATCATTCCACCCCAGAAACTCTTTCCAGGCCTTCTTAAGCCGCGCCTGCCCTTCCTGTGACTGAATCAAAGAGACATTCCCCCGCCACCCCCCCGACTGCCTCTCCGCCCCACCCCCCCCTGGGGTCCATTCCCCTGTCACCAACCCATGATCCGACAGGAGCACGGGATGCAGGCGGATATTCCCCAGGGCCCCCACCTGTTCCTTCTTCCCCAAGATCATGTCTATCCTAGAGTAGGTCCCCAGTCGGGGAGTATAACAGGTATAGCCTCTCTCCCCAGGATTCTCCCACCGCCAAATATCCAGCAGCCCCCAGTCTGCCATGCATTTCCGCAACTCCCGCCCCTCCCGGCGATGCTTCACCCGCTTGTAATTGGATCTATCCTCCGGGCCCACCACACAATTCATGTCACCCCCCACAATCCACTCCCCCCGGGCCTTGCTTGCAAACTCCCGCATTGCCTTCTGAAAGAAAGTACCCTTCTGCCCATTCGGTGCGTACAGATTTAAAAAGGACACCTCCTGCTGTCCCACCCGCCCCACCACCCACACCACTCTCCCCATCTTATCCCCCCCTGAAGCTAAGGGAACAAATTTCAGCCGCTTGTGCACCAAGATCACCACTCCCCGTTTTTTGGAGTTATACGGCGTTCCGTACAACTGCTCATACCCTTGGGCCTTCAATTTATCCTGCTCCGCTGCTATTAAGTGAGTCTCCTGCAGCATGGCCACTTCAATCTTGTGTTTAGCCAGCTGTGAGAGAATCCGCTTCCGCTTAATAGGGCTATGTATCCCCCGTACATTGTACGTTGCAATATTATGTCCCCCCATCGTCCTTGTACCTCTCGACCAGTCTCCCCGCTCCTTCCCCCCAGGACTGCCACAGCACCTGCACCACCACAGCACACACAACTTGTACCCCCCTAAAACTCCCCCCCAAATCAACAAACACCCCCCGCCCTTCACACTTTTGTAGCTTACAGACCTCCATTAGCCCCTCTCCTGCTAATGCGATCCTCTCCCCGCCCCCCTCCCCACACCCCTTCCCCACAATACCTCCCTTCACCCTCCCGTACTCCCCACCCCCAACTCTCATCCTCTTCCCCTGCTATCACCTCCACTATCTCCCCCACATTAACCAGAGCCTTTGCCCCTGAAAGTCCAAGGCCCTTCCAGGCAGTGCATCACTCTCCCGGGCTCTGCTGCCCGCCGTTCTCTCCGCCCGCACTCTGCTGACTCTCCGCATCACTCCGACCGGCCGTGTTCCCACGTGGCGAGGACTTCTGCACCTTCAGATGTTTCTCCAACGCTTCTCTCGAGGCAAAGAACCGCCGTACTCCGTTCACCACCATCGTGATCCGCGCCGGGTACCAGATTGCAATCTGCACCCCTTGTTTTGCCAACTGATCTCTCCACCGCAATAGATCTTTCCGCCTCTTCACTGTCTCAGAGGCCAAGTCCGGAAAAACAAAAACAGTCCAGTCCTTATACTGCACGCTCTTAGAGCGCCTGGCTGCCCGGATGACATGCTCCCGATCCTGGAAGCGCAGCAGCTTAAGTATTAGAGCCCGTGGGTTGGCGCCCCTTTCAGGTCTAGGCCGGAGCTCGCGATGAGCGCGCTCTATCTCGTACGGCGGCGCGGAGGGGGGGTCCGGAAAGCAGGTCACCAACAAGTCCTTAACAAACTCGAGCACATTGTCCCCCTCCACCCCCTCCGGGACGCCGAAAATGCGCAGATTAGACCGCCGATCGCGGTTCTCCATATCCTCCGCTTTGGCGTGCAACCAACTCACTTGCTGCTGCAGCGAGCTCACCACGCGGTCCGTTGCGGCCTGTGCATCCTCCGTCTGGCTCACGCGACTCTCCACCTCCTCCAAGCGCTGCCCGAGGGTTGCAAACTTCTCCTCTAACCGCCCGCACACACGGTCCACTATCTCTTCCTTTGAGTCTCTAATTTCACGGAGGATCGCTGCTAAATCTGCCGGCTGCAGATCCACTCTCTCCTCCCCCTCCGCCTCCTCAGAGCCGCTCGGAGATGGCGGTGCCGACTGCGCGCCTGCACTCGCTGCCACTTTCTTCCCTCCACTTGCTTTGGCTGCATAAAGCTCTTTAATTGTAGAGCCCGGCTTCAGTTTCACTACCTTAGGCATTTTCACCGGGTTGGGGCCAGGAGGGTGCCTCTCCTACCTCCGTTTAGGGGAGCGGGGCCGGGAGCTCGCTTACACGCGTCTCACCTCCTCCGTGGCTAAACCGGAAGTCCCCTAGTTTTGTTGTTTAATGGAGTTGCAGTACATGGAAGTGTGGCTTTATCTTAAGGGCCATGAGAATATCTGCATTGCTGTAATTGACCCTGTGTGTCATGATGGGCATGAAGTAACTGGTCCTGAGGAGTTTGGATGGACATACCATTACACTGGAGACTTTGATAAAATGGGCATGCAGCATCTGGATGGTTTAACGCATGGAAGGGTCACCCACTGCACGGAGGGTTTAGCCCGCTGCACGGTCTGCAATGCTGATGTACCATAAAAAAAAGAAACACAACAACTGGTGTTGGGCTAGGCCAAGAAATAGATGTGCACCCATAGACAGCAACAGATAGACATAACCGGACGCAATCAATATGGACAATCTGAGATGCCTTATAAGTGACTGTGCCAGAGAATTGAAGGAATGCGTAGTAACATATGGATGGATGGGGTAAGCTGTGTGTGTATGGTTGGTGGTCAGGTGGAGAAGTTTGACAGGGATGAATGCTGTAAAGAAGCCACTAGGGGCATAGGAGGGCAGGGGGTTTCTAAGGAAATGAGAGGTAGAGGTAGGTTGGCAACAAAAAACAGGCATAGGCATTGGGAAGGGTTTTGGAAATGGGCATTGTGTAAGTGGGAGTGGGTGGACAGGAGTGTATAAGAGGTTGTGAAAGGGATGGTGAAAGTAGGGGTGAGGGATACTTGAGTGCCTAGGTTATGGAGGGACACCACTATGTGGTGGAAGCATGGTACAGGCAAAGCTGGCTTTTGGCTGGAACATTTTTCAAGGCATAAAGGGAATGGCTAGGGCAGCAGTTCATGGAATGTGGCAGACATTCATTCCCTTATCAAGCAGAACATTTTTTTTTGGCCATATTGAACAGAGAAAAGAAAGAAATAGTGTATTGCAAGAAACACACTTAACTGACATAGAGCACAGCAAGCTACACACAGATTAGGTGGAGCAGTGCTGCTATGCATCTTATAACTGTAAGAAACGAGTGGCCGCCATTTTGGTACATAAAAATCTTCCATTTGACATGGATCAAAGTGTGGCAGATCCAGAAGGCAGCTATGGCTTGGTAGATGGTAGTCTGAAAGTTCTGCTCTGCAACATATATGGTCCGAACACACATAAGGAATTCTTTGCCTCTCTTTGTGTTGTTGGCTGTGCAGATGGCCTATCAGCTCATAATAGGGTAGATTTTAATGCAGTTGCAAATAAGTCAAATGATTGCAAGCCTGCTCAATTGAGAGGAGAGAATAAGGAAGATATTAAAACACACACCTTACTCTTAAACCAGCTGCAATTTTTAGATACGAGGGGGTACCCAAAAAAAACAGGAACAACATTGCCATGGGCGGAGCTTGTGTAGTACGCACTTCTGCCGCTAGGCGTGTATAGTGCTACTCATTGTCAGTTCAGTGCCCCCTGTGTTGTCGACCTGGCTTGTTCTGTTCATCTGCAGTGATTGTTTTTGCTAGCGCTGTTTTGTTCTTGTTTCTTTTTTTATGATGACAAGTTTAAGTGAACAACGTGCAGCTGTGAAATTTTGTTTTCTACTTGGTAAAAATACCGCTGAAACTGTTTTAATGTTGAAAACAGCTTATCAAGATGACGCTATGGGAAAAAGTCAAGGGTACCAGTGGTTTGCTCGGTTTAAAAATGGCGACATGTCGATTGATGACAAACTTCGTTCTGGGCGTCCATCAACTGCCCGAATCGACGAAAATATTGAAAAAATTAGAGAGCTTGCGCTCAGACCGTCGACAGACAATTGATCAACTGTCAGAGATTAGTGGGTTATCTTGGAGCTCGGTTCAGTGAATTTTAACGGAAGATTTGGGAATGAAAAGGGTTGCTGCCAAGTTTGTTCCTCGGGTTCTGACTGACAATCAAAAGGAACATCGAGTTGAAACATGTCGTGTTTTGAAACAACAGCTTGAAACTGATCCAGATTTTCTGTCAAAGGTCATTACAGGTGATGAGTCATGGTGCTATGGTTACGACCCAGAAACAAAGCAACAGTCAAGCCAATGGAAGACGTCATCGTCACCCCGTCCAAAAAAAATGTCGTCAAGTCAAATCAAACATCAAAACAATGCTGATTTGCTTTTTTGATGCCAAGGGGGTAGTTCATTCAGAGTTTGTTCCCCCAGGTCAGACCGTCAATCAAACCTTTTATTTGGAAGTTTTAAGAAGATTGCGCAACAGTGTTCATCAAAAAAGACCCGATTTGTGGCAGACAGGAGACTGGTTCTTCCACCACGACAACGCACCTGCACACACAGCCATCTCTGCTAGACAGTTTTTGGCTAAAAATGGCATGGTTCCGCTGCCCCACGCACCTTACTCGCCTGACCTGGCTCCGTGCGACTTTTTCTTATTTCCACGCATGAAAAGGGGCATGAAAGGACATCGATTTGACAACATTGAAGAAGTCAAGAAAAAAAAGGAGGGAGGAGCTGTCAGCCGTTTCTAAAGATGACTACAAAAAATGTTTCGAACAGTGGAAGCACCGGTGGGACAAATGTATCAGTTGTAATGGAGAGTATTTTGAAGGGGATAAGGTTGTTTTGTAAAGAATTTGAAATAAATAGCTTTTAAAAAATAATTCCTGTTTTTTTTGGGTACCCCCTCGTATATGGATGGTACTGAATCCTGAATATACCTACTATTCATATCAAAGTTATTCTAGACTGGACTACCTATTGATCTCTGAAGAGATGTTTCCCCATAGTGAAGTCTGTTAAGATAGGTGTAGCCACCATCTCAGATCACGCAGTAAGCACCGAGTTAATATGTGAGACAGGGAAAAAATAGAAGCAGACATGGAGAATGTACACCGTCTGTATCGTGATGCTAAATTTGGAGAATACCTTAAAGAAAAATGGAAGGACTATATTCAATCAGTCCCCAGAGATAAATCCTATTTTGCTACGTGAGACTGGGAAAGCAGTGCTCAGAGGGCATATTATTGCATAGACTATTCAAAAGAAGAAAAGACAACAGGCTGCAGAAATTCTAAGGCTAACTAAATTGGTTGCAAATGAGCAGTGGAAGCGTACAACAAGTATGGCAATGTCACAAAAGCTCGGCAATAACAAGGAGGATTTTAATGTGCTCTCACATGACAAGGCAAAGAAATCACTACAATACTATACATTTAAAAGGTACCAGGTATGATAATAAAAGCAGGGTGGCTGATGGCCAACTTGATCAAGGGGCCTAGTAGCCTGTTTATATTGCAAAGATCAGGATCTAAGGGGGCAAGATAGTCCAAGATAAAAAAAGGGATTGAGAAGGCCTTTTTGTGATTTTAGCAGGCGCAGTATGTTGGTAGTGCTGCTGCATGCATGTCCCAACATGTGATGTGCTAAATGAAGAGATTTAAGGACCTCATGTGAGTGAGGACTAGCATCAGATGCTTAATGCACCTGTTAAGAAAATTCAAGGCCAAACCCATCCATCCTGGGTGCCTTTCCCAATTTTAGAGTTTCTATGAGCGCACAGACCTTCCCTTCAAGTCACTCAAGTTCCAGTTCTTGAGCATGCTGCAAGACATGTGCAATGCCATCTTGTCTGGGGGTCAGTTTTTCAGCAGAAATGAAGCAGGCCAGTGATAATCTTGCTATATAAAAAAGGGACGGAGACTGAGTCATACTGCCCGACCTTGTTAATTAAAGGTAGACATGGTTGCAATTTTGACATCCCAGCTCAGCACCATTTTGCCTGGATTGGGAGCAGGAAGATCTGACTAGCTTTGTAAAGGGGCAGTAGGGAGAAACCAACAAAGTCATCCACACTGGTGTCCCTCACTACCTTTCCGACCCGATTCACCTTCATACCTCCCAACGCTCTCTCAGATCAATTCACGCCAACCATATGTTCCTCCCCTCCCCCTCCTCTGTCCGCCTGGAATTCTCGCTCTGCTGCACTTTTCTTCCTTGACCCCAAGCTTTGGAATTTGCTCCCCCCTGCCCTCCGCCTTGAACGCTCCTTTCCCAAATTTAAAGCAGGTTTGAAGACTCATCTCTTCTGTGCCGCCTTCGACCTGCCCCCTCCCTCCTCCCCACCTCCATCCCCCCCCCCTTAGTCTTCCGAGTGATCCGTCTTCCCCTGTTTGTCCATTCTCTGAATTTCAAGCTTGTCTCTCGCCTTTTCTCTACCTTTGATTCTATCCCTTTCCTGTCACATCAATAGAGTTCTGTTTCTTTTTCCTGCAGTCAATTTATATTGTAAACAGCTCTGATGCCTCAGTGTGAGCAATACATAAAGAAATGAATAAAGATAAAGAACATGTATAAGGCCCTTGCTGCTCTACATAGGACAAGTGAAGAAGAGTCTGATGGGATGCTGCTGAGTTTGGATGCCAAAAAAAACCTTTGATAAAGTTTGCTGGGTGTTTAAGTTTTGGGTTCTGTCTACGATAGGAATCTGAGGGATTGTTAGATGGGTAGAGATACTATATGAGAGGCCCACAGCTCAGCTGCTTAGAAACTAGGTTACAATGCCATTTCAACTAAAGGGAAGAACACAGCAAGGTTGCCCCTTGTCCCTGGCTTTTGTTCATTCTCACCTTGGAGCCCTTGGCTATCTATTTGCAATGCATGGGTGGTTTTCGGGATATAAAATTTGGGGGGGATGGGGGGGGCGCAAGAGGTTAAGAACCTATTTGCAGATGATAATTCTGTTGTTCAAAGCAAAATGTACCACAGACTGTGCCCAGTATTAACCAAGCTGTACAGCAATATGAAGTAGCGATGGGACTAAAGTTAAATAAGGATAAATCTCAAGCTATGGCCCTTAGTAAGGGCTTGGGGAAGAGGTAACAAGGAGCATTCCCATTTAAGTGGATGCAAGAACACATCAAGTACTTAGGGATTACAGTACCCAGGAACCTGAAGAGGCTTTATAAAATGATTACTACTCCCATACTGATGCAGGTAGGGCTATTGGTACAATGGACACACTTGCTGCTACAAATGGTCATTCTTCCCAAGATTCTTTATAAAGATCAGATGTTATTTATTTATTTAAAAGGCTTATATGTCGCCTTAACAGCAATAAGCAATTTACACAAAACGATAATATAGACATTATAAAAGACAACCAGCATAACCACATCATATCATATGTAACACACGCAAAAGACAACCAACTTTCAACCTGTATAATTAGATAGTCTTAAATGCAAATGCTTTGCTGGTTGTTTAAGGAAGATGATATATTAGGAGACTCCAGAAGAACCAGACTTGCTTCTCTGGAAAAGAAAACGGGCTAAAATACAATAGAATAAATTCATGCTTAGGAAAGTGAAGGGAGGGTTACAGCTTCCTAACATACAAGCATACAATGGGGCATGTCAATTAAGATTTGTATGGAGGGGGGGCAGCAAGCAATGAAGAGAACCTGATAACTCCTGGACTCACTTGGAAATACTAAAACATGCATCATTAGTTTACAGGTTGCATCAGAAAGGAGGTCAGGTAACGATAAGGGGGGGGGGTGTCGTTCTGACATTTATTTGTTTGCTTTTATATACCGTCCCCTCAATAAATCAAGGCGGTTTACATAGAATGATTACATATTACACAGAACCATTAACTATTACATAAAACAGGCAGCACCTAGACAGGCATGGCAACACATGTGACATATGGCAGGGCTCGAGCCCCAATGTTCTGGCTCGCTGTCATTCTTGGGGAATTTATACTTTACCCCTAGGTTGCAGAACAAGGTATTCAGGGATGTGGAAAGACAAAAGGGTTAAATAATGTTCATGGGTTTTCAAGGATAAAAGAGGGATATGTGCATTCTTCTATCCAACTGCAGAATCTATGTTGTCTAGCCCCATCGCATTTTTAAGCATTTTTGCAGGCCAGGATTTATTTTGACACCCAAGATGGTTGGAGGAGAGAGCAAAAGCAAGAAAAGGCTTTTGTGCTCTGCTTTAAAAGCAAGAGAAGAGGAGGAAATATTCAGTAGACAAGTGGTATTGGTGGTGGAAAGAGAGGCAAGGGTCAGAAACAGTAGAAAACCTAGCAAAGTAAAGTATCAGGAACAGGAGTTGGGGCAGCCGATAACGCCAAGGGGCATACAAACATTTTTTTTGCAGAGGCACATAGGGCACATGTCAATATGGCATTAAGAGTGATGCATCATAGTTTTATTTGCATAGCTAAAGGATTCCAATTGGGAAGATGCAATACGGATGCATGTGAGAAATGTAAACAAGGTAAAGGAACATTGGTGCATATGTTCTTGCTGTGTCCTATGCTAAAAACTCGTTTTAGGAAGATATATGCCAAACAAAATTGAAGATAGACTAATCTAACACTTCCTAGGGATTGATGGGTGTTGCTGCATTAGTCCAGGGGAAGGGGAAGTGGATGCACAGCAATTTGTGAGGCTTGCAATATTGGCTGCCAAAAGGTGTATTGGCGAAATGGATTGAAGATGTTCCTCCAGCATATGGACTGCAGGACAACAGGATGATTTGAGTATTTACAGTTTGATAAAAAGTGAATCTAACCACAGGGACTAGTAGTTTATAATGGACTCAACTATGTTCAGAGATCTCAAACTCCAGTTCTGGAGGGCCACAAACCAGTCAGATTTTCAGGATATCCTTAATGAATGTGTGTGAGATAAATTTGAATACAATGGGGGCAATTACTTGCAAATATCTCATGCATATTCATTAGGGACCTCCTGAAAACCTGACTGGTTGGTGGCCCAGGACTGGAGTTGGAGACCTCTGCGGATAGTTCAACTATATTAATTGTTGAGGAGAAAAACACCTCAGAAGCTCTATCCCTTCAGTTGCTTCCAGAGATAATGAGCAATAAATCAATCACTGATCTTTAAAAAAAAAAAAAGACCACCATCAACCTTATATTTTTTATTCTTTTCTAATGAATAGAATTTTTAGATGACTTTTTTTATATAAAAGAATTGTTTGTGGTTCTCTGAATTTTCATCCAATGTTCAAATCAATCCAGCGACTGGACGGTGCTCTAAAACACTGCTTTAAAGCACTTTGTCTGCAAGCGCATCAACGCATCTTATATGGTTACTGAATGTCTCTCAGTCACAATCTTGTAAATAATGCACTTTCACAGCTTAAATGTAACTGCACACATGTACTTAACTTTACATCTCAAATTCAGCTGTGTGACCTTACATGTTCATTCGTCACCATTATTCATTATAAAGCTGGACAGACAGACAAATCTTCCACTTTGCCAGATGATCCTCATCAAAAAGCATCATGCAACTATATCCTAATTGATCAACAAGATAAGATGCATTATTGATACCCGAGTATGACACTGTATGATAAAACTCAAACTTTTGACGAGTTTAAAGCAGTAAAACCTCAGCTGAAGGTCTTTTTATTTTTAATTTTCCAATTTGAAACTACTTTAATCATAGCAGCAGAGAGCCAATTACTTCCCACTGAAATCAGTGGGAAAACTTCCCAATTTGAAAAACAGGGAAAAACAAGCTGACTTAGGGAAAAAATAAAATAAATCACCAAAAATAAAAAACGAGCAAGAGGGAAGGATGGGGCCTGGGCCCAACTAGGCTCCCGTGTTCCTCCTCTGGCCTACCAGCATTCATAACCTATAGAAAACAGTGTGGACACAGGACGGCATCCTGCTCTAGGAGACATGGGTTTACCTGTGCTCCAAGTCCTTAGGCCCCTCGTGACTCAATTCAAGGCCTCCTCACTGTAGAGTGGGCGAGGAGAATCAGGCCTATCTTTCACTGCTGCACCAGTCCAGTCCAGGCATCTTGCCACTTACTGGAGGCAGACAATTCTGGCTTGTCTTAGTGCTGTGCCAGAGGATATACCAAGTGATGACATCACTGAAAGTTGCTCAAGTCTGCCTCTACCTGCTGGATGGGGAGCATAACCCACTTGACCAGGTGGTCTAGTAGGGCTTGGATTACTATGTTATAGGGAAAGAGCCTTGAGGATTGTGTGAAATTCTGATCTCTGCATCTCAAAAAAGTATAGCAGACTTAGAAAACGTTACAGAGAAAGGCGACCAAAATGATAAATGGGATGGAACGACTCTCCTATCCGGAAAGGCTAAAGAGGTTATGGTTCTTCAGCTGGAGAAGAAAAGGATGAAAAAGCCGAGAGAGCTATAAAATCCTGGAGTGAGGTGGAAGAGGTAAATGCAAATATTGTTTACTCTTTCAAGAGAAAACAAAGACTAGGGGACAAGCTGTCAAGTTACAAAGTAGTACATGCGGGTCTTTGAAAGCTGTCCCACCTTCCACTGGAATGGTGGTCTTCTTGGTGACAGCCGCCTCTCAAATTGGCCTCCGAAAGCTCCCATTCTGCAACAATCTGCTTAACGGTCTTATAAACTAGGAAAAAATTCTTATGGGGTTCTGATCTCCTGGCGCACGAGATCCTCCAGAGCCAACTCTTCCGCTGGAGCCCTAGCCTTTATATTCAAGGCCTCTAGAGAGCAAGCAATAAGCGCAGGGAGTTCCTTCCTGCGAAACAATCTAATTACTGTGGGTTCATCGACAGTTAGATGATCCCCTGCTTCTGCCTCTGTCCCTCATGCCTCCACTGCCACCCCCTCCGAAGCCACGGACACAGGGGATTGAGACTGAGGAGTGTGCTCCCGCAAGAAGCGCACTCTTTGCTTGTGACAGACCTTCCTGCTCCCCTGGAGTCCCTGTGCCAGGGGGCCCAGCCCCATGAGGAGCTGCCTGTGGGTTCATCATGGTGCTCTGCTTCAAGCAATAGGAGCCCAAATTCTGGTGAAAAAGTGAGATCTGAGCCAGACAAGGGAGTTTTTGGGACCACTTTGCACTTCTCCCCCTTTTTTGGGTCCTTCAGCGGATGAAGACTGATCACCTTTTCTCTTTCCCGCTTCACCGCAGTCAGAGGAGGTGGGAACTCCCACCACCATGGGGAGCATGCAGAGAGAGGGAGGCCTAGAATATCAAGGCCTCTGTGAAATCCTCCAGCGCTGCCACCTGAGATGTGTGCAGGGCCTGCTCTGCCAGCCTGCTCTCCTCACAGCAGAGGCGGCAGAGACCAGCCAGGGACACTGAGCCCCTGCGCACGCCACGCACATGGGCTTGCTGGCAGACATCAGGAACAAGACGAAACCACTTTTGCTTTTCCTGTCTCTCTGCAAAAAGCCGTTGTACCCCTGAACGTGAAGCCGCAAGGTCCCCTGCACAGAGGCTCATACACATAGGCATGGGCTCCACACAATAAAGGGAGAGACTCAGGGCCCCTGAGTGTTCACCTCATTGCTCCCGAGGCAGTCACCGATCCAGGACCGTTTGCGGCACTTGGGGATAAAACTGAGCCCACTGTTTTTCAAGAATCCAATCAGGCCCTCAAGTCTTTTCTTATTTTTTTTCTCTCAGGAGGCAAAGTCACTTAATGCTCTCAGAACATTTTCTTCCTCCCCCTCCCCCCTCAATTGAGACAGGCAAAAAATAAAAACACACGGTCACAGCCCCTCTGTACTTTGCTAAAACTACCTTACCGCTCCGGATCCACCCAACCTGGGACTCTGCCACTGCCAGCTGTGGGGACCCTCCAGATAGCACCGATGCACAGCAGTGTCCCTCACCTGCTGGAGGCTGATCAAATACTGACTAGTCTGGTGATGCACAGCATCCTTAACAGGTGACATCAGCAAGCTTGTATTGCTCAGTTTTCACCTGCTGGGGGGGGGGGGGGGAGGGCACAACCCATGCGTATGGCCTGGACTGAAGGGATGAGATGGAAATTATAGTTTAATCACATTTCAATTCCTATATCATAAACAAAATTGTTCTAAGAAGCATATACAAAAAACTGGTAGTAGCCAATAAGGAATCCTTTCCAATCCTTTCCTTTTGCTTGTCAAAGGTTTTAAGAGCACAGAGAACAGTGAAGATGTTGGCTCACATGGTTAAAGAAAAGGAAGCTGACCTTAAAACGTTTTGCCAAGATAAGGCAGATAAGCTGCAGTACTCTCCCCCAGAGACAGCTGATGCTATTCAAGAGATTTTTGAAGCACTGTACTCAGAGGTCAAGGAGGAGCATGGTGTTGATATTTAATCTTTTCTTGATAGAGTGTAAATGGCCCAGATTAAACAGTGGAGGAGTAATCTAATGATTAGAACAATGGGCTAATTTAACCCTCCATTGCCTCAGGTATAAACCAGATTATAAACCCTTAGGGAGACAGAGAAATGCCTACTGCACCTTGCCTTGAACCGTTACTGAAAAGGTGCGGCTAAATACAAATAAAACTAAAACAGCAGCCAATGCTGTTACATAATGAAATTACAGCAACATATTTGAGAACAAGCTGCAACAGGATTTTTAAAAAGACCTTTAGTATATAAAGCATTTCAATGTACTATGGTTTAAGGCAGGAACTAAGTAACATCTGCTTCAAGGGGCATCAGTGAAAGCAGGACCCGAACAGAATACACAACACGAGAAACCACTAAACAGAACAGTGCTATTGAGTGGTCCTATAAAAAAAACAGCTATCACTCTGTGTGGACATGATGCTTCTTTTTCCTCAACTACCCCAGATCAGCTGTATCAAACATCTTAAAGCAATCACAGTAAGGACAGTTGGAAGCCTGTTTTTACATAAGATGTCTAACTAGGAAATGGGATGTCTAGATCAGGACATGCACAAATCCCCAAGTATTTTATTTAAAAAAAAAAAAGAGCATTTTGTAAAGTATGTTAAAAGGACACCAGGAAATACATGCATAACCTGAAACACACCCAGAGAGAAAAGTCATTTTACAAAAGGAACATATTCAAAGAAAGAGTGGCATCACTCGGGATTCTGAACATGCACACATATAAGTGACAAGTTTACAACCTAAGCGCTGGATGTTACGAAATTCAGGAGTCAATTAAGGAGGCAAGTGAAAGAACCTTTTTTGGAGGTGATTTTTTAAAACTTTTTATTAACCAGAACAGCAAAACAATAGCTATGTAGTGTACAATACACCTCTCAAATCCCATTCACCCAGTATCTACCACAGTACTGTACAAACAATGGCATCTCTATAATTTCATTAATGGTTTACATTTTTATGGTCCCCCCCCCCTTGCCCTAATTCTCGCACATTACCACAGAACCAGCGTGGTTACCCTTACACTGGCTCCACACATTTAAACATTCACAGAACCATTCCCATTCAGACCCTGAACCTCCCCACCCAGGCCTACCCAAAGCTGAGAAAACACACCCATAGTCAACCCCTCTCCTTTACTGCCTAGTCATGCCCTATTTAAAAGCAGACTACGTGCTCTTTGAAGTAGCAGATTCCAGAAAGGTTCCCAAATCTTTTGAAAAGCCACCCAATATTCAGGTCTAGCTTATTGTGGATAGAGAAAATAAGGGTGGAAAAGGTGTTACGCAGTGGAGAAATTCATTGTTTACCTGACAGCCTCTAGGCTTCACCAGTTAATCAAGATGCATTTCCGTGCCAGCAGTAGGATCTTGCGCAAAAAATATTTACATCCTTCAGTTAATGCAGGTGTCTGTTCACAATTTCCAATACATGTAGTCTCACCCCACCCAAAGAATATGCCACTTGCTCCCAATACACAGAAATAACAGGGAAACTCCAATATATGTGACCCAAAGTGGTCCAATCTTCTCTACACCTAACACAGTAATTCTCCCCTGTAACCGCCCTTTTTGGTAAAATGAAAGCACGAAGCAAAAATTTATACTACTAGTCTTGCAAGATCATACTATTTGTCAAATTTGGGAAATCACCCAGGTTTGCCAGGATATGATAAACAGAGATCTGCACTCCCAGATTCCAGACTCCGCTCTCTATTGCTGCTTCAAAATCAGATGGCTACACTTTTGACAGTATTATTTAGACAGTAATGATTGGTATACATAAGTTCAGGCGCAGTATTATCTTAGGACCTTTGCAATGGTTGATCTTAGAGATGAGTTCTGAAAGCTTGGAGGAATTGCAGAGACTGGACAGTGAGGGAATGACGAGTCTCCAGGATTTTATCCTTCACCTGACCTACCTCATTTAGTAGATCAGCAAGGTTTCATAATCCCTGCGGAGTCCACAATAAAAAGGCAGCTATATCCAATATTCTTGCTTTAAAAAAAAAAATCACCATTTCCTCAATTATAACAAAGATATAGCATCGGAAGGGGACTACTTTGAAGAAGACAGAGTGCAGTAACTGTCGGTTTATATACTTTGTGTGTTATTGTACAAGTCTCAATACTTTTTGATCGAACCTCGTATCAAGTAAAGACAAACATACATGACAAACAAAAGGTTTCTACTACAATATGAAAAGTGGACCATATGTAAAAGCAGACTCAAACAAAGCAAGAGTTTAGTCTGATACTGAACATGGCCAGAGAGGGAACATCATTGACTCGAATCTATTCCATGCAGACGGATTACTGTACATGACACAGCAAGGTGGAGAGCGCAGAGCTGAGAGTTAACAATGGAAGACAAGTGCTCAGATAAAGAAGTGTTGCCCGATGAATGGAGTTTGTGGGAAAGGCATCAGGAGAGAGAAAGTGTAGTTACTCACCTATAACAAGTGTTCTCCAGGGACAGCAGGAATCATTCCTCACATATGGGTGATGTCGGCACTGACTGAGCCCCTGCGGAGCATTTCCCCATCTTTCAAAGAAAGCCTTTGGGAATGCTACCATGGTCCCTTTCCCACCCAAAAAGTGCCATCTTAGTCAGGTGCCATAGCTATAGCCCCTTCAAAAAGATGGCAAAAATATACAGCAACTCCAAGGGGAGGAGGGAGGGTAGTGAGGACCGATTCCTGCTGTCCCTGGAGAACACCTGTTATAGGTGAGTAACTACGCTTTCTCCAGGAACAAGCAGGAATTCAGTCCTCACATATGGGACTCACTAGCTACAGGCTACCGAGGACCTGTAGGAAAAAAAACACGGCATCGCCGTGAGCAGTTGCCAGTGAAAGACGAAGGCAGCCTGAGGTCCCTGGGTCCATGGATGGCCATGCTCCTGGTAGCTGGGTCCAATGTTCCCTCTAATTTTCTGTAGGCTGTGTGCGCATAAAATATCAGCTGTGCGACTTTTGAAGGAAGGTTAAATTTTTGTGCGCCACATAACGACACTCAGAGTTATATACTTTCAAATTTGACTACACATCAGAATACAGTATGTACACCACATTGATTGCACTAGAAAATATTGTAGAACTTGTGAAAACCATAAATACACAACAACTTTTAAATTTTAAGACGTCTGTGTTGTTTTCTATCAGAATCAGAACCGTAATTTTTGTGCGCTGTTATAAAGTATGTGCGCTCGCTCGATGAGGTGTGTGCACGCGCACAGCTTAGAGGGAACAGTGGCTGGGTCGGGGGGCAGGAGCTGCTTAAACCCCAAAAAGATTACGGAGTACAGACTGGTTGAAGGCGGCGTCCAGATGGGACTCCCTCTCCAGGCAGTAATGCACCGTGAAGGTATGAGTGGAAGACCAGGTGGCGGCCCGGCAGATGTCTGCCAGTGGCATCATGCGCAGGCTAGTGACAGACGCAGCCATCACTCTGGCATTGTGAGCTGTGACTCGGCATTCTAGAGGAAACCTGGCCTGGACAAAGGCGATGCAGTCCGCCACCCAGCCCCAAGCGGCTGGGGTCGAAAGAAACAAAGAACTGCCCGGATTTGCAGTGGTCCAGAGTCTGCAGCAGGTAGAAAGAGAAAGAGCCCTCTTACAATCCAGGGTGTGGAGGATTGCCGACGCCCGGTCAGCGTGGGGCTTCGGGAAGAAAGAGGGCAGCAATATCTCTCGAGATGAAAATCCGAGACAACCTTCGGAAGGAACTTGGGGTGAGTGTAGGACCACCCAGTTCCTATAGAACCTCATGTACAGTGCCTTGGCCATCAGCGCCTGGAGCTCACTGACTCTCCAGGCGGAGGTGAGAGCCACCTTCCACGACGGGTGCTGCAGCGGGCAGGTAGCCATGGGCTCAAAGGGCAGCTTGGTCAGCTGCATGAGAATGACATTAAAGTCCCATTCCACTGGAGGAGGGCAGGTAGAGGGCTTGGAAAGAAGCAGGCCTCGCATGAAATGAGAGACAAGCAGTAGCCCCGAAAGAGGTCTGCCCTCGATGGGGTGGTGGTTCATTGAGATGGCACTCAGGGGAACCCTGGCCGAGAGACCTCAGCCCAGACTGCGAGAGGTGAAGCAGGTACTGCAAGACCAAAGTGGTAGGGCATGGAAACGGGTCTGCTCGGAGTCCAAGCACCACATTGAGAACTGACGCCACTTGAAGGCATAAGTCCGTCTGGTTGAGTCCTTCCGTGAGGCCAAAAGAATGTCCTCAATCTCCACAGGGAGATAGCTTGGTGGCTGAGCGAGTCGCTCTAGCCTGTGAGGGACAGGGACCTCAGATTGGGATGAAGCAGCAGACCCTCCTCGTACATCAGCAGCTCCGGTGAGAACCAGAGCAGAACCGGGGCTCCACTGAAAGACAGAGCAGCAGGGGAAACCAAGGCTGCCTGGGCCACCTCGGGGCTATGAAAATCATCAAGACCCTGTCCCGCTGGACCTTGAGAAGGATCCGGGCGATGAGGGGCATGAGGGGTGGAGGCATATAGTAACCCCATGTCCCATGAGATGAGGAAGGCATCGGGGGCCACCCTGCCTGTGTGCAGGGGGAGACCACAGAACTGAGGAAACTGCGAGTTCACCGGGCTGGCACAGAGTTACAGGTCTGGAGTCCCCCAATGCTGGAAGAGGCACTGCACCATTCGGAGACACAGGCACCACTTGTGCACCTGGAGGACCCTGCTGAGTCAGTCCACCAATGCACTGTCCTAACCCGGGAGGTAAGTGGCCCGGACAGTCATTCCCTGGCTCACCGCATAGGAGCACAGGGCTGTCGCCTCCAAACAGAGGCTGTAATAGTCTGTGCCCCCGTTTTTTCACACAGAACATTGTGACCTAGTTGTGCTGCAAGTAGTCCCTGAAAACCCGGAGCATGAGGCGAACTGCTTGGAGTTCCAGCAGGTTGATCTGCTGTCGGGACTCCTCAAGGGAGCAGGATCCCCAAGTGCGCATTCCCTCACAGTGGGCTCCGGAGCCTGCCAGGGAGGCATCTGTGATCAGGACCACCTGAAGTGCCGGGGCTTGGAAGGGCATACTGCGAAGCAGGTTCCAAAACTCCTGCCACCAAGCCAGAGACTCCGCCACGCTTGGGAAGATCGAGACAGGGTCTCGGAGGCGGCTGGCCAACTGCACCCATTGCGCTCTGAGGCACCACTGCGTCACCCATATATTGAGATGGGCGTTGGGCACGACATGGACCATGGAGGCCATGTGGCCGAGAAGGCAAAGCATCATCCGGGCCAGTACGGCACCACACCTCGGACGCCAGGGACATGAGGCGGTCCACTCTGTACCAGAGGAAGAAAAGTCATGGCCCAAAGGCTGTCCAAGCGAGCCCCGATGAACTCCAGGGACTGAACTGGAGTGAGATGGGACTTTGGGTAATTTATGATGAACCCCAGATGCTCCAGGAGGCAAATGGTGCGGTCCGTGGCCTGTCTGGCTTTGGAGGCCGTACCCCCTGTTACGAGTCAGTCGTCTAGATATGGATAGACGAAGATGCCTTGCAGCCGCAGATGGGCCACAGCCATGGCCAGGCACTTCGTGAAGACCAGCGGGGCAGACGGGAGGCCGAAGGGAAGTACCCTGTACTGGTAATGGTTTCCCTGAACCATAAAGCGGAGGTACTGTCTGTGCTTGGGATGGACGAGGATGTGAGCGTAAGCATCCTTTAAGTCCAAGGAGCATAGCCAATCACCCTGCTGGAGGTAGGGCAGTAACATTCCAAGGGAGAGCATCTTAAACTTCTCCCACACCAGGAACTTGTTGAGATCCCGCAGGTCGAGGATAGGCCAAAGGCCCCCTATCCGCTTCAGGACAAGGAAGTATTGAGAGGAAAAACTTCATCCTCGGAGGTGGTTCTACCGCACCGTCCTCAAGGGGGCCTGCGAGCTCCCGAATCAAGAGGGCCTGGTGTTGGGGAAGCCAATGTGGTTCCCCAGGAAAGTACAGAGAAGCCTGGTCCAGATGGAGGTGATAGCCCTCCCGAACAATCTGGAGAACCCAGGCATCGATGGAGATGGACTCCCACCAGTGGGAGAAATGGACTAGACACCCCCCAACGGATAGCCACCCTGCCAGAGGACGAAAGGCTATGCTGATGGCGTCAAAACCCTGAGGCTGGTTGAGCCGGAGCTGGAGGTTGGGTCTTGGGGCCCGTTGGCCTGCGAGGGCCGTGGACTTGCCCTGGCCGTCCTGAACGGGTGTCGACAAAGGCGGATAGGCTGGGTAGCCCCTGTACAGGAGCCCCTTTCATTGGAAGAAAGGCTTCTTGTTCTGCTGCTTCTTCCTGGGAAGGGAGGAATTCTTCTGGGATAAGCGAGTACGAGTTACGTACTCAGTCTTGATCTCTGTGGCCTTGTCCTCCATGGCTTGCCAAATAGCTGCTCCCCGAGGCAAGGGATGTCCAGCAGCTTCTCCTGGACCCACTGTTCCAGGTCAGAGGACTGGAGCCAAGCCTGCCGGTGGGCTCCGATGCCAGCTGCCACCACCCGGGCAGAAGACTCTAAGCCATCGTACGCTGCTCATGAGAGGTATTTCAAGCATTCCCCAATGGACTTTGAGAGGGTCTGAAAATGCCAGCGATGGTCTCCGTCAAGGCCTGCCGCGAAGCCTCTGAGCTCCCTAGCGAGATCACAGAGGAACATCCCAATGTATAATTGGTAAACTTGGAAGCGGCATGACAGCATGGAACCCTGGCAAGCCTTGCAACCAATGGTACAAGACTCTCTGCCCGACGAGACTGATGAATGAGTCTTCGGGCTCTTAGCTTCCGCATGGCCAATTCGACCACCATCGAGCTGTGGGGAAGCTGGGCTTTCCAAAACCCCGAACCTCGCTGGACCTTATATATAGCGTCCAGGCGCTTGTTCACAATTGGGACAGAGGCCAGGGTCTCCCACATGCGGCATAGGAGGCAGTTCAGAATGGGAGGAACCGGCACCAAGAGTGCCTCCCTCAGAGGAGCTTCATGTTACAGAATATCAAGCTCCTCAGTGCAGGACTCCTCTTCTGACTCAGTGGCGAGCGCTAGGGCCCGCGACATGTCCCAGACGAACTCCAGGAAGGAGGTGTCCTTGGGAGGTGACCACCACCTCTGGGTCGGCCTCAGTGGGACCGAGTCGCTGGGAAGGTCTCTCTGTCGGACTTCTAGTCTAAGTAGTCCGTGGAGGACCCACGCCAGATCTCCAGAGCCAAAGCACTCGCCCGCAAAGACCTTGCGTCCGAGGAACAGGACGGAGATCGAGACCCACGCCGAGGATCCTCACGAGGCTTCTGGCTCTCGGTAGTCACAAGGGCGGCCCAGGAAGTCCTCAAGGTCGAGGTCCCTGCTGTCTCAAGGCGCTTACCGGCGGGGCCAGGCATCAGCGCCTGCTGGGCAGCGAGGAACACAGAAACGCTGCATTCCAAGGCCAGCATTCGGGACATCTGACCCGGTCGCTCCCACACCAGGATGACCGGGTTGGGTGTCAAGGAGGAGAGGGGGTCTTTGCCAGGATGACCCTCGGAGACCAGGTGCCTTCGCCAGAGGCCTCCCTATCAGTTTGAGGTACCTTACTGGGCCCTCTCCAACTCCAGAAACTGCCGAGAGGGGCTGAGAGACTGGGTGCATGACCTCTCATGCTTGTTTGGTGCCCCCGACAGAGTCCTCGAGGCCTTCTTCTACTTCCGCTTGTGTTCAGGAGACTCCTGGTCAGAATACCACTGGGCCTGGGGAGGAGCCTTGGGAGACTCTGGAGCCAAAGAGCAGGAAGCTACCGGGGATACCAGACTTGCCATACGGAAGAGATCATCCAGCTGTTGCTTACAACTCTGGATGGCCTTGGAGGACATCTTCTTACAGAGGGAGAATAGCTGCAGGTCATAGTCAGCTCCTAGACACCCGAGACAACAGTCATGGGTGTCCGTGAGCGACATGTTTTTAGAGTATCACATGTCTTAAAACCAGAGGCCATTGGGACAAAAGGACCCCTGCGAGGTCAAAGATCCAACATGGCCAGTGGTTAAAAGTGTGCGAAGCACAGTAAAAACAAAAATAGGCAAAGAAAAAAACCCTGAGACCAGGGCCGAAGCAGATGCGCTTGGGAGGTGGGAAGAGAACCAGCGAGGGCCAGTAGAGCAAAAACTGGTTGGAAACAGAGAAAAACTTTTTCCGAGGACGAGACATGTCCAAAGGGCTCTGCGGAAAAAGGGAGACTGAGTAAGATGGCACCTTTGGGCAGGAAGCAGACAACGCATGCATAGTGGCATTCCCAAAAGCTGTCTTTGAAAGCTGGGGAAATGCTCCGCCTAGGCTCCGTCAGTGCCAACATCACCGATATGTGAGGACTGACTTTCTGCTTGTTCCTGGAGAAGTAAGGAGGAGTTACAGAGTGAAGCATTTGTAGGTGAGCAATAGAAGTTTGAACTATATGCAGAAGTGGATGATGGAAGGATAGTGTTATGACTCGATGAGAGGCGTTACATGGTTGTAGCAATGTTCAAGGAAGAGATGTCGTGCAGGTACATTTTGAATGGATTGAATAAATAGTCCTTTTACTATAGGCCAATTTAACATAAGGAAACCTCCCTTCCTCCAGACTCCCGAAACAAGATCAGACGTCACACCCTCCTCTTCACCCCTTCAACAAGACTCTGGACTCATTATCTCTCACCCTCCAATCTCCAAAAAGGCAAAATTTTACACCTAGTCCCAGGCTCTCATCCAGTTCCTAGGAGATACTAGGGATATGCATTTGTTTGAAATTAAATGGGATATTTTCCATTTAGTTTCAAATCATTTTCAAATGAAAAATGATAGAGAAGCAACAAAATTTCATCGCTTCCAGGTTTTCGTCAACAGTCAGAACTACTGGCAAACTGCATGCCTCATTGAGCAATAGTACCAAAGGACGATCATGCCAAACAAATCTGACTGAGTTCTTTGACTGGTTGATCAGAGAACTAGATCAAGGGCATACGAGGGATGTGATCTACCTAGATTTCAGCAAAGCCTTTGATACTGTTCCTCATAGGAGGCTTATCGATAAACTGACTAGCCTGGGGATGGGTCCCAAGGTGGTGAAATGGATCAGAAATTGGTTGGTTGATTGACAGACGACAGAAGGTGATGGTAAACAAAACTCACTCGGATGAAAGGAAGGTGATTAGTGGTGCGCCCTAGGGATCGGTCCTGGGGCTGGTACTGTTCAATGTATTGGTGAATGACATTGCTGAAGGACTGAATGGAAAAGTCTTCTTTTTGCAGATGACAAGAAAATTTGTAACAGAGTGGACTCCCTTGAAGAAAGATCTGCAAAAGGAAGAATGGTCTAATGCTTGGCAGTTAAGATTTAATGTGAAGTGCAGGGTCATGCACTTGGGATGCAGAAATCCAAGGGACTTATACAAGGAGGCAATAAGTCGTTGTGCACGGCCAAGGAGGAGTGCCTCAGAGTGATTGTTTCTGGAGGATCTCGAAGTGGTGAAACAGTGACAAGGCAGTGGCCAAAGCCAGAAGGATGCTGGGTTGCATACAGAGAGGAATCATCAGCAGAAAGGAAGAGGTACTAATGCCACTGTACAAGTTGCTGGTGAGGCCTCACTTGGAATATTGTGTTCAGTTTTGGCGACCATATCTCACAAAGAATATAAAAAGACTGGAAACTGTTCAGAGGAAGATGACCAAAATGATTGAGAGCCTGTGCCAGAAGTTGTATGAAAAGAGACTCCAAGACTTAAATATCCATATTCTGGAAGAGGGGAGGGACAGCGGAGATATGATGCAGACCTTTAACACTAGAAGCCCCAAAGTGTGTCAACTGACGCAAATGCATCTTTGACGTTGTATACCAGCGCCACTGCTAGAACCATGTCAGTCATGTTCCATGACTTTGTTAGCAAGGTCAAGATGTTCAAATATGTGCATCGAAAATTAATGACAGATGCACCACCTAGCGGGAAAATGAATTTATACTGTCACAAGCACAACGCCAAAACCACTAGTCTCTAGTTGTTGAGGGCGTGGTGGTTGATGTATCCTTCCTCTATCAGCTATATTTATGCTTCAAGTAAAAGGATTGTAGTTGAGGCAAACCGAGGGTAAGGCTTATGACAGAAAAAGTTTATTTTAACCACAAGAGAACAGATCAGGTTCAAGGTTCCATTAACAGGATAAATTATAGGCTTTTGCTTAAGGTTCAGCAAACTGGTGGCAAAAAACAAACAGAACTCAACAATGGCTTTTCAAAGTCCTCTTAAAATGTAGAAGCTTAGCCTTTTCACAAGATAACAGTGTGCCACTTTTCTTATAGTCCTTTGTTAATCATAGCACAAAGAAAACAAGGTTAAGTCTCCTATGGCAGCTTATTTTCACTCAGTCTCAATTCTCTGGGCTGCACTTCCAGGTGAATATGAAATAAGCATTCAAAATGTCCTCAAAACTCTTAGCAGGCTTTTCATATAAAACAGGAGCAAAGCACAAACTCTTAAAGCAGCCAATTAGAACTCTGCAACAACAAGAAAGCTAACACAGCTGATAATCAGGCATGAAACACAGCTTCCTTTACAAGCTTATGTGGCAGTAAATTCCCTTTCCAAAAACACACAGGAATTTACCTTTTTACTGCTTACGCTTTAAGATTACCTTTGCAAGAGGAACAATTCTTTCAAGGCTGGCTCTTCAACACTTCAATTCTAAAGCTTGACATAAAGAACAATCCATACACATCTTCTTCCCTCACCTCTGACTCTGGTTCTCCCAATTGCATGGGCTCTGACTCACTCACTTGATCAGACTGCTCAGCTGACAATTTCTCTGGTGGTCTGAAAGCTTCTCCAATTCCTGGCTTCCACCCCCGTTGCCAACCTGATTCAGGGAAAACAGCTCTCACAAGCTCTGGGTAGCTCAGCCCTTCTACAGGAGTTAGCACCTGCTCTGGCTTCTCCAGCATTCCATCCTCCTTGCTGCTCTGGACTCTGTTCCTCTCCCCATCTGCTGCTCCTTCTCTGGCTTCCATAATCTAACCAGGGTTTATACTCACTGGGATCCAACCCCACCTCTTTCTCTTCTAGGTGTTTGTAATCTCCCTGCCTTCTGAACTTAGAATAATCAGTGCACTTGTTAGAGTAAGGGCTTTGGTCCTCGTGCTTGCAATCTCCCCCTCTTACTCTATCAAGCATTTCCTGAAACCTATTCCAGCTGGGGGTTTTCTGCTCTTGAAACATGGCTCTGGCCTTCTGACCCTGCACACCTAACAAAGGCCCCTTGATTAAGGTGAATTCTTTATGCTTTTCACCTCCCCCATGCTCTGGATGGCTGACCTTGCCACAATGCCTAGAAGCCCCCAAAGTGCGTAAATTGACGCACTCAATTGTTTTGGATGCATCAATTGATGTACTCTGGGGCTTCTAGGTATAAATTCATGTTCCCACTAAGTGGCACATCTCAATCACTGTTTACAGTTTTACTCCGACATTACAAACAACGCACGATGACATGTAATGACGTCACATACTGCACATATTTAACAAATAAGTAACTTCACATTAATTCACATCTGCATTTCATGCTAAACGCAGTCGTCGTGATAATGCGTCAATTGACGCACTTTGGGGTTTCTAGGTAAAATTCCTTTTGGGGCTTCTAGTGTTAAATACTTAAGGAGTATTAATGAACAAACAAAACTTTTTCAAAGATGGGGAAGTTGTAATACTAGAGGGCATAACATGAAACAGCAAGAGGGTAAACTGACCTGCATGGAATGGCAGACGCACCTACTCTTGCCACCTTGCTGGGCAAACTAGATGGACCATGCTGGTCTTTATCTGCTGTCATATACTACGTTGATATGTTAGTACATGCTATTCATGCACACGTAAATAGGATGCAACACTGCTAAACAGGGTACACCACAGATGAAAACCCAGAAGGGGAGAAAAAAAAAAAGAGAAACAGAAAAAGGCAAAGCAATTTTTCTGCCTGCACACCCTTAACAAATCTGTAAATCCTTATGAGCAGGAAGTAACCAGTTAGTTATTCTCTTGCTAAAGATGATCTGGAGCACCTTTTAGGCAATAAGCAAGCTCTAAGGGTGTGGAGTTTCACAGGCTTGAAAGCTCATTTGAAGATTGGGATCCTCTAACCTTTCATTCCCAAGGCCAATCTGTTGGTTGCGGAACTGGGAAGTGGCTTTGGGGTAAGAGAGGTCCGATTTACATTTGAATCGAGAGGGGAATCCAGTGGCTTTCTTTAATGTGAGCTACTGGCAAGAACATTAACTACATCTCAAGTATAGTCAAGCTTTCTGCTTTAAATGGTCAATATTGGCCCGTTTCGGGGATAAACATTTTTGCTTTGACAAAATTTCATTACATTTTAGCTCATTTTATTTAGTGTGCACTAATAAGAAATAATGCATGATAAAATGAACAGTACACAGTAAATGAAACCCACTAAAACAAGAAAAACAATTTTCTCCTGCATATTCCTATCGCTCAGGTATTAAAATCAAAATATATCCATTGTTTCTTTGGGGTTTTCTCATTTGTATGCACATTAGCAGGTGTTCCTAACTCAATCATTGGGACACATCTAGCCAGTCAGGTTTTCAGGATAACCACAATGAATATGCATGAGAGAGATTTGCATACAATGGATATTCATTATGGTTATCCTGAAAACCTGATTGGCTATGTTTGTCCCAAGAAAAGAGTTGAGAATCCCTGCACTAGATCACATGCACACCGTGTATATTAATATGGTTCAAAATTGGTCATTAGTTAAATGCCAGTATTAATTTGCATGTAGGGGTAATTTTATAAAGGTTTTCCCACTGTCCTCCTCTTCTGGAATTGTGCAGCCATCTATATGCATAATGTACGCGAGCCAACAAGATGATGCATATTCATATGCACACCAATTTAGGCATTCCTGGGGGCATAGTTTAGGAGGAGCGAGTCAGAGTTGCTATGTATTTTATAAAATATGCAGATACATAGGTACGTGTATTGTACACAAACACTTTTACGCCAACTTTGGAGCATGTGTAAAAACGAGTGTCAGCATGTGTACACTAGACTCCCAGAACCAACTCCAATATTTTCTAAAGAACATAGATGCTTATGTTTTTTGGTTGGTTTGTTTTTTAATTAAAGCAAAAGGCACATTTTTTAACTCTGAATAGGCATCTTGCAATAAAAAACATTTAATGCCCACTTTTAGGCAGGGGCAGCCCAAGGGGGGTGCGGGGACATGTGCGGAGACTCGGTGTGGGGCCTCATTTGCATAAGGGACATCATTTGCATAAATATTTGCATAATGTTACCATACACTAACTTTTAGTAAACATACCTCTTAATGAAGTGTATGGATAAAGAAAGACTAAATTACTACTATAATCCAGTGCCAACCGCCAGGCACATTAGGAACTACCATAAACACTGCCCATTTAGAACCCATAGCAAACCCGCTGTATCCTAACAGCACTAACAGGACTCACAAAGCACCATACTCTATCTATCAAAAGGCAACACTGCAAATATTAAACCAATACATTTCAGAGAACAACAATACATGACTGGGGAAAGAGAACAAGTGGCAATGTCAAATAGGAATTACATAGACAGAATACCTCAGCTCACTTACACATGCAGAACATAGACCATCACCAAACAAGGAATCACAATTTAGAAACAGGAAAATAATAATTAAACTGGGAACCCCAAAAGCCAAACTTGGAACATACACCACCACTATAGAAATAAAACTATCAATTAAAATTTCCTCTTGTACTAAACAAAGTGCAGACGTTAATGATGCACATTTGCCAGAGCCGACATATTCCAGTTAATAAATTCAAAATAGAGATTTTTCTACCTTTTGTGCATTTTTTTTTCAGTTGCAAATTCTCCAGCCACTTTCTTCTGGTTTCTTCATGTCTTCTGCTAACTTTGCATCGTCTGCTGTCCATTTGTCCTTTCTTCTCTCTTCTAGTTTTTTTCCATTCTCTCTCTACATCTGCTTTAACATACTAATCTTTCTCCTTTTGCTCTTTCCTAATTCCTATTTTATCCACTCAAATTTTACCCCTCCATCCTCAATCCCCACTTACTCTCCCAATATCCAGCCAATTGTAGATTTGTCTTCCCTCCCACACAAAATATTTTTCCCCTCTCCATTTCACTCTCCCAGCTCCATCCCATTCTAATCCTCTCCCAACATCAGCTGCCTTCTAGTTCCTGCCCCACCCAGCATCTGCTCCCTTCTAGTCCCTCCATCAGCTCATTTCCAATCCCAGCCCCCCCATCAGCCCATTTCTAGTCCTTTCCTAGCCCCACCATCAGCCCATGTCAAATCCTAGCTCCCCTCCACTCAGTCCATTTCCAATCCAAGCCCCCCATGAGCCTACTTCCAGTCCTAGCCCCTCCATGAGTCCATTTCAATCCAAGCGCCCACCACAGCCCATTTCCAATCTTAGCATCCCCAAAAGCTCATTTCCAGTCCTATCCTAGCCCCTCCATCAGTCCATTTCCAGTCCTAGCTCCCTCCCCTCAAAGAACATTTCCATTCCAAGCCCCCCATCAGCTATTTGCAGTTCAAGCCCCCCTTCCACTCAGACCATTTCCATTCCAAGCCCCCGTCCTCATCAGCTATTTCCAGTCCTAGCCCCCCTCATAGCCCATTACCAGTCCTAAGCCCCCCATCAGCCCACTTCCAGCCCTAAGCCCCCCATCAGCCCACTTCCAGTCTTAGCACCCCCCCATAGCCCATTGCCTATTACCAGTCCTAACCCCCTCCCCTCCTGTTTCCCATCAGCCCCGGCAGGCTTAACAGAGCCACGAGAAAGGGAAACTCTCCCTTCGCGGCTCTGAAAGCCCACGCTGAGGGAGCTGATGCTGCAGGGAGGGCTCTGCCGGGCAGGGGGGGAGGCCCCACGGGACATTTGATTCTGCCGCTGCCACAGCGGCAGCAGCCAGATTTTTTTTTTTTTTTTTTTTTAACCTGGACTGATGCAGAATGTTGTTTGCACGGGCCCTGTGCAAACGTTCTTGCTCAATGGACGGGCTGGCCCTGCTTTTAAAGGCCTGATAACACCCATTTGTACATGGACCCAAAACAGGATAAAAGTCCAGGTTCTCAACTGTATCCTAGTTCTGCCTATAGTATTCCTTCTCCTCACATCCTTCTTTCACATTGAAACATAGAAATACGACGACAGAAAAAGACCACATGGCCTATCTAGTCTGTTCTTCCATATCAACCAACTACAACAGTCCCCTTTTTTCCTTTTGAGATCCTCTCTGTTTGTCCCATCACCATTATAAAGGCCTCGACAAACAAGAGAATCCCAAAAGAACAGTTCATTTATCATTCTGAAATCTTAGTACTGGGTGCTTAGTGTTTCCAATTAATGCAAATCACTTCAAAGCAGATGTCAAAGGAGTTAGACTAACATACAAGAGCTTTCAGGACTGCTAGTATTTTCCAAAATTCATCTGCCTTAAAAGTCAGACTACAGTAATAAGTCTGCAATTACATTTGATTACATGTTGCACTAGTTCTCAAACTTTCATGTCTACTCTATCCCTTCAAGGCTTTGCGATGTCCTGTGTATACCAGGTTCATGCAAATTCTAAGTTTACAGCAAAACTAATAAAAGCCTGTCAAAAAGAACAGTATCCATTCCCTCCACTCCCCATGAAAAACAGTATTAAACCCCTTTCTCTGAACAACTTCCCAATAGCACAGGTCCCCCATGCCTCCCCAAACTGCTCCTGACCACCTCTTACCCCAGGGCAAGGTAAGGTCAGAGATAGAAGCAATGACCAGTCACTTGCCTCACCAGCTTAGATACTAAAGACAGCATCTTCTCAGCCACAACTCTGCTCTATCCCAACAGCTGCTATACACATACATGGGAGGTAAGCACCACACACTAAATGCCAACAGCAGGTGTTAACATGCAATTAGTGCACATGTGGAGTGCCGCCCAGGAAACAGTAAATGTATACAACAAGCACAAACCATTTGAAATTGCTTTTCATATCTACGGGACACTATGAAGGTGATTTTAGAAACCTTACATGCCAGTTCACACATAAAAAGTGCAGATTTACGTGTGCGAAATGGCATACACATGTATGTAGCAATTTTAGAATAAGCACTACTTGCACACTTGCATATAGGAACGTGCCGAATTCTTTGCATAGAGAAAGGAGGGAAAGTCTGAGCAATCCTTCAAAGATCTTATGAATTCCATATTTTAGAACAATATCAATACACTTTTTGTTACCTATTCGCATTTTACACCTGCTCAAACTCTAACTCATCTTGAACTTGGAGGAGTCTATGATTTGTTCATCTCCAAGCAGGGCCGGCGCTACATTAGACAAACCAGGCAGTCGCCTAGAGCACAAGTGGTTACCGCCTCTTTCTGGAACTTGCAGCGGCAGCAGTGCTTCTAAAACAGCACCGCAGTGCTTATCAGAGGTGACAGCGTTGCAATGCAGTTTTTGAGCACTGCTGCTGCTGCACGTCCCAAAGAGGAGCAGCAGTGGTGGGAATGGGATCGGGCAGGAGCAAGGAGGCACTAGGAATGAGGTTTGCCTTAAGCGCCTCGTATCCTGGCACCAGCCCTGCGCCCAAGTCACAAACACACCCACCATAAAAGATCAGCTTTCTGAGGAAGGCTCGCTTCTTCACGGCTACCGTACATGTCCATTTATAAAATCTGCTACATACACATAAGTGTAGTGTACACGTACGTCGCTGCTGATTACAAAATAGCACTAGACACATCTATGCCCCCCGATAAAACCTCTTTTTCTGTGCACATATGCTTATAAAATGGTCCCATCTCTTATGTGTCGCATCGTGTATAGGTACATCTTCAGTGCTACTATACATTTTTATAGAAAGGCTCAGCGTCCAGGGAGCCTTTTATAAAATATTGGCCTAGTTTTCAAAGGTTAGACATACGCGTCTCCCCACCTACATGATCAATATGAAAAGTTATCCTCTATACTTACAGTGTTTTTTTCTCTACCTTGGCTATTTAAGGAGTTTTCCTCTCAAACCTTTCTGCTTTCATCTTGTCTGTCCCAACTTCGTTGCCTGGTTCTCCATTCCTCTCTCTTTTCTTCTACGCCTCTATCCGTTCTTCATCCGTCCCTCAACTGTGTCTCAAACATCTTTCTTTATTCTAATTTCTCTCTCTGCATTTCTCCATTTCCCAATCCTCCATCATCCTAGCGCTTCCGCTCACTCCAAGCATATTGCCTTCTCCTCTGTTCCTAGTTCTCAGTCCTCCATCTCTCTAATCTCACTCTTTCCTATGGCAAGCGGAGCAGGACTAGTGCAACAGGATAAGCCAAGGGGCACCACCACTGGGAGTATGCCAAAATGCTATCACCGAGTGGGGGCAGAAATTCTAATGCCGCCCCTGGAGTGGAGAATAGTAACAGAACCACCACAAGCCCTGGAGTGGCAGGACTCAGGAGAGGTAGCCAAATGCAGCACTATAGCAGAGCAGCAGGTACCACATGAGACAGTTAAAGCACTGTTCTTCCTTTCCTCACCACTGCCTTCTCATCCTCCTGCCCATGTAAAAGACTTGATTTCTAGTCGGGAAATCCATGTAAGAAAGAAAGAGAAGAAAAAAAAAAGATAGCTGTGGGGACAGGAAGGATTTAGTATTCACTCTTCCAAAGTGGCTGCTGCCTCACCTGCTCCTCTCACGACAACCTCTGGTTCCCCACATCCCCTGAAGCAACAGCGACACTACATGTCTACATTTTACTCCTCCAGGTCAAAAACATAGCAGCCAACAAGCCCGGGATCTCCCATTCAAAGCTGCCACTTTGTGCAGCAGTGAGCAAAACTGCTGTTTGCCATGCTTCAGGTATTCCTCTCCCGTGCCACCGCAACAGGCTGATTGTGTACCTAGACTGGCTTCCACATGCCCCACACCTACATACCCTTGGTTCAGGACCAGTGGCACAGAAAGCCATGGGCAGACCACCTCCGGCCACATTTTCATTAACTCCTTCCTCCTGTAGCCTACAGAGGGGCACTTCATAATTAAGTATACCCTATCAAAAAAAAATAAGTATTTTACAGGCCAGCTAGAAAGGAAAACTGGCAGAGTGGTTTCAAGCAGAGTTCAGAATGTAATCACACTGAAGAGACCTCGGAGCATTCCCAAACAGAAGCCTAATACGGTCCTTGCAGCAGGATGGCTTTTTATGGAAAAGCTGTCCTCCTTCTCCAGCACACAACTGAGCAAGGGAGGACTAGAGAATCTTGCTGTCACAGGCCGGAGACCTACTCAAGAACTATACTTGTGCTTTAATGTCCTTATATGGAGGCCAGGACCCTGACCCTCTAAATATCCCACTATTATAAATACTGTATTATGACAAGTTGAAAAAGGCTACTATTATACAGAAAGCTACATGTACTGAAAAGGGGGACATTATGCTAAATGTGCATGTTACAAAACTCGAAAGATCGCTATATAAGACTTGGAGGTACTATTTTATATACTGGATTGCAGAGCTCCCCACCCCAACAAGGTGTGTTGATGTA
Organism: Ichthyophis bannanicus; assembly: GCA_033557465.1. Lineage (NCBI taxonomy): Eukaryota > Metazoa > Chordata > Amphibia > Gymnophiona > Ichthyophiidae > Ichthyophis > Ichthyophis bannanicus. The sequence continues at coordinate 577,317,175 of CM066034.1, read as the reverse complement.
CTTGTGTGTAAATTTTAAGAAACAACATCCCATATTCTGGTTGTGTTCGGCTTCTGAAGTCTGGCCACATTCCTTGTGTGTGTACGCATTATAATGAGACGTCCCATCTCCGAGTTGTAAACCCACCCATTTTTCCAGGTATGTGGAATCTGAAATCACTCCCCTTCCTGCATCTGGACTATGAGGTAAAGTGAGGAACCCCTTCTACTTACCCCCCTCCAAAACAAAAGTCTCTGCAGATTTTAAAGCACGACCCTCCAGCTCAATTAGGTATGTATAGTTTCTCACATACAATTGCATCACCAAGGCACGTGTAGATTTTAAGGTGTAATCCCTCCCTCCCCCACGCGTGTACTTTATTTCCTAATTCCCAAGTGTATGCTGATTCAAACATGAATCCTCTCCTCTAGTTGTGTGACTTCTGAAGTTTGACCCCCTTCGACTGGGAACTCTCGAGGCAATTTCTGCAAATCAGTTAGTTTTGCGCATAGCAAGACAGTAACGGACCTCGCTCTAAGTCAGGGTGGATTCTGTAGCGTTCCCTCTCCACCCTGGATGTGGGCATAGTCTGAGTTCCCTCGCGTCACAGTTACAGCGAGGTGCCACTATGGTTATGACATTGATAACCCAGACGTTGTAAAAATGCTAACTCTGCAAGCTTGTTCGCAGAGTCCTGCAGGCACGTGAACTATCTGCACAGTTAACAAAGAAGCCAAGGGCCAGAAGAAAAAGCTTCAGCTTTCAGCATAAAAACCCACCGCATTGCCTTACCACGTTATACTGCCATCCCACCACAAAAGGTGTATAAGGCCTGAAAAGAGAAACCCGACAGATGTTCCAAACAGCTGGGACTGTGCTGCTGAGACAGTCAGACTGCCACACGGCGGAGCTTGTTTACTTTCCCCTCCCAAACTCACAAGATCCAGAGTCAACCACTGGGAAAGTTACTGTTCGCGCTGACAAACGGACAGTCACAGCCTAGTTCCTGCCTCAGCGACTTTCTGCTCTCCCGCGGCGTTGCCAGAATCATTCAAAACGAGGGCGGAAAGCGTTTGCATGTTGCAGTACTTACAACCATCCATTCAGGAGGGACCCTCCCAAAAAAGAGATCCGCTGCTCTCCTCTGCACAGCACAGCACTGCTGCGTTTGTTCATTCACACTGGAGCAGGCTGGGGTGCAGGGGAGGGTGGGCGCCCGGCCTCCTCATTAGCATACGGGCTGAACGCGACTGGGAGGCCTCGGAATCATTCCTACTAGTGCTTTGGCCTAAAATAATGTTGTTACTGTTTTGACAGAAGAGGGAAAGTTAACCAGTAGAGCTTTCAACTGCTATGTTGAGCATGCTAGGGTGTGAAAGTTAGAAGGCAAAGCAGACTACAGTGCAATTATGAGCCACACCACTAGGGTCATGTAACTCCATCTCGTGCTGGCACAGAGGATCATTCCAGAGCTTTCTAGGAAAGTTCGGTAGGCATGCAGGGTGGTTTCCTCACACATCATTGGCTTCGCAAGTTAACAATTAGCAAAGTTATTTTTATGAAGAAACAGTGGATAATAACTCTCAAAGGGGAGGTGAATGGATTTTGTTGCTTGTTGCATCAGATAGCACTTGTTAAAATTAAACATTACTTTATCTTAAGACAAGGAGGTAAAGTTGAGTCTCACAGATGGGACAAGGGGCAGACTGTACCATCTGGAAAAATATTTCATTTTATTTATTATATTTATATACTACTATACACCATTCATATCCATACAGTTTACATCAAATATGGAAGGGGTGGTAAGGTGCAAAGGCCAGTGGGCTACCGCAACAGCTGAGCTGCTACTGCTTCTAACCATTTGACCTTGAAGGTTGTGCAGATCACACAATGAGAAAATTGCCAAGTCTGTAATAGCTGAATGATAATTTAGTATTAACAATGGGGCTGATATTCAAAGTCAAGTATGCATTTGCCAACAAACATATAACTGGTTTATCAGTGTTTTTAAAAAAACTTATATAGATAGTACTGGACTCTAAATCATTAAATAGCCAGATACTGTCCATATAAATCAGGGACAGATTTAAGATTTAGATGGTCACAGACAGGATTGGAAGGTGAAGACACAGAATGTCCCTTCTAGATCGGAGTGACAAATGGGGTTCATTCGAGACTTGAAATCAGAGTGGGGGTGCTGGGCCGAAGTGTCATGGTGGTGCCTCTTTGAAATGGCACTGTTGGCTGATCCTAAAGGAGGGGAGAGAAGGCTCCTTTCTGGCCTGGGTAATTGGCACCTTCCACATTTGGTGCCCTTGGCAGTTGCCTATGCCTAAATCCAGGCCTGTTATAAATATAGGAGGAGTTAGGGGTGGTGCAGAGGCAGCCCTAAACATTATCCACTTCAGAATAACAGGTCAAAACTAAACGGATAATGCCTACACAGTCACTGGCCAAAATTTATGTTCTGCACTGACTATAGGGATTAAGTTAACCATTGGTGCTTAACTTACGCCAGTGCTGCAGTCAGGGCCAGTAAAAGGTACCTGAATGTAACTCGCCTTGAGCTACCACTGGAAAGGCGTGAGCTAAATTCTAATATTTAAAAAAAGAAAAACAAAGGATATGAGGCGCCCTAGGCAAACTTCATTCCTGGCGACCGCTACTCCCACCCTCATTGCCGCTGCTGATGCTGACCTTCTCCAGGACCTGCTAGGGCGGCAATTGCTTCAGACAACCCCACAACGCTTACCTAAACCTCCACCCTTCCATACCAACTACTGAGCTTAGATCCTCTGTAATTGTTGTGTGCTTTCTTGAATTCAGACACTGTCCTTGTCGCTACCACCTCCACTTGGAGGCTATTCCACGCATCCACCACTCTCTGTAAAGAAATATTTTTACATATTACGCATATCCCCTTTCACCTTCATTCTATGCCTCCTGTACATTTATGCCATGGAGGTATTTAAACGTCTCTGTCATACATCCTCTTGCCTTTCTTCCAAAATATACATAATGAGATCTTTAAGTCTGTCCCCATAGCCACCCTTTGCAACAACTCCATCCTGTTTATATCCTTTTGAAGATGTGGTATCCAGAATTGCACACAATACTCCAAATGAAGTTACACCAGAGACTTATACATAGGCACTATCACCTCCTTTTTCCTGCTGTCTATTGCTCTCCCTATGCACCCAAGCATCCTTCCGGCTTTCTCCACTGCCTTTTCTAGGTGTTTAGCCAAATGAAGATAATCAGAAACAATCACGCCCACGTCCCGCTTTTCTTTTGTGGACAAAAGTACTTCACTCTCTAGATTTTACTGCTTCCTTGGATTTTGCAGTCTAAATGCATTACATTTTTTAGTATTAAATCTCAGCTCCCAAATTCTTGACTATTCTTCAAATTTTGTTAGATCCTTCCTCGTGTTACTTACCTCTTTCTAAGTATCTAACCTATTGCAGATTTTGGTATCATCTGCAAAGAGGCAACTCTTACCTGGCAGCATTTCCACAATATTACTTACAGTTGTGGTCAACATTATTGGCACCCTTGCCTTTTAGATATTTTGTGTACAATATCTTGAGAAATAATTGGAAGTATTCCTACTGTATGTCATCATACGGAATAACTTACCACCTAAACTCAGGGACATTGATGACATCCAGCATTTCAGAAAGGAATGAAAAACTCTACTATTCAAGGAACATTTTGAAGATAAAACATAATTCAGCATCAACCGCAACTTCTCTACATCTTATCACCACACAGTCCACCAACACTCAAAAAGCACATGATCCCACACACTCGCATTGATCATCCAAACCACCAATCTATGGACATACATATAATCCACATGATACAACACTGATCACTCATTTCATAGAAAGTTCTTTGTTGTTGTTAAGTGCCATCTACTCATGGCAACCCTCTAGATAGTTGTCCTAAATTGTGTTTGGTCTTCAGTCAGGCGGCTCATTGTTGACAGACTGGCACCTGTAGCTGCTGTTATTGTATCGATCCATTTCATTGCTGGCCTTCCTCTTTTGTGTTGACCTTCTATCTTGCCAAGCATGATGTCTTTCTCTAATGATCTCTCTCTTCGCATAATATGTCCAAAGTATGAAAGTCGAAGTCTTGTCATCTGAGCTTCTAAAGAAAGCTTAGGTTTGATCTCCTCTAGTACTGACTGGTTTGTTCTTCGGGCAGTCCATGATATACACAATAGAAAGTTCTTTACCACATATTATTTAGTTACCATTTATCCTCTTGTTCCTTAATGTTATGCATGTTAACATTCTATGTATTATGTATATACCTTTTTCTTTCATTGTTAAATATTATTGTATTTGTTCCCAGTTCTATCTAAAGTTAATTTAAGTTGTTCCTTGTAAATTGCATTGACCTTAGGAAATACGGTATATAGAACTTGCTAAATAAATAATAGTCCTCTTTTAGAGATCTTAAGTGCTTGTCTATGATTTCTTACATTTTAATGGCCCGGCGTGCCCCCTATTCTGCTGCTGTAGATGTCCCGTGCACTGCCTGACTAGCCCCTCAGCACTCATGCTGGTGTGCCGGTGCCATGATATCCCATCGCAATGGCACAGTCTGGATAGAAAACAGCCCTTTTCCCCACCAGTCAACCCTTGGCCAGGGCAGCCAGGGCCAGGATCAGGTGGCAGAGGTTCACCCGCAGCGGCCCTGTTGTGGAGGGGCTGCATGCCCTGTTCGCACCAGTGACAAGCACTTATTTCACCTTTGAGGTGGAATAAGCCAGGCGTCCAAATTGAGGCCGCCGGACTACAGAGGCTCGACCTGAATGGCCTCTGTACATCTGGGTGCTTTAGCCCGCCCCCGCTCCGCCTTCACATCGCCCACTCCTGCCCCCTTCCAACACTCCCCGCACAACAGCCATGTATGTGCGGGGAGACCAAAGAACAGAATCAGGAGCAGCACCTGAGTGTGGGTTTTACATTCATGCTGGAGATACAATCTCGCTATTTGGGCCTCAGAATCAGCCCCATAGTGAAATGGAGGAGTAGCTTAATGATTAGAGCAGCAGGCTGAGAACCAGGGAAGCCCAGTTCAAATCACACTGTTGCTCCTTGCGATCTTGGCAAGTCACTTAACCTTCCATTGCCTTGGGTACAAACTCATGGGCTGATGCAGAAAAACCAACATGCCCTTTGTGTACAGATAATGCAATTTATACGCACAAGTTCTGCCATACCAAATGCAGAAAAGAGATCAACAGATACGTAAACAGCAAAAGAAAAGTATGCACATACAGCAATGCAAAGTATATTTAAATAATCTGCAAATAAGATGCACATATTAAAATGTAATGCTAATAAGGTCTGTGCCCGATGCAGAGAAACACCTAGAGGATTACATAACCAGCAGGATCGCCAATATCTCTACACCTGTTCTGAGGTGACAAAGATCTTGCGCGTGTAGGGAGACTGTTTCAGGGTCTGTACTGGTGAACAATTAACGTTCGACATGAAAATTTTCCAAGTGTGTCTTTCAGCTATAAATGAAAGTTCGGGATTCAGGAACAAATGTCTTTTGCTTCTTATCCTTGTGTGTTTTTTTGACTCACTTATATCATTCTCCATTTACTGTTAGGTCTCTGTTGTGATTTCATAAAAAATGCTTTTGGGCAAAATAGTGTTGATTATTGTGGGGTGAGCACCAAAAGAACCTACACATCTTGTGCGCGTAACATGAGCATTTGACATTTATGACCTCTAAAGTCTATTACAAGATGAAGATACTGCAGAACTTACGACCCACACTAGAACCAAACCACTTCCGATCTGTCTGCCAGGCAATAATCACTCTGCAGCTGGATTACAGCAACATGATACTCCAGGGTCTTCCCAAAAGTACAACACACACGCTGCAGCTGGCACAAAACACAGCTGCTAGGCTAATTACAGGAACAAAGAAGCACAATCACATCACCCCCGCCTTAAAAGACCTCCACTGGCTTCCCATCCGCTCTAGAATAAAATATAAAGCCATGATGATGGCCTTCAAGATACTAAATAACCGTTCCATCGAATGCTTAAATGAAATAATCAAAAGGGTCCCACATACACGATCAAGGAGGAAGATCCACCAAAACACCCTCTCAACTGCAGCCATACCGACCACCTCTTCTCAAAGATTACTTCACAGGGTATTCAAATATTATCCACCCTCACTATGGAACCCACTCCCACACCACCTAAGAGCTATTTCAGATATCGCTGACTTCAGAAAACATCTATAAACCTACCTTTTCACTGAACACTATGACAGCATATGAAGTCCACAACCACAGTAAAGAAATCCCTGCTAAGCTGTCCCCTCCCTACAAGAAGACGCTTAAGCTACGAATCAATCTACTGTAAATAGTTGAAACATTGTAAACAGTTAAATGTATATAGTTCATTATACTGTTCCATGTAATACATGTTCTGTTTCGCTGTAAACCGCTTTGATAAGACTGAAAAGCGGTATATAAAAAAATGTTAAATAAATAAATGTGTACATGACCACTTGTAGTGCGTCTGTTTGTACATGCGTCTGCTCCTCTCAACTTTATGCCGCTTTGCGCACAGCTGATTTGCATACACATCCTTTGCTGCATACCGGCGCTGAAGTCTTACGTTATCGGCGCGCTATGAAAACACATACACAGTTAATAGCGCGCAACTTCAGCACCAGCTTTCTGTATTGGCCTGTTAGATTGTAAACCCACCAAGGGATAGGAAGCTATCTACCGTACCTGAATGTAAATCTCACCTTTAGTTACCACTGAAAAGGTATGAGCTAAATCCAAAATACCGTCCCTTCCCCCAGAATAGCCCATTTACTCCAGTAAGAAGCATGTTTACTAAAGTGCGCTAAAAGCGTGGAGTTTGCCGCACACTCAGAGTACCATGCTGAAAATTAGTGTGTCCCCCATGGTAAGAATCATACACTAACTGATCAGTGCACGATTGAGGGGGGACTGGGCAGATTTGGGGCAGAACATGGGCGTTGACAGTGTATTGCGGTTGGCGCACCCTAACTGCAGCTGTTGTGATTAGCATGGGTGCACTTAACACCCCCTTACTGGTAGTGTTAAGTGCATCTGCGTGCCAGTTAGAGTGGTGAATGCATGGTTGAAGTGAGTTTACGGCAGATGTACATGCCCTCTGAGGTTAGCATGGGCCTCTACGCTACAGTCACGGCTCAATAGCACCCTAATTCAGCACATCTTAGTAAACATGCTCTAAATGACTTTTGGAAATTCCCTCTTTATATATATTGATATATCTGTATATAAACAAAATAAAGTATAATATTTCAAAGTATGATGTCCGCTTATGCGTCTTCACAGGACTTTGAGGGGGGGGGGCGGGTGTTGGGATGATCATGACTGTTGAATTTAATTATCGGTTTTGGTGGGAGGGCGGGCTGGAAGTTTGAGCGTTAATTGTGGTGGGCAGCATTCCCACAAAGCTGCTCGGCAGTCCTTTACCCACGCTAGGGGCAGTAGAACACTTTTTGGTTGGAGGTGGCCAAACAAACCAAACCACTCTCTAGCCCTGTCTCCAAGCTCTCTATTGCTGATACTGTACTGAGAAAAGTATTTGTGGGGCCATGGTCCCTGTGGCCCACCCCTTTCCCCTGCCTATTACCCATGTTACTGCCTGTAGGGGGAAGTATTGTGATAGCATGTATTTAATCATGACAAAAAAATGCAGTATCACAGAATCTCCCCTACCGGCAGCAGTGTGGGCAAAGTACCATTGTGAAGCTTCGAGGGATCATACACTTCAACTCTGCGGGTACACCAAGCCCTTAGGTGTATACTTTTGAATAACACCATCTTTTTTATTTCAAGTGGATCCTAGCTATAGGAAAAGAATGACTCTACACATTTTTTGGAATCATAGAAACACACATATATTGCTTCAATTAATCACAATTAAAATAATTCTGACATGATTAAATAGGTTTACTTCTGGGCAGAGGTGTAGCCATGAGTAGGTCTGGAAGGGCACAGGCCCCTCTACTTTCACCTCAGACCCCCTCCAATTTCCACTGCCTGGTCAGCACTAGTTAATCTTGGCTGGTGGGGACATCAAAACCCTGTCAGCAGAAGAGACTAAGGAACCTCTGTCTTCCCTGCCTCGTATTTGGGCAGCACCACACACACATTGAAACCTCCTAGGCAGCATATCTCATTAATGATCTTATGAGAACATGAATGAAATGTGCACCAGCAAGATTTGAACATGTGCATGGTGCTGGCTAAACATTAGGAAAGGTCGTGCAGCAGGCAGCGGAGTGCTGGGCTCCTGCCGTTATCAGCAGGAACAGATGCTGGTAGTGAGTGTTGGTCAGAAAGAGGATGAGAGGCCAGGAAAAGAGATGGAATGCAGACAGCACGGGGGGGGGGGGGGGGGCAGCAGTGGTGGCCTCAAATCTGTATGTCTCCTGCCTTCCATGTTAACCTTGAGCCACCTCATAGACTCAGTTCTGGCTATTTCACTGCTTTTGGGATAAATGTTCTCTTTTATATGTAGCGTGTTAATTCAGAAGAACGTGATCGTTTACTTTGGTTTTATTAGTAAATCTTTTTGAAGTAATTTATTTCTTGGGGTTCGTTTTTTAAGTAACTTTTTATAGGTTTATAACATTTGTATTCAATTTTATTAAACAGCAATTTTTTAAAGTAAATATTTTCTCCTTTATACAGGAAGGCGCATTAGACTTCTGGAGCACAAGAATATAACACCTCTTTTCCATACATGTGGCAGGACACTGTGTACTATATACAGCTGTACTTACAACATAAGTAGAAGCTTCACCCTAGACTTCTAACTAGCCACTTTTACAGCGATCATGCATCTTCCTGAACAACAGGGCCCAAACAGACTAGTCACCCTCCTATGGCATCAGAGTCTGGGGGCGGCAGTGCGACATAACAGGGCCTGCTTCCTCCCCTCCTCCGCTGTTGCTGCCACTACCCTACCCTGCCCGGAAGCAGTATGAACCAGTATGCATGGCGTAGGGCCTCTAAGCAGAGGCACACACTCAAGGTTTGCCGAGTTTTGCCTTCTCTGGCAGGAAGTTTGTTTCAGAGGGGATGGTCCCACCAGAGCTTAAGTGTGCTCTTGCACTCAGAGGCCCCATGCCGTGCACTCTAGTTTACAGTGTTTCAGGCGGGTCCGAGCAGAGATAGGGTGATGTGAGCGGCAGCAGAAGAGAGGAGGAAGCGAAGGAAGGGAAGATGTTGAGAGCAGCTGGACAGGGAGGGGTGGGGAAGAAAAGGGGGGATGCTGGATGTGAGGCAAGAGAAGGGTAGATGCTGGACTAAGGGGGGTAGATAAGGGAAGGAGATGCTGGACACCTGGGGGAGGGGGTAGGAGAGGGAAAGACAGATGCTGGACACATTCTAAGATAGGGAAGGGGGATAGGTGCTAGAGGCAGTCCATAGGGGAAAGAGGAGAAGGGAGATGCTGGACCATAAGGGAGCTAGGGAAGATAAGGGGCAATGCAGGACCATGCAGGATTGGGGCAGAGACGGGAATGTGCTGGACATAGAGCAGAACAAAGGGAAGAGGAGATTCTGGACTACGGTGGAAAAGAGAAAAGAAGAGAGCAGATTATGGGAGGAGGTACGGGAAGAGAAGGGTAAATGCAGGACACAGAGCTGGGGCTGGACATGGGGCATAGGGAAGGAAAGGGGAGATGCTGGACCATGGGGAGGGGTATCTGGTGAACGTTTGCCTAGGGTATCAGGTATCTTTGGGCTGGCCCCGTTGCACAACTTCAAACAAACAAAGTGAGTGCTCCTCATTTCAAACCCTTCCATGGCACACATTAACCTCCTGCCAGTTCCCCAACTACCGGCACCTTAATTCCTTAACCGAACTCTAGCAGCATCCTTTCCATCAAACCTGCACCTCATTCAGGGATTGGGAACTCATCCCACACATCCCACCTTCTCCTTCTCTGCAAACAGTGACGCTTTTTCAGTACCTTTCCCCAGCAGCCTTTCAATTAGCTCAAAATGCTCAATTTATCTTCACCTGTGTTCCAAGGTGCCTGTTACTTTCTCATTCCAGCTCCCTGGGGCAGACGATAGTCCTTACGAGGCTGTACCGGAGCTGTGAGGCCTTCCCATCCTAAAACCTCAAGCCTTGGGGCTGCACTTTGGGCACGTGAGAGTAACCCCACAGTCTTCCTTGCCAAGCGTGGCTTCTTTGTCCCTCCCCCTCCACTTCTCAGTTTTGGCCCCTTGCTTTTGAGTGCGCACTCCTTTCATTTGATTTTCTTCTTCCACAGACTCGGGGAGTTGTTTCAGTAATGGTTCACAATGCATTGCACCAAACATGATGTAAATTTCTGGTTTAATAGTGGGGTGGCATCTATTCCCACTGGTTTCTCTGTTTCGGTCATTGGGAGGGCTGGCCCAACCATGAGGCATGCTAGGCAGATGCCTAGGGTGTCAGCTTCTTGGTGGTGGCAAAGAGAAGGGCATTCAAAGCTACACAATAGATTCTGACTGCCGGGGGGGGGGGGGGCATTAGGCTTAGGCTTGCCTAGGCTACTAATACCTTGAACCAACTCTGGGGCTGCCCCTGGTCATTGAGCTTCTAGCAAATGTAACATTTTAGGAGCTTTTTGTGAGCATTCCCATGGAATGTGGGGCTCATTGCTCACTTAGAGAGTAATTATGTAAGTCACGAGTAAATTTATATGTTTTTGTTAATCATGCATTTGATGCCTATTATATAAAGTCAAGTACACAAGTACTTTACTTTATACAATAAAATAGGGGCATAAGTGGTTGAAAATGTGTAAATTTAAGACGTGAGTGCCTGCAGCTACATTTTTCAAGAACACGCCTAAATTCTAGTATTTCATAATTTATGTTCATAACTCTGCAGTCCACTCGTGCTCTGCCCAAACTCTGCCCCTGGATATTAGGAGAAGGGTGATGAAACCACACCATGGAAGTGTATAAACCTTTATTGAAGTGTTCTAGGGTCCTTCCTTACATGGTCCGTGTTTCGGCAAAGCAAAGCCTTCATCAGGGGCTTGGGGCTCAAAGCAGGAGACATTCAACAAAAGAATCCTTGGTAGGACCATAGGCAGTGACAAAGACAATCCAAACGCCTAGGGTACGCAGCGCACCTGTGTAATCCTGACAGCAAACATATCCATATTGAAAATATACAATTGGCCAGTCACATGTATTTTCAGATTAGAAATCGTGTCAAATAATCATGTAAGTGGCCACTTATGTGCATATATGACTAAAATATCAGATTTATGTGTACCGTCATGCATAAATCTAGGCCGTATTTTATAAAATTACACAATTAGTGATCAGGGACTGCCTTTAGGGGCCCCTTGTTATGTTCAGGTTGTTAAAATAGTTCTCATTTTCATTTAGACCACTCCCAGGGACTACATCCCCCAGCATTTCCCTTAGCTCAACATCTTCTGGAGCTTTTGCAAGTTCTCTGGATCTCCCCCTAACTCCGACACTATATAAACTGTGCGATACCCCCAGCCCGTCACTATAAAAACCATGGAGCGGCAGCTAGCCATTCTAAAGAGTGTGCCGTCGCCGCTGAACCTAAGATCTGGATATTCAATGTCAGGACCATATCTGGCCACCAGCATTGAATATTTGGGTCATTTGGATAGGGGTGAAGCCAACCCAGCAGTGGCGATATTCAGCTGCTGCCCATTTGGGCATTTTGCCTAAAACTTTCACCACTTAGTGATAACTGGGCAGCAGCTGAATATCACTGCTGTCTCGTTATCGCTGGGCTAGCCCCCACTCCACCTGCGGAACGAACCGATGCTAGCCAGCACCTGCAGAAATTCAGCAGCACTAACCCCATTTGTGCCGTCGAATATCCCAGTCAGCACGTTTAACATGATTAGCAGGTCTGCTAACTGCACTAGCCACTTTGAATATCGGGTCCCATAATACTTAAAATAAGGTAATCGTAGGAGACAATGTCTAAATTAGTAAAAAACTCCACTTTCAGATTATTTTCCAGGGCCATTTAAAACTTCAATCTACCATTGGATGGGACTCATTATTTACGGCTTATCTTTGTAAACCAGGAGGAAAACAGACCTGAACAATTACCAGTAAATGAGAATATAAAACATTTTTTGTGAAAGGGATCTGTTTTCCTAAGCACGTTTCCTTATTTGTATGAGTAGACTCATTTTGCAGACGCGATAGTGCCTATTGGGGAAGCTTAGCTCGCTGCGAGTTGGACTTGTCAGCCAGTTCGCATTTGTTTGCGCATGTGCAGACAAACAGATATGTATGTTTTTTGGGACTGGCCAACTTTTATCAATGTTTTATGAGCTTTCTAGTGTGACCTATCCACTGACAGAAATCCTTAAGAAGGGTACCCCATTCAAATGTGGGCATTTGATCAGTGGTGTACCAAAAGCGAGGTGGGTGCAGCCTGCCATGTGGGGGCACTGACCGCTTCAGGTACAAAGAGGGTGGAAACGCCACTGCATTTGATAACCTCAAAATAGCATTCATATCTTGACCCAGAACAGTCATACATAGTAACATAGTTTATGACCGCAGATAAAGACCAGTATGGTCCATCTAGTCTGCCCAGCCAGGTGGTAAGAGTAGGTGCCCCTGCCCTGCTGCTCGGTGCAGTTCACTCTTCACCATGCCTTTGTTTATGGGTGTATTTTATTTATTTAGTTGTATTTATATCCCGCTTTTCACCGTGTCAAAGCGGTCAATTGGGAGATACATTTAACACGAGGGGATATGACACACATACGCTAATACTTACAGGGAACATGGGCAATGGAGGGTTAAGTGGCTTGCCCAAGACCACAAGGAGTGCCTATAGGACTAGAAATCCCAGTCCCTCCGGTCTGAGATTGCTGTCCCCAGGTGGGACTTGAACCCCCGGCCCTCCGGCCTGAAGTACCTTGTCCTAACCACTAGGCCACTCCTCCCACTCGAGGATCTTCACGGAGCGGTGTACCCACCGCTCCGTGAAGATCACCCCTATTTGTTGAGATATAAGAGAGTTATGATTATTTTGAATTTATCCTGTTACTGTAAAGGGATCCACTGTATCTGTCCCATGCCACTTTTAATTCTGTCACTGTATTTGCCCCACCACTTCCATCAGGAGGGCATTCCAAGCTCCACCACCCTTTCAGTGAAAAAGTATTTCCTGACATTGCCTTTCTGTTTACCCCCTTGCAGCCTCATGTTATGCCGTCTAGTTTTACAGCTTCCCCGTCTTTGGAAGAGGTTTGTTTGTTTGTTCGTTAATACTCTTTAAGTATTTAAAGGTCTGAATCATATCTCCCCTCTCCCTCCTCTCCTCCAGAGTGTACATACAGTATTTAGGTCTTGAAGTCTCTTCTCATATGTCTTCTGACGCAGGCTCTAAATCATTTTGGTTGCCTTCCTCTGAACTGTTTCCAGTCTTTTTACATCCTTTGAGAGATATGGTCTCCAAAACTGAACACAATATTCCAAGTAAGGCCTCACCAGCGACTTGTACAGTGGCATTAGTACCAGGCATTCATAGTGGTAAGTGATGCTGTACTCTTCCAGAGCAATTAATCGGAGAATCTTAGGGTCGATATTCAATGGTGGCCACCAGCGATTTAAAGTGGCTGGCCGTCACCGTTTTAGCTTAAACCTGGATATTCAATGCTGGGGTCATATCCAACTACTGGCATTGAATATCTGGGTTGACCAGTTAGCTATTTAGATAACTGATTATCTTTAACCAGGTAAAGTTAAGCCAGAGTTTTATCTGCCTATTTTTACCTGGTTAAGGATAACTGGTTATCAAATGAATATCACTGATAACTGGTTATCTTTGGGTGCCGCCCTGTTCCACCCCCAGAAGCCCCTGATGCTAGCCAGTTAGCAAAGGGCATTTAGATGAGCTAGGAGGAGATACTCAGCAGAACTAAGCAGGCAAGTGCCGCTGAATATGAATGGCAGGTCTGCAAACCACGTAAATGCCTCTTAATATGCTCCACCTCCCCTTCTCTATCATGCACATTTTACTCCCAGAAGTTCACGGCAGCTGAGAAAAGTTACCACATCTACAACATTTTGCATTTCTTTGGTTTTTGCAGAATAGATACAGTATTTACATTAACACCGTGCTGGTCCAGTGTGCAGTTTTGAGTTATGTTGGAGTTGCCAAGCCCCTCTTGGTGTTTATGTTGGAGTGGGAAGTGTGTTGGGATCACAAAGCCCCTTTTCTGAGGATGGGAAGTGCTATGTAGGGGCCACTGAGTGTCTTTTGTTTTGTGAAGGTGGAAAATGCTGCGTTGGGGCCGCTAAGTCACTCTTGTTGTTTCTGTAGAAGTAAGTGGGAGGTACTGAGTTGGTGCTGTTGAGCTCCTCTTGTTTGCACATTTAGCAGCATGTTTCCTAAGCTCTGTGCTGGTAACATATGTGTGGATTGCATTACCAGTGCGGCTAACTTCAGGGAGACAGTTACATTACTTGCAGTTATCGCATTTCAATGTGGCAAAATGGCTGCAGGTACAACTAAGGTCACCCATTCAGATGGCATTAGTTGCACCCTCGCTACTTGTGCTGTACAGGTTCCCTTTGCCCACAAATTACTGTAAGATTTGTGCTAGTATTTTATCAGATTTAGATGACAAAAGACCTACAAAAGTCTGGATAAATGACCATCACCTCAAAACAAAAAGGCAGACCATACAATTTCTACTCTGATTGGCTGTCTTTGACCAGGTGATTATTCGATTACCATATAAATCTTTTTTGAATGTAGATCGTGAGTAGGAGCATTCAACCAGCTGGAGTTTGTCTCTGAGGAATTTCAAATTTTGGACTTCTTCCTGTGATACAGATAAGTGTTTTTTTTCCTTATGGAAACACAATATTATGTCAGACTACTGTTTCATATATGCTTGGGAAGTCACTGTCACTATTATAATATGTTAGTATATTTTCACTATGGCTCAATGATGAATTAAGAACATATTAGTGAGAGCCCTGTAAGAATTTTATACTAGAGGGTATTTTTGGCCTATATAAAGCTCATTTTTATTTGAAGTCTTCTATATTTATTTTGTAGAAATTGAATGGTCTGTTTTTTTGTTTTGAGAATTTTATCAAGACACACAGATACCTGTGTGTCTTTATAAAATAGGCTCCAAATAGGTGCCCACTTGGCCTCCTCAACTAGGTAACCTCTTATAATGTTACGCGCTTAAAGTACATGCACGTATTTACACCTTCTTTGGAGCATAAGATAAAGGCTATTACGATAAAGACTATCCCTTTATGGCCTTTATGTGATGGTTCTTGTCCACTTATTTCTGCTGTAGAAATTGGCATCTATTTTGGATACGTTTCATTTTCTCTTTGCTAGTGTTTGTGGCCTTTATAAAGTAGACATAAAATAGGCACCTTTCGGGACATTTCACATAGGCACCCTCTTCTTAAAATACTCCCTGTTCAGCCTTCTCTGCCCCACACATCTCATGATGCAGAGGGGGCACAGCCATACTTTATAGAAGTTTGTACCTGTCACTGACCTCCCATCTATTGTCTTAGGCCTTCATGAATCTCTCCTTGTTAGAGCTGGTCACCTGCCAGGTATTCACATACCTTAGCTATATTGTCCCCCTACATTGAAAACTGCAGCCTGGGATGCCCTCCAACAATCACTCACAGAGTTGACCCTCACCCATTTATAATTATTAATTCTGGGTGACCTCAGTATCCATTATGATACCCCAATTCAGTTTCAAGACAAAGCATTTACTACCTTTTTTATCCGATCATGGCTTCTTGCAACATATTAATACTCAGCTACACATAGCAGGGCACACTCTTGACTTTATCATAACCCATCGAGATTCTTAGCAACCTTCAACTGACCCCACTACTCTAGACTGATCACTCCCTTCTACGCTTCTGTCTTACATCTTCCAAAACTACCCCTCCTCTGACCCTGGGAGTACCCAACAAGGTACCGCTTAGTTATCAGATTACTCCAAATACCCTGGTTTCTTTCCCTTTGGCAGATTCTTTATTCCTCATAAACTTTAACAATCTTTGGTTTGGTTTGGTTTAACAATCTTAGGTTTGATTTGGTTTAACAATCTTTGGTCTAACATACTCCATCAAGCATTAGATTCAGTAGCTCCGATAATCCCAGGCATCTCCTGCAGAAAAATATTGAACCCTTGGTTTCATTCAGGTCTCCGTCTCCTCAGACAACAGACTAGATCAGCCGAGAGGGCTTGAGGAAATTCAGATCCCTCTCTGCTCTTAAATCCTTTAAGGAATGACATACTGATTATCGTTCTCAGATTCTTACTGCAAAGAAAAAATACTTTTCTACCCAAATCCACGTACAGCTAATGGTTCAAAGAACATTTTTGCCATCATAGCGCAGATCTCTTCTCTCTCTAGAGACCCACATCTTACTCTTTGGGTAGGACCAGATGCAGATACCATAGCAACTGCCTTCCAGGAGAAAATGTGGATTATTCAACATACTTACCCCCCCCCTTTGCCTTTAACAACAGCTGATCCAGGATCCCCTACCTCTCCGGTCTTTTCCCACACATGATCCTTTTTTACGCTAGTTACAGCCACAGTTCTTCAGAAACCTCTTCAGTCAGTCAGAAAGACAACTTATATTTTTGATCGTGCCCCTTCCACATGGCTGGCCAAATCCTCTTTAGGGCTCTGTCCCATTATTCAGACATATATTAACAACAACAGCCTTTCTTCGGGACAAGTCCTGGCAATGTGGAAAGCACATCGATTCATCCCATTCTAAAGGGCCCATCACTAGAAGCATCCGACCCAAATAATTACCACCGTATTTCTAACCTACCTTTTATTTCTAAACTCACTGAGCAGGTAGTATTTTCTCAACTATCAGACCATCCAGAACAAACCCATGAGTTATACCCATAACAATCTGGTTACTGCCCACGTCATAGTATAGAAACCATATTAACTGCTGTTTTCAGTGAGACTCATAGGGGCTTGTTTACAAAGCTGCGGTAGCGATTTGCGATCGTTATCGGAGCCGCGGCCCCATTGATAACGATCGCGAACCGCTACCGCGGCTTTGTAAACAAGCCCCATAGTTGCTTAGACCAGGGAAGAGTGACCTTGGCCATTTCTTTAGAGCTCTCAGCCGTCTTTGATTTACTAAAACAGAATCTTCTTTCACATCTGCATGAAATAGGGATTAGAGGTACCCTATTCTCGTGGTTTACATCTTTCATTCAAAATTCACAATTCCGACTCTGCTACAAACTCTTTGTCATGTGGAGTACCACAAGGTGTCTTCTTTCTCCCATACTTTTTAATATCTTTCAGAGTCCATTAGCAACAATTATTCAGAGTTTAGACAGTTCTATGAGGTATATATAATTATGCTGATCACATCTTTCTTATAGTATATACTGACAGGTGTATCCTGATCTTTCCTAAGCCAATTTTTGTCTTGAAACAATTGCAACTTGGCTCCATACAAACTTATTAAAACTCAACCCTACAAAAACCATAGCTACTTGGATCACAGGCAGCTCCCAGCTCAGTGGCACCAATGCTGGAAGGCTTCCCTATCACCCTGCAATCCTTGTTCAAATATTTAGGAATTATTCTTGCTTCAGAACTCTCTTTCATTCCACAGATTAGTAAGATAATTAAAAATTCTCCATCATTTCCATTCCATCCGCCCTTTCCTAGATTCTCCAGCACAGACCACAGTTTTACTCACAGCAGTATGGTAATTTCTCACTTAGACTATTGGTTTGACATACTGCATCCGCCATTTATTCATACCAGCTGAAGCAGTTACAATCAGTCCAGAGCACTGCCATTTGTATACGTTTGCATGCTAACAAATATGATCATATAACTCCTCTGATGATTCTGGTTCAATTGGCTCCCTGTAACTTTCCGAATACAATATAAAATCTTAACCTTGATGTATTAGGCATCCCCTAAATACCTCTCTTCCTTGATCACATTGCAAGCTCTCCAATGTTTCCTCTGTTCAATTCATGCAAACCAATTGCATATCCACCCACCCTCAAAAATCAGATTCAAATCCACTCGACATTCTGCATTTTTCCGTATTGCCCAAACACTTTGGAACTGTTTGCTACCAGATATTACTCTTGAATTAACTTTCAAGAGTTTTAAAACCTCACTAAAAATCTACCTTTACAAAAGGCCTATCAGGTATCGAGTTGAGATGTCAGCCCCACTGAGTATGCCTATAACCCCCCCTCTTCTTTTTCCCTCACTATTTCTTCTCATTTTGTACTCTTATAATAATTGGCATTCCTTGCTTACTTTTTAATTTAATTTAATTTCATTTTAATTGTAAACCTAAAGGCTGACAATGTGAGCAACTCAGTAGGAACTTAACACAGTAGAAATATAGCACCATTTACTTTGACTGTTGTAGTGGTTGATATGGAAGGACAGACTAGATAGGACATGTGGTCTTTTTCTGTCATCATGTTTCTATGGTATATCAAATAAAGATGAACCATACACCATATAATTCTTGATTAAAATAATTTTTTATTTATGTTTTATATATTTTCCTGATGTATTCATTTATTTTGATCTCTTTTGTCATCTGATGGTATTAGTTCTTTTTCTGTTGTGCCCCAACCTAAGCATATCCACAGGAAGCAAGTCTGGGGTGCATCCTTTTGATGGCAATATGGCTCACAGCTGTTTCGTAAGAAACCAGAAAAGGGAGGGAAGAGAACAGAAAAGATGAAGGAAACAAAGTGAAAGGAATAAAAGGGGGGGGGGGGAAGGGGAGTAAGCTTCCTTTGTAAATCAGATGAAAGTATTCCCGCATAAGGATCATATTAAGAGAAAAATCATTTAGAAGTTGGTCTCAGTGCACTGACTGATGAGTACACAGAAGCTAAATGCTGTCACAATACTAATAAAGATTTTTTTTTTGCTGAATATAATGTGTGATGTATATACGTATATATATTTTCTAGTATTTTTTGTGTAAAATAGTTAACATGTTATCCAAGTTGAGCTCCCTGTTCTCTGTAATTATGGTGTAACCCCCACTGTAAAATCTCATTGATGTTCCATGTAAACTGCACTGATATCGAATAGCGCGGTATATAAGAGTATTAAATAAATAAAAAAATAATAAAAATAAATAACGGTCATGTAGAATGTAAATGCTGAAAATTTATCATATGGCACTCTGGAAATTACAACTATGTTTGGCAAGAATATTTTCAAAGCCATTTATCTATTGTAAATAGCGATTTATGCAGTCTTCACAGGTGGTTCCATAGTGCAGGTCTGCTCGGCCAGATTGAAGAGACGTCGTCTCAGGAGCATTTCAGCAGGGACAGAATATATGCATCTTCTTTTCCATAGAAATCCTATCTGCACAAAGAGTGGGTGCAAACGTTTGTGGGTGCTTTGTACCTGTGGCAGTTGTCAAAGGCAAAGTATGTATGTAAAATTAGGAACAAGGTTTGTCTGATTTTCCATCTAGGGGGCCAATTTGAAAATTGCACTACTTTGAGAAAACGTCTTATGACTGACTCTTGAGAAGAGGGAAATTAATGTAGTTTTGAGGCGATACTATTCTCTGTCTAATGTGAGAATGCTTTGTCCTGGTATTGTGGACTTGAACTCATATGGCATTAATTAAGCATTCTTATTCAAACCTGGTGACTGGATGTCTGATATCTGCCTGACTTGTACCTTGTAGATTCTGCTGTTTTAAGCTAAGGGGGTTATTTTAGAAGCATCCCCACCTGTAAACAGCGGCTTTCTAAAATCACATCTATACGTGTATTCCAATCCACACGTATAAATGACACTAGTTACGTGTGGTAGACCACACCATGTCCAGATTTCAAGGAGATGTGATTGGGGCATGGTGAGGCAGTGGGTTCTGTGGGCCTACACTTTCAATTTGTTGCTAGAAAAAGGGGATCCTTGTGAGTTACATTATTTTGGACCTACTGTCCTTCTGGAGTTGGAAAAGGTCTCTTCATGATCTTATGATAATGGTGCTAATGGGGGAGGAGAGATCTTAATGGGGCTATGCCAGATTTATGTTGGTATGGAAGTGCTATATCCAGTCACTTTAGAAACATAGAAATATGTCAGCAGAAAAAGACCATATGGCCTATCTAGTCTACCCTTTACTGTCTTTCTTCTAGTGCCAGCAGTATAGTGCTTTACTTTCCATAGGTGTAGCACATCCTGTCTTAGGGGAATGATTAAGAAATGGTGTCTGTATAATTAGGATGAGTGGTGGTATGCTGGTTGCTGTTGAATGTTGGGAGTGATGGGGCAGGATGGGGGTAGGTTGGTAGAAGTTTCTAAGGAAAGATGATTCAAGTAGATAGGGAAAGGGGCAGTGGCATAAGTTACAATGAGGGACCCCAAGCAATATTTTGCTGAGGGCTCCCCATAGTTGTGGCGGTGGTGCGCACCCCACTTCGTGCAGGCCCCTCTTCATGCAGTGGGCCCCCATGAGGTAGTGGCAGCAGCAGCAGCAGCAATGTGGTACTTTTACTTTATCATGTTTGCTCTGCTCTTGTTTGTTTGCCACAGGGAACGTGGGCTTAGAGGCTGTTTCCTGCCAGGATGAAGTCTGGTGAGACTTTGGACCAGCAGGGAAAAGCCACTGGGTTCACATTCCCATGATGAGCAGAGCAGCGTGGCAAACATGACAAAGTAAGTTTGCCGCGCTGCTGACACCACCGCTGTGTAGGCCCCCTTTCTGCCTGGGTCCCGCTGCATTGCAGGGACTGCTCGGGCAGAATTTACACCAGTAGAAAGGGATATTCAGACACAGGAGTTTCAAGTTGGTTTTGATCATTGGATAAGGGGGTGAAAATATGAAAATGTGCAAAGATGTTATGCTCTACCATGCCTGGTATGTAGAAGGGACAACTATGTACAGGTTTGTTAGTTGTTTGTTCTTTTGAATAGAAAGATTTGAGCATAAAATTACCCCCATATTAGCAGAAAATGTTGGTTGCATGCTTTTATGCTTTTCATAGTCTCTAACATTGCTGTCTCTCCTGGAGGTAGATATGAGTGACTGTCTCAGCAGCTCAATCTTCTCAGCATGCTGTGCCTGATGTTGGACATTGTATTACAGAAAATGTTCCATGCAGTGCACAAGTTGCTGACTCCAGTAGCTGGCACTAAGGTTGCCCTGCCTATTATCTGCACCTGCACTCATGCTTGAGCATCATCAAAGGAAGAGAGAGGTAGAAGCTATAGACTAGCTCCCTCAACAACATCCTCTTCCTTCTCCACTTGAGCAGCAGCATGGTTGACATCCTTGGCACCCTGCTGTTCCTGTGCTCTAGACCTCTGCTCCTCTACCTCAGTTGGCTTGCCATGGTCATCCCAGATTATAATGACCTGCAGTGTGAGACCCTCTCTGGGAGTCTGCCCTCCAGTGCATCAGTAAACTCCTCATCTCCTGAATGTAGGATATGAAATGTACTCATTCACCATGTTCCAGCTGGCTAGCCACCCCATGTTGTGTTAATGGTGCAGGCTTCAACACCTATATACTTTCTGATGCAGTGTTTCACAGTGTGTGATAGTGGATGGCACTCTGAGGGATGGGCACGGCCCCCACTGGATCAACTCTGGCCATGGCGACCTGCAGCATTCAAGTGACAGGGCCAGGGCTGTGGGCAGAATCAGCATGGATAGGGTCCACACACTCTGCATGTCTACAGCAAGCAAGCCACTTGTTTAACACTGAACATTGGGAGGAGGTGTTTGCTGGATACAGCATCTGGAGATGTCACATGCACACATCCCATCACCACACCCACAACAAGGCACATGCACCAAAAGCCCAAATGCCCATAGATATGTGTTGGCCCAACCCAAGGTAGATCTAGCAACCTATACAGAGTCTGGCAAGTGGTAAAACAGCAGCTGGGCAAGAGGGTGTCAACTGCATGACTACGGGACAGGGCCCAAAGAGTAGGGGCCAAGGTGGATTCTACTCATGCACCACTATAGCAGAGGCTCTGAGAGGTGGCCTATGTGTTCCATGCAGGCCCCATTCAGATGCTCTGATAAACCTTTGGTGTAGCAGAGTGCTGTGAGGTACCTGAACACTGCAGCCAAGCTATGTGGGTCACTACCTCTGCACACACAGAGTGGATTGGAGGTGGGGTTACCTGAGCAGTAGCCTGCCAGTGCAACAATCTAGCCTCGGGAGGTGGGAACAATCTAACTGCATGCCCATCAGACATTATTGGTGACTATGACCCAGGTCTCACCCAGTTCATGTACCTCTGTCAGAGCATGAGGCATACTTTCCTGTAACAAATGTTGTAGGTGGGTAATGGTGATAGGTGGTTGCAGAATGAGTCAGCTCTCTTAAAACTCAAAATTACATCTAAAGTTCTGAGAATGCACTGCCTTCCCACACACAGCAGTCTAGTTAGGTCCTCAGTTAGTTCCACAGCTCAAGGAGTACTGACACTCTCAAGGAGGGGGGAGGGATCGTGTCTGATCAGTCTTGCTGCCTAAGGAAAATACAGAGCAGCAATAACGCTTTTTCCATCGACAAGCTGAATTGAACCAGGAGTACAAATGGGTGACGCCTGAGCTTTACTTTAATGATATACCTGATGCTTTTCCATATTCTGTAAACAACAAAATGCTGTACAAACTGTATATAATCAATCTATTAACTAAAATGACATACATGTACTCTAATAGGTTAAAACAAAAAAAGCTCAGGGCTGCTCATCTCTCTATGTATTGTCCAAAGTTCAGGAGCAATGCGCTCATCAAAAAGAAATGAGAGTTGCAACATCAGATAGGTTGGCCAGCACAGCTCATCCAAATACATTGTCTTGGACAGTGGACTGCTCCAAGCAATAGTGTGAAGTGAAGTTAAGAAGTTAAGATCACATCACTGTTTGCATATGGAGTCCTGCAGTGGCTCTGATCTGATGAGTCTGCTATTTACTGGTTAAAGGAGCACTAGCTCACTGGTAACAGAACTGGATGCACGATGGCAGCCAGTTTGTTAAAATCAGTTTGGCTAATGGAATACAAACTCTGTGGGGGATGAAGGAGACACACAACTGTGTAGATCTTCTGATGGATTCAGTTCTTCTAAGGTAGTAAGTGCAGGGTTGGCCCAACCAGTAGGCAAACTAGCCAGTCACCTAGGGTGGCATCTTTCGGGGGGGGGGGGGAGGGGAGGGGAGAAGAGCAGGGCATTCAAAGCTAAAGAGTAGATTTTGACAGCCAAGAGGGGTATAAAGCTTAAAGTTTGCCTCGGTTGTCAACACCTTGAACCAACTCTGGAGATGGACCTGAGTAAGTGAGAATTTGTTTGGCGTCAAGAGGGTAGAGGAGCGTATTGCATGGAGTGGTATTATTGTCATAGGGATGAGCTCATGGAACTGCCTTGTGATGAAAATAAGTATATGGCTTATGAGTAACTTAATGATTGATGGTCACCTATTCTTCTAGCCGAGGTAATCATACTAGGTTATCTTCCAGATAAAGCAGATTCCCTTGGCTCAAACAATGACCTCATTAGAGATGTAAGGACAATGTTGAGGTTCCACGGTACAGGAGGCTTCTCTAAAGTTGGTTTTAAGTGAAGAAGCTCCTTCATGAAAAGAGAAATTAAGGCACAGCAAACAACTGGAAGCCTTTCAACTAAGGCATTTTAGGCAGAAAAAATGCTGAGATGTACACCGATGGAAGTTGTTTTTCAGGGGAGGAGAATTCAGGGGTTCTCCGTATACCCTTTAAACATAAATTCTCTCGCTTCACTCTATGCTTCATATCATCAGCTTTAAGAATATTTCAACAATTTCTCTATCACGTAGCAGAGAAGCGAAATAAATGCCTGAGCTTTTGGAACATCACCAAATACTAATGAGACATAATTGCACACTTACATTCTACTTGTTGATAATATCTTTTCCAGCAGATGGGAAAATGGAATGGTTGCAATTACAGTAGAGGTAACAGTGTGGCCATCATTAACAATGTATCAGCTCATACTCTTGCTAAGAGAAGAGATCTGAGCAATTTGATTGTGATTTTAAATCAGGAAAAGATAAAACTGCTGAGCATATCCCTTCTGCTTACACTATCCTGTAAACAAAATTCCCTCACATGACCGCAGTGAACTGGATGCTTGGAGAGTATTAAAAGAAATTGGATTAGTAGCAATTGAGTCACAGAGCAAACACCTAAGCTTCAAAGGGATTCTTTTCACTGATAGAGAGGAAAATAAAAGTAAATGCCTGCAAATAAAACCATCTTAGCTCATCTTAAAAGTGCAATCGTGCAAAACTAATATTGAAATCCTGGGATTTGGATCAGAATGTGAGCAGCAATGCAAAATTTCTCATATCTACTGGCCTTAAAGTTTGCTGCGAGTGTCTGTGTTTCTTGAAGTTTGGATGAATGTTAATCCTGCTATTCATAAATACTGATGGCTATTTCCAGCATAATATGAATATAAATTTGAACAAGATGCTCTTGGACTTGTCAAAGACTTATATTGGGTAATTTCTTTAAATGGGGTTACTTTTGTGCATATCATGACAGTAATGAACCTCACGCCTAAGCCACGGATGTGGAGTATGATCTCAGTCTTTCAAATTTACTGCTAACACTCGGCATAATACTTGCATCGTACCAAGAAGAGCTTCCTTCTGGAATTCATAGGACGTGACATGTATAGGCAACTTATTTAGCCTGTGGCGCCCAACATGATGGGAAATGTTTCTGTATTTTTCTGCCACATTTTCCTGGTCTCTGACTGAATTTCTTGGTACTTGAAGATTTTCTCCCTCTCAACATGATTCATAGAAAAAGCTTTTGAAACCGACACCTCTATAATCAATTACTACTACTTATCATTTGTATAGCGCTATATGTTCTGGTGGTTTTTTCCCCTTTACCACTATATCTGGCTTCATTGCATTCGTTTTTTTATCAGTTGGATTGGGAATGGGGGAGGAGTGGCCTAGTGGTTAGGACAAGGTACTTCAGGCCAGAGGGCCAGGGGTTCAAGTCCCACCTGGGGACAGCAATCTCAGGCTGGAGGGACTGGGATTTCTAGTCCTATAGGCACTCCTTGTGGTCTTGGGCAAGCCACTTAACCCTCCATTGTCCATGTTCCCTGTAAGTATTAGCATACATGTGTCATATCCCCTCGTGTTAAATGTATCTCCCAATTGACCACTTTGACCTGGTGAAAAGCAGGATATAAATACAGCTAAATAAATAATGACCCAGATAATCATAACCTCTTCATTCACTGTAACTCTCTTAAAGTCATGATCCCAGTGCTTTTCCAGTACAGCAATGCTGTAGTGTTTACAAAGTTTCAAATAAATGAGATATGCCTCTTTATTGTGTCTTTCTCTATTAACAATTTTCTGTCATCAAAATTTCACAGCAGCTATGAGATGACTGTTTCCAGCTCTTCCTTATAGAAACTACATATGCCTATATTGTCAGTTTTTCTATGCTTGCTGTGAATCATGTTGTCCACAATCCACTGTCCTGGGATGCAACTATCAGTCCTCATTCTTCAGTGTCCGTTCACCTCTCCTTAACCATTCATGCCTCATTTTTTTTCAACAAATGGTTCCTAGAGTGATATTTCGTATTTCCCACTGTATATGTGCATTTGCCACTTGTTTTTCCTTGTTGGCTGGTCTGATTCTTAAACATAAAAAAAGATGTTCTCTTGTACAAATTCTGTAACATAGTATATGATGGGAGATAAAGACCAGTATGGTCTATCTAGTCTGTTCAGCAAGGCGGCAAGAGTAGATACTCTTGCCGCTAGATGCAGGTCACCGCTCCCCATGCCTTTATTCAGGGTTGTACCCACCGCTGTGTAGCTCACCCCTATTTGTTCAAATATAAGAGAGAGATATGTTTATTTTGATTTTATCCTGTTGCTATAAAGGGATCCACTGTGTCTGTCACATGCCATTTTGAATTCTGTCACTGTGCTTGCCCCCACCACTTCCATCGGGAGGGCATTCCAAGCATCCACCACCCTTTCATTGAAAAAGTACTGTATTTCCTGATGTTGCCTTTCAGTTTAACCCCTTGCGGCTTCATGTGATGCCCTCTAGTTTTACAGCTTCACCATCCTTGGAAGAGGTTTGTTTGTCCATTAATATTCTTAAGTATTTAAAGGTCTGGATCATATCTCCCCTGTCCCTCCTTTCCTCCAGAGTTATATATTTAGGTCTTCAAGTCTCTTCTCATAAGTCTTCTGATGCAGGCTCCAAATCATTTTGGTCGCCTTCCTCTGAACTGCTTCCAGCCTTTTTATATCCTTTGCAAGATTTGGTCTCCAAAACTAAACACAATATTCCAAGTGAGGCCTCATCAGTGACTTGTACAGTGGCATTAGTACCTCTTCCGTTCTACTGGTAATTCCTTTCTGTATGCAACCTACCATCTTTCTGGCTTTTGCCTCCTCCCTGTCACACTGTTTCGCCACCTTGAGATCGTCAAAAACAATCACTCCGAGGTTCTTCTCCTGGTCCGTGCACACCAATCTCTCACCCCCATCACATACAATTCCTTTGGATTTCTGCTTCCCAAGTTCATGACATTGCACTTCTTCACATTAAATCTTAACTGCCAAGCATTAGACCATTCTTCCAGATTTTGTAGATCTTTCCTCATGTTCTTCACTCCCTCAGGGGAGTCCACTGTATTGTAAATTTTGATGTCATCTGCAAAAAGTAGAGACTTTTCCATTCAGCCCTTCGGCAATATCACTTACGAATATATTGAAGAGTACTGGTCCCAGGACTGAACCCTGGAGCACCCCGCTAATCACCTTCCTTTCATCCGGGTGAGTTCCATTTACCATCACCTTCTGTCGTCTGTCAGTCAACCAATTTCTGATCCAGTTCACCATCCTGGGACCCATCTCCAAACTATTGAGTTTATTGATAAGCCTCCTATGAGGAACAGTATCAAAGGCTTTGCTGAAATCCAGGTTGATCACATCCATCGCATGCCCTTGATCCAATTCTCTGGTCACCCAGTTAAATAACTCAATCAGAATTGTTTGGCAAGATCATCTTTTGGTAAAACCATGTTGCCTCGGATCATGTAACCTGTTGGTTTTGAGGAAGTTCACTATTTGCTCTTTCAGGAGCGCTTCCAATACTTTTCCTGCCACTGAGGTAAGTCTTACTGGCCTGTAGTTTGACACTTCTTCCCTATTACCACTTTTATGGAGAGGTACCACATCAGCTCTTCTCCAGTCCTGTGGAACCTCTCCCGTCTCCAAGTATCTATTAAAAACATCCTTTAAATGCCCTGCAAGAACTTTTCTGAGCTCTTTCAGTATCCTGGGATGTATCCCA
Organism: Ichthyophis bannanicus; assembly: GCA_033557465.1. NCBI lineage: Eukaryota > Metazoa > Chordata > Amphibia > Gymnophiona > Ichthyophiidae > Ichthyophis > Ichthyophis bannanicus. Next base: position 577,289,728 of record CM066034.1, on the reverse strand, counting down.
TCTGGTCCCATAAACTTGTCCACTTTCAGTTTTGCAAGCTATCATCACATATCATCTTTTGTGAATGGTGTGATATCTACTCAATTCCCATTTGTATATTTGTCAGTCACAGGAGGTCCTTCTCCAGGATTTTCTCTAGTGAAAACAGAGCAGAAGTATTTGTTTAGCATTTTCATTTTTTCAATGTCACTTTCCACAAATCCGTTCACAGCACTTTTGAGTCCTGTAATTACACCTCTGATTTTCCTCCTCTCCCAAATATACCTGAAAAAAGTTTTGTCGCCACACTTCATATCTTTAGCCATCTTTTTTTCTGCCTTTGATTTTGCTATCCTTATTTCTTTTTTTTTTGTCTCTTTTAGTTTGATCTTGTATTCTTTTCTGTGTTCCTCTGTTTGCGAGCTTCTGAATTTTGTGAAAGCTGTGCTTTTTGCATTTATTTGTGCAGCCACTTCTTTGGAGAACCAAATAGGTTTTCTCCTCCTCTAGTTTTTATTTACTTTCCTTACATATATATCTGTTTCACCTTTTATTGCCTCCTTTAGTTTAGCCCATTGCAATTGCAATTCCCTTATCCCCTCCCACTCTACCAACTCCTCCTTCAGTTACTTGACCATTTTACTGAAGTCTGTGCTTTTGAAGTCTAGGACTTTGAGCTTGCTGTGATTGGATTCTACCTTTGCTTTTATCTCAAACCACACTGTGTGATGATTGCTGCTGCTCACATGGGCACCCACCTGGATATTTGACACGCTATCTCCATTGGTGAGCACTAAATCCAGCAGGGAGCTCTCCCTGGTTGTTTAAGTAAACCATTTGTTTAAGTAACCCATCTTGGAAGGCATCCACAATTTTTTTACTTCTTTCCAGATTTGCAGAAGAAACACTCCAGTCCATATTGGGAAGATTAAAGCCACCCAATATGATCACTTCCCCCTTCATGGCTATCTTTGAAATAACAACAATCAATTCGCTATCCATTTCTTCGGTTTGAGTTGCAGGCCTGTAGACTACAACAGTATGGATGACAGTGCCATCTCCTCTTTCCAACACAATCCAGAGCGCTTCTTATTTTCCCCATGTCTCCTGCATTTCAGCAGCTTTGATATTGTTTTAACATACAGGGCTACTCCTCCTCCTTTTCTACCCTCTGTATCTCTTCTAAATAGATTATAGCCAGCTATGACTATGTCCTATTCATGTGACTTGTTAAACCATGTTTCTGTAATGGCCACAATGCCAAGTCCATTTCTACCATTAGGGCTTCCAAGTCAGGAACTTTGTTGGCTAGGCTTCCAGCATTTGTTGAATGGCTTGTCTGTCTTTTGCATTGATTTTGTTCTACACGCCCTTTTCCGCTTGCCATTGATGTGTTGTTCAAAAGTGTGGCTGTTTCCAATGTTTTGCTTTTGCTGGGAGTGACGTACCTAACTTTTTCTCAGGGGCGGTTCTATCATTAGGCAAACTGATGGGGGCGGCACTGTTTGCTGCTCCCTAGAAACTGCCTATGATAGAACCGCCAATAACTTAAAATCAAATGAAAGCAGCCGCAGGAACATTTCTCCGTTCCCGCGGCTCTGCTTTCAAACTGCTGGGTTACTGCCTGCCTGCCTGCCTGCCTTCAATCTTCCTGGAGCCGGCGGCGGGGGGGGGGGGGGGGGCCCGAGGTCATCTTCTGCTGTCCTTCTGCTTCCGTGGCTGCTTCAGCAACGTAAGCGGGAGGGTGACAGAAGCGATGACCTCGGGCCTCTCCCACGCCGCCTGCTCCAGGAAGATTGAAGGCAGGCAGGCAGCGACCCAGCAGTTTGAAAGCAGAGCCGCAGGAACGGAGAAATGTTCCCGCGGTTGCTTTTATTTTAAAGGATAAATCAGACACCAGAGGGGGCCTGGAAGGGAGCAGACATGGGGAGGGGGTCCTGGAAGGGAGCAGACACAGTGGGGGGGGGGACTGGAGGGGAGCGGCCACGGGGGACGTGGGGCCGAGCACACACAGGGGGGGCCTGGAGGGGAGCAGACATGGGGGGGGGCCTGGAGGGGAGCAGACATGGGGGGCCTGGAAGGGAAGCAGACATGGGGGGAGTTGGAGGGGAGCAGACATGGGGGGGAGCTGGAAGGGAGCAGACAGGGGGGGAGCTGGAAAGGAGCAGAGCAGACATGGGGGGGGGGGGAAGCTGGAAGGGAGCTGACACCCGGGGATGGCACTGGAAGGCAGATGGACAGGGGAGAGGGAGAGCTGGAAGGGAGCTACCATGGGAGGGGGCACTGGGACTGGAAGTTCGCTGATATCTGGGATGGTATTTTAACTAGAAGGGGCTTGATGATGGGGAAGGAGGGGGACTGGAAGAGAATAGACACCAGTGGTGGTACTGGAAAGGCAAGGGGGTTGGTACTGGGAGGGGAGGCTGTAGAGGGGGCTGATACTAGGGAGAGTTACTGGGACTGAAAAAATACTGATGGAAGAAAATTAAGAAAGCAAAATGAGAGACAAGAAATAGCAGATGGACTATAGACCATAGAAAAAGAGCTAAGAGAAGACAGAGGAAAATGGAAACCTCAGATCGGGACCAGCATGATCAAAAATCATCAGAAGACAAAGGTAGAAAAAATAATTTTATTTTCAATTTAGTGACTGGACTTTGTGCTATCTATATTTCACACAGTATGGGGAACTGTGCTATCTATATTTCACACAGTATGGGGAACTGTATCTCTTATCTGGTGTGGCACCACATGCGGAGTCTGGTTTCTTGGGGTTTCATTTTAATTTTTGTCTACATATTTTTATTTTTGCTTTAGGTTGTGGTCACTTATTCTGTACTTGGTGAGGGTCTGTGTTCTGACTGTGCGACCAAGGCCAGGTGTTCTGTTAACATGGCGTTTGTATGTAAGGATCTGTACTGTAGTAATTTGACTTGTTCAGCTTTTCAAATAGGTGTATGGATGTTTTGGGGCCCATTGCAGTGTTTATAGTGCTGCTTTTTTCTTGGTAGGCCCCTTAATGTATGAGTTTTGGAAGTGTATGCTGGTATGGTGTGGTAGATTTGGCTTTGCAGATCTTAGTGAATTTAGTAGGGTTTTATATTAGTTCCCAATATGCCTGGTACTGGAGAATGTTTCTTGGTGCGATGATCAGAATCAGCTTTTTTTAAAATATATATATATATTGAGTTCTGCGGGTGAATGTCCTACTTCTGCTCTGCACCCATTGTTCAGGAGGAGGTTCTGTGAATGCTAAATGTATGTTCAAAAAGAAAAAGCAAGCACCATAATGCAGTTTATAACAAAATACAAATGAATTATAATTTGGAGTTATAAACTGTTGAGGTTCTCGCTCTTTCTTTTAACAAGAAAATCTCAAAATAAAGGTACCCCCCAATGTCTGAGCTCTTAGTTTCAAGACCAACAACTTGCAATGTCAGGATGGGTAACCCTGAATAAATCAAGAAATATACTGTATATAATAAGGACTTTACAAACAGCTCATTCATATAGCAGAAGTTAAATCAAAATACGGTGTTGCAGTCAGATTCCACTGCAACGGAAACAAGGAGAGTGGTTCTTCCAGTGATCACATCTAACAAGCCCCCTGAAAAGCCTGTCAGATCCAGTGATCCACTTGGACCCCTTCTTAACATTTAGATGGAGTCTAATTCCCCTGAAGACAAGACAAAGTAATGATCTGTTGCAGTCTCTCATCTTACTATCCAAGAACTGCTTCCTGATCATCTAAGGAACCAGAGAACATGAGAACATATAAGAACATAAGAACACAAGATATGCCGTACTGGGTCAGACCAAGGTCCATCAAGCCCAATATCCTGTTTCCAACAGCGGCCAATCTAGGTCATACGTACCTAGCAGTTTTCCCAAAAGACACAGGTTCCACAATGCTTGTATTGTTAATTCAATTAGAGCCACCTCTTTGTTACATTTTTGAGGGAAGAGTCCATGTCCTGGATAGCATCCTGTAGAGATTCTAACATTGCAGCGGCTGATCTTTTCAGTCCCTGCTGTCCAGAGTCGTTACCACCCTCTTTTCTTCCTGGTACTCCTGATCAATATCTAAAATGTCCAGCTCATTCCACCAAACCCTTCTCTATGGGAGAGGATGATGCCAACAGGAGTCCCTCTCAGAAGTTGCCATCTCTTCAGGCACTCAATCCTCCCTGTACAGCATTCCATCTACTGGAAAAATCTCTGGGTTGCGAGAAGGCTTTTTATTTCAAGGTTAAAACAAAGCCCCTTGGCACGCCATTCCATAGCCAAATCTGTGCGGCAGTCCAAAGCCACTGGAAACTAGCAAATTCTACATCTCTCCAATATCGCCTGCATTTCTTGGAAGACATAACAGGTTCAGAGGAGTAAGCCTGATTATTTCCCTGCCTCTTCCTCATTGCTGAACAACAAGGAAGCCACAGACACTGGTGCAGGCAGGGTAACATGGAGCTTAATATACACATATCTCCATTTCAAACACCATCTTAATCCTATTGTTGGAATACCTTTTTAGTCTGTCTCGTTAACTAAGAATTGTCTGCATGGGTGACCCTACTTATAGTTAAACTACTGCCAGCATAGCTCCCAGTATCCTCAGAGCACACAAGTCCTCCACCACATCAAGTGAGTCCCCCATAGAGGGCTCCACATCTTTACTAAAATGTACATTCACAGGTAATACCTCCAAAAAATATTGTACATGCATGTAGAAGAAGTATGGCTAAATATATTAAGATATGGAATGCATGGAGCAAATAGCTGAAAATTTTCAGTCAATGTTATGGATTGTGACTGGGTAGAACTGAAGTATAAATGATTTATAATGACATTTCATCAAAATGCTGGATGTAATAAGAATGCCAGTGCTTCTTTTATGTTTCAGTTGCATATTATTTTATTGTTGAATTGCAAATCAATTAAGAGCTCTATTAAAACAAGACACTCCTGGAGTGTTCTCTGAAAGCTGTGTGAGGTCCACCACTATGTGTGTTCTAACCACTGAATGTGTTGCAGCCATCTCACGGTTTTAATTGCATGGGACAAGCAGGTCCGCAGAGACCAAACTAGGAGACAGCAGACACATATCTAGTGGTTAGAACACAGTGACAGATTCCCATGCAGCATCCAAGGAATATTGAGTAGGTATGAATTTATTACAGTCTGAGCTATTATAGATCTTCCTGTCTCTTAGATGGCACACGATGGTTATACATAGTAAAAAGGGACTGTTTCTTCAGTCAGTAACAGAATAAACTGTAACAAATGAAAAATAGTAACAGCAGAAAGTTGTAAAATAAAATAAGATAAAAATAAAGTTAAAAAAGAGAAATGTTTAAGCTAGTGGTTAGAGCAGCAGGCTGACAGCCAGCAAAGCCAGGGTTCAAATCCCACCAACACGCCTTGTGACTTTGGGCAAGTTATTTAACCCTTCATTGCCTCAGGTACAAACTTACAGACTGATCAGAACCCCACGCCAGAGCCCAGCACAAAAGCTCTAGCGCAGGTTTTCCTAAGAGGTGTTTAATGTTGATTGTTTCCGCAGTGATGCTATAAGCAAATATTATGCAAATCTGTTGTGTGCAAATGGTTGGTGTTAAACAAGGAGAGCAAGCCAGACACATGCACATAGGGACCTGTGTTAATTCTTGGCCCCCCCCCCAAAAAAATGTCATTTGAGGTTAAGTTTGATATATCACCTCAGATGACCAGACTCCCCAAGTGGCCTGACCCCTTCATCCTACCCCAATTACATCTCCAACTTCTGATTCTGGCCCCAGTCATTGGTAGCCCAGTAGGCCCTGATCCCCCTCCCACCTCTTAAAAATCATTAGTAGCCTGGTGTATCCTAATCCCCCCACCTCCAGAAATAGAAAGGCCTAGTGTTCTAGTGGACCTTAACCCCTCACCGCCCCGAACCCTCCCCAATACCTTAGAAGTTGTGGGGTGGGAACATTGCCCACATGTTCCCGTTCCCACCCTTGCACCATCATAATTGAACAGAACTGGAGAAGAAACAAAACACAAACCACCCAACAGCTATAACAGGATTACAGAAGGATTACAACAGCCTAATTAACCGACATAAACAGGAATACCACACTAATCTCATCCTAAAATCAACCAACAAACCTAGAAACCTCTTCAATATAGCCCACACCCTCACAAAGGATCTCAGTCATACAGAAGATGCTACAATACACCCACAGATCTTCACAGACTACCTAATCTCTAAGCTCACATCCCCCCATACTGATAACCTACAAGACACAGTCCCCATCCTCAAACCCACACCCTCAAACACTCATGGGACAAGTTCCACATACCCTCCATTGACCAATTCACTCGCACCATATCAGCCCTCAACATCAGCACTGCACCCATGGACCCCTGCCCAGTACAATGGATAAAATCAGCAAAGACAGAGCTCGGCGGATTCATACACAAGATTATACACTCCTCACTAACACAGGGATACATGCCCCTACCACTTACGTTAGCCACCATACGCCCTATCTCCAAACTCCCCACTCCATCCTGCAATGACCCATCAATGTACTGTTTGATCTCCAGCCTCCCATTCCTCACCAAGATACTCAAGATGACAGTATACCAGCAACTTCAGGACCACGTAGACTCTCTAGCCCTCCTAGACCCCCTCCAGCATGGGTTCTGACTCAACCACAGTGTCGAGATCTTACTCATAATGCTCTTTGACAACCTCATTAAGGGAACTGTCAACCTAAAAACCGGCTTCCTCCTCATATTTGTCGATATATCTACAGAATTTGACAATGTCTCTCACCATGTCCTCCTCTGAAGACTAGTGACATTTGACTACACAACACCATTCTCGAATGATTCAACTTATACCTCAGCAATAGGCAGCAACAGGTCAAGGTTGGCATAACCACCTCTTCCTTGTTCCCCTCATTCCAAGGGGTTCTGCAAGGCTCGACATTATCTGCCGTGCTTTTCACTCTCTACATCCAACCCATCTGTGATGTCATCAGGAAACATGACATCCAGCATTGTACGCTGATGACATGATGATCTACACACCAATCAATCTAAAAAAACCAAGTTACTCAGCTGTAATTGCCTGCCTACAGGACACGACTGAATGGCTCTCTCACAGCAACCTCAACATTAACTACAGAAAGACAGAAACATTCTTTGCCACATGAAACAACTCCTCCCTCCCCCCTCCACACAATTCATCTCCATACTCAATGCAACCATACCCATTAAGAAAGAAGTAAAGTACCCGGGTGTAACTTTGGATTGAAACCTGAACTTCCTTACCCACATTAAGAAGACAGCCAGATGTGCATACCACAAGATGGCCATCATAAGAAGACTCAAACCCCTCCTTAGTCAAGACCACTTTGAGAACAGTCTGCTAAATTGTAATCATGCCCATACTGGATTACTGCAACACCCTATTTCATGGACTACCCAGACAATGCAACCCCTACAGATGGCACAAAACACTGCTGCCCATATTATCACCGGATCATCAAAACACCAACATATCACTCCCCTCCTGAGTCACCTGCATTGGCTGCTGATCGCCTCCAGGATCAAATTCAAAATAGCTCTTAACATATACAAGATACAGCATAACTTATCCCCTAACATTCTCAAAAGTCTTATCAACACGAACATAAGCACAAGACCCAGACAACATAACTGAGTGGACACCATTCAGACCCCTAGCATCTACTTTAAAACCACCCAATCCACATCTGCAAGAGCATGTCACTAGCAGCACCGGCCCTCTGGAACTCCCTTCCAGATGAACTGAGAGCCACCTCCAATGCCAAAAACTTCAGGAAGAAACTCAAAACCTACCTCTTCACAGAACACTACGGAGCCGTCACTTAATGCACAGCTCCCCCCCTCCTCTCTTTGACCCTTCTCCCACCTGACAAAATCAACTGCCTCAACTCATGACACTGTCTTGTAAATATTGTATATATGCCTCTCTGTAAATAAGTTGCTACCAAGAACCTCCTACATGTCCCCCCACCCCACATGACTATGTAATGTATAATTTGCCATGTATCATGTTTGTTTATTATGAAAAATCACTTTGATTATAGGGAAGGCGGTATACAAAAACTGTTAAATAAATAATAAATAAATGTTGCAAAATGGTGGTGCCTAGCCCTGCGTGGTGCGTCCTGAGATGCACCAGGTGGTGCATACTGCCATATAAGGCAAAAAATGCCACACTGAAAATGATGAAACTGGTACTGGCAGGAGGTCTGCCCTAGAATTTCCCGATTGTACCTGGTATGGGCCCGATGGGACAGGGCTGTGGAGGAGCTGAGTCGCTGTTGATTTGTTAGCCATGCATCCTAGTGCAAAACCTGTGAAGGGTAATTTTATAAACTGGTGCCTAACTAACATATATTTTCATGCTACACTTTACGTCAATTTTATAAAACCAAATATGTGCATACTTCAGTGCGAAAGTATGCCTCTTAATTTATGGCATGATCATTTACACCAACCCCACACTTCACCAAAATTTCACCCATGTGCATCTTCGGGGTTATAAAATTGCAACTGCATCATTTATGCACATAAATCGCTAAAAAAATGGGATTTACACTCATTGATGTCTCATAATTTTAGACGGCTCCTTATAAAGTTGCCTGCTCAGAGAGCAGCTTTCAAAGGCATTGACTAGGGCAAATAGGTAGTAACAGTGCTAAACTGGCCTGACTGAAAACTGCCCTTTTAAGGCAGCTAAAAGTACCCAAGCATTGTGGAACCTGTGTCTTCTGGTGAAACTGCTAGGTACTTGTGACCTGGATTGGCCACTGTTGAAAACAGCAACTGGTCTTGATGGACCTTGGTCTGACTCAGTATGGCATTTCTTATGTTCTAATTCCATAGCACACATATTTTTAGCTGTGGGAAAAAGAGGCCTTCCTGTGGGTATATTTAATTTGGAGGAGGGAAACAGTGCACATACATTCAGTCTTGAAAAGTACAGGCTCTGTTTTTCTCTCTCTCCTTTGGGTGGTTCTGCTGCCTGCAGATGGCTCCGTTCCAAAGAATCTTACCCAGATGAACCTCTGACCTCCAGCCAGCAGTGTTAGTAGGTTCCACTTGACTGACTGGCCACCTTAGCTTGTTCTATGCCTGCTACTTCCTTTCAGGGGCCATCTTGTTCTTACTTAAGATCTGTATATAAACCCAGCTCTGGCTAAATCTCTTCGGCAGAACTTGGTCTGCATTTTGGTGTCATCTTGAGCTTTGGCTGCCTGCTACACTTTGGATCCTGTTTCACCTTGTCAGACATTCCTAGATCCTGCATCAGTTTCTTGGCTTTACTCCTGCCTTGTTCTTTTCTGATGAGTGCCCTCTGCTCATGTTTCCTGTCTCCTCCGGACTTCACCTGGTTCCTGGATCTCACCTTGGGTCCTGAGTTTGGGCAGTGAAGATTTGGCAGCCATCACATTGGAGGCCTCAAGCCAAAGGGAAGATGGCTGTTTTAAGGCGGTAGTCCCCATCCTAATTACTCCTGTACCTGGGTGTATCATCATGTCCCTGTGGACCTGCCTATTCATTGTTCTTGGGTCTTCTTTACTGTCAAAAACCATCATAGGTATTTCATCATTTAAAATAAGAGTCCTATTTCATATCTCCTACTCATTATCTACAATTTAAAAAAACATTCAGCAATAAAGGCAGGAAAAAGACATCAAAAGGTGGAGGGCGTTTTCTTCAAGGTAAAGAATATAGAAAGTTAAAATGAGACTTGGTAATAAGGAATAATGCAAGTGGTTGAAAACATTTAGACTACCTTTTCCCCAAAATTACAGGCTTACAGAGAACAATTTTCATGGCAATTTAAGCAGGCTAGAAAGCAGTCATTGGCTGTTGAAAATTGCCTTCTCTTAATGTGGCTAAAAGTTCATGTATTGTTCCACACGCAGAATATTTGAGCCTCGTTGGGGGCAAGTTTATAAAGCATTTTCCTTATATAAAATCTGTTATGCACATGGCAGAAGTCTTTTATAAGATTGTGCAACTGCATACATGCCTACTTTTACACATTTCCAGGGATGTAGTTTGGGTAAAGCAAATGCAAGGTTGCAGTATACACGTGTCTTTTATAAAATGCATACCTAGATGCATAGAGTACACACACGCATTTACACTCATCTTGGAACCTTAATATGCTCCTTTCTGGACTTCTCTCATAAGCATGAGGTAAAATCAGGCCCAATGAGTTGAGATATTGCAGAGGAAGTTAAAATGTGTGTAGGATGGATTTTCAAATCTTTGTGTGTACTTTTCCAGCGGAATTCTCCCCGCAGAATAAGCAAGTGTAAATGACCGTGTTGACTTTGTTCTCATGCCAAGTTTCAAAGCAAAGTACACACATACCTTAACTTTCAGAATTGGTACAAAGTCCATAGATAAAGTTTTTTGAGGCCACGCTACTAATCCAAAAAATTTCTAGGGTTAGCAGCTGCTTTGTGCTATTTAGCTACAGCATGCATAAGAACTCCTGGCTTATATGCACCCTGTAGCTAAATATCACAAGAAACTTTTCATATTTTGTTATAACTAGGAACTCTGCACATCCCCAGCAATGGGAGCACATTTCATTTTTAAAACCACCCCTTTCGCTGTGATGGTTTGGTGTTAAAGGGAATACTGCATCCATGTCACAAGCCCTACGCCCTTGGAGGTCCTCACTGCATGGGGCCAGGCACCACCATTTTTCAAGATGGTGGCGCAGGGGCAAGAGCACATGGGCAACACTCCCATTCAAGCTTAAAGGTACTGGGGGGGATGGGGAGTTTGGGGGCCACAGGGCCTTTTTGTTATTTTGTCTGTGGATGAGTGGGTGGGATCGGGGCCGCTGGGCTACCAGGGACTTTTTTAACTGGGCAGGCAGGTGGGGATCGGACTTTTCCTGATGCCTGGATTATCTGAGGAGATGCGTCAAACTTCCCCTCACAAGACCCTTTTTCTTTGTGACAGTATGCCAAACTTGTGCCGACTTCTGTGTGAATGTATTTGGCTTGCTTTTCCAGTTTAATGCTGATATTTTGCGCATATCTCATTTACATATGCATCCATTTCTGCATGCCAGCATTGAAGTCGCGCACTATAGGTTCGCTACATAGAGGCGCACATAACTAATAGCACGCGACCTCCACACCGGCTTTTTGCATCAGTCCCATGGTTAGTACCATTGAAAATTCCCCTAGTGCAGCCAGGGCTGCTTCAACCCCTGGACAAATGTTTGCGAATGGGCCCTCTCCCCACTCGCAGTCCACCTGTTCACGCCCCCTCCCTCCACAGGAACACAGTGGTCCTCTTCCTCTCTTTTGCTCCCTCAAGCTGCTTGCCAATGAAGTGAGCAACGCTTTAGTGAACAGACCAGAAGCAGGAGTAGCCTAGTGGTTAGAGCTATTGCCTAGTACCCAGAAGATCAAGGGTTCAATTCCCATTGGCACTCCTTGTGACCTTAGGCAAGTCACTTTACCCTCCATTGCCTTGGAAGAAAAGGCTGGCAAGGAAAACCCAGAGGCAGCTGGGTCACTATGAGTCAACACTGACTTGATGGCACTAAAAAAAAAAAGCTGCTTGCCAATGAAGTGAGCAACACTTTAGTGAACAGACCAGAAGCAGAAAGTCTTTGGTCTATTCACCAAAGTGTCACCTGCTTCTCATGCAAGCATCCTGAGGAGCAGAAGGGAGGAAGAGGGCTTCTTTTACCTATGGACAGCTGGGTCCCCATTGTCCAGGGGCCCAAACACCTGCCTCTTTTGCCCATAGGTAAAAGCAGTCCTGGGTGCATCCAGTAAGGGCTCTGACACCAGCTGGCTAGCGTTGGTGCATTCTGGGGGCAGAGGTGGAACCCAGGAATAACTGGCTAGTGGTGATATTCAGCTGCTAACTAGTTATCCTAAAGCGGCCAAAGTTAGGACAATTAAATGGTTGTATATTGTTCTCTTTTTTCCCCATTTCCTTCACTCTTTCCTTCACTCTCTTCCTATCCCCATATTTTAACTATAGCCTGTCCCTGTCTCTCACAGACACATCTTTTCTTCTCCACTCTCTGCCCTCCTCCTCCCCCTTCTTTAGGATCTTATTTCCTCTCCTGTTCCTCTGTACATAATCTTTTCTTTTCCCCCATGGTCCTCTTTTCCTTTCTCCTCTCCATCTTTTCTCTCTCTTCCCTCAGTCATATTTCCCTTCTCCAATTCCCTTTCTTTCCCTTCCCTCTACTTCTCATACAGGCCAATTTACCCCCTCTTCTGGACAGTTCCTAGCAGATTAGAGGTCGCTGTGGCAGTAGGTGCAAGGACAAGGTCCCATCTTTCTTTTCCTCTCTCTTGGGATTTAGGGGTTTGTTTACAAAGCCGCGGTAGCAATTCGCGATCGTTATCGGAGCCGCGGCCCCATTGAAATCAATGGGGCCGCGGCTCCGATAACGATCGCGAACCACTACCGCAGCTTTGTAAACAAGCCCCTTAGTGTTTTATCATTTGCCCTACTCTCTCCCCCTCGTTATCTCTCCTTTGGTCCACTCTGCTCATGAGCCGTCCTCCTGTGCCTCTTTTCTCCGTTTGTTGTTCTCCCACCAATTCCTTCCAGTCCCCTTTGCCCCTTCTCTCTCCCTCTATTCCTCCTTTGTCCCTTGTGCAGATGTAGCTGGACATTTGCTGCTGACATTGTAGTAACAGACAGTATAACTATAATGAAATGACCATGTCAGAGTAATGTGCAATTAGAACAATGAGGCAAACTAAGCAAAATTAAACTGTAGTAATAACAAGAATATGATAAAGTGTCAGTACTGCACACATTGAAAACAGCACAGTAGAGCATTTATGTAGCAGAAATATGATACAATATCAGCACAATGCAATGAAACATCTTATTAGGCAACAAAGACAATGTGCAGTTGGGACATACAGATGAGATGGGTAGATGAAGGCACTGGGAGAAATAAGAGTGGATGGCTAGACTGAAGGTAAATTGTATGTACAGTTAACACATTTTCTTTAATACCAGTGGAACTTATTTTTCATAATAGCGGGGCCCTTTTGACTGAGCTCTCTCCATTTTGAGAATTAATTATTTGAAGTATCTTGGCAAACATTCATGAACTGATGATGGAGGGAGGTAATGGTTTAGTATTAAGTTATCAGAAAAAGTGGGGGCAGGAATGAACTATGGAGCAAAGTTAAGAAATTTGGGATACTCTTAGGAAAGTTGCTGCATGTACTATGCATCCTCAGTATGAAAAGTTGCTTCAAATTTATCTGACTCCTGACGCATACAGGGCTGGTGCAAGGATACGAGGTGCCGCAGGAGAACCTCATTCGTAGAGCTCCCTGCTCTCATTACTGAGCTGCTGCTCCTCTCCAGGATGAGCAGCTGTGGTGATGCTTTTCAAATGACACCTCCGTGTTTACCATCACCTCTGCCGCACTGCTACAGGCAAGTTAAGGCAACCTTTAATAACTGCTTCCGTCACCCTTGGCAACTATGCCGAATCAAACTACATAACAAGTCCCGCAGTAACCCATGATTCCTGACCTGTGATTTTAGGAGGAGTTCATAGTTCACAAAAGGGATTTTGAAGTCTTGTTAGGAACCCTTAAATGTTTTCTTTCTTTTTTTTTTAGGTTCAGACACTGTTGTTGCTTACCCATTCTTGAGTTGCTATTAGACAGGCAGTCAATTTACTCAGACCTGTAGCTAGATTCGGCTCAGTGGATATGACTAGTTATACGCCATGGGCTTAGATGTAGATTTTGTGTTCAGTGTCCATCAATCAAAACATCTCAGAGATTTGAAGCAGATATTAAATAAAATAGGTGGCAGTATGGATCCCTGTGGTGTTGCCGAACAGAACGGACTGTTATCTGTCCCAAAACTAAGATTCAAACCATGCAAACAGTGTGTCGCTAGTATCTGTTTCTACCAATCATACAAATACGATACTGCTAAATGCATTAGAAAACGGCCATCTTTAGGTAAATAGACAAGCCGGTGCTTATTCGTTGAGGCTATGGCCATGTAATTCCTGGTGCCTGTAATCAGTCTGGTGTGTTGCTGCATTCCATGGATGTCACTAACAGGACAAAAACAACCTTGGAGACTAACACCACTGTAATAACAGAACTAAAACCAGAGGACTGCAACATATGAGGGTTTAATATTTTGCAGCTCTAAAAAAGTTTATAGACAGCCCAAATCTGGAATGCTCAGGGACAGTCATGGGTGGTGGAGGCAATCTATTTGAATTGCTGAATTTTTATGCACGATTGATTGTGCTGAACTTTCATGACAAGTTTTATATTTTGAGTTAAATTTTAGCAACGCATAGCATCAAATATAGATAAATAAATAAATAATGAAAGGAACATTTTTAAAGATCTCTATACATGTGTAGATCTGAGATAAAAACAACAACCCTGTAGAGTCCTCATTTCCCCTGCCACATCTCGAATATTTGGTGGTGTTAGGATACCAAAAACAAAGGTTATGAGGAACACAAACACACATACACATGGATATAGCGATGTCTTAACCGTTCTTTTCCTTGCAAAAGTTGTCCACAATAAATATATAGCAACTTTAATTTTTTTTAAAGCATTAATGGGTCAATATTTAAAAAGGACTTAGACATTCGCCATCTGCCCCGAATGTCTTAAGTATTTTTTATATCCCACAGCATTATAGATATAGTGGAATATGACTATTCTGCATTATGCATAACATTAATAGTGTAATTTTATAACTGGGCCCCTACTTTTAGGCACTTAGAATGTGCCTGTCTTAAGCCTGATTTATGAAGAAAAGCAGGTGCCAACTTTTATTTATAAAATAAAGATATAGGTGTCTGAAAGCACATGTTAAATCTAGGCAGCCCTAGGGATGGTGTGAACGCCCATATCTATATTTCTAAAGAACTCATGTAGATTATAGTATTGTATAACTTTCTGGCAGAAATTTGCACTTTGCCCATGCTCTGCCCACGGTGAAAATACATATGATTGGTCTGACATGGGAGTTACAGAATAGTGACCAACTAAAGTATGGCATAAGAGCCTATTCATGCTCATAAGTCCTTAAGAATAGATGATTTAAACATATTAATAGCACGTATCTGGAGAAGGGAGGAGCAGGCCAGCAAAGCCATATAAATTGTAAGTAGCATTTTAGAAAGGATGATTAGGTGTCATTTTGGACATCCAAATCAAAATGCTTGAAATTCCGTGGTAGGGGGGGGAGGGGGCAGCAGAGAAGGCGGGAATGTGTAAATGGGTTCTAAAATTGACCTCTCCTCCCCAAAAGATAAGCTCCACCAACATACAAAGAAACAGGGACGTGCAGCATCAATGCCTAGACACATGCAGGGAAACGGACAATTTCAGAAACATGTGAAATCAGGGGCGGCCCAAAGGGGGTGCGGGGCCTCATTTGCATAAGGAGTCTCATTTGCATAAATATTTGCATAACATTAACATGCGCTTTTAGTAAACATGCCTCTTAATGAGTGTCTAGAAAAAGAAAGACTAACAGATTTCTACATTACTATATTGCAGTGAGAACTGCTAGGCCCATTAGGAAGCACTATAAACACTGACCATTTAGAACCCATAGCAAACCCATTATATCATAACAGCACTACCAGAACTCACAAAGCACCAAACCCTACCTATCAAAAAGACAACACAGAAAATATTAAACCAATACATCTCAGAGAATACCAATACATCTCCTACTGGGGAAAGAGAACAAGTGGCACTGTCAAATAGAAACTACATGGACAGAATACCTCACCTTGGATACACATGCAGAACATAGACCATCACTAGGGACCAACCAAATTCACGATTTCACGGCCATGACATTTTCCGTGAAATTGGCCGTCTTCCGTGAAAAATGGTCACTTCAGTGAAATTCAAGGAAATCGTCGATTATCTAAAACTTCACTGCAGATCGGCAGTCCCCCGCTTCATGAATTGCAATAGAAGAAAACGCCACTAGCGCTGATTACCCTGGTGCTGCTCTCGCTGGAAACCTGGTAAGCCTCCTGCCAACACTGAGCCCTGTAGGTCTTAGATACCCCGTGCCCTCATGTGCAACATCTAAACTGGGCTCTTGTGATGTTGCTGCTACTCTGAGCCATTTAATAGCTTACAACCTGCCTTATAAGCTAGTCTAAGGTGAAGGAGAGAGCCGGCGATCTGTTGCAACTACCTGTGTGGCCTGGGTGTGCTGTGCTGTGATGATCATTTGTTCAGGTGGTGAGCTTGATGGTAGGAGAAGCGTGGGTGTGCTGGTGGTGCCCTTGCTTTGCTGTCAGGCTGCCTTACTGCAATTTCGAGGCCTCGTGCTGCTGCAGCCATTACCACACGGCCCTGGAACGCAGAACTCCCTCTCATGAGCAGGAAGAGAATGTTTCCGGTGGCTGTAGAGCACTTCCGGTTGGGGTCTTGAAGGAAATTTCTTTGCGGACTCTTTTGGACAGATAACTCCCTCACTTGCTGCACGGGATTTCTCTTTCTGCTGCTGCCCGAATGAGGACCTGCATAATGTCAAGTACTTATGTGCCTGTGAATTTCCGTGAAATATGACACATTTTCAGAGACCTCCCGTGAAATATCGCATTTTTTCCGTGAATTTGGTTGGTCCCTAACCATCACCACACAAAGAACAAGGGATCACAATTTAGAAATAGGAAGATAATAATTAAATTGGGAACCCCAAATGCCAAACATGAAATGTACAACAATGGAGAAATAAAACTATAAATTAATTTTTTCTTGCACTAAACAAAAACGCAAAAATGTTAGCGATACACATTTCCCAGACCTGACATATTCCAGTTAATACATTGAAAGTAAAAAGTATTTTTCTACCTTTTGTTTGGCCACTTTATTTTTCAGTTGCAATTGCTCCAGTCACTTTCTTCTGGTTTCTTTGTGTCTTCTGGGAGCTGTCCATCTGTCCTTTCTTCTCTCTTCTAGATTTTTTCCATTCTCTCTCTATATCTGCTTTAACATACTGCTCTTTCCCCCATTTCTTTCCTTATTCCTTTATCATCCACTCAAATTTCACCCTTCCATTCTCAATCCGCACTTACTCTCTCAATACCCTGCCCATCGTAGATATTTCTTCCCTCCCACACAAAATATCTTTTCCCCTCTCCATTCTCATTCCCCATCCCCATCTAGTCCTCCCCCAAATCAGCTCCCTTCTAGTTCTAGATCCACCCAGCATCTGCTCCCTTCTGGTCCCATTCTCCCATGCCCCCACATCAGCCCATTTCCAGTCCTAGCCCCCCATATCCAGTCCCATTCCAGGCCCCCTATCACCCCATTAACATTACAAGCTCCCCCACCAGCTGATTTCCAATCCTAGCCCCCCATCAGCCCATTTCCAGCCCTATTCCAGCTCCCATCAGCCCACTTCCAGTCCTATTCCAGCCCCCATCAGTCCATTTCCAGTCTTATTCCAGCCCATCACCCATTTGCAGTCCAAGCTCCCCCCATCAGCCCATTTACAGTCCTATTCCAGCTCCTCATTAGCCCATTTCCAATCCTAGCCCTCCCATCACAGACCATTTCCAGTCCTAGCCCCCCACCATCACAGTTCCCCCCATCACAGCCCATTTCCAGTCCAGGTTTCCCCCCCCCCCCAGCCTGATTCCAGTCCTAGCCCTCTCCTCACAGCCTGATTCCAGTCCTAGTCCCTCCCCCTCTGAAGAGCCCTGCGGCCTTCTAAGGGGCTGTAGAGGGAGCTGGGGAAGTCCACGCGAGGCCCTGGTTCCCTCTGCATAGCCGCCAGCATGAAGTGTCTTTTCCCTCACGCTGGTGGCTGTTTCTGTGAAGCTGCGAATGCCGGGAAAGATTAAAGGTCATTTCCCGGCATTCACGGCTTCATAGAAACAGCCGCCAGCTTGAGGGAAAACACTCTTCACACTGGCGGCTGTGCAGAGGGAGCTGGAGCCTTGTGCGGGCTTTCCTGGCTCCCTTTGCAGCCGTCCATCGTGCGAAAATGAAGTGAGGGGCTCTGTACGAACATTATCGCACAATGGATGGGCCGGCTCTGTATGAAATACATACGTCTCCAAAACCAGCAACATAGACGTATCCATGACTGTATTTCAGAATACATACACGTATTTGCTGCCACATACATATCCTGGCCTGTCATTTTGCAAACGATGCAGCAGCTCACAAAAAAGCCTCTGTGTTTACCTCTATGTTTTCACAAGGGGGTGAAAATTATTGGGGGATTCATAAGGCATTCCTCTTTTCTCTCGACTTTTGCTTGCTGGCCATAACAAACACTTTTCAAATGCCTATTCATGTCTGCGAGCAGATGTAGACAAACATGCGGTGCCGTCTAAAATGGGATGCAGATGTGAATCTTTTACAGACCACCCTAGACACACCTCCATAGACATGATTGTGCCAGACATGTATAAATTCGGGCTTTTCTAAAATGGCTCTTGGAATGTTGATGTAATTGAGAAGTCTGAATGTTTTCAGTCGTGTAAATCATGAATAACACTTCTTAAATGACCCCCTATGTATGCTCGGTAAACCATGTAAATGCCATAAACAGGGATTTTCAAAGGCACTTACCCAGTTAGTGCCTTCAGAAATCCTCTCCCTAGTCCCCTGTGCGTCCCGATGCTATCCGGTAAGCATCGGCGCGTGATGGGGGCTTTCCGGGGCAGAGTGGAGGCGGAGACAAGCACTAACCGGGCAGCAGCGAGGAAAACCCTTGCCTATCTTTTCAGTGCAGAGTATTAAATGGGCAACATGGAAAATCGCTGCTGCCAAGTTAGGCTCGGCAGCTTCTCGACTGAGCAGCGAACCCCGGATATTCACTTTCGTCGCCGCGGAAGTGGATATCTGGGGTTAAGGGGTCAGCAGGCAGGGCTATGGCACATAGTCCTGCCCAATTCAAGATCAAACATGCCAAAACCAGCTATAATTTGGGCCATCTGAGCCAAACATATAAGCTATGGGGTCTATTTGTTCCCCTTGCCGTCCCCGACTATGCCTCTCCATGCAAACAAGGAGTTTGTATGGGAAGGCAGAGTTAGGGTGGGCAGTGAGCGGTCTGCAGCCCCAGACGTACATAGCCGATTCTGAAGTTGGCCCTGTACGTCCGGGATCAGCAGATTGGATGGGAGACTTATTTCATCCCTTGGAGGTGGAATAAGTTCCCCTAGACATCGGGGGATGGCAGGCCTGGCCAGCAGCGAAGAGGTGAGAGGATGCATGAGATTCCCCGCAGCAAGACCCTGGCCATAGGAGGCCAGATTGGGGATCGGGCTGTGGGGAAAAGAAAAAATCATTGGTGGCTAGGCGGCAACTGGACAGTATGGCTCTGCGGCTCCATTCAGGAGCCTGACTGTGTTAGCTGGGCAGAGACCTGTAAGGGCAGGCTGATGGGAATCATATCCCAGCCTGCACGTACAGGCCTAGACGCGATTCAGAACCTGTGGGGGGCTAGATGTGCCCCGCAGGATCAGAATCGCGTCTACCTCTGTGCATCTGGTTCCGAGCGGACACAGAGAGGCCAGGACACACAGAATGGAATGTGCCTCTGTATCTATAGTGCTGATATTCAGGCCCTTATATGTATGCCTTATACATAGAACCCCCCAATATTTGATGCTTCTCTATATAAGTAAACATATATTTATAAGTAATTTGTATCGCTATATTCCACAGCACTAGCTATACATATAATGCTACTGAATGTAGGAATAATTTGAAATGGCTAAATTAGATGTTTAAAATTATTTCCTAGACGTTCTGATGAAATGTGGCCTGTAATTTTGCTTTGATAAGCTTTTTCCCTTTGATATCTCTTTTGCCTTCGTTTTCAATCTCAGTCCATCTACTTATTTCTTCAACTTCTTTCTCTCTACACTTATTTTCTCACCTTTCCCTCAATGTCTTTTATTGTTTTGCAGTCTATTAACACCCCCTCCCCATTTCTAGTCTAATTTCATATTCCATAATCTCCTGTTTCCCATCTCTCCCTCTTTCTACCTACCCAACTATCAGTTCCTCTTTTCTAACTCCTTCCCAACTCACAAAAACCCCTTTGCCATCTCAGTCACCTTCTCAGAATTTTCTCATTTCTCCCCGACCAGAGAGAACACATGATTCTCTTATCAGTCATAGTAACATAGTATATGACGACAGGTAAAGACCAATATGGTCCATTTAGTCTGCCCAGCAAGGTGGCAAGAGTAGGTGCACTTGCCACTCTGTGCAGGTCACCTCTCCCCATGCCTTTGTTTAGGGGTGTACCCACCGCTCCATGTAGGTCACCCCTATTTGTTCAGATATAAGAGATAATTATGCTTATTTTGATTTTATCCTGTTGCTATAAAGGGATCCACTATGTCTGTCCCATGCCATTTTGAATTCTGTCACTGTGTTTGCCTCCACCACTTCCATCGGGAGGGCATTCCAAGCATCCACCTTTCAGTGAAAAAGTATTTCCTGACATTGCCTTTCAGTTTACCCCCTTGCAACTTCATGTTATGCCCTCTAGTTTTACAGCTTCCCCGTCTTTGGAAGAGGTTTCTTCGTCCATTAATACTCTTTAAGTATTTAAAGGTCTGAATCATATCTTCCCTGTCCCTCCTCTCCTTCACAGTTACATATTTATGTCTTCAAGTCTCTTCTCATAAGTCTTCTGACGCAGACTCCAAATCATTTTGGTCGCCTTTCTCCGGACCCCTTCCAGCCTTTTTATATCCTTTTCGAGATATGGTCTCCAAAACTGAACACAATATTCAACGTGAGGCCTCACCAGAGACTTGTACAGTGGTATTAGTACCTCTTCCTTTCTGCCGGTAATTCCTTTTTGTATGCAACCCAGCATCCTTCTGGCTTTTGCCACCGCCTTGTCACACTGTTTCACTACCTTGAGATCATCAGAAACAATCACACCGAGGTCCTTCTCCTGGTCCGTGCACACCAATCTCTAGCCCCCTATCGCATACATTTCCCTTGGATTTCTGCTTCCCAAGTGCATGACATTGCACTTCTTCACATTAAACCTTAACTGCCAAGCATTAGAACATTATTCCAGCTTTTGTAGATCTTTTTTCGTGTTTCCCATTCCCTCAGGGTAGTCCACTCTGTTGCAAATTTTGGTGTCATCTGCAAAAAGACAGACTTTTCCATTCAGCCCTTTAGCAATATCACTCACAAATACACTGAACAGTACCGGTCCCAAGGCCAAACCCTGGGGCACACCGCAAACCCTGGGGCACACTTCCTATCCCCTTCCGTTCCACCTTTAAATTATTAACCTTGGTCCATAAAGCTATTCATGACAGCACCCCCCAGTACTTATCTGATCTCCTCTTCTTCCATTCTCCCAGATACACCCCTCGTTCTTTTCACCTCAATCGTCTCACACTCCCGTCCCCCTCCCGTGCTCACTTACAATCCACCCGCTCCTCTGCCTTCTTCTTTGCTGGTCCCGCCCTCTGGAATTCTCTCCCTTCTACCCTCCGTTTAGAGCCCCAACACAAAGTCTTCAAGCAAAACCTCAAGACTCACCTGTTTTCCCTGGCATTTAATCTCCCCTCTCCTTTTGTGTGACTCTACCATTTCCTTAACCCCCTCCCTGATGTTTCCTCATGTTGCCATGTCTCGTCCTGCCTTCTTGGTCCTTCTCTACTATCCCTTTTTTTTTAATATTGTACATTTCTTTTCCTTTCGTTGGCCTCGGCCTTCTTTTATTACTTAGCTTTTAATTGTACACCGCCTTGGTTATTGAGAAAGGCGGTTTTTATCAAATAAATAAACATAAACATAAACAAATCACCTTCCTTTCATCCGAATGAGTTCCGTTTACCGTCACCTTCTGTTGTCTATCAGTCAACCAATTTCTGATCCAGTTCACCATCTTGGGACCCATCCCCAAGCTGTTGAGTTTATTGATAAGCCTCCTATGAGGAACAGTATCAAAGACTTTGCTGAAATCTAGGTAGATCACATCCATTGCATGCCCTTGATCTAGTTCTCTGGTCACCCAGTCAAAGAACTCAATCAGATTTATGTGGCAAGATCGTCCTTTGGTAAAACTATGCTGCCTCGGATCATGCAACCTATTGGTTTTGTGGAAGTCCATTATTCGCTCTCAGGAGCGCCTCCATTACTTTTCCCGCCACCGAAGTAAGACTTACTGGCCTGTAGTTTGTCACTTCTTCCCTGTTACCACTTTTGTGAAGAACCTCTCCTGTCTCCAAGGATCTATTAAAAACATCCTTCAAAGACCCTGCAAGAACCTCTCTGAGCTCTTTCAGTATCCTGGGGTGTATCCCATCTGGTCCCATAGACTTGTCCACTTTCAGTTTTGCAAGCTGTTCTAACACATCATCTTTTGTGAATGGTGTGGTATCTACTCCATTCCCATTTGTATATTTGTCAATCACAGGTGGTCCTTCTCCAGGATTTTCTCTAGTGAAAACAGAGCAGAAGTATTTGTTTAGCATTGTTGCTTTATCAATGTCACTTTCCACAAATCCATTTCCAGCACTTGAGTCCTGCAATTCCACCTCTTATTTTCCTCCTCTCCCGAATATACCTGAAAAAGGTTTTGTTGCCACACTTCACATCTTTAGCCATCTTTTCTTCTGCCTTTGCTTTTGCTATCCTTATTTCTCTTTTTGTCTTTTAGTTTGATCTTGTATTCTTTTCTGTGTTCCTCTATTTGTGAGCTTCTGAATTTTGTGAAAGCTGTGTTTTTTGCCTTTATTTGTGCAGCCACTTCTTTGGAGAACCAAATAGGTTTCCTTTTCCTCTTGTTTTTATTTACTTTCCTTAAGTATGTATCTGTTGCACCTTTTATTGCTTTCTTTAGTTTAGTCCATTGCAATTCCACTTCCCTTAACCCCTCCCACCCTACCAACTCCTCCTTCAGGTACTTGGCCATTTTACTGAAGTTTTTGAAGTCTAGGACTTTGAGTTTGCTGTGACTGGATTCCACTTGGCTTTTATCTCAAACTACACCGAGTGATGATAACTGTTGCTCACATGGGCACCCACCTGGATATTCGACACGCTATCTTCATTGGTGAGCACTGAATCCAGTACAGAGCTCTCCCTGGTTGGTTCCAGTCCTATGTATAATTCTCCTATTTGTCAACCACTTCTTGCATCTTCATTACTCCCCCCTCCCCTTCCCATTTTGACTGAACATTATATTGTATTTGCATTATATTGTATTTGTAAAAGACTGAATATCTACAGAGTTGAATAAAGTCACTGGGGCGAGTATAGAGAAGTACAAATTCTGTACAATACTTCCAGCATTCCCACCAAGCTGTATGGGAGTCCTGCTGGCAGTAGAGGGAAGTGCTGCAATATGGCACTTTTAGTAGAAAGAAGCAGGCAATAGCTGCTCCTCATGACTAATAATGCAATACTGCAGTACTGCCCTCTACTGGCAGCAGCATAGCTGGAGGACTCCCGCTCAGCTTGGTGGGAATATTGAAGAATATTCCAGTCTTGTTCTCCTGTAATGTGTTTAGAAGTACTAAGAATAAACAACAGAGGTTGGTAGAGGAGAACATAAGAAATGCCATACTGGGTCAGACCAAGAGACCATCAAGCCCAGTATCCTCTTTCCAACAGTGGCCAATCCAGGTCACAAGTAGCAGTCAGATTCCCAAAAGCTGCACAGATCCTGTCAAGATCGTCATCCAACTTGTGCATCCACAGGACGGGTGCTATAGATCAAAAGCTGGCATTAAACTATCCACATATGGCCCAGTGGCTATCCTAGAACTGATCCAGGGAAGCATGATGGGAGCTCTGCAGGGATTCTTCCTACTGCAGTCACTTGTCTGAAATCCAAGAAAGGGCTGCAAAGAAACTAATCCTCTAATAGCAGCCCAGTAAATCACTGCTACTGCCTGCCAGTTTGAGACACTGCATTTCCCACTTCCCAGTTACCAGCTTTTTAGTAGTTTATCTGGTTTTGAGAAATAAAGGCTAAAGCTGTGACCTGGGAATTTGCTGCACATCAGAATACAGAAGAACAGTATTTTATTATCATGTAGTTATAATCCTAAAACAGCTGCCATAGGAGATTATGTAGTATTAGTCTGTCAATAGCATTAAGTGATCAGTCCCAGCTAAATCTCCCTTGAATGTGAGCCGAATAATGGCAATTATATGGTTATTGGGAAAAGGAGCCTTGCAAGCCTGCGATGTCTTGTCTAAATTGGATGGGTTTGGTTTTGCAGCTGTCTGAAGGTTTAAGACAACAGATCACTTATCAGCACAGAGCATTACCCCCATTCCATCCCAGCCAAAACACGGGAGGGTTTCGGCAGGAAGAGTAAGGTCACACATGAAGTAAATACAACTAGGGGCAGCGACTAAAGAGATCACAAGACTACCTATCCCTCTAGCAGGTTCTTCAAATATATCGTGAGCACGGGAAGTTCAGCCAGCTGTTAGTGAGGCTGCGAGGTTAAAAAGCAACATATGTAACAGAGAGAGAAATCATTCAGAGGTCACAGACAAGGTTAACTTCTTTTCAATGATTCACATACCTCAGGAAGAGGAAAAAACCCCAGCATCTGCACCTATGCCTTCATATTTGCTCTGAGATCTGAAGACAAATTGATATATTCATTCTGACCCAAACGTCAATCACAGAGAAAAGTTTGGATGAAGCAGAGGTCCCCCCCCTCCTCATAACATACCCTTGCCCCCATGTTGATCTTCACTGCTAAGTGATGGGCTGGGTCAGGCTTGGTTGGGTATTTTCAGCTCTCTTGCTCCCTGAGATAGAACTATATGAAAGATCGCCTCTGAAGCAGATCTTTTACTCACAGCGGGAGCTTGGATTTGTTATCTTAATTCAAGCAAATCCATATGTTGCAATTTCTAACATTCCATATATGAAATAAAGAAACCATATCAGCAAATGTTTAACTTCTACGGAAAAGTCAGGGAAATGTCACAGGACATTTCAGCATCTTGACTAGAAACTAGGGGCCCGCTATTCAAAAAAAGCTGAGCTCCTAAATTTAGACTCTTACGTTAGATTCCTAAATTTGTGCCCTATTTTCAGCCACACTTAGGATGAAGTTTTGGCTGAAAACTTAGGCTCCTAATTTAGGAGCTTAAAATTTATGGGGGGGGGGGGAGAGGTATTGAAAGACATTTAACATGGTTTGCAGACGTGCAAACTGTGTAAATGCCAGTTAGCGGGATATTCAGCGGCGTCAACAGAGCTAGTGCGCTGGATATCCGCGGGTGCCGCCCCTACATGCCCCGATGCGCTGGATATCCGCGGGTGCCGCCCCTACATGCCCCGATGCGCTGGATATCCGCGGGTGCCGCCCCTACATGCCCCGATGTTGTGGTAGTTCTGAGGGGGAGCAGGGCAGACCTGCACGGACCAGGCAGTGGTGATATTGAGCTGCTGCCCAGTTGGTTAGGAGCGGGAAAGGCTGGCATAGCTTTACTTGCGGAAGCTAACTGGGCAGCAGCTCTACAGCGTCACCGCCTATTAGCTTCCGGGTTCTGTGATTACCCTGATATTCCATGCTGGTGGCCGGATATGGCTCCTCCAGCCTTGAATATCTGGGGTTAATCTTCAGCGGTGACAGCTAGCTGCTGAATATTGGGCCCTATACTCCTAAACTTAGGCCTGCCATTCATTTGCCTAGATTTATGAGCCTAATGTAGGTGCCTAGTGCTGAAAATGAGTTCTAAACGCCTACCTTCTTTTCCTGCTCTAAATCCATCCCCTTTGTCGCCACGTTTTGTGCTCCTAAATTTAGGGGTTGTGATAAGGAAGCTTATCATAGTTCAGGAAGGAGCTATAATAGAGGTGAATTGGCTCTGAACAAGCAACCTGTCTTTGTTGGTAGAAATCATAAAACAGAATGTTTTCATAAAAGACTACCAGTCCCAGAATGCACCAGGTTTCAAACACCCTATAGAAGAGCTGAAGTGGGGAAACGTATGTTCAATCAGGAGAACTATGAGGTAATCCCCAATCACTCATCCCCAAGGGCAGGGCTTGATTCAGCACAGCTGCGCTGTGCTAGGGTGGAGCATCCCTCTAAGCAGGTTAAAAGTAAAGCTTATTCTACACAGAATGAGAAGGAGCAGAAGCAGGAGCTGAGGCAGCAGAGGAACCCAGAGCCCAAGGACAGAGAGAGCAAGAAGCAGCGTGGAAGAAAGAAGAGGAAAGCATCTTGGAGGTCTAAAGGAGTCTATAGCAGTACGTGTGCTGGGAGTCATTCTAGAGGCAAGCATACTCCATTGGACTGGGGAAAGCCAGAGGAGTGGGGTTACAGAGCCAGGAATCCCCGGACGGCACCTGTGAGGGAGACGGCTGCATTTGGAAGGGGCCCTAAGACCAGTGCAAGAAGGTATGTGAAGAGAGACCCAGTGTCCAGGGATCTTGATTGGAAGGCTGGACATAAAAACTGGACTACATACTGGCCAGGATATCTGCGGAGGGACTCTAACAGCAATGGAAGCTCAGGTATGAACACTGATCTATGCCCTAGCTCTTCACTTGGAAGACAGCAGGGAAACCAGTATTGTCCTGAGAGTGCTCCATTAAGAAATTCCCCTGAACTAGTCCATGATATTGATTCTATGATAGTTGAAGAAGAAGGAGATATTTTACCTGATCAGAGTGAATACATGGATTGCTCTCTATCTAGGCTTCTGTGGTAATATACTTTCACAAATACACCAACCATCAAAAAGAAATATATCCTGTTCTTTTATCTACCCAGAAAAGTTTACAAGAAAGCTTTTGGATAGGATTTGAGCCACATATAGAAAGTAAACCAGCCAAGAGGTTTGCAGCTGGTTAATTGTTAGCAATTAAGCCTTGCATAATTGCACGTGGGCTCTAAAAGGACACTTCTGGGTGTGTGTGAAAATACAAGAAGTTATCCTTGAAAAAGAACAGTTTTTGATTCCTTTTTGAGTTTTGTTTTTGTTTTTGGAGCACTGCTAAAAGGTATTAGCAGGAGCCCACAGAAAGACCTTTCTGTTCCCATCAAGGTCTTTATTGTTTGTTTGATTGCTTAAGAAGTACAGTTGTTGTTCCTGATTTGTTTTCCTAAGTATAATACTGAAAGCAAGTATCCTTTTGTGCTACCAAGTATATCTGTGTGGGATAAATAACCCCATAAATAAAATATATTTTCTTTGCTTAACACTCGAGCAAGCACAACTCATTTATTTGTGAACGGCTGATTCTGGTATGAATGGACTACATTTCCCACAATCCTTTGCAAGTCATACTAATATTTGCCTTTGCCAAGACTGTGGACATTCTCACCCAGCGCCCCCGTTTACAGGATTTAATGAAATTTTAAGAAAATGTTTAGGCACTCAGCCTTCACAGAGGACAATTTGGGAGCATAAGTCCCTTGAATATCAAACCATTTTACAGAAAACATGAGATAACTATGTACAGTTACAGAAAAAAACATTCAACTATATATAATGGTTGTCCTCCTTCCACCATGTCTCTGAGATACCAATCATATCTAATCTCTCATTTAGTGCTACTGTATATTTTCTAATAATCCCATCTTAATTTTTTAGACCTCGCATTTGCATACAAACATTTTAGAGGTTGTATTTTATTCATATGAATCTGGTTATCGGTAGAAGGGTAATTTCGAATCTTAAAGCTCTGTCTGCTCTGTACTTAAGGGCATTTGAGTTACTGTTGTCTTTATTGAAACCTCTCTGTTGATATGCCCTAACTTCAATCTTTTGCTAGTATCCTTCAAGGATACAATGTTCCGAACCATGTGCTCTTGGGCAACTGTCGGTTTTCCCCTATTATCTAATTTAAAAGCTGCTCTATCTCCTTTTTAAAGGTTAATGCAGCAGCCTGATTCCATCCCAGTTAAGGTGGAGCTCATCCCTTTCGAAAAGCCCCTCCTTTCCTCAGAATGTTCCCCAGTTCCTAACAAATCCAAATCCTTTTTTTTAAATATCTGAGCGAGACCAACTCAGGAGTGCCACAATATATTCAATGCTCTGCTGTGCTAATGTGGAATTCTCAACATCCTCAGAGTAATCTGGTGAAGCTGAGGCATTTCCCCCAAAATAGTTCATTTGCCTTCACCAGGTTGCTGGACTGGTTGTGATTTTTTGTTGCTCCTACTGTTCATACAATAGCTGAATAGTCTTCTATTAACAATGTCAGGCGGGACAGAGGGGCTACAGGGTGATGGAGGAGATAGGGAGATAGAGAGAAGATGCTGGACATGGAAAGAAATAGGGAGGGGAGATGCTGGATAAGGGGTCAATAGGGAGAGAAAAAGAGGAGATGTTGGATGGGGTAGGAGGAACAGATACTGGACTGGGGGAAGCTGGACAGTGGGGATGGAGGGGGGGGGGGGAGATGCTGGGCACAGCAGGAAAGACACAAAGGGGAGTGTTGATGAAAGACTGGGAAATAAGAGGCTGGAGAAGATGAGAGAGATGGGAAATAGGAGAGTTAGGGTTGGGGTTAGGTTTAGGGTTGAAAAGTGACAAGTAGACTGAGGACAGAAGAGTAAGAAGAAGTAAAATATGAGTCCATAGAGAGATAGAAAAATAAATGAAAGAAAACTAAGAGGAAAAAGATCAATGTCAGAGGTGGACATAGGGGAGGAGGTGAAGAAGAGAGGAGGGGAGAGAAGTAACAGCAGATGGACTTGAGACCCTGGACATGGATGAAAGCAGAAACCAGAGATTGGAACCAACTTGATTAGAAAAATAAAATAGTCAGACAACAAAGGTAGAAAAAATAATTGTGATTTTCAATTTAATGATTGGAATCTGTCACTTTTTGTAATTAACATGTGCTGTATTTATATGCATCTCTTTCTGTTTATCTGGTGCTGCATTGCATGCAGAGTCTGGCTTCTTGGGGTTTCCGTTTAATTTTTGCCCTCATATTTCTATCTTTAATTTGTGGTCAATTATTCTGAACTTGGTATTAGCATGGAGTTTCTACATGGGAATCTGTAGTAATCTGGCTTGTTAAGTTTATGGGCTTTATAGGATCCATGGCAATATCTCTGTGTTGTCTTTTTCAAGGTAGCCTTCTTGTATGATTTTTGGATGTTAGTGTTGTTGTGGAATGATATACTTGCTGTATAGGTCCTGTACTGTGGTTCTCGTTTTTTCTTTTTGTTTCCTATGTGGAGACAATGGTAGGGTGTTGGTTGCTGGAATATGGATAGTCTTTAAGATTTGCAGTTTTGTGTTCTTGATACTGCCTGTTTTTAAAATATTTTGTCCATTTAGATTCAAGGATATCTTAAATTTTAAGGGAATATCTCAGTTTAATTTTGATTTGTGGCCTGATAGCTTCACTGTCAATTTCTGGGCTTTTGCAGCTCTGGCACAATCAAATTCAACCTGCGCACCATGATCTTGAATTAACAGCTACCAGGAGCTTTAACTAATTTTATATCTTATTTCCTTCTCATTAACCTGGTTATAGCACTGACAACTGAGTCCAATATGTAAATATTTATGCAAATGATGCCCTTCAATGAGTCTCCGCCCATAGCCCTGCATCACCTTTGGGCCGCATCTGGAGCCCCTGGGGGTAAGTGTCACATAAATAGCCTATCTTGATACAAAGACCTTCTCACCCCAGCCATGGTACTGCCAAAAACAAATGGTGCAGACAAAAATTCAGTTTATTTTACCTCCTTGGCCATTTGGTTCATTTAAAGACATACAAAATGAAAATAAATGTCTTCATTGTGTCACGTTTTACCATTCATCCATAAACGAGCCATACCTTTAAAGTTCTGTCACAAACGTGGATGTGGACATACTATTATAAATATAACCATGTACATTTCACTTTCCCCAAACGATTGATTATCTCGGGGGGGGGGGGGAGGGAGGGGGAAGAAAACATTTGGTACCTGATGTTATTTCATCCCGAATGCTACGACTAAAGAAGAACTTGATGGCGAGAACAAGGCTATTCATTCTTTCAGAAAGCATTTCAGCTTAAAATCTGTGGAAGCTGCAAGAGGTTATGAAAGCCTCTTGAGCATCTCAGCTTTGTACTATCTCATGACGGGATTAGTTATCTCAGTGAGCATAAGAAGCTAGAAAAAGCAGTTTAACAAGGAACATAGTTCACCATTTTCTCTTCTCCTATGCAATTTACATTTTGTTATTTCAAGACATTTACAAAGAGGATAATGATGTCCAATATGTGATTTCATAATGAGTATAACCAAGACATTAATGGTACTTTATATGGACATATTCAAAACCTCACAGGAAATTGTCATGTACAAATTTTAGCAAAATATGGCTTTTTCCTAAACAGATTTACAGCTAGTGCTTCAAGCTACTGTCATTTCTCACATAAATTAATGCAGTAGGTCTAAAATATGGCAGCCAAGCTAATATTTGCAGAGAAAAATTGTGATCATGTTTCACTGTTATTGGCATCATTGCACTAGCTCCCTGTGCAGAAGCATATTATTTTTAAACTTTTTGGGCTCAATATTCAGCTCTGGTGGCTAGTGCTGCTAAAGTGGCTAACTGCCAGTGCTGAACTTAAAACCTAGAGATTCAATTCTGGGGCCATATTTAGGCTTGGGCGTTGAATATCCGGGCTACCCAGACTGCCACCAAGCTAACCGGGCAGCGATGACATTCGACCACTGCCTGTTAGCTTCTATGACAAAAGCGAGGACAGGGTTTCTTGTGCCTGACTTTAGCTGTGTATCGCTAACCGGGCAGTGGTTCAATATCGGTGCTGCCCGGTTAGCGATGGGTACCGCCCCATTGCTAACCATTTAGCATTGGGGTGGATAGTGATGGTAATTACTGATATTCAACGGCACTATGTTAGTGCCACTGAATATCCTGCAGAGCAGCATTTACACATTTTGCAGGTCTGCGACCATGTAAATGCCTTTGAATATCACCCCCTTCATTATCAATTTTGGGGCATTACATAATATTGGTCCTCAGTATATTCAGATTTATTTTCATAGATATTACAACAGCGCTACTGTCAAAAGACCTTCTTGCTTTAGGCCCCAGTCATAAGAAATACTCTACCAAATCACTTACGTGCAATAGCTGACCTAATGGACTTCAGGTTAGAATCTAACAACACATCTTTTTCGTAAACATTTCAGAGACAAAATATGATTCCCTGAACTCAGGCCTTCCAAGAGACCCTCCCCCCACTTTTTGTCTCTCCCCCTCCCCACCCATTTGTCTTTTCCAGCTAATACCTGTGGTACCCTCCTTGTAAATACACACAACCAACTGCTTCACTTGAGATTAATTCATGTTCCACCCAGACCATATCCCTGTCTGCCTTGTACATAATTCGCTCCGTGTATAATTTTAGCTTTGATGCTAACTCATTCCATATATGATCCAAGTTAAGTCAATTCAATCCTAATTTGTTCATTGTATAAGTTAAGTTAAGTTTTATTACTCTACACATGAATGTTTTATGTATATCTTATTTTAGTTTCTCTGTAAATCGCCTTGGTTTCAAGATTAGGCGATATATAAATCACACAAATAAATAAATCCCATTTAGAAGTATTATTAGACGTTCCGTTAGCATTCCTATTTCACAGGACCATACCAAGTTAGAAATGCACCCTATATGACTAACAAATCTGGTGCTCGCCTAAGCCCTAACTAATGGGGATTTCTATTTTAACAAATGCATGCCTCTGGGTTGCTTCAGAGCATGCACTTGTTTCAAGGCTTTCAACAACTTTCATGCATTGGGTGGTATAGAGGTATATAGGGAAGGTCTTAATGGTGCATTATCGGAATGATTTTCTTTCTGGGAAGGGGGCAGGGTCGCAGGACTATGCCCAGTTGGTTGAGGCCTTCTGGCGTGTGGCATACAAATTGAGCATCCCATTACCTGAAGAAAAGTCAGAGAGACCTCGTAAGTGGCTCATCTTCTTGGGAATTGAGTTAGATGTAAAGAGCATGGAGTCCAGGCTACCCAGGTGACAAAATTAAAGTGCCATTGGCTGCAATTTCAGAGGCCCGGGGCAGAAAGAAACTCACAATGCAGCAGAACCAGTCTCTGCTCAGGAGGTTTAACTTTACTTGCTGGGTGATTTCCATGGGAGAAGTGTTCATGCATCACTTAGCACAGTCGACATGTGAGAAGTGCGTAAGCATCACATGGTATGGATGCCACACAGTGTGCAGGATGACTTGAGCTTGTGGGGTTCGTTCTTGGAGCATTTCACTGGGGTCTGTATGTGGCAGGCACCCCGTTGACTAAATGGGACCTAGAGCTGTTTTCTAATGCTTCGAGGGAACTGGACTTCAACTTTTATTGCCGTGATGCCTGGTGTGCACAGGCATGGCCTCAGGCCTAGCAGGAGAGAGGGTGGTGCCAGAACATTACTTTTTTGGAGTTGTTCCCAGCATGGGTGGCATTGGTAGTATGGAAGAATAGTTGCTGCATCAAAGGTGGTTCTGCAGTCAGAAAATACAACAATGGTGCAGGCCATCAACCAATGGTATGCCCACTGTTTGTTATTTTGGTTGATGGTCCCATCTTGCCTGCTATTGAACATAACTTTGACAGCAAGCCATGTCCCAAGCATTTTTAATGAGATAGTGGATGCTCTCTCTCATTTCCAGTGGGCCCAATTCCTACCGAAATGCCAGAGGACCTGTGGACAGCTTTAATGGAGTCTTTGGGAACCTGTTGAAGAGTGCTCTGGCAGTCAACACCTGGAAAGCTTATAAGTAGGGATGGAAGTAGTTTGAAGATTTTCTGAGGCAGCAGGCATCATGGGTGCATCAATTTAGAGAGAAGTCAGTGGTCGATTTTATTGTGTTTGCCAAGTGGATGGGCATGTCTGCTGGTATATTGGCAGTCTCACTGGCAAGCATGGCATTTGTCAGCACAGTTATAGGGTGGAACCCCACCACTTCTTTCCTGGTAAGGCAGTTGATTAGGGGGTATGTGCACTTTGGTAGCGAAGCTGCTTCGCCATATGATTATGCTTGCAGTTCTATAGAAATTGTTTGATGCACTTAAGCAGATGTGCTCCTCTGCATTCAAGGTAGACTTATTTCAGGTAGTATTTTCCCTTGCTTTTTATGCTGCATTGAGAGTCAGTGAAGTGCTGGTGTCTGCTAAGTGTGCCTATAGAGGTACTGGGCTCATGCAGAAGAACATTTGGGTAGAGGATCAGAAGATGTAATTGTGGGTTCGCCGGTCCAAGATAGACCAATTATGAAAGGGTGTATGGGTAGTTCAGAGGCATTCATTTGGTTTGGTGCTCTGCCCCATTGGCTGTGCTCCAGAGTTCTCGCATAGGCGACTGGAGGATGGTCTGTACTGGCTAAATTTCAATTTACTGCAGTGCTGAAGAACAGTCTGTCATATGCAGGGTTGGATTCCTGGGATTACAGTACTCATTCCTTTTGCATTGGGGCAACTACTTGGATGGCTTGGCTGCATGGATCCAAAACAACTGGGGGATGGCATTCCAACTGTTATTTGTGATATATGCACCAACTGTTCTTCCAAAGGACATACCCCCACCTGCTGTAATGTACCACCCACAACAACATTTCATGTGAATTATCTATAACCCCATATAATCATCCAAGTTTAACACCCTTGTTCAATGTAAATTTCAATGTTATTGTTGGTTCATGTTATATGTAAACCGCTCTGAATCCTATGAAAGGGTGGTATAGAAAAATTGTTAAATAAATAAAACTGTATAGGTGGTTCATGCTTTCTTTCTTTTTGTTAATTTCTGTACCAGAGTCGTTGCCTCCTGAGATCTGTGTATGGATGTGTGTGCATTCTTTCATTGTCTGGGCCAGAAAAGAGCTGCAAAGTCCTGGCTCAGAATTCATCTGGGACTTTGGATATCTGAATTTTCTGGCTGGGGATTCAGGGTATGATCCAGAGCCAACTCATTACTTTACTCCTGCAAACAAGGTGTTTCTCATCACTACTATTATTGTTGACTTTTTTTTTTAAGTGCCATCAAGTTATTGCTGACTCCTGGTGACCCAGCAGCCCCTGGGTTTTCTTGGCAAGGTATGACCGAAAGTAGATTGCCAGGCCTTTTCTTCCAAGACAATGAGGATAAAGTGATTTGCCCAAGGTCACAAGGAGTGTTGGCTTATTTGGGGGGAAATGATCTGTACGCAATGAAGAGTGAGGACTTAATCAGACAAATGAAAAGGGATTTGCTATTGGTGAAATGCTATTTCCCATGTGCATGCCTAGTGTGGTCCCAGATCATTTCCCAGTTGGTCTGGAGTGATGCTAAGCAGCCATTTGGTAAATGCTGAAATTTTCAGGTTTGTGGTGTTACTGGCAAGTTTGGTGCTGTTGCACAAGCTTCTAACCATGGACTGTCTGGGTTTATATTGACCTGATGGAGTTCATCTTTTGGATATTGGTTTAGATATTTTCTTGAGATAGTGCAGGATTTGTTGGAGGTTTGTTATGGTGGCAGTGAGACCGCAGCTAGGGTGTGTGTGGGGAGGGGGGAGGGAGGGAGTAGTGACTAGCTAGAGACTGTCACTGCTTATGGCAGGGGTTAGGTGGATCTGGTAATGGCCAGGTTTGGCCAAAGTTGGGAGAATAGGCCAAGATGGAAGGAGATAAGTGTATAGAGTCTTGAGTGCAAGACTGTCACTGGTATAGCTCTGTGTCACCTTGGGCTATGCGGGAATGGGGGTGGATATGCGACAGGGTTCCTTGGATCATTTAGTTTAGAGAATAAAATTAAATTCAAATGGTGTCCCCCTATGTTATTCTACAGACCTATCTCTTCAATTCTGCCTTCAAATTATCTACTCACTCGTGTCCCCCTATTTCTCATTTTCTGGTTGCATGACTCCTTGTATGCCTGCCTTTTCTGTCCTATGAGTTAAATGGAGTTCTTTTCCTCTTCTTATTTTATTTATACTGTTTTTAATTGTAAACCACCTTGCTGGTCTCTCTGAAAGGAGGTTAAACAAATATAATAAACAAACATTCCCGAAGTGGATTGGTATACAACTAATGATTTTGATTTGATTTATTAATTTGATATACTGTTAATCAGAAGACATCTAGCAGTTTACACAATAAAATCACCATATAATAATATGAAAACTTTAATTCTGGTTAAAATCATCTCTAATACCCTTTCCAACTCATCATCCCCTACCAGAATCTCCATCCCAATGCAAGGGGAAATGTAACCAGTTGTGTTACATTAGTAGATGAGGGGTCTTCCAGATGTAAATTAAAATCTCTCACTATGTCTGACAGAGGAGGGGGAGGAATCACCTCAGATAGTTCATTGACTACCTGAAGCCAAACTCCTGGCAGATGATATACTAACAAAAACCCTGTTGGCGCATTCTCATTATTGACTTGCATTATTGCTGATGTGAAGGTACATTTTAGAAAGGACATCCAGGTGCAATCAGGGACATTCAGCTGAAAACATGCCCGAAAAGGCCAATCACATCCAAGTATGGGCATGATTTTGAAAACTTGGATATCCCCAATATGGATGTTGTTGCGGATGTCTACATAGATGGCCCTGCAACAGTATTGTAGATTGGGGGCATGTCCTTGGCTGCCATTCTGCAGGCAGGGATGTCCAGTAGCACAAAAATCACACCATAAGTCTCCCCATTTGCTAGCAATTCTCTTTACAGTTGTGAATAATACTGGGGATCTGAATGGTCCATTTCCTGTACACCCTCTGGATATTTTGCTAGCAGAAAGGAGCATTTTTCCGATGTCTATTTGTGCCTTGCAGCTGGTCTAGATTTGGACAAGGGTGGCGATGTGTCTGGTGCTTCCAAAATCAGGCACGCATGTGTCTAAGTTTGAAGAAATTCCCCAGATACATCTTCACCATGTCCCCCATTTTACATGAATATGCCTGCGCCAGAGACGTTTCCATGCCCATGTTTTAAAATGGCTCCGGCGACATCTCCGTGATTTGGATATCAGCATGCCCATTTTCAGATGTCCAAATCTTGTTCAAGGCTCCTAAAATAATTACCATAGCTTCTAGCCTAGAGGTAAAATGACTCATGTCTCCTTCAATTTTTTCACTTCTTCCTCTCACTCCCATGTCTCTGGGTTCCCTCAGGGGTTCTGTCCTCTCCCCTCTCCTCTTCAATATATTCCTTGCCCCACTGACTCAGTTGGTTCAGCATGTCTGCATACTATTATAAAGATGACATCTTGCTTGTGTTGCAGGCCCATCCTCTTAACCCCTGATCTCTCCCCAATGAATGACTGCCTATCTGCAGTTGCAGCTTGGTTGCATGATAATCATTTACTCTTAATTTTCCAAAATACTGCTGCAATATGGTTGTCTGCCTCCACACGTCTTCCTTCTGCTGCTCCATTTCTTTCTGGCTCCCCCATCTCTCTGGTCCTGACTCTCACTTATCTTGGTGTTATTTTGGATACTTCCCTCTCTTTCCATGATCATATTAGTTCAGTTATCAGGCGTTCATATTTCTCCCTTCGCCAAATCCACTCCATTCATTCTTTTCGGTCTCCAGTACCTCTCGCCACATTTCTTTTGAGTCTTGTCATAAATCATCTCAATTATTGTAATATCATTTATGCTGACCTCCCTCAATACGAAATTCAAAGGTTACAGATTTGTTCAAAATTCTGTTGTTCTGATTCTCTCTTGCCTCCAAATTTGATCACACTACGCCCCTCCTTATGAATCATCACTGGCTCTCCATTTTCTTTCGAGTTCAGTTTAAAATTTTGATTCTGACTCATAAAGCATTCACTGTGGCTTCCCTTCCTACCTTGCTTCTGTTATCTTGCTTCACACGCCCCACCGTGTCCTGCAATCCCTTCACAAAAACCAATTACATATACCTCCTGCTTCCCAGGCTAGAGTCTACTAGACATGCTGCTTTTTTCTTTACTGCTCCCAAGCTTTGGAATGATCTTTCCCCTGATTTCTGCCTGGCATCCTCCTGTTGTTGTTGTTGTTGTTAAGTGCCGTCGAGTCAGTGTCGACTCATGGCATTCTCCTGTACCCGTTTTAAATCTGCCTTAAAGACTCATCTGTTCCATGTCGCCTTCCCTTCCAATTCAGTTAGCTCAACTGCTTGTGAGTGTCTCTCCCCTCCTGCTCTCCTTCCTCTGGTGTGCTTGGCTTTCCTATTTTAATTGGAGTTCTGTTTCTGTTCTTAAATTTGTTTTTATTGTAAACCGCCTTCATGTACCGATTTGGCAGTGTATCAAATTTTAATAAACTAAACTACATTAAAACTAAATATATAAAGCTACAATATGTAATCGCTAAACCCCTACCCTTTTTTCCCTTCTGGAGCAATGTAAAATTGAATAACCTGGCGGGTATGGCGTTTGTAGAATTGGACCTTCTGCATCAGCAAGCCATATCTCAACCATAAAAACCAAACCAAATTGTTCATCAGCTATCTAATCTCATAATAACTCAGCCTTATTTCCTACAGATCTTGCATTT
Source organism: Ichthyophis bannanicus (assembly GCA_033557465.1). Classification (NCBI taxonomy): domain Eukaryota; kingdom Metazoa; phylum Chordata; class Amphibia; order Gymnophiona; family Ichthyophiidae; genus Ichthyophis; species Ichthyophis bannanicus. The sequence continues at coordinate 577,252,167 of CM066034.1, read as the reverse complement.
TAAAATTGCAGCATGGCCCAGGCCATCTTTCTTCTTCTATGTAGCTAAAAGGCTCTCAGTCTATCGTATGTAAACAAGCCAAGTGTTTACTTTTATATTGTTGCCTTCCTTCCCTGTGGGCACCATTTCCCGTAAAAACCTTAATGTTGGATATTTCACAATGAGCACAGTTGAACCTATCAAGTAAAAACTGATCCCTCCAACCTACTTCCCTCAAAAAAGAAAGTGGCAGCCCACAGGGCTAACCAAAGCCACCGCCCTAAATGGCATTCTGCAGGATCTTCAGTGGCACTAATGTGGTTAGTGCCGCTGAATATCTCCAGTGCTGCCACTAGGCACCTCGACGCTAGCTGGCTAACGAGGCATTCCAGGGGCAAAGCAGAGGCAGCACCTGGGGATGACTGGCTGGTGGCAATATTCAGCTGCTAGCCGGTTATCCCACAGCTCAAAATCAAACACCAACCACTCGAAAAAATTATGAAAAGAAACTGAGAGCAGTGATAGCCGAGCACTGTTTTCTTTAATTTGTCTTGAGGTAATCTCCTCTCGTGACAACTCTTTCTTTTTACTCGAGTAAAGGTTTACTTATAATTAAACAGTGAACCTATGTTAAAGATGTGCAAAAACACAACTATGTGCCTTACACAAACTTAACTCAAGAATCGTGTGAAAAGACATCTCTGTGCAAATTAGTAGACTTAGGGGGATGTTTACTAAGGCGTGGTAACGTAGCAGTGGTAACGTTACCGCGCGTTAACCTTACCCGATGTAACGTTAACGAGCGGTAATGTTACCAGATGTAACGTTAACATGCATTAACGTTACCGGCAGCGGTAACTGTCCCAGAGAGTGGAGAGAAGGCGGAGAGAAGGGGTCAATGGGCGGGGAGTGGGCATGGAGAGGCCCCTGCTACACTAATGCTGTAACATTAACGCCGGGACAGTACCGCCAGTGAAAACCGGGAGGTAGATGCACATTTGCAGGAGAGAGAAACAGTTTCAGTGTCAGCAATGTACAGCACAGGCAGGGAGCCCAAGAACAGTGATAGTAGTGCTCCATTTGCAGCAACAGCATAATGCCCAAGTATGAAAGGGCACTATGGTGATGGTGCAAATGGGGCATAGGGGGCTGCAGGCAGGATATGCAGTGGGGGCAGCTGTGGCACAGGGTGGACTAGGCTGTTGCCTAGGAACACAGAAATTAGACGTCAGCAAGTCAGCATCTGACCAAGGTCAAACATGCCCAGTAGTCTGTGTTCCACAGTGTCCCATCCAGGGGATATTACGCAGCAGGTACCCCAAAGGTCACACAGGTACCACTATGCCTGTAATAGGGCAATCAGTGCACATCTGGGGACCACTCTAACAAGAGTCCACAGACCTTCCCCAGAATGCATCCCAAACAATTCGTAAATCTAGCTAAATGAACACCCTTTACTGCAGCCCCTATTAAGGCACTGCAGGGTGTGACCACACGTTGTCTGAAACATATATACACCCAGTAGTCTAAACTGGGTACACCGTACCTGAGTTGCATGCTCTAGCCTGTCCACATGTCCACAGTCTGCTGTCATAACACAATCCACCTACATTTACCTGGTCCACCCTAGCCAATAGTTGCCAGAGCACCAACCTGACATCCCCACAGCCATCTCTCCCCCATGTGGAAGGGACATAATATTGGTAGGCGGTGATGGGGGATGTGTGGATGTCCATGTATGCCACCCCACCCCAGACCCCGCACCCACCTACCTGCACACTGGAAGGCCTGGGACTGCGCACTACCAGCACCGACAGCATATGGGCATGTCAGCATGGCAGGGGGGGGTGTTGGTGCTGGAGGGGGCAGTGGCACCTGCCTGCAGTGGACCTAGGCGATGCACTGTTCCAGTACGTGGTGTGCAGTGCAAAAGAAAAGGTGTGTCCGATGAAAAGTTAAGGTAGTCCCAGGGACTGCTGTGCTTCTGTGGCAACAGTGTGGTGCAGTACACACAGCCAGTGTGTCTTGGAGCATAGGGTCACAGGTTCAGGTTCCAACTGTGGATCTTGCACAGCATGTCCCCATGTTTTACCTTACTATGCAGATACAACATCAAAATATGCAATCCCCAAATCAGCGGCCAACAGGGGTACAAACACCCACACACACAGGCTCCACTATCCAAAGCTTCATAGAGAGTCAGGCTGTTGGCTCCAGCACGGAGCTGCAGTTATCACCAGAGCACTACTACTAGCTCCTGCACACATTAGCAATGCCTGCACTGTGATCAGGACCAGTGTGGTGGGCAGGGTTGCCAACCACCCCTATCTTTGCACAATGCTGCAATAGGAGTGTGTATGTCTATCCATTGTTTTGTGATTGCCTACTCCTCACTGGGCCCACAATGCTTGCACTGTTTCCAGCATTAGCCTGCAAATGTGCATACTGAGGAGCAAGGTATTGTGGGTATGGCCCAGACAGGACGGATTGGGCAGGATGCATCTGCATAGGGTGTAGGGTAATGGCTGGGACATTGTAGTGCCCGACCACCACCTGCATGGACAGGGTGGCCACAGCATGTCATGCTGGGAGGTGTCACAGCCCCTCCTAGTGGCAGTGTGCAGAAAGGAGAGGGCGGACACTTATTGTTGGTTGAAGAAGGAAAAACTTTCTAGACCAGGTGCATCATGGTCTTTGTAGTCCCACTTCATAAAGAAATAGTTGTGAGCCTTGTGCAGGGTTAAACTTAAATGGTTTTTATTCCCTTTGTTGCGCAAAGGTTCTCCAGGAAGACAAAAACAGAATGTACCTTACTTCAGGGTTTATGCCAAAATATTTACAAAGTCAGTAACTGTTACAGGCGCTTCACAGTTCTTTGCATTCAAACAGGCTTTCAACACCAAGAGGAAAAACAAATACAAAACTTCTTCTTTCAGCTTAGCAAAAGCAAAAAAGATATGTTAAAGCATGTCCTGCCGGTTACAATTCTGTGAGAGACTCTAGACTCTTGGAAACACAGAGTGAGCAGTCCATCGGGTGCTCTAACTGCAACGGCTCTGGCTCTGTCACCTCTATTTGCATAGGTTCCTGTTCAGCCGTGTTGTCAGCTAGTCCTGAGCTTTCCCTGGATAAGGCAGGTTGTAGTTCAATAGATCTCTCCAATATTCCCCAGCCTTGCTGGTCTTGGTTTGGCAAATAACTGTTATGGCTTTTTACTATGCCTCTCTGTAAAGGTTTCACAAGCCTTTCCCAGCTTTGTTTCCTATCAGTACGGTTCTCTGGGTTATAAGATTTTCTAGGAGCTGGCTCACATCTTGGAAAGGAAATATAACTGTACCTTGGATCTTTGAGACTGGCTCCTGGAGCTTTCTGGAACGGGCTTGTCCTCCCTGGAACTTAGCTCTTCCTTGTAAGTACTCCAAGCTTCTCTGCCTTTCAGTATGTGAGGGTCCTCTCTCAGGTGCCCTCTCAGTTCCTCTCTGAACTTGTGTTTCTCTCCAAACTTGTGGTCCTCTCTCAGCTCCTCTCTCAGCTCGTAGTCCTCTCTCAGTTCCTCTCTGAACTCGAGATCCTCTCCCAGTTCCTCTCTCAGCTCAAGATCCTCCCCCAGTTCCTCTCTCAGCTCGAGATCCTCCCTGCTTTCTTCCTTCTGAGCACTGTTTATAAAGCCGTTTCTCCACTGAGCTTCCTGGCTCTCTACTCAGGTGTACCTGATTAGCTCCTGCATTCTCAAAACCTGGGTGTGTCAGCTTAGCTTCTGCAGCCTCGTGCCTGCTCCCTCTAGCTGCACGTTTAGGTAACTGCACCCTCTGTGAGTCAGTTGCTTTATAATAAACAGTGTTTTTTCCTAAGTCTATAGCTTCAATGGCTTCAGCTTCATCACAGAGGTCACTCTCACTCTGACTGAGCAGTGACCATGGCATGTCTATGTTCCCACATAGTGCTATACACTGTCTGTCTCTAGTGATGTCTGTGTGTTCCCTGTTCTGGGCCCCAATCACTGAGCTACCTGCTTGGTGTCTGTGCTGTATATCCCAACTCTGGGTGTACACACTTCCTTTGTGAATATGCACTATGGACTGGCTAGTGGACTGTCTTCAGTTAGTCTGTGCATGGCTGGAACACCTTGTAGGGTGCTGCAGGTGCAGTCTGACTGTGCCTTATGCTGGTGAATGGCAGACCTTGGTGTGAGGCAGCTGAGGTTTTCCAGGCCTACTCCCAGCATTACTGCTGGTCTGCCACTGCCCGAGTCACAGGTATGGCTCTGGCCCAACAACCCTGGAGGGCAGTCTTTTGCCAGCAGCACTGGGGTTACTGTTTCCTACAGCCATTTTTCATGGCTGAGCTACCTATCCCTCCACTGCCTCACTTACAAAAAGGTTGATTGTGGGCCCTTTGGGGTATATAGTATATACCACTTTGACCCGAAGAGGGCAGTATATTAGGCAGTGCTACATAAACCTCATGCGAGTCTAGACACCCCTCTGCCCTGATAACAGGTGACCATCGCAGCCACACTTTAACACTGTGTATGCACTAATCTGGGTGGTTTCTGGTCCCTTAGGGCCAGATGTGACTGGGGAATACAGATGGACACAGAATTACTTTAGGTTGCACTGCAAGGAACACTTGTCAAACCTGCTATTTGTAATCTGTGAACTATCATTAAAATAATCTCTAATACCTGAAGAATGGAGGATCGCCAATGTAACACCAATTTTTCAAAAGGGTTCCAGGGGTGATCCGGGAAACTACAGACCGGTGAGCCTCATGTCAGTACTGGGAAAAATGGTAGAAACCATCATAAAGAATAAAATTACTCAGCATGTAGATAGTCATGGCCTAATGGGAGACAGCCAACATGGCTTTAGACAAGGTAGATCATGTCTTACTAATCTGTTAATTTTTTTTGAAAGTGTGAATGAACAGGTGGGCAAAGGTGAGTCGGTTGATATAGTGTATCTGGACTTTCAGAAAGCCTTTGACAAGGTCCCTCATCAGAGACTTTTGGCAAAACTAAAGAGTCATGGGATAGGAGGCAGTGTACTACTGTGGATCAGGAACTGGTTAAAAGATAGAAAGCAGAGGGTAGGGCTAAATGGCCAATTTTCCCAATGGAGAAAGGTGAATAGTGGTGTACCCCAGGGATCTGTGTTGGGTCTGCTGCTTTTTGACATATTCATAAATGACCTGGAAAGTGGAATAACGAGTGAGGGTATCAAATTTGCAGATGACACAAAACTATTTAAAGTTGTTAAAACCCAAGAGGATTGTGGAAAATTGCAAGAGGATCTTGATAAATTGGAAGACTGGGTATCAAAATGGCAGATGAAATTTAATGTGGACAAGGGCAAAGTTATGCACCTAGGGAAGAACAACCCAAACTATGGTTACACGATGCAAGGTTCCACATTAGGAACCACCACCCAGGAAAAAGATTTAGGCGTCATTGTGAATAACATGTTAAAACCCTCGGCCCAGTGTGCAGCGGTAGCCAAGAGAGTAAATAGAATGCTAGGTATCATAAGGAAAGGAATAGAAAATAAAACATAAGATATTATAATGCCTCTATATCGTTCCATGGTGAGACCGCACCTTGAATATTGTGTGCAATTCTGGTCACCGTATCTTAAAAAGGATATAGCATTATTAGAAAAGGTTCAGAGAAGAGCCACCAAAATGGTAAAGGGGATGGAAGGATACTCCTATGAAGAAAGGCTAAAAAGGTTAGGGCTCTTTAACCTGGAAAAGAGACGGCTGAGGGGAGATATGACAGAAGTCTATAAATTAATGAACGGAGTGGAACGGGTAAACATAGATCAATTGTTTACGTTATCAGAATATAGAAAGACTAGGGGACATGCAATGAAGCTACAGGGTAAACTATTTAAGACTAATAAAAGAAAATATTTTTTCACTCAACGTGTTATCAAACTCTGGAATTTGTTACCGGAGGATGTAGTAAAGGCTGTTAGTGTAGCTTGGGTTTAAAAAAGGTTTGGCCAAGTTCCTGGAGGAAAGGTCCATAAACCATTATTAAGAAGGGACCCAGGATATCAATGCTTGATCCAGTACAAGCATTGCGGAACCTGTGTCTTTTGGGGAAACTGCTAGGTACGTATGACCTAGATTGGCCACTGTTGGAAACAGGATACTGAGCTTGATGGACCTTGGTCTGACCCAGTATGGCATATCTTATGTTCTTATATGTTCTTATGTACTGGTAGTGATGGGGATGTACAGCAGGACCTATCTCTAGCACCACATGTACTGTGGACCTGGTGTGGGCGCCCATCCTAGGGTGAACACAGAACCTGCACAATGGCATGGTCTGTAGCTACTCTGTGCCAGTATCACGCACTTTTAGTTCTTCCTACTAAGCTGAGGTACTGGAGAGGTGCATACTCCATTTGGTGATCAGCTGTAGACTGCTGTTCTGCATGTGCATTGCATCATGGGTACTAGTGGGATTACCCTATCCTGGCACACATAGCAGACATTTTGTGTGGTGACCTGCAGTCTTTCTGTATCCAGCCATTGCTGTGAAACAAGCCATAGAGGTATAGTCTACTGGTTAGTACAATGACATTCTAGGCAGTGGTCATGGATTCAATTCCTCTTTGTTCTCTCTTTTTATGCCTGTCCTACTCAAATACTTTTCATGCCTGTAACAGTAATATCTTTGCAGATCTGTGCTGCCAGCCCATAACACCCTCACCACAGTTGCCAACAATCCTTCAGTCCATCTATCTGCATACGTCAGAGGTGTAGAGTCCTGTCTTCTTGTGCAGGCTGCTACCCCATGTCCTGCACTGGTACCCTTTTCTGCATTGCGGCTCTTCGTGCTTGCCTCGCCTGTGCCTGATCTGCATGGCACCACTACTCCTCTGTCCTCCTATCATTGTAACTATCCTGCCACCTCTGCCTCCACTGGGGGACACATATTCCCATCCTCTGCCACCCACTGTCATTTCAGTACTTTACATTGCCAACACCCTGTGCATCAGTACAGCTGCCTCCAACATCTTTGTCCACTTTCCTGGCAGCCACATAGGATGCCCGCAGATATGGCAGGTCCATCAGCTCCCAGCTCTCCTTCCTTCAATCACTTGTTCATTGCCTTTCCTCAGTGCTCTATCCAGTGTTAGGGTTACATCTGTTTTTATGCCCTACAGTTTATGCATGTCAACTTGAAGCACCTTGCAGCCCTTAGGGCACCGTAACAAAGTTAGGGCACCTTAACCTAAGGTGCCTTAACCTAGGGTACCTTATAAGGCACCTTAAAATAAGGCACCTTATAGCCCTTAGGGTGCCTTAGGTTAGGGCGCCTTAGAAGGCGCCTTAGCCTAAGGTGTCTTATAAGGTGCCTTAACCTAAGGTGCCCTATAAGGTGCCGCCTAAGGTGCCTTATAAGGTGCCTTAACCTAAGGTGCCTTATAAGGTACCTTAACCTAAGGCACTTTAAAGACCTTAGGATGCCTTGCATTACGGTGTCTTGAGCCAAGGCGCCGTGACTTAAGGCACGTTAATGCAAGGCGCCCTATGAGCTGTAAGGAGCCTTAACGTAAGGCGTGTTAATTCATGGCACCTTACAGCCCTTAAGGCGCCTTGTCAGCCTTAACGTGCCCTGTTTGTCAGCTTAACATGCAATGTCCCGTTAAAGTGCGTTAAACGGCCAAGGCGCCCTTTAACGCACATTAACGGGACATTGCTACCTTTACGCCAGAACACCCCCTGCCGCCCACTGCCTTATATGGCATCGGTAACATTAACTCTGCACTTTTCACCGGTGACATTACCGCCGCTTAGTAAACATATCCCTTAGTAAACTTCTCTGAAGAAGTGTCTCCAAATGTCTTGGATCTGTTCGTTGAGCTGAATATAGATTCTCCAAAACTGCAATGCTCAACCGCAATCCTTTGCAAAATATAATGCGGTATAACTGCGGACACAGTACTGTGTTTAGGGCTTACCAACTGTGAACACCCTGTTTCAATGCTCCGAGAACCGAAATGACGACGTCCTGAAGTAACCAAACAATATGGATCCTTTCAAAACTCAACTGGGTTATCCCAGAGTGGCAAACGTTAGGCACCTGAGAAGCTTGCCCAACCTTTGCCACCATAGTTAACCGGGAAGCGGTGCTATCCAGCCATCTCAGATAGTTAATGCCAGTGGCCAGATATGGTCCCCAGCATTGACTATCTGGGTGCAAATTTTAGCAGCCATAGGTAGCCACTGTACAAGCGCTAGTCGCTGAATATTCCCCCAACCTTTTTTATTTTGTAAACCGCTTTTGTATTAAGTTGAAAGGTGGTATAAGAAGCAAAATAAACTAAATTAAATTAAACTATGACATTCATTTTAGAAGCTCTATTCATGATTCGGATGTGTGAAAACGGGCATTCAAACATGCAAATCACAAAGACTTCCCCAGAACCATTTTAGAAAGCCCAAAGATACAAGTGTAGGTGCGATTATGTGCAAATCAGCCATGGGCGTGCCACGGGGCATGGCAGACGCAGGTCCATAAAGAGACACGTGCACGCACAATTTTTGACCAGCGCTGTATGTCTGCTGTCACCAACAGGGATGTCCATGGCTATTCCTGCTTCAGGGCATGAACAGGATTCATTAAGGTACTCGTTTCAGCATCGTAACAATAGTACTCTGAAGAGGGAAATGCCTGTTCATTCCTTCAAAAGTTACCTACTAGTATATATGACATGCATTTCTCCAGGCACTTGCAATGCAACACATCCCTGTTTGCAAAATGGCAGGCTGGGACATACAAGGGGAAGAGATACATGGTCTCTTTCTGTGACAGGGCGGCATGCACGTCTATGTCCCCTATTTTGTGGATGTGCATATATAACACATTCAAGTTTCTAAACTGCAGAGACTTCCTACATGTGGCTAACCCATAACTGTATGCATCCCCATTTTTTCTATTACACAGTAGACATGTGTATCTTTCAGGATAGCGAAAGGCCAGTTTTACAAGACTCTTACACGTGACCACCTTTTCCTAGTCGTACCCTTGTTCTCAGCTATTGTATTGTCTGTCTTCATTAGTTGTAAGCTCCGATGAGCAGGGAACATCTTTTTTACATGTATCTGTGCAGCGCTGTGTAGACTTCGTAATGCTATATAAATGATTAATAGCAGTAGTAGTAGTAATAGCTGCCGCTCCCACTGCATATCAGACATTTTGACTTGGGCATCCCATTTTGCAGCCAGACATCCTTTCTAAAATGTGCCTTTATATAATTAGCAAGAGAGAATTTTTTTGGAAAATGCAGAACTGAGAGTTTCTAGTTACAATGCAGATGGCAAAAGGTAATACCCATAGAGAAGGGTCATGGAAAGAAAATACCAGGAAGAAGAAGATAGTTTTTGCTATTGATCATAAAACTAGGAAATGTGTAATTTAGTGGATCATAAAGATATGATCTGGAGGGCACAGCACTGACAGCATGAATATAGAGGTAGAGGTAAAGAAAGACTTGAGATAGTAAATTGTCAAAGGCATAGGGTTTAGTGATATCAGGAAGATAGCCCCGATATCCCATTGAGGGTAATAACTGGTTACATTTAACAGGAGAGCAAGGGCAGTAGTAATCACAAGAGGAGCAGAGAAAAGGAGGCTACTGAGAGTTGCAGTCCCAGAAGTCTTCACCTAAATCTAATCAGGAAAAAGGAACTGAATGGAGAGGAACTTGACAGTAACTAAAGAATACGGGTGAGGCTTCTTAAAGATCTACTTAGAACACTCTCTCCTGGGGAAGGAGATTACCAAGGGCAAGAGCCCGCAGGGAAGTAGAGGGTGACTAGAGAGGTAGAGACCCAGGAAGATATCAGTAAAGAACATCCATATAACAAAACTGGGGATCGTGCATGAGAAGAGACAACAGGGTTTGGGGTTGCTATATAGAGCTTATACCAGGTATGTAAAGACCTCTATGGCGTGCCCTCTAGGGCCTCCAGAGTATGGAACCATGCTGTTGCCTGTAAAAGGACAGATGTTAAAAGGAAAATAAAGAAGCTGTTTTTCAAGGGATCGGTCAGGCTGCTGTTTCTGGCGATTGCACAAGTATTTGGAACTGGCAATGGACAGTGTGCAGTCACACCCCGTTACATTGTTCTGTTGTTTTCCTCTCACCTTTAACCAACACTTGGGCTGATATTCAAAACAAATAATGCATTCAGTGCTTTAAACAAAATAGATAGTGCCAGCATGGACACTGGACAATATGTATATTCAGCATCACTACCTATACAGATAGTGGCATTGAATATACAGATTACGTTAAGTGCTGGCTGAATACTGACCCAACTGTTGCTAATTCTGTCTTTCTGCTGCTTCCTCCTCCTTGTGCATGCAGCGTCTGAGAAAATTTGACCTGTACAATATTTAATAGTCCTACACTGTTCTTATAGTGCTGGAGGAAGTTAGCTGCACTGTGAAATCAGCATGGACCCGAGCCACGCTTACAGAAATGAGTCACACAGTGTATGCAGGAGCGAGAGGAGACAGGAGGAGAACAGAAATGGCAGTGGATCCATGGAAAGGTTGCTAAATGCATGGAACCAGAGGCGGCCCAAGGGTTCTTGCCACCCTAGGCAGGCCCGATGTGCTGCGTACCATTGCTACGCTGCCCTCGACATCCAGCCTCTCACTTGGGTTGATGGGCATCATAGTGATCACCTCTTTAGTGCCGTGGCAGGCCTTAAAGCGCATGGGTGCACTCATGGTCTGCCGCTCCTGTCCCCTCCAATGAGCAGCAGGCCGTAAGTGCACGCACGCACTTTAAAGCCTACTGTGGTACTAAAGAGGTGACCGACTTGCTGCTCATCAACCCTAGGTAAGAGGCTGAATGTCGGGGGTGGCACGGTGACAGCACATGGTGTGGTGGGGGTGGCACATTGGGCCTGCCTAGGAGACGAGGTGATCACTGTGCGACCCACCAGGGTCTGATGCCCTAGGCGACTGCCTAGTTTGCATAGTGGACAGGATGGCCCTTCATGGAACAATCTCCCAGTGTGTTGGGGTGGGGGGAAGGATAAAACTGTAACACTTAAGAAAGAATAGAATAAGCACAAAGGATCCCTAATTACAAAAAAGTGAAAGGAAAGTGGGTCCATAAAATTGTACCAGGAATGAAGAACATAAGAAGGGTAGATGGATTTATACTAGGGACTTCTGTTCATAGGTAGTGTTTATTTTCCAGCTAATTAGGCATTCTTTGAGGGTACAAAAATTAATATGGGAGCTCCACCCCCTTCTTTTCAGGCTGCCCATACCAGCTGCCTTTAACGACTTTAAAACCGTCACTTCCACTGGCGCGCAGAGACGGGGAGAGCAGCAGCCAGCCAGCATCGGAGGTGTGTGAGCGGGAGCTCCACCTCTCCTTTCAGCTTGCCCATACCAGCTGCCTTTAACAGCTTTAAAACCGTCACTTCCACTGGCGCGCAGAGACGGGGAGAGCAGCAGCCTGCCAGTATCGGAGGTGTGTGAGCGGGAGCTCCACCTCTTTCCTTTCAGCCTGCCCATACCAGCTGCCTTTAACGGCTTTAAAACTGTCACTTCCACTGGCACCCCCGCGCCTGAGGGCGTGGCCCTTAGGCGTAGGACCGTGCGGGGCCGTTTAAAATGCTGCTACATTGGTTCTGCTTGCTGTGGAGATCGGAACGGTGGAGGGGTGTTGTCGACAGCGGAGGTTGTGAGTGGGAGCTTAAACACCTGGTGGTATGATATCTACCTCTTCGGATGCTATGTAGAGCATTTCTTCTTGTCTCCTCTATTCCTTTAACTATCACTGTATCTCTTATTCTGTCCTATCTAATTAATGGTGTTCTTTTCATATTTTCTGTAACTTTTCTGTAATATTGTAAACCGCTCTGATGCTTTGGCTTGAGCGGTATATCAAATGTAATAAACATAAACATAAACATATTCAATGGCGGTGGCTGCAGCTGTTAAAGTGACTGGCTGTCGCTGCTTTAATTTATGCCCAGCTATTCAGTGCTGGGACCATATCTGCCCAGTGACAATGAATCTCTGGTTTGGCCAGATAGCGTTTTAGCTATCCAGTCAGCGGAGATATTAAGCTGCTGGCTGAATAGTTAATGTTTATGTTTATTACATTTGATATACCGCTCAGGCCGAAACATCAGAGCGGTTTATTTATTTATTTAGCTGTATTTATATCCCGCTTTTCACCAGGTCAAAGCGGTCAATTGGGGGATACATTTAACACGAGGGGATATGAGACACATACGCTAACACTTACAGGGAACATGGGCAATGGAGGGTTAAGTGGCTTGCCCAAGACCAGAAGGAGTGCCTATAGGACTAGAAATCCCAGTCCCTCCGGCCTGAGATTGCTGCCCCAGGTCAGACTTTAACCCCCGGCCCTCCGGCCTGAAGTACCTTGTCTAGACCACTCCTCCCTATACAATACAATACAATATTAGAGTTACGGAAAATAAGAAAAGAACGCCATTTATAAGATAGGACAGAAAAAGAGACACAGTGATAGTCAAAGGAAAAGATGAAGCAAAAGGGAAGGAAACAGCAGATTGCAGCCTTTTCTCTGTCCTAACTTTAGGAATTTTAGTTAGCCAGTTAACGGCTCAATTTCACTGTTGACCAACCAGCTAATATTAGAAACATAGAAACATGATGACAGAAAAAGACCACATGGCCTATCTAGTCTGTCCTTCCATATCAACAACTACAACAGTCCCCTTTTTACCTTTAGAGATCCTCTGTGTTGGTCCCATGCTTTTTTGAATTCAGTTACTGTCCTCATCTCTACCACCTCCACTGGGAGACTATTCCATGGATCCACTACTCTTTCCGTAAAGAAATATTTCCGCATATCACTCCTGAATCTATCTCCCTTCACCCTCATCCCATGTCCCCTCGTAGCAGAGCTTGCTTTCAATTGAAAGAGGCTCTCTCCCTGAACATTTATGCCACGGAGGTATTTAAACATCTCAATCATATCACCTCTATCCCGCCTTTCCTCTAAGGTGTACATATTAAGATCCTTAAGTCTGTCCTCATATGCTTTATAATGAAGCCCACTAATCATTTTAGTAGCAACCCTCTGCACCGACTCCATTCTGTTCACATCCTTTTGAAGGTGCGGTCTCCAGAATTGCACACTATACTCCAAATGAGGTCGCCCCAAAGACTTATACAGAGGCATTATCACCTCCTTTTTTCTGCTAGCCATTCCTCTCCGTATGCACCCAAGCATCCCTCTAGCTTTTGCCGTCGCCTTTTCTACCTGTTTAGCTACTTTAAGATCATCAGACACAACCACGCCTAGGTCCCGCTCAGCCGCTGGAATGCTCTGATGCTAACCGGGTAGCGTTGGGGCATTTAGATGGACTAGGAGGGGATATTCAGCAGCACAAACTGGGTGTGTGTCACTGAATATCCCGGCCAGTGAGATTAATGCAGTTTTCACATCTGCAAACCATGTTAATCCTTTTGACTATGCCCCTCAAATGTTTCTACGTGTTTTCATGCTACAGGTGCTATTGCAGGATACCTTTTCATGTGGAATCAAATATGTACATCTGGGTCACAGCAGCTATTAACACAGAAAAGGAACAAAAACTGAGTGAAGGCAGGACTATACCAAACTAGAAATGTGCCCTGTGCGACTAACGAATCTGGTGTCCCCCTCCACCAAATCACGCTCATTAACTCACTCTTTTTGAGCTTCCTGGAAGCCCAGTGATATCACTGCCCATTCTGTACTTGCGCCTTGTACGTCCGCACCATTCACACAACCCTTGATACGGCCCTGAGTGAAGGGTTCAAGAGGAGAAGAGAGAGTACTACGGGAAGTAGTCTTTTTCTGGTGTTTATGAAAAAAACCCCTTATTTAAATGTTTTTGCACCATGAGTGTTTTATCAGTGTTTATCGGTTAAAACCTACAATCAAGGAGAAGCTGGCTTTCAACTCTGTACTGAACAGCTGGGTGGAAGAAGAGCTCAGAAGAAAACCTTGGGACCAGTCATACCTGTCAGATATTTCAGAGATGTCGGAAGCTGCCCAGTGACATCATTTCCGGTTCCGTGGCTATAGCTTGCTTTTGGTAACCGCCGTGCATGGCCTGCAGTTGTGTGACCAAAGGGTCATGACCAAAGGAGCATGCCTGGCCCCTTTGGAGACCCTTCAGAACCATCTGAGGAGCTGAGAGGAGCTGCGCAGAGGTTTATCATCTTGCACCCCTAGGTACTGTCTTGGTTGTCGCTGATATGGGGAAGAGGAAAGTGAAACTTAAAGATGGGACTGGTAGGGCACAGGTTTCATCTCAAGGGCTGATAGACTCCTTTGTCCTGGTTCAGGGCAAAGCTTTATTGGGCTCGGAGGTACCAGTGAATTCAAGCTATGTTAGTCCTGAAGCTCCTTCGTTAAGCCCAGACTCCTGCTCTCCACCCATCCATCCAGCAGTTAGCCAGGGTGTCATCAACTTGGCTTCCACACCTATGGGAGGCAGTGATAGCCAGTTTGGCCTTACTGGCACTCTGGGCTAGTTTGGTAATACTATTGCATCCAAGTCTGCTACAGGTGTTTTGCCTCTGGTGTCGTCCCCCACTGAGGATGAAATGGGAGATGTTACTTCTATTACATCAATTGTCCCCCTAAAGCCCGTGTTTTTTTTCAGGGGTTTTGGAGAGTGACTCAACTATACAGATGACTCTTTTGAGGAAAGTTACCAATCTAGAGATATGGCAAGTTATGGCTAAGATGGATGCTACTCTGTCTGGAAGTCTCTTGCAATTTCACTGGTCAACACATTTTTACAAAAATACTGAAATAAAAATAGTCATTTCTTATCAATTTTTATATGCTGAACATGAATATGACAGTGAAATTGCAAAGTTGGCTCTAGTTTTTTTGTAATCTACAAGAATTAATGTTTACATCACGAAATGCATGTCAATAGTAAATATAATAGGCCTTCGGTTAATACCTATAAAAAACCAAGTCATAGACTACTACTTAGATTTTTTCGCCTGTCTCGTGTACAGCTGTTCGGGAGCTTCTCTGGGGAGTGTCCAGCAGTAGTCAGCCAGCATTGTAGTGGGCCATTTTCCCTGGTATCTTTGCTCCATCGTTGCGATATCCTGGTGAAAACGTTAGCCCTGTTCATCACTAACCATACCACAGTTGTCAGGAAAGAAATCGAGATGGGAATCAAGGAAATGGCTCTTTAGAGACATATTGCAGCCAGGTTTCTGATACTGCATCAGCATGTCTACTAGTTCCTTGTAGTTTTCTGTCCTAACATTCCCGAGAAAGTTTGTTGACACTAGGCGAAAAGCATTCCATGCTTGTTTCGCATCACCCTGCAGCAAGTTGTTGAACCGGTCATCTTTGAAGAGCTCTCGAATCTGAGGACCCACAAAAACTCCCTCTTTAATCTTTGCTTTGCCGAGTCGAGGGAATTTTTCATGCAGGTATCGGAAAGCTGGCGAAGTGCAGTCCATGGCTTTCACAAAGTTTTTCATCAAACTTAGTTTGATGTGAAGGGGTGGTAGCAGGATTTTGTGAGCCTCAACCAGAGCTGGGTGCTGGATATTCTTCTCTCCAACTGTTACATTTTGTCTGCGATTCCATTCCTTCCGCAAGTAGTGCCAATCCCTTGCTCAGCTATCCCACTCACATAAGAAACACATGTATTTTATATATCCCTGCTGCAGTCCCATTAAAAGGGCAACTATCTTCAAGTCAACACAGAGGTGCCAGCTGTACTTGTTATAGTTAATGGAAGTCAGTAGATGCTTTAAGTTATCGTATGTCTCTTTCATGTGGATGGCATGCGCTACTGGAATAGATGGAAGACGGTTTCCATTGTTCAAAAGCACAGCCTTCAGACTCATTTTCGAAGAGTCTATAAATAGTTTCGTCTTGTGGGTCATGAGTGATTTTTAAGGCATTCATGAGGCTTTCAATATCGGAACAGAATACCAGATTACTTTCCTTTCCGACTGCGTATAGTACACTACTGACGTCAGATGGCTTCAGCAGCTGTCTGGCAGTAGTATTGCATTGCATCAGAAAATGATGCAATCAACTCTGGAAGATGTGTGCATGCTGGTATTATGCAATGTGATGCAATATTACATCATTCAAGGCTTATTTGGGATGTTGTTGATGTCCTACTGGATAAATTTACACAGTGAAACGTCAAAAATGAACTACATGCAATATCTTCAAAACGAGAGCCAATAATTTTTTTTTAATGTTATATTCATGTTCAGCTCACCAAGATACTACAGATTAGGACCTTTTAAAGTCAGTAACGATTTCAATGTTGACCAGTGTTATGTAAGTTTTCGGGTGAAACTGTAAATAGGTTGGGTCTTCTTGAGGGATGCTACGGTCCCACATCTGACGATATCAGAGGTAAAATGTTGGCTTTGGAGGGAACTAACAGTGCTTTATTGAAGGGCAATTTAATGCTAGAAAATAAAATTGAAAAGCTAGAAAACTTCTTGAAACAATTAAATCTTCGTTTTGTCAATTTTCCGTACTGTAATATGATTTTTGCTATAGAAATGCTTAAGACTTATTTTCTTAATGTGTTGCACCTGGAGGTGGACGAGCTTCCCATAGTATTAAATGCTTATTATATTGTATCTTCTAATAAAAATGTTGGGGGTGGTGTTTGGTTCGCCCACCCAAGAGTGATTTAACTGCTCTCTTGGAGACTTTGGTTGAGGAGTCTGCCAACAGGGGTACTGTGGTGGCTACCTTCCAAAGTCTCCTAGATAAAGAGTTGTTTCTACTTTCTTCAAGGAGAGGTTGATGCCTTTTCAAGGTCATGCTGCACATGTGTATCCTGATGTGTCTGCTAATACTCAACAAATTCGGAGGGGATTCCTTCAGTTAAAGCCTTGAGCTTTGTCTTTGGGAATGATCTTCTTTTTCAAATATCCTAGGAGGTGTTTGGTGAAGTATTTAGGTAAAGATTATATATTTTGAGAGCCCTCTCAATTACAAGCACTGATTCAGTCTCATGAAAAGCCTAGTAATGAATAGCTTTTTATTTTTATTTCCTGAGCTTTATCAGATGCCTGCTGGATTGTGTAAAGGGTACGTTAATATAGGGTGCATTTAAGTGGTTGAGAGGTTCTTCTTTTGGTTGTACCTCTCTGCTTGATTATTGCTTTCTTTGTATTCTACATTTGAACCATTTTCTCCTATTTTATTGATTTAGGTTATGTTAATTTGATATGATTTGTTATTATTTATTTGCTTGGCATACCCTATGCCTATAGTTGCTTCATATGTTAGAACACTATGTTTGTTCTGTTCATTTGTATTTGAAGTAATCCTTAATAAATATTAAATTAAAAAAAGACCTACAATCAAAACCCTTACTTATAAGGGATAACCTAAAGCACTTAGCAGTCACCATCAGGAGCTAACCGTTTAATGTTTTTTAAAAAATGTTCTTGATGGCGTCCTAAGAGGAAC
The DNA here is from genome assembly GCA_033557465.1 of Ichthyophis bannanicus. Lineage (NCBI taxonomy): Eukaryota > Metazoa > Chordata > Amphibia > Gymnophiona > Ichthyophiidae > Ichthyophis > Ichthyophis bannanicus. The sequence continues at coordinate 577,234,678 of CM066034.1, read as the reverse complement.
TTATTTCAGCCTGAGGTATTTTTTTTTCTGCCTTTTTATATCAAGCCCTCAGCCTGATGCCTTTTAAAAAAGGGGGGAAGGAGCATATGGATCAGGATATTCAATGCTGCTGAATATCTCCCCCCAAAGTGATTTAAACGTCCCATTACTAGCCGGTTAGCAACAGGATTGAATGTTGCCACCAGTGGCATTCTCAGCCCCCCTGTCACCCATGGTGGGCTGCACCCACTGCCCTGCCCTTGGTACACCACTGGTCACCACTAACCAGATTGCAAAATAACAATCTGGCAAAACTGGTTATTTCGTGCTGATTGCCAGATATGCCCCAGCACTGAATATTTGGATTTAATTTAAAGCAGTGACAGCCAACTGCTTTAGCAGTACTGACTGCTGCTACTGAAATTGCTTCCCAGAGTTATTACAATTTTATATTGCTGGCTAGTTCTTGAGTTATTTTTTATTGCTGTAGGAGAAGGGTTTTTAAAGACTTTTTTTTACCTCTAGTTCAAAAGGTTAAGAACAGTTAATTCTAGCGAACTTGCCTCACCCCTGTAAATAGTTATTAGCTGAAATCAGCAGTTGCTTTTTTAAGTTGTTTTTTCCTTTTTCCCCATCACTCCTTGTTAGCAATGTTCCATGTATAATTCTGTTAAATGTATTTTGTTCCTTGCTTTGAGTTCATTGTAAACCGCTTTGATTAACGAAAGGCGGTAAATAAGCACAAATAAATAAATAAATAAAAGGGAGGAAAACTAATAATGCTTCTTTCAGTCACAACACTCCTGAGGTGTTAGTTCCTTCCCTCCCCAACCCAACTCCCACCCACCCCACATCTTGCTATATAGACCCCTTACCAATTAGCTGGTGGAATTGTATAGAAATGTTCGGTACTTGTTGGAAGGAAAAATCAAGTAAATATTTTGGCTATCTTTTAAAAGTGAACAATTAGCTATATTTCAAAGGATTTTGATTAGCTTATTCTACACACTAGACAAACAGGGCCGGCCCGTCCATTGAGCAAGAATGTTTTTTGCACAGGGCCCCGCGTTTCAGGGGGCCCCGCGCAAAAAACATTCTTCAGCATCCCAAGTTTTAAAAAAAAAATCCAAACCGGCTGCTTCTGCCGCGGCAGCAGCAAGAGCTCTGCCGCGGGGCCCCCCCCTGCCCGGCAGAGCCTCCGTGCATCCTCAGCAGCTTTCTTCATGTCCAAAACGCGGGCTTCTTTCAGAGCCGCGAGAGTTTCCTTTCTCGCGGCTCTGTTAATCCCGCCGAGGGTGATGGGATTTCCCATCAGCCCCGCGGGATTAAGAGAGCCGCGAGAAAAGAAACTCTCGCGGCTCTGAAAGAAGCCTGCGTTTTGGACATGAAGAAAGCTGCTGAGGATGCACGGAGGCTCTGCCGGGCAGGGGGGGGCCCCGCGGCAGAGCTCTTGATGCTGCCGCGGCAGAAGCAGCCAGTTTGGTTTTTTTTTATTTTAATTTGGAATGAGCGGGGGGGGGTGGTTAGGACTGGTAATGGGCTATGGGAGGGGAGGCTAAACTGGAAGTGGGCTGATGGGGGGGGGGTGGTGAGGACTGGTAATGGGCCGGGGGGGGGGCAGGTTAGGACAGGTAATGGGCCAGGGGGGGGGTGGTGGTTAGGACTGGTAATGGGCCATGGGGGGGAGGCTAAGACTGGAAGTGGGCTGATGGGGGGGGGGTTAGGACTGGTAATGGGCTATGGGGGGGGATAAGTGGGATGATGGGGGGGGTTAGGACTGGTAATGGGCGATGGGGGGTGGAGGCACGGACTGCTAATGGGCAATGGGGGGGGGGCAAAGTGGGCTGGGGGGGGTTAGGACTGGTAATGGGCCATGGGAGGGGGGAGGCTAGGACTGGTAATGGGCTGATGGGGGGGGGTTAGGACTGGTAATGGGCTGATGGGGGGGATAGGACTGGAAATGGGCTATGGGGGGGCTAAGTGGGCTGATGGGGGGGGTTAGGACTGGTAATTGGCTATGGGGAGGGGGCTAAGGCTGGAAGTGGGGTGGTAGGACTGAAAATTGGCTGATGGGGGGGCTAAGACTGGAAATGGGCTGATGGGGGGGTAGGACTGGTAATTGACTATGGGGAGGGGGCTAAGGCTGGAAGTGGGGGGGTAGGACTGGAAATGGGCTGATGGGGGGGGTTAGGACTGGTAATGGGCTATGGGGGGGCTAAGACTGGAAGTGGGCTGATGGGGGGGGTGGTTAGGACTGGTAATGGGCCAGGGGGGGGGGTAGGACTGGAAATGGGCTGATGGGGGGGGGGTTAGGATTGGTAATGGGCTATGGGGGGGCTAAGACTGGAAGTGGGCTGATGGGGGGGGATGGTTAGGACTTGTAATGGGCCATGGGGGGGGGGTTAGGGCTTGTAATGGTCGGGGGGGGTGGTTAAGACTGGTAATGGGCTGATGGGGGGGAGGGTTAAGACTGGTAATGGGCCATGGGGGGGGTTAGGACTGGTAATGGGCCATGGGGGGGGAGGCTAAGACTGGAAGTGGGCTGATGGGGGGGTAGGACTGGTAATTGGCTATGGGGGGGGCTAAGACTGGAAATAGGCTGATGGGGGGGCTAGGACTGGAAATAGGGTGATGGGGGGGTTAGGACTGGTAATGGGCTATGGGGGCTAAGACTGGAAATGGGCTGAGGGGGGGGTAGGACTGGTAATTGGCTATGGGATGGGGGCTAAGACTGGAAATAGGCTGAGGGGCTAGGTCTGGAAATAGGGTGATGGGGGGTTAGGACGTAATGGGCTGATGGGGGGTTAGGACTAGTAATGGGCTATGAGGAGGCTAGGACTGGAAATGGGCTGAGTGGAAGGAGGGCTTGAACTGCAAATAGCTGATGGGGACGGGGGCTTGGAATGGAAATGGGTTGTGAGGGGGAGGGAGCTAGGACTGGAAATGGGTGAGGGGGGGCTAGGACAGGAAATGGGCTGATGGAGGGGCTAGAATAGGACTGGAAATTGGCTGTTGGGGGGTGCTAAGATTGGAAATGGGCTGTGGTGGGGGTTTGGATTGAAATGGACTCATGAAGGGGCTAGAACTGGAAGTAGGCTCATGGGGGGCTTGGATTGGAAATGGGCTGAGTGGAGGGGAGCTAGAATTTGACATGGGCTGATGGTGGGGCTAGGAAAGGACTAGAAATGGGCTCATGGGGGGCTGGGATTGGAAATGAGCTGATGGAGGGACTTGGATGGGACTGCAAATAGATGGGGGAGCTAGGACTGGAAATGGGCTTATGGGGGGCTAGGACTGGAAATGGGCTGATGCGGGGACTAGAAGGGAGCGGATGCTGGGTGGGACTGGAACTAGAATGGAGCTGATGTTGGGGGAGGATTAGAATGGGATGGAGCTGGGAGAGTGAAATGGAGAGGGAAAAATATTTTGTGTGGGAGGGAAGACAAATCTACAATTGTCCGGATATTGGGAGAGTAAGTGGGGATTGAGGATGGAGGGGTAAAATTTGAGTGGATGAAATAGGAATGAGGAAAGAGGAAAAGGAGAAAGATTAGTATGTTAAAGCAGATGTAGAGAGAGAATGGAAAAAAACTAGAAGAGAGAAGAAAAGACAAATGGACAGCAGACGATGAAGAATTAGCGGAAGACATGAAGAAACCAGAAGAAAGTGGCTGGAGCAATTGCAGCTGAAAAAAAATGCACAAAAGGTAGAAAAATATCTCTTTATTTTGAATTTATTAAACTGGAATATGTCAGCTCTGGGAAATGTGCATCATTAACGTCTGCGCTTTGTTTAGTACAAGAGCAAATTAATGTATAGTTTTATTTCTACAGTGTTGTACATTCCAAGTTTGGCTTTTGGGATTCCCAGTTTAATTATTGTCTTCCTGTTTCTAAATTGTGATTCCTTGTTTGGTGATGGTTTATGTTCTGTTCATGTGTAACTGAGCTGAGGTATTCTGTTTATGTAATTCCTATTTGACATTGCCACTTGTTCTCTTTCCCCAGTAGGTCATGTATTGTTGTTCTCTGAAATGTATTGGTTTAATATTTGCAGCGTTTCCTTTTGATAGTTAGGGTATGGTGCTTTATGAGTCCTGGTAGTGCTGTTAGGATACGGCGGGTTTGCTATGGGTTCTAAATGGGCAGTGTTTGTAGTAGTTCCTAATGTGTCTGGCGGTTGGCACTGGATTATAGTAATGTAGAAGTCTTTTAGTCTTTCTTTATTCATACACTCATTAAGAGGCATGTTTACTAAAAGTTCGTGTATGGTAACATTATGCAAATATTTATGCAAATGAGGCCCCGCACCGAGTCTCCGCACATGGCCCCGCACCCCCCTTGGGCCGCCCCTGTAGACAAATGCTTCTCAACCTGGAGTGGAGGAGTGGCCTAGTGGTTGGGGCAAGGTACTTCGGGCCGGAAGGTCGGGGGTTCAAATCCCACTGGAGGACAGCAACCTTGGACCGGAAGGACTGGGGTTTCTAGTCCCACAGGTGCTCCTTGTGGTCTTGGGCAAGCCACTTAACCCTCCATAGCCCATGTTCCCTGTAAAATAGTTCTCTGTGTGCTGTGCTTTCCTGTCTAATCAATGTGTTTATACCTCAAAAATTTCCTGTCATGATTTGACAATTTCCAATCTGTAATCAAACCGCTGCTGATCGCTGGAAGTAGCGGTATACAAATGTATACTAAATAAACCTGTGTACCAAGGCATGCTGGTGTGCCTTGGTGGTGACAAGCAGTGGCATGACTTTGCATGGTCTCATGAGGCCCTTGCCCCAAGTCTATTGGAAGAGTCCCAGTGAACAGCCCTCTGCTTCCCATTGTAGCCCTTCCCTCTGAGGTAACATGTAGGAACAAGAGGGGAGGGGAGTGAGTGGGCTTGGAGCAAAGAGAGAAAAGAAGAGCTACTGTGTTCCCTAATCCGCTCCTCCCTCCTATCATTCACAGATAGGAGAGGAAAGGTATTACTGGAGCAGACATCTACTCTAGCTGCTCCAGCCCCTCTGTTTTGTGTCCTAGAATCAAAATGCAGTAATTAGGGGTAGCTGTAGGGAAGAAATGAGCCAGATAGTAGGAGATTTATTGAGAAGCAGCCTAGTTAGACGGTGATGGAGAGCTGAAAGGATTAAGTATTGCAACAGAGAAAATGGAAGGGTGAAAGATTGTGAAGAAAAGAACTGATGTAGAAGAAAGGCAAGATCCAGTTGTAACTGTACAGTCTGAAGAGATTATGTTGTGAAGGAGAGATTTAAAAGGTGCAAAAGCAAGAGGAGGAAAATAAGATAAAGGAAAAGACTGATGTCAGAGAGAAGGGTAAGAGAGGAAATAATTAAGACAGATAAAAGAAGAACTTAAAATGGAAAAGAACCAAGAGAAGGAGAAAACAGACAAGAAGGAAAAAAAAGAGACTGGAGCCGACATAATTAGGAAAACCCCCCACCCTGATAATAAAGGTAGAAAAAAAGCATTTCATTTTCAGTATAACTATTCTGGTGTAAACTGGAATGCTTAGAACCCTGCTAAAATCCTCTAACTTGGCTGTAATTCCCACATAGATTCTAGAAATAAATAGTTGAATTATATTGACTAATTTGATTCTTTTTTTCTGGGGCATACTTATATCCACCAGTCTTGGGTCTTTTCTGTTGGACTCAAAAGTATTTTGTGGCTACCGATAAAACGAAAATGTCTTTTTAAGCATAGTTTGAGAATAGACTCTACAATTTTTCATGGAGACAGTTCATTGGACTGTCTCCCCAAAAAGAAAAGCTCAGTTATTATGGGCCCTACATGGAACAAGTCTCAGATTCACACACCAGAAAATGGTAATTTTATCCTCCCTCCTTCATTCCCACTGGCAGGAAGAGAGCAGCACTTTCTACGTGTACCTCCTTTCCTAGCTTCAATCTGACAAAGTGTGGGATCAGGTAATCTTGCAGATCCTACTGGCCTCATATGTTCAGGCACCAAATTTGAAGCCAGCAGAGTGAGGCACACAATTTTTTTAAAAATGCTGTTGTCCTCTTACTGGTGGGAGGGAGTAGGGGTTGAGGATCACACAAAATTTGGTTTGGTGTGCCATGAACTGTGCCACAGAATAAAAAAGGTTGAGAAATACTGCACTAGACTACACCTCAGATACATAAAATACATTTATTTTAATTTGAAGGGATAAGATAAATTGCTGCATACCCCAACACTGGTGAATAAGCAAGCAGGACAACACATAGGGCATCAGAACAGAGGTACGTATTAGATTTCACATGAAAGAAGCTAGCTGCTTTTTTGACTTACATAACTGAGGAAAAGGCAAGGGCTTTGGTAGGTCTCTCTCTCATATCTTTCAATAGATACTAAAGCTCCTCCATCCAGATGGATCCTGTGAAGGAACTGAAAAAGGAGGTGGTGAGGCTAAGAAGCATTCATGGCAAGAACTACTACATTTATGAAATGCTTCTTGAGGCATCAAAGATATCCAGCACAGAAGAAAATGACGATACTGAAAGAAGACAGCTGAACAAAGGTCACCAAAGCCTGCAGAATCAACACTCCAACTCCACTTTCCCTTGAACTGAAGAACTGGTATGCAGCCCTGGAAGTGGAAGAGGCAAAAACGTCCCAAGAAAAGAATGAACCAGGGCTCAAAATCTCCAAAGTTGCCAGATCAGTGACCACTAGGAACTGAAGGTAATGGTGGTTGATGACACTCTACCGAGGGGTACAGAAAATCCATCTGCTAACCAGACATGATGACCCAGGAGGTGTGCTGTCTGCCAGGTGTTAAATCTGAGATGTTATGGAGAGCTTGCTGAGACTCATCAAGTCCACTGACTCTTATCCAATGCTGCTCATCCATGTTGGAACAAATGATAGGTATCCCTCTGAACGTATCAAAAGTGACCTCATGGCTCTGGAAGAGAGGGTGAAGCAGATAGGTGGGCGGATAATGTTCTCCTTAATCCTCCCTGTCAAGGTTAAAGGCCGAAGTAGAGAAGCATGCATCCTGGAGGTGGTTGTGTGGATGGTGCCACTAAGAGCATTTTGACTTCCTGGATAATGGTTTTCCAAGGGCTGCTGACCATAGATGGCATCCTTCCAAAGAAAGACAAATGCCTTCTGCAGCAAATTGGCTAACCTACTGAAGAGAGTTTTAAACTAGGTTTGTTGGGAATGGGTGAACAAAGCCTCTAGGTAAGTAAAATCCTTCAGATGAGTAAAAACATTAAATTCCCATATAGAAATGTGAAAAAAGGGCAGCATCTGGAAAAGTGTGTACACTAATGCCTGTATTATGGGGCATAAGATTTTGGATCTAGAGGCTAGAATAGAAGAGGCTGGTGTGGATATAATGATGGTCACAAAGACGTAGTTCATGGAAGACCATGACTGGCATAGGAAGAAAGGGAAGAGCAGAAGTAAATAGAGACTTAATTGAAGACATTCACAATATTGCTGTGAAAGAAATGCAACTGATAGGGGATTTCATAGGAAAAGAATTGCCATAATGGATCATACTGATGTCCATCAAGCCCAGTATCTGGTTTCCAGTGCCAATCCAGGTCACAAATACCTGGTGGAGTCCCAAAAGTAGCAAATTACATGCTGCCTACTCCCAGGGATAAGCAGCGGCTTTCCTAAGTTTACCTAAATGAAAGTTTATGGACTTTTCCTCCAGGAACTTAGCATAGCTGGGCTTAAAAAAGGCTTGGACAACTGCTTTTACTACATCCTCAAGCAATGAATTCCAGAGTTTAATTATGCATTGAGTGAAAAAATATTTTCTGATATTGTTCTAAATATATGACTTTGTAACTTCATGGCAAGACCCCCTAGTCTATGTACTTTTCAAAACAGTAAACCAGTGTTTCTCAAGCCAGTTCTCGTGTACCCCCCTAGTCAGTCTAATTTTTAGGATCTCCACAATGAATATGCATGAAACAGATTTGCATGCAATGGAGGATAAAGCATAAACGTATTATTGGACACCAGTGAATACATAAGAGAATGAGTATTTAATGATATGGAATATTTTTATTGACGTTGATAACGCACATATTCAGAGTGAGTGGTGATTTTGATACATACCTAAATTCACATTAAATTGGACCAGGCATAAGATACTTAGGACCTAATATTCAAAGGCATTTACACAGTTGGCAGACCTTCAAACCATGTAAATGGCAGTAAGTGGGATATTTAGTGGTACTAACTTGGTTAGTGCCGCTGAATATCCATAGGTGCCGCCACTACATGCCCCAGTGCTAACCGGGGTGCTAACGGTTAGCATTGGGGTGTTCTGGGGATAACCACTCAGCGGTGATATTGAGCCACTGCCCAGTTATCCCTCGGCAGCGAAAGTTAGACAAATTAAAGGCTGTCCTAGCTTTCACCGCCGAAGCTAACTGGGCAGCAGCTGAATATTGCTGCTGCCAGATTAGCTTCCTGCTTCAGCAGCTGACTTGGATATTCAATGCCTGTGGCTGGATATGGTCCTGGCATTGAATATCTCAGTTTAGTGTTCAGCGGCAATGGCTAGCCGCTGTAATAGTGGTGGCTGCCGCCACTGAATATTGGGCCCTTAAGGATTAAAGGCCTGATAACATTGAATTAGGACAGTTACATGCGAGTACAGAACCTAAAAACTGTTAGTGTAGCTGGGTTTAAAAAAGGTTTGGACAAGTTCCTGGAGGAAAGGTCCATAAACCATTATTAAAAGGGACCCGGGATATCAATGCTTGACCCAGTACAAGCATTGTGGAACCTGTGTCTCTTGGGGAAACTGCTAGGTACTTATGACCTAGATTGGCCACTGTTGGAAACAGGATACTGGGCTTGATGGACCTTGGTCTGACCCAGCATGGCATATCTTATGTTCTTATGTTCTTATTAACCCCAGATATTCAATGTCAGAGTCATATGTGGTCCTGGCATTAAATATCCGGAGTCGCCACACATGCCTGGAAGCCGCAGAGGCTAACTGGGTAAAAATAGGTGCTGCAAAAGCAGTGCAATAATGCTGCTACCCGTTTAGCCTCTGTTGCTGCCCACAATACTCCCTGGAACGCCCACGACACGCCCCGATGCTAAGCGGATAGAATCAGGGCGTGTAGGGGAGAAGATCATGAATATTCAGCAGCATTAACCATGTTAGTGCCGTTGAATATCCTACTAAGTGACATTTACATGGTTTACAGGGCTGTAAACTGTGTAAATGCCTTTCGAATATCGGGTCTTAAAGGAATATATCCCTGAGTTATTATTTGGGTCCCACATATATATTTATAATTATTTATATCATTTTTCAATTGGGCTCATTTATGTGATATTATATCAATGTCCTATTTAACATATAGCACCACCCCTCCACCAATTCGATCTATCCTATCATTGTGATATAATTTGTACCCTGGTCTATATATTCTAACTCTCCCATCTTATTCTTTAGGCTTCTAGCATTTGTATAGTGGCATGGTTTTTTGGTCTGAATTTACAATCCTCTTAGCAATTGACAGGGATTTGCAATCTTTCAACTGTAATATATTTAAAGGCACATGGGCTACTTTGGCCTTTATTGCAGCCTCTATATTGGGATGCCTTAACCCTTGTTTTGATGGTATCCTTCAAAGATACTCAGGAGTGCATGGTTCAGAATAAGGTAACTGCTGACTGTCCCTCAGATTCTAGTTTAAAAGCTGCTCTATCTCCTTTTTAAACGCTAGTGCTAGCAGTCCCATTCTACCCTTGTTAAGGTGGAACCCATCTTTTTGGAATAGGCTTTCCCTTCCCCAGAATGTAGTTCAGTTCCTAATAAATATAAATCCCTCCTCTCTGCACCATCAACCCATCCACACATTGAGACTCCAGAGCTCTGCCTTGTCTCTTGGGTCCTGAACACTGAACATTTCTGAGAACGCTACCCTAGAGGTACTGGATTTCAAATTTTTACCTAAAAGCTTAAATTTTGCTTCCAGAACCCCCCTCCCACACTTGCCTGTTTTTAGCACCCACATATATCAAGACAGCTGTGTCCTCCCCTGCACTGTCTAAAATCCTAACTAGATAATATATGAGGTCCACCACCTTTTGTAACCAGGGCCGGCCCTTCCATTGAGCAAGAATGTTTTTTGCACAGGGCCCCGCGTTTCAGGGGCCCCCGCACAAAAAACATTCTCCATCATCCCAAGTAGATAAAAAAAACCCGGCTGCTGCTGCCGCTTCTGCTGTGGCAGCGGCAGAAAATCAAGCGTTCCGCCGCGGGGCCCCCTCCCCCTCCCCCTCCCCCTCTCTCCTGCCTGGAAAAGCCTCCCTGCAGCATTAGCTAGCTCCGGAGTCCCAAAGCACGGGCTTTCAGAGCTGCGAGAGTTTCCCTTTCTCGCGGCTTTCAGAGCCGCAAGAGTTGCCCTTTCTCACGGCTCTGTTAATCCCGCCGGGGCTGATGGGATTTCCCATCACCCCCGGCAGGCTTAACAGAGCCGCGAGAGGTCAGAGAAGCTCTCTCTTCGCGGCTCTGAAAGAAGCCCGTGCTTTGGGACTCCGGAGCTAGCTGATGCTGCAGGGAGGCTTTTCCGGGCAGGGGGGCTCCACAGCGGAACATTTGATTCTGCCGCTGCCACGGCAGAAGTGGCAGCAGCAGCCAGGTTTTTTTTTTTTTAATCTACTTGGGATGATGGGGGGAGGGGGTTAGGACTGGTAATGGGCTATGGGGGGTCTAAGACTGGAAGTGGGCTGATGGTGGGGTTAGGACTAGTAATGGGCTATGGGGGGGCTAAGACTGGAAGTGGGCTGCTGGGGGGGGTTAGGACTAGTAATGGGCTATGGGGGGGCTAAGACTGGAAGTGGGCTGATGGGGAGGTTTAGGACTGGTAATGGGTTATGGGGGGGGCTAGGACTGGAAATGGGCTGATGGGGGGTTAGGACTGGTAATGGGCTGATGGGGGGCTAAGACTGGAAATGGGCTGATGGGGGGCTAGGACTGGAAATGGGTGATGGGGAGGTTAGGACATAATGGGCTATGGGGGGGCTAAGACTGGAAATGGGCTGATGGGGGGTTAGGACTAGTAATGGGCTATGGGGGGGCTAGGATTGGAAATGGGCTGATGGGAGGTTAGGACTAGTAATGGGCTGTGGGGGGGGGGGCTAAGACTGGAAATGGGCTTGCGGGGGGTTGCTAGGACTGGAAATGGACTGGAAATGGGCTGAGTAGAAGGGGGGCTTGAACTGCAAATAGCTGATGGGGAGGGGGGCTTGAAATGGAAATGGGCTGTGAGGGGAGGGAGCTAGGACTGTAAATGGGCTGAGTGGGGGGGCTAGAACAGGAAATGGGCTGAGGAAGGGGCTAGAATAGGACTGGAAATGGGCTGTTGGGGGGGTGCTAAGGTTGGAAATGGGCTGTGGTGGGGACATGGATTGAAATGGACTCATGGAGGGGCTAGAACTGGAAGTAGGCTCATGGGGGGCTTGGATTGGAAATGGGCTGAGTGGAGGGGAGCTAGGATTTGACATGGGCTGATAGTGGGGCTAGGAAAGGACTAGAAATGGGCTGATGGGGGGCTGGGATTGGAAATGAGCTGATGGAGGGACTCGGATAGGACTGGAAATGGATGGGGGAGCTAGGACTGGAAATGGGCTGATGGTGGGGATAGGATAGGATTGGAAATGGGCTTATGGGTGGCTAGGACTGGAAATGGGCTGATGCGGGGACTAGAAGGGAGCAGATGCTGGGTGGGGCTGGAACTAGAAGGGAGCTGATATTGGGGGAGGATTAGAATGGGATGGAGCTGGGAGAGTGAAATGGAGAGGGAAAAAATATTTTGTGTGGGAGGGAAGACAAATCTACAATTGGCCGGATATTGGGAGAGTAAGTGGGGATTGAGGATGGAGGGGTAAAATTTGAATGGATGAAATAGGAATGAGGAAAGAGCAAAAGGAGAAAGATTAGTATGTTAAAGCAGATGTAGAGAGAGAATGGAAAAAAACTAGAAGAGAGAAGACAGGACAAATGGTCAGCAGACGATGGAGAGTTAGCAGAAGACACGAAGAAACCAGAAGAAAGTGGCTGGAGCAATTGCAGCTGAAAAACAATGCACAAAATGTAGAAAAATATCTCTTTATTTTGAATTCAGCTCTGGTAAATGTGCATCATTAACGTCTGCGCTTTGTTTAGTACAAGAGCAAATTAATGTATAGTTTTATTTCTACAGTGTTGTACATTCCAAGTTTGGCTTTTGGGATTCCCAGTTTAATTATTGTTGTCCTGTTTCTAAATTGTGATTCCTTGTTTGGTGATGGTCTATGTTCTGTTCATGTGTAACTGAGCTGAGGTATTCTGTTTATATAATTCCTATTTGACATTGCCACTTGTTCTCTTTCCCCAGTAGGTCATGTATTGTTATTCTCTGAAATGTATTGATTTAATATTTGCAGTGTTTCCTTTTGATAGGTAGGGTATGGTGCTTTGTGAGTCCTGGTAGTGCTGTTAGGATACGGCGGGTTTGCTATGGGTTCTAAATGGGCAGTGTTTGTAGTAGTTCCTAATGTGTCTGGCGGTTGGCACTGGATTATAGTAATGTAGAAATCTTTTAGTCTTTCTTTATCCATACACTCATTAAGAGGCATGTTTACTAAAAGTTAGTGTATGGTAACATTATGCAAATATTTATGCAAATGAGGTCCCTTATGCAAATGAGGCCACGCACCGAGTCTCCGCACATGGCCCTGCACCCCCTTGGGCCGTCCCTGTTTGTACCAGCCATGCAATCGACCAAGCAATCCTCAAGCCCACTAGCCAGCCATCAATCTACAAGCCTAATGATCAAATTGCCAACTAAATGGCTCTCTTAACTCTTCCCTCCTGGTCAGAAGCCCTCAGAAACATATCTTCGGTGTGAGATATTACATCCCCTGGAGGGCAGGTTGTGGCTACAGGATCTCTTCCTGCCATTCTAAGATCTTTTTCCAGGTGACCTCTGTCCTCCAAGGCAGCACTGCCATACTGGAGTTGGGATTTCTCTACTATATTTCTATAGGGTTCCTCTATATACATCTGTCTTCCTCGGCTTCTCCAAGTTTGCTACTCTAGCCTCCAGTGATCAGACTCATTCTCTGAGTCAGGAGCTCTTTGTACAGAGCATACACATCACCTCTCAGCAACTTGGAAGTAATCATACATGTGATATTCAGTGTAAAAGAGTGGATAGTCCCCATCTCGCTACTAGACTTCTGTCTGCATCTTTGTATTGGTGAGCAGTTTAGTTTAGAGTTGCTAATGGAGTAGGGATATCTAAACTCATATAAAGGCCTGTAGATTTATTAGGTATATTTTCTTTTTACTATTTGTCTTTGCTCCCCAGTTTATTGCTAATCTGTTAAGGGTTATTACATAATACCCTGTGGTGACAAATTTCACTCTTTTACTCTTAATTGGGATAAATGACTGTAAATTAATGGATGTGCCCGGGGTGAGTGGGAGATGGGGAAGTTGGGTGAAAAAAAAAGATTAACTACTTGTCTGATTTGTTTTAGGGCTATTGCAGCCTAACTAAATCTAGGACAAATTAATTCTAAACCTTCAAGCCAAGCTAATAACTATTTTTTGCTTTATAATAAAATTAAAACATAACATTTTCCAAAAAAAGCATAGAGGGGAATTTTAGAAAGGATGTCCAAGTGCAATCTGCAATCTGACTGTTGTAGTTGTTATGGAAGGACAAACTAGATAGGCCATGTGGTCTTTTTCTGTCATCATATTTCTATGTTTCTATATATTTCTTTACGGAAAGAGTAGTGGATCCGTGGAATAGTCTCCCAGTGGAGGTGGTAGAGATGAGGACAGTAACTGAATTCAAAAAAGAATGGGACAAACACAGAGGATCTCTAAAGGAAAAAAGGGGACTGTTGTAGTTGTTATGGAAGGACAGACTAGATAGGCCATGTGGTCTTTTTCTGTCATCATATTTCTATGTTTCTATATATTAATCTGGGACATTAAGTCAGAAAGTCTGAAAAAAAGCAGGCAGGCCCAGGTGCAGACATGATTTCACAAATGTGGAGTGCGCAGTATGGACATCTACAGGTATCTACATAGACATCCCCAGAATAGTATTTCAGAATCTGGATGTCTAGGAATAGCCTAATGATTAGAGTAGTGGGCTAGGAACAGGGAAGCCAGAGTTCAGATCCCACTGCTGCTATCATGAGATTGTGCTGAGTACTAGGAATGATGGAGTTTTCTCTCCTCTACATCCTTTGCATGTTTTTCAGCCAAACTGAGCACTGTTTAGATGCCTGTCCTTGCATGGAGCAAGTCTAAACTTAGGCACAACTCTAGATGTCCAAGACACTTCTGAGATCATGTGGGGATGTCCAGGTTCCTGGGAATGCCCCAGTTATGCCTCCATTCAGGCCTGGAGATCGTCAAGTTGGGGACATCCATAGACCCGGCTTCTAAAATGGCTCTGGAGAGACCTATTCACTTTGGGCATCTCTATATCCATTTTCGGGCATCCAAAGCATCAATAGGACTTCCAAAATGACCCCCATATTGTCTCTTCTATTCCAAGATTTAAGAGAACCACACGAACCTCTTGCAAAGCAGTGAAGGTGCTTGGACTAACTATAGACCTTCAAATCAAGCTAACACCTGTCTTTTGTTTTAGGTCTTAAAGAGACAAATTAATTCTAAGTAGCCTAATGGCCAGAAGAGCAGGCTGGGAAGCCCAGCCACTGCTCCTTGTGATCCTGGGAAGTCACTTAACCCTCCACTACCTCAAGTACAGATTGTAAGCCCTCCAAGGGATATGAGTATATCTACTGCACCCAAATGTAACTCACCTTCAGCTACTCCTGAAAACGGCGTAACCTAAATCCAAAATCCTTTCCCTACCCTTTAAAAAGTTAGCTGATACCTATCTGTTCTGTATAGGACTATAAGAGCCTGACTAAACCAGGACAAATTAATTCTCAACTTTTAAAGCTGATAAAGAATTTCAGGAACAAAAAGATATGAATGGAATTAAAAATAGCCAATACAGTAAATTGGGGGGGGGGGGGGTGTTAGATTTTTTGTAGATATGTTAATGACAGGAGGAAATTCAAAAATGATATTGTCAGTCCTAAGGGTGAAAGGGAGGAATATGTAGAAGCTGATGAGAATAAAGCAAAATTGTTTAATAGACATTTCTGTTTTATATTCACAGATGAAGGGTCAGGAGTAGGACTTCAGAAAATAAACAAACTGGAATGAAAGTGAGGCATATCTTAAATGATTTTCAGAAGACTATGTTTGTGATGAGCTAGTTAAACTAAAAGTCAAAAAAAGTGATGGGACCTGATGAGATCCATCTGAAGGTATTGAAGGAGCTTAAGGAAGGTCTGGGGGTTCCTCTGTCTGACCTTCTCAATGTTTCTTTAGAGTCTGGATTGATCCCGGAGGACTGGAGAAGGGCGCATATGGTCCCTCTCCACAAATATGGAAGTAAGAAAGGGATTTGGAACTACAAGCCAGTTAGTCTGACCTCTGTGGTAAGTAAATTAATGGAAACACTGCTAAAAGAAGATCTGATTCTTTTACTGGATGACCAAAATTAGATTGTAGGCAAGTGCTAGAGTTAGTATACTAAGATTTTAGCAAAGCCTTTGATACAGTTCCTCATAGATGACTTGTAAATAAATTAAGCACCCTTGGAATGAGCCCTAAAGTGACCAACTGGGTTAGAAATTTGTTGAGTGAGAGGCAACAGAAGTTAAATGAAAATCACTCTGAAGATAGGGACGTTACTAATGGTGTACTGCAGGAATAGGTTTTTGATCCTTTTTAACATTTTTGTAAGTCATATTGTGGAAGGTTTGTCAGGTAAGGAGAGATCTAGCAAAGCTTGAAGAATGGTCTAGAATATGGCAGCTAAGATTTAGTGCTAAAAAATGCAGGATTTTGTATCTAGAATGCAAAAGCCCAAGAAAGTGACACTGTACATGGGTCAGTTACTTCTGTGCATGAAAGAGCAAGACCTGGGGGTGATCATATCTTATGATGGCCAAACAGGTAGAAAAGGCAACAGCAAAAGCCAGAAAGATGCTTGGATGCATAGTAATGGCCCGCAGGAAAAAGAAGGTGATAATGCCTCTGTATAAGTCTCTGGTAAGAACTCATTTGGAGTACTATAGGCAATTCTTGAGACTGCACCTTCAAGAAGATATAAACAGGATGGAGTTGGTGCAGAGGATGACTACTAAAATGGTTAGTGGTCTTTGTCATAAAGCAAATGGGAATAAACAAAGATATTGATATAAGGAAAGGAAAGGAGAATAAATCAAGGATATTATAATGCTTCTGTATCGCTCCATGGTGCGACCCAACTTTGAACACTGTGTGCAGTTCTAGTCGCCATATCTAAAAAAAGGATATAGTAGAATTAGAAAAGGTACAGAGAAGAGCAACCAAAATGATAAAGGGTATGGAAGGATACCCCTACAAGGAAAGGCTTAAAAGGCTCTTCATCTTGAAAAAGAGATGGAGGAAAGATATAACAGAGGTCTATAAAATCAGTGGAGTAGAATGGGTAAACATAGATCAGTTGTTTACGCCTTCAAAAAAATAGGAAGACTAGGAAAAAAAAAGGAAACTACAATGTAGCACATTTAAGACTAATGGAGTAAAAATGTTTTTACTCAATGTGTAATCAAACTCTGGAATTCATTGTCAGAGTATGTTGTAAAATCTGTTAAATGTAGCTGGATTTAAAAGAGGTTTGGACAAGTTCCTGGAGAAAAAGTCTATAAACCATTATTAAAGTGGACCAGGGAAATTCACTGCTTACCCCTGGGATAAACAGTATGAAATCTACCTTTTGGGTACTTGTGACTTGAATTAGCTACTGTTAGAAAGAGGATGCTAGGTTTGATGGACCTTTCATCTGACCCAGTATGGCATATCCTATGTTAGTATGTATATTCTTGAAGAAAGGTGGGAGAAGGGAAAATATGATAAACATTTAGGAGCTAATATTCAGAACCCTTAGCCAGATGGCCAATGGAGGCTGTCTGGATATCTCCACAGACTGCCCTGGTGCTATCCAGTCAGTGCAAGGGCAGTCTATGAGCATAGCCTAGTGAGTGGAGGAGTAGCCTAGTGGTTGGGGCAAGGTACTTCAGGCCAGAAGGTCAGGGGTTCAAATCCCACTAGAGGACAGCAACCTTGGGCCGGAAGGACTGGGGTTTTTAGTCCCACAGGTGCTCCTTGTGGTCTTGGGCAAGCCACTTAACTCTCCATAGCCCATGTTCCCTGTAAAATAGTTATCTCCAAGTTATAATGCCCTGTTCAATGTAATTTCAGTTTGTTCAATGTAAATCACACTGATGCAGAATAGCACAGTATATAAGAGAATATAAATAAAGTAGCAAGGGTACTGAGTTTTCTCATCAAAAGTTTGACTTTTAAAAAAAGAAGTCACAGTTCTACTTGAAAAAGCACTTACATCTGCTGTCTTGTGTTTGTCTGTCCTTATGTGCTGAAGGACGTCACCCTGTCCTGCATGTGCGATTGAAAAAGAAGACTGGCATTTGTTACAACACACCATGCTAGCACCAGAATATTTCTTAATGAACGGGTATTCATTTTGTAGTTGGTCAATAAAAACACACTTTCTTTTTGGCATTTTAAAATGAAAATAAAGTCTAAAGATGAAATAGAAACACACACCTTAGGCTAAGAGCCTACGCAGACAACAGAATCAACAAAATCAGCTGACCACTGACCATGATACTGATACTGATGTTGACCCCAGGATCATAGGCGCCAGCTCTGTGGGTGCTGTGGGTGCTTGAGCACCCCTAATATTTCCTCCTGTAGGTCTGTATATCTGTAGCAAAAAAACCCACCATACTCCAGAGCTTCAAGACAAGGGAGAAAGGAAGGTTTCTGTATTTAGAATGATGCCTAAATTGTCTGGGTATTTTTTAAAGTTCAGCTCGCCAGTGCTCCCCCTCATTGTGCAGAATAAGTGGTAGGTTCCAGTCAATGGAAAGGCTGCATTAGTCACAGGAAGGGTGGGCTGATTTTCTGCCCAGGATCAGCAAGAAAATCAATAGAATAAGTGGGTTTCTTGGTAGGGGTGAGTGGAATTGCTGAGAAAGGATAGAAATATGTACACTTTGGAGAAGAGGAGGGATAGGGGAGATATGATTCAGACCTTTAAATACTTAAAGAGAAATAATGAACAAACAAACTTCTTCCAGAGACGGGGAAGCTGTAAAACTAGAGGGCATGACATGAAGCTGCAAGGTGGTAAATTGAAAGACAATGTCAGGAAATACATTTTTACTGAAAGGGTGGTGGGTGCTTGGAATGCCCTTCCGATGGAGGTGGTGGGGGCAAACACAGTGACAGAATTCAAAGTGGCCTGGGACAGACACAGTGGATCACTTTACAGCAACAAGATTAAATCTAAATAAACGGAACCATCTAATTTCTCAACAAATAGGGGGTGTCCTACATGGAGCAATGGGGGGAGGAGCGGTGGGTTCACCCCTAAACAAAGAAACAAAGATATGGGGAGGAGTGCACCTGCTCCTGGTGGGTGCACCACTAAGCAAAGACATGGGTAGAGGTGCACCTACTCCTGCCATATTGCTGGGCAGACTAGATGGACCACGCTGGTCTTTATCTGCCGTCATTTACTATGTTACTATGAAATGTAAGAGGAATGGGGTAAAGTGTGAGGAGGCTTTTGCAGGCTGAGAAAAAGAACTGGTAGCAAAAGCAAGAACTGGGGGCATTGAAGTAGAGGAGTGCAGAAGCAGCACAGCACAGGTAGACAGTCACAGACAAAATTTGTCAGTCTGAAAAGTGCTAGTGTGCATGTTTGTACCTGATTTGAGGGGGTGAGGGGATGGATGAATACATGTGCATGTGTGTGTGACTGAAGTACAACAGAGTGCATGCATGTGTATATGTTTCTGTGTCTCTGATGGAAATAGTCTCATATAAATAGAGTTTGCCTTTGAAAATTTCAGCTGGAGTGGAGAAGTCCGCTGGTACAAATGTGCAGGAGTAGGACACATGTTTTAAAATAGGGGACATTTAGGCGTCCTGACCAAAGTAATACGATTCCAAAAACAAATCCTTAAAATACGGGACTGTCCCGTATAATACAGAATGGTTGGTCACTTTAAAGGAGGAGGTATTAATGCCCCTATACAAGTCATTGGTGAGGCCTCACTTGGAGTATTGTGTTCAGTTTTGGAGACCATATCTTGCAAAGGATATAAAAAGACTTGAAACAGTTCAGAGAAAGACAACCAAAATGATTTGGAGCCTGTGCCAGAAGATGTATGAGAAGAGACTTGAAGACCTAAATATGTATACCCTAGAGGAGAGGAGGGACGGGGAGATACGACAGAGACTTTTAAATACTTAAAGAGTATCAA
The DNA here is from genome assembly GCA_033557465.1 of Ichthyophis bannanicus. Lineage (NCBI taxonomy): Eukaryota > Metazoa > Chordata > Amphibia > Gymnophiona > Ichthyophiidae > Ichthyophis > Ichthyophis bannanicus. Next base: position 577,215,271 of record CM066034.1, on the reverse strand, counting down.
TGAACAAGCAAACCTTTTTCAAAGAAGGAGAAGCTGTAAAACTAGAGGGCATAAAATGAAGCTGCAAGGAGGTCAACTTAAAAGCAAAACCAGAAATACTTTTTCACTGAAAAGGTGGTGGATGCTTGGAATGTCCTCTCGATGTCCTCTCGAATGTGGGGGCAAATACAGTTCTGTAATTCAAAATGGCATGCGACAGATGTAGTGGATCCCTTTATAGCAAGAGGATACAATCAAAAGAAACTTAACTATTTCTTATACCTGTACAAATAAAGAGAGGTGACCTGCATGGAGCGGATGGTACAGCACTAAACAAAGGCATAGAGGGGGTGACCTGCACAGAATGGCTGGTATACCTACTCTAGCCACCTTACTGGGCAGACTAGATGTATCATACTGGTCTTTATCTGCCATCATATACTATGTTACTATCGGGGTCATTCCATTCCACGAATAGTGGCAATGGACGTCCCATTGGGATGTCCATCCCTACTCTTCGCCCCCCTGCCAGCCCTGGCAAAAGCCTCCCCCCATATGAACAGTGGGTTTGTATGAGAAGACCTAGATAGGGCAGAAGGGGGCGTTCCGGAAGTGGAGCAAGGGCAGGACATGGGCGGGCCACGACCCCAGACGTACAGGGCTGATTCAGAGATCAGCCTTGTATGTCTGGGGCCTTAGAACTAGATGGGGCACTTATTCCACCTGAGAGGCAGAGACAGGTGAGGCAGGGGTGGAGGAAGTTCTCTGAAGCTGGACCCTGGCCATGGGAGGCTGGATTGAGGCTCCGGCTGCGGGAAAAAAAAGTTATCTGTGGCGGCTGGCATTCACAACTCCTGAATGGAACTGTGGTGCCATGGCGGCCTGACTGTGCTAGACGGGTTGCGACTGGGCATGCGGCCGGACAGAATTGGGTCTCAGCCTGCATGTCCAGGTGCTAGACCCGATTCTGATCCCATGGGGGCCACAGGATTAGAATCGCGTCTAACTTTGCATGGCCTGATTCTGCCTGGACATGCAGGGGCTGGATGGCCTGAATGGAATAGGCCTCCATGTTACTATGTATGAGAGACTGGACTAGGAGAAAAGTGGAGAGAAGGGTGAGAATACAGACAGTTTCTCAGAAATGAAACAAAAGAAAAAAAGAGGATAAAAGGGTTATTTTAAAAGATTTAGTCATGATTTGGACATCTGCAGACATGCACATGGATGTCAAAATCACAGACACGTCTCCATAGCCATTCTACAAATGACGTTGGCAGATGTTTCTGGGGATGAGCAATGGACTTACATTTCCCTTGTTCGATCTCAGGCATGTCCATGTTTATACCTGCTCCAGGCATGAATAGGCATCAGGAAAGTGCTTATTTTCAACTTAAAACAGCGATGGAAAATTGAGTGACTAGCCTTAGATCACAAAAGACCACCCTGCTTTTAAGCCACTACTCTAACCATTATGTTATTAGACATCTTGGTCCTAGGGATGTCTATATAGACGTCTGATACATGTGCGTATCGGTCACGCCCACTTTTCCAAAATCGTGCCTGAACTTGCACGTGCCTGCTTTCATTTCAGATGTTCTGGCTTTGACATCCCAGATTGCACTTGGACGTCCCTCTAAATGAATGAGAAGTAAAAACAGAAAGTACAGAAAGAGGGAGAGAAAATGTTCTGGCTTTCTCACTTCTCTTTCGAACATAACTTAGGTCACAAAGTTTGACCTTTACACATTTCAATGCAGTGTTCAAACAGAACAAGACAGCGAAACTAACATAAAACAGCAGCTTGTTCAGCAGTTCAGCTTACCTCTAAATAGCTAGAAATCCCTTGCCATTTTTCTCCTTTTATCTGAGAGATCCTGACTAAGCAGGATGGCAATTCATGGTAATAGCTATTGTGAATTCAAGTGAAATAACTAGGCAAGAAATTATCCAATGAATATTAAAATCAGCACTTTTGTAGTAAGAACTGGAATGGCAATATTTCCTTATTTAAATGCCGAGGCTAATTATTACTACAGTGGGTTGTGACTTTTCACTGGAAAAAAAGAGAAACAAAAACCCAGGCGGGCTGGGGAACAGGAGATGTTTTCAGCCCAAATCACTCAGCTCGACTCTGTGATATTCTTCAGGCTGAGTGAAGACTCGGCCCCTGCTGCTGTCCAGACCATGGTGGAGTCCTCTTCTGTGGAGCCATCAGGCTCAGCTAAACCTTCATCATGTGTGGAGAAAGAAGACTGTTCTGATCTGTGATAAAATTTAGATTAAATTATAGGATTGTGTTTCCTAATCTGGAAATATGAACCACACAAACAAATCCCAGATTTCTAATCCTGGCTTGTGGGATCATTATCTGCTTTCATTTTTGTTGGGGGGGAGGGGTGCTTGTGTTTAAGGGTGGCCTCTAAGCTCATAAATGCTGTTGTGTGCTGATAATCCTACTTTTCCATAAATTTGTGTTCCAGTATGTGCAGGCGTGCACCTCAGACTATACTACGTCAAACTGAGCAATATGGTACAGACAAAAAGAGAGCAGTACAGCTCAGCAGATCGGACTCTTACTATCGCTGCATGTTAAAACACCATTGAGAAAACAATTCCATACATGGAATCAAATTGCTATAAACGAATCCCTAAGCCAAGGGTTTTTTTTTTTTCTGGAATGACATTCCCCAAATATAAACAGTTTCAGGCAAAGGTACAACAGCACAGTCCAGTTCTCATGCAATTATTTCAACAAAGGGAAAATGTGTGGACTTGAATAAGCCCTTGGTAAAAGTTTCTTCTTAAAAGGAGATGTGCTGGTTGAGAAGTATCCCATAGGTTGCTTTTTCCTGACATCAAGCACATTCCATGTAGATTCTACTGAACAATGCCAAGCCAAAGAAAGTGAACACAATGTTTGTATCCCTGCCTGCTCCTGTGAATACAAGGATCTCTTTTTCTTTCTGCTCCTTCGAACAACTTGCCCTCTTTCATCTCATTTCCTGGTAATTCTATCGCCAGGGTCCACATTCCTATCAGATGGCTGCCTGTCCACATCCCCCTCAGACCCACCCCAGAGCACATATTTGCGGTAGATGGCTTTACTATCTGAGGACTCTTGTGTTAGAAAGGAAGGAGGTTAACTTGCAAGCCATAACCCAATCTAGGGAGTAGGAATATGCACAGACAGGAAAAATTGGTTAGTTATAATTTTTTTTTTACAATTTTTGGATGTTTTTTTTTTTGCTAATTTTCACACACTGGTTTCAAGAGGGAATTTTTAGCGTGTGCTGAATTGATTTAATGTGCACTAACCAAATTAAGGCACACCAAGGGCCCTTCCTCTAAAGCCTGGTGACTGGTTAATGTGTGTTTTAACGCCTGGCAGCCGGGAACACTAACGTGTAAGCATGCCAGCCATTACATGTTAAAACGCATGCTAACTGGTCATTGTGGGATGGGGCAAGGAATGGGCAGAGTGGGAGTGTGGAGAGTGCATTACTGCCAGCACCAGGGCAATGGCCATGTGCTCAGCGGCAGTGTATTTCTTAGCGTGGGTTCACCTAATGAAACCTCTATGGGAGTCTTTAGGTCAGCTCGCCTTACTGCCCAGGATGTTAAGTGCAAGACCTTAGTGGGCTTTAATCCTCAAGAAAGAAAGAATCCTCAAATCGATTAGTGCACTTTCAACCAATTTAGCATGCACTACATTTCTTAAAGTGCATTAATAAACCACATGCGCACTAACAAATGCACACCTTTATTAGAATGGCCAACTAATTTGTTCCTCAGAACTCACATTTGATAATGGGGCTATCAAAATATAGCATTTTTCTCTACAATCATAAAGATTTGTGAAACAAGGGTGGGGATTGGCAAGGAGAACGAAAAGTTCTCATATGAAGGTTCATTGCAGCACAGTGTCATCAATTTATCCAACCAGGGAATCTCCTGATTTGAGGAACAGTGCAAGAAAGGAAGAGTTTAGAATATAAGAACATAAGATATGCCATACTGGGTCAGACCAAGGTCCATCAAGCCCAGTATCCTGTTTCCAACAGTGGCCAATCTAGGTCATAAGTACCTAGCAGTTTCCCCAAAAGACACAGGTTCCTCAATGCTTGTATTGGGTCAAGCAGTGATATCCTGGGTCCCTTTTAATAATGGTTTATGGACCTTTCCTCCAGGAACCTGTCCAAACCTTTTTTTAAACCCAGCTACACTAACAGTTTTTACTACATCCTCCGATAACAAAATCCAGAGTTTGATTACACGTTGAGTGAAAAAATATTTTCTCTTATTAGTCTTAAATAGGTTACCCTGTAGCTTCATTGCATGTCCCCTAGTCTTTTTATATTTTGATGACGTAAAACAATCAATCTACATTTACCCGTTCCACTCCATTCATTAATTTATAGACCTCTATCATATCTCCCCTCAGCCATCTCTTCTCCAGGTTAAAGAGCCCTAACCTAAGAATGAAAGGGAGCAAGGATTTGATGGTATTTAAGAGAATGTAGACGATAGGGTCTTAGGACGAGGTGGTGGGTCCAATATCAGAGCCACTTCCTTTAGGAATTGGAAAGAAAGTTGTTGACAATAGCTATTTGAGAGGGTAGGTAAATATCTTCTGTGCTCTCCTCATTTGGCGCCAGGGCCACTGAGCTAAATGAGCAGCTCCTCCAGTTCAGTTGGTAGATGAATCCTATCTTTTTTGGCCTACTGACTCATTTTCCTTCTCTTTTTATTCTTATCACATCCCATCCTACTCGCAAAGAAAAAGCTTCCCTGATAATACCTGCTAAAAAATAAAAAGAAATAAGATGCCTTTTTATTGAACTGTGGTAATGTGGCATGCGATGGAAGGGATTTTCTTTAAAACACAGGCCAGACAGCAGTTCAGGCAAAATAAATGCAGTTTTTATTCTGTCTCAGCATATTAGACCTCCACAAAACAAAACCCAGAACAGACAGCAGTTCAGGGAAAACAAAATCTTCTGTCCCAGCTTGCTAAACTTCCACAAGCTAGTTCTCCTGGCCCTTCCTCCAGCCAGATTTAAAGTTCCTACCTCAGAACTTCTTTGCATGGCTTGCCTTGGAAGGACTTCTGATTCCACGTGTCTCTCCCCCTCCTGTAGCTTGCTGGGTTCTTAACCTCTCCCTGTGAGCTACGCCCTCCCAGCCCTGAACTCTGGGCTGCAGACTCTTAAAGGGGACTCATGCTAACCCCTTTGGAGAGGGATGGGTAGCATTCTATATACCCCATTACATGGACTAACTTAGTGCATTTCTTGATCAGCTTTGGGAAGCCAGCACTACTACTTCGGGCTAGTCTAATACTCTCTATCTCTTTCGACCAAGAACATAAGAAATGCCAGACTGCGTCAGACCAAGGTCCATCAAGCCCAGTATTCTGTTTTCAACAGTAGGAAATCCAGGTCACAGGTACCTAGCAGATTCCCAAAAAAGCACACAGGTTCCACAATACTCATCTTGGAGTAAGCAGCGGATTTTCCGGGTCCTCTTTAATAATGGTTTGTTGATCTTTCCTCCAGGAACTTGTCCAAACCTTTGTAAACCCAGCTACACTAACAGCTTTTATTACATCCTCCGGTAATGAATTCCAGTGCTTGATTATGGGTTGAATAAAAAAATATTTTCTCTTATTAGTCATAAATGGGTTACATTGTAGCTTCATGGCATGTCCTCTAGCCTTTCTACTTTTTGATGGCGTAAACAACTTATCTACATTTACCTGTTCCACTCCATTCATTAATTTATAGAGCTCTATCATATCCCTCCTCAGCTGTCTCTTTTCCAAGTTGAAGAGCCTTAACCTTTTAAGCCTTTCCTCATAGGGGTATCTTTCTATCTGCTTTACCATTTTTGTCACTCTTCTCTGTATTTTTTCTAATTCTGCTATATCCTTTTTAAGATATGGTGACCATAACTGCACACAATATTCAAGGTGCAGTCGCACAATGGAACGATACAAAGGCATTATAATATTCTTGGTTTTATTCTCCGTTCCTTTCCTTATGATTCCTAGCATTCTATTTTCCTTTCTTAGCCGCTGCTGCACACTGGGTGGAGGGTTTCAATGTATTATCCATGATGATGCCTAAATCTTTTTCCTGGGTGGTGGTTCCTAATGTGGAACCTTGCATTGTGTAACCATGGTTTTGGATTGTTCTTTCCTAGGTGCATAACTTTGCCCTTGTCCACATTAAATTTAATCTGCCGTTTGGATGTCCACTCTTCCAATTTATCAAGGTCCTCTTGCAATTCTTCACAATCCTCTTGAGTTTTAACAACTTTGAATAATTTGTGTCATCTGTAGATTTTATCACATCACTCATTATTCCTATTTCCAGGTCATTTATGTATATGTCAAAAAGCAGCAGGCCCAGCACAGATCCCTGGGGTACTCCACTATTCACCTTTCTCCATTGAGAAAATTGGCCATTTAGCCCTATTCTCTGCTTTCTAGCATTTAACCAGTTCCTGATCCACAATACCACACTGCCTCCAATCCCATGACTTTTGAATTTCGCCCAAGAGTCTTTCATATGGGACCTTGTCAAAGGCTTTCTGAAAATCCAGATATACTGTATCAACTGGCTCACCTTTGTCTACCTGTTTATTCACATCTTCAAAAAAATATAACAGATTAGTAAGACAAGACTTTCCTTGGCTAAATCCATGTTGGCTTTCTCCCATTAAACCATGACTATCTACATGTTCAGTAATTTTATTCTTTATAATGCTTTTCTTCCATTTTGCCCAGTACTGATGACAGGCTCACTAGTCTAGTTTCTCAGATCACCCCTGAAACCCCTTTTTAAAAATTGGCATTACATTGGCCATTCTTCAATCTTAAAGGTACTGCAGATGATTTTAATGTAGGTCTGCAATCTCATATTTCAGTTCTTTCAACACCCTTGGATGTGTACCATCCGGTCCAGGTGATTTGCTACTCTTCAGTTTATCAAATACTTGTACTATATCTTTCTGGTTCATTGATATTTCTTGCAATTCTTCTGATACATAACCTTTATATACCATTTCAGGCATGGGTAACTTCTCTACACCTTCTTCAGTAAAGACCGAAGCAAAGAATTCATTCGGTCTCTCCGCTATGGCCTTGTTCTCACTTAGCGCCCTTTTTACCCCTCTATCATCCAATGGTCCTACTGACTCTCACAGGTTTTTTTGCTACGAATGTACTTGAAAAAGATTTACTATGCATTTTTGCTTCCACAGCAAGCTTCTTCTCAAATACTCTCTTTGCCTGCCATATCAATGCCTTGCATCTAAGTTGTCAGTGCTTATGTTGTTTCCCGTTTTCATCATTTGGATCCTTTTTCTATTTTCTGAAAGATGTATTTTTTGCAACAGCCTCTCTGACCTCGCCTTTAAACCATGCAGGCAGTTTTTTGGACTTCCTTCCACTTTTCATAAGTGGAATACATCTGGTCTGTGTATCCAAGTTAGGATTTTCAAACAACGCCCATGCAAGATTGTTAGTATGGAATTTCTTTTTAAGAATGTGTAGCAGAATACCCAGCATTGGCTGTACACACACACACACACAATACAGACAGGCATTCATCAATAAATGAGCACAAAACTAAAAGAGAAATATATAGACAAAAATTAAACTGAAACCCCAAGAAGCCAGACTCCACATGCAGTGCAACATCAGATAAATAAGAGATGTAGTTCCCCACACGGTGTAAAATATAAAGATAAACAAAGTCCAATCACTAAATTGAAAATAAAATTATTTTTCTACCTTTACTGTCTGACCATTTTATTCTCTGATCATGCTGGTCCCGATCTGAGGTTTCTGCTTTCCTATCTTCTCTTAGTTCTCTTTCTGTGTTCTATGGTCCATCTGCCATTTTTTATCTCTTCTTTTGTTTTCTTCACGTCCTTCCAATGGCCTATTTCCAGTCCCAGTAACCCTCCCCAGTATCAGCCCCCTTTCCAGTTCTCACCTCCCATAACCTTCCATTGTCAACCCCCTTGCATTTCCAGGACTGCCAGTGGTGTCCATTCCCTTTCAGTCCCCCTTCTTCCCCACTGCCTAGCCCTTTCTAGTCCAAATACCATCCCAAGTATCAGCTCACTTCCACTCCCAGTGGCACCCCCCCTCCTCCTGTGTCAGCTCTCTTCCAGTCACCCTACCCTCTGTCCATCCCCCTTCCAGGGCCATCCCCATGTGTCTGCTCCCTTCCACTCCCAGTGCCTCTCCCTTCTAGCCTCCTCCCCATTACCCATTCACCTACCAGTCCCATCCCTAAGTGTCAGCTCCCTCCAGTACCATCCCTAGGTGTCAGCTCCCTTCCAGCCCACTCCTTCCCCCCTCTCAGCTCCCTTCTAGCCCTCACCTTCCCTCCTCTTTCAGCTCCCTTCCAGCCACCTCCTTCCCCCTTCTTTCAGCTCCCTTCCTACCTCAATCTTCTCCCCTGTGTCAGTCCCTTCCTGCCACCTCCCTCCCCTGGCAGTCATGGCTCCTGTTTCTCACAGAGCGACGGCTGCAATAATGCTAATTTAAAAACAAAACAAAACAAAAGCGGTACGAAGCTCTCAGGCCCTACGGAACCCCTGCTGTAGCATCCCATGCTCAAAAGGAAGTGACGCTACAGGGGGTGGGATACTGCAGCAGGGGTTCTATAGGGCCAGAGGGCTCTGCACTGGTTTGGTTTTTAAATTAGCGTTATTGCAGCCACTGCTGTGTAAGAAGCAGGAGCCGTGGCTCCAAGGGAAAGGAGGTGGCAGGAAGGACTGACAGTGGAGGAGAAGGTGAAACTGCACTGGGGGGGGGGGGGAGACAAGGACTGAAGATGAAAAGCTGATTTTCTACACTGGCCATGCCCTGTTTCACAGCCAGAGCAAAAAAATGGCTTTTCAAGGGCCGGTTTTAGATCTCTGCTGGCAGCCGGCCTGGCCATATAAAAACCAGCCAATTGGCAACCCTAATTCATCAGCACTGTAATGGAAATCCTGTGGTTACTGGCAACCAAAAAATGATTTGCCTATCAGTTCTTTTGATAAGTTATCAAATGGCCAATAGGTTTCAAATCAGCTGGCCTTTTGTTTATCGTTGAGTTACCAAACATGTTTGGAATATACAGTGTATTATCTCTGTTAGCTGTACCAGGCATATTGTGAAAAAAACAAACAAAAACGTACAAAATTCACTCAAAACCTATAGAACAATTCTGTCATACCATAATAGCACACACTAAGGGCCTGCCTAGAAAAAAGGCATAACCATACACACTGCAGTAAGCACTAGAACATCAGTACATCATTTCTTTATGATCAATTTAACATTCATTTGTTTTAGAGGAAACTATCTTTTGTACTTTTTAATGTGATTATTTATATGCAAGATATGTATTTTATTTTATGGTGTTTTAGACATCTGCCTTTTTAGTAATATTTGGTTATTTATTGTTTTAACTTATTTATTAATTGCATTGTATCTTTTATATATGTTTTACCACACAATGTTTTGACCCCTGAAGAAGGGTCTGCCAAAACACGGCTCGTGTAGGGTCTTGTGGTGTTGGTATTCCTACTTCTTGACCATGTGGTCTTAATAAAACCTTTCTTTGAGTAATTTGCTTCTTGGTGTGCCTTTGGATGTTAGTGAGTACTCTGTGCAAAATATAAAGGGCCATGTTTATAAAATGCTAGGGCATGCTATCTGCCACTGTGCCCATAGGAATAACATGGGTGCTGCAGCAGATAGCGATTGCCAAAGTTTAAGAAACGTGGCCCAAAGATAGCTGATGCAAATGTCAAAAACTGACATATTCTAATCGCTAAATTAAAAATAAAGGGACTGATATTCAAAGGGATTAATGCGGTTAGCAAATCTGCTAACTGTGTTAATCCCCTTGGCCGGGATATTCAGCGGCACTAGCACACTTAGTGCGGCTGAATATCCGCAGGTGCGCTGATTAGCGCTGGGGCATTCCAGGAGTGTTCTGGGGGAATTGCCCAGCCATAGCCAGGCAGCGGCGATACTGAGCCACTGCCCAGTTATCATAATGTGGCAAACGTCAGGTGCAGTAAAGGCTGGCCTAACTTTCACCACTGAAGTTTACGGTTTTGTCACATTTCTACATTTGTTTTACCGCCTTTTTCAGAAAAAATGTAAAGTGGCTTACCATCAAACAGAAAAATGAATGGAACTCCAATATTGACAGGAAAGAAATAACAGGTAGAAAAAAAGAAATCAAAGCATTCCACATTCAAACTTCAAGAAGTAGTCTATACCCTACTACTACTACTTATCATTTGTATTGCGCTTCAAGGCGTAGCCAGTGCTGGACAGACATGTGTAAAAGACAGCCCCTGCTCAAAGTTTACAATCTAGTCAAGACAGGCAACACAACAGCTGAGAAAAGGATATATCTAAGGGAAAGGTAAGGAAACATAGGAGACTAAGCGGATCAGGATCCAAAAGCATCTTCGAAGAGGTGAGTTTTCAGCCTAGATTTAGAAAGGTCCAAGAAGCCTGACGCACAGACTGAGTTTGTTCCAGGCATAAGGAGCAGCAAGGTGGAAGGATTGGAGTTGGCAGTAGAAGAGAAGGGCACTGATAGAAGGGATCTGCCAAAAGAGCAGAGTTCCCGAGGAGGGGTGTAGGGAGAGATAAGAGAAGAAAGATAGTGAGGAGCAGCAGATTGAGTGCACTTATAGGTCATAAGGAGAAGATTAAACCTGATATCGAACAGATTAGAGAGCCAGTGAAATGACCTGAGAAGAGGGTTTATATGAGCATATCGAGGCTGGCAGAAGATTAGTCGTGCAGCTGAGTTTTGAACAGATTGAAGGGGAGAGAGATGATTCAGAGGGAGACCAGCAAGGAGGACTTTGCAATAGTCTAGATGGGAGTTAACTAAAGAGTGGATAAATGTCTTAGTAGTGCGTATAGAAAGGAAGGTACAAATTTTGCCAATGTTATAGAGAAATAAGGAACAGGGTTTAGCTATCTGTTGGATGTGTGCAGAAAAAGGTAGAGTCAAAGATAACCCTAGGTTGAGCTAGGGAAACAGGGAGGAGTGTAGTATTATCCACAGAAATAGAGAAAGGAAGAAGGGGGAGATGAGTTTAGAGGGAAAGATAAAGAGCTCCGTTTTGGCCATGTTCGGTTTCAGACGTCGGTGAGACATCCAGGTAGCAATGTCTGATAAGCAGGCAGAGATCCAGGCCTGGATCCCTAGAGAGATTTCAGGCACAGAGAGGTAGATCTGAGAGTCGTCAGCATAAAGGTGGTATTGAAAACCTTCGGAGGAAATAAGTGCACCAAGGGACTGAGTGTAGAGAGAGAAAAGGAGAGGTCCCAAGACAGAGCCCTGAGGTACACCAACTGAACTTAACTATGGAGGACACTATGGGCCTGATATTGATTTGGGTAGGCTATGCACCGCTATGGCGCATAGCCCTGCCTGCTCACCCTTAACCTTGGATATTCAATGCCACGGCAACGGCATTGAATATCCGGGGATGCCACACATGCCGTGAAGCCACCAAAGCTAACCGGGTAGCGGCAATCTTGCATCACTACCTGGTTAGCTTGCATGGATAAAACTAGTCCAGCTTTTGCCACACCTAGTTTTACCTGCTGATCGCTAACTCGGTAGCGGTGCAATATCGCCGCTAGCCTACCCAATTCAATATCAGGCCCATATTGTCCTCCGTAGTCAAGTAGCAGCATCTACACATTTAATTTTGCAAACTGACATTTACAGGTGCAAGTTATAAAATGCTGGTACTTAATGTGTAAGTTTCCAGATCTCCTTTTTGATTCGTCCTATGTGTAGATTTGTAAAACGGCATCAGCACTTCTACGTATTTTAGAAATAGCTCCATGTTTAGCAGAGCCATTTCCATAGATGCCCCATATAAGAAGTTTGGGGAGGCTAAGTCTTCCTAGCCTCAACTGTGACCTCCCCTGCCAACTTCAGTCAAATTGGCAGGCAGCACTGCGGTTTAATCTGCCTTCCAGTTTTACTCACATTGGTGGTCTCGTCCCCTCCCCCCCAACTGCCATTTCTGCCACTGTCAACCCCCCAGCTGTCACCTCCATTGCTGCCACCATCCCCAAAGTCTACCTCTACCACCGCCTCCTTTGGATCCATTGCAATATATCCGGTTAGTGACAGTCTCAGCCTCCACTCCACCCCAGAACGCCCCAACACACCCCCATGCTAGAAGGGGATATTAAACGGCACTAACTGTGCAAATGTTGTTGAATATCCCAATTGAAGGCATTTACAGTTTACTGGGATGAAAACTGCATAAATGCCTTTTGAATATTGGGCCCTATATTTAATTCATTTTTATTTGGAGGGGGGAATAAACTGGGGGGGGGGATAAGGGGGATAAGGAGGATAATCTTCTTGATTCCTCCTGTAAAGGGATGGCCACAATGCACACTTTTTAAAACCTACACATGCCAGGGGGCAGGTGTTAATCCCAGTGTGGAGGTTTTTGGCTTACATGTGCATTCCCTATATGAAATAGGAAATACACATGTAGATTTTTGTCCTAACCAGGCCACACACCCTTAACACACCCTTCAAAGCTTCCACATACTAAGGACATCCACGTGAAATGGGCCCTTTCTTAAATGGTCATTTACATGTAGGTGCAATTTACCCCATGTATTTACCCAATTAGACATATGTAAATTACGAACAAGGCTTCTAAAATAGCCCCTATAGCCTGCAGCCCAACCCCATCCAGTTATGTTCAAGTTATAGTCCCTATTCATTGTAAATACAATACAGCCCGACTGCATTGTATATGTTCTGTTATATGTAAACCGCACTGATTTGAATAGCATGGTATATAAGAGAAATCAAATAAATAAATAAAGGAAGCTCCTTTGTCTGAGCTGGTAGGCTAGCTCTCCCCAGAGCATCTTACAGAGGAATTAGTAACAATTAGAAAGGTACAACACTAAGGGGGTCATTTTAAAAGCCTTAGTTGAGATTTGGGCATTCAAATCGTGAAATGACTTCGGAGATGTTTCCATAAGTAGCTTTTAAAGACGTCGCCGATGTGGGGACAGCCAAGTAGACTGAGGGCATGGTGGAGGCATGTCTGGGGTGGTGCACTGGATGTACATATACCCACTCGATTTCAGAAACACTGGAGACGTCTGCGACCCCATACAAGTTTAGAGCTGCTCCGGGCATGAGTAGGTATTGGGAAAATGCTCATTTTGGCTGTAGAGGAGATAGCACTCCACCATCCCCAGTCTTCCACCATCACAATGATAGCAGCAGTGGGATTTGTACCCGGACTTCCCTGGTCCTAGCCTACCATGCTAACCATTAGGCTATTCCTAAATATCTCTGGTCTTGAATACTATTCTAGGGATGTCCATGTAGATGCCCCGCAGATGTCCATATCGGGCACGTCCATGTTTATGAAATCGTGCCTGCGCTTGGATGTGCCTGCCTTATTTTCAGATGTTCCGGTACCTGGACATCATTCGTAAAATGTACCTTTAAGGGGATTATTTTAGAAGCCTTATTCATGATTTACACATGTATAAATTGCATCCACTTGTAAATAAATATTTTTGAAAGGACCCAGTTTACACATAGATGTACATAGTATGTGGACATTTCAAGGGGGCATGTCAAGGGCATTGCCTGGGTAGGACAAAAATCTACACATGTATTCCCCAAATGTTCCTAAAGGTTTTGGCTAAACAACTGTTAACTATATTTTATGGTTCTGTTTGTGCTATTCTTCTTGCCAGAGGTGGTGTCCATATTTCTTTATTCATTCGGTATCACTGCCTACATTTAGAGGGAAGTCAGCAGGGAGAACCTTTAGGTTTATCTTTATCTTTATTTAGGAACTTAATATACCGCTCAATGCAATAGCATCTGAGTGGTTCACAATTTGCATAAAAAGCTGCTTAGAAAAAGAAAGGAACGCCAATGTTATAGGACAGGCAGGAGAGGATGTGAGAACAAGAAAAAGAAACAGGAGACAATCAGATAGAAGGGGATTACCGGGGGAGTGGGGAGAGACGGGAGGGGGGCGGGGGAAGATCAAAAGCTGAGCAGAAAAGGTGAGTAAGAGGGCTTTAAAGGTTGTGAAGGAGGGTTCCAGGCGGAGGTCCGGGGGGAGCGAATTCCAAAGATGGGGACTGAGGAAGTGGAAGGCAGAGGAGCGTGTGGATTCAAGGTGGGCTTGAGAGGGGGAAGGCAGGGTCAGGCGATTTGCATGGATTGAGTGGAGGGAGCGGTGGGGAGTGTGAAGGTGGATCAAATCGGCGAGGTAGAGGGGGGTGCCGGAATAAATGGATTTGTGGATGAACGTGAGAAACTTAAATTGTACACGAAATGGGATCGGAAGCCAATGTAGACGTATGAGAAGGGGGGTAATGTGGTCAAAACGGGAAGAGCAGGTAAGGATACGGGCTGCGGTGTGGTGGACTCTCTGTAGGCATTGCAGTTGGGATTGGGGAAGACCAGCCAGGGAAACATTACAATAGTTGAGGCGGGTGACAACGAGAGAAAGGAGAAGGGTGGTCATAGATGAGAAAGAAAGAAAGGGACGGACAGAACGAAGCTGTCTTAGGGTGGAGAAACAACGTTGGATGACAGAGGAGATGTGAGCTTTGAAAGACAGGGATGAATCAAGGATCACACCGAGGTAACGCAAGGATGTTACAAGGGGAATAGGGGAAGAAGAAAGCATGGGGATGAGGGGGGGGGCAGGACTACCGGCGGTGAACCAAATGGCTGAGGTCTTAGAAAGGTTGATGTGCAAGAAATTGGAGGAAAGCCAGGAAGCCACGGAAGAAAGACAGTTGTTGAAAGGAGCAATGTTAGGGGAAGCTGAGTCGGTGTGGTAGAGAAGAAAGATATCATCAGCATAGTAGTGGGCAGATATACCGTGTTGCTGCACCAAGAGAGTGAGAGGAGCGAGAAAGATATTGAACAGGAGGGGTGCGAGGACAGACCCTTGGGGAACACCACACAGGAGGGGAGTGGAAGGAGACGATGAAGGGCCTGAGGTAACCGAGAAGGAACGGCCCGAAAGGAAAGACCGAAACGAAAGGAGCACAGTGCCGCCGAGGCCGGCATCGTGTAAGCATGAAAGAAGGGTGCGGTGGTCGACGAGATCGAATGCAGCAGAATGATCAAGAGAAATGGCAAGGGTGAAAAGTCCGCGGTCATGGGCAGTGTGTAGTTCATCAAGGAGAGAGAGTAGAACAGATTCTGTGCTATAACCAGGACAGAAACCAGGTTCTACTTTTCCTTGTCATTGGAGACTGTCTACGGAATTATCTGGAGGCACTTTGTGTCTTTTGGAGATTTGACCGGCTTTTTGTTCTTTTTAGGGCTGAAAAGAAGGAAGAAATCCCAACCAGGATGACTGTAGTGAGGGAGCTTAAAGAGAGGATTTCATGTCATTTCATTTCAGGCGCTTGATATACCACCAACAAGCCAAAAAGCTATTGCAGCGGTTTACAAATGAAATATTTAAAAAAACCCTCTGTTTGCAAGGAGCATCTTAGAGTTCATTCCACCAGTGTCTAGCATCTTCTTGAGTGGAGGATCATGCAAAGTTGACTGCAGAATTTTGTAGGGCAGCTAGGTGGTGGTAGTTTGGATGTTCATGCCAGAAATCATTCCAGTTACCACCCAAAGTAAAAACATAGAGCAGCAGTTACAATTAAAATAAAAGCACCATACTAGGCAGAGTGGATAAGCCGTGCTGGTCTTTATCTGCTGTCATTTAGTATGTTACTATGTATATTCCAACAGGAGAGAACCATCAGAGGGAGCGGAAACAGAAATTGCATCGCAGCACCAGTGGTTCTGTAAGTGCTGCGGTGCTGTTTCAAGACATTGTCGTCACTGCGGGTCTTGGAGAGGGGCAGCAACAGTGGCAATGGGCTTCCCTTGGACCACTGTTGCCCAGTGGTTGCACCGGCCCTGGCCACCCATGTAGCTCTGTGTCAAAAGCCTTGTTGAAACCCAAGTACACTATATTTATTACTCTCCCCTGGTTTAACTCCCTTGTTACCAAGTCAAAGAAACCCATCAGCTCATTTAACAAGACCTACCTCTGGTAAAAACCATGCTGTCTCAAATCCTGTAAGCCACTGGATTCCAGAAACTGCACTATCCTCTGTTTCAGCAGCTGTTCCATTAATCTACTCACCACATATGCCAGACTACATTAGGCTTTTCTAGATGGCAGCCATCCATAAGTACATTAGAATACACTAAAAGGCTTAAAATAATAAAACTTATTGCATTTGATATTGGAAATGTTTAGCTATGTTTTCTTATTCTTTGCGTACACAGCAAAACGTTATGTATGTAATTATTAGCAAGACTAATACCAATATCAGTTATAAAGACCAGTAAAACGCTAGTGATTGGTCTTTTCTGGCATTCTATGGGCCTTATTTACTAAAGTGCATTAAAACTACATATTAACACATGTCTTTGATTAGTTTCCACCTGAAATGCAGGATTTAGCAAAATGTATCTCACCGTAATCTTAACTGTCTATATTGTTCCTGTTTTGAGTATCTTAGATGCGCCAAAGCCTTAATCTGACACTGAAACATGGTACTTCCTCTCCTCTATGAGAAGACCCGTTACTGTGTCTCCTTCCGCTGCTGGATGGGTCTGTGGTCCTAATGTCCTTGTCTCTGCTGAATGGATGTGTCTTGTCTTGAATGGCTCTACTGAGCTTAGCCCACATGATTTGGGGTTTATGTGCCCTGGTTCAGTACCAGGTCATTGCACTGTGTGTCTTGCTTCTTGTACAGTTTCTTCTTTCCTGTGTCGGAGCCTTGCCCCAGTGGGTTCCTGGATTCCACCCTTGTCTTGCTCCAATGTGCTCCTGGATTTCACTCTTATGATTTATTTGAACTTAACATACTGCCTTTCAAACAAAAGCAAAGTGGTTTATAAGAAAATATAAGAAAAGAAAGGAATGACAATATGTAAGATAGAAAAGAGAAAAGAAGGAAAGAGTGAGGAAGAAAAAAATTCCTCTGGTACAGCAGCTATAGCCAGGGCCAGCATGATCATCTAGTAAACCAGGCTGTTGCCTAGAGCACTGATGTCCTGGAGCGCCGTTTGCCACCCCTCTCCGGGATCTGCAGCGGCGGCAATGCCATTGAAACCGCAACACAGTGTTTATATAAACCGAAAGTCTGTGGCAGAAGCAACATGTCTTAGAAGCCAGACGTTGCGATGCAATGTCGGAGACTTTAGGAAGTGCTGTGTCATGGTTTCAATGGCATTTTCACCACGGAGAGGGGTGGCAGGGTAGCAATGGGGTTGGGGGAGTGGCAGGATGGATAGTTCGCCTAGGGCATCTTCAGTCCTTGTACCAGACCGGGCTGTAGTCCTCCCCCAGGCCTCACCCCCTGAAAGACAGCCGAAGGCCAGATCAAAGAGGTGGGGTTTGAATTTTTTAAACGACTGCTCAAGAAGGAATGATGAGTAAGTTGTTCCATAGAACTGGTGCCTTAAACAAGAATGCAGAAAGATGAGTTGATTCTAACTTGGCTCTGGAAGGGGAAGGGATATGCTGTCAGTGTGTAAGGCAATGAGCGAAGAGAGAGGCCCGTGTTCTAGTTTTCAATGTTTTATGTGCTAGTGTCAGAATTTTAAAGTGGATCTGGAAGGAAACTGGATGCCAGTGGTGGTGTTATCAGGAGAAGGGTGACAGCAGGGCCCGCGTGACCACTGTGCAATCGCCAAGGGCAGCAGTCAGAGCCAATGAGCCAGCTGGGTCTAGCTGTATGATGAATGGCAGCAAGCAATAGACAGCAGAGAGGCAGAACACAAAGCAGCTATGGGGCTTTGGAATTCATGTGCATGCAGCATGTTTGCTGCGTCCCTGCCCCTCAGTAACAGGAAGTTGCATCAGAGGAGGCAGAGACACATCAGACATGTAGTGCATGCATTGCTCCAAAGCCCCATGCTGCTTTCTTCTTTTTCAAATTCTTAACAGTAACTAGTTAGACATCATTAAAGAAAAGTGGAAGCACGGCCAGGGTAAGTGAGGTAGGAGCCATGTTACTGAATTCAGATTAGCAGGACATGAGGCCTTTGGATGCCCTTTATGAGAGGTAAATGTGTGTTGAAATGGGTGACCAGAGCATATAAAAGTGCACTGGGTTTTTTTGGCAGATAGTTTGTGTACAGGGAGGTTTAGTCCCTTTTTTTTCATATTTTCAATTTTTATTATAAACAGACTTTAAACATAGCCAAACATACACATCCATAACATACTAAATTACTACAACAGCGCATCTTCAGCCCCCCTCATATTTTAAACCCTCATAGCCCCTTTACAGGATGTACCTCCATCCTCCCTCCAGAACCCACCCTACTCATGTCTTATACCTCCTCCCTTTCTTGATACTCACAAGCATTAAGGCCCCTTGCTTCCCGCCCACCCTCCCCTAGACCCCCCCTTCCCTCCCTTGGGGTCAGTGAGGATCTACTCCCTTACCACCCAATACTCAAAACCACTCCCCTAGACCCAACCTCCCCCCTCCCTCCCTCCCTCATCCCACCCTTCCCCCCCTTCTTATCCCAGCCCCAATGCCCGACACAACCTCCCCCACACCTCCATGAACCGCTCTCCCTTTTGCTTTCTGATTGCTGTAGGTTTTTCCATAAGAACTATTGCCTTCAGTCTGGTCTCAAACTGTTCCAGACCCGGCATCTCTTTTTGCTTCCACGCCCTTGCCACCACCCCCCGCGCTGCACATAGACATGCCACTACCATTTTACCCCCTCGTTGCACCCGTCCCTCCCCCCACCACGATAATAAGCATACATTTGGGACCAGGTCCTCCTCCACCCCTAATTTCCCCTTAATCCACCCCAACACCCTCTTCCAGTACTCTTGAGCCTTACTACAGCTCCACCATATATGCCAAAAAGTCCCCTGTTCCCCAGATTCCCGCCAACACAAGGGAGAGACCCCAGGATAAATCTGACTCAATCTCTCTGGTGTGTAGTAACATCTCATCATCACCTTGTAGCAGTTCTCTTTAATTGGACTAGCACTGGGGCCCCGCTGTATTTGGTCCCAAATCTTCTTCCAATCAATGTCCGCCAATGTCCTCCTCAGATCCTTTTCCCACTCGACCATGTACCTATGCTTCCCTACCTCCTCCCCCCTAACCCCCTTATATAGGCCAGATATCAACCCCTTCGTGCCCCACTTTCCAAACCAAACAGCCTCCAGTCTAGAAAACTCCCGTCCCAACCCCTCCTTCCCCAACTCTTTCAGAAGAAAGGATCTCACCTGCGCATAAGCATACCTGTCCCCTTCCCCTAACCCAAATTCCCTTCGTACCTCCTCAAAGCTCTTTAACACTCCCTCCTCAATAAGTTGCAAGCTGCATTCCATCCCTCTCTCCCGCCAGCTATCAAACCGCCCACCCTCCCACCCTGGTCGAAAGGCTCTCCACCCCCTCCACGGGGTCATAACCGAAAACCCCGTTCCCCTAGCAGAAATCTCCGGCTCCCTCACCTTATCCCAAATCTTCACCACCTGCCGCATTGCAGGGGTCCCTCCCCCTAACCCCCTCCTCGCATCCCTCAACGCCCAAACCCAAGCATCTAACCTCCCCCCTCTCACCTGAGGTTTCTCTAAGCTGGCCCAGGGTTTCTCCTCTCTACCAGCCCTCCATCCCAAAACATGCGTCAATTGAGCCGCTCTATAATAATCTCTCAAGTTGGGAACCCCCAACCCGCCCTCCTCTTTGGCCGCATACATCACTGCTCTCGCTATTCTTGGGGGCCTTCTCTTCCAGATGTAGCTAAACAGCCTCCTTTGTAAAGTCCGCATTGTACCCTCCGGCACTTCCACCGGTAATACTTGAAACATGTATAGTAGCCGAGGTAAGACATTCATTTTTAACACTGCTATTCTGCCCACCCAGGAGGTTTTTAATCGCATCCAACCCTCAATATCCTTGCAAATCTGTCCTATTAACCGCGGGTAGTTTGCCTGAAACAGCTTCTCATATCTTTCGGTTAATCTCACCCCCAAGTACTCTATCGAATGACTAACCCACTTCAGTGGAAACAACCTCCTCAGCTTCTCCTCCCTCCCACAACTCAGCTGCACCTTCATCACTTCGGTTTTATCAATATTCATTTTAAATCCTGATACAGCCCCATATCTCTCCACCTCTCCCATCACCTCTGGTAGAGTCTCCATAGGATTGCTTAAGTACAGAAGAATATCATCAGCATATAATGAAATTTTATGATGCTGACCTCCTCGAACCAATCCAACTAGCTTTTCATTCATCCGAATACATTCGGCAAACGGCTCTACCACCAGTGCAAATAGTAGCGGGGAAAGTGGGCACCCCTGACTGGTCCCACGCCCCAGCTCAAAATCTCTCGAGTACCTGCCATTGATTTTAATCCGCGCCCTAGGGCCCTCATACAATCCCTGTACCCACCTCAAAAAATTAGCCCTACACCCCACCTTCTCCAACACTTTCATTAGAAAACCCCAATGCACCCTATCAAAGGCCTTCTCCGCATCTATGGACATCACCAAGAAATCCTCTGGGCCCTGTCTGGCCTCCCATATCACCCCTATAGACCTCTTAATGTTGTCCCCCGCCTGCCTCCCCATAATAAACCCGGCTTGATCCACCTTGACTATCCCCGGCAACCACCGCGCCAAACGCTCGGCTAGGATTTTAGCCAGGATTTTTACATCCACATTAAGGAGTGAAATAGGCCTGTATGAGCTGCAACTCGTGGGGTCCTTCCCTGGCTTCAACAAGATCATTATCCCAGCCGTCAGCATGCCCCGCGATAACTCCCCCCCTGGGCACAATACCCCATTGAATACCCTCCCTAAAAGATCCCCTATCTCGTCTACAAAAACCTTATAAAACAATCCTGACAAACCGTCTAACCCCGGAGCCTTCCCTCCAACCAACCCCTTAACTACCCTCCCAATTTCTTCCCGTGAAATTGGAGCCTCCAAGTCCCCATGAGCCTCCTCCGGGAGACCGCGTAACTCCATCCCCTCCAGGTAGCCCATAATCTCCCCTTCCCCCACCCCCTCCTCCCCTTTATATAATGACCTATAAAATTCCATAAACTGCTCCCTAATCTCTTCCTCCCCCCGGCACATAGTACCCTACCTCCCCTTAATTTGATATATTACTGCTGCTCCTTTTTGCTGCTTTAACCGACGGGCTAACAATCTTCCCGCCTTATCCCCGTGCTCATATATCACCTGCCTGGCCCTCTGTAGCGCAAAATCTACCCTTATCATTTGTAATGCTCTGAGCTCTTCCCTCACTCTCTCCATCATGTTCCTATCCTTCCGTGCCCCCGATGCCCGGAAATTCTCCTCCGCTGCTCTCAACGCAGCCTCCAACTCCTCCTCCCTCTTTACCTTCTCCCTCTTTCTTCTGGCGCCCCACATCACCAACCTCCCTCTAACCACCGCTTTCAGCCCCTCCCACACCGTGACCTCAGCCACCTCCCCCGTATCATTAAAGCACAGATACTCCTTTATGGCTCCTTTCACATATTCCACAACCCTCCCATTCCTTAAGTAAGCTCTCATTCATCTTCCAAAACGCTGTTCCACCCTTCCCCTGTCTGCGACAGCGTATCTCTACCGCACTATGATCTGTCCACCCTACTACCTTGATATCCCCCTCCTCCACCTCCAACATCCACTCCCTATCCATGAGAAGCATATGGGAGGTTTAGTCCCTTTGATACAAAACTTTCCATTTTATTCTATACTAAATAGCAAAGACTTAAAAACTTAATATATATTGTAAGAAGTAAACTTATCAGGTCAGTAGAGACAGTAAGTGTTTGAGAGAGTTCAATGCCTTTATGGTGGACCCTCGTGGCAGAGCTGAGATGGAGACTAGATCAAGTTTTTTAGCTTGCTCCTGAATTGCTCTTCAAGTGCTCAATATTTTGTTTGACGAAGCATCCTGCTTCAAACCGTATAGACTACTGGTTCTGCATCAGGACTCGTATCACCACTGGTCCTAGCAGTGACATATTGCAGCACAGACTTGCTGCATATAGTTGCGTCCAAAGAACCTAGATTGTAAGTGCAGTCGTTAAATGTGCTGTTTTAAATCAGGGCATCTGAGGTCATTCGGACTTATTGCAGTTGCTTTGCTATAGGAGTCAGTCATAGAGCAATTAGCACTGAATTAGCTGTGGTTAGGCCACCCATAGGGGACATGATTAGGTATATGAGATAAAGGCACACAGAAAGAATTAGGGTTTTTGTTTCATTCTTCATGAGGAGAGGTGGCAAAGGCTGTGCTGGGGAGATTTAAGAGACATCAGGGAACAAGTTAGCAAGTCCCACTGCATTCTTCATGGGTCAAGGACGGTAGCAGTCATGTGATTAATTGAGGTTATCTATCCCATTATTGTTATTAGTGTGCCACCTTCAGAAACTTCCCTCAGCAGGGGCAGCTCAAGGCAATCTGCTGCCTGAAGTGAGGGATGAGATGGCCTCTCAAAACTCCAATCAGGGACTGAACCAAACCAAAAAGCCGATTAGATTATATGGAGGACATGCAAGATGTTTGCACACCAAGGAACTAAAAGAATGAGCGAGAACCACAGCATAGTTTATAAAACTAAAATTATAACTCATTTTTATTTTGTTGTTATAAACTGCATTGTGGTTCTTGCTTTTTCTTTTTGAACATGTATTTTGCATCCACAGAACCCCCTCCCTCAACAGTGGGTGCAGAGCAGAACTAGAACATTCACCCACAGAACTCAATATCTTAAAAAAAATCTGATTCTGATCATCTCATCAACAAACATTCTCCAGTACCAGGCATATTGTGATCCATTACAAAACGCTACAATAAAGTCATTGAGGATCTATAGGCAAATCTACCATACTATATCATATCAGCACCAAAACTCGCATAAGGAACCCAAAACTCACATAAGGAGACCATCCAAAAAAAGTATCATTGTAAATACTGCAGTGGGCCCTGGAACATCCAACACCTATTTGAAAAGCTGAACAATTCAGATTACTACAGTACAGATCCCTACATACAAACACCATGTTAACAGAACACCTAGTCTTGGTCACACACCCAAAACACAGACCCTCACCAAATACAGAATAGGTGACTATAACCTAAAAATAAACATATGTAGATAACAATTAAACTGCAACTCCAAAAAGTCAGATTTTACATACAATGCAATACCAGAGAAATAGAAAGATGCATTTCCATGTACTGTATAAAATATAAAGATAGCACCTAGTGTGATCATTAAATTGAAAATAAAATTCTCTTCAACCTTTGTTGTCTGACCATTTTATTCTCTGATTGTGCTGGTCACAATCTGAGATTTATGCTTTCCATCTCTCAGTACCCCCTTCCCACCTACTCCCCCCCCCACCCCAGGGCAGCATAAGGATGATGCAGGGTCATGTGCGGAGATTCATTACGGCATCATTTGCATAAATTTAGTATACTTTGTTTAAATGTATATGCCACCAATCTAAAATCCTAGGTGGCTTCCAAACATATACATGCAATTTAGTAAAGCAGATGTTACAATAAAACTGACATAATAAGACATTATATTTGATTAACGAAAAGCCACTTACACAGCCCCTTCTCCTCAGTCGAACCATTATAAGTATCTGCAAATCAGACTTATTTTGCTATGTCCAGATTATTGATGAGGATGGAAGATATAAAATAAGATAAATTAATCCTGGTAGCCATGAATTTAAATGCTGGATTGGATTGTGCTAGAGCTGGAAAAGTCTGGAACTCAGCAGTGGTGAGGCTACTAAACAAAATTAAACTGAGACGTTCCCTTAAAATTTGAAATTTCCTTGAATCTGAACTGACAAAATATTTTAAATTTCAGTCTGGCAACATAAAGAATGCAAAACTGCAAATCTCAAAAACAATACATATTCCAGTAATGCCCCCTTCCCCCAACCAACACCCTACAGTTGACCTCACCAAGAACCCAGAGTACAGAACCCATAGAGCAAATCTACTATTCCATAACAGCACTAACTTCCAAAATTCACACAACATGGAGCGACCCAGAAAAGGACAGCACCATAAATATTCCAGTGGGCCCTAAACATTCATATTCAGGAAACTGACAAGCCAGATTAGTACCGTTCCCTACATAGAAACTCCATGCTATCAGAACATGTAGCCTCAGTCACACATATGCAGAACAGAGATATATTCCCTATTTAGTGAAGATTTATCAGTACAAAAAACAGACATATGTACTAAAGAAATGCTTTTATCCATTACTATTAGGTTTACAGGATTTCTTTCCCAAAATTATACTTTACTGCAGAGTGAAGCAGGAGAAAGAATTCACACATAGGCATCTGCATTGTCAGCAGAAATTAACATAATGCCTCAGCGCAAGTAGCATGCGTGCAGCTAATGTCATCTCAGTGGGTGGTCTTAGTTGCACTGATAGCTGTTTTGCCATATGGTAACTGCAGAGGGATATAACTGCCTCCCTGCAGTTAGCCTATGACCCTGCGTAATCAAACTCTGGAATTAGTTACCAAGGATGTAGTAAAAGCTGTTAGTGTAGATGGGTTTAAAAAAGGTTTGGACAAGTTCCTGGAGGAAAGGTCCATAAACCATTATTAAAAAGGAACCCAGGCTATCACCTCTTGACCCAATACAAGCATTGTGGAGCCTGTCTTTTGGGGAAACTGCTAGGTACGTATAACCTAGATTGGCCACTGTTGGAAACAGGATACTGGGCTTGATGGACCTTGGTCTGACCCAGTATGGCATATCTTATGTTCTGTGGCAATATGTGTGTGTGTGAGAGAGAGAGAGAGAGAGAGAGAGAGAGAGAGAGATGTTGAAAGATCTGTGGGCAATGTTAGAGAGAGAGAGGAACAGGTTCAAGGATCTGTGGGAAATGCAAGGGAGAGAGGGAGACAGAGAAGCAGGTTGAACTATCTTTGCCCACAGATCTTTCAACCTGTTTCTCTCTCTTTCTCTCACATTGCCAATGTGAGGGAGAGAGAAAAAGGTCGAAAGAACTGTGGGCAATGTGTGTGTGTGTGTGCGTGAGAGAGAGAGGTTTCCCTTGTGTCAGCTCCCTTCCAGCCCCCTCTTTCCTCCTCTGTCAGTTCCCTTCCAGCCCCCTCTTCCCCCCCTCTGTTAGCTCCCATCCAGCCCCCAGCTTCCCCCCAAATCATTTCACTTCCAGCCATCTCTTTCCCCTGTGTCAGCTCCCTTCCAGCCCCCTCTTTCCTCCTCTCAGTTCCCTTCCAGCCATCTCCTTCCCCTCGAGTCAGCTTTATTCCTGCCCTCTCTTTCCCTTTCTGTCAGCTCCTTTCCAGCCCTCTCTTTCCCCTGTGTCACTTCCCTTCCAGCTATCTCCTTCCTCTGTGTCAGCTGCCTTCCAGCCCTCTTTCCCTCTCTGTCAGTTCTCTTTCAGCCTCCTCTTTACCCCTCTCTCAGTTCCATTCCAGCCATCCTCCTCCCCTTTGTCAGCTACAAACATAACATAAGATATGCCATACTGGGTCAGACCAAGGTCCATCAAGCCCAGTATCCTTTTCCAACAGTGGCCAATCTAGGTTATAAGTACTGTGGTGAAGACTCCTCTCCAGAGGAAATGGAGATAGGGGAAAATCCTGATAGAAGGGATGACACACACAGGATTTCCAAAACTGACTTGGAAAAAACACAGTTATTGGCTGAGCTGAAGACAAGCCCCAGCCCAGGGGAGGAGTTAGGCTTCAGCACTGATTGCTCACGCCCAGGGGAACGACAGGGAGTGCCGGGAAATGAAGCCCTTTTTAAATCCTCAGACAGGATTGACAGGGGAGGCAGTAAGGCTGGCAAAGGAGGCAGCAGGGCTGGCAAGGCAGGCAGCAATGCTAACAAGGAGAGCAGCAAGAAACGAAGCAGAAGAGAAGCAGCTTCCAGTGCACGATGGTCTTCAGGAGGAACTTAGAATCAAAGGGGAAAAACGCTAGAACCCTGGGAGAAGGCAGAACCCTGGAACAGTAAGCCTTGGAGCCCCATATACTCTCAAGGAAATCCTTACTACACGGTAGAGCCTAAACATGGGAAGGCTAGCAAACCCAGCTCTTGGAGAAAAGGTATTTTGTCTGGTGGCAAGCAGTGCTATAAAAGCCAGGAACCAAAACAGGAAAGAAGTTTTTCTGAGAGAAATTCCCCTAGCAGAAGAACTAGCCATAAGGCTCCTGAGTTTCTAGAGAGGAGAGAGTCCTGGAAGAAAGGTGCCTGTTCTTATGCCAACATCTCTGATAAAGGTAAAGCTGAATTTCCTAATTTTAATGCATTGCTGGAGAAACCCTTTTATTGTGCTGACCTCCCTAAGCCAAAATCTGCAACAGGAGCAGATAGTGAGTGGGGGAAGGGTGTGACCTTTACCGGAGACTATCAAGCAGCTAAAGAGCAGCTACAGGCTGAATTGCTTCTTAAAGAGTTTCAGCAATTTCTGGAGCTAAAGTCAGGGAAACATAAGAAACCTGATGAAGAGAACAATTGCCTTAGCCCAGATGAATGTATGCAGATAGATAATGATGTGCCTACCTTGAATTATGATCCTTGTGCAATGGATTGCTCTTTATGTTTTAGAGAGTAACAGTGTAAAGAAGCATCTGGAGTTTGTATGAGAAGAATACAAAACGTTTGCTATACCTGTTGCCTAGCCGTGAAAGTTCACAAATTGTTTTCACCTGTTTCTGTAAAGCCACGCTGTGAGGAGAACAGCTGTTACTGTGAGGCTGCAATAATCCCGAGCAACCACACGAGGCAAAGCTGAGTAGAAGCTACCGTGACTGTGTAAAGCTGAGTTAAAGCTATTTGATTTCAGTTGTTTTCCTGACCTCCTGATTTCATCTTTATGTTGAAAGTTGCACCTTTACGTTATGCACCTTTGAATTGTAATGCGTTGAAAATATCCCCACAACAAATAAATTTCTTGCAAGCCTTATCACTCGAGTCACAACTACAACTTTCATCCCTAAAGAAAAAAAAACAAGTGTACTACGAATCCCAGCATTCATAGGGATCAGTACCAGCTTTATTCATAAGGGACATTATATAAGGCCACTCCTGCCTGTAAGCTCTAGGGCCCAGGCAGGAGCGTCGCAGTACCTAACAGTTTCCTCAAAAGACACAGGTTCCACAATGCTTGTATTGGGGCAAGCAGTGGATTTGCCGGGTCCCCTTTAATAACGGTTTATGGACCTTTCCTCCAGGAACTTGTCCAAACCTTTCTGAAACCCGACTACACTAACAGCTTTTACTATATCCTCCAGTAATGAATCCCAGTGTTTGATTACACATTGAATGAAAAATATTTTCTCTTATTAGTCTTAAATAGGTTGCACTGTAGCTTCATTGCATGTCCCCTAGTCTTTCTATATTTTGATGGCATAAACAATAGATCTATTTTTACCCGTTCCACTCCATTCATTAATTTATATACCTTTATCATATCTCTCTTCAGCTGTCTCTTTTCCAGGTTGAAAAGCCCTAACCTTTTTAGCCTCTCTTCATAGGAGTATCCTTCCATCCCCTTTACGATTTTGGCGGCTCTTCTCTGTACCTTTTCTAATAACGCTATATTCTTTATAAGATAAAGCGACCAGAATTGCACACACCGGACACACCATGGAACGATATTGAGGCATTATAATATCCTTTGTTTTATTCTCCATTCCTTTTCTTATGATTCCTAGCTTTCTATTTGCTTTCTTGGCTGCCACTGCACACTGGGTGGAGGGTTTCAATATGTTATCCATGACACCTAAATCTTTTTCCTGGGTGGTGGTTCCTAATGTGGAACCTTGCATTGTGTAACCATAGTACTGTGAGGCTGCAATAATCCCGAGCAACCACACGAGGCAAAGCTGAGTAGAAGCTACCGTGACTGTGTAAAGCTGAGTTAAAGCTATTTGATTTCAGTTGTTTTCCTGACCTCCTGATTTCATCTTTATGTTGAAAGTTGCACCTTTACGTTATGCACCTTTGAATTGTAATGCGTTGAAAATATCCCCACAACAAATAAATTTCTTGCAAGCCTTTTGGAACCTTGCATTGTGTAACCATAGTTTGGGTTGTTCTTTCCTAGGTGCATAACTTTTCACTTGTCCACATTAAATTTCATCTGCCATTTGGATGCCCAGTCTTCCAATTTTTCAAGGCCCTCTTGCAATTTTTCACAATCCTCATGGGTTTTAACAACTTTGAATAATTTTGTGTCATCTGCAAATTTGATTACCTCACTCGTTATTCCCATTTCCAGGTAATTTATGAATATGTTAAAAAGCAGCGGATGCAGCACAAATCTCTGGGGTATTCCACTATTCACCTTTCTCCACTGGGAAAATTGACCATTTAGCCCTACCCTCTGCTTTCTATCTTTTAACCAGTTCCTGATCCACAATAGTACACTGCCTCCTATCCTATGACTTTTTAATTTTGCCAAGAGTCTCTCATGAGGGACCTTGTCAAAGGCTTTCTGAAAATCCAGATACACTATATCAA
Source organism: Ichthyophis bannanicus (assembly GCA_033557465.1). NCBI lineage: Eukaryota > Metazoa > Chordata > Amphibia > Gymnophiona > Ichthyophiidae > Ichthyophis > Ichthyophis bannanicus. Next base: position 577,186,671 of record CM066034.1, on the reverse strand, counting down.
CCGACTCACCTTTGTCTACCTGTTTATTCACACCTTCAAAAAACATAACTGATTAGTAAGACAAGACCTTCCTTCGTTAAAGCCATGTTGGCTGTCTCCCATTAAGCCATGTTCAGTAATTTTGGTTTTTCCCCCTCTGTCAGTTCCCTTTCAGCCATCTCCTTCCCCTCGTGTCTGCTCTGTTTCTACCCCTCTCTTTCCCCTGGCAGCCATGGTTCCTGCATCCCTCAGTGGCTGCAATAATAGGGGTAATAATTTAAAATTAAATCTAAACCAGTGAAGAGCCTTCTGGCCCTATGGAACCCCTGCTGCTGTGTCCCACCTCCAAAAGGAGGTAATGCTAGAGCGGGACGCAACAGCAGGGTTTCATAGGGCTGGAAAGCTCCACACCCATTTTCTTTTAAATTATTACCGCTATCACAGCCACAGTTCTGTAGGACGCAGGAGCCGTGGTTAGAGCAGCAGCAGCAGCTTGTCCACCTTTTTTTTTAATCTGAAGGCGGAGTGAGGCGGCTGTTTTGGGGGCATTTTTTGCCACCTGAGGCCACCACCTCATTATAGAGCTGCCCCTATCCCTCACAGCCTTTGCCTTAATAGGACCTGCAACTTTTAATTTTTATTTCATTATTCTCTGTAGGTGGTGGAATTTCTGTAGACAGTATGGGGGTCATTTTATTTTATTTATTTAACAGCTTTTTATACCGCTTTTTCATTTCAATTAAAGCAGGTTTACATTGTAACTTCAACTTGGCAGTGTACATTAAACATGGACATTGATAACTTGGATTTTTCTAAGGCAATGGAGGGTAAAGTGACTTGCCCAAGGTGTACCAGTGGGAATTGAACCCTTGATCTTCTGGGTATTAGGCAGTTGCTCTAACCACTTGGCTACTCCTTTAGAATCCCTATTTGTGCTTTAGACATCTGAAAACTGGTTTAGAGATGTTCAAAGCACAGTAAAGTCTCCAGAGCCATTTTACAAGCTAGCTCTGGAGACTTCCCCACAGTGAGAACATCCAAATCTGAATGGGAGCATGGAAAAGGCATAGTCAGGATGTCCCCACTTGATCACAGAAATGTCATGGACCTCTGGCTAACTTTAGACCTGCTCCAGGCATGAACAGTGCTCATTTTAACTGAAATACATCTAGAGGGTGTAGAGAAGAAAGCACTCCATCATACCTAGTACTCAGCACAATGTCAATGATAACAGCAGTGGAATTTGAACCCTGGCTGCCCTGTTCCTAACCCACTACTCTAACCATTAGGCTATCCTAGATGTCTAGATTCTGAAATACATTTCTGTGGATGTCTATGTAGACATCCCTGCAGACGTCAATTCAAGCATGTCCATATTTGTAAAATCATATCTGCACCTGGACGTGCCTGCTTTTTTTCCAGATGTTCTGGCTTAAACGTCACAGATTACATTTGGATGGCTCTTCTAAAATTCCCCTCAATATTGTCAAATTTGACTTAACAACTAGAGTGAATATTCACGTTTTACTTCACAAAATAAAGATAAAATGTGCTTAGTCAGCTCCTGTCTTTCAGATCTTTGGGAGGGAAGGGAAGCAAGTGTTCTGGATACAATGAGATTTCAGAGAAAGAGTATCTAAAATGTACCAGAGTTGTGGACTACCCAATTTGAAAGCAGTCATTAGTGAATTTGTAAATTGTGCATTTTGTACATTCGCTGAGACTTTTTTTTTCTTAGTGATTGCACCCATAATTACTTTACAGAGTGCACTTCATTTTTATTCTTGAGTGGAATTTTCTTGAACTCAGAAGGTAAAGTGCCCACTCCTTTCTCTCTCTCCACTTCCCACTTCAGTTTCTCTAGGAAAAAAGAACTAAAGGTAAACAGACACATAACGTGTTATCTTTTTATTGCACTAACTGGTATCATTTATTCACCTTTATTTCTGTACATCCAAATGGACTAACATGTTCACCACACTACTTTAACAAAATGAATCATGAGGCCCAGAAGCAGATTTTGCACAGACACTTTCAAAACTAATTTTATCTATAATGGTACTGGGTCATTACACAGGGAAAAGAAATGAGGGGCTTTTCCCAAGGCATAGAAGAACATCAAAGCTTAAATGATCTTCCCACTTAAGCATATTTCTTCTATCTACCAATCAGATGTATAGGAAGGGACATATGGTCTCCAAAACCTCATTGATAAAATGTCTCACAAAGGATAAAAAGAGGCTGGAAGCAGTTCAGAGGAAGGCGACCAAAATGATTTGCAGCCTGCATCAGAAAATTTATGAGAAGAGACTTGAAGACCTAAATATGTACACTCTGGAGGGGAGGGAGGGACAGGGGAGAAATAATTCAGACCTTTAAATACTTAAAGAGTATTAATGAACAAACAACCTCTTCCAAAGATGGGGAAGTTGTAAAACTAGAGGGCATAACATGAAGCTGCAAGGGAATAAACTGAAAGACAATGTCAGGAAATACTTTTTCACTGAAAGGGTGGTGGATGCTTGGAATGCTCTCCCGATGGACGTGGTGGGGGGAAATACAGTGACAGAATTCAAAATGGCAGACACAGTGGATCCCTTTATAACAACAGGATAAAATAAAAATATACATAACTATCTCTTATATCTCAACAAATAGGTGTGACCTACACGGAGCAGTGGGTACACCCCTAAACGAAGGCATGGGGAGAGGTGACCTGCATGGAGCAGCAGGTGCACCTACTCTTGCCGCCATGCTGGACAGGCTAGATAGACCATACTGGTCTTTATCTACCATCATATACTATGTTACTATGTTATGTTAATGGAAAAGACAGATCCCAGAGTTAATGTTGCATTTATAACCTCACCCCTACATAAACTTTATAGACTAACCAATTTATTGAGGCATGAACTTTTGAGGACAAGAATCCACTTTTGATGTGGACTCTAATCCTTGAAAGTTCATACTTCAATAAAGTGGTTAGTGTAAAAGATGCCATCTGCCTCTGTCATTTTTGCTATTCTGGACTAACACGGGTACTATTTCAGAAATTTCAACATGGGACAAAAGAGAGGCTTGTGAAGGACTCTACTGGAATCTGTGAGGGTGGGGACAACAGTGATGGTGGGGACAGATGGGGGGGAAACACAGTAATAATTTACACAGGGAAGCAAAAAAGGTAGCACCGGTTAGCACCGGTTCTGGGTGAGACGGTCATATTTATGGACAGATTCTAACTGCCGTGTTTTGTCTTGATTCTTCATAGTCCTGTAGGTCTTGCTTTGTTTTCTTGCTTTAGATTCCCATTTATAGACAATTGCAAGCATGGGTGCTGTTTCAACTAACCTGTTGCACTAAAAGTTAAGTGTTGTTTAAACTTATTTCACTAAGTTTAAGTGCTATTAAAAATCACCTTTGATCTGCACAGTGGGTTTGCACTCTTCTATTAATCTCCAAAGTGAGCCCATTCCAGCGGCATCTATAGTCCAGCAGGAACATGATAGGCACATGAATACAAACTCTTTGCCTGAAGAGCTCTTAAAGAGGGCGTTTTTCATTTTTAATTGCTAACTTTTTCTGCTGCATTGCCTAATGAACTGTAATGATAAGGGGCATTTTTATGTTCTTAGGCAAAGCTTTTTTCTGCTGTTATCGTTTTTTTTCCTTCTCCTCTAGTCTTTATCTTCAAAGAAGAAGGCAAGTCTTTGAAGTCACTGCCCTTTTGAGGTGTTAGAACCCTCCCATCCCACCTCAGCTCCCACCCATCCCATGTGAGAATTCTTGTTATATAAGGCAGCTCACCATTTAGCTTGTTAGCAGCGATAACAGATTATCCCTACCAACCAATAAAAAATCTAGGAAGTAAAAAAGTTCCACATCTGGATATCTACTAAACGTAAACAATTTGATATTCTTGAAAGAGCTTTGATTATGTAATTTTGCAAAGGAAACACATTAAACAATATACTTCAGCAGCATAATATCAGAATTTACTAGTGTAACATAATAGCTGTTTAGCAAGCTAGCAGGACATAGAACAGAGCTATTGTGCTATTAAAGTAATGTGAGCAGATTTCCTGACAAAATTACTCAAACATTTAGAGGAAGCTGGACAAAATCAACATAAAATAGTCAATGTACAATAGTGAGGTATCTCATCTGATATACGAGTTTACTATTTATTATTTTTTCAGCGGAAGAAGTTAAAGACTATTGATTGTTCTGATGTGGAATTAAGAAATATTTATTCCATCAGGCATTTTTAAAAATGTGATTGCTGTATGAAATGAGAGAATATTTGGAGTGGAACATGTAACTGAAATTCTTAGAAGATATTCTGGTATAAAATGAGTAACAGGTGAAGGAATAATCGAGTTATATGATAAAGTGGTTCTTGTTAGTCATACATTTAGGGGGTAATTTTATAAGGAGATGCCTAGTTTTAATTGCCAACAACATGTCTGAATATTCGTATTTTTGACATTTATGGTGTAAATGTTCACTCATATGTGTAAATTATCTCTTATAAAATACAGACTAGTGTAAAAATAAGGAGGGAGGAGTGGCTCAGTGGTTGGGACAGGTTACCTCAGGCCAGAGGGCTGGGGGTTCAATTCCCACATGGGGACAAGCAACCTCAGGCCAGAGGGACTAGGGTCTCTAGTCCCATGGCCACTCCTTGTGGCCTTGGGCAAGCCACTTAACCCTCCATTGCCTCAGGTACACTTAGATTGTGAGCCCTTCAGGGACAAGGGAATAAAAAGTACCTGTTAGTATACATGTAAACCACACTGATTCTAAAGAGCACAGAATATAAAATAAATAAAAATAATAAATAATGTTGCTGTTGTTGTTATTGTTAAGTGTCATCGAGTCAGTGTCAACTCATGGCAACCTTCTGAATAGTTGTCTCAAACTGTATTCAGTCTTCAGTCAGGCAGCTCATTATTGACAGAGTGGCACCCTTCGCTGCTGTTATTGTACCAATCCATCTCATTGCTGGCCTTCCTCTTTTGCATTGACCTTCTACCTTGCTAAGCATGATGTCTTTCTCTAATGATCTTTCTCTTCGCATGATGTGTCCAAAGTATGAAAGTCAAAGTCTTGTCATCTGAGCTTCTAAAGAAAGCTTAGATTTGATGTTTTCTAGTACTGACTGGTTTGTTCTTCGGGCAGTCCATGGTATACACAGTATTCGTGCCAGCACCATTATTCAAAGGCATCAATTTTCTTCCTGTCTATCTTTTTCACTGTCCAACTTTCGCATCCATATGACATTATTGAAAAAGCTATGGTTTGAACAAGTCGAATCTTTGTATGAAGAGAGACATCTCTGCTCTTGAGAATCTTGTCTAGGTCCTTCATAGCCATTCTGCCAAGAGCAATGCGTCGTCAGATTTCTTTATTGATAGTTGATCCAAGTACATTAAAGTTGTCCACTATTTGAATTTTTTCTCCATCAACGATGCATTTATTGATTTTTCCAGTTGTCAGGATCTTTGTCTTCTTTACATTAAGATGTAGGCCCATTTTAAGACTATGTTCCTTGATCTTGAGAAGCAAAAGTTTCAAATCGTCTTCACTTTCAGCCAGTAAAGTGGTATCAGCATGACAAAAGTTGTTGATGGGTCTTCCAATCTTCACACCTCGGTTGTCTTCATACAGTCTTGCTTATCTGATGATTTGTTCTGCATATAAATTAAACAGGTAGGGGGAAAGTATGCAGAAATGTCATATACCTTTGCAGATTTTAAACCATTCTGTTTCTCCTTGTTCTGTTCAAACTGTTGCTTCTTGATCAATGTAAAGGTTGTGCAAGAGAACTATCAGGTGTTCTGGTATACCTATGTTTGTTAATGTGGCCCAGAGCTTCTCACCGTTTACACAGTCAAAAGCCTTGCTGTAGTCAATAAAACACAGATATCTCTTTGGTATTCTTTAGTCTTTTCAAGGATCCATCTCACATCTGTGATGATGTCTCTTGTTCCTCGTCCTTTCCTGAGCCCTGCTTGCACTTCAGGCAGTTTTTATTCCAGATATGATTGTAGTCTCTGCTGAATAATCTTGAGTAGAATCTTGCTGGCATGTGGGATCAGAGCGATTGTGCAATAATTTCCATAATCAGTTGGATCACCTTTCTTTAGTATTGGTATAAACACAGATCTTTTCCAGTCAGTTGGCCATGATGCTGTCTTCCAAATTTCCTGGCGGAGCCTTGTAAGTATGGTAACAGCTGCATCCGATTGCTGTAATACTTCAATGGGAATGCTATCAATGCCAGGTGCTTTGTTCTTTGATAAGGCTTTCAGTGCTACTTAGACTTCTTCTTTCATGTTGTATCCATTCCCATATACTTTCACTGTAGGTATGCACAAGGGCATTGTGTGGGTGGAGTGTGCAAATACATTGATTATAGAATATTATAATTTGTGCATGTCCTTGCAAAATGTAGGCATGGCAATTTACAGTAGCTCTAGGGATAGTGTAAGTCATTGTGCTTTAACTGGAGGCATGTTGTTATCTGCCACTTACCCTGGTACATTATAAAGTAGTATGCATGTACTGGGCTATGTAAAATATCTGCAAGAACATACGCAGCTTTATAAAATGACCTTCTGATTACTTGGGAAGGATTGAGGTAGGAAATGGCTCAGGTTTTTCTTGGAAGTCACTTTGGGTTATAAAAGCCAAGGGATGCATGAATTGAAATACAGTCAAAGATGTCTGGCTGCTGCAGAGTATAGTTGTGCACATTGTGCCGAATAGGGGCAAGAGGGTGTATGTTTGTTTATTTACTTATTTCATGTCTTGTTATACCACATTTTGGACCAAAGGCCAAGCAATGCAGTTTACATTTTAAGTGTAAAATATAAATAAGGAAAGAAAGAAAGAAAGAAAGAAGAAAAAAAACCCAACAATGACGCCAACTGGCACTAAAGTCCACTACACATCACATGTCATGTTTCTCCAAATGTCTGTATAATAAAGTTTGTCATTAGGACTATCTTAATTCTTGAAAAATTAGTTTCTCCTTTCAGTTGGAGGGGAGTGGAGGAGAGAATTCCAAAAACATGGACCAATAAAAGAAAAAGAAGTATGTCTGGTGATTCCAGACAGAAATGAGAGGCTGGAAAGAGTACAAGAAGATTCATATTTAACAGGTTTTTTATATTGCCTTATCATAAATTCAAAGTGGTTTACATTAAACACAACTGCAAGTTTACAAAGAACAGGGAGGTCAAATGTCAGGACCTTACTGGCCTAATTGATTGCATCAGAATAAGGACCTTAAAAAGATATTGAGGAAGATCACTGTAATAAACTCTATGGACAATGGTTACCATTTTTAAACAAATTCTTAGTATTAGTGGAAGCCAATATAGTTTTTTCAACATGGGAGTAATATGATCATTTCTAATGATACCTGTGATCAGCCCTGCAGCTGTAGTTTGAAGACATTGCAGATGATTTACTGATGAATGTTTAAGACAACAATACAGAGAATTGCTGTAATTGAGATGGCTTAATTGTAATGCAAATATAAGAATTTTGTAAAAAGAAATATGGTTTCATGAGATATATCTGACAAAGAACCATTGAACCTGCCTGAATAATAGAAGCGATTTGCAGTTCCATGGTAAGAAGGGACTCCAGTTTTATTTCTAGAATCATTAAACATTCACAAAGGGGAACTGTAGAAAAATAATTGCAGCAATATTTGCTGTATCAGGGAAGGTACAACCCACATGGTCCTGGATTTTGTGGAGTTCAAGTGTAGTTCATTTTCTACCAGCCAGTTTGCAATGTGATTAAGACCCGAGTTGAGAACTGCAAGATCTGGGGCATCAGAATTTGTGGGGAATACTATTTAGATATCATTTGCATAATAAAAACTGTTAGTCCCAAAGACTGGATTAACATGGCAAGCGGGGAAAGAAAGCCATTAAAAAGTGGTGGGGCTAGAATTGTGCCTTGGGGAACACCAATAGATGAATCATATATTCTCGAGTGAGTATTGCCTATGACAACCGAGTATGTATGAGTAGTTAACTAGGACAAAATCATTATAAGACGTTGTCCCTGATTCTTAATCCAGCCAAACACAAATGCAGTAATGCATGACTGATCAGATCGAAGGCGGCACTCAAATCCAAGGACACAGTGATAGAATTAGGTCAACCTCCTGATTATGTCTGATCTCAGCTAGGAGTCCACTAAGGAGAGTTTCTGTGTTATGTCCTGTCTGAAAGCATGATCATCAAGGATGCAGGGCATGTACGTTTTCCAGAAAAGATGTAAGTTAGAGGCGAACTGCCTTTTTTAACACTTTGGAATGAAAAGGCAATGTGATGGGGTTGGACGGGTCCACCTTTCTCCCTTTAAATATGGGATGAACAAATGCATGCTTTCATTGGGAAAGGAAAATGCCACTTGACAGACTTATTAGTGCCATAAGAAAGGGAAAAGCTTACACTCATCCAGCTTGATTATCATTGGGGGGGGGGGGGGGGGGGATATCTGCTCAAGCATGTATGGCTTTCATCCTAAATAGGACCTTGGTAAGGACAATGCCTATAAAAGGGATTAAAACTGGGCCAACAGTGAGAAAGTGTCTGGATGGGAGGATTGGAAGCATCGTAGATAATTATGGCTAGGAATGGGTTCCTGAGCATCTGCACTTTATGAAAGAAGGTTGCAAGGATATCTTAGGAAGGAATAATTCCTTCTCAAGGTATAATCAATGGATGGTTGTGACAGGGCTTAAAAAGACCAAACAACTCTCATGGTTGTAATGAACTGGAGGAAACAAGGAAAGAGTAAACGTTGCATTTGACAAGTGCAACCTCTCTCATGTAATGCCTCTGACATTCTTTATATATGGGGGTGTGATGGTTGCTTGAAACTGTATATTATCACAATGGACAGAACCATCCCTGCCCTCAGGGTCATATGTAAAAGCACATACAGTTAGAAAGATTGGCTGTGCTATACGGAAACAGGAATGTGCCAGATATGTTATGTTGAGGCGTGGCGAGGCCGCTATGGTCTATTAAGTGATGCACAGCAACAGCAGTTGAGGGCATATGGCTTTGAGCTGGATTGGGAGCGAGGGGGGAGAGTAGGAGGGTGGGGGAAAAAAAGATACATGTGTTTATGAGAAACAAATCATTGTTTTAATGGCTAGTACCTTTGTTGAGGGTTTGGACTTTTCTGTAACTGTTTATCAATTTGGATTGTGTCTACCTGAGTCTTCCTTTATGGGTGTGTTCAACCAAAATCAAAAAATATACAAAAAGCCCCCCTGAAAAAAATAAAACCATTACTGGACTTTAATTTATAGTATAAGTTAACACATTTTTCTTTCATTACAACAAGTTTTCTATTTAAAAAATATATTAAAAAAGTCTACTTTTAAAAATTACCTTTATATAAAATTGCATGATATGCTGCACTTGTTATGTAATTTGTCAGAGTCTTCAATTTATTATAAATTGATCATTGTTGTCAGAGGTTTTCCTGTTGCTGTTTAGAAAGAACCAATTGCTCACCCAATTAAAACAGATATGGATCCAGAAATTAGAAGATATGGGCCTAAATTGAATCTCCCATTTCTACAGAAATTGAAAAATTAATGGTAGGACAGTTGGGAGAATGGTGGAAGAACTTAAAGGCCTTCATGCTTGTCAAGCTTTTTTTCGTAAAAGGAATGGAATAGGGATGGTGCTGGTGGTGGTTGTTGATGATCTTTGGAGGAGTTTGGATAAGAGGAATGACTCAAAAGTGGTTATGCTTGATTTATCCCTTGCATTAGATACAGTAGATCATTCCATTTTAGTACATTGTTTAGGGAAATTAGGAGTTGGAGATCAAGTACCTGGAGACCGCACCTTCAAAAGGATGTGAACAGGATGGAGTCGGTGCAGAGGGTTGCTACTAAAATGATTAATGGGCTTCATTATAAAGCATATGAGGACAGACTTAAGGATCTTAATATGTACACCTTAGAGGAAAGGCGGGATAGAGGTGATATGATTGAGATGTTTAAATACCTCCGTGGCATAATTGTTCAGGGAGAGAGCCTCTTTCAATTGAAAGCAAGTTCTGCTACGAGGGGACATGGGATGAGGGTGAAGGGAGATAGATTCAGGAGTGATATGCGGAAATATTTCTTTACGGAAAGAGTAGTGGATCCGTGGAATAGTCTCCCAGTGGAGGTGGTGGAGATGAGGACAGTAACTGAATTCAAAAAAGCATGGGACCAACACAGAGGATCTCTAAAGGTAAAAAGTGGACTGTTGTAGTTGTTGTTATGGAAGGACAGACTAGATGGGCCTTGTGGTCTTTTTCTGTCATCATGTTTCTATGTTTCTAAGTAATGGAATGGTTGGTTTCATTTTAGAATGAACTTCTTCCTTGTCAGAGCTTCCTTCAGCCACAGCAGAGAGCAAGGAGGTGAGCTCCTCCCCTGCTCCTCCAACCAGGCAGCCCGACAAACTGTTTAAATTTAAAGGGCTAACAGGCGCACTCGCACCTGGCAGGCCATGCCAAAGGGCCATTAGATGTGGCCCTTAGAGTGGCCTCTGATGCCGGTAACCACAATCTCCTGTCCATCTATGCCTTACATATATGAACAAGGCTGGGTACTTTATTAGCCTATCGGATAATACTGAACTCCACAACAGCTTTGTACAACTACTGACGAACAGCCTGCAGCTTACCCACCACCTAAATGAGCACAAGCAGCACCAGCAGAAGGAAAAAAAGGGAACCCATGAGGTCTAGAGGCTACTACCCTCCCCTCCCCCCTTTTGAAAGATGCAATTACTTTAATTTCTCACATTTATCTGCTATATAAAGTCCTAAGATATAGCTTATTTGACATTGCCTGGTCATACCTGCTGATTTCTTTATTGCATCTCAGTCATTCTGGGCTGGGAACTCTTATTCCCATTGCACTGAGGCTGCTCACAGGACTTCAATCGATCCATGTCTGATGTCTCTAATATTTTATATTTTACACTTTATAGACTTACAGTCTGCTTGAGATAAGGCTTGCCTGCCTACTGTTTTCACTCACTGTTATTTGATTATTTCCTCTACTAATAAGTTTCCATATCCGATAAGTAAGTCTTAAGACATTGAGATTAACTGTATCTTATTCTATTTTATTTATTCTACTTTATATCCTCATTTATTTTACCTCTATTCCCTTACTGCCTATTATCCCTCTCCTTCTAACTTTACTTATCCTCTCTGCCATTTCTTATAGCTCCAAACCATTCTTTGCTCCTTTTTCTGATCCTCCCTAACCTTCTCTCACTCCACCAACCCAATACCCCCCTCTTTCTCACCCTCTCTCCACCCTCCCTATTTCCTCCCCCATCTTATCCTCCACCCTTCCTCAGCTCTTGAGCTTCATCTTATCCTTCCTCTCATTCATCCCTCTCCATCCTCTCTAAAAAACCTTATCTCCATTTCGAACGTGCTGTCTCCTCTCTCTCTCACACTTTTCTTTCTCCTCCTTCTGTCCTCTAGTGGCCTTAATCCCAACCCTGGTCCCCCTTCACTTCTCTCACTCCCATATTAGTTCCTCTCTCCACCAGGCTAATCTCAGCCACATCCCTCTCCTTTCCTCCTCCTCTTCTCATGTGCTTTATGGAATGCTCATTCTATTTCTAATAAACTTCCCTTTACCCATGATCTCTTTATCTCTCATGCTTATTTATTTATTTACATTCTCTTATATACCGCACTATTCTGCATCAGTGCAGTTTACATTGAACAAACTGAAATTACATTGAACAGGGCATTATAACTTCGAGAAACTATTTTACAGGGAACATGGGCTATGGAGGTTTAAGTGGCTTGCCCAAGACCACAAGGAGCACCTGTGGGACTAGAAACCTCAGTCCTTCCGGCCCAAGGTTGCTGTCCTCTAGTGGGATTTGAACCCCCGACCTTCCGGCCTGAAGTACCTTGCCCCAACCACTAGGCCACTCCTGCTGCTTTCCATTTTCTCACTCTCACTGAAACCAGGCTCCTCCCTGATGACACTGCTTTGGTTGCTGCCCTCTCCTACTTTCCTTGTCCCAATGACTGCAGTGATGGTGTTGGGTTTCTACTTTCTCCTGCTTGCCAATTTCAACCCCTTCTTTTCCCTCAATCTCATTCCTTTTCCTCCTTTGAAGTCCATTTCATCTGTCTTTATAATCCTCTACCTCTCTGGATCGCTGTTATCTATAGACCACCCTAACAAGTCCTCTTCTACCTTCCTCACTGATTTTGACTCTTGGCTATCCTTATTCCTGGATTCTTCTTCCCCCTCCCTTATTCTTAGTGACTTTAATTTTCATATTAATAACCCCTCTAACCCCTATGAATCCAAACTCCTTTTCCTTACTTCCTCTTTCAACCTCCAGCTTTGCTCTTCTGCCCCCATTCATCAGCTTGGTCACTGCCTTGACCTCATTTTCTACTCTAATTGTTTACCTACTAATTTCCATACCTCCGCTCTTCCCTTATCTGACCATCACCTGTAAAGTTTCACTCTTCATTACTCCTCCCACCCCCTCAATTTCACCCAGTTGTTTTAGGAAGCTTCATGCTATCAATCCACTGACTATCTTCTACTATCTCATCTCTTCTCTCTTCCACTTTGTCCTCTAAGTCTGTTGATGAAGCCATAGTTTCCTATAATACTACTCTCTCTCTACTCTGGATACCCTTGCTCTGCCCATTCCATGAACTGTGAGGTGCATCTCATCTCAGCCCTGGTTATCTTCAACTACCCGCTATGTTCCTTTGCCCATTCAGATGAGCGCACTTGACTCAAATCATGCTCTCTGACTTTCTTCACTACAAATTCATGCTTTCTTCTTTCCAGTCCACCATTGCTCCCGCTAAGCAAAGCTATTTTCTCCACTGACTAACCGTCTTGCCTCTAACCCTCACCATTCTACTCTCAATTCTCTTCTTAAGGCCTCCAATCCCTCCTTCTCTCTCTACCCAAACCCTAGCAGACTAGTTCCCTGACAAAGTGCATAAGATTAATCTTCAATTCCCCACTAAGTCTTCTTCACCTCCTCTTCTCCCTCTCCATTACCAACTTTTCCCCTTAACCTCTATCACCCTTTCATCCTTTTCCAAAATCTCTGTTGAGGAAACCTCTCTTCTTTCCTCCTCTAAGCTCACTACTTGTTCTTCTGATTCTATCCCTACCCATCTCCTCAACTCCATCTCCTCTCAAGCCCTCCTTGATATACATCAATCTGGTTTTTATCCATTTCATTCTACTGAAATGGCTCTTGCCAAAGTCTCCGTTCCTCACTAAGTGATCCGTTCCTCGCTAAGTCCAAAAGCCTTTACTCAGTTCTCATTCTTCTCAATCTTTCTGCTGCTTTTGAAACCATTAATCGCCTCCTCCCCCCTGCCACTTTATCCTCTCTTGGTTTTAGAGGCCCTGTACTGTCTTGGTTCTCTTCTTATCTCTCCACTTGCTCGTTCAGTGTTTGTTCTGGAGGTTCCTCCTCTTCTGTCATCCCTCTCTCAGTTGGTGTACCTCAAGGGTTTGGTTCTGGGCCTTCTCCTCTTCTTTCTATACCCAGTCCCTTGGTGCCCTCATCTCTTCTCATGGCTTTCAGTATCATTTTTATGCTGATGACTCAAATCTATCTACACCCGACATCTTTCCTTCGCTTCAAACTCGTATCTTTACTTGCTTATCTGACATCACCACCTGGATGTCTCACCGCTGCCTAAAATTGAATATGGCTAAACCTGAACTTATCGAGGAGAGGAAGTGACGTCACTGACTAAGATGGTAGCTGCAGTGTGAAGCTCCCAATATCGGGATGACAAGATCCCCCAAAATAGTGTGAACTCCCAGAAAAAAGTACTGAAAGGAGTCAGTGAGTCCCGGTGGAGTGTTCAAGCAGGAAATGGCCCGAAAAAAATTAAAAAAAAAAAAACAAGCTCAGACCTGAAAACCTTCAGGTTTAAGGCGACCTCAGGAGCAAATGGGAACCAGAGCAAAAATGGATCTGAATGGCACTGCGGGGAAAGAGGAAAAATTCACTGCCTGGGGCCCGTGAGCCGGTGGATAGTGATTTAAACACACTCAAAGAGGCGCTGAAAGAGTGGTTTGGGACTATTCGCCAGGATTTGGCCAACTTTAAGGCAGAAGCAAAATCGTGGATCAGAGAGTTAAGTGCTGATATCCATGAGCTTGGACAGCGAGTAGAAGCAATGGAACAGAAAGTAGAGGACCACGAGGGGCTGCTTCATAATATAAAAGAGGGCAACGAGCTTGCTAAAGTGGAGATGGGGGAATTATGGACAAAGTTGGAGGACCTGGAAAATAGAACGCGACGCTCTAACATATGCCCCTAGAGGTATTCCAGAGAAAGAGGGGGCCCATAATTACAAAACACTGGTAGAACAATTATGCAAAGCCATCCTGAGACAAGCTGAAACACCAATGGATAATTTGTGTTTCGACACAAACAGAGCACATAGGGCGTTGGGCCCGAGACGAGAAGGCCAATCAAGAAACATTGTGGCATGCTTCCATGATTTCAGTACAAAAGAGGTGGTCATGCATGCGGCATGGAAAGTGGCTAATAGTGCACTGGGAGGAACAACCAGTGGAACTATATGCTGACATTTCTGTAATTACCATCAGAAGGAGGAGAGCATTCAAGGATATCACCTCAAGACTGAGAGAAGAACGGATCCGCTACAAGTGGCTCTTTCCCTTTGGCCTGCAATTTAACATTATGGGGAAAACTACCATTGCGCGCAACAGAAATTCGCTGACTACATGCAATCCAAGATAGTGCAAACTAACAAGGTGTCAACAGTCCCGTTCCAAGAACCAACGAATGCAACCCCACTAAATAACTTCTCTACACCATCCACTAAATGCATCGAAGACACCATAGCATCTCTCAATACCTCCACTGCACAAACGGACCCATGCCCAGCTTTTTGGATTAAGGAGCTACGTTGTGCGTTCAGCCCCTTCATTGCAAATCTAATGAACTTCTCATTCACAACAGGGTATTTCCCTGCAGCACTCAAGCAGACTTCCATCAGGCCACTTTTGAAAAACCCCAAGCTAGACCCGCAAAAGGTCGAATCTTATAGGCCTATAGCTAGCATTCCCCTCTTAGCCAAGATAATTGAGAAGGAGGCACAACGGCAAATACAAGATCATATAGACACCACAGCTCCCCTAGATCACTGCCAACATGGGTTCAGAGAATATCAGGGGGTCGAGACCCTACTCACTAACCTATTCAACGACATTATCACAGGCATTAACAACATCCAACAAGGATTTGTACTCGTCTTCTTAGACATCGCTGCGGCGTTCGACTCGGTAAGCCACGAAATTCTCCTCGGACGACTGAAAGAGAAAGGTATCTGCAACAGTGCATTAGAATGGTGTAACTCTTATCTGGATGGAAGATGGCAATATGTGAAGTCCGGTACAGAAGAGTCAAAACGCTTCCATCAAAAGCAAGGTGTGCCTCAAGGTTCCTCATTGTCTTCCCTACTATTTAATATATACATGCAGCCCATCTGCGACATCATAAGATCTTTCAAAGTCAACTGCTTGATATACGCAGATGACATTCTCTTATATATGCCTTTCTCTACAACTCAATTAGACCTGGCACCGTTGGTAGACTGCCTCAATTCGGTCTCAGAGTGGCTCCAATCACAAAACCTTCGCATTCAACATAAAAAAACAGAGGTGCTCTTCATCTCCAAAGACCCCAACTTCACCCCTCCAGCCCACGTCAGTGTCAAGGAAGCTGACCTACAAGCTAAAGAAACAATAAGATACCTTGGAGTTACATTGGACCAACGTCTGGATATGAAACATCACATAAATAACATAGTCAAAGCTGTATACTTCAAAATACGCTCGCTTAGGCATATGCGCTCCCTGTTGGACCCGGACGACTTCCGAACCATATACCAAGCGCTAATCCTGCCACACTTCAACTTTGCAAATGCCATATTACAAGGTCTCCCTCAATCCACTCTTAGCCCATTACAGATGGCCATGAATGCCACAGCAAGAGTCCTCTACGGAGCCTCCAGAAGCGACCACGTAACTCCCATTCTTAAACAGCTTCACTGGCTCCCCATCCATGGGAGGATCATCTTTAAAACCCTAGTCCTATCATTCAAGGCAATCAAGGGTATCTCATCCTCCTCACTCACAGATCTGATTCACACTGTACCCCCCAACAGATCCAGAAGAGCAACAGCCGTAAACCTACTGACAACCTCGAAGGCATCGACAAAGTGCAACATGACAACCTCAAACAGAGCCTTCAGTTTCTATGTCCCCAAATGCTGGAACGCTCTACCCTCCGACATAAGGGCCATTACTGACCTACTCCAGTTCAGGAAGGCACTCAAATACCACCTCTTCCTTCAATACTACCCTACCAGCAATTGAACCAGAGGAAGTGACCCACTCATGAACACACCATGCCGTTCTTTATATTATTAAGACTCTATTCTGTTCTATGTAATTATCTCATGTATATAGTTTACCCCGGTTCTCCAAGTTTGTACTCCTGTTCGATGTAAACCAAACAGCTTGTTGTTATGGTCTTTATGTTATAATGTAAACCGCGCTGATGCCGAATAGTGCGGTATATAAAAACTTGTAATAAATAAATAAATAAATAAGGAGGCCATTAAAGGAATGGAGGCAGCAGGGTAGTCAGATCTGCCGGAGGTCCCCGTGGGAAAAGAAAATGAGCAGAAGAGACTGGGGCATGCGAGCACGGAGTGGCAACGAGCGACACTGGGGAGCCGGCGCCTAAGATGCCAGAAATCCAAAAATGTCAAGCACCTGGGTGAAACATGAATTTGGACAATGCAGACTTGTAAAAATATGGTGCTTGTTTGGAGTAATAGAACAGGAGAGTTCCGGGATTTGTGAGAAATGGATAAGAGGAAAAAGAAAAGGGGGGGGGGGGGAAGTGTAAAATAATATCTGGTCAGTGTCCCACACCTCATATGCATGGAGAGGGGTGGATCTCTTTGTAAAAGGAAGGGTTGGTTGGGGTGGGTGGGAGGGGTGAGGGGAGGGAGATCTTACAGTCTGGAGATATGGTTCTATCCGAAGGAATATGGCAGATAGTATAAGACAGGATTTTCGAATTGTATCCTTGAATGTAAGGGGCCTAAATTCAGATAGGAAACGGCAGTTGTGCTACAAGGAAGCTATTAGGTTAAACAGTGATATAATTTTATTACAAGAAACACACTTAACGTGTGGGGGAGAGAGGAGAATGATAAATTGAAAATTCCCAAACCAGTGGTTTGCGTCTAATCTACAGGAAAAGAAGAAAGGGGGAGTGGGCATATTGATAAGTGCGAGAATCCAGTACCAATGCCTGGGGCTTAAAAAAAAATAAGGGAGGCAGATATTTATTACTAAAAATTTAATATCTGGAACAGGTATATACAATAGTGAATTTATATGGGCTCAACTATGCCCAAGGGGACTTTTATGAAGAACTGAAATCTACAATAATTAACTTTAGTGAAGGTCATCTAATAGTTGGGGGTGATTTCAATTTAACAGTAAATCCAGAGTTAGATTCCTCATGGGGACAGACTGGTAGTACAGCGAAACAGAGGAAGAAATTAAAAACTTTTATGAGGGACTTGGGTTTAATTGATATATGGCGGGATATGCATGGGCGGGAAAGAGACTATACTTTATACACACCTGTGCATGGGTCCTATAGTAGGATTGATATGTTATTGGTTCACAAGGGACTAATGGCTTGGGTAGTAGGGAGTGCAATTGGTGATAGTTCATGGTCAGACCATGCGCCAGTGTGGGGAGACTTCCGGGATCCTGGGGCTCGGAGAGGGAGGGGACAATGGATGTTGAATGAGGCACTTTTAGATGAGCCTTGGATTGTTCAACATTTTACTGACTCCATTTTGGAGTATTTGCAGCATAATGATAATGGTCAATGCTCGCTGGGGGTGGTTTGGGATTGTTTGAAAGCAGTGGTTAGAGGAAAGCTTATTGCAATAGGAATCCACGTCAAGAAACAGAAAGAGGCTAAAAAAGATAAACTGAGGGAAAGTTTAAGGATGTGGGAGAGGAGGCGAAAACAGGGCACCCTAAATAAAGAAGACAATTAAAAGTTAATGAGCATCAGGCAACAGTTAAACAAGTTAGAGCTGGGGGAAATAAAGTTTGCGCAAGAGAAACTCCGACAAACGCACTTTGAGTTTGGGACTAAGCCCAGTCGATTATTAGCGTATCAACTTAAAAAACTTCAAGTGCAGAATTGTATCCACAAAATAAGAGATAGATATGGTAAGGAATTGAAGCTAGATTTGTGGAGTTTTATAGGGAACTATATACGCCTGAAGAGTCAGTGCCCCAGGAGATGATTCAAAAATATCTAGAGAGAATTCAATTACCTAAAATAGAGGAGGAGGAGAGCTTAGCTATGTCCAGGCCTATCACATTCCAGGAAGTGCTTGGGGTTATCAAGGAGCTACCGTTGCACAAGGCTCCTGGAAGGGATGGGTTCCCTAACAGATTCTATAAAGTTTTTGCCCCGGTATTGGCTGACCCCAACTTGATTATATAATGCAATAGGGTCAGAGGAGCCCTTACCCCAGTCGATGAGAATGGCAGGAGTAACTTTATTTTTTTTTAATTTTATATTTATAGATATACAAATTATTACAAGGATACAATCACTTGCACAGGAACTCAAGATATTAGGAGATACAAACCATATAACAATAAATTCAGAGGGAATAACATAACCTGAGACACTCGCTCTAGCCCACAATAATGAGATCTGAAGAAATAGGAAAATTATAGACTATAATGAACTCTAATAGGAAATATGCAGAGACAAATCAACCAACATCATTAAATTGGTGAAGAACAAGCGAAAGTCCCACCACTAACAACCCCACGGGCATTTAAAAAGGAAATTAACTGAGATGGAAAAAAATATATAAGAATTACTCTCTAGTTTTACAAGACATTTACAGGGATATTTCAAAAAGAAGAGCCCACCGAATTGGGAAACCCTTGGGCGCAGGATTAAAAATTCTTTTCTGCGTCTCTGTGTTTCCCTGGCTAAATCAGGAAACATGGGGATCAAACAGCCTTTAAAGAGAATATTTCTCTTTTTGAAAAACATTTTTAGAAGCTAATCCCTATCTGATGCTAAGGAAAAAGTTACCAAACAAGTAGCCGGGGTAGCTATATTTGTATCCAAAAACTCTAGCATAAAGGTAACATTCAAAACGTCTACCACTGGTAAACCAGATAAATCAATATCTGAAGGAACTTTTTGGCCCGTAGGTATATAATATATCTTAACCAACAGTGGACAGAGCTCAGGGGCGACCCCAAGTACTTCTAACAAATAAGATTTAAACATTTCTTTTGCCAAAATACCAACAACCTTAGGGAAATTAATCATACGTAAATTAGTCAGTCGTGAGTGATTATCCAGGGCTTCCATCCGGCTCCTCATGTTACCAAAATCTTTCATCAGTGCTTCAGCCTGAGAATCCAAATGCTCTGCTCGAACAGAAGACTCTGTAACAGTTAATTTAAAGGATTCAATAGACTCAGAATTCACCAGACAGTTCCTCTCAGTCTGTAATAGCTGAGTTTGCAAAGTTTGAACTTGAGGAATAATAGCCTCACCAAGCTGCTTGATTGCTGACCAAATGGCTTCCAAAGTGAACTGTTCCGGTCTCTGCAGCTCAAAGGCAAAGGGCACCGGCTCCACTGTAGAATATGCCATCTCCGGGGCTGGACCTGGTGAAGAAGCAACTCTGGTTGCTTGAGACGCTGACCGCTGCACTCCCAGCATCTCCAGGGCTGAAGTAAATTGTGAGGGCACTCCCCCACTCGCAAGAACGATCGGCGGTGATCCCAGCAGAGCAGGAGGCTCACCTGCACAAGGCGCCTCCACTTCCTCACTCACTGAACGGGCCCCAACACACGCTTGCTTGGGCGGTCTCTTCACTTCCGGGGGCAAAAGGTCACTGCCCGAAGGGGATGATGTGCTCACCGGCTCCAACGCCTTCACAGCCAGGCTATTCACTTCTGACTGCGGCAGATGCTCCCGACGGAGATATTGATCTAAAGGACCTACAAGAGGTAAATCAGGGGAGGCTGGGCTGGATGGCTGGGAACCTAACCCCCACCGAACCTTCCTCCGACGCGGTATGAAGAAACAGCGTCAGGGAGCGCTGCCTTTGCAAATCGCCATCTTGGATTTCAGCAGGAGTAACTTTAATACCAAAAGAGGGTAAAGATCCTACTCAATGTGGTTCGTACTGCCCGATTTCCCTACTGGGATCGCACTTAAAAATCTTCTCTAGAGTACTAGCCAATAGATTGGTCCATATTTATTAACTGCGGCATATGTGAAAGCAATCTAGGTTTATTCCTGGAAGACAGGCATCAGATAATTTAAGAAGGGTCTTGAATGTAGTCTAGAAAGGTAAGAGTAGGAAAGATGAGTTACTGTTGCTGGCGATAAATGCAGAGAAAGCTTTTGACAGAGTGTCCAGGCCCTTTTTGATCCAGACCTTGGCAAAAGTGGGTATTGAAGGCAAGCATTTAGATTGGGTTGGATCGCTTTACAAGAAGCCCCAGGTGGCCTTACTAATAAACAGAGTATACGGAGGCCTTTGGACTTATGAGAGGGGATAGGCTGGGCTGCCCACTGTCCCCATTGCTATTTGTTTTATCAATGGAGCCCCTGGCACAGAGAGTAAGAGCAGCAGAAGAGATTCAGGGGTTGAAATGGGAACAGGGGGAGTGTAAGGTGTCCTTGTTCGCTGATGACTTGTTGTTTATAATCACATCCCCTGAACAGATGCTGAGCGCCCTGATGAGGGAGCTAGAGAGTTTTGGGAAAGTATCTGACTTTAAGATGAACGCATCCAAATCAGAGATTTTAAATATCTCAATCCCAGAAAAAATAAGCGAACAATTGATGAACCTATTTCCTTTTAAATGGGCTAAGAGAAGTATTCGATATTTGGAAGTCCAGCTAACTCCATTGATCTCAGATCTCTTTAGAGCAAACTATATCCCATTGGAGGAAAGGATTAGGAGAGACCTAGAAGGTTGGGAAAGGGTGAAGTTAACATGGTCAGGAAGAATAGCAGCGGTGAAAATGATGATTCTGCCCAGGCTATTATTTTTATTTAGTACATTGCCTAGTGCTGTCCCAGGGGGATACTTGAAAAAGATACAAAGGTTGTTGTGGAAAATTGTATGGGGGGGGGGGGGGGAAGAGAGCAAAAGTCCCTAAAAATATTTTGACAAAGGGCAAAGCAAATGGGGGGGATGGCTGTCCCAGACTTAATAAAATATTATAGAGCGGCCAAGCTGAGGGCTGCTTTTGAGTGGGGGATACATGAAAGTCAGGACTGGGTTCGAATGGAGAAAGTGGCTTTGGGAATGCCCTCACTGAAAGAAGTCCTGTGGGTGCCTAGGGGGAATAGGATGTTAGCAAAGTGTTCTAACCCTTTTGTGGATGTAACATTACAAATATGGTTTCGATGGCAAACCAAATGGTTGGGAGCCGAATGTGTGACTAAAGGGGTCCCTATCAGAGGCAATATTGATTTTCCACCGGGGATGTGTGGGGATTTTTCTGAAAGATGGACCCGAAGTAATTTGCGTTACATTGGACAATTTCTAGATGGGATGAGGATTAGGCCTTTTGAAAACCTCAAAGATTTTCATTGAAGATTTCCGATTATTATGATGATGTACAGATTTCTAATTATATTCAAAAGAAAATCATCCCTGGATTAAGGGAGGAAGTATTACCAATCGAAAGGCTGTTCTTGAGAGACAAGGTAAAGGGAATCATTACTCAACCATATAAAATTATTTATATAAGCAGGAGAGAGAAGGAATCATTTCAAAGAAAATGGGAAGCAGACCTGGGCCTGGTACTGACGGAGCAGGCTTGGGCTGCGATCTTTGTCCAGAGGTACTAGAGGAGATCAAACCTAAGCTTTCTTTAGAAGCTCAGTTGACAAGACTTCGACTTTCATACTTTGGACACATCATGCGAAGAGAGGGATCATTAGAGAAAGACATCATGCTTGGCAAGATAGAAGGTCAACGCAAAAGAGGAAGGCCAGCAATGAGATGGATCGATACAATAACAGCAGCTACAGGTACCAGTCTGTCAACAATGAGCCGCCTGACTGAAGACTGAACACAATTTAGGAGAGCTATCCAGAGGGTCACCAATGAGTCGACTCCGACTCGACGGCACTTAACAACAACAACATAAAGGGCTATTGGCCACCAATTTAACAGAACATAATTACAAGATCATGTACAGGTGGTATGTGACACCTGATATGATTCAAAAAATGTATGGAATAACCAATGGGCTATGTTGGCGTAAGTGCAGGGGTAGAGTTTCTTTCTTCCACATATGGTGGTCTTGTCCAAAAATACAAGTGTTCTGTAGCGTAGTGTTTCAGGCTATAGATAAGATTTTGGGGAAGAAAATAGTGGCTGACCCCGGTGTGGCATTACTGGGTATCCACAGAAGGGGAATGAAAAAAGAGGAGGGGAGCTTTATAAAGTTGGGCTGTCTGTCTGTCCGTTTAGAAATAGCTAAGAGGTGGAGGCAAGAAGCCCCACCAATGGTGGGAGAATGGGAAAGAGGAGTGAATCATATATATTTGATGAGTAAACTGACAGCCCTAAAACAAGCGAAAATGATGCAGTTTGAGAGGATATGGTCCAAATATTCTATCTGGCTCGCAGAGGGTTTATCTGTGAAAGCTTAGGAGGAAGTAGAGATGTATCAATGCGTAACAATCATGTAAGGGAGGGGGGGAGTAGAGTAGTAGGGGTAAGGTGGGAGGTGGGAGGTGGAGTACTAAAAGCTAAAGGATAAAAACTGTCAAGGGGGAAAGGATAATACCTGTTAAGGTGAGCATTGTTTAGCTAAAATGGTGGGGGGAGAGATAATGGTCTTGAAACTGTTATGATTGTTAGTTCCCAATGTGGTATATTCTCTTGACAATAATAAAAAAATAAAAATAAAAAATAAAATAAAACTGAACTTATCATTCCCCCCTAAACCATCATCCCCCCTTCCTCCTTTCTCTATCACTGTTGACAACATTCTTCTTCCTGTTTCCCAGGCCTGTAACCTTGGGATCATCTTTGACACCTCCCTTTCCTTCTCCACACATATTCAACATATATTTATTTATTTATTTATTACAATCTCTTATATACCGCACTATTTGACATCAGCGCGGTTTACATGAAACAAAAAAACAGAACAACAAGCTGTTCTGTTTTACAGAGAACAGGTGTACAAACTTGGATAACATAGGGAACTATTTACATGTAATATTTACATATATTTACATATAGCTAAAACCCGTCATTTCTTTTTCTACAACATTAACAAAATTTGTCCCTTCCTCTCTGAACACACCACCAAGGCTCTTGTCCACTCTTTGGTCACCTCCCATGTTGACTATTACAACCTCCTCTTTGCTGGTTTCCCTCAGTGTCATCTCTCTCCTCTTCAGTCTATTCAGAACTCAGTTGTGCGGCTAATCTTCTGCCAGCCCCAATACACTCATATGACCCCTCTTGTAAAATCACTTCACTGGCTCCCCTTCTGTTTCCATATCCATTTCAAACTTCTCCTTCTAACATATAAATGCATTCACTCTACTTCCCTACATTAACTTTCCTTTCTTCTCTCTCCCTACACCCTCCTTGTGAACTCCGCTCCTCCTCTGGCTTTCTCCTTTCTATGCCCTTTTCTTCTTCTGCAAACTCCAGACTTCAGTCTATTTACCTTGCTGCTCCTTATGCATATAACAAACTTCCTCTATCTCTACATCAAGTCTCTTCTCTCCCCCTCTTCAAATCCATGCTAATAACTTACTTCTTTGAGGCCGCATTTGGATCCTAATCCCTTGTTCTCCTTGTGTCTTCTTCCCTATTTGAAGCCCCATTGTTTCTCTTGTATTGTTCTGTCTGTCTGTATTGATTAGACTGTAGGCTCTAAGAGTAGGGACTGTATTCTTTATATGTTTGTACAGCACTGTGTATGCCTTGTAGCACTATATAAATGATTAATAGTAGTAGTATTAGTAGAAAGATAGACCTCAGTGGATACAACTGGGTGAAGCTTACTCTACCAGATGGTGTTAACTATGGAGTTCCACCTGGTTCTGCTTTCTCTCCCCTCTTATTTAATATATGTTAGGCCATTGGTTGATGTGATTGGAGAACATAGTTTAAACTATGATTTATGCAGATGATATACAAATATATTGTGAATTGGGGATGAGACTAGCAGAAGAATTAGAACACTGGAATGCTGATTGTCTGCAGTACGACATTGGTAATTACTGAATAAGTTATGTCTAAACTGGAAGAAATCAGAATTTCTGGGCAATTGGATCACATTTTGAAATGCAGCCACCAGAAGTAATTTTGGGAGGTCAAAGTTTACAATCAGAGATGGTAGTAAACATTTTAAGAGTGCTTTGTGATAAACAATTAACAATGAATGCTCAAATGGCAGCGCTAATGAATCAACTGTCTGGCAGTTGGTTTGGTCCGCAGTTTGGTCTATTTGCTTCAAGCTGTTTTTAATTAAGATGTTTTGTTTTATGTACATTAATGTTTTATAGTATAAATCTGTTTACCGAACAAACATAACGATACAGAATAAAGACCTTGCCATGTGGGATTCTTTACACATGCCAGGACTAAACATAATAAACCAATCTTTCCCAAAGATTTTGTGTTCTTATCTCCTCAACTTCTAAACCCCATCTCCCTCCCTTCATCCCCTCCTGTAGCATCTGTAACCAACACAAGTTGACTACTCCCTTACAGTGAGGGTAACCAAGAAATAGTCAATATGAGACCATGAGCCATGGGCCTGAAATAAATGAGTGTGGTCATGTTTCAGAAGTGGTAGAACATGCCAAACATCTAAAAGACCAGACCCATCACAGCAATTAAGAAGATGTCCTGCCTAACACAAACCCCCAACTCTCCGTGAAGAGCAATCCAGCTCCTTATCTAAGACACAATTAAAATCACCACTATTCTCCAGGTTAGTGATTATAATGTAAGCTTCCTGGAGAAATCTGGATGCTCTAGAACCCAGTGCAAAAGCTCTGACTTGAACCTATCTTCTACACAGAATTTAAATGTTGGGAATAATTTGATTGTGTTAGCTAATATGATTTTTCTCTGGTGCATAATTAATGTCTTGTAGGCTTTTGTACTGAACCCAAAAATATTTTGTAGTAGCAAAACTGAAAGAATGTGCTTTTAGGTATAGTTTGAGAATAGATTGCTACAATCTTTGATGAAGAGAGTCCACTGGACTCCCCACATCCTCCCCACCAAATTATACTGATCAAATGCTAGCTTTCCCCCCTCCCATTGATAGGATAGCAGCACTTCTTAGGGGGACTTCTTCAAATGGGTTAGTTTTGCATATACCATGACAGTAATGGTTTATGATTTATGGTTGAGGTTAATTTCTATACCGCCTTTCTGGTTAAGTCAAGCGATTTACAAAAATTAATAAAAGGGAAATAAGAAAACATGAAAGGAACTCCATAATCATAGATAGGATACAGTCAGGCACACAAAAAAGCACAACCAGTAGAATACAATCAGAAAACAGACATACAATGGCTGTTTCCCAAGCATGGAGCACCACTTTGAACATTAATCAGGCAGTTCAAAGGCTAGTCGAAAAAGTGTGTCTTTATTTCAGACTTAAAGGAGAGGGTTGGTTCGAGCCAAAGCGAGTTTGGAAGGCTGTTCCACAGCAAGCGGGGCTAAGAAAAAGGTGCATTTCTTTATTTAAAGTTTTTTTTTTAATACCACTTTATCTTAGATTCAAAGCAGTTTACATTGTAACTCAAAGTAGAACATATAATATTACAATGTAACAGGAAGAATAACTTGGAGGCAAACCCTGTAACAGGGTTAGGCATTATAACTATATACATTGGTATGTGTGCTATCAGTATGTATTGGGTGTGGGGTAAGGGGAGTAGGAGTAAATGTATGATAGGAGTATAGAAGGGGATTTGGGAAGGATAGGTGTGATTATCAGTTAGTGTGTCCATAGTCTTCTGTAAAGAGGAATGCATTGTCTCATGGTCTCGTAATGTACTTGGTGTGGTGAAGGAAGGCACAGCCTATTGCCGTGAACTGAGCACAGGGAACAGGCAGGACAATAAGGAATAATGAGGTTAGACAGATAAATCAGGGGCTACCTGATGCAGAGCCTTAAATGTAAAGATAAGAATTTTGTATTGAATGTATGTTCTGACTGGCAACCAGTGGTATTGGATAAGTAGGGGAGTCACTTTGTCAAATCGGTTTGCATGAGCAACGATGCAAATGGCAGTATCCTGTATTGTCTGAAGACGTTTGAGTTCAAGGTTTGGCAGACTAGCATAAACAACATTACAATAGTCTAGTCTTGAGAATACTGTTATCCTCAGCAGGATAGTTTGGGCAGATGCCTCCAGAAAGGGGCGGATGGAGCGACAATGTCGTAGTGAGTTGAATGATCTCTTACCAATCTGGCTGATGTGCTGGAAAAAAAATTCAGAGTTGAATCAAAGAGGACACCCAATGAGCCTCACTGCTAAGCCAGAGTATGAGGAAATCAAGCCTAAAATTCAAAATATCCTTCTCCTTAATCTGAGCCAGCAGCAATTCTTTTTGCCCCACACGCAGCCTCTCAGTCTCCTCCAGCCTCTCTTCAACTTGAGTCAAGCGTTGAGCCTGAACAGGGAATTCAAGCAATACTGTCTGTATCTCAGTTTTCAAAGATGACACCAAACCTGTTATCAAGGCCTCCAGACCTTTCAAGGCATCACACAGAGTCTTCAATGACATTTGAGCAGGCTTCACCACCACACCCGTGAAACCATTGGGAGTTCCCTCCACTCACCCAGAAACAAGCTCTTTTGGTGAGGATGTCAACAGGGACTGTCTCAATAGCCCACAGCTCACAGTCAGTACTCCAGCACTCTGCCCAGCAGCGGTAGCACTCCCAAGGAATCCACTTCCAGGACATGGGGGGACTGCTTTCTCCTTGGGACTTAACGAAGCCCCTTCAGCTCTCCCTATCCACACTCGCCAGCAATGGTAAATCAGCCAAAGCTTCTGCCAGGTCCAGCTGAGCAAACCCAGTCAGTCCATGAGCTTTGTCTGCCCCTTAGAAGGGTCAGCACTGGCGTCAGAACCTCGCTTGGGCTTCCCCTTCATCTTACCTGGCATTACAACCATAGGTAAGAGGGCAGGCAGCGAAAAAAAGGGAAATCACTAGGAGTTCATGCTGATGCCTCTGACTAGAACACCATCTTGTCTCCCCCATCCCTTTTATGTCTTTTAATGGGTGAATCAAGTCTACAAACAGTCCAAGATAATATTTTCAGCCCCTTATTCTTCATGTGAGTACCAGGATCAGATATCCCCATCAAAGAACCAATGTCTTCAAGTTGAGAAGTCCCCCAACCTAGAGTCCTTGTCCATTTAAATTCTATCCCAATAAGTCCTCACTTAGCTCTACACCTAAACATGCTTCTCCAAACCTAATTTCTCCAAATTCTCAGGCTTCCCCTCTTCCCCCACCAGCTTTCTCTATCATTTGAAGTTGTCTCCTGCACTCCAACAAACGTCACATGTGTATGGGGCCCTCCTCTCCCACCAACCACACCATCTCTTAATACATTAACAATATCCCTCTATGTGGAAACGCCATAGTGTACAACACATCTAACCCCCCAGCCTTCTCCACTTATCCCACCCCCTAGGCCCTGGACTCCCCTTACTACTCCAACCCTTTACTTACAGTCAGACCCACATCCCCTCCCATACTACCCCATCCATCCCTCTGGCCTTCCCTAGGCAAAGATCAATTCTGCTCCCAGCCCAACCCCCCCCCCCAAAAAAAAAAACAGAAGGAAGCATTACCAGTAGCAAGACCATCCATATGTCGGTGATCAATATCCATATAAGAGCTTCCCATACATAGCAAACATACTCTCCTAACTATCTCCAACTGCTCTACAGGGCAGACATTCATCATTTCCAGGCACAACATTCACCATGTGTCTAGCAGTTTGTTATTTTTTTTAAAGGTATGAATAAAACAGGTAGATAAAAGTGAGCCGGTTGATATAGTGTATCTCGATTTTCACAAAGGTTTTGACAAGGTCCCTCATGAGACCTAGCATATCTCCAGACCGAGCATAATTCCTCTTGGGACTGGAGAGTGGACAGTTAGTGGAATAGTGACCCACCTCCTTATGGGCCAAATTGCTCTTGATGGCCCGAGTTACCATAGCGTGGAGATGGAAATCACAAATAGGCCCTGGAGTAGAAGATTGGTTGGGAAGGTAGAAGAAGCAGGACATTTGAAAGAATCACTGTAGTGATCCAAGGAACCCATAAGCAATGGGAAGAAAGGTGGAAGAGGTGGACCCTCTGACCAGAAAATAGAAGAAAAGGGGGCGGCCATCAAACCCACCCCTTCAAAAGGAGTCATATCAGCACCAAAAGTACAATAAAGAGAGAATAAGGAGCTCCACTTGGCAAATGTATTATTTGTTGATGTATTTGTTGAAATGTTATGTTGAAATATGCAGTTTAATGTATTAAGCGGAAACAGACAACTGAGGACAAAAGTCATGGGTACAGAGTTAACTGCAGACTTAAAGGAGGGGCTAGTGACTGCAAGATATGAGGCCAGGCAAGGCCATAAGCCAGGCAAAGCCAAGAACAGACCGGATGATAGAAAGAGCATGAGGAGACGGACAGAGAACCACAGGCTTAAGTTAAAAGAGGCTTAGGAAAATATGTGACCATCAAAGTTATAAATGTGAAAGGAAATAAGATCTGTAACTGTAACAGAATGAAGGAAAAACTCTGTACATGTAAATAAATGTAATGTTTCTCTTTTGGAGTTAAATAATAAAACAACAACACAAAAAAGAGTTATGGGATAAGAGGCAGGAACTGGTTAAAAGATAGAAAGCAAAGAGTAGAGCTAAATGGCCAATTTTCTCAATGGAGAAAGGTGAATAGTGGAGTACCCAAGAGGTGTGTGCTGGATCCACTGCTTTTTAACATATTCATAAATGACCTTGAAATGGGATCATCTAGTAAGGTGATCAAATTTGCAGATGACACAATTATTCTAAGTTGTTAAAAAACCCAAGAGGATTGTGAAAAATTGCAAGAGGACCTTGATAAATCGGAAGACTGAACATTCAAATGGAGATGAAATTTAATGTCGATAAGCGCAAAGTAATGCACTTAGGGGAAAAAATCCCAAACTATGGTTACTCGATGCAAGTTCCATATTAGGAACCACACACAGGAAAAGGATTTAGGCATCATCATGGATAATATGTTGAGACCCTCTGTCCATTTTGACTGGTAGAAAAATGGTATTCCAAAATCAGTTAATTCAATTCGCCCAGTGTGCAGCCTGTCACAGGGTAGACCCAACAGAGCCTATACAGATGGAGATCAGCATGGAAGATCAGGGAGAATCTGACAGCATAAACAAAAACCTGTCAGGCAGTTGCTATAAGCAACTAGGACACACGTGGTCAAGGGCTAAGAAGACACACCCAGGTAGCAGGGGAATGGAAATTTCATTACCTGATGCGGATCAGCTGGGAGGAGGTGGAGCCCAGAGACACGTACATAAGGCATGCTCACAAACAGTTAGGGGAAGAAAGGGAAAGAAGGAAAAAGAGAGAGAGACGGGTAATCAGTCTCATACCCAGAACCAAGACCGGTGGCAGAGAGAGAATGAACAATTGTGTCAGCGTGAAAACCAACAGGAGAGTCTGAGTGAGTCCCAGGACCTGTTTGATACGTATGGAAGTCAGCAGCTGGATGCTGAATGTGTGAATGAAAGTCACGAGAGACGTGGGAAGACTCTTACAGAAGGTAACAGAGCAGTAAATACAGAGAGAGGCTGTTTCCTACCTGAATGGGTAAAACCCAGAGTTATTAGGAAAAGCCAACCAGGAACAAGTTTAAAGGAAGCAGAGGGTAACTTCTTTCCTTGTGCTAGCAGCAACAGAAGAAAGGAAGGTTTCTTACCTACAGGAGCTTGTAACTCTGCTAGCAATCTTAAATACCAAGCTTTTAACAAAGTGCCGTCTCGAGCAGTGCAATCACACACAGCTGTGCAGAGGGGAGCTAAGCCCTACCAGGCTCAAAGCCTATCACGAACATTCTAATAGCAGAACCAGTGAATGTTTTCAGTTTCCCTTTAACCACCAGCAGGGAAAGAGCTTCTATAAGCCATTCGCAGAGGCATACGGTAACCCCCAGCAGGGCATTTGCTCAGAGAAGAGAGGAGATTTCCTGTTAGACGGAGCAAGCCAACTTCACTCTAGTGAACCAGCTGATCAAACTAACGTATGTACAAATGGTTATGAACAGATGCAGTATGATACTTCTGATATACAAGTGAGTCCAGAAGATATGGATTGTTCTTTATCAACTGCTGACCACATGTTCTCTCTAAGATAAAGTAATGAGTTTAACCAGAAGTTAAAGCAACAATATATTTTGCTGATAAAGGTTTCTCAGTTAAGCAGTAAAACTAGGCTGTAGTAAAGCAGCAAAAGGAAAGTCTGTTTGCTAACAGAAGGACTATTTAAATACCTTTCTTTTGCTAGATTTAAAGGCTGAAGTAAAGCTATTTCTGTTCTACTCTATTCTTTTGTTATATGCCCGGAGAGGCTTTGTTATTTGTGTTGCCAAGTTGAGAAAAACCTCGTGGACGGGGAAATAAAGCCCTTGTTTGAAACCTTACCTGTGTGCACAACTAATTCTTACCAGAGAAGGCATAAACTACAACTCCCAGAGGGCCAGGCAGGGCTGTCTGCATCTTCATACAGAGCCAGGAGAGGAATCATCGTGTGATACCTGACCCCACCAGTAGGGCCCTCTGAGGGTGTGACAAGAAAATGGCGTAGTATTGAGGATTTTTTTTTCTTCTGGCAACATAATTTTCCTGGGAAGAGGAGAAATAATAAAAGGACATTGCTCGAAAGAAAAAAATTGGTATTACAGAACACCGTCTGGAGGAATGTCCGCTGGCAGGTCGGCCAGAGGACCGAATAAAAAAACCTTTTCTCACACGCTGAAGTCTGCCAGGAGACTGAGGTAATAGTAACCTGGGTGGACGGGTACAGGATACTCAGTGAGAAAAGGGGGTGCTCTAAAGTTTAGATAAGGTTCTGTGTGGAAAGTACCGCACTTGGTGGGTCTTTTCTTTTCTTTCTTTATAGGAGCAGAGTCCGGAGAAGAGGATGGAGCCAAGGGATGTGATGGCGTGGATAAGCGAACAATGGGACAAACAGGCAAGAATGGTGCAGCATCTACAGGAGCAGTACATGGCGGCCATGAAGGAGCAACAACGACCGTTGTTGGAGGCCGTGGATGCTCTGGTGAAAAAGCCCCATGGAGAAGGAGCAACGTGTGCTTCGTGGATACCGCAAGTAGAGCTGAACACTGGCCTTGCTTTATCGTTGGGACATTTAAAACAGGAGGACAATCCTGATGACTTTATCGAGGCATTCGAGAGAATAGCTGAGAACCTTAAGTGGCCTTCAGAGCAATGGGCAATGCGGTTTGCAATGACCCTAAGTGGTGAAGCTCTGTCCGCATTTAAGGCCATGCCCGCTAGCCTTGCCGATGATTACTTAGAGATTAAGAAGGCGGTAAAAGACCGGCTTGGTCTTACACCAAGACATTATAGGCGTTTGTTTAGGGAGACACAAATGCATGCGAATGAAACACGAAAAGCATTATGTCAAAGGCTTAAAGGTCTGGCATATAAATGGTTAAACCCGGAGGGAAAATCACTGGAATCAATTCTAGATGAGGTTGTTCTAGAACAATTTTTGTTAGCAGTACCCCCAGAAATGAAAACATTTCTCACTTTACAGAATTGCTCTAATACCGAAGAGGCAGCTAAGATGGCAGAAGTATTTAAGGAAGCCAAAAAAGCTGATACCTCTAGGATAAGCCTCTTAAAAGTAGCAGGTATGGAAGAGTCTGTTGAGTGGAGAAAGTGTGAAAGGGTCAAGGCACATAATTATAATTTGGCCAAAGATGTTCCGTCCATAAACATTAGGAAATGTTATAAATGTGGAAAGCCGGGACACATCCGAAAGGATTGTAAGGTTAGAACAGTCCTTATAACAGGGACAGGAGAGCCAATACCCGAGGGCTTCATTCAAATGGTCCAGGTAGAGGGATTACAGGTCCTAGCGCTACTGGATTCGGGGGCCAATCACAGTATGGTTTCGCGAAACTTCTGGGAAACCATAGAGAAACATCGGTCGTCCCCCTCGAATCCAGTAGAAGGCCAAGTACGCATACGATGCGTGCATGGAGAAGCTTCCCACTATCCACTATACGAGGTGGGCATACAGGGTTTAGGGGTTGTCCGTCAAATATTGGTCGCTGTGGTACCCAAACTACCTTATGCGGTTGTCCTTGGACGGGACTGGATTCCTTTCTGCCAGGAAATGGAGAAGGGTCTTCAAGATATATTAGTCTCCGCCCCCACACAATGCCCAGCGGTAGCTAATGAAGTAAAGGTAGAAGCTATAGCAGCCACTATCCCCAGTCCGCTCTTTGGGAGACCGCATAAAAAGGGACCCCAGGCTCAGGAGCCACCACCATCTGGGAAACAGAAGTTTACCTTACAATTTTGTAAAAATACTGACCAGGCTAAGGGTCCAAAAAGAGCCTCCGCAGTAGCAGCGGGATATGACCTTTTTAGTGTGGAGAACGCCGTGGTTGTAAAAGGAGGAAAAGCATTGATAGACAGGCATCCAGGTTAAAATCCCGGATGGATGCTATGGACGTATAGCACCGAGGTCGGGTCTAGCAGTAAAGTACTCGATAGATGTTGGTGCCGGGGTTATCGACCCCGATTATCGAGGTCCAGTGAAAGTCCTGTTATTTAATTTCGGGGACAAAGACTTCAGAGTACGTACAGGTGATCGAATTGCACAGTTAATCTGTGAGCGCATAGGGTTACCCATTGTTGAGGAAGTACCTTCATTACCACCCACTGAAAGGGGAAAGAGCGGATTTGGCTCTACGGGGGCAAGAGAGGTAAAGAACTTAACGGCCCTTGGTGAGGAAAGGACTGAAGAGGATCTGGGGCCCCAGATAGAAGATTGGGTAAAGCAACCCTCCCCTAGGATAGGTTCTGAGTTGACCCCTCAACAACAAAAAGAGTTAATGCAACTATTAGTAAAATTTTCTGACGTATTAACTACTCTACCGGGCGAGACCCATCTCGTAGCGCACGAAATAATCACAGTACCGGGACGAGTCATACGACAACGTCCATATAGGATGCCCGAATCCAGAAAACAGGAAGTTATTGCCCAGGTAAAGGAAATGCTGGCCACAGGCATAATAGAGGAGTCCCGGAGCCCGTGGTCCAGCCCTATAGTGCTGGTGCCAAAGCCCAATGGAACCTTAAGGTTTTGTATTGACTTTCGCCAGGTCAACGATATCTCGCAATTCGATGCTTATCCTATGCCCCGCATAGATGACCTTCTGGACCATTTGGGGCAGGCGAAATATCTAACCACCTTAGATTTAAGCAAAGGCTACTGGCAGATCCCCTTAACCCGGGATTCAAAGCCCAAAACGGCCTTTTCTACACCAATTGGGTTATACCAATTTCGGCGGATGCCGTTTGGTTTGCATGGGGCAGCAGCTACATGCCAGCGTCTTGTAGACTAGGTTTTGAGGCCCCACCATGAATACGCTCTTGCGTACATGGATGATGTCGTAATATATAGCACAACCTGGCCACAACACCTTACTAGGGTGGAAGCAGTGCTTAGAGCACTAAGGAGGGCGGGTCTCACACTCAATCCCGAAAAATGTTTGTTTGCCACGGAGGAGGCCAAATATCTAGGCCATATGATAGGAGGGGCCTGGTAAAACCCTTGGCGAGCAAGATAGAAAGTGTTAAAGAGTTCCCCAGGCCCGCAACGAAAAAGCAAGTACGAAGCTTTTTGGGATTGCTCGGCTACTATCGCCGATTCATACCCCGCTTCGCAGAAGAAAGCATTCTCTTCACAGAGATGTTGAAGAAAAATGCACCGAACCATGTCCGGTGGACCCCGGAAGCAGAGATAGCATTCCTGACCCTCAAGGAAAAGCTATGTAGTGCCCCAGTATTACGAGGCATAGATTTTAACCTACCGTTTATAGTGCAAACCGATGCGTCGGATACAGGGTTGGGGGCAGTGATGTCCCAGGTATTCGAGGGTAGGGAGCATCCTGTAGCCTACTTAAGTAGGAAACTCTCTCCGGCGGAAAGAAACTATGCCACTATAGAAAGAGAGTGTTTAGCCATAAAGTGGGCCATTGAAGCTCTTCGCTTTTATCTCACAGGGAGGAAGTTCCTACTAATAACTGATCATGCTCCATTAAAATGGCTTCACCAAATGAAGAATAATAACACACGATTAACCAGGTGGCACCTAGCGCTCCAATCTTTTAATTTCATGGTTCAGCACCGAGCAGGGAGAATGCACGGGAACGCAGATGCGCTCTCCCGAATTACGTGCTGTCCGCCAAAAATTGCGGCAGCCCGTAATATTTTAAGGGGGGGAATGTGTCACAGGGTAGACCCAACAGAGCCTATACAGATGGAGATCAGCATGGAAGATCAGGGAGAATCTGACAGCATAAACAAAAACCTGTCAGGCAGTTGCTATAAGCAACTAGGACACACGTGGTCAAGGGCTAAGAAGACACACCCAGGTAGCAGGGGAATGAAAATTTCATTACCTGATGCGGATCAGCTGGGAGGAGGTGGAGCCCAGAGACACGTACATAAGGCATGCTCACAAACAGTTAGGGGAAGAAAGGGAAAGAAGGAAAAAGAGAGAGAGACGGGTAATCAGTCTCATACCCAGAACCAAGACCGGTGGCAGAGAGAGAATGAACAATTGTGTCAGCGTGAAAACCAACAGGAGAGTCTGAGTGAGTCCCAGGACCTGTTTGATACGTATGGAAGTCAGCAGCTGGACGCTGAATGTGTGAATGAAAGTCACGAGAGACGTGGGAAGACTCTTACAGAAGGTAACAGAGCAGTAAATACAGAGAGAGGCTGTTTCCTACCTGAATGGGTAAAACCCAGAGTTATTAGGAAAAGCCAACCAGGAACAAGTTTAAAGGAAGCAGAGGGTAACTTCTTTCCTTGTGCTAGCAGCAATAGAAGAAAGGAAGGTTTCTTACCTACAGGAGCTTGTAACTCTGCTAGCAATCTTAAATAACAAGCTTTTAACAAAGTGCCGTCTCGAGCAGTGCAATCACACACAGCTGTGCAGAGGGAGCTAAGCCCTACCAGGCTCAAAGCCTATCACGAACATTCTAAT
The DNA here is from genome assembly GCA_033557465.1 of Ichthyophis bannanicus. NCBI lineage: Eukaryota > Metazoa > Chordata > Amphibia > Gymnophiona > Ichthyophiidae > Ichthyophis > Ichthyophis bannanicus. Next base: position 577,151,151 of record CM066034.1, on the reverse strand, counting down.
AGCAGAACCAGTGAATGTTTTCAGTTTCCCTTTAACCACCAGCAGGGAAAGAGCTTCTATAAGCCATTCGCAGAGGCATACGGTAACCCCCAGCAGGGCATTTGCTCAGAGAAGAGAGGAGATTTCCTGTTAGACGGAGCAAGCCAACTTCACTCTAGTGAACCAGCTAATCAAACTAACGTATGTACAAATGGTTATGAACAGATGCAGTGTGATACTTCTGATATACAGTGAGTCCAGAAGATATGGATTGTTCTTTATCAACTGCTGACCACATGTTCTCTCTAAGATAAAGTAATGAGTTTAACCAGAAGTTAAAGCAACAATATATTTTGCTGATAAAGGTTTCTCAGTTAAGCAGTAAAACTAGGCTGTAGTAAAGCAGCAAAAGGAAAGTCTGTTTGCTAACAGAAGGACTATTTAAATACCTTTCTTTTGCTAGATTTAAAGGCTGAAGTAAAGCTATTTCTGTTCTACTCTATTCTTTTGTTATATGCCCGGAGAGGCTTTGTTATTTGTGTTGCCAAGTTGAGAAAAACCTTGTGGACGGGGAAATAAAGCCCTTGTTTGAAACCTTACCTGTGTGCACAACTAATTCTTACCAGAGAAGGCATAAACTACAACTCCCAGAGGGCCAGGCAGGGCTGTCTGCATCTTCATACAGAGCCAGGAGAGGAATCATCGTGTGATTTTATTTATTTATTTATTTATTTATTTATTTTACATTTCTTATATACCGCACTATTTACGATCAGCGCGGTTTACATAAAACAAAACAGAATCCGACAATGAACAAGAGTCAGGTCATTACAATGAACAGGAGCAATCAACTTGGATAACGGGGGAAACTATGTACATAAATGGAATACTGAAATTGGTAAACTATGTACACAAATGGGATACTGAAATTGGTAACTGTATATATGTGAGATGGGGTCATTGTGTGTTGTTCGTACCTGGTGGCTGGGGTTCGAGGGAGGCTGTGAGGTATTTGATAAAGAGGAGGTGTTTTAAGGCCTTCCTGAACTGGCTCAAATTGGGGATAGCTCTGATGTGTGGTGGTAAGGAGTTCCAGAGGCTTGGGGCGCTCAGGCTGTAGGCTCTATTTGAAGTTGATATGGCGCATCTTGTCATAGCTTTTGGTATTGCTAGCATGTTGGTTGCAGCAGTTCTTCTTATCCTGTTGGGCATGGGTTGTTGTATGAGGTCACATATTGAAGAAGAGGATAACCCATTGATGGCCTTGAATGTCATCACTAAGATCTTGAAGTTAATCCTGGCTTGGATGGGGAGCCAGTGCAGCTGCATCAGGAGGGGTGTGATGTGCTCTCTCCTTGGTGCTCCTAAAAGGATTCGCGCAGCGCTGTTCATGGCGAGTTGTAAGGGATGTAAGGTTGCTTGAGGGAGACCTTGTAGGATGGCGTTTGCATAATCAAAATGGGGGATGATGAGGGCTTGGTAGATGGTACGGAAGTCACTCAGCTCGAGTAGAGGGCGTATGTGTCTGAGGGATCTGATCTTGAAGTAGATCGCTCTTACTGTTTTTGCTATGTGCTGCTTCATGTTGAGGTTCTGATCCAATGTGACTCCGAGGTATCGTATGGCTGATTTTACTTGCAGCTTGGCGTTGTCTACTTCCAGGTGGTTAGGTGGAATAAACTCAAGATTTCTAGAGATGAATAGGACCTCTGTTTTCTTATGTTGGATGCGCAGATTTTGAGAGAGGAGCCATTCGGATACTGCATTGAAACACTTAGTTAGTGGGGTGAGGTCTGGGCAATCCAGGGATATTGGCAGGTAAAGTAGGACATCGTCGGCGTAAATCATGCAACTCACATTAAAGTGTCTAATGATGTTACATATGGGTTGGATATAAATGTTAAACATAAGAGACGATAGGGAGGATCCTTGAGGGACTCCTTGACTTTGTAGGAATGGCTCAGATGTGGTTCCATTTGCTCGTACGTGTTGCCATCTTCCAGACAGGTAAGACCTGCACCACTCCAGCGCTGTTTCAGTGATGCCTTTCTCTCTTAGCCGAATCAGGAGGATCTCGTGGCAGACAGAGTCGAAGGCTGCCGCAATATCTAAAAAGATAAGTGCGAAACCTGTACGTGAGTTGTCAATGCCTGAGATTATGGTATTGAAGAGAGTGGTAAGTAGTGTTTCCACTCCATGTGACTCTCTGAACCCGTGTTGTGATGGATCTAGAGGTGCATAGGTGTCCACATGATCTTGTAGCTGCCTGTATACTATTTTTTCAATGATTTTAGAGAGCATCGGGATACTGGATATGGGTCTGTAAGACTCGACCTTTAGAGGGTCTAATTTGGTGTCCTTAAGCAGCGGTCTAACAGAGGTCTGTTTGAGCATGGATGGGAACGATCCGGTGCTAAATGATAGTCCCATCATTTTAGCTAAGATTGGGGCAAGGTCAGATCGCAGATCTTTTATCCAGAATGCTGGACATGGATCTGAGTATGAAGTGGAGGTATTTAGGGTAGCAATGGTGTCTTCAATAATTATCTTAGACGGAGTGGTAAAGGTGGATAGCGTAGTTACTCACCTGTAACAGGTGTTCTCCAGGAGCAGCAGGAATCAGTCCTCACATATGGGTGACGTCGGCGCCGACGGAGCCCTCGCGGAGCAATTTTCCCCAGCTTTCAAAGAAAGCCTTTGGGAATTGAAGCGCGCATGCGCGGTCGCCTTCCCGCCCAAGGGTGCCATCTTAGCCAGTCAGATGACATAGCTAAAAAAGACAGCATAAAAATTTGCAAAAAAAGTAAAGCAGATGATTGCAACTCCAAGGGGAGGAGGGAGGGTTGTGAGGACTGATTCCTGCTGCTCCTGGAGAACACCTGTTACAGGTGAGTAACTACGCTTTCTCCAGGACCAAGCAGGAAGTCAGTCCTCACATATGGGACTCCCAAGCTTAAGGCTACCGGAGACCCTAAGCACAAAAATGAGCTCCCTCTAGCTCAGCAGCACAGAAGGAATGAATCTTCGCTGAATTATTACCCACCGGTAGCCCACATCCGGGATGGAGGGTAGGAGTTGCTCAAACCTCAAAGAGATTACGGAGGACTGCCTGTCCGAAAGCACTGTCCCTGCGGGACTCCCTCTCGAGACAGTAATGGACCGCAAAAGTCTGGCTCGAAGACCAAGTAGCGGCCCAGCAGATGTCTGCCAGCGGAACAGAGCGGAGGTAAGCCACTGACGTAGCCTTTGCCCGAACGCAATGAGCCGTGACTCGACCTTCCAAGGAGAGTCCGGCTGCCCCATAAGCCCAAGTGATACAGTCCGCAACCCAGATGGACAGAGTACGCTTGGAGACCGGGAGCCCCAATTTATTGGGGTCAAAAGACACAAAAAGCTGAGCAGCTTTACGGTGCTCCCGCGTACAGTCAAGGTAGAAGTTCAATGCCCTTCTACAGTCCAGGGTATGGAGGACCGTTTCAGCTCGGCTGGAGTGCGGTCTGGGAAAGAAGGTTGGAAGTACCACCTCCTGATTGATGTGAAAAGGGGAGACCACTTTTGGAAGAAATTTTGGGTGAGTCCGTAGGACTACCCTATTTTTGTAGAACCGAGTGTAAGGGGGATCAGACACGAGGGCCTGCAATTCACTTACGCGTCTAGCGGAAGTGAGGGCTATCAAGAACAATTTTTTCCAAGAAAGAAAACGGAGAGAACAGGTAGCCATAGGTTCAAAAGGCGGACAGGTGATCCGCTGTAAAACCACATTCAGATCCCAGTCAGGTGCTGGCGGGCGCAGAGGTGGTTTAAGCAGAAGGAGACCTCGGAGAAACCTCGCTACAAGAGGATCACTGGAAAGAGGTCTGCCGTCCACCGGCACATGATGTGCTGAAAGAGCACTAAGGTGAACTTTGACGGAGTTGGACTTAAGTCCCAGATTAGAGAGGTATAGCAAGTACTGCAGGATCACCGACACCGGGCAGGAGAAGGGATCCTGAGACTGTTGGGTACACCAAACGGAAAAGCGACGCCATTTAAGGGCGTAGCATTTGCGGGTAGAAGGTCGCCGAGAAGCTAGGACGACCTCTTCCACCTCTGCCGGCAGGAGAAGGGGAGCAAGGACTACCCTCTCAGCAGCCAGGCCATTAGATTGAGAGACCTGAGGTTGGGGTGTAGCAGAGACCCCTGATCCTGAGTGAAGAGATCCGGTTGCAACCCCAGAGGGAATGGATCCTCTACCGCTAATTGCAGCAGGAGTGGAAACCACGGCTGTCTGGGCCAGCGAGGGGCCACCAGGATCATGAAAGCTTTGTCTCGGAGAACCTTGAAAAGAGTCCGGGAGACCAGCGGGATGGGAGGAAAGGCATACAGAAGGCTCTCCGACCAGGAGAGTAGAAAAGCGTCTGCCGCAACTCGAAGGGGATGTGGCTGACGAGAGCAGAAGCGAGGAAGTTGCCGGTTGAGAGGGCTGGCAAAGAGATCCATCGTGGGGAGGCCCCACTTTAGAAAGAGCTTCTGAACTACCAAGGAATCCAGGCGCCACTCGTGCGGCTGGAGGATCCTGCTGAGTTTGTCCGCCAGGCAATTTTCTTGGCCTGGGAGATAAACTGCCTTGAGAAGAACGCCGTGACTGACGGCCCAAGAGCAGAGCTTCTGTGCTTCCCGGCAGAGAAGGAAGGAGCCCGTGCCCCCCTGCTTGTTCACGTAGAACATGGCAACTTGATTGTCCGTCTGGACAAGGACGGACTGGTGAGAGGTCAGGTGGGAGAAGGCCTTGAGAGCCAGGCGGATCGCTCTGAGCTCCAGGAAGTTGATCTGCTGAGCAGACTCCCACGTGGTCCAGAGGCCCTGAGTACGTGCCCCTTGGCAATGTGCTCCCCAGCCCAGGAGGGATGCATCTGTCGTCAGCACCCGGGCCGGCTGAGGTGGCTGAAAAGGCATGCCGAGCACCAGGTTCGGCCGATGAAGCCACCACTGGAGAGACGAGGCCAGCGGCTCGGAGACGCGCACTAGGTCTGCTAGGCCGCCTGTGGTCTGTTGCCACTGCTTGCGGAGACACCATTGAGCAGGCCGCATATTCAGGCGGGCATTGGGGGTCACATGGACGGTGGAAGCCATATGGCCGAGTAGTCTCAGGAAGCGCCTGGCGGAGACCAGGGGCTGGCTGCGAAAACGGTCGGCTAGGTCCATGAGCCGTTGAGCCCTGTCGAGCGGTAGGAACGCTCGTGCCTGAGGAGTGTGCAGCCTTGCGCCGATGAACTCGAGATCCTGTGAGGGGAGCAAAGTGGACTTTGCGAAGTTTATAACAAAGCCCAAGTACTGCAGAAGAGTCACCGTGCGGCGTGTGGCGTTGGTGACCTCCGGAGCGGACGCTGCTCTGATGAGCCAGTCGTCGAGGTACGGAAAGACATAGAGGCCGTGAAGCCGGAGATGGGCCGCCACCACCGCGAGACATTTTGTGAAGACTCGCGGTGCGGAGGACAGGCCAAAGGGTAGTACTCTGTACTGGTAATGATTTCCTGCCACCACAAACCTTAGGTATTGGCGGTGGCTTGGGTGGATGAGGATGTGCGTGTAGGCATCCTTTAGATCCAAGGAGCATAGCCAATCTCCCTGCTGGAGGTAGGGCAGAAGGATTCCAAGGGTAAGCATCTTGAACTTCTCCCGCACGAGGAACTTGTTGAGGTTGCGCAAGTCCAGGATGGGTCTGAGGCCTCCTGTCCGCTTTGGTACTAGAAAGTACCTGGAATAAAAGCCTTGACCTCTCAGGTGGTGGGGCACCGGTTCCACCGCCTGTTCCTGCAGAAGACCTGCTAACTCCTGAAGGAGTAATTCCCTGTGCAGAGGGGGTCGTGGAGGTTCTCCCGGAAAATAGGAGGGAGGGACCTGGTGGAAGTGGAGAAGATATCCTTCTCTCACGACTTGAAGCACCCAGGCATCTGAGGTGATGCTGGACCACCTGTGGGCGAAGTGAACCAGCCGGCCTCCGGTGTTGGGAGGAACCAGCGGAGGGGGAGAGGCTATGCTTAAGGAGTCAAAAGCCCCCACCCTGCTGAGCAGGGGCTGGTGGTGCAGGCTTGGGGGCTTGCTGCCTACGGGACCCGTTACCCCGTCCCTTGGCCTGCTGGCCCTGTTGGGGAGCTGCAGGGGCCTGATATTGGGGGTATTGTTTGTAGGCAGCCGCCTTTCTCGGGTAAAAGGACTTCTTTCCCGAGCCCTTCTTTTTCTGGGAAGGGGCGGAGGTCTTCCTAGAAAGCCTAGTCCTGGTGAGAGTCTCCGTCTCGATCTGTGCAGCCTTGTCAGCCATGGGCTTGCCAAAGAGGTTTTCGCCTCGGCAGGGGACATCGACCAACTTGTCCTGCACCCAGGGCTCAAGGTCAGACGACTGAAGCCAAGCCTGTCGGCGGGCACCGATGCCGGCTGCGGCCACTCGAGCCGATGCTTCAAAGCCATCATAGGCTGCTCGGGATATGAATTTTGAGCATTCCCGAATGCCAGTGGACAAGGCCAGGAACCTCCGCAAGGGTTCCTCGGACAAACCAGCGGAGAATCCGGCTAGCTCTTTAGCCAGGTCTCGGAGATACATGCCCATGTATAGCTGGTAGGTCTGGACACGACACGCAAGCATAGAGCCCTGGAAACACTTCTTACCAAGGCCATCCAGGTTACGGGCCTCCCTGCCAGGAGGCACCGAGGAGTGCATCTTCTGGCTCTTAAGATGATGCATGGCCGATTCCACTACCATGGAATGGTGTGGTAGCTGTGCTTTTTGGAAGCCAGGGCTCTTGCGGACTCGATAGATAGAATCGACCCGCTTGCTCAGGACCGGCGAGGTGGCCGGACTCTCCCACATGCGGAAGAGTAGTCGTTCCAGCATGGGAGGAACCGGTACAGTAAAGTGTTCCCTGGCGGGAGAGTCATACTGGAGGGCGTCGAGCTCTTCGGCTCGAGGCTCCTCCTCGGGGTCCGCAGGGAAGGCCAAAGCCTTGGCCATATCCCTGACGAAGTCCGAGAACCGGGCATCCTCCGGGGGGGACTGCTTCCGAGGTTCGGACTCAGGTGAGTCCGAGGGGACACACCGAGTCCGAAAAGAATCAGGCGACTCTTCCTCTTCAGACTCCCAGACCGACTCCGACGAGGACTCGGTGGGGTCGGCCCGGGCAGGGCGCGGCGCCTGCCGCCCCGACTCCGAGGGAGTCGGCGTCGGCGACCTCGGTCCCGAACGGGAGGCCGAGGGTGACCTCGACCGAGGATCGACTCGAGTTCGCATCGACTCGAGGATCGGCTCGGTCTCCGGGGTCGACTTAGACGTCGACGTCCCGGCGGTCGGGGCAGCGGCGCCAGCGAAGCCAGCGAGCAGTGCCCGCTGCTGGTCCATGAAGGCAGACAGTCTACTCTCCAAGGCCGTCAACCTGAGTCCGAGCTCAGGTGACCCAGCAGCCCCCGACTCGGGCCCCGACGGCGTCGGGCCCGACGTCGGCTGTCGCGGAGGCGAGTCCAGGAGGACCACAGGACTTACCCGAGCAGGCAGCTCCGACTCCAGGCGAGGTCGCTTCGAGAGGTGCTCCTTCTCCAAGGACCCGGGACGGCTATCGGGGCTATGCGACCTGGCCCTCGCGGAGCCAGGAGCGTCCACCGACGCCGCCCTCGCGGGTTTCACCTTTCGTCGATGGTCCCCGGAGGGAGAACCCCTGTCGGAGGAACTCCGGCGACGGTCCGAGCTGGAACCTCTGGACGCAGAGGCCTCCGACGAGGTCCGGGTACGGCTGGGGTCAGCGAAGATCCTATCCCGCTGATGCCGCCGACTTCTCAACGCTTTGGAGGACATTTTGCCGCAGGGCCCACAGATCATTTCTTCATGATCCGGGCCCAGGCAGCGGAGGCAATGGTCGTGTGTGTCAGTTAGTGACATATTTCGGTCACACTGACCACACCGCTTGAAACCACTGGCAGCCATCGGGGGAAAAAGGGCCCCGGCGAGGTCAAAGGACCGGGCTGCCAGGGAAAAACCGAAAACGAAACTGACTAAGTCAGAAAAACCGAAAAAGAAGAAGAGGACTCGTGACCGGCGTCGCGAGTCCGGGCGGGAAAAAGACCGGCGTCGAACCGAAGGAAAAAAGAGTAAATTATGAAGAAATATCAACTTTTTCGCGGGGACACGACAGGTACGTCTGTAGGGCTCCGCGGAAAAAAGAAGACTGGCTAAGATGGCACCCTTGGGCGGGAAGGCGACCGCGCATGCGCGCTGCAATTCCCAAAGGCTTTCTTTGAAAGCTGGGGAAAATTGCTCCGCGAGGGCTCCGTCGGCGCCGACGTCACCCATATGTGAGGACTGACTTCCTGCTTGGTCCTGGAGAAAGATACGTTGCGCATGCTTGAGCATAAGGGGGGTCCGGTATCACCATCTTGTCGGTTCTGCATAGCTTTGATTGCATAAAGTTGGCATAATCCTGAGGGTGTATAGATTCTGTGCGCTCAGGGGTCGGTTCTCTGGCAAGAGATTTGACCAGGTTAAAGAGGTCGTGCGGCTTGTTTAATGAACGTTTCAGAGTGTTGGTGTGATGTTGTTTCATTTTGTCTGTTACAGCCCTGCGATGAGTGTGTAAGAGTTGGATGTATGCTGCTTGATCGCTGCTGGTACGTGATTTCCTCCAGCGTTTTTCCGATCTTCGTAGGAGGGTTAAAGACGCCTTTAAGTCAGGTGTGAACCAAGGTGCGGATTGTCTTTTCTTTGAGGCTTTAGTCGTGGGAGGGCGGATTGCGATCGCGCTGAACTTGCTGTTCCATGTGGACCAGTAGGGCCCGCTGAGGGTGTGACAAGCCTCGGCCAAGAAAGCAAATAGGATGCTAGGAATCACAAGGAAAGGAATGTAGAATAAATCAAAGGATATTATAATGCCTCTGTATCATTTCACAGTGCAACCACACCTTGAATATTGTGTGCAATTCTGCTCACTATATCTTGAAAAGGATATAGCAGAATTAGATGGAGAAGAGCCACCAAAATGGTAATAGGAATGGAAGATTAGGGTTCTTTAACTTGGAAAAAACGATGGCTGAGGGGAGATATGATATAGGTCTATAAAATCATCAAAAAGTAGAAAGACTAGGGAGCACACAATGAAGTTACAATATAGCCCATTTAAGACTAATAGAACATATTTTTACATTCAATGCGTAATCAAACTCTGGAATTTGTTATCAGAGGATGTAGTAAAAGCTGTTAGTGTAGCTGAATTTCAAAAAAGGTTTGGACACGTTCCTAGAGGAAAAGTACATAAACTATTATTAAAGAGGACTAGAGCAATCCACTGCTTACTCCAGGATAAGCAACGTGGAATCTGTGTAACCTTTTGGGAGCCCAACGGGTACTTGTGACCTAGATTGGCCACTGTTGGAAACAGGATACTGGGCTTGATGGACCTTGGTCTGACCCAGTATGGCATATTTTATATTGTTAGTATCAACAGCTTGCCAAATTGCAGATCTCCCCATGTCCAATCGCAAACACCATCATCCTCTATCCTCATGGGAAAGCTACAAAAGACCACAAAATCAAATAATACAGAAGTTCAGCTTAATAACAAATTCTCAGACAATGGTTAACAGGCATCCGCCTAACAGGCAACATATCATTTGGTAAAAAGCCTTCCCACTAACAATTAAGATGAACCACAATCCTCCACGATTTTTACACAATGCCTTGACCTGAGGGTCCCCATCACCAAAACCGCATCCCACCCACCAATCCCACTCACTCACTCATGAGCATCCCGCCAATAATCTTCCCCAAACCAAACATATCAGTCAACATAATTTAGAACACTCCCCCATGCACATTATAGGTTGTAGAATGGAATATCTCCAGTCACCCCAACTCATTGCACTCATTCCTTCACCCCCTCCAATATATCTTCTGGCCCTCCTACCACATACACTTTCCCCCCTCACACCATGCAAGCATTCTCCCACCACAAATATCAAACCCTGCCCCCTCCCCCCCAACTCCTAAAATACCAAACGCTGGAGTCTGGCCACAACATCTTCCATCATCATATGCATGCTTAATCCATCACACCCATACATCATCCCCCCCCCACCCAGTCCTCCCATCTCTAACCCAAGCACTCCACTGCATTCATCTCTCCCTGGCAACTCCCCCCAAACTGCACCATAATTAATGAAAAATACAAAATAGCATCAATTTTCCACATTGTGGCTGGTATCACATTAGCTGAAGGAATTCCTTTACCAGAAAAGGCAAAACTGCAATCCAGTCGTAAGTGGGTGACCACAACCAGAGTCCCAGCAACAACATGCAAAACATCAAGGGGGTCATTCTGAACCATGAATAACGGGGATGGATGTCTCAATGGGATGTCCATCCCCATTATTCGTGATGGCTTCAGCCCCCGACTAACTTCCCTGCTGGTTGTGCGGGGAAGTTAGTCGGGAGCGGGGAATGGGCGGCTCGGGGGCAGAAAGTGGGTGGGCAGTGGGTGGTTGCTGGCCCTGGACGTTGTCGCGTACCACCCCTGGTGGCCAGTGGTCATAGGGGTAGGTTGGACACAAAGATATTTTTATATGAGAGGAGGTTCCTTTAAGAGCCAGGTGCAGCCTGGTCTTAGTAGTTCAGCTCCTATTAAGAAGTAAATTGTGAATGCAGAGTAGAGGGATAACATAGGCTTTTATTTCCCTTTACGCAAAAGATTCAGGTGGGTCACAACATAGAGGAAAATGTCCTTTACTTCAGGAATGAAACAAACTCATGGTAAAGAAGAACTGTTATGCTTCACAGTTGTAACAAGGATTAATCAAGGCTTCCTAGAGTAACTCAACCGTTTCAATACTCTTCTTCCTTTTAGCATACAAGTAACATTCTGGAGACAGCATACATTATTTACAAGTCTAGCAGTGATTCTATACTGCTTGTAACGCATAGACAACAGTCCATCTCCTCCTGAGACAAAAAACTAGGCTCCACAAATTCCACTTGCATTGGCTCTGAGTCAGAGTTATCCCTTTCCGTATTTGGGGTTTCTCTGGCTATTGGAACTGGCCAGTCGCTATTCTTATTCTCTGGGTGTTTGTAGAGTTTTTGAGCGTGGCCTACCTTTGTGCTTTTACAATCTGGGTTATACAAGGTAGGTTTACTTTCCTTTCTTGTAAAACGAGCATTGCTTTTAAAAGGGCACTTATAAGGTGAGCTTTTTCTCTTAAAAACAGAGTCAGCATACCTTGGCTTCCAACAGCATGTAGAACAGGAACTTTCTCCTTCCAGTAGTTCTCCAGGGATACAATCCCTGTGCCAGTCTTTTCCCTGAAAGCTCTTGTTACCTTTCAGTCTGGTCACTGGTTCCTCCGGTAAGCGCAGGCCTCTTTCCAAGCCTAACTTCTGGTGTCTTCCTTCAGCACTGCTCTGCTTCCCAAAGTGACTGTTCCTTTGCTCAGCATTGCTTTCCCATTCACTCCTAGGGCTTAGCTCAATGCTCCTGGTGTTTCCTTCTTCTTGGCCCTTGCTCATGGTGCATTTCTCTCGCACGGCTTTGCTCGTGGTGCTTCTCTCCGGTCCACCTCTACCTCCACACCCTTTCCAGTCTCCATCCTCTTGCTTATAAAGCTCTCCTGTGTTTGAGCATTCTGGGCTGTTTGTCAGGTGGTGTCGATTAGCTAGGTGTGTCCAGTAAGCCTCTGTGAGAGCACGCCTGCTCCCTCTAGCTGCTCTGTGTGGGAATTGCATCCCGTGCACATCTTTTATATTATGAACAGCAGCTTCTTTTCTTGCATCTTTGCTTCCATCAGCTCCTGCTGCATGACAACGTACAGGGCCGATTCTAATGTTGGCCCTGTACATCCAGGGCTGGTGAAATGGCTGGGGAAGTTATTCCACCTCCGAGGTGGAATAACTCCCCTGGACTTTTTTTTTTTTAATTCGGGGCATGGAAGGAGCTCGGGGGGGGGGGGGGCAGGGGACATTCCCTGCAGCGTGACCCTGGCCTTCGGAGGCTGGATCAGGGGTTGGGCTCAGGGCCGGCCCGTCCATTGAGCAAGAATGTTTTTTGCACAGGGCCCCGCGTTTCAGGGGGCCTCGCGCAAAGAACATTCTGTTTTTTTAAAAATTAAAAAAAAAAGAAAAAAGCTGGCTGGCAGAATGGAGTGTCCCGCGGGGCCCCCTCTGCCTGGCTGAGCCCCTCTGCTCCGGCTTTCAGATATGTGAAGGGAGAGTGTCTCCCTCGCGTCTCTGTTAAGCCCGCAGGGGCAGATGGGAAATTTTCCATCAGCCCCTGCAGGCTTAACAGAGACGCGAGGGAGACACTCTCCCTTCACGGATCTAAAAGCCGGCGCAGAGGGGCTCAGACGGGCCGGGAGAGCTCAGTCGGGCAGAGGGGACCCTGCGGGACACTCCATTCTGCTGCTACCGCGGCGGCAGCAGCAGCTGCCAGCTTTTTTTTTTTCTTAAATCTTCCATGAGCCAATTGGGGGGGGGGGGTTAGGACTGGTAATGGGCTATGGAGGGGTTAAGTAATTGACTTGAGGTGGGCATTGGGCTGTTGGTGTGGGGGTTAGGACTGGTAATTTGCTATGGGGGGGTTAAGACTGGTAATGGGCTGTGGGCTGATGGGGGCTGTCTGGAAATGGGGTGATGGGGGGTTAGGACTGGTAATGGACTATGGGGGGGTTAGGACTGATAATGGGCTATGGGGGGGGGGGCTAGGACAGGAAATGGGCGGATAAGGAGGGGTTAGGACTTGAGGTGGGCTGATGGGGTTAGGACTGGTAATGGGCTGTGGGCTGTTGGGGGGGTTAGGACTGGTAATGGGCTATGGGGGGGTTAAGACTGGTAATGGGCTGTGGGCTGATGGTGGCTGTCTGGAAATGCGGTGATGGTGGTTAGGAATGGTAATGGGCTATGGGGGGGGTTAGGAATATAATGGGCTTTGGGGGGGCTAGGACAGGAAATGGGCTGATGGGGAGGGGTTAGGCCTTGTGGTGGGCTGATGTGGTTCGGCCTGGGAATGGGCTGAGGGGGGGGTTAGGACTGGCAATGGGCTATGGGGGGCTAACTGGAAATGGGCTGATGGGGTTAGGACTGGAAGTGGGCTGATGGGAGGTTAGGACTGGTAATGGGTTATAGGGGGGGCTTAAACTGAAAATGGGGTGATGGGGGTTAGGACTGGAAGTGGGTTGATGGGGGGCTAGGACTGGTAATGGGTTGGGGGTTGCTAGGACTGGAAATGGGCTGAGTGGAAGGGGAGGCTTGAACTGCAAATAGCTGATGGGGAGGGGGCTTGGAATGGAAATGGGCTGTGAGGGAAGGGAGCTAGGACTGAAAATGGGCTGATGGAGCAGCTAGGATAGGACTGGAAATGGGCTGTTGGGGGAGCAAATAGCTGATGGGGAGGGGGCTTGGAATGGAAATGGGCTGTGAGGGAAGGGAGCTAGGACTGAAAATGGGCTGATGGAGCAGCTAGGATAGGACTGGAAATGGGCTGTTGGGGGGAGCTAAGATTGGAAATGGGCTATGGTGGGGGCTTGAATTGAAATGGACTCATGGAGGGGCTAGAACTGGAAGTAGGCTCATGGGGGGGCTTGGACTGGAATTGGGCTGAGTGGAGGGGAGCTACGATTTGACATGGGCTGATGGTGGGGCTAGGAAATGACTAGAAATGGGCTGATGGGGGGCTAGGAATGGAAATGAGCTGATGAAGGGACTCGGACTGGAAATGGATGGGGGATCTAGGAGTGGAAATGGGCTGATGGGGGGCTAGGACTGGAAATGGGCTGATGCAGGGACTAGAAGGGAATGGATGCTGGGTGAGACTGGAACTAGAAGGGAGCTGATGTTGGGGGAGGATTAGAATGGGATGGGGCTGGGAGAGTAAAATGGAGAGGGGGAAAAATATTTTGTTTGGGAGGGATGAAAAATCTACAATTGGCCGGGTACTGGGAGAGTAAGTGGGGATTGAGGATGGAGGGGTAAAATTTGTGTGGATGAAATAGGAATGAAGAAAGAGCAAAAGGAGAAAGATTAGTATGTTAAAGCAGATGTAGAGAGAGAGAATGGAAAAAAAAACTAGAAGAGAGAAGAAAGGACAAATGGACAGCAGACGATGGAGAGTTAGCAGAAAACATGAAGAAACCAGAAGAAAGTGGCTGGAGCAATTGCAACTGAAAAAAAATGCACAAAAGGTAGAAAGATATCTCTTTATTTTGAATTTATTAACTGGAATATGAAAGCTCTGGGTAATGTGCATCATTAACGTCTGCGCTTTGTTTGGTATAAGAGGAAATTAATTTATAGTTTTATTTCTACAGTGTTGTTGTACATTCCAAGTTTGGCTTTTGGGGTTCCCAGTTTAATTATTGCCTTCCTATTTCTAAATTGTGATTCCTTGTTTGGTGATGGTCTATGTTCTGCATGTGTAACTGAGCTGAGGTATTCTGTTTATGTAATTCCTATTTGACATTGCCACTTGTTCTCTTTCCCCAGTATTCTCTGAAATGTATTGGTTTAATATTTTCAGTGTTGCCTTTTGATAGGAAGGGTATGGTGCTTTGTGAGTCTTGGTAATGCTGTCAGGATACGGCGGGTTTGCTATGGGTTCTAAATGGGCAGCGTTTGTAGTAGTTCCTAATGTGCCTGGCGGTTGGCACTGGATTATAGTAATGTAGAAATCTTTTAGTCTTTCTTTATCCATACACTCATTAAGAGACATGTTTACTAAAAGTTAGTGTATGGTAACATTATGCAAATATTTATGCAAATAAGGCTACTTATGCAAATGAGGCCTCGCACCGAGTCTCCGCACATGGCCCCGCACCCCCCTTGGGCCGCCCCTGGTTGGGCTGCAGGGAATTTGCAGTTTTGGTCGGCAGCCGGCATTGCAGCTTTTAAATGGGAGCCATGATGCCATGGCACTGTGGCTCCATTTAAATGCCCTGAGTTAGCTGGGTGCAGTCCTGCACATGCAAGACTGTTCATGATTCTGATCCCGTGGGGCTAGATATGCCCTGTGGGATCAGAATCATGATCCCCTTTGTGTGTCTGGTTCAGACCGGACACACAGAGGGGATGGATGTGCGGGACAGAATCGTGCCTCAAATGTCTGCAAATAGCAACCCAATAATTCTGCACAGTGCAAATAGTTTGTTATGCTTGTTTTGTCATCCTCCGCAAATACATGGTCCATATCAGATGAAACAAAAACGCTGTCCAAAAAGTTACAGTACTGACTTTTCACATGACAGACATCTATTCCAGGCTAGGCCCTTCAGTCTGTTCCCTACCGGTTCACAAGATACAGGTTATAGAAGTCATGCACTTCAGCTGGGACAGCAAAGAAGTGCATCTGGCCATTATGAACTAGTTGCTGCAATCGTGCAGAATGTAATAGCGCAAAACGGATCCTTTCATTAGTGAGCATATCATAGACTGTGGAGAACTGTTATGTCTTTGGGTCAAGGCAGTGGAATAGTCCTGGAAAAGTAGGATTCTTTTCCCTTCATGCTCAGCATATATTTGTCGCTTTGCTCCTTGAAGCACTATTTCTTTTTAAATGAAGCTGAGAAACTGCATAACTACTTACAATCACTTTTTATCCTTGCAGCAGAGCCCCAGGTAGTGAGCTTGCTCAAACTGCAGATTCCTCACTGTGGCATCCAGCCACAGGCCAAGCAGCAGCCAGGTCTCGATGAATCTCAGAGTCTTGAATGGATTTGGGGTGCCGACCAAATGAAGATTTTTCCTCCAGCTCTGATTTTCAAGATTGCTTGCCCAACAAAATAAAAAATTGTCAATTCCTGATGGTGGCGTGCTACATCCATGGCCACAAGCTGACTGTCATCTTCCAGGTCAGAAATTCTCTGCTCTTTGGCCATCAACCTCCCTTGAAACATGGCTAGCACTTCAGCCACTCCATCACTTTTTCCTGAAAGTCCATCAAATCTACTTTCTAAAGTGCTCATCACCGCTATGGACACTTCTTCCACGAACATTGCCATCACATCAGACTGAGGACTCAACAGCTGCACCTCTGCCATCTTGCCTTCTCCAAGCTTACTCTTGTCCTCGTCTTTAAGATTTTTTGTTGCATATCTTTAAGGTGCAGGAACTAACTGGGCAGCATGCAATATTGCTGCTGCCTGGTTAGCTACTGCGGCTTCCGGTATCTGTGGCGATCCCCGGATATTCAATGTCAGGGCAGCATATGACCCCGGCATTGAATATCAGGGTTAAGGGTTAGTGGGCAGGACTATGCACCATAGGGCTACATAGTCTGCCCAACTCAATATCGGTCCCCATGTCTTTTGTCCTATAATAACCTGAGTCTTTGTCAGGTGGAGAGAGTAACATGAGAATTTAGTACCCTAGAGATTATAATACCGCAAGCAAGTGAAGAGCTTTGTTAAAGGACTGCAGAAAAAGACAGAGACAGCAGTACCTGACATGCGGTTCATGAAAAAGGGCACATGGAAACAGAAGAAAAGATAAAGTACGTAATGAGGGCTTGAAGAATGAATGCATTTGTGAGTTTAAAAAAACCCTTGAACTGTATGCAGAAGCACATAGGGAGTCAATACAATGACTTGAGAAAAGGTTGCTTTGTCATAGTGACACTGAAGGAAGATGTTGTGCCGCTATATTATGAACAAGTTGTGTTCTCCAGTTCTCAAAGTCTCTCAAGATCAGTGTGAGAGTTCCTGTACCATGTGACTCAGACTCACACAATGCAGAGAGGAGGAAGTTCCTGCTCCAGTGGTAGTCGTAACAAAAAAATGTTCAAAAAAGGGGCAGAAAAATCCCAGGCGCCAGGTAACCATGGGAACTAGAAATTTTTCTCTGGCACCTGGGATTTGTCAAGCAGCCCTTTCCGTGAAAAAATATTTCTTGATATTGCTTTTAAGTTTATTACCTTGCAGCTTCATCATATGCCCTCTAGTTTCACGGCTTCCCCTTCTTTGAAAACGGTTTGCTCATTAATATCCTTTAAGTGTTTAAAGTTCTCTATCATATTTCCCCTGACCCTCTAAAGCAGTGCTTCTCAGCCTCTTTTAGTTTATGACACACTTTTTGAGTTTGTTCAATCCTCGCGCAGACCAATCCCAGATTTGCAAGATCCTCACTCTCAGTCCCTCCCACTAGCGGAAGGGGAGCAGCACTTTTATCCTGTGCGGATCTCAATTTGCTGGGTTCAGTCTGATGTGTGAATATGCAAGATCAGCAAAGACATGCACAGGAAAGAAGCACGTTCTTTTTTCTACCAGGGGAGGCAAGATGGCGAGTAAGGCTACTTAATTTTCTGTGCTAGTACTAAGCAGGCAATTCAGTTTAGAAAGCAGAGGGCTTTTCTCTGGGGCATTGGCTGATAGAAATAGGGCAAAACCCTCATGAAGCCGTGCCTCTAACAGTCATTCCAAGACACACCAAGGGCTTTCCAAGGGCTTACTAATGTGCCATGGCGCACTGGTTGAGAAGCACTGCTCTAAGGTATACATATTTAGGTCTTCAAGTCACCTCTCATAAGCCTTTTAGCGCAGGCCCTGTATTATTTTGGTTGCTTTCCTCTGAACCATTTAGAGGCTTTTTATATCCTTTGCAAGGTTTGTTCTCCAAAACGGACCACTATACTCCAAGTGCAGCCTCACCAATCACTTGTACAGGTGCACTAATACCTCCTTGTTCCTGCTGGCTATTCGTCTAGCATATTTCTGGCTTTGGTCACTGCCTTGCCACACAGCTGTGCCATCTTGAGAACCTCAGACACTATCACCCCGAGGTCCCCTCCTGCTCCATATACACCAGCCTCTTGTCCCCTATCATATACTGCTCCTTTGTGTTTCTGCAATCCAAGCGCATCACCCTGCAAAACTTTACATTAAATGTCAATTGCCAATCATTAGAACATTCTTCTAATTTTGTAGATCTTTTTATCATATTGTCTACTCCTCTGAGTTGTTCACTGTATTACAAATCTTCATATCATCTGCAAGAAAGGCAAACTTTTCCTTTTAATCCTTTGGCAATATCACTCACAAAGACAGTAAACAGCACTGGTCCCAGGACAGATCCATGAGGCACATTGAAGAAAGAAGGGTAAGTAGCAGCATTCCATTCACCGCTACCCTCTTTAGTCTGTCAGTAGCCAGCTCCTGATCCAGTTCACCTCACATTCTTCCATGCACCATTCCAGAGATCCGTAACCAAGCACATGTTCATCGTGTACGTACCACTGCCTATTCCCCTCTCACTCCCCACCCCTACCCTCACAATTCCCATTTCACATATTAACTCCCTGAAAGAGTATTGGTCACTTCGGATGCAATGGGGCCCCAAGCCTTCCCATCCACTGCCCCTTTAATAATTCACCCTATGATTCAGGCCCAATGTCACTCCAGCAAACCATGCTCCAGTCCAAAGATACTGTCACAATAGTTGTCTGAACCCTTCTCACTCCATGCTCTGCAGTAAAGGTCAACAGAAAAGGGGAGGAAACAAAAAAACAAACAAAAAAACACAACGAGCCTTTCCCCCTCCCTCCTCCCAGGAATAAAACCTCATTTCCCCACAGGAGACCATGGTCCAACAATTAAGACCATAGAACCGAGACCCTAATCCAGGTTTCACTACTAAAATCCCTGGATTGAGACCTGGCACTGAGCACATGACCCAAGCCATGTCTCTTCCCTTTGGACACAGGTCCAACAGATGCCAATATCTCATTTCTCACCTTTATGGTTTCACTACCTCATCACTTCTCTTGCTCTGGTTGCCTTAAAGTCTATTCATGAAACTTGCAGCTTCCTAAGCTGATGCTAAAGTCTTAATGACGTTGCCATGCACAATCTGGAGTCTCACTGGGTATTATAGAGTAAAAGCGGGGCTTGAAATACCCCAGGCATCAGGTCATTATGGTGACTAAAAAAAAAAAAAAAATCAAACCTGGTGCCTGGGGCTCAGAGCACATATGCATGGAGATGGGCAGAAGTGCTGAAAAAGGCCGCAATCATGGCCAGCACTGGGTCTGCCCAAGCCTGAAAAAGAAGGTTGGAGGCAGGGGGATTTTGCTGTAGACGGTGGAAGAAATTTAAATTGGGCAGTAGATTTAAGTAAATAAAGAATGGTTGGGGAGAGGGAAAGGAGGACATGGGGTGAGTGTCGCTAATATCTCCCTAGCTAGCCCTTCTGCTCTTGGCTTTACATGGTCAGCGGCCATCTAGGAATTCCCCAGCTTGCCCTGATCTCTCTCCTTCCCCCCACCTTGGCAAACTTCCAGTGCTCATGCTGCTTGATTTTGGGTAAGTCGCTCATACATATTAAGAGACTGATCCTGGGGGGAGGATGGAATCCAAAAATATAACAGTATCAGGACAGATGGGCCGGGGCGCCCCAGGAGCTGGGAAAAATATCACCTTCCCTGTTAACTGCATGATGTATAGTCATATTATAATCAAGAGATTGAAGAGGTCACATCTCCTTATCTGCACACTGTCATCTTTGAAAGTCCTGAGCTTTGTTCCTTCCTATTATTCAGACCTAATCATGACAGTGCTTGAACTCTTCTTTAGTTTCACTGCTGTCAACTTTGCAAGATGGAGTCATACTGGAAAAAAATGGAAGTAATTATTTTGTAATCTGTTTACCTGTCCTTTATTTCCATTCTCAGTACTGCTGTGATACTTATGCTGTGCATACTTATCAATCACTTATCCAATCGCCCAGTAACCAATCCTCTCATGTTCCTCCATCTTCAACACCTTTGTAGTCACTGTTCAGTTTTTCTAATATTTTATTCTGAATATAACTATTACATTTCTGTATTCTTCTCATTCAGCCTTATTCTATTGTAATTATTCCTTCATGTCCTCCTGGCCCATCCTTCATGCCACTCTCTCTTGGAAATTAAGCAAAGTCAAGCCTGGCTATTACCTGGAGGAAGGACCACCAGGGAAGACCAGGTGCAGTGGACTGTGGAAGGCCATTCCAATCCTATAGTATCCTGCTCAAAAAAGGTCAAAAGGCACCTGGGTGGGACTATGATCACGCAACCCTTGACATCCAGAAATGGATGGAAAAAGGATAGGAACAACAACAGATGTCTTTCCACAGCTGTGACTCATCCATTATTCCAGCACTATCTTCTACCCTCCCTTTCTCGACTTATATCTTCAGCAATGTATCATTCATTTTGACCTGCATCTGTAACAGAATTGATCAGCCAGATGAATCTGTTTATGAGAAGGCTGTACAAAGAAGACTTGGAACAGATTTTCTAAAATGATAAATGAGACTGGAAAAAGTTTGTGGGTTGTAAAGTTTGCAGCTGGGATTTTAAAGTTTCAGTGGTATCTTGTTTGGCAAGGTAGAAGGTTGACATTGCTGAAATTAGAAATTGTTTAGTCCTCTGTGCTGGGGGACAGGATTAGCCTGCCCAGAAACAGTGAGGGATAAGCACACCAATGCAGTTAGAGCTGCAGAGGAGATAGTGGTAGTTTTTTGTTCATGTTGCAGGTCCTGGCCAGGTAACTGGCACATTCCTTGGTCAGGGGTCCTGTCCCTTAAAGTTTCTGCTGCAGACCAATAAAGTTCCTGTCTGGATGCAATTTTCCTGTGGCCGGTCCCTCAGTGGCTGGGGTTTGGAAGTGATCTGATGGCTACAGTTGTGGTTACTAAGGGGCAAGGGGAGAAGTTACTCTCAAGGCTCTCTGTGCGAAATCAACTTTCTGCGGTGTCTTCAGACTTACTCCTCACACACCAGTTCCAGAAAAGACCAGTCCTTCCAAATGACTAGGTGGAAATATAGGGGAGGGGGGGGAGGAAATATTCAGCAGTAGTGACTATCTGTTCTAAGGCAACTAGCCCTCGCCATTGAAATTTAAACCCAGTTATTCAATGCCAGGAAGCTAACTGGGCAGCAGTGACATTCATCTGCTGCCGGTTAGTTTCCATGGCAAAAGTTAGGCCGGTCTTTACTGAGCCTTTCATTGCATGTCGATAACCAGGCAGTGGCTCAATATCGCCACTGCTCAGTTATCGATGGGTGCTGTCCTCGGAATGCCCCAATACTAGCCAGTTAGCATCCGAGAGTGCAGCAGCAGCACCCATTGATATTCAGTGGCACTACGGCGCTGTAAAATGATAAGTAGTGGTGGTAATAGTGACTGTGTTAGTGCCGCTGAATATCCCGGTCAAAGTGATTAACGCAGTTAGCAGGTCTACTAACCGTGTTAACCGCTTTGAATATCCTTCCTATAAGAACATAACACCTACGTTATGCACTGAGGGAAGAACAACCCAAACTATGGTTACACGATGCAAGGTTCCACATTAGGAGCCAACACCTAGGAAAAGGATTTAGGCGTTATCACGAATAATACATTGAAACCCTCCACCCAGTGTGCAGCGGTGGCCAGGAAATCAAACAGAATGCTAGAAATCATAAGGAAAGTAATGGAGAATAAAACAAAGGATATTATAATGTCTCTGTATTGTTCCATGGTGCGACCGCACCTTGAATATTGTGTGCAATTCTGGTCGCCGTATCTTAAAAAAAAATATATAGCTGAGTTAGAAAAGGTACAGAGAAGAGCCACCAAAATGGTAAAGGGGATGGAAGGATACCCCTATGAGGAAAGGCTTAAAAGGTTAGGGCTCTTCAACTTGGAAAAGAGACAACTGAAGGGAGATATGATAGAGGTCTAAAAATTAATGAATAATGTAGATTGGTTGTTTACTCTTTCAAAAAGTAGAAAGACTAGGGAACACTTAATGAAGCTACAATGTAGCCCATTTAGGACTAATAAGAGAAAATATTTATTCACTCAATGAGTAATCAAACTCCGGAATTCATTACTGGAGGATATATAATAAAAGCTGTTAGTGTAGATGGGTTTAAAAAAGGGTTGGACAAGTTCCTGAAGAAACATCCATAAACCATTATTAAGGAGGACCAGGAAAATCCACTACTTACTCTGGGTGTGATAGATGTGGCCAGCGTAAGGCATGATATAGGGCTCAACAGCCAAGAGAGGTTTCAAGAAAATATATTTTATTTGGTCAACCAGCATCCAGACAACCACCCTATGCTTCTCCCCCAGCTGTAACCAGTCCTTGATCACTCTCATCAGGGCTACTCTGCTTAATAGCTGTTACTGCTCCAGCTCCTAGATCTATTATCTGGTATCTTGACCCAGAGAAAGGCGGTATATAAAGACAGATATACCGTGCTATTCAACATCAGTGCGGTTTACATGACAACAAAAACTTAAACGGTGCAGGAATCTGCTCCGCATTACAAAAAACAGATAGATATGAACAAGAAGTAATCCAAAGAGAGGATATGAGAAATTTTGCATACAGTTAGTAAGATTTTGCATTTGATACAGCTCATTATCGGAAGCCAGTGTAGCTGTTTTAATAGAGGCGTGATATAATCAGATCTAGATGCTCCTTGAAGCATATAGGCAGCAGTGTTTTGTGCCATTTGTAGGGAGTATAGAACATATTTTGGTAATCCCTCGTAAATGATGTTGCAGTAGTCAAGGTATGGGAAAACCAGGGCCTCGAATATGTGTAGACAGTGAAGTATTTTCATTATATGGTATACCATTTTTTTTAAAATTTTATATTTATGCATTTTACATGAAATCAAGCATAGAAAATATACTCAAAAGAAAAAGAGAGCAATCTAGCAAATACAACAGCAATAGAAAACCATCTAACTAAACCAGAAGAAATACAAAATCAAAAGATCCCCCTCCATTAGCCTACAATATGAGGGGAGTTAACCTGAATACATCAATAACCATAATTTGAGAAGAAATGCATTTGTAAGGCTCAGACTGACATTTAATTAACCTTCAGCAGCACTGCCTACCTCCATCGCAGTGGATCTCCAGGTGCTCAGAAATGCCAACAGCTGGGATGAGTAAAAAAAAATATAGGAAATAGCCTGCAACTTCACAGTGCATTTACACCCTCCTGTCAAACCTATACTACCATCTGCCAGAGTTAGCCTCCTTGTCTCTCTCCCCCCTTCTCAATCCAGTATCTCACCTCTGTCACCTATACCTCCCTTCCCCAAGTCCAGCATCTTCCTTACCCCTCATGCTGAGAAATCAATCTTTCCCTTCCCCCCCCCCCACCCCAACTGTCAGCATCTTCCCACCCCTACTCTGCCTCCAGCAGGTTCTAGCATATAACTCTCAATGGGCTGCCACCAACAACCTACCTCTTCTTCTCCCCCCCCCCCCCCCCCAGTCTCCCAGCAGTTTCTCTCTTCCTCTGAGGTTCCCACCAGTTTTTCTTCTTCCCCCTCCTCCCCATAGGTCCCCAAAATTTCTCTTTCTTCTCCTTTTACTGCTTCATTCATTTTCTGGCTTGCCAAGCCTGCACTGAATGTTTTTTTATCTACTACCTGTTGTGGGCAAGCCTGCAGCGAATGCTTCTTATTTACCACCACTTATTTGTTGGCCTTTGTTGCTGGCTTCTCTGAGCAAGTGGTTGAACTTGGATCCCAAAAGCTGCAGCTGAAGGAATGCGAGTGTGAGGCTCTTGAGCAAGGCCTACTATGTTGCACCCCCTCCAACAAACTTCCTGTTACAGTATATGGAAGGGGGGAGGGGGAATCGGCAGGCCTTGAGCATGTGCCCGAGTGCTCCATGGCCTTGTAGTCACACTTCTTTAGTGCTGGAGACTTGCTGCTGCTCTGCGTGCTGGTGTGGCACTGCACTCCTGAACTGTACCGTCGCTGACATAACATGATCTCTTTTCTTCCTCCTCCTCCTCCCGTGTCTGCTAATTGCTAACCCTAAATCTATTCCGCCCTAGGCAATTGTCTAGCTTGCCTAGTGTTAGGGTTGGCCCTGGGCTGTGGCACTCCTACCACAATAATTAATACACCTAATCTATTTCAGACATAGGGCAATTCATAAAAACAGCGCTTTATACTAGAGCTCTGGGGACATGCTCTTTCTTTTTGTTTTACTTTGTATATATAAGTAAACCGACTTCAAATTGTTAACCCTTTCCGATGAATGAAGCAAAAGTTATTTAAAGAATGACTTGAAGGGGCACTGTGGGTCATTGGCCAAACCATATGGTCTTCATATAGGATGTGAGAGTGAAGTCCCAAACTAGACCTTGTATAGAGGGTTGGTTAGGGTTCTCTCTTTCCCCCTAGAGTAAGAGAATGTGATAGGATATTTAGTGAACAATATTGCAAAAAGGCTCAAAGGCATGCTTTGGAAAGCTTGAACAGAGACATGCTGCTGGTGCAATGATGAACAAACTTCCAGTAACAAGCAGGTTCTTCTCTGTGTCTTAAAAACAAGACTCCCAGCAAAAACCTTTAATTAATTGTACCAGGTCTGTCTCATGGAGGGCAGTCAGTCTACCAACTTGGGTACTGTCTCCTTAAATCCCCTTGTCTTTCCTTTTGAACTAGCATTTTTAAGTTTTTTGTATCAGATATGTAATGTAAAAACTTATAAAAAGAAAATAAAACTCATTGTCTTTACTCAGCATCAAGACCTTCAACTTACAGCTGTGTAGGTTATCCTTTGAGCTACACCCAAGGCTGCAATCCAAACTCCACATTGTCTCTTAGCCTTTAAGAGGAGGCTACTAACATTGTAATTCAAAGGGAAGGGATTCTGGATTTAGCTCATGCCTTTTTCTGAGGAGTAGCTCAAGGTGGGTTATATTCAAGTACAGTAAATATTTTCCTATCCCTGGGAGGGCTTACAATCTAAGTCTGTACATCAGGCAATGGAAGGTTAAGTGACTTGCCCAAGATCACAAGGAGTGCCAGTGGGATTTGAATCCTGGCTGCCCTCATTCTCAGCCCACTGCTCTAACCATTAGGCTACTCTTTCATGCCAACAATTTGTTTTAATTTTCCTTTTTTTATGTCCTTAGACATTCTTCCTAATCTTTACAAAACAGTCTTTCCAACCACTGTTGTCCTTCATTCAGTTTATAATGATACACAGCATATAAGGGCAATATATCAAGTGCCTTAACCATAATGCATCCCTTTCCCTTTATCGCTGCACAAGGGGACTGGACGTACATGGCACTCCACTTGCTACAGCATTAACACCCCACTATGCTAAACCACCCTCCGTGAAGCACCAGTGAAAAGGAAGAAAAAAAAAGAGGACTTTAATGGTACAGACTCAGCAATTAGCCATCAATGCAGCCAGGTATCTTGTTCAATAAACTCTGCCTGGTCAGTGTCCATGCTAGCTAGGCTGGGACACTCAAGATCCACCGCCACGCTTTGCTGAGCTTCCTCTGTGTCTGCTGACTTCCACGGCATAGGCTTGGCTAGAGGGACTCCTAGGAGTATTTAATATGGACCCAGGGGAACTGCTGCTCCTTGACTCATATAACAATGTTATGGTTTTGCTATGTCATGTCTGCGCTGCTCTCCCAACCCAGGCTCTGCTGGCTCCCTAAACTTTCCCTTCCCCACTTTCTTCAAAGGAACTCCCATTGGGAAAAGGGGGAAGATAGGGATCCTCTCACAATTCCCTAAGGGGTTATTCCTCCTCTGGTATGTGCAGAGACTCTCTCTCAATTTCTTGCATATGTATTCCTACTCTTTTCCTCAGCACAATTGATATAAGTAACCTGGCTACCCCCTGGAGGATGAGAGTGGAAATGCAAGCAGTCCCTGTAGAGAAGATTGGAGTGATCCCGAGGAAGAATGATATTCTAAAAAGTTAGCAAGCTGGTGGAGGTATTTAATGCCTCTCTGAATGCTAGTGTTTTTCCAAATTATTAGAAATGTACTGGGGTATCTCCATCATTGAAGAAACCAGGGCTCAATCCCAAGTTGAAGGAAAACTATAGGCTGGTTTCCTTGGGAAGTAGCTCAGCAATTACTTAGCTCACAGATACAGCTTCCCTTCTGGAGGACTTTCAATCTGAGCTCCATCAGCACTACAGTCCTCACACATTGCTCTTTCTTTTGAGTGATTTAACCCTACAAAATGATAAAAGGTGGTCTGGTGGTAGTGTTTCTAGATTTGTCTACTGCATTCGGCACGGGAGACTATCAGGTGCAGTTCAGCCAGTTGGAGAAGGCAGGTATCCAGGGGCTATTGCCTTTCCAGGTGTCAAAGTCAGATGAGAAGTCCAACACAACAGTCCTCAAACCTATTTAATCTGTATTTAGCCACAATCTGTTGACCAGCAGTTCCCAACCCTGACCTGGTGTACCTCCTAGCCAGTCAAGTTTTCAGAATATCCAGATGTTTTCCTATTTCTGTGTTTGAATTGGTAGAACAAACACCTTTAAATGCAGCCCTTACCAGGGTGACCTGTTGGCTTTATGGGAGTAACTTGAAACTTAATGCTAAAATGTAAAAGGGGAGCATATTCAAGAGTGGCAGAAATGCAGAATAGAAATGCTGGATATTCAGCGGTGGAAAAAATCCGGTTTACACCACTAAGGGGTATGTTTACTAAACTGCGGTAATGTGATTCGCGTTAGGATCCGCGGTAGAAGCAGAAATCCCAAATAAGGACATGGGTGGTACATCGTTACCAATAACGTGCGTTACAATGCGCCATAAATTAACGAACGCTACATGGCACGTTACCGCGCGTTAATCCTAAGAAGGTGCGCGGGCATGCAAGCACAGCAACAGAGCTGTAGCACAATGGTTACTACACTGACTAATGGTACAGGGGTCATGGGTTCGATTCCCCAGTGGGCCTAATGTATAAGGCTGGCTGAGGCATCACCCTTTACATTTAAGTAGTGATTGCTGAGGCATTTGACATGTATTTTAAATAGTGCTGCCAGCAAACACACCCTCATGGTGGCGTAACCTAAGGTGCCGCATAAGGCACCCCATAACACACTCCATAGGGCACATTATAAAGTGTACTGTCCGCCAAGGCACCCTATAATGCACCCTATAGGACACCTTATAAGGCGTTTGATAGGGCGCCTATTGGGCGCCTTATAGGGTGCCCTATAAGGTGCCTTATGGGGCGCCCTATAAGGCACCTTAAGGTTACAGTACTCTGAGGGTGTTTTTGCTGGCAGCACTAATGTACATTAAAAATAGACAATGCCTCAGACAGCCCTATCAAATAACCCCACCATGGGTTTGAACCCATGACCTCTGGCTTCACAGACAGTGATGTAAGCAGTGGGCTACAGCTGTGAACAAAGCCCTGGCTGGCTGCAGAAGGACTGCACGTCACCACACAAACTGTCTGCTGTGGTTACCAGGATAGGGTTAACCCACCCATACCCATGATGCACTGCACATGCAAATCAGCAGTCGACAGATGGGCACAAGATGGGGTATGCACCCCCACAGCACCTCGGCCTGGTAGGGGGAACAGACCGTGTGTGGTACTGGCACAGAGTAGCCACAGACAGTCACATTGTGCGGGTACTGTGCCCACCTTGAGGGTGAGGTGGGGCGCCCAGCACCAGGTCCACAGCATCTTTCATGGCTGAAATACGCCATGCTGCAGGTCCCCATCAGTGTGTGATAGGTAGTTCCTGTAGACACACCTAGGATACATCTGTGCCCTTCTGTATTTCTCAGTCATGTCTAGCCCTTATGGGCGATGATGCACTCAGAATAGTGCATATCCTGTGTTGGTGCCATGGTTACCTGATGTAGGTGAAGAAGGGGGGGGGGGGTGTTTGGACCCATAGGCAGATTATGTACCACCACACAACCCACCCTCTGGGGCTCAGGGTGGGAAACAGGATCACCCACCAATAGATCCACATTCTACCTCCCTGCAATGGTAGCAGTAGAGGGGACCATCAACCCCAGTCCTGCTGGGGAACAGACACCCTACAGGGCAGGCAATGCAGAGCAGTATACATCCATAACGCAATAGCAGACAGACAGTAGGCCTGGAAATGCTCAGCTGCTCCCCACCACTATCTGACATTCTCCAGCAGCAGGCCTCCAGCCACTGCACCCTGCAAGGTGTTCCAGCAAAACACGTACTAGCTGCAGACAGTCTGCTAGCTAATCCATAGTGCATGGTCCTGGAGGAGATACATGTACCCAGAACGGGGATGTCAGCATACACACCAAGCAGATAAGTCAGTGATTGGGCCCCAAAAGAAAACCCATAAATATCACATGAGAGAAAAGCTATATAGCACTATGGGGGAACCTAGCCATGCTGTGGTCACTGCTCAGTCAGGGTGAGAGTGACCTCCCAGCAGGACATGCTGTGGCCACCCTGTCCGTGCAGGTGGTGGCTGGGCACTACAATGTCCGAGCCATTGCCCTATGCCCTGTGCAGATGCATCCAGGCCAGGCCACCCTATCCAGGCTATTCTCACGGTACCTTGCTCCTCATTATGCACATTGGCAGGCCAATACTGGCAACAGTGCTAGCAGTGTGGGCTGTGGAGGGTGTTTGCAGCCACCACACACTGGATAGACAGACACACACTCCCCACACCTATGCCAGCATTGTGCAACTATAGAGGTGTTTGGCAGCCCTGGCCACCGCACCAGTCCTGGGCACAGTGCAGGAATGGCTATGGTAAGCGATACTGTTGGGATCACTCCCCAGGGTGGTAAACACTGTCAGACACCAGACCTGAAGCACACTCCACAGACATCAGAAAGGTTGCTATGATGCAGCTCAATCAGCGAATTGAGCTTAACTTAGGGATTGCTATCTGCCAGTGATCATAGCAACCTTTTGATAGCTGTGTACCGTATTCCCAGGTTTAGGGTGGCATTGCTAAGGTATGCAAGTGCTAGTATTGGGAGATGCACGCAGGGCCCAACATCCTGCCTCTCCAGGAGGCATTGGATAATGGAGCCTGTGGGTGCGGGTGTGTCTGCCCCTGTTGGCTGCTGCTTTACGGCAGAGGTTCCCAACTCCAGTCCTGCTGTGCCAAACACTGTTTGGGTTTTCATGCTGTCCCTCATGAATATGCATGAGATACATCTGCATACCATGGGGGTGGCGCATAGAAATGCAGCACAGGCATCGTTATTAGAGGCAGCATGGAACCGGAATGGTGTTTGGCCCTCCAGGACTGCATTTGGGAGACTCTTCTTTAGGTAATGCACATGTTTATGGTGTCTGTGCTCTGTAGGGTAAAATGTAGGTGTTTTGGGCATGTTTACTTCATCTGCAATAAAGGTTCTGTCTGTATTAGCACGTTGTAGTGGTGGGTAAAATATGGGGATTGGGTTGGCAGGAACCACAACTGGGACTTGAACCTGTGACCTTCTACTGAATACACTGGTTTTGTGCACTGCACCACCATGTTGTCACAGAGTCAGTACATTCCCTGGTGATACCATGACTGTTCGTCAGACAGGGCCTGTCTGTTCCAGTGCACGGCACCCACCTACACAGGGCTAGGCCATGGTCTGCTCTGGGCAGCTGCCACTGCCCCCTCCACCACCAGTATCCCTCTGCCACCATGCTGACATGCCCTTCTGCTGGTTGTGCTAGTGGAGCGCAGTCTCAGGCCATCCAGTCTGCCGGTAGGCGGCTGCCTATGGTGCGGGTTCTGGGGTAGGGGTGCCTGCATAGGTGTCCATGCTTCCCCCCAGCCCCGCCTGCCAATGTTCTGTGCCCTTGGGGGTAGCTGCTGGGTACTATCCCCTGTTACACTGTGGGAAACACACTCATGCCCATGTTGGGCCTTCAGCAGTTGCTGTCTGGCTGCTCTGCTGTTTCAGCATTCGTATGGGCCACCTAGGCACCACCCTAACCCGCACTGTGGCCCAGCTCCACCACAGCATGTGCCGCCTGCGGCCCTCTGTATCCCCTTTTCCGGCATCTGTCTAGTTGCCGTTCCGACATGCCTGCCCTGATGTTGCGGGACATGTGCATGCCATAGGACACCTGTCCGATGGAGGGGAAAACCCTGATCAGTGCTATTTCACTGTGGGCTCATTCACCTTGTATGGGGATGGAGCATAGACCCTTCCACGAGTAATATCTTTTTTGTGGAGCTTTCTCGGGGTGGGGGGGTTGATGTTTCCCATTATTATCACTATTGGCCAGCTTGGTTATGTTTTTTTTCCAGTTTGTTGAGGTCATTTTCAATGTTTATGTGACCTTTTGTTCTGGGCACATGTATCACACTTATCACTTTTTGTAGGTTTCCCTGCCTATGCTGTACATTGCTGACACTGAAATGGTTTCTCTCCCCTGCAAATGTGCATCTAATGGCAGGTTTTCAATCGCGTTAGGATTCAGCTCTTCAGATCAGCACGTTAGTGTGAAAGGAGCCTCTCCCCGCCCACTCTCTGCCCATTGACCCCTTCTCGCCACCCTCTCTTCACCTTCTGCGGTGTTTTACCGTGCTGCGGAACTTTACGATCGTTAAGTTGCGTTATCACGCGTTATGTAACGTTAACGATCGTTAACGTTACATAACGCGCGTTATGTAACGTTACCGCAGTTTAGTAAACATCCCCCTAAATGTCTAGGCTATCCGGCTACCAACACAGCTATCCATCAGCAGCAATATTCAGCCACTAACCAAATAGCACAAACTGGTTAAAGTTATGACAGCCTAACTTAAACCATTTAAACTATCTGGTTAGTGGATGAATATTGCCGCTAACCAGATTGATAGACTCTATGCCCCTGCTCCACGCACAGACCACCCTGGTTTTAACCAGGCGTTTTTTTCAGTGGTCTGGGGATATTCAATGACACTAAGTGGCTACTGCCAAGGAACACTGTGGTAACCATATTTTAGTCAGTTAGCAGGTCTGCTAACTGCCTAAATGTTTTGAATATGCTCCCCAAAGTCTTTTGGACAAGAAAAAAGGGGTTGCATCTGACATGTTGAGTATAGGTAGAGATATAATGTTCTGTGTGTTCTGGAATCCACAATCTGTAGGTGTTGCTAGACATGCAGCTGACTATGAGAGATCAATTCTCATCAATAGTAAGAAGCTGTTTTGACCATTTGTAGATGCTACCAGAATTTTGCTTATTATTATCTGAGAACAGTAATACACTCTTTCATTGGAACTCAGCTAGGTTAATGTAACTCTATCAAGCTGGCTTTGTCCATCAGAATCTCTGGAAAAGGTAACTTGATAATGAATAAAAACAGTGCCACAGCTCAGCAGCAAGCTTAAGCCTGTGGGATGGGGAGGCGGGAAAGGAGCAAGAAGGGAGGAAGTAGCTGCCACTGTATGTTTAGAGATGGAGAAATCTGGTGCCGAGTTGTAGCATGACAGACAAGTTTCTTAAGCAATTGTGCTGCATTATGCAACAGTGCTATCTAGTGTTTCACCTAGCCTCTGCAAACAAAAGACTGTAATTGGTAACCAAGGTAGGTATTGTATAACCTCTATCACTTCTAGATGTGTTTGCACATGGGTTCTTATAATAATACCAGTCCTGCTACTTCTAGGCTCCCTAGATCTTACAGGATCGCAGCTGATGGAAAGTCTTGATGTGGTGTTGACTCAGTTATGCCAGATGGTATCCTTCATGAAGACAGAGTGGGTAAGAGATGGAGGCATGGACATCCTTTATTGCCAGGCTGTCTCTTTGATTCAGATTAACTTACACCTTCATCTTTTGCCTAAAAGTGACCTTACTGTGCTGACCAGCAGTCCCTCCATCAGCAGGTAGCACATGAGTTCCCACAGTGCCTGCCGATGTAGGGATTGCGGGCTAAAGCGCAGGAGCCAGGGGAGGACAGAGCAAGTAGTCGTTCTGTCTCCCCCCCCCCCCCCCGAAAGCTGTGAGAAGACCCCAAACCCCCCAAAGGTCCCCCTTAGGACCCCCCCCCTTCTTAAGCTTGCCAGTGCCTTTCTAGCACCCCCACCCTGGACAGCTCCCAAACCTTTTGGGTAACTGTTTGGGAGGGGAGGAAACAGGGCATCCCCCTTTAATGTAAATGCCTGGCTAGTCAGCACCCCCCCCCCCCCCCCCCAGCTAGCCAGTCATTCTGGTACCCCCGGCAACCCCTACATTTACTAAAGGTCCCTCCGGCCTTACCTTAAAACTCTCTGGTGGTTCCTCCATGCTGCTGCCCCCTTCTCCAAGCCTTATACAATAGTGCCGGTTTCACTGTGCTGCCCCCTATGATGTCTTATTTTTAGGGGGCAGCACTGCAAGACCTGCACCATTTTGTAAGGCACTGGGGAAGGGGGCAGGAGCGTGGAGGAACCATTCCTGTCCCCTTGCCGCTGTACTACCAGGGAGTTTTAAGGTAAGGCCAGAGGGGTCTTTAGTAGATGTAGGCAGCTGCTAGAGGTACTAGCTCGACTGACTAGCTGGAATTTTGACTAGCCAGGTATTTAAAGGAGCAGTGTTATGTTTATGTTTATTCAACTTGATATACCGCCCTTCATTACACATAGTACAAACGAACCGGGATGGGCACAAGCCCTATAGCAAGAAAGGAAATACATAATTGGGACAGGAAAGATGAAAGAGAAAATAGAAAGAGATGGGTTAAAAAGGGTGCATAGGGGAGACAAAGACAAAAAGGAAGACACAGGTAAACATGAATAAACTAGGTCAACTGGGTGTGGCTGGGAGGTTGTATGCAGAGGCAAGGAGATGAGTTTTAAGTAAAGACCGAAAGGTAATATAGTTCTCTTCCAAAGTGGGATGGGTAAAGAATTCCAGAGGGCTGGACCATAGAAGAAAAAGGCAGAGTGGCGGATAGATTGTAAACGTGCACGAGACGGTGAGGGAAGATGGAGCCGGTTGATGGGGAAAGAGTGGAGACTACGTGTGGGAGTGGTGAAGTGGAGAAGGTCAGTAAGGTATTGAGGTGTATGCGTTACGGTGCGCTAACCCAGGTTAACGTTACGGTGCGCTAACCCGGGTTAGCGTTACGGCGCGCCAACCCGGGTTAATGTTACGGCGCGCCAACCCGGGTTAACGTTACGGCGCGTTAACCCGGGTTAACGTTACGGCGCGTTAACCCGGGTTAATGTTACGGCGCGTTAACCCGGGTTAACGTTACGGCGCGTTAACCCGGGTTAACGTTACGGCGCGTTAACCCGGGTTAACGTTACGGCGCGTTAACCCGGGTTAACGTTACGGCGCGTTAACCCGGGTTAGCGTTACGGCGCGTTACGGTGGGTTGTTACGGAGCGTTACGGCGGGTTAACGTTATGGCAGCCAAATCAAACCATTATAAGTATCTGCACAGATTTATTTTGCTATAACCAGATTGATGAGGATGGAAGATATAAAATGGAACATTTATATAGCGCTACAAGACGTACGCAGAGCTGTACAGAAATATATAAAAGACAGTCCCTGCTCATCAGAGCGTACAATCTAGTTAAGATAGACAATACAACAGGTGAGGACAAGGATACAGTTACCCTTAGGGTTTGGGAGGTGTTTGAGGTGGGTTGAAAGGGGGTTAGGCCGTTCCAGTACTACTGTCAATGCTGCAGATCATCAGAGATGGCGTTATTTGCAGCTGCGATTGTGGCAACTGAGGCAGCCATCACGTAAACATTGTTCATGCAGTGGCTGCCTATGATTGCCACTCCTTTTCACCACTCCGATCCCACTTCCTCCCCCCCCCTCCTCTACTGCGTGAAATGCAAAAGTCGCAGAAAACTGACTGCGATATCTTCATTTTGACCACTTTAGCTGTCACTGTAGCACTAAAATTTCCTGCATTAGTGCCACTATGACAACTAATACCCTTTAGTAAACATCCCCCTAGCAAAGAAACTGGATAATCTCATTGAAAGGATATCCCAGTTGAGTATGGAGCATTCTGCTCTTTCTGTATTAGGTGATTTTAATCTACTGTACATACTGAGGACCTTCGGTGCTCTCAAATACAGGAACAGTTTGGCAGCTTTGGCAATATTAGTAGGGCAGGATTACCTTTTGGTGGACCCTAAACAAACAAGTTTGTGGTGCCCCATCATAATATAAATATATTTTAAAATGCTTTCAAATGGGGTCCTGCATGGTTCTGATTACAGAGGAAAACCAGCAGCGGAGGAAGCAGGTGATAAGAAGCACGCTCACTGACTCCCCCCTGACTGAGGTCAATGAACAGGGAATGGGGAAAACAGACAGAACTCTAGAGGCAGTTGTGGCTCTGGTCCCCATCCCCTGCTAGCTATCCTAAGGTGTGTCTTTTTTTTTGGGGGGGGGGGGGTAAATTTTAGTAAGCCATATACTAATTCTAGAAGGTGCCTCCATAGAGCTGCTAACTTCAGCCTTCCCTATGTGGTGAGTGTGGCAAGATATTGTCATATTGGACACTGTCAGGTGGATGCAAAAGGCCTGCGTTAGAGCCCTGCACTAAAGTTCAGCGTAGGGTTTCCTAACACAAGTCTAACGCAATTTTTGCTCTCCAGTGCTTTATATATATTATTCATATATCTTTATTCAAAACATTTGATATACCGCCCATTGCCGGAGCGTCAAAGCGGTGTACAATAATAACCAAGTGCAACTGGTGAAAGTAAAGGAGGAAGAAGGAAGAATGAACAAACAGCATACAAATAAGTTGTGCGCGAAAAGTCTGCAGTACAAAGAGAGCAAACCAGAGGCATGCGCACACGAGTCTGCGTTAGCAGCACCTATATCTTGCGCATAAAAAAAACTGCTTGCCACTTGTGCATAAACAGCAATATTATTCATTTATTTTCAGTACTTTTATACCGTTATAGGTATCCAATCATCTAGCAGTTTACAATCGAGGAGGGAGGAATCAGCTTAATGTATAACAAAACTCAGAGACATATAGGGCAAATGCAATTGGACAACAACAGCTGCCAGGACAAGTGAAATATATAGCCAGGTGAAACATAAAGGAGGAGACAAAGCAGAGTGATCCAAATACTCAGGAATCTGGGTCTGTTGGGAGAGCATTACTGGAATGCACCTTCAAAGAGTCGGGTTTTCAGTCCTACCTTGAACTTCTTGTAAGACGACTCGAGACAGAGATTTGTGGAGATGGCCTTGCAGAGGAAGGACAGTGTCTGAAATGAAGAAAGCATGGGACAAGCACAGAAGCTCTCTAACAGCAAAGGCCGATTCTCCCGCTCGGAGGCTCCTGCCCATTCGGGGCAGTGGGAAGTGCAGCTGAGCCGGCATAAAGAGTCAGCTCCAATGAAAAGAACTCCGCCAGCAGCAGTCTTTGTCCAGCAGCAACCCCCGATTAGGGGTAGAGTGCCCGAACGGGAGAGGCAGCCGATTCTCCCGCTCGGAGGCTCCTGCCCAATTGGGGCAGTGGGAGGTGCAGCTGAGCCGGCATAAAGAACCACCTCCAACCAGCGCGCCTGTGCTTTGCGGGCCCGCGCCTGAGGGCCTCGCCAGAGGGCTCTTAGGCATGGCACGAAGACGGGAAACAAGTAACAGCAACAAAGAGCCCCAGCAACAAACAGAAGCAACAGCAACAACAACATAAGGTAATTCAACATGCTCACAATGTATTACCTGCCTGTGCTTCTCCTGGTCACCCATCTCATCCCACAACAATCATCCACACCCCTTAGCACTTCCAACACCTCTTGGATTCCCCCCCAACCAATCATAACATACACACACCACCAGGAACCCAAGCTATCCCATAACATAGGCCCAAAACCAAAGCCAAGCAAGCAAGGAAATGCCAAGCGCAAAACCCACACTCGCACACACATATCACCTGAACAACCAACTAACATTTCCATTGAGCTT
This sequence comes from Ichthyophis bannanicus, assembly GCA_033557465.1. Classification (NCBI taxonomy): domain Eukaryota; kingdom Metazoa; phylum Chordata; class Amphibia; order Gymnophiona; family Ichthyophiidae; genus Ichthyophis; species Ichthyophis bannanicus. Next base: position 577,115,513 of record CM066034.1, on the reverse strand, counting down.
ATCAATGCCAGGTCAGTACGAAACAAAATAAACACCATCTCGGACCACATAAAAGACCAGCAAACAGACATCCTCTGCATCACAGAAACATGGCTCTCCCCCACAGACAACGTGCTACTCAACCAACTAGTCCCTGACACCCACACAGCGTTCAACTGCCCATGCACTCGAAGGAAGAGGAGTAGGAGTCCTTATCATTGCAAGGACCAGCCTAAAGCTAAAAAACAAAACCACCACTAGCACAAGCCACTGCAACACAATCATCATAGAAAACATGGACCTAGCCCTATGCCTCACCTACAGAGCTCCAAACGCCCCAACAGATGAACTCTCATCAATTCTAGAAGTGATATGTACAATCAACAACCTCCACAAACAACTTCTAGTACTTGGAGATTTCAATCTCAGATCTACCAACAGCAAAGAAGCAGAAGCCTTCCTATCAGCTATGGACTCCCCCCAATTCACCCAGATGATCAACACCCCCACACATAGACTCGGATATGCCCCCGACCTCATCTTCACACCGAACAACCTAAATAAAGGAAGCCTCATCTCAAGCCACCTCATCACACCAGTACCCTGGTCGGATCACCACCTAATAAAGATTCAACTACAATCAACAAACATAAAGAAACGTCACGATAATCCACCCACAACCAGAAGATTCAAAAGCTTCAACAAAGACCAATTCACACAGGAAATCCTACCTCTCCTCAATACCGACACAGTGGACATAGATGTTTAAATTGTTAACTGGAATGACATCATCTCTTCTGCTGCCAAGCCAACAGCCCCCAGAACACAACAATCACACAGCACAAGACCCAGCTCCACACCATGGTACTCCAAGGATATACGCATAGCAAAAAGAGCACTAAGACAACTTGAACGCCGCTGGAGACGCACTAAGTCAGCCTCCTTACAGAAGCAATACCAGATAAAACAAAAAGAATATAACAACCTAATCAATCAACAGAAGAAGGAATTCCATACAAACCTCATCCTGAAGTCTGCCAACAAACCCCGTGAACTCTACGAAATAGTAAAGACCCTCACCAAAGAGCCCTACAATAGAAATGAGCAGCAAATAGACCCACAGACCTTTGCAGACCACCTCAAGAACAAATTCACTGCCCCACCTAAGAACAACATAGAGATCGTCAACAACAGGACCTCTACACCAAAACAAGACTGGGACAAATTCAACATCACTTCGAATGACCAGCTCTCCAAAATCATCACTGACCTCAACACCAGCACCGCCCCTACAGACCCATGCCCAGTATCCTGGATTAAAGCAACTAAAGAAAACCTCATACAAGTCATCCGTAAGATAATACATAATTCTCTCACCAAAGGAATAATGCCAAACGCTCTAATGCTAGCCACAATACGCCCCATCTTCAAGAAAGCCACCCAGCTAAGACCGACCCCGCCGCCTACAGACCCATCTCAAGCCTTCCCTTCCTATCCAAGATCATCGAGAAAGTGGTTCAACATCAACTTCAACAACACATTGACATCCACACTCCCCTGGACCCCAATCAACATGGCTTCCGACCAAACCATGGAGTCGAAACTCTACTAATACAACTATTCGACAAGCTGATACAGACGATAGACAACACCAGAATGGGTGTCCTCATGATCTTCTTAGACATCTCATCAGCATTTGACACTGTTTGTCACACAACCTTACTAACCAGACTACAAGAGGCAGGACTACACAGCACCACCTTGAGTTGGTTCACATCATACCTCACCAACAGACAGCTACAAGTCAAACGTGGCGCAGACACCTCTCAACCTCTGAAAGCCACACAGGGTGTCACACAAGGCTCAGCACTCTCTGCCCTGCTCTTCAATCTATACATACAACCCATCTGCGCCATCATCAAGGCACACAAGATTCAATACACCATATACGCAGACGACATAATGATATTCACACCAATCAAATTGGACAGCCCAGACTACTCCAACATAGCCAACTGCTTCCAACAAATGGCAACTTGGCTTCAGGAAAACAATCTTTCAATAAACTACAACAAAACTGAAGCTCTATTCATCACAAGGAACTCCACTTTTTCACCCTCAACTACCATCAAACTGAATCACATCACAATACCAGTAAGACAAGAAGTAAAATACCTGAGGGTAACGCTCGACAAGGACCTTAGCCTTCAATCCCACATTGCCAAAACCACAAAGAGCGCCTACATCAAAATGAGAACCATTAAAAGGCTCAAACCCATCCTCTCTCAGGAGCATTTTCGAACAGTCTGTCAAGCCCTTATCATTCCCACACTAGACTACTGTAACCCCATCTATCAGGGGCTACCAAAACAGACTCTAAGACCTCTACAGCTAGCACAGAACACCGCCGCACGCATCATAACAGACTGCACAGGTCACGACCACATTACTCCCATACTGTACCACCTGCACTGGCTCCCAATCCGCTCTCGAATCCGCTTCAAAGTTCTTATAAACATTTTCAAAATAATACATTACCTCTCAGCTAACAGCCTACAACCAATCATTAAAACCGACCACAGCACAAGACCAAGAAGAAAAGGAACCTCGGACACCATCAGCACACCAAAGGAATTCGCCAAAACAAATCAGGCCACATCAAGAAGGGCACTTTCTCTGGCAGCGCCCGCACTATGGAACTCTCTCCCCAACCACCTATGATCAACCAAAGACCTAAAGGACTTCAGAAAGCTACTTAAAACAACTCTATTTACAGAATACTACAAGGACTTCACCTGAACTGACTCCTATGTGCAGTATCTACAACGCTATACAGGCCCGGATCTTAGATCACTTTTACACATGGCTCTAATCTTGTATATATGTATATTGCTCACTTTGTATATAGCTCACCGATAAAATCTAGCACTTTGCACCCCACATCACTCTTCTTGATCTCCCACTGCATGCTACTGACCACACAATTACCTTGATTGTTTGATGTGCTAAACCGCTTTGATTTAATGATAAAGCGGTATACTAAATCCGTCTAAATAAATGTTTCAAGCTGCAGACTGGTCTTGGAAGGAATAACAAGGAGATTTTGGTTGGCAGACTGTAAAACATGGGTGAGACATATAGGATGAGCTGCAAGTGTAGGTACTGGAGAAAACTGGTGTAAAAGGTTTAATGGGCCAGGAGAAGAGTTTTGTATTGGATCTGAAAGGGAACCGGGAGCCACAGTTGCTCGCACAGTAAGGGTGTGCAAAGCTCTGCTCAGAGCATCAGTGTTCAAAACAATGGTACTATATTGCACAAAAAATCTGTGCAGAATAATATTGATGTTTAAGCGCCAGACTGCATTCCAACACATACATATAACAGTGTTCTAGTCAGTGCATTTTTCCTTGGAAAAAGGTGCTGGTACTCATATGCAAGGCTCTTTCATTAATACATGAGGAGCATGGGTCAATTTTAGCAGGCACTGAAAAAGATGCTGGCACCCCATACCACCGCATACCCTCTGAAAAGCCCTAGTTCTAGCACACCTCCTCTGCCTTTTTTTCACTGCTTCCTTCAGCAACGCCAGAAAACATTGTAGGTGCTATATGCTCAAGATAGAGAAGAAACAGGCATAAATTCCTTACCAGCACTGACTGCAGATCTTTGTATGTGGTGTGTAAGGTTGCATACTACGGTATTTTTGTTCTTCGGGAGCTAGGAGCAGCTCTGGAGTACAGCTGAGAGCTCTGGTGAGGTATATCACAGAAGGGAGCCTGAAACAAGCCTAGTACACCTTAAGGGCTTATATAGCATGGACCACCTTAAGGAAGCTAATGCAGGGAAGCCTAATTAGGGGTGTGTGGTCCAGACAGGCAGGATAAGTATCTATAGTGAAGGCCAGTCTGAGAGGCCTTGGGGACAAGAAGGACATCTCCAATACTCTGCCAGCAGGAGGCAGTAGTAAGCCCTTTGAAATAGTCTCTGGGGATAAGTAGTATGGAAATTGCTACTTTTAGGGTATGTCTGGTACTTGTGACCTGATTGGCCACTGTTGGAAATAGGACACTGGGCTTGATGGACCTTTGGTCTGACCCAGATGGCAGTTCTTATGTTTTTATGAATGTGCCACGACACTGGACAGTCTTTGTGGCTTCAGACCTTACCCTTGCTTATAATTTAAGGAGAAGGGTTAAAGGAAGGCACTCTGTCATGGAGCCAGACCTGGGCATTTAGTTAGGGCATTAAATACTGTGAAGTTTATTCCAGCAGCCAGCCAGAGAAGAAAGCCTAGCTCTGGGAGCAGAGGCTCCAGGGCTCAGTCTGCAGGGAAAAAGTCAGACTAGGAGCCAATATAGAAAGCAAGCCCAGATGGGCAATCTCTGTGTGTGTCAGGAGCAGGGCCAGCCCGTCCATTGTGCAAGAATGTTGTTCACACAGGGCCTCATGCTTCAGGGGGCCCTGCGCCAACAATATCTCGCATTCGGCACTGGCAGACAGGGCGGCTTTAGAGGGAGCTGGAGAGGCCCTGGCTCACTCTGACAGCCGCCAAAGTGAAGAGCGCCTTTTTTCTTCAGTTCGGCAGCTGTATTACAGCATAGGACGCTGGCATGCTGAGTGCCGGGAAACAGGAAGTCTCCTTTGACCTTAGCGTGCCAGCGTCCTATACTGTAATACAGCTTCCGAAGTGAAGGAAAAAGGCGCTCGTCACTTCGGCAGCTGTCAGAGGTGAGCCAGGGCCTCTCCGGCTCCCTCTAAAGACATTCGGACAGCTGCGGGGCTCTTCGGGGTGGGGGGAGGTTAAGACTGGAAATGGCTGAGTGGGGAGGGGGGTGCTTGGACTGGAAATTGGCTGAGTGGGGGGGGGGAGCTAGAACTGAAAATAGCTGATGGGGGCTTGGACTGGAAATGGGCTGTGGGGGGGGGGGGCTTGGACTGGAAAATGGCTGAGTGGGGGGGAGCTAGGTTTGGAAATAGCTGATGGGGATGGGGCTTGGACTGGAAATGGATTGAGTTGGGGGGGGCCTGGACTGGAAACTGGCTGAGTGGGGGGGGGGAGCTAGGACTGGAAATAGCTGATGGGGAGGGGTCTTGCACTGGAAATGGGCTGAATGGGGGAGGCTTGGACTGGAAATTGACTGAGGGGGGGCCTTGGACCGGAAATGGGCTGAGTGGGAGGGAGCTAGGACCGGAAATGGGCTGATGGAGGGGATAGGATAGGACTGGAAATGGATGGGGGAGTTAGGACTGGAAATGGGATGATGGAGGGGCTAGGATAGGACTGAAAAGGGCTGATGGGGACTCTAGGATTGGAAATGGGTTGATGGGGGGCTAGGATTAGAAATGGGCTGATGCGGGGGATGGGAGAATAGGACTAGAAGGGAGTGGATGCTGGGTGGGGCTGGAACTAGAAGGGAGCTGATGTTGGGGGAGGACTAGAATGGGATGGGACTGTGGGAGTGAGGATGGAGAGGGGAAAAGATATTTTGTGTGGATGGGAAGAAAAATCTACAATTGGCTGGATATTGGGAGAGTAAATGGGGATTGAGGATGGAGGGGTAAAATTTGAGTGGATGAAAAAGGAATAAAGAAAGAAATGGAGGAAAGAGCAAAAGGAGAATGATCAGTATGTTAAAGCAGATATATAGAGAGAATGGAAAAAAACTAGGACAAATGAACAGCAGACAATGGAGAGTTAGCAGAAGACACAAAGAAACCAGAAAATAGTGACTGGAACAATTACAACTGAAAAATAAAATGTACAGACAAAAAAAAGTAGAAAATATTTTTTTATTTTGAATTTATTAACTGGAATATGTCAGTTCTTCCCTCTCTTTCAAGGCGCACCTATCATTCAGCGTTCTTTTTTCTCTCTTAGGCAGCTCCGAGCTGTCCGCCCTTTCCTTTCTTCTTCCGCTTTGGCTACTCTCCTTCTCTCCCATGTGATGTCTCGTCTTGACTACTGTAATGTTTCCCTAGCTGGTCTGCCCCACTCCCAATTGTCTCGTCTTCAGCGTGTTCAAAATACTGCTATTCGTCTTCTTACTCATGCCTCTCGTTTCGTTCATGTTACCCCTCTTCTTCTTCATCACCACTGGTTACCTGTTCCTTTTCGCGTCCAGTACAAAATCCTTATTCTTACACACAAGGCTGTCCGCACTGGCACCCCCTCATATCTTGCTGATCAGATACACTTCCGTACCCCCCACCGTCTGCTTCGTTCTATTCACACTAATCGCATGTCTCTTCCCTCCCCCTCCCAGGCCCATCTTGTTTCTACTCGCTCCTCTGCTTTCTATTTCTTGGCCCCGAGCCTTTGGAACTCGCTCCCTCCCTCGCTTCGTGCAGAAGAATCTTACCGCTCCTTCAAAACTCAGCTCAAAACCCACCTTTTTAACCTAGCATTTGACCTTCCGTCCTTGTTTTCCCCCTCCCTCCCCGCCCCATGATGTTGTATCGGAACTGCTGCTTTATACTGCTTTCTCTTTTCTTTTCTTTTCTTTCCTATTATTTTAATGGCGTTCTTTTTCCTTTCCCGCAGCCTCATTTTTAAATTGTTTTAGAGTTTTATTGTAAACCGCTCAGGTGCCTATGGTGTTGGGCGGTATAACAAGTTTTTAATAAACATAAACATTCCAAGTTTGGCTTTTGGGGTTCCCAGTTTAATTATTGTCTTCCTATTTCTAAATTGTGATTCCTTGTTCTTTGTTTGGTGATAGTCTATGTTCTGCATGTGTAACCGAGCTGAGGTATTCTGCTTATGTAGTTTCTAATTGGGGAGTGGAGGAGTAGCCTAGTGGTTAGAACACTAGCTTGGTAACCAAGTAACCAGGGCTCAATTTCCACTAGCACTCCTTGTGGCCTTGGGCAAGTCACTTAACCCTTCATTACCTCAGAAGAAAGGCCTGGCAATCTACTTCCAGTCACACTGCCAAGAAAACCCAGGAGCTTCTGGGTCACCAGGAGTCAGCATTGACTCAAAGGCACACATTGCATTGCAGTTTCTATTTGACAGTGCCACTTGTTCTCTTTCCAAATAGGAGATGAATTGGTATTCTCTAAGATGTATTGGTTTAATATTTGCAGTGTTGCCTTTTGATAGGTAGGGTTTGGTGCTTTGTGAGTTCTGGTAGTGCTGTTATGATACAGTGGGTTTGCTATGGGTTCTAAATGGGCAGTGTTTGTAGTACGTCCTAATGTGCCTGGCGGTTGGCACTGGAGTATAGTAATGTAGAAATCTGGTAGTCTTTCTTTATCCAGACACTCATTAAGAGGCATGTTTATTAAAAGTTAGTGCATGTTAGCATTATGCAGATATTTATGCAAATGAGGTCACTTGTACAAATGAGGCCCTGCAATGAGTCTCTCCACATAGCCCTGCATCCCCCTTGGGCCGCCCCTGTTTAGGAGCAGGGGCTCTGGGGTTAGTCTGCACGGAAAGACAGACTAGGTGCCAGCCTGAGAAGGAACATAGTTTGGGGGTTGTATATGCATGCTGGGAGCAGGAGCTCCAGAGTTTGGTCTGAAGAGAGAGAAAGTCAGAATGGAGACCAGCCTGAGAAGGGGCCAGGCTGGGGTTAAGTAGCTTTGTAACTTTAGTACTTGTTGAGAGAGAGAGAGAGAGAGAGAGAGAGAGTTGTGACCCTCAGTGCTAGAAGCACAGAATAAGGAGATATGTGTGTGTTGCTAGTTGGAGGGGGAAGCAGACTGGGAGTGTGTTTGTTACTCTAACTACTGGAAGTTTGTAAACCTGAATACGGAGAGGGGTGCTCCAGTGAATAGCCTATGAGGGAATCAGGCTGTATTTGGACATGATTATGGCAAGAGAGTTATGTTTGAGTGATTAGCTTGCACCAAAGTCAGACTAAGGGGATCATTTTAGAAGCCCTATTCATGATTTCTATGTCTGAAAACGCTCATTTGGACATGGAAATGACAGGGACATCCCAGGAGCCATTTTGCTCACACAGGGACAAGGCAAAGGTGTGTCTGGGGCGTTCCTACAAATATAAACGTGTGCATCTGATCTGAGAATGGCTCTGCATATCTGGAATCACCAGGACACGTTGTGACGTAGAAGCCTCTCAAGAAGCTATGGAAACAGGTAGTGATCCGGTGGAGAGAACCGGTACTGCAGGAGAATGCAGGATTTTCTCTTCAGAGAGAAAAAAACACATGGCTAATCAGGAAACACAGCTCACCTCAGGGGAGGAGAAAAGCAAAGTCCCTGATTGGGCACGCCCAAGCAGGAGGCGGGCAGTGCAAGGCACGGGGAGCTTGTTAAGCACTCAGAAACAGTTAGACAGAGACGACGAGCAGGAAGACTTGGAGGGAGACCCACTAAGCAGCTGTGATTCACTAAGGAAGGATTTTGACTCAGGAAGCAGGTACCTGGGAGACTCAGGGGCAGAAAGAATCTTCTGTGATCAGAAGGATTCCAGAACACTGAGAGACCCAAGGTTACAGTCCAGGCTTCTGGAGGACCAAGCAGAGCCGTGGAACAGAAGGCAAAGGGGCAAAGAATTCTCATGGAGGAAGCCTCAACACAAGGTACACGGTGGGGTTGATACAGCTAGCAAGTTTAACAGTGTGAAGCCAGCTGAAACGTTTAGCAGAGAAGCTAATAGGAAGAAAACAGCTGAGTCATATTGTAGAGACGACGGTTCTACTTTTGAAGCACTCTTTAGACACTCTCCAAGCACAGCTGAAGTTTAACCCCGGCACTTACGTTCAGAGACAAGTGGGGGAGGGATACTTCCAGCACCCTGAATTGTTGTCCTAGTAGATACAACATTATTAATTATCCTGAGATAAGGAACTCAAACAAATATTTACCTGAAGAAGAAGCAGTTTATCAGCTTAGCCCAGGAAAGAGGCAGGCTGAGTTACTTCTTAAAGACTTCAGAGAATTTCTTGAGAGCAGAGCAATTCCTAGCTATAAGTTAGCACAGCCTGAAAACAGCTGTGAAGTGGAAATGCCACTAGTTTGTTCTCAGCCGTCCACAGAGCAAGACCAGCCCATGGATTGCTCAACCTGTCTCATTGAGAAAGTTATTTAAGGAAAAGCTTGAATGGTTATATGAAGAAATATAACAGAAGTGACCTGAATGTTTGCATTGCTGAAAAGCTTATGAAAAGTGAATAAGTTAAAGCATAATTTGTTTGCATCTCAAGAGCACTGTTGTTTTGCCAGAATTTGTTTAGTAAAGCAAAGGTCACATGCCTATTGAATGTGAACCCCTGAAGATAATGGACATTTAGCCCCGCACTGAAAAGCCTTGTTTTTCCTCATTCTTGTTTTGGCAATATTATCTTCTTTTGCGTCTGTTGCATTTCAACTGCGGAGCGGGAGAAATAAAACCTCATCAAATAAATTTTCTTTGCCTGCCTTACTGCTTGAGCACATACACAACTACAACCTCAACCCTGAAGGGCATCCAAGGCCACCTCCTCCTGAAACCCCAAGGTCTAGGGAGTGGGTGTGTGGCAACGTCCAAGGCTATACCTGTTCACAGCCACAAATAGACACAAAAAAATGCTTGTTTTGGTATTCCAATACCTGTCAATAAGAGAAAGCTTTTACATTTCCCCAGTACTTTTTGCTCTTCAAAAAAAAAAAGACTGCAGGTAAATAAAAAGACCTTATTCATGGTTGTCACGTCACTGCATGTCTCTGCTTGCAAAATGGCAGGCCGGGACCTGTATGTGTGCATGCGATAAGACCCAAAAGATGGTGAACTGTGCCTGGGCAGGGCAAAGCCAGAGGAGATCTGTAGTGCTCTTGATGTGCAAATCAGATTTCTGACCTGGGTATAGGGGCGAAAGACAGATAGATACACATGTCTATTCTGAAATACCATCGCAGACACATCTATTTATTTATTTATTTATTTATTTAACTGCATTTATATCCCGCTTTTCACCGGGTCAAAGCGGTGAAACATATAACATAGGGGGGGCAATTTTAAGGGTGGGGCCATCACCAGGGGCAACAATTAACGATTAGGGTAGACATGGACATGTATGCTTCTGCTGAATCTAAGCATTAGGTCATGAGGATGGGGTGGTAATTCTGTTCAGAGATGTTCACGGAATAGGATTGTCTTCAGTTGTTTCCTAAATGATGTGATGTCAGCGTTGGTCCTGATATGGGTTGGTAGAGAGTTCCAGAGGGATGGAGCGTAAAGTTCGAAGGCTCTGTTGCAGGTCCGTTGTGTGGATTTGGTTCTTTTGTGGGGGACAACGATAGAGTTATTGGAGGAATGTCTGGTTAGTCTGTTGTGGGATGGGTGAGGCAGCAGGGAGTGGAGTGAGGTGTTTCTTGTTTGGTGGATAGTTTTGTGGATGAGTAGGATAGCTTTGTGCTTGATTCTTGCTTGTATTGGAAGGAAGTGGAGGTCTCTTAGGATTGGGGTGATGTGATCCCGTTTTTTTGCATTCTGAATAATCCTTGCTGTGGTATTTAAGGCAGTTCGGAGGGGGTTGGTGTGTGAGGCAGGAAGTCCATGATAGATTATGTTGCAGAAATCCAGATGAGGGAGTGTCACAGCTTGCATTACTGTCCTGAAGTCCTGAGGTTCTAGGAGGGGTCGGAGGCGTTGAACAGTTTTGGCTTTGTGGAATATTGTCCCAGCAGTTTTGTTGATTTGTTGTTTAAAGGTGAGAGCTTGGTCGATGATGACGCCTAGATATCTTATTTGTGGCTGGATTTGGATTTGCGTGGTTCCCATGTCGAGGTGGGTAGGTGGTTTGAAGTCGGGTTCTTTTGTCACTATAAGGGCTTCGGTTTTCTTTATGTTGATGGATAGATTGTTCTCCTGTAGCCAGTTGGCCACATCGTTGAAGCAGGCTGATAGCTGGTCGTTTTTTGGGTTGGTGGTTATAATTGGTGCGTAGAGCATTATGTCGTCTGCGTAGATGTGGAAGTTGATGTTGTGGGTGCGTATGATTGAGCATAGTGGACGGAGATATATGTTGAACAACATGGCTGATAGGGTGGATCCTTGGGGTACTCCTTGGAGTTGTTGGTAGGGGGGCGAGGTTGTGGAGAGGGTGCGGATCCGTTGTCTGTTGGTTAAGTAGGATCTGAACCATTGGAGTACTGTGTCTTTGATTCCAATTGATTGTAGTCTGCGTATGAGGATTTCGTGGGAGATTGTGTCAAAGGCCGCTGATATATCTAGGAAGATCAGGATGTAGCCTGATTGTTTCTCTTGGGTCCCTCTGCTTTAACCACTCTGCTCCTCACCCTGGTTATTTCTCGTATTGATTTTTCCAATTCCATCTTCTCTGGTATCTCCAAATTGCAGCTTTCTCGCCTACAACGCATCCAAAACACTGCCGCTCGTCTAGCCACTCACTCCTCCTTCAGAGATCATGTCACTCCTCTCCTCCTACAACTGCACTGGCTTCCCGTCTCCTTCCGCATTCAGTATAAGCTCCTCACGTTAGCCCACAGAGCACTCCACACCTCTACTCCGCAATACCTGGCTGACCTTCTCTACTTCCACACTCCACGTCACACTCCCCGCTCATTTCACCTTAACCGTCTTGCTTTACCATCCCCCTCACATGCTCACCTTCAGTCCACGCGCTCCTCTGCCTTTTTCTTTGTAGCCCCTGCCTTATGGAATTCCCTTCCCCCTCCTCTTCGTCTTGAACCCCACTACCTTACATTTAAACGCTCCCTTAAAACCTACTTGTTCTCCCTTGCCTTTGACCTGCCTCCCCCTTAGCCTTACCCTCTCTCCCTCCTTTTGCCCTATCTACTCCTGTCTCTGTCACTTTCTCTTTTGACAATGTAATTTCCTTTTCAGTTTCCGGCCTTCTGCCTTATTATTTTTGATTTTATTGTAAACCGCTCTGCTTTCCAATGAAGAGCGATTAAGCAAATAAATAAACATAAACATGAGAGTGTTCATTAGGATGGTCATGAGGGTCTCGACTCCATGTAGTGGTCGGAAACCATGTTGCTGTGGGTCAAGTATGTCGTTGGTGTCCAGATGATCTTGAAGTTGGCGTTGGACTATCTTTTCTATTATCTTGGCGGCGAGGGGGAGGCTTGCAACTGGTCTGTAGGAGGTGGGGTCCAGGGGGTCCAGGGGGTCCAGGTTGTTCTTCTTTATGGTTGGTCGAATGATTGATGATTTGAGGGCATCTGGTATGTATCCTTGTTTAAAGGATTCGTTTAAGATGTGGGTTAATGGGGCACTCAGGTCTTCCTTGGTTTTCTTTATCCATTCCGTAGGGCAGGGGTCTAGCAGGGAGGTAGTGGTGTTTAGACAGGAGATGGTGGAGGATATCTCTTCTTTTGAGGTTTTATTGAATGTATTCCATTCTGCGCTTATGGTGGTGTTGTAATATGTCCTTGTGGACACATGCAAGATTCTAAAATCAAGCAACAACTTGCATGTGCCTGACATTTATCTTTTAGAGTGGAAATAGGTCAACTTTAAAAGATATTTACACTTACCCACCTTCATTTCTGCCTTCCCTGTGGAATTTCAGACATTTTGACTTGGACGACCCAGATTTCACCAACACAGCCTTTCAAAAAATGTGCCTTCAGATGTTTGGGAATTACTCTGTATTAGATGTCCAGTTGCTACTAGGTTGGGTTAGAAATGGTAGCCTGCTAGGTGTGGGTTCTAAGGAGTTCTGGGTTTAATTTGTAAGGACAACTTGATGCTGGTTGCCTGTGAGAACAAGACAGGTGGCCATTTTGTGTTTTGCATGTGTTCAAGGTCATATGCACTAATAAATATGGGGGGATATTCAAAGACATGTACACGGCTTGCAGACCTGCAAACCATGTAAATACTGGTTAGCGGGATATTCAGCGGCATTAACACGGTTAGTGCCACTAGATATCTGTGGGTGCTGCCACTACATGCCCCAATGCTAGGCAGTTAGCAGTGGGGCATTCCAGGGTGGAGTAGAGGCGGCACCCATCGCTAACTGGGCAGCGGAGATATTGAACCGCTAGCCGGCTAGTGACCCACAGGTAAAGTTAGGCATGGCAAAGGCTGGCCTAATTTTACTCGTGGGAGCTAACCCGACAGTGACTCAATATTGCCGTTGCCCAGTTAGCTTCCGGGCTCTGTAGTGACCTGGACATTCAATGCCGGTGGCCAGATATGGCCCCGGCGTTGTACAGCCGTGGTTAGTATTCAGCAGCAGCGGCGATGTGCTTTGGAAGCACTGGCTGCTGTCGCTGAATATCCCTCCCTACATGTTTATCTGCACCCTAAAGTGAGACCAGGGAGTTATTTAAGAGTCTGCTGAAGGTCCCAGAGCCTAGACTGACTGCTCAGGTGTCAAATGAGCTAACTCTTGATGCCTCCTGTGTTAAAATCCCAGCACTGAACTCAGCCTTCTGGTCTTCTGCATACTTCTCTGCATTTGTGCTGAATAGCTAATTGCATTGCTGTCTGCTCAAGGCTTTGTGCACAGATAGCTTGTGTGCAAAACTCCTTTCTGCATTGGTAGTCCACAAAATTGTGTGCAGAAACTGAGCTAATGCCTCGCACAAAGCCTAGAACACTTTACTGCATCTTCCCGTGTGCATGCATGAGGATGTTGCACTCTAAAACAAGAGATCATACTGTCCTGTTTATTCGTTTGCTATCATGAGTATGAAGAAGGGTCTTCCATGGTCTCACATACATTGTTGTTGTTGGATAAATTCTTACAGAAATCTGATAAGATATCATATTCTGCAAAGAATCCAATTTTTCCTATGACCAGTGTTCACCTGCTAAAACATTGCACCGTTCCATCTCCTATTATCAAATGCTGTGAGCAGTGTTATCACATAGGGAAGACATATGTGTTCAATAACACATACTTTTCCTTCTGCCAGCAACTAAGTTACCATGCAAAAATCTGACTTGGGAGCTAATGAATTATACATCTGGGAGGACTTCCTCCCTAAACATCTGAGTCCTGAGCCTTAATTCTGCCCTGCATGTCAGATTTAGCACAATTTACTAACTTTCCCACACACAAAGCAGGGCACACCTTAGAATTATTATTTTGTTCATTCCATCATGATAGCCTAAACTGGCTGAAATATTCTCCACTTTTGATATACTATGGTCAGATCACTGCATAATTTTGTTTTTAGGCCATTTAAATTTCACATTTTATGACAAACTGGTCTGTCTTTCCTTCAAGTTTACTTGAGGGAGAACTGGTAAAGATTTCGTAAATACATGCCTAAATAAACGCGCAGGAGCACATGGACGGGACCGTAGATTCTGTGACCGAAGCATGGACTTCTGACACGCCAGGGATCATAGGACCTGTAGTGCCAGTAAGATGAGTGCACAGTAAATGAACTAAATATTTTTGAATTCTGTTATTAAAAGATTAATTTGTCAAGCAGAGTGTGCACGAAGGAAGTTTAGAAGGCTTTCAGAAAAATGAAATTGGCCTATCTGTAAGAAACCGTATGCTATTTCATTGATTAAGGCAAAAAAGACGTATTGTGATGATGTGAAGGCTGCAGAGCCCTTTAAAAGTAGAAAAAACTCTGAGATTTGTTCCCACAAGCGGGGGATGGGATCACAGAAGCACATTTCCCACAGAGAGAATGAAACTAAGGCACATAGAAGCAGGGTTAGCTTGAAGCCACACCCAACCTCTAGGACAGCTGCAAGCAGAGAGAGGGTGGGGTCAGAGAAGCAAACAGTTCACAGAACATATAAGCTGCGTCACACAGGAAGTGAGGAGAGAGATGAACAGGAGCTGGAGAATCAGCTGAGAGTTGATTCCAGAGCTTCACACACACGAGGACTAGGCACAGGATGGTGCAAAGGAAATTGCAATGCTAAAGGGAAACTAGCAAAACCCCGAGGACAAAGTTTCTTTGAAGAATCAGCTGAGTGGGAGGAGGAATCAGGTACTGATCAAACGGTATGTGCTCATACACCAGAAAGACTGCAAAGAAGGTCTGTTCAAAGGCAGGACCGGTTGCAGGCTAGGAGCCAAAGAAAAAGGCCAGTAAACCAGGGAAAGAAGCAGGATTTCAAAGCTGTTAATTCTGCTAAGCCCAGAAGGACTGACCACTACTTACAAGGCAAGTGCAAAGGGTGTGGGCATAGAAAGAACCGGCAGAGAAACCTGGATTTTACCTCTGAATCAGAATATAGCAGTTCTAGTCTTGAACCTCCACACAGATATTATAGAAAGCCTGTTAGGAGGAGAGTTACTGCTAGTCAAGAAGCTTTTGCATTTCCTGATGAGAAACTATTAAGGGGGAGAAAAGCAAAAGGTTCCAACCCAGTTACAGAGGGGAACCGTGAGCTAAAGTGGAGAAACCTTTGTAAGCTTCTGAAGAACATACAACAGGTTAAACCAGAGATTACCCCAAGTTCAGAGCCATACAATTCCCCAACAGAAATGGACGTGGACTGTCTCTCTGATAAATCAATGTCCTCTGCTGAATCGATGGATTGCAGTCTGTGTGTGTCTAATGTATAAAGCTTTTCCTTTATGCTGTATGAAACAAGTAAGAAGACGTCAGGAGTTCAGATATCATTGTATGCTTGGAAAGCAGACAAGTGGATAAGAGAAACCTCATGTGAAAGCCTAGCTAGTTTTATTGCTGCTGTAACGTCAGCTGAGAAAGCTAGTGGTTTAAAAGCTAAGAGGTAGCACTCTGAGTAATGCTTTAAACTTGAAGTCAGCAAGGAAAGTGAAGCTTTTCATATTGCCAAAGTTTGTGAGTAATGCACAAAGATATTTCTACTGCGTTTGTAAATACTAGAAAATACTGCTATCAAGGTTAAGAAGTTTATGGAAGAAATTCACCTTGCACATTTTGGAGAAGAATCCTATACTTTTGGTTGAATGTGTTTTACCTTTCTGGAATTTTGCCACGAATAATTTCCTTACAGAAAATAAAAATAAAAGCAATTTATGTTATAAATTGTCCTGTGCTCCTTCTATTCGGACTGCTAACAAAAGCAAACCACAACTACAATTAAGGAGGTGATCCACCGTCTCTCATCAGGCAGGTGTCTATACTAAATAGCACTATAAGTGTTCAAGCAGAGACAATCTGCCGTGCCACCCCTAGGGGCAGTGCGGTGAGAGCGGTGGAAGGCGTCACAGGTGGCGTAGTGTGTTGGATTTTTTCGTTTGGAGTCACGTGACAACGGAGAGGTCATCTACAAACACAGGAAAGAGAAACAACCCCAGATAGCAGCTGTATCAACTTCCAAGGTCTGCGGAGCGGAAGGAAAGCCGGAGTGACCACTGGAACCCGAGTCCAGGGCAACGGAGTTGATGAAGTGAGACTCTGCACCAGTATAAGGTAACCCGTAGGCTGGTGGGTTGGACCGGATAAGCACTGGTGTAAGAGGGTGGCTGTTGGGATAATCACCAAGACAAGGGTGAAGTGGAAGGTTCCGCACTTGGTGCTTTGTTTCTGTTTTTTTTTTACAGGAAAGAAGATGGAGTCTCGAGACATCTTGGACTGGGCGGCTGGTCAGATAGCCCAACATCAAGAGTTGTCCACGAAGAGCCTGGAACAGGCGAAGGTGCTGTTCCAATCACAACAAGCACCGGTTATACAAGCAATGTCCAGTTGGCTTGAGGCCCAAGGAAAAAAGGACGATGCTGCCAGGACTATGCCAGGTGCAAGGGCAGATTGTCGGGGCTGGGACTGGTCAGGGACTGGGATTTTTGCGGGAGGTCGTCTAACAAAGGATGACGATGTAGACGACTACATTGAGTCTTTTGAGCGTATAGCTATTCTAGCAAAATGGCCTAAAGAACAGTGGGCGCTAAGATTTGCTGCCTCGCTTGCAGGCGAAGCCTTAGCAGCTTACCGTGCCCTGCCTGCTAGTTTAGTTACAAGCTATGAAGATGTAAAACAAGCGGTAAAGGATCGTTTGGGTCTAAATCCAGCGGTCTACCGTAGGCAGCTACGGTCATGTAAATTAAGGTCAGAGGAAACACCTCAGGCATTATATTACCGCGTAAAGAATTTGGTTTATAAATGGTTGATGCCTGAAGGTAGAGATATAGAGTCTATCTTAGACACAATAATTCTTGAACAGTTCATGGAAGCAGTACCGAGCAGCGTGCATACCTTTCTAGTACTCCAAAGCTGTAAGAACACGCAAGAAGCAATTGCTTTAACAGACCGCTTTCTGGAGGCCAATAAGTTGAGCCTGGAGAAAGAAGGCATCTTTAAAAACAAAGTGGAGTTACTAGAAAGGAAAGCTAAGCTGGATGAATTTACAGATAGTAATGTGAAACTGTATAAGAGAAATGTGTTAAGAAAGTGTTTTTCGTGTGGAGAAGTGGGGCACGTGAAAAGGGACTGCAAGGCCAGGAAGGCTTTAATCACTACCCAGCACCGAGATACAGGGGAGGGATTCCTACTGAGGGTGGAGGTAGAAGGAATACCAACTGAGGCACTCTTAGATTCAGGGGCGAATCAGTCTATGATCTCCCGGAAGCTCTGGCAACAGATAGAGGCAAAAGAAAAACCCTCGCTGCCAAGCTCTGGGGATCATATTCGGATCCGGTGCGTCCATGGCGCAGCCTCTACCTACCCTATACACCCGGTGGTTATAGAGGGAGTGGGTCTCAAGAAACAAGTGCAAGTGGCCATTGTACCCAGGCTTCCACACGAAGTAGTCTTAGGCCGAGATTGGCCACAATTTCGGAAAGGTCTGGCTAAGGAGTTGCAGGTGGAAAACTACCCACTCTCTACCTTTCCGCAAGTTGATTTAGCTGAGGAGAAGACCCTGCCCAAGGTAGGCAAGGTAGCTGACCCCATGCTAGCTAAGAATAGGGCTATTATGAATACCACAGTCAGGGAGAAGACCTTACCCAAGGTAGGCAAGGTAGTTGACCCCAGACTAGCCGAAAGAATGGGTATGATCACTACCCGTACAGGGGATAAGCCCTTAGGAGAAGAAATTAGTTCACAAGTAGACCCAGTGCCAGGAACATCCTTCCAGGAAGACCTGCTTACTCAGGCCAAAGACACTCCTAGGAAAGGGAAACCTGAAAGGAGAAGGGAGAGGAGGACCCGGGCACAAAATAGGGTTAAAATAATGACAGGACAGGAACTACCCTGGGTTCCTGCCGAATTAAAGGAAAAATTTCCCTCATTCCCTGCAGAACAGAGGGCCGATCCTACTCTCCGTCGAGCGTATGAGTACGCTACGAAGGGATCGGAGACCCTACCAAGGTTTCTATTAGAGGACAATATCTTGTACAAGGAAAGTACAGATATCCGCCTAGGGGGCACAAAGAAACAATTAGTGATACCTCAAGCTCTTAGGAGCATGGTGTTAGGGATAGCACATGGATACGCGGGAAAAGTGCATAAAGGGGCGCAAGACACCCTAGAGCACGTATTGGCTAGGTTCTATTGGCCAGGGGTATATACGGAGACGGCGGGATATTGTGCGTCTTGCCCGGTTTGTCAGAGGGTCGCAGCAAGTCGTCCACCGAGGGCACCCCTAAGGCCAGTTATGGCCGAATCGGTACCTAGATTAGCCAAGGAAGAGGGTCATGCCCGTCAGAAGGCTTATTATGCCCGACGAGTCCGACCGCGTTTCTTACGTATGGGGGATGAGGTATTAGTAATTACCAATGCCAGCTCCAAGTTTGGAACTGCCACGAAAGGCCCTTATAAAGTATTAAAACAGATGGGTCCTCTACACTATTCCTTGGAGACAGGGAAGGGGAAGTACCATGCATACCACATCGACAGCTTGCGTCCCGTGCAGGAGCATATTGATAGAGTAGCTGTAGGACCAGACAATAACCCAAGAGCATTAGTTGGGATTTCCAGCTGTGCGCGCGTGTGTGCGCCAGCTGGCAATTGCTTAAGGTGGGGGATATGTGATGATGTGAAGGCTGCAGAGCCCTTTAAAAGTAGAAAAAACTCTGAGATTTGTTCCCACAAGCGGGGGATGGGATCACAGAAGCACATTTCCCACAGAGAGAATGAAACTAAGGCACATAGAAGCAGGGTTAGCTTGAAGCCACACCCAACCTCTAGGACAGCTGCAAGCAGAGAGAGGGTGGGGTCAGAGAAGCAAACAGTTCACAGAACATATAAGCTGCGTCACACAGGAAGTGAGGAGAGAGATGAACAGGAGCTGGAGAATCAGCTGAGAGTTGATTCCAGAGCTTCACACACACGAGGACTAGGCACAGGATGGTGCAAAGGAAATTGCAATGCTAAAGGGAAACTAGCAAAACCCCGAGGACAAAGTTTCTTTGAAGAATCAGCTGAGTGGGAGGAGGAATCAGGTACTGATCAAACGGTATGTGCTCATACACCAGAAAGACTGCAAAGAAGGTCTGTTCAAAGGCAGGACCGGTTGCAGGCTAGGAGCCAAAGAAAAAGGCCAGTAAACCAGGGAAAGAAGCAGGATTTCAAAGCTGTTAATTCTGCTAAGCCCAGAAGGACTGACCACTACTTACAAGGCAAGTGCAAAGGGTGTGGGCATAGAAAGAACCGGCAGAGAAACCTGGATTTTACCTCTGAATCAGAATATAGCAGTTCTAGTCTTGAACCTCCACACAGATATTATAGAAAGCCTGTTAGGAGGAGAGTTACTGCTAGTCAAGAAGCTTTTGCATTTCCTGATGAGAAACTATTAAGGGGGAGAAAAGCAAAAGGTTCCAACCCAGTTACAGAGGGGAACCGTGAGCTAAAGTGGAGAAACCTTTGTAAGCTTCTGAAGAACATACAACAGGTTAAACCAGAGATTACCCCAAGTTCAGAGCCATACAATTCCCCAACAGAAATGGACGTGGACTGTCTCTCTGATAAATCAATGTCCTCTGCTGAATCGATGGATTGCAGTCTGTGTGTGTCTAATGTATAAAGCTTTTCCTTTATGCTGTATGAAACAAGTAAGAAGACGTCAGGAGTTCAGATATCATTGTATGCTTGGAAAGCAGACAAGTGGATAAGAGAAACCTCATGTGAAAGCCTAGCTAGTTTTATTGCTGCTGTAACGTCAGCTGAGAAAGCTAGTGGTTTAAAAGCTAAGAGGTAGCACTCTGAGTAATGCTTTAAACTTGAAGTCAGCAAGGAAAGTGAAGCTTTTCATATTGCCAAAGTTTGTGAGTAATGCACAAAGATATTTCTACTGCGTTTGTAAATACTAGAAAATACTGCTATCAAGGTTAAGAAGTTTATGGAAGAAATTCACCTTGCACATTTTGGAGAAGAATCCTATACTTTTGGTTGAATGTGTTTTACCTTTCTGGAATTTTGCCACGAATAATTTCCTTACAGAAAATAAAAATAAAAGCAATTTATGTTATAAATTGTCCTGTGCTCCTTCTATTCGGACTGCTAACAAAAGCAAACCACAACTACAATTAAGGAGGTGATCCACCGTCTCTCATCAGGCAGGTGTCTATACTAAATAGCACTATAAGTGTTCAAGCAGAGACAATCTGCCGTGCCACCCCTAGGGGCAGTGCGGTGAGAGCGGTGGAAGGCGTCACAGTATGTACTGTGATAAAGCTGACACTACTGAAGCTATGGAGTTAGGAGAAAAAACAGAGTTACTTACCTGTAACAGAGTTCTCCGTGGACAGCAGGATAAGTCAGCCACACCTGGTGACGTCATCCGACGGCGCCATGACGGAAGTGCTCTCTAGCTCAGAAGCTTCTGAGCATGTGTGAGGTGCCCCCACCTCCCTGGCCTGCCCCTAGCCGGCCAGTGAGTGACTAGCTATGCCCTCGCGGCTAGGTGCGGGACGCGCAGGCCACCCTCATGCAGGGGAGGTGGGTGGGATCGTGTGGCTGACTTATCCTGCTGTCCACGGAGAACTCTGTTACAGGTAAGTAACTCTGTTTTCTCCTAGGACAAGCAGGATGTGTCAGCCACACCTGGTGTCTTCCAAGCTAGGCGTCCATGCTGTGGAGAATGAGGGAGGCATGCGATAGAATAGCAATAGTGTTTATTGAAGAACACAACAGGTATACATAGCAATGTGCAACCCCTAGGCAACGTGCCAGGAGACAGGAATATATCAATCGTGCAAAAAATGCGAGAGGTAGATCATTAAGTGTGCAATCAACATTGACAGTGCAACTCAACAAAACAGTGCAACAACAACCGTGCAAGAACAAGTATGTGCAATAGAGCCAGTGCCTGGCAGCAACTGGTAAATAGCAGCAAGAGTCCGGTATCTAGTCCCCAGCTCAGTCTTGGGCTGGTTCCGTTGGGCCCCCACTCAAGGGTGCCGTAGCTGCCGATAGGACTGCTCGGCCAAAGGAGCTGTCGATCTCCGCGTGGATATCAAGGCAGTAGTGTTTCTGGAAGGTTAACTGAGAGGACCAGGTGGCGGCTTTGCAAATCTCGCTCACCGGAATTTCCTGTGCGCAGGCCATAGAAGCGGCTAGGGCGTGGAGCTGGTGCGCAGTCGCCCTGTTCGCTGGGAGTGCGCCCGCCTTCTGTAGGCAATAAGCGACGCAGCCTGAGATCCAGTGGGAGAGTGTGCACTTGGTGACAGGTCTCCCTGGTTTGTTCGGGTCATAGGAGACAAAGAGCTGGGTCCCCCGTCGAGTGGCGGACGTCCTGTCGATGTAGATGTGCAGGGCGCGTACGCAATCTAGGGAGTGGAGTCGTTGCTCCTCCGATGATGAGTGCGGGGCTGGAAAGAAGGATGGCAGCTCCACTGACTGGTTGATGTGAAAGGCGGAGGAGACCTTTGGCACAAACCTGGGGTGGGTCCGGAGGGACGCCCGGTTGTGGTAGAGTTTCGTGTATGGCGGGTGTGCCACTAGGGCCTGCAACTCGCTAACCCTCCGAGCTGAGGTGATGGCGATGAGGAACAGAGTCTTCCAGGAAAGATATTTTCTGGCAGCTGTGGACAGTGGTTCGAACGGCTCCTGCATGAGCTGTTGCAGGACGACGTTAAGGTCCCACGAAGGTACCGGTTTCTGTACCGGGGGTTGTAAATTTCGGAGCCCTCTCATGAAGCGTGTCACAATGGGAAGGGTGGCTATGGAGCCAGAAGTTGGGTCTTCTGGGCGTTCGTGCAGAGAGGCGATGGCCGCAAGGTGTACCTTGATGGATTGCGGTTTCAAGCCTAAGCTGAAGAGGGAGGAGAGGTACTGCAGGATAGTGGGTATCGGGCAAGAGGCTGGCCGGATTCCTTGGTCCTTGCACCAAATACTGAAACGTTTCCACTTGAGGCCGTATGCCTTTCTGCTGTACCTCCGAGGATAGATGCGAGTCGTTGAAGGTTATCCTTTCAGCCTCCAGGCTGTTAAGGCTAGCGTCTGGAGGTTGGGGTGCCAGGTTCTGCCACCGTTCTGGGTTAACAGGTCTGGTCTCGGTGGTAGCCGAACTGGGGGTTCTTGAGCGAGCTGCAATAGCAGAGAGAACCACATCTGTCGTGGCCAATAGGGGGCAATCAGAATAACGTGCACTTTCTCCTTGATGATGCGTTGTATCGTGGCTGTCACAAGAGGTGTTGGGGGGAAAGCGTATGCTAACTCCCAAGTCCCCCACGGGATGGCAAACGCATCCGCAGCCACTCTCTGTTGCGACGGGTGCTTGGAGCAGAACAAGGGGCATCTGGCGTTCGCTTCGGTCGCGAAGAGGTCGATCTGGGGAGCTCCCCAGCACTGGAAGAGGTTGTCTGCCACCTCCATGTGAAGCATCCACTCGTGCGGTTGGAGTTGTCTGCTGAGTCTGTCCGCTAAGGCGTTCTGATCCCCGGGGAGGTAGGTCGCCTGCAGGACACAGTTGTTGGCTATCGCTAGGGCCCATGTCTCGAGGGCTTCCTTGCATAGTGAACGGGATCCCGTGCCCCCTTGCTTGTTTATATATAACATGGTCACCTGGTTGTCTGTCTGCACCAAGACCGCTTTCCCCGCCAGGTAAGGCATGAAGGTCTGGAGGGCATATTTGACAGCCCGGAGTTCGAGAACATTGATGTGGAGCGATTGCTCCGCTTTGGTCCAGGCTCCTTGCGTGTTGAGATGTAGTAGGTGAGCCCCCCATCCCTTGGAGGAGGCATCCGTGGTGAGGATGAGTTGATGGATGTGGGGTTGCAGATTCTTGCCCACTGAGAGGTTGGCTGGTTTTGCCCACCAACGCAGGCTCTGAACCACCTTGGCAGTGATCGGTATGCGGGTGCTGAGTGGTTGGGAGAGTTGTCTCCAATGAGTCCGCAGGTGCCACTGAAGAGTGCGCATATGGAGCCTCGCCAATGGGAGGACCGATGTTGTTGCAGCCATGTGGCCTAGCAGGTGCAGGATCTCGTGGGCCGAGGTCAGCTGAGCCGCCGACACTTTCTTGGCCAGTCGAATGATTGCTCTGATCCGGACCTCGGGCAGAAAGGCCTTGCAGGCATTGGTGTCGATTATCGCCCCGATGAATTCTGTACGCTGCACCGGTTCCAATCGGGACTTGTCTTTGTTGAGAAGGAAAGGAGAACAGCGGAAGGAATAACCACGGCCTACCAGATGATAATTATCATCTGGTAGGCTGTGGTTATTCCTTCCGCTGTTCTCCTCTGGTTGTCCAATTGCGGAAGACTTTCTTCTTTTCTTCCCCCTTTGTTGAGAAGGAAGCCCAGTTTGACTAGTAGGGATGTAGTCTGGCGCACCGCTCTCCTGAGCTCGGGGGCAGAGTTCGCTGACAAGAGCCAGTCGTCCAGGTAGGGAAAGATGGCGACGCCTTGTTTGCGTAGGTGTGCAGCGGCCACTGCCACACACTTCGTGAAGACTCTGGGTGCTGGGGCGAGGCCAAATGGCAGGACTCGATACTGGTAATGGCACTCCAGTGCTATGAATCTCAGGAATTTCCTGTGGGAAGCGTGGACTGGGATGTGGGAGTAAGCATCCTGCAAGTCCAGTGTAGCCATCCAGTCCCCCACTCTGATGAGGGGAAGGATGGAGTTGAGCGAATACATTCTGAACTTCTCCTTTGCGATACAGTTGTTCAGCTTTCGGAGGTCCAGGATGGGACGGAGGCCCCCTGACTTCTTGGGAATAAGGAAGTACCGGGAGTAGAAGCCAGTGTTGATTTCGCCCGGGGGCACCCGCTCTATCGTCCGGGACAGGAGACGTTGCTGTAGGAGGTCCGAAAGTGGTTTTTGTAGATGCATTGGAGGCTAGCTGGTGGGCTGCTTGTGCTGCCATGGGGGGGAGGAGAAGTGCAAACGATAGCCCGACTGGACTATCTGAATGACCCACTTGTCCGTGGTAATCTCCTGCCAGGCCGAGAGGAAATGGGACAGGCGACCCCCCACTGGGGGGGCCGCCGTTGAGTCCAGCGCAGGGCCCAGCCAGGTCGGGCAGTCAGAAGGAAGAGGTGTCTTTACTGGAATGTGGAGGGTTAGACTGTTTCTGTTTGCGTTGTCGCGGCTGCTGCCTCTGAAAGGACGACTTATGATAGTTCTGCTTAAATTTTGGCGTCTGCCACTGTCGGTTGGAGCCATAATATTGCTTTGAAGAGGAAAAGGGCTTGCGGAAGTAGCTCCCTTTCTGTGACCAGGAGGGGCGTTCGAGTCCGTCCGCTTCAGGGTCTTTAGAGTGGTGCAGTCCTCTTTTAGACCATTCACAGTATCCGCAACTTTGTCTCCAAAAAGGGAGTCTCCCGAGCAGGGTGCATCCGCAATTCGGTCATGGGTATTGTCCGAGAGTCCCGAAGCACGAAGCCATGCCCAGCGAAGGGCCGAGATGGCCGTGCCCGCTGTCCGGATGGCCGTATCAAAGGCATCAAAGGCTGTACTCATCAGGTGCTTGTTGCATTCGGCGAGTTCTTGCATGGTGGCTGAGGTAGACGTACGTGAGTCCTTGGGAAGATTCTGCAGCTGGCTTTTGAGGTCAGCAAAGAGGGCGTCCTGGAATAGGACATGCTGAAATTGATGTGCTGTTATCTTGGCATTGAGCATGGCTCCTTGAAACACCTTCCTCCCCACGTCGTCCAGACGCTTGGGGTCCCGTCCCGGTGGGTGGTTGGCTGGCTTGGGCACCCGTAGACTTAGATCTTTTAAGCGCTGACGCCACCATGATTGACTGGTGGGGCAGCTGAGGTTTGTTGAAACCGGGTGCCATGTGGATGATGTATTTGCTGTCCAGGCATCTGGAGCAAGCTTGGCCGGATGCTGGGGACTGCCAGAGAGTAAGCTGTTTGTCCTTCAATTTGCGGTGGAGGGGAAGGGCCATGGCTGGTCTAGGGCCGTTGAGGTATTTCATGACCTCCGGTTCCTTCTCATCTGACGCCTCCTCCATTGCCAGCCCCAGCTTGGAAACCACCTTCCTGAGGAATTTGGGGTATGTCAGGTCTTCAGGTATCGGTGCCAGTGGGTCCTCCAGCTCATCAGCTGGGTTCTTGGAGGTGTCGGAACCTGGCCCCAACTCCTCCACGTCGCTCCCCCCAGAGTCCAGCTGCGCTGGGGAAGGAGTCCGAACTCTAGAAGGTGCTGGGGAAGGAGACCGCGCTCTGGAAGGCGACCTGCCAGGAGATCGTGGGGAGGGGGACCGCTCCAAACAAGGCCGGGCCACCGGAGAAAGGTTCGTTGGTGCTACCCGCTCCTGGTCCAGCCGTGGGGGAGCAGTCTGCTTGACAAGGCGAGAGAGCAGGCGCAGAATGGTAGAGGAGGTGGAATCTGTGGACCGGCTGCTTCTGTGGCTTTTGCTGTAGCCAGAGCTGGATCTCCTGCTCCTCTTGCGGCTGTGGGGTGACACACTGCGGGAATCCCTTGCACCCGATGGAGACCGGCTGTCCCTGTGTCTCCGGTGCTTGCCTGTTCTCTTTTGGCCCTTTTCGCGCTGTTTGGGTGATTCCCTGCTGGAGGAGCGGTGATCGCGGCTCCCCCGTCGGTGCCGCACTGTAGCACGGTCATCCCCGTTGTCCGCGCGGTGCTTGCGGCTCCCGCGCCGATGCTCTGTCTCGGCGCGGTCTCTCTCCTCCACGTCGCTCCGATCAGCCCGGTGAGTAGACGTGCTGGGCAGGGGGGAGGGCACTCGGCACCGATCGCCAGCTGAGGAGGGACAGGAGCTGCTCCGGCCAATCAGGGGGAGTGGGCTTGTCCGGGGGAGGAGCCAGGCGGGGCCACGAGGGCGGCGCCATCTTGGGAGGCTGCAGGAGGACCACATGACCAGGAGGAACAGCCCGGGGTGCTGATAACCACGGAGGGGCTTACTCTGGAGGTAGAGACCTCTTCGGGAGCGGACTGCTCGGTGGGGGAAGAAGTGCTGTGTCCCCGGTGAGAGGAACTGGCCGGTTTGGACGGCGCGTTCCCTGCCTCTGTTCTTGGACGCTCGCTTGATCTGGGATGCTCAGTAGATTTTGGCAGTTCATCAGATCTGGGTGGCTCCGGTGTCCGGAATGCAGGAGACTTACGCGAGGCCGCAGAGGAGGACAGCAAGTCCTTCAGAGAGTGTTCACGATGCTTTCTTGCCCTGGGGGACATCCGAGCGCAGCTGACACAGTTTTCCACCTCGTGAGAAGTCCCCAGGCATCTGATGCAGCGCTGGTGAGTGTCCGTGATGTTCATTTTTCTACTGCAGTGTAGACACTTTTTAAATCCCGGTTTGGGCATGGTAATTTGTATTTGTATTGGAGAGCTAGAAATCCGTCTTGAGGCGAAGGCGGAAGGAAAAAGACTGGCCGGCTAGGGGCGGGCCGGGGAGGTGGGGGCACCTTACACATGCTCAGAAGCTTCTGAGCTAGAGAGCACTTCCGTCATGGCGCCGTCGGATGACGTCACCAGGTGTGGCTGACACATCCTGCTTGTCCTAGGAGAACTCCGTTTCTTTTAAAGAAACTGATTTACAGAGAATGCAGTTACCAAGAAGTGCAGCTAGAGGGAGTAGGCATGAGGCTGCAGAAGGTAGGCTGACACACCCAGATTGTAATGACAAGGCTGGCGGAAGATTAGTCGCGCAGCAGAGTGTTGAACAGATTGAAGGGGAGAGAGATGATTCAAAGGGAGACCAGCAAGGAGTAGGTTGACATCAGGGGTTGACATCAATATCAAATTGAATGCAAACTCTGACAATCTTTAAATACAATTAAAACACCATCCCTCACTTAGCTGTCTGCAGTTTAGAAATTACCTTATAACTGCAAAGTACCAACTGAGATAATAACAGCATCAGAATCAGACAACCAAGTTTCGGTAATACATAATAAATTGGGTGCACTCTCAGAGTAAATCATAGAAAACAGAGAGCTTATTTCTAACTGAACAAGCTTTTATCAACCAAATATTTAAAACCATTGAAGTTGACTTATCTTGCAGAAGCCCTGATATTGCAAGTAATTGTTTGACAAGCTCTACATTCAGCAGATTCTGAGGGTACATGGTCTTCCTCTGTGTGGCAAAAGGCGACTTGCCATAGACAAATGAAAGAAATTGAGGGGACCCCCATTCATGGTACTTTGTTGAACATCAGTATTAACCAGTACAAATACAGAGAGGACCACAAACACAGAGAGCAACAGAAACCCCTGCTACTAAGGAGAGAGAAAGGGGAAAGCTCCAACTACGGAAGGAAAGGCAATTAAGCTTGCAGTCCTTACACGGAAGGGACAACTTCCAGGAAGGACAAGCCCATGCTGAAAAGCTCCAGAAAGAAGTCTCCAGGGAAGACAGTGTAAGCAGGAGAGTGCCTGGTAGAGGGAATACCAGCAACGCACGGCTCAGAGAACAAAGGTACATTCACACCTCCTTTCCTGAATGTGTGCCAGGTCCTAGAAAGGCTTGTAAACCAGAGAGCCATAGATATGAGAAACAAAGCTGGGGAAAGCTTTGGAAACCTGTGCAGGAGGTCCTAGATAAAAGCCATATTAATTGTTTGCCAGACCAGGTCCAGCCAGGCTGGAAAGTCTTGGAGAGAACTACGGAAGTACAACCAGTTTTGCCTAGGGAAAGCTCAGGCTTAGCAGACACCATATCTGAGCAAGAGGATATGCAAACAGACCTTGTAGAATCAGAATCATTGCTACCTGAATATCCTATGGACTGTACTCTCTGTGTAGCTGAGAGTATAGAATCTCTCACAGAGTCATAGCATAAGACATGCTTTAAAAAAATGTCATTGCTTTGTTGAGCTGAAAAGAAGAAGCTTTTTGTGTTTATTTAACCTGTTGATATTGAAAAATCCTGCTTGAATGGAAAAGACTATGAAGCTCTTATAACAGTTTTGGACTTTGTAAATACTTTGGTAGAAACCCTGAATCAAGGTGAATTCTGTTGTCTTCTTGGAGAACCTTAGCACATCAAGGGAATAAAACCTTATATTTAACCCAGCACAAGGCTCACACAACTATTCTTTATAAAGAAGGGAACTACCAGGACCATAATGCACCTGGTCTAAATTAAAGTTTCTGGCTTCAACAAACAGTGTCCGCCCTGACCCTTCAGCACGCTGCCACCGGGAGGGGCTGTGACAGTACTCATGAACTTTGGAGCTCGCTTAGACTTTTAGATAGGAAAATAATAAATGGAGATAAATAAATTGGTTGGTGAGAGCTTTCACTGTAAATCTAGGATCACTTCTGCAGCCTGACTGTGACACTCTGATTTTCCGTTTTTTTGTTGATAAGGTAAGTAACATCAGAGAGAAGGGGGCTAAGAAAGCTTCGACCCATTCACAACCTATCCCGACTGTTACAATAAGGGAAGGATCTAAGGGTGAGCCTCCCCTGAAATTGGTGAATTTTGATCTGGTCTCTGTGGAAGAACTTCAGACTCTGTTAAGGAAACTCAAAAGTTGGAAAACTTGAATTAGATTCTTGTCCAGCAAGATTTGAGAAAGGATGCATGCCTACACCTGATTCATTTTCCACCTGATATTCAAAAAGGCAGCTCTGCTGGATACTCAGCGACAGTATCTGACAGTGGCAGCTGGATATTCTGAGTTTGACTTGCCTGAAGCATTTTTTTACTTACGTGTATTGAGGTCCTTTTAAAATTTTTAACAAATTAAATGTACTTAAGCTAATAAAGTGAAAACTTTATAAAACATGCAGAAAATAGGTACATTGTTCACATTTTTGTAGGAGCACTGTTACAACATTTGCAAGGTCAGAAGCATTAGCACGCACTGGAAAGGACAATCAACAGGGTCTCCTCATTTTTGTCCAAATGCCAGGAGAAAGGATAAATAGGAAATCAGTTTTCAAAGCTCATTTTACTGGGGGTAGTTTCTCCAAATGGGTTAGTTTTGCGCATACTATGGCGGTCGTGAACCTCACTTCTAAGCCAGGGTATGTGGAGTAAGATCTTAATCTCTCAAATTTACTGCTAATGTTCAGCATAATACTTGCATCGTGCCGAAGAGAGCCTCCTGCTGGAGTTCATAAGATGTAACATGTATGGGTAAAGATCTTAAATTTGCATCTGTTATTTTTTGCAGTTTTTCTAATGACAATTTTCCTCTTTCTTCCAGCTTTTGATGGACTCTCTTTGTATACCCTCTTGATTTAAATATAGTGTTTGCAGCATAAAATAGCAGTACATTATCTCTTCTTTATCTGCAGAATTCCACTTAAACATAGTTAATCCTCTTAACGTTTTCATAAATTTCTGTGGTTTATCTCCTGCCACAGGGGGTCCATGAATAGGCTCACCATTTATTTATTTATTTAAACGGATTTCTATACCACCTTTTCCTACAATCAAGGCGGTCTACACAGCAAACAATCAACAAAATACTGTGTCTAGTGTGCGCATGCATTGAGCAGTGAGTGTACAAGTGTGTGTGTAGATGGTCGTTGATTCTTGGTGAGCTATTTACAACGTGCGTTATTTACAATACTATGTACATCAGGACTTAACTTCAATATTATGATCGTGTCGCGAGGGGAGGGTGGTAGAGCTGAGGTATTGTCTGTTGCACAGTTTAAGTGATGTCACCGTAGTACTCTATGAAGAGGGTCATCTTTAGCAGTTTCCTAAAGAACTTAATGTCTGTTGTTGACCGTAGTTCATCAGGGAGGGCATTCCAGATTGTTGGTGCCGCCTTTGATAGGGCTCGTTTTCGGTGTCCTTGCGTACCTTGGTGATGTCTCTTGTTGTGTTGACACGGTTGGATGTGCCTCTCCCCCTCGGTCTTGTGCTGTTGTCGGGTTGTATGAGTGGGTGTAGGCTGAAAGCTGATGACTGTTGTTTGATTTTGAATATGTTTATGACTGTCTTGTATCTGATGCAGGAGCTGATTGGTAGCCAGTGGAGATATTTAGAGTGGGTGTGATGTGTTCTTGTCTTGAGGTGCCAGATATTATGTGTGCTGCTGTGTTTTGCGCCAATTGCAGTGGCCTGAGTGTCTGTTTTGTTAGGCCAAGATAGATTGGGTTGCAGAAGTCAAGGATTGGGGTTATTAATGCCTGACAGACTGTGCGGAAGTGTCCTTTATCTGTGGTAGGGATGTTATCTGCATCTGCAGCACTTGCACTATCGCAACCACCATCGTTAACCCTAGTGCGTAAGTTATGGGTGGGCACCTTTTTATCCTGGGCGATGTGCGGCCAGTATGTATTTTTCTTCTTTGTTCCTAACACACTTTAATTGTAGTGTTGCCTTGCTAAGATTTGGTATAGATGTTATACAACAGGGTCACCATGTGAAGGTACTCAGCAAGGCTTGAGGAGGGAACTTTATACTCTCCCCGTGGGGCTTCCCGTGGATATTCCCTATTACTATTATTACTTTATATACATTGAACCATTGGCTCGTATTAGTCATAAATTTCATGTTAATTATTAGGCAGATGATGACGGATTGTTTCCTTGATGGAATGGTATAATTACCCTTGTCGATATGGAGTCAAGAAGTGGCCTAAGAGTAGCAGGCTGAGAAACAAGTCACTTAATCCTTACAAATTTACAGGCTGATGCAGAAAGCTGGTGCTGAAATCACGTGCTATTAGCTGTGTATGCATTGTTGTAGTGCGCTGATAATGTAAACTCAGTGCCAATATGCAATAAAGAGTGTATATGCAAATGAGCTGAGCACAAAACTATGGCGTAATGTTGAAAGGAGGGGAGCCAACGCATGTGCAAACAATAGACAAGCTAAAGGTGGCCATATGCGCATGCATGTAAATTTCAGATGTTTACATTATGCGTATAGGATGTGCAGGTTCTTTGATCATTAGCAAAGCCAGTAACAGCCTGATGGCACCCACCCCATAATGATGTTGTTAAGTGCCGTTGAATCGGTGTTCACTCATGGCGACCCTCTGGATAGTGTGGTAAGGAGAGTGCAGCTCAGCATGGAAATAAAAGAGAAGGGGGATGGGTGCACTAGAACACATACACCACAGAAAAATCCCTGAGAGAAACAAAGAGGGTAGAGCTAGGTTTAAGCCATTCCCAGACTCCATGACAACCCCAGGTAAGAGTAGGAGGTACAAGTGGGTGGAGTCAGAGAGGGAGGTGCCCTGCTCAACGTTTAGGTTTGAGAAAACAAACAAAGTTGAGAGAAGCAGTCAAGCAAGAAGCAGCCAAGAGAGAAGCAGCCACAAAGAGAGCAGTAGCAGAGACAAGAGCAGCCAGCACTGCAGCCAAGGAAGCTACAGAGAAGGTTCCAGGCAGAGGACCAAACAGACTGGCAAGAGGGAGAGAGAAAAAAGGTTGGCTTTGAGAAGGCTAAGGCAAGAGTGCTTAGACTCCTCTGATGAAGGGTCTGTCTGCAGGCAGCAGAAGCCCCAGGAAGGGAAGTGGAGATCTGACCCTGATTCCCTGTCTAGCTCAGAGGCAGAGAGAGACACAAGCCACAGAAGCCTCAGCCAGGAAGGTGCTGCAACAAGACTCCAAGGTAGGAGAAAGAAAGCAGTAAAGCCAAAACCCTGTGTTTCTTGCTCTGACTCTGAAGAGAGGTTTAGGCCTGAGAAAACCCGGATTAGGAAGAAGGGGTTTTCAGGAGAAACTGAACAGGAGAAGCCCGTTGAAGTCCTACCTAGAGGAGAAGGGGCTATTCAGTGGAATAGGCTGTTTAACCTGTTAAAGAACATTAAGCATAAAGTGCCTGAGTGTTTTCAAACTTTGCCAAGATACAGCTCAGCAGAAAGCATGGAGGTAGAAGGTAAAGAAAGTGACCTGACTTCAGCTTGTTCTGAGATGGACTGTGATATGTGCATTGTGGCTAAGAAATGAAAGCCTGAGAGCAGTGAGAAGTTAGGAATTGTAAATACATGTGCTTTATGATTACGGGATTGAAAAGCATCATAAAGGGGAAAGAAAAGAAAGCCGGTGTAAATAATTCTACTACAACACTGGTTGTAAGCTTTGCTTTAATGGGAGAAGATTATCCTTTATTTTCTTTGACTTGAGTGTACAACTGCTTGAAAGATTTGTTATCTGCTTGCCACGGAAGCTAATAAAATTCCTGTGTGCTTTGAAACAACCACTTGGTTCATTTATCTCTATACACAACTACAATCCTTGGTAAAGAGGAATTCAAGATGGCTTCCCATCCCTACTAGGCGACCGCCTGGTAGGGGCGCGATCGCCACAATAGTTGTCCTAAATTGTATTCGGCCTTCAGTCAGGTGGCTCATTGTTGACAGACTGGCACCTGTAGTTGCTGTTATTGTATCGATCCATCTCATTGCTGGCCTTCCTTTTTTGTTGACCTTCTACCTTGCCAAGCATGATGTCTTTCTCTAGCGATCTCTCTCTTTGCATGATGTGCCCAAAGTATGAAAAACAAAGTCTTGTCAGCTGAGCTTCTAAAGAAAGCTTAGGTTTGATCTCCTCTAGTACTGACTGGTTTGTTCTTTGGGCAGTCCATGGTATACACAGTATTCGTCGCCAGCACCATAATTCAAAGGCATCAATTTTCTTCCTGTCTATCTTTTTCATTGTCCAACCTTCGCATTTGTATGACGTTATTGAAAATGCTATAGCTTGAACAAGTCAAATCTTTATATGGAGAGAGACATCTCTGCTCTTAGGAATCTTGTCTAGGTCCTTCATAGGCATTCTGCCAAGAGCAATGTGGCATCTGATTTCTTGACTGCTTGTCGCTTTTTTATTGTTAGTTGATCCAAGAAGGTTAAAATTGTCCACTATTTCAATTTCTTCTCCATCAACGATGAACTTATTGATTTTGTCAGTTCTCAGGATCTTTGTCTTCTTTACATTAAGGTGCAGGCCCATTTTAAGACTATGTTCCTTGACCTTAAGAAGCAAATGTTTCAGATCATCTTCACTTTCAGCCAGTAATGTGGTATCATCAGCATAGCGAAAGTTGTTGATGAGTCTTCCACCAATCTTCACACCTCTGTTGTCTCCATACAATCTTGCTTCTCTGATGATTTGTTCTACATATAAATTAAACAGGTAGGGGGAAAGAATGCAGCCTTGTCATACATTTTTGCTGATTTTAAACCATTCTGTTTCTCCTTGTTCTGTTTGAACTGTTGCTTCTTGATTAATGTAAAGGTTGTGCAAGAGAAAGACAGGTGTTCTAGTATACCCATGCTTCTTAATGTGGCCCAGAGTTTCTCATGGTTAACACAGTTAAAAGCCTTGTTGTAGTCAATAAAACACATATAAATATCCTTTTGGTATTCTTTTGTCTTTTCAAGGATCCATCTCACAAACGCGATGATGTCTCTTGTTCCTCGCCCTTTCCTGAACCTTGCTTGTACTTCTAGTAGTTCTCGTTCCAGGTATGGATGTAGTCTTTGCTAAATAATCTTCAGTAAAATCTTGCTGGAATGCGGGATCAGAGCAATTGTGCGATAATTTCCACAGTCAGTTTGATCACTTTTCTTTAGTATTGGTATAAACACAGATCTTTTCCAGTCAGTTGGCCATAACATTGTCTTCCAAATATCCTGGCAGAGTCTTGTAAGTATGGTAACAGCTGTATCAGATTGCTGTAATATTTATTTATTTACATTCTCTTATATACTGTGCTATTCTGCATCAGTGTGGTTTACATTGAACAAACTGAAATTACATTGAACAGGGCATTATAACTTGGAGATAACTATTTTACAGGGAACATGGGCTATGGAGGGTTAAGTGGCTTGCCCAAGACCACAAGGAGCACCTGTGGGACTAGAAACCCCAGTCCTTCCGGCCCAAGGTTGCTGTCCTCTAGTGGGATTTGAACCCCCGACCTTCTGGCCTGAAGTACCTTGCCCCAACCACTAGGCCACTCCTCCACTTCTATAGGAATGCCATCAATGCCTGGTGCTTTGTTCTTTGATAAGGCTTTCAATGCTGCTTCAACTTCTTTTTTCATCCCCAATGGTTCCGGATCATAAGGTACAGGTTGAAACAGCTGTTGGTCCACATGGTCTTTATCATATAAAAACTCTGTATATTCTTTCCACTTTTTCTTGATTTTCTCAGCATCATTCAAGATGGATCCTTGAGCATCTTGTAACATTCCAATTCGAGGATGGAATTTTTTCTTTAACTCACACAGCTTTAGGAAAGCCAAACTTGTTCTTCCTCTAATAGTTTCTGCTTCTATTTCCTTGCATGCGTCATTGTAGTACTTCTCCTTGTCTTGTCTTGCTGCACGTTGGAAATCTCTGAGTTCTGTGATTGCCTCTCTTTCTCCTCTGGCTTTAGCTTCTTTGCATTTCTGGGCAATTTTCAGAGTTTCTTCAGTCATCCATTTTGGCTGTTGTTGCTTTTTCACCTTTTGTAGAGATTTCTCACTTTTTTCCAAAACAACCTTCTTGATGTCGTCCCCTAACTCTTCTGGTGTGGGCTTGTGTGCATCAGTGATGTTGAGGGCTAAGCTATCGGTAGTTTAACTACTGACATGGTCTCCCAAGATGGACAGGTCTCAGCTGAGGTGCCAGACCAAGACAAACCACCCATCTGGGCAGCAGCAGAATGAGACAGTGTTGGCGGCGGAGGATCATGTTTCTGTGACAACAGCAAAAACACTAAACTTAAATTGCGGGGAAGAAAGGCTTGGCAACCTATTTCCGTATCGTGCCACAAAAACGCAATGGACAGTCACAACAAAACAAATTGCACTATAGAGCTGGAAGATGAGACTCCCAGATCAGAAGGCACTCAACTGGCTACCTGGGAGGAGCTGAAGACTTTTCAGAGTAAAGTCAGCATTTATGATGTGGTTGGATCAAAGCCCTCGGGATATCTGACTGCTGATGTAGCTGCACATGAAATGAGAGTCAGAAGCTGCAAAGATGTCTTACATATTGGGACATAGAATGTACGAAGCATGAACCAAGGGAAGTTGGAGGTGGTCAAGAATGAAATGGAACATGTACAACTCGATTTGTTGGGTGTCAGTGAACTGAAATGGATGGTATTGGGCACTTTACATCTGATGATCACATGGTCTACTATGCTGGAAATGAAAGACAAAGAAGAAATGGTGTTGCATTTATAATTAAGAAGAAACTTGCAAGAACTGTAATGAAATATAATGAAGTCAGTGAACACTTGGTTTCTATTCATCTACGAGGAATGCCCATCAACACAACTATAATTCAAATATATGCCCCAACAACAGCTGCAGAAGAGGATGAAATTGATGTGTTCTATGAACAAGTACAAGCTGAAATTTAGAGGAAAGGTGGGATAGAGGTGATATGATTGAGATGTTTAATACCTCCGTGGCATAAATGCATAGGAGGAAAGCCTCTTTCAATTGAAAGCAAGCTCTACTACGAGGGGACATAGGATGAGGGTGAAAGGGGATAAACTCAGGAGTAATATGCGGACTCAGGGTAGATGTGTGGAATATTCTCCCAGTGGAGGTGGTAGAGATGATGACAGTATCTGAATTTAAAAAAGCATGGGACAAACACAGGATCTCTAAAGGGAAAAAGGGGACTGTTGTAGTAGTTGATCCATATCATCCATTGGGTGAAATTTATTGTATAGTCGCCGCTTGTGTTGCTGGAAGAAGGTGTTTG
Organism: Ichthyophis bannanicus; assembly: GCA_033557465.1. NCBI lineage: Eukaryota > Metazoa > Chordata > Amphibia > Gymnophiona > Ichthyophiidae > Ichthyophis > Ichthyophis bannanicus. The sequence goes on along the minus strand of CM066034.1, from coordinate 577,079,653 downwards.
AAATGAATAGTTTGTTAGTCTTGCAGAATTCTATCAGTCTTTTTCCAGCTTTATTTCTTTTGCCAAGTCCATATTTTCCAACCATTTTGTCTTCTTCTTTGTTGCCAACTTTTGCGTTCCAGTCATCCATGACTATCAAGATATCCTGTCAATTTCATAGAAATATAACGGCAGAAAAAGACCACATGGCCTATCTAGTCTGCCCTTCCATTATACAGATCACCAACTAATAGTATGCAAACACAAGCTAAAGTTGAAAAAGAGTAAGCCACTCATGAATGTAGCAAAATATGACCTTGAGAATAATATACCATTAAAATGTAAAGACTGCCTGCAAAATTGATTTGCTGCTTTAGATACAAATGACAGAGCTCCAGAAGAGTTATGGGATGACATCAAGAAGGTTGTATTGGAAGAAAGTGAGAAATCTCTACAAAAACATTTTTTATTAAATCAGAACAAAGAGACATAACTGTAAATGGAGAATGATATAAGGGAGTCCAAAGAATACAGAAGGATAAAAAGCAAACAATATTTCTTCTTAAATGCCAAACATACTTATACACAGAAAGATACACACAGGCATACATTAAGGACCTGAGATTAATTAAGCTTCAGGTGAACAAGGTACATTAAACGTATTAGGTATAGTTTTATTAGTAAAAGTATCCCCAGCAACCCTTAGTAAGTAAAGAACTTAAATATCTAAACACAACCTTAAAACTAATATGCAGACAGCAGTCCAGCAGTGAGATGGGGGCTTTCCAGTCTTTTGCATTGAGTGTCACATGTATGATTTTCTCCCAGTTGGTGAGGGGTCTTACATGTGTACTAGGTACAAGGAGCTCTTTGCTCTCAGGGAACGAGTCCGATCTCTGGATGCTAGAGTAGCAGACTTGGAGGACATAAGGAAGACAGAGAGGTACATAGCTAAGACCTACAGGGATATAGTCCTGAAATCCCACCTCCAGTCTGGCAGCATCCCTGTTGCCAGGGAGGAGAGAGGTCATGTGAGAGGAGAGCATCATCCTGGTGTGGCAGGAAGTGATCCTGTAGCTAGGACCTGTCCTCCAAGTGATGTAAAACTTTCTCGCACTGAGGAAGTTTCTTCAGGGCCATGTGCCCATGAGGGAAGGGTTAGGAAAGCCGTTATAGTTGGTGATTCGATCATTAGGCATGTAGATAGCTGGATGGCTGGTGGACATGAGGATCGCCTGGCAACATGCCTGACTGGTGCGAAGGTAGCGGACCTCACGCACCACCTAGACAAGGTCTTAGATAGTGCTGGGGAGAACTCTGCTGTCTTGATACATGTCAGGTACCAATGACATAGGAAAATGTGGTAGGGAGGTTCTGGAGGCTAAATTTAGGCTTTTAGGTAGGAAGTTGAAATCCAGAACTACCAGGGTAGTGTTCTCTGATATGCTTCCTGTTCCACGCGCAGGACACAAAATGCAGGCAGAGCTCCGGAGTCTCAATGTGTGGATGAGACGATGGTGCAAGAATGAGGGTTTTTGATTTGTTAGGAACTGGGGAACATTCTTCGGAAAAGATGGGCTCTTCCGAAGGAATGGGCTTCACCTTAACCAGGATGGAACCAGGCTGCTGGCATTAACCTTTAAAAGAAGATACAGCAGCTTTTAAACTAGATAATAGGGGAGAGCCGACAGTCGCCCAAGAGTGCATGGTTCAGAACAATGTATCCTTGAAGGATACAACCAAAAGAATGAAGTTAAGGCATATCTGCAGAGAGGTTTCAATAAAGACAAAAGTAGTCCAAATTCCCTTGAGTACATAAGAACATAAGATATGCCATACTGGGTCAGACCAAGGTCCATCAAGCCCAGTATCCTGTTTCCAATAGTCACAAGTACCTAGCAGTTTCCCCAAAAGACACAGGTTCCACAATGCTTGTATTGGGTCAAGCGTTGATATCCTGGGTCCCTTCTTAGTAATGGTTTATGGATCTTTCCACAGGGCAGACAGAGCTTAAAGATTCCTGCCTACCGATTGCCAGATTAATATGAATAAAATACAGTCTCTAAAATGTTTGTATGCAAATGCTAGAAGTCTAAAAAATAAGATGGGAGAGTTAGAATATATAGCACTAAATGAGAGGTTAGATATCATTGGTATCTCAGCGACATGGTGGAAGGAGGACAACCAGTAGGACACTGTGATACTTGGGTACAAACTATATTGTAATGATAGAGCTGATCAAATTGGTGGAAGGATTACGCTCTATGTTAGAGAGGGCATTGAGTCACAAAGGATTAAAGTTTTGCAGGAAACAGAATTTGCTGTAGAATCTCTATGGATTGAAATTCCATGTAAAAAGGGGAAGGCGATGGCAGTGGGGGTGTACTATGAACCGCCTAGCCCAGGGGTCGGCAACCCGCGGCTCCGGAGCCGCATGCGGCTCTTTCTCACCTTTGCCGCGGCTCCGGAGCACACTGCCCGCTTTAAACGTCGCGTTATGGGCTCCCTCCATGTCAGCTCCCTCCCTTCTTCTGCAGCCGCGGTTCCCTGTCTCTTAGGGAACCGCGGCTGTGCTTTTAAAATCATCTCGGAGCCCTTCCTGTCTTGACGGGCTCCGTGCAGCATTGTCCCGCCTCTAAAGGAAGTTTTGGAGGCGGGACAATGCTGCACGGAGCCCGTCAAGACAGGAAGGGCTCCGAGATGATTTTAAAAGCACAGCCGCAGTTCCGTAAGAGGCAGGGAGCCGCGGCTGCAGAAGAAGGGAGGGAGCTGACTTGGAGGGAGGGAGCAGATATGAATGGATGGATGGAGGGGGGGGGGCTGACATGGAGGGAGGGAGCAGATATGAATGGATGGAGGGAGGGGGGCTGAGATGGAGGGATGGAGGGGGCTGACATGGAGGGATGGTGGCTGACATGAAGGGAGGTAGCTGATATGAATGGATGGAGGGAGGGGGCTGACATGGAGGGAGGGGGGCTGACATGGAGGGAGGGGCAGATATGATGGATGGAGGGAGGGGGGCTGACATGGAGGGATGGAGGGGGCTGACATGGTGGGAGGGGGGCTGACATGAAGGGAGGGAGCTGATATGAATGGATGGAGGGAGGGGGGCTGACATGGAGGGATGGAGGGGGCTGACATGGAGGGAGGGGGGCTGACATGGAGGGAGGGAGCAGATATGAATGGATGGAGGGAGGGGGGCTGACATGGAGGGATGGAGGGGGCTGACATGGAGGGAGGGGGGCTGACATGGAGGGATGGATCGAGGGGGGCTGACATGGAGGGATGGAGGGGGCTGACATGGAGGGAGGGAGCAGATATGAATGAATGGAGGGAGGGGGGCTGACATGGAGGGATGGAGGGGGCTGACATGGAGGGAGGGGGCTGACATGGAGGGATGGATCGAGGGGGGGCTGACATGGAGGGATGGAGGGGGCTGACATGGAGGGAGGGAGCAGATATGAATGGATGGAGGGAGGGGGGCTGACATGGAGGGATGGAGGGGGCTGACATGGAGGGAGGGAGCAGATATGAATGGATGGAGGAGGGAGGGGGGCTGACATGGAGGGATGGAGGGGGCTGACATGGAGGGAGGGGGGCTGACATGGAGGGAGGGAGCTGATATGGATGGATGGATGGAGGGAGGGGGGCTGACATGGAGGGAGGGAGCTGATATGGATGGAGGGAGGGGGGCTGACATGGAGGGATGGAGGGGGCTGACATGGAGGGAGGGGGGCTGACATGGAGGGGGCTGACATGGAGGGATTGGGGAGGCGGGCTGACATGGAGGGAGGGAGCTGATATGGATGGAGGGAGGGAGGGAGGGAGGGGGCTGACATGGAGGGATGGAGCACTGGTAATGGGGTTGAGGGGACGAGCACTGGAAATGAGCTGATTAGGGGAGGCTAGGACTGGTAATGAGCTGATGGGGGGTAGGACTGGTATTGGGCTGATTAGGGGAGGCTAGCACTGGTAATGAGCTGATGGGGGGTAGGACTGGTATTGGGCTGATTAGGGGAGGCTAGCACTGGTAATGGGGTTGAGGGGGGATTAGCACTGGAAGCGAGCTGATTGGGGGGCTTTGACTGGGCATGGGCTGATTGTGGGGAGGGGAGGATAGAGCTGCTGGCCCTGGAAGATAACTGGGGGCTAAGGCTACAAATGGGCTGATATGAGGGGATGGGAGAATGGAACTGGATCTGAGAGGGGCTGCCATGGTATTTGTACTAGAAGGGACTGGTCAGTGGGGAAGGAGGGGGACTGGAAGGAAATGGACACCAGTGGCAATCATGGGAATGCAAGTTGACATTGGAAGGTACTGGGAGTGAGGACTGGAAAGGGGCTGATATTGGGGAGGGTTACTGGGACTGGAAATAGGCTGATGGAAAGAAGTGAAGAAAACGAAAGAAGAGATAAGAACTGGCAGATGGACCATAGACCACAGAAAGAGAGCTAAGAGAAGACAGGAAAGCAGAAGCCTCAGATCGGGACCAGCATGATCAAAGAATAAATTGGTCAGACAACAAAGGTAGAAAAAATAATTTATTTCATATTAGTGATTTGACTACAAAATCATCATAATTTTGAAATCAAATATTGTTACTTCTTGTTGTTATATTTTCTGGCGTATTTTTTTGGTGTGCGAAGGAAGAGGGGTAGTCTTATACGGCGAGTATAGGCCAAACACCTATATTTTAACAGGAAAAGTAGGGGGTCGTATATAGCATTAAGGTAAGAAACAATATATGCAGTGTTAGATTTGTTTTAAATGTCGCAATGGTTTTGCGGCTCCCAGTTTTTTTTTTCCCTTCGGAAACGGGTCCAAGTGGCTCTTTATGTCTTAAAGGTTGCAGACCCCTGGCCTAGCCAAAATGAACAAATGGATGATGAAATGCTCAAAGAAATCAGGGAATCTAACAAAAGTTATAGCACAGTAATAAAAATGGGTGATTTTAATTACCCCTGAATTGAATGGGTCAGTGTCATGGTAGAACATGCTAGGGAGATAAAGTTTCTAGATGAAATAAATGACTGCTTCTTGGAGTAGCTGGTTCATGAACCGACCGGAGGGGAAGCCATTTTGGACCTAGTCCTTAGTGGAACACCAGATCTAGTGCAAGAGATAAGGGTGTTGGGGCCACTTCACAATAGTGATCATAGCATGATCGCGTTTGATTTAATTAGTGGAGGAGGTGATGGTAAGGAAATCCACAGTACCTTTTAACTTTCAAAAGGAAGACTATGATAAAATGAGGAAAACAGTTAAGAAAAAACTAAAAGGAGCAGTTGCAAAGGTTAAAGACTTACATCAAGCTTGGGTGGTGTTTAAAAATACTATCTTGGAAGCCCAGACCAGCTGTATTCCACACTTTAAGAAAAGTGGAAGGAAGGCCAAAAAACTGTCAGCATGGTTTAAAGGTGAGGTCAGAGAGGCTGTTGTTACCAAACAAGCATCTTTCAGGAAATGGAAAAAAGAGCCAAATGAAAGAAAATGGAAAAAGCACAAGCACTGGCAAGTTAAATACAAGGCACTGATAAGGCAGGCAAAGAGAGAATTTGAGAAGCTTGCAGTGGAAGCAAAAACATATAATAAAGACTTTTTCAAGTACATTCGTAGCAAAAAACCTGTGAGAGAGTCAATTGGACCATTAGATGATAGAGGAGTAAAAGGGGCACTAAGAGGAGACAAGGCCATAGTGGAGAGACTGAATGAATTCTTTGCTTTGGTCTTTACTAAGGAAGATATAGGGATGTTACCCATGACTGAAGTGATATTTAAAGGTGATACTGCAGAAGAATTGAAAAAAATATCAATACACCGGGAAGATGTATTACAACTATTTGATAAACTGAAGAGTAGCAAATCACCTGGATTGGATGGTATACATCCAAAGGTGTTGAAAGAACTGCAATTTGAGATTGCAGACCTGCTATTAGTAATCTGTGAACTATCATTAAAATTGTCTGTAATACCGAAAGATTGAAGTATGGGCAATGTAACGCCAATTTTTAAAATGGGTTCCAGGGGTGATACGGAAAACTACAGATCAGTGAGCCTGACGACCGTACCAGGAAAAATGTTAGAAACCATTATAATGAACAAAATTACTGAGCATATAGATAGTCATGGCTTAATGGGAGATAGCTAACATGGCTTTAGAGAAGGAAGGTCTTGTCTTACTAATCTGTAATGTTTTTTTGAAGGTGTGAATAAACAGGAAGACAAACGTGAGTCGGTTGATATACTGTATCTGGACTTTCAGAAAGCCTTTGACAAGGTCCCTCATGAGAGACTTTTGGCAAAACTAAAAAAGTCATGGGATAGGAGGCAATGTACTATTGTGGATCAGGAACTGGTTAAAAGATAGAAAGCAGAGGGTAGGGCTAAATGGCCAATTTTCCCAATGGAGAAAAGTGAATAGTGGAGTACCCCAGGGATCTGTGCTGGGTCCGCTGCTTTTTGACATATTCATAAATGACCTAGAAAAGGGAATAATGAGTGAGGTTATCAAATTTGCAGATGAAACAAAACTATTTAAATTTGTTAAAACCCAAGAGGATTGTTGAAAATTGCAAGAGGATCTTGATAAATTGGAAGACTGGGCATCCAAATGGCAGATGAAATTTAATGTGGGCAAGTTATGCATCTAGGAAAGAATAACCCAAACTATGCTTACACGATGCAAGGTTCCACATTAGGAACCACCACCCAGGAAAAAGACTTAGGCGTCATTGTGGATAACATGTTAAAACCCTCGGCCCAGTGTGCAGCGGCGGCCAAGAGAGCGAATAGAATTCTAGGTATCATAAGGAAAGGAATGGAAAATAAAACAAAGGATATTATAATGCCTCTGTATTGTTCCATAGTGCGACCGCACCTTGAATACTGTGTGCAATTCTAGTCGCTGTATCTTAAAAAGGATATAGCGTTATTGGAAAAAGTACAGAGAAGAGCTACCAAAATGGTGAAGGGGATGGAGGGATACCCCTATGAAGAAAGGCTGAAATGGTTGGGGCTCTTCAACCTGGAAAAGAGACGGATGAGGGGAGATATGATAGAGGTCTATAAATTACAGAATGGAGTGAAACGGGTAAACATAGATCGATTGTTTACGCATCAGAATATAGAAAGACTAGGGGACATGCAATGAAGCTGCAGGGTAACCTATTTAAGACTAATAAGAGAAAATATTTTTTCACTCAACGTGTAATCAAACTCTGGAATTTGTTACCGGAGGATTTAGTAAAAGCTGATAGTGTAGCTGAGTTTAAAAAAGGTTTGGACAAGTGCCTGGAGGAAAGGTCCATAAACCATTCACTGGTCAACACAATTTTTGTCACAGACCCGCTCTGACATGTTTCATATAATTTTTCCCATTGTTTACTAATATGGTATCAGAATTTTTCTATCATTCATACTTCAGGAGATACCATCTAATAAAGTCTGTACATTACTGTAAATTAGCCGTTACAGTTTTGTTTCAGTAAACAAAGGTTGAATATGAAAAATTCCATCATAATTATTATTGTATGTTGTCAGTCAAAACCAAAAATTCTGAGTCATGTAGTTATAATATAATTAATTAACCAGGCCCCTTGCCCTACTGGTCCAGCTGATACAAGCAGAAAACGCTGAGTCATGTATTGGTATGCTTTCTGTCGCCGTCAGCGATTGTGGTTTGTATTGTTTGAAAAAAACAGAATCTGAATGAAAGTGAGTTTGTGTTAATCTATTTCATAAACAGCAGTTGGTTAATAAATATTACGGTTATCGCTTGTAGTTGTTTAACAATGCCTTGAAAGTGTGTTAATCGTCCGGATCCATTTTGCTACATTTGCGGTGAGGTTACTTTTAAGAAGCAGAGAAGATGTTTTACTCCGCTTGTTAAGACATGTTATAACAGGGGTCACCAACCTGCGGCCCGCGAGGTCCCTTCGTGCAGCCTGCGAGGCTCTACCCCGGTGCGGCCCGCCAAGGAATTTACACGATGGGGAGCGAGGAGGAGCTTACATTCCTGTTCCCTGCAGGTCTCGTCATCAGTCCAGTGGAGAACGCCGTTTCCCTCGCCGTCCCCTGCTGGGATATTGGGTTTCAGCTGCATTCCAACCCAGATGGCTGCTGGGGGGCGGGACCACCAGGCCGTCCCGTCCAATCAGCACGGACCCCCAGGGAGATTGACAGCCTTACCCAGTGTCTTGGTTTCAGGGCAACATGGCGTGGAGCGACAGGCAGGAGCTGTTTTGTAAGCAGCTGCATAGGTTGGCTGTGGAAACTCCGATTTTGACTCCCTAAACGGCCTTCGGGGCAGCAGCTGTGAGTAACCTGGTCAGTGCATCGCAAGACTTGCAGCAGGGAGCCGGGGCTACGGCTCTATCCCGGTCAGAGCTCTGGGGAGAAGGAGTTCACTAGCAATGTCTCTTCGTGCGGCCCTGCTTCAGTTAACGTGTGCTAACAAGCAGCCCGGCGGGTGCCAGACGCTTGTGCTGGTTAACAAGGGGGGTGCGGCCCGCCAGGCTCCCGGAAGTCGGCTGTGCGGCCCGCGGCCCTCTGGAGGTTGGTGACCACTGTGTTATAAGCTGTACTTTGGATGTCAAGTCGGTGACCAGGACAAAAATTGGACGCCTCACGTCTGCTGTATTACCTGTGTCAAACTCCTAACAAGTTGGGTAAAGGGTGTTCGACACATGAATTTTGCTGTTCCAATGATCTGGAGGGAACCAAGAGATCACTTGACAGATTGCTACTTTTTTTTTTTTTTTTTACATTCTCTTATATACCGCGCTATTCTGCATCAGTGCGGTTTACATTGAACAAACTGAAATTACATTGAACAGGGTATTATAACATGGAGATAACTATTTTACAGGGAACATGGGCAATGGAGGGTTAAGTGGCTTGCCCAAGACCACAAGGAGCACCTGTGGGATTTGAACCCCCGACCTTCCGGCCTGAAAAATATCTACTTAAACCCATTATTCTATAATACACATCTAAACCTTTATATCTCAAAATCAAGGTCAGAAAAGACGCTAAAGGTTTAGATGTGTATTATAGAATAATGGGTTTAAGTAGATATTTTTTAACACTATTGGAAATGTTTACCAGCTAAGAAGCTTTCATGGTGAGGGTGATAGTTTAATTAAATTAATAAAACAACTTATTAACAGCGAATAGTTTAAAGAAAGTTCGTTGATGTTCCAAGTCTCCATTTCAGTAGACGTTCGTCTCTTGGTGGCTAAAGTTCTGAGACCTGTTTTTCGCTGTATATACGTTGTTGTTTAGAATGTTTCGAAAAGATTTTTGAAATCTAAAGATTTTTGAAACCTATAGTTCCCATAGTTTTGATAACGTTGAACGTATCCATTTTTTGTGTGAGACAAATACACGTTCAGAGACAGACCGTATCTAGTAGTCGTTTTGGAGGAAGAAGCCAGCAGAAGCGGAAGGGCGGCGAAAGCAATGACCTCGGCCCCCCTGCCGGCTCCATGAAGATTGACGGGCCAAGTAGCTTGAAAGCAGAGCCGCGGGAACGTAGAAATTTTCCTGCGGCTGCTTTCATTTCATTTTAAAGGATCGGTGAGGTGAGGGGGGGGGAAGCAGACAAAGGGGGCCTTCAGGGGAGCAGGTAAGGGGGGCCTTGAAGGGAGCAGTCAAGGGGGGCCTTGGAGGGAGCAGACCAGGGGGGGGGCCTGGAGGGGAGCAGACCAGCGGGGGCCTGGAAGGGAGCAGACCAGGGAGGGCCTGGAAAGGAGCAGACCGGGGGGGCCTGGAAGGGAGCAGACCAGGGGGGACCTGGAAGGGAGCAGACCAGGGGGGGCCTGGAAGGAAGCAGACCGAGGGGGCCTGGAGGGGAGCAGACCAGGGGGGGGAGGGGAGCTGGAAGGAAGCAGACATGGGGGGGGGGGAGCTGGAAGGGAGCTGACACCCGGGGATGGCACTGGAAGGTGGATGGACAGGGGAGAAATGGAGCTGGAAGGGAGCTGACATGGAAGGGGGCACTGGGACTGGATGTTTGCTGATAACTGGGATGGTATTTTAACTAGAAGGAGCTGGATGATGGGGAAGGAGGGGGACCCGAAGAGAATAGACACCAGTGGCGGTACTGGAAAGGCAAGGGGGTTGGTACTGGGACGGGAGGCTGTAAAGGGGGCTGATACTAGGGAGAGTTACTGGGACTGAAAAAAGGCTGATGGAAGAAAATGAAGAAAGCAAAACAAGAGACAAGAAATAGCAGATGGACTATAGACCATAGAAAAAGAGCTAAGAGAAGACAGAGGAAAACGTAAACCTCAGATTGGGACCAGCATGATCAAAAATCATCAGACAACAAAGGTAGAAAAAATAATTTTATTTTCAATTTAGTGATTGGACTTTGTGCTATCCTATTTCACACAGTATGGGGAACTGCATCTCTTATCTGGTCTGGCACTGCATGCGGAGTCTGGCTTCTTGGGGTTTCATTTTAATTTTTGTCTACATATTTTTATTTTTGCTTTAGGTTGTGGTCATTTATTCTGTACTTGGTGAGGGTCTGTGTTCTGAGTGTGTGACCAAGGCCAGGTGTTCTGTTAACATGGAATTTGTATGAAGGGATCTGTACTGTAGTAATTTGACTTGTTCAGCTTTTCAAATAAGTGTATAGATGTTTTGGGGCCCTTGCAGTGTCTATAGTGCTGCTTTTTTCTTGGTAGGCCTCTTATTATATGAGTTTTGGAAGTGTATGCTGGTATGGTATGGTAGATTGACCTTGCAGATCTTAGTGACTTTAGTAGGGTTTAATATTAGTTCCCAATATGCCTGGTACTGGAGAATTTGTTGTTGGTGAGATGACCAGAATCAGCTTTTTTTTTTTTTTTTTTATATATTGAATTCTGTGGGTGAATGACCTACCTCTGCTCACCCATTGTTGAGGGGGGGGTTCTGTGAATGCAAAATGTATGTTCAAAAAGAAAAAGCAAGCACCATAATGCAGTTTATAACAAAATACAGTCAAACCTCGGTTTTCATGATTAATCCGTTCCAAAAAGTCTGACTAAAACCGAAACGGACTAAAACCGAAGCAAGATTTCCCATAGGAAATAATGTAAATTCAATTAATCCGTTCCAGACACCCAAAAATATTGACAAAAAGTACATTTTATAGAGAAAAACTATATTTTTACATACAGAAAACAATGAGAAATACATATAAATGACTAATGAAATGGATAAATGAACATTTAACATCACATTTAACTTTATTGAAGACTCTTGTTGAGGGGAGAGGGAGGAGGAGAGGTTATTGTTTGGAAGGGGAGCCATGTGGCAATTGCTGCAGCAGCACGAGCTCCCGAAGTCTCAGCCAGCACTTCTCTCAGCTGCCCGATCGTCCACAGCACAGCAAACACAACGAGACTTTAGGACACCAATCTGATCGCTGACTCCGTCTCAACCCCGCAAGAGAAAGAACTGCCTGCCACATTCATTCAACATCTCCTGCTTACCCTGCTACCTCCGAGCCTGAGGGGGCGCTCCAGAGAACAGGCAGGCGGTGGAGAGATCGGGGCCTTCCTCTCTGCAATCCTTGCATGTCTGGCTCGAGGATGTTGCTCACCTGCCTTTCAGATCTCAACACGCGATCGGTGAGTCCGGGGGGGGGTAGTGCTGCCGGGACTGGGCAGGCAGTGTAGTGTATGCAGACCAGCGCGAAGGTGACAGTATTGCAGGCACACGCGATCGGTGAGTTCCGGGGGGGGGGGGGGGTGTGGTTGCTGCCGGGACTGGGCAGGCAGTGTACTGTCTGCAGACCAGGGTGTACGAAAACCGAGGCATCGACGAAAACCGAGACAAGATCTCAGTCGGGAAAAGACGTCGAAAACCGAAACCGACGAAAACCGGGGCAACCGAAAACCGAGGTTTGACTGTACAAATGAATTATAATTTGGAGTTATAAACTGCTGTGGTTCTCGCTCTTTCTTTTAGTTCCTTGGTGTGTGAACATCTTGTATTTGCTCCACGTTATCTAATTGACTTTTTGATTTGGTTCAGTCCCTGAATGGAGTTTTGAGAAAGATCCCCACCCGGGGGGGGGGGGGGGAGGGCGCCATCTCATCCCTCGCCTCAGGCAGCAGATTGCCTTGAGCCGCTCCTGCTGATGATGTTGACGATGATGGCGATGCTGTAATGCAGGATCCAAGCTTTGAGGCATCCAGTTCCTCTTCTGAACCACATTTACTGGACGAAGGCGATTTGAATGATCTCGTCAGAGATTTGAATCTTTCAAAGCGACAAGCAGAACTGTTAGGGTCACGATTGAAAGGCTGGAATCTTCTTCAGAAAGAAACCAAAGTGTGCACTTTTAGAAATAGGCATACCGAGTTTGTGAATTACTTTGCCTTTGAAGATGGAATTGCTTTTTGTTGTGAAGTTAAATCCCTGATGGAAACACTTTGTCCGGATTATAGAACAGAGGATTGGCGACTATTTATTGATTCTTTAAAATATAGCTTAAAAGCTGTGCTTATCCACAACGGAAATATTTTACCATCAGTTCCAGTAGCTCATGCCACCAATATGAAAGAAACTTACAGCAGTATGCATCTCCTGCTAACAAATATCAAGTATGAAGAACACAAGTGGAATATTTGTGGCGATTTAAAAGTAATTGCCCTCTTGCTTGGACAACAGCTTGGTTGGACAAAGTATTGTGGAGTGGAGGAGTGGCCTAGTGGTTGGGGCAAGGTACTTCAGGCCGGAAGGTCGGGGGTTCAAATCCCACTGGAGGACAGCAACCTTGGGCCGGAAGGACTGGGGTTTCTAGTCCCACAGGTGCTCCTTGTGGTCTTGGGCAAGCCACTTAACCCTCCATAGCCCATGTTCCCTGTAAAATAGTTCTCTGTGTGCTGTGCTTTCCTGTCTAATCAATGTGTTTATACTTCAAAAATTTCCTGTCATGATTTGACAATTTCCAATCTGTAATCAAACCGCTGCTGATCGCTGGAAGTAGCGGTATACAAATGTATAATAAATAAATAAATTGTTGCTTTTTGTGTGAGTGGGACAGCAGGGACCGGAAAAATCATAAAAACAGGAAACAATGGCCAAAGAGAACATCACTAGTCCCAGGCCAGAAAAATGTTGCACATGACCCACTTGTGGAGCCGAATAAAGTATATCTACCTCCACTCCATATAAAGTTGGGTCTTATGAAGAACTTTGTAAAAGCCATGGATAGAAGTGGACTTGGATTTGCATATCTAAGAAAGACATTTCCACAAATCAGTGAGGCGAAGATCAAAGAAGGGATCTTTTGTAGGACGTGATATTAGAAAACCGATGAAAGATGAAAACTTTGACGGTCAGTTGAATGAAACTGAAAGAGCTGCATGGGAGTCCTTTAAGACTGTTTGCAGCGACTTCTTGGGAAATAACAAGGCAGACAACTACGCAGATTCAGTGGATACTCTATTGAAATCTTACCAGAAACTGGGATGTAACATGTCTTTGAAAATGCACTTCTTGCATTCACACCTGGATTTTTTTCCTGCAAATCTAGGAGCAGTCTGCGATGAACATGGGGAAAGGTTTCATCAGGACATTTCGGTAATGGAAACTAGGTACCAGGGAAAGTGGAGCTCCAGTGTGCTTGCAGACTATTGTTGGACCCTTAAGAAGGATGTTCTTGAGGCGCACTACAGCAGAAAATCATAGACAACTACCTTTTAGGAGTCATTACATTACAATATACATCTAATGTAAATATGAGCAACATACAGTAGTCTAAATTTAAACTACATGTCACTCAAAAACGTTACGTGATGGATTATTTCTAAGTAGATATCCCAGTTTGTAACCAAAAACAGTACTAGAATCAGCCATTTTCATTTCTGTGACAGAAAAACTTTTGAATTTTGTTTACCAGTGAAAAGGGACCCAGGATATCACTGCTTGACCCAATACAAACATTGTGGAACCTGTGTCTTTTGGGGAGACTGCTAGGTACTGTGGTGAACAGCGCCCTCCTGAGCCTATGAAGACGGATGAAAATCCTGAGGTTCAGCAGGATTTATGCCTATTTGAGAAACCAAGGAAGAAAGAGAGACTCTATTCCACAGAGCTGAGCATGGAGACCAGCCCAGGGGAGGAGTCCTGCAGTCCTGATTGGGCACACCCTGCCCTTGGAAGGGGCGTGTCCAGGAGAGAACGTGGTTTTAAACCAGAGCATGGCTTTGCTAGTCAGAATGAGAATGGGATTAGGAATGAGGAGAAGGAGAGGAGAAAGAAGGAGAAGAGGAAGAATGATTGGAAGTCCATAAAACAGTATGCTGATACTTGGGAACCTAAAGTATTACCCCCCAAAAGTGATGCTATCTCAAAATAGTAATATATAAGAATCACTTAAAGTATGAGCCCCTATGAAACAAACAACCAATAATTTTTATATAATTTTATACGTTTTGTCGGAGCTGAGCCGTAGGAGGGATATGAGTGATCACAATACCCCACCAGACTGCTAGCTTCTTTTATTTTTAAAGGTCCTTAACCTGTTGTATCAATTCAGTGCTTTAAAAAGGATTATCAGTCACTTATCTCAATTTTTTCTTTGATATCGTTGCAGCAATCGCTCCTCTTCAGAAAAATGAACAGCATGACGTGCACGTTTCGGGAAAAGAACCCCTGTGGCAAGTGCTTCCTAAATTTCCATTTAAGTAGGCGAACATAACAGAACGCCGCCGTCTTCGCGGCTGAGGCAAAACTGCGTTATGTTCGCCTACTTAAATGGAAATTTAGGAAGCACTTGACACAGGGGTTCTTTTCCCGAAACGTGCACGTCATGCTGTTCATTTTTCTGAAGAGGAGCGATTGTTGCGACGATATCAAAGAAAAAATTGAGATAAGTGACTGATAATCCTTTTTAAAGCACTGAATTGATACAACAGATTAAGGACCTTTAAAAATAAAAGAAGCTAGCTGTCTGGTGGGGGATTGTGATCACTCATATCCCTCCTACGGCTCAGCTCCGACAAAAAGTATAAAATTATATAAAAATTATTGTTTGTTTGTTTCATAGGGGCTCATACTTTAAGTGATTCTTATATGATACTTGGGAACCTGGCATTGGAAGGAGACCTGCAAAGTTCTATTCAGAGGCAGTGAGTAGAAGTCCCAAGGAGAGAGGACCTAGCCCTGAATTAGACAACCGTTGGAAGGCACAGCCCTGGGAAAGGAAGCCTTCAAGGCAGGCACAAGAAAGAAAACAATCATTCTGTGAAGTAACGTTTGAGCCAGAGAGCAACAAACATTCTAACAGCTGGAGAACGTTGGAGCCATCTGAAGTCAGAACGGCATGGCAACAAGTAAGTGAACTGCCACAAAGTTTCCAGGCTGAACGTAAAGCTAACTCTCCTGTGTGTGAAACATTAGCAAAAGAGACTAGCAGTTACTCTGATACAATTAATCTAAGAGAGGAGAAAATAAACAGCCTTAAGCCAGAGGGAAGTTGTATATCTGATAGCAATTCCCTATCTCACAAACAGCAGGCTGAATTGCTCCTACAGAGTTTTAAGCAGTTTTTAGATTTGCAAGCTAGAAGACAGCCAGTGTTACCAGAAGCCAGTAATTCCATACAGCTTGAAGAGTTAACACAAGATAATACAGACTTACCAGATTGTGAGAGCATGGATTGCACGGTCTGCTGTGTAGAGATGCCAAGCTGAAGGAAACTGCTTTTTACCGTATGTGAATTGAATGCTACGGAGCTGTTGTATTGCCTTGCTGAGAAAGCTCTAATTATGTGCACCTGATTTTCCCCAGCACTGTGAAGGTAACAGTGGCTGAAAGAGGCTGCAGTGAAACTAACTGACCTCTTGGGGCAAAGTGAGTAATTTGCTGAGAAGTGAAAAGAAGCAGTTATACTTTAAGTTGCCTTTATCCTAAGTTTTCCTGTTAGCATTTGAAGCACCTAATTTGTTTGCATTTATTTGCCATGTGATGGAACAATATCCTTTACTATAATAAAAATACTGGAAACCCCATAACTACAACTCTTTATTTCGGAGCGAGAGGAGCAGGAACTACAATACCCAGCATTCCCTGGATACAGGTTACTCTCCTTCCTCACGAAGCATCAGATCGCCGCTCCTGTCTTTAGCCCCAAGGCCGGGCAGGAGCGCCGCAGTACTTATGACCTAGATTGACCACTGCTGGAAGCAGGATACTGGGCTTGATGGACCTTGGTCTGACCCATTATGGCATATCTTATGTTCTTATCTTATGTTCTAGATTATTTTCACACCAAAGTTAACTGTTCACCAGTACACACTCTGGAACAATCTTTCCCTGCATGCTCAAGATTTTTAAGTCACCTCAGACCAGGTGTAGAAATAATGGCGCTCATGAACTCTACATTTGGTTATGTAATCCTCTACCCATTTCATTTTAATATGCACAGCTCATTTGCATAATATTTAAATATGCTTGGTGATGCTGTGTGCGCATACTTTGTTTTGCTGTTTATGTGCATGTCAATCTCTTCTCTGCATTTGGCACAGCGGTACTTGTGCATATTGTATATGTTGCGTTATCTGCGTGCAAAGGGCACGCTAGTTTTTCTGCATCAGCCTGCCCTCTGGTGACAGGAAAACACCTCCCATATCTGAAAGTAATTCACCTTGATGTACCACTGACAAAAACATGAGTTAAATCCAAAACATCTTGCCTGAATGCTTTCTTGGCTGAAAATTCTTTGCATTGTTTTTGAGGATGTGGATTTATTACTCACCTTTCCAAATCCAAGCTCAAGGCAAGTTACATTCATTTGCACAAGTTATTTCTCTCCCCCAAACAGGCTTGCAATCCAAGTTATGAGATAGTGGAGGGTGAAGTGGTTAATCAGCAGTTAATTAAAGCTGAATGTGGGAGAAAAAAAGGCCTTTGAACTAGGCCTTTGTTTCCCACTGTACATATGGTTTCCCTGGTTACAGATGGCCATGACCTGTCAGGAATCAAATAATAATACAGTGACCTAAATTCCACGAAGCAGCACCAGCAGTACATTTGAAACAAAAAGCCTGAGAGAGACTCTGCTGGATCACTAGATGACCAAGGGATGAAAAATGGAAAGGTTAAATAGGGAATATGGAATTACCATCTGACAGTGGAGGAGTAGCCTTGAGGTTGGAGTGACTGCCTTATAACCCACAGGCTCAGGGGTTTGATTCCTGCATCAACACTTTGAACATATGTCACAGAGGATGTAAAAAGGCTGGAAACAGTTCAGAGGAAGGTGACCAAAATGATATGGAGCCTGTATCAGAAGACTTATGAGAAAATGTGGCAGGTGCAGGCCTGTGATCCACAGTGTCTGACATAAGCAGGCAGGCCTAACTAGCTTGACCTGTAAATGAAGCCTGTGAAGAGGCTCAGCCGAGTAACCCAAAAAAATATCCCTCTTTAAAAAAAAAAATGTATGCAGTCCTTGCCCTTTCAGGTCACTTTCTTCTTTGGTGAGCATAGCTGCCTTCCAAGCAGTTGACCCGGGTTCGATTCCTGGCCAACGCACCAAGAATAACCCCACCTGGCCCCCTCTTAGTCCAAGTGCTGGTGAAAGACGGGGCCAGGGGGGTTATTCTTGGTGCGTCTTAGAGGCTCATAGGAATTACACACCCTTAAAAAGTTCCCTCTTGGTAAAAGAAGTGAAAACCGGATCCGGTGAGTATAGTTTTTGATTTGTTGTCTAGACAGATATAGAAAGAGCAGTACTGCCATTGGAACTTGGAACTTGGAATTTGTAATCTCGAGAAATTGGTAATTGGTAAGAGAGCCTGATCACCTCTCAAAGACGGGCCGAGTAACCCAAAAATATCCCTCTTTAAAAATGTATGCAGTCCTTGCCCTTTCAGGTCACTTTCTTCTTCTCTATCACCTTCTAAATCCTCCCAGTGTCTGCTTCACTCAAATCAGACTGAATTACACAAGGCTACTAGCGAATGGGTGTTAGCGCACTCAATCGTTGGACGTCTTTGCTATGCCAGAACTGGACCCCAGTTCACCCAACAGGTAGGACAGCTGGTCTGTCTTAACCAGAAATTTTATAATGCCACGACCAAAAAGACGTCATGGTGGTCAGGAATCAAACACCCTGAACCTCCTAACCCATTAGCCAGATTTCCTGAACTTGCTGATTTATGGACTAATCTTGCCAAAGTCCATATCTGGCAAGCCCCACCTGGCCTATATTGGATCTGCGGAAACCGAGCATATGCACAACTTCCACCACTATGGGGAGGAGCATGTGTCTTAGGAACTATCAGACCTTCTTTCTTTCTTTTAAACACTGAACATGGAGAACAATTAGGATACCCAGTATACACTACCCACCGACACAAACGAGCCTTGAGACAGAAGAGATCACCCCTCCAAGTAGGCAAGTGGGAGAAGTGGAAGGGGGATGATTGGCCACCAGAAAGAATCGAGTATTATGGGCCTGCCACTTGGAATGATGATGGTATGTATGGTTATCGAACTCCAATTTATACGATTAATCGTATTATCCGCTTACAAGCCGTAGTTGAAATAATAACCAATGAAACTAGTCAAGCTCTTACACTTTTAGCTAGACAAAGTACTCAGATGCGCACTGCCATATATCAGAATCGCTTAGCACTTGATTATTTGTTAGCAGCTGAAGGAGGAGTATGTGGTAAACTGAATTTAACCAATTGTTGTTTGAAAATAGATGATAAGGGTCAAGTAGTTTGAAGAAATTGCCAAGGATATGCAAAGACATGCTTATGTTCCAGTACAAACTTGGCACTCATTGAAATTCCCTAACTGGTTTGCTAACCTTTTCTCATGGCTGGGAGGATTTAAGACTTTCATTGTCTTAGTACTAATCCTTGTTGCTGTTATTTTCTTATTACCATGTTTAATCCCATGTTGTATGCGTTCTATTCATAATGCTATTGATAGTACAGTAGAGCGGAAGACCGCAACTAAAATAATGGCTTTATATAAAGCCAGTCCTAGTCGAAATCCTTCGATCATGATGTGATTCTTCTAAAGGTGATTTAATTCTCACACCTTATTAAGTAATAGGGTGAGATTAATCAAAGGGGGGAATGTGGCAGGTGCAGGCCTGTGATCCACAGTGTCTGACATAAGCAGGCAGGCCTAACTAGCTTGACCTGTAAATGAAGCCTGTGAAGAGGCTCATAGGAATTACACATCCCCCAACATGCTGCTATTGTAGGATAGAACTCAGTAAAAGTATTGAATTAGCTTAGACAAGCAGAACTAGAAGATGGAAAAATACAGAAAAATATGTTTAAAAAGTTACTGATAAGAAAGTACATCTGCAAGGGATTTAATTGGGATTGCTGACAGATGAGTTGCAGAGCCCTGCTCCCCTACGTGCACAAATTGGCTCTATGGCCTTGAGAGTATGAAAGTAACAAGTTGATGAACTGACCATTGTAATTGGGACTAGAAGGGGGGTAAGCAGGTGCTGAGCCCACTGAAGGAACATAATTGGATAATCATATCAGTACCGGCACCAATAGAAGGGGTACGGGAGGTACGGGAGAGTACCGGGACCAATGAAATGTTTTTCTATACCTAGAATGGAGTAAAAGTCTATAAAAGTTGTTGTATTGCCAGAAAACTTTGCTCAGCCATTTTGAATTTGATTCTGCTTGAGACTTGTGCACAAATAAATGATTTGGACCTTCTGAACAGACTCCTGGTATTATTGGTTTGTCTGCGCTCTGCTGCTACAAAAAGACTTGAAAACCTAGAGAGGAGGGACAGGGGAGATATGATTCAGACCTTCAAATACTTAAAGAGTATTAATGAACAAACAAACCTCTTCCAAAGACAGGGAAGCTGTAAAACTAGAGGGCATAACATGAAGCTACAAGGGGGTAAACTGAAAGGCAATGTCAGGAAATACTTTTTCACTGAAAGGGTGATGGATGCTTGGAATGCCCTCCCGATGGAAGTGGTGGGGGCAAATACAGTGACAGAATTCAAAATGGCATGGGACAGACACAGCAGATCCCTGTATAGCAACAGGATAAAATCAAAATAAACATAACTATCTCTTATATCTCAACAAATAGGGGTGACCTACACGGAGTGGCAGGTACACCCCTAAACAAAGATATGGGGAAGGGTGACCTGCTCAGAGCGGCAGATGCACCTACTCTTGCCGCCTTGCTGGGCAGACTAGATGAACCATACTGGTCTTTATCTGCCATCATATACTATGTCACTATGTAACAGATTGAAAACAAATCATTTTTTCATGCAGTAAATAATTAAGCTGTGGAATCTCTTGCAGTTAAGGTGAAAAAAATTATGAGCCAGAAAGACTTGAGAAAGCCTTTGCTTACCTCTTGAAATAAGGTCTGAGAAATCTGACCTATGTTTTGGAATCTACCTGGGTAACATGAGACCCAGATTGGACAATGTGTTGAACATAGAATACTGAGCTCGATGGACCTTGGTCTTATGTTCTTATGTTGGTATTCATTTATGAATATAAACTTCAGGATCTACTTAATGAGAAAGATTTGTCTAGTTTGTAGTCTTTGGTATTAAGCAAACTTGATTACTGTAATATCTTATACACAAGCTTACTGAAGATTTAAGATAGTTACAGAATACCTAGAAGATTATTGGTGAGATTTATTTATTTATTATTTATTTATTACAGGCTCTTATATACCGCTCTATTTAGCATCAGCGCGGTTTACAATATAACAAAAGACCAGAGCAACAAGCTGTTTGGTTTTACATAGAACAGGCTTTACATAGAACAGGTACGAGAACTTGGATAAACATGAGGGACATTGTTAACTGAAACTATATACATGCTGAATGTACATGTGTGTACAGCGGAATTATTCTAAGTTTGATATGATACCAATAAGAGAACAATGGATTCAGTTTAAATTAGGCTGTTTAATTTATAATCCTCTTATGGTTGAACAAACAAAATAAGGGGTATGTTTACTAAAACCCCGGTAATGTGCAGGCTGCGCTAGTGTGCGAGTGCCATATAAGGAGTGGGCGTTCCTTTCTGAAAAAGTGGGCGTTCCTTTCTGAAAAAGCAAAACCGGGATTTAAATATGCGCTAAGGTGCGCGGCGCCCATGTGCGCCCCGCACATTAGCGCATGAGAAAGCTGCGCGGGAGGCATAAGCAGCGCGCTGATGTGCAAGCAAAGGAGCAGAGCCACAGCACAATGGTTAAGACACTGACTAATGGTGCAGGGATCAGGGGTTCAATCCCCCACAGTGCCCAATGAAGACAGCTGGCTGAGGCATTACTTTAGGAGGCATTTAAATAATGGGCAGCGTGCTATTGCTTTAGGAGGCATTTTAATATTGGGCGGCATAAGGCGGCGCGCTGATGCACAAGCACAGGAGCAGAGCCACAGCACAATGGTTAAGACACTGACCAATGGTGCAGGGATCATGGGTTCAATCCCCCACTGTGCCCAATGAAAAAGGCTGGCTGAGGCATTACCTATTATGGGTAAGTTTGCTTTAGGAGGCATTTTATTTTTTATTTTAATTACTACTACTAGCAAACGCACTCTCAAAGCGTGTTAACATAAGGCACCCCATAAGGCACATTTTAAAGTGCACTGTCCGCCAAGGCACCCTAGAATGTTGCTTATAGGGCGCTTTATAGGGTGCCGTATGAGTTACCGCAAGGTCACAGCAATGTTTTTGATGGCAGCACTGTGCAGTTTAAGGAATGCACAGCATAAGTAGGTGTGCTGACATGCAAGGAGGAGCAGCAGTGTAGCACAATGGGTAAGGCACTGACTGCTGATACAGGGGCCATGAGTTTGCTCCCCAGTGTGCATAATATGTAAGGCTGGCTGTAGTATCAGCTTTGCAATGTACATATTTTTTCCTGTAGCAATGTAGTTGTATTTTATTAATTGCTGCCAGCAAACAGGTCCTCACGTGCCGTAATTGAAGGTGCCGCATAAGGCACCCTATAAGGCACTCCATAGGGCACATTATAAAGTGCACTGTCCGCCACGGCAACCTAAAATGTCCCCTATAGGGCACCCTATAAGTTGCTCCACAGGATAACGTATAGTGCACCTTATATGGACGGTAACCATAAGGTAACCTATAGGGCGCCCTATAAAGCACCCTCTGAGGCACCTTATGGGTACAGTACGATGAGGGTGTTTTTGCTGGCAGCAATAATGTACATTAAAAAGAGATAATGCTCTGGGCAGCCCCATCAAATAACCCTACTGTGGGTTTGAACCCATGACCTCTGGCTCCACAGGCAGTGAAGTAACCATTGTGCTACAGCCCTATAGCTGCTAGCAAGCCCCTGGCTGGCTGCAGAGGGAGTGCACGTCACCACACAGACAGTCTGCTGTGGTCACCAGGATAGGGTTAGCCCACCCGTACCCATGATGCACTGTACATGCAAATCAGCTGTCCACAGATAAACACAAGATGGGGAATGCACCCCCACAGCACCTCGGCCTGGTAGAGGGTACTGACCGTGTGTTTTACTGGCACAGAGTAGCTACACACCGTCACATTGTGCGGGTACTGTGCTCACCCTGAGGGTGCGGTGAGGCGCCCAGCACCAGGTCCACAGCACCTTCCATGCTGGAGGTCCAAAGCAGTGTTAATCTGTGAGATAGGTAGTTTCTGCAGAAACACCTTGGATATCTCTGTCTATCTCAGCCAGATGCAGCCCCCATGGACCCCCAGGTGGGCCATGCACCACCACCACCACCACCACCACCCCCCCCCCCTCCCCCAGGGCCAAGGGTGGCAAACAGGGTCTCCCATCAACAGATCCACCTTCTACCTCCCTGCAATGGTGGCAGCAGAGGGGGCCATCAACCCCGGTCCTGCTGGGGAACAGACACCCTACAGGGCAGTCAATGCAGCTCTGTACACATCCATAACACAATAGCAGACAGACTTTAGGCCTGGATATGCTAAGCTGCACCCCACCACTATCTGATATTCTCATGCAGCAAGCCTTCAGCCGCTGCACCCTGCAAGCCACTCCATCAAGACACATACCAGCTGCAAACAGTCTGCTAGCTAGTCCATAGTGCATGTTCCCAATGGAAATGCATACACAACAAGCAGATAAATCAGTGACTGGGCCCCAAAAGGAAACCCATAAATATCACATAAGAAAAATACTATATAGCACTATGGGGGTGCCTAGCCAGGCTTTCGTCACTGCACAGTCAGGGTGAGAGTGATCCCCCAGCAGGACATACTGAGGTCACCCTGTCTGTGTAGGTGGTGGCCGGGCACTACAATGTCCCAGCCAGTGCCCTATGCAGATGCATCCTGGCCAGGTCACCCTGTCCGGGCTATACCCATGGTACCTTGCTCCTCATTATGCACATTGGCAGGCCAATACTGGCAACAGTGCTAGCAGTGTGGGCTGTGGAAGGTGTTTGCAGCCACCACACACTGTATAGACAGACACACACTCCCACACCTATGCCAGCATTGTGCTACTATAGAGGAGTTTAGCAGCCCTGCCCACCACACCAGTCCTGGGCACAGTACAGGCATGGATATGCTACGCAATACTGTTGGGGGTCACTCCCCAGGGTGGTAAACACTGTCAGAGACCAGACCTGAAGCACACACCGCAGACATCAGAAAGATTGTTATGATGGAGCTCAATGAGCAAACTGTGCTTAACGTAGGACTTGCTATCTGCCAATAATCATAGAAAACGTTTGATAGGTGTGTACTGTATACCCAGGTGTAGGGTGGCATTGCTAAGGTATGCAAGTACTAGTATTGGGAGATGCACGCAGGGCCCAATGTCCTGCCTCTCCAGGAGGCATTAGCCAATGGGGCCTGTGGGTGTGGGTGTGTCTGGCCCTGTTGGCTGCTGCTTTACGGCAGAGGTTCCCAACTCCAGTCCTGGTGTGCCAAACACTGTTCGGGTTTTCATGCTGTCCCTCATGAATATGCTTGGGATACATCTGCATACCATGGGGGTGGTGCATAGATATGCAGCACAGACATCTTTATTAGAGGCAGCATGGAAACTGAATGGTGTTTGGCCCTCCTGGACTGCATTTGGGGGATTCTGCCGTAGGTAATGCACATTTCTATGGTGTTTGTGCTGTGTAGGGTAAAATAGAGGTTTTTGACCCATGCGTATGGTCTCAGCAATAATGGTTCAGTCTTTACTACCATGATTTCTTCATGGGTAAAACAAGGGGACTGGGTTGCCAGGAGCCCCAGCTGGGATTTGAACCTGTGACCTTCTGGTCCTAAAGGCACTGGCTGTGTCTGCTGCACCACCATCTTAGCACAAAAACAGTGCATTCCCTGGGGAGTCCATGGCTGTTTGTCAGACAGGGCCTGTCTGTTGGAGGGCACTGCACCCACGTGAAGGGGGCTAGGCCACCGTCTGCTGTGGGCAGCAGCCACTGCCCCCTCCACCAATGGTACCCCTCCGCCACCATGCTGACATGGCCTTATATTGCTGACAGCATCACAGCTAAATGATATGTCGCCCTCCAGGACTGTATTGAGGGGACTGTGGTCTAGGTAAAGCACAGTTACTTACCTGTAACAGGTGATCTCTGGGAACAGCAGGAATAAGTCTTCACATATGGGTACGTCGGTACCGACGGAGCCTGCGCGGGAACGCTCCCCAGCGTCCAATCAGAAAGCTTTTGGGAGCATCCCTCAGCGCCTGCGTGCTGCCTTCCCGCCTTTCCAACTGTCTCTCCTCAGTTGAATTTTATAGCTGAGACAAAGAGAGAGAGAAAGAGGAAAGGAAGATAGATAAAGAGATACAACTCCTAGGGGAGGTGGGTGGGTTGTGAAGACTTATTCCTGCTGTTCCCAGAGATCACCTGTTACAGGTAAGTAACTGTGCTATCTCCAGGAACAAGCAGGAATGAGTCTTCACATATGGGGACTCCCAAGCTAAGATGCCTGGAGCCCTAGCATGGTGGGGATTGGAACATGCTACACCTCATATGGCCAGGCATCCTGAGGATGGAGGGTAGGAGTTGAAAGAGAGGAGCTGTAGAAAAACAGCTAACCTAGAATAGGACTACAGGTAAGGAGTCCTTGTATGTATGATTATCATGAAAATATTGAAATGAACAATCACAATATGTACCTCACCTACTGGATTGCAGGAAGTAGAGAGGCTGATGGAGTCTACTGGGGATCCAGTAGAGGAATCTTCAAGGTGACCTCACTGAAGTGAAGGTGAAGGTCCAAATCTGGAAGTGACAGGTGACCCAGGTGTCAACTGGGGTAGTACAAAAACGGTAGGTCTTTAGTGGAAAGCTTTATGGAAAAAGCTGGGAACTCTTTTGGCTACAGAGTTACTCACAGTTAGGAGCAAAAGAGGAAGACTGATCGATTTGGACAAACTAGCCCAGTCCTGGAGGGAAGAAGGGGTATGGGAAAAAAAAAAACCCGTATTCCCAAGAAGGACAGATGTCTGAAGGGTTGAAACCTCAGATCTACTGAAGATCCACCCTGTCTTTCCTAACTGGTGAGAGATAGGAAAGATATTGGAGTATGGAGCTTCAGGGATACCTAAACCTAGGGTTAAGGTAAGAGCTGGCAGTACCACAGTAGTGGTTGTGTGCATAATATCCCAGACATACTGTGGGACGGTATGAACATATGCAAGCCCACTGTCTGGAACCTATAGGAAGGTAAAAACCTTTATAAGCATAGACAGTTAGAGAGATAAGTATGTAAATACATATCTACCTATAAGGGAGCATCTCGACAGATACACATATATATATATATATGTCTATATATATATATATATATATATATATATATATATATATATATGTGTGTGTGTGTGTGTGTGTGTGTGTGTATATATATGTATATATATATAGTGTGTGTATATATATATATGTGTATGTGTATGTGTGTATATATATATATATATATATATATATATTGTGGTGAGGAAACCACTGCTGAACCTAGAAATACACAGGAAAATGAGTCCTGTCACTTTAAGGCAGAATGTATCAAGGGTTTCCCTAGTAACCAAGAGTCTGTGACTCAGAGAATAGTCATCCCTAAGCCCCGCCCACAGCAGCACGTCAGGGAGAAGCTTGACCCTAGTCACATGTGCTGGGAGCAAGGTGTGGCTCAGGAGGAAGGAAAGTTTAAAAAGCTGATATGCAGTAACACAGATAGAGGAATGAGAAGTGGTAAGAAGGTGCCACTCTTGAGACGGAGAAGCAGCAAGGGAAGAGAAGGACAAGGAGAAAGACAAGGAGCATGGAGAGCAAGTGAGAGAGTGCTTGCAGAGCATGAAAGGCAGAGTGTAAGAAACACTGGAAGCCGAAGAGAGAAGCTTGATGAAAGATTGCCAAGCACAGCTGAGGGAGCAAGGAACGAGAGGCTGGTGCAAGCAAACGAAGGTGCTGCAGCTGAGAGACAGCATGACTGGCTTGCAGAGCAGAGAGAGTTTCTAAATACCTCAGAATCAAGGCAAGTGTGTCCTTCTCGATTCCTAGACAGGAAATGCCCACGAGAATTAGCTCTAGAAGGGAAAGCTAATTCTAGTTATAGACAAAGTCCCAGGATAAAGGGAGACAGTTTATCCAAGCACCAAGTAGCTCACTTAACAGAAGAGCTACTGCAAAAGCAGGCTCTACTTAAGAAGTTAAATGAACTAATAGAGAAAGAAAATAGCCAGCTCTCTGTTCAGATACCTTTTGATGTAAGTGAGAGAGATAGTGTAGAGGAAATGGACATAACAAGTGTGGAGAACAGTACCATGGATTTACAATGTGCTATATGTCAGGTCTCTGATGTGAAAGAGTCCTAGAGAGCAATTGTATGTGTGCCGTGCTTAGGAAGCAGCCTAATTCTGAAGACATCACAACTGAAAGAAACAGCTGTGTTCAACTGATAAGGTTGAGAGCTGGATGTAAATGTTCAAGGGACATTTAAAAGTTTATTTTGCTGCCAGAAGTTTGTTCCTGCAAAGGAGAAAACCTTCAAGAGTTTTAAAGTTTTGGAAAGTGACAAATTTTGATTTACAAGCAAAATTGTGCCTGTTTCTTTGAAGTTTGGAATAGAAAGCAAAGTTGTTCCTGGTTTCTTTTTGAAGCTGTACTGTGGATTAAAAACCTCCTTTATATAATTTACCCCTCGCGTCCTGTGTATGAAGGAACCCCTGAATACACTGAATAAAATTCTCTGTCTTACGCCTGAACCCTTGAGTCACAACTCCTTGCTTTAATATAGGACTACAATTCCCAGCAGCCCTCCTGGCAGCCATTTTGAGGGAATCTTATTTTAAAGCCAAAAGGCGACCTCACCTGCTACCAGTTACCTACCTGGCCAGGCGGGGGCGACAATATATATAATGTGTGTGTGTGTATGTGTATATATATATATATATATATATAGGTATATATGTCTATAGTGAGATCTGGAGGGCATAACATATGCACATGCAGCTTACAGACATATGTATCTATAGAGAAGTATATAGAGATATATACATACATGAATATATATGTCTAAAGATAAATGTCTGCAATTAAGCAGATAGAGATATGTCCATAAGAACATTCACCTGGGAGATGTGAAGAGGAAAGATTCATCTAATAACAAGAAGGTGGAACCTACTTGAGAAGATATATAGAGAATCTATTCCCCCTGGCTAAAATGGTGCAGGAATGCTATCCAGTGAAATAACCAGGAAGGTTGCGTGAAAAAAACAGAGGATAATATCAGTCTGTAAACAGCAAGTCCTGAGTCATGTAGAACTCTCGCATGGTAAATGGACAGAAAACGCATAGGATGAGATATCAGGTTGACCACTGGAGGGATACAAAGTGGTATCATGCGTTATGAGTTAAATATGTGCTGTCCATGAAGGAGTAGGATACCATGAGGACAAGCTGCAAGGAAAAAAGAACATATTCCTTGTAGGAATTGGAGAACTCTTTAGACGTTCACGCAGAAAAGGCTTATGTCCTGTATTATAAAAGGAGATAGTAGGGTGTGGAGAACCCTCACAGTCATGGAAAATGACTGAGGAAGCCTTTTCCAACCATATAGGATAGTCATTAGAGACAAAACTCCATGCTCTCTAGCAAGGGCCCATAGTAGAAAGCTTCTCTGTAAGATTGCAGAGAGCATTATGCAGGAGAATTGGGAAATAAAACTGGCTGTTGGAAGAAAACCAGCTGCCACGTTAACTATGCTGCCAAATCCAAAGGAATTGGGGATGGCAAGAAAAGAAGATAGTGTGATAAGCCTGAAGTGATAAGGATTATCCAAGACAGATGAAAGCACTATCTTGGAATCACTACTAAGGCCAGACTGGAAGTAGTGGAAGACAAGACTGGAAACTTGTGGAAAAGTACCAGTAGTCCAATCACTGGAACTCCTGCATGGGCAGCTGCTGAATAAGACAGCAGAGAGAATCTTTCTGTGTAAAACAGAGAGAACAGACAGAATAAGAGGAGAAATTCCCATCCCTGTCTGATGAGCTGCCCAGAGAAAAGAAGGGAGTTTATTCAAGAGAAAAAACTCCACACTGGAATGAAAGAAATGACTAGAAAGGCTAAAGAAGCCCTGCAGTGGTATGGTACCACCCTTTCAGGGGAAACCCTGGATAAAAGAGTAGAGACAGGAGCTGAAGGGTGACTTACCATATGGTAAGTGTCAGACGGCTGCCTAGGGTGAGAACTTACACAATCTTGACGATGCATATATTCATATGATTCTTGCAAGGTATTGTGGGTATTGTAGTTCATTCACTCCCAAACACAGCTGATGACAATAATTAAGTTGTGAAACCAAGTGGTAAGGTCAATAAAATACTTCTTTTATTGATGGGGTTTAATTCACCCAGCACATGTATGCTTGATAGCAATATAAATGAGGTTACTTGCTTGCAGTGTTTAAATGGATAAAAAAAAAGTCACAAAGTAAACCAGAAAACAACCTTCAGCTTGTCAGGCAATTAGCTAATGTTTTCTTAGCAAATAATTACCAAATACAAAGGCACAAAGAAAAGAATAAACTTTGCTGGTTAGGTTAACTTCTGCTTATTTTCCACGCAGATCTCAGCAGTGATTCTCCCTTGCTCACACACACAATCAGGTGCAGCTTTATTTACTATCAATTGACCAGCTGTAAGCCTTTAGCTGGCTGGCTGCTACTGTGTGAACCCAAATCCTGCTTTAAGAGCTGTTTGCAGTGGAAATAAAGAACAAAGTTAGGTTTCTTTGTGATGGCTGATGTGTTTGCTCACAGAAAGCTAGCAATAGCATTTAGATAGAGAACAGTCCATGTAAACTGTACTTTCATCTGCTGTATCTCCCCCTTCATCAATCAGCATAGGGTCACTATCATACATTGGCACAGACGAGTCTTTCATTAAGGCACTATCATGAGAATGCTTATTCCCTTGCTGCCATTCTCTATTATAGATAGGGTCTGGATCAGTGTTCATACCTGAGCCTCTCCTGCTATCATTATTCGTCTCTGTATAGCCTGGCCAATATGTAATCCAATTCTGATGTCCAGCCTTCCAATCTTGATCCCTGGACACTGGATCTCCTCTCACATACCTTCTGGCCTTGGTCTGAAAGTCCCTTCCACATGCAGTCTTCTCTCTTCCAGGTAGCCACTGGTGATTCCTATCTCTGCCACTCCATTCCTCTGGCTGAATCCAGTCCAATGGACTCTGCTGGCATTTGGAATACCTCCCAGTATGGGTACTGCCTTGGACTCTCCCAGACCTTCCAATGGGCTTTCTTCTCTTCCTTCCAGAGAATTTCCTTCTTTCTCTATCCGCTTGGCTTGGCTTCTCTTCCTCCAGGTGATACTGGTGCTTGAGCTTGTAGCCGTTGCTGTCTCTGTCTCTGTATCTCTTCCTGAAGCTCTTTCTGTAGCTGTTCTTGAAACTGTTATCTGAAGAATAAGCTCTATTCTTATTCTTTCCTAATGTGTGCTGCTCCCTAACACAGCGCACCTGTGTTGAATCAGGCCCTGCCCTTTGAGATGAGTGCTTAGGGATTACCTCATAGCTCTCTTGATTGCACACACATTTTCTCACTTCAGCCCCCCTCATGGCTGCTGGAAACCTGGTGCATTCTGGGACTGGTAGTCTTTTATGTGAAAACTCTGTTTTCTCACTTCTACCAGAACTGACAGGTTGCTTGTTCAGAGTCACATCATCTTTTCTATAGCTCCTACCTGAGCTATGATAAGCTTCCTTATCACATACCCCCCTGCTTAAGTTATTATGGACTGGTTTTACTGGTGAAACTTCTTCTTTACAGTCCGTAATACGGGAAAGTGCATCCGCATTCTTGTGTAACTTCCCGGCACGATGTTCAACTTGGAAATCAAACGCCTGTAAGGCCATGTACCAGCGTGTCAACCTGGCATTGTGGTTCTTCATTTGCTGCAACCACTTAAGTGGGGCATGGTCCGTGACCAACTGGAACTTTCTCCCTGTAAGGTAAAACCTTAACGCCTCCACTGACCACTTGATAGCCAAACACTCTTTTCTTATCGTGGAATACTTTTGTTCAGCCAGTGACAACTTCCTGCTCAGGTACATCACAGGATGCTCCTCCCCATCATGGCACTGGGATAGGACCGCTCCTAGCCCTACATCCGATGCATCGGTTTGAACCAGAAAGGGTTTCTTGAAGTCTACTCCTTTCAGTACCGGTCCTGTACACAATTTTTCTTTTAATACTGAAAACGCTTTTTCAGCTTCTGGTGTCCACTTTATCTGGTTTGGACAATTCTTTCGCAGTATATCCGTGAAAATGGCACTTTTCTCTGCGAATTGCGGTATAAACCGGCGGTAGTATCCAATAAGTCCTAAGAAACTTCTTAGTTGTTTCTTGGTTGTTGGAGGAGGAAAATTCCTGATGCTATCTATTTTGCTTAATAGAGGTTTAATTTTTCCTCTTCCCACTAGGTGGCCTAGGTATTTTACCTCCCTATTTGCAAAGGCACACTTCTTCGGGTTTAAAGTGATTCCCGCTTGCTTCATAGAGCACAAGACTGCCCTGATCCTCTTCAAATGCTCCGCCCAGGTGTTACTATGGATTATGACATCATCCATGTATGCAAAAGCATAACTTTGGTGGGGTCGAAGTACCTGATCCACTAACCTTTGGCAGGTAGCCGCTGCTCCATGCAGTCCGAAAGGCATCCTCTTGAACTGGAAAAGGCCAACGGGGGTGCTGAACGCAGTCTTCGGCTTCGACTCCCTGGTGAGAGGGATTTGCCAATATCCTTTTGTCATATCAAGGGTGGTTAAGTATTGAGCCTGTCCCAGCTGGTCCAACAGCTCCTCAATTCTTGGCATTGGATATGCATCAAAAACTGATATGGCGTTTACCTGCCGGAAGTCAATACAAAATCTTAAGGATCCATCAGGCTTCGGCACCAGGACTATGGGGCTATTCCAGGGACTCTTTGACTCCTCTATTACCCCCATGTCCAACATCTCCTGGACTTGTGCCACTACCTCCTGTCTTTTGGCTTCAGGCAAGCGGTATGGCCTTTGACGAACCAATTTCCCAGGTGGAGTTATTATTTCATGGGCCACCAAATGGGTCTCCCCAGGTATGGGTGTCAACACATCTGGGAATTCCTTAAGCAACTTCCTAATTTCTTCCTGTTGTACCATTGTCAGGTCCTCACCTATTTGGGGCTCTGATTTTTCTTTACAATCAGATACCTGGGGTCCCAAATCTTCCTCTTCACTCACCTCCCTCTCTTGGGCACAGGTGGCAGCTAAGCTTTTAACCCCTTTGACATCAGTAGAACCAAAGCCTTTGGCTCCACGTTCAGAATTCTCTAGGGATGTGACCTCCTCCACAGGTGGAAAACCCAGCCTCTCACAGATCAATTGGGCAATTTTGTCCCCGGTCTTCACATGATACTCATTCTGTCCAAAGTTAAACAACAGAACTTTAATATTGCCCCTGTAATCGGGATCAATTACTCCCGCACCCACATCGATGAAATATTTAAGGGCTAATCCGGACCTTGGGGCTACTCTCCCATAACATCCAATAGGGATTTCCACTTGGAGACCGGTGTCAACCAGGGCTCTCCCTTGGCTAGGTACAGTCACATTTTCTATGCTGCACAGGTCAAACCCAGCAGATTGAGGGGTTGCCCGCTTAGGAGCTTGGGCCTTCTCAGAGACCTTATGGTACTTTAGGACGAATATCTGCTTTGGGGTAGCTTGGTCTTCTGGACGCTTAACCATCTTTTTAGCTGGGATCTGAGGACTTCCAAATAAAGGCCCGGGAGCTACTACCATTAAACCTTCTCCCTCCTTCTTTCCTAGTCCTTCCACTAGACCCTGCTTAAATCTTGGCCAGTCTCTTCCTAGAACCAAATCAAAAGGTAGCCTAGGCACCACTGCTAACAGGACTTCCTCTTGTTTCCCTAGGCACTTAACCTTTAGCCTATAGGTGGGATATGATGATGCAGCACCATGAATGCATCTGATGTGAACTTGGCTTTCAGGGGTTTTAGGCACAAATCTTTCTTGGGCCTCTATCCTCTTCCAAAGCCTTTTTGACATCATACTCTGGTCTGCCCCAGAGTCCAATAATGCATCTGTGGTAATTCCTTGCACATCAACCATCAAAAGAAATCCTTCCTTGGGCTGTTTTAAATCCAGACCCATTAAACTAGTGTGTGTCTGGCATCTCTTCTTTAAATGTCCCAATTTCCCACACTTGAAACATTTCTTTCTATTCCACTGTGTCATCTGGTTTGATACAGTACAGTCAAACCTCGGTTTTCATGATTAATCCGTTCCAAAAAGTCTGACTAAAACCGAAACGGACTAAAACCGAAGCAAGATTTCCCATAGGAAATAATGTAAATTCAATTAATCCGTTCCAGACACCCAAAAATATTGACAAAAAGTACATTTTATAGAGAAAAACTATATTTTTACATACAGAAAACAATGAGAAATACATATAAATGACTAATGAAATGGATAAATGAACATTTAACATCACATTTAACTTTATTGAAGACTCTTGTTGAGGGGAGAGGGAGGAGGAGAGGTTATTGTTTGGAAGGGGAGCCATGTGGCAATTGCTGCAGCAGCACGAGCTCCCGAAGTCTCAGCCAGCACTTCTCTCAGCTGCCCGATCATCCACAGCACAGCAAACACAACGAGACTTTAGGACACCAATCTGATCGCTGACTCCGTCTCAACCCCGCAAGAGAAAGAACTGCCTGCCACATTCATTCAACATCTCCTGCTTACCCTGCTACCTCCGAGCCTGAGGGGGCGCTCCAGAGAACAGGCAGGCGGTGGAGAGATCGGGGCCTTCCTCTCTGCAATCCTTGCATGTCTGGCTCGAGGATGTTGCTCACCTGCCTTTCAGATCTCAACACGCGATCGGTGAGTCCGGGGGGGGGGGGGTAGTGCTGCCGGGACTGGGCAGGCAGTGTAGTGTATGCAGACCAGCGCGAAGGTGACAGTATTGCAGGCACACGCGATCGGTGAGTCCGGGGGGGGGGGAGGGTGCTGCCGGGACTGGGCAGGCAGTGTACTGTCTGCAGACCAGGGTGTACGAAAACCGAGGCATCGACAAAAACCGAGACAAGATCTCAGTCGGGAAAAGACGTCGAAAACCGAAACCGACGAAAACCGGGGCAACCGAAAACCGAGGTTTGACTGTACATTCATTGTCAGAAACATTCTTAATTATTCCCTTTTCTGATACAGCACATTTAGCCTCAGCATCCATCTTTAGAGGGCCACCCATTCTATGGCAAGCCTGCGTGGCTTCCAAGAATCTCTCTGCTAGCATGGTTGCCTCTCCAAGATTTTGGCAATTTTCCTGTATAAGAAAAACATTCAAATCTTTAGGTACCCCAAGCATAAATTGTTCCAGCATTATAATATCTAATAACATTTCTACTGTCTTTTGCTCAGGCTCCAACCATTTTACAGCTAAACTTCTGATTCTCTGACTCAGAGCCCTGGGTGTCTCACCCACTTTCAATGTAACAGCTCTAAACATTCGCCTATACTCTGAAATAGACAACCCTAGGCGATCTCTAATAGCTGCCTTTACATCCTTATAATTCAAAGCCTGGGCTGCTGGCATTGCTCTGTAAGCTGCTAGTGCCTCTCCAGTTAATGAGGCTGCCAGCCTTACTGCCCACTGGGTCTCTGGCCATGCTAAAGCCTGTGCCACTCTTTCAAAAGACTCTAGAAAATCATCAACATTATCTTCTGGAGTTAATTTCCCAAAATTAAATGCCCCAATCCCTTGATTGAGTCCCACATTGTCCACATGTGGTGTACCAGTACCAACTGCTGGTCTTGCATCTGTTCCACTTTGGCTCTGCAGCTGAACTAGAGCTTGCACCAGATCAAGCACTGGCTTCTGCTGTTCCATTAAGGCCTTCACAGCAGTGTCCTGGGCCTGCTGTGATAGCTCCTGCTGCTTACTAAATTGGGCTGCCATCCACTGAGCCATCTCCGTCGGATCCATCTTGACCCCTGCAAGAAAAGAAAAAAGAAAAACCCAAGAGCAGCACCTTCCAACCAGGTGTGGGTTTTTTTTTTTGTTTTTTTTTTCAACTTTTTTTTCAATTACCCCCTGTGCTTACACACATCCACCACTAGACATGCCCAGGTACATATTACCTTGTCTCAGTGATGAATCCAGCTTTGCACAGGGTCTTTTCCTCTGGGACAGCTTCCTGGAACAACCACTTTTCTTCCAAAGTGCAGATGAGGGAAAGAAATCTTCTTACAGCTTTAAACTTGACTTTTATTTGTAATCCACAACAAGTAAATCCTCTTGGTGCAAGAGCAATCCGAAAAACTACGCCATTTGTCAGACGGCTGCCTAGGGTGAGAACTTACACAATCTTGACGATGCATATATTCATATGATTCTTGCAAGGTATTGTGGGTATTGTAGTTCATTCACTCCCAAACACAGCTGATGACAATAATTAAGTTGTGAAACCAAGTGGTAAGGTCAAAAAAATACTTCTTTTATTGATGGGGTTTAATTCACCCAGCACATGTATGCTTGATAGCAATATAAATGAGGTTACTTGCTTGCAGTGTTTAAATGGATAAAAAAAAGTCACAAAGTAAACCAGAAAACAACCTTCAGCTTGTCAGGCAATTAGCTAATGTTTTCTTAGCAAATAATTACCAAATACAAAGGCACAAAGAAAAGAATAAACTTTGCTGGTTAGGTTAACTTCTGCTTATTTTCCACGCAGATCTCAGCAGTGATTCTCCCTTGCTCACACACACAATCAGGTGCAGCTTTATTTACTATCAATTGACCAGCTGTAAGCCTTTAGCTGGCTGGCTGCTACTGTGTGAACCCAAATCCTGCTTTAAGAGCTGTTTGCAGTGGAAATAAAGAACAAAGTTAGGTTTCTTTGTGATGGCTGATGTGTTTGCTCACAGAAAGCTAGCAATAGCATTTAGATAGAGAACAGTCCATGTAAACTGTACTTTCATCTGCTGTATCTCCCCCTTCATCAATCAGCATAGGGTCACTATCATACATTGGCACAGACGAGTCTTTCATTAAGGCACTATCATGAGAATGCTTATTCCCTTGCTGCCATTCTCTATTATAGATAGGGTCTGGATCAGTGTTCATACCTGAGCCTCTCCTGCTATCATTATTCGTCTCTGTATAGCCTGGCCAATATGTAATCCAATTCTGATGTCCAGCCTTCCAATCTTGATCCCTGGACACTGGATCTCCTCTCACATACCTTCTGGCCTTGGTCTGAAAGTCCCTTCCACATGCAGTCTTCTCTCTTCCAGGTAGCCACTGGTGATTCCTATCTCTGCCACTCCATTCCTCTGGCTGAATCCAGTCCAATGGACTCTGCTGGCATTTGGAATACCTCCCAGTATGGGTACTGCCTTGGACTCTCCCAGACCTTCCAATGGGCTTTCTTCTCTTCCTTCCAGAGAATTTCCTTCTTTCTCTATCCGCTTGGCTTGGCTTCTCTTCCTCCAGGTGATACTGGTGCTTGAGCTTGTAGCCGTTGCTGTCTCTGTCTCTGTATCTCTTCCTGAAGCTCTTTCTGTAGCTGTTCTTGAAACTGTTATCTGAAGAATAAGCTCTATTCTTATTCTTTCCTAATGTGTGCTGCTCCCTAACACAGCGTACCTGTGTTGAATCAGGCCCTGCCCTTTGAGATGAGTGCTTAGGGATTACCTCATAGCTCTCTTGATTGCACACACATTTTCTCACTTCAGCCCCCCTCATGGCTGCTGGAAACCTGGTGCATTCTGGGACTGGTAGTCTTTTATGTGAAAACTCTGTTTTCTCACTTCTACCAGAACTGACAGGTTGCTTGTTCAGAGTCACATCATCTTTTCTATAGCTCCTACCTGAGCTATGATAAGCTTCCTTATCACATAAGTCTGTGGAAGGAAAATATTCATGTTGGAACAGAAACTATCATGGGATAGTTGTTAAACCTCTCTTCTTGGTAGGAAGAAGAGGAGAAACCTGTGACCCATAGACATGAATATCCTGACAGCTCAGCATACCTAGGAGCAACTGGATGTCCTGAGAAAAGGAATCCATGTGTAGAGTTTTGAATGAAAAAACAGTGAAAGAACTTCTACTGGAAAGAAGTCAACTGTAAGTTGTAAACTTCAGGACCCTATGGTTGCTGGGTTTGTTCAGCCTGGCTAGAGTTTGGATTCTTCAGACCAGGGCGAGGTTTCCCCTGCTTGGGAACATCTGTATGATGGGCAGGAGAAGAGTGAAACCTTCTTCTCCTAGGGAAAGAAGGTTTGGTAGGGCATTTCCTACCTACTGGGGAAGGAGAAGGCTTAGAATAGCCTCCAGAAACAGGGAAGTCAGTGGACCACTGAGCAACCTGATGTAAAGACTCCTTATTGAAGAGATTTTCCCCAGTGTAAGGAGTATTACCCAGTCTTTGTTGTGCCCATCTGCTTAAGTCTGAAGCTTGGAGCAAGGCTCTATGTCGTGCCCCTATGGCTATAGCAGAAGTTCTGCTAAGAGACTCAAAGGAGTCCAGGGAAGCACGAGTAAGAAACCAAGAGATGCTTTGAATATGACTAAGTAGTAAGGAATAGTCTGCAGTCTTGGGCTCTGAAAGAAAAGGAGTCAAAAGATATAATTTCTTTGTGACCTGCTTAAGTGATAGACTCATATAAAAAATATATGAGAGAATCCTTGTTGACAGCATAGATGTCTGGAAGGTTTGACGTCCAAAGGCATCTAGTGTCCTAGACTCACGACCTGGTGGGTAAGAAGAGTGCTTCTTCTTACTTTTCACCTTCCTCATTGCTGATTCCACCACAATGGAATGAAGGGGAAGTTGAGTCTTTTGAAATCCTGGAGAGGGGGGTACCTGATACAGAAGATCAGTTGCTCTAGAAGGTGAGGGAACCCTTAAAGGTGCTTCCCACATTCTTAGAAGAAGATCCTGGAAGGAATGATGTAAAGGAAGCATTATATTTTCCTTTTCTCCAGTAGAAAGAGAGCCTTGTGTAGGATCATAGCCAGGGATAGGAATAGCAAGAAATGTTGCCATATTCAGGAGAAAATTCTGAAAAGAAGGATCTCCAAAGGGAACCGTCCCTGGATAGGCTAGACCTGAAGAACTAGCCTGGGCACCGGAGGATCTACTTGAGAATATAGGAATATAAGATCCTGCACGGTGCAAGAAAGGATCCTTAAGGGATGGATGCTGGTACTGGAGGTCATGCCCTGAGACAGTCAGCACTGCATTGTCCATGCCAGGTATCGACTCCAAACTTGGTATAGAAAGGAGCGAACCTGGTGAAAGAAGCATGGAAGGAGCTGGCCCCGATGTTACTGCGGGTACCGGCACTGATACTGATACCGGTAGCTGTGTTGGAATCGGAAGCGACACCGACATTGAAGCAGTCATCGGTGGCTGCTCAATCGGTACCGAGGTAACCGAAGGCTTTTGGTAATCACCCTCGGTACCGAGCATCCGGAACCGGTAAGCGTCGGTACCGAGACGTGTCGGTACCCAGTCTTCTAGACTAGAGATCGATTCTAGACTCGGCATTGAAGGAAGCGAGTCTATCGATGTATGTCTAGAGCAGGGGTCACCAACCTGCAGCCCGCGGGCCGCATGCGGCCCACGAGGTCCCTTCGTGCGGCCCGCGAGGCTCTACCCCGGTTAACATTACGTGCGGCCCGCCAAGGATTCCCGCCATTGTATCTGCGGCCCGCGGCATGCTCGGCGGGTTCAAAGGCACGTGACCGGTTTCCCAAGAGCAGCGCGCAAATTAGAGGACCAATCAGCAATAAGGCTTAAACTTTGATTCTGTTTTTGCAGCTATCGATAGAATTCCTGTTCTCTTTTTTCCCCATGGCTTCCCCCACGAACAAGAAGCGCAAGCTCAGCGATGAGAACCGCGGCTTCAACCCTTAGTGGAACAAGCTCTTCTTCACGCTGCACAAGGATCGTGCGCTGTGTGTCATCTGTCATAATTTTGCGTTTGTTGTTTTTTTTCGTGGGGGCGGGGAGAAGGGGGGTGCGGCCCGCGAGGCTCCCGGTAGTCGGCTGTGCGGCCCGCGGCCCTCTGGAGGTTGGTGACCCCAGGTCTAGAGGGTACCGACGTCGGTGGTAGTATCGGCGTAGATGCCGATACTGGAAAGTGAATCTGGGGTGTATTGAGCGGTCCCGAAGGTACCGAGAAAGCCAGATGACGATCCCTGGTGAGGAGTGAATCGCTTAACACCATTGCCGATGCCGGGGTATCGGTACCGCTCAAAGTGGATGCCACCACCGAGCATGGCTCAGGTATGTTCTGTGAGGGGTGAGCCCCAGGAACAACCTGAAATCCCTGATAGGCTTTGGAGGCCGAAGACTCCCGCTGGGGTTTTGAAGCCAATGGACCCTTGAGGGCAAGGCCGGAGCCATCATCATGCTGTGCATAAGACTTACCACTCAAGGGTTGGCTAGTCTTAACAGACTGTTTGTGGGTTACCTGATCCTGTGGAGAAGAAGAAATGGTCGGTGCCCTGACACTGGAAGGCAACGCGGTATCGAGGGAAACTCGAAATGGAAAATCTCTTCTCACAATATTGTAGCCTAATGGCTCCGGAGAAAAATGGTCAGGACCCAAACAGGTTAGACACCAGTTCTTGGAGTCTAAAAACAAAACTGTACCGCCACAGCTTAGGCACTTCTTAGGAAAAGAAGGTGGCGGCTCCATGATGGAGAGGCCTAGAAGGCCCAAAACGTTTAAGACAGAAACTGAGGGAAAAATATTCCCTGAATTTAAGAAAAAGAAAAAGAAAAAACACCGGCGGTACCGGTGGAGTTGGGGAGACAGCCGCGACCACAAGAAAACAAAGAATTAAAGAAAAAATTTTCTGCGGTGACAGGAGGACGTCCTGACGGCTCCGCGGAAAAACGAAAACTGAGGAGAGACAGTTGGAAAGGCGGGAAGGCAGCATGCAGGTGCTGAGGGATGCTCCCAAAAGCTTTCTGATTGGACGCTGGGGAGCGTTCCCGCGCAGGCTCCGTCGGTACCGACGTACCCATATGTGAAGACTCATTCCTGCTTGTTCCTGGAGATTGCGCATGTTTCTGGTGTCTGTGCTCTGTAGGGTAAAGTAGAGGTGTTTGGACCATGCTTATGTTATCTGCAAAAAAGGTTGGTCTTTACTATCATGGTTTAGTGGTGGGTAAAATATGGGGATTGGGTTTGCAGGAGTCCCAGCTGGGACTTGAACTGGTGATCTTTGGCTCCTGAACACACTGTCTGTGTTCACTGCACCACACTGTGGCCACAGAGACAGTGCAGTCCCTGGAGATAGGAAACCTGGCCAAAGGAGTCATAAACCCTGCTCTGTACAATTTCACTGTGGGATCATTCACCTTGTATGGGGACGGAGCGTAGACCCTTCTAAAATTCATATTTCTTTTTTGGGGCTTTCTTGGGAGTGATTTTTGATGTTTTCCATGACTATCACTATTGCCCAGCTGGATTATAATTTATTAGAATTTTGTTGTGGTCATTTTCAATTTTTATTTGCTATTTTGTTCTGTGCACATGTATCACACTGCTCATGTTTTGTAGGTTTCCCTGGTTTTGCTGTACATTGCTGACAGAAATGGTTTCTCTTCCCTTTAAATCAGCTCTAACGCGAGGTTTTCACTCGCGGTATTTTTTTAGTTGAATTTCAGCCCCGCTCCTGTGCGGGGAGCCTCTCCCCTCCCACTCTCCACCCATTGACCCCGTCCCTTCGCCCCTCGGGAGCCTTCCTCCGCCCTCAGAATGCCTTTCCACGCCTCTATCGCACATCAGCGCGCCGCGCACTTGTGCGGGTCCGTTAGTGCAGCGCGCACGTGTGCGGGGCACAAAAACGCACTATTAGCGTGCGCTAAGGTACCTTAGCGCACGCTCAAGTGCGCCCCGCACAATTGCGCGGTTTAGTAAACATACCCCTAAGTGTCTCAGGTACTTAAGGTGAGCAAGTCTGCGGTGAATTTATAATCCAATAAAACAGAAAAACTGATAGGACCCAATATTCAAAAAGGTTTATGCAGTTAGTAGGACCTGATAACCGCACAATCCTTGCTGATATTCAGCAACATTGGCCAGCAAGTGTCACTGAATAGCCCCACAGACTGCCTTTCCTCAATCTAGATATGGCAGGATGGTTGGTGGACAGTGCTGGGGCTATCCCGGCACCTATCTGATCAGTCAAAGGCTGTCCTAATGTTATACAGTTTTGCTATCCACTTAGTGGTTGAATATCGCCGCTGACCAAATAGCAAAGGAGGTCAGTAGCAAAACCAGATATTCGGCACTGGTGGATATCCGTCATCCTGTGCTGAGTATTTGCTTTCATTTTTGCCAGCATGGCCAGACTCTTTACAAACACTGACCACTGCAGGCTGAATACTGGGCCTATAGTTCCTTCAGTTACAGACATCTATAAAAAAGAAACCTATTGACAGATGTAGCTACCTTCACAATTCCCTCCCCTCCTTGAACAATCGCATCCGGCTACAAACCAGTTCACCTAGAAACATAATGGCAGAAAAAGACCACATGGCCTATCTAGTCTGCTGTTCCCTATCAACTACAATAGTCCCCTTTTTTCCTTAAGAGATCTTCTGTGTTTGTCCCATGCTTTTTTGAATTCAGACAAGGGGTTATTTTGTCGCATGAATAGCGGGGATGGACGTCCCAACGTGCCCCCTCCCGCCAGTGTCAAGCTTCCCCGCTAGTTGTACTGGGAAGCTAGACAGGGGTGGGAAAGGGGAGGATTGGGGGCAGCATTAGGGGGGACAGTGGGTGGTCGCCAGCCCCGGACGTACAGGGCCGATTCTAATGCTGGCCTTGTATGTTTGGGACCGGCGACTTAAACGGGGAAGTTATTCCACCTCCAGGGATTGGCAGGCCCGGGGCCAGGAAAGGGTGGCAGGGGGCAAAGAACATTCCCCGCAGCATGACCCTGGCCCTGAGAGACCAAATCAGAGGTCAGGCTGCAGGGAATAAACAGTTTGTTCTGGTGGCTGGCATCATGGCTTTTAAATGGAGCCGTAATGCCATGGCAACCGGACGCCATGGCGCCGCAGCTCCATTTAAAAGCCCTGCCTGAGTTAGTCAGGCAGTGCCTGTATGTGTAGGCCAGGCTGAATCGCAGTCCTGGCCTGCGCATACAGGCCTGATCACGATTCTGATCCTGCGGAGCTAGACGTATCCTGCGGAATCAGAATCGCAACCCTCTCTGTACATCCATCAAACCAGACGTACAGAGGGGGTGTACATCCGGGATGGAATGAGCCCTATACTGTCCTCGTTTCTACTACCTCCACTGAGAGACTATTCCATGCATCTGCCACTCTTTCTGGAAATAAATATTTCCACATACTACTCCTGAGTCTATCCCCTTTTATGCTCATCCTATGTCCCCTCGTAGCAGATCTTGCTTTCAATCGGAGGCGCTCCTCTTGTGCATTTATGCCATGGAGGTCTTTAAACATCTCTATCATATTGCCTCTATCCCGCCTTTCCTCTAACATATACTTTTTAAGATCTTTAAGCATGGGACCAACACAGAGGATCTCTAAAGGTAAAAAGTGGACTGTTGTAGTTGTTATGGAAGGACAGACTAGATAGGCCATGTGGTCTTTTTCTGTCATCATGTTTCTATGTTTCTATGTCCTCATATGCTTTATAACAAAGACCACTAACCATTTTAGTATGCACCCTCTGCACTAATTCCATCCTGTTTATATCCTTTTGAAGATGTGGTCTCCAGAATTGCACACAATACTCCAAATA
Organism: Ichthyophis bannanicus; assembly: GCA_033557465.1. Taxonomy (NCBI): domain Eukaryota; kingdom Metazoa; phylum Chordata; class Amphibia; order Gymnophiona; family Ichthyophiidae; genus Ichthyophis; species Ichthyophis bannanicus. The sequence goes on along the minus strand of CM066034.1, from coordinate 577,037,326 downwards.
AGGTTGCATTGGAGACTTATACAGAGGCACTATCACCTCCTTTTTTCTGCTGGCCATTCCTCTCCCTGTGCACTCAGGCATCCTTCTGGCTTTCGCCATCACCTTTTCTTCCTATTTAGCTGCTTTAAGATCGTCAGAAACAATCATGCCCAGGTCCCACTCTTCTTCCACAGACAGAAGAACTTTGCCCCCTACACTTTATCACTCCCTTGGATTTCTGCAGCCCAAGTGCACGACCCTACATTTTTTAGCATTAAATCTCAGCTGCTAAATTCTTGACCATTCTTCAAACTTAGCTAAATCCCTCCTCATGTTATCTATTCCTTCCTTAGTGTCTACTCTATTGCACAATTTGTTATCATCCACAAAGAGGCAAACCTTACCCAACAGCCCTTCCACAATAGTACTAACAAAGATGTTAAAAAGAATTGGACCAATGACAGATCCCTGAGGCAGACCACTGGTAATTTCCTTCTCTTCAGAGTGAGCTCCATTTACCTGTACCCTTTGTCACCTCCCCCTCAACCAATTTCTAACCCAGTCAGTCACTTTAGGGTCCATCCCTAGGGTGCTCAGTTTGTTTATAAGTTGCCTGTGTCAAAGGCTTTATTGAAATCTAAGTACAGCACATCTAGGGCTCTCCCTCAGTCTAACTCCCTGATCACTCAGTCAAAGAAATCAATCAGATTTGTCTGACAAGATCTGCATCTGCTGTCTTGGATCCTGCAATCCATTGGACTCACTATTCTTTCTTTTAGCAGCGTTTCCAAAAATGTACTCACCAGAGAGGTTAGACTAACCAGCCTGTAGTTTTCAACCTCAACCTTACTTCCGCTTTTGTATAAAGGGACCACATATGCCTTTCTCCTGTCCTCTGGGACCACTCATCATTTTGTCTATTTTTAGTTTAGCTAGTTCCTCATGAGCACAGTCTTCTGAAAATCATTCAAGATCCCCGTCACTTCTGTTAATATTTGTGGGTGTTTTCTGAGGTCCTGCTCCTGGCTCTTCATCTGTGAACACAGAACAGAAATATTTGTTAAGCAATTCCACTTTATCCTCTTCAGCTTCTACATATTCCTTCCCTTCCCCCTTGAATCTGACAATACCACTTTTGCCCTTCCTCCTCTCACTAACATATCTGAAAAATTTATTGTTTCTCCATTTTATTGCATTGGCTCTTTCTTCTTCTTTTTGTATCTGTGCTTTCCTGACTTCTCTGCTAGCTCCTCTGTTTTATCAAATATAAATGCCTGTCTTCCTCTCTCTGTGATCTCTTGTATTTTATGAAGGCCTCCCTCTTTTTCTTCACATTTTCAGCTACTTCTTTTGAGAACCATAGTGGCCTCCTTTTCCTTTTACATTTACTAACTTTTATAATAAAAAGGTTTGTTGCCCTTAAAATATCCTCTTTCAGTTTTGCCCATTGCTTTTCTACATTCCCCAGCTGTTTCCATCCCGCTAATGACTCCTTGAGGTATTGTCCCATCTTGGCAAAGTTAGTTTCCTAAAGTTGAAGACCCTCGCTTTTGAATGGATTTTATCATCCGTAGTCCTAATCCTGAACCACGGCATCTGGTGATCACTGGATGTGAGATGATCTGCCACTGTAGTATCAGAAACACTTTCCCCGTTGGTAAGCACCAAGTCCAGTGTGGCCCCTTCATGTGTGAGTTCTGTTACCAGTTGCCGGAATAGTTCTCCTTGTAGAGAATCCAGGATCTCCTTACTTCTAGATGAGACTGCAGCAGGAATTTGCCAAACATCCGACATATTGAAATTAGCTATCAGTAGCACTTCCCCTTTCATGGCAATACTGAGTATGTCTTGTGTTAAATCTCCATCCACCTCTTCTCCCTGTGAGGGGGATCTGTATATCACTCCAGTACAAATGGATTTCTTTTTCCTTCTTTCTAATTTAACCCACGGTGCCTCCTCGCTCCCTTTTAAGTGCTGTAATTCTATAGCTTTAATATTATTTTTTGCATATAGTGCCACTCCACCTCCACTTCTTCCTGCCCTGTCCTTCCTGAATAAAGTATAGCCTGCTATAATTACATCCCAAATCATGGTTGTCTGTGAACTATGTTTCCGTAACTGCCATTAAATTCAAGTTAACCTCTTCCATAAAAGCCTCAACATATGGGATCTTATTTCCCATGCTATGGGCATTTATACACTCCGCTTTCCAGATGTTGCCCCTTATATCCATTTCTACAAAGGTATTTAATCTTTCACTTACCTGGGGACTTTCTTCACCCATCACCTATTGATATTTAAATTGCTCAAGGAAACTTAAAAATTTGCAGCCTGAAAGCTGTTCATCCATTTCTGAGGCAAGCCTGAAAGAGGCAAATATGAGAGATACTTTCCACTTTAGACAGATATTTTAAAGGGCAATTTCCATTCTTAAAACAGGGTTTTATGCACAGATATGCAATCTGAAAATTGCTTACCACACATTTACATACAATATATATAATATATATATAAATGCATGACCTTGCATTTTTTAACATTAAATCCCAGCTGCCAAATTCTAGACCATTCTTCAAGCTTAGCTGGATCCCTCCTCATGTTATCTACACCTTCCTGGGTGTCTACTCTATTGCAGATTTTGGTATCATCCGCAAAGAGGCAAACCTTACCCGACAGCCCTTCCGCTATATCACTAACAAAGATGTTAAAAAGAATCGTACCAAGGACAGATCCCTGGAGTACACCACTGGTAACTTCCTTCTCCTCAGAGTGAGCTCCATTTACCTGTACCCTTTGTCGCCTCCCACTCAACCAATTTCTAACCCAAGCAGTAACTTGGATGTTACCACTGGTGGTCCTTCATCCAATTCTGTTTAACATTTTTGTCAGTGATATTGTGGAAGGGCTGTCAGGTAAGGTTTGCCTCTTTGCAGATGATACCAAAATTTGCAATAGAGCAGACATCCAGAAAGGAGCAAATAACATGAGGAGTGATCTAGCAAAGCTTGAAGAATAGTTGAGAATTTGGTAGCTGAGATTTAATGCCATAAAAGCAGGGCCATGCATTTGGGTTGCAAAAATCCAAGGGAGTGGTACAGTACAGGGGGTGAAGAACTTCTGTCCATGAAAGAATAGCGGGATCTGGGTATGATTGTTTCTGAAAATCTTAAGTTGGCTAAAAAGGTAGAAAAGGCAAGGGGGAAAGTCAGAAGGATGCTTGGGTGCATAGGGAGAGGAATGGCCAGCAGAAAAAAGGAAGTGATAGTGCCTCTGTATAAGTCTTTGGTGCAACTTCATTTGGAGCATTGTGTGCAATTCTGGAGACTGCACCTTAAAAAGGATATAAACAAGATGGAGTAAGTACAGAGGGTGGCTATCAAAATGGTCAGTGGGCTTCGTCATAAGGCAAATGGAGACAGACTTAAAGATTTCAATATGTATACTTTGAAGTAAAGGTGGATGAGGGAAGAAATGCTAGAGATGTTTAAATATCTCCATGGCATAAATGCACAAGGGGAGAGCCTCTTTCAATTGAAAGAAAGCTCTGCAACGAGGGGACATTGGATGAAGGGGAAAGGGGATAGGCTCAGGACTAATATGCAGAAATATTTCTTCATGGAAAGAGTGGTAGATGCATGCAATGGCAGCTTGAGGGGTTTTGCTGCCCTAGGCAAACCCTCCATGCCACCCCCCCCCCCCAGGACTGCATCTCTGTCTGGCCTTCATACCACCGCCACCCTCCCCCTTGCACTGTAGCAGCGGTGGCTGAACTGCCACTTCAACACTGCATTGAGCCTTAAATTGCCTGTACCATGCGAGTTCAAGGCCTGCACTTCTGCCCCCCTCTGACACAACTTCCTTGGAGGGGGCAGGAGCAGCAGGCCAGAACTGTGAGCACATGTGCGGGCATTTTAAAGCTCACTGTGGCACTGAAGTGGCTGTTCAGCAGCTGCTTCCCAGGGGAGGGGTTAGCAATGCCGCCCAGTAGGGGTCTGCTGCCCTAGGTGACTGCCTAGTTCACCTAGTGGAAGGGCTGGCCCTGGACTCATGGAATAGTCTTCCAATGGAGGTAGTAGAGATGAGGACTGTATCTGAATTCAAGAAGGCATGGGACAAACACAGCAGATCTCTAAAGGAAAAAGAGACTGTAGTAGTTGGTATGGAAGGGCAGACTGGATAGGCCGTATGGTCTTTATCTGCCACCAAGCTTCTATGTTTCTAAAAAACCGAGAGGAGACACAGACTAAGAGACATTTATTTATTTATTTATGTATTTAACAATTCTTTTATACTACTTTATATGAGAGCCAAAGCAGTATACAGGTAACTAACTCAACTTACAAAAAACATGATTTACAAAAGCTTGTAATTAACGAGTGATCTGATTTACATTAGAACATGTAATGTACAAAGAAATTTTAGTTAAATAGGTTAGACTTTTTATATACAAAGAAATGTTTAATTTTTTTGAGATCTTGTTTATCTGATGTAGAGCTGTATCAAGTTAGGGAGAGAATTTTCCTGTCTGAGTTGAGTGACGTCATAACGTTGTGTTACGTGTTGGGTCCAAAATGTTCTAGAAAAGGGTAGGTTTTGAGTTTCTTGCAAAAATCATGTAATTCATTTGTAGTTCTTATATTAGATGGGAGAGCGTTCCAGATAGAAGGTGCATAAAGTGAAATTAGATTAAGCGGCTCCATACCCTTCTCTTTTTTTGGCTTTATAAACAGGTCCAATACCAAAAAGTTAATGCCTCGACAGTTGCAACAATAACCGATAAAGAACACAAAAAGTCGCTTATCTGGGTGTCTGCAGTAAGAGAAACTTAAGAGGGGAGCATAGCAGTGCCTGAAAGAAAGCAGCAGGCTGCGAGGTGGGCAACCAGAAAATCACCCCACTTTGCTCTTTTGGACTCAAAGCAGAGAAGGTCAGAACAGTTATGGTGCCCAACTGTCTGCAGAAAGTCCAGGTGGGAGTGTATGTAAATTAAGCGGTGTAGTGGAGATGTGATCTGTCAGACAAATGTGGGGACAAGCAGAAGCAAGAGAGAAGGCTGCATTAGTGAGCAGAGAGGCAGGACCAGCATGGAGAGCAGGGCCAAGAAAGTGCACTTTGTGCTCCCAGGGTAGTGTGACTGAAGTGCAGTGACATTCACTGAGAAACCCATGCCCCCATGTCATGTTATCCCAAACAACCAACAGGTAGTTGGCAGAGCAAAAGGAAAGGCTGCAGAGAGAATCATGGCCACTCAAGAAATCTAGCCAGCTTTATTAATATCTGCGGTTGCCAAACAGTGTGACTGCAGTACTTGTAAGATGGCCAAGACCGAGTCCCCCCTTAAAGGGGCTGAAGAAGCACTAGCTACACATAATTGACAGCAGATAATTCACAATGCATTACTGCAGAAGAAACATCAGTGGAGCAGTTGGCATTCCAAGTAGAACAATTAAAAAATAAAAATGCCTTATTAAAAGAGTGGCTGGATGACCAAGAAAACAAAAGCTGGTGAAGATTCTATGCATTCTAAGATTAGTAGGAATCCCAGATTCTATGCAAGAGAAAGATCTGATACAGTTCTGCAAATACAAACTTCTGAAAATTTGGACCTCCAAACAGCACAGCTTCCCATCAAATTAGAGAGAGTTCATCACCTGGGACCATTCTTAGAGAACAGCATTAGGTCATGGCCAGTAATAGCATGTGCTTAACTATTTAGAAAGTACAGGGTAATTAAGAGCTGAAATAGGCAACAATAGAATTTCTCAATGCGAGCCTCAGCCAAAAGGCAAGAAATGATTCAATATTGTTCTTGACTCTTCGAAAAAGGGATCAAATTTACCAAGCCATATCGAGCAAAGTTATGAGTTTTTCATAAGTGTTTGAGTCTCCAGAGGAGATTAAGAATGTTTATGGAGAGATTTGGATGCTTCACTTCTGCTGTGAACTAGGAATACATGGATAAAGCAACAGGCAACAGAAGAGTAAGATTAAGAATAAGGATGACAGGGCCTGATCTTTGAAAGGGATTATCTGGTTATATTCAGCAGCACTATCCAGCACAACTTTTGGCTTCTTTTACTTTCTCCTGATAAAGGCTCACATTGTCCTTATAGTTTGATAAAATGACAGAACTCAGAAATTTATACCATGCTCTTTCAGTTTATCTTAAAATACTTTTATTAGTATGTAAATGGGCGATATACCAAGAGGCATTAATCTGCCTCTAAATATTAAACTCACCTTTTGGAACAATTTGGTTGAATGCATTTTCCAAGGAATTCTTCCAAAACTCAACTGCTAAAGACACATCAGAGGTTCTACATTCATTAACTTAGGTATCCGTGTCTTTTTCAGTTTCTGAATGTCATATTTACCTCACCTCATTACTTCCTGTCTTGAACTAATATATTAGAATCACTGGCAGTTTAATCAACTTATGATCAGACTAGGGAACAATCTTCTGTGAGGTTACAACATCACCAGATAATTCATATTGTTCTGTCAGAAATAGCACAGTTACTTACCTGTAACAGGTGATCTCTGGGAACAGCAGGAATTAGTCCTCACATATGGGGTACGTCGGTACCGACGGAGCCTGCGCGGGAAAGCTCCCCAGCTTCCCAGAAGGAAAGCTTTTGGGGCCTCCCACTGCGCATGCGTGCTGCCTTCCCGCCTTCCTGACCAACTCTCCTCAGTTCGAGTTTAAAGCTGAGACAATAGAGAGAGGTAAGGAAAGATAGAGAGAGATACAACTCCTAAGGGAGGTGGGTGGGTTGTGAGGACTAATTCCTGCTGTTCCCAGAGATCACCTGTTACAGGTAAGTAACTGTGCTATCTCCAGGAACAAGCAGGAATAAGTCCTCACATATGGGGACTCCCTAGCTGAGATGCCCGGGAGATCCCCTGAAGGGTGTGAGACCCTGAAAGTTCCTCATCTTCCTATGGATCTCAGGCATCCATTCAGGGAAGGTGGGCTGGAGTTGTTCAAGAATGGAACAGGTGTCTGAGGACAGCCTGACCAAACAAGGCATCCCGGCGGGAGTCCTTGTCCAAACAGTAATGGGCTGTAAAGGTATGAACCGAGGCCCAGGTGGCTGCTCGACAGATCTGGTCAATGGACACAGAGTTTAGATGAGCCATAGAGGTGGCCATGGCTCTCACATTGTGAGCGTTGACATGGCCCTCCAGAGAAAGGTTCTTACTCTGGTAAGCAAAAGAGATACACTGAGCAATCCAATTGGACAGTGTTCTTTTAGAGACTGGAAGTCCTAAATGAGAAGGATCAAAAGCAACAAAGAGCTGAGAAGACTTTCGATGTTGCTGTGTCCTGTGGAGGTAAAAGGCAAGAGCTCTTTTACAATCTAGAGTATGAAGGTTCCTCTCTGCACTAGATGCATGAGGAGCTGGAAAAAAGACAGGTTAAATATACCTCTTGATTAAGATGAAAAGGGGAGACCACTTTAGGCATAAAGTGGGGATTGGTCCTAAGGACCACCTTATCATGATGGAACCTTGTATAAGGTGGATTAGCCACTAGAGCTTGCAGTTCACTGATACGGCGAGTTGAGGTGACTGCAATAAGGAAAATAACCTTCCAGGAAAGAAATTTCAAGGAGGTAGTGGCTAAGGGTTCAAAGGGTGGCTTCATAAGCTGACCAAGAACCAAGTTTAAGTCCCATGCCACCGGAGGAGGTCGAATGGGAGGTTTAGTTAAGGTTAGGCCTCTCATGAATCTTGCAATAAGAGGATGAGAGGAAACAGGTTGTCCATTGATGGGCTTAAGAGATGCTGCAATAGCACTCAAATGGACTCTTACCGAATTCGTTTTGAGTCCTGCATTGGAGAGATGCAGGAGATATTCCAAAAGAGAATTCAAAGGAAGTGCTAGAGGGTTAAGACCCTGTTGAGCACACCAAACGGAAAATCTTTTCCATTTAAAAGTGTAAGAACGCCTAGTGGAAGGTTTCCTAGAGGCATGGAGGATATCCTTCACTTGCTGCGAAAGATTGAAGTGTTGAAGGTCTAAGCCTTCAGTAACCAAGCTCTGAGGTGAAGGGACTTGGGGTTTGGGTGCCACAAAGTCCCCTCCTCCTGAGACAGAAGGTCTGGAGCCGCTCCCAAGTCCAGGGAGGGGGCTTGGGAGAGATGCAGAAGTAGAGGGTACCACACTTGGCGTGGCCAGCATGGAGCTATGAGGATCATGGACCCTTGATCCCTCTGAAGTTTGAACAGAGTCTTGGGAATCAAAGGAATGGGTGGAAAGGCATATAGGAAGTCCTGACCCCAATGAAAGAGGAAGGCATCCTTGGCCTGAACTCCCTGACGCGGAATCCTGGAACAGAACCGGGGAAGTTTGGCATTCCACGGACTTGCAAAGAGGTCTATGTCCGGGGTCCCCCATTTCTGGAAGATTCTGAGTACCTGATCCATGTGCAGGGACCATTCGTGTGGAAGCAGAACTCGACTGAGTCTGTCTGCCCAAGAGTTTTGGATTCCTGGAAGATATACTGCCAGGAGATGGATTTGATGCTCTCTGGCGAAGGCCCATAATCTTAGAGCTTCGTTGCAAAGCGACAGAGAGCCAGTCCCTCCTTGTTTGTTTATGTAAAACATGGCTACTTGATTGTCCGTATGAATAAGGACCGTCATGTTGCTGAGGAGGGTATGAAAAACTCTGAGAGCTAGAAAGATTGCTCGAAGTTCCAAGTGGTTGATATGAAGGGTGGTCTCCTGTGGAGACCAAGTGCCCTGAGTGGAGAGATCTTGAAGATGAGCTCCCCAACCTGTTTGGGAGGCATCTGTTGTGAGGGTTGCTTGGGGCAACAATGGTTGAAAGGGGGCCCCCAACAACAGATTTTGAGTGGACATCCACCATTGGAGAGACCAAAAGAGACGTTTGGAGTTTGCTATTTGGTCTGAGAAAACTCCGGATGCTTGAGTCCACTGGGTGGACAAAGTCCATTGAGCTGCTCTCATATGTAGGCGAGCATAGGGCACCACATGTACTGTGGAGGCCATGTGGCCTAATAGTTGTAGCATCTCCCTGGCAGTCAAGTGGCTTCTGGACTGAGTCTGGGAGGCTAAGTGCACTAGATGTTGGCAACGGGCCTGAGGAAGATAGGCCCTTGCCGTGGTGGTATCCAACCAGGCCCCTATGAATTCCAGGGACTGAGTAGGGGCGAGTTGAGACTTTGGCAGATTGATCACAAGTCCCAGATACTGCAGAATGTGTCTGGTGCGATCCAGGGAAGTCTGAGCCTCGGACTGAGATGGAGCTCGGATGAGCCAGTCGTCCAGGTATGGGAAGTACTCTGTATTGGAAATGTTTTCCCTGGAACAGAAACCGTAGGAATTTTCTGTGGGATGGATGGATGAGTATATGTGTGTACGCATCCTTGAGATCTAGAGAACAAAGCCAATCCTGACTCTTGTGACATAGCAAGTCCTTCTAGCCCGGTAGAAACTCCCAAACACCAGGTAGAAAGTGCAAGACTGCAATGTAAACAAAGACACATGGCTACTAGTTGTCAGGGAAACCAGGCCCGAGAGAAGAAAACACGCCCCTGCTTTCAGCTTAGCAGAAAGTCACGGGGAAATTCTGAACACCTGCTAGGGGGTGGAGCCAGGCCCTACCCAGGAAAGCTGACTCATAAGGAGGCCCCAGCACGAGAGAGGAGAGAGAGGAAGGAGAATGGAAGCCAGAGTGAACAGGAAGAGAGACAAGCAGTGTCCCCTTTGAGGAAGGAAGGCCAACTTCCAGTCAGAAGGTGGATGGAGTCTCCAGCTGAGGGAAGGTCAGAGGCTCCGGGTGAGAGACATAGCAGGAGCAGACCAGGCCAGCTGAAGTGCCCTCTGGATTACAAACAGAAAGAAAAGCCAGGAAGGCAGTTGAAATCTGCCTCACACAGGTTCAGTTGGGAACTGCTCGTTAGCCATACGCCACGGAGAAAACCTTCCACAGCCAGGCTCCCAGGTAAGCCCAAGGGCTGGGATTACAGGAACCCTTGTGAATTTAATGAACCGGAAGGCTGGGGCTATGGTACCTGTTTTAAACAGTACTTAAATCCTGAGTGTAGTGAAAAGGGCGCGGCTCTAGAAAGAATTGGGCAGACAATTCCTACCTCAGAGGTGGAACTTATGGACACAGAGCCATCCTGTATGAATTTTCCTACAGAGGAAATGGATTGCACGATTACCCTGGCTGAACAGATAATATCTCTGTGTTAGAAACATATTGTGGAGAAAATGTAAGCTGGCTACTGGAAAAGACAGAGTGGTATGAAACAGGGTGGTGAAGTTTAACCTGCTGGAAAAGAAATGATTTATGCTGCAGTGTGGTAAAGTTTAACCTGCTGGAAAGAAATGTTTGTTTTATGCTGAATGAAGCTATTTCTTATTTTGTCCTTTTCTGCCAAAGTGCAGATAATTTTGTGTTACCTTTATCCGTGTGGAGTCCAACCCCGGGAGGGTAAATAAATCCCTTTTGCTTGAAAACATTTCTGAGTCACACTACTCTTCATTTGAACTGGTGATAAACTACATTTCCCTAAGAGCACTGCTCCAGGAAGTGGTGGGACATTAGTTTGAAGAAGGAACTTAAACTCCTTAACCCCTACGTACCTGCGGGTACGGGCAAGGGGCGGGATCACACTCTGTAGGTATGGAAGGAGAGTACCTAGAGAAAGCATCTTGAATTTCTCCTTGCATAGGAATTTCTTCAATTCTCTGAGATCTAGAATAGGTCTGTACCCCCCTGTTTTCTTGGGAATAAGAAAATAAGGGGAGTAAAACCCTGACCCCTGTTGAAGAAGAGGAACCTCTTCTATTGCCCTTTGGACGAGAAGGGTGGTCACCTCCTGACCTAACAGATTCAGGAGAGAAGGGGGAGAATTGAAACTTCTCACCATGGTATGGGGAGGAAGGCTGGAGAAATGTAGTTTGTAGCCCTCTCTGATGATAGAGAGGGTCCATTGTTCTGATGTGATTTGCTCCCATCTGGGAGCAAAATGAGTTAACCTTCCTGGAATGGTGAGAGGATCTGGATGTTTTAGAGCCAAAAAGGTTAAGTTCTCTAGAGTTGAGTCAAAAACCCTGAGGGGGTTGGGACTGCTGGGCTGTAGCAGCCCCTGCAGGTTTTGCCCTGGCCTGTTTAGGCTGCTGACGCTTAGGAGCAAAGCGAGCTGCAGAAGATTGTTGGCCAGTATTTGTAGCAAATCTGGCCTTCTTATAGAAAGGCTTCTTGAAAGATTTTTTCTTAACAGGGGCAGAGGTAGACTTAGACAGTCTATCTAAAGCAGCATTTTCTGCATCCATTTGGGTGGCTTTGATTTGCCACTCCTTACCAAACAGATTCTCACCTGTACAGGGCAGATTTCCCAACCCATCCTGGACCCAGGGTTCTAGGTCAGAGGCCTGGAGCCAAGCAATTCTGCGAGCCGCTATGGCAATACCTGAGGCTCTGCTAGCACCCTCAAAGGAGTCAAAGGCTGCTCTGTTGGAGAACTTTGATATATCCTGAGTATGCTTTAGCAAAAGAAGGAACTCCTCCTTTCTATCCTCTGGGATAAAGGGGAGAAAATGGCGTATTTTCAATGCAATCTCATTCAGAAACATGCCCATATAGAGGCTGTATGAATTGATTCTAGCAATAAGCATACTTGCTTGGAAGATTTTTCTACCAAAAGCATCCAAAGTCCTTCATTCTCTCCCTGGAGGAGTAGAAGAGTGTCTTTTGGTACTCTTTATCCTTTTCATAGCTGACTGCACCACAATAGAGTGGTGAGGGAGCTGAGTTTTTTGAAAACCAGGAGAAGGAGGGACACGATACATGGTGTCCAACCGACAAGAATGTGGAGATAGGGTGAGAGGAGTCTCCCATAAGTCCATCATGTGTTCTTGAAGAATTTCATGAATGGGCAAGGTGACTGCCTCTTTGGGAACCTTACAGTATCCTAAAATATCTAATTTTTTTGCTCTAGGTTCTTTTTCAGAGGTTACTGAAATAGAGAGACCTTTAGCCATTTCAAGAATGAAGTCTTGAAAGGACAAATCCTCTGGAGGAGACATTCTCCTCTTTGGAGAAGAGGGCTCTTCAGGAAGAGTTAGGGATACTTCAGCAGAGTCATCTGATGAATCAGAATCATCAGAAGACTCGAAGTATCGTCTGTTTGCTTCCAGGGATCGATAAGCGTATCGACCGGTATCGACATCGCGGGTACCCGGAACCGGATCGGTACCGGGGAAAACCCCGGAACTGGGAACCGGAATCGGTATCCTGGTCTATGTGGATGCCCTGGGTACCGGTATCGGTTGTGGTACCGGAACCGGAGTCGGTACCGCTGGCTGCGGTACCGATGGCGTCGCAGCTCTAATAAAAGCCATAATAGCCTGCTGCATGGATTGAACTGTATGATCCATAGACACCACGACTGTCTGGATATCGGTACCGGAAGAATGAGCCGGTACCCCAGAGCAGTCTAACAGGTGATCGGTCGAGGCCGTGCCATCGATGTCAACCTGTAACCCCATAGGAGGAGCTTTGGAAGCCGGAGCTTCCCGCCGGGGTTGTTTGGCTGGGGCTGGGTCCTCAGGGTCAAGCCCGGGGGCATCTCGATACTTGGAGGGAGATTTGCCCTTTGAGGACCTGCCAGAGGAATGTTTGGTTACCTGAGATCCATCAGGAGAGGAAGACCTGGAAGATGTCGATGCTGGAGTATCTGTAGAAAACAGCATGTGAAACTTGGCTGCCCGGTTTTGTAAGCCACGTTTAGACATCAAAGAACAGGATGGGCAATCCGGAATGGAATGGTCAGGCCCCAAACATTTAAGACACCATTCATGGGTGTCTGTGACTGATATAGTACCGCTACACTTGGTGCATTTTTTAAAACCAGAGGCTTGTTTCTCCATGAGGGAGAATTCTGTGAAGGCCTATAGGCCTCACAGAACAAACACACCAAGTGAGGAAAAAAAAAAAAAGATATTTTTTTTTTTTGTAAAGAAATAAAGAAAAAAGACCGGCGGTACCGGTCCGGAATCGGGGAAGGCAGACACGCGGCCAAAGAAACAAATTAAAATAACAACTTCTTCAGCGGTGACAGGAACACGACCTGCTGGCTCCACGGAAAAAGAAGAACTGAGGAGAGTTGGTCAGGAAGGCGGGAAGGCAGCGCGCATGCGCAGTGGGAGGCCCCAAAAGCTTTCCTTCTGGGAAGCTGGGGAGCTTTCCCGCGCAGGCTCCGTTGGTACCGACGTACCCCATATGTGAGGACTTATTCCTGCTTGTTCCTGGAGATACTAAGTTCAGTTGAGCATATGACCTGCCCTGTGTGCTGGTTTGGTTGAAGCCTGCATAAGTCCCATTACCCTCACTTGGTTTGCAGCTTGTCATGCTGTGAGGGCTTGTGTGCATAAGTAATATGATATGATATGATATGACTGAAGATCGAACACAATTTAGAACTATCCAGAGGGTCGCCGTGAGTTAACACTGATTTGACGGCACTTAACAACAAGAAGTCACTTTAAACTGAATAAAATCATCATATGCCAGGCTAGTTGAAAAATCATGTTCATAAATATTAAAATCCCCTAATAAAATAACTTTACTAGTATCAATTTCAGAAGTAACTACTAGAGTTTCAATCAATGGGGAACAGTCTTGAAATAGCAAACTTGGTGGACAATAACACATATATCCTAGTAAGTAGCAGAAACATACAACATCTTTTATTACTACTACTACTACTGAGCATTTATGAAGCGCTACAAGTCATACACAGCGGTGTACAAACAAATAAGAGACAGTCCCTGCTCATCAGAGCTTATAATCTAGTCAAGACAAACACAGAAGGTGAAGGCGGGTAGCGCAAGGGAAGGAGAAAGAGATCAGGAGAGCCAAGATCCAAAAGCAGCAGCGAAGAGGTGAGTTTTCAGCCTGGATTTGAAGAGGGCAAGGGAAGGTGCCTGGCGCACAGACACAGGCAGTTTGTTCCAGGCGTACTGTGCAGCAAGGTGAAAGGAGCGAAGTCTGGAGTTAGCAGAAGAAAAGAAGGGCACAGATAGGAGCAGTTTGCTGGAAGAGCGGAGCTCCCGAGGGGGGTTGTAAGGAGAGATAAGAGAAGAAAGGTACTGAGGAGCCGCAGAGTGAATGCATTTATAGGTCAGGAGGAGAAGTTTGAACTGGATGTGGAAACGGATAGAGAACCAGTGAAGTGACTTGAGAAGAGGGGTAATATGGGCATGACAAGGCTGGCGGAAGATTAGTCGTGCAGCAGAGTGTTGAACAGATTGAAGGGGAGAGAGATGATTTAAAGGGAGACCAGCAAGGAGTAGGTTGACATCAGGGGTTGACATCAATATCAAATTGAATGCAAACTCTGACAATCTTTAAATACAATTAAAACACCATCCCTCACTTAGCTGTCTGCAGTTTAGAAATTACCTTATAACTGCAAAGTACCAACTGAGATAATAACAGCATCAGAATCAGACAACCAAGTTTTGGTAATACATAATAAATTGGGTGCACTCTCAGAGTAAATCATAGAAAACAGAGAGCTTATTTCTAACTGAACAAGCTTTTATCAACCAAATATTTAAAACCTTTGAAGTTGGTTTATCTTGCAGAAGCCCTGATATTGCAAGTAATTGTTTGACAAGCTCTACATTCAGCAGATTCTGAGGGTACATGGTCTTCCTCTGTGTGGCAAAAGACGACTTGCCATAGACAAATGAAAGAAATTGAGGGGACCCCCATTCATGGTACTTTGTTGAACATCAGTATTAACCAGTACCAAGACATGCACAAACAAAGGAACATACTAAGGAGCAAGCTCCTTCGTCACGCTACTTTGTCGGCAAGACAAAGTTGGCACCCACCTCCTCTGGTGTATGCCACCTCTGGCATTGCCACTGTTCTGAAATAGGGGTGTTGAATGACATTAAGATGGAGGTGGGGCCAGAGGTGTTGCTGTGATCCAGCAGTCCTTTGATTCCCTGCATGTCTCTCAATCTCAACAGTTGGAGCAGATGGAAGGCTATCTGCAGGAGGTCAGCCAGAATAGATGAGCTCTACTACTCTGCCTTTAACGATAGACACCAGGAAGTGGAAATCCTGATTAAGAAGGAACTCCCATTTCAGATGCACCAAGTTATCAAGGATCCAGAGAACAAGTTTATAACAGTGCTAGGAAGCCTCTATAATCAGAAGCTATTATGCACTATATATACACCTAATGTGTATTATCATAAGTTCTTTTCCCAAATAGTAGCTAAATGGCAATGTATAAAGAATAATAATGGAGATTTCATTAATATAGAAAATCCACTTGCACTGGCTTCCAATACATTTTTGCATTCAGTTCAAAATTCTTACCATAGTCCATAAAGCATTACATATCAGTGTTCTATCCTTTCATCACTAATCATCTTTCACACTCCATACCTAGTTCTCCATGCAAATCGCCTTTTCCTCCCCTTCCCTCCCATGTAAGATACAAATCTGTTCAGCCTTTTTTTTCTATGCACCTAACCTTTAGAATAATCTCTCCTGACCTCCGATAAGAATCCTCTTATACTAGTTTTAAGGCCAGCCTCAAAACCTCTCTCTTTCAAAAGGCCTTTACCGATATTACCTGATGCCCCAGAGAGCTTTTGAGTTGATTTGCCCTTTCTCTCTCCCTCTTCTTCTGCTCTGTGTATGGTTTCACTTTCCTATAAGTTTAATGGAATTCTTTTCCTTTTCTCCTTTTAATTTTAGCTTTGATTTTATAGAAATCTCTCTGATGATGACCCCAAAGGGCTGTAACCTTTTAACAGACCATAAACCTACACAGACATACAGAGGACATGGCACTGATCAGGGAGTGAATTCACTGTAGCAATGACAGAACTTGGCTTGGTTGACACCTGGTGTACTCTTCACATATAGGAAGCAGAGTTTCATTTGTATTCCATCCCCCCACAATGTTTATGCTAGGCTGCATTACATCTTCCTGGATTAGGGTTGCCAACTTTTTCACTGAGAAAAACCCGACACCTGTGGCTCGCCATGCTCCACCCATTCTCCGCCCCTAGTTCCACCCCTGCCCCGCCCCAGCCCCACCCACAAAAATTACCGAGGATACGTGTAGGCTAACTTCCTTGGTCAGATAATAATTAAACTGGGAACCCCAAAAGCCAAACATGAAATGTACAACACTGGAGAAATAAAACTATAAAGTAATTTCCTCTTGCACTAAACAAAAACGCAAAGATGTTAGCAATAGACACTTCCCAGACCAGACATATTCCAGTTAATAAATTCAAAATAAAAAGTATTTTTCTACCTTCTGTTTGGGCATTTTATTTTTCAGTTGCAATTGCTCCAGTCACTTTCTTCTGGTTTCTTTGTGTCTTCTGCAAGCTATCCATTTGTCCTTTCTTCTCTTTTAGATGTTTTCCATTCTCTCTCTATTTCTGCTTGTTTCCCTTTTGCTCTTTCCCCCAATTCTTTCCTTATTCCTTTATCATCCATTTAAATTTCACCCTTCCATTCTCAAGCCCTTCTTACTCTCCCAATACCCGGCCCATCGAAGACTTTTCTTCCACACAAAATATCTTTTCCCCTCTCCATTCTCATTCCCCATCCATTCTAGTCCTCCCCCAAAATCAGTTCCCTTATAGTTCTAGACCCACCCAGCATCCACTCCCTTCTAGTCCCATTCTCCCATGCCCCCCATCAGCCCATTTCCAGTCCTATTCCAGCTCTTCATCAGCCCATTTCCAGTGCTAGTCCTCACATCACAGGCCATTTGCAGTCCTAGCTCCCCCACCATCACAGCCCATTTTCAGTCCTAGCCCCCCTAATCACAGCCTATTTCCAGTCCAAGTTCCCCCTCCCTCCACCATAGCCCATTTCCAGTCCAAGTTCCCCCCCTCATAGCCCATTTCCAGTCCAAATCCCCTCCCCATAGCCCTTTTCCAGTCCAGGTCCCACCCCCCCCCCCCCGCCTCATCACAGCCCATTTGCAGTCCTAGCCCCCCCACCATCACAGCCCATTTGCTGTCATAGCCGCCCTAATCACAGCCTATTTCCAGTCCAAGTTCCCCCTCCCTCCACCATAGCCCATTTCCAGTCCAAGTTCCCCCCCTCATAGCGCATTTCCAGTCCAAGTCACACCCCCCCCAATAGCCCTTTCCCAGTCCAGGTCCCCCCCCCCTCATCACAGCCCATTTGTTGTCCTAGCCCCCCCTCATCAAAGCCCATTTGTAGCCCTTGGCCTCCCCCCCCGACCAGCACTGCGGCTTCACCACCCCCCCTTAGTGCAGCTTTGCCCCCCACCAGTGCAGCTTCACCCCCTGCCACTTAGTGTAGCTTTGCCCCCCTTAGTGCAGCTTCACCCCCTTAGTGCTGCTTCACTCCCCCCCTTAGTGTTGCACCCCCCTTAATGCTGCTTCCACCCCTCCCCCCACTCCTCAGTGCTGCCTCTGCTTTGCCCCGTGCAGCTGCTGCTTCTGCTTTTTACAGAGCAGAAGCTGCAGTAAACTTAATTTGAGAAGGAAGAGAAACCTGAGGAGCCCTCCGGTTGTCCTTCTGCAGCCCCTGAGGAAGTGATGTCAGAGGGGGGAGGGCTCCTCACAGGTTTCTCTTCCTTTTCAAATTAACTTTATTGCAGCCGCTGCTCTGTGAAAAGCAGAAGCAGCGGCTGCACGGAGGATCGATTGTGTTCGCGTTCGCGCTCGCGCACTGTGGAGAAAAGGTTTTTTTGCTCTGGCCGCTCCCGATCTCGCGGCCAGAGCAAAAAAACGGCTTTTCAAGGGCCGGTTCTATATCTGTGCCAGCAGCCGGCCTGGCCATGGAAAAACCGGCCAGGCCGGCTGAAAACCGGCCAGTTGGCAACCCTATCCTGGATACCAAGTTATTTCCATGCCTGAGAAGGGCAGGGATAATGGTGTCGGATCACTCCTTAGTTAGCACAACTGTAATACTAATGCAGGCATAGCTTTTCTGTGGAAACTAATCTCGCTATACTATCAAGATAGAGCTTTTCATGAATTTTTGAGGAAAGTTCGATAGGAATATGACCAGGAGAACAAAGGAGAGGAGGTCAACTCAGCGACCTTCTGGAAGGCGATTGAGGTGGTACTGAGAAGCAAAACAATTGTGCATTTGGGGAAGAAGAGAAAGAGAGAATTATTTCAGCTAATATCAGAGCTGCAGAGATACTATAGAATGCATGAGTCTGAACTCACACCTGGCTACAGGGCGCATATTACACAGTTACTGTAATGGGACAAATAAATGAAATCTTTGATCTGAGGGCCACAGGTAATGTATATTTTCAAAAGTATAAGTTATACCAGTGGGATAATAAAACACAAGAACTGTTAAGAGAATTTGGTCTGCTTACCCCGTTCTGGGCAAGTCATCACTAAAGTTAAACGTCCCATTAGCCAGGTTGTATCTAAGGAGCTGAAAGTTCCGGACAGCTTCTTAGAATTCTAAAAAGCTTTATACAGCCAATATAGCAGGGATGAGGGGCAGAGGAATAGGCTTCTGTAGGATATAGACCTTCCAATGTTAGACATGCAAACAGTGATGCACTTGAATCAATTCTATCTATGTTGGTAGATGTGCCTTGGTCACAATGGTAATGTTTCCAAATTTATTATATACTGTGATACAGTGGATAAAATAGAGCATATGGAAGTTCAGGAAAGTGAAGAGCTTACCTCTGATTCAGCTGTAGGAAAAGATACAAGGCATAGGAAAACAGCTGAGCAGAAAACGCTGTTAGTACAAGAAAAGCCAAAAGCTCATCAAGAGCACCTGTCTCCTAGTTCTCACGTTACGTGCAGGGCTGGGAACCATATAAGGGAGAGTTTTAGTCAGTGCAGGCAGAACTGCCAGCAGAACTGCCAGGAGAACTGCCAGCAGAACTGCCAGGAGAGCTGCCATGGGAACTGCCAGGGGAACTGCAAAGGAAGTTGCAGAGGAGTGCTGGGAAAGGAAGCTGCAATCCAGGAACCAGGAAGTGGCAGCAGACACAGTGCTCGAGAGAGAAGGGTTGGAAGGAGCAGTGCTGGGAGACGCTTTGATACAGGAAGCAGACCTGGAGAGAAACCAGGAGGGGCCAGCAGCTCAGGAGGACGGTATCTGCAGTCACGGAGCACAGGTCAGCCCAGAGGAAGTTTACCTAGAGAAGGGAGCTTCAAACGTAGCTGTAATCTAAAGAACAGCTGGGAGGCTGACACGGAGTTTCTTAACTCACAGCCTGACTGGGAAGCCGGGGAGAGAAGCCACTACAACCCCAGAGCTAAGACTAGCACCGAGGTAAAGAGAAGGGAACCTTCTTCTTTTAAAGAAAGGTTTAAATACCATGACTGTTGTAAAGGGCGTAGCCCTGAATATAATGCTGGGAGGGAAAGATATCCTAAACTCTCACTTCGTGAAGAGGACCAGTGGAGAGCTTTCCGCAGACCAGGAAAATATAACCTGGGGATTAAAGAAGCTTTTGCAGGAAGCGATAGTGAACTCTCACAAGAGGTTGTGCCAGAGTCCTACACATGGGAGGAATCTGATTCAGACGGTTTGGGAAGTGAGCCTGAGGGGATGGTATGGGAGAATAACAGCCACCTTTCAGATCCCATACCAATGGATTGTAATATATGCTGTAAGAATAACCACACTTCTTTATGTTGACCTTTTTAAAGGAAACTGCTTTGTGAAGATAACAAAGGAGAGAAGTTTTTGTTACCATTTTTGTGCACTGCTGTGTTTAAGTTTTGTCCTTAAAGAATGTCCGTTCGGGAAGGGGAATAAAACCCATACTTATTTTTCCTTACCACTTGACCACAAGACTCTGTTTTTCATAGCAAGAGCAGGGTAAATTTCTACAACCCTAGGCGACCGCCTAATTAGGGTTTTAAAAGGGCTCCACCATACGGGCCCCATCACAATACTTTATAGGTATTCCTTATATGGGTGTGAGTAAAAGAGGGGAAAGTATTCAAAGAGATGGTTAGAACATTCATATGGAGAGGGCAGAACTTAAAGATCAGATTTCAGAAATTAATATTAGAGAGAGAAGAGGGAGGAATAGACTTGCCCCAATCTTAGGTTATATAATGGAGCAGCGATTTTGCACTGGTTGCAAGAATATAGGCCATAGTACATGTACACCGGAGGACTTGCTGGATGAATTCTTCTGACCCTACTTCTTTATTAATCTGCTGCACACTAAATACTCCAAGGCCTTAAGACAGGAGGGGGGAGTGAGCCAAGGATTGTTGGCACCTTTACATAGGGCATGGAAATGGTGGAGGAATTTGGTCAGGGCTTCCCATAAGATATCCCCCTATATAACGGTATTTGGCAATCCAGATTTCCCAGCAGAGTACAACATCCCAGGACTGGAGAGAAAAAGGATGCAGAACTTAGAATAACTGCTACAGATAAATAGAGGACAAGTTCCATCATTTGACCACCAATACCCAACTGCTACAATATCTTCAAGTTAGGCAATATTATATATCTCTGCAAGAGGAACAGGTGGTACCTTGGGCCCAAAGCAATTAGACAAGGAGTTTGTGTCTATTTCACTCAAATGCAATAGGCTAGCAAGATGGTATAGAATTGGGTGAGATATCAGAGCGGCAAAACATTTAGGGGTATGTTTACTAAGGAGCGTTAAGGGAGCAAAGGTGCCATTAATGGGCATTACTGGCACCCGTGAATGGTTAACGCTGCAGAAAGCGCCAATAATGCTGGATTAAGATGTGGAAACTGGTCCCCTAGTGTTAAGGTAAAAAGAGGTGGAGAGTGGACGTTAATTGGGTGGAGACTGGGCGGGGATAGCATGTGCTCCTTTAATGCCAGTTGGTGTTACCGTGCATTAGAGCTCCCGGTGCTGGAAACCCTAACGCCATCTGAAAGCTCATGGTAAGAGCTATTTCTGAGGGGCGAGAACCTATTTTAATGTATACAATGTGCTCCCCCCACTATAGTTCTCAAATTAGTGATAGTAATGTTCTATTGGCAGCAACAGCATGGTCCCCATTAATAAAGGAGACTATGGTGTTGGTTCCAAATTGGCAAAGGATATGTCACATGGGTGATGCGGTGGGGCTGGCTGGTCCACTAGGCTGACAAGGCTGTTGCCTAGGGTGTACATCTGTGATATCTGGTAGAACTCTACTGTGATAGTGGCAGCACACATGAATGCTGCCACAGTCAACAATAAGTTGCGCCACCCCCACTGCCACCATGCTGCCATATCAGCATTGTGTGTGGTGGGGGTGGTGGTCGCAGCAGTTGAAGCCTGTTGCAGATGAAATCTGTATCCCGGCCCTGTGTGTCAGGTGCAGGGCCGGCCCGTCCATTGAGCAAAAATGTTTTTTGCACAGGGCCCCGCGTTTCAGGGGGCCCCGCGCAAAGAACATTCTGCTTTTTTTCAACATTGAATAAAAAAAAAAAGCTGGCCGCGGCGGCAGCGGCAGAATGGAGTGTCCCGCGGGGCCTCCTCTGCCCGGCTGAGTCCTTCCCTTCCTCCCTCTGTGCCGGCTTTGAGATTCGCGAAGGGAGAGTGTCTCCCTCGCGTCTCTGTTAAGCCCGCAGGGGCTGATGGGAAATTTCCCATCTGCCCCTGCAGGCTTAACAGAGACGTGAATCTCAAAGCCGGCACGGAGGGGCTTGCCGAGCCCCGCGGCAGCCATGCGCCTCTCCATGGTGCTGTCCTTCGTGCGCCCTGTGGGGCCGGTGGTGGTCGGCATCTCCCTGGGTTTCACTCTCAGCCTGCTGAGCGTCACCTGGGTGGAAGAGCCATGCGGGGCGTGGAGCCCGGGAGCCGAGGAGGTGTCGCGGCAGCAGGGCCCCCTCAACGCGGCCCGAAAACCCAACTCGGTCCCAGTGGGTTTGGGGACGGACAGCGCGCAGAGCTGGGAGCCGAGGATCGTGCCATATAAAGCGTCCGGCCCCCAGGCAGCGCCGCAGAAGACAGTCAGGTAGAGGTAGAGGGGGAGGTCCGGGCCAAAGGCTTTTAAAAAATTAGCAGTGCGTGAGATGGGAAGGAAGAAGATGAATTTGAACAAGACTGGCAGGACTAGAAGGAGAAAGGCACATTCCTCAAACTCCCGATTGCTTGTCTGATCCAGTTCTGCAGTTCTGGATTTGCCCCATTGCATCTATGAAATTGTACTTGCTGCTGTTCTAGTATCCAGTGGGGAAAGGGTAATATTGCCGGGGTTGAGGATTGCAAACCTCAGTGATGGCATTCCTACCTTCCAAACTTATTATTAATGAAACTGGGACTAGAAGCCTATAGATGCACAGTCACAAAAGCCAAAATGGATCAGCTTCTCAGAATCAACATCAATCAGGACACAGCACTACTAGCGGTGGAGACGAGATGTGGTGACATAACTATGGCATCCATAGAGGGGCAAATTTAAAAGCTCTTTAGGTGCACAGAAATGTCTTCTTTAAATGCTATCTGGCTTACATGTGGATAAAAGTGAGTGCATGATGCCATTTCAGTCATACTTTTAACCACAATGAGCAGAGCATTCCTAGAGGTAGAGCTAGCAGGGGATTTGGACACGCACATACACCTCAGTTTTCCAAAGTATGCCCATAAAGATTTGAGCATCATTTGTGTGTATTAAATAGCAGGAGTAAAGGTGCTTGCATTTTCCATGGGATAATTCTTGGAAGTTAAGGATGTGCGTACATTCCTATAGAAAAATAATGTAACATACATACGTATTAGCTTCCGGAGCCGGCTTAACAGATGAGCCTGTGAGGCCCTGGAAAAGGGAATAACGAGTGAGGTTATCAAATTTTCAGATGACACAAAACTATTTAAAGTTGTTAAAACCCAAGAGGATTGTGGAAAATTGCAAGAGGATCTTGATAAATTGGAAGACTGGGCATCAAAATGGCAGATGAAATTTAATGTGGACAAGTGCAAGGTTATGCACCTAGGGAAGAACAACCCAAACTATGGTTACACGATGCAAGGTTCCACATTAGGAACCACCACCCAGGAAAAAGATTTAGGCGTCATTGTGGATAACATGTTAAAACCCTCAGCCCAGTGTGCAGCGGCGGCCAAGAGAGCAAATAGAATGCTAGGTATCATAAGGAAAGGAATGGAAAATAGAACAAGAGATATTATAATGCCTCTATCTGTTCCATGGTGAGACCACACCTTGAATATTGTGTGCAATTCTGGTCACCGTATCTTAAAAAGGATATAGCGATTTTAGAAAAGGTTCAGAGAAGAGCCACCAAAATGGTAAAGGGGATGGAAGGATACTCCTATGAAGAAAGGCTGAAAAGGTTAGGGCTCTTTAACCTGGAAAAGAGACGGCTGAGGGGAGATATGATAGAAGTCTATAAATTAATGAACGGAGTGGAACAGGTAAACGTAGATTGATTGTTTACCTTATCAGAATATAGAAAGACTAGGGGACATGCAATGAAGCTACAGGGTAAACTATTTAAGACTAATAAAAGAAAATATTTTTTCACTCAACGTGTAATCAAACTCTGGAATTTGTTACCGGAGGATGTAGTAAAGGCTGTTAGTGTAGCTGGGTTTAAAAAGGGTTTGGACAAGTTCCTAGAGGAAAGGTCCATAAACCATTATTAAGAAGGGGCCCAGGATATCCATGCTTGACCCAGTACAAGCATTGTGGAACCTGCGTCTCTTGGGGAAACTGCTAGGTACATATGACCTAGATTGGCCACTGTTGGAAACAGAATACTGGGCTTGATGGACCTTGGTCTTACCCAGTATGGCATATCTTATGTTCTTATGTAGGACTGGTAATGGGTTATGATGGGGGTGGGGGGGGGGTCTAGGACTGGAAATGGGCTGATGGGGGGGTTAACACTGGAGGTGGGCTGATGGGGTTAGGACTGGTAATGGGCTATGGGGGGGGTTAGGACTGGTAATGGGCTGATGGGGGGGGGGTAAGGACTGGCAATGGGCTATGGGGGGCTGACTGGAAATGGGTTGATGGGGTTAGGACTGGAAGTGGGCTGATGGGGGGTTAGGACTGGTAATGGGTTATAGGGGTGGCTTAAACTGAAAATGGGGTGATGGGGGTTAGGACTGGAAGTGGGTTGATGGGGGGCTAGGACTGGTAGTGGGTTGGGGGGTTGCTAGGACTGGAAATGGGCTGATGGGGGGGCTAGGACTGGAAATGGGCTGATGCAGGGACTAGAAGGGAATGGATGCTGGGTGAGGCTGGAACTAGAAGGGAGCTGATGTTGGGGGAGGATTAGAATGGGATGGGGATGGGGCTGGGAGAGTAAAATGGAGAGGGGAAAATATTTTGTGTGGGAGGGATAAAAAATCTACAATTGGCCGGGTATTGGGAGAGTAAGTGGGGATTAAGGATGGAGGGGTAAAATTTGAGTGGATGAAATAGGAATGAGGAAAGAGCAAAAGGAGAAAGATTAGTATGTTAAAGCAGATGTAGAGAGAGAATGGAAAAAAACTAGAAGAGAGAAGAAAGGACAAATGGACAGCAGACGATGGAGAGTTAGCAGAAGACACGAAGAAACCAGAAGAAAGTGGCTGGAGCAATTGCAGCTGAAAAAAAATGCACAAAAGGTAGAAAAATATCTCTTTATTTTGAATTTATTAATTGGAATATGTCAGCTCTGGTAAATGTGCATCATTAACGTCTGCACTTTGTTTAGTACAAGAGCAAATTAATGTATAGTTTTATTTCTACAGTGTTGTACATTCCAAGTTTGGCTTTTGGGATTCCCAGTTTAATCATTGTCTTCCTGTTTCTAAATTGTGATTCCTTGTTTGGTGATGGTCTATGTTCTGCATGTGTAACTGAGCTGAGGTGTTCTGTTTATATAATTCTTATTTGACATTGCCACTTGTTCTCTTTCCCCAGTAGGTCATGTATTGTTGTTCTCTGAAATGTATTGGTTTAATATTTGCATATTTCCTTTTGATAGGTAGGGTATGGTGCTTTGTGAGTCCTGGTAATGCTGTCAGGATATGGCGGGTTTGCTATGGGTTCTAAATGGGCAGTGTTTGTAGTAGTTCCAAATGTGTCTGGCGGTTGGCACTGGATTATAGTAATGTAGAAATCTTTTAGTCTTTCTTTATCCATACACTCATTAAGAGGCATGTTTACTAAAAGTTAGTATATGGTAACATTATGCAAATAATTATGCAAATGAGGCCCCGCACCGAGTCTCCGCACATGGCCCCGCACCCCCCTTGGGCCGCCCCTGGTCAGGTGCTATGCTGCAGTTGCCACTGTCAGTAGGACGGCGAGCATGTCAGCAGCAGGTACAGCGGAGTACATGGTTATCCTTCCCTTCCAAGGTCTAAGGCAGCCACATGTGTACCCACATCCCCTGGCAGAGGGGGGCAGGAGTGGCATGGTGTGACTAGCTGCATGTGTGCAACTTCAATAAGGCCACATGCAGCACCGAAGCGGTGGCTGTGCCATGATGGCAGGGAGGGAGGAATTGGCGGGCATGCTGTCCACCCTGATGGGCTAGTTTGCCGAGTGGATGGGCTGGCCCTGGGACCAGAATGCCCCCAACTTGCACGTATTGAGTGCATGTGCATGTGAGAGGCAAAATATTTATTTATTTATTTATTTATAGACTCTTATATACCGCACTATTAAGCATCAGCGCGGTTCACAAAAAACAGTGAGATACACAATTCAACAGTACTTTGTGTTTACAGAAAACAGGAGAATATAACTCGGATAACAGGGTATATAATTAATAAACATAGTCATAATATCATCATGGCTTCAGTTTTGTGTGTATGTGGTCTGTGGGGTATCTGTATTGTATGTGTATGAGTGGAAGGTCTGTGGGTTGGTTGAGATGTCTTTATTGTTTACTGGATAAGATAAAAGGAAGAGGTAGTGTTTCAAAGCTTTGCGAAACTGCAAAAGGTCTGGTATTGCTCGGATGTTTTGAGGAAGGCTATTCCAACACCTTGGTGCACAGAATAAAAAGGCCCTGTCTGAAGTAGTTTTGGTACACTGTGATATTGATTTAGGGACTAACAGAGTATTGAGTGTTACTGACCTTCTGTCTCTATTGAGGGGTGGTGTTTGGATCAAGTCTGATATTGATGAAGATGAGAGTTCTTTGAAGGCTTTGAATGTAATTAGTAAAATTTTGAAAGTGAGCCTACTTTGAATTGGGAGCCAATGAAGATGTTTTAGAATAGGTGAGATATGGTCTTTCCGGGAAGCTCCATGAAGGACTCTAGCTGCAGCATTCATAGCCATTTGAAGTGGGTGTAAGGTGGTTTGTGGAAGACCTTGTAAAATTGAGTTCGCATAATCAAAATGAGGTATGATTAGCGCCTGATAGATGGTTCTAAAATCGTCTGGCTCTAGCAAGGATCGAAGGTGTCTAAGGGAGCGTATTTTGTGATATACCGCTCTTACAATATTACTAATATGTGCTTTCATATCTAATTTCTGGTCTAAAGTGACACCGACGTATCTGATGGTGGTCTTGGTCTGGAGGTTAGCATCATTCACTTTCAAAAAGGATGGAGCAGTGAAATTTTGGTTACGTGTAATAAATAACACCTCCGTTTTCTTGTGTTGGATCCTTAGATTTTGGGATTGTAGCCAGTTGGATACTTCATTTATGCAGTTAGTTAATGGATTGAGATCAGGGTTCTCAGTTGTAAAAGGAAAATATAAAAGTACATCATCCGCGTATATCATGCAGTTAACTCTAAAGGATCGAATCAGGTTACAGATAGGCTGCATGTATATATTAAACATAAGGGCGGAAAGGGATGAGCCTTGAGGGACCCCTTGTTTTTGATGAAACTGATCTGATGAAGTATCGTTGGATCGTACTTGTTGCCATCTGTCAGAAAGGTAGGATCTACACCACTCAAGTGCTTTATCAGTAATTCCCTTCCCTTTGAGACGCTCAAGGAGGCGTTCATGGCTAACAGAATCAAAAGCGGCTGCGATATCAAGAAAAACAAGGACGAACCCTTGGCGGATGTTATCAATTCCTGATAATAAGCTGCTGAACAGAGTAGTTAGAAGCGTTTCCACACCGTGGAATTCTCTGAAACCGTGCTGGCATGAGTCCATGCCACTGAGACAAGAATACTATGCAATATGATAACAGCCCATGTCAGAGGAAGAATGACCACCCTCCCCCCCCAAACCTGCCAAATGATGACCATAATATGTGCGTGAACCAGTGACCCCTCCATAAATAAGTACTGTCAGTTACAACCATGAGCCATATGTGAATCCAAAATAGCTATGGTGTTCTGTAAAATATGAGATTATTCCATGACTGCCCCACAAGCATACACCAGGAAATGGGTACATTGGTCATACTGCTAGGACACCCATGGTCTGAAATGTGTGTGTTCATGTATCATTTTATTTATTTATTTATTTAACAGTTTTTTTATACCGTCTTTCTACGATTCAAGACGGTTTACAGAGAACATAACAATGCAGTGTGTTTCAACTGCTCACATTGAAAATGGATATATAACGGTATAACAACAGAACTTTTTACAAAGACCAACTATTTACATGGATTTGCATTATTATTATCATGGCCTGCCCCTTTGACTGGACAGATCCCATATGTAAAGTCCAACAAAAAAGCACTTATCCACGTGCAATAACAGAAACCAAACCAAACCGTGGATTGCAATGGAAGGAAAATGTTTATTCAATAGATTAAAATCAGCCAAGGCCCGACACAGGCCGTGTTTCGCAACACCTTCTTCAGGGGCTGAAATGGCTAAACACAAAATAATAAACAAAATACATTAACATAATCTAAAGTAAATAATTATAAGACAGGATTAAGAACGAACCCTAAAACATATAAACAAGATAAAAAGTCTATATGATTTGAGTAAATTAACACGCTTAAAAAACAAACAACCATATCGGAACTAAACAAATTGTTAAATGAACAATCTAAAAACATATATATAAAAAAATTATTATCTCATAATAAAAACATGAATTCACATATTAAGTAAAAATATATGTACATATACATTTAATACAATAAAAACAATTCATAAAAAATCCTTAAAAACATTTAAAAATTGTGGATAAACCTATGGCCTACTGGAGTGTGACAACAAACTAGCAAGCAAAAGGGCCTCTAAACAAATGGATGTGACCAAACAAATGCACGGACGATACTCACATATAAAAAATAAATAGATAAATAAATTTAAAAAAGGAACAACAGGATGTATAATTTAAAAAGGAGAACAAATGTCAAATTAATTGACATTACGTGCCTGTCTCGTGAACCTCTCACTGTTGTCTTGATAGATGTCTGAGAAGATCTAATTCAAGTGGTACAATGATGCTACCACAGCACGATGTCAAATGAATGGAATGGGTGCTACCCAGGGGGGTTACTTTAGGTCTAAAACAATCTAAAAATTTTTTTTATTATATGTTAATGAATTAACAGTCTTAATTGAAAACTACCATGGAGTGCACTACATTATTTAAAACTGGGTCTCAAAAAACAAAAATACATTGCAAATAAATTAGTATATGACTGCAAAAGGACTCATGAATAATATAGAGTAATTAGTAATCCCACTTATAATAAAAATTGACCATAAATAAAAAAATACTCCAATCGCATCTGAAATATGCAATTTGGTGATTGTTGTACAAAAAATGTGTTACCTATATATTAGACTTAGTCCGCCATACAGACATTATAAACGCCAAATTTGAGAACAAACAATGTAGTAGTAATCCAGTGAAAGTGAGTTAGAACCCAACCATAATCTATGCTAAGGATGGATAAAAAATGCATATGAATTCATACTCTCAACCAGCCAGAGGTAAGGGAACCCGTCTAAAACCGTATGAAAATTTTTTTTTATGTATGCCGGTCGAACTGGCATTAATTTCAAAACAAACTTCTAGTAGCGTACGCAACAGACTAGTGGAAAAGAAATATACAGTAAAACACCAGTTACCCTGTGTTTGAAAACGAAATTAATGCCATTGCAAATAAATGAGCACACTTCAAAAATATACTCTAAAAATGCTCTTTAAAAAATGCACCTCAAAACATGCACTTTAAAAATGCACTTTAAAAAAGGGGGGTTTTTCACCCAATGTGAAGCATATACGAGTTTAATCTACTCTCCAAAAACTGTAAAATACACTTACTGAAACCCTTTGTACTGTTCACATAAACCGCAACAATGTAAACGTAGCCTTTACGCTAGTCCAACGTTCAATAATAAAAAAAACGCCAGCGCGTGCGCTCTAACATAATCTAAAATAGTGGTGTGCGACGTGAAAACGTAATATGTAAACGACCCACGGGACAAAAAAGGATTATATAATGAACAAAAAGCCAGGATAATGAACGAGTACATTTATACATTTTAAAACTACTCGTATGAATGTTCCAAACCCAAAGGTGCACTAGAGTAAATAACGGTTCTAAAGCTGTGAAATTCTCCCCATAACTTAAAAAATCCTTATAAATAAGGGCATATAAATATCAACGGATTAAAAGAAACATGCAGTCTAAAAGATTACATCCTTAATTATCTGGGCATTCAAACGATTTTAACCCTAAGTTAATAAATAGGAAGTTGCAATCAAGAAGGCTTAAAAAGGTCATTATAAATGTTTAAATCCTTTATTTATAAAAAGCTTAAAACTCAATCTAAAAAAAGGGGGGGAAAAGGTAGGATACCTGATGAAACATAACTAAAACATATAAAAAGGGGGCACATAAAGAAGGCAATAACCCAAGGACTTATAAAAACAAATATAGAGGCAAACCATACAGACCCCGAAAAATGCGACTCATTGGACATACGAGACTAAGGGGTATGTTTACTAAACCGCGCAATTGTGCGGGGCGCACTTGAGCGTGCGCTAAGGTACCTTAGCGCATGCTAATAGTGCGTTTTTGTGCCCCGCACACGTGCACGCTGCACTAACGGGCCCGCACAAGTGCGCGGCGCGCTGAAGTGCGATAGAGGCGTGGAAAGGCATTCCGAGGGCGGAGGAAGGCTCCCGAGGGGCGGAGGGACGGGGTCAATGGGTGGAGAGTGGGAGGGGAGAGGCTCCCCGCACAGGAGCGGGGCTGAAATTCAAGCTTAAAAATACTGCGAGTGAAAACCTCACGTTAGAGCCGATTTAAAGGGAAGAGAAACCAATTCCGTCAGCAATGTACAGCAAAACCGGGGAAACCTCCAAAATGTGAGCAGTGTGATACATGTGCACAGAACAAAATAGCAAATAAAACTAGAAAATGACCACAACAAAATCCTAAAAAATTATAATCCAGCTGGCCAATAGTGATATCAATGGGCAACATTAGAAAACACTCCCAGGAAAGCTCCAAAAAAAAGAAATGATTTTTGGAAGGGTCTACGCTCCGTAGACCCGTCCAAAAATCATTTCATTTTTTTGGAGCTTTCCTGGGAGTGTTTTTTAATGTTGCCCATTGATATCACTGTTGCCCAGCTTGGTTATGTTTTATTTCCCTTTTTTCGAGGTTATTTTTTAGGTTTATTTGCCCTTTTGTCTCCATACAAGATGAACGAGCCCACAGTAAAACTGTGCAGAGCAGGGTTTCTGACCCGTTCGGCCACGTTCCCTATCTCCAGGGACTGCACTGTCTCTGTGGCCACAGTGTGGTGCAGCAGACACAGCCAGTGCCTGTAGGACCAGAGGGTCACAGGTTCAAATCCCAGCTGGGGTTTCTGTCAACCCAGTCCCCATATTTTACCCACCACTAAACAGAGATAGTAAAGACACTCATTTTTTGCAGAGAACATAAGCATGGTTCAAACACCTATATTTTACCCTACACCGCACACACACCATAACAAGGGCCATTACCTACAGCCGAGTCCCCCAAATGCAGTCCCGGAGTGCCACACCTCAATCAGGTCATATGCTTTGTCCAAGATAAGGACATGTCAGCATGTTGGCGGAAGGGTACAGGTGGTGGAGGGGGCAGTGGCTGCTAGCCACAGCAGACAGTGGCCTAGCCCTGTGCAGGCTGGCACCGTCCACTGCAACAGACAGGCTCTGTTGGATGTACAGTCATGGACACCCCAGGGAATGCAGCATATCTGTGGCAACACGGTGGTGCAGTGCACACAGACAGTGTTTGCAAGAACAGAAGGTCACAGGTTCAAAGCCCAGCTGGGGCTACTGCCAATCCAGTCCACATATTTTTCCCACAACTAAACCGTGATAGTAAGGACAAACCTTTATTGCTGAGAACATACGCATGGTTAATACGCCTATATTTTACCCCACCGAGCACAGACACCATAAACAGGCGCATTACCTAGAGCAGAGTCTCCCAAATGCAGTCCTGGAGGGCCACACACCATTCAGGTTCCATGCTGCCTCTAATAAAGATGTCTGTGCTGCATATCTATGCACCACCCCCATGGTATGCAGATGTAGCTCATGCATATTCATGAGGGACAGCATGAAAACCCGAACAGTGTTTGGCACACCAGGACTGGAGTTGGGAACCTCTGCCGTAAAGCAGCAGCCAACAGGGGCAGACACACCCACACCCACACCCACAGGCCTCATTGGCCAATGCTTCCTGGAGAGGCAGGACATTGGGCCCTGCGTGCATCTCCCAATACTAGCACTTGCATACCTTAGCAATGCAACCCTACACCTGGGTATATGGTACACAGCTCTCAAACATTTGCTATGAGTACTGGCAGATAGAAATACCTACGTTAAGCACAGTTTGCTGATTGAGCTCCATCATAACAATCATTCTGATGTCTGCGGTGTGTGCTTCAGGTCTGGTCTCTGACAGTGTTTACCACCCTGGGGAGTGACCCCCAACAGTATTGCGTACCATATCCATGCCTGTACTGTGCCCAGGACTGGTGTGGTGGGCATGGCTGCTGAACTCCTCTATAGTAGCACAATGCTGGCATAGGTCTCAGAGTGTGTGTCTGTCTATACAGTGTGTGGTGGCTGAAAACACCTTCCATAGCCCACACTGCCAGCACTGTTGGCAGTATTGGCCTGCCAATGTGCATAATGAGGAGCAAGGTACCATGGGTATAGCCCGGACAGGGTGGCCTGGCCAGGCTGCATCTGCACAGGGCATAGGGCACTGACTGGGACATTTTAGTGCCCGGCCACCACCTACACAGACAGGGTGACCTCAGTATGTCCTGCTGGGAGATCACTCTCACCCTGACTGTGCAGTGATGACAGCATGGCTAGGCACCCCCATAGTGCTATATAGTATTTCTTTCATGTGATATTTATGGGTTTCCTTTTGGGGCCCAGTCACTGACTTATCTGCTTGTTGTGCGTGCTGCCATCCCAGTTCTGGGTGCATGCATTTCCACCATGAACATGCACTATGGACTAACTAGCAGACTGTTTGAAGCTGGTATGTGTCTTGCTGGAGTGCCTTGCAGGGTGCAGCGGCTGAAGGCTTGCTGCAGGAGAATATCAGATAGTGGTGGGGTGCAGCTTAGCATATACAGGCCTAATGTCTGTCTGCTATTGTGTTATGGTCATGTACAGAGCTGCATTGACTGCCCTGAAGGGTGTCTTTTCCCCAGCAGGACTGGGGTTGATGGTCCCCTCTACTGCCAACATTGCAGGGAGGTAGAATGTGGATCTTTTGATGGGAGACCCTGTTTGCCACCCTCAGCCCTGGAGGAGGAGAGTGGTGGTACATAATCATCCTAGGGGTCCATAGGGGATACACCTGACTGAGACAGACAGAGATATCCAAGGTGTTTCTGCAGAAACTACCTATCTCACACATTAATACTGCTTTGGACCTTCAGCATGGCCTCTTTCAGCCATGGAAGGTGCTGTGGACCTGGTGCTGGGCGCCTCACCGCACCCTCAGTGTGAGCACAGTACCCGCACAATGTGACGGTGTGTAGCTACTCTGTGCCAGTAAAACACACGGTCTGTACCCCCTACCAGGCCGAGGTGCTGTGGGGGTGCACATGGTCACTTCCCCCTTCCAGGCCGAGGTGCTGTGGGGGTGCATACCTCATCTTGTGTTTATCTGTGGACAGCTGATTTGCATGTGCAGTGCATCATGGGTACGGGTGGGCTAGCCCTATCCTGGTGACCACAGCAGACTGTCTGTGTGGTGACGTGCAGGCTCTCTGCACCCAGCCAGGGGCTTGTTAGCAGCTATAGAGCTGTAGCCCAATGGTTACTTCACTGCCTATGAAGCCAGAGGTCATGGGTTCAAACCCACAGTGGGGCTACTTGATAGGGCTGCCCAATGCATTATCTCTTTTTAATGTACTTTTTTGCTGCCAGCAAAAACACCCTCAGCATACTGTACCCATAAGGTGCCTCTGAGGGCGCTTTATAGGGCGCCCTATAGGGCACCTTATGGTTCCCATCCATATAAGGTGCACTATACATTATCCTGTGACGCAACTTATAGGGTGCCCTATAGGGGACATTTTAGGGTGCCGTGGCGGACAGTGCACTTTATAATGTGCCCTATGGAGTGCCTTATAGGGTGCCTTACACGGCATTTTCAATTACGGCACGTGAGGACGTGTTTGCTGGCAGCAATTAATCAAATAAAATAACGTGCTGCAGGAACCAAAACGTACATTGCAAAGCTGATGCCTCAGCCAGCCTTACGTATTAGGCACCTTGGGGAGCAAACACATGACCCCTGTATCAGCAGTCAGTGCCTTAGCCATTGTGCTCCACTGCTGCTCCTCCTTTCATGTCAGAACACCTACTTATGCTTTTCATTCCTTACACTGCACAGTGCTGCCATCAAAACCAGTACTCTGACCTTGCGGTACCTCATACGGCACCCTATAAAGCGCCCTATAAGCAACATTCTAGGGTGCCTTGGCGGACAGTGCACTTTAAAATGTGCCTTATGGGGCGCCTTATGTTAACACGCTTTGAGAGTGCGTTTGCTAGTAGTGATAATTAAAATTAAAATAAAATGCCTCCTAAAGCAATCTTCCCCATAATACGTAATGCCTCAGCCAGCCTTGTTCAGTGTCTTAACCATTGTGCTGTGGTGCTGTTCCTGTATTTGCACATCAGCGCGCCGCCTTATGCCGCCCAATATTAAAATGCCTCCTAAAACAATAGCACGCTGCCTTATGCCGCCCAATATTCAACTGGCTCCTAAAGTAATGCCTCAGCCATCTGTCTTCATTGGGCACTGTGGGGGATTGAACCCCTGATCCCTGCACCAAGTGTCGTAACCATTGTGCTGTGGCTCTGCTCTTCTGCTTGCACATCAGCGCGCCACTTATGCCTGCCGCGCAGCTTTCTCATGTTCGGGGCGGACATGGGCGCCGCGCACCTTAGCGCATATTTAAATCACGGTTTTTCTTTTTCAGCAAGAAACACCCATTCCTTATATGGCACCCGAACACTACCGCGGCCCACACATTAGCGGGGTTTTAGTAAACATGCCCCTAAGAACTGATAAGAACCAAAAACATGCATTGAGATCACAAAATTATCCATAACAGGTGGATAATAAATACAAAACAATTACATGTTTTTATTGGCTTTTATTAGTTATTTAATATTACTCAAAACAGGGTATAAATATGAAATATGAAGTAAAAACAACCACCATCAAAACATTATACTAAAATATAAAACCGTAGTGTGATCGGGATAGAGTAATAAATAATCCCATAACATTACAGAAAAACAGACAGATCCCAATCCATATTTAATCCATGAGGGTGTAGAGGCTGTCCAGATTAAAAATGTAACGTTGTTCTAGGCGCAATATGGTTCTATCCATATTACCACCTCTCCAGTTAAGCTTAACTTTTTTAATGACGAAAAACCATAGATCAGTAACCTTGTGATTGGCAGTCTGCCAATGTAGCACCAGGGGTTTGTCCACAGCACCTCTCTTTATGCAACTGCGATGTTCTATTATTCTGGTGTGAACTGGACGTGTGGTCTTACCCACATATAACATTTTGCAGGGACACACTATAACGTAGATAACATGACTCGTAGCGCAATTTGAAAAGTCATCTAAAAAGAATTTGGAATTATTGATAGGGTGTACGAAAAAATTCCTTACTGTTAACACAGAATTACACACAGAACATTGTCCACAGGGGTAATGCCCCTTATATTTGGAAAGAAAACGCCGTTCCATGAAGGCTGATGGAACCAAAAGCTTACGAAGATTAACATTCCTTCTATGTGCTGTAATTAAAGGAACATCCTGAAACCCTGATATAGATTGTATTAAATACCAATGTTTCTTTAGAAGATTACTAATCTTATGGGAATGATACGAATAAAGAAGAGAACATACAATGCCATTTTGGGGCTCTTTTTCTCGTGATGCCAACAAACCTTCACGGGAGGAACCCCGAGCTCTATAATAAGCCTTATCAATTTGACATTGAGGATAACCTCTTTCACTAAATCTATTTCTCAATAAGGATGCATGATGTTCAAAATCCTGATCCATGGTGCAAATTCTCCTAGTTCTTAAAAATTGGCTGATGGGAAGATTGCTTCTAAGAGATAAATTATGAAAACTAGTATAGTGCAAAAAATGGTTCCTATCGGTGGGCTTTCTATATAGGGTAGTATGTAACCCATTATCTGTTTTCTTGATCAGAAGGTCTAAAAATGAAATTTGAACATAGTCAAAGGTAACTTGGAAGCGTAAATTGATATCACACTGATTGATCCATACATTGAACTTCGACAACTGGTCCATAGAACCTTCCCAAAGAATTAAAATATCATCTATATATCTGATCCACAATTTGATATAAGCTTTGAAAGGATTATCCTTGATAAATCTGTCCTCAAAGTCTGCTACATATAAATTAGCTACATCCGGAGCCATTGAAGATCCCATTGCTACTCCCTTAATTTGTTTAAAAAATAAATCCCGGAAGCAAAAGTAATTCTCACACAAGGCATATCGCGCTAAATCTAATAAGAATATAGTGGGTATCCTCTTATGTGCCTTTCTCTTATACAAGTAAAACTCAATGATCTGTAAAGCTTCCATCTGAGGGATATTGGTATACAAAGATTCAATATCTAAAGTAACCAAAATAACGTCTGTATTAATATCTTTCATAGACGTCAAGATGTTAATAACATGGGATGAGTCCCTAACATAGGACCACATCTGAGTGATGAAAGGTCGCAGTATAGTGTCTAACAATTGCGAAATAGGTTCTAAGACTGATCCTATGGCAGAAACAATGGGTCTACCCGGAGGACGTACTAAAGACTTGTGGATCTTAGGAAGCATGTAAATAGTAGGGATAATGGGGAATTCCACTATAAGAAAATCCCGTTCCTTGGCTGTAAGATATCCAAATTCATATGCATTCAGGACCAAATTATCTATAGACTTTTTCAATAAGAGAGTGGGATCATTATCCATCCGTAAATAAAATGTAGTGTCATGGAGCTGTCTGTTAATTTCTTCAATGTAATACGACTTATCTAAAACCACTACAGCTCCGCCCTTATCTGCAGGTTTTATAATAATCTCATTGTTACACTGTAAAGATTTGATAGCTTTCATTTTGTCTTTACTAAGGTTATAATAGGGAGTCCTAACTTTTCTATTGAATTTGTTAACTTCTTTTAAAACAACCTTCTCAAACGCTTCTATTAAGGGATCTGTATTGGAAGGTGGAATCCACTTAGACTTGTTTTTAATTATAGAAATATTCTGACCTGAAGGCTGATGTTCATTGAAAAAATGTTTAATCCGAATTCTACGAAAGAATTTGAATAGATCAATTTGAACTTCAAAAGGATCAAAATTCCTAACAGGAACGAAGGAAAGACCCTTATTAAGCACGGACTCTTCATCTATAGTAAGTTTATATTTTGAAATATTAATGACATTACTAATATGTGATGTTACTATCTCCTTTCTATGGATCTCTCTGAGTCCCTGCGTAAATTCCCCTTGCCTCGGCCCCGACCCCTTGATCTTGTTTTTCCGTCCATTGCAGGTTGCCTTGGAAATTCCGTGTTCGTGATCGGTCTCATCCTCCCCCTTTCCATAATGCATCCATATCCAAAAAAATTTTTCTCTTATTGCCTTTATTACCTACATCATCTCTATCTGAATGTTCAAAATCTTTTTGAGTTGAAAATAAAGGGGCCGAGGTGGGACCGAATTCAACTGAATCTTTTCTACTTCTCTTTTTCAATTGTTCATGTGGTATCTCTTCTTCTGATGTATCCCTAATGGGATCCTTTTGATCAAAAATAGAATTCTGTTTCTTAAAAAATAATCTGTCACCATCCACCCTTTTGCACCATGGGTAAACATACCCATATATATAATCCTCTTCGTCCCTTTTAAATTTATCTTTTTTTCTGACTTTTAATTTCCTTTTTAAAAGACTGAATATTACGTTCATAGTCTTTATGAACTTTTGAAAAACTGTTGTCACACTCCTTCAGGGCAATAAGTTTCTCATCTAACTCCACCTTGTATAGTTCCGATTTTTTATTCGCTGTACTAATAAGTAAAATCATAAAATCTAACGAACACTTATTTAAAATCGCGTTCCAGCACTTAATAAAACCATCTTCATTCAAATATAAACCTGGTACTTTGTTCATTCTTAATCCTCTAGGGATTATTTTGGACCTGCTGCATTCGAGGAGGTATAGCGCGTGCATTTCTTCTTTTACTTGTCTTTGAGTAAGACATACTACTTCCTCCCACCGGTTTTGAACTTCATCTGTATCAACATCTGTTTGTGATGATAAAGTTTCCTGTGGTAGGAATAGATAGACCCTAGGTGTGGTAAACCACTGTCTCAGAATGTGTTAACCACATTGTTTCATGTCCAAGGTTTCAGCCATTGCAGGCAGGGACCTGCAGTCTTTTTAATTCTAGACATGGCTATGCAAAAAGGTGTGGCTGTGTAGCCTAATGGTTAGAGCTTTGGCTCAGTAAACAATAGACCAGGGTTTAAATCCCACTTGTTCTCTTTGTGGCTGTGAGAAACTCACTTCAATATACTGCCATAAACAGGCCAGGATCTGCACTGACTGGAGGACACACATTCTTATACTTTTTTATGTGTTATGATAGCACATTGGGTCTGCAAACATGCACATTGCAGTCATGCTCATCTGACAGCTTGATTTTATTGGCCACCGCTGTAGCCTATTGCAAAGGGTCAGACATGTTCACCCTGCAGATGTATGACGCATGTGTTGTACATGATTGGAATAATTTTATCATAACTGTGACTGAACATCTTTGGCTCCATCACATATATGCAGTACATGCAGGCACATCCCACTCCTGGGATGGCCACCTGCAGGGATCATCACATGTCCTTACTTGCTCCTATGGCCAAATGAGAGACACTTGTCCAATTGTTATATGCACATGTGTCAGGAAGATTTTATAGTGGTTAGAAAAGTTGCAGCAGCTATCATACCCAAATAGCTGGTATTGGAACTTCTCTGTGGCACAGCTACTATTTTTTCACACACACTACAACTGCATTTGTGTGGGTACATAAGGGCAGCAAGGCCAAACTGCACTTTCATCTACTGCCATCCATCCTTCAGCCCATCCATCAGCATATGCCCATTATGTACAGTCATGTATTCTCCTGCCAGCTGAAACACCATGGCCCACACAGGAACATTTTAAACATTAGGATGTATCACTCATATCTCTCCTGTGAATGATCTGCATGTCACCACTCTTGCTCAGTCATCCTTTTGATGTCCACATTGAGGTGATGCTGGCTCCACCAAGGGAAACTTCCTCCCAATCCTATGCCACACACTGACATTACGTCAACTTACGGGGGAACCCCTCAGTGATATAGTACAGATGCCTCCCACATGCTCATTCCACTTACTGACTAACACGTAGGATAGATATGGATCTGTCATGTCCAACAGTTCTTACCTTTCCTTACATCCATCTAAAATGTGACTTTCACAAGGGCTCCCTTATCCTGCATTAAGGTGACTGCCATTTTTGGGTGTTATGGTACACACTTAATGCCCAGTGTCCTGTTAGCGCCTGATAAGTGGAGCCAAGTGCTCTTACTGCTTGAACGCCTACTCCCTACCCCGGCCTTTACCGCACTATAATACCCTTACTGCTGCTGTTAGCACTTGCCAATTGGTGTGCCCTTAAGTAAACATACCCCTTAGATAAGCTGGAGGGGCAGTGGACACAAGATACAATACAAGACATTATTGTTGTTAAGTACAGTTGAGTCAGTATTGACTCATAGCGACCCTCTGTATAATTGTCCTAAACTTTGTTCATTCTTCAGTCAGGCAGCCCATTGTTGACAGAGTGGCATCCATAGTTGATTTTATTGTACTGATCCATCACATTGCTGGCCTTCCTCTTTTCCGTTGACCTTTTACTTTGCCATGCATGATGTCTGTCTCTAATGATCTTTCTCTTCGCATGATGTGTCCAAAGTATGAAAGTCGAAGTCTTGTCATCTGAGCTTCTAAAGAAAGCTTAGGTTTGATCTCCTCTAGTACTGACTAGTTTGTTCTTCTGGCAGTCTATGATATACACAGTATTTGTCGCCAGCACCATAATTCAAAAGTATCAATTTTCTTCCTGTCTATATTTTTCACTGTCCAACTTTTGCATCCATGAAAATATCACGGCTTGAACAAGTCGAGTCATTGTATGGAAAGAGACATCTCTGTTCTTGAAAATCTTGTCTAGGTCCTTCATAGCCATTCTGCCAAGAGCAGTGTATCATCAGATTTTTTGACTGCTTGTTGTTTCTTTATTGATAGTTGATCCAGGTAGGTTAAAGTTGTCCATTATTTCAATTTCTTCTCCATCATCGATGAACTTATTGATTTTGCCAGTTGTCAGGATCTTTGTCTTCTTTACATTAATGTGCAGGTCCATTTTAAGACTATCTTCCTTGATCTCGAGAAGCAAATATTTCAGATCATCTTCACTTTCAGTAAGTAATGTGGTATCATCAGCATAGCGAAGATTGTTGATGAGTCCTTCACCAATTTTCACACCTTGGTTGTCTTCATACAGTTCTGCTTTCTCTGATGATTTGTTCGTTCTGCATATAAATTAAACAAGTAGGGGGAAAGTATGGAGCCTTGTCGTACACCTATGCTGATTTTAAACCATTCTGTTTCTCCTTGTTCCATTTGAACTGTTGCTTCTTGATCAATGTAAAGGTTGTGCAAGAGAACGATCAGGTGTTCTGTTATACCCATGCTTCTTAATATGGCCCAGAGTTTCTCATGGTTTACATAGTCAAAAGCTTTGCTATAGTTGATAAAACACATAAAGATACCATTTTGGTATTCTTTTGTCTTTTCAAGGATCCATCTCACATCCGTGATGATGTCTCTCATTCCTCGCCCTTTCCTGAACGCCCTTTACTTGCACTTCAGGCAATTCTCATGTCAGGTATGGCTGTAGTCTCTGCTGAATAATCTTGAGTAGAATCTTGCTGGCATGTGGGATAAGAGCGATTATGCAATAATTTCCACAGTCAGTTGGATCACCTTTCTTTAGTATTGGTATAAACACAGATCTTTTCCAGTCAGTTGGCCATGATGTTCTCTTCCAAATTTCCTGGCAGAGCCTCGTAAGTATGTTAACAGCTGCATTTGATTGCTGAAATACTTTAATGGGAAAATGGGGATGCCATCAATGCCCAGTGCTTTGTTCTTTGATAAGGCTTTCAATGCTGCTTTGACTTCTTATTTCATTACCAATGGTTTCTAATCATAAGGTACAGGTTGAAACGGCTGTTGGTCCACTTGTTTATCGTAGAATGATTCTGTACTTTCTTTCCACCTTTTCTTGATCTTTTCAGCATCATTCAACATGTATTCTTGAGCATCTTGTAACATTCAATTCGAGGCTGGAATTTTTTCTTTAACTCTCGTAGCTTTAGGAAAGCCAATCTTGTTCTTCCTCTAATATTAGTTTCTGATTCTGTGCGTCATTGTAGTAATTCTCCTTGCATGTTGGAAATCTCTTTTGAGTTCTTTGATTGCCTCTTTTTCTCCTCTGGGCAATTTTCATAGTTTCTTCGGTCATCCATTTTGGCTGTTTTTGCTTTTTCACCTTTTGTAGAGACTTTTTACTTTCTTCTAACACAACCTTCTTGATGTCATCCCATAACCTTTCTGGTGCTCTGTCTCTGGTATCCAAAGCAGCAAATCAATTTTGCAGGTAGTCTTTATATTCCGATGGTATATTCTCAAGGTCATATTTTGCTATGAGTGGCTTGCTCTTTTTCAACTTTAGCTTGAATTTGCATACTAGTCGTTGGTGATCTGTACCACAGTCAGTTCCATATTTTGTTTTTGTTGATGTTTATTTATTTATTTTATTTATTTATATTTATTTAACTGTATTTATATCCCACTTTTCACCGGGTCAAAGCGGTTTAACAAAAAAGGGGGGGACAGTAATCAATTCTTGGGTGGGGGGCTGTCACCGGGGAGGCCAACATTAATGATCTAAAACAGACATTAAGGACTTAAACAGTCTCTTAGGAGGTAGATCTGTGGGTATGTTAAAGGGTCGGAGAGGGAGTCAGTGGTGGATGTTTGTTTCTGGTCCGAGGTATTCCTGGAACAGGATGGTTTTTAGTTGCTTTCTGAATGTTGAAGGATCTCCGTTGTTTCTGATTTGACTTGGTAGGGAGTTCCAGAGGGATGGCATGTATAGTTCGAAGGCTCTGTTGCAGGTCCGTTGATTGTATTTAGTTTGTTCATGGGGGATGGTGAGGGTGTTGCTGGTGGTTTGTCTGGTTGTTCTGTTGTGGGTGGGTTGGGGCAGTAAAGTTCGGAGCTGGGAGGTCTGCGTTTGATAGAGGGCTTTGTGGATAAGTAGGGCTGATTTGTATTTGATTCTTGCTTCGAGAGGGAGTATGTGCAGTTCTCTCAGGACTGGAGTGATGTGATCTTGTTTTTTTGCTTTCTGGATAATTCTTGCTGTGGTATTTAAGGCAGTTTGTAGTGGGTTGGTGTGGATGACAGGTAGTCCGTGATAAATTATGTTGCAGTAGTCCAGGTGGGGGAGCGTCACAGCTTGCATGACTGTCCTGAAGTCCTGTGGATCAAGGAGAGGCCTGAGGCATTGTACTATTTTTGCTTTGTGGAATATTATTCTGGTAGTCTTTCTGATCTGTTGCTTGAGTGTGAGCGCTTGGTCTATAATGATTCCTAAGTATTTTATGTGTGGTTGTATTTGTATTTGTGTGGTTCCTAAGTTGAGGTGTGGTGGTGGTGTGAAGTTTGGATCCTTGGTTACTATGAGGGCTTCTGTTTTTTTTAGGTTGATGGATAGGTTGTTCTTTTGTAGCCAACTGGAGACTTCTATGAAGCAGTCTGTTAGTCGATTGTTTGTTGGGTTGGTGGTTGTGATCGGTCCATAGAGCATTATATCATTTTTGTAGATGTGGTAGTTGATGTTATGGGCGTGTATGATTGAGCAGAGTGGTTGCAGGTAGATGTTAAAGAGCATGGTGGATAGTGTGGATCCTTGAGGTACTCCTTGGTGTTGCTGAAAGGGAGGGGAGGTTGCTATGCTTGTGCGGATCAATTGTTGTCTATTGGTCAGGTAGGAGCGGAACCACTGAAGTACGACGTTGTTGATGCCAATTTCTTTGAGTCTGTGTAGGAGGATGTTGTGGGAGATGGTGTCAAAGGCTGCGGATATGTCCAGGAAGATCATAGCATAGTCAGAGTGCTTGGTCTGTGTGCCCTTGATGGGGGTGTTCATTAGAGATGTAATGATGGTCTCGACTCCGTGGAATGGACGGAAACCATGTTGTTGCGGGTCCAGTATGTTGTTGGTATCCAGGTGGTCTTGAAGTTGTTGTTGAACTATTTTCTCAATGATTTTGGCGGTGAATGGAAGACTTGCTATAGGCCTGAAGGAGGCGGGGTCAAGGGGGTCTAAGTTGGGTTGGGCGGATGATGGAGGTTTTGAGGATGTCTGGTATGTGTCCTTGTCTGAGGGATTCATTAACAATGTGGGTTAGGGGCATGCTTATGTCCTCCTTGGATTTATTTATCCATTCCGCGGGGCATGGATCTAGTGGGGAGGTGGTAGTGTTTAGGCAGGAGATGGTGGATTCTATTTTTTCTTTGGTGATTGTTTCGAATGTGCTCCGGTCTGTATCTATGGAAGTAGGGCAGGTTGTTGTCTCAGCATTCGGTTGCGGAATTTGAGGTTGATGTTATAGAGCTTTTCCATCATTGACTTCCGCAGATATAGTCAATTTGATTTTTGTACAATCCATTGGGTGAAGTCCATGTGTACAGTCACTGCTTGTGTTGCTGGAAGAAGGTGTTTGAGATGAATAGATCATTGGTCTTCAGAATTCTATCAGTTTTTCTCCAGCTTCATTTCTGTTGCCAAGTCCATATTTTCCAACCACTTTGCCTTCTTTGCTGCCAACTTTTGCGTTCCATTCACCCATGACTATCAGGATATCCTGTTTGCATGTTCTGTCAATTTCAGCTTGTACTTGTTCAGAGAACTCATCAAATTCATCCTCTTCTGCAGCTGTTGTTGGGGTATATACTTGAATTATAGTTGTGTTGATGGGCATTCCTTGTAGACTAATAGAAATCAAGTGTTCACTGATTGCATTGTATTTCGTTATAGTTCTTATAGTTAATTATAAATGCAACACCATTTCTTCTTTGTCTTTCATTTCCAGTATAGACGACCA
Organism: Ichthyophis bannanicus; assembly: GCA_033557465.1. Classification (NCBI taxonomy): domain Eukaryota; kingdom Metazoa; phylum Chordata; class Amphibia; order Gymnophiona; family Ichthyophiidae; genus Ichthyophis; species Ichthyophis bannanicus. The sequence continues at coordinate 576,993,596 of CM066034.1, read as the reverse complement.
TGTGATCATTCGATGCAAAGTGCCCGATGCCAGTCCATTTCAGTTCACTGACACCCAACAGATTGATTTGTACATGTTCTATTTCATTTTTGACCACCTCCAACTTCCCTTGGTTTATGCTTTGTATGTTCCATGTCCCAATATGTAAGACATCTTTGCAGCTTCTGACTCTTATTTCATGCACAGAAATTATTAATTTCATGGAGCAATTATTCAGTAACATATATCAATAAGTGACCTTTATGGGGTTTCAAGAAACCTAGTGTAGGATTCTCCATAGGGCATGTATCACTAGGGAAAAGGAACTAAAATGGGGATGTGGGATGACAATACTTGTAGGAAATGTAAGGTGTAATTAGGAACAGTGTTATATTCCTTTTTAGGATGACCAGTGCTATCTGAGAGGATTCCTATGGAGTAATAAAACACCAAAAATTGCAGTTAACAAGTTGCAGAAGCCCAGGGAATATGGAGGGGTTAATTTTCGAAATTTTCTACAGTACCATTACATGTTCATTATGCATCAGGTGATTTCCTGGATTTGCAGCACATCTGATGAGCCTTTCCTGAGTTAAAATCTGACTTGGTTGCACACTTGCCTTTGTCATCTTTAATGGGTATGCAACCTTCACAGCAAGTGTGGTCAATCAAAACTGTGGGGCTTGAGAATACTGATTAAGTGCTTCTTGCTTAAAATGGAGCACTCTCGACAGTCCCCAATTTAGTATAATTCATGATTTAAAGTTGATAAGCGGAAGTTTGCCTGGCCTTTTTGGATTCAGCAGGGAATATGGCCAGTGGAGATGTCCTTTGGGGGGACTGACTGATGATCTTTTAAGACATATGCCATGAATAATGCCCTCCCTTTTTCACAAGCTGAAAATGGTTACAGCTGTCTCATGTCTTAAATAAGTGGCGAGGCTTATATAAAGATTTGCAGGCCACATCCTCCTTAGATGCATGGAGTGGAGGAGTAGCCTAGTGGTTAGGGCAGCAGCCCAGGAGCCAGAAAGACCAGAGTTCAAATCATACTGCTACTCCTTGTGACTTTGGCAAGACACTTAACTCTCTAGTATCTCAGGTACAAGCTTGCTTTAAACTACCATTGGGGGAAGGTAGGAGTTAAATACTACTAATAAATAAATCTCTTCTAAGGACCTTACAGCAGCCACTTTCTACAAGATATTGAATGGAGCGTCTGCTAAGAGTATGGGAGAAAGATCTTGGTAGGCAGAAGACTGCAGCAACCTTTGGAAGAAGACTGATACATGTTGTCCTTCAGCTTCAGTGCTGCAGTCACTATATTTCCTAGTCCACAGAATAATATGGACACCAGTGAAACTGCATAGACTTGACAAGACCATATCCAACAGGTGATGGTCCTGTTTATCTGACACTGGAGTATCTTTTGTTTTCCTGTGGGAATGTTCAGGATTTTTGGCAACAGATATGGGGGAAAATTCAGGATATGCTGCGTCTCCAGGAACCTCTGACATATGAGATTGTGATTCTTCGGTCACAGTCTCGTCTGTATCATTTGTGGCCAAGACATGGGAAGCTTTTGGATTTGCTGCTCTTGGTTGCCATACAAACAAGTTTAAGCTGCTGGAAGAATAACTCGGTGCTCAGCATGTCTATTTGGTGGAATTCTATCTGTCTCACTTATGAGTCAGTAGTGGCTGAAAGAAAAGGGAATTTTGCATCATTTGTGGAAGTTTAGGCTCCAGTCAAACAATATTTTGAATGCTGTATGTGAGAGTGGATGTGTATTTAGATTTTTTGAAAGATTTGAGCAGGACGAGATTCTATCTTATTTTATGTAATATATGAGTATGGTGGATGGGTGGGGGAATACAACTGTCTGTAGCTTTCCTGTTGAAATGTGTTTATATGTTTTACATTCAATATCTAATAAATAATATTAAACTCTGTAGACAATCAACAAACAGCAAGCAAATGATCAGAGTTAATTTCAAAATGGTGCCATATCTCACAGCTTTACCTTCCCTTCTTGGCAGCAAAAATTATCTTGAGTTTTTCCTATGTCAAAATATTTTTGAGTGAAGCACAAATTTCCATTCAATACATACACAAGAGAAAGGAAGAGTAAAAATGAATGTTAAATCAAAGAATAATGTGAAGAGATTTGCATGCAAATAGCAATAACTCCCCAACCACAACCCTCAGGAGAGTGCCAAATGCAAAGGTGATGAGGGTTTTATACCTTTGCCTCCTGTCCCCTGCATAGGAATGACTATTCTGGGCACGGTAAGTCTTGTTTACTTGACACTGTAGTTTCTGAAGATCTGCATTACACATAAACAAGTGGGCCATCCCAGTGACTCTGTGGTAGTGCTGTGTGCTGCAATGCAGAGAACCTGGATCAATTCTCCTGTTTCTTGGGTCGGCTATGGATGGATCTACTGCAGAGGCAGTATTCATAACCACTGGGGAGGGGAGCTTGGAACTTTATTATCATGCAACAGCTGTTCCTAGTAGACAGTCTTAAAGCCCACAAAATAGCAAGGTTCCAGAGATTGCCCAGATGCATGACCTCACAATGAGATGGGCTAAATGATGTAAGAGTAAGATATAAAACTAGGGAGAAAATCCAGGGAGTTTCAAGATCAGTTCATATTGAGCTGGAAGCCCAAAAGAATAGAAGGAAAATGCCAGGCTGCTATTTTCCCCAAAAGAAACAAGTGGGTAATGACCAAGGAAATCCGTAAATCAAAAATGGGAAGTACTGCACACTAACAAATGTAGAATGTATTTTGTGCCCATGCAGTCGTTGTTTGTAGTTCTGAGATAAATAGAACTCTTAGCTAGATTCTGAACAATTGGCTGCAAAGGAAGGCAGCAATTCCTTAGAAATATCCACTCAGACTGAATTAACTGTTCAGGATGTGCACGTCAGTCCTTCTGTTTAACAAAAATATCAGGTAATAAAAAAACAAATTAGACATTCAATGCCGTGTCTGTGTCCAAGGTCACAGCTTCACCTTGAACCTTCACCTCCTGTGGGCAGGGAATTACCACACAGTAATTATTGCTTAATTAGGCCATAATTTGCCAATGCTTTCCATCTCCTCCCCCTCCCTCCCCTCCCTGCAAACATAAACTATCATTAGAAGTGAGGTAAAGTGATCTCAAAGCAAGACTTAAAATATTTAACAAGGCTCTGAATAATTAATTAAGATGAAGAATTGCCGCCTGTGTTTACAGGCCACAGATACTTTATTTTAGAGAAACAGATATTCTGGTGCCTTCTAAATACTTAGCGCCCAATACGTAAGCTACTTGGTAACTGCAGGATACTTGGTGCTTCTGTATAAGATCTTCCTTTTGGTTTATAATTGTTTCTGATGCTTGTGCTTTGCTTGCTGCTTTGTCCAGACTGACCTAGTGGACTAATGACTAGGAGATTCCTATCTTAGGCAAATAGCAGTTCCCCATCTTCTGTTTCTGGGGAGGGTGAGTTGGAGGGGGTACACAGAAGTGGTGATGAGAAGAGACCAGAGACTAGAGGGATGTTGGGCAAAAACAGAGGCAGGTGTTCAGCTCTACTAAAGCTTAACTACATTATAGTACTCTTTGAGCCTATTCGAAACCTGTGAAGGTCTGGCTTTTTTTTGACTGCCAAAGACCAAGGATCATGTTTACTAAGGTGCAGTAACTGGTAGTGTGTGTTTTGATGCTAAGAATCCCATGCAAAAGGGTCAGCACAAGATTGGGTGGGTTAGGGGTGTAACGTTGACGTTGATGGCACACTTCAGTTAGCGTGGGCATTTTGGGCATGCACTAACTTTACCTGTTGCGTTTCACATGGGTGCCGTTCATCATAAAGTGCAAGCGTAGACTGGTTAGCACAGTGTTGTGCATTAGCATTGCGCTATATTCAGGGGGATGGACACTCCCCCCCCCAAATATTAGCACAGATCACAAATACTAATTTGGCAGCAGAATCATGTGCCACTGGTGCATACCTTAATAAACATGCCCCAAAGACTTCTGCCCAGCATGTACACTGTTTTCCATTGAAAAATGTAGCCATGTTTAAATTCATAACATGAGCCTAGAAAAGGTAAGCAGAGGTGGTGATTGGCGTCCTGATTTCCCCTACCCCTCCAATGAACTCTGTACTCCATCCTGCAAAGTATATCCAGGCTCCTAGATGGATGGAGATATGATTGCTACTTGTCTTGCACACGCATACTGAAGATGCTAGTCTCCTTGATCCCCCATTCATGGCCAGAAGACAGAGGAAAAGGGGCTTCACAGGGCTGTCCCAACTACTAGACAAACTAGGCAGTTGCCTAGGGCAGCAGCTTCTGGTGGGGTGGCAGAGCACTCAAAGCTAAACAATAGGGGCCCAATATTCAGCAGTGGCAGCTAGTGCAATTACAGTAGTTAGCCATCACCAATGAACCCCAGACCTGGATATTCAATGCAAGGCCATATACGGCCACCGGCATTGACTATCTGGGTCAGTCGAATAGCCAGGAAGCTAATTGGGCAGCAGTGATATTCAGCCACTGCTTGGTTAGCTTCAGCAGCAAAAAATAGGCCAGCTTTTACTGCGCCTGGCTTTCACTGCTGAGGGATAATCGGGTAGCGGCTGAATATCGCCACTGACCAGTTATCCCCATGTGCCGCCCCTACTCCACCCCTGGAACACCCCAATACTAATCAGTTAGCATCAAGGTATGCAGGGGCACTAACCCAATCAAGGTGATTAACACAGTTAGCAGGTCTGCCAACCATGTTAATCCCTTTCAATATCGGGCCCTAAATTCTGACAGTCAGGAGGAGCATAAAGCTTACAGTTGGTCTAGGGTGGCAACACCTTGAACCAACTCTGAGGGCCCTGGGAATGCACTTGTAAGAATGCACAGTTAAAATAAAAGTACACACCCACCTACTAAACTGGAAATAGGCTGAGTCCAGATAATGAGATGGAGATGACTTTGAGACAATGGCAGGAGCCCTCGGTGAAGTATTTACCAAATCCAGCGAAATCTTAGTATAGTAGCAATGAGAAGAGCACAGAAAAGCAAATAGCCATCAACCATCAGCAGAGCCTAGGAACAAAAGTCCAGTAGAAAGAGCTCTGCTGCATAGGTTTAATAAGTCTTGCTTATGTCTAGTAGTATTAGGGATGTGCATCCATTTGAAATGACATAAGAAACAAGATAGGAAATATCCCAAAATTTCATGTTTTTTCTTGTGTTGTCAATAGTGTACACTATCCTCCAACTGAAGAAGAATATATGCTATTGATGACACTTAAATATGAAATGTTAAACAAATAGCAAAACCTACAAATGACACAGGAAATGAAACAGATCAAACTTTTTACCTGCACACCCCTAGTAAGTAGCAGTTGAAATGATAAGAGGTAGGCCAGAAGAATCAGTGCGGACAAGACCAAAGTTATGACCACGTATGGATCACAGGCCAATGTTCACCTCAATGGAATCCAATCAAGCAGGTCCCAGAATTCAAATACCTGGGATCGCTGGTGCAGGAGAAGAAGGTGGCATCCACCACCAATGTCCACAGCAGGATTGGCCAGGCAACAGTAGTGTTCACCTTGCTCAAATGGTGCCTCTGGAAGAAGGCCAATATCTCCACCAAGACCAAAATTTGCCTGTTCCAAACACTGATCCTGCCATTTCTCTTGTATGGATCGGAAAAATGGACTGTACTCAAACCTGATATGAACAAGCTCGAGGTCTTTCAAATACGATGCCTGAGACAGATTTTGGGTGTCTCTCTTCGTGATCGCCATGGAAATGAGACAATTCGGACAAGATGTGATCTTCAGTTGAAGAACAAATCCAAAAATGCAGACTGTAATAGTTTGGCCACGTTTGCAGAATGAACACCAGTCGGCTGCCATACAAACTCCTCTGGCAACAGCGACCTGTCCACTGGAGGGTTCAACGAGCAGCACTGAAGAATATGTGGTTCAAACACATCAAGGAAGACCTAAGGAACTGGCAACTGACCATCTATGAAGCCATAAATATTGCCAACGATTGCCAAGGTTGGAAGCGTATTATGAACAAGACATGGAATCCAGCAGCGCCTACAGCAGCATATTGGTTGAGAGGATGACCTGCTCCCCAAACACCAGCTAGGGATTAAAGAAGAAGAAGGCCAGAAAAACCCAGAAATGGAGAAACCATGAGTGATAGCAGATCCAGAAAAGTCTAGGAAAGAATAGCCAGATAGCAGGAGGAAATTCCAGCAGATCCCAGGAATGGATGGGCTGGTGATTTTTCATTGCTTTCAGCAGGCTTGGGGCAGATAGAATGCTGGACAAGAGGTGTCATGGAGGTTTATATTGCAGTTAGCAGCAGAGTTCAACTGTGAAGCAGCAAAATTCAGCTCTGGCTCTAGGTGAAAGGAATTGTTATCAACATAGCACCAGTGCCCAAGTTAGCCGAACACTCCAGCCAAAATGGAGGCAGTGAATAAGCCAATCAAACAGCTGGAGTACTAGTGACTGACAAAGTATAGAGAAGAGTCAGGATAAGGTCTGCTTTTGCTTTCCTTTCAACTGTATACCTCTTGATGGTTACCCATATTGATTAATGACACTGCTGATTTGATTGGTCTCTGTAAGAAGACTGGACATGATAAACCATCAGTTTTTCAACCTAAATCAACTATGTAATTCTACATCTCCTACAGAGGACTATTGTAAGGCAGATGTGCAGGAGATAAAATTGTTTTGCATGTATTCTTTGTACTATGCTATTTAATTGTAACAGTCCTAAGGACTGCCTAGCATGTGCCATGATTCTGTAACAGTATCTTCTTTTTAATCTGCAGACATTTTGCAATAATAAGCTAACTTACAAAATGCATAGCTTGTCGTTTGCATGATATTTATGATATCCACCTGACCAGAATGAAAATATTGGCGGGGTGGTTAGATGTGGTGTGGAATGCAAGGAAAGCTACAGCAGCTTCAGAAAAAGAGGAGTGGTGCCTGATTATGACCCCCTTCATCCCCCTCCAAAAAATTCCGCTAGAAAATTTTATCCATTTATGGGAAAAAAAAATACCCCAAGCTCACAGAGAAGTCTTCAATTCATCATAAACTTGTTGATTTTAACCACAATTCCTAAAATAAACACATTTTCTGAAGCCCTTTTTTTATCTGTGTGTCTTGGTTAGGTTGTAAGATACACAGAGCAGGGACACTCTCTTATGTGCATACATACAGCTCTATGTAGGACTGGTAGTACCATAGAAATGACAAGTAGTTACAGCAGGAGCGGTAGTTCGGAAGGAATGCTGACCACAGTGAGTAGGGTTTGTAGATTTCATTGTGATGATGTCGCAGGGAGGGCTCTTCACTAACCCTCTTTAACATTTTCCCAAGTTAATGCATGTGTTATTTACCACAGGTCCCATTCTTTTCAGTAGAGGCTATACATGAAAGAAAATATGCTAACCTGTGTTAGTGTTTATGTGGGTTACTGCAGGTTTGTGATAGCTCTCAGAGAGCAATAAATATAGTTTGTGGGATTAAGATATCTCATTGTGGTACACAGAAAAACAATATTCCTTGCATTAATGCACAAAAAAAGATGCAAACCTTGCTTTTGGTTATGCTATATAGGATTTGCATAGCAACCATTGCTATGTAATTTCTGCCAGTGTTCTCCATTCCCAGAAAGAGGTGGGAGTGGGGGCTAGTCCATGCAAATTTAGCTGTTATACACAGCTAAATTTAGGATGATTTTCAGCCACAACCTAGCCTAGTAGAGTACAACACAGCAAATTTGCATACTACTATTTCTTGAACCCTTATCAACCTTCAACTGCCCTTCCTTCCAGACCCTGATCAGCCTTCAGTGCTCCGCCAGAGCTGAACCCAGATCCTGATCTGCTTTTATCTCCTCTCCGACACCCAGATCTGAACCCCAGTCTGTTATCTTCCCCCACCTACCTGTATCAAAACTTTGATCTGCTTTCAATCTTTCCCCCCCTCCCCAACTCCTGACCTGGCAGCGGTTTCTCACCTAGCCTCATTCTCCCTGGCTGGAGGGCAGGAGGCAATATGCTTACCTTCCCCCTGCCTCAACCTCAAATTCCAAACACCATCAATAGGAGACCCATAGACCTTCTAACAATGCCATGTGATACTCAGCGCTGGAACAGGGAAGAGGTAAGAATATCATCTCCTTTCTCAGTAGAGATGTGAGGCTGGGAGCCCGCTAATCTAGGGAAGAGTGGAAATCAGGTTGGAAACCACTGCTAGGTGAGGGGGAGGATGGTTGAAGGCATATTGGGGTTCAGGTCTTGGGAGGTAAAGACAAATTAGGGTTTAACTTTGTGAAAGTGAAGGCAGATCAGTATTAGGGTTTGGGTCTAGATCTGAGGTATGGTTTATGGTTTAGGCACTTGATATACCGCCATTTACTATGTGTATCAGAGCAGTTTACAGATATATGCTAACAGGTACTTTTTATTCCCTCGTCCCCAAAGGGCTCACAGTCTAAGCGTACCTGAGGCAATGGAGGGATAAGTGGCTTACACAAGGCCACAAGGAGTGGCCATGGGACTAGAGACCCCAGTCCCTCCATCCTGAGGTTACTTGTCCCTATCGCCTATCAGTAGCACCTCTCCTTTCCTGGCAATGCTGCGTATGGTATGAAGGCAGATCAAAGGTTGGGTCTGAAGGAGTTTAGAGAAAGACAAAGTAGAAGCATAGATTTGCACTACCTCAAAGGATAGGGCAAATTTTGCATGTAAACTAGTGCATGTGCATTGTAAACTGATATTTAGGCCTTGGCAGTCAGCATTTTTAAAGCATCTGGCTGCCACGGGCAAAACTTTTAATGGATATTCAGTTCCAGAGCCTGGATATCCTCTGTTGCTGAATATTCAGTTTCAACACAGCTATCTGGACAGTGCTGATATTCAGCTGCTCTCTGGATAGCTGAACCACATAAAGTTAAGACAGCTATTGACATGACCTAACTTTATGCAGGCATTTATCCGATTAGCGGACTGCTCTTGCCCACCCATGGACTGCCCTCTCTGGACAGTGCCAGAGCATTTAGAGGGATATTCAGCGGCACTGTCCCATTAGTGCCTCTGAATATCCCTCTCAGTGAGGTTTATACTGTTAGCAGGTCCTGATAGCTGTATAAACTCCTTTAAATATCAGGCCCTAGATTCACACATTATGAAAATCAAATGTATATGCAAGTTTTTTTACCAACCTAAATGCTATCTCTCAGAAGACCCATTTTTTGAGAGGAGAAATATAGCAACATGGTAAACACATTATCATGAATATCTAATTAGGACAATATGGGCCCGATTAAGAGGCAGATAGCAGGGTAGCACGTCCTGCCAGGATGTGCTATCCTGCTGTCTGCCTTGCTGATATTCCACCTCCATCCCCCGCTGCACACACAGAGCTCCTGTGCGTGCTGTGGTGGACGGAGGCGTGACAGGGTGGAGAGAGGGCAGGGCCAACCCCCAGACGTAGAGGGCCAATTCCAGGATGGCCTTGTACTCCAGGGATCGCCTTCTCATACCACCTCTGAGGTGGAATAAGGGCAGGGCGCTCCCCCCGAAACTTGGCCGCCAGCCCCCCAGAGCATAGGAGCCCCCCACAGGAGCACCGGGACATGGAGGGTGAGTCCCCGCTGTCCATTCCAAGCCCCAGCAGCCCCCACTGGGGTCGGGCAGCGGGGACCCGGGGTCCAAGGCTGCAGGCAGATGGAGCCGTGGGGAGGACGACCCCCATGGCTGCGGAAGGGGCATGCCGGGCTGTCCTTGGGTCCTATTCTGATAGCAGTGGGAATGTTTTGCTCCCGCATTTCAGAATCGGGCCCATCCTGCACGGGGCCGTCCGGACGACCCGAACATACCTCTTCCAGAATCGGGCTTCACGTGATTTAGAAATTGAACATAAAGATACATATTTGCTTAAGTACTAGCCTGAGTCAATTGAATAGAGTCAGAAATGAAAGCACTTCAAGATTTTCATATTAAAAAGGCCATGAGACACACAAGAAAAATTTTAGAATTATTAGGTTTGCTACCAACAAATATTGTTAAGACAAGAACCAAGAAGACTGCTATCAATAGAATTACATATAGATAAACAAAATACGGCTTTATACAAGTTGACTGATATTAAACACCTCCTTCCATGATAATTTATCTTTTTTATAGGCTGGAGATATTGAAATCCTTAATTTGAGTGCTACTAAATACTTATTCTGTAATAAGAGCACATTCCCTGATGGATCTTGATATCTATAAAATATATCCACATAGATTCCTATCTATTGTGATAAGGAAGCTTATCAGGACCTAAAAGAGAGGGGTAAAAAGAAGGAATTTACCTTAATAAAGGGACCCATTTTAAAAGATCCAGGACTTAAAACTCCATTTGCTCCTAGAAAGCCAGTAATTCCTGGCTACAATGAGGAACAGAGTGCCCCTAGTGGTGGAAAGGATAGGGAGTACAGGCCCAGGGTAAGGAACCCTTACGTCATTGTATCCCCTAATCACACAGCTGCCACGAGGGAGTTTGATCTTTCTAACCTGAGAGGGGAGAGGGTGGAGCAGGATCCTGAGGGGTTTAAGTCTAGCTCAGTTAGGTCAGAGAGCAGAGGAGGAAGTCAACCAGGAGCAGGCAGAGGAGGAGCAAGAGGACGAAGAGGGACAAGCAGGACACATGGAGAGAATCTGGAAGGACTCCTGAGACCAGAGAGTGCTGCAACTGCTGACCAGAGAGAAAGAGAGAGCAGAGGTTTTGCCTACTCAAGGAATGGAGCAGTAAGAGCCAGAGGCACTAATTGGAGAACAGGACATGCTAGATGGTGGCCAGAGCATGTAAGAAGTGAAGCTACTACAGGCTTTGATCAAGGTATGAGCCCAAGAAGCTTAGCTAATAAGGAGCACTACGTATTTGCCAGAGACAGCTTTAACCCTAATAGAAGGCAGTCAAGTAAGCTATCTGAATCTGAGCTAGAGAGTGAACCAATGGAATTGGGGGAGCCAGATTTACCTTGTGATGAAGGGGTCTCATACATAGACTGCTCTGCATGCCAGTCTGCCAATTAAGAATGGTTGCAAGGGGATGACAACCGTAAAGAGAAGCCTCCAGTGTCTAAAGCCCTGAGAGCTGTGTTTGCTTGTTAATGTTCTAAGCTCAGGAAAAGTGTGACGCAGTGCAAAGCTGAATCTTCTTGATTGTCTTTTGAGAAACAGCTGTGAGCAGTGCAGAGCTCAGTTTTGGTGCCGTTTCAGTGGAAGGAAGGAAGAAATGCTTTTGTTTGTCTAACTACTGAGAAAACCTGGAAAAGAGTTTTTATCTGCTTGTGTGAAGTGGACTATCTGTATGAAGTGCTGAGTTTAAGCATACAAGATAGCCAGGTATTTGTTCTGGACTGGAAAGGGAAAAGAAACCTGGTTAAAAGTTTCTTTCTGTTTGTTTTGATCTGCATGGCAAAACTCTGCTGAAAGTAGGTGCAGTTAATTAAGCTGAGGAAAGCTGTTTGTTTCAATTCAAGTTATTCTGTAATGAGTTACAAGAATTCCTGGTGAAAATATCTTAAAAGGTGGATCTGTGAACCTAGCGTGTCTTTTTGTGCTAATGAATAAATTGCACCCACTCAAACCCAACTACAATGAAGGTGTTTTTTTTTCATCTGAGCCCAAATGATATCTAACTGAACTACCTTTCCCAGAATGCATTTAAAGGCATCCAGTTAGAAAAGGCCAGAAAGTTGAAGCACCACAGTGACAAAAATAATCCCACGCCCCTCCATACTAATGTAAGGGGTTAAGGGCGTGACACTATTTTGAGTTCTTTAATTTAAACCCAAGGGGGATCATTATTCTCTTATTTATGTAGCCCCTCAGGTATTTAGTCTTTACAGGGTCTTTGTGCTGTGTGAGTGGACCTGGGATTCATATTTCATGGGAAGTAACACTGTCTTGTTTAGGACTACCACCCATGGGATATACAGTAAAGTTCTGAGACAGGACTAATAAAGCTGGGAAGCCATTAGCTCCTGGGATAACTCTTTCCACTTGCTTCCACTTTTACTGACTCATAGGGGTATGTTTACTAAACCCTCTTAACGTGCGTGCCGCGTTAGTCTGCAGGATGCCATAAAAGGAGTGGGCGGTCCGGTCAAAAGTAGCAAAACGGGATTAGCGCGCACGCTCTTGTGCGCTGCGCGCTCTTGTGCGCCGCGCACATTAGCGCATGAGAAATGCGCGCGGGAAGCATAAGCAGGCGCGCTGATGTGCAAACAGAGGAACAGGGCTGCAGTACAATGGTGAAGACACTGACAGATGGTGCAGGGGTCATGGGTTCAATCCCCCACTGTGCCCAATGAATAAGGCTGGCTGAGGCACTACCATTTATGTGTAATATTGCATTATGAGGCATTTTAATTTTATTTTAATTACTGCTGCTAGTAAACGCACTCTCAAAGCGCTGTAACATAAGGTGCTGCATAAGGCACCCCATAAGGTACCCCAGAGGGCACATTTTAAAGTGCACTGTCCGCCAAAGCACCCTACAATGTTGCTTAAAGGGTGGCCTATAGGGCGCCATATAGGGTGCCCTATGAGGCACGGCAAGGTCATAGCACTGTTTTTGATGGCAGCACTGTGCATTTAAACGCATGGAAATCTTAAGTAGGTGCGCTGACATGCAAGGAGGAACAGCAGTGTAGCACAATGGTTAAGGCACTGACTGATGATACAGGGGTCATGAGTTTGATCCCCAGTGTGCCTAATATTTAAGGCTGGCTGAAGCATCAGCTTTGACATGTAAGTATTGTTTCCTGCGGCACTTTATTTGTATTTTATTAATTGCTGCCAGCAAACACACCCTCATGTGCCGTAACCTAAGGTGCCGCATAAGGCACCCTATAAGGCACTCCATAGGGCACATTATAAAGTGCACTGTCCGCCATGGCACCCTATAATGTCCCCTATAGGGCACCCTATAAGTCGCTCCATAGGATACTGTATAGTGCACCTTATATGGATGGTAACCATAAGGTGCCCTATAGGGCGCCCTATAAAGCGCCCTCTGAGGCACCTTATGGGTACAGTACACTGAGGGTGTTTTTGCTGGCAGCACTAATGTACATTAAAAATAGATAATGCTTTGGACAGCCCTATCAAATAACCCCACTGTGGGTTTGAACCCATGACCTCTGGCTCCACTGGCAGTGAAGTAACCAGTGGGCTACAGCTCTATAGCTGCTAGCAAGCACCTGGCTGGTTGCAGAAGGACTGCATGTCACCACACAAACAGTCTGCTGTGGTCACCAGGATAGGGTTAGCACACCCATCTGTTCCGTGCACATGTATCACACTTATCACTTTTTTGTAGGTTTCCCTGGTTTTGCTGTACATTGCTGACAGAAATGGTTTCTTTTCCCTTTAAATCAGCTCTAACGCGAGGTTTTCACTTGCGTTAGTTTTGGCCTCGGATTTCACATCGTTAGTGTGCGGGGAGCCTCACCCCTCCCACTCTCCACCCACTGACCCCTTCTCTCCGCCCCTGGGGAGCCTTCCTCCGCCCTCCGGGAGCCTTTCCCCGCCTTCAGCGCTCATTTGTGCCGCTGCGCGCGTGAGCGCGCACTAAGGCACATTTGTGCCCCGTAAAGCGTCATTAGCGCGCACTAAGGTACCTTAGCGCGCACTAAGGTACCTTAGCGCGTGCTAATTGCACAGCGCGCACATTAAGAAGGTTTAGTAAACATACCCCATAGTCTAGTCCATGATTTGTTCTGAGCCAAAAATGTTGTCTTTAAATATGGAATATGGTGGAAAATAAATAACAATTTTCAGAAGAGGAAATATTAAAAGTCACAGCTCTGTTCAACTTTTTCTCTAGCTTTATGGTGAGAAACTCTCCTTTTCTACTGAATGAGATTTTCCCTTAGTAAAGGGGAATTGAATCTCCTCTAACACTCATCAAATATCTTTGAATTGCCGGAGACTGAGCTCAAACTCAATCAACAGGTTCCTCTAACCTTAGAACTCCGGCCTCCTCTGGATCCAAGTCTTAGGGTTATCCGCTGAATCCTCTCACTACTCTTCCAAGACCAGGGAAACCCTTAGCTCTTCTTTTGTCCAGAGACACCCTCCTTCCCCTAGCTTCCCAGTACAGTTATTAAATGGTGGTGTATTGGCTTAACCAGCCAAACCACGGAATACTCTGATGACTGTGATATAATAGTTAAGCCCGCCAAATATAGGAAACTTGCTTTGGGCTGTAATATTTATACCAGTCAGCTTTCCCTCCACTTTGAGAAACTCTTCCTTCCGTTTGCTTACTGGAAAATTCTGGTAGGGCCACTGGAAGTTTCTACATTTATAAGAAGGGGAAGAATTCATTATATAACTCATAACTCATTATATAACACCTAAGCAATATAATTCCAATCAACAACCCCATCCACAACAAGTTTCCTCCTCAGCAATTCACAAGCTACTTCAAACAGGTAATACGTTGCAAGACTACCATTGTCACACTCAAGCAATCGTTAATTGTATAATGTAAATAGTTTGAATTGTTAATTGTAAATAGTTGCTACTGTACCGTTCTATGTAAACCTTGATATGTTTCAATGTAAACCGCTTTGATAAATCTGAAAAGCAGTATATAAAATATGTTAATTAAATAAATAAATAAATTAATTAATTAATTAATATTGGCCTTACTTACTAATGTTGATATTAAAATCTTGTCTAAAATGTTTCAGTTATGACTTGAAAAAGTATCCCTCCTTTAATCAATCCAGATCGAATGGGATTTACATAAATTATTTAATTTGATACATCTAGCCAGTAAGCAAGAAAATATGTTAGTTTTGTCTCATGATACTGATAAAACCTCTCATATACTTTTTATTAACTCGAAGAAGCATTCCTTTTTCATACGAAACATAATAAAGCTACCATATTGATCAATGAATCATCAATAATACATGTTGCACAAAGAAATTCACACATGTCCCTTCAAGATTTTTCAATTCCCTTACCTCCTAGTCCCTTGTCCCTCCCAGAAGTTCCTCTTCTCCTCCCTACCTCCCACTCTTTAGTGATCTTCCCCTTGATCTCTCAATGCTGGGTGCTATGCCTGAAAGCAAAACCACAGGTATAGATATTGCTTCCACCAGATTGGACTATCTGCTTATAAGCTTGCCTCTCCACCCAATACTTTAAAACCAACTTCTTGGCTAACAACATTGCCATCTCCACAAATTTGCTCATCTTTTTTAGCTCATCCAACATAAGTAGTGCAGAGGACTACTCTACTTTTTTGCCTGTTACATACTCTGTAGTCTCCTCCACCAAAACCCCATAACTCTTCTAGACCATAGCATTCCAGAAAAGTATTCTTAAAGGTTCCTACCTGCACATTGCATTTTTGATGATACCCCTCTGCCCACATGTGCAGCTTAGCTCTTTTTTCCCTTGTTATATATAAACAGGTGTAAAATTTTAAACTATATCTCCTGGAGGTTAGTATTTGTTGTGATCTTCGGTATATTGTCAAATCTTACCCCCAGAAGCTCAATTGTTACCTCTTCTCCTATCTTGTCTTCCCAACTCTCAGATAGCATCTCAGATGGGTACTATCCAAAACTTCTCTTTCTATACGATACCAGGTAGCCAATTTGTTCAAAAAGCAGGTCACTCCCTGGAAGTCCTCATCAGTTTCTGATAATTTAACACCCTCTGGATCCTTCACTTTCAGATCGCTCCAATAGTGCCAAACTTGTAGAGATTACAACAAATGGTTGTTTGGAATGCTCCACTTTTCTTTCGCTTGCGAGAAATTTGGAAACATACTACATTGAGAACCACCAATCTGCCTAACTCTGGATTAAAAGCTGGATTCCCATCTACAAAAAAGGGGTCACTTCAGAAGTCCCCCTCCCAATTTACGCCTCCACCACCTCTACACTTTCCTAAATGCCCCTGGTCTCTCCAGCAGAACCAACGACCCATGTAGCAGATTCACAATAGCCAACAGAGGACTCCATGTGTCCTATACACTTTCAGGTGCAAACATGGCCTGCCCTTTGTACATTCCATGAATCCATCTCAGAATCACCATCACTTTACAATCGGGTAATTCCATTCCTCCCTTCTCTCTAGTTAGTATTAATCCATTGTACCCAATCCACGCACATCTCCCTCCCCATATAAACTGCTTCATTTGATAACTAAAGCACATTTTATCTTTATGTTTTATCAATATGGGCAACGCTTTCACAGCCATAAAGCATTGTGGGAATCATTACCATTTTAACTAGCGCTATTCTACCATATAAGAAGAGTGGAAATTCCTTCCACTTTTTGCACAGAGCTTTAATCGGCAGTATGTTGTCCACAATATTATTTTAGTACATTACTATGTGGTTTCTACTGAGGAAGATTCCCAAATACCTCATGCTCCCTTTTGCCCACGCTAATAGACACTCAACCCATTGTGTAACCCACCCTTCATTTTTCCCCACCGCTATGACTTCTGATTTATCATAGTTCACATGAAGTCCTGAGAATTCCCCAAACCTCAAAACATGTGTCATAGCACAATGGAGGCTCTCTCTGGCCTTGCTCATAAACAGTAGCATGTCATGTGTTCCTTATTTTAATGGCCAGTGATTTCAAGGCCAGAATGAACAAAAAAGGAAAGTGGGCAACCTTATTGAGTTCCCCTACTCAAAACAAAAGCGTTGGACAGTTTCTCATTTATCAGTAACTGAGCCATCAGTCTGTTGTATAATACCTGTCCCCAACTAATACATTTTTTGGGCACCGTGAATTTTGGTAGAAACCAAAATAAATAATCCCAGAAAATTTTGTCAAGCGCCTTTTCCACATCTAAGCTAGCGATGACCTCCTCCCATTTGCTCCTTTGCTGAAGCCTTAGAATTGAGATAGCCCTGAGCAAGGTTGCAGATGCATACCTTCCTTGGACAAATCTCACTTAATTATCATGTATTACAGAGGGAATAATTGTACCCAACCTATTAGCCAATGCTGCTGCCAAAATTTTTATGTCTTGGTTTAATGACGAGATTGTAGTATACAATGCTAACTGTTCCTATACCAGGTTTGGGAAGGATTACTAAATGAGCTATTTTGCACCCAACCTCAAAGCTTCCCCTCTTTACAGCATGCTCCCCCATTTGTTGCAAGGGGACAGCAATTAGTTTAAAGTTTTATATAATTCAGCCCCTAGTCCATCTGGGCTGGGAGCTTTCGCTAAGTTCAGCTTCTTTATTACCATTTATATTTCTACCATACTCAGTGACTTATTTAAGTGAGCTGCTTGCTCCAGGCTTAATTGTGGGATATCTAAATTAAAAAAATAATTCTCCCAGCTTTCCATCAGGCTAGTCCCCAAGCTATATAGGTCCTTATAATATTTCTCAAATTGTCTCACAATGGATTCCACCTTTGGGTGAAGAAGTCTTGCCTTGTCCAGTATTTTAGTAATTGTTTGGTCTTATCAAACGCCCTAGAAGCTTTTCTACCTTATTTCCCCACTTGAACGCGGTTGCAGGCAAGGTAGCAAAGGTCCACCAATTGGCACATGGCAGGGAAGAATTGTATTGCCAGAGCTATTGCCCTCATTACAGTCTCTGCCTCTGTCCAGACAGAGATCCCTATGCCTACATTGAAGCTCTCAGAAAAGAAGTGGAGAAGCTGAGAGAAGAGGTGGCGAGTCTGAGGAGCATTCAAGACAGTGAGAAGTGCATTGATGAGATGCTTTTTGAAACATCCATGCTCCCCAATAGAGGTGAAGATGGGAGTCTGCAGAATGACGAAAGCTGGACATGAGTCACCAGGGCCTGCAGAATCACCAAACCAACTCCTCCAGCCGTTGAAATGAAGAACCAAGAACCAGAGCTCGAGCATCCCAAAGTTGCAGAATCGGTGACCACAAGGAAGCAAAGGGTGGTTGGTGACTCTATTCTAAGGGGAACTGAGACGTCCATCTGCCGACCAGACTTGATGTCCAGAGAGCTGTGCTGTCTGCTAGGTGCCAAAATCCGAGATGTTATGGAGAGTTTGCAGAGACTCATCAAGCCTACTGACTATTGCCCAGTGTTGCTCATCCATATTGGCACTAATGACACTGCCAGGTTTCCCTCTGAGTGTATCAAAAGAGACTGGGACAGAAGGTGAAGCAGATGAGAGTAAAGGCAGAGGCTAAGAAGCTCTCATCCTGGAGATAAATGCACGGCTGCGTGGATTGATTGGGTTTTGGTTTCCTGGAGCATGGGATGATGTTCCAAGGGTTGCAGAGCAGAGATCACATCCATCTGTCCAAGAAGGGTCGACATGTCTTCAGTAGCAGACTGGCTAACCTACTGAAGAGGCTTTAAACTATATTCATTGGGGATGGGTGAAGAAAGCCCCAGGTAAGTGAAACATTAAATATCGCTTTAGAAATGGGTAAAAGGCACAACATCTAGAAAGCAGCATGTATAAATGTCTGTAGCATGGGAAATACATGCCGCTTTCTAGATGTTGTCCCTTTTACCCATTTCTATAGAGATATTTAGGGGTATGTTTACTAAACTGCGGTAACGGTACATAACGCGTGTTATGTAACGTTAACGATTGTAAGCGCATCATAACGTGCGTTATGATGCGCTTACGATCGTTAACGTTACATAACGCGCATTAACCAACATTAACGATCGTAAAGCTCCGCGGCGCGGTAAAACACCGCAGAAGGTGGAGAGAGGGCGGAGAGAAGGGATCAGTGGGCAGAGAGTGGGCGGGGAGAGGCTCCCTTCACACTAATGCGCTGATCTGAAGAGCTGAATTCAAACGCGATTGAAAGCCTGCCGTTAAATGCACATTACAGGGGAGAGAAACCATTTCAGTGTCAGCAATGTACAACCCAGGCAGGGAAACAAAAAAAAAAATGTGATAAGTGTGATACATGTGCACAGAACAAAAGGGCACATAAACACTGAAAATGACCCCAACAAACTGGAAAAAATCCATAACCAAGCTGGCCAATAGTGGTAGCAATGAGAAACATCAACCCCCCCCCCCCCCCGAGTAAGCTCCATAGAAAAGATATAAATCGTGGAAGGGTCTATACTCCGTCCCCATACAAGGTGAATGAGCCCACAGTGAAATAGCGCTGCTCAGGGTTTTCCCCACCATCGGACAGGGTTCCTATAGCGTGCACATGTCCCGCAACATCAGGGCGGGCATGTCGGAACGGCAACTGGACAGATGCTGGAGAAGGGGATACAGAGGGCCGCAGGCGGCACATGCTGTGGTGGAGCTGGGCCACAGTGCGGACTAGGGTGATGCCTAGGTGGCCCATACGAATGCTGAAACAGCAGAGCAGCCAGACAGCAACTGCTGAAGGGCCAACATGGGCATGAGTGTATTTCCCACAGTGTCACAGGGGATAGTACCCAACAGCTACCCCCAAGGGCACGGAACACTGGCAGGCGGGGCTGGGGGGAGCGTGGACGTCTATGCAGGCATCCCTACCCCAGAACCCGCACCATAGGCAGCCGCCTACCTGCACACTGGATGGCCTGAGACTGCGCACCACCAGCACCACCAGCAGAAGGGCATGTCAGCATGGTGGCTGAGGGATACTGGTGGTGGAGGGGGCAGTGGCAGCTGCCCAGAGCAGACCATGGCCTAGTCCTGTGTAGGTGGGTACTGTGTACTGCAACAGACGGGCCCTGTCTGACGAACAGTCATGGTATCACCAAGAAATGTACGGACTCTGTGACAACAAGGTGGTGCAGTGCACATAACCAGTGTAGTCAGAAGCAGAGGGTCACAGGTTCAAGTCCCAGCTGTGGTTCCTGCCAACCCAGTCCCCATATTTTACCCACTACTACAACGTGCTAATACAGACAGCGCCTTTATTGCAGATGACGTAAACATGCCCAAGACACCTACATTTTACCCTACAGAGCACAGACACCATAAACATGCACATTACCTAGAGTAGAGTCACTCACATGCAGTCCTGGAGGGCCAAACACCATTCCGGTTCCATGCTGCCTCTGATAAAGATGCCTGTGCTGCATTTCTATGCGCCACCCCCATGGTATGCAGATGTATCTCATGCATATTCATGAGGGACAGCATGAAAACCCGAACAGTGTTTGGCACCGCAGGACTGGAGTTGGGAACCTCTGCCGTAAAGCAGCAGCCAACAGGGGCAGACACACCCGCACCCACAGGCCCCATTATCCAAATCCTCCTGGAGAGGCAGGACTTTGGGCTCTGTGTGCATCTCCCAATACTAGCACTTGCATACCTTAGTAATGCCACCCTAAACCTGGGAATATGGTACACATCTATCAAAAGGTTGCTATGATTATTGGCAGATAGCAATTCCTAGGTTAGGTACCATTTCCTGAGTGAGCTGCATCATAGCAACCTTTCTGATGTCTGTGGAGTGTGCTACAGGTATTGTGTCTGACAGTGTTCACCAACCTGGGGAGTGACTCCTACAGTATTGCGTACCATAGCCATGCCTGCACTGTGCCCAGAACTGGTGGGGTGGCTGGGCTGCCCAACACCTCTATAGTTGCACAATGCTGGCATAGGTGTGGGGAGTGTGTGTCTGTCTATCCAGTGTGTGGTGGCTGCCAACACCCTCCACAGCCCACACTGCTAGCACTGTTGCCAGTATTGGCCTGCCAATGTGCATAATGAGGAGCAAGGTACTGTGGGAATAGCCTGGATAGGGTGGCCTGGTTTGGATGCATCTGCACACGGCATAGGGCAATGGCTCGGACATTGTAGTGCCTGGCCACCACCTGCACGGACAGGGTGGCCATAGCATGTCCTGCTGGGAGGTCACTCTCACCCTGACTGAGCAGTGACCATGGCATGGCTAGGTTCCCCCATAGTGCTATATAGCATATCTCTCATATGATATTTATGGGTTTTCTTTTGGGACCCAATCTCTGACTTATCTGCTTGGTGCGTATCCTGATATCCCCGTTCTGGGTACATGCATCTCCTCCAGGACCATGCACTATGGACTAGCTGGCAGACTGTCTGCAGCTAGTATGTGTCTTGCTGGAACACCTTGCAGGGTGCAGCGGCTGGAGGCTTGCTGCTGGATAATGTCAGATAATGGTGGGGGGCAGCTGAGCATTTCCAGGCTTTCTGTCTGCTATTGCGTTATGGATGTGTACTGCTCTGTCTGTTCCCCAGCAGGACTGGGGTTGATGGTCCTCTCTACTGCTACCATTGCAGGGAGGTAGACTGTGGATCTATTGGTGGGTGATCCTGTTTCCCACCCTGAGCCCCAGAGGGTGGGTTGTGTGGTGGTACATGATCTGCCTATGGGTCCATACCCCCTCCTCCTCCTCCTCCTTCTTCACCTACAGCAGGTAACCATGGCACCAACACAGGATATGCACTATTCTGGGTGCATCATCACCCATATGGACTAGACATGACCGAGACATACAGCAGGACACAGATATATCCTAGGTGTGTCTAACGGAACTACCTATCACACACCGCTGGGGACCTGCAGCATGGCGTATTCCAGCCATGAAAGGTGCTGTGGACCTGGTGCTGGGCGCCCCACCTCAACCTCAGGGTGGGCACAGTACCCGCACAATGTGACTGCCTGTGGCTACTCTGTGGCAGTGCCACACACGGTCTGTTCCCCCTACCAGGCCGAGGTGCTGTGGGGGTGCATACCCAATCTTGTGCCCATCTCTCGACTGCTGATTTGCATGTGCAGTGCATCATGGGTATGGGTGGGTTAACCCTATCCTGGTAACCACAGCAGACAGTTTGTGTGGTCATGTGCAGTCCTTCTGCAGCCAGCCAGAGCTTTGTTCACAGCCTTTTAAGGTGTCCTATAGGGGACATTATAGGGTGCCTTGGCGGACAGTACACTTTATAATGTGCCCTATGGAGTGCGTTATGGGGTGCCTTATGCGGCACCTTAGGTTATGCCACCGTGAGGGTGTGCTTGCTGGCAGTACTAATTAAAATACACGTCAAATGCCTCAACAATCACTACTTAAATGTAAAGGGTGCTGCCTCAGCCAGCCTTATACATTAGGCCCACTGGGGAATCGAACCCATGACCCCTGTACCATCAGTCAGTGTTGTAACCATTGTGCTACAGCTCTGTTGCTGTCTTTGTATGCCTGCGCGCCTTCTTAAGATTAACGCGCGGTAACGTGCCCTGTAGCGCTCGTTCATTTATGGCGCCTGGTAATGCGCATTATCGGTAACGATGTACCGCCCATGTCCTTATTTGAGATTTCTGTCTCTACCGTGGCTCCTAACGCGAATCGCACTAACGCAGTTTAGTAAACATACCCCTTAATGTTTCATTTACCTAAGGGCTTTCTTCACCCATATATGTCCGTAGCATAGGAAATCCCTCACTTGGTTTGCAGCTTGTCATGCTGTGAGGGCTTGCGTGCATCAGTGATGCTGAGAGCTAAGCTATCAATAGTTTAGCTACTGGCAGGGTCTCCCAAGATAGACAGGTCTCAGCTGAGATGCCAGACTAAGACAAAGGAGTGGAGGAGTGGCCTAGTGGTTGGGGCAAGGTACTTCAGGCCAGAAGGTCGGGGGTTCAAATCCCACTAGAGAACAGCAACCTTGGGCTGGAAGGACTGGGGTTTCTAGTCCCACAGGTGCTCCTTGTGGTCTTGGGCAAGCCACTTAACCCTCCATAGCCCAAGTTCCCTGTAAAATTGTTAACTCCAAGTTATAATGCCCTGTTCAATGTAATTTCAGTTTGTTCAATATAAACCGCACTGATGCAGAATAGCGCAGTATATAAGAGAATTAAATAAATAAATAAACCACCTATCTGGGCAGCAGCAGAATGGGATGGTGTTGTAAGCGGAGGATCATATTTCTGTGACAAATGCAACAACACTGGAATTAACTGCACAGAAGAAAGGCTTGGCAAATTTACTTCTGTATCTTGCCTGAAACGCAATGGATAGTCACATAATAAATTGCAATATAGTGATGAAAGATGAGACCCCCAGGTTGGAAGGCACTCAAATGGCTACTGGGAATGAACTGAAGACTTCTCAGAGTAAAGCCAGCATTAATGACGTGGTTGGATCTGCTGATGTAGCTGTGCATGAAAAGAGAGTCAGAGGTTGCAAAGATATCATATATTGGGACATGAAACATCCAAAGCATGAACCAAGGGAAGTTGGAGGTGGTCAAGAATGAAACTGAACGTGTACAACTAGATCAAATGAACTGGCTTTGGGCACTTTGCATCTGACAATCATATGGTTTACTATGCTGGAAATGAAAGACAAAGAAGAAATGGTGTTGCATTTATAGTTAAGAACTGTAATGAAATACAATGCAGTCAGTGAAAGCTTAATTTCTATTCATCTACGAGGAAAGCCCATCAATACAACTATAATTCAGGTATATGCCCCAACAACAGCTGCAGAAGAGGAAGACGTTAATGAGTTCTATGAACAAGTACAAGCTGAAATTGACAGAACATGCAAACAGGATATCCCGATAGTCATGGGTGACTGTAATGCAAACGTTGGTGACAAAGAAGAAGGCAAAGAGGCTGGAAAATATGGACTTGGCAACAGAAATGAAGCTGGAGAAAGACTGACAGAATTCTGACCAATGATCTGTTCATCTCAAACACCTTCTTCCAGCAACAAAAGCGACGACTGTACACGTGGACTTCACCCAATGGGCTGTTCAGAAATCAAATTGACTACATCTGTGAAGACAACATTGGAAAAGCTCTATGACATCAACAATGACAAAACTTGGAGCTGACTGTGGTACAGATCACCAACTAGTATGCAAACTCAAGGTAAAGTTGAAAAAGAGCAAGCCACTCACGAATGTAGCAAAATATGACCTTGAGAATATACCATCGGAATATAAAGACTACCTGCAAAATTGATTTGCTGCTTTGGATACCAGAGACAGAGCTCCAGAAACGTTATGGGATGACATCAAGAAGGTTGTATTGGAAGAAAGTGAAAAGTCTCTACAAAAGGTGAAAAAGCAAAACCAGCCAAAATGGATGACTGAATAAACTTTGAAAATTGTCCAGAAACGTAGAGAAGCTAAAGCCAGAGGAGATAGAGAGGCAATCGCAGAACTCAACAGAGATTTCCAACGTGCAGCAAGACAAGGAGACATACTACAATGACAAATGCAGGGAAATAGAAACAGAAGCTATTAAAGGAAGAACAAGATCAGCTTTTCTAAAACTACGAGAGTTAAAGAAAAAATTCCAGCCTAGAAATGGAATGCTACAAGATGCTCAAGGAACCATGTTGAATGATGCTGGGAAGATCAAGAAAAGACAGAAAGAATATACAGAGTCATTATATGATAAAGATCAAGTGGACCAACAGCCGTTTCAACCTATACTTTATGATCAGAAACCATTGGTGATGAGAGAAGAAGTCGAAGCAGCATTGAAAGCCTTAGCATAGAACAAAGCACCGGGCATTGATGGCATTACCATTGAGTTATTAAAGCAATCAGATGAAGCTGTTACCATACTTACAAGTTTCTGCCAGGAAATTTGGAAGACAACATCATGGCCAACTGACTGGAAAAGATCTGTGTTTATACCAATACTGAAGAAAGGTGACCCAACTGACTGTGGAAATTATCGCACAATCGCTCTGATCCCACATGCCAGCAAGATTCTACTCAAAATCATTCAGCAGAGACTACAACCACACCTGGAACGAGAACTGCTGGAAGTGCAAGCAGGATTCAGGAAAGAGAGAGGAACGAGAGACATTATCGCAGATGTGAGATGGATCCTTGAAAAGACGAAAGAATACCAAAAGGGTATCTATATGTGTTTTATTGAATACATCAAGGCTTTTGACTGTGTAAACCATGAGAAACTCGGGGCCACATTAAGAAGCATGGGTATACCAGAACACCTGCTCGTTCTCTTGCATAATCTTTACACTGATCAAGAAGCAACAGTTCGAATGGTACTAGGAGAAACAGAATGATTTAAAATCAGCAAAAGTGTATGATAAGGCTGCATACTTTCCCCCTACCTCTTTAATTTATATGCAGAACAAATAATCAGAGAAGCAGGACTATATGAAGACAACCTACTTGGTTCAACTATCAATAAAGAAGCAACAAGCAGTCAAGAAATCCGACGACACATTGCTCTTGGCAGAATGGCTATGAAGGACCTAGACAAGATTTTCAAGAGCAGAGATGTCTCTCTCCATACAAAGATTCGACTTGTTCAAGCCATGGTATTTTCAATAACATCATATGGATGTGAAAGTTGGACTGTGAAAAAGATAGACAGGAAGAAAATTGATGCCTTTGAATTATGGTGCTAGCGACAAATACTGCGTATTCCATAGACTGCCTAAAGAACAAAACAATCAGTATTAGAGGAGATCAAACCTAAGCTTTCTTTAGAAGCTCAGATGACAAGACTTTGACATTCATACTTTGGACACACTATGCGAAGAAAGAAATCATTAGAGAAAGACATCATGCTTGGCAAGGTAGAAGGTCAACACAAAAAAGGAAGGCCAGCAATGAGATGGATCGATATAATAACAGCAACTATCCAGAGGGTCGCCATGAGTCGACACCAACTTGACGGCACTTAACAAGAACAGCATGGGAAATAAGATCCCAGATGTTGAGGCTTTAATGGAACCGGCTGACTTAGATTTAGTGGTGGTTACAGAGACTTGGTTCACGGACAGCCATGACTGAGATGTAATTATACCAGGTTATACCTTATTCGGGAAGGATAGAGTAGGTGGAAGACAAAAAGGAATGGCACTATATGTAAAAAAGAACATTAAAGCTATATAATTACAGGGCTTAAAAGGAAGATAGGAGGCACTGTGGGTTAAACTAGAAAAAGGGAAAGAAATCAATTTGCAGTGGTGTGATATACAGACCCCCCTCACAGGGAGAAGAAATAGACAGAGATTTAATAGAAGACATACGCAGCATTGCTAGGAAAGGGGAAGTGCTATTGATAGGTGATTTCAATATGCTGGATGTGGATTGGCACATCCCTGCTGCGGTGTCATCTAGAAGTAAGGAGATCCTGGATTTTTTACAGGGAGAACTATTCAGAGAACTGGTGACAGAACCCACACGTGAAGGGGCCATTCTGGACTTGGTGTTTCTGATGTTATAGTGAGAGATCATCTCACATCCAGTGATGACCAGATGGTGTGGTTCAGTATTAGGACTAGGGCTGATAAAATCCATTCAAAAGCATGGGTCTCAGATTTTAGGAAAACTAACTTTGCCAAGAAGGGCCAATACCTCAAGGAGTTGTTAGTGGGATGGGAACAGCTGGGGGATGTAGAAAAAACTCGAAGAGGATATTTTAAGGGCAACCAACATTTTGGTTAGAAAGGTAAATAAAGGTAAAAGGCAAAGGAGGCCGCTATGGTTCTCAAAAGAAGTAGCTGAAAAGGTGAAGAAGAAGAGGGAGGCCTTCATGAAATACAAGAGATCACAGGCATTCATATTTGGAAAAGCTTAGAGAAGCATGCAAAATAGTCACTAAAGCAAAGATACCAAAAGAAGAAGAAATAGCCAACGCAATAAAATGGGGGAATAAGACATTATTCAGATATGTTAATGAGAAGAGGAAGAGCAAAAGTGGTATTGTCAGCAGGGGCGGCTCATGGCAATCTGTTGCCTGAGGCGAAGGATGAGATGGCGCCGTAGAGAGGGGAGGGAGCTTTCTCAAAACTCCTATCAGGGACTGAACCAAACCAAAGAGCCGATTAGATTATACAGAAGAAATGCAAGATGTTTGCACACCAAGGAACTAAAATAGAGCGAGAACCACAGACAGTTTATAAAAATAAATTATCTCATTTGTTGTTATAAAACGCATTATGGTTCCTGTTTTTTCTTTTTGAACATATATTTTGCATCCACAGAACCCCCTTCAACAGTGTGTGCAGAGAAGAACCAGGACATTCACCCACAGAACTCAATATCTTAAAATAAAAATCTGATTCTGATCATCTCACTAACAACAACAACAAACATTCTCCAGTACAAGGCATATTGTGAATTAATACAAAACCCTACAACAAAGCCACTGAGTATTTATAGAGCAAATCTACCATACCATACCATACCATATCAGCACCAACTTCCAAAACTCACATAAGGAGCCCATCCAAAAAAAGCATCACTGTAAATACCACTTTCTCAAAATTATACTTTACTGCAGAGTGAAGTGAGAGAAAGAACTCTCACACACAGGCATCTGCTTTGTCAGCAGAAACTAACATAATGGCTCAGCGCAAGTAGCATGAGTGCAATTAATGCCACTTCAGTGGGTGGCCTTATTTGCACCAGCAGCTGTTTTGCCCGCAGGTGGTAACTGCAGGAGGATATAACTGCCTTTCTGCAGTTAGCCTATGACCCTGCATAATAAAACTCTGGAATTAGTTACCAGAGGATGCAGTAAAAGCTGTTAGTGTGGCTGGGTTTAAAAAAAGGTTTGGACAAGTTCCTGAGGAAAGGTCCATAAACTATTATTAAAGAGGACCTGGGAAATCCACTTGTCGTGGGACAAGCATTGTGGTACCTGTGCGCCTTTTTGGGAACCTGCCAGGTACTTGTGACCTGGATTGGCCACTGTTGGAAACAGGATACTGGGCTTGATGGACCTTAGTCTGACCCAGTATGGCATTTCTTATGTTCACATGTTACCAGTACAGAGCCTAGGAAACATGCTGCTAAACAGGGCCGGCCCGTCCATTGAGCAAGAATGTTTTTTGCACAGGGCCCCGCGTTTCAGGGGGCCCCGCGCAAAAAACATTCTTTATCATCCCAAGTTTTAAAAAAAAAAAAAAAAACAGCTGCTTCTGCCGCGGCAGCATCAAGAGTGCCGCCGCGGGGCCCCCCTGCCCGGCAGAGCCTCCCTGCATCGTAGGCTAGCGTTGAATCCCCAAACGCGGGCTTCTTTCAGAGCCGTGAGAGTTTCCTTTCTCGCGGCTCTGTTAATCCCGCCGGGGCTGATAACTCCCCGGCGGGATTAACAGAGCCGCGAGAAAGGAAACTCTCGCGGCTCTGAAAGAAGCCTGCGTTCGGGGATTCAACGCTAGCCTACGATGCAGGGAGGCTCTGCCGGGCAGGGGGGGCCTCGCGGCGGCACTCTTGATGCTGCCGCGGCAGAAGCAGCTGTTTTTTTTTATTTTTTAATTTGGGATGATAGGGGGGAAGGGGGTTTAGGACTGGTAATGGGCTATGGGGGGGGGGAGGCTAAGACTGGAAGTGGGCTGATGGGGGAGGGTTAGGACTAGTAATGGGCCATGGGGGGTGCTAAGACTGGAAGTGGGCTGATGGGGAGGTTTAGGATTGGTAATGGGTTATGGGGGGGGCTAAGACTGGAAATGGGCTGATGGGGGTTAGGACTGGTAATGGGCTGATGGGGGATTAGGACTGGTAATGGGCTATGGGGGGCTAAGACTGGAAATAGGCTGATGGGGGGGCTAGGCCTGGAAATAGGCTGATGGGGGGTTAGGACGTAATGGACTGATGGTGGGGTTAGGACTAGTAATGGGCTATGGGGGGGCTAGGACTGGAAATGGGCTGATGGGGGGTTAGGACTGGTAATGGGCTGGGGGGTTAAGACTGTTAATGGGCTGGGGGGGTTGCTAGGACTGGAAATGGGCTGAGTGGACGGAGGGCTTGAACTGCAAATAGCTGATGGGGACGGGGGCTTGGAATGGAAATGGGTTGTGAGGGGGAGGGAGCTAGGACTGGAAATGGGTGAGTGGGGGGGGGGCTAGGACAGGAAATGGGCTGATGGAGGGGCTAGAATAGGACTGGAAATTGGCTGTTGGGGGGTGCTAAGATTGGAAATGGGCTGTGGTGGGGGTTTGGATTGAAATGGACTCATGAAGGGGCTAGAACTGGAAGTAGGCTCATGGGGGGCTTGGATTGGAAATGGGCTGAGTGGAGGGGAGCTAAGATTTGACATGGGCTGATGGGCTCATGGGGGGCTGGGATTGGAAATGAGCTGATGGAGGGACTCGGATGGGACTGGAAATAGATGGGGGAGCTAGGACTGGAAATAGGCTGATGGTGGGTCTAGGATAGCACTGGAAATGGGCTTATGGGGGGCTAGGACTGGAAATGGGCTGATGCGGGGACTAGAAGGGAGCGGATGCTGGGTGGGACTGGAACTAGAATGGAGCTGATGTTGGGGGAGGATTAGAATGGGATGGAGCTGGGAGAGTGAAATGGAGAGGGAAAAAATATTTTGTGTGGGAGGGAAGACAAATCTACAATTGGCCGGATATTGGGAGAGTAAGTGAGGATTGAGAATGGAGGGGTAAAATTTGAGTAGATGAAATAGGAATGAGGAAAGAACAAAAGGAGAAAGATTAGTATGTTAAAGCAGATGTAGAGAGAGAATGGAAAAAAACTAGAAGAGAGAAGAAAAGACAAATGGACAGCAGACGATGGAGAGTTAGCGGAAGACACAAAGAAACCAGAAGAAAGTGACTGGAGCAATTGCAGCTAAAAAAAAATGCACAAAAGGTAGAAAAATATCTCTTTATTTTGAATTTATTAATTGGAATATGTCAGCTCTGGGAAATGTGCATCATTAACGTCTGCGCTTTGTTTAGATTTCCTTGGCAGTGTGACTGTTTGGATTTCCTTGGCAGTGTGACTGGAAGTAGATTGGCAGGCCTTTCTTCTGAGGCAATGGAGGGTTAAGTGACTCCTCCAAGGCCACAAGGAGTGCTAGTGGAAATTAAACCCTGGTTGCCTGGTTGCTAAGCCAGTGTTCTAACCACTAGGCTACTCCTCCACTCCAGTGAGAGCCACAGCACAGTTTATAAGACCAAATTATAACTCATTTTATTCTGTTATAAACAGCGTTATGGTTCTCACTTTTTCTTTTCTAATATATATTCTGCATCCACAAAAACCTCTCCCTCGACAATGAGTGCAGAGCAGAAGTAGGACATTCACCCCCAGAACTCAATATATTAAAAAAAATCTGATTCTGGTCCTCTCACTAACAAACAAACATTCTCCAGTACCAGGCATACTGGAAACTAATATAAAACCCTATAGAAGTCATCTAAGATCTACAAGGCCAAATCTATCATACCATATCAGCATAAACTTCCAAAACTCATACAAGGGACATACCCAGAAAAAAAGCAGCACTATAAATATTGCAGCAGGCCCTAGAACTCCTATGAAGAGAGGCTACAAAGGTTGAGGCTCTTCAACCTGGAAAAGAGATGGCTGAGGGGAGATATGATAGAGGTCTATAAATTAATGAATGGAGTGGAGCGGGTAAACGTGGATCAATTGTTTACGCTATCAGAATATAGAAAGACTAGGGGACATGCAATGAAGCTACAGGGTAAACTATTTAAGACAAATAAGAGAAAATATTTTTTCACTCAACGTGTAATCAAACTCTGGAATTTGTTACCGGAGGATGTAGTAAGAGCTGTTAGTGTAGCTGGGTTTAAAAAAGGTTTGGAAAAGCTCCTGGAGGAAAGGTCCATAAACCACTATTAAAAAGGGACCCAGGATAATCAATGCTTGACCCAGTACAAGCATTGTGGAACCTGTGCCTTTTGGGGATATTGCTAGGTACGTATGACCTAGATTGGCCACTGTTGGAAACAGGATACTGGGCTTGATGGACCTCGGTCTGACCCAGTATGGCATATCTTATGTTCTTATCCATACACCTATCTGAAAAGCTGAACAAGTCAAATTACTACAGTATAGTATAGATCCCTATGTACAAACTCCATGTTAACAGAACACCTGGCCTCAGTCACACACTCAGAACACAGATCCTCACCAAGTACAGAATAAGTGACTATAACCTAAAGTAAAAATAAAAATATGTAGACAAAAATTAAACTGAAACCCCAAGAAGCCAGACTCCACATGCAATGCAACATCAGATGAATAAGAGAAGCAATTCCCCATACTGTGTAAAATATAAAGATAGCACAAAGTCCAATCACTAAAATGAAAATAAAATTATTTTTTCTACCTTTGTTGTCTGACCATTTTATTCTCTGATCATGCTGGTCCCGATCTGAGGCGTCTGCTTTCCTGTCTTCTCTTAGCACTCTTTATACAGTCTATGGTCCTTCTGCCATTTCTTTTCTCTTCTTTTGTTTTCTTCACTTCCTTCCATCAGTCTATTTCCAGTTCCAGTAACCCTTTCCAGTATCAGTTCCCTTTCCAGTCCTCCCCTCCCAGTACCTTCCAATGTCAACCACCTTTTATTCCCAGGACTGCCTCTGGTGTCCATTCCTTTCCAGTCCCCATCCTTTCCCACTGTCCAGCCCCTTCCAGTCCAAATACCACTGCAGGTATCCAGCTCACTTCCACTCCCAGTACAACCCCCCCCCCCATCATTTTCCTTCCAGTCACCCTACCCTCTGTCCATCCCCCTTCCAGTGCCATCCCCACGTCAGCTCCCTTCCAGCCTCCTCCCCATTACCCAGTCACCTACCAGTCCCATCCACAAGTGTCAGCTCCTGTCCAGTCCTCCTTCAGTACCATCTCCAGGTGTCAGCTCCCTTCCAGCCTCCTCCTTCCCCTGTGTCAGCTCCCTTCCTGCCCCACCTCCTCCCCCCGTGTCAGCTCCCTACCTG
The DNA here is from genome assembly GCA_033557465.1 of Ichthyophis bannanicus. Taxonomy (NCBI): domain Eukaryota; kingdom Metazoa; phylum Chordata; class Amphibia; order Gymnophiona; family Ichthyophiidae; genus Ichthyophis; species Ichthyophis bannanicus. The sequence continues at coordinate 576,961,890 of CM066034.1, read as the reverse complement.
TCCCTACCACCTCCCCCCCTTGTCAGCTCATTTCCTGCCCCCTCCTTCCCCTGACAGACTGTCTCAGCATCTGCTCCCTTCTAGTCCCATTCTCCCATCCCCCCACATCAGCCCATTTGTAGCCCTAGCCCCTAGTTTTATTATAGGGCCAGGGCCTCCTTCCCACCCTCCCATCAGCCCATTTCCAGTTCTAGCCCCAGTATTCTTCCAGTGTCAGCAGCTCTCTCCTCCCCCCCCCCCATTAGCCCATTTCCAGTCCCAGCCTATTTCCAATCCTATCCCCCTTATCAGCCCACTCCAGTCCTAGCCCCCCATCAGTCCATTTTCAGTGCTAGCCCCCCCAATCAGCCCATTACCAGTCCTAGTTCATTTTGAGTGCTAGCCCTCCATCAGCCATCAGCCATTGCCAATCCTACCCCCCGATAAGCCCATTATCAGTTCTAGCCCACCATAATCAGCCCATTACCAGTCCTAACCCCCCCCCCCAAATCAGGGCATATCCAGTCCTAGGCCTCCCAATCAGACTATTTCCAGTGCTAAATCCCCACAGCCCAGCCCAGCCCAAACCATTACCAGCCCTGCTCAGCACATTTCCAGTCTAAGCCCCCCCCCCCAGGGTAGAGCCCTACAGTTGCCTGGCCAGCACCCCCTGCTCACCTTTGCAGAGCCGCGAGAAGGAACAGTGTTTCCCTTCTTTTCTGCAGCTCTCTGTTAAAGTTGAGCCGACCTGTGCTGAGGGCAAACGAGGCATTTCCTGTCTCGCATGAGACAGGAAATGCCTTGTTTGCCCTCAGCGCCGGTGGGCTCAACTTTAACAGAGCCACAGGAAAGAAGGGAAACACTGTTCCTTCTAGCGGCTTTGCAAAGGTGAGCTGGTGCGCCAGCCAGGCAACTGCAGGACTCTTCCGGGGCAGAGGGGAGGCATGGGGTGCAGAGTGGTGATTCTGCCGCTGCCAAGAAGCAGCGGCAGCAGCTTGTCCAGCCCTTTTTTTTTTTTTTTTTAAATTTTGAAGGCTGAGTGAGGAGGCCTTTTGGGGGGCATTTTTGACTGCCCCAAAAAGTTACCACCTCAGGTGACCACCTCACTTGGCCTCATTACAGAGCCGCCCCTGACTGTCAGACTCAAGGGTGAAGGGGAGGAATAAGTAGAAGCTGAAGAGGATAAAGCAGAATTGCTTAACAAGTATTTCTGTTCTGTGTTCACAGATAAAGGGCCAGGAGCAGGACCTCAGAAAACATCCACAAATAGGAATAGAAGTGACGGGAATCTCAAACAATTGTCAGATGACTGTGTTCAGGAGAACTAGCTAACGTAAAAGTAGACAAAGTGATGGGACCGGATGGGATACATCCGAGAATACTGAAGGAACTTGGGGATGTTCTAGCAGCTCTGCTGACTGACCTTTTCAATGCCTCTTTGAGTCGGGAGTGGAGAGAGGCACATGTGGTCCCTTTACAAAAAAGCAGAAGTAAGGATATGGTTGGAAACTACAGGCCGGTTAGTCTAACCACTGTGGTGAGTAAATTATTGGAAATGCTGCTCAAAGAGAAAATAGTAAGATATCTGGAGTCCAATGAATTACAGGATTGGAGGCAGCATGGATTCACCAAAGGCAGGTCTTGTCAGACAAATCTGATTGATTTCTTTGACTGGGTGACCAGGGAGTTGGACCGGGGCAGAGCCCTAGATGTGGTGTACTTGGATTTCAGTAAAGCCTTTGACACCGTTCCACACAGGTGACTTATTAACAAACTGAGCACCCTAGGGATGGACCCTAAAGTTACTGCTTGGGTTACAAATTGGTTGAGTGGGAGGCGACAAAGGATACAAGTAAATGGAGCTGACTCTGAGGAGGTTACCAATGGTGTGCCCTAGGGATCTGTCCTTGGTGATTCTGTTTAACATCTTTGTTAGTGATATTGCAGAAGGGTTGTCGGGTAAGGTTTGCCTCTTTGCAGATAATACCAAAATCTGCAATAGAGTAGACACCCAGGAAGGAGTAGATAACATGAGGATGGATCTAGCTAAGCTTGAAGAATGGTCTAGAATTTGGCAGCTGAGATTTAATGCTAAAAAATGCAGAGTCATGCATTTGGGCTGCAAAAATCCCAAGGAGTGGTACAGTGTGGTGAGGGAGGGGGAAGTACTTCCATCCACAAATGAAGAGCGAGACCTGGGAGTGATTATGTCTGACGATCTTAAAGTAGCTAAACAGATAGAAAAGGCGATGGCGAAAGCTAGAAGGATGCTTGAGATGTTTAAATACCTCCTTGGCATGTACAGGAGGAGAGCCTCTTTCAAATGAAAGCAAGTTCTGCTATGAGGAGACACAGAATGAGAGTGAAGGGGTATAGACTCAGGAGTAGTATGCGGAAATATTTTTTTACGGAAAGGATGGTATATACATGGAATAGTTTCTCAGTAGAGGTGGTAGAGATGAGGATAGTATCTGAATTCAAAAAAGCATGGGCAAACACAGAGGATCTCTAAGGGAAAAGAGGGGTATATTGTAGTGATCGATATGGAAGAGCAGACTAGATAGGCTATGTGGTCTTTTTCGACTGTCATGTTTCTATGTTTCTATTTTATATTCATACATCTGAATATTTCCGTGAGCTTTCTGCTGAAAGACCCCATCACTTTTTCCTAGCCTCTAACATCTTAGCTTATTTTCCTTACTAAATTTTTTATGTTCCCTTCTGCTTTCCTTCAGTTCTTCCAGGGGCAGAGGAACATCCTTTTGGTTTGAGGGCCAAACAAACCAGTCTCCAGTCTTAGTTTCTGATGCTGTGTTGAGATAAATTATTGGTGGGGCCATGGCCCCTGTGGCGCTAGCCACCACCACTGAATTTATTTATTATTATTATTTATTACATTTGCTTATATACCGCACTATTCGGCATCAGCGCGGTTTACAATATAACAAAACGACCAATACAACATTCTGTTTAGTTTTACAAGGAACAGGAGTAACAACTTGGCAAACAGGGTTGAACTATATACAGAGATAATAAATACAACAACAGGGTTGAACTATATACATGAGATAATAAATTGCAACAACAGGGTTGAGGTGAATACATGAAATGATAATTATAAGAATCTAAATATCGGTCCTTGAGCTTTTTAACCTCCACTGTATAGGCTATAATTATGCCCCTTGTACAGCCTTAGCCACTTTCCAATATGTTACAGCTTCTACATCTTCCACCCTGTTTTTCTGTATATTTTTGCCAGGCCTTTCTTAGAAAAGCCCTAAATTGTTGGTCCTAGTACCAAGTAGGATTTAGCCTCCAAGTTCTCTGTTTACCTAATTCTAATAGCTTCATCCAACAATTACAGCTGAATGGTCTGACGGTGAGGGCGTATCTATTTCTGCCATGATTATATAGCCAATTAAATATTCAGAGATGAGAAAGCAATCCAATTTGGAGTACATTTTGTGAGCTCCGGAGTAATAAGTGAAATCTGTATCCAGACTCTGCATCATAAGAACATAAAATATGCCATACTGAGTCAAATCAAGGTCCATCAAGCCCAGTAACTGTTTCCAACAGTGGCCAATCCAGGTCACAAGTACATGTCAGGTTCCCAAAAAGATACACAGTTTCCATGATGCTTATCCTGGGGAAAAGCAGTGGATTGCCCTGGTCCTCCTTAATAATGATTTATGGACTCTTCCTCCAGGAACCTGTCCAAACCTTTTTTAAACCCAGCTACACTAAGGGGTATGTTTACTAAACTGCCGTAATGTCATTTGCGGTAGGTTCCGCGGTAAAGTAGAGATGCCCATATAAAGGCATGGGCGGTACATCGTTACAGCAAGCTGACAACTAACGCGCGTTAAAAGATGCCTTAGACTAACGAGCGTTATAAGGCGCCTTGTAAAGCGCCTTGTTAGGCGCCTTCCAAGGCGCCGTGTAAGGTGCCCTGTAAGGCGCCTTATAAGGTGCCTAGTAAGGTGCCCTGTAAGGTGCCTTATAAGGTGCCTAGTAAGGTGCCTTATAAGGTGCCTAGTAAGGTGCCTTATAAGGTGCCATGTAAGGTACCTAGTAAGGTGCCCTGTAAGGTGCCTCATAAGGCGCCCTATAGGGCCTCCTAGGCTAAGCGCCATATTAGGCACCCTTGGACAAGGCACTGCAGAAGGCACCCTGGGCTATGGAACCATAGGTTAAGGTGGCCTAACAAGGTTATGGGGTCCTAGGTTAGTGTGCCCTAGGGACTGCAAAGTGCCTCAGGATGACATGCATGACCTGTGTGGAACAGAGACAGATGTAGCCCTAACACTAGATAGAGCACTCAGGAAAGGCAATGAACAGGTGAGTGAAGGAGGGAGAAGTGGGAGCCGCTGGACCTGCCATATCTGCGGGCATCCCATGTGCCTGCCAGTACCAATGACAAACATGGTGGGGCAGCTGTACCACACAGCACAGGGTGTTGGCAATGTAAAGTGCCAGAAAAACAGTTGGTGGCAGACAATGGGAATACATGTCCCCCAGTGGAGGCAGAGGTGGCAGGATAGTTACAATGATGGGTGGACAGAGGAGTGGTGGTGCCATGCAGATCAGGCACAGGCGAGGGAAGCATGAAGAGGCGCAATGCAGGAAAGGGTATGACATGGGGTGGCAGCCTGCACTGGCAGACAGGACTCTACACAGCTGACAGACGCAGATAGACGGACCGAGGGAATGTTAGCAATTGTGGCGAGGGTATTATGGGCTGGAAGCACAGATCTGAAAAAATATGACCTCTACAGGCATGCACACTATATGAGTAGGACAGGCATGAGAGGGGGGAACAATGAGGAACTGAACCCATGAACACTGCCAAGAGTGGCATTGTATTAACCAGTAGGCTATACCCCCATGGTGTATGTCACAGCAATGTCTGGATACAGAAGGACTGCAGGTCACCGCACAAATTGTCTGCTCTGAGTGCCAGGATAGGGTAACCCCACCAGTACCCATGATGCAATGCACATGCTGAATAGCTGTCTACAGCTGATCACCAAATGGGGTCTGCACCTCTCCGGTCCCCCAGCTTGGAAAGACGAACTGACAGTGCATGATACTGGCATGGAGTAGCTACAGACCATGCCATTGTGCAAGTTCTGTGTTCACCCTGAGCGATAGGATGGGTGCCCAGCACTAGGTCCGTAGTACATGTGCTACTAGAGATAGGTCCTGCTGCACATCCTCATCACTACCAGTGTGTGACAGGTGTTCCGTGCAGTGCAGCCGAAGGTAATTTGGTGTCCATCTGTATCCTGCAGTCACATGTGGCCCTGTGGGACCAGACACCAGCCAGATTAGTGTGTATCCCATGTGAGGGTCTGGCTGACATGGGCAGCTGTTAATCAGGGCAGAGGGGTTCCTAGAATTGCATGAGGTGTGTGTAGCAGTGGCTGTATAGGTCACAGTGGTATACACTACATACCCCAAAGGGCCCACATCACCCCTTTTGTAGGTAAAGAACAGTCCCCCGCCCCAGGGAAGCAACCTCCATCCTGTTTGTACGAGACAGCCCTCCAGGGTCAGTGGGCCAGAGCCATACCTATGACTGGGACAGTGGCAGACCAGCAGCAATGCTGGGGTTAGGTCTGGAAACCCCAAGTACCTCCCACCACTGTCTGCCAGTCACCAGCAGACAGCACAGTCAGACTGTACCTTAAAGGTGTTCCAACCATGCACAGTCTAACTGCAGACAGTCCACCAGGAACTACGTGCAGCAAGCAGGCATCTCAGTGATTGGATCCTCAGCACTGGGGAATACAAATATATCACTAGAGACAAATAGTGTAGAGCGCTATGTGGGAACCTAGACCTGCCATGGTCACTGCTCGTTCAGAGTGAGTGCCCTCCCAGCATGCCATGCTGTGGCAACCCTGTCCATGCAGGTGGTGGTCAGGCACTACAGTGTCCTAGCCATTGCCCCACACCCTGTGAGGATGCATCCTGGCCAATCTGCCCTGTCCAGGCCATACCCAGAATACCTTGCTCCTCATTATGCATCTAATCAGGCTAACGCTGGTAACAGTGGGACATTTTGGGCCCAGTGAAGTGTGGGCAGCCACAGAACAATGGATAGACATACAAACACGCTCACTCCTTTGGCAGCATTATACAAAGATAGGGGTGGTTGCAGCCCTGCCCGCCACACTAGTCCTGAGCACAGTGCCAACATTGCTAAACTGTGCAGGGGGTAGTAGTAGTGCTCTGGTGATAACATCATCCCACTGCTGGGGCCAACAGCCTGCCGCTCCATGCATCATTGGATTGTGGAGCCTGTGTGAGTGGGTGTTTGCACCCCTGTTCGCCGCTGCTTTGAGCTTTGCACATGTTGCTGTTGTATCTGCATTGTAGGGTAAAATATAGGGACATGCTCTGCTGGAACCACAGCTGGGACTTGAACCTGTGACCCTCTGCTCCTGGACACACTGGCTGGGTGTACTGCACCACACTGATGCCATAGATGCATGGTAGTCCCTGGGGCTACCTGCACTTTTCCTCAGCCAGACCTTTTATGTTGCACTACACACCACGTACTGCTGCAGAGCATGGCCTAGGTCCACTGCAGGGAGGTGGCACTGCCCCCTCCAGTATGGGCACACGCCCCCCTGCCAAGCTGACGTGGCCATTTGCTGTCGGTGCTGGTAGTGCACAGTCCCAGGCCATCCACTGTGTAGGTAGGTGCCCGCCTAGGGAGCAGGTTCCGGGGTGGGGGGGCATACATGAACATCCTCACATCCCCCCATCACTGCCTACCACTATTATGTCCCCTCCACATGGGGGCAGGATGGCTGGGGGGATGTCAGGTCTGTGCCCTAGCGACTATTGGCTAGGGTGGACCAGGTAGATATTGGTAGATTGTGTTTGGCCTTGGTTAACTGCTGTCTTGCTGATCTCTGGTGTCTATGTTCTTATGTGCCACCTAGGCGCCCGCCTGGTCCACCCTGTGCCCCAGCTGCCCATGCTACATGTTCCGCCTGCGGCCCCCTATGCCCCATTTGCACCATCGCCATAGTGGCCATTCATATTTTGGCACTATGGTATTGCTGTACATGGAGCACTACTATCACAGTTTTTGGGCTCCCTGCCTGGGCTGTACATTGCTGACACGAAAATGTTTTCTCTCTCCTGCATATGTGCATCTAACAGCAGGTTTTCAATCGCGTTAGGATTCAGCTCTTCAGATCAGCGCGTTAGTGTGCATGGAGCCTCTCCCTGCCCACTCTCCGCCCATTGACCCCTTCTCTCTGCCCTCTCTCCACCTTCTGCGGTGTTTTACCACGCCACAGAACGTGAGTTTAGTAAACATACCTCTAACAGTTTTTACCACATCCTCTGGTAAGGAATTCCAGAGTGTGATTATGCATTGAGTGAAAAAATATTTTCTCTTTCTTAAATGGGTTACATTGTAATTTCATTGTGTGTCCCCAATCCTCTTACTTTTTGAAGAAGTAAACAACAGATCTATGTTACGAGGGTTGCTATTTATATTTCTGGCCTTAGCAACAGTAAGTGTTGCCAGGCGCCATCCAATGGTTCCATTGGAACACTGGCATTGTTGAACATAACCTTATTCATAACATTTTATCATTTGAGCGCGATTTGTTGTTTACAGTAACTTGAAAAATTCATCTCGGGCGAAAAATGGAATTAACTCGTGAACATTTTCGTGCGATTATTTTTCATATCTTTCGACGTGGATTATCAAGACAAGAGTGCATCGATAAACTTAATTTTTTATACGGCGATAAAGCACCATCCTACAGCACTGTAAAAAACTGGTATAACGAATTCAATCGTGGCCGACGTTCGCTCCAGGACGAATCCGTCAGGGTCGTCCAAAATCGGTTGTTGTGCCAGAAAATATTGATGCTGTGTGTGAACTGATAAAGCAAGATCGTCATGTGACATACCGTGAGATTGAGGCATCTTTGGGCATTAGTATGACAAGCATCAATAAGATATTGCATGATCATTTGGCCGTAAAAAAGATTTGTTCGCGTTGGATCCCGCATAATCTGACAAACGCTCAAAAGAAGGCTTGTGTCGATTGGTGCAAGGAAATGTTGAAAAAATACGTTCAAGGTGCTTCAAAGACTGTGTATAACATCTACACAGGTGACGAATCATGGATCTATGCATATGAGCCCGAAACAAAACAGCAATCGACTGTATGGGTCTTCCAAGACGAGCCAAATCCAACAAAAGTTGTTCGCGGAAGAAGCACATTGAAGCAAATGGTTGCCTGTTCCTTCGGCATTACCGGTCACGTGGCATCAGTGCCGTTAGAGCAACGTAGGATGGTCAATTCTGAATGGTACACGACCATTTGTTTACCAGACGTCTTCGGAGAAATTCGGAAAAAGTCGAAGAAGAGGCGAATAATTCTTCATCATGACAATGCGAGCTCTCACACATCGGCTCAAACAAAGGAATTTTTGACAGGCCAAAACATCGAATTGATGGGTCATCCACCGTACAGCCCTGATTTGGTACCCAATGACTTCTTTTTATTCCCGAACATCAAAAACAAATTACGAGGTCAACGATTTTCAACACCCAAAGATGCGGTTGATGCATTCAAGACGCATGTTTTGGAGTTACCTCAATCGGAGTGGAAAAAGTGCTTCGAAAATTGGTTCAAACGCATGCAAAAGTATATTGATCTTCATGGAGAATATTTTGAAAAACAATAAAACCAATTTCGATCATAAATATTTGTTTTTTCATTATTAGGCCAGAAATATAAATAGCAACCCTCATAACCAGTTCCACTCCATTCATGAATTTATAGACCTCTGTAAAATCTCCCCTCAGCTGTCTCTTTTCCAAGTTGAAGAGCTCTAATCTTTTAAGCCTTTCCTCATAGGGGTATCCTTCATCCCACTTAGTATTTTGGTTTCACTTCTCTGTACCTTTTCTAATTTCATTATATCTTTTTTAAGATATGGTGACCAGAATTGCACACAATATTCAAGGTGCAGTTGCACCATGGAATGATACAGAGGCATTATGATATCTTTGGTTTAATTCTCCATTCCTTTCCTTATGATTCCTAGCATTCTATTTGCTTTTTTTGGCTGCCACTGAAAACTGGGCGGAGGGTTTCAATGTATTATCCATGAAGACTCCTAAATCCTTTTACTGGGTGGTGGTTCCTGTGAAACCTTGCATTGTGTAACTGTAGTTTGTGTTGTGCTTTCCTACATGCATAACTTTGCACTTGTCCACAATTAATTTCATCTGCCATTTGGATGTCCGGTCTTTCAATTAATCAGGGTTCTCTTACAATTTTTCACAATCCTCTTGTGTTTAAATAATTTTGTGTCATCTGCAAATTTGATCACCTCACTCATTATTCCCATTTCCAGGTCATTTATGACTATGTTAAAGAGCAGCAGACACAGTTCTGATCCCTAGGTTACTCCGTTAGTCACCTTTTTCCATTGAGAAAATTGGCCATTTAGCCCGACTCTCTGCTTTCTATCTTTTAACCAGTTCCTGATTCATAATAGTACACTGCCTCCTATCCCATGACTTTTTAATTTTGCGAAGACTCTCTCATGAGGGACCTTGTCAAAGGCTTTCTGAAAATCCAGATACCCTATATCAACTGGTTCACCATTATCTTCCTGGTTATTCACACCTTCAAAAAAATATAATAGATTAATAAGACAAGATCTCCCTTGGCTAAATCCATGTTGGCTTTCTCTCTTTAAACCATTACTAACCACATGTTCAGAAGGGGCAGAACGGGGGTGTGGTCAGCCACAGACACATAGAAAACGTATTCTGGAAAGGCCCATGTATGTATTAAGTGTTTCCCAGAAATGTCCACATTATTCCTGCTGAAATGTGGAATAAGGCCAGGACTTAGAAAAAATTCTGCTCTTCTCTGCAATGCGATCCATATTGAAGGATGGTTGTGACAAGTATGTTTTGAACTAGTGTGACTGCAGTCTGGAAAAACACAAGATGCAGTTTTAAAGTATAGAGAGCAGAAGTGAGGGAATGTTGTAAGGTCTAGACACATTAATAAACACCCTTACAGAACTATTAAGAAGAGCAATAGTGTTTATTCAAAGCTATACACTATTGTGCTGTTTGTGCTAAAGGAACCAATTTAGGGGACCCTAACAATTCCCATGTTCTGAAAAATGGGACTGCTGATGCAGGGATAGTATGGGTGTAAGCAGGGAAAGGATTCTGTTTTGGGTGAGAAATGGAGATCTTATTTTTAGTCCTTGTATCCCATACTATTATGTTATGTCATAGCTGTTATGTATAGGTTCAGGGCATTGTTTTGGCAGAATCATGTTTTTGTGACAGAAAATGAGAGTGTGTATGTGTGGTTTGAGGGGTGCACGAGGGGATCTGATGTGCTCATCTGCAATTCGGGGGGGGGGGGGCATGAAAGCCTGGCGGGTGCCAGTGTGATTGGGCAGTCAAACTCAGAGAGGGTTCACTATAGCTAAATGTCAAAACAGATCCCTGTCAATAATAAGGAATCCTCAGAATAAGGGCACTCAACAGTGCAAACAGCACTAATGCATGCTCATAATGCACATTTTATGGGACCAATGGTGTTGCTGTTGAGCATGTATTAGTGTTGTTTGCACTGCTGAATGCTCTTATTCTGAGTGCCCTTTATTGACAGAGATATGTTTTGACATTTAGCCATAGGGAGCCTATGCTGATTCCTTCTGGATTATTTTTCATAGGGTACTCTAATAAGATCAGATATTATCGGCAGTGTGATAGGGCAGTCATATATCCGCTGGGTCAGGCACTAGGAGACATGATTGATGTAGTTCCAACATTCCCCGGATTATCCCATGCGGTCTACATCCCTACCCAGGCCAAGATCAATGACAGCTGCGAGAGTGGTGATATATCTGGAGTCTGGCTACTTGGTGTGATGGCACAGGGATCTCCCCTCCCATGCCCACACAGCCCTGATCAGGGGAGCAGTGCCACAAAACTGACTGTGGAAAAATAGATAGAGTTGCCCCACAGATAGCTGATGTATACAGTCGAACATATACCATGATGGGACAGGTGTAGCTGCTGTGTGAAATGCCAGCCCAGATAGGTGGGCTTCAGATGCCATAGCCAGAAGGTCCTACTATTACTATTACTACTGATTACTTGTATAGTGCTACAAGACGTATGCAGCTCTGCACAGACATACATAAAAGATGGTCCCTGCTCAGAGAAGCTTACAATCTAGTCAAGAGAGACAACACAGCAGCTGTGGACAGGATACATCCAGGGGGAACGGTCAGGAAACACAAGGGAACTTAGGCGGATCAGATCCAAGAGCGGCAATTATGAGGTGAGCGCTCAGCCTGGATTTGAGACGGGAAAGAGACGAAGCCTGACGTAATACTCAGGTAGTTTGTTCCAGGCGTAAGGAGCAGCAAGGTGAAAGGAGTGACATCTGGATTTGGCAGTAGAAGAGAAGGGCACAGATAGAAGCAATCTGACAGAACAGCAGAGTTCCCAGAGAGGGGTGTAGGGAGAGATAAGAAGGGAATGGTAGGGCATAGGCACGAAAAGGGCATACATTTGTTGCTCAGCAATATTATGCATCCTTTGGGGAACTGCAAGGTTAGTTCGGGATTTGGTGCCCTTGGTGAGGGTCCATCCCTATAGTTTAAGGCATATTTGTAGAGGTGACCAGGGTAGGAATCACTGGGGCTGATTCCTAGTGCCGCATACCATTTGATGCAAGGTATGTCCTGACATACATGTTCAAAATTACATTCTCGTATACCATATTGGGGTGCACTGGGCTTACCTAGCCCTTTTCAGGATATGAGGGGGGACTGGCATAAGGTCTAGGTTGCAGCAGCTGTCATTTCTCATTGATATTTATGTCTAGTATGCATTAGCAAATTGTCTGTGATGAACAGCTTAGGACAGGGGTGGGCAATTCTGGCCCTCATGCACCACAATCCAGCCTGGTTTTCATGATGCCCCTAATGAATATTCATGAGATCTATTTGCATCCACTGCCTTCCATTGTATGTAAATATGTCCATGAATATTCATTAAGGACATCATGAAAACCAGACAGACTTTGTCGTGGATTGTGGTGCACGAGGGCCGGAATTGCCCACCCCTGGCTTAGGAGATGCACATTTTTCCCAAGGGACATGGTATCCGCAGGTACATCACGGGGAAAGGCACGATCCGAAATGTGTAACTTTTCAGAATATGGTCAGTGCAGGGACGTCCAAAACATTTATCCGTGTCTGAGGCACGGGCCAGCTGAATAGCGCTTACACGTGCCACACCGAACATGTCTACCTCTCCAATTCCGGACCCGTGGGCATATCCAGACCCGTGGATGTAGAATTAAGTTCAAAGGGGGCCCATTTTTGGTTCTGATGTGTCCACGGACTGGGCATGCACGTTATGGAATCGCGCTCTTAGTGGGATATTCATTTACCATGTATTCAGTCAACAGGACAACTTTTCAAGTAGCCTGAGTTGGAAGCCAGAAAAGTGACGGCTGAAAATTGAAACTAACCAGATAAGAATGCTATTTATCTGGTTGGCGCTGCTCAGCCCAGATATTAAGCTGCAGCTCCTATCCGGATATTGCTACTGAATATCCCACTGATATTTAAGTGACACGGATGACTGCCTGGCATCAGCCTTTTTGAAAATCGGCCCCTAGATTTTGGATCTGAAGACCATGAAGCTTCTTCATTCATTCTTACGCCCATTTCTTCACTGTCTCATGTTATACCTTTGTTTTAGATATGAGGATATAGGGTGATTATGGTCTTAAATTCCTGGGCAAATACGGCCTAGTTCTGGTAATGAGGAAATTAATGGTTCACTAGAATGGTTTGGTAGCCCTCATACAATAAATTATTTGTATTAACAACTTAGAAGGACTATCTCATCATTTTGAACAGGGATATTTACCTAGAAAACTTAATACCTTTGAAATGGATGCCTTGAATTGTAAAGTTATATCCATGTTTTATCATAGTTTACTTTCAGTTAAATTTGGGAATGATACTTCAATTTTCATTCAAAAGTGGGGCATGGAATTATCTGTTAACTTTGAACAATGATGAGTGCCATAGTATTTGGATATCGGTGCATAGTGTGGTGCTTTTTTGCAGGAAAAGGGTGTTTATTGTTTACCTTCTGCATCATACTTATGATATACTCCTGTAAATAGTTTGATGCTAGTTATACTGACAATTGCTGTTAATATTGCGGCACGTTTCTGACACCTGTTTTTCTTTGTAATTTGCACCTAGTTAAATTTTCTAAAATGTTCATTGTAAAAATAATAATATTCTTTATTATTATAGCTTTTGTTATATGTAAACCGCCACTGATCTCTGGAAGAGGCGGTATAGAAAATGTACAAATAAATAAATAAATAAATACTTATTAGAACATAAGATATGCAAAGGTCCATCAAGCCCGGTATACTATTTCCAACAGTAGCCAATCCAGTCATAAGTACCTGTCAGGTTCGCAAAAAGCAGACAGATTCCATGATGCTTATCCAAGAGTTCACTTTAATAATGGTTTGTGGATTTTTTCTCTAAGAGTTTATCCAAACCTCTTTTAAACCTAGATACACTAACAACTTTAACTACATCCTCTGGCAATGGATTCTAGAGTTTGATTACATGTTGAATGAACAAATATCATCTCTGATTAATCTTAAATGTGCTACATTGTAGCTTCATTATGTGTCCCTTAGTCTTTCTACTTTTTGAAGGAGTAAAGAACCAATCTACATTTACCTGTTCCACTCCACTCATTATTTTATAGACCTCTATCATATCTCCCCTCAGCCATCTCTTTTCCAAGCTGGAGAGCCCTAATCTTTTAAGCCTTTCCTTGGAGGGATATTTTTCCATCCCCTTTATTATTTTGGTCGCTCTTCTCTGTACCTTTTTTAATTATGCTATATTCTTTTTTTGTATATGGTGACCAGAAAGGCACACATTATTCAAGGTGTGGTCGTACCATGGAATGATACAGAGGCATTATAATATCCTTGGTTTTATTCTCCATTCCTTTCCTTATGATTCCTAGCATTCTATTTGTTTTCTTGGCCGCCGCTGCACATTGGGCAGAGGGTTTCAACATATTATCCATGATGATACCTAGATCTTTTTCCTGGATGGTGATTCCTAATATGGAACTTTGCATCGGATAAACATAGTTTGGGTTGTTCTTCCCTATATGCATAACTTTGTACTTGTCCACATTAAATTTCATCTGCTATTTGGACACCCAGTCACCTAATTTCTCAAGGTCCGCAATTTTTCACATTCCTCTTGTGTTTTAACAACTTTGAATAATTTTGTGTCAGCTGCAGATTTGATCACCTCACTCGTTTGCATTTCTAGGTCATTTATGAATATATTAAAAAGCAGTGTGCCCAGAACAGATTTTTCAAAATGTTGCAAATCTCCTAATCCTTTATGTTTGAGAGGGTGTAGTAGACATTGTCACAAGGTAAACCCAGGGGACCCAGAAGAAATGGAAATTAACGGAGAAAATCAGGCAGAACCTGATGAGGTAAACAAAAACATGTCAAATAGTTACTATGAGCAACCACAGCACACGTGGAAAAAGGGTAAAAAGACACACCCAGCCAGCATGAGAATGGAGGTTGATTTACCTGATAGGGATCAGCTGAGAAGGGGTGGAACCCGGGGACAGATACATAAGGCACACTCACGAGCAGTGAGGGAGAGTGAGCACGGACAGAGGTGGAAGCAACAACCTCAGTCGTGGGAACGGAGGGAAAGAGAAAGAAACACTATAAGCCAATCTCATCTCCAGGACCAAAGTTGGTGGAAGGAAGGAAATGAGAGAGAGTGTCAGCAACATATACCAGAGGACAGCTTGAATGAGTCTCAGGACTATGTGAGTACGTGTGGAGATCAGCTGTTGAACACAGAGTGTGTGTGTGAAAGCCAGAAGAGAGGAGGGAGGAATCCTGTTGCAGGAAGCAAGGCATTCAAAGTGGAACAGGACTGTTTTACACCCGAATGGGCTAAGTCCAGGATTAATAGAAGAAGCCAGCCTAGGGCAGAGATAAAGGGAAAAGGAAACAACTTCTTTCCTTGTACGGGCAGTTACAAGAGAAAGGAAGGTCTCTTACCTTATAATTCTGCTAGCAACTTTAAATGCTCAGACTTCTCTCGAGTGCCGTTGTCAGCACTGAAAACTCCCACAGCTGTATCAGAGGAATTAGCCTTTAACCCATTCAAGGCAGGATACAAGCTGTTTGACTCTAATACCCGTGTTTATGGGCAGTTACCTCATAGCTTTACACAGGAGGAGTGCTCTTACAAGCCATTATCCAGAGTATACGGTAATACCCAGCAGTGTTTTAGCCTAAAGCCAGGAAGCAGTCACGTAGCTGACGTGATTAACCAGAGTGAGCTCGGCAGAACAGCTGCTACAGAAAACGTAGGTACAAATGGTTATCCTTTAATGCCACATGATATTTCTAATGTACCAGATAACACTGAACCCATGGAATGTTCGTTAGTGACAACTGAAGAGGAAGAGTTTTCACTGAGATAAGAAAATATATGTACAAGGAAGGTTTAAACAGCAACACAGTAACTGGCAGAAGTTGCTTGGTTTAAAGTGAATCCTGATTGATTTATATCAGCAAAAGAAAAGGATTAAGTGCTCATGAAGAGAACTGTTTTTTTCTTTTGTTAAAAAGTTAAAGCTGAGGAAAGCACTTTTTGTTCAATGTTTGCTTCTGTTATTTGCCAGAGTGGCTTTTGATTATTTTGTTCCTCAAGAAAAAGAATACCTCATTGGACGGGGAATAAAGCCCTTGATTTAAAGTGTGAACTGTGTGTTTGAGTGATTACAAGAAGACGGTACAACTACCACCCACAGAGGGCCAGGCAGGGCTATCTATAGCATATAGAAAGCCAAGAAAAGGTATTAAGCCATAATACCAGTCTCCACCGGAGGGGCCCGATGAGGGTGTGACATAAAAATGGCGTAGGAGTGAGGATATTTTTTTTTTGGGGAGGCAAAATATTTTTGGAACAGAAGAAACAAAAAGACATTGCCTAAAGGAAGGAGAATATTGGCATCACAAGACAAGTGCAGTGGAATATTCGCTGGCAGGTCGGCCAGAGGACTGGAAAAGACCCTTTTCTCACATGCTTGAGTCTGCAAGGAGACTAAGGTAATAGTAGCCTGTGTGGACTGGGATAGGATATCCTGTGAGGAAAGAGGGGGTGCTCTAGTCTAGAGTAAAGTCCTGTATAAAAGATACCGCACTTGGTGGGCTTTTCTCTTTTCTTTTTCTTACAGGAACAGCGTCTGGAGAAGATGGAACCACAGGACGTGATGTCGTGGATAGCTGAACAGTGGGACAAGCAAGCCTGAATGGTGCAGCATTTACAGGAGCAATACATAGCTTCTGCGAAGGAGCAGCAAAGGCCGCTATTAGAAGCTGTGGACGCTCTGCTGAAAAAAACTGGTGAAGAAGTAGCACGTACTACATCAATACCGCAAGTAGAGATGAACACTAACTTTGCTTTGTCTTTGGGACAGTTAAAACCGGAGGACAATCCGGATGATTTTATAGAAGCTTTTGAGAGGATTGCTAGTAATCTTCAATGGCCATCTGAGCAATGGGCAATGCGGTTTGCAATGACCCTAAGCGGTGAAGCTTTGTCTGCATTTAAAGCTATGCCGGCCAGCCTGGCTAATAATTATGTAGAAATTAAAAAGGCTGTAAAAGACAGACTAGGCCTTTCACCTAGGCATTATAGGCGATTGTTTAGAGAGGCACACATGCATATAACTGAAACCCCGAAAGCATTGTATCAAAGGCTTAGGAATCTTGCCTATAAATGGTTAGATCCCGAGGGAAAACCAGTAGAATCAATTCTAGACGAAATTATTCTAGAACAGTTCTTGTTGGCAGTAACCCCAGAGATGAAAACGTTTCTTACGTTACAGAATTGCTCCAATATGGAGGAAGCAACTAGGATGGCTGAAGTATTCAGGGAAGCTAAGAGAACTGATACATCCAGGGTAAACCTTTTAAAAGTAGCAGGTATGGATGAATCAGATGAATGGAAGAGGTATGAAAGAATTAAGGCACCTAGTGGTAATATGGCCAAAGAGGTTTTCTCCACAAACATTAAGAAATGTTACAAATGTGGAAAGCCTGGACACATTCGGAGGGAATGTAAAGTTAAGATGGTCTTTGTAACAGGGGTGGAAAAACAAACACCAGAGGGTATTTTTCTACAAGTCCAAATAGAGGGGATAAATACTATGGCTTTTCTTGATTCAGGGGCTGAACAAAGTTTGGTTTCACGGAAACTTTGGGAAACCATAAAACAGTCTAACCATGATATATTGAATCAGGAAAAAGAACAGGTACAGGTACAATGTATACACGGGACACAGTTTCCATATCCCCTATATCAGGTGCATGTCAAAGGAATGGGCATCGAGAAAAAATTACAGGTGGCAGTAGTCTCTGAACTACCGCAGAATTTAATTATAGGACGTGATTGGCCGTTTTTCCAAAAGGGGTTAAAACAAGGGATGGGTTTGAAGATGGGTTTAGTCTCTACCCGATCCCAAACTAGTACAGTAGAAACTAGGGAGTCCCCGGTAGGGAAAAAAGCTGAACCGGAAGAGAAGGTTGATGTGGAAGTTCCCGGAGAAGAAGGGACAGATACACTTCCTCATCACGATGACTTGGTCCAGAGTCCGAGTGAGGGCGGGAAAAAGGCTAAGGCCAAAAAGCGCCATGAAAGGAGTCAAAGAACTCAGGGAAGAAGGGAATTGGAAACGGGGGAGGGATTACCGTGGGTGCCTGCCGCACTGGTACAACAAGACCCATCCTTCCCAAAAGAACAAAGAGAGGATTTGGCACTCAAAAGAGCTTTTGAGTGGGCCCAAAAAGAAAGGACAGTGTTACCCCGGTTCTTTCTAGATGGGGAAATCTTGTATAGAGAGAGTCTCGATCCATATACAGATGCGATACGTAAACAGCTGGTGGTACCTGTAAATTTCAAGTCGGTAGTGTTGCGTTTAGCGCATGACCACCCAGTAGGTAGCCACAAAGGCGTTCAAGGAACGCTTGACCAAATTTTGGCACGTTTCTATTGGCCAGGGGTATACCAAGAAACAAAACGGTATTGTGATTCGTGCCCTACCTGCCAAAGGGTTTCTGTAGTAAGACCCAAGGCCGTACCCTTGATACCGTTGCCGACCATCACGGCACCGATACGCGCCGAATGGGAGTAGACCATTGTGGGCCCATTAATAAGAACACCCCGAGGTTATCAATACCTCCTAGTCATTGTGGACTATGCAACACGGTTCCCGTGGGCCATTCCACTCAGGAACATTTCGGCCAAAATAATATCACAAGAACTGATAAAAATTGTTTTGTGAGGTGGGATTTCCTCAGGAAATACTTACAGATCAGGGCAGTAATTTTGTTTCTAAATACCTTGCCAAGGTCTGGGAGGCGTTCGGAATACGCCATATAAAAACAGCGGCGTATCACCCTCAGACCAATGGGTTAGTGGAGAGGACTAACCAGTCAATTAAACACCTACTGAGAAGAGGATTAAGGAGGGGGGAGATGGCGGAATGGGATACGCTCCTTCCGTTTGTATTATACGCTTGTCGGGAACGGGTCCAAACCTCCTTGGGAGTGTCACCGTTTGAGCTTTTATTTGGGAGGACACCTAGGGGGATACTAGACATTCTGCGTGAAGAATGGGTAGAACCCAAGATACCTGAAATCGGCATCCCGCAGTTCTTAAAAGAACTAAGGACTCGCCTAGAAAAGACTTCCCAAGCCTCAAGGGAGAATTTGAATCAGAGTAAGAAAAGACAAAAATTTTACTATGATAAAGGTACGCAGGCTAGAGAGCTGGCAGCAGGGGATAAGGTTTTAATTCAAGTGGCAGACCCTGGTCCCAAGTTTGAGACTCACTGGAAGGGGCCTGGCACAGTGATAAAAAAGGTAGGATTTGTATCCTATCTCATTGAAAACGATAAAGGTCGTAGACAGGTATACCATATAAATGTATTGAAACCCTGGAGAGAAAGGTCAGCCACAGCACATTTTGCCTTTTGTGAACAGCAATGTAGAATTAGGAATGGAATTACATGCTGGCCACCTAAAAAGGCGGCAGCAAGTAATGTTTTAAGGGGGGGAATGTGTCACAAGGTAAACCCAGGGGACCCAGAAGAAATGGAGATTAACGGAGAAAATCAGGCAGAACCTGATGAGGTAAACAAAAACATGTCAAATAGTTACTATGAGCAACCACAGCACACGTGGAAAAAGGGGTAAAAAGACACACCCAGCCAGCATGAGAATGGAGGTTGATTTACCTGATAGGGATCAGCTGAGAAGGGGTGGAACCGGGGACAGATACATAATGGACAATCACAAGCAGTTAGGGAGATTGATCACGGACATAGGTTTAAGCATCAACCTCAGTCGTTTGATCGTATGTAAAGAGAAAGAAACACTATAAGCAAATCTAATCTCCAGGACCAAATTTGGTGTAAGGAAGGAAATGAGAGAGAGTTGAGTGTCAGCAACATATACCAGAGGACAGCTTGAATGAGTCTCAGGACTATGTGAGTACGTGTGGAGATCAGCTGTTGAACACAGAGTGTGTGTGTGAAAGCCAGAAGAGAGGAGGGAGGAATCCTGTTGCAGGAAGCAAGGCATTCAAAGTGGAACAGGACTGTTTTACTCCCGAATGGGCTAAGTCCAGGATTAATAGAAGAAGCCAGCCTAGGGCAGAGATAAAGGGAAAAAGGAAACAACTTCTTTCCTTGTACGGGCAGTTACAAGAGAAAGGAAGGTCTCTTACCTTATAATTCTGCTAGCAACTTTAAATGCTCAGACTTCTCTCGAGTGCCGTTGTCAGCACTGAAAACTCCACAGCTGTATCAGAGGAATTAGCCTTTAACCCATTCAAGGCAGGATACAAGCTGTTTGACTCTAATACCCGTGTTTATGGGCAGTTACCTCATAGCTTTACACAGGAGGAGTGCTCTTACAAGCCATTATCCAGAGTATACGGTAATACCCAGCAGTGTTTTAGCCTAAAGCCAGGAAGCAGTCACGTAGCTGACGTGATTAACCAGAGTGAGCTCGGCAGAACAGCTGCTACAGAAAACGTAGGTACAAATGGTTATCCTTTAATGCCACATGATATTTCTAATGTACCAGATAACACTGAACCCATGGAATGTTCGTTAGTGACAACTGAAGAGGAAGAGTTTTCACTGAGATAAGAAATATATGTACAAGGAAGGTTTTTAAACAGCAACACAGTAACTGGCAGAAGTTGCTTGGTTTAAAGTGAATCCTGATTGATTTATATCAGCAAAAGAAAAGGATTAAGTGCTCATGAAGAGAACTGTTTTTTCTTTTGTTAAAAAGTTAAAGCTGAGGAAAGCACTTTTTGTTCAATGTTTGCTTCTGTTATTTGCCAGAGTGGCTTTTGATTATTTTGTTCCTCAAGAAAAAGAATACCTCATTGGACGGGGAATAAAGCCCTTGATTTAAAGTTTGAACTGTGTGTTTGAGTGATTACAAGAAGACGGTACAACTACCACCCACAGAGGGCCAGGCAGGGCTATCTATAGCATATAGAAAGCCAAGAAAAGGTATTAAGCCATAATACCAGTCTCCACCGGAGGGGCCCGATGAGGGTGTGACAACATGTAGCCTTGGCTCCCATACACATATGTGATGGACCTCTAAGTATGAGTCTACCTTCTAGAGCACAGTGGAATAAGAAATAAATGTAATTGTAGGATCTACTAGGGACTGTATCTGCCCCAGGGGACTTGGAAGTTCCCACTACAGAGCAAAAGGGGGTTGGGAATGGATTATTGTTATTAGCTGGAGGGCAAGGCTAACCAGACAGTAAATATTTGCTATGTAGGTGCCAAATGATTTTGCAGGTTTTTTAGTAATTGTTTCTATTGTCATTACAGCAGTTGCATTCAAATATCAATTACATATGATAAATAATAATTTTACCTTAGGTAACTGTAATTGAATGTCTCTTTAGAACATAAGAAATGCCTTACTGGGTCAGACCAAAGTCCATAAAGCCCAGTATACTGTTTTTAACAGTGGCTAATCCAGGCCACAAGTACCTGGCAGGTTCCCAAAGAGGCACGCAGGTTCTACAATACTTGTTCCGGGGTAAGCAGTGGATTTCCCAGGTCTTCTCTAAAAATGTTCTTTGGATTTTTCCTCCAAGAACTTGTCCAAACCTTTTATAAACTCAGCTACAATAATAGCCTTTATTACATCCTACAGTAATGAATTCCAGAATTTGATTAGGTGTTGGGTAAAAAAATATTTTCTTTTATTAATCTTAAATGGATTGCATTGTAGCTTCATTGTGTGTCCTCTAGTCTTTCTACTTTTTGATATTGCAAACAACCAATCTACGTTTACCTGTTCCATTCTATTCATTAATTTATAGACTTCTATCATATCTCCCCCGTCAGCCATCTCTTTTCCAAATTGAAGAGCCCTAACCTTTTAAGCCTTTCCTCATAGGGGTATCCTTCCATCCCCTTTACCATTTTTGTTGCTCTTCATTGTTTGTACCTTTTCTAATTCAGCTATATCCTTTTTAAGATATGGCGATCAGAATTGCACACAATATTTAAGGTGCGGTCATACCATGGAACGGTACAGAGGCATTATAATAACCTTTGTTTTATTCTCCATTCCTTTCCTTATCTGTCTAGCATTCTATTTGCCTTCTTGGCCGCTGCTGCACACTGGGTGGATGATTTCAATGTGTTATCCACAATGATTCCTAAATCTTTTTCCTGGGTGGTGGTTTCTAAGTTGGTACCTTTGTTGTTTGGGTTGTTCTTTCCTAGGTGCATAACTTTGCACATGTCCACATTAAATTTCATCTGCCATTTGGACATCCAGGCTTCCAATTTTTCAAGGTCCTCTTGCAATTTTTCAAAATCCTCTTGCATTTTAACAACTTTAATAACTCTTTAATAGTATGCTGTGTTTAAATATCCAATTACATTCTCCTTCATGTAAAATAAACAAATAAGTTTGTATAATTGCAAAATATGTATTCATACTAATGCCCAATATTAATTTTTGAAAGTTAATTTTATCTATGGGGGGGGGGGGGAGGAGAGCAGGCCTGAAGGTTCATCTAGGCCTAGGGCACCTAATAAATACTCCTGCACTGGCCTCGTTTCTCAAGAAAGAGAAAATCCAAGAACATGTATTTACTCTACTGGGAAGATTTGAGAGATGTGTGCATGAGAAGTGAACTGAGTACTGAACTGCAGAAATGCTCCGGGAATGTTCCAAAAGTACTCGTAAAGCATACTATAGTTTATAGAAATACACTTGTCCTGCACCCTTACATATTGTACAAACAGCTTTTTTTAATAAAAAAAAGTTTATGAACAACATAAAAAACTGAAATAGACAAAGGCATGAGACTGGATGAGATGCATCCCAAGATAATGAGGGAGTTCAGAGAGGTTCTGGTGGATCCTCCTAATAATGAGTTTAATAGAGACAGGGAAAGTTTCACAGAACTGAAGATGGGCAGACACGGTCCCTCTTCACAAAAGTGGATGAGGTGGGAAACTACAGGCTAGTAAGCCGTACCTCAGTGGTGGGAAAAATAGTAGAGACACTGCACTACAGAAAGAAAGGATAGTGAACTTTCTACAATCCAATGGATTGCAAGATTCAAGGCAACATAGTTTTATCAAAGGCAGTTGTGCCAAACAAATCTGATTGATTTCTTTGACTAGGTAACCAGAGAACTAGATTGAGGTCACACACTGGATGTGGTCTACTTGAATTTCAGCAAAGCATTTGATACTTTTTTCACAGTAGGCTTAATGAAGATGTAATGTAACCCATTTAAGGCTAATAAGGGAAAATATTTTTTTACTCAACGTGTAATCAGACTCTGGAATTCGTTACTGGAGGATTAGTAAAAGCTGTTAGTGTAGCTGGGTTTAAAAAAAGTTTATTCTTGGAAGAAAGGTCCATAAACCATTATTAAAGAGGACCCAGGAAATCTACTTCTTACCCCAGGACGAGCATTGTGGAACCTGCCAGGTACTTGTGACCTGGATTGGCCACTGTTGGAAACAGGATACTGGGCTTGATGGACCTTGCTCTGACTCACTATGGCATTTCTTATGTTCTTAGGAATAAGCTGAGCAGCCTGAAGTTAGGACCCAAGTGTCATGACTGGGAAGCAACTCAGCGGAGGAACATGAGGGAGCCCTTGGCCTAGTTTGTGCATGTACTCAGAAGTTGCCAGGGTCACAGAGTTTAGACATAGTAGGAGGCGGGAGAAGTACAGGAATGATGGTTATCAACACAGTCGGACAAGCGAGAACAATACCAGTGCTTCAGGAGCAGCATGGAATGGGCAGGCAAAATTGTAGTTGAAAATCAGACCACAGTCAGGGCTGGCAAAACAGGTAGGAAAGCTAACAGCACCTGGTATACCCAGATGGTCTCTCATCCAAATACTAGCCAGCTCTAACAATGCTTAGCTTCTTAAATCTGCCAAGATCAGACAGACTCAGGGTGGTGTGACCATAGGCTAAGCAAAAGTTGGTAGCAGAGGACAAACCAAAGTAGTACACCCAGGAACTCTCACGAGACCTATTAAAAGGCTCTCATACAAATACTAGCCAGCTCTAACACCGCTTAGCTTCTGAAATCAGCCAAGATCAGACAGACTCAGGGTGATGCGACCATAGGCTAAGCAAAAGTTGGTAGCAGAGGACAAACCAAAGTAGTATGCCCAGGAACTCTCACAAGAGACTTATTAAAAGGCAAAAGAGAATGATATTTCTTAGATTTAAATAGTTTCAGGGAACCAATCTGAGCAAATAGCATCATCAGGATACAACTTGCAGTAGCTTGAAAAGGATGGAAGTCGTGGCTCCCTTCTTACATGAGGAAGGTGTTGTGGTAGGCATGTAACAGTATCCCCGCCATCTCTCCCATTTGCAGCTTGAGGAACTCTTGGTTCAGGTTGGGAAGGATACTGAACATGAAGTTGACGGAAAAGTTAGTTAACATGGATAGCAGAGGCAGACATTATGGGGCCCAATATTGAGTTGGCCAAATCTTTGAAGGGTTATGCGCCTTGTTTTTGCATAATCCTCCCCGACAACCTCTAAACCAGATATTCAATGTCGCAATGATGGCATTCAATATCTGATGATCGCCGCTAAAGCCAGAAGTCACGGAAGCTAACCATGCAGCAGCAATATTGGATGATGCCAGGTTAGCAATCTGCGCCTTTAAAGATAGGTAAGGGTTTTCCTCATCTATCTTTAAGGTGCAGATCACTAACTGGGCAGCATGTAATATCGCTGCTGCCTGGTTAATGCCATTCCGTGCATTGGGGCACATAGGGGACTTAGATGGGGATATTCAACAGCACTAACCATGTAGATGCCATTAAATATCCCCAACTAAGGCATCTACATAGTTTACTGGGCTGTAAATGCCTTTCAAAAATGCCACCATAAGAATCTTTCCTTAGGATCATATCCTTTCCAATGAACCAAGTATTGCACCTTGCCCTAGATTTCCAGGAATCCATGATATTTTGGATTTCATATTCAGGTTTCCTGTCCTTCCGGAGGATTCATGTGCTGGCTTGACCAGCAATACATGGAACACATTGGGCCCGATTCTGTGAGGTGACTAGCGAGCCTGCACATCCCGGTAGGACGTGCAGCCCCGCTATCCATCTGAACCATATTCTGCCACACACTCTCTCCGCACACACAGAGCCACAGTGCGGGGAGAGCCTGAGGAGGGTAGGAGGGGGCAGAGAGAGGGCGGCACGGGCCAAGGTGCCAAGATATACAGGGCCAATTCAGTGACGGCTCTGTATGTTCTGCAGGTGGGGGGAAGGACGTGCTGCTTATTCCAACTCGGAGGTGGAATAAGCAGCGGTGAAGGTGGCATTTGGGCCAGAACTCCCCCCCCCCAAGGCAGGGATCAATAGCAGGTAGGTCCCCGCTGCCTGATCAGGGCCCTAGCTGCCTCTGCCAATGGTCGGGTAGCAGGGAAACGTGCCTCAGTGTCCGATCCTGCACCCATGGGAATGTCTAGCTCCCGTGGTGCAGAATCAGGTACTAATTGGGCTGTCCTGTTCAGGGGCGTCCAGATGGCTCAGACATGCCCTTATGGAATCAGGCTCCACAGGGATATAGAAAGAGCAAGGTAACCTGAGATGCACAGAAACAGGGTCCAAAATTTCTTACACTTCATAGGGACCAACATACTTAGGACTGAGGTTGGCAGAGTGCAAAAAAAAAAATGCAATGTGTGCTGTCACACCCTGCTCGGCCAGCAGTGTAGTATACTGGTTGGGCTACAGGGGGACCTTTTATTGAAAGGATTGTAGTTGGGCTCCTTTGCAATAAGATAGTTGAGACCCGAGTGGTAAGGTCAAATCAAGGTTTTATTTCCCCTCCCGGGGTTTGGATTATAACACAGGTAACAAAAGAACAAAAGCCATACACTCTGGCAAAAAGGATAAAGTAAAGTCTGGTGCTTTTAAACAGGCAGTTAAATCACTTCCAGCATTGTATATCTTCAGCACAATGAAAACCTATCGTTTATCACAGCCAATGTACAGTCCATCTGGTAGTCAGATAATTCAGGCTCTGGCGGATCAATTATCATTGATTCAATCTGACTATCATCTGCATAACATGGTTGCCTATAGTGTGTTGGCAGATTATTCTCCTCTGCCAGCTTCCTTGACCTCCCTACTCTTTCCTCCAGCAGGTAAGGGTCAGAGTCACCATATCTTGGCATGCAATTCCAATAAGACTTATGTCCTTTATAACTTCTAGGTGAAAAAGACTTGTAAGCAGCTTTACCTTGGTTAATTAGCCCACCTTCTTGGTTTGAGGCAGGAGAAAAGCTATGCACAGCTTCATTCAGTAGGGGTTTAAACCTCATAGGCTTTTCTCTATGCTTAGGCTGTTTGTCACCCTCTTCCAAAATACAGATATCTGGCACCGTATATTCTTTCTTTCTTGAGGCTTGTAATTGCTTTCCAGTTATTCTGACTGGTACTTTCTCCTTATAAATGCCTTCACCATAAGGTATATGTTTGGAGGCTTGGTTAAAAGGTTTTTGAGCCTTTCTCCTCCAATTAAGACTATCAGCTGTTATCTGCCTTTCTCTTTCACATTCAGAATTAAAGTCACTCACATCAGTTTTCCTACCAGCCCAAAGCAGACGTTGCTTCCCAGATTCAAACCTCAGCTTGCACTCAGTATCCAGCTGGTTCTCATTCAGCACGTCTCTCCTGCTTCCAGTTACTGGTTTCACTGAATCTTCCAAACTGCTTTCTCTGGAGTTACCGGAGCTACCAAAGCCAAAGTCAGAACTCCTTCTCCAGCTCCTGCTATTGCTGCTCCTACTACTGCCACTATTGCTACCCCTATTCTCTAATGAACGTCCCTTATACGTTTCCTTATCGGTCCTACAGTTCAGTCCTCCACCACTGGGTAGTGCACCTCCTCCTGCAACATGGAGACTGGACAAGTCAAACCCGTGACATCACCGGGTATATCCTGCTGGTCTTCTCCCATGATCCCCCAGTGTGTCCAGTCTCCATGCAGCATGGGGACGTAGTGAGCCTAGGTGCTGGGCTCACTTGAGAAGCAGTTTAGGAGCAGTTACTCAGGATTTGATTTACCTTGCATTTCTTTTGCCCTTCTTTAGGTGTAATCCTGTAAATTGAATTCATTTTCATTTTCATTTAATTTCATTTACTTTTACTTTATTTATTTTCACCTAGTCTGCCTTAGTGTAAAGGGGGGCTCTGTCCCTTTTCAAAGTTCACGCTGCCAGCTAGCCTCTCTGCTTGGGATTCTTCGGTCTCTGTGCCCGGTGATGATCTCTCCCCCAGGACTGTATGGGGGAGAGCTCTGTGGAACACCTGCATTTTGGCAGTGTCCATGCGGCAGATTCCCATCGCGGCGGGAGCCTCAGGCCGTTCGAGGTTCTTTAGCCGGTGGGCCGGGGCTCGCAGCGTCTGCTACTTCTGGTGGCGCGAGGCAGCAGCGTGTCTGGACAGCTCTTCACCCCGCAGCTACAGCGGGGTAACTGCTGCATCCCGACGCCACAAGGGAGTCTCTCGAGTCCGCATGGAGGGGCTCTGAGCTCTTGCCGCCTCTGTGGTGTTTGGCGCCAAACGGGCCTGCTTCGGATTGGCGCCATTTTCTCGGCAGGGCTGAGGCCTCGTGGCGGAGAGCGGAGCAGCCCCGCGTTTGAGCAGACGACGCTGTTCCACGCGGCTACACCCAGATAAGGACTTCCTTTTGCTGTTACTTTTAATTTTAATTCTAATTTTAATTTCCTTTTAATTTTAATTTCCTTTTAATTTCATGATAGTTTATAGTTCTTTGAATGCAATGTGATTGGTTTGGGTTTTACTTCTTGGGGGGTGCCTTTACCTTTGTCTACATTCTGGCAGTTAGCGACGTCTGTCAGCAGCAGGTTTCCGTGCTAGGATTTGGCCATTCAGGGTCATCGGCGGCACAACCACCTACAAATTGAGCCCTTTCTGAAATTGTCATTTACATAAGGATGCTATTTTCATGTTTATACGCTTGGAAATTGTGCAGACAGCCTCTAAATGTCGTTATGCCATCTGCAAATT
Organism: Ichthyophis bannanicus; assembly: GCA_033557465.1. Classification (NCBI taxonomy): domain Eukaryota; kingdom Metazoa; phylum Chordata; class Amphibia; order Gymnophiona; family Ichthyophiidae; genus Ichthyophis; species Ichthyophis bannanicus. The sequence goes on along the minus strand of CM066034.1, from coordinate 576,934,123 downwards.
TGATCGCCATGCTTGCTGATCTCTTTCCAGATCATTTCAGTGCAGTAGATGTTACCAGATGCCAGTTCCAGTGCAGATCCCGAGACATTCCACTATTTACGGGTCTCCTGTGAGAAAACTGGCCATTTAGTCCTATTGTGTTCCTGTTTTTGATCCATTTCCCATTCTATAATAGCACATCATCTCCTTCCTCAGGAGAAGTTCATAAGGGGCTTTGTCAAGTACCTTCTAAAACATCCAGATACATATCATTTGGCTTACTCACATGTTTATTAACCCTTTGAAAAGACAGCTTGGTGCTGCTTTTCAGAACAAGTTCTATCATTTAACTGGCACTGAACTCAGATTCATTGGTCTGTAGTTTCCAAGATCGCCTTTGAAGCTCTTTAAAAAAAACAAAAAAAAACAATTAGTGTTACATTAGTAACTCTTCAATCTTTAGAGATCATTAATACTAATGTTATGATTGAGCCTGGCTGATATTATGAATGATCACTATTAGACAAAAATTAGCTAGGTTAAGACACTTTGATTTGGTTTTCTGCACTATGTTATCAGAGCGCAGCTTGCCCATTTGGCGGGAACACTGCCCATCTGGGCCATCTGGGGAAAGGCCCCTGCTGGGGATCGTGAGAAGTGTTGCTGGATGGCACAGTCCGGGGCTTAGTGTTCCAGGGTCCTGGAAGGGTTGATAGCGGCAGTCAGGCCTCCCTGTCTTTGCTATGATGGTCACCTAGGTTCAAGCGTCCTGTGTTTTGGGTGACAGGAGTGGGACACCTGGACATGTGGTGCTGGATGTTGGATAGGCTCATACTTCTTAGGTGCACTCTCCTTGAGTGCGTCTGCATGTCCGTGTTCTGTCTGTGATCTCATGCTCAGGTGATTGTTGCAGCAATGACAGAGATCGCTTGGGATATCGTTAGCGGGGTTGTCATGGTGTTGCATGGGGTTGCCAATGCAAGACGGGGCCATCCTGAGGAGTTTGGGCCTCAGTCATCAGCTTTCCCTTCGATGGCCCGGCTGTCCAGGAGGCACCCCTCCAGATCCGCCGGTCCAGTTCTTCTCTGCCTCTTCTCAATGTGGGCAGGGGGGCTGGCAGATCTGGAAATTCACGTCCACTGCACGTTCTACTGTTTTACCTCTGTCTTGGGGTTCTGAGGTCATATATTCCCAATCATTTGTTTGGTGGGGTGCTGCTGTCTGTTGTGCAAGACAAGGTGGTCAACAGTCGGAGGCTGTCGTCTATTCCCCTTACCCCTGAAGGTGCTCACAATTTAAGTTTTTTGTACCTGCGGAGGTGTATGTTGTTAAAGGCTAGCAGGCGCACCTGTGGGACCAGAATCCTTGGTTCTTCCGACCTTCCGTTGAGGTGCGCGTGTGGGGTTTACTCCCTTGGTCGGCTAGCAACTTGCTTCACCCATTGGGCCTTCCCTTTCCTCAAGGCATCGTTGCATCCCACTTCTTCGTGGGGGCTCGCCGCAGGGCCTGGAGTTATGCTCTGCCGGTTCCAGCCAGGACTGAGTCCTTGGGGGGAGGCTCCGATCCTAACGATACAGGGAGTGCTGGGATCCGTTCAACCAGGTTCCTTCGGGCCCAGCGTACGTCGTCTTTTGCTGGCCGGTTTAGGTCTTCGGGTCGTGGCGGTGCTCCGAGAAGACCAGTAGGCTGCACAGTGCTTGTCTTGGAGCAAGCGCGGGATATCTGTAGGTTCATATTCAAAGCCGTCCGGTTACATGTCCCTCCATTGTGGAATGCTGTACTAGTAGGCATACTTCATATGCTGGGCTTACAAGTTGGCTTCCGCGCTGCTCGGCATCAGCCAAGGTGACTGCCGGTTTAGGCTGTGGAGTCAGCCTGGAGGAGGGGCCTTGCGTTCTCTGGACAATGCCCTGTTCGGTTGTGTGCCTTGTGGCCCTTATGGAGTTGTAAAAAGGAAAAAAAAAAAAAATAATAATCAAACAGGAAAGCCTTCCTAATTGTCCCCACTTCTTTTTTATAAGGTTCTGTCCCTTTCTTCCGGGAGCTTGGCCGGAGCATGGTTAGACTCAGCTACATTTTGGGGATCCTTTAGGTACAAGGCGTTTTAGTGTACGCAGCACGCCCAGTGTTCCATCGTCTGACTGGAACGGTACGCGGTACGTCAGCCGTGGCAGGCGTTCACGGACACGGTAGCGGATCGAGCGCTGTAGGTGCTGTCTGAGATCTCCGGGATGGTGGCCTATTTCGATCGGCAGGGTGGAGTCGATCGGGTGGTCAGGGTGGCCCGAGCGTGCGCGGTTGAAGCCTTGGCGGCCTGCGTTTCGGTGGGGACACTGTGGTGGCGAATGTCCTTAGCGGGGTCCGAGTGTTTGCCGGAGGAGTGAGATTGCATCAGGCGGTGTGCACGCCGCGTGTGCTCAGATGCGGTCAGCCCATATTGGACCTCATGGCGACCTGTCAGTCTGCGGCGACGGGTCGATGTTTAGCAGAGGACATATGAGGCTACTGGATAGCGTCGACGCATTGGTACGGGGCCGTGGCCCGGTCCATTCTATGCCTTTCAGAGGTCATAGTGAAAATGGCCGACTGGGTCTGGTTGCTAAGATATGTGCTCTTCATTAGTCAGTGGGGACCATTACCAGTGTATTCTGCAACATTTGCGTGAGCTTGCATAATCTTTACTTGCAACCAATCGAAATAACTGTCCAAAGCCAGTTGATGCAGTCACTACTTAAATTTGCCTCGCTTGACAGTAAAAAAAAAAAAAAAAGACATATTTATTTTATACCGATAGGTCACTCACAGCATATTTGGCGATTCCTCGTCCTGGTGTTAATCATGCAGATAATTTCTGCTCTAGTTGTGGTGATGTGACTTTTACATCACAAAAATGGCATATGACTGTGGCGGTTCAGAAAGCCTACAATTTATATTTTGGCTGCAGAATAAAAGATCAGGATAAAAGCTAGGCGCCACACATATGCTGCAATACATGTGTAGCAGATCTCAGGCTGTGGATGGATGGGAAAAGACCATCAAAGTCTTTTGCGGTTCCAATGATCTGGAGAGGGCCCATGGATCACGTCGGCGATTGCTACTTCTGCATGGTTCCTCCAATTCCGGAGGGCATATCCAGGTGATGTAAGCGGTTGGCCTACTGGCATTGCGTCGTGGGCGTGGCTACCAGAGTCTCCTTTCTTTTTTGTCACACCATGTAAGACTCCACATCTTCTGAAACAACGCTGGACTCTGGGGCACTTGACACCCTCTTATATGCCCTTGGTGGATCACGCTTGGTTTATTGCAACTCATTGCTTAGCTGCATTCCACATTCTCAATTAAAAAGACTCCAACTGGTCCAGAACATAGCTGTAGAGCTACTTTGTGTTGCAAAGAATAAAGCCCTTAAGAGGTGTGACAAATAGGGTGTTTGACGCTGGTGGTTTTTCCATTTCCCTCATTTTGCTTCCCACCTCTGTCTGGATGGACCTCGGTTCCGTTCTCCCTCGTGGAATCCGGCTGTGCCTGTCTAGTTGTCGGTTTGGGACTTACGCAAGAACACTTTGCTTGTAACCTGCGTTCCTTGGACCTTAGGTGAGGTTCCGTCGCTTTCTGGGAGGTCTCTTCGCTGCCTGTCCCTCCGTGGAGGCGGGTTCTGCGGGAGAGCAGCGGTTGCTAACACTTGACACCCTGGTGGGGTCGAGAGCCAAGGGGGAGCTCAAGCGGATTTTTCAGGCGGAGCTCCGGTAGCCTTCTCAGTAGGTCTGTTTCTAGGGCGTTCAGTGTGTTTGCAATGGCGAGTTTGTCTTTCTGAAGCACTAGCGCTGCTTGGGGCAGAGTTCTGTGCTGTTTTCACCAGTGAAGAGGATCCAAGTGGGCTCTCGGTCGTGTCTTCCTGGTTGGCTTACCGCCTGTTGACGTGAGGAGCGGGCTGGGGTCGGTGCCTGCTCTGTTCGTTTAGGGGCCGAGCCGACTGGATAGGTCCCTCCCAATGATTACTGCTCTGGTACATCCCAGTGGTGGAGGACTGAACTGTAGGACCGATAAGGAAATGGAAATTACACTTACCTGGTAATTGATGTTCCTTGAGGGAGTACAGTTCAGTCCTCATTCCCGCCCGGGGATGGATGTTTCAGACGCGAGGCATCAGTTCCGAGTATGCTTTCGGATCCTAGAGTCGGCAACAGGCTCTGATTGGCAGGTAATCGCGAGAGCAACCTTTTCTGCCTATACTCTTCCTTAGTTCTTCTTCCTTCTAGCTCTCTGTCTTCCGCTGTTTGGTGCGCAGGGGGACAGGGGCACGGAGGAGGGTGTTTTCGGCCTTTCTTTTTGGGGCCCTGTGATTTTAAAGTTGAAGTTTGAGCATAGCTTTGTATTTAGTACTTTAACTGGTTGTTTGTTTGCTCCTTTGAGTCTGCTTTGACAGTAGGTCACTGGGGGATCATGGGAGAAGACCAGCAGGATATACCCGGTGATGTCACGGGTTTGACTTGTCCAGTCTCCATGTTGCAGGAGGAGGTGCACTACCCAGTGGTGGAGGACTGAACTGTACTCCCTCAAGGAACATCAATTACCAGGTAAGTGTAATTTCCATTTTCTGAGGCTCTACTCCAGCCCTTCCCCCTCCCAGGTGAAAGCTATTAGAGCTAAGAGCTGGGGAATGCCTATCAGCTGTGCAGGGTTCCTTCCCTCGTGGCTGGGAATGTTTATGTTGCTCTTGGCAACTGGGTGTCCTGATATCGTCCTTCCTGCTAGAAACAGCCCTATTACTCATAGGTTCCTCTGTTTTCCTATCACAGGATATCTTTTCCCCATTACAGTGCCTTCGATTCAGTCCTGACTCCTGGCGACCCAGAAGCTCCTGGGTTTTCTTGGCAGTGTCACCGGAAGTAGATTGCCAGGTCTTTCTTCCGAGGCAATATCCTAAGCTGAATTAATTTTGTAGACAATCACACTGTTTTCTACTTTGTATCTGGGAGATTCACAGAGGCATCTGTAAGCAACTGACTTCTGTTTCTTTATGGTTGCATGCTCCTTGTAACTTAAAGCATGATATTGCAGCACCTCCCTCTACTTGCAGCAATACATCAGGACCACTCCCACCCACTTGGAGAAACTGCCCCTTGGTGGAAACATTGGTGACAAGAGACCCTATAGTCCTCAGCTTCTACTCAATGACGTCCTGCCAAGCACTATGACACATATGTAGAATATAAGTGTCTTTGGTTCATATTTACATAAATATATACACGTTAAACAATGGAGCCTTTGGTTGAATGGGATTATTAACGGGACTAGGTGCTGAAGGACTATTGCATTTTCCTGAGATACTGTTTTTTTGAAAAAAGGAGACCCATTTACAATATAAGAATTTATAGAGTGAGTGATGAAAGTGATGAATGCTTGATATATTGTTTCAATTTGTAGCCTGCCTGATTGCTCTGCGAAATATATGAGGTTCTGCTCTGCTTTAGGGGTGATGGGTCTTGTCCTGTTGGGGGTTGTTAACCTTACATTGTTGAAAAATATAATAAAGTTAGTGAACTCAAATCATGAGTGCTTCAAACTTCAGATAAAGGTGCTTGATAAAATCTGAGCTTGATCTTTTTTCCCTAATATTGTGCGAAGAGTAGACTGGACATTTCCTTTGCATATGCTGAGAAGGCTATATCACATGAATGCAGGTTTATTTTTTTTTATTGTACTTATTACCCGCCTATCATTTTATTCCTAACGAGTTTACAGAAAAACATACATAAAAGTTCAAAATTTACAAACGTTTCAACATTCTCATTGAGAATAATAATAATATTTTTTTCTCATAAATAGTTTACTTACTAGCAAGAGACAATATCATAGAGTAAATATTAGAAGTTATTAAAGGTGAAGTGCGTTATTGGTTTAAGTAAAATCTTTAAAGGTTACTGGAGATGTTATAGAGAGAAAAGATGATAATATTTTAAATTTTGTATACAATATGGGGCATGTTTATAAAGGCCTGGGCCAGTAATGCATGTGGGGGATGAGTTACCAGTGCAAGGGTCTCATGCTAACTTCAGGGGGGCATGTGTGTTACCTCCTTGCAGTTAGCATGGACCCATGATGCCGCATCACACTAGCTGGCATGTGGACAAACGACCTCCTGACAAGTGTACTTCTACCTTTCTTACTGACTTTGACTCACGGCTTTTCTTCTTTCTAGATTCCTCTTCCCCCACTCTTATTCTTAGGGATTTTAACATTCATGTTGATAACCCCTCTAATCCTTATGCTTTAAAGCTCCTTTCCCTTACCTCCTCATTTGACCTCCAGCTTTGCTCTACTGCCCCCACTCACCAGCATGGCCACTGCCCTGACCTTGTATTTTTCTCAAATTGCTTACCCTCAAACGTCTGTACCTCAGTTCTTCCCTTATCTGACCATCACCTGCTAAGCTTCACACTTCATCACTGCCACCTCAACCTCATCTTTTCTCATCCAACTTCTTTAGAAATCTTCATGCTATTGACCCTTTGGTTCTCTCCTCCACTATTTCATCATCTCTTTCCTCAACCATGTCATCTAAGTCTATTGATAAGGAAGTAGCTTCCTATGACGCTGTGCTCTCCTCTGCCCTGGATGCTTTCACTCTGCCCATGCCACATCCTGTGAGGCGTACTGCACCCCAGCCCTGGCTTTCATCCACTACACGCTATCTATGTTCCTGTGCCTGTTCAGCTGAGCATGCTTGGCTCAAATCCCGCTCCCTTGCGGACTTTCTACACTTCAAATTAATGCTTGTCTCTTTCCAATCAGCCATAGCACTTGCCAAACAAGACTACTATGTCCATCTAACTAACTCTCTTGCCTCTGGCCCTTCCTTTCACTACTACTCTCAGCTCTCTCCTCAAGGTGCCTCCACCTCTGACCCCTCCCTCTCTTTCTGCCCAAATCCTGGCTGACTATTTTCATGACAAAATCCACAAGATCACCCTCCAATTCCCCACAAAGTCAGCTACTTCCCCTCCTCCCCCTCTTCACGCCCAACTTTCCCCCTTTACCTTTGCTACCCTCTCTTCCTTTTCTGTGATCTCTGAAGAGGAAACTGCACACCTTCTTTCTTCCTCCAAACTCACTGCCTGCTCTTCTCATCCTATCCCCACCAATCTCCTAAGCCCCATCTCCTCCACCGTTGTCCCTTCCATCTCTTATATTCTTAACCTATCGCTCTCCACTGTAACTGTCACTGCAGCCTTCAAGCATGTTGTAGTTACACCTCTCCTCAAGAAACCCTCACTTGATCCTACCTGTCCTTCTAATTATCAACCCATCTCCCTCTTCCCCTTTGTTTCTAAACTACTTGAATGAGAGGTTCACCACTGTTGCCTTGACTTTCTCTCCTCTCAAGCCCTCCTGGATCCTTTACAATCTGGTTTTCATCCTTTACACTCTACTGAAAAGAGTCTTGCCAAAGTCTCCACTGATTTGTTCCTGGCAAAATCCAAGGGCCTTTACTCTGTCATCATCCTTCTTGACCTCTCTGCTGCTTTTGACACTGTTGACCACAACCTTCTCCTGTCCTCACTTGGTTTTAATGACTCTGTACTATCCTGGTTTTCCTCTTATCTCTCCCATTGCTCTTTCAGTGTTTGTTCTGGTGGCTCCTCCTCTGCTGCTATCCTGCTCTCAGTTGGTGTACCCCAAGGATCTGTCTTGGGTGCGCTCCTTTTCTCTCTCTATACCCAGTTCTGTGGTTCGCTCATCTCTTCCCATGGCTTTCAGTACCATGTTTATGCTGATGATTTCCAGACCTACCTTTCTACATCTGGCACTATCCGAATAGTGATGCTGAATATCTCCACTGACCACCCGGTATTATGCAGTTAGTGCAGGGGTAGTCTGTGGGCAGAGAGAAGACATGTTGGTATTAATGGGATAAGTGTTGGCACTTATGTGGTTAGCCTGATATTCAGCAGGGATTTCTGTAGGCAATTTGGGCTACCCAAAAGGCTTTCCTACATTGCTATCTGCAGACGTCCTGGCTGAATATCAGGCTAATCAGATAAGTGCCAGCACATATCTGGTGAGCTCCACACAGCTGGAATATTCAGCAGCAACTCCTATCAGGACACTCCTGCTGAACACCCTACCAATATTTAAGCACTGTGGTTAAATGCTATGGCATTTAAACATGGTCCACTATCAGTCCCCTAAATTTTCTACCCTATATTTAGCCAAACCTAGATGCCTAAGTTTAAAGCTTAAAATTCATCAGAATTGCAGAGCTTAAAAGTTATTCTTAGATGTTTAGGTCTATTAACAAATTCAGTCCTCACAAGGAGCCCAGTAACTATCAAAATTAAAATAAAAAACTCCTTATATCCGGCAAAAAAATAAACCAAAACACTAAACAAAACAAAAACAAAAACAGAACTGATACCATAGAAAATCAGAATATACAACCAAAAACTGAACAGTGCGCATCAATGAAAATCCCTTCTATAAGAGGAAAAGACCTCAGTATTTCTCAGGGCCACACCATGACCCCAACACCAGCAGCGAGCTAACCAGAATATATCAAATAAAACTGGTAAAAGCTTGATACATCAACGGTCTAAAAAAACCTCTCTTTTTCAAACTAACACACAAAAGGTGCTATAAAATGTTTTTAGACAGTGTGTATATGCAATGAAATTTTCAAACATTATATACATTGAAATATCCAAAGCAATAATCCTCAGCAGCAAAAAAACTTCCTGTAGATATCCAAGCAGTATATGCAATAAGATTTCCCAAAACACTGTCTATATCCTCAAAATGTTGAAAACACAAAGGCTGGAACTCATATGGGAAAGAACAAACTCAGCACAGAATTGCATCCACACTGTCTCAGCCAAAAGTCACATCCATGCTGTCATGTGAGACAAAAATGAAAACACTGTGAACAAAGTCTTCTACGGGTACTTAGCTTTAACGTGTCCAATGGCCATCAGAGCCTCAAGTCTTCTGAGGATACGCAGCTTTAACATCTCCCAAAGCCATCAGACACTGGTGTTTTGCCATACCTAGCTTTGTCAGGGAGCCCGATTGTGCTAAACCCACAAAAATAGGACCAGGAGCCACCATACAAAAAGCTTCCTGCACCGTCATAGGCTCTGTGAATGGAGGAGTCGCGCAGGGTGGAAAGTTCGTGCCTGATCTGTCAAACCGCAAGGAGGCAAACTTCCTGTCCTGCGTGGCTTCATCATTCACAGAGCCGACTGCAGTGCAGGAATGCCACTGATCACTTAGGTAGAGCTTGATCTCTTTACTAAAAAAGCACGGGGCTTTGGATCTCATGCAAAAGCTGCACATTAGATGTGCAGTGCATGCATGGGCTTTAAAGCCCCGCACTGCCTTTTACTGCCTATTCACCCATGGAGCCCAGCTGGCTGTGCTACTCACTGCTCCCTTGTCCTACAGCTGGGCAGAGCTGGCCCAAGTATTTCAGCCACTCTAGGCAGGCCCTCTGTTCTGCCCCCCTCCCCCATTATGGCACCACCGAAACCATCATGCTACCCCCTGGCATCCATCTTCTCACCTAGGGTGGGAGTGGTGGCACAACGATCACTTCGTGCACCGAAGCGGTGGCTGAACTGATGCCGCCTCAGCCATGCATGCTCATAGCCTGCCACTCTTGGCCCCCTCCAATGCAACTTCCTGTTGGAGGGGGCAGGACACGTGTGGGTATTCTAAAGCTCGCTGTGGGGGGTAGCCATACCGCCCACCAGAGTCTGCTGCCCTAGGCAACCACCTAGTTCACCTAGTGGACTAGTTGGGCCTGATTGACTCACTATGTTGATTGCGCCGCCCTCCCGGGGGTGCTGACTCGTGCGAGTGCATGGTTTGCACAGTGAGTCGCGCTGGCCCTGTTAACAGAAGTCCCTATGCACGTGAATCTGGTTGGTTTCCCTTGTTTAGCTCAGTGTTTTTACACAGAGCTTATTTACCTGCTGTTTCCTTACAGCATTGCTGCGCAAAACATCTGCACTAAACTTGTGTTATGAAACCCTTTGCTGAAGCTTTAGCGCTGGGTTCTAGCACATGGTTTCTGCATCAAGCCCTCAGTTATGAGCATAAATTCTTCAAATATTGGGTCTTCCCTATTAGCCAATAAGCTGCAGGAAAAGAATTACTAATAAACTAATTAACCAGTAATCATTATCTCTTTGAAGATTCTATTTAAAATGAGGATTTCATTGTTCAGGGCTCAGAAATGCAATCATATAGACTTAGGGGTATGTTTACTAAACTGTCTTAATGTTACCGGCGCTAGTTGCAGTGATAATGTGAAGAATGCCATATAAGGAGTGGGCATTCTGGCGGCATGGTAGCAAGAATCTGTATTGTGCGAGAGTGGGTGCCGTGGCACGTTAACGCGCGTTAATCCTAAGTTCATGCCAGTGCAGCGTTAGAAGCTATAAAGATGTAGCCCACTGGTTACTGCAATGACTGTGGAGGTAGAGGTCATGGGTTCAATTCTGCAGTGGTGTTATATAAGAAGGCTGTCTGAGGCATTTCCTTTTAATTTAAATCAGTGCTGTCTGAGGCATTTCCTTTTTTTAAGTTAAATCAGTGCTGCCAGCAAAAACACCCTCACAGTGCCATAACCTAAGGTGCCGCATAAGGCGCCCTATAAGGCACTCCAAAGGGCACATTATAAAGTGCCCTGTCCGCCAAGGCACCTTATAATGTGCCCTATAGGGCGCCTTATGAGGCACCTTAGGCTACGGCACTGTGAGGGTGTTTTTGCTGGCAGCACTGATTTAAATTAAAAGGAAATGCCTCAGACAGCCATATTAAATAACACCACTGTGAGATCAAACCCATGACCTCTGTCTCCGCAGTCAATGAAGTAACCAGTGGGCTACATCTCTATAATGTCTAATGCACTGCTGGCTGGCTACAGAAAGACTGCAGGTCATCACACAAACTGTCTGCTGTGGTTACCAGGATAGGGTAAACCTACACGTACCCATGATGCACTGCAGATGCAGATCAGCAGCCTACATCTGATCACAAGATGGGGTATGCGCCTCTAAAGCACCCCAGCCTGGTAGGGAGAACTGACCATGTGCGTTACTGGCACAGAGCAGCTACAGACCGTGACATTGTGCGGTTCCTGTGCTCACCCTGAGGGCGAAGTGGGGCACCCAGCACCAAGTCCGCAGCACCTGGCTTGCCTGCGGTAGGTTGCACTGCAGGTCCCCATCAAAGCCAGTGTGTGATGGGTAGTCCCTGCAGACACACCTAGGATACACCTGTGTCCATCTGTATTTCCCAGTCATGTCTAGCCCTTGTGGACTATGATGCACCCAGAACAGTGCATATCCTGTGTGGGTGCCATGGTCACATGTTATAAGGGAAGGGTGGTGTTTGGACCCCAAAGTGGATTATGTAGCAACACCCAACCTTCCCTCTGTGGGTCAGGGTGGGGGACAGGAACCCCCACCAACAGATCCACATTCTACATCTCTGCAATAATGGCAGTAGAGGGGACCATCAACCCCAGTATTGCTGGGGAATGGGAACCCTACAGGGCAGTCAATGCAGATCTGTACGCATCACATAAGGCAGTAGGCCTGCTAAAGCTCAGCTGCCCCCCACCCCTATGTGACATTCATCAGCAGAGGGCACAGTCAGTCTCCACCCGCTGCACCCTGCAAGGTGTTCCAGCCATACATTTGCTAACTGCAGACAGTCTGCTAGCTAGTACATAGTGCATGTTCTTGGAAGAACTGTGTGCACCCAAAAACGGAATGTGAGCACACACACCAAGCAGATATATCAGTGATTGGGCCACAGAACAGGGAACCCATAGATATCACTTGAGAGATTACACTGTATAGTATTATGGGGGAACCTAGCCATGCCGTGGTCACTGCTCAGTCAGGGTGAGAGTGATCTCCCAGCATGACATGCTGTGGCCACCCTGTCCTTGCAGGTGGTGGCCGGGCAGTACAATGTCCCAGCTATTGCCCTATGCCCTGTGCACATGCATCCTGCCCAGGCCGCCCTGACCGGGCCATACCCACAGTACCTTGCTCCTCATTATGCACATTAGTAGGCTAACACTGGAAACAGTGCAAGCAGTGTGGGCTCAGTAAGATGTAGGCAGCCACAAAACACTGGATAGACATACACAAACTCCCACACCTATGCCAGCATTGTGCAAATATAGAGGTTTTGGCAGCCCTAGCCGCCACACCAGTCCTGGGCACAGTGCAGGCATTGCTATGGTACGCAGTACTTTTGGGGTCACTCCCCAGGGTGGTAAACATTGTCAGAAACAAAAACTGAAACACACTCAACAGATATCAGAAAGGTTGCTATGATGAATCTCTGTCAACAAATTGTGTTTAACTTAGAACAGAGCTACTCAAATCCAGTCCTGGAGGTCCACAAACCAGTCAGGATTTGGGGATATCCCTAATGAATATGCATGAAATATATATGCATTAGAGATATCCTGCCAACCTGACTGGTTTGTGGCCCTCCAGGGCTGGATTTGGAGACCCCTGCCTTACACCTCTGTCATTTAAGATTGTGAGTGGACAAGGTGCAGATGTCCAAGACATCAAAAAGGGTTGATAGAATTTGTCACATTCCTCCTCAATTCTCACCACCAAAAGGTTAGACAATATTTTGGTGGTGGTGAGAAGCGAGGAGGAATGTGACAAATTCTATCAACCCTTTTTGATGTCTTGAACATCTGCACCTTGCCCATTCACAATCTTAAATGACAGAGGTGTAAGGCAGGGGTCTCCAAATCCAGCCCTGGAGGGCCACAAACCAGTCAGGTTGGCAGGATCTCTCTAATGCACATATATCTCATGCATATTCATTAGGGATATCCGACCTCCAGGACTGGATTTGAGTAGCTCTGACTTAGGATTTGTTATCTGACATTAATCATAGCAACCTTTTGATATACGTGTAACGTGTTCCCAAGTTTAGGACGGCATTGCTAAGGTATGCAGGTTCTAGTATTTGGAGATGCTGCTCCGCGCAGGGCCCAACAGCCTGACTCTCCATGAGGCTTTGGATAGTGGAGCCTGTGGGTGTGGGTGTTTGTGCCCCTGTTGGCCGCTGCTCTAGGGCAGAGGTTCCCAACTCCGGTCCTGGTGGGCCAAACACGGTTCAGGTTTTCATGCTGTCCTTAATGAATATGCATGAGATACATTTTCATACAATGGGGGTGATGCATACAAATGCAGCACAGGCATATTTATTAGGGACAGCATGAAACCTGAATGGTGTTTGGCCCTCCAGGACTGCAGTTGGGAAACTCCACTCTACACATGTGCTCTGTAGGGTAAAAAATAGGCGTTTATGGCATGTTTATTTTATCTGTATCTAGTTCATCTGTTCTATGTAAAATGACTTGGTATGATACTATCCATACCATATAACACATTGTTCATTGTAAACCGCACTTGATACTTGTGAAAGAGCGGTATAGAAATAGTTGTTAAATAAATAAATAAATAAATAAATCTGCAATAAAGGTTCTGTCTTCATTACCATGGTTTAGTACTGGGTAAAATATAGGGACATGGTTTGCAGGAGCCACAACTGGGACTTGAACTTGTGACCTTCTGCCCCTGAACACACTGGCTGTGTGTACTGCACCAAACTGTTGCCACAGGGGCAGATCATTCCCTGGGGATACCATGACTGTTAGTCAGACAGATCCTGTCTGTTGCAGTGCATGTCTCCCACCTAAACGGGGCTTGACCGTGGTCTGCTGTGGGCAGATGCCACTGCCCCCTCCACCACCATGCTGACATGCCCTTGTGCCGGTGGTGCGCAGTCCCAGGCCTTCCAGTGTGCCGGTAGGCGGCTGCCTATGGTGCGTGATATGGGGTAGGGGTGCCTGCATAGACATCCACGCTTCCCCCTGGCACCGCCTGCCAATGTTATATGCCCTTTGGGGTACTTGCTGGGTACTGTCCCCTGGGACACTGTGGGACACACACTCATGGCCATGTTTGCCCTTGGTCAGTTGCTATCTTGCTGGTTTTCCGCTTCTACATTCCTATGTGCCAGGTAGGCATCTGCCTAGTCCAAACTGTGCCCCAGCTGGCCCACTGCATGTGACGCATGCAGCCCCCCTGTACCTCATTTACACCATCACCACAGTGCCCTTTCCCACGTGCCCACTCTGCTGTTGCTGCACATGTGAAAGCCACCAAAGCAAGTTACCCCATACACACCACAGAAAACCCTCATCAGCACTATTTCTATGTTGGGACATTCACTTTGTACGGGGACTGAGAATTGACCCTTCCAAAGGTGAGCTCGTCCTTTTTATTCTTTATAGGTTGTGTTCATTTCCGTTTGTCATTATTTGTTCTATTGGCCAGCTCGGTGTTTTGGATTTCACTTTTGGTTCTGGTCATTATATCTGGATTTTGCCTTTTTTGGTTGCAGCACATGTATCACTACTATCACTTTTCTGGGTCTCCCTGCCTTAGCTGTACACTGCTGACTGAAATGGTTTCTCTGTCCTGCAAATGGGCCTCTAGCGCGAGGTTTTCAGTGGCACTAATTTTCAGACCTTCATTTCAAGGCATTAGTGTGCCTGAAGCTCTCTCCGCCCACTGACCCCTTATCTCCGCCTCTGGGGAGCTGTACTCCGCCCTCTGGGAAGCCTTACTCCACCCTCTGCGCACCTTAATGCCACCGGACACATTATCGTGCGATACGTGATGTTCTCACATGGTAATGCGCCATTATCACACGATAACATCAAATATCATGCGATAAAGCGTAGTTACTCACCTGTAACAGGTGATCTCCGGGAACAGCAGGAATTTAGTCTTCATATATGGGTATCATCGGCACCGACAGAGCCTGTGCGGGAATGCTCCCAGCGTCCACTAGGAACGCTTTTGGGAGCATCCCTCAGCACATGCGCGCTGCCTTCTCGTCTTTCCAACTGTCCCTCTTCAGATAAGTTTGTAGCTGAGTGAAAGGATAGAAGGAGAGAAGAAAGAGACAGAGATAGGGAGACAACTCCTAGGGGAGGTGGGTGGGTTGTGAAGACTAAATTCCTGCTGTTCCCGGAGATCACCTGTTACAGGTGAGTAACTACGCTATCTCCAGGAACAAACAGGAATGTAGTCTTCACATATGGGGACTCCCTAGCTGAAGATGCCAGGGAGATAGCCCCAGGAAGCTGCCACCCAAGTAAGGTGGGCAATGCTTCCTCCCATGGATCTCTGGCATCCCACCAGGGTTGGTGGGTAGAAGTTGAATTATGTCTGGAAGAGATTTTGAAGAACAGCTTGGCCAAAGAAGGCATCCCGATGGGAGGCTTTATCTAGGCAGTAGTGGGCTGTAAAGGTGTGTACTACAGCTCAGGTGGCTGCTCGACAAATGTCATCAATAGACACAGAGTGAAGGTTAGCCATAGAGACTGCCATGGCTCTCACATTATGAGCCGTGACATGGCTTTGAAGAGGAAGACTCTTACTCTCATAAGCAAAGGATATGCATTGTGCAATCCATTTGGACAGAGTTTCTTGGAGACTGGAAGTCCCAAATGACTAGAATCAAAAGCAATAAAAAGTTGAGAAGACTTTCTATGTTGCTGTGTTCTTTGTAGGTAAAAAGCCAAGGCTCTTTTACAATCCAAAATATGAAGATTCCTTTCTGCATTAGAGGCATGAGGCCTCGGAAAGAATACAGGAAGATAAATTGATTGATTTAAATGAAAATGCGAAACCACCTTTGGCATAAAGTGTGGATGAGTTCTATGAACAACCTTAGCATGGTGAAACCTAGTATAAGGAGGATCAGCCACTAAAGCTTGCAATTCATTAATGCGACGTGCAGAGGTCATTGCAATTAGGAAGATGAACTTCCAGGACAAAAGCTTTAGGATTGTAGTGGCTAAATGTTCAAAAGGCGGTTTCATGAGCTGCCCGAGAACTAGGTTTAAATTCCATGCCACCGGTGGTGGCTTGATGGGAGGCTTTGTTAATAGAAGACCTCTCATAAATCTTGTTATGAGTGGATGAGAGGAAATTGGTTGTCCATTTAGAGGCTTATAGGAAGCTGAAATTGCACTAAGATGGACTCTTACTGAATTGGTCTTTAGACCAGAATTTGATAAATGAAGTAGATACTCTAGTATCGATTCCAAAGGTATCATAAGGGGGTTTAACCCCTTCTGTGAACACCATATAGTAAAACGTTTCCACTTGAAGGCGTAAGAGCATCTTGTGGAAGGTTTTCTAGAAGCCTGAAGGATATGCTTTACCGGTTGGGAAAGGTTAAGATCCTGAAGGTCTAAACTTTCAGCAACCAGGCCCTGAGATGCAGGGACTGGGGATTTGGGTGCCATAGTGTCCCATTCTCTTGGGAGAAGAGATATGGAGCATAGCCTAACTCCAGAGGTGCAGCTTGAGAGAGATGTAGAAGCAGGGGATACCACGTTTGGCGTGGCCATCGTGGCGCTATGAGGATCATACGACCTCTGTCTCTCTGAAGCTTGAAGAGTGTTTTGGGGATGAGGGGAATGCATGGGAAGGCATAGAGGAAGTCGTGACCCCAGTGAAGAAGGAAGGCATCCCTTGGCTAGCAATTTTGAGCCAGAATCCTGGAACAGAACCGGGGAAGTTTGGCATTCAGTGGACTTGCAAATAGGTCTATGCCTGGGGTTCCCCAGATCTGAAATATCTTGGCCACCTGGTCTAGGTGGAGAGACCATTCGTGAGGCAGCAGTACTCGGCTGAGTTTGTCTGCCCAAAGGTTTTGAATGCCTGGAAGATATACCATGAGAAGGTGAATTTGATGCACTCTGGCGAGGGCCCATAGTCATAAAGCTTTGTTGCATAACAACAGAGAGCCTGTTCCGCCCTGCTTGTTTACGTAGAACATAGCTGCTTGATTGTCTGTTTGGATTAGACTGTCTTGTAGCTGAGCTGGGCGTGGAATACTCGAAGAGCTAGATAGATTGCTCTGAGTTCCAGGAGGTTTATGTGAAGACAAGCCTCCTGTAGAGTCCAGGTACCCTGGGTAGAGAGATGATGCAGGTGTACTCCCCATCCAACTTGTGATGCATCTGTTTTTAGGGTGGCCTGGAATACAGGTTGCTGGAAAGGAGATCCCACTAGAAGATTTTCTAGTGATTGCCACCATTGTACGGACAAGATCAGTCGTTGTGAGTTTGATATCTTGTCCGACAGACGTCCTGTGGCCTGTGTCCACTGTGTGGATAGGGTCTACTGGGCTGCTCGCATATGAAGGCGAGCGTAGGGAACCACATGAACTGTGGATGCCATATGTCCCAATAGTTGTAGTAGTTCTCAAGTAGTTAGGGAGGACTTCACCGCTGCTTGAGAAGCTAGCTGCATTATACGAAGACAGCGGGGTTGTGGGAGAAAAGCCCTTGACTGTCTGGTATCTAGACGAGCTCCTATGAACTCTACGGACTGAGAAGGAGCAAGTTGGGAGTTTGGGAGGTTTATGACTAATCCCAAATATTGAAGGATTCACATTGTGCGAGACAGTGCAGATCTGGCTTCTGGAACTGTGGGGGCTTGAATGAGCCAGTCGTCCAAGTAAGGGAAAACAAATATCCCCAGGGTTCGCAGAAATGCAGCTACTACTGCCATGCATTTCGTGAATACTCTTGGTGCCGAAGCCAGACCAAAGGGAAGAACCCTGTATTGGAAATGTTTTCCCCTGAAAAGTAATCGTAAGAATTTCCTGTGATCTGGGTGGATCAGAATGTGAGTATATGCATCCTTCAGATCTAGAGAACATAGCCAATCCTGACTTTGAAGGTATGGCAGAAGAGTTCCCAGAGAAATCATTTTGAACTTTTCTTGGAACAGATATTTGTTCAATTCTCTGAGGTCTAGAATGGGTCTGTGTCCTCCTGTTTTCTTTGGAATAAGAAAATAGGGGGAGTAGAACCCTGCACCCTGCTGAAGAATGGGCACCTCCTCTATTGCTCCTTGAGCAAGGAGTGTTGAGACCTCTTGATCCAGTAGATTGCCTGTAGATGTTTGGGAATTGAACTGTCTTACGATTGTAGGAGGGGGCATGCTGTGAAAATGAAGCTTGTATCCCTCTCCCACAATGGACAGAGTCCATTTTTCTGTTGTTATTTGGTGCCATCTGTTGGCAAAATGACGCAACCTGCCTAGAATGGTTAGGGGTTCTGGCCCCTTCAGAGGCAGGAAGGCTAAGTTCTCTCTGAAGGAGTCAAAGCCCTTGAGGGGGCTGGGCCTGTGGAGCTGGTTGAGCTCTAAGGTCTTTTGGCTTCTTTTGTCTGGATTGTTGTTGTTGACCCTTCTGGGCAACTTGACCCTGGGCTTGCCCTTGCTGGGTATAGGATGGATAAAACTTCCTCTTTTTGCTGAAAAAGGGGTTTTTATAGAGTTTCTTTTTGGCTGGAGTGGCTGTAGATTTTCACAATCTGTCTAAAGTTAGATTGTCAGTATCTATCTCATTAGCCTTCTCCTGCTAATTCTTGCCAAAGAGGTTTTGTCCTGTGCAAGGGATGTTTCCCAATTTATCCTGTACCCAAATCTCCAAGTCTGATGCTTGAAGTCAGGCAATCCGACGTGCACCAATGGCAATAGCAGAGGTTCTGCTGATGCATTCAAAGCAGTCAAAGGCTGCACGGTTTACAAACTTGGAGACATCTTGATCATGCTTGACCAGAGTGAGAAAGTCCTGTCGTTTGTCCTCAGGGAGAAGGGGGCTCATAAGCTCCAAATCTCCTGTGACCTCTTTGAGGAACATTCCCATATATAAAATATATGAGCTGATCCTAGCCGAAAGCATGGAAGCCTGAAATGTTCAACGCCCAAAAGCATCAAGAGTCCTGCATTCACGACCTGGAGGACTGGATGCATGTCTCTTTGCACTTTTCATCATACGCATGGCTGACTCCACTACCATTGAATGGTGTGGCAGCTGAGTCTTTTGAAAACCAGGACATGGTGGAACTTGATACACGGTATCGAGTCTCCTAGAATGAGGAGATGTGGTCAAAGGTGTTTCCCACATTCTGAGCATCAAATCATGAAGAATTTCATGAATGGGCAGAGTGGCTGCTTCCTTGGGAGCCTTAGGGTATTGGAGAATTTCCAATTCCTTTGCTCTAGGTTCTTTTTCAGGAGCTACCGTGATTGAAAGGCCTCTGGCCACATCACGAATAAAATCCTGAAAAGTCATGTCTTCTGGAGGAGACATTCTGCGTTGGGGAGAAGAGAAGTCGGGAGAAACACTCTGGTACCGGCAGAATTATCAGAGTCATCGGAATCGGAGGATTTGAAGTATCTCTGGATCCCGATGTTCATGCAAAGCACGGTCTCGGTATCGATCGAAGTTGGTACCGAATTGGTCCGGTACCGATCTGTTGATGCTAGAAAAAGTCTGCATGGAAAGGATTCCCACCAGGGCTGGTACTGTCGGTGCTGGTACCAGTATCTGTACAGGTGCTGGTACCGGTGTCGGTACCGGTGCCCGTTGAACCACTGGTGTCAACGGAACCGCAGCTGTAAGGAGAGCTGCAAGACTGCATTCGATAGCGAGGAATCTCTGGTCTATCGACGCTGACGATGCCTGGGTATCGGTACCGGTAAAAGCGGCCGGAACCCCTGAGCATGGCACCAGTAGTTCTGCTGAGGTTGAAGCCTCGAGAACATTCTGGAACCCCGCTGATGCTTTGGAGGACAAAGCCACCCGCCGGGGCTGTTTTGCCGGTGTAGTTTCCTCAAGGGCAATGCCAATGGCCTCTCGGTGCTTTGAAGGAGAGCTACCCTTTGAGGACCGGCTTTTATGTTTAGTTACCTGAGATCCATGGGAGGAAGACGAGGCTCTTGAAGACATCGATGCAATGGACATGGTATCCAAAGAAAAGAGAGGGTACCTTTCTGTCTTCCTCTTTTAGTCATCCCCATACAGGAGGAACACTCAGATGGAGAATGGTCAGGGTCTAAACATTTTAGACACCAGTCATGGGTGTCGGTGATGGAGATGGTACTGCCACATTTAGTACATTTTTTAAAACCACTAGCTGGTTTTTCCATCTTTTAGGAAAAATGGGGCCTAATGTCCAAAATGGTGCCTAGCACCAAAAGAAAAAGTTTCTGAAGAGAAACAGTTGAAAATATATATATATATTGTGACGCTCCTACCTGGGCCCGAGGGCTTACAGGCAGGAGTGGCCTTTGGAATGTCCTTTTTGGAATAAAGCTGTGTCAGTTGTCACCAGGAATTCTGGGACCTGTAGTTTGCTTGTCTCCCTTAAAGACTGAGCTGTAGTTATGACTCGAGTAGTAAAGGCTGCAAGAATATTTATTTGTGGGGATTTTTTCCAGCGCATCAAAGTTCAGTACAACAAACGCAAAAAGGATGCAACTCCAACATAAAGGTTGAAACAGAAACACAGGAAATGCAACAGAAATTAACTCAGCACTATTTGGCTGTTTCACAGTTCCTCTGACTTTCCACTAGGCACTGCCTCATGTGGTCACTCAAGGAAAAACACATTATCTGAAACAGCTGCTTTTCTTTACAGCACAGCTTCTTACTTTCAACAGGTGATTAAGCTTGTTAAACAACTTGTAAAGTTTTCCCAATGTGGCAGCAGGTATGGCAAACTTACTCTGTATTCCTTCATACAGTTTTCAATGCTCTTTAACCCTGCTGTCTTCTATTAGACATGTTGAACAGTCCATGGCAGAAGGATCATATTCTATTGTAGGCAAACAAACATCCACCTGCATACTTTCTTCAGAGCTAGAGTTAGTGGTATCTTTGTCAGGTTTATTATCTTTCCCTGACTTTCTTTCCAGAAACTCCTGAAGTTGGCTTAAAAGCAATTCAGCTTGTCTGTGCACATTTTCAATAGGATAACCATCATCCTTTTCTGATAAAAGCTTGCTTATGGCTCCCACCCCAGGGGGTTCAGCTGCCCTGCTTTTATCAGAGGGATAGCTCTCAGCAAGGGTAAGTCCCTGCCCCCACTTGCTATTAGCTGACTGTGCTCGGTTTGTCTTTTGGATGTTAGCATAAGTAAAAGGCTTCTCAAGCAAGGAGTTGAAATAAGAAATATCAGCTTTACCTTTGACAGGGACTTTTAGATAAGTGCTGGTACCTTTTCTCCTGCTATCTCCCAGGCTCTGGAACTCAGCTTTCTTATTGCTATTTCCACTGCCCTTCTGGTAATTGTTAGGCTGATAGCTTTCCCCTTGGCATTCTCTGCTGCCGTTATAGCCTTGACTGCTATAGGTCCAACTACCATTACTCCACGTGTTTGCTCTGCTAGCTTTCTTGTTCTCAGGCTCTACCTTGCAGTAACGTTTCTTCCAAGGTTGTTCCTTGCTCCAATGTTCACTGCTCCCAGGTTCTGCT
The DNA here is from genome assembly GCA_033557465.1 of Ichthyophis bannanicus. Classification (NCBI taxonomy): domain Eukaryota; kingdom Metazoa; phylum Chordata; class Amphibia; order Gymnophiona; family Ichthyophiidae; genus Ichthyophis; species Ichthyophis bannanicus. The sequence goes on along the minus strand of CM066034.1, from coordinate 576,912,745 downwards.
CTGCTCCAAGGTTCTAGCTTGCTTATCCTTCTGGCAGTTCTTCCTGAACTCCTTCCTGAACGGCTTCCCGTCTCTCTCGTCTCTCCCCTCTCTCTCCTCTCTCTCTGCATTGCTTGAGGATTTAAAAAGGGTTCACTTCCCTGCACTCCCTGACCTTCCCCTGGGCATGACCAATCAGTGAACAAGCCTGTCTCCTCCTCTGATGTGGCCTGAGCTCAGCAGAGAGCTGTCTTTTCTTCATTTCTGACTTGAAAATCCTGTGTGTCAGTGTAGTGTTATTACTCCAACAGGATTTTCCCCTATTTCCATCTCTTCTTGAGGGCATTCCTCACTACAATATATATATAATTTTTTTTTTTTAAAGAAGAAAGAAAGAACCGTCAGTACCGGTAGGTGTCATGCAGAGGCAGGCGCGACCACAAGAAAACAAGTTTAAAGAAGACATTTTCTGCGGTGACAGGGTATGTATCCTGTCGGCTCTGCAGAAAACGAAGAACTGAAGAGGGACAGTTGGAAAGGCGGGAAGGCAGCGTGCATGTGCTGAGGGATGCTCCCAAAAGCGTTCCTATTGGACGCTGGGGAGCATTCCCGCGCAGGCTCCGTCGGTACCGACGATACCCATATGTGAAGACTACATTCCTGCTTGTTCCTGGAGATCGTCGCAGCTGTGCCGTTAGCGCCGTTTAGTAAACATACCCCTTAGTTATGGTTCAGCTAGTTTTCGTTTGTTGAATGAAATGAATGTGGATTTTTTTTACTTTGTGTGTGTACTGAGAAACATGAAAATTCTTTAATATTGCTTAGCAATGGATTGACTGAAGCTCAGTTGCTTCAGCGGAAGTTGTAGATTCAGATGTGCTGCTTAACATTGTTGTATCAGTTGTCCATGGTATCTTAGCTTAGTGCTAGAAACAGAAGTGACATACTCTCGAAGGTTTATTTTATTATTATTTTTAGTTTATTAAAACAGTAAAGAATAAGGTTCAAGTAGAAGAAATTTTGCTGTACGATGTGAACAGCAAGGGATTTAATTTAATGTATTAATTATTTGTTGAAATGTATAATCTGCCAATCCAGATGAAACCTCCTCTTGGCAAAGTACAATAAATCAACATAAAAGCATAAAAGAACAGAAACAAAGAATTAATTAAAGTAAATAAAGGTAGTTCCATAGTCAACAAAAAAGAATAGAAACCACCATGGGCGTGTGCAAGCGTGCAGGATCGTAATTACTGCCATATTGGGTCAAAGCAAAGGTCCAACAAGCCCAGAGTTCTGTTGCCAATCTAGGTCACAAGTACCTGGCATATCCCAAAAGTAGCCAGTTCCATGCTACCTATCCCCATGGATAAACAATGGTTTTCTCTTGGTCTACCTTACTAATGGTTTATGGACTTTTCATTCAGGAATATGTTCAGTTTTTAAACTCGGCTACATTGCCTGCTTTTATCACATCCACCAGCAACAAGTTTGAAAATTTAATTATACTTTCAGAGAAAAGATATTTCTATTATCTGTTTTAAATATACTACTTTGTAGCTTCATGACATCTCACCTAGTCCTTGTATTTTTTGAAAGAGTAAACAATCAATTTGCATCTACTTCTTCCACTCCACTCAGGATTTTATTTTATCATCTAAGAACCACAAGGATTTATCTGGCATATCCTTCTTTTTACCTGTCAATGCAGTTACTGCAGGATAAAATGTTTTCCTCTGCAGTAACTATAGGAGAACATGTTGGGGACACCCCCAAACTGTTACCACAAAGGCTTTGCAGTTACCTTGCAGTAATTTGGGCTTTTGCCACATGATAATTGCAAAACTTTACTGCAAGACCCCTAAGTGAATTTCTACAAGTCACTAAATCTTTCAATTGTCTCTTAGGGGTATGTTTACTAAGCTGTAGTAGCGGCTTCCATGCAATATCAGAGCCATGGCCCCATTGATATCACACAGAAGCCCCTACCACTGCTTAGTAAGCATACCCCTTAGAAACAGAGATTTTGACATAAACGTTTGTGGTAACAATGATACACATATGGATCTTAGTGTAGATTTTCTATTGCTTTTCAGTTGTGGCAAAAAAATGTTCCTTTGTTAATATATTTTCTTTTACTGTAAGTGTTCTTGCCTCCTATAGAGTAGAAGAGTTTTTCAGAGGGTAACTTGATAACAGGATGGCTAAGCAAGAAGGACCAAAGGCACATTGTGATGGGGGCAGGGCCGGCCCGTCCATTGAGTGAGAATGTTTTTTGCACAGGGCCCCGTGTTTCAGGGGGCCCCGCGCAAAGAACATTCTGATTAAAAAATTTTTAAAAAGCTGTCTGCCGCCACGGCAGAATCGAGTGTCTCGCGGGGCCCCCCCTGCCCAGCAAAGCCTGCCCTCCCTGCATCAGCTCCTTCTCAGTCGCACCGGCTTTCAGAGCGCGAAGGGAGAGTTTCTCCCTCGTGGCTCTGTTAAGCCCATGGGCGCTGATGGGAAAGTTCCCATCAGCCCCCGTGGGCTTAACAGAGCCGCGAAAGGGAAACTAGTCTCCCTTCGCGCTCTGAAAGCCGGTGCGACTGCGGAGAGGGAGCTGATGCAGGGAGGGCAGGCTTTGCTGGGCAGTGGGGGCCCTGCGGGACACTTGATTCTGCTGCGGCAGCAGACCGTTTTTTTTATTTTAAATTTTCCCTGGGCTGGGGGGGGGGGCTTAGGACTGGAAATGGGCTAATGGGGTTAGGACTGGTAATGGGCTATGGGGGGGGCTAAGTCTGGAAATGGGGTGATGGGGGTTAGGACTGGTAATGGGCTATGGGGGGAGGCTAAGACTGGAAATGGGCTGATGGGGTTGGGACTGGAAGTTGGCTGATGGGGGGTTAGGACTGGCAATGGGCTATGGGGGGCTTAAACTGAAAATTGGGTGATGGGGGTTAGGACTGGAAATGGGCTGATGGGATTAGGACTGGGAGTGGGCTGATGGGGGCTTAAGACTGGTAATAGGCTATAGGGGGAGCTAGGACTGGTAATGGGTTGGGGGTGTTTCTAGGACTGGAAATGGGCTGAGTGAAGGGGGGTTTGAACTGCAAATAGCTGATGGGGACAGGGGCTTAGAATGGAAATGGGCTGAGGGGAAGGGGGGCTTAAACTTGTGACATAGTGGGTCCTTCTAGCCCATTTAATGAAGCTAAAAAGCCAGGAACAAAAGTAGAGCTGAGCTGTAAACAGAAGCACATGGCTCCTGGTTACCGTGGGAACCAGGCACAGAGGCAAGAGAAACGCCGGTGCTATCATTCAAGGGGTGAATCACAAGGTAATGCAGGACACCTGTCAGGGGGTGGAGTTGAGCACTGCCTCAGAATTCACCCTATTAAGGAAACGTCAGTGGAGCTTATGGAGGTAGGCCGAGAAGGAGGTAATGAAGAGCTGGCTGAAGAAGCAGGAAGTGAGGCATATGAGCTGGAGAGAGAAGCCATTGAGAGCTACACTGAAGACAGCTATGCCCAGAGTAAGCCAGAGTCTCTATGGAAAGGAGAGAGATTCCTTCTTGAGGAGAAAGAAAGAAACCCCGAGGACAGGATATAACAAGGGCAAAGGAGATTGTCTGCAATATCCTGGGGAGCACGGGAGAGACAGAAAGCCTAGGAGGCAAGTGAAATGCTATGAGCAGGGCTTAGGTTGGGAACCTACAGCTGTTCAAAAGCACCAGAGAAAACCTCCACCAGTAAGGCTGAAAGGTAAGCCAAGAGGCTTGAATATACTTAATTACAGTGACTGTTTGTACCCAGAAGGGTGGTGCTGGGAAAAGAATACTGGGCCTGATAGTCTGTGTGAAAGCCAGTATTTGACCCAAGCATATCGTGTAAAGCCTGGAGCAGTAAGAAAGGGCGTGGCACCAGCAGTGCCGGTTCAAACATTTCCTTATGACAAGGAGGAATTGATGGACTGTGAACCAGAGTGTATTGATACTGGAGAAGATATAGATATAATGGACTGTACATTATCTCTGGCCAATGGAATAATTTCATTGCGTTGAAAGCCTGCTTGAAAAGAAAGTACAGCACAGATAGCACGTGGAAACAGAGAGCTGTGAGGAAACAGCGTGGTTTGTTTGAATGTTTGTTTTCACCTTGGCTAATGCTGAAGAAAGCCTTTTTCTGTTAAGGAACTTTTGTTTGTCCAAATACCAGTAAATACCTGGATTGTGTCTTCTGTTCATGGTAAAATCCACCCCAGGAGGGGAAATAAAATCCTTTGGTTGCTTAACCACTTTTTCCACAACTGCTCCTTATTGAATGGGTGAAAAGACTACATTTCCCAAGGGGCATTGCTCCAGGATCTGTAAAACAGCTATTTCAATAGGGAAAAACCCACTCCCTTAACCTCTACTCGGGGGTTTAAGGAGAGCTGGTGACAAACTGCAAATAGCTGATGGGGACGGGGGCTTGGAATGGAAATGGGCTGAGTGGAAGGGGGCTTGAACTGCAAATAGCTGATGGGGAGGGGGGCTTGGAATGGAAATGGGCTTGAGGGGAGGGAGCAAGGACAGGAAATGGGCTGATGGAGGGGCTAGGATAGGACTGGGAATTGGGTGTTGGGGGGAGCTAAGATTGGAAAAGGTCTGTGGTGGGGGCTTGGATTGAAATGGACTCATGGAGGGGCTAGAACTGGAAGTAGGCTCATGGGGGGCCTGGATTGGAAATGGGCTGAGTGGAGGGAGCTAGGATTTGACATAGGCTGATGGTGGGGCTAGGAAAGGACTAGAAATGGGCTGATGGGAGGGTGGTATTAGAAATGAGCTGATGAAGGGACTCGGATAGGACTAGAAATGGATGGGGGAGCTAGGACTGGAAATGGGCTGATGCGGGGACTAGAAGTGAGCGGATACTGGGTGGGGCTGAAACTAGAAGGGAGCTGATGTTGGGGGAGATTAGAATGGGATGGGATAGTGAAATGGAGAGGGGAAAAATATTTTGTGTGGGAGGGAAGAAAAATCTACAATTGGCCGGGTATTGGGAGAGTAAGTGGGGATTGAGGATGGAGTGGTAAAATTTGAGTGGATGAAATAGGAATGAGGAAAGAGCAAAAGGAGAAAGATTAGTATGTTAAAGCAGATGTAGAGAGAGAATGGAAAACAACTAGAAGAGAGAAGAAAGGACAATGGACAGCAGACGATGGATAGCTAGCAGAAGACACAAAGAAACCATAAGAAAGTGGCTGGAACAAGTGCAACTGAAAAAAAATGCACAAAAGGTACAAAGATATCTCTTTATTTTGAATTTATTAACTGGAATATGTCAGCTCTGGGAAATGTGCATCATTAACGTCTGCACTTTGTTTAGTACAAGAGGAAATTAATTTATAGTTTTATTTCTACATTGTTCTTGTACATTCCAAGTTTGGCTTTTAGGGTTCCCAGTTTAATTATTGTCTTCCTGTTTCTAAATTGTGATTCCTTGTTTGGTGATGGTCTATGTTCTGCATGTGTAACTGAGCTGAGGTATTCTGTTAATGTAATTCCTATTTGACATTGCCACTTGTTCTCTTTCCTCAGTAGGTCATGTATTGTTATTCTCTGGAATGTATTGGTTTAATATTTGCAGTGTTGCCTTTTGATAGGTAGGGTATGGTGCTTTGTGAGTCCTGGTAGTGCTGTTATGATACAGCGGGTTTGCTATGGGTTCTAAATGGGCAGTGTTTGTAGTAGTTCCTAATGTGTCTGGCGGTTGGCACTGGATCATAGTAATGTAGAAATCTTTTAGTCTTTCTTTATCCATACACTCATGAAGAGGCATGTTTACTAAAAGTTAGTGTATGGTAACATTATGCAAATATGTATGCAAATGAGTCCCTAATGCAAATGAGGACCCACACCAAGTCTCCGCACATGGCCCCGCACCACCCTTGGGCCGCCCCTGGATGGGGCTATAGAATGTCACCTGTCCCTCTCCAAAGGGAGTATCAACAGTCTCCTTTAAGAGGATCTGCAGGGCTGGGAGAGGGGGGGCTCACAAGGAGAGGTTAAGAACCCAGCAGACTGCAGGAGGGAGAGAGGCCCGTGAAGCAAGAAGTCCTTCCAAGGCAAGCTGGAATAGAAGTAAAGCTGATTTTGTTTTCCCTGAACTGCTGTCTGTTCTGTGTTTTGCTTTGTGGAGGTTTAACAAGCTGGGACAGAATAAAAACTGCTTTTTTTTTCTGCTGTCTATCTTGTGTTTTAAAGAAAACCCCTTCCCACCGCATGCCACACTACTACACACATGTTACCTTTATTTTATAAATGCAACATATGTGCCCATGTTTAGTTTATTGAAAATATTTATATGCTGCCCTTTGGCAATGTCAGCAGACACCAATAGCTAATAAGAAATAGAAATTACAATTAAACATTATATAAAAAAATTAGATTAAAAGAGCACAGAATTACAACTGATAACTACCCCCTGCCTCGCATGTCTGTCCCTGAGCATCATGGTCAGTCAGTGTAACAATTACAGCTAGCAATAATTTTAAAATGAATACTGATAGCCTCTTTCAAAGGCTATCAGTAATCATTTTTAAGCTAGATTTGAAATGTTGATAATTTGTCTTTTGTCTTAAACTATGTGGAAGATTATTCCATAATATGGGTGCCAGATTAAAAAAAGGCTGACTTCTGAGTTGTTTCGAACATTTCTATTGTTGGTGCTGGGAGGGTCAAAAAATAATCTGCTTTGCCACTTAATATAGGTTAACTTTTCATAAACATGCCCTAAAGCATGTAATATGAACGTGAACATTCTCAAAATAAAGGTACAGTTTTTTCTTATATTATATAGATTAAAAATTTAGCCACACCAGCCTCTTATCTTTATCTGTGACACCATCTACTCACTGGTCCAGTTTAATAATACAGCAGAGAGGTGAAATTATTTATATAGACTCACCCTGTCAAGGGATCACTGGCAAATATTAGTCATTTTGAAATATTATTTCTTAGCTTAACCACTGCAATAAGAAAATCACCAGTGCTCTCCCCCTTGGGTGTACAGTAGTAAGGGTTGATGGGGAGTCTAAATCTGTATAAATACTGTAGATACAGAGGTCAAGAAACAGGTTGCTGAAGAGAACTTCTTATTGAAGCAGTAGAAGTCTGCAAGCATTGAAGTTACACTGTCCACACGATTGAAAAAGCTTTACTGAAATGTAAAACACATCTAGAACTTTCTCAAATATTATTATCTCCTAGTTAGAGACATGAGACTGTTTGGTTGGACTCCTGGTGAAACCATGCTGTCTTGGGTCCTACAGTCAAGATTCTCCATTATACCTTTCTGTTAATAATGATTCAATTTATATTCCTATCACCAAGGTCAGGCTAGTTGACTTGCAGTTCTCAACATCCTCCCTGTTCCCATTTTTGTAAAGAGGAATAGTGTAACAATCCATTTAATAATTACACTCCATTTATGCAAATTAAACATTGGTAAATCTACTCAAGGAATTCACCAGACTCCAATACCATTGCTCCACAACAGGAGAATAAGAAAAGCCAAATAAGACAGCAGGCCTCATCCACTGGAAACAACTGTGCTAGCCCTATAACATTTAGATGGCAAATACTGAACGTCAGTCCTCAACATTTTCGTGTGAACAGAAAGTCAGATTTGGAGCCTGCTTTTTTAAGGGACCAATATTCAGCAGTGACGGCAAGGTGCTTTTAAAGCGCCTAGCTTCATCTGCTTTAAATAAAACCAGATATTCAGCACCAGAACTTATCCAGCATCAGGTGCTGAATATCCAGTCTTCGCCAGACAGCACAGTCACTATCCAGTTAGTGGCGACAGTCAGCCACAAACCAGATAGTTAAGAAAACCGGTTCAAGTTAGGACAGCCATCAACCTGTCTTAACTGTAACCGGTTTAGCTATTTGGTTAGCGACTGAATATTGCTGCTGATGGGATAGCAACTAGGACCGCCCCCGATCTGCCCCAGACCTCCCTAGTTTTAACCAGGTGTCTTTGTGCAGTCTGTGGCAATATTCAGTACCCCTATCTGGATAGTGCTGATGAATATCGGATTGCTACATTTCAACTTGTTATCAGGTCTGCTAAACGGTTAAAACAATTTGGATATGTCTCAAAAAGGGTAATTTTATAACTGGACACCTAATTTTAGGCATCCAGAACACACCTATCTTAAGCCTATTTTATAAAGAAAAGCAGGCAACTACTTTTCTTTATAAAAGCTCTCTGGAACTATGCAAGTATTAAGAGTATTAGCAGTATATTTGAGAGACTGAGATCATACTCATTTACCCATGCTTATGAAGAAAGTTCATTCTTGTCATGATGGTGGCAACAAAGATGAATAGCAATAAAGTACTTTTCTACCCAAATATTTTTAGCAATTTTTTAAAATTTGACAGAGATATCTGAGTACAAAAATACCCACATACTTCAGCCCTAGTATCTCTGTAGACAGAGTTTGAAGGGGGTAATTATGTACATTTTCCACCAACCACATTACATCACCAGGAATGTTTGCATTTAGAGAGGCTGGAAATTGCCTCTCACATGTGAAAAACAAACCAATTTGGAGACTGAATCCCCCCAAAACAGAGCTGTATCCAGACATGCTGAGTCTGATTACTCAGTGGAATCAATACATTAAGAAGTGTGTGTGTCCCTTCATGTGCTGGATTGTCATACTATGACTTTGGGTGCTGTACTGTTGATTTAAAAATAAGAGAGTATGTTCTAATATTACCAAGGCTTAACCACCATGATGCATTATCTGCACCAGATAATGCATCATAATGGCATTATCACATGCTAAGCATTAGTTAATTTTTTTTTATACTGTGCTCTTCAGAATCAGTGCGGTTCACATGCATACTAACAGGTACTTTTTATTCCCTTGTCCCCAAAGGGCTCACAATCTAAGTGTACCTGAGGCAATTAAGGGTTAAGTGGCTTGCCCAAGGCCACAAGGAATGGCCATGGGACTAGAGACCCCAGTCCCTCCGGCCTGAGGTTGCTTGAACCCATGTGGAAATTGAACCCCCAGCCTTCCGGCCTGAGGTAACCTGTCCCAACCACTGAGCCACTCCTCCCTCCTTAAGTGTACCTCCTGCTGTACTGTAGGAGGGGGATGGGAAAGAGTACACCACTGGATGTATTTTCTGTGTTTTGCTTTACTGCTTTATGTATATTAGTCCCTAGCATTTATTTATTTTCAAAATTTTTATATACCGCCAGTTCCTAAGATCAGTGGCGGTTTACATCAGAACAAAGGTAAAGTACATAGAACGTAGTGCCAAATGTAACTATAAAACAATATATAGAACATAGAACCATGAGCAACTATAAACAGATTGGTCTCTATAGAACTATTTACAACTTGCAGGATGAATTTACATATATACAGTTTACATATAGAGGGTAATTTTATAAAGATAGTTAGGTTAATGTACACAAATCATGCCTATCTTTATAAAGAAAAGTATATGCCTACTTGTCTTTATACAATAGGGTCATAAGTCATGCACAGAAACCCGATGAGCAGGCACTTATGCCAGCCTTAGATTTGTAAAGAACGCATATAAGCTATAGTAGTTTATAGATTATATGCATTAATTTAGACACCACCTATGGTCCACCCATGCTTGCCAACTCTGAAAGTATATACCATAGGTCTGGCGCATGTACTTATAGAAATGTACGCTTGCAAAGGCCCATCTGCATGCATAAATCATGGAAAATACATGATTTACGTGCGTTGATGGCTCTTATCTTTACACAGCTTGTTAGAAAATGACCTCCTGATTGTATTTCCTGGAAATATTTGTGCTAACCTTTACTACAGCAAATTGGATGTGTAAGGTGTTATTTTCCACAGTTTGCTGGTGGGATGTCTTCCTTATTTAGGGTGTTACTACAGCACTTTCCTGTATGGGGTGTACCTGGGCTGGGTGTCATTGATTATTCAGGATGTTTCATGTAGGTGGCTCTTCATATTCTTATTGATGTAGAGCGCTGCTTTTGCTGGGTTTCATGTATCAGATTACTCAAAGTGGTACAGTGGTTTACTTGCTGAGTATATTTTCTTTAGTTAGCTAAGCTGAGTTTTATTGTAGTAGATTAGTGAGGTAGATGTGTTTCCTGTGGTTCACTGGTCAGTAAATTGCTGCTGTGAGTATATTTCCTGTAGTATTCAGTTATTATAGTAATCTGCTGCTGAGGGTTTATTGCTTGTAGTTTACTGTGTTTGGTGTACTTTCTGTACTTTGCTATTCTGGTTATTACAATTTTCTCCAACAGGTGTACTTCCTCTAGCACCTTTTGCTCTAAGTGTTATTACAGAATTTCACAGGGTGTATTTCCTGTAGGTTAATGTGTTGGCTGTTACTACAGTAGTTTGCTGAACTAGGTGTATTTCCATTAGTTTGCTGTTCTGAATGCTGTTGCCATAATTTGCTGCTCTGGTTACATTTCCTCTAGTTTGCTTGTTATTATTCTTTACTTAGATGTACAGGATCTATTTCCTGGGTTCTCTTTGGCTGCGCTGCCCACATTTACTTTGTAATTTAATTATTCACAGCTGCTGATGAATGAAGTAACCTATTAAACAGGTCTTCTCTTGTCAGTTTCAACCACTGTAAGGTCCAGGTTACTAGAATCTATTGGTAATTATTTTTAATCCAAACCCTAAAATGCCAGAAAGTGTATTCTGCTGTAATCCTAAGGCCATGAAGTCTTTAATCATTATAACATAAAACAATGTTTCTGATATCTACCTCTGCATCAAAAGTTTGAAATAAGTAGGGTTTTTTTTGTTAAAAATATACATTCAACAATTAAAACCTTTCAGCTAATGGTATCCTTTCTACACAGTCCAAGTACTGAGAAAACCCAGAGCTAGAAGGGTGGATGACCTTTAACTTGTAAGTCCTGACAGTTTTTAAGAAAATGGAGACCAAGAGAGCCTGCAGAGCAGAGAAATGCTAGAATGTGCACCTAAAAATACATCCCAAATAAATGAAAAGTTAAAGGCAGATCTTACCTTGCAGATGAAGGGAATCTTTACCCTGCAAGCACGCATGTTTTCAGTCCACTGCTCTGTGCTTCTGAGAGGGTCAGTGACAGTCCAGCATGAAGCTAGTGTCGAGTGTTTCCTCCCAGCTCATTAGAATGGATGTGGAATTATCCCTTCCAGCTGGCTTTTTTTTTTTTTGTGCAGTGAATGATTTTTCAGCAGGGGAACAATAAGAGGAAAGAAAAAACAAGGACAGGCTGGCCACACGCTCCGTCTTCCAGCACGGTGTGCCTTATCCTGCCATCACATTGCACACAGTAATCCTGCTTGATTTGCTGCAGATTCAGATCCCTCCTTCCCCATCTTTCATCCTGCCCTATAAAATTCCATCCAGCTACATTGATTCACTCAGTGCCATTTCTCCAGAACCATCTTGTTACTCTTGGTTTTCAAAGGCTATTTACTGACTGTTTTGTGCTGCTTTGAGTAAACAGAGAGCTGTGAGCATGGCTCGTTTTTAACAAGTGAGGTACAGTTATTTTTAAAGAATATTCTGATCCAATTAAAAAAATATAATTCATGATTTTGAGTGCTATATCCACAGAGCAGAGTCCTGCTGAAGTCACCTGTGCCAAACAATATCAAAGGAATAATCCAATATTGTGCGGTGACATTTAAAGTAGAGATTCAGTAAACGTTCCAAACAACTAGATGGGCTTGGGGCCCCAACAGAGCATCTCCCATAAAAGCAACAAGGGACTTGGCATCCCCAAAATAGTACCTCCCACTCCTACAAAAACAACAAGAGGAACTTGAAGACCCCAAGATAACACCTTCCACCCCCAACAAAACATCACCTGTATCTCTTCCCAGTTCTCTTTTCCCCTGCACACTGTACCCAAGTACTTCCTCCTCTCACCCCTTGTGCTTCTCCCTGCTCTCGTCTCCCATTCTTTTACCCCATACTCCCTTTTCCTTCTGTCACTTTTCCCTCTTTCTCTTCCCCCCCCCCGCCTTCTCAATCCCTACCTTATCTTTCCTTCCTATTGCCTTCCCCTTCTGATCCTGATTGCACGTCACATTCCTCACCCTGCCCATTACTCCCTTCTTCTCTCTGTTCTCCTCCTTTTACCCATACTCCCAGGACTTTACCAAGCTAGAAATGCACAATGTGCAACTTGCAAACATGGTGCCCCCTCTCCCCTCCAGCCATGCACAAGAACATGCTTGTCAGGCTTCCTGGAAACCCAATGATGACATCATCGCCCCTTCCGCACTTGCACCCTGTGCAGCCGCACTGCTTGCATAGCCCTTGGCATGGTCCTGCTCAATCCCCTCTTTTTCCATCCTGCCCCACTCCATTCCCCTCTTGCTATCCCAAACTCTCCTATCTGTACCCCCAATTCCATCCTGCCCCCACCATCCCCTCAATACCTTCTTTTGCCCCATTCTTTCTCATTATTCCAAGACCCAACTTCACCCCTTCTTTTTCCACTCTTGCTTCTTAAAATCCACCCTCTTTTCTTCCCATCTAACCACACCAAAAAGGCACTGGAATTTATAACAAGTCCCTTCTCCTCCTATCTCTGATGATGATGACCCAATTTCCTTTAATGGCCTGTTGGCCCAGCTGGTCCAGGCCATTAGACCTACTCTTAATTTATCAAGCACCACTAGTCTTATGGACTTCATTAGAAGAATGAAGTAATTTAGTCTTTGAATTTAGTTGTTTTATCCGGGCTCTCATTACTCCTTTTGTTTTTAAGTGCTGTCCAGTCAACAGCAGCCCCCTGGGTTTTCTTGGCAAGGTATGATCGGAAGTAGATTTTTGGCCATTTCTGGGGTATTTAAATATTCCAATGCAGAAAAAGATGTTTTGTCGATTTTAGAGGAACTGGATTTCCTCTACCTATCTTCTTGACCAACACATTTTGCAGATCACTGCCTTGATCTAATAGCTTTGAAACAAAAAAAAAAATCAAAAAAACCCAGCTGACTACTGTGATAAGGAAGCTTATCATGACAGAGGAAAAAGGGAAAAAGAAAAGGAATTCACCCTTATAAAAGGACCTATTTTGCAAGGTCAGAGAAACAAAACCCCAATCACACCTAGAAAGCAGGAAATTCCCAGATGGGATAGGTTTCAGAGTTCCCCTAGTGGAGAAAAGGAGAGGGAATACAGACCCAGGGTAAAGGACCCTTACGTCACTGAGTTCCCCAATTACCCAGCTGCCAGGAGGCAAGCTGATCTCTGTCACCTGAGAGGAGAAGAGGTGGGGCTGGAGCCTTGGGGATTTAAGTCTAGGATAGAGAAAGAAGCAAGGGAAGAAGGAGGAGAGTCCCAGAGAGAGTCTCAGGGAGAGACCCAAACAGAAACACAAGCTGGAGGACAGGACGAGGAAGCACAGGAGAATGGTGGCCAGAGCATGAGAAAGGAGAAGCTGCTACAAGCCCAGGCCTAGGTATGAGCCTTGAAAGCTTGTCTAATACAGAGCAGTGCAGAGTTGCAAGGGATACTCTCAGCTCTAACGGAAGGCAGTCAGCTGAACCCTGTGAACTGGAAAGAGAGGTAGAGCCTATGCAACTAGGTGAACCAGACCTAGCTGTGAATGAGGAAGACTCATACATGGATTGCTCCTTGTGCCAATCCTTTACTGCAGAGGGATTGAAAGAAAACCACTCTTAAGAGAAAACCTTCAGAGTCAGGTAACCTTGAAAGCCTGTAGATGGTTTTGTGCATGTCCTGTGTTAAAGAAGCAATACGTTTGCTGAAAAAGCAAGAGCAAGCTGAAGCTCTCTGATTGTGCTTGATAAACACCTGATATCCAGAGCAGTGCACCGGCAAGAAGCCGAGCTAATGGTGAAAGGAAGAAAAGTTTTTGGCTTTGTTTTTTAAAGCATGGAATAGAGCATTATTTGCTTATGAGAAGTTTTTGTCCTGTTAAAAGTTTCTTTGTTTGTAAGGAGACAAACCAGCCTGGAAGTGTTTGGGACTATGAGAACAGAAAACTGCCATTGAGAAATGCTGTTTTTGTTTGCTTTAAACAGCAATGCTAGCCAAGCTGGTAGCATTAACTGTTAAAAGGCTTTTCCTTTGAGTTGAAGAACACTATAAGCTGAAAGTTTGCTTTGAGTTTATTTATGTCCTGATGTGTATTGTGAAGACTCCTGGAGAAAGTATCCAAGGGTAGTATTTGTGAACCTTGCGTTTGAGTCAATAAATTCTGTCATTGCCTTATCATTCGAGCCAACTACAAGTGATTTTTCTATCTGAAGCCAAGTGGATTGTGACTGAACTACCTTTCCCAAAGGGCATGGCAAAGGAACCAGTCAGTTAAAGGCTAAAAGGTGAAACTTTCTATGATAACCACGCCCCTCCATACTGGAAGTAAGGGGCAAGGGCGTGACACTACTAGTGCAAGAAAAGTCACTGGAGAATTCCATTGAGCTCCTCAAAGAAAGACTATCAAAATACAGGGGGGGTTTTGTTTCTTTTTATGTCAGGGTCCCCCGGCAAGAGCGGGAAGGAAGAAAGCTGTTCCCCTCCACTCCGGGGAAACCCTTTTATTAAACAGGTATGCAACCCGAAACTCTTCATGCAATGTTTTCCAATAGTGAAGAAAACACTTATCTCACAAGTAGGCGATATTCATCCCCCATGGATCACCAGAGTTGTTAAAAACGACATGCATGTTTCGAGCCCAGCAGGAGCCCTGTATCAAGTGAAACCATGAGCGATAAGTTTCAACATGGTTTCACTTTATTCATATGCCAAAAGCCTTGAAAGATTCCCCAGCCCCCATGAGGGGAACCTGCTCCCTTCCTGAAGATAAGAGTGGTCCTGATATTAAAAGGCATTTCACAATTTAAAAACCTGTAAGCTGTGCAAATGCCGCCAGAGAGGGATATTCAGAATATCCACCAGTTCTGCTGCTACATGCCCTGATGCTATCCGTGTAGAATCAGGGCGTGTTGTGGTCGTTCCGGGGCAGAGTGGAGGTGATAGCATTTTCTAACTGGGCAGCAGTGATATTGAACAGCTGCCCGGTTAGTGACCCACGGGAAAAGATAGGAGTGGGAAAACCTTGACTATCTTTACCCATGGGAGCTAACCAGGCAGTGGCTCAATATTGCCGCTGTCCGGTTAGCTTCCGCGCCATGCGGCGCGTTGTGGCAGACCCAGATATTCAATTCTGGTGGCTGGATATGGCCCCGGATTGAATATCCGGGGTCAACGTTCAGCGACAATGGCATCACAATTCAATATCGGGTGCAGTGTGTGCTAGTTGAGTGAGCCTGGGATAAAAATTAGTCTGTGATTGCCCTTCAGAACTACCCTGCCACTCTAGAGCAAGGGGGGGGGGGGGGTAGGCTTGGGTCCTCACAAGCTGATTTCCTTACAGTCCTACCAAAAATAAAGACTAGCCTCTTCTAGAAGTACCACCTTTAGTTATTTGGCTCCCACATTATGGAATTTACTCCTGCTGGATTTGCGATTGGAGTTCTTATAAGAAATTTAAAAAAAGGAGTCAAGACATTATTTAACAGGTTTTTTATATTGCTTTATCATTTCAGTAAAAGCAGTTTACAATGTAACTACAATGTGGCAATGTACATTAAACAGGGACATTGATAACTTGGATTTTTCTGAGCAATGGAGGGTTAAGTGGCTTGTCCAAGGCCACAAGGAGTACTAGTGGGAACTGAACCCTGGTCTCTTGGTTCTCAAGCTAGTGCTCTAACCATTAGGCTATTCCTCCACCCCACATGGCTTTTTGAATAGGCTTTCAAATGAATACTGTCATTGGCAGAACTGATTAATGTTTCTTACTATAGCATTTGTGTCTCAGATAGTAGGCGTTTATTTTTGGATAATATTTTTATCTCAATAATCTCCCTCCTTCTGTGTCCTCTTGTCAATGTGAAGCACAACCTGTGTGAGAAATTAATCAGTCCACTCACCCATTTTTCAAAAAACAATGAATCAAAAATTTGATAAAAAAAGAATTAAGAATTATTAATGGAGTTCAAATATCTTCATGACGATTACAAACTGTCCACCTTATCATTGGCTTTCATCATTGCCCCAGTCAAGCGCTGTTATTTGCTTTTAGTCTGATGTAGCTCCGTTTTTGTGGTTAGTTTTGTGAACTGCTATGATAGTGGTATTTCAAATATTTGATAAATAATTATAGCAGGCAGCAGCACAGGCACAGACACACTGACCCTTACAGGGATGCTGATAGGTAGATTTGGCACTGGCAGTCACAGGAGAGGAGCGGCAGTAGGCTCTGGGCTGGATCCAAGTCAAATGGTGTTTTGGACTGAAGCAGGAAAGAAGTACAGCAGCTGAGGTGACCAGCTTAGGGCTTCTTGCTCAGCTCCTTAATCAGCAGCACTGCAATATCAAGAGGAGAGCACACAACATAAAAGGCCCTCTGGCCTGCACATGATTCATTATGGCACTCTGCAGTCAAGTGCAGAAGCTGCAGTCAAGAGTCGCATACAGGCCAGGGGGAGATGCTTTGCGCATTTTCTGATGCCTGCTCTCCTCAAACAAAAGACACCTCAGGTTGCCACTGCAAACATTTACTCCTGGGAGAATTCTATACAAAAAAATGTAAAATTCTGTATGAAAATGTTAAAAAATCTGCATATTTTTTTAAAATTCTATAAAAAGTCTGCATTCTTGATTTGTAATTTTTTAATGTAGAATTTCATCATCAAAAAGGCCTGATTCCTCCATTTCCCAGTACTGACATTTCTCCAGCTTTCTCCTTGCTCAGGCTTGACCTATTCTCCAACAGTGTCATTCCCCAGCCAGTATGAACTCTGTCTCTAGGTTAGATCGCTGAGGTGCCACAGTGCCATGGGGGGAGGAAGGTAACAGTGTGAGTCACCACTGCCTTCTGGTTCCTATGCAGAATTCTACAATGCATAGTCTTGCAGAACTTCCCCAGGAATTAAACACTGCAAAAAAAGAAAAAATATATATATATGGTGTTACCACAGGACTGGAATTCACTGAATCCCTTGAAGGCCCTGACCGCATGCCATTGGAAGAAGAAAAGAGTGGATCACGGGCCCCCAAGTGGATCATGCCAATGGAACAATCCAAGTAGATCACAGGGCCACAGGCTGGTAATCTATTCACATAAAAATTAACTTACTCAAACTTCAAAACAGAAATAAAGTGGAAGAGTTTAATAAATTTAGACTTGGAGAAAGAAAGAATGATAAAGTACAGATAAAGTAAAACAGAAGGACCAATAAATAGAATGCTCTGAAGCCTTATGGTGTAATCAGCAATGTATGACAAACAGTCCTAATGGAAAAATATAGATATAGATATAGATATGGATTATTGAGCATGGAAGAATGAGAAGCATTACAAACAGTACAAATAGAAAAGTCACTGGACTAGACAACATAAATTTGAAATTTTGGAAACAGGGCCTCTTGTTAAATATGTATAAGGACATGCAGAACTGTACATCAATATCTCCTCACATCCAGCTGGAGCAATGCTTTTTTTTTTTCTAAAAATCAGCGTGTGGGGCAAAATGTGCATATACCCCATATGTGCACGGGGCAGCTTTTAAAATTGCTGTTTCTGATATCTGCGCACAATTCAATCCAACACATGTTACTCTCCCTGAAAATAATTGCCCTGACAATCCCCTCCATGACTCTCCTCATATAAAGCCCCCACAACTCTCCCTAGAAGGTCCTCAAGCAGACTCCCCTCACATAGATCTTATTGGGGTCGATGGTGCTAGTGGAAGCAGAAGCAATCCCGGGTTGGTCCTGTGCTTCGATGTCCCCAGGTTCAAAATGGCACCCATGAGCCCCAGCAATAATCTTGTGGTACTACCACTAGGAGTCAGGCTGCCTAAAAAGGGCATTTTGCACTCGGGTTCAAAATGGCAGAACTGCCCCAGCAGTAATCTCGTGCTACTACTGTTAGGGGTCAAGCTGCAAAATAAGGGCAATTGCTTATTATTTTGAAGATTGATTCCTAGCAGTAGTACTGTGAGATTATTGCTAGGGTCAGATCCACCATTATGAATCTGGGCAGCAATGAGGCAGGAGCAAAGGGAATCGCTCTTGCCCTGTCCTCTAGATGACCAGAGATAACCCCTGGTAAGTCTCGAAATGGGAGGAGAGCCAGGCTGTGGTCTTTTAGGGGGGCTTTGATTTGGCAGGCTTGGTTGATTTGGGGAGGGGCTTGAGTTTTGTATGTGTGTGTGCAGTTGGGGGAGGGGAGGGTCAGGATTGCTTTATTTTTTATGGGCAGCAGTCACATTACCTGACTGCCAGTAACATGCAAAATGCAATGCGTAGCTTCAAGTCAATGCTGACTCCAGGCGTTTTCTTGGCAGTGTGACTGGAAGTAGATTACCATGCCTTTCTTCTGAGGCAATGTAGGCTTAAGTGACTTGCCTAAGCCAGTGCTCTAATCATTAGGATACTCCTCCATGAGGTGGTGGTAAATGTACTCACACTATCGGCAGTCCTGACAGCACAAAGAAATGTTCCATGCGCTAGCTGTCAGTGCTAGCTATCTCTTTCTCCACCCATAACCCACTTTGATCCAGCCTCAACCTCTGCTAAACAGCACAGATTTTTACTGTGCAACAGATTTTAGCATGTGGCCACCATTTGCAAGGTATAATGGTTAGTAAGTGCTAAAACCTACACTAACTTTAGTGAACATCTCCCTCAGCTTCAATTGATTTTGCCCATAAAAAAAATTGTGGAAGATTTTGGAGGAAAGAATTCCCTCAACACTTAACAAATGGCATCCAAAGTTTATATGACAGAATACAAGTATCTATTGATTATGGAAAGAAGCTTACAAAACTGATTGACATACAGGAAACTGAGGATAGTTCGGGCTTACATCCTTATATAGATATGAGTACTTTTCAGGTGTTTACACAGACTTTGGTTACCCCTCATCTAGATTATTGTAATGCTTTGTTAATGAGCAAGACCAGTTCAAGGTGTTGTGGTGCCTTGAGCCAACTTTTGCTTTTGCGCTCCCCCCCCCCCCTTCCCGAGCCAATCTTTGCAGTATGAGCTGTGAAAGTAGGAGCAAATTTTCAGCTGGCACTGTTACTGGCTTAAGTTATATGCCATTGTTGCCATTTAACTTAATCCATATATTCAGCACTACTATCCATATAGGTACTGAATATATGGATAGCATGGTGACTGTGCCAGCATCATCTGTTTTGTTTAGACTCACTATTTAACCTAAACTGTAAAAATGATTCAAACTGTATAAATTATTGCCACTGTTTGGAAAATGTTCTGGTCTGCCCTTGCTCCTCCCTAATATGGCCCACAAATAATATAGTGATAATATCTGAACATTCAGCAATTTGAATGGCCTGATATTATCTATATGTTTTTTGAAATACAGACAGACTAATTATGCATTTGCAGGTGAAAGCATAATCTTTATTCTTTATTACAGCATTTGAAAGGCCACCCATCGGGAGCCATCTGGGTGGTTTACAATAATATATAAAAAAGAAAGCCAGAAACAGAAAAAGGAACTACAATACCAGACAGGAAAGTGCACAATTATACAGGACTAAAGAAAAAAAAGAGAGCCTATATGGAAGGGGAGGAGGGAACATAGGAATCAGGGAAAGGGAGGTCATAGGCAGTGCAAAAGAGGTGAGTTTTTAAGAGAGACTTGAATTTTGGAAATGATTATTCTTGGCGAATTAAAGAGGAAGGGGAATTCCAGAGAAATGGGGTTAGGAAAAAGAAAGCGGAATGCTGGGCTTGTTCCAAAAGGACACAGGCTAGAGAGGAGAGGTCAAGGCAGTTAGTGTGCAGAGACTGGAGGCTACGGGGCAGGTTGCAAAATTGTATTAAGTCTGCAAGGTATTGAGGGGTTTGCTTATGTAGGGCCCTGTGAGACAGGATGAGGAGTTTGAAAGTAACGCGATAGGGGAAGGGAAGCTACTGCAGATGGATCAAAGAGGGTTAATATGACCAAAACGAAGTGTATGGGTGAGGAGATGAGAAGCAGTGTTCTGTATCAACTGTAAGATGGTGAAATTGATGGTGGGGAATACCATCAAACACAACATTACAGTAGTCTAAACGAGAAATTACTAGAGAGAGAAGAAGAGTTGTGAGAGATGCTGAGGAAAGCACAGGACTAATGGCTTGGATCTGACGAAGGAAGAAGTGAGAGCGGCGTACAAGGGAGGAGATGTGGGTGTGGAAGGAAAGGTCAGGATCAAGGGTAACTCCCACATATCGGAGTGATGTTACGAGGGGAATCTAGGCATCCAGGAGACAAAGGGAGAGGACCGGTTAAGGACCACTGAGGGTAAACCACATTGCGGATGTCTTAGCTGGATTAAGGTGGAGTAGATTAGAAGACAGCCAGGTAGTGACAAGCGAAAGACAGGCACTGAGGTGGGGGGGGGGGGGGAGGTATGGGTTCACCAGGGAAGTATGGTGTAGAAGAATAATATCATCAGCACAGTAGTAAGCCGAGATCCTAGATTGTTGCACCAGGAGAGTGAGGGGAGCCAGGAAAATATTAAACAGAAGGGGAGCCAGAACAGAACCCTGAGGCACTCCACAGCTGAGCGGTGAAGGAGAGGAGGTATGAGCATTAGAAACCACAGAGAAGGAGCGAACATAAAGGAAGGAGTGAAACCAGTTGAAAACTGTCCTCCTGAAGGCAGGCGGTTCTGAGGCGTAAGAGGAGAATGGAGTGATTGACAAGGTCAAAAGCAGCAGACAGATCCAGTGAAACAGCTATAGAAATATCACCACGTTCATGAGAGACGTGGAGCTCATTGAGGAAGGACAAAAGGATAGTCTCGGTACTGTGGCTCGAGCAGAAGCTGGATTGTCAGGGATACAGGAAATGAGTGGAGTCTAGATGGGTGGACAGTTGTGCAAAGACGGCCTTTTCAAGGAGTTTGGAAATGAGTGGAAGGTGAGAGACTGAACGGTAATGGGCTGGGAGAAAGATGGAAAGGGAGGGGGAGAGTGGGACGGAGGTGAAGTGGTGGAGGGTTGGTGTTGAAGGAGGAACGACATCCATGAACATTAGATGCAAAGAAAAAGGCAAGACGGGAATCACTGGGCTCTGGGTAAGCTCCCCTCGAGTAGAGGGAAGATGCAGAGAGATCTGAGGGAAATGCATAACTGACGAGTGGAATTGGATGCAGAGGAGAAGTGAGATCGCTTAGCTTCTAATATGAGGGAACAATATTGAGTATGACAGACTATGAACTGGTGAAGGGAATCTGAATCTCTTTTTTTTTTCTCCAGAGGCGTTCAGTGCAACAGAGTTGCGCCCATTGCAGGTGGAGGCCTGGGTGGTACTGTTGGCGATAAGAAGTGGACCGCGGGCAGCACGGGCGCAAGGGGGCAAGGTGATTCAGGGCTGATGAGATACTAGAGTACCAGAGAAGGGCTTGCTGCTCGGCGGTGAGGACAGAGAAGTCTGGAGGAAAAAGTTGATTGGCAGGAGGAAAATGCTGAACAGTAGTCAGAGTGATATGGCGGGATAAATGGAAATGTCTGCATAGATGCATCTCCAGTCAATCTGATGGAGGTGGGGAAAGGAGAAATGAAACGAGGAAATGGTCAGTCCAGGGCAATGGAGTTACTGTAAAATCTGTGGTAGCACAGGGAGTGCCTCGGGGTGATCAGGAGGTCCAGCGTGTGTTGGCCAACATGAATAGGCAGGAGCACGTGCTGATGAAGACCTAGGGAAGAGGAATGGAGGGATAGTGAACAATAAGCAGAGTGCGAAGGCATCCACTCCCCCACCAGAGCGTCCCAGGCGATGAGTAGTTGCACCACAGTAGCCAAGCGGGAGGCAGCGAGCAAGTAGCGGGTCCTCGCCTTGCCTCAACCATATTTCTGTGAGAAATAGAATCTCCAGGTCTGAAGTGCAAGATCCTGGATCAGAACAGTTTTGCTCCGGAGGGCCCGGCAATTCACAAGGCCTGCACAGAGAGGCTACACAGTAACAGAGGCAGAGGAAGGAGAGGAAGTACTAATGGAGGACAGAAGGCAACAGATGATCAGATTGGATGGCGTACAATAGAGGCACCTGGGGGAGGGGAGGCACACACGAGGTGGACAACGACCCCAGATGGTGAGAATCGGAGTAGAAATGTAGGGAGGGAAAACACAAAAACAGCAGGCAGAGTTGAGGTCACTTGCGCTTTATTAGTTATGCGAACCCCGACGCGTTACGGCAGATGCCTTCATCAGGGGGCTAGAGGACTGCAAAAAAACAAAACAAACCCACAACATTAGGCTATTGTGAAATATAGGCGACCGTACTTGAGTGAACAGTTTAAAATAGTGATCTCTAGCATGAGACCATGGTATAGGAGAATTGAAGGGGGGAGGGGGAAACCACAGGGGTCACACAATAATCTGAAAACATAAAAAAAGATAATAATGAAAACATATTCACTATAAAAACAGGAGGAAGCAAAAATAAAGCTAAAATTGCTTATAAAAAAGACGGACAAGTTGAGGCCCTGATTAAGACCATGAGGCTCAATGGAATGTAACTCGTAAATAAAACGCTGTTCTAATCTAAGGAGGATAAGATCCAAATTCCCCCCTCGCCAATGCGGATGCACAACTTTCAAAACAAAAAATTTTAGATCAGAAACAAGATGGCCTCTCAATCCAATGATTTACCATTGGTTTATCTGGAACCCGTCTGCTTAAACAGCTTTTATGCTCAATGATTCGTGTCTTGATAGGGCGAGTAGTTTTACCGACATATAATAACTTGTAGGGACATATGACTACATATATGACATTACTAGTTGTGCAATTGGAATAATGATTAAGAAAAAACTTATTGCCAGTAACTGGATGTACAAAAACATCTTTCATTGAAATAGCATTCAAACAGACTGAGCAACGTCCACATTGGAAATGGCCTTTAACTTTAACAACTGGTATTGGCTTTGCAAGGGCTGAGGGAACTAAAATGTTTTTAATGTTGTGATTTCTTTTATGGGCAACAATGAGGGATTTATTTGCCATGGCAGGAAGAGAGGAAACCAGATGCCACTCTCGTCTAAGGATGTTAGAAATATCTTTAGAAAGGGCTGAAAAAGTTAAGGCACAAACTATTTGGTTCTCTTTAGTTGTTTTCTTTGAGAAGCATATTCCTATCTGAGGATTTAGCCCTATCATATGCTTTTTTAATGATATGCGTAGGACAGCCTCTTTCTTTAAATCTATCACTCATATTGGCTGCATATTTCTCAAAATCATTGTGCGAGGTGCACAATCGCCTAATCCTCAAAAATTGGCCATAAGGTAAATTATCTTTCAAAGATTTATTATGAAAACTGTCATAACGTAATATTGTATTGCGATCAGTGGGTTTCCGGTATAGATCCGTAAGAAACCCATCTGTACCCTAATATTAATATCCAAATACGAAATTTGATCGGAACTGAAAAGTCCTTCAAATTGTAGATGTTCATCCTGAGAGTTAAGCCAAAGAAAAAAAGCTTGCAAATCTTCTTCTGTACCATCCCAGATCAAGAAAACGTCGTCTATATACCGCAACCATAATTTAATAAACTGCTTAAATGGATGGTATTGCAGAAACTGAAGTTCAAAATTGGCCACGTAGAGATTGGCAACATCCGGAGCCATGGAGGACCCCATGGCCACCCCTTTGACCTGTTTATAGAAAACACCTTGGAAACAGAAGAAATTCTCGCACATAGCTAGGGCTGCCATCTGGAGTTAAAAAAACATGTGGGAATGCGTGTCAGTTGATCCCTTTTAATCAGAGTATTGGCAATAACCTCTAGAGCAGCAGCTTGTGGAATGTTGGTGTAAAGGGAATTTATAACCAGTGCTGCCAATTGCTCATGGTATCCAGTGAAATCACTCAAAATATTAATAACATGCGTGGAATCACGGACATAAGAGCGGGATCTTCTCCATTTCCTTTCAAGTTTCCTGAGGGAGAGGAGAGATGACCGAAGATCTGTTGTGAACCATGGCGATGGCTGTCTTTTGTTTTGTTTGTTCTTATTGCTTTTGACTGAGGCTGGTAGTTGTGCAAAAGACTTTAGTGTGACGTTCCAGTTGGTGATTGCTTCGTCGAGGTCAGAAGACATTGATTTGAGTGTAGGTAAGGCGTGCTTAATGAATTCTTCTTTATCCAGTGGTTTGAAGTGAGAGGTAATTTTGGATTCTGTACTGGAGTTGTTAGGTGGGTATTTAGAATGAAGAGTGGGTATCTGGAACAAGATTAATTTATGATCTGACCAAGGGATGGGGTGATAGTAATGTTGAGGTTGGAGTTCTGGCTGATGGCAGCGTGGGGAGCGAAAATTAGGTCCAGTAGGTTTCCCTTATTGTGGGTGGAGGTGTTTACAAGTTGATCAAAATCGAGTGTTTGCATGGCTTCTAGGAAGGCATCTGCTTGGTTGGATTGCAGGGAGGGTAAGTTGAAGTCTCCGAGCAGCCAATTGGAACTGCGTGGGTCGGCTGGGTTGCAGGCTAAGTCAATAAAGGTAGAGATGACCTCAGGTGGAGAAGAGGGGGATCTGTAAATGAGGTTTATGGTGATGTCCTTATTGGCAATGGTGATTATGTCCACGTGGATAGAGCTCTTGAATGTGAGTAGTCGAAATTCTAGATCTGTTTTTGAAAGGATAAAAACTCCACCGCCTTTCCGGTTGGACCTGTGGCAGGTATGGATGGAAAAGTTGGAAGGGATTAGTTGGTTTATGAGAGCGGTGTCAGTATCCTTGAGCCAGGATTCAGTCACCATGAGGAGATCCAGGTTATGTACAGCTATCAGGTCAGGGATCACTGGCCATTTCTTGCGAAAAGAGCGTGAGTTTATAAGGGCGCATTTGAGGGAGAGTTGAGTTTTAGGTGTGGCTTTTTTGGGATTGTCTGATTGATTGAGGGCCACATACAGCAAGTGTGAGCGTCGCGGGTGGTGTGGGAGGCTAGTTGCAGAGTGATACGGGTTAGAATGGTTCTTCTTACCCAGATAGGGTAGGGTAGTGATGTGGTATTGCCCGGTTGAGAGGGCTATGGAGCATTGTATGGTGTTTGCAGCTAGGAATATGGTGGTAAGGGTAAGTAGTGGGATGGCCATGATGGCTTGGTGGCTGTTGCGTTGGTCTTGAGGTGTGTGGGTAGAATGCTACTTATTTGTGGCATGTGCATGAGAATGTGTTGCAGTTTGGAACTAGAATAGTAGAAACAGTGTAGTCATGGAGTGTAGACAGTGTAGTCATGGAGTAGTAGACATGTGTCGACAGTAGTAGACAGTGTAGACAGTGTAGTCATGGAGTAGTAGACAGTGTAGTCAACAAGTGCTTTACAAGGTGCTTGAAGGAGTAGCACTATGGTATATAAGTATGAGTATGTATTGTCACACAGTGGTAATTACATTTAGCAAAGTTACCAGAGATGAACTAAATGACAGCATAGGCAGCAGAAACAGTCTTAACACGTCTATGGCTTAATAGCAAGAAGAAAACACTGATGCAACAATGTGTACTGGTGGATTCTCTGTATATCATTAACATGTAGTAATATTGCAAATATCACATGGCAATGTTGTAATTATCACGTAGCACATTACTCAGGGATGGACATGTGCACAGGAACAGGCATTAGCATCCTAGGGCAGATTTTAAAGTACCTCAAGTAGAAAGTTGCGGACTTCAGGGGTTGTGCAGCCACAGGGCTTACTAGGCTGATTCAGGAGTTCGCCCTTGTTGATGCCTTTCACGCCTCGCCTAAGGGCCACGCCAAAGGGCCCTCTGGCGAGGCCCTCAGGCGCGTGATCGCCTGACGGCGGCTGCCTTTTGGTGTTTCAGGTGGCTCCTCCTCCGTCTCCCACAGCCCCGATTGGGCTGGAGACCTCCGCGCGGGAAGACTGCAGGCCCGCTGGGAGTGCTCGACCCCGATCGGGGGAGCAGATGGCCATGGTTTCTCTCCCCTGTAATGTGCATTTAATGGCAGGTTTTCATTCACGTTGGAATTGAGCTCTTCAGATCAGCGCGTTAGTGTGAAGGGAGCCTCTCCCCGCCCACTCTCCGCCCACTGACCCCTTCTCTCCGCCCTCTCTCCACCTTCTGCGGTGTTTTACCGTGCCGCAGGAATTTACGATCGTTAACTACGGTTAACGCGCGTTATGTAACGTGTCACCACTCACCCTCCCAGAGGCATTTAGCGTGGGCAAGGCAAGTGGGTAGTTGTGTTTCTTATACTGTGAACTTTAAATGGAGGTTTGGAAAGGCCTCCTGGGTAATGTAGTCCTACAGTAGTAAGAATGAGTCCAAGTTGTGCACGAGTGGTTCAGGTTAAATTAGGATTTATTGCCCCTCCCGGGGTTGGATGTTGATGACCATGAACAAAGAATATATTTACAAAGAAACCATACTCCTGATATGAACAAAAATAGGCAACTTAAATAATGCTTATCTTCAGCTGTTACGGAATCAAAAAGAATAAAACAGTTTCCCTCCAAAATACTTCTTTTGGCTGTTTTTCTTCCTTCAGCAAAATCCAGTATTATTAACAAAGGGACTGCACATTGTCTGCCACCATATAAGAGCAGTCCATAAACACTTCGGACTCAGGGGGTTGATAAGGGTCCCACTGCATGAGATCCCCTTCTTCCTTAAGGTCTCTTAGAGAGGGTTCTTCTGCCTGCCACGCAAACCTCTCCGTTCCAATTACAGGGTTCCCTGCCCCCAACCTGCTCTGTGAGTCTGGGTGTTTGGCTTCCTGTGCACACAGCCCTCTGTAATTAAAAGGATATACGTTTCCCTCTTCTGTTTGACTACAGGGAATTCTGTGTCTGCCTTTAGAATTGCTTTCTCCCAGGAATCTCCCTTGGCTACAAAAAGGTTGGTAAAACTTTTCTTTCCCCTTTGATAAAAGCTTGGTATCAGGGAAATAAGCTTTACCTGCAGGCTGTCTGTTGTGAGCACAGCGTGGTTGTCCTTTCTGGTTCCCAGAGTAAACGTCTCTGCTTTTTGGATAGTAAAAATCCCCAGTGCTTTTTGTAGTTGAGCACTGCTCCCTAGGAACTGGACTTGAATATCTTCCCCAGCTCTCCTCCTCTGAGAAGTTCCTCCGAGTGGAATTGGGATTTCTTTCCCTTTTCCCTTCTCTCAGCCACAGACCTTGGCTGCCCTCGGAGTATCTATCTTTCTCTGGTTTTCTCCTTCTTTCAGCTTTCTCCACGCTTGCTGTGCTGCCTTTTCCTTCTGTCTCCGTATCTGAGACTATGTCCGTCTCTTTCTCCTTCCCCTTCTCCTTTTCTTTTTCTGTCCTATATTTAACTAAAGGCTTTTTATCTAAGTTTCTTTCTCCGTTGTGCTGAGCCACACCTCCCACCAGGTGTTCCCACTTCCCTGATGAGGCAGGAGCTAGCTCAGGGGATGGGCGTTCCCTAACACTCTGTGACGTTCTTTGTTTAGGGTTTCCACGCCAACCCTCCATGCTTGTTTCAGCACTGACAGTTTTGGTTTCACTTTGCAGTGAATCCTCTGCCTCCCTTGGTTCTGAACCTTGCACTTCACGACAAACGTTAACGATCATAAGCGCGTCATAATGCGTGTTATGATGCGCTTACGATCGTTAACGTTACATAACGCGCGTTATTCACGATTACCGCAGTTTAGTAAACATACCCCTATGTTCTTATTTAGACACTAGTTTTATTCTATTATGCACTGTCTTTGAAGTTATGGGCTGTCTAAATATTCATTATTGATACATGTTGTTTAACAAAGATGTTGGTTTTTAACAATGCTTTTGTCCTAATATTTAGGGTTTGAATATAGTCCACACTTGTTTAACAATGTATGTATAAGACATATGCCCTATAGCATTAGTTTTCTCCTGCATAATGTCTATAGTCGCCTATAAATCATCCTCTATTTTTTGCGCTCTTTGGGCCTGGGTTTCCCAATGTTTTTTGTTCTCTTGTTTAATTATTTGTAATTTTATTTTTGTATATTAATGGTATTATTGTTTTC
Organism: Ichthyophis bannanicus; assembly: GCA_033557465.1. NCBI lineage: Eukaryota > Metazoa > Chordata > Amphibia > Gymnophiona > Ichthyophiidae > Ichthyophis > Ichthyophis bannanicus. Next base: position 576,884,693 of record CM066034.1, on the reverse strand, counting down.
CAGCATTACCAACTGCATTACTGGTTTTGTGCCATATGTTTTTATACATTTCCATGCGCTTCATCTAACGTAGTGATATAATACAATTCGTGAGTACAACAACATGATTGTTTTTATGCTATACTTATTCATGTTTGTCCTTTTATGCCATCCATGGTTATTTATATATATGTTTTTAAATTTATGTTTTTATTATATTTGTTTTTAGTTTTATATTTTAAAGGTACAATGTTTTATGATAAATATTTTATTTATTTGCAGTCCTCTAGCCCCCTGATGAAGGCATCTGCCGAAACGCATCGTGGTTCGCATAACTAATAAAGCGCAAGTGACCTCAACTCTGCCTGCTGTTTTGTGTTTTCTGAGCCATTTCTGCGAGCAGGAGCTCTTGTTTGTGTTTGGAAATGTAGGGAGGGGTCATGTTCCCCAGCAGGGCGGTCAAAACAAATAGAGAAAAGAGTGAAAGCCAACAGAGAGGGTGAGACAAGAGAGCACCAAATGATTTGCTATTATGGACCCGAGGTTGCCCAGGCTGCCTGGACCCCCCAGGGGAAGGGAATGGCTTTGTATATCAGTCTGATAGAGCATAATTTCATTCATATGGAGCACTCCCAGACTCACCAATAAACCTCTCTCAGCAACTGATACACAGGATAAGTAGGATGTTTCACCTAACAACTTATCATACAAAAATGACTCCGTTCAAATTCTGGTATCACGTTAGTGACAACACCACAAACTTCCACCACTGCCAGACTCTGTGTGTAGTAACACATAACCCTACAAAATGGACACTCAGAAATGTATTATACTATACCAGCACCAAATCTAAGAACTCAAACTGCACCAACCTTAAATGAAAAGTCAACACTACAAATATTCTATAACGCCAGTAACCTTCAGTGGGGAAAGAAGCAGAACTACTGCAGATTACTACACAGAACCAACTTAACAGAATCCCTCACCTCAGATGCACATGAAAAACAGACCATCATCTAGTAAAGAATAAGAAAGTATAAATTAAAAACAAATATGCAAACAAAAAATGAAATGGAAAACCCCCAAAAAAACAGACTCCGAGCTGTGGAGAAAGAAAAACAGATATGCATTTCCAACTGAACTATAAAAAATGCACATTTTCAAAGATGACATATTGCATTCTATAAAAACCAGCACTTTGTACCTCTGTTGTCTGATACTTTTATTTTTCAAACAGGATTGGTCCTGGCCTTTACCACTTCCTCTTGTTAGTTTTCACCTGTTCTTTTCCAGGATCTCATTTCTATTTTCTGTTTCTTTACTCATGTGGTCTTCTTCCCTACATCTCTCTCTGATGTTGATCATTATGATTCATCTTTTTCTCTATTTTTCTCATCTATCTTTTTACCTAACATTAGTTAGATGTTATTCTTCCTTGTCTCCTCTGGTCTATAGTCTATGAATTTTCACCTTCCACCTACTTATCAGCTTTCCATTTCTCTTACCTCCCCAGCCCTTACATTCCCCCCACCTCTGTCTTATTCCTTCCCCAGCCCTTACATTCCCCCCCACCTCTGTCTTATTCCTTTCCCAGTCTCCTATTTCCCCATCTTTCACTGACTCTCTAGGTCCCCATTTATACTCCCTCTACTCATCACCTCCCCAACCTCATTTACTGTCTTCTATTCATCCCTAATCAGCCCCAACTCTTTCTGTATCACTCATCCCTTGTCCACCTTCAGTCCCTTTTTATGTCTTACCCTTTATCAAGGTTTCCATTTCCCACTTCACATCCCCCATTTCTAACCTCTTTCACAACCTTCAAAAACCTGCCCTCTACCTTTGTCTCTTACCCACTCCATAGCCCTCTGTTCTTTCAATGCCTCCCAAATCTCCAGGTCCTTCAAATCCTCTCCCATCACAGCTCTATTCATACCCCTCATCCAATCTCATCTTCATTGTCCTCCTAATCTCTTCTTAATTTTTTAGTCCCTATTATCCTTCCCCATCTAATCCAAGTCTCCACTCTCCACCCTACTCAGTCCTTGAGTCCCTACTTACTCCCAATTCCCAGCTAATCTTAGAGTTTGCCTTCTGCTCTCCCACCCACTTTTAGAGCCTCCACCTGCCCAAGTTCCTGCTCTTGCATTCTCATGCCCTCAATAGCTGCCCTCTTGCCTCTTATTTCCCTTCCCAATTACCCATCCATTTACTTCATTTTCCAATATTCATTAACCCTGCCTTTCCCCCTCCTTCCCCAAGCACCCATTCTTATGCCCCTCTCTCAGCCTTAAGCTGGCCCTGCTAATGAAGGTCCCAGGGAGATTGATGAGAACTTCAAGTGCTGAAAAACACAATTGCAAGGATCACCAATTTCTTTATGACTTGCCTGGTTAGCGATAAGAAGGCACATTATTTTCAAAATCCTTATGTTGGTCTTTAGGGCGTTTCATTGGTTTTGAGAGTCCACTGGCTACCTTGCACTCTGTGATCACAGGATACAATGCTGCTAGATGTACCATGATTTTCAAAAGAAAATAGCAGGAATAAAAAGCATTCTGAAGAGTAGATGCAACAATCTATTAAAACCTGACATGGCCATGTTTCGGCCCATACATGCCTGCATCAGGATCATAAATACTATAAAATCCACATAATACACAAAGTCATACCAAAAGAAATGAGTACAATAAATATTATAAATAAAAATTCATACATATCAAGAAGCATAACAGGACCAAAATGTAAAAAAAAAAAAAAAAAAAAAAAAAAAAGGAACACGATAAAGACGTGATTAGCACCTTTAAGAACCCCCAAGTCAATTGATATAACAATATGTGAACCATTCATATCTGCCATAAAAAAAATATAATAAGACTCACCCGCCAGGTCAAATAAAAGCCGTATGAGCACTGCTGCTATCTCAACAAAGGGGCCCAAATGCCTGCACAAATAATCACACTTTTACCCTTTTCTGGAAAGATGGGAATCCCTATTCTGCCTTAATTCCAGTGGAAGACTGTTCCATAAACTAGGAAAAATCACACTGCCGCGTCACTTGCAAATATGGTTCCCTCAGCATTCCAAAAGATGGAAGGACTGAAGCAGCCTTGATGGCACACATGGAATACAAAGATTCTTCAAATAGTCCAAACATTCCATATGTAGCCGTCTAAACACTGGCATGGGATCTTAAATAGCACCCAAAAAAATCACCAGCAACCACTGCATAGAAACTAAAAGGTCCTATGATTGGATTTCTTATTACCCAAAATAGATAGATCAGCTGTGACTGTATAAGTTTTATATTGTTCTTACTGTGAAGATTCCACTTGTTAACGGCTTTGAACAAACTGGTTCTGTATTTGTGTTATATAAGGGTTTAAAATAAATAAAGAGAGAAATAAGGAGGGAGGAGTGGCTCAGTGGTTGGGACAGGTTACCTCAGGCCAGAGGTTCAATTCCCCCATGGGGACAAGCAACCTCAGGCCAGAGGGACTGGGGTCTCTAGTCCCATGGCTGCTCCTTGTGGCCTTGGGCAGGCCACTTAATCCTCCATTGCCTCAGGTACACTTAGATTGTGAGCCCTTTGGGGACAAGGGAATAAAAAGTACCTGTTAGCATATACATGTAAACCGCTCTGATGCATAAGTAAAGAGTGGTATATCAAATGCCTAAACCATAAAGGATGTTATGTATTGCTAAAACTATTTGAATTTAACCCCATTATCTCAAACTATCCTTACAAAAAAATAAAGACAGACAATGGTGTTTAAAGGAAAATGGCCTATTAAAACTAAGATTAGCAACTATACATGAAGTTCTATATTTTAACTACCTTGGTTATGACATTGCTTTTAATTATGACAATGACATAAATAAATGTCATCAATTCCAACAAATTTGAAGTACCATTTACGGAGCATTAATGGGGAAAACTAGACGAGGGCTATGGCAGAACCAACACTTTTGGACATGACATATGGGTTAGCTATAATAACATAATAATGATGTTAGCAGCTTCCAGACAGCAGATATGAAAATGTTATCATCAGTAAAATTACACAATAGACAAGCTAGGATTAGGATGACAATAAGGAAAAGAGTAACGGGTGAATATTCAAACTCCATGTTCAGAATTTTTTTGTAACTGCTAGCTGTGGCATTTAAAATTGAAACTGGATGTTCAGTGTCAGAATCCGAATATTCTCCAGCGCTGAATATCTGGTTTCAAGGCCAACTGCCAGCCACTATCTGGAGGGCAAAACCGCATAAAGTTAGGACAGCCTTTTTCATGACTTAACTTTATGTGGCCACTTATCTGGTTAGATTGAAAACTGCCCCTAACCAAATTAAGCGCTGCTCCCATAGACTGCCCCAGCACTATCTGGGCAATGCCATGGCGGTTAGAGGGGACATTCAGCAGCACTATCCAGGTAGTGCCACAAAGTATCCCTCTCAGTTGGGTTTATCTGGTTAGCAGGCCCTGCTAACGGAATAAATCCTTTTGCATACTGGGCTCTAAGTATATATTCAATGAATGAGAAATTCAAATATTATAAAGAACGATGGAAATATGTGAATTCCTGAAAGAAGCTCTGCAATAGCGATATCCAGGAAGAAGAGATCCTAGCGGATCTAAGAAAAGATGTATAAGGAAGGCAGACTAGAGAATTTTGCTTGGCCCAGAATAGATGATAAATGCATCATTAATTTAATATGGAGTCCTGTAAGGATTGTGTACTGGCATCACTTTCCAATTTAGTACAAAGCTTTGGAATGACTGCTACCTTTTTGTAGATATTTTGCTGTACATATAGGATTAGACCAGGGGTGGGCAAACCTGGTCCTGGAGGGCCGCAGACCAGTCAGGTTTTCGGGATATCTCTAATGAATATGCATGAGATATATATGCATTAGAGATATCCTGCCAACCTGACTGGTTTGTGGCCCTCCAGGGCTGGATCTGGAGACCCCTGCCTTACACCTCTCTCATTTAAGATTGTGAGTGGACAAGGTGCAGATGTCCAAGACATCAAAAAGGTTAGATAGAATTTGTCACAGTCCTCCTCACTTCTCACCACCACCAAAAAATTGTCTATTAGACAACTTTTTGGTGGTGGTGAGAATCAAGGAGGAATGTGACACATTCTATATACCCTTTCGATGTCTAGGACATCTGTACCTTGCCCACTCACAATCTTAAATGACAGAGGTGTAAGGCAGGGGTCTCCAAATCCAGCCCTGGAGGGCACAAACCAGTCAGGATGGCAGGATATCTCTAATGCATATATATCTCATGCATGTTCATTAGGGATATCCCGAAAACCTGACTGGTCTGCGGCCCTCCAGGACCGGAGGTGCCCACCCCTGGATTAGACTAAGTAGTAGAACTAGTGAAGTTGAATGCTTATTTGGATGGGTTGTGTTCCCCTATCAGCAGACTGGTAGAGACAAAGAACCAATCAACAGCCCAGATTTCAATTACATCACTCCCATCCCTCTATTTGCCTCAGCCACCAGAGGTCTCTTCAGTATCCATCCCAAAGCATATGGGAGAACATGGCAAACCTCACACATCAATTGTGGGCAACAGAGTAATCAACAGTGGAGAACTATGAACAGGAAAGCATAAACAGAAGGCTGTCTGTAGAAGATGAACTTGCAGAGCCAACTATAAAGACCATCGTGGACCTGAGGGTACTGCAGCAGAAGAGCAGAGCAAATACAGTTCCGGGGCGGGCCTTGGACTGGTCTAGTAGGGCGTGTCAATTTTAGGGGTAGATTTTTATTTTTCCAAACTTTACAAACTACTAGTGACCAAATGATATAGTTTTGCATGCTGAATCTAAAGCTATCTTCAGAAACTGTTTAAAGTGAGTCTTTACCTACATCAAATCACAGTGAAATGTGTAAATTAAGTAATATTTATTTGAACGTTGTCACACGGTGTCGCGGACACAAAGAAGGTGCGCCACTAGGTAGCGCTATGAATGAATGAAAAGTCCGAGTGCAGGGTAATAAAGGCTTTTATTCCCCGTTCAAAAGCAAGGTTCAAAATAAGAGACAGTTTGATAATAGAAACAGTCCTTTGTTTCAAAAGGTACCAAAGTTCATTGGCTAATCAACTGTTACTTCACAGTTCAAAGCAGGCTTCCTCAAAGTAATATTCAGAATAGTTAAACAATCAAAATATATTGCATTTATTCTTCTTTGTAACATGCACAGTTTTGAGCACAGGCAGTGCACCAATTACACTCCATGTCTTCAGGTAAAGGTAAGGGAATAGTGCTTGGAAAATCCACTTCCATTAAATCATCTGCCCCATACAGATCCAATGTGCTTTCACTATCCCTGTCTATTCCAGTATGGCAATCTTCAGCTTGGGAGTTTTGCTCCACATAAGCAGGGGCTCTCAAAGCTGGCGGTAAACTGGTGAACCAGTCTTTACTCTGGCTTCTTTTAAAAGGAACGTTTCTTTTAGGATGGCTTCTAGCAGTGCAATCATTACAGTTAAACTTTACTGTCTCATACCTTGGCTCCCTGGGTAAAAACTTCAGTTGTTTGTACAACTGCTTCTCCCTCCGAGTAGGTAAAACTGGGTAGTGATCTTCTAGAGATAAGCCTCTCTCAGAACCTCCCTCTCTGGTTCTTTGCTTTCTTCTCTCTATATCACAAACAGGTAGAGTATAGGAACTAGGCGTGGCAGGGCCTCTTACCTTGGAGTAACTTCCACCAAACTCCCCTTGCACAACAGGTTTAGTTTGGGTTTTATGGCTTCCCACCTTGTAAGGTCTATTTCTGTTCCAGCTTCCAGCTTGGCTTCTTCTACAGCAATCAGGTTTGTGTCCTTGATAGCTTCCAGGCTTTACTGCTGTTTCACCTCTAACTCCAGTTCCTTCTTCCTCTTTCTCTTCCTTCCTCAGCTCCTGCTGTTGTTTCCACTGCTTATTCCTCCATTGCTCTCTTTGCAACTGTTGCCATCTCCTCTTCTCCTGCCGTTTCTGTTTCTGTCCAGAAGCATTCTGCTCTGGTTTATAAAGAGATCCGTGGCTGCTGACTTCCTGGTTCTCTGTCAGCTGCAGGTCATCAGTGAGATTAGGTTCTTTAGGATCAGTGTGTCTGTTCCTGCTCCCTCTAGCTGTGCCAGGAGGTAACTGCACATCTAGTTCTTCTGAAACAGGATTTCTTTTCTTAAAACCAACTTTATTAGTGACCGCATCATGACAACGTACAAATAGTCTGAACAACACCTGTAGCCATATAATTGTCTTTAAAATGCAATTTATGCAGTTAATGTTATTTAACAAAATTCAGCAAAGAAGATATATCTTGTTTACTTCTTTTTCAGCTCATAGGTTCCCTGCTGACCCATCTGACCCCTAATATAATGTTCCCTCCTCTCCTGATTGTACATATGACCAGCACCCTCAGTTGTCATTTTTACACATCTTTCTATGGACTGGGTGTGTGATGGCCAGTCTGGAGCCCCATGGGCTTGCTCAGAAATGCCTGGATCTCTGCTGTTGTCATGTTACAGGTAAGAGGAGGCTCAGAGACTCCAGAGCTCCAATCAAGTAATTGGGTGAGTGTAGTTGCCTCAGGGGTATGTTTACTAAACTGCGTTAGTGCGATTTGCGTTAGGAGCCGCGGTAGAGACAGAAACCCCAAATAAGGACATGGGCAGTACATCATTTCCGAGAACGCGCCGAGAACGCGCGGTACAAGGCGCCATAAATGAATGAGCGCTACAGGGCACGTTACCGTGCGTTAATCTTAAGAAGGCGCGCAGGCATACAAGCACAGCAACAGAGCTGTAGCACAATGGTTACAACACTGACTGACGGTACAGGGGTCATGGGTTCGATTCCCCAGTGGGCCTAATGTATAAGGCTGGCTGAGGCAGCACCCTTTACATTTAAGTAGCGATTGTTGAGGCATTTGACGTGTATTTTAATTAGTGCTGCCAGCAAACACACCCTCACGGTGGCATAACATAAGGCGCCCCATAACGCACTCCATAGGGTACATTAGAAGTGTACTGTCCGTCAAGGCACCCTATAATGTCCCCTATAGGACACCTTATAAGTATGTGAACAAAGCCCTGGCTGGCTGCAGGACTGCACGTCACCACACAAACTGTCTGCTGTGGTTACCAGGATAGGGGTAACCCACCCGTACCCATGATGCACTGCACATGCAAATCAGCAGTCGAGAGATGGGCACAAGATCGGGTATGCACCCCCACAGCACCTCGGCCTAGTAGGGGGAACAGACCGTGTGTGGCACTGCCATAGAGTAGCCACAGACAGTCACATTGTGCGGGTACAGTGCCCACCCTGAGGTTGAGGTGGGGCACCCAGCACCAGGTCCACAGCACCTTTCATGGCTGAAATACGCCATTCTGCAGGTCCCCATCAGTGTGTGATAGGTAGTTCTGCTAGACACACCTAGGATACATCTGTGTCCTGATGTATGTCTCGGTCATGTCTAGTCCCTATGGGCGATGCTGCACCCAGAATAGTGCATATCCTGTGTTGGTGCCATCATTACCTGCTGTAGGTGAAAAAGGGGGAGGGGTGTATGGACCCATAGGCAGATTATGTACCACCACACAACCCACCTTCTGGGGCTCAGGGTGGGAAAAAGGATCACCCACCAATAGATCCACAGTCTACCTCCCTGCAATGGCAGCAGTAGAGGGGACCAGCAACCCCAGTCCTGCTGGGGAACAGACAGAGCGGTACACATCCATAACGCAATAGCAGACAGATGGCAGGCCTGGAAATGCTCAGCTGCCCCCCACCATTATCTGACATTCTCCAGCAGCAAGCCTCCAGCCGCTGCACCATGCAAGGTGTTCCAGCAAGACACATACTAGCTGCAGACAGTCCGCCAGCTAGTCCATAGTGCATGGTCCTGGAGGAGATGCATGTACCCAGAACGGGGATATCAGCATACACGCCAAGCAGATAAGTCAGTGATTGGGCCCCAAAAGGAAACCCATAAATATCACCTGAGAGAAATGCTATATAGCACTATGGGGGAACCTAGCCATGCCATGGTCACTGCTCAGTCAGGGTGAGAGTGACCTCCCAGCAGGACATGCTATGGCCACCCTGTCCGTGCAGGTGGTGCCCAGGCACTACAATGTCTGAGCCATTGCCCTATGCCGTGTGCAGATGCATCCAGGCCAGGCCACCCTATCCAGGCTATTCCCACGGTACCTTGCTCCTCATTATGCACATTGACAGGCCAATACTGGCAACAGTGCTAGCAGTGTGGGCTGTGGAGGGTGTTGGCAGCCACCACACACTGGATAGACAGACACACACTCCCCACACCTATGCCAGCATTGTGTAACTATAGAGGTGTTGGACAGCCCAGGCCACCACACCAGTCCTGGGCACAGTGCAGGCATGGCTATGGTACGCAATACTGTAGGAGTCACTCCCCAGGTTGGTAAACACTGTCAGGCACAAGACCTGTAGCACACTCCACAGACATCAGAAAGGTTGCTATGATGCAGCTCACTCAGAAAAGTGTACTTAACCTAGGAATTGCTATCTGCCAGTACTCATAGCAACCTTTTGATAGATGTGTACCATATTCCCCGGTTTAGGGTGGCATTACTAAGGTATGCAAGTGCTAGTATTGGGAGATGCACACAGAGCCCAAAGTCCTGCCTCTCCAGGAGGCTTTGGATAATGGGGACTGTGGGTGCGGGTGTGTCTGCCCCTGTTGGCTGCTGCTTTACGGCAGAGGTTCCCAACTCCAGTCCTGCTGTGCCAAACACTGTTCGGGTTTTGATGCTGTCCCTCATGGATATGCATGAGATACATCTGCATACCATGGGGTGACGCATAGAAATGCAGCACAGGCATCTTTATCAGAGGCAGCATGGAACCGGAATGGTGTTTGGCCCTCCTGGACTGCATTTGGGAGGCTCTGCTCTAGGTAATGTGCATATTTATGGTGTCTGTGCTCTGTAGGGTAAAATGTAGGTGTCTTGGGCATGTTTACGTCATTTGCAATAAAGGTGCTGTCTGTGGAAGGGTCACATGATGCGGGCAGAGTAGTGGTCGCATCCTAGGTGTGCTCCGCAACCCCCTAGCCCAAACCGGCGATTTTGTACCGTTAAAAGCAGCGGGTCCGGGTCCTGACTTAGCGAACTTAATACCGGAGCATCTACCGTTCTCACAACCGGCCTCGGTGTGGAGGAGAGGGGCATGGCGACGGCGGTAAAGTCCACCCGAAGAGACAGGGAGCGCATGGTGGGGACCGGAAAGATGGCGGAGACGGCTGCGGCGCCAAGCTCCCCGAAAACCCCTGCATACCTTGACGAGGTGTCAGCAGCTGTAGCAGCGGCCCTGTCCTCTCAATTCTCCGCCCTCCATGATAAAATGGATGGGCTACAGAGCTCCGTTGATGCATTGGGGAGCCGGCTGCGGGAGGCGGAAGACCGACTTGGTCAGGCAGAGGACAAGGTGGAGACGCTGTCCCGGGAGGTGGCAGACCTGAAGTCCCAGGTCGAGTCGCAGGCCACAAAGCTCGACGACTTGGAGAACCGATCCCGAAGAAAGAACCTTCGGATAATGGGGGTTCCAGAGGCAGTGACAGACAAAGACCTCCTTTCTTACATGGAATCCCTGATAGCCACGCTGCTGAAAGACTTAGGGCCGGATGACCCGATGCACATCGAGCGGGCTCATCGAGTAGGCCCAGTTCAGGCCCGAGATGGCCGGCCCCGGATCGTCTTGGTGAAATTCCTGCGTTTCCCCCAGAAAGAGCGGCTATTGCGAGCGGCCCGGCAGATGGGAGAGGTGGTGTACAAAAATACGAAGCTACGAATCGCGCAGGATTATTCCGTCGCCCTAAGTCGGCGACGCAGGGAATATGCACCGCTCTGCGAGCAACTGATAAAAGCCAAGATTCGCTTCACGGTGCAATATCCCGCCCGATTACATGTGACTCACGAGGGTGTCCACCGTGCCTTTGAGTCCGCTGCAGCCAGTCGTATGTGGATCAGATTGCTGCACGAGAGCGGGTAGATCGCATAACTCCCTCAACAACATGATGATTCGGAGGTGTTTTCCGGGGTATCCTACTGCGGGTTGACCTTGCTACCTACCCTGATATTTGAAGCGGACTGTTCTGTTGGCCTGGAGCGCGGAGCACTACTGAAGTTCGGAAGCCTGAGCGGGACTTAGCAGGCCTGCTGTGTGGGGCGCTGGAACTCTGATCTCCCTTCCTGTTTGTTACTTTTTGCTGCAATTATTACCTTGTTACGTTGTTGCCTTGCAGTGCTACTGTTTTTATTGTGTTTCTGGGGAGCTTGGCCAGCCGCTCTCCGGGTGGGAGGTGTAGTGGGCTCTTCGTCACGGTGAGGTTGGGGATTCCCCCGTGGCTCTTGCCTCGGTTGGGGCCTACGGGCAGGACACCCATCTGCGATGCAGGCGGGGGGAGCAATCCGATGTGGGTTGCTCCCCCCTGCTTCTTTCTTTCTTCCCCCCTCCCCCCCTTTTTTCTCTTTTCTTTCTTCTTCTAATTTTCTCCTTTCGCCCTTATGTTTGTGGTGTTGCTGAGAGTTGGGGAGGTTGACTTGGGGTTGAGCGTGGGGTTGACTGATTGGGGTGTGTGGAGGGGTATGGGGGTTGATAGTGTGTGGGAGAAGTGGCTCTTAGCAGGCTTCTGAGGCCCGGTTAGCCCTTAGGAGGATGGGGTCTGAGGAAGACTTCGGGGTTAGCAGCGTTGTGGGGGTAGGGGGTTGCGGTGGAGGGCACTTAGTGGGACCTTAGTGGGCTCCCTAGGGAGGAGGGGGAGAAAGACCTAGGGTTTTTGGTGTAGTGAGGGGGGGGGGGGAGTAGGGTTAGGCGGGATGGGGAGGGGGGGGAGGTTGGATGAGGCCAGGCAGAGAGGCTCTGAGGGTGGGTGGTGTGGTGACTGGCCTGGTAGAGCTGATAAGGTGGATGGGGGGGGGGGTGGGGGTCAAAAGTCACCAAGTGCATCTGGGTTGTTCATAACAATAGATGGAGGGAGCATCTCCTTACTGAGGGGGGGACTTCAGGCTGGGGAGGTCCTACCCCAATGCTACAACATACCGGATAAATATAACCTGTTTGAATATGATCCACCCTGAAGGTAGTCTCCTGGAATGTGTGTGGTATAGGGAATCCCATCAAGAGATATAAAAAGTGTTGCAGAATTTAGCCAGACTGAAATGCGATGTTGCCATGCTACAGGAAACCCACCAGACGGCCAACGAGCATGCTAAACTACAGAAAATGTGGGTGGGGCAGAGTTGGGGTGCCCCGGCTAAGGGGAAAAAGGGTGGAGTGGTCATTCTGTTCAGTGCCCAGGTCCGCTTTGAGATGGAGCAGCAGTGCTCGGACCCAGAGGGTAGATATAGCCTGCTATATGGCTACTTGGAGGGCAGGCCCATTGTGCTGGGTAATGTGTACGGACCCAATGTATTGGATCGGCCGTTTTACGCCCGACTGGCCTCTCGGGTGGAGCAGTTGCCGGATGTGCCTTTGATCTTGGCTGGGGACTTGAACGGGGTGTTGGATATGGAACTGGATACGTGTGGAGGTGGGAGTGAGAGAGTGCGCGCCCCGACTACTAAAGCGCTGCGTGGGCTGTGTCGTCGTCTGGGGATGGTGGACCCCTGGTGCTTGCTTCATCCCCTTGAAAGGGATTTTACTCATCAGTCGCGGGCGCATGGCTCCAGTGCGCGCATTGATTATGTTTTGGTTTCGGAGAGGCTCTTTGAACGGGTAAAGGATACGCAAATAGCCCCTTTGGCAATATCTGATCATGCCCCAGTCTGGGTGGAACTCCGATGGGGGGACTTGTCCACCTCTACGCGTGTCTGGTGGTTTCCCATGGACCTGTACTATGATATCAATTTCCGTACCCACCTCGGGCAGTGTTGGCAGGATTTCATGACTTATAATGGGCAGCATGAAGCAGAATCGGAATTGCTCTGGGAGACGGCCAAGGTTGTATTGCGGGGTAATATTATCGAATATGCTGCGCGGAAGCGCAAACTGCTGGCGGCGCAAATCGTTCAGTTAGAAAAACAAGTAGTCCGTGCTCAAAGGCGCTGTGCGGGGGATCCCAGTAGAACACATAAGCGCAGACTTTGGGAACTGCAAACATCACTTAACGAATTGTTGCATCAGAGGGCGAAGAAGTCCCATATGTATTACCGGTATCAACTTTACCGGTTTGGAGACAAGCCGGGGAAACTATTGGCACGCTGCCTGCGCGGTAGTCGGGCGCCTAGGCTGATTGCAGCACTTTGGGATGAGCAAGGGGGTCTGCAGAGGGAAAAAAAGGCTATAGTCCATATGTTTCGATCCTTTTTTCAACAGCTATATGCGCGGCGGGAAGGGTCTCCGGCTGCTATGCAGAACTACTTATGTAAACTTGACCTGCCCAAGGTGGGGGCAGACCAACGGGCATACCTGGACGCCCCGATTACAGTGGATGAAGTTCGTAGAGTCATACAGACAGCCACATGCTGTAAAGCGCCTGGCCCCGATGGATTCAGGGCAGAGTTTTACAAAATATTGGGGGATCTTGTGCCCCCAACCTTAGTGGCACTGTATCAACACCGAGTGGCACAGGGCAGATTTGAATGGGGCCTTAATCATGCCTATATTACTTTAATACCCAAGCCAGGTAAAGATCCCACTCAGGCGTCGTCCTATAGGCCGATTTCCCTGTTGAACTTTGACCTCAAAGTGATGGCTAAAGTTTTAGCGGATAGACTGGCATCGGTATTGGGGAATTTGGTGCATGACTCTCAAGTCGGCTTTGTTAGGGGGAGATATGCCGTGCGCAACCTGCGAAAAATCTTGACATCGCTTGAGTGGGTGCACGAGCGCAAGCGGCCGTCGTTGTTAGTCAGTTTTGACGCGGAAAAGGCGTTCGACCAAGTGCACTGGGACTATTTGAAGGGCCTCCTGCCGTGTTACGGGTTCGGCGACGCTTTTTGTAAGATGGTGGAGTTATTGTATGCGGATCCTACAGCGGGAATTTTATGCAACGGGGTGGTATCGGAGAAATTTAATCTGGAGAGAGGCACGCGTCAGGGCTGCCCACTTTCTCCCCTGCTCTTTGTGCTGACCCTGGACCCGCTGATACGACGCATAGAGGAGTCTCCTGATATCCCTGGGGTGCGCATTGGATCGTATGGGTTTAAGGTGGCGGCTTTTGCGGATGACCTACTGGTTCACCTTACGAAGCATCAACAATCGTTACCCCGGTTGTTGGAGGAGTTTTCCCTTTATGGTAGATTTGCAGGCTTAAGGCTCAACTTGGATAAAATCGGAGGCACTAGATGTGGGCGGGAGCCTGAAAGACAGCTGGCATGGGAACTTTCCGCTTCGGTGGGCCACAGATTCCTTTGTCTACCTCGGTATTTTGCTGACCCGAGCACCATCTCAGATTTACAAAGCGAATTTTGAACGTATCTTTTCTAAAATTAGAGCGCAGTTGCAGGCGTGGGCACCCCTTCCACTGTCCCTCCTGGGGCGAGTAGCTGCCTTGGGGATGGTGGTTCTTCCCAGGGTGCTCTATTGGCTGCAAACCCTCCCGGTCTGGCTATTGAAACGGGATTTGCGGCGTATTGAAAGGGAAATTCGGGGGTTTCTTTGGAAAGGTGCTAGAGCATGTATTCCGTTGGTCCGGATGAGAGGGGGGTGGAAGTCAGGAGGGGTGGGAGTTCCGGATATTTGGAAATATGCCTTGGCTTATCAGGCCCGACACCTTGCCGATTGGCTGGGGGACACTGAGGTTTATACTCCCCGAGCCTTAGAGGAGGCCTTTGTGGCGCCGCAAACTCTTGAGGCGGTGTTGCATCTTAAGCGGGGGTTTTTGCCGGCACGCCTGACAAGCAGTGTTCTGCTACAGGCAACTAGGCGTACGTGGCAACAGTTAAATAGATATTGGGGGTGTAACCCGGAGGTCTCCAGTTGGCTACCCCTGCGGGGAAATGCCTGCTTTACTCCGGGGTCAGACTCGGTGTCTTTTCGGCGTTGGGAGCAGTTGGGGATTAAGCGGTTAGGTCATGTGGTGGACCCAGAGGGGCGATGTAAGGCCCTGGATGTTCTTTGTGGGGAATATGGTCTGGATTCTGGGAACTCCGTTTTTGCATACATGCAACTGTCCCATTATATTGGAACGTTGCCCGGGCGAGAATTACATGTGGAGCGCTCAGCGCGGATTCTTGAATTTTTTGCCCTGGGGTTGGAACCGCCCCCGACGATTGCTCTGTTTAAGAGGCGGTTGGATCTATTCGACCCGCCTCCGGATTACGCGGTGGTAGAACACACATGGGCGAGAGATTTAGACCGGGAGATACCCGCAGGCTCGGTCCAGGGCACGTTGGGTCGGATTGCGTGCCTAGTGGAGGGGGCCCGGTGGCGCGAGATCCAGTTCAAATGCATTGTTCGAGCCCACTTTTCGCCGCAGAGAGCGCTGAGAAGCTGTCTTACAACACATGGGGGGTGCCCCAAATGTTCCTGTGGCCTGGCGGATTTGGGCCATATGTGGTGGGGGTGCCCAGTCATTCGCCGGTATTGGCTGCGAATTGGCGAGTACCTGGGCGGCTTGCTACATCAGCGGATTAGCTGGTCTGGGCTGTCGGTAATCCTGGATCAGACGGGACCACTCCACCCTAAGGGCAGATGGGAAGGATTATTGGTGAGAAAGGCCTGTCTGGTGGGTAAGGGTCCTATTCTTCACCGGTGGAGGGAACCAACCGGCCCTACGTTTTGGGAATGACGTAATACCCTGCATCAGTTTATGCTCCTGGAACGGAGGAGTGCGCAGCGGCACCCCCGGCGATGGGCCACCTTTTTGCTCATCTGGATGCCTTATATACAATCACTGGAGCCCAGAATCCGTAGTGAGGTGCTCAAGGTAGCATAGTGCTGGGGGAGAAAAGGGGGGGGGGGCTTTCTTAGTTAGGGATGCGGTGGTGACTTTGGGTTTTGGTGGGGGGGGATGATTGGGTGCATTTGGTACGGTACTCTGTTGCATTTGTTTGCTGCTGATATACTCCCAGGGTGGTGGACAAGACACAGCCCTACCCGGGAGGTGCTATGGAACAGGCTGATTGTACATGACTGGATATTGTTTGGCTGATTGCTTGTTATTGTATTCTATATTATCAATAAACAGATTTAAAAAAAAAAAAAAAAAAAAAGAGTGCTGTCTGTATTAGCACGTTGTAGTAGTGGGTAAAATATGGGGTGGGGTTGGCAGGAACCACAGCTGGGACTTGAACCTGTGACCTTCTGCTTCTGAATACACTGGTTTTCTGCACTGCACCACCTTGTTGTCACAGAGTCAGTACATTCCTTGGTGATACCATGACTGTTCGTCAGACGGGGCCCGTCTGTTGCAGTACACGGCACCCACCTATACAGGGCTAGGCCACGGTCTGCTCTGGGCAGCTGCCACTGCCCCCTCCACCACCAGTATCCCTCAGCCACCATGCTGACATGCCCTTCTGCTGGTGGTGCGCAGTCTCAGGCCATCCAGTGTGCAGGTAGGCGGCTGCCTATGGTGCGGGTTCTGGGGTAGGGGTGCCTGCATAGGTGTCCACGCTTCCCCCCAGCACTGCCTGTCAGTGTTCTGTGCCCTTGGGGGTAGCTGCTGGGTACTATCCCCTGTGACACTGTGGGAAACAGTCGTGCCCATGTTGGGCCTTCAGCAGTTGCTGTCTGGCTGCTCTGCTGCTTCAGCATTCGTATGGGTCACCTAGGCATTGCCCTAGTCCGCACTGTGGCCCAGCTGCACCACAGCATGTGCTGCCTGCGGCCCTCTGTATCCCTTTCTCCGGCATCTGTCCAGTTGCCGTTCCAACATGCCCGCCCTGATGTTGCGGGACATGTGCACGCCATAGGAACCCTATCCGATGGCGGGGAAAACCCTGAGCAGCGCTATTTCACTGTGGGCTCATTCACCTTGTATGGGGACGGAGTATAGACCCTTCCACGATTTATATCTGTTCTATGGAGCTTACTCGGGGGGGGGGAGGGGTTGATGTTTCTCATTGATACCACTATTGGCCAGCTTGGTTATGGTTTTTTTTCCAGTTTGTTGGGGTCATTTTCAGTGTTTATGTGCCCTTTTGTTCTGTGCACATGTATCACACTTATCACTTTTTTTAGGTTTCCCTGCCTGGGCTGTACATTGCTGACACTGAAATGGTTTCTCTCCCCTATAATGTGAATTTAACGGCAGGTTTTCATTCGCATTGGAATTGAGCTCTTCAGATCAGCGCGTTAGTGTGAAGGGAGCCTCTCCCCGCCCACTCTCCGCCCATTGACCCCTTCTCTCCGCCCTCTCTCCACCTTCTGTGGTGTTTTACCGCGCCGCGGGAGTTTACGATCGTTAACTACAGTTAACGCGCGTTATGTAACGTTAACAATCGTAAGCGCCTCATAACGCGCGTTATGATGCGCTTACGATCGTTAACGTTACATAACGCGCGTTATGTACGATTACCGCAGTTTAGTAAACATACCCCTCAGTGTTGATAAATGGTGTTTTCCTGCTGTCTAAGCAGAGTCTTCACATCTCTTTCACCTCTGATCTTCAATATCTTCTCCTGCATCTCATCTCTCTTGTTCCTCTGCACTGCACAACATAGCCTGCAGAACAGACTTGCTGTAACCATTCCAAGCTGACCTTCTCACTGTAGGCATGACTATCTTCCTTATCTCTTCACACTATTCTTTCAAGAGTTGCAGCTGGAAAAGGAGATACCTGGGACCTTGTGTCCAACTGCTGTTTATATTTTTATATTGAACCAGTTCACCAAGTAAACTCCAACACAGAACTCTACAATCATTCTTAGTTTTTTCTGATTCTTTCCTTTCAGATTATGCTTGGAAATCCATATTCTCATGAACCTTAGAGCTGTTGTAAGCCATCTGCTATGTGACACAGGTCCTATTTCCAACAGAGCCAGATCCTTTGGCAAGACCCCTCTTCTAATGGCAGTTACAATTCTATAGCCATAGCTTTGATCTGTGCTTAAGTCTTTGATCATTTCATCGCTGAGCTGAGGAAGATCAAGGCCAACAGAGATCTTAGTAAAATCAGGATTTATTTCCAGTTCAGTAGCAGAATCAAACATTTTTCCTATGGGTGTGCCCATTTGTTGTTGCTTAATGTCTTGCCATCTAAAGCAGTGTCTGCTCCTCTCTCAGCCATGCAACCAAATCATCAATTATTTCTGTATAAATCTTCTCTTTAGTTGCTCTTCCAGGAACAAAATGCCACTGATATTTGCCTCCTGGCTCCATACAAAACTGTGCAATGTTCCTTTTTCACCATACCTGAATACATTTTGCCATTCTCTTTTGTCTTTAACATAAGCCTGGTATCATCACAATGACCATCAAAGAAAATGCAACTGATGCCATTCTGCTGCAGTTCCTCCAATTTTTTCATGGTTCTCGCCTGAGCCTCTTCACCTTGTGATCAATCACCAAAGCAGTGCCCAAGTGAGTGTCCAAGTCCTGCATCAATCCAGGCAGCAGTAGCAATCTCTGCTGTCTCTCTCAGTCCAGTATGGTGTCTTAAACTGGCAAGAGCTATTTTGGTTATATCCTCAGTATTATATTTTGGCCTCTTCCTAGCTTTCTCTAGAGCAACAGGGGCTTCTTCCATTGGTTCTTCTGCCACGTCATCCAAATCTCCCTGTTCTACTTCAAGCACAGATCTCTCCGTCATCTTAGTCTTCTGCTGTTCTTTTTTCACTCTTCATTCTCCTTCCTTTTTGTGTGCCTTTCCTTCTTTAGTTCTTGTCTTCTGGTCTCAGGGAGGTTGACTGGTCCAATCTGATGAGGTCCAACATTTCCAACTTTCTCTCTCTGACCTTTATAAAGGCTAACTCAATTACAGGAATCTTCTTCTCTCTGAGGCAGTCACAAAGTATGTGCATTCCACTGACACATACGACATTGGTACAACTCTTTATCTGACACTTTCAGGTATGTCCATCAGTCTGTCGAGCTTCTCCATAAATCTGTCTGTCTTTCTCCTCCAGTTTTGCTCTGCCCACAGAAACGTTTCTGGCTTACTCCCACATGGATTTCAACTTTGCTTTAATCCTAACGTGGTTGTTTATAACAGGACCACTGAATATTGGACTTGCTTTGTACCACAGAGCAAGTAATCCAGTTGTTAGGTCATTGACCAGTTTATCAGTGCTGTAATTCTGTCTGTCTTGATCAATGAGGTCTCTCAAATACAACCCATATCTAATGAGATCTTTGGCAGTTGGTAGTTCAACTACAGGTAGTTCTCTGCCTGATCCCACCAAATGATGTAAATGAGTCCACACATGCAGTCTGTCAGACGGCTGCCTGGGTGAGAATCTTCACACTCTTGGCAAGTGCATATTTCTATATGATTTGCAAGGTATTGTGGGCAATGTAGTTCATTCACACCAGACACAGCTGCAGACAATAATTTAGTTGTGCTCTTGGGTAAAGCCAATAAGATTTATTTATAGGGTTATTTCTCCCAACACAGATATGCTTGGTAGCACATAAATTAGGTAACTTGCTTTCAGTGTTAACTTGGAAAAACAAAGTCAAAATCAGGAAAACAACAAATGAAAAGTTACAAAGCAAGAAACAAACTGTTCTTTTCAGGTTAACTTCTGATTACTTCCCACATAGATACAGAAGTGATTCTCTCCTAGCTCACAAGCAATTAGGTAAGGCTTAATTGCTAGCAGTTACCAGCTGAAACCCCTTAGCTGGCTTGCCTTCCACTGTGTGGGTCAAATCCTGCTTCAGGAGCTTTTCTGAGTAGATTAAAGAACAAATTTTGTATTTCTTTGTGATGGTTGCTGTACTTTATAACAGAAAGTTACCAACGGAGTTTAGATAGAGAGCAGTCCATATAAACAGGATCCTCATCTGCTATTATTCCCCCTTGTTCAACAAGCATGGGTTCAATATCATGGATTGGCACAGATGAATCTCTCAATGGAGCATTTTCAGGAGAATACTTGTTTCCCTGCTGTCTTTCAAGGTTATAGCTAGGGCATAGATCAGTGTTCATACCTGAGCTTCCATTGCTGCTAGAGTTCCTCTCTATATAGCCTGGCCAGTATGTAGTCCAGTTCTTATGTCCAGCCTTCCAATCCAGATCCCTGGACACTGGATCTCTCTTCACATACCTTCTGGCACAGGTCTTAGGGTCCCTTCCACGTGCAGCCGTCTCCCTCACAGGTAGCCTCTGGTGATTCCTAGCTCTGCAGCACCATTCCTCTGGCTTTCCCCAGTCCAATGGTGTATGCTGGCCCTTGGAATACCTCCCAGTATATGTACTGCTTTGGACTCTTCTAGACCTCTCAAAGGCTTTTCTCTTCCTTCTTCCAAAGGGTCTCTTTCCCTCTCTGTCCGTCCGGTTTGGCTTCTGCTTCTGATGATCCTTCAGATGAAACTGATGATCAAACTCAAGCTGATTCTCAGGATACTGAGGACAATTCTCTGGATATCCAAGGTGATCATGAAGATGGTCATCTGTAGAATAAACTCTACTCTTATTCTGCTTAGATGAGTGTTCCTCCCTAACACAGCGCAGCTGTGCTGAATCAGGCCTTGCCCTTTGAGATGAGTGTTCCATCCTAGCACAGCACAGCTGTGCTGAATCAAGCCCTGCCCTTTGCAATGAGTGCTTGGGGGATTACCTCATAGCCCTTTTGATTGAACACACTTTTTCTCACTTCAGCTCCTCTCATGGCTGTTGGAAACCTGGTGCATTCTGGGACTGGTAGTCTTTTATGGCAAAATTCTGTTTTCTCATTTCTACCAGCACTGACAGGTTGCTTGTTCAGAGACACTTCACCTTTTCTATAGCCCCTTCCTGAGCTATGATAAGCTTCCTTATCACAAGTCTTGTTTTTCTGTTGGACATTTTCAATATAAGATTGTTGCTATAACTATGCTATATTGAAAACCTGTAAATGAGAAAATAAAACTAATGTGTTAGTGTCAATATGGGTAAATAAGATAAATTGATAACTGAGGCACAAAAGGCATTAATATGCAATGCAAATACATAAAAACTATTATCAGAGCACTAAAACATATTTCAGTAATTTGTGTATTTTTGTGCAATTTCCTAGAAATTACAGGTAGGTAAATAACATATTACACAAAATTTAAATTTAGTTGTTGATTTGCCACATGAAAATTGTACCATTTTTTCACTACTGCTTTTTAAAATTATGACATCTCCAAAATTGACACACCCTACTGGTCTAGCAGGACTCAAGAAAAGGACATTAACGGTAAGTAAAATATCACATTCCATATCAACCTGCTAGACCAGTCCAGACAAGTGGGATTTACTGAAACTACGACTCCACTGGGCGGGAAGAAGACATAGCAGCTCACGAAATCTTAGAGCCAAAGGCCATGTCTGCTGCATGTGGATATCTAAATGGCAGTGCTTGATAAAAGTGGAAAGTGATGCCTACGTCACCGGCTGACAAATGTCTGCAGGGGCTTACGAACTCCACTCCGCCCATAAAGACGACTGTTTGGGTAGAATGAGCACACAAACCCTCCAGAACTGGCTGGTTCCACAACAGATATGCAAAGGCAGCGACCTACTTAATCTAGCACCCCAAAGTCGACTTAGTCACTGCGTCACTCTTGTGGGGATCAGCAAACAGCACAAAAGATGGTTGGACTTATGAAAGGAATTCGTAACCTCCAAGTATCAGAGAAGCACCCTCCGGATATCCACAAGGCGAAGATCTTTATCCTTCCCCCAATATTGCTCCTTAGAGGAGGGCAGGCAGACCACCTGGTTCACATGAAAGGGAGAAATCACCTTAGGCAAGATGGAAGGAAACAAATGGAAATGACCTCCTTTGAAAAGGACAGATAAGGATCTCAGCAAAACAGAGCCTGCAGCTTGGAAATCCACCCTGTGGAACAAATCGTGACCGTTAAGACCATCTTGAATGTCAAATCCTTCAAAGTAGCACACTTTAATGACTCAAAGAGTGCCAACATCAGGGCCCTGAGCACCAGACACCAGACCAGGAAGGGATCACAAATTGAAGGGGAGGATGCAGACACCAAACCCCCTAGAAAAAGCATGAGACATCCAGGTGTAAGGCTAGAGACTTACCAGCCACTGGACTTGGAAACAGACCAAAGCTGCCCCCTGAACTTTCAGGGAGCTAAGGGAAAGACCCTTCTCCAGGCCATCCTGTAGAAAGGCCAACAGAGATGGCACTTTGGCCGCCTCAGGAGCTAACTACTGAGCGCCACACCATTGCTCAAAGAGGCGCCAGATCCGCACGTATGCTAGCTTGTTAGACCTCCTCCGGGCTCTGAGCAGATTGGAGAACATTGCAGGAGAGTAGCCCTTACACGCTAGCCGTCTCCTTTCAAGACCTACGCCATGAGAAGGGAACTGGGTCCTCCAGGACGATCAATTCCTACCGCAATAGGCCTCGAGGCTGAGGCAATCGAAGAGGTGGTGCCTTCAGGAGCTGCATCAGATCTCCGAACCACGCCCTCATCGGCCAATCCGGCACCACCAGAACAATCTTGACCGGGTGACGTTCTATACGCCGAATCACACACCTCAGCAGGGGCCATGGAGGAAACACATACAACAGGCGCTGACTTAGCCAAGGCTGGACCAGGGCATCAATGTGGTCGGACCCCATCTCCGTGCAGCAACTGAAGAAGTGGAAAACTTTGGTATTAGAGCTTGTTGCCACCAGATCCATTTCGAGGTGATCTCAGCGGTGCAGAATCAATGAAAACACTTCCTGACTCAACTCCCACTCTCCAGGATCCAGAGAGTGACGGATGAGGAAGTCTGCTTCTACACCGTCCACGCCAGCAATGTGCTGACCTGACAAGGCTAGGAGGTTCTTCTCCGTCCCGGAAAATAGGAGAGCCATCTCCAGATCTACCCCAGCACTCCTCATGCTGCCTTGTGATTGACATAAGTCATTGCCACAGCGTTGTCAAAAAACACTTGAACCACCTGGCCCTCAACCGGGGGCTGGAAACACAGAAGAGCCAACCTGATGGCCTTTGTCTCGAGGTAGTTGATGGATCACACCGCTTCCCCACAGTTCCAACAACCTGGGCTGTACGGTCTTGGCAATGGGCTCCCCAGCCTGAGAGACTTGCATCTGTTGTCAGAAGAATCCAGGAGAAATTGTCCAGTGGTACGCCCTTCTTCAGATGACAGGGATGCTGCTGCCACCACCACAAGCTAGCCTTCACCATCATTAGGAGTGGGAGCCTGCACTCAGACTCCTGAGAACTCGGGGCTACTGAGTCAGCAAGGACTGCTGGAGCAGTCGCATGTAAGCAGGTGCCCATGGCACCATCTCTATTGTCGCTGCCATCAATCCGAGGAGCTGAAGATAATCCCAGACTGAGAGCCTGCTGTGCACAGAACAGCACTAGGCAATCCAAAAGATGAACAAATGATCGGACTTCTGAAGAACGGCTGTGTTCTCTTCAAATACTGATAACACTCTGCGGACATCCAGCTTAGGCAGCTGTCTATCCTCCTGTGACTCCCCCAAATCTGAACAAGTTGGCAGTGCCAAGGATTGATTAATATGAAAATTGGACACCACCATAAGAAGAAAAGAAGGTACTGGCCGAAGGGCGACCTTTTCCTTGGTAAATACCATATAAGGCTCTCAGCAAGACAACGCTTGCAACTCCAAAACACGATGCACGGAACAGATTGCTACCAAAAAGGCTGCTTTCAGGGAAAAGCATTTTAACGACACTTGCGCTAGGGGCTCAAATAGCTCCTCTGTCATGGCTGACAACACCACATTAAGATCCCACTGCGGCACCACTGACCAGACTGGTGGATGGATCCGTTTCACGGCTCTAAGGAAATGCACGATATCCGGCTGCATAGCGAGTGATCATCCTTGTACACAGCCCCAGTAACAGGAGAGAGCTGCAATTCAACTCTTAAGGAACTGAGAGCCAAACCTTTCTCCAAGCCCTCCTGTAGGAACAGCAAGAAGTCCGAGAGAGAGGCTATGAACGGCCACATCTGGTTGGCCCTGCACCAGTGCTCGAATATCCTCCAGGTGCAACTGTAAGCCAAGGAGGTAGACTTCTTCCGGGATTTTAGTAGCGTGTTAATGACTGATGAAGCATAGCCCCTAGGTCTCAGCTGCGCCCTTTCAAGTGCCAAACCGTAAGCGAAAACCGAGCCACCTGCGGCATCATATGGGGTCCAGCGAGAGTAGATTAACCCTGTCTGGGAGCCTCCATGGCTTGGCTGCAAGGAGTTAAATGAGATCTGTGTACCACGGCCATCAGGGCCAATCAGGATTACTGTCCCTCTGTGGCTGTCTATGCGCTGCAACAATTGCCCAATGAGGAGCCATGGTGCAAAGATGTACAGAAGCCTATCCCTCGGCCAGGGCTGTGCCAGAGTACGGTGGAATACACATACTTTGAGCCCTTCGGACATGTGCACCTGCCGCCTGCTGAAGAAATGAGCCACCTTGGTGTGCGCCATGGTCACCATCAGGTTCATGACAGGAATGCCCCAGCATCAGAAACGGTTGTGGAATATCACCACATTCAACTCCCATTCTCTGGGGTCTGAGTAAGGCCTGCTGAGAAAGTCCACTTGCACTCTCTCTTTGCTGGTCATGTGTGTAGCAGACAGCGCGCTGAGCCATTGTTTTGCCCAGACCAAGAGGCTGAACTTCCTCCGCCATTGCTGTACTTCTTGCATCGTCCTGACAGTTGATGTATGCCACTGTGGTCGCATTGTCCAAACATACTCTGATCACTCTGTTTTACTACCTGATGGAATGTCTGAAGAGCCAGAAATACTGCCTGCATTTCTAGGCGATTGATGGACCATGAGTGTTCCTCTGGTGACCATTGTTCCTGTCTTATTTGTCCTGACAATGTGCCTCCCATCTCGAGAGGCTGGCATCCATTGTCAGTTGCACCCAAGTCATTGGTTCCAAGGGAACCCCTCGTTCCAAATTGCTGACCTGCATCCACCAGCCCAACCTGGCTCGCGCGATCTGTGGACAGGCCAATCTCCGAGCGAGGGAATGATGCCGAGGCAACAAGCAGCGCTAAATAGGTAAAGGTGGATTTTCTTCGTGAATGATTTATATAAAATAGAGGAAAACTTCATTCAACTCTTAAACAGTGCTATCAGAATCAATAATCCTAAAAATTAATCTCAGCACAGCCTCAGAAACAACCTTGGACACTTAATTTATTCTGGGTTAAGTGTAATCCCAGACTTGTGCCGGTGTTTACATCAATGGCTGAATGTCCTTATTAGTAGAGCATGTCATCAATTCTTATATTTGAGCAGTAATATCAAAGATAGCAAAAGAATAATAATACTTAGCTCTTCTGAAGCCGTAAGACTGTGCTGGATATTTTTCTCGTTATTTATAAAACTTTATCTTCTTTTTGTTTCATTTTTCGTTTTTTACTTTTTGTGTGACTTTCTTCCACAATAATTGCTGATGTAAACCGTGTCCCAACGCCAATTAATAAAGGCGCCCATGCGTTTCGCCAAATGGGTTTTTCAAGGGACTTATATCATAACGTGGAATATTTCTGTGAAAGAAGACATTAAAAATGATTGATCTGTGCAAAAACAATTCAATCTAGGTATAACAAAGAGTATTGCTTTTAATACATTTCAATGAAAGATTCAAAAACCTTGTAAGCCATACAAATCTTTAAGGATTTGGTATTGCGTGATGTTGAAATCTTAGTCACCACTCGTTCTATTCACAACACGCGCCTTTCTCGATCTCAGCATGATGCATTGAAAAAACTTCAAGCTCGAACGGATTGGGTAATCCGTCGAGCCGACAAGGGAGGTGCGATTGTTATACAAACACGAGAATATTATCTTCAGGAAGCCTTGACACAACTTCGGGATCCCATTACTTATACCATTTTGGAGACGGACCCCCTTAGTGAACTTCAGGCTACTATCAAGTTCCTAACACAAGGAGCCTTACAAGACAAACTTATCTCTAAAAAAAGAGTACAACTATTTGAATGTCTTGGCTCCAAGGACGGCTCAATTTTACACCGTTCCAAAAATCCACAAAAGATTATTGAGCCCCCCAGGACGTCCGATAGTATCCACGAAGGGCACAGTCCTTGAACCCATATCCATATACGTGGATTCTTATTTGCGTCCATTGTTGCAAGACATTCCTTCATACATCCGTGATACCACCCATTTTTTAGTATTACTACAGGGTTTAGCACACTGGGCAGGTAATAATGACATCTTATTGGTGACTCTAGATGTTCAGTCACTTTACACGAGCATCCCACAAGCGGCGGCCAGTGCCATAGTACAAAAAGCATTAACTGCCAGGGGAGATTTGTCTTCAAACCAACTGCAGTTTTTACAAGCATTGACAGATTTAGCTTTATTTCGCAATTATTTTGAATTTCAAGGGAATTTGTATCATCAAATATCAGGAGTGGCGATGGGCGCCACTTGCGCCCCCTCAGTAGCCAACCTATATATGGGGACATTCGAAGATCTACATTTCTCCATTTTTCCCTATAAAGACAACATCAAAGCCTGGTATCGTTACATTGACGAGATCTTTATGCTCTGGCAAGGGACTGAGAGTCTGTTGAATGACTTTCTCCAATGGCTAAATGCTCGTGATCACCATATTCAATTCACAAGCACTTGTCATAAAGATATTATCACTTTTTTGGATGTCCAAATACAACGACGGGCTGTTGGTTGGGATACCACAGTCTATCGCAAACCCATTGATCGTAACACCTTTCTTCATCATGACAGTGCACACCCGCCCAATCTGAAAGACAGTCTCCCTCTTTCACAATTCTTGCGCTATCGTCGCAATTGTTCAAATATTGAGTCTTACAAGACTGCATCCAAGACATTAAAGGCTAATTTCTTACAAAGAGGTTATCCTCCTTCAGTGGTACACCGCGCTTATCAGCGAGCGCTCTACAGCAATAGAGATTTACTCTTGACTCCGAAAAACAATGTAACACATCAAAAAGATGTTAAACATGTCAACTTTATTACTACTTATTCACCAGTGAGCTCCAGTATACAACACATTCTCCGACAACATGCGAATGTTCTCACTACAGTACCGGGTTTACAAGAAAAATCAATCCGTTGTGTGTGGAAAAGAAGTCGTAATTTGAAAGAGTATTTAAGTCCCACCCAGTTACGAGTTTCATCGGTAGCTCAGAGTGGTCATCTAGAGCCTGGACATCGAAAATGCGGGAGTTGCGCGATTTGTGAGATTACACACGAATGTCAGAGTTTTTCCCACAATGGAGTCATTTATAAATTACGACAAGCTACTACTTGTGACTCCATTGGGGTTGTGTATGCCATACGATGTCCATGCGCTCTAATATACATTGGCAAGACCATTCGTTGCTTCCGGGTTCGTATACAAGAACACGCCAGTCGGCTTCGATGCGCCCGTAGGGAAGCTCCTTTAGTACAACATTGTCTATCCCATCACCATACTTTTTCACAACTTCGTTGCTGGTGTATTGAAATGTTGGCTGGACCTGCTTCAGGCAAAACCCTAGATCAACGACTTCTATACAAAGAACAGAAATGGATCTACACATTAGCCACAGTACAACCCACCGGTTTGAATCAGAGTATCGATTGGGCGGCGTGTACCTTTTGATTAACCAATGGCGAGCTTCATATTGGGACATTTAAACTGTGACGTTACAGTTGCTAATTCGCATGCGCGGCGTCTATTGAGTTTTCCAGGTTCATTGGGAGGAGACCGAATTTTTGAGTTACAGAGCCGCTTACCCTTACAAGGTTTTTGAATCTTTCATTGAAATGTATTAAAAGCAATACTCTTTGTTATACCTAGATTGAATTGTTTTTGCACAGATCAATCATTTTTAATGTCTTCTTTCACAGAAATATTCCACGTTATGATATAAGTCCCTTGAAAAACCCATTTGGCGAAACGCATGGGCGCCTTTATTAATTGGCGTTGGGACACGGTTTACATCAGCAATTATTGTGGAAGAAAGTCACACAAAAAGTAAAAAACGAAAAATGAAACAAAAAGAAGATAAAGTTTTATAAATAACGAGAAAAATATCCAGCACAGTCTTACGGCTTCAGAAGAGCTAAGTATTATTATTCTTTTGCTATCTTTGATATTACTGCTCAAATATAAGAATTGATGACATGCTCTACTAATAAGGACATTCAGCCATTGATGTAAACACCGGCACAAGTCTGGGATTACACTTAACCCAGAATAAATTAAGTGTCCAAGGTTGTTTCTGAGGCTGTGCTGAGATTAATTTTTAGGATTATTGATTCTGATAGCACTGTTTAAGAGGCAACAAGCAAGACAACAGCATGGTCTGCAGAAGCCGCACATGAGCACAAGCCCAGGGGACCAAGTCCAGGGCCGCTGCTATGAATCCAAGCAGCTGCAGATAGTTCCACGCTGATGGTGCTCGCAATGCCAGAAACCGGGTTGCCTGGACTTGGAGCTTCAGAATTCTGCTCTCCGGCAGCAAGATGCACCCAGCCTGAGTGTCGAACCGGGCTCCCAAACAGACTTGCTGTTGTATGGGCGGCAACTGACTGACTCTTTGCCAGGTTGAACATCCACTCCAGGCTCTGTAGCAACTGCACCACCTTTTCAGTAGCTGCCACAGACTCTGCCTCTGACTTCGCTGGATGAGCTAGTCATCAAGGTAGAGATGCACCAACACCCCTTCCTTCCTCAAGGCTGCTGCCACAACCACCATGATCTTTGTGTTCGGTGCCATAGCCAAACCGAAAGACAGCGCCCAAAACTGATAATGCCCCATTGGCAGAGAAAAATCACAAGAACTTTTGATGTGCTGGCTGAATGGCAATATGGAGATACACCTCTATGAGGTCCAATGACATCAGAAATACCCCCTGTCTCATTGCAAAGATGACTGACCACAGTGTTACAATGTGGAAATGAGGCACACACAAGGCTCATTTGACTTGCTTGAGATTAAGAATCTACAATACAACAAGACGCTCAATTCTATCAACTTAGAACCAAATCTCTTTATATATTGTGCAATTTCTTATGGTTACTCAAAAATATTTCTTACCATCGCTAAAAGGTCTCAGACTTTAGCACTTATTTGCAGACTTACAATACGTCCAATACTAGTGCCTGATAGCATCAATGACCTTTAGCGAAACTACATGGTAATAATGATGAAAGCATATGGTACGTGTGATGTGTCACATTTCTCTTAATTCCAATATAAGTGCTCTTATTAAAAGAACATAACAATCACAGTTCTTCAATTCTCAAACAAACAGCGAGCATTTAGCTTGTGCTTTGACTTCTTCGTCACGCTCCCATTTTGCTCTCTGATACCAACGCCTTCCCCAGGCGCCTCCGCCACGTTTCACATTAGTTGTTTCCTCAGGGGATCTCTATTTATTGCCCTTCAAACTCTACAAAATAAAACCCACCTTAGTAACCAATCACTAACAAAACCCTTTCAAAGTTCCTAGTACTAATCTCCTTCTCCTCCTAATAACTTTACAATCAAAAACACCTGCGACTCTACTAATGTAGTGTATATTATCCAATGCCCGTGTGAGTTAATTTATGTGGGCAAGACTCAGCCCCTTTAAGGTTAGAATGGGGGAACATAGGAATCGTTTGAAATGCAAGGTTAAAGAGGCACCGTTGGTCCAACATTGTATAACAAAGGGACATATTTTTGAACAGTTAAGATGCTTCTGCATTGATAAAGTTGAGTTGGGTATAGCTGGGAAATCGCAAGAACAATCTTTACTCATTAGAGAACAAAAATGGATATTTATCTTGAAAATCGATAATACCTGCGAGTCTTAATGTCAACATAGACTGGGCATCGTGTATATAAAAAAAAGGAATGAGAATACAGAGGGGACATTAAGAGGGGGAAGAACGTTTTAGTTAGAGGTTAAGCTATTATGAAGCATATGAATGGGTATTAGTGGACTTTTAAAGTACCGCATAATATTTATGGTAGGGGAATTGTTACGATTAGAAGATCAATGATTAAGGGAAAACAATATTGAGTATGATGTGAACATGTTCCGCCTCATATTATTTGAGGCGAGTAAGTCGAGTATTGCTATAGGATTAGGAGGTGAAGCAGTTTTGTAGTAGTACAGATAAGAGTCTCGTCATTTGGAGGTGGAATGTAGGAACCACCAATAGATCAGTAGATGAGAGGGATCCATAATAGCAATAGTGAGAAACACGGCATGTGGGGGCAGGGAGTGAGAACTACCAATAGACGAATAGATGAAAATGCTTTAAATTGGGAGTGGTACCCTTTAGCCCGCATGCGTGGTGTTTTTTCACCAGCAGTTCTGAATGAAGCTTCAGTATATTGTAGCTGCTGGATTAAAGGTGATAGGAGACGTGTGCAGCATCGAGTGTTTTACCGGTAGGTGATTTAGATTTTTGACTGTAAAGTTATTAGGAGGAGAAGGAGATTAGTACTAGGAACTTTGAAAGGGTTTTGTTAGTGATTGGTTACTAAGGTGGGTTTTATTTTGTAGAGTTTGAAGGGCAATAAATAGAGATCCCCTGAGGAAACAACTAATGTGAAACGCGGCGGAGGCGCCTGGGGAAGGCGTTGGGATCAGAGAGCGAAATGGGAGTGTGATGAAGAAGTCCAAGCACAAGCTAAACACTCGCTGTTTGTTGAGTATTGAAGAACTGCAATTGTTATGTTCTTTTAAGAAGAGCACTTATATTGGAATTAAGAGAAATATGACGCATCACACGTACCATACGCTTTCATGATTATTACCCTGTAGTTTCGCTAAAGGTCATTGATGCTATTACAATACGTCCAAAACTAGTGCCTAAGTCTGAAAATAAGTGCTAAAAATGTCTGAGACCTTTTAGCGATGGTAAGAAATATTTTTGAGTAACCATAAGAAATTGCACAATATATAAAAAGAGATTTGGTTCTAAGTTGATAGAATTGAGCGTCTTGTTGTATTGTAGATTTATAATCGCTCAGAGAGAGAGACCATAATTAATTGTGAGATCAAGAAACGGCACGTAAGAACTCTCCTTCTTGGGCACAGCAAAATATATGGAATATTGTCCCACACTGCACTGGTCTGGAGGTACAGGTTCCACCGCTTGTAAGGTCAAAAGCCATTGGAAGGTACTCCTTACCACTTCTAACTTTGCGACTGCACCCATTGGTCGGATGTTATGCTGGCCTAGGCGGAGCAAAATTGTTGTAAACGACCCCCAACTGGCACGATCTCCACCTGGACCAAGACAGCTTCCCGAAAACCCCAAAAGGATTGACCCCACAGAGAATAGCATCCCCTCTAAAAGGGAGAGAAGTGACTGAACTGAAATCTACGGGTCCCTAGGATGGCCCTGCTGTGGTGCTGACTGCTTACCGCCTCTAGGCCTATTCTCGGGCAAATGACCCCCTTCGAAGTTCCCCAAGTCCTTGTCTAAGGCTTTTTCGAAGAGCAACTTTCCTTTGAAAGGCAGTTTACTAAGCCTGGTCCATGAGGAGACATCCGCAGCCCAATCCCTTAACCACAAAAATTGACGTGCTGCAATCATCTTGGATGAGGAACACACCAAGTCATAAAAGGCATATGCCAAATATGCAGCTGCGGATTCCAGCTTGGCTCCCTCCTGGGCTACTGACTGTGCTGCCAGCTCTGATGACGCCAGGACCTGGAGCCAGCAAATAGAAACCCTCACCATGTATGCCCCACATATGGAAGCGTGGCATCAAAAGCTTGCTTTAGTAGGGACTCTAGCTTACAGTCTTGAAGATCCTTCAACATTCCTGCCTCCTCTACTGGAATTGTGGTCTTCTTGGTGAATGCTGAGACCACCACATCCACCTTAGGCATTCGAAGGAGCTCTTTCTCCTCCTGCGGAATGGGGTACAGGTGACCCACTGCCCTCCTTCCTTTGAGGCTTGCCTCCGGGATCTCCCATTCCATCTCTATCATCTTCTTGATAACCTGATGTTCTGGGAAACAGATCCTGGAACCCTTGCAACAATGGGTCCTCCAAGGTTTCCTCTGCTGCAGGTGGAGGAGCCACAATATTCAAGGTTGCAAGAGAATGCTTAACTAAGGCCGCCAATTCCTCCCGTGGGGTCTTCTCCAGCAGAGATTTCTCCTTCCTCCAACTCATACACTGACTCTTCCCCCCAGAGGTCTGAGGGCCCCTCTCCCAGGCCTTCGGAGCACTGGGAGTGGGGGGGACCCTGCTCCCTCTACTGTTGCATCTCTGCCCGTAATGCCTTACTTGAGGGCTCCCCAGAGGCTCTAGGCCTTCATGCAGAACAGAACTGGCCAAGGATGTGGCCAGGATACCTGGCCTGCTGAACCAGTTTGTAATTCATTTAATAAATAGGCCTTGTGCACTGAGAGGATGAAATTTGCAGAAAAAAAATACTTCTCTTAAATCAGGCCTGCTGGTTTCCTCCCACACTCCCAAGGAGTGGTATCCCCGAGATTTTGCAGTCTTTTTACCTGCCTTATGCCCTGAAGGGGAAATGGCTGCTTTCTCTGTAATGGCCACGGTTCCCGCCAAAACCGCAGGAACTGTTGGGCTTGCTAAGCCTGCCTGCAAGACACCTCTCTGCGCTTCCATCCCTATGGACCAAAAATAAACGTGCCCCGGCTGCCGACGCTGGCAAGGAAGAATGCACACCGCCGCTCCCCCCTGCATGCAATGCTGGCCCCGGGAACCGCCAAAACTATCCTTGAAGGAGCAACACGTGACTGACAAAAAAAGCCCTGTACAACCGGCCGACAGGCCCCAAAGAAGAGAAAATTACCGCAGCGAAACAGAATCAAGTCTCCTGCTCCAGTTAACCCTCCAATCAGCACTGTTCCATTGAATGACTTTGCGTCACGCTATTCTCTGCCTGCACCAGTAACCAGTTCACCGAAGTCAGCCTGATTGCTCCTTTCTCATTGATGTTTTTTTTTCCCTCAGGCAGCCCCTAGCTGGTGAAGGAAAGCTTAGCCCCAAATGCAGCAGTAACCGATCGGAATCAACCCAGAGGTCACCACCAGAGACTTGGATTGCCCAGTTGGGGGGGGGGGAAAGGGGCTGGACCACCAGGTGTTTAACCCCTGGGGCCCACCAGACCCATTCAAGTGCCCTGGGGTCACTACTGTAGCCCCTGCAGCACCCACTGCTATCCTGCAAGTACTGCAGATATTCAAAGAATATCTAGCTATCACAATCACTACCTCAAAGTAGTGGGAACCCTACAGGGTCAGATCAACAAACAGAATCCCCCAAATTGTCAGCAGAAGTTCCCTATAGGAAGGATGCGCCCTCAGCTGCTGAGGACTGAGAATACTGACGTCTGGGCTGGAGGGGGAGCTCTTAGGCTATCACATCAAACTTTTAACATGCTCAGTCCTCAGCTGCTGAAGGAGGAGGAAAACCTGAACAGATCCTTTCCTGGACTGGAGGGACTATATGGAATACAAACTTATTGTTGAAATAGTTCAGGTAACATTTACAAGGATAATGCAATCGGAACCCTGCTCCTAGGCTTAGAGCTTCCTGACACACAGCCAAAAACTGACCTCAACTTTCCTGAGTTGACTGACACACCTCAGTGAAAATTATTATTGTTTGACCCATGAACAAGTCAGTCATCTTCCTAAAGTAAAGCTAAATAATCCTATTCATGTCTTGTTCAAGAATAAAGTTCACCAGAATAGATCTTTCCTTTACTTCCACAAAAGAGGTATCCAAAAGAATAGAAACATCAATAGCTTCCTGAGCATCTACTTGCTACTTAGAACTAAATGGCAAAAAATAAGCCTTATTAATTGATAGAAGAAGTGGAAGAGTAACCTAATGGTTAAAACAACAACCTAACACCCAAGTGATCAGGGTTTGATTCCCACTGGTACACCTTGTGATCTTGGGCAAGTCTCGACCCTCCACTGCCTTAGAAGAAAAGGCCTGGCAATCTACTTCCAGTCATTCCTTGCCAAGAAAACCCAGGAGTTGCTGGCTCACCAGGAGTCAGCATTGACTTGATGGCACTTTAAAAAAATAAATAAAAACTGGTAGAAAAGCCATTTCAGAAATTAACACTTTAGCAAGATACTGCTTAATAGTATCCACAGGTAGCATCTTTGGAAAATTCAGGTATCTTAAATTCAAATATCTTGCCTGATTCTCAAACTGCTGCAACTGCCGATGAATAACAATCTTATCTTTAACCAAAATATATTAGATTTAGAGTCCCAAACATCCTTTTCCATACCAGCGATCTTTTCATGAAGCTCTTTAAATGAAGCATCATAAGATGAATTAACTTTAGAGACAGTTTGCACTAATGCATTAAATTCCTGAGAGGTCTTCTGGACGTTATTATCCAATTTCACGAGCATAGCCCAGATAGACTGAGGAATTCTCTGATGTACTCACATGTAGTGCAGGAGCCAGATTTTCAGGAGGCACAACTCCCAGTGCTTCCACTGCTTGTCCCTTTTTCGGAGCCCCCAGCTTCCAATTCTGAAACAGAAGAGACTCTAACTTCCACCAACATCAAACTTCCATTTGTTCTAGGGGAAGAAGTAGAGCTCTGTGAGACCTCTGATGCGGCGAGTCTCACCTCACCTACTGCTGTCTCAGACTGTTCATTCGTGGTGGGCTGAAACAAACATGCTGCGGGGTGAAGCTGTTGTGTAGAAATTATTTCCCCCCCAGGTGCCACGGAGCGGGGGACTTGCTCAAAGCAGATAGTTCAGCTTCGGAGGATTTAAATAAATATGCATCCAGCAGGGACTGCTTCGGGGCTGGGCTTTGGATAGCTTTGCCAGTACCTTTCCTTTCTTCTTAGATGGCATAATAGCTCAGGAAAAAAGCAAAAGATAAAGAGATGAAGCAGCTCTGCTGGCATTCTCTACAAACATGCTGCCATTTTGGCTGCTCCCCTCACTCCCAAGCCATGGCATTTTCATAACCTCATGTGGATATGAAAGTTGGAGAGTGAAGAAGCAAGATAGAAAGAAAATCAATGTCTTCATTTATGGTGCTGGTGAAAAATACTGCATAAAACATGGACTGCTCAGTCTTGAAAGACTACAAAAGGGGACTACGACTTCTGGAGAGAGATCTGCAGTTAGAAAAATTCTCAGAAGTAAATATTTACAAATCTTGGGGAAAAAGGAATTCTTTAGATTAAAGCTGATTAATCTGTGAACCCAGTGTATTTGTTAACTCAGTCAGGGCCTAGTAGAAGCAAAGAGCTTTCAGTTTAAATTTAAAACACAGCAGAGAGCTTTCTGGTTACATTTAAACCCCAAGACTCCCTCTATCCAAGCAAGGGCTGTGGGACTCCCCCTAAAAATTGGTCACAGATTACCTTGGAAGCACGGGACAGGATACCGTGCAGCAGCCAGATGTTAATACGTGGTAGGGAGGTTATGAAGGCTATATTTAGGCTTTTAGGTAGGAAGTTGAAACCCAGAAATTCCAGGGTAGCATTCTCCGAAATGCTTCCCGTTCCACGCGCAGGACCCAAAAGGCAGGCAGAGCTCTGGAAACTCAATGCATGGATGAGACGATGGTGCAAGGATGAGGGTTTTGGATTTGTTATGAACTGGGAAACATTCTGGGGAAATGAGGGGCTCTTCCGAAGGGATGGGCTTCACCTTAACTGGGATGGAACCAGGCTGCTAGCATTAACCTTTAAAAAGGAGATGGAGCAGCTTTTAAAATTAGATAATAGGGGAGAGCCGACAGTCGCACAAGAACGCATGGTTTGAAACAATGTATCCTTGAAGGATAATACCAAAAGAATGAAGTTAGGGCATATCAGCAGAGAGGTTCCAATAAAGACAAAAGTAGCCCAAATGCCCTTGAGTACGGAGCAGACAGAGCTTAAAGATTCCAAATTACCCATGTCTACCGATAGCCAGATTAATATGAATAAAATACAGTCTCTAAAATGTTTATATGCAAATGCTAGAAATCTAAAAAATAAGATGGGAGAGTTAGAATATATAGCACTAAATGAGAGGTTAGATATGATTGGTATCTCAGAGACATGGTGGAAGGAGGACAACCAGTGGGACACTGTGATACCTGGGTACAAACTATATCGTAATGATAGACCTGATCAAATTGGTGGAGGAGTTGCGCTCTATGTCAGAGAAGGCATTGAGTCACAAAGGATTAAAGTTTTGCAGGAAACAAAATTTGCTGTAGAATCTCTATGGATTGAAATTCCATGTAAAAAGGGGAAGGTGATGGCAGTGGGGGTGTATTATCGAATCCTGGCCAGAATGAACAAATCGATGATGAAATGCTCAAAGAATTCAGGGAAGCTAACAAAAGTTACAGCACAGTAATAATAATGGGTGATTTCAATTACCCCAGTATTGACTGGGTCAGTATCACGGCAGGACATGTTAGGGAGATAAAGTTTCTAGATGAAATAAATGACTGCTTCTTGGAGCAGCTGGTTCATGAACTGACCAGAGGGGAAGCCATTTTGGACCTAGTCCTTAGTGGAACGCCAGATCTAGTGCAAGAGATAAGGGTGTTAGGGCCACTTGGCAATAGTGATCACAGCATGATCGCGTTTGATTAAATTAATGGAGGAGGGATGGTAAGGAAATCCACAGTACTACCTTTTAAACTTTCAAAAGGGAGACTATGATAAAATAGGGAAAATAGTTAAGAAAAACTAAAAGGAGCATTTGCAAAGGTTAAAGACTTACATCAAGCTTGGGTGTTTAAAAATACTATCCTGGAAGCCCAGACCAGCTGTATTCCACGCTTTAAGAAAAGTGGAAGGAAGTCCAAAAGCTGCCAGCATGGTTTAAAGGTGAGGTCAGAGAGGCTGTTGTCAAAAAAGCATCTTTCAAGAAATGGAAAAAAAGAGCCAAATGAAGAAAACTGGAAACAGCACAAGCACTGGCAAGCTAGATGCAAGGCATTGATAAGACAGGCAAAGAGAATTTGAGAAGAAGCTTTCTGTGGAAGCAAAAACGAGTAATGAAGCCTTTTTGAAGTACATTCGTAGCAAAAAACCTGTGAGAGAGTCAGTTGGACCATTAGATGATAGAGGAGTAAAAGGGGCACTAAAAGGGGACAAGGCCATAGTGGAGAGACTAAATGAATTCTTTGCTTTGGTCTTTACCGAGGAAGATGTAGGGATGTTACCCTGACTGAAGTGGTATTTAAAGGTGATATTGAAAAAATATTGATACAATGGGAAGATGTATTAAAACTATTTGCTAAACTGAAGAGTAGCAAATCACCTGGACCGGAAGGTTTACATAGAAGGGTGTTTAAAGAACTGAAATATGAGATTGCAGAACTACTATTAGTAATCTGTGAACTATCATTAAAATCATCTGTAATACCTGCAGATTGGAGGATGGCCAATGTAACGCCAGTTTTTAAAAAGGGTTCCAGGTGTGATCTGGGAAACTACAGACTGGTGAGCCTTACGTCAGTACCGGGAAAAATGGTAGAAACCATCATAAAGAAAAAAATTACTCAACATGTAGATAGTCATGGTTTAATGGGAGACAGCCAACATGGCTTTAGACCAGGGGTGTCAAACTCAAATACACAGTGGGCCAAAATGTAAAACTTGAACAAAGTCGCGGGCCAGCATTGAACAAATGAACCTTTTAATATGGACACAAACAAGATTTGCTTTAACATTGAATATGAAGCAACACTTATTACTATACAATTTATAACTTAATAGTTCAGATATGCAAAAACCAATTTCAAATAAAAAACAAACATCAATGACATTCATTTATTAAATAAGATTTAAATAATAATAAATAACAATTTTTAAAATAAAATAACAATAATAAAATTAATCAACCATTCAAGCCCATGTCTTGGAGTAGCAAGAAAAAGTGCATAAAGAAAACGTTAATTATTGCTCAGTTTGCTGCACACTGATCTAATCTGATGTGCCCAAGCCAGATACCTGGCATCTCTTCTTGGATGATAGTTCATCAATGTCTGGGCTCAGGCTTTGAGCTGAGGAAATCCTCAGTATCGAGCGAAGGTGTTCATCAGTCAGACGTCTCCTGTGAGATGTTTTGGTCATCTTCATCGAGGAGAAAAGTTGCTCACATAGATAAGTGCTGCCGAACATGGAGAGCATCTGAGCAGCTTGGGTGCGGAGCTGAGGCATTGTGTCAGGGATGAACTGTGGAAACTGGGCGGCGCCCACAGCATCATACTTTGACTTCAGCGTGTCATTACACTGGAGTTCAATTAGCTCCATTTGGAGGTTGGTTGGTGCGTTTTCCACATTAACTGCAAAGGGATTACTGAGCAGTTCAAACCTACATTTCTGGACATCAAAGTCGGCAAATCGCCGGCTAAACTCAGCGCCGAGTACACTGAGTTTTTCAGCAAACTGTGCGCATGGGAACAAGTTGGTAAAGAACTGCGTTTTCATGGTTTGGCAGCAGGGAAAATGGCCAAGGTTTCCTTGCAGCATCTGATTCTCCCACAGGCACAGTTTAGTTTTAAAAGCCCTCACTGCAGCGTACATGTCTGTGATGATGCGCCCCCGCCCCTGAAGCTGCAGGTTCAGCGCATCGAGATGGCTCGAGATGTCACACAGAAAGGCCAGCTCACACAGAAACTTTTTCTCCCGAAGCTCTGCTGTGTCCTTCCCTTTGCTTTCCAGAAACTGACATATTTCCTCATGCAGCTCAAAACATCTATTCAGTACTTTTCCTCGGCTTAACCATCTCACCTCTGTGTGATACGGCACGTCTGCGTATTCCGAACCACACTCCTCCAGAAAAGACTTAAACTGGCGGTGATTCAGACCTTTGGCTCTTATAAAGTTAACTACTTGTGTTACTGTGGTCATAACATGTTCCATCTTTAGGGCTTTGCCACACAATGATTCCTGATGTATGATGCAGTGATAAACAGTTAGTTCACCTGCACAGTTCTCTTCCTGCATCTTCTCCCGGACCCTGCCCACCAGTCCACTTGTTTTACCGCACATTGCTGGCGCACCATCTGTCGTTAATCCCACGAGTTTATCCCACGGCAGCTTTATTTCAGTTACGCATTTGGAAACCTCCTCAAAAATTTCCTTTCCTGTGGTTGTGCCATGCATTGATTTGAATCCCAATAGCTCCTCCGTAACACATATTTGAGTCCACTCCACGGATGAAGACTGACAGCTGAGCAGTATCAGATGCGTCGCTGCTCTCATCCACAGCAAGGGAGAATGCAACGAAATCTTTTCCCTTTTCCAAAAGCTGGTCATACAGATTGGTGGCAAGATCACATGTGCGATCAGCTACTGTGTTTCTGCTCAGGCTCACGTTTGAAAAGGCTTGCTTTTTCTCTGGGCACACGATGTCACAAACTTTCAACATGCACTTTTTCACAAACTCTCCCTCATTAAAGGGCCGGGCTGATTTTGCGATCTCTGCTGCCACAATATAACTAGCCTTTACAGCAGCCTCACTTTGTGATGTGGCTTTTTTGAACATATTCTGTTGTGAAACCAAACTTCTTTTCATCTCCTCCACTTTCTGGCTCCTTTGAGTCATGTCCAGGTCCTTGTACTTGTCATGGTGTTTTGTTTCATAGTGTCGTCGAATGTTATACTCCTTAGTTATAGCCACGTTGACTCCACAAATCAAACAGGTCTGTCTTTTACATATGTAAACAAATATTCTGTCTCCCACCTGTCCAGAAAGTTCCTGTTGTCTGCCTTTCTTTTTGCCATTTTTGGGAGGGAGTTCCACAGTGACAGTTGTAGCTTGAGATCGCTATGATTCTGTCACACAGGAGAGGGCGTTTCTGGGACCTGTCCTGATTGACGCGCCAAAACAACAGCAAGGCATTATGGGATTTGTAGTATTAGCGATGAATGAATGCGCTGTATAATACCGGCGGGCTAGCTCTAGTAGTCATTTGGTATAGCCTCGCGGGCCAAATATAATTACACTACGGGCCAAATTTGGCCCGCGGGCCAGAGTTTGACACCTATGCTTTAGACAAAGAAGATCTTGTCTTATTAATCTGTTATGTTTTTTATTTTATTTATTTACATTCCCTTATATACCACGCTATTCTGCATCAGTGTGGTTTACATTGAACAAACTGAAATTACATTGAACAGGGTATTATAACTTGGAGATAACCATTTTACAGGGAACATGGACTATGGAGTACCTG
The DNA here is from genome assembly GCA_033557465.1 of Ichthyophis bannanicus. Classification (NCBI taxonomy): domain Eukaryota; kingdom Metazoa; phylum Chordata; class Amphibia; order Gymnophiona; family Ichthyophiidae; genus Ichthyophis; species Ichthyophis bannanicus. The sequence continues at coordinate 576,844,396 of CM066034.1, read as the reverse complement.
TGGGACTAGAAACCCCAGTCCTTCCGGACCAAGGTTGCTGTCCTCTAGTGGGATTTGAACCCCCGACCTTTCGGCCTGAAGTACCTTGCCCCAACCACTAGGCTACTCCTCCACTCCTTGAAGGTGTGAATAAACAGGTAGACAAAGGTGAGTCAGTTGATATAGTGTATCTGGACTTTCAGAAAGCCTTTGACAAAGTCCCTCAGAGACCTTTGGCAAAACTAAAAAGTCATGGGATAGGAGGCAGTGTACTATTATGGATCAGGAACTGGTTAAAAGATAGAAAGCAAAGGGTAGGGCTAAATAGCCAATTTTCCCAATGGAGAAAGGTGAATAGTAGAGTACCCCAGGGATCTGTGCTGGGTCTGCTGTTTTTTAACATATTCATAAATGACCTGGAAATGGGAATAAAGAGTGAGGTTATCAAATTTGCAGATGACACAAAACTATTTAAAGTTGTTAAAACCCATGAGAATTGTGGAAAATTAGGATCTTGATAAATTGGAAGACTGGGCATCAAAATGGCAGATTAAATTTAATGTGGACAAGTGCAAAGTTATACACCTAGGAAAGAACAACCCAAACTATGGTTACACGAAGCAAGGTTCCACATTAGGAACCACCACCCAGGAAAAAGATTTAGGCATCATCGTGGATAACATGTTAAAACCCTCCGCCCAGCGTGTAGCAGTAGCAGCGGCCAATAGAGCAAATAGAATGCTAGGTATCATAAGGAAAGGAATGGAAAATAAAACAAAGGATATTATAATGCCTCTGTATCATTCCATGGTGAGATCGCACTTTGAATATTGTGTGCAATTCTGGTCGCCGTATCTTAAAAAGGATATAGTATTGTTAGAAAAGGTACAGAGAAGAGCCTATGAAGAGAGGCTAAAAAGGTTAGGGCTCTTCAACCTGGAAAAGAGACAGCTGAGGGGAGATATGATAGAGATCTATAAAATGAATGGAGTGGAATGGGTAAACATAGATCAATTGTTTACATCATCAGAATATAGAAAGACTAGGGGACATGCAATGAAGCTACAGGGTAACCTATTTAAGATTAATAAGAGAAAATACTTTTTCACTCAATGTGTAATCAAATCCTGGAATTTGTTACCAGAGGATGTAGTAAAAGCTGTTAGTGTAGCTGGGTTTAAAAAAAGGTTTGGAGAAGTTCCTGGAGGAAAGATCCATAACCCATTATTAAAAAGGATCCAGGATATCATTGATATCAAGCATTGTGGAACCTATGTCTTTTGGGGAACTGCTAGGTACTTATGACCTAGACTGGCCACTGTTGGAAACAGAATATTGGGCTTGATGGACCTTGGTCTGACCCAGTATTTATTTGTATGTTTTATATACCGCCTTTAAGCAGAATCAAAGCGGTTTACATCGAACAATAACTGGAATGTTACATTACAACTTTTTTAAACAGGTAACATGTCAACATTTGTAAACAGGGTAGGGCAGGGGTGTCAAACTCAAATACACAGTGGGCCAAAATGTAAAACTTGAACAAAGTCGCGGGCCAGCATTGAACAAATGAACCTTTTAATATGGACCCAAACAAGATTTGCTTTAACATTGAATATGAAGCAACACTTATTACTATACAATTTATAACTTAATAGTTCAGATATGCAAAAATCAATTTCAAATAAAAAAAAACATCAATGACATTCATTTATTAAATAAGATTTAAATAATAAATAATAATTTTTAAAATAAAATAACAATAATAAAATTAATCAACCATTCAAGCCCATGTCTTGGAGTAGCAAGAAAAAGTGCATAAAGAAAACGTTAATTATTGCTCAGTTTGCTGCACACTGATCTAATCTGATGTGCCCAAGCCAGATACCTGGCATCTCTTCTTGGATGATAGTTCATCAATGTCTGGGCTCAGGCTTTGAGCTGAGGAAATCCTCAGTATCGAGCGAAGGTGTTCATCAGTCAGACGTCTCCTGTGAGATGTTTTGGTCATCTTCATCGAGGAGAAAAGTTGCTCACATAGATAAGTGCTGCCGAACATGGAGAGCATCTGAGCAGCTTGGGTGCGGAGCTGAGGCATTGTGTCAGGGATGAACTGTGGAAACTGGGCGGCGCCCACAGCATCATACTTTGACTTCAGCGTGTCATTACACTGGAGTTCAATTAGCTCCATTTGGAGGTTGGTTGGTGCGTTTTCCACATTAACTGCAAAGGGATTACTGAGCAGTTCAAACCTACATTTCTGGACATCAAAGTCGGCAAATCGCCGGCTAAACTCAGCGCCGAGTACACTGAGTTTTTCAGCAAACTGTGCGCATGGGAACAAGTTGGTAAAGAACTGTGTTTTCATGGTTTGGCAGCAGGGAAAATGGCCAAGGTTTCCTTGCAGCATCTGATTCTCCCACAGGCACAGTTTAGTTTTAAAAGCCCTCACTGCAGCGTACATGTCTGTGATGATGCGCCCCCGCCCCTGAAGCTGCAGGTTCAGCGCATCGAGATGGCTCGAGATGTCACACAGAAAGGCCAGCTCACACAGAAACTTTTTCTCCCGAAGCTCTGCTGTGTCCTTCCCCTTTGCTTTCCAGAAACGGACATATTTCCTCATGCAGCTCAAAACATCTATTCAGTACTTTTCCTTGGCTTAACCATCTCACCTCTGTGTGATACGGCACGTCTGCGTATTCCGAACCACACTCCTCCAGAAAAGACTTAAACTGGCGGTGATTCAGACCTTTGGCTCTTATAAAGTTAACTACTTGTGTTACTGTGGTCATAACATGTTCCATCTTTAGGGCTTTGCCACACAATGATTCCTGATGTATGATGCAGTGATAAACAGTCAGTTCACCTGCACAGTTCTCTTCCTGCATCTTCTCCCGGACCCTGCCCACCAGTCCACTTGTTTTACCGCACATCGCTGGCGCACCATCTGTCGTTAATCCCACGGCAGCTTTATTTCAGTTACGCATTTGGAAACCTCCTCAAAAATTTCCTTTCCTGTGGTTGTGCCATGCATTGATTTGAATCCCAATAGCTCCTCCGTAACACACATATTTGAGTCCACTCCACGGATGAAGACTGACAGCTGAGCAGTATCAGATGCGTCGCTGCTCTCATCCACAGCAAGGGAGAATGCAACGAAATCTTTTTCCTTTTCCAAAAGCTGGTCATACAGATTGGTGGCAAGATCACATGTGCGATCAGCTACTGTGTTTCTGCTCAGGCTCACGTTTGAAAAGGCTTGCTTTTTCTCTGGGCACACGATGTCACAAACTTTCAACATGCACTTTTTCACAAACTCTCCCTCATTAAAGGGCCGGGCTGATTTTGCGATCTCTGCTGCCACAATATAACTAGCCTTTACAGCAGCCTCACTTTGTGATGTGGCTTTTTTGAACATATTCTGTTGTGAAACCAAACTTCTTTTCATCTCCTCCACTTTCTGGCTCCTTTGAGTCATGTCCAGGTCCTTGTACTCGTCATGGTGTTTTGTTTCATAGTGTCGTTGAATGTTATACTCCTTAGTTATAGCCACGTTGACTCCACAAATCAGACAAACAGGTCTGTCTTTTACATATGTAAACAAATATTCTGTCTCCCACCTGTCCAGAAAGTTCCTGTTGTCTGCCTTTCTTTTTGCCATTTTTGGGAAGGGGTTCCACAGTGACAGTTGTAGCTTGAGATCGCTATGACTTCTGTCACACAGGAGAGGGCGTTTCTGGGACCTGTCCTGATTGACGCGCCAAAACAACAGCAAGGCATTATGGGATTTGTAGTATTAGCTATGAATGAATGCGCTGTATAATACCGGCGGGCTAGCTCTAGTAGTCATTTGGTGTAGCCTCGCGGGCCAAATATAATTACACTACGGGCCAAATTTGGCCCGCGGGCCAGAGTTTGACACCTATGGGGTAGGGTGTCTTCGACTTTTTACATGGGTGTAGCATGATTGAGTACTAAACATATTTACAGTTTTTATATTTACATATTCATCGTTCTAGAGCGTTACATGTTGCATTGTTAATGCATTCCGACAGGTACATTTGTTTAATCATGAGGGATGAAGTATTAGCTAGAGTGTTTGGAGAGGTTGTCACTAGTGATATCTAAGAAGAGGTTATTCTGGCTGCTATACATTATGAGGAGTGTTTTTGTCATAAGTAGTGTTTGTGTTAGTGTTCAGGAAAGTGTTTTGTGGTGAACGGGAATATGTTTGGGACTATGTGGGGAATAGCTCTTCTCTAGGTTCTGAGTTACCTCTGTGACGCCCCTCTCTTGTCTAGGTGGTTGCCTATAGGGAGGGGTGTACATCCTAATGTCTCTTAGTATGGGTTCCCAGAGCCGAGGCTTCTGGGGCTTGTAGTTGTGTGAAATGATGAGTAGGCCGAGGGTTTGAAGGCAAAAACACAGGAAATTTTATTTTTCTCTTCCTTTGCACCAAAAACACATATTAACAAAATTAGGATACTTCTCCCACAAAAGAAAAAGAATTCCAGATCAAGAACTTCACCGTAACAAAAGTTGCAATTGCTTCTTCAGCTGTTACATAATGCAGCTTGATAGTTCCTTTACTTCTGGCTTAAAACAACTGCTTTTCCAAACTGTGCAATATTCAAATTAAAGCTTCTTTTACTTCTGGCTGCTGCCCACTCAGATAGTTCTTTCTTAAACATTCAAATCAAGCCTTTGAATATTTTCTAGCTGCTTTAAAACACCAGCAACTTCATTTCAAACATTTTCAGCACTCTAGGCACAAGACATACTGGTATAATAGCTTCTGGGTCTTTCCACATTAAACCCTATAGCTTCTTCATTTTGTCTTTATACAAAAAGAGCAATCCATTTGAGATTCTGTAGAGGCATTATCAGAATCATAATTATCTATCTGCATGCCCTCATAATCAGGATCTGTTGTCTCCTGACTGGAATCAGCTTGTGGGAACGTAGGCTTAATTTCTTCTAACAATTTTAAAACCTTTTCCCAGCAAGACCTCTCTCTAGGTTCAGGGGTTTTTGATGGGCTATGGAGATCCTTATCTTTCAATAAACTGTTCAAGGCTTCTAATGGGCTCACCTTCTTTCTAGCAACAGTTCTTTTCACAGGCCCTTCCAGAAGTGAAACTCTCCCCACAGGCTCCTGCTGGGCTGTTCCCGTACCTTGCTTATAGTCTGCAGCTTCCTCAGGCCAAACGCTCCTGTATCCAGAGCCAGCTGTAATTCCTCTACAACACGGGCTTCCTTCAGGGCTGTAGTTTCCTGTGTTTTGGCTGCAATGGGAATCCCTTCTGAGGCTGTCTTTGGAGCACCTCTCTCTCTCTCAGCTTCCCTGAAAGATTCCTTTCCTTCTGGTTCCCTCGTGATCTCCTCGCCTTCCGTTCCCTGGTGGTCTCTCTTCTTCCTGTTCCCTGAGGCTTAAATGAGTGGGGCTGCCCTACAGCCTCGAACTCCTCCCCCAGGTGCTTCTCATTACCTCTCTTGGTTGCCTTGGAGCTTGGGCGTGGTCTGAGCTCAGCAGCCCCGTGTGTGTTTTTTTTCACTTTGGCTGTACTTTGAAAGTCAGTGCTCTCTGGGCTCTAATACAGTTTCGCCACCACACCTGGCATATCTTATGTTCTTAAGAACAAATCAGTCAGTCCTGGAGGAGATCAAACCTAAGCATTCCTTGGAGGATGAAATGTTAAGACTTCGGCTTACCTACATTGGACATATCATGTAAAAAGAGAGATCATTAGAGAAAGACATCATGTCAGGCCCAGTGCAATGATATGGGATGCCCTATGCAAACCCTCATTCCTGCTACCCCCATGCTCCCACCCCTGCCCCTCTCCAGGACCTGCAGTGGCAGTAATGACATTAAAACAGCAATGTAGTGCTTACTTCTTACCCAAAGCCTCCAGTACTGTGTGCTATTGGTGCTTCTGCCCATGTAAATACGAAGTTTGCGTTAGAGAGGGCAGAAGCACCTACAGCACACAGCACCAGAGCCTTTAGGTAAGCAGTAAGCACTACATTGCTGTTTGTCATTATCATCACTGCAGGTCCAGGAGAGCGGTGACAATAGGTCACCATTGAAAAAATGTTGGTGCTCTAGGCGACTGTCCAATTCACCTAATGGTAGCGCTGTCCCTACATTACTTTGCAAGGTTGAAGGTTAACGCAAGAGAAGAAGACTGGCAACGCGATGGATGCTACTCTTCACAATTAGCTGCCTGAGTGAAGACTGGATGCAGTTAAGACACTATATATAGTGTCGCAATGAGTCAACATGGACTCTGCGGCACTTAACACCATAAGGATTTAGTTAGTGAATGCATTAAGGTATGTGAAGAAAAATGATTTGGATTTAATTACTTGCCTTTTCAAATTTGAGTTCAAGGCAAATTACAGACAGATACACAAGTTATTTTCCTACCCAAGTGGACTTACAAGCTAGGTTGGAAGGTGAATTGATTTGCCCAAGGTGAGTTAGCTGTAGAAGCAGGATCTGAACCCTGGTTCTTAATTTGTTGCTCTAACCTAGTGCTTTTATTTATTTAAAACATTTTTCTATACCGCTCCTTTCAGAGATCAGGGGTGGTTTCCATTGTAACAAGGTTTTTACATGGAACAATATAACAGTTTTATGATCTATTTACAATTTTTCAAACTGGTATCCTGTATGACCCATTTTAATAACTTAAAATTCACTGACCCCAGACGATGTTGAAATCAAAATAGCAGGTCTCCAGCCTCCTCCCCTCATCTAAAGCAGGAAGGCAAAGGCAACAGCTGATGATGTGACCCCAGGTTTGGGAACCACTGCTCTACTCCCCTATTCCATTTTAAACTGCACGAATGGCTGTATGATTGCATATATTTTTAGTGATTATGAGCATTATCCATCTTAGAGGATAAGGCTTTGAGTCTGTTTTTTTGCATGCGTTAGTGTATGGTTTCACGCTCCTAACCTGCCACTACCTGCATGCTCCGTGCTCCGGCAGAATAAACTATCTCTCACTAAACTCTAGCACGTCACTCACACTCAACGTTTCACGCCGATACTTAGCACGCTTGTTTACGAACAGTCGCCTAACGTAAGCACGCACGGCACGCATTCAGGAAGCCTGCGTTATTGATCCTTCCCTGCCTAAGCGCGTGTGCCGAGTTCACGCCGTGGGGAGGGACAATTGTGACAGCGAGAATGGCTTCTGGTGCCACTAACTTCCGGTCACGTGGAATGGAAGCCGGGTGTTGCTATTGTGAGTGTCGGAAGTGACGAGCCTTCTTTCTTTTTCTACCATTTCCGGCAAACGACTGAGCAGTTCCCTGGTGTGGGGGGAACTGCGAACCGGGAGAACGATGCCCAGCAGAGTCTCTCCGGACGTCGAGTGCATAGAATTAGACGGCGGAAGTACTATGGAGCACACAGGGGAGGAAAGAACCCGAAGACGAAAGGTGCGGAGGTGGAGTACGTGGGCTGCGTGTTGACCAGCATCCGTCGCATATAGGCTCTCGAGCATATACACACGCTCTTCTCCGTTAGAGCACAGCGTAGACAAGTTTCACTACTTATACAGTGACTTGTATGGCCGTGGAAGCTGTGTAGTTATGCAGTAGGGACTTGGTCGAAAACATACGATTACGTCATACACTATGTAGGATCTGTATACAGTATTTACAAACAGGATGTCTGCTAATATATACAAACTGGACATTTAAGTTTGTGTTTTTAATAAACACATACTGTTCATTCCATAGGTTTATGATCTGCATACAGATTCAGTTGCAGTTTATATGCTAGTGTGCACCCACAAATTATTTATGATTTTCAGAGGGGGAGAAGGAGCCGTATTAGTTTGGAATAATGCCTCATGCCGCAATAAATTGGCTTAATATATAAGGTGCCACTGTCTCGGCCATTTACATTATTTATAAACTGCACTTATTCTGTATGCGGATCATTCACTTTTATGGAATGAATAGTATTTGTTTATTATATATGCAAAGTTAAATATCTATTCTGTATTTATATGACCTCTTTTTGCAACTGGATTTTACCATAGAGAGAAGGCCCATAATAGTGAAACAGGTTCTACAACTCGCAGGGTGCTTCAGGCTGACATTTTGGCTATATTTTCTGTATTTCTAACAAATTATAGTAGATCAGTTTACTTTAGAACATCATATTGCACGGGAAGCATTAAGAGGATACATTTATTTATTTCCAGTGGAAAATGTGCATAAAAGTACAGGTTATTGATGCATAATGTGTACTTTTACATGCAGAAAAGGTCTTTTATAATTAGTTCATGCCTAAAAGCAGGCGAGGTGCAATAGGTATGCTCAGGAGAGAAGGTAGAGCATGGGTGGAGTTGCAGTTTACGTGCATAGTTTATAAAGTATGCATGTAAAGTACATGCTAACATTTATGCTTACTTCTGGGCAGGCATAATGTTTGTGCTTTAATCTGGATACAATATATGCTTGAGTTGTGCTAGTATTTTATAAAGACACAGATGCCTAAATATATCTATAATATAGGTGCCCAGTTAACGTAGACGCCCTGATATAAAATTACTCTCCACATGGGAGGTGGAGTCAAAAGATCTATGATGTAAATGTTACACATACATATCCATTGAAATTTTAAGTGGAAAAGTGCCAGATGTAACTTTTTATGACAGCTTTCAGGGATATCATTTTATGAAGGCACATAAGTTCGTATGTTGCTTTTATAAAATAAGCCATGTACCTTCACATTCTTATACTGTTACATTTCCTTCTAAGGGGCTGATTATAACGGGACGCATGGAAAGTTACACGCATATGTTCTTATTCTAAAGGGCTTATGTGCATGAATGCTCACTTAGGCAAGTGCTTTAGGAAGTCACTATTCTGTAAGCTTGCACATAAGGTCTGTCACATGTACTTTGAGTGTGCACAGGGCAGAGTGTGGGTGGAGCCTACTTTACACGTATAAATTATAAAATATTTTGACTTAAGTATGGCCATTTATGCCTGCTCTAGAGCAGGTGTAAGTGCTGTAACTAGATTGAGGTGTATCTTTATGCCCCTGTTTTATAAAGTAAAGTATGTGCGTACTTCACTTTGTAAAATCCCAAATACATGACTAAGAACCAATAATGATTCACGTACATGCAAGTATCTTAAAATGCAAAACTTGAATACAAAGCTTTTAGTATAAATCTCTGTGAGGTAGTGTGCTTCATCTATACTCCCTGAGAAAAAGTAAATAGCAAGCCTGTATGTGCATAGGTAGTTTCTGGTGAAACTATTTCCTATTGCTGTCATTTTCTATGTTTCTGTAAGAGCGAGGGATTGTAGAGTTTAGTAGTTGGTGTGATTGTGCAAACTAGATAAGCTGTATGGTCTCTTTCTGCTGTCATTTTCTGTGTTTAGTCGTTAATAGTCAATTTTAGAAACTGTAGTATATATAGTAATAAAAACTACTTTACAAAATACAGGTGAGTAGCAAACATTAAAAATATGGCTAATTTGGTGTTTTATACAAACATGACATCTTTTTTGTGAAAGGTATTTGAGATCATCATGAGCCTCCAAACCTTTATTAATTAGTAGCAACAAATTTGAAACATACCTTTAAAGTCTCCAAAACCCATAGAAAAGGAAATTAGCATAATACCATGTTTTGATATCATTGAGCCATATGCAAAATAGACTTTACCAATACCAAATGATTAGCTGTAAAGTGCCTCCCAAAATTGCATACAAAGGGGGCTAGTTATTAAGATGAGCTAACGTAGTGCATGTTAATTGACCATTAATGTGCATTATTTTAATATAGATTTCATGTTATTTGGTGGGACCTAGTTTCTAATAATGCACATTAACGTTAGCACACCTTAGCAATTAGCTCCCTAAATGGATTAAAAATGCCTCCTGGGCCCTTTCAAAGTTGAAAACTTGCATTAAAAACATAGGCCACATATGGTCTTTACCTGTCATCATTTTCTATCTAGTCTGCCCATCTGTAGTTTATTAAGACTTGATCTCTACCCTGGAAATCCTCTGACAATGTCCCATGCTTTCTTGAATTCAGATACAGTTCTCCTCTCCGCTGGGATGCTGTTCAACGCATCCCCAATCCTTTTCCGTAAAGCGATATTTTCTCAGATTACTTCTGAGTCTATCCCCTGCACCTTCATTCTATGACCCCTCATTCCAGAACTTCCTTTCAAATGGAAGAGGGCCACTTCCTGTGCAATTCTACCACAGCAGTATTTAAATATCTCTGTTATATCTCCCCTCTGCCACCTTTCCTCAAAAGTATAAATATTTTGAGACCTTAAATCTATCCCCTTAGTTCTTATGATGACCTCTAACCATTTTAGTAGCTGCCCTCTGGACTGACTTCATGTCGTTTGTATCCTTTTGAAGGTGTGATGTCCAGAATTGTACATGCTACTCCAAAGGAGGTCTTGCTAGAGTCTTATACAAAGGCGCTATTGTTTCCTTTTTCCTGCTTGGTGTGCCTCTTTCTATGCACCCAAGCATTCCTCTGACTTTTGACATCACCTTTTCTACCTATTTGGCCATTTTAAGGTCACCTGATACAATCGCCCCCATGTTCTGCTCTTTTTTTTTCTTTCTTTCTTTCTTTCATGCATTAAAGTACTTTTTTCCCCTATACTATACTGCTCCCTTGTGGGGTGTCCTTCTTCTTTTTTTTTTTTTTTTTTTTTTGGTATAATGCTTTTATTAACCATGAAAGTACACTTTCAACAGCCGCTTTACACACATCTCTTAGAGGTACTCTGTCCAATCTCTCTCCCTCTCTCAAACTTCCTCCCCCCCCTCCAAGTCCCATGGCAGTTCTCATCAGTCCATCTTTGCCATCTGCAAATCATCTCCCTCTCCCCTCTTACCTCTCCCTGGTAGGATCATTTGCTGACCTTAGTCACTCTACTCCTCCCCACAGGCCCTTTTTAATATAGGGATCTCTTATCTTCTACCACTTCCAAACCCTTCCCGTAGGCCGTAGGTGATTCTGTCAAATTGAAATGCCTCCCCTACCTTCAATCACACCTGCGCCACTTTCACTGCAAGCAACAACGACCCATAACCACCTCTGGTACCCTGTCTTCCTCTCCACCTTAACCAGGTCTAGGGAGGATCTTGATGGAGTCTAAAGGGATTATTTCCCTGAGGACCTCTCCTGTTTCCCTTACCATCATCTCCCAATACTTCTGTGACACTGGGCAGTCCACCACAAATGAAAAAAGTCCCTTACTCTCCACAATCCCTCCAGCACTGATCATTCTCCCTTCTCCCTGCTTTCCCAAGTTGTAATGGGATGATGTAGGCCCCGTGCACTAGCTGCAACTGTGTTTGCCTCCAGGCAGTGATCAGTGACCACTTGGTTATCCCATCATGAATACGGTGCCAGGTGTGCTCTTCCAGTATCCTGCCACTCCATCTGTGCCAGCCCCATACGTGAAAGGGCAATTCTCCCCCCCCCCCCCAAACCTGGCCCTTATACGTTTTAGATAAAAGGCTGTGCATTCCCATCCCCTTCAACAGTGTGGCTTCCAGGCCCATCGGATCTTGACTAAATGAGAGCTCTGGTGCTCCTTTTTCTGTATAAATAGTGCATTTGGAAGTACTGATAGAAGGGACTTGCACCCTTAGCTTCTCTTTCAAAGTCCCCTGTGCTATACAGCTCCCCAAGCCCCCTCAAGTCCTTAAATCTACCCAGCCCTTGCCTTTCAAGATGTCCCCTCAACAATCAGAACCCCGGTGCCTGGGCTAATAATGAGGGGATACCCGCCTCTTTACCACAGCCTTCACCTGCCCGTTTTCTCCCCCTCCCCCCATTTCTTCCTACTCCACTTTCAGCCACTGAGCTTCCGGCGACTGGAAATAATAGAACTGTAGCGCCTTCAGAACAGCCACTTTGTAATATCGCCAAAATCCGTGAAATTAACCTACCTTGTTTCCTTCTCTTAATTAATCACTTGACCCCAATTTTAGCCTTCTTCCCTCCCCATACAAACTGCACCACTATCCTATTGTTGCAGCTGGTATACTAATGGGGAGCTGCCGAAACAGGAAAAGGAACTTTGGGACAATATTCATTTTTAGCGTTGCCAGCCTCCCAATCCAGCTCTGGTGGAGAATAGTCCACCTCTGCAGTTCTGCCTTGATACCCTGAATTAACGAAGCATAATTTAATCTATTCAGGTCAAAGGGATCCCCCGGGAGGTACACCTCCAGATACTTGATTTTCCTGTCTGTCCATTGAAGGTGAAATCCAAATTCAAAGCCTCTGTTTTCCCTAGGTTAATTCGGAGTACTGAGAGTCTCAAGATCACATCTATCTCCTCCAACAGTCCAGATAGTGAACTCACTGGATAGATCAGGAACACCAACATATTGTCTGCATATAACAAGATCTTATGCTCTTCGTCCCCACTCCAACCGGACTAATTATCGTGTTCTGCCGGACTTGGGCTGCAAAGACCTAGAACTATAGCAGATAGCATTGGGGATATGGGGCAACCCTGCCGAGTACCTTGGAACAGCTGAAATTCCTCCAAACAATCCTCATTAACCAGGACTCTGGCTTTCGGGACTGAGTACAGGGCCCTAACCCCCTATATGGAGCCGCACCCCAGATTGAACTTGGCCAGCATAGCAAACAGGAAGTCCCATTCTACCCTGTCAAATGCTTTTTTTGACATCTAACACCACATATAGCGCCTGTACCTTAATTTATTATTTTTTTTAAAGAGTCATCAGGTCTACAGCTCGACAGACAACATCCACAATGGCTCTGCCTTTAATAAAACCATTGTGCTCGGGGTGTATTAGATGAAGCTACATCCCCTCCAACCGGTAGGCTAGCACCTTTGCGAACAATTTTGCATCACAATTGATCAGGGCTATATGGCGATAACTCCCACTCTGGTCCGTGAGTTTTCTGTCCTTAGATAGTACAATCCCAAACTTTTCTGCATCGTAGTGGCCGGCAGCAGATCCCACTCTAGAGCCCCCGTAAATACCCTTGCCAATAGGGGGCCACCTCTGTGTTTAAGAGGTAATAAAACTCTGATGGTACCTGTCCTCTTCCGCCACTTTGCCCTTGTTAAGTGCCGTTGAGTCGGTGTCTACTCATGGCGACCTTCCTGGATAGTTGTCCTAAATTGCTCATGGTTCACAGACTGGCATTCATAGCTGCTGTTACTGTATCGATCCATCTCATTGCTGGCCTTCCTCTTTTGCTTTGACCTTGTACCATGTTAAGCATGATGTCTTTCTCTAATGATCTCTCTGTGCATGATGTGTTCAAAGGTGATCTGATATACCCATGCTTCTTAATGTGGTCCAGAGTTTCTCTTGGTTTACACAGTTAAGTCTTGCTGTAGTCAATAAAACACATATAGATAACCTTTTGGTATTCTTTAGTCTTTTCAAAGATCCATCTCACATCCGCGATGATGTCTCTCGTTCCTTGCCCTTTCCTGAACCCTGCTTGCACTTCAGGTAGTTCTCGTTCCAGGTATGGTTGTAGTCTCTACTGAATTATCTTCATTAGAATCTTGCTGGCGTGTGAGGTCAGAGCAATTGTGCGATAATTTCCACAGTCAGTTGGATCACCTTTCTTTAGTATTGGTATAAACACAGATCTTTTCCAGTTAGTTGGCCATGGTGTTGTCTTCCAAATTTCCTGGTAGACCCTTGTAAGTATGGTAACAGCTGCATCAGATTACTGTAATATTTCTATGGGAATGCCATCATTGCCTGGTGCTTTGTTCTTTGATAAAGCTTTCAATGCTGCTTCAACTTCTTCTTTCATCACCAGTGGTTCCAGATCATAAGGTACAGGTTAAATCGGCTGTTGGTCCACTTGATCTTTATCATATAATAACTCTGTATATTCTTTCCATCTTTTCTTGATTTTCTCAGCATCATTCAACATGGATCCTTGAGCATCTTGTAACATTCCAATTCAAGGCTGGAATTTTTTCTTCAACTCTCATAGCTTTAGGAAAGCCGATCTTGTTCTTCCTCTGTTTCTGCTTCTATTTCCTTCCATGCATCATTTTAGTACCTCGTCTTGTCTTGCTGCATGTTGGAAATCTCTGAGTTCTGCGATTGCCTCTCTTTCTCCTCTGGCTTTAGCTTCTCTGCATTTCTGGGCAATTTTCAGAGTTTGTTCGGTCATCTGTTTTTGCTTTTTCACCTTTTGTAGAAATTTCTCACTTTCTTCAAACCCAGCCTTCTTGATGTCATCCCATAACTCTTCTGGAGCTCTGTCATTTGTATCTAAAGCAGCAAATTGATTTTGCAGGCAGGCTTTAAATTCTGGTTGTATATTCTCAAGGTCGTATTTTGCTACATTCTTGAGTGGCTTGCTCTTTTTCAACTTTTGCTTGAGTTTGAATACTAGTAGTTGGTGATCTGTAGCACGGTCAGTTCCAGGTTTTGTCTTTGTTATAAAGCTTTCCCATTGTTGACTTCTACAGATGTAATCAATTTTATTTTTGTACAATCCATTGGATGAAGTCCATGTGTATAGTTGCCACTTGTGTTGCTGGAAGAAGGTGTTTGAGATGAATAGATCGTTGGTCTTGCAGAATTCTATCAGTCTCCAGCTTCATTTCTGTTGCCAAGTCCATATTTTCCAACCATTTTGCCGCCGCCTTTGTTGCCAACGTTTGCATTCCAGGCACCCATGACTATCAGGATATCCTCTTTGCATGTTCTGTCAATTTCAGCTTGTACTTGTTCATAGAAGTCATCAATTTCATCCTCTTCTGCAGCTGTTGTTGGGGCATATACTTGAATTATATTTGTTGTTAGACATTCCTCATAGATGAATAGAAATTAAGCGTTCACTGATTTGCATTGTATTTCATTACAGTTCTAGCAAGTTTCTTCTTAATTATAAATGCAACACCATTTCTTGTCTTTCATTTCCAGCATAGTAGACCATGTGATCATCAGATACAAAGTGCCCGATGCCAGTGCATTTCAGTTCGCTGACACCCAACAGATTGTTGTTGTACATGTTCCATTTCATTCTTGACCACCTCCAACTTCCCTTGGTTCATGCTTTGTATGTTCCATGTCCCACTATGTTAGACATCCTTGCAGCTTCTGACTCTCATTTCATGTGAGCTTACATCAGCAGTCAGACATCGCGAGAGCTTTGATCCAACCACATCATAAATGCTAGCTTTCCTCTGAAAAGTCTTCAGCTCCTTCCTCTTAGCTTTCTGACTTGGGGGGTCTCATCTTCCAGCACTATAGTGCAGTTTGTTTTGTTTTGACTAGCCATTGGGTTTTCATGGCAAGATACGGAAGTAGATAGCCAGGCCTTTCTTTCATTCAGTTTGTTTAGTGTTGTTGCCGTTGTCACAGAAATGTGATCCTCCACTGCCAACACAATCCCATTCTGCTGCTGCCCAGATAGGTGGTTTGTCTTGGTCTGGCACCTCAGCTGAGACCGGTCCACCTTTGGAGACCCTGCCAGTAGTTAAGCTACCAGTAGCTTAGCCCTCAGCATCACTGATGCACACAAGCCCTCACAGCACAACAAGCTGCAAATCAAGTGAGGGACTTTGCCTTTAGGCAGCATTTTAATCTCCTCGGTCACGTCTGCTGCCATTACAGGCCCGCTCATTTGTGCTGCTTCCTTCTGCTCGAGTTGAGGCAAGTACAGTGTCTCTAGGAACTGTCGTATGGTCATTTCACCCCATGTCCCCTCAGAGTACAAGATCACATAAAAATCTATAAACTCTTGGCACGACCCCTGTATAGTACAAATTGGACTACCCTCATGCCCCTGTAATTCACTTACTAATCTTTCCACCCTCTTCTCTTCAGCTGCCAGGCCAGCAGTTTCCCTGCCTTGTTCCCTGTTCCTGATAATTATGCTTCATTAACCGGAGCAAGTGGGTTATCCTCTCTGTCTCTAATGCCTGATGTTGGACATGGGCTATCCCCAACTGCTGCATCACCCCTTTTGCCCTCGTAACTGTGTTCCTTTTGTAGCTTTACAGTCGGGTCCATCAGTCTCTTTACTCTCGTGTTCCCACTCCTGCTTTTTCTGAGAAAAGATTTGTAACAAAATCCCCTGAAGGAAAGCTTTCCCAGCTTTCTACAACATTCCTCCTGAATACCTTACCAGTATCATTGTCCCTTAAATAATTGTCATTCCTTTTTTTTTTTTTTGTTTCCCTAGCACTGTATCTTGCTGTAGAAGGGAAATATTCGCTCTCCACCAACTGTGCTGCTGATTCTCCCCCTGCCCTCTGGTTATCCAGTGGACCTTCACCATTCCATGATCTGCAATTTTAATGGGGTGAATCTTGGCCCCCCCAACCGACTCAGCTGCTCTCTGCAAACTAATACATAGTCCAGCCTAGAAAATGTATCTGTTTCAAGCGAACAGCATATTTATTCCCTACTGTTCCCATTTCTTATTCGCCATAAATCCGCCAGGTTCCAACCCTGAATAGTTGCATGTAGCTTTTTCCCCTTCCTATGATAGGCCTTAGCCGAGTAATTAGCTCCCCCTGGAGGCATAAAGAACAAAGGAAACCCTCTTGTGAAATAAAATCGCAACGCCTCGTTTTTTGTAATTGAAGGCAGAACAAAACATTTGCTGGTAGCCCCGTGCCTGCAACTTTACATGCTCTTTTTGAGTCAAGTGCATCTCCTGGAGGAGTAGTATAATGACATGAGCTTTATTGACCGGAGTTAGAACCCGTTTTTGCTTAATAAGCCATGGATTCCCCTCACATTAAGGAATGCTATCGAGTAATCCCACTCATAGAATTATTCCCCAGCATGATTCCTGTTCCAGACTGACCCTTGTTCCCTCCCTCACCACACTCTAATTCATTCTGCCACAATCCATGCACAGCTCCATACAACAATTGCACCTAAACAAATGCCCCAACCCTTAACAATTGTCCCTCCACCTCCTGTCGTCCACCATTCTTTCCAGATTTGTTTAGACTTCCCCATGGTCAGCAGTTCCTTTCCCCTAGCTCCCCTCCTGCTGTACACCGCATCACCCAGATTTCCTTTCCCCACCATTCTGCCAAGTTACTCACATCCCCTCCAGCCGTTGCCCCCCCCAACGACCTGCCATTCTCTCAATCCCTTAACCATCATTTTCCTGCCAGTACCGACCCCCGTCTACATTTTTCATGAATCCCTTTGACAGAGCCCCCATCCCCATATGTCCCTTTCCCGTTTCCTGACCAACCAGTTCTCATTGTTCAATAGAGTCCACTTCAGCTGTAGTTTAAAAGGAAAAGATACACTATTTCCCCAGTGCTCTGCCACTTGTTCATCTGTGAGCTGGGGAGATCCCTGTCAGTGGCTGCTGTGCTTCACTGCCCGCTTCGCTGACTCCTCTAGTCCAGCTTGTCCTGTTGCAATATTGGTACTCTTCTCTGCTGTCTCCGCCATTGGTCCTGCCATTCCAACTACCTCCCATGCTGCTGGCCCATTGCTGCTGCCTTTGCCTCAGCCCATGCTCTGCTGAGTACCCCACTGACCTGTTCTGCTGCTGTGCCTTCTACAGACTTCAGCCAGGCTGCACCTGCCTCCGGTGAGAGGAAGCACTTGTGGATCCCATTTGCTATGAAGGTTAGGTGTGCCAGGTACCACAGAGCGGCTTTTATGCCTTTTTGTGCCAGGTGCTCTCTACATTTTAGCAGTTTTCTGCTATGGCAGTCTCCGCCACCAAGTCCGGGAAACCCATAAAACTAGTTTTTATAGGCCACATGGGGCCTGTCTTTTGAGTCTCCCGGATTATGAACTCTTGGTCTTGGAATCAGAACATCTGAACAATGATGCTTGCGCCCTCAATTCCCTATGGGACCGTTTTAGTTTGCAATCCCCAGGGAAGGGACATCCTGAGAAATATACTTTCAAAAAGCTGTCTCACAAAGGCCAGCGTGCCTTGTCCCTCTTCTCCCTCCAGTATGCCAAAACTCCAGAGGTTGGACCTGCGGGCTCGGTTCCACTGGTCCTCAAGTTTTTCACTCATCCAAGTTACCTGTCTTTGAGGGATACCACGTCCTTCCCCATGATCATTTGGTGTCCTCTGCCTTTCTGATCCTGCTCTCTGCCTCCTCTAGCTGGGTCCCCAGTACCATGAACTTTGCCTCAATCTTCTACAGCACTTTGTCAACAATTTTCTTTTTCAACGTTCAGCTTTTGTTTCAGCACAGTCAAGAACACTGACTCTTACTCTGGATCTGCCTCCTCTAGTTCGCTTGTTACTGAGGAGCATGCTGATGGTGCCGGCAGCTGCTCCCATAGTTTTTCCTGCCATCTTCGCCTTTGCCTCATAAAGTTCCCAAAGTGTTTTAGCAGCCTTCAATTTTACTGTTTTCAGCATAACGCAAGCCTTCTCTCAAACGATCTTGGCAGAAATTGGGGTTTAATCAGTGGATTAGCAGGAGGAGATAGAGCTCTGTTCACGCACGTCTGTTCCCTTTGCTGGCCAGACTGGAAGCTGTTCCTTTGGGTTTTTTTAGTTCAATTGTATGACCTTGCCTTTTTTTTTTTTTTAAGCATTAAATCTTAGTTGCCAAATTCTCAACCATTCTTCAAGCTTTATTAGATCCCTCATGTTATCCATACTTTCCAGGTGTCTACCCTGTTGCAGATTTTGGTATAATCTGCAAAGAGGCATATCTTTCCTGACAGACCTTTCAGAGCATTGCTTACAAAAATGTGAAAAAGAACAGGACCAAGGACTAATCCCTGCGGTATGCCACTGGTAATGCCCGTCTCTTCAAAGTGAACTCATTAACATCTACCCTCTGTTGCCTCCCAATCAACCAGTTTCAAACCCAGTCAGTCAGTCTAGGGTGGATTCTAAGGACAGTCGGTTTTATTTTTCAGTTGCCAATGCATAACCGTGCCAGTATTGAGTAAGCATTCTCTGAAATTTGGGCCTTAATCTTTTTTTTATTTTCCAGTTTTTGTATTCACTTCAAACCATAGAACATCTCCAGAACAATGCTTCAGTCAACACCACAGTAGATCAGTTAAATAGAGTATGCGCCTTATATATCACCACCCTTATGTCCCCCTCCCCTCATCAAACAATCTACCAGATCTTCTTCCTAGATGCAACCTTCCTAGCTTTAAAAAAATGACTATCCACCCTCCTAAACCTGATAGATGGGGGGGCTGGGGGACCTAATGCTCCAGAAATCGCACCATTCCTACTCCTCTGCCCTAAATTTACTAGGCATATCCAGGAGCCTCTCCATCCTCCCTGTTCAAGCTAATCTGTAGGCCCAGTCAACTAACGTGGAAGTCTCCAGCTTCTTCCATTGAGCTGCCGTTTCACACCTAGCTGCCACTGTCCCTATCTTAATTAACCCTTTGAAGGCCTACTTTAAATTTTTAATCCACATTCTGCAGCCGGGTTAATTTTTGCATATTTAAGGAAAATTGTACCCATCTTATTCAATATATTCTAATAGTGATTTTCCTTCTGCTATGGTCATATATTATATACCATTTGATAGGAATATTTAGTCAGAATTTTGGATCCCGAGAGTTTTGGGCTCGGCCTGGAAAGGGTTAATTACCTCTTGCCCTTCTCCACATTCTTAGGAACTAAATCCAACAGTAACACCTTGTGGGTCCCATTTCAATCCACCCCCAATAACTCCTTCACTTTTGCCACCAACCCCATTCCAAAAGTCTTTAATATTTTCACATGACCACCAAATGTGCAAAAGAAACCCTTGTTCTCCTCCACATTTTCGCAAAAATCTGTCTGAGACCGCTTGTTAGAATTTTCTGAACTTGACTGGCATCAAATACTGCCTCCTTTATTATTTTATATGCATTTTATGGGCCCTAATTGAGCACTTGCCCGCTTCTTCAAATATGCTTTTCCCATTCTGTTATAAACTTGAAATTACTTGTTCACTAGACCAATCCAGAATGTATGGGTTGTCTCTATCACAGTCTACTGGTTGATAGGCACAAGAGCTGTGAGCTCTGACCTGTAATGCAGCCCCTTGCTTACCAGTATTCTCTGTCTTTAGCAAATGGTAGTGGACATTGCATGCAGCTTTACTGTTCTGGTTTGAGAGTTCCAGTTCCTAATTGGAGAATTAGGTTCTCAGTTGAGTAGCAACAGTCAGAAAGCATCCAGTCCAGGGCATTGGTGACAGCCTGTGGGTGATATCTGGAGGAGTCTAGGTTTCCTCCCCCCCCCCCCCCCCGACCAACGAACCTCAGGAAGCTATTATGTGGCTGCTTGGTATGATCTTATTCACACTTCAGCCAGGACTGGCATCTTCTGTAGCTGAGGAACTGGTCACCTTTTTTTTTTTCCTGGGAGGAAGTGACATCGCCCAGCATGATGGCCACTTGAGCTGTCTGCTCTGGAGCCAACCCCAATAAAAGCAGGAAAACGCCTCCAGATAGCATAAAATTATAAGCAAAAATACAACCCTGGAGAGCTCGGCAAAGGGGAACACGATGATGACCATGTGGAAGTCAGGGACCTGCGGGAGTATGCATATGCAGGCGCAAGCAGGAGTAGTGCTGAAAATAGTATGTGGCGAGTGGGATGCGGCAGCCCAGGAACACGCTAAGTGTAGAGACACTGATTTGAGTGAACCACCACGAGCAAGGTGGAGAAATCCTTCAGAGTATAACAAAGTCGGAAATGCGAAACTGGTTCACAGAAATGAAAACAGAAGTGCAAGCAGTAAAAATGGAACTGGGTGAACTCATTGGAAACTTAAGAAGAGTTTGTAGAACTGACACATAAAGCGGGAGACCATGAAAATAGACTGCAGGAGGCAGAGCAGCATCACGAGGAAATGCACCAATGGATATCTAAAATGGAGAAATGGCAGGATACAATTCAATACAAAATACAGGACTTGGGAAAACCAGTCCAGGAGGAATAATCTGCACATCCGAGGCGTGCCAGAGGACATGGAGTTCCAGGACAGTGCAAACTTAGCATCCTCAGTGTGCTCTGAGGTCTTGAGGAAAGGGGGGGGGGAGTAGCCTCCGAGGAAATGACCATGGACAGAGCACATAGGGCAATGGGACCGCTGAGGGCGAACAGACCCAAGGATATTATCTGCCTGATGGAATACAAACTTAGAGTGCATAGCAGCAAGAATGAGGGACCTGGGGACTTTAATTGGCAGGGGTATTTGGTAGCCATTTATGAAGACCTGTCTGCCGGTACCTTACAGCAAAGGAGGGCAATGCAACCAATAACGCAGGCCCTTAGAGGGGCAGAAATAAAGTACCATTGGCTACACCCCTTTGGATTGTCATTCACTCAGAGAGGAAAAGTGTGGAGAGTGCACAACAATAGAGGAAGCCATTTCAGTACTCCAGGTGGCCGCTGCTGGGCAAGAGAAAGAGAGCTAGCGAGCCAGCAGCAGAGAAGGGAGCAGCAACAAGAACCAAACGACATCGGAGGAGGATATCAAGAACAAAGAGAGAAAAGGGGCAGACCTAATGCTGAACAAACCCACCACAACGAGAAGCTTATAGAACTTTATTTCGAACTGTGAGTGAAGAAGAGAAGGATGGGCAATAGAGTTACAATGTTTTACATATCAAACTACTAAAAAGTTTAAACTGCAAGGCCTATAGACCAATATGCAGAGATAGAAAAAGGTGGTACTATATTATTTTTATTTATTTAACAATCGCTTATATACCGCGACCTTCCAAAGATAAGGTGCAGTTTACAATGAACAAGTTAAGAAACAGTGTAACAATACTGTTTTTTACATGAAACTTCTGTGAACTATTTACCATAGTCTGTTAATTACATATGTATTGAGGTGATGAAAAATGAGAGGGGAGGAGGGTGGAATAAGGATCATACAGTATTAGTGAAACCGGTAATGGGTTAAAAGACGGATAGAGGCAAGGGCGGATAAAAGAAGTGGCGGATAATCTATACTAATATGGGACTGGGCCAATAGTACGTATCTCAAGGGGAAGTGGTGGATAAGGGGTAGGAAAAAGGGGAGGAGGTTGAAAAGGGGAAAGAGAGAGAAAGGAATAAGGGGAGGGATAGCGGAGATGGGCAGGGGAAGCACTACTCCAGACATTACCTCTGGATTGTGAGGTGGAAAGAGAGACGGGGGGGCGGGGCAGGGGGGAAGAAGCGGGAAAGGACTACGCACATGACACAAAAGACGTCTACTAGAAAGAGAGAGAAGACGCTTAAATGTGGATATTCTCTGTGTTCAAGAGACACACCTACAGGTGGGGCAAGAACATTTGCTGCGGGATAGTATCTTGAGGTTAGCATTTCTAGTAGGGCAAAGAGCAAACCCCCGGAAAGGAGTGAGGATTCTAATATGCGAGATGTATCAACATGCAATAGTAAGAGAATGCAGAGACAGAGGGACGATGGGTGGGATTCGGCTACGAATAGCGGAGGAGGTGGTTTGGGTGATAAGCTTATATGGCCCCAGTGAGCACCAGGGAGAAATGTATGAGCAGATGTTAAAGAGTTGGAAGGGGTGAGAGACATCCCAATAATTTTGGGGGTGAACTTCAACCTAACAAGCAACTGTAGACTAGACAACAGTGGGGGACAGGCAAGTGGAGGCCGAAGTGATAGGCAAAGTTTGAAGAAACTAAAGGAACGGTTAGGATTGGTAGATATCTGGAGATGTAGGCACCCAGGGAAACGCAAATACGCATTCTATTCACATAAAACATATTTATTTACTTTTATTTATCAGGTTTTATATACCGCTTTATCATTTCAATCAAAATGGTTTACATTGTAACTTAAACTTAGTAATGTACATTAAACAGGGATATAGATTTAATGGCAGAAATTGATAAGTTACCTGAGTCTCCTATTATATTAGGAGGGGACTGGAATGGTGTCTTTGATGAACAAATGGATGTGTCAGGTAGGTGCGGGAGTAATCGTCTTAGTATCATAAAACTTTTAAAGAGATTCATTCAGAGATGTAGGCTTATTGATGTTTGGAGAGTTCTTCATCCGACTGAACGAGATTTTACACACATGTCTAGAGCACATGGTACTAGTGCGCGCCTTGATGCAATACTAGTTTCTGAAATATTGTTTCCAAATATGGTGGACGCAGCCATTGGTCCATATGAAATTTCAGATCATGCTCCTGTGTGGGTAGATTGGATAGGAAGTCAGCATGGTAGTAGTAAAGGTTTTTGGCGCTTACCACTCGAGATATGTTATGATACTAATTTCAAGGATTTTTTAATAACAAAATGGAATGATTATGATTATTTTAATGGGAAGCATAAAAATAATCATAGAGTTATTTTGGGAGGCTTCAAAGGCTGTTTTGAGAGGAGACATAATTTCTTATATAGCTCGAAGGAGAAGAATGCTTGCTTTTAGGCTTCTTAGATTGGAGAAACAAATTTGTAGAGAACGTAGGCTCCTGGCTAATAAACCTAATAACTTCAACAAAGAGCAGTTACTTGCTACTCAAGCAACTTTAAATACTTTGTTACAACAAATAGCTAAAAAATCTCTGTTATATTATAAACATCATTTATATCAATATGGGGATAAGTCGGGGAAACTTTTAGCTCGTTGTTTGGCACGAAGTAAGGGATCCAGATTTGTTCCACTTTTGAAAGATAAAGGAGTAATATGTAAAAATAGTGCGGATATAGGGAGAATTTTTGTAAATTATTATACAAAGTTATATAGGGGAGAAGATGTTTCCAATGAAAATATCAAAAAAATTTTGGAAAAAATACATTTACCGCATCTTACAAAGGTTCATCAAATGCAATTGGAAGCTCCTATAACAGCGGATGAAATACAAAGTAAAATTGATAATGCCACAAGATATAAAGCTCCAGGATTAGATGGTCTTAGAGCAGAATATTATAAATTGCTGCAAGTTCAGATTACACCAGTGTTAGTGACCTTATTTAATAGGTGGATGAATGAGGGAGTTTTTAATATAATAATAATCTTGCTCACATTGTGGTTCTGCCTAAACCTGGTAAAGATGTAACTGAGGTTGAGTCATATCGACCAATTTCGTTAATAAATTGTGATCTAAAATTGTTTGCGAAGATTTTAGCAGATCGGTTGGCAGGTTATCTGCCTATTTTATTACATGATTGTCAGACTGGATTTGTGAGAGAACGGTACCCTTCAAAGAATGTAAGAAAAATATTAGGAGCATTGAGCTGGGTTAGAAAAATGGATGTCCCATCTTTATTGGTAAGTTTTGATGCAGAAAAAGCTTTTGATAGAGTAGAATGGAAATATTTATTTGAAATATTAAAAACCTATGGCATAGGTGAAAGATATATAAAAGGAATTAGTGCTTTGTATTATAAACCAAATGCAGTAATAGGAGTTAATGGACAGATTACAAATAATTTTTATATTACACGTGGAACTAGACAGGGTTGTCCTTTATCACCATTGTTGTTTGTGCTTTCTTTGGATCCTTTACTGAGATTGATTTATGCTTGTGATGAAATACAAGGAGTGAAAGTTGGGACATGTATATTTAAGATTTCTGCTTTTGCAGATGATTTATTAGTCATGTTGTTAAATCCTTGTGAATCTTTAAAAAGACTTCTAGATATGATTAGACGATTTGGGGAAATTGCTGGTTTAAGATTGAATATGACTAAATCAGAAGCTTTGGATATTAATGGGGGGTTACAGAGAAAATGGGGTGATGAGTTTCCATTAAAATGGGCTATTAACAAATTTAAGTATTTAGGAATTTGGTTGCCCAAAAATCCGAGCCATTTGTATAGGCAGAATGTTAGGCCTTTGATGCGAGATATACAAAATAAATTACAGGTTTGGACACCTTTGCCACTTTCATTAGGTGGTAGGATAGCTGCATATAAGATGATGATTTTTCCAAAAATTTTGTATATTTTACAATTAATTCCGTTGCGACTTTTAAGACAGGATGTGCAGAAATTAGAGAGATTGTTGCAGAGATTTTTTTGGAGAGGGAAACATCCAAGATTAAGAATTGATCGTTTGTATGGTTCATGGCAACAAGGTGGTATGGGGTTACCTTGTATAGAATTATATAATATGGGTTGTTTACTTCGTCACGTACGTGATTGGATAGGTGGTACTTCGGTTTATACTCCTTATGATTTTGAATCAGCATTAGTTGCTCCTTATTCTCTTCGGTCAATGTTACATGTATCGAGCATGAAGTTTCCTAAAGTATTTAAAAGTAATATATTATGGCAGGGGGTTCGATGGAGTTGGAAGAAGCTTTGTGAAATATTGGGTGTTTCAAGTGAAATTTCAGGTTATTTGCCACTGCAGGGTAATATTGACTTTCATCTGAGTACAAAGTCAATTTTATTTAAAGGTTGGGAGAAAAAGGGTCTTTTTCTGCTGTATCAAGTAATTAATGAAGAGGGTGTACTTAAACCATTTAGTGAATTAAAAAGAAGTTATGGTTTGTCTCAGGGGCATTTTTATGCATATCTACATTTAAAATATTATTTGATTTCCATAGCTGATAGGAGAATTGGTTTGAGATCAGAAAATTTTAGAAAATTGGAAGATTGGTTTACGTTGAAGGACAAGGAAAGGATAACTGTAGCAGAATATAATAAGGCTTTATTTAATTTAGTTCATGTCAAGAATTTTGACCATTTGAGTTTGCATTGGGGAAAAGAATTAGGAATCAATCTTGAAAGGTTTGCCTGGGAAAAGGCCATTGGGTGTATTCCTAGACAAATAGCGGGGGCAAAATTACGTGAAATGCAATTTAAGATAATAGAACGTGCTTACATATCACCATATAGAGCATGGAGAGGGGGCTTTGCTCAATGTAGTGAATGCCCAAGGTGTAGAATGGAGAAGGCACATTTGGGGCATATGTTCTGGACTTGTATATGTGTGAAGAAATTTTGGATTAATATTCAAAAATTTCTAAGTGGTATATTGAGGCAATCTTTAATTTTGACTCCAGGGTTTGCAATTCTTGATGTTCCAGATTCTTTAGGGCTTTCATTATCAGGGAATAGACATTTAGTGAGGAAATGTTGTCTGCTTGCTAAACAATGTATACTTCGGAATTGGAGAGATCCTAAAGGTCCAGAATTTTGGGAGTGGAGAAACGTATTACATCAATTGATTTTATGGGAAGGAGTATCTACTAGGAAACATGTGCGTAAAAGAGCTTATTTTTTAAATGTTTGGTCTCCTTATCTTGATGGGGTTTCAGCAAGGGCAAGGAATGATATTTTAACAATTTAAATTGGCTAAGTTAGAATTACATAAGGGTTAGGTTAGAATTGGTTTAGTAGGGAGGATGGGGATTGGAAGGGGAAAGTGTAAAAGGGTGAAGGTGCAGGAAGGAGAAGGGGAAATTATAATGTATTAATTGACTTTTTTTTTAATGAATTATTATTGAGTGGGGGGGGGATAAAGGTAAGGAATGGGAGGGAGTATGGGAGTATGGGATGGGGGTGGTGGTATATGGGGGGGGGAAGGGGATAAAGGTAAGGAATGGGAGGGAGTATGGGATGGGGGTGGTGGATAAAGGGGGAGGAAGGGGAGAAAAATAAAATATGTTTAACATTGTTAATATGTATGCTGTTTACATTGTTTCAATATGTATGCTTTTTAAGTTATCTTAAAGTGTATATTGTCTATAATGTTTCAATATGTTAGCTTCTTACAATGGAATCAAAATGTATGCTGTCTAATATGTAAACTATTTACAATAAATAAAAAGATTAAATACTAAACAGGGATATTGATAACTTGGATTTTTCTGAGGCAATGGAGGGTTAAGTGACTTGCCCAAGGCCACAAGGAGTGCTAGTGGGAATCAAACCCTGGTCTCTGGGTTCCCAAGCCAGTGCTCTTAACCATTAGGCTACTCCTCCACATATAGTAGATTGGACATGATTTGGGGAAGTGGGAGATGGCTATCAATGGCCCAAGAGGCGGAAAGGGATCGATAACTTGGACAGACCATGTACTGGTCAGTGTAGTATATGATATAGATGAGAAAGATGAAGGTATCAAGTTTTGGAAAGTAAATGATCCACTGCTAGAGGATGACAGTCAAGTCAGCAAGCTCCGCAAGGATATACAGGAATATCTCCACTTGAACCTAAATGGTGAAGTGGCACTGGGCACAGTATGGGATGGGTTAAAGGCAGTAGCCAGAGGGAAGTTAATTAGCCTAGCGGCAAGGAATGAGAGAGAGGGGAAGATCAGAAAAAGAACTCTTGAGGAGGATAGGAGAGCTAGAGGGGAAACATCGGAGACAATGACCCATCCATAATTGCGGAATTAATCAAAGCGAGGGGGGAAATTAAGCAGATTAAGAGCCCAAGAAATAGTACATAGACTAACAGTGCTGCAGCAATCACACTTTGAAGGGGACAACAAAGCAGGTAAGATCTTGGCCAGTCGACTGAAGGCTAAAAGACGGGCAGCATTTATAGGAGGGATCCGAAACAATAAAGGGGAAATGGTGCACCGCATGTCTGAGATTAGCAAAGTGTTCAAGGAATACTATGAAAGCCTGTGTAAGAGTGAAATAACAAGAGGAAGAAACGGCTTTCTTATATGTGTGCAACCTGAGAAGATTAGAACCAGCGGCGGGGGAGAGAATAGGGCATGAAATCAATGAAGAGGAAGTCAGAGAAGCGATTAAGGCCCCCAAACTAGGTGAGGCCCCGGGGCTAGACGGCTTTACGGCAAAGTTGTACATAAGAATGATAGACAAAATAACACCGATCTTAACCCAAGTTTTCAATAGGGTACTTCAAGGAGAGGAGATCCCAAAATCAATGGAGGAAGCAGGTATCACAATCCTACCCAAACTGGGCAAGGACAAAACAGTATGTGGCTCTTGTACGCCCATATCATTGATTAACTTAGACGCTAAAATATTAGCAAAGGTGTTATTAATCAACTCCAAGATGTAGCACCCCAACTGGTCCATAAAGATCAAACGGGGTTTGTGAAGGGGAGACAAGGGAATGACAGCATCAGAAAACTATTAAACGTCACATGGTCCCGTCAGAAGAGCAGTCAGTATTAGTAACGGTAGACTCAGAAAAAGCATTCAACCAGGTGGAGTGGCGGTTCATGTTTCAGGTGCTAAAACATGAGCCAGGATCATAGTAAACGGGGGGTTATTCTGAAAGCTTCGACCTAACAAGGGGAACAAGACAAGGCTGCCCACTGTCACCACTCTCTTATTCTGCCAGTGGCTCAATCGCCAGGGGAAATATGTTAGACAGGAAACAGACATAAAGAGAGTGCAGGTGGGAGGGCAGGAAAAAAAATCGCCCTTTTTGATGATGATATCATCTTTACTCTGAGACAACCCCTAACTACATTACCAATTCTGATGAGAGCAATAAGGAGATTCTGTGAAACTATAGCAAGACTGAAATTTTAGGATTTAATCTACCAAAGAGATGAGAGCTTGAGAAAGCACTTTAAATGGGTAGATCGACACTTTAGATTCCTGAGTATATAGCTAGGAAAACCCCTAGAGAATATTAAGCAATGGAACTACAAACCACTGACAAATTATCATGAGGGACCTCTCTGAATGGACGGGGCTTCACTTGACTTGGTTGGGACGTATAGCAGTAATGAAAACAAATGTTCTACCACATATATATTATTTGTTTGCATTCCTGCCGTGCCAAGTGCCCAAGGGAGAAATAAAAAGGCTTCAAAATATAATAATGCAATTTATCTGGGAGGGGAAATACCCAAAGGTGGCAAGAAATACTATGTACAAGCAGAGGGAAATGGGGGGGGGGGGGGTTGGGGGTGCCATGCTTGGCTAATTACTACGCTGTTGCACAGATTCGAGCCCTATTTACATGGAGGGAAGGGAGAGACACCCCACAGTGGGTGCAAATGGAAGCAGAAGGGAAGGAAAACATGGAGGCGAGGATTTCCTAACCAGGGCTCCACACATCAAACAGTAAGTAAGGATTTGAGGGTTTTTTTTGTTTTTTTTTTTAATTATTACATTGCTAGCTCTCTGACTGGGAGCTCTTAAAAGAGTTTTGTGTATATTTTTTAAAGCAAGGTTACTTTCATTTTTGCTGTTTTAGGGGAACTTTACTTGAGCACTGTAGGTTGCTGACTCCAGTAACCTCCTCAGGTTTAGAAACTCTTAACACCTAATCAGGTGTTAGTTCCCTCCCTACCCACCCCGACTCCCACCCACCCCTAGTGAGCAGTCTTGCTTTATAGGGCACCTCCCCCTTTAACAGATCACAGTGAATTGGACCAGCACATTTGTATGTAATTAAAGAGTTTTAACTGCTTTTTCTCTGCAAGGACAGCTGCGAAACCGGCTGGTACTTGGTAGATCTCTCTCTTTTGCTCTAACAGATACCTAAGCTCCACGAAAAGAACAATGGCTGGGAAAAATCGTATTGCTAAAGCTGTTGCCCCCGTTACAGCTTCTGCCTCGGTCCAGACAGAGGTCCTAATGCCGGTTGAAGGACCTGTCCCAAGTGTAGGGTGCCTGCATGCTGAAGCTCTGAGGAAACAGGTGGAGGAACTCAGAGAGGAGGTGGCAAGGCTGAGGAGCATTCAAGACAGTGAGAAGTACATTGAGATGCTTCTTGCAGCAACCAGGCTCTCCAGCACAGGAGAAGATGGGTGCCAACAGAATGTCGATGGTTGGACACAAGTCACCAGGGCCTGCAAAATCGCCAATCCAACTTCTCCAGCCCTTGAATTGAAGAACCATTATGCAGCCCTGGAAGTGGATGAGGTGAAAGCATCCCTGGAAA
Organism: Ichthyophis bannanicus; assembly: GCA_033557465.1. Classification (NCBI taxonomy): domain Eukaryota; kingdom Metazoa; phylum Chordata; class Amphibia; order Gymnophiona; family Ichthyophiidae; genus Ichthyophis; species Ichthyophis bannanicus. Next base: position 576,814,603 of record CM066034.1, on the reverse strand, counting down.
GGGAAGGACCAGAGTTCAAGTACCCCAAAGTTGTGGAATCAGTGACCAGAAGGAAACGAAGAGTAGTGGTGGTTGGAGACTCTCTTCTGAGGGGTACTGAGGCGTCCATCTGCCGACCAGACTTGATGTCCAGAGAGGTATGCTGTCTGCCTGGTGCCAAAATCCAAGATGTTACGGAGATTTTGCCGAGACTCATCAAGCCCACTGACTATTACCCAATGTTGCTAATCCATGTTGGAACAAATGATACTGCCAGGTATACCTCGGAATGTATCAAAAGTGACTTCATGGCTCTGGGACAGAGGGTGAATCAGTTAGGTGCACAGGTGGTGTTCTCTTCAATCCTCCCTGTTGAGGGTAAAGGCCAAGGCAGAGAGGCTCGCATCCTGGAGATGAATGCATGTCTGCGTGGATGGTGTCATCGAGAGCGTTTTGGTTTCCTGGACCATGGGATGCTGTTCCAAGGGTTGCAAAGCAGAGATGGCATCCATCTGTCCAAGAGAGGTCAACGCATCTTTGGTAGTCGACTGGCTAATCTACTGAAGAGGGCTTTAAACTAGATTCGTTGGGGATGGGTGAAGAAAGCCCCCAGGTAGGTGATACATTAAATACCTTTATGGAAATGGGTAACAGGGGTAACATATGGAAAGCAGTGTGTATTAATGCCCGTAGCATGGGAAATAAGATCCCTGAAGTTGAAGCTTTGGTGGGAGTGGCTGACTTGGATTTAGTGGCAGTTACAGAAACGTGGTTCACAGAAAACCATGACTGGGATGTAACTATACCTGGCTATACTTTATTCAGAAAGGACAGGGTAGGAAGAAGGGGAGGAGGAGTGGCACTATATGTAAAAACTACTTTCCTTATCGCTTCTCCGGGCCAGTCCAGGGAAAGGTAGGTAGGGTTGTCAATCCCCTATAGCAGCTGAGGACTGAAGACTTCAAGTTTTCTTGAGAGGTGAAGCCACTCCCCCTGAGGGAAATCCAGCAGTCTTTCAGTCCTCAGCAGCTACGGAGGATCGAATCTCTATTTCTCCCTCATATATACACCTACCGGTTGAATTTTTACTTTCTTATTTTTTTTTTTTTTCGAGAACATATCTATTAGCTCTAGCAGAGCTGAGTTCTTCTATAGTCCTGGGAATAATTTTAACTACACTGGTCCTTTAAAGAAATTTGAGACGTCGAGTGACTCATTCTGTTCCGGTGTGAGGTAGAGCCTGCCTCTTTCACCGGCTGCATCTCTAACGGCACTGTGATTCTGGGAGCCCCAGTTATTTCCTCTGCCGGGACCTCTGTCAGTTTTGGGTGCTTCCCGCTAGCAGCGGCACTACTTCAGTACTCGGCGATTCACTCTCTTGTTTCCGGTGAGTCTTTCTTTATTTTTGACAGTATCACGTTGTTAACGGCTCCGGGCTATTTTTTTCAGCACCGTTGCTATTTCAGCAGCGTTTTTGTTTTTCGCGATACATTACTCCTTTGGGGGTTCCTTTTTGTTTTAAATGGCAGAGAAGCCACTGACTAGGTTAGAGGACCCGTCTGGGCCCGCCGAAAAGGCGGGAAAGGCGGCCATTTTCTCAGCTCCAGTCACTTCGCCGGCAGAGCAGCCCCGACTGCATAAAAGAAATGCAAAATCTTCTAAAGATGCCGTTCCCACTGATAAGCCTGCGCGTTCCTTTTCTGAGGCTCGGGAAAGCATGCCATCATTTTTTTTTCACCAGAATTTATTTTAGCGATGCACAGAGCTTTTTTGCTTAAATCCTCACAGCTGGATCAGCCAGCAGGGCTGCCAAGTCCTGTACCTCTTCCAATTAATTTTCAATCAGAAGATCCAGGTGAGGGGTCTTCTCAGTCTAAGGACATCATTAAAGATCCTTTGAATCCTTTTACTTCTCCATCTTCTATAATCCTGGGTCAGGGGGACGCAGAAGTTTTGGAGGACGCAGGCTTAGATCTGGAAACAGAAGATTTGGAGGAAGGTGAGATTCCTCCTGGGGATGATCCCAATATTTTCAGAGTATTCCGTAAAGAGGAGCTGCCGGCTCTCATTTCTCAATCCTTGTCGGCGCTGCACCTCCTTCTGCCGTCTGAGTCTTAGGAACCTTTGGAAGATCCGTTGTTGCAGGGGTTTAAAACTCAGCAACGGTGTTTCCCTATGCATCGGGTCATTCGTCAAATGATTGATTCTGAATGGGAGTGTCCAGAGGCTACCCTTCGAGGTAGTCGAGCCTTAATTCGTCTGTACCCTCTTCCGCAGGAGGTAAAGGACTTGTTGCGCATGCCAAAGGTAGATGCCATTGTGGCTGCAGTGACTAAAAAGACTACCATCCCTGTAGAAGGAGCGGCAGCGCTTAAGGACCTTCAGGATAGAAAATTGGAAGTTCTCCAGGACCAAGCAGGAAGTCAGTCCTCACTTATGGGTGACGTCGGCGCCGACGGAGCCCTCGCGGAGCAATTTTCCCCAGCTTTCAAAGAAAGCCTTTGGGAATTGCAGCGCGCATGCGCGGTCCCCTTCCCGCCCAAGGGTGCCATCTTAGCCAGTCTTCTTTTTTCCGCGGAGCCCTACAGACGTACCCGTCGTGTCCCCGCGAAAAAGTTGATTTTCCTTAGAATTACTCTGTTTTTCCATTCGGCGCGACGCCGGTCACGAGTCCTCTTCTTATTTTTCGGTTTTTCTGACTCAGTCAGTTTTCGTTTCGGTTTTTCCCTGGCAGCCCGGTCCTTTGACCTCGCCGGGGCCCTTTTTCCCCCGATGGCTGCCAGTGGTTTCAAGCGGTGTGGTCAGTGTGACCGAAATATGTCACTAACTGACACACACGACAATTGCCTCCGCTGCCTGGGCCCGGATCATGAAGAAATGATCTGTGGGCCTTGTGGCAAACTATCCTCAAAAGCGTTGAGGAGTCGGCGGCATCAGCGGGATAGAATCTTCGCTGACCCCAGCCGTACCCGGACCTCGTCGGAGGCCTCCGCGTCCAGGGGTTCCAGCTCGGACCGTCGCCGGAGTTCCTCCGACAGGGGTTCTCCCTCCGGGGACCATCGACGGAAGGTGAAACCCGCGAGGGCGGCGTCGGTGGACGCTCCTGGCTCCGCGAGGGCCAGGTCGCATAGCCCCGATAGCCGCCCCGGGTCCTTGGAGAAGGAGCACCTCATGAAGCGACCTCGCCTGGAGTCGGAGCTGCCTGCTCGGGTAAGTCCTGTGGTCCTTCTGGACTCGCCTCCACGACAGCCGACGTCGGGCCCGACGCCGTCGGGGCCCGAGTCGGGGGCTGCTGGGTCACCTGAGCTCGGACTCAGGTTGACGGCCTTGGAGAGCAGACTGTCTGCCTTCATGGACCAGCAGCGGGCACTGCTCGCTGGCTTCGCTGGCGCCGCTGCCCCGACCGCCGGGACGTCGACCCCGGAGACCGAGCCGATCCTCGAGTCGATGCGAACTCGAGTCTATCCTCAGTCGAGGTCGCCCTCGGCCTCCCGTTCGGGACCGCCGACGCCGACTCCCTCGGCGTCGGGGCGGCAGGTGCCGCGCCCTGCCCGGGCCGACCCCACCGAGTCCTCGTCGGAGTCGGTCTGGGAGTCTGAGGAGGAAGAGTCGCCTGATTCTTTTCGGACTCAGTGTGTCCCCTCGGACTCACCTGAGTCCGAACCTCGGAAGCAGTCCCCCCCGGAGGATGCCCGGTTCTCGGACTTCGTCAGGGATATGGCCAAGGCTTTGGCCTTCCCTGCGGATCCCGAGGAGGAGCCGAAGAGCTCGACGCCCTCCAGTATGACTCTCCCGCCAGGGAACACTTTACTGTACCGGTTCCTCCCATGCTGGAACGACTACTCTTCCGCATGTGGGAAAGTCCGGCCACCTCGCCGGTCCTGAGCAAGCAGGTCGATTCTATCTATCGAGTCCGCAAGAGCCCTGGCTTCCAGAAAGCACAGCTACCACACCATTCCATGGTAGTGGAATCGGCCATGCATCGTCTTAAGAGCCAGAAGATGCACTCCTCGGTGCCTCCTGGCAGGGAGGCCCGTAACCTGGATGGCCTTGGTAAGAAGTGTTTCCAGGGCTCTATGCTCGCCTGTCGTGTCCAGACCTACCAGCTATACATGGGCATGTATCTCCGAGACCTGGCTAAAGAGCTAGCCGGCTTCTCCGCTGGTTTGTCCGAGGAACCCTTGCGGAGGTTCCTGGCCTTGAATTTTGAGCATTCCCGAATGCCAGTGGACATGTCCCGAGCAGCCTATGATGGCTTTGAAGCATCGGCTCGAGTGGCCGCAGCCGGCATCGGTGCCCGCCGACAGGCTTGGCTTCAGTCGTCTGACCTTGAGCCCTGGGTGCAGGACAAGTTGGTCGATGTCCCTTGCCGAGGCGAAAACCTCTTTGGCAAGCCCATGGCTGATAAGGCTGCACAAATTGAGACAGAGACTCTCACCAGGACTAGGCTTTCTAGGAAGACCTCTGCCCCTTCCCAGAAAAAGAAGGGCTCGGGAAAGAAGTCCTTTTACCCGAGGAAGGCGGCTGCCTACAAACAATACCCCCACTATCAGGCCCCTGCAGCTCCCCAACAGGGCCAGCAGGCCAAGGGAAGGGGTAACGGGTCCCGTAGGCAGCAAGCCCCCAAGCCTGCACCACCAGCCCCTGCTCCGCAGGGTGGGGGCTTTTGACTCCTTAAGCATAGCCTCTCCCCCCCCGCTGGCTCCTCCCAGCACCGGAGGCCGGCTGGTTCACTTCGCCCACAGGTGGTCCAGCATCACCTCAGATGCCTGGGTGCTTCAAGTCGTGCGAGAAGGCTATCTTCTCCACTTCCACCAGGTCCCTCCCTCCTATTTTCCGGGAGAACCTCCACGGACCCCCTCTGCACAGGGAATTACTCCTTCAGGAGTTGGCAGGTCTTCTACAGGATCAGGCGGTGGAACCGGTGCCCCACCACCTGAAGGGTCAAGGCTTTTATTCCCGGTATTTTCTAATACCAAAAAGAACAGGAGGCCTCAGACCCATCCTGGACTTGTGCAACCTCAACAAGTTCCTCGTGCGGGAGAAGTTCAAGATGCTTACCCTTGGAATCCTTCTGCCCTACCTCCAGCAGGGAGATTGGCTATGCTCCTTGGATCTAAAGGATGCCTACACGCACATCCTCATCCACCCAAGCCACCGCCAATACCTAAGGTTTGTGGTGGCAGGAAATCATTACCAGTACAGAGTACTGCCCTTTGGCCTATCCTCCGCACCGCGAGTCTTCACAAAATGTCTCGCGGTGGTGGCGGCCCATCTCCGGCTTCACGGCCTCTGTCTTTCCGTACCTCGACGACTGGCTCATCAGAGCAGCGTCCGCTCTGGAGGTCACCAACGCCACGCGCCGCACGGTGACTCTTCTGCAGTACTTGGGCTTTGTTATAAACTTCGCAAAGTCCACTTTGCTCCCCTCACAGGATCTCGAGTTCATCGGCGCAAGGCTGCGCACTCCTCAGGCACGAGCGTACCTACCGCTCGACAGGGCTCAACGGCTCATGGACCTAGCCGACCGTTTTCGCAGCCAGCCCCTGGTCTCCGCCAGGCGCTTCCTGAGGCTACTCGGCCATATGGCTTCCACCGTCCATGTGACCCCCAATGCCCGCCTGAATATGCGGCCTGCTCAATGGTGTCTCCGCCGGCAGTGGCGACAAGCCACAGGCGGCCTAGCAGACCTAGTGCGCGTCTCCGAGCCGCTGATCTCGTCTCTCCGGTGGTGGCTTCAGCGGCCGAACCTGATATTCGGCATGCCTTTCCAGTCACCTCAGCCGGCCCGGGTGCTGACAACAGATGCATCCCTCCTGGGCTGGGGAGCGCATTGCCAAGGGGCACGTACTCAGGGCCTCTGGTCCACGTGGGAGTCTGCTCAGCAGATCAACTTCCTGGAGCTCAGGGCGATCCGCCTGGCTCTCAAGGCCTTCTCCCACCTGACTTCACACCAGTCCGTCCTTGTCCAGACGGACAATCAAGTTGCCATGTTCTACGTGAACAAGCAGGGGGGCACGGGCTCCTTCCTCCTCTGTCGGGAGGCACAGAAGCTCTGCTCTTGGGCCGTCAGTCACGGCGTTCTCCTCAAGGCAGTTTATCTCCCAGGCCAAGAGAATTGCCTGGCGGACAAACTCAGCAGGATCCTCCAGCCGCACGAGTGGCGTCTGGATCCCTTGGTAGTTCAGAAGCTCTTTCTAAAGTGGGGTCTCCCCACGGTGGATCTCTTTGCCAGTCCTCACAACCGGCAACTTCCTCGCTTCTGCTCTCGTCAGCCACACCCCCTTCGCGTTGCGGCGGACGCTTTTCTACTCTCATGGTCGGGGAGCCTTCTGTATGCTTTCCCTCCCATCCCGCTAGTCTCTCGGACTCTCTTCAAGGTTCTCCGAGACAAAGCCTTCATGATCCTGGTGGCTCCTCGCTGGCCCAGACAGCCGTGGTTTCCACTCCTGCTGCAATTAGCGGTGGAGGATCCGTTCCCTCTGGGGTTTCAACCGGATCTCCTCACTCAGGATCAGGGGTCTCTGCTACACCCCAGCCTCAGGTCTCTCAATCTAATGGCCTGGCTGCTGAGAGGGTAGTCCTTGCTCCCCTCCTCCTGCCGGCAGAGGTGGAAGAGGTCGTCCTAGCTTCTCGGCGACCTTCTACTCGAAAATGCTACGCCCTTAAATGGCGTCGCTTTTCCGTTTGGTGTACCCGACAGTCTCAGGATCCCTTCTCCTGCCCGGTGTCGGTGGTCTTGCAGTACTTGCTTTACCTCTCTAATCTGGGACTTAAGTCCAACTCCGTCAAAGTTCACCTCAGTGCTCTTTCAGCACATCATGTGCCGGTGGACGGCAGACCTCTCTCCAACGACCCTCTCGTAGCGAGGTTTCTCCGAGGTCTCCTTCTACTTAAACCACCTCTGCGCCCGCCAGCGCCTGACTGGGACCTGAATGTGGTTTTACAGCGGATCACCTGTCCGCCTTTTGAACCTATGGCTACCTGTTCTCTCCGTTTTCTTTCTTGGAAAACACTGTTCTTGATAGCCCTCACTTCCGCTAGACGCGTAAGTGAATTGCAGGCCCTCGTGTCTGATCCCCCTTACACTCGGTTCTACAAAAATAGGGTAGTCCTACGGACTCACCCAAAATTTCTTCCAAAAGTGGTCTCCCCCTTTCACATCAATCAGGAGGTGGTACTTCCAACCTTCTTTCCCAGACCACACTCCAGCCGAGCTGAAACGGTCCTCCATACCCTGGACTGTAGAAGGGCTTTGAACTTCTACCTTGACCGTACGCGGGAGCACCGTAAAGCTGCTCAGCTTTTTGTGTCTTTTGACCCCAATAAATTGGGTCTCCCGGTCTCCAAGCGTACTCTGTCCATCTGGGTTGCGGACTGTATCTCTTGGGCTTATGGGGCAGCCGGACTCTCCTTGGAAGGTCGAGTCACGGCTCATTGCGTTCGGGCAAAGGCTACGTCAGTGGCTTACCTCCGCTCTGTTCCGCTGGCAGACATCTGCCGGGCCGCTACTTGGTCTTCGAGCCAGACTTTTGCGGTCCATTACTGTCTCGAGAGGGAGTCCCGCAGGGACAGTGCTTTCGGACAGGCAGTCCTCCGTAATCTCTTCGAGGTCTGAGCAACTCCTACCCTCCATCCCGGATGTGGGCTACCGGTGGGTAATAATTCAGCGAAGATTCTTTCCTTCTGTGCTGCTGAGCTAGAGGGAGCTCATTTTTGTGCTTAGGGTCTCCGGTAGCCTTGAGCTTGGGAGTCCCATAAGTGAGGACTGACTTCCTGCTTGGTCCTGGAGAAAGCGTAGTTACTCACCTGTAACAGGTGTTCTCCAGGAGCAGCAGGAATCAGTCCTCACAACCCTCCCTCCTCCCCGTGGAGTTGCAATCATCTGCTTTAGTTTTTTTGCAAATTTTTATGCTTTCTTTTTTAGCTATGTCATCTGACTGGCTAAGATGGCACCCTTGGGCGGGAAGGGGACCGCGCATGCGCGCTGCAATTCCCAAAGGCTTTCTTTGAAAGCTGGGGAAAATTGCTCCGCGAGGGCTCCGTCGGCGCCGACGTCACCCATAAGTGAGGACTGATTCCTGCTGCTCCTGGAGAACACCTGTTACAGGTGAGTAACTACGCTTTCTTCTCAAACAGGCGTTTGATTCTAGCGCTTTGGCGCTGCAAGCTACAGTTTGTGGAGCTTATGTTTCTCGAGCGTCCATTCGCTGGTTGCAAGGTAACGCTTCAGGTGAGTCTACTTCTGAAGTTTCAGAAAATGCAAAGTTGGAATCAGCCGCTGCTTATATGGCTGATACCTTCTATGATTTACTGCGGATTGCGGTGAAGACCATGGCCTCACTGGTGGCTGCCAGGCGCTTTCTCTGGTTGCGTAACTGGTCTGCAGATGTTTCCTCGAAGGTGCGTCTCAGTAAATTGCCCTATCAGGAAATTGCTCTTCGGGGAAGCATTGGACAAAATTGTGAAGGATTTAGGCGACTCAAAAGGGGGTCGTTTGCCTGAGGATAGACCTAAGCTGGTGAGAAGTACTGGTAGTATTAGAGGTGCCGGTCGAGACTCTCGTAGATTTCACGGAGCCTGTTTTGCCCCCTATTCTAGGGGACGTTCCAGCTTTTGGGGTCAGTCCTTTCGAGGTGCAAGAGGTTTTGGCAGATCCTACTTCAATGCTTCCCAACCCTCAGTTAAAAAGCCGCAATGAAGGTCTGCTGGTCCAGGCGTTGATTCCTGTAGGAGGCCGACTGCAGAATTTTCTCACAGCCTGGACCAAAATCACTTCAGACAAATGGGTGTTGGAGATAATTCAAAAGGGGTATGCTCTAGACTTCGCATGCCCCTTGTTGCCCGCCTTTGTCATGTCTCCCTGCGCGCCCGGACGAAAGATGCAGGCCATTTCGGAAACGCTCTTTCGTCTCTTGCAGCTACGAGCGATAGTTCCCGTGCCTCTCGACCAATACGGCTGCGGTCGATACTCGATCTATTTTGTGGTTCCCAAAAAAGAAGTTTCTTTTCGTCCTGTGCTAGATCTCAAAGGAGTAAACCGTACTTTGCGGGTGCCGCACTTTCGCATGGAAACGTTGCGGACAGTGATTCGGGCGGTAAGGCCGGGGGAGTTTCTCTCGTCCATAGATCTCACAGAGGCCTATCTTCATATTCCCATCAGACCGTCTCATCAGCGATTTTTACGTTTTGCCCTTCCGATGGGACATTTCCAGTTTCGGGCGTTGCCGTTCGGTCTCGCTACGGCGCCGCGGACATTCACGAAACTGATGGTGGTGGTTGCAGCAGCGCTTCGCAAGGAAGGTATCCGAGTTCATCCTTACCTCGACGATTGGTTAATCAGGGCCGATTCTTGTTTGGCTTCAGTAGCGGCGACTGCTCGAGTGGTGCAGCTTCTCGAGCAGCTCGGTTGGGTCATCAATCACACCAAAAGTCACTTACAACTCTTACAACAGCTAACGTATCTCGGAGCCTTCTTCGACACGGCACGTGGTGCGGTCTTTTTGCCCGAAATAAGAGTGGAGAAGCTATTACATCAAGTACAAGCCTTTCTCCGCCTGTCAGCTCCGTCGGCGTGGACGTATCTGCAGCTCTTGGGTTCCATGGCGGCGGCTCTGGATCTAGTCCCGTGGGCCAAGGCTCACATGCGGCCCTTGCAGCAAGCGTTGCTTTCCCGCTGGTCACCGCAACTTCACTCTCTCTCGCAGCGCCTACCCTGTCCCGACCTCGTACGTCACAGTCTGGAGTGGTGGTTAGTTCCGGATCATCGCTTGGCCGGTTTTCCCTTACAGGAGCCCTCGTGGATGTTGGTCACTACAGATGCCAGTCTCTCGGGCTGGGGGGCTCATTGTCAGGCACACATCGCTCAAGGTTCTTGGTCCCCAGAGGAGAGCTCGTGGTCCATCAACCGGCTAGAGCTTTGGGCAGCTCATCTCGCCCTGTTGCACTTCGCGGACTTGCTCAAGGGGACTGCGGTCAAGATTTTCTCCGACAATGCAGTAACAGTCGCTTATATCAATCGCTAAGGGGGAACCAAGTCTCTTGCCCTCCTTTCCGAGTGTCAGGAATTGATGATTTGGGCGGAAGCCAATCTCCTGGCCTTATCAGCAGCACATGTAGCAGGCAAAGAAAATGTACAGGCCGATTTAAGCCGCAATGCACTCGATCCCGGGGAATGGGAATTGAACGCAGCAATTTATCACGAGCTGACCTTGCGTTGGGGGCAGCCGGTGATGGACCTTATGGCAACGTACAGCAATGCCAAGAGCAGCCGTTTTTTCAGCAGGCGCAGGGAGCACATGTCGGAAGGTCTCGATGCTCTCGTTCAGTCGTGGCCACCGGACGCTCTCTTGTACGTTTTTCCACCTTGGCCGATGTTGAGTCGTGTTATCCAGCGGGTAGCGCAACACCGGGGAGTAGTAATTCTCATAGCGCCGGATTGGCCTCGTCGTCCTTGGTATGCCGATCTCGTTCGGCTTCTAATAGCTCCCCCTTGGCCCCTTCCGGTTCGCATGAATCTGTTGCATCAGGGTCGAATTCTCATGCCACGAGTGGATCGCTTCTTACTTACGGCTTGGCTCTTGAGAGGGCTCGCTTAAAACGCAAGGGATATGCGAGTTCCGTTGTAACCACCTTACTTCAGTCTAAAAGGCCGGGGACTTCGCTAGCATATGTGCGGGTGTGGCATCTTTTCGAAACGTGGTGTGGACAGCACGATGTTCCTCCTATGTCGTCTACCTTACCTCAGCTGCTCCTTTTTCTCCAGCATGTGTTGGATAAAGGGTTGGCTCTTAATACTCTTAAGGTTCATTTAGCCGCACTTGCTTGTTTTAGGGGGTCGGTGCAACATCGCCGTCTTTCGACGCATCCGGATGTACAACGTTTTTTCCGTGCAGCAAAAATTCTCCATCCTCCCGTGCGCCCAGTCGTACCTCCCTGGGATTTGAATATAGTTTTGGAGGCTTTTACCCAGTCCTCCCTAGCTTCCCTCTGCTCTCGGGATCTCCGGGAGTGTTCTTGGAAAACCGGCTTTTTTGGTGGCCTTATGTTCTGCACAGCGAATATCGGACTTACAAGCTTTGTCTTGTCGGGAACCTTATCTTAAATTTCTTCCGGAACGGGTTTTGCTAAGAACAGTGCCTTCTTTTTTACCTAAAGTGCTGTCTGTTTTTCATGTGAATCAATCGGTTGCTTTACCTGTGTTTTCGACCAACTCCGGTTCTCCCATAGACCGTGCGCTCAAACGTTTAGATCTTGGCAGGGTCTTAAAGATGTACCTTCGGGTTTCGCAGCCCTTTCGGAAGACGGACAAGCTTTTTGTACAGTATGCAGGGCCTCGTAAAGGTCAAGCAGCGTCAAAGTCCACTATAGCTCGTTGGGTTCGCTGTGCTATTGTAGCGGCTTACAATGCCCGAGGAGTCTCTCCTCCGGTTGGTTTAAGGGCTCATTCCACTCAGGCTTTAGCAACTTCCTGGGCGGAGTTTTCCTTTGTTCCGCCGGTCGATATCTGCAGAGCAGCGACGTGGTCTTCGTTACATACTTTTACAAAGCATTACCGGTTGGATGTTCAAGCCAGAGACGATGCGAAAGTGGGGGCTTCGGCTCTTATCGCAGGTCTGGCAGGTCCCTCCCGTGTTTAGGTACTGCTTTGGTACTGCCCTACCTTTTCCTGGACTGGCCCGGAGAAGCGATAAGGAAGATGAAATTAGGTCTTACCTGCTAATTGTCTTTCCTTGAGCTTTCTCCAGGCCAGTCCAGGGTCCCACCTCTTTCGGTTTTTTTAGCATACTTTTTGGTAGCCATCAGAATTTCAACATGTTTGCGTATTCGTCCGAGAGGGGGGATAATTGGGGCTTCCAGATTTCATTCAGTGCAAATCAATGTTATGGTAAATTTAATTAAAAAAAAAAAAAGAAAACCCGATCGGAGCATGTTTCTTGGCTTACGGGTTTTCAAGGACTATGGAACTTTATCAGTTTGTAAAGGGTAAATCTGCTGTTTTCAGTTCTTTCTCTTAGTTGCTTTGTCAGTAGGAGACTGCTGGATTTCCCTCAGGGGGAGTGGCTTCACCTCTCAAGAAAACTTGAAGTCTTCAGTCCTCAGCTGCTATAGGGGATTGACAACCCTACCTACCTTTCCCTGGACTGGCCCGGAGAAAGCTCAAGGAAAGACAATTAGCAGGTAAGACCTAATTTCATCATTAAAGCTTTGGAATTACAGAGCTTAAAAGGGAGAGAGGAGGCATTGTGGGTTAAACTAGAAAGAGGGAAAGAGAAATCTATTTGCATTGGAATGATATACAGACCTCCCTCACAAGAGGAAGAGGTGGACAGAGAGTTAATTGAAGACATACGCAGCATTGCTAGGAAAGGGGAAGTGCTACTGATAGGAGATTTCAATATGCCAGATGTTGATTGGCACATTCCTGCTGCAGTATCATCTAGAAGTAAGGAGATCCTGGATTCTCTACAGGGAGAACTATTCAGGCAATTGGTAACAGACCCCACACGTGAAGGGGCCATACTGGACTTGGTGCTTACCAATGGTGAAAGTGTTTCTGATGTTGTAGTGGGAGATCATTTTGCATCCAGTGATCACCAGATGGTGTGGTTCAGTATTAGGATTAGGGCTGTTAGAATCCATTCCAAGGTGAGGATCTTAGACTTCAGGAAGACTAACTTTGCAAAGATGGGCCAATACCTCAGGGAGTCGTTAGTGGGATGGGAACAGCTGGGAGATGTAGAAAAACAGTGGGCAAAACTGAAAGGGGGTATTTTAAAGGCAACCAACCTTTTTGTTAAAATGGTAAATAAAGGCAAAAGGAACAGGAGACCGCTATGGTTTTCGAAGGAAGTAGCTGAACAAGTGAAGAAAAAGAGGGAGGCCTTCATGAAATACAAGAGATCACAGAGAGAGGAAGACAGGCATCTGTATTTGGAAAAACTTAGAGAAGCTAGCAAAGTAGTCAAGAAGGCAAAGATTCAAAAGGAGGAGGAAATAGCCAATGCAATAAAATGGGGGGATAAGACATTTTTCAGATATATTAGTGAGAAGAGGAAGGGCAAAAGTGGTATTGTCAGACTCAAGGGTGCAGGGGGGGAATATGTAGAAGCTGATAAGGATAAAGCGGAATTGCTTAACAAATATTTTTGTTCTGTGTTCACAGATGAAGAACCAGGAGCAGGACCTCAGAAAACACCCACAAATAGGAACAGAAGCGAGGGACATCTTGAACTATTTTCAGAAGACTGTGTTCATGAGAAACTAGCTCAACTTAAAGTAGACAAAGCGATGGGACTGGATGGGATACACCCTAGAATACTGAGGGAACTTGGGGACGTTCTAGCAACTCCACTGACTAACCTTTTCAATGCCTCATTGGAGTCTGGAGTGGTGCCAAAGGACTGGAGAGAGGCTCATGTGGTGCCTTTACACAAAAGCGGAAGTAAGGATGTGGTTGAAAACTACAGGCCGGTTAGTTTAACTTCGGTGGTGAGTAAATTATTGGAAACGCTGCTGAAAGAGAAAATAGTGAGGTTTCTGGAGTCCAGCGGATTACAGGATCCGAGGCAGCATGGATTCACCAGAGGCAGGTCTTGTCAGACAAATCTGATTGATTTCTTTGACTGGGTGACCAGGGAGTTGGACCGAGGGAGAGCTCTAGATGTGGTGTATTTAGATTTCGGTAAAGCCTTTGACACTGTTCCTCACAGGCGACTTATAAACAAACTGAGCACCCTAGGGATGGACCCTAAAGTTACTGCTTGGGTTAGAAATTGGTTGGGTGGGAGGCGACAAAGAGTACAAGTAAATGGAGCTCACTCTGAGGAGAAGGATGTTACCAGTGGTGTGCCCCAGGGATCTGTCCTTGGTCCGATTCTTTTTAACATCTTTGTTAGTGATATAGCGGAAGGGCTGTCGGGTAAGGTTTGCCTCTTTGCGGATGATACCAAAATCTGCAATAGAGTAGACACCCAGGAAGGGGTAGATAACATGAGGAGGGATCTAGCTAAGCTTGAAGAATGGTCTAGAATTTGGCAGCTGGGATTTAATGTTAAAAAATGTAAGGTCATGCATTTGGGCTGCAGCAATCCAAGGGAGCAATACAGTATAGGAGGTGAAGTACTTTTGTCCACTAAAGAAGAGCGGGACCTAGGCGTGGTTGTGTCTGATGATCTTAACGTAGCTAAACAGGTAGAAAAGGCAACGGCAAAAGCTAGAAGGATGCTTGGGTGCATACGGAGAGGAATGGCTAGCAGAAAAAAGGAGGTGATAATGCCTCTGTATAAGTCTTTGGTGCGACCTCATTTGGAGTATGGTGTGCAATTCTGGAGACCGCACCTTCAAAAGGATGTGAACAGGATGGAGTCGGTGCAGAGGGTTGCTACTAAAATGATTAATGGGCTTCGTTATAAAGCATATGAGGACAGACTTAAGGATCTTAATATGTACACCTTAGAGGAAAGGCGGGATAGAGGTGATATGATTGAGATGTTTAAATACCTCCGTGGCATAAATGTTCAGGGAGAGAGCCTCTTTCAATTGAAAGCAAGTTCTGCTACGAGGGGACATGGGATGAGGGTGAAGGGAGATAGATTCAGGAGTGATATGCGGAAATATTTCTTTACGGAAAGAGTAGTGGATCCATGGAATAGTCTCCCAGTGGAGGTGGTAGAGATGACAGTAACTGAATTCAAAAAAGCATGGGACCAACACAGAGGATCTCTAAAGGTAAAAAGTGGACTGTTGTAGTTATGGAAGGACAGACTAGATAGGCCATGTGGTCTTTTTCTGTCATCATGTTTCTATGTTTCTATTTGGGACCCCACAGAACATGCAAAAGGTGAGGAGGAGGAGAATCTCCACAAGGAACTTACTCTTCAAATTTGGAAAAAAATGGATACGATACCTTATGGGGGGGAGGGGAAATACTCGGTTTCATTCGAGGAATAGGAGCGTTCTTACCCGAGCAGATAATGAAACGTAAGAGGGATGGGCGAGCAAAAGGTTGGAAATAATAGGTCAAATGGTGGGAAAGAAGGGAGAAATCAAGACATTTGAGGAATTACAGCAGACATAGATAGGCATAGTAGTCTGTCATGTCCAATGTACAACTCTGGTATTTCCTACAACAAAAAGAGAAAAGACTTAATGCAGGCTGAAGAAACAGCCATTTGAAGAACTAATGGGGAAAAAGAACTCCCAAAAAGGATTGATATCCCAATTTATATAGAATGCAAAAGGGGGGGAGGGAGAGAATGCCAATGAGTCAGAAGCGATGGGAGGAAGAAATACCAGGGCCTTGGGATTCAAGCCGATGGGAGGGCATATATGAAAGAGCATACAGGATAGCACCAGGAACATCGTACCTAGAAAACAGTCTAAAGGTGCGATTACATATGTATTGGATCCCAGTAAAACTACATGCTATATATCCCGAAAGCTCAAGTGAGTATTGGAAGGGATGCAGCAGGAGGGAGGACCTGATACACATGATCTGGAGTTGCCCAAAAGTACAGAGGTATTGGAAAGAGGTAGAGGGGCTCTAAGGGGAGATCACCAAAGTACAGCTCGAGTTAACCTCAGCCATGGTGGCCTTAAACGAAGAAGTGGAAAGGGGAAATGAGGGCTTAGAAACCTTTTTAGGGCACTGTGTAGTAACCGCATGAATGGTGGTGGTGGAAGAATACAGAAACACCACCTCTGGAGGATGTAGTGTGTAAACTGGAACAGGTGTACAGTCTATGTGCAGTAATACCATATAGAAGACAATACAGTTCAAGAAAATATAAAGACATGTGGCATTGGTATGAAGATTGGAGGGTGGAAGGAATAAAGGGAGTGATGGGGAGAGGGTCTAAGATAGCAGGGAGGGGAGGAAATGATAGAGGGAAAGGCTAAATATCCAAAAGTTACAAAACGATTAAAGGGCGCTAAGAAGGAGAAGATAGGAGGGAAGGTAAGGTACAAATGGGTGGGGGAATATTTTCTAATTTGTATTTGAATGTATGAAGTTGTAAAACACTGGCAAAGGTGTGAACAAAATTGTAAGATTATGTTGAAAAATGAATAAAACATTTGCAAAAAAAACCCCAAAATCTTTTTTTCTGGAGAAGAAAAGATTTAAGAATCTTGAAGAGAGCAAGCCTCAAAGATTACTGGAGGACAAGCCGAGGTCTTTGTTCAGATCTTTTTCAGAGAGATTGAGTTTTTGCAATTCTAGATATTATAAGCTTGGGAACAGAAGTTCCTCACAATAGACTATTTCCCTATTGCACGTTTTCCTTTTGATTGGAGCAGAAGGGGGGCTCCCAAGACCTGAAAGGGTCAGAAGCCTCGAAAGATCCCCAGTGAGAATTTGGGGTCCCTACCTCATCAGAGTGGATAGATGGGCATCTATCGACCTACAGGAGCGGACCCATATTTCTGATCAGTGGATGCTGGATGTTGTAAAAATGAGTTAGCAGTTAGTTTTCCTGCCGACTTGATTATATATAGCTTCTCCCTGTTATTCTCCAGCCAAGAAGGCAGTAGTACTGAACATCCTGGAAAGACTGTTGGCACTAGGGGCGGTGGTCCCTGTTTTCTCCCAGGAATAGGAAATAGGTCATTACTACATCTGTTTTGCCATCCCAAAAAGGAGGGCTTGTTTCATTCCATTCTGTGTTTAAAGGGAGCAAATATAAGTTAGAGTTCCGCATTTCTGCATGGAAATGTTGCAGCGTTAAAATATAAGGAGACTTTCTTGCATATTCCCATCTCTATGACCCCCATCAGAGGCATTTGAGATTCTTATAAACCACTTTCGATTCTGTGCACTACCCTTTGTTCTGGCCATGGCTTCCCATATCATTTTGAAGGTCATGGCAGCAGCCTTTGCAAGGAGGGTGTTTTGGTTTATCCTTATCTGGATGATTGGCTTATAAGGGCCAGGCGTTGACACGCCGTGGACCAGGTGGTCCAGTTGTTGCAGGATCTTGTCTGCATCTTCAGGAAGAGCAAGTTGTCCACTTCTCAGACCATGGAGTATTTGGGAGCATGTTTCAATACTCTGAAAGGAAAAGTGTTTTTTCCCAAACAAGGATAGTCAAATTGCAAAACCAGATATGAGCCTTGGCCATGAGAAGGGCTTCAAAAACCTGGGATTATATGTAAGTTCTTGGGTCAGTGGTGCCCACTCTGGACTCAATGCCATGGGCTTGAAGGCATATGCACCCTCTTCAGTTCTTGCTGTTAATGGGATGGTCGGCGCAATACCACTGTTTCAAGGCGTGCTTATCTTGAACTTGAGAAATGAGAGCCATTCTGCGGCGGTGACTGAATCTTTGGTGCTTTAGGCACTGGGTAAAAAGCCCTTTGAACCTCTGAAGAGCACCTTCTTGGAGGATCTCATATGGAAGGTGGTGGCCTTGATTGTATCATTTCAGTGAGCCTTATCCTGTTTTTTGGTTTTTGGAGTCCGGTGTGCAAATTTATATGGTTCCGACCTTCCATTCAAAGGTAGTCTCTCCTTTCCATATTAATCAGATGGTGAGAAGATTGTGGCCAGGTGTTTAGTCTTCTTTGCTGTTTGGATGTTTGCAGAGTGTGCTTGTCATTGTCTGGAGGTGATGAATGAGTTTTGGAGAATAGAC
Organism: Ichthyophis bannanicus; assembly: GCA_033557465.1. Lineage (NCBI taxonomy): Eukaryota > Metazoa > Chordata > Amphibia > Gymnophiona > Ichthyophiidae > Ichthyophis > Ichthyophis bannanicus. The sequence goes on along the minus strand of CM066034.1, from coordinate 576,796,991 downwards.
AGACTGATTGTAGGATGCCAAGAGAGACAGAGCAGCTCCTTATAGCATGGTGGATTAAAGAGATTTATTTGTTCAGCCTGCATTTCTCAAGGGTTTTGTGCCATCTCAATCCTTTTGGGCCCACTCATTCGGAAGCATGTCAGCCTCATTGGCTAATCTTACTGTGTTTCAGCAGGAGAAATCTGTGGGGCAATGACATGGTTGACTTTACATTCTTTTTCCAAGCATTATAGCCTTGATGTTCACGTGAGAGAAGATGCTGCCTTTTGGGATGCTTAGAGCAGGGATGTCTTCATACCACCTGACTTAAGAGGTACTTTGTTACATCCCATGCATTCTAGAAAAAAAGGAAAAATTTGGTCTTGCCAATTTTGTTTCCTTGAGTCTAACCAGACCAGTCCAGATCTCACCCTTTTCTGTTTGTCTGGCTGCTGTTGACTATATTCGCAGTCTGAGGAGGAGCCAACGAGGTCCCAGGTTCACGTCCATATCGTCCTGTTAGACCAGTCCAGACAAGTGGGTTGGGTTTCCCCTACCAGCAGATTGGTGGAGACAAGACGAATGAAAACCCCAGGTTTCAATGACATCACTCCAATATCTCTATTCAACTGAGCCACCAGAGGTCCCTTCAGTATTTCTTTGCATATTCTCCTCGCTGAGGAAAAGCTGAAGATTTGAGAGAGGAAAAGAGATATCAAGCCCTAAAGGGGTGACTCTCTTACTTCTGTGCGCTGTGGGAGGTTCCACTAGACCATGGTCTTTTTGGTATCCATAGGAGGAGGGGAAAATAGGTTCAGCTCCATACCCTTATCATAAGGGCCTGTTGAGCAGACACTAAATTGGAAAATTCTGGAAGAGTATAGTAGCCTCACACAGCCTCAGTGCCCCCTCCCTCCTCTTCCTCCCTCCCCCCCCCGCACGCTTTCCGGAATATTGCAGAAGGTTCTCGGAGGGATCTGCGTGTCAGCCACCTTTCGCACAGTGTTGCTGAAATTTAAACCTAGCCAGTGAAGCAGTTTCAGCAGAGTAAAGCTGAGCCCTGCATGGAGCCTATACCCAGGGCTCTCAGAGTATGAATACCAAGGGTTGATCTTGTCATTGTTGGAGGATTCTGGTTCTGTCTCTGAGGGATGCAACTCAGAGTGGACTGCTAGCAATCATTGGCACTTGGTGGCGGTTACCCACCATTTTCTGCATGCATTAATAATGTTTTTGCTTATTGTGCGCCTGTGGATCGCGTGGTCCTAACGTGAATTTCGTCCAAGAGGCTCAAATGCGCACTCCTGCCCTAGCGCCTTTTAATTCATGTTCTGTAAATGCGCGCTTGCAGACCAACACAGCCTTAACATGCGCTCTGATGATACTTACCCTAACTCTCTATCTTTCAGGAAATGTTGTTTTTGATCTGTGACAAGTGAGGAACCTCATCCTTGTATTCTGGACTTTGCCTTTCCTGTATGGCAGCTTCTGAGTCACCCCTGGATGACATGTTTTCCCCCTCTCAGCCAGGGAACACAGTGAGTCCTCCTCTTCCTGCCTCAGGTCATGAGGTGCAGGATGGCACTAAGGGTAAGGATGCTCAGCCAGCTGGAGGCTTCGGCGACTGCTGTGAGCCTCCTCTATGGTGGCTATGCCCCCTGGTTTTGCGGAGCCTTTCCTGAGAGGAGAGTTCCAGAGACTGGATTGTCCTCCCTGGAGTTCTTTTCCTTTTTGCAACAGGCTTGGCCTTCTGGTATGGAAATTCAGACCCTGTGGCCTCCGGGTGCTCTCATATGCAGCCTCATACCGGGCAGACTGGAAGCAGAAGCCTTGCTTGATTACCTTTGCTAAGCGGGACACTCACTGAAGATGAGGAGCACTTGGGAGCTCTCTGAGATGTTGACTATGCCTCAGACCCAGATTAATCTGTATTGGGCTCTGATGTGGAGGAGGACTTCCTGTCACCTTCAGAAGATTATCAAGATTATTATAGTGTGATCCACCTGTTCTGGAGGGAGGAGCTGGTGGCATTGATTTCCATGTTCTCATCCGCTTTGAACTTGGCAGATGCTTTTAGCACGGAGCAGGAGCCAAATGTACATCTGCTGCTTCGAGGGGTGCAGAAATCCACCACTGTCTTACAGTTCCTGGAGGTGATCAAAGATATGATCCAGTCCGAGTGGGACTTGTCCCAACTCCCTACCTAAAAGTTTGAGTCTATAAGAAGCTCTACGCTCTCCTGCAGGAGGAGAGTAGTGAGTAGTTTAACATTCCCAAGGTGGCTGCACAGGTCATGACGGTTACCAGACAGACCACCATTCCCGTGGAAGGTGGATCAGCCTTGAAAGATGTCCTGGACTGTAAGGTTGATTCCTAGCTGAAGAGCCAGTTTTCTATGTTAGTGGCTATTATACGGGGGTATGCACCAGCTTGACACCTTGAGCCCTGGTCCAGTGGATTGTCTCGTTCACCTGATGATACCACTTCTCACTTGGAGTTGGCTACAGCCTTCCTTTCTGATGTAGCACAGTTACTTACCTGTAACAGGTGATCTCTGGGAACAGCAGGAATAAGTCTTCACATATGGGTATCGTCGGTACCGACAGAGCCTGCGCGGGAACGCTCCCCAGCGTCCAAAAGGAAAGCTTTTGGGAGCATCCCACAGCACCTGTGTGCTGCATTCTCGCCTTTCCTAACTGCCTCTCTCCAGTTCGAGTTTTAAAGCTGAGACAAAGAGAGAGAGAGAGGAAAGGAAAGATAGAGAGAGACAACTCCTAGGGGAGGTGGGTGGGTTGTGAAGACTTATTCCTGCTGTTCCCAGAGATCATCTGTTACAGGTAAGTAACTGTGCTATCTGCAGGAATGAGTCTTCACATATGGGGACTCCCCAGCTAGAGATGCCTGGGAGATCACCCAGATTGTGAGTCCCTGGGAAGGGCTCCACCTGCACCCATGAATCTCAGGCATCCAGTCAGGGATGGAGGGTAGGAGTTGATTAGGTATGGAACAGGTGTTTGAGAACAGCCTGACCAAACAAGGCATCCCGGCGGGAGTCCTTGTCCAAACAGTAATGGGCTGTGAAGGTATGAACCGATGCCCAGGTGACTGCTCGACAGATTTGGTCGATGGACACAGAGTTAAGATGAGCCATAGAGGCTGCCATGGCCCTCACATTGTGAGCTGTGACATGGCCCTCCAGAGAAAGATTCTTGCTCTGGTAGGCAAAGGAAATACACTGAGTAATCCAATTAGACAGAGTTCTCTTGGAGACTGGAAGTCCTAAATGAGAAGGATCAAAAGCAACAAAAAGTTGAGAGGACTTTCTATGTTGCTGTGTCCTTTGTAAGTAGAAAGCAAGTGCTCTTTTACAATCCAGGGTATGAAGATTCCTCTCTGCACTTGATGCATGAGGTCCTGGAAAAAAGACAGGTAAATACACCTCCTGGTTCAGATGAAAAGGTGAGACCACTTTAGGCATAAAGTGTGGATTAGTTCTGAGGACTACCTTGTCATGATGGAACCTTGTATAAGGAGGATTAGCCACTAAAGCTTGCAACTCACTGATACGGCGAGCTGAGGTGACTGCAATGAGAAAAATAACTTTCCAGGAAAGGAATTTCAAGGAGGTAGTGGCTAAGGGTTCAAAGGGTGGCTTCATAAGCTGGCCAAGAACCAGATTCAAGTCCCATGCCACTGGAGGTGGTCTAATGGGAGGTTTAGTCAAAAGAAGGCCTCTCATGAATCTTGCTATAAGAGGATGAGAGGAAATAGGTTGTCCATTGAGAGGCTTAAGGGATGCTGCAATAGCACTCAAATGGACTCTGAATTTGTTTTAAGGCCTGCATGGGATAAATGCAGTAAATAGTTTAGTAAAGAATTCAAAGGTATTGCAAGAGGGTTGAGACCCTTCTCTGCACACCAAATGGAAAACCTTTTCCATTTAAAAGCATAGGAACGACTGGTGGAAGGCTTTCTGGAAGCATGAAGGATATCCTTCACTTGCTGAGAAAGGTGTAAATCCTGAAGGTCTAGGCCTTCAGCAACCAGGCTCTGAGATGAAGAGACTGAGGATTTGGGTGCCACAAGGTTCCCTCCTCCTGGGAGAGGAGATCTGGAGCAGACTCCAGGTCCAGGGAGGGAACTTGAGAGAGATGCAGAAGTAGAGGGTACCACACTTGGCGTGGCCAATGTGGTGCTATGAGGATCATAGACCCCTTGTCTCTCTGAAGCTTGAGCAGAGTTTTGGGAATGAGGGGAATAGGTGGAAAGGCATAGAGAAAGTCTTGCCCCCAATGAAGGAGGAAGGCATCTCTGGCCTGAACTCCCTGACATGGAATCCTGGAACAAAACCGGGAAGTTTGGCATGCCACGGACTTGCAAACAGGTCTGTGTCTGGGGTACCCCAAATCCGAAAAATCCTGGCTATCTGGTCCCCATGGAGGGACCATTCGTGTGGAAGCAGAACTCGACTGAGTATGTCTGCCCAAAAGTTTTGAACCCCTGGAAGATACACTGCCATGAGATGGATTTGATGCTCTCTGGCCGAAGGCCCACAATCTGAGAGCTTTGTTGCAAAGCGACAGAGAGCCAGTCCCTCCCTGCTTGTTCACGTAGAACATGGCTACCTGGTTGTCCGTGTGGATGAGGACTGTCTTGTAGCTGAGCAGGGTGTGGAAGACTCTGAGAGCCAGAAAGATTGCTCTGAGCTCTAAAAGGTTGATATGTAGAGATGTCTCCTGTGGAGACCAGATGCCTTGGGTCGAGAGATCTTGTAGATGAGCTCCCCAACCCTTTGGAGAGGCATTTGTTGTAAGGGTTGCTTGGGGTAACACCTGTTGAAAGGGGGACCCCAGCAACAGATTTTGAGTGGACTTCCACTAGTGGAGGGACCAAAAGAGGTGACTGGAGGTTGCTATTTTGTCTGACAGGCAACCTGATGCCTGAGTCCATTGGGTGGATAGGGTCTACTGAGCTGCCCTCATGTGAAGGCGAGCGTAAGGAACCACATGCACCGTGGATGCCATGTGGCCTAAGAGTTGTAACATCTCTCGAGCAGTTAAATGGGATTTTAACTGAATCTGGGAGGCTAACTGCACCAAGCGTAGGCAATGGGCCTGGGTAAAATAGGCCCTTGCAGTTGTGGTATCCAGTAAGGCCCCTATGAACTCTAGAGACTGAGTAGGGGTGAGATGGGATTTTGGAATGTTGATTACCAGTCCCAGATACTGAAGAACATGCCTTGTGCAGGTCAGGGAAGTCTGGGCCTCTGACTGGGATGGAGCTCGGATGAGCCAGTCGTCCAGATATGGGAATACGAATATTCCTAGAGTGCGCAGAAATGCAGCTACTACTGCCATGCATTTTGTGAACACTCTTGGAGCAGAGGCCAGACCGAAAGGAAGCACTTTGTATTGGTAGTGCTTTCCTTGGTAAAGGAACCGAAGGAACCTTCTGTGTGTTGGATGGATGAGAACATGGGTGTACGCATCCTTGAGATCTAGAGAACAAAGCCAGTCCTGACTCTGGAGGTATGGAAGGAGAGTTCCGAGAGAGATCATCTTGAATTTCTCCTTGCATAGAAACTTGTTCAATTCTCTGAGATCTAGTATGGGTCTGTAGCCCCCCGTTTTCTTTGGAATGAGAAAATAGGGGAGTAGAACCCTGAGCCCTGTTGAAGAAGGGGTACTTCTTCTATTGCCCCTTGGGCAAGAAGGGTAGCCATCTCTTGACCTAGAAGGTTGAGGAGAGATGTTGGAGAATTGAACTGTTTCACCATGGTGTGAGGAGGAAGGTTTAAGAAATGAAGCTTGTACCCATCTCGTATGATGGAGAGGGTCCATTGCTCTGCTGTGATTTGTTCCCATCTGGGAGCAAAGTGAGCTAACCTTCCTGGGATGGTGAGAGGCTCTGGATGTTCTAGAGCCAGAAAGGCTAAGTTCTCTAGTGGAAAGTCAAAGGCCCTGAGGAGGCTGAGGCTGTTGGGCCGTAGCAGCCCTCGCAGACTGAGATGTGGCCTGTTTTGGTGGTTGTTGGGAAGAGGCCTGACCATAACCTGAAGAAAATGTCCCTTTTTTGGGGAAAGATCCTTTTTTGAATAACCTCTTTTTAAAAGGAGCCAGTAGTAGACTTTGAAAGTCTATCTAAAGCAGAATTTTCAGCATCCATCTGGTTGGCCTTTGCTTGCCAATCTTTGCCAAAGAGGTTTTCTCCTGTACAGGGAAGGTTACCTAGACCATCCTGTACCCAGGATTCCAAATCAGAGGCTTGTAACCAAGCAACTCTGCGTGCACCTATCCAGGTGTTATATTCTTCTCTCTTATCTTCTGCCATAAAAGGAGATAAGGTTTGCAGATGATCTGTAACTTCTTTTAGAAACATCCCCATATAGAGACTATAGGAGTTGATTCTGGCTACAAGCATACTGGCCTGGAAGATTTTCTTGCCAAAGGCATCTAGGGTTCTGCATTCTCTTCCTGGAGGAGCAGAGGAGTGCCTTTTTGTGCTCTTGATCTTTTTCATAGCAGACCCTCACCACTCCATTGTGGTAGAAAGCTGAGTCTTATGAAACCCAGGACAAGGAGGAACACGATACATGGTGTCCAACCTTCGGGAATGAGGGGAGGTGGAAAGAGGAGTCTCCCATATGCCCAACATGTGATCATAAAGAATCTCATGTACTGGTAAGGTGGCAGCCTCTTTAGGAGCCTTAGGATATTGTAGGATATCTAATTTTTTGGCTCTAGGTTCAGTTTCAGAGGCTACTGAAATGGACAGGCCTTTGGCCACCTCCCTAATGAAGTCCTGAAAAGACAAGTCTTCAGGAGGAGACATTCTCCTTTTTGGAGAAGAGGGTTCCTGAGGAAGGATCCCCGATGCTTCAATTGAGGCCTCTGATGTATCAGAGTCTTCAGAGGAATAGAAGTATCGACTGTCTGGATGCTCTCGCAGAGCCCGATACGCGTACCGGGAGGTATCGACATCGGGAGTAATCGGTACCGAGTCGGTACTGATAGGCACCACTGGATAGGGTACCGCTGCCGTCGATGCTGATGTCGATGCAAGCGGTACAGGTATCGGAACCGATTTCGGATCCGGTACCAGAATCGGTACCGGTACCGACAACAGGGTTTGTTGCGGTACCGGAGGCGTCGCAGCTTGTATGAATGCCGTGATGGCACGCTGCATGGTCAGAATATTCTGATCCATCGACGCCACCAATGTCTGGATGTCGGTACTGGTGTTAACCGCCAGTACCCCAGAACATTGTAACAGGTGATCGGTCGAGGCCGAGCCATCGATGTCAACCTGTGACCCCATAGGTAGAGCTTTGGAAGCCGGAGCCTCCCGCCGGGGGAATTTTGCCAGTGCGTATTCCTCAAGAGTAAGCCCGGGGGCATCTCGATACTTAGAGGGAGATGAACTCTTTGAGGACCGGCCAGATTTAAGTTTGGTTACCTGAGATCCATGGGATGAAGAAGAAGCCCTGGAAGACGTCGATGCCACAGAAGCTGCATCAGAGGGAAACAGGGTACTGAGCTTGGCTGCCCGATTTTGTAATTCTCTCTTAGACATCATAGAACAGGACTCACAATCCGCTATGGAGTGGTCAGGACCTAAACATTTTAGACACCAGTCATGGGTGTCTGTGACAGAAATAGTGCTGCTGCACTTAGTGCACTTTTTAAACCCGGAGGCGGGTTTTTCCATGAGGAAAAATATATCTGTAGGCCTAAGGCCCCAGAAGAAAAAATGCACTGTAGTGTTTTTTTTTTTTTTTTTTTTTTTTTTAAAAGAAAGAAAAAAAGACCGGTGGTACCAGCCGGAATCGAGAAGGCAGACACGCGACTAAAGAAAAATAAAAGAAAATAAGAAATTCTTCAGCGGTGACAGGAAACATGACCTGCTGGCTCCGCGGAAAAGAAGAACTGGAGAGAGGCAGTTAGGAAAGGCGGGAAGGCAGCGCGCAGGCGCTGTGGGATGCTCCCAAAAGCTTTCCTTTTGGACACACGGGAGCGTTCCCGCGCAGGCTCCGTCGGTACCGACGATACCCATATGTGAAGACTCATTCCTGCTTGTTCCTGGAGATGATGTACGACCTTGTGCGCCTAGCGGCTGGGGATGGTACCCTGACTATTGTGTCATGGGGTTAGATTTAACTCCATCACTGGGTGGTGGACACATCCTCCAAAGCCCGGTTGGTTCAGCTGGCCCTTAAGTGGGGAATCTCCTGTTTGGTAACAGATTTGGAGAAACTGGTAAAGGACCTAGTGAGACAAAATCTTACCATCTCCTGGAAGATAGGTCCAGGGGGCTGGTGAAGTGGTCAAGTGCCCCTTTCTCATCAGCCTCCACCCAACCGACAATGGTGCGCTGGTTGGATTGCTGGGGGTCTCAGGCCTATCATCACTACTGACCTGGAAAGCCTTTCTTCCCCTCTGCTTCAGGGCCTCATATTCATTCTTGGTCCTTTTGTGGAACATGTGGACCCAGGGATGCAGTCCTCTCCAGAGGAGGATCCTTCTGGGCCACACAAAGGTTTGGGGGCCCATTCCCTGGTACCTCCAGTGGGTGGCAGGCTTTGCTTTTTCTTTCAGGAATGGGCCCAGGTCACCAAGGATTGCTGGGTGCTAGACACCATTCAATTTCAGTAAACTGCTTTGACTGAAATGATAAAACGGTATAAAAAAAACAATTAAAATAAATATTCTGGAATGCAAGGAGTCTATTCCTGATGCCTTCATCATCTCCCCATATGGGTCTGCGATCAAAGGTGCCGCAGTGCGGACTATTTTGGGCAAGTTGCTTCTCTTGAAGATGGTGGTGCCCATCCCCCCCCCTCCCGAGATAAGGGCAGATACGCCATCTACTTTGTAGTACCAAAGAAGGACGCTTCCTTCCAGACAATCATGGACTTCAACAAGCACTTGCATGTCTTAAGCTCCTTGATTCAAGCAGTGCACCGAAGAGTTCTTGGTTTCTCTGGATCTGGCCGAGGTACATTTTCATATCCCGATCTTGGCGGAGCAGCAGAAGTTTCTGCATTTTTACATGCGTGGCTGTCACTATTGGTTTGCCGCCCTTTGTTTCAGGCTCTCCACGGCAGTGCTACGGCACCAAGGTATCATTGTCCATCCCTATCTGGACAACTGGCTCATCTGGGTCTGTCAGAAGTGCCTCGGGTGATGTCCCAAGTGGTGGTCTTCTTGGAAAGCCTCGGCTGGGTGATCAATTGGTAAAAGAGCTAGCTTTTGCCTTCCTAATCGTTGGTTTCTGGGAGCACGTTTCAACACTCAAGTGGGCAGGATTTTCCTACCAGAGGACAAAGACAAAAGACTGTGTTGAACTGCTTGACGATGTTTTGTGTGCAACAGGCCCCCAGAATCTGGGATTATCTTTAGCTTCTTGGATTGATGACAGTGACCATAGAGATGGGCCTGTGGGTGCGTGCCCACATGTGGCTGCCCCAGTGGTCCTTGTTGACTCTCTATGGTCTCTGAGAGGTTCGAGCGCAGGCTCCTGCTCCCGTTGATGGTAAAGTCCAGCTTGCAGTGGTAGTGGCAGATCTGTCATCTGAGGAAGAGTGTTCTGCTGGACGATCTCCTGGATCCTGCTGATGACCGATGCCAGTCTCCCGGGTTGGGGAGCCCACTGTCAAGACCATATGGCCCAGGGCCATTGGAACTGCAGGGAAGTAGTGTGGTCCTTCAACTGCCTCGAGGGTATCAGGTTGGCTCTTGTACATTTCCGGTCCCTGGTTTAGGGCTTGGAGATTTGGGCATTTTCTGACAAAGCTGTGGCGGTGGCTTAAACCAATCGGCAGGGTGGCACCAGAAGCACCAGAGTGACCCTGGAGCTGGATCTCCTTTTTGCCTGGGTGGAGAAGAACTTCCTAGCTTTTTTAGCACAACGCATTGTCGGAGTGGACAATGTGGCAATGGACTTCCTCAGTCAGCACTCCTTGAATCCCGGCAGGTGGGATTTGAGTCAACAAGCCTTTCAGTTGATTATGCACCATTGAGGTCGACCTGAGATGGAGCTGATGGCGACTCGCTCCAATGCCAAAGTGTGCTGCTGCTTCAGTTGCTGCATGGAGATGGGGTCTGAGGGCTTTGATGCTCTGACCCAGCCTTAGCCCACGTGTTTCATCCGTGGCCCCTGGTGGGGCGTGTAATTTGGCATATAGAGTGCCACCCGGGCAGGATTGTCCTGGTGGTTGTTGGTTTGTCCCGCTTAGCAAAGGCGTGATTTGGAGAACTGAGGCAACTCTTTCAAGCACCTCGTTTTGACTGCTTCCATCTCTGGGGTGTTGCTGCAGGGGTCAATCGTCCTGGAGGACCTGACTCACTTCTCGCTTATGGCCTGGCTCTTAAAAAGAGATTGTTGGCGCATAAGGGCTACTCTCTAGCTGTCATCTCTACTATACTTGGTGCCCAGAGGAGGTCTATCAAGCTAGTATACGTATTGATATGGTGCCTCTTTGAGCACTGGTGTGGCGCGTGGCACTTGGCCAAGGTGTTGTCCTTGTTGGCTTTTCTGCAGGATGGCCTAGAGAAGGGTCTCTCCTTTTGGCTTCCTGAAAGTTTAGGTGGCAGCGTTGGCCTGTTTCCGTGGTCCATTGGTGGGCAAGGCCTTGGCCTTGCACCCGGACGTCTCACGTTTTTTCCCCGAGGAGTTCAATGTCTGCATCCTCTTCTTCTGTGATCCCTTCCTGGGATCGATCTATGGTGCTCAGGGTCCTGATGACTGCACCCTTTGAGCCATTGAAGCACGCTTCCTTGAAGAATTTGACACTCAAGACTGTGTCTTCTTGTATGATTGTTCTGCAAGGCGAATCTCTGAGCAACAGTCTCTGTCTTGTTAAGATCCTTATCTATTTTTTCCAGTGGAGGCAGTTTTCATTTGGCCTGTGCCTTCCTTCTTGCCTAAGGTGATTTCTCCTTTTCATGTAAACTAGGTGATCTGCCTGCCTGCCCTTGAAGGAGTAGTGTTGGGAGGAGGATAAGGATCTTCGCTTTGTGGATGTCCAGAGGATGCTTCTCTGGTATTTGGAGGTTATGAATTCCTTTTGTATGTCTGACCCTCTTTTTGTGCTGTTTGCTGTCCTGCTCAAGGGTGAGGCGACTGCCAAGTTGATTAAGGAGGACATTGCCTCCGCATATCTGTTATGGAACCGGCCGATTCCGGAAGGGTTATTTGCCCATTCTATCCAAGCAGAAGCATCCTCATGGGCGGAGCGGAGCACTTTAGCCCCTGCAGACATTTGTCTGGCAGCAAAGTGGGCATCTCTTTCCACTTTTGTCAAGAATTGTCGCTTGGATGTCCACACGCGGGCGGACCCAGCCTTCTGCTCAATTTTGCAAGCTGCTGTGTCGTCTTCCCGCCCATTGATGTTGTAGCTTTGGTACATCCCACTTAACTGGTCTGGTCTAGCAAGATGATATGGAAGGTGACATTTCCTTGAGTACTGCTAGACCAGTCCAGGGCCTGCCCCTGAAACTGTATTGCTCTGTTCTTCTGCTGCGGTTCGCTTGGGTCTGTCATGATTTTATACTTGACTCTGCAGGCTTATCTTCTACGGATAGCCCTCTGTTTATACTTTTCTGTACATAGTTCGCTACTGTTGAGTACTTGTTGCCCACACTGAGGTTGTGTAAGACTTGATCTGTGTATCTCCTATATGCTTTGGGATGAATATTGAAGAGACCTCTGGTGGCTGAGCTGGATACAGGTATAAGAGTGATGTCATTGAAACCTGGGCTTTTCATTGGTCCTTGTCTTCACCAATCTGCTGGTAGGGGAACACAACCCACTTGTTTAGACTAGTTTAATAGAGCTCAAGGAAAGGACATTATCTGGTAAGTAAAATGTCATCTTAGCCAACTGGTTATTTGTGTTTGATTCTGCATATCCTTCTCTGTAGAGGGTTGTTTAACACTAGAAGCCCCAAAGTGCGTCAATTGACGCAAATGCATCTTCAAAGTTGTATACCAGCGCCACTGCTAGAACCATGTCAGTCATGTTCCATGACTTTGTTAGCAAGGTCAAGATGTTCAAATATGTGCATCGAGAATTAATGACAGATGCACCACCTAGCGGGAAAATGAATTTATACCTAGAAGCCCCAAAGTACGTCAATTAACGCACTCAGTTGTCTTGGATGCGTCAATTGATGTACTTTGGGGCTTCTAGGTATAAATTCATGTTTCCGCTAGGTGATGCATCTCAATCACTGTTTACAGTTTTACTCCGACATTACAAACAGTAAACACACGATGATGTCATGTAATGACGTCACATACTGCACGTATTTAACAAATAAGTAACTTCACATTAATTCACATCTGCATTTCATGCTAAACGCAGTCGTGATAATGCGTCAGTTGACGCACTTTGGGGTTTCTAGGTAAAATGCCTTTTGGGGCTTCTAGTGTTAAAGAAGTTTTTGGGTTCATCATTACTTTATTACTGAGATGCAAGGGACTGCACAGAGCTTATTATAGGTGAGAGTCCACAGCTCCTAAGTCTGTCTCCCATGCATTGTGGACTAGTCTGGTTGGATTCAGGGAAAGAAAATTTAGCAGGTAAGACCAAGTTTTTCCTTAACAAATGTGAAACCTCTCAAGAAGGTGTACATATGAGTAATTTCTCCTCTTAAACTAGTCATGGAGTCCCGACGGTCTTGTAGCTGCTGTTCCCCCACAATATTTCCCACCCTGCAGCTTTTTCCCTCATATGTTGAGTCTGTTAAAACTCCCCCCATTGGTAGCTTATATCAGTTGTGCAGCATGCTTTTTAGGGGGGCTATTATATAGTCCCCTAAAGTAGAGTGGAGGAGTAGCCCAGTGTTTGGAGGGGAAGTCTGGTTTCGAATCCCACTGCTGCCGCTTGTGATCTTGGGGAAAGTCACTTAATTCTCCATTGCCTCAGTTACAAACTTAAATTGTAAGCCTTCTGTGGCAGAAAAAAACATGCAGATACAGGAGGTACGTTACCTTAAACTCCTGAGAGCTAAATCCACTCTTTTATATACTAAACAGGAGCATAGTAAATGGCTGCTATGGAAACCCAAAGTTGAAAGGAAAACATGACCCAGTTAGAGGTTCAGATATGCAAATTGCTGCTTTTCAAAAATGACTTGGAAACTAGTAAGAAACAAACAAATGAGTAGTAACCATCCACACTAAACAAACAAAAATAGTGATAATCATAGTAAAACACCAGCCCTGTTTTCACAAAAAGTTTCAGTATTTTTTTAATAACATCTTTTATTAAATAAAACTCCAAGGGTGAAAAAAAAATTTGCTGGCTACCTGCCAAGTTTCTAGCAGCTATGCAGAAATATTTTCCTCTTTGTGTGGGGTAGGAAGAGACCACAGGTGGCCAAAGACATTTTGTGTAGGAACAGAAAAGGCTGGGCATTGGTAAACGCAGATTATACTGTTTGGCTGCGCAAGAGAAATATTTTGGAATTGGCTATAAACTGGGGAGTGAGAGTGGAGCATTTCTGGTGGGAAGCAATGGAGTGAAGGTATCTGCCATGGTTATCGGGTTTTATAGGTCGTAGAGAGGAATTTGCTAACCCATTCACTAGGTACTTAGAGGATATTTGGGAGAAAATATTGAAGTTGAAAATGTTGCAGAGGAAGAGTTCTATTAAAACTCCCATTTTGGGTGGACTTAAGGGTTACACAGGGTGTTAGTGGAAGGGGCAGAATTTGATCTTTTATTTCTGGTACCCTAAGCGCCGCCTCTTCTTCAAAATGGTTAAGGTTTGTCTGAGGTCTAGATTTACTAACGTATACGGTCATTGGTCTCATTTTATGCTATGGGACATATTTAGAGATAGTGAGCATTAAATTAGCTTGTAAATTCTCTCGGAGCAAAACTGATAGCGTTCTCGGCAGCAACAGGTTTGCTCTCTGCGTGATCTAGAATTGAGTTAGCAACAGGGTGGGACCTACTTTGAACCATTTTACACTGCAGTTAATATTTATAGACTAACATTTGTATCTATAAAATAATAGGAAAGAAAATATACTAGAAATAATAAAATTGCAAAGTACAGAATGAATAAAATGTCATTCTGGTGCTGGTCTGTTGTCATTGGTCAGATCAAGGTTCTGACCTAGAGCAGGATTCAACATATTTTGTTGCTATAGCTACTGTTCTGTTGTTGCAGCAGAGCGCAGACAAACCAATAATACCAGGAGTCTGTTCAGAAGGTCCAAATCATTTATTTGTGCACAAGTCTCAAGCAAAGTCAAATTCAAAATGGCTGAGCAATGTTCTCTGGCAATACAACAACTTTTATAGATTTTTACTCCATTCTAGGTATAGAAAAACATTTCATTGGTCCCGGTAACCTCCCGTACCTCCCGTACCCCTTCTATTGGTCCCGGTACTGATATGATTATCCAATTATGTTCTTTGAGTGGGCTCAGCACCTGCTCACCCCCCATCTAGTCCCATTACAATGGTCAGTTCACCAACTTGTTACTTTCCTACTTTCAAGGCTATTGGGCTAGTTAGTACGTGTAGGAAAGCAGGGCTCTGTAACTTCTCTGTCAGCAGTTTCAATTAAATCCCTTGCAGATGTATTTTCTTATCAGTGGCTTTTAAACATATTTTTCTGTATTTTTCCAGGTTCAGTTCTGCTTGTCTAAGCTAATTCAATTGCTTTACTGAGTTCTAATTCTATAATAGCAGCATATTGGGGGATGTGCAATTCCTATGGGCCTCTTCACAGGCTTCATTTACAGGTCAAGCTAGTTAGGCCTGTCTGATTAGTTCAATTAGCATGGAGCATAGGCCTTCGCCTACCACATTCCCCCCTTTGATTATTCTCACCCGCAAGTGAGAGAGGGTGAGAAGCAAATCACATAATACTAAATAAAGATATCACTCTGTGGTATAGGGTAGTAGTTTCACATAGCTGGTAGCTTTGTAGCTGCCTTACGCTCTACAGTGTCATTAATAACTGAAGTTATCATTTGCAAGCAAAATGGCAAGAAACAAGGGAGCAACAAGCAGATAGTCAGAGTCCATAGTTTGGCAAGAGTGGGAAAAAGAACTAAAAGAATTAGAAGGTTCAGGAGCATTTATGCCGGACCACCAAGATGTCTTCTTTGTTGCGCTGTTGTAAACCCTCTGATTTAGACAGTCCAGCTGTCCGATCTTCATAGCAAATTGTGGTCCGGTGTGAACAAAACACAAACTGTCAACAATGGGGTGGGCCAATACCCACTCACTAATAGTAGTATGTAAATCAGTCTGGTCATAGGGGATGGAATAATTCAGTTCTTGAGAACAAACAGTCATAAATGTGGAGACTAGATGCTACTGCTTCGGCAAGTTCAAGAAACAAGTTCTGGGAAGCATGAAGAACCTTTAGCCCAGTTCGCGTGGTACTTATACAGGCTGCACAGGGTGGTAAAGCAAAAGTCATTTCAAAGCACTCCAAGGCTGCTGCCAAAATAAAGCAATAATAAGAATTCATAATGGGCATAGTCTCTGGAAAATTGGTGGAACTGTTGGCATCCACAATAGATAACAAATGTAGAGTTGATTGTAGATCCTCAAGCTTCTGCCGTACGTAGACCTACCAGCTTTGTGGCAGGAGTAGGACTGTAGATCCCAAAGCATCACTGTCCTCTGGGATGTCTCAGGTTCTTAAAATATCATAGTACAGTCTCTCAGGCTATTATTGCCTTAAGGAGATCAGAGTATTTGAACACAGTTTTTTAGAAGACTCAATTTCTTAACACAACACAGTCTATTTCTGATGATTGCAGCTTTCTCCAGATGCGAGGCTTAACTTCAGATAAACAGATAGTCTTGAAGTAGTGCAGTTTCTGAGGGACCAATAAGTCTTAGGTCCGTGGTTGTTGTTGTAGGGTGAGGCGCAATGGAGTCTCAGGATGCTGTACAGTAGTCCAGTGATCAGGTTCAAAAGCAGTTGCTGGCTTTACTCGACTATAATGGATCCAAGGTTCGAATTCTGCGACTTTTACTGCAGTTGGAGTTGACAGGATGACAACATAGGGTCTCTTCCAATGCAGGGCTAACGGTATCCTTCTCCACTCTTTGATCCACACCGAGACTCCAGGCTTGAAAGGATGCAGGGGTTCAGGCAAATTGATGGGTGATCGATTTTGTACCCAGGTATGAAGACTCTGCAAAACAGAACTTAAAACCAATAGTTCATGTCTGAAAATTTCAGATCCTATCTGTCTCACATCTCCTTTTATTCCCTATAAATAGGCTACAGATTCTCAGAATCTCAAAAAGGGGAAACTCCTAAAGACTTAGCAGGGGCTAAGTATATCCTAAGAAGGGCTATAGGAAGAACCTAGGGCCACTTCAGGTAAACCTCTTGGCAAAGTTTGGACAACTGAGATTTCAAGGTTCTATTCATACATTCTATTTTTCCTAAAGGTTTGAAAGCTGTAAGTAGTATGCATCAGATATTGTCAATATCTTGGGGCCATACTTAATGGACTTGCTTCCTAAGGTTATCCACCCTCATTATTTGTACGGGGTCCCATGTGTATGCAAGGTTGTAAGGGCATACTTGGAATCTGGGTACACATTTAGACAGAGCCCTTTTCCTATTGTTAGTGCTCTAGTGAGGGCTATCAGTTCAGCTTTCTGTGGTCAAATTTCTGGGGCCAGGCTGAGGACTTAACTACCAAATCAGGGGTCTCCACTGCATATCTAGCACAACAATGTCCATTGATGAAACTGCCTTCAGCCACAAAAAGTCTGTTCAGGGTTCTCCAGAGAGACATCAGTCAAATCCAGGCGGCTTGAGAATACAGTGTTCATAATTTCTAAACAGTCATGATCAGGGGATCAAGACCAACTGATAACAACATAGCAGGATTGAAAGCTTGACTGACCCTTCAGTTGTATCTGGTGTTTTCACGCAACATCCTCTGATACTTCAACATTCGTAGATTTGTTAGCTAATAGTTTCCTTTGTGTTTCATATTGGTTAGAACAGAGTGTGGTACAGTAACTTGAAGATTCTGTCTCAAAGTGATCTTGTTAGTTTTGCTCACTAGGAAGGCTGTAGCTGTAACAGCTTCTCAAATAAGGTCCAAGAGATTGAGTCAACACTCCTAGAACATTTCCTTGTGACTCATGAACATAGAGACTGAAAGGTTTTCTGGACATCTGGTAGACCCAGAATTGGTGACAACATCAGAGTGTTTTTTTCAAAGATCAAAAGGCTGTATCCTGTTCAAGTCCCCATTCCAATGGAGACTTTTCCATTCCTTTGATAGCTTGATACAATGGTTTTACTAGCAGCGCAAAATTGGAGATCCATATACAACATACTTTGTGGCACCCAAGAAGGCTCTCACTTGCCTCCTGGTGGTTGGAGTAGGAATACTGCATACAGCTGCTTTGCGTTCTGGTAAGGGTCCCAGGCGTCGAATTCCGCTGGACAATTGGAATCCTAGGTATTTAACTTGTTTGGCATAATTGCACCTTAGCTCTTGAGACTTTGTATCCAGCCTCATTAAAAAGGTGCAAGAGTTCACTGGTGGCTTGTAGACATTCACTTTCTGAGTTGGTGGTTATAAGCAAGTTGTCCACATATTGAAGTAGAATTCTTTCTCCTGGAATTACTGGATACTTGTCAAATCTTTTGCTGAGTGAGGCAAGTTCTTGAATCCTTGAGGTAATCTTGTCCAGGTGAGTTGGCCCCGCCTTCCTGTAGTGGGGTCTTGGGCTAAGCATATGCAGAAAAAGAAAAACATCTTTTAAATCCAGAATGGTGAAATGTGTGTAGCTTCAGCAGAGATCAGTCCTAAGAGTGTGTAAGGATTTGGCACAACTGGATGTATAGTTCCAGCTGCATCATGCATTCTTTCTTAGATCCTGCACTGGGCGATAATCACCTGTCCCAGGCTTCTTAACAGGAAGAAGGGGAGTGTTCCAAAGTGACTAACATTCCTTTGAAAAGTCCATACTTCAGCAGTTTCATTAAATGGCAGTGGATTCCTGCAATGACTGGTCAGGGAAGAGGATACTGCTTCACATGCACTGGTTCCGCTTCTGGCTTGAGGATGACAATGACAGGGGCTATGTTCTTCGCTAGGCCAGGTGCATTATCTTCTGCCCATACTCCAGGTGGGGCCATAGGGTTGGCGGGTATACAGGAACTTGTTGACTTAACTGGAGGTGTGTTATAGAACCGCTACTTCTCTTCTCGGGGAACAGTCAGCACCATCAATCCAGCAGGCTCTGGGTTCACAGTCATTTGCATTTCTCTCTCTCCAGCAAAGGATATCTGTGCCTGAAGCACTCAGGCATATACAGGAACTGGTGCATTATTTTCTGTCCCCCTAGTTCACACATGTGGTTCTGCAGGATAGGCTTTGTGGCCTTAGCCTCAGTAGCTCTGACAATGGTGATGCATCAAGAAAACAAAGGGGCTACTGGCTTTAATATTCTGCTCCTGTATTCCCCATAAAGTCCATATATTGGTCCCCTATTTTCAGACTGACCATAGGCTCCTGGGGACCCAGGGAGACTTGGAGTCCGGTTTGGCCTAGTCTTCATCCATGCTTTAGCCCTCTTTGGCTGCCTCTCACTCTATGGCTGCTTCCCTCTCTTTGCTGGAACACTGTGCTCGGTTTATTTTTTTTTTAAATCAAGTACTCCCTCCTCCCCTCTTGGGGTGGAGTTAAGATACGGGCATTCACTTCTTTAATGTCCTTCTCTGCAATGAGCGTACTGACTTGCACCCATTTTTTACTTCCTCTGCTCCTTCGATCAGGATAACCTCCTTCACATCATTCAACTAAAGCATCAGCAAGAAGATCCGCTCTCTTCTTGATCTTCACATCCACTCTCTCTATCACATTCAACAATTCACATACTTTCTGTTCAACTCTTCCAGTAACTATTATGCCTGCGAATCCATCCAATTTCATTTCTGTTTTATATCTCTCTGGGACTGACTGACAAAAATGCAAATTCTCCTGGGCTGCTGGATTGCATGGGGTATATAGTGAAGGCTGCCTGCGCTATTTGGATTGGGTCTGCAAAGCTGGACCTAGTGCAATGGGATTAGG
Source organism: Ichthyophis bannanicus (assembly GCA_033557465.1). Lineage (NCBI taxonomy): Eukaryota > Metazoa > Chordata > Amphibia > Gymnophiona > Ichthyophiidae > Ichthyophis > Ichthyophis bannanicus. Next base: position 576,777,927 of record CM066034.1, on the reverse strand, counting down.
ATTACGTGACCCTCTCTCTTACTGGTAGTTATACATTTGAAGGCATACAGCAATCAGGCTGAACTAGCAAATAAATCCCTACTTGTGCCGGGGCTTCTCTTCTCCTGCTGCGGAGGTGACTTGTGACATTTGCAGGGAGGTATCTCCCCCCTTCCTCCCCTTGCTCCAGGCTCACACTGTTTCTCCTAGCAACGCTCTATCTGGGAGGGTTTTTTTTAATTTTTTTTTATGTTCTACTTCTCTGCTGTGGGCACATTAGTTCACGCCTACCGGGGGGTGACATCATCGGTGGACTGGGCTCCATCCCCCCCTTAAGCACTCTGAACGGAGCTACTTACAGAGAGAGAAACTGATGGGACAGGATATCTAGAGATTCTGGGGCAAAATATGGTGAACTAAGGAAATATGGAGCAACTAGCAGAAGCCACTCCCTTTCACATAGCATTCCTAATTGGGACAGAGACATTTGATTACCATAGTCTTTAGTAAATCCCTTACTGAAATTCTTGATCATACTTGAAAAGACACTTATTAAAAAAAACCTTATTATCGTAAACATAAGCTTAGATTGAGCACAGATATACAATTTAGATACAGTTCTTAAAATATCTTATAGAGAGAACTATAGCTATCTGTTACGTATGACTAGAATTAAATTACTTAGCAAACTAACTGCCAGCCGTAGTCTGCATCTGCAAAAGAAAATATTATTTTATTTTTATTAAATCTTACAGTTCAGAAAGCAGATATTCAAGAGACATGAAACGGATACTTTTCCATGGCTGTGGTGGATATCTAAAATGCATATACACCCTCTTTTTGTTTTGTTTTGTTTTTATCAGGAAATAACGTCTTGGAATTTTAAAAAACAAAGTACCCCTTTTCCTCTGGACACAGACACACAAAATTCAAATACAGAAAAACAAATGAATTTATCTTGAATTGTAAAGGTCGTCATTAGTCACTAGTACAGATTTCAAAGATAAAATCCTAACACAATTTTCTTATTCACTCAGAATTTAAACCATTCATTCTCAGGTTGCAATCTGGTACACTTCCAACCCAGAAGGCTGCACCGTCCCCCAAGGTTCTTAACCTCTATTTTTGAGGGTCAAAGGAAAAACACTTTATTTTCTCTCTCTTGTCTGTGTCCGTTAGTTTTTGAAACGACAGATTATAAATTCATCTCCTATCACACTTTGATTGAATGAATCCTTTATTTTAAACAAGCAAGAGAGACTGCTCAATCGGGAACGGCTGTCTCATTTTTTTTCCCTAGCAAGCTGTGTGAGACACCCCTTCGCTCACTGGAAACGAAATGATCACAGTTTCACAGACACACAGAGACATGCTAGCAAGAATCATTTAAATCAGTGTCAGGTCGTGATCTAATAATTACTTTGTAGGTTTATAAATCAAAGGAAAAAAAAAAACCCAAAAACAGTTTGCTTAGTTTCTCTATCATTTCTGAAAAGTAACAATAATATGACAGGAATAGTTGATGTAAAAAATACCGACAAAGCAGAGAATATAACTAAAAACAGTTTACGGAGCTCCGATGAGGTTATTTCGACCTTCAAAACTAAAATTCTGACTAAATATTCCTATCGAATGGTATATAATACCTGACCATAGTAGAAGGAACATCACCATTAAAACACAGTGAATAATTGCCCTAAAATAAGCTCTAATTCGTCCAGCAGCAGAACGTTGAAAACATGCCATCATAGGGTTAAAAAGGCATCTCTGCACAGACACGCCCCTTGTCAGCCTCACACTCTATTGCAGGAAAAACTGACTGAGACATGTTCTGGATTTTTCAGTGAGTCAAGCGGTAAATTATCATACATTACCCAACAGAATATAAGGTTCCCTCTCGAGGCCATGTAGGGTCTAAATCGGGCTACTCCCTAGCACACAAAATCTGCAATCGTGGTGCGGTCATTTTGATTCCATAATCTCCTGAATACCCTTCTTTAAAATGTGCGATCATACATTCTAATGGAGTGCTCCTAGTAGACCCTGCCCCTCCCATTTCGATGTGTGCGCGCAACAACAGACAGAAGGGAAAAGGAGGGCGGACCGTGGGTAAGGGGTCCTCACGGCCCTAGAAACATATAGGGAAAACAAATAAGACAAGACGACAATCGCTTCCCCCTTTTTACGACCTGAACGCGGTCATCCGGTCAGGAACTGCATTACTCAGGGGTCCGCCTTCGCTTGGTCCGTGCTGCCAGACCTCTCATTCACACTTCATTCACACAATCATGCTAGCAACGTATCCCAAGAATGCATTCATTTCTATCTATTCTGACTAGTCTTGTTCAAATTCCAAAATACAAGAAGACGGGGGTTTCGCCCTGCGAATACCCATGCGGGGTTAATCGGCCCGTCTTTGAGAGCTCTCTTACCAATTTCCAAGTTCCAAGTTCAATATTCAAATGGCAGCACTGCTCTGTCTTATCTGTCTAGACATAACAAATCAAAACTTTACTCACCGGATCCGGTCCTCAAAGTTCCCAAGCAAGCGCATGAGTTGGACCTCGGACTCCCCTCACTCGGGTTCGAGGTGTTGGCTCCAGCCGGGTCCGGCACCCCCCGAGGCCTGGCCAGCTCCCTCCGATGCAACTGGACCGGTGGCGCCTGGGAGCCGAGCCCACGTTGGGAGGGCACGATCCCGGCAGGACCAAACCTGTAGAGGCGGAAAGTCGTGGTATATTGCCCTGTATACCCTCTATTACCACACCTTCCCGGTCCAACGCACCGAATATGTTGCAGCAGAGCGCAGACAAACCAATAATACCAGGAGTCTGTTCAGAAGGTCCAAATCATTTATTTGTGCACAAGTCTCAAGCAAAGTCAAATTCAAAATGGCTGAGCAATGTTCTCTGGCAATACAACAACTTTTATAGATTTTTACTCCATTCTAGGTATAGAAAAACATTTCATTGGTCCCGGTAACCTCCCGTACCTCTTCTATTGGTCCCGGTACTGATATGATTATCCAATTATGTTCTTTGAGTGGGCTCAGCACCTGCTCACCCCCCTTCTAGTCCCAATTACAATGGTCAGTTCACCAACTTGTTACTTTCCTACTTTCAAGGCTATTGGGCTAGTTAGTACGTGTAGGAAAGCAGGGCTCTGTAACTTCTCTGTCAGCAGTTTCAATTAAATCCCTTGCAGATGTATTTTCTTATCAGTGGCTTTTAAACATATTTTTCTGTATTTTTCCAGGTTCAGTTCTGCTTGTCTAAGCTAATTCAATTGCTTTACTGAGTTCTAATTCTATAATAGCAGCATATTGGGGGATGTGCAATTCCTATGGGCCTCTTCACAGGCTTCATTTACAGGTCAAGCTAGTTAGGCCTGTCTGATTAGTTCAATTAGCATGGAGCATAGGCCTTCGCCTACCACACTGTTTTCTTAAGGATTATAGTGAATTTTCTCTGCTCATTCTATTTTGTCAGCTTTGAGAAGTGTGCATTTTGTGTGTTTTTGTTTGTTTTTTTTCCACCCCAGCATGGCCCAGCAGATGAAAAATAGTGAATATCACTGTACTGAAGGTTGCCTGTGGTTAATTGTGTCACGTAAATTTGCTTTTGTTTGTCCAGCACCATCAAATATTTCAGTGTTGATATACATTTTCACAAGATCAAGTGCTGAACTTGTTTAATGCATGGTGTGAATAATGTAGCAGCTACTTTGCTTATAAGTAGGGATGTGCTGACCACAAAATTTCATTTCATTTTATCTTCATTTTTTTTTTTTTATGTCGTATAATTTTCTTTTTTCAATAGTGTTCTATTGTGGCTGCTACACTATTATTGCTTTCATTTCAAAACAAAAGTGCATCGCTACTAAGAGCCACAGGTCAAAGTCTAATTAACCCACTGGTTCTTCCTTCACAGAAAGATAAAAAAGATAAAACTCATAAACATCATAAAAAGTCCAAGAAATCAAAGCATTTGGAAGATGACGATCTGCAGGCACCCAAATCCAAAAAGATCAAGAAAGAGAAGTCTGATGGGGATGAAAAGAGAGAATCTTTGAGCAATGGAATCCCTCCCCCTCAAGCTGGGTGTGAGTCCGTTGAAGATGTATCTAGTGGAGAGTATGAGAGCGATGAGGAACAGGAGGTAATGTCTGGCTGCAGGGAGAGAGACACAGTTTCATCTTCCTTTTACTCATGTAGACAAATGTAGCTGCTTATTTGCCTGTTTTCTGTAGACAGGGACATCTTTGGGGAACTTTGTTTTGCCTTTGTGGTTATTGAATATTAAAACTTTTGAAAGCACTTGCTTCTTCTGGATTTCTGCTCCAAAGTATTTAAAGTACATTGTAATGCCATTATTGTGCTGTTGGTGGGAACTGGGGAGGAATTCATCTGCTGCCCATCAGCAGTTATGAACTGGTGACCATCCAAACTGTAAGGGTAAAGTGCTATCTTCACATCGTTGGCTGAAGTTATTGCTCAAAAATTCTGTGGCAGTGAGCTGTGGTTGTATAGTGCTGATAACATATAATAAGTTAGTAATGCATCTCTAGAGTTGATTCTTCTCCAGTCTCTTCACTTAGAATGGGGCTTGGTTGAAGAGCATGTTCAAATAATGCCCATGGGAAAGGGAGGCTGTCAGTGCAGATTAGAGAAATACTGCTAGAGTATTTGAGATAGAGGGGGGGAGGGGCATGGGAGAGAATCGGTATCAGCAGGATAAGGGATAGAAGTGTTGACACTATAGATACAGGGTGTAAAGGGGGAGAGCAGTTCAAGGTCAGAAATATTATTCTATGTTGAAATCATGCCTTTTCTTTGTTTGTTTTCAATTTTGCAGGTATTAACAGCAGAACAGAAAGAAGGTTCCTTCTCCAACTTCTGTATTTCCAAGCAGACAATCGAACTTCTGAATGGTAATTTCCTTCATGAAATGAAGGAGTAGGGACTGAGTAATAGCACCAAAGTCAAGGTCTGGGTTTTTGGAGGACTGTTGCTGTGGACCAAAAATATAGATATGAAGTTTGCAGACCAGCTTAGCTATGGGATAGGCAAGTCTACGTGCAAGATCCTTAAATGATACTGCAGTGTTAGCTTTAACTTTTCTGGTGTTCTGCTTTTGCTACATTTATGGGGAAAAGGTGGTGTGGTGGGTTTGTGTGAGTTAGATGTTAGCTAGCTATTCCTCCCATCTATGCAGAAAATAAAACAGGAAAATGGAAGTCTGAACTGTTGGCTGTTCTTTGGCAGTTTGGTCTGTGATAGGAAAAAGAAGCAATGCCTGAGTCTTTCTACTATATGATGAAAGTTTTGGTCTCATTTTCCATTGTTTTCATTTCTGAAACATCACATAATAAATTGTTCTTTTGCAGCCAGGGGTGTGACATACTTGTTCCCCGTTCAAGTAAAAACATTCCAGCACGTTTATGAGGGAAGAGATTTGGTTGCTCAAGCTCGAACAGGAACTGGGAAGACCTTCTCTTTTGCAATCCCCTTAATTGAAAAGCTCCAGGGAGTGGCACAAGAGCACAGGAGAGGCAGAGCTCCCAAGGTAACTCCATGGAATGCGATGGGGGTCGTAGAGCATCATGTGGTAACTGTGAAAAGAAGATGGTAATGTGTTAGGCTCAAGTCATCGTATTTAGGGTTAAGAAAATAAAAAATGCCATACTGGGTCAGACCAAGGTCCATCAAGCCCAGTATCCTGTTGCCGTTTTTGGGAACCTGCCAGGTGCTTGTGACTTGGATTGGCCACTGTTGGAAACAGGATACTGACCTTGATGGACCTTGGTCTGAACCAGTATGGCATTTCTTATGTTCCAAACCTTTTTTTAACCTCAGCTACACTAACAGCTTTTACTACATCCTCTGGTAATGAATTACAGAGCTTGATTACACGTTCAGTGAAAAAATATTTTCTCTTATTAATCTTAAATGGTTTACACTGTAGCTTAATTGCATGTCTCCTAGTCTTTCTACTTTTTGGAAACAACTGATCTATGTTTCCATGATGTCCCTATAGTCCAGTCTCTATTCCAGCAGATGGAGACCAAGCATTCTATGTTTTGGTGATATCACACTATAAGGAGCGGGCGCTTCTCCCACCAAGCCAGTATCCTCAGTCTCCGGCAGAGGGGAGAGAACCCTTGGTAGCCTGAGCTATACTAGGGGTTTCCTGAGCCAGATTAAATTTTAAAAAAAAAAGTCAAAGAAAAGTATTTCTAAGAGGTTGGCTGCTAGTCTGGTGCCAAAGACAGTTTGTTCCTTTTTGGTAATAGGCAGCTACTGTGGTGACTGGGTCTACCCCAGGGGACAGATGCTGTTTGGTCAGCGGTAGGGCCCTGGGAGGAGTGAGGGTCTTGCCCTTCTACTCTTTTTCTCTCCAGACCTATTGCTGAGCCTTGGTGCTCTTTAGTGGGTTAGAGGTGTTCGGGCTTGCTGCCACGCGGTACAGACAGCTTTGCGATAAATGTTTCTCTACTTGTGGCAATTTGTTGGGGACGTGGGGTGGTTCATGGCACTAGTCCGCATTGAAAAGGTTGACTGAAACGGTTTGTCATTGTGTGGCGCACTGCACCTTTCCCGCCTCAATATGTCAGCCCGACAGAGCGTTGTGTGTTGACTGCGGGAGCAGGCAGAGCCATCTTTCCTCACAGACCTGAGGGGAGAACTGCGAGGTGGGGAACTTCGTTTAGAGAATCGCCAGCTTCAGAGAGCACATCTCCACAGGGCTTGGAGCCCATGGGGGGCTTAGTTTCAACATCTTCAATGGCTGTGGCTTCCCCTTCTTTGACAGGAACTGCAGCCATCTAGTCACTCTCTAAAGCAGACATTTTCGTGCCTTCGGGAGTCTTGCTGGGGCCACGGCAGCCAGAACAAAGGCCTTCACTGCAAAGGCAGGCAGTGCAAGGGTCTCCTTTGGCACAGAGCCCTACATCTGCGGTTCCATTTTTGCTGGATTTGGTCCTGTTACTGCATTAAACAGGGCCTAGTGCAGCTGCAGGAGTTCAGTGCCATTTTGACTGAACAGTGCAAGGAGCAGCTCAATGATCTGGGCATGCAGATGCTGTTGGTGGCCCTGGCCTCTAGTGGTTTGGCGGTCACCGAGGAGGATCAAGGTTCCGAATGCTCTCAGGGTTTGAGGATCCCGGAGAGGGTCCCTCAGGTTTCAGTATGGAAGAAGGGCCTGGGGGCCATCGGGAAGACTTCCTGCCCGTAGGGGAAGATCCCAGTATTGTCAGAGACTTCTGTAGAGAAGAACTGGGATCACTTACTGCTGATTCTCTGGTGGTGCTGAACCTCTTGGCTGAGGCACCAGCTGTCAATGCTCCTTTTGGAGGACCCATTGCTTCAGGGGATTCACACTTCAGAAACTGCCTTTCCAGTTCATCTTGCCCTGAAACAGATGATTTATCTGGAGTGGGTTTCCCCAGAGGTGGGTTTGCGCAGTGCTAGGGTCATGCAACGTCTCTATCTCATTCCCACTAACGAGTGGGAGCAGTTCTAGCTTCCCAGAGTTGATTGCCTGGTGTCGGCAGGCATTAAGAGGACCACCATTCTGTTGGAAGGGGTGCAGTGCTAAAGGATCCCCAGGTCAAAAAGTTAGACACTGCTGAAGCAGGCCTTTGAGGTCAACGCACTGGCCTTGGTTTGCGGGGCCTATGTGACTAGGGCCTGCAGGCGATAGATTCAGGTTGTGACAAGTACCGAGATGGGACTTGTCGCAGCTCTCCCATAGTTGGTTCGGTTAGATTCAGGGGCCGCCTACTTGCCAGATGCCTTCTATGACTTGCTTAGGGCGTTGTCAAAGGGTATGGTGTTGGTTGTAGCCACCTGGCGCTTACTGTGGCTGCGCAGTTGGTGAGCAGATGTGTCTTCAAAACAGCACCTCAGTAGTCTTCTCTTTGGGGAAGCTCTTAGATAAGTTGGTTAAAGATCTGGGAGAGTCCAAGCCCGCACGTTTGCTGGAGGACAAACCCCAACCCCAGAAATCAACACTGACAGCTGGAAGAGGGCGATCCCGTGATTTCTGTAGGTTTTGGGCAGCATGATTAGTGCCTAATACGAAGCCTGCCTACTTTGGCTATGGAGCATTCTTTTCAAGGAGGTAGAGAATCCGGTAGGGCCGCCTTTGCTGGTTCTGGGTCTGCAACAAGGAAGCCCCAATAAGATGAGGTGGGCCGAGGCACGGCTTGCCTGTGGCAGTTTTACCCGACCTGGGTCCACCTTACTTCTGACGGGTCTTGGGGGTGATCCTTGAGGGCTATGTTCAGGAGTTCGTGGTCCCCCTCACGGAGGCCTTCCTGGTGTCTCCCTGCAGGGCACCGGCAAAGGCGCAGTTGATTTAAGCTGCTTTGCCGGTTGATTCAGCTGCATGCAGCCATGCCGGCACGTCAGGGACACTACTCCATCTACTTCGTGGTACCCAAGAAGGAATGATCCTTTCAACTCATTATTTCAAATATGTCAATTGGGCATTGCGCATCCCTCATTTTCGGATGGAGACTTTGCGGTCCGTCATTGTGGTGGTGCATCAAGGCAAGTTCCTCGTGTCTCTGGACCTCACGGAGGCCTACCTGCATGTGATCATCCAGTCGGACCATTGGCGCTTCCTGCGCTTTGTGGTGCCCATGGGCCATTTTCAGTTTCAGGCTCTTCCATTTGACCTTGCCACAGTGCCATGCACCTTCATGATAGTGGTTGCAGCCGAGGCTGAGGAGCCAGGGGTTCCTTGTATATTTCTACCTGGATGACTGGCTCATTCGAGTAAAGTCACGGCAATAGAGCAGGCAAGCCACTCAGAAGGTCCTCTATCTTCTCCAGCATCTCGGCTGGGTGATAAATGTAGCCAAGAGCCATCTTGCCCCATCTCAAGATCTCCTGTACCTTGGCATTCACTTTGATACAGTGCAGGGGTTGGTCTTCCTACGGAAGAGAGGTGCATTAAGATTTGGCATCAGATCAGACAATTCTTAAGACAGTGGACACAATCGACATGGTCCTACCTACAGGTACTGGGATCTATAGCATTGACTCAGGACTTGTGCCATGGGCGAGAGCTACCATGTTTCACTTGCAGAAGGCATTGCTCTCCTTAGCGGCACTCACTCTCTTGCCAGTTTTTGTGTCGGTTGAAGGTACGCAGCAGCCTGGCATGGTGGCTATCGCCAGTCACCCTGGCCAAGGGGATGTCACTAGAACCAGTGGAGTGGACCTTGGTCATGACGGATGCCAGTCTCTCTGGCTGGGGAGCACATTGTTTGATGCGGACTGCAGGGCAGCTGGTCAGCAGTCCAGGCATAGTGGTTCATCAACCATCTGGAGATGCGAGCCATGTGGTTAGCCCTCCTCAAGTTTCGCACTTTGATCCAACATCGGGCAGTTCGAGTCCTATTGGACAGTGCCTCCAGTTACATCAACGGTCAGGGAGGAACAGGCAGCGCTAGCCTGGCAGAGGAGATTGCTCAGTTTCTTCAGTTGGCGGTGATCAATCTTGCACAGCTGTCGGTAGCTCAAGTGGCAGGGAAGGAGAGCCTGCAGGCCGACTTCCTGAGCAGACATCGACTGGACCCAGTGTTCTGTCAGTTGACCCAGCGCTGGGGAATGCCGGTGTTTGGATCTGTTGGCATCAGTGGAAAACACCAAGGTCGAACGGTTCTTCAGCAGGCGCAGGGAATGCATGTCCAAGGCCTTGATGCGTTAGCTCAAAGGTGGCTAGTGGAGGGCCTGCTATATGTTTTCCTGCCATGACCACTCATAGGACGACTGGTTCAGTGAATCAAAACTCAGAGGTCTAGTGATCTTAGTGGCTCCGGATTGGCTGCGGCAGCCGTGGTATATGGACCTAGTGAGGCTAGTGGTAGACGGACCTGTGGTGGCTGCCAGTGAGGACAGACCTGTTGTCACATGGTCCCATCCTGATGCCTTAGATGGATCAATTTTTTGCTTACGGCCTTGCTTTAGAGAGAGCATCCTCGAGGTGCTGGGGTTATTCGGTGCCGGTGATAGCCACTTTGCTAAAAGCGAGGCAGCCGTCTACTTCCTTAGCCTATGTGCGCTTCTGGAGGGTTTTTGAGGCTTGGTGTGAAGAGAAGCAGAAGTGCCCTTTTGGGGCATCTATCCTAGGCATCTTAGGCTTTTTGCAAGATGGCTTTGACAGGGGACAGCCCTAGCGTGTTATCGCGGACGTGTACAGTAGGTTTCCTTGGCAGCTCATCCAGATGTGGTTCGGTTTCTTAGGGCTGTCAAATTCCTGAGATCACCCTTTAGACCCTGTGTCTACCTCTTTGGGAGCTCTGTCTGAAGTGCCATTTAGCCCCTGATGGCTGCTTCCCTTAAGGATCTCACTTCTAAAGGTGTTTTTGTTTTAGTGGCCATTTGCTCCGCTAGATGGATTTCAGAGCTGCAGGCTTTGTTGTGTAGGGAGCCCTACTTAGTCTTGGTGAAGGATAGGATGGTTTTGCGTACTATTCCCTCTTTTTTTGCCTAAAGTGGTCTGTCCTTTTCATCTCAACCAATCCGTGGTTCTGTTGGTCTTCCCAAGGGACAGAGATCATCGGCTGTGCGTGCTGGATGCACATAGGGTCTTGCGCTGCTCTTTGAGGTCCATGGAGCCCTTCCGGAAAACAGATAGCTTGTTTGTTCTGTTTGGGGGTCCTTGCAAAGGAGAGGCAGCCTCAAAGGTCTCCATTGCCAGATGGTTGAAGGAGGCGATCTCGGTCTATCGTTTGCAAAGCATGCAGGTGCCCATAGGTCTCAGGGCTCACTCAACCAGGGTGAAGGCCACTTCTTGGTCGGAGTGTGCTCTGGTGCCTCCGGCAGACATTTGCAGGGCAGCTACCTGGGCGCCATTGCATACTTTTTGTACACCATTATAAGATGGATTTGTAGGCACATTCTGGTTCTCGGGTGTTGGAGGCCAGGCTTGCGGGACCCATCCGAGTCGGAGTACTATTCTGATACATCCCAGGAGTCTGGACTGGACTGTAGGGACATGGAAGGTGAAATTAGACTTACTTGCTAATTTTCTTTCCATTAGGATCTAAAGTCCAGTCCAGAACCCACCCTTTTCCCTATGATGGCAAGCTCTGTTCAGATAGAGAGCATATGGAGGGAGGTGCTTTATCCTCCGATTGTGGTGGAGAGGTTGGTCCCAAGAAATTTGTTTCTAGGGGCTTGGCGTAACCAGCTGTAGCCTTGCCTTCTAGGGCTGCGCTAAGTCACCACAGGGCTTTGAAGGTGTAGAATGTACATAGTTGATGATATAGTTGGGTCTTTTGGCCATTGTTGGTAATTAGGTTCTGCTTTGATATTGGAATACTGGCTTAGTGGGAGGAGCGCCTACTCCTTATAGTGTGACATCACCAAAAGCTAGAATGCTCAGTCTCTACCTGCTGGAATAGGGACACAACCCAGGAGTCTGGACTAGACTGTAGGTCCTAATGGAAAGAAAATTGGTAGGTAAGTCTAATTTCACCTTACTTGTTCTACTCCATTCATTAATTTATAGACCTCTATCATATCTCCCCTCAGCCGTCTCTTTTTTCAAAGTTGAAGAGCCGTAACGTTTTAAGCTTTTTTTGATAGGGGTATCCTCTTTCCCCTTTGCCATTTTGGTGGCTCTTCTCTGAGCCTTTTCTAATTCCGCTATATCTTTTTTTTTTAAGATATGGCGACCAGAATTGCACACAATATTCAAGGTGCGGCCGCATCATGGAACGATACAGAGGCATTATAATATCCTTGGGTTTTTTCTCCATTCCTTTCCTTATGATTCTTAGCATTCTGTTTGCTGGCTGCCACTGTACACTGGGCGGAGGGTTTCAACGTGTTATTCACGATGATGTCTAAATCCTTTCCCTGGGTGTTGGTTCCTAATGTGGAACCTTGTATCATGTAACTATAGTTTGGGTTGTTCTTTCCTACATGCATAACTTTGCACTTGTCCACATTAAATTTCATCAGCCATTTGGACATCCAGTCTTCCAATTTATCAAGGTCCTCTTGCAATTTTTCACAATCCTCTTGTGTTTTAACAACTTTAAATAATTTTGTGTCATCTGCAAATTTGATCACCTCGCTCATTATTTCTATTTCCAGGTCATTTATGAATATGTAAATAAGCAGCAGGCCCAGCGGAGATTCCTGGGGTACTCCACTATTTACCTTTCTCCGTTGAGAAAATTGGCCATTTAGCCCTACTCTCTGCTTTTTTATCTTTCAACCAGTTCTTGATCCACAATACTACACTGCTTCCAATCCCATGATTTTTTAATTTGGTGAAGAGTTTCTCATGAGGGACCTTGTCAAAGGCTTTCTGAAAATTCAGATACACTATATTAACCTTAGTCTACCTGTTTGTTCACATCTTCAAAAAAATATAACGGATTAGTAAAACAAGACTTTCCTGGACTAAATCCATGTTGAGTTTTCTCCCATTAAACCATGACTGTCTACATGTTCAGTAATTTTAAAGTTTATAATGGTTTCTACCAGTTTGCCTGATACTGACATCAGGCTTAAGGGTCTGCAGTTTCCCAGATCACCCCTGGAACCCTTTTTAAAAATAGGCGTTACATTGGCCATTCTCCACTCTTCAGGTACTACTGATGATTTTAATGATAGTTCACATAATAATAGTAGGTCTGCAATCTCATTTCAGGTCTTTCAACACCCTCAGATGTATACCATCCGCCCAGGTGATTTACTATTCAATTTATCAAATAGTTGTAATATATCTTCCCGGTTTATCAGTATTTTTTTCAGTTCTTCCAATACATTTTTATTTATTTTATTTATTTATTTATTTAACAGTTTCTTATATACCGCCCCTTCCAGAGATCAGGGGCGGTTCACATCGAACAAAAATCAATACATCATCTTTAAATACCATTTTAGGCATGGGTAACTTCCCCTACATCTTCAGTAAAGACCAAAACAAAGAATTCATTCAGTCTCTCCGCTATGGCCTTGTCCTCCCTTAGCGCCCCTTTTACACTTGTATCATTCAGTGACTCTCACAGGTTTTTTGATAAGAATGTACTTGAAAAAAGGTTTTATTATGCGTTTTTGATTCCACGGCAAGCTTTTTCTAAAATTCTCTCTGCCTGCATTATCTATTCCTTGCATCTAACTTGCCAGTGCTTATGTTTCCTGTTTTTGTCAATTGGCTCCTTTTTTCCCGTTTCCTGAAAGATGCTTTTTTTGACTACAACAGCCTCTCTCCCCTCACAAACTATGCTGGCAGGTTTTTTTTGGCCTTCCTGCTACTTTTCTTAAATTGTGGAATACATCTGGTCTGGGCTTACAAGACAGTATTTTTAAACAACGCCCATGCTTGATGTAAATCTTTAACCTTTGCAGCTGCTCCTTTTTATTTATTTTTTCTTAACTATTTTCATCATATTATCATAGTTTCCCTTTTGAAAGTTGAAAGGTAATGTGGATATCTCCAGGAACAAGCGGGAATGTAGTCTTCACATATGGGTATTGTCGGTATCTTTATCTTTATTTAATATTTGATATACCGCTGGGGCAGAAGCATTAAGCGGTGTACAATAAAATTGATTAAACACTGCAAACCAGGAAGTAGAACGCCAAAAATAGATAGGAAAGAAGGGTACAGAAAGGGCAAACAAATCATACATTAATACCAACTCACGATAAACCATAAGGACAGAAAGGGAGACCAACAGAGACAATTTATAAAATATCAGACAAAAACAAAGGACAGTCAGGGGGGGCTTCGGGGAAGAGGTCAAAGGCTTTCTGGAATAAATAAGTCTTAAGCAATGACTTGAACTGGGGGTATGATTATTCTAGCCGAAGATGAGTAGGTAGTGTATTCCATAACAGTGGTCTGAGAAATGGCACTCTGCCTGGTTCTGTTTGTTCTAGGCGGGCTTGGGAAGGCGAAGGAAGGGATAGACGATTGGTATTGATGGAACGGAGTTGTCGATGGGGAGAGTGTAGGGAAATGCAGTCTGCCAGATAGAGAGGAGTACTGGTGTAAATGGCCTGATGAAGTAGAATCAGAAATTTATAGTGGAAGCGGTAATGAAGGGGAAGCCAATGCAAATGAAGGAGGATAGGGGTAATGTGGTCAAATCTACTGGAAAAGGTGATAAGGCGAGCTGCAGTATTCTGGATGCGCTATAGCCTTTGAAGGCAGTATTTAGGGAGGTTGGCTAGATAAACATTGCAATAATCCAATCTGCTAATGACGAGAGCAATGATAAGGGTGATTAAGGAATCGGTGGGTAATACGGATCGGACGGCCCTAATTTGCCGTAAAGCAGCAAAGGAGCGGCGGGAGATCATGGAGATGTGTTCGTGAAAGGTCAGAGATGGATCCAAAAGAACGCCCAAGTAACGAAGAGAGGATGTGAGGGGAATGCTAGTTGAGCCGATGGAGGGAGCAAGAGTGGAACACGAGCCACCCAAGGAAACCCACATTGCGGAGGACTTTGCTGGATTGAGGTGAAGAAAATTCTCCGATAGCCAAGAAGCGATGTGAGAAAGGCAGAGATTCAACTGAGTAACATCAGGGGATAGGGGTGAGGTATGAAACAGGAGAACAATGTCATCCGCATAGATGTAAGATGAGACCGGATATTGTTGAATGATCAAGGGCAACGGAGCAAGGAAAATATTGAACAATATAGGGGAAAGCACCGAGCCTTGCGGGACACCACAAGTGAGGGGGAGGACGGGAGAGGCCTGGCCATTAACATGTACAGAAAAGGAGCGGGAGGAAAGGAAGGAGCGAAACCAGTGCCAAACAGTACCACGGAGACCAATGTCAGAAAGTCGGGACAGGAGTGTATGATGATCAATCACATCAAATGCCGCGGACAGATCAAGTGATACAAGGAGAGTGATGTTACCACGGTCATGAGCGACATGTACTTCGTTGAGTAATGCAAGAAGGACAGTTTCGGTGCTGTGCCCTCGACTGAAACCAGCCTGACGTGGGTGGAGTGAATTGGTGGATTCAACATGGGGAACTCAGTTGGTCAAAAGCGCAGCGTTCTAGGAGCTTAGCGAGAAATGGAAGGTTGGATACCGGGTGCCAATGCGAGAGGACAGATGGATCGAGGGAAGGCTGTTTCAGTAGAGGGTGTAGAATAGCAGACTTCCAAGATGTCGGAAATTGGCCAGAAGAAAAGCTGGAATTAATGATAGTAGTAATGACCGGAACTAATTGTAGGGAGGGTTCAGAGAGCCACCGAGAGGGGATAGGGTCGAGGACACAAGTAGTTTTCCTTGAATTAGATAAGAACAGTAGCACCTCTGCTGAGAGGACAGGACGGAAAGATGACCAGGTATGAGTGAAGATAAGATCGCTGGAGACAGAAGTAGGTGATGAGCGGGCAGAGGAAGAGATCAGGGGGAGAGGGGTCGAGCTATAGGGAATAGGGGGCGGAGAAAGAGGGGGAGGAGGGGGCGGAGAGGTGAAGGAGGAGCGTAGGGTCAGTACCTTATTAGAGAAAAAGGTGGCAAGGGACTGAGGGTCCGGGGTAAAAGTGGCCGGTGAGTTCTTAACATTGATGGACGACAGCTTCTGTAAGATATTAAAAAGCTGCCGTGAAGAGCTAGCTGCTGCTGAAATTTGAGCAGAGTAGAAGGTGAGTCTGGCAGATTGTATGGCTAAACGATATTCAGAAGATAAGTGTTTGAAACAAAGGTGGAGCTCAGGTGAGGGATGACGGGCCCAATGACGTTGGGCTTGACGTAATTGAGAGCGCAGAGTACGGAGGGCAGGATGGTACCAGGGCGAGGAAGGTACCCTAGCGTACCGGGAAACAGGACGAAGGGGTGCCAGGTCATCGAGGGATTTAGATAAGAGGGAGTCCCAGAGGGTAGCCTGATCATCAGTGGAGCGGCTGGCGAAATCAATGGGAAAAATTGCGGAAGCTGGAGGGAACGCCTGAAGCGTTTCCGGGGACAAGTTGCGATGGAGGAGAGGAGTGGGAGGGACTGAAGAGTCAATTCCTGGCTGGGGGAAGGAAATCGAAGAAAAAACACAGAAATGATCTGACCATGGGACGCTAAGGGTGAAGGGTAGTGAGATCACAGGCTGCAATGATAAAGGTGACAGGATCAGGTCCAGGGTGTGACCAGCCACATGTGTTGGACCAACCACGTGTTGATGCAAGGAAACATCCTTCAGGAGGTTAGCAAAGGCCTGATCCTTTGATCTAGTGGGATTATCAATATGGACGTTGAAATCACCCAACAAGGTTGGGGAAATGGAGCACAAGATCAGAAATAGCCTGGAGGGTTGCCTCCCACCGGGAAGCCGCAGGAGAGGGAGGGAGGTAGAGAAGGAGAAAGTAGAGGGGGGGGGAGGCGGAGGAGAGCCTTAAGAAAAGGGATTCTGGGGGTAGCGGTACCGATGATGGAACTTCTTCAAAGTTAAAGGAGGCACGGTGGAGAAGGGCCACCCCGCCTCCACCCCTGCCCCGCCGAGAACAATAAAGCGCTGCAAAATCGGGAGGGAGGGAACTAGAGAGGATGGGGAGGTCCCCGTCCTTGAGCCAGGTTTCAGTTAGAAAGCAGAGATCTAGTGTATGTTAGTCAATGAGGTCCCGAACTAAAAGAGACTTAGATTTGAGAGAGCGGCAGTTTAGGAGTACCAGGTTAAGGGTCACCAAAGAAGCTGTTAAGATGAAACGACGAGAGGGCAGAGAGGCCGATGTCGAGGTGGGGACACACTAAACCAGGTTATCAATGCAGCGTGCTAACGGACCGGAGGGGGGCGTAAAAATAGGAGCCGGTCGCCAGCCCCAAGAGACCGGGATAGTTGACATGAGAGGAAATGTAGATCTAGGAATGCCTTCACCGACGGAGCCTGCATGGGAACGCTCCCCAGCGTCCAATTAGGAAGCTTTTGGGAGCATTTCACAGCGCCTGCGTGCTGCCTTCCCGCCTTTCCCAACCGCCTCTCTCCAGTTCTTCATTTTCCGAGGAGCCAGCAGGTCGTGTTCCTGTCACCGCAGAAAATGTTTTTCCTTATTCTTCTTTTTGTGGTCGCGTCTGCCTCCCTCGACGCTTCACCGGTACCGCTGGTTCTTCTTTCTTTCTTTAAAAAAAAAATAATTCTTTTTTCCAAACTTTTCTTTTCCAGGTGCACGCACCATTTTGGGCCTTGGCCTTAGGCCCAAAATTTCCTCCATCATGGAGAAACCCGCCTCAGGTTTTAAAAAATGCACCAAGTGTGGTGGTACCATCTCCGTCACTGACACCCATGAGTGGTGTCTTAACTGTTTAGGTCCTGACCACTCCATCTCCGACTGTATGACTTGTGCCATGATGACTAAGAGGGGTCGACAAAACCGAGCTGCCAAGCTCAGCGCCTTTTTCCCTCTGATGCAGCTTCGGTGGCATCAACGTCTTCCAGGGCTTCGTCTTCCTCCCATGGATCTCAGGTAACTAAACATAAGTCCAGCTGGTCCTCAAAGGGTAGATCTCCTTCTAAGCATCGAGATGCCTCTGGCATTGCCCTTGAGGGTTCTGTACCGGCAAAATTGCCCCGGCGGGAGGCTTTGGCTTCCAAAGCATTATCGGGGCTCCAGGACGTTCTCGAGGCCTCAACCTCGGCAGAACTACTGGTGCCATGCTCTGGGGTACCGGCTGCTTCCGGTACAGAAATCCAGGCATCAGCAGTGTTGATAGACTAGAGGTTCCTGGCTATTGAACGCAGTCTGGCGGCTCTCCTTGTGGCATCGACGCCCTCGGAACCGTGTCACAGTTCAACCGGTACCGATAGTATCGACATCGGTGTCAGCTTTGCCGGCACCCAGTCATGTGATGCCTTCCGGTACCGATACCCTGGTACCGATTCCCCCCGGTACCGACTTCGGTCGGTACGGGTATCGGGCTCTTCAAGAGCATCCGGACAGAAGATACTTCGAATCCTCAGAAGACTCTTGAGGATTCTGATAGCTCTGTCGGTACCGGAATACTTCTCCCGGAGGAGCCTTCCTCTCCTAAACGTAGGATGTCTCCTCCAGAGGATATCTCCTTTCAAGACTTTATCAGGGAGGTGGCTCATGGTTTGTCCATTACTGTGACTCCAGAAACAGAGCCCAGAGCTAAGGAGTTGGAGATTTTACAATATCCAAAGCTCCTAAGGAGGCAGCTACCTTGCCTATCCATGAGATTTTACATGATCTCATGTTGAGAATGTGGGAGACCTCTCTCACCACCTCTCCTCACTCTCGCAGACTGGATACCATGTATCGAGTCCCTCCTTGTCCTGGATTCCAGGAAACTCAGCTTCCTCACCACTCTATTGTAGTGGAAACAGCTATGAGAAGGATCAGGAGTGCAAAGAGGCATGCCTCTAATCCTCCAGGACGTGAATGTAGAACTTTGGATGCCTTTGGACGTCGTATTTTCCAGGCTTCCATGCTTTCTGCCAGGATCAGTTCCTATATTTTATATATGGGAATGTTCCTTAAAGAAGTCACAGGTGATTTAGAGGTTTTGAGCCCTCTTCTTCCTGAGGATAGAAGGCAGGATTTTCTCACACTGGTCAAACATGCCCAGGATGTTTCTAAGTTTGTCAACTATGCAGCTTTTGACTGTTTTGAGTGCATAAGCAGAACCTCTGCCATTGCCATAGGTGCACGTAGAATTGCCTGGCTCCAGGCATCCGATTTGGAGCTCTGGGTGCAGGACAACTGGGCAATATCCCTTGTACAGGTGAGAATTTATTTGGCAAAAATTGGCAAGAAAAAGCCAATGAATTAGATGCTGACAACTCCACTTTGGATAGGCTATCCAAAGCCACAGCTGATCCTGTGAGAAAGGCTTCTTGAAAGATGTCTGTCTTCTCAAAAAAGACGAGGATTAATTCCTCTTATTTCCAGCAGGGACGTTCTTCAGGTCAGCCTACCTGGAAAGGTCAGCAACCACCTAACAAAGGAAAGCAAAGACTGCTAAGCCTCAACCGTTTCAGCAGTCTCAGCCTCCACAAGGCCTTTGACTTTCATCTAGAGAACTTAGCCTTCCTGGCCCTCAATGGACCAGAGCCTTCCATCATTCCAGGAAGATTATGTCACTTTGCCCCCAGGTGGGAGCAGATAACAGCAGAGCATTGGACACTCTCCATTATAAAAGAGGGGAACAAGCTACGCTTTCTGTGCATGCCCCCTTCCACAATGGTAAGACAGATCAATTCTCAGACCTCTCTCATCAACCTGTTAAATCAAGAGATCACTATGCTTCTTGCCCAAGGGGCAATAGAAGAAGTACCCATTCATTAACAGGGTACAGGGTTCTACTCCCCCTATTTCCTTATCCCAAAGAAAACAGGGGGATACAGACCTATTTTGGACCTCAGAGAATTGAAGAAATTCCTGTTCGAAGAGAAATTCAAGATGATTTCCTTAGGAACTCTGCTGCCATACCTTCAGAGTCAGGATTGGCTTTGTTCTCTAGATCTCAAGGATGCGTACACTCATGTTCTCATCCACCTAACTCGCAGAAAGTTCCTTCGGCTCCTTTTTCAAGGAAAGCACTACCAATACAGGGTGCTTCCTTTTGGCCTGGCCTAAGCACCAAGAGTGTTCATGAAATGCATGGCTGTGGTAGCAGCATTTCTCCTAACTCTAGGGATATTCGTCTTCCCCTACTTAGACGACTGGCTCATTCGAGCCCCATCAGAGTCAGAGGCCAGGACCTCCCTATCTTGCACAATGCATATCCTTCAATATTTGGGTCTTGTCATAAATGTCCCAAAATCCAGTCTAACACCCACTCAGTCTCTAGAATTCATAGGAGCTTTGCTGGATACCAAAGAGGCAAGGGCCTATCTTCCCCAGGCCCGTTGCCTTCGCATGGTGCAATTAGCTTCCCAAGCAGTGCTAAAACCTCATCTCACAGCCCGAGAAATGCTACAACTACTAGGCCACAAGGCATCTACCGTGCATGTGGTTCCTTATGCTCGCCTCCATATGAGAGCAGCCCAGTGGACCCAGGCATCAGGGTGCCTATCAGACAAAATAGCAAACACAAATCGCCTTATTTTGTCTCTCCAATGGTGACAGTCCACTCAGAACCTGTTGCTGGGGTCCCCATTTCAACAACCCTTACCCCAGGCAACTCTCAACAACAGATGCGTCACCAATGGGTTGGGGAGCTCATCTGCAAGATCTCTCCACCCAAGGCACTTGGACTCCACAGGAGACTCATCTACGTATCAATCTCTTGGAGCTCAGAGCAATCTTCCTTGCTCTTCAAGTGTTCCACACCCTGCTCAGCTACAAGACAGTCCTCATTCATACGGACAATCAAGTAGCCATGTTCTACGTGAACAAACAGGGGGGGAACAGGCTCTCTGTCGCTTTGCAACGAAGTATTGTGACTATGGGCCCTCGCCAGAGAGCATCAGATTCATCTCCTGGCAGTGTATCTTCCAGGCATACAAAACTCTTGGACAGACAGACTCAGTCGAGTTCTGCTTCCACACGAATGGTCTCTACATGCAGACCAGGTGGCCAAGATTTTTCAAATTTGGGGAACCCCGGACATAGACCTCTTTGCAAGTCCGTTGAATGCCAAACTTCCCCGGTTCTGTTCCAGAATTCCGGCTCAGGGCTCTCAGACCAGGGATGCTTTCCTCCTTCACTGGGGTCAAGACTTCCTTTATGCCTTTCCACACATTCCCCTGATTCCCAAAACCCTATTCAAGCTTCAGAGAGAGAGAGGCCGTATGATTCTCATAACTCCACATTGGCCACGGCAAGTGTGGTACCCTCTGCTTCTACATCTCTCTCAAGCTCCCTCCCTGGAGTTAGGGTCTGCTCCAGATCTCCTGTCTCAGGAGGACGGAATGTTATGGCATCCCAATCCCCAGTCTCTGCATCTCAGGGCTTGGTTGCTGAAGACCTAGATCTTCAAGATCTTACCCTTCCTCAGCAAGTAAAGGATATCCTTTTATGCTTCCAGGAAGCCTTCCACAAGACGCTCTTATGCTTTCAAGTGGAAAAGGTTTACCATATGGTGTTCGCAGAAGGGTCTTAACCCCCTTGCGATACCCCTGAAGTCATTACTGGAGTATCTCCTTCATTTATCCAATGCAGGACTTAAAACTAACTCAGTAAGACTCCATTTGAGTGCTATTGCAGCTTCTTTCAAGCCTCTATGGACAACCTATTTCCTCCCATCCTCTTATAGCAAGATTTATGAGAGGCCTTCTTCTGATTTTATTTATTTAACAACTTTTATATACCGTGCTATTTGTTATCAGTGCGGTTCACATATAACAAGGGTGCACAGTCAGAAGACTGTTCTGTGCTTACATTGTAACAGGAGTTTAAACTTGGAGCAACAGGGTAACTATAAACATATGTGCAAATAAGCCTCCCATTAGGCCACCACCGGTGGCATGGGACTTAAACCTGGTTCTTGGTCAGCTCATGAAGCCACCTTTCGAACCCATAGCTACTAATTCCTTTCTTGGAAAGTTATCTTTCTCATTGCAATCACATCAGCACGCCGCATCAGTGAGTTGCGGGCATTAGTAGCTGATCCACCTTATACAATGTTCCATCATGACAAGGTAGTCCTTAGGACTCATCCACACTTTATGCCAAAGGTGGTCTCGCCTTTTCATTTAAACCAAGCGGTCTACCTGCCTGTGGTTTTTCCAAGGCCTCATGCATCTAATGCAGAAAGGAATCTTCATACTTTGGACTGTAAAAGAGCTTTAGCCTTTTACTTGCAAAGAACACAGCAACATAGAAAGTCCTCTCAACTCTTCGTTGCTTTTGATCCTTCTCATTTGGGACATCCAGTCTCCAAGAGAACACTGTCCAACTGGATTGCACAGTGTATTTCGTTTGCCTATCAGAGTAAGAATCTTCCTCTGGAGGGCCATGTCACAGCTCACAATGTGAGAGCCATGGCAGCTTCAATGGCTCATCTGCACTCTGTGTCTATCGACAACATTTGTCGAGCAGCCACTTGGGCCTCAGTTCATAGCTTCACAGCCCATTACTGCTTGGACAAGGACTCCCGCCGGGATGCCTTGTTTGGTCAGGCTGTTCCCCAACACCTGTTCCATACCTAATCAACTCCTACCCACCATCCCTGGTTGGATGCCAGAGATCCATGGGGGGAAGTGGAGCCCTTTCACAGGGACACACAACTTCTGGGGTCTCTCCCTGGCATCTAAAGCTGTGGAGTCCCCATATGTGAAGACTACATTCCTGCTTGTTCCTGTAGATGGCATAGTTACTCACCTGTAACAGGTGATCTCCGGGAACAGCAGGAATTTAGTCTTCACAACTCATCCACCTCCCCTAGGAGTTGTATCCTCTATCTCTTTCTCTTTCCCTCTCTCTCTCTTTGTCTCAGCTTTAAACTTAACTGGAGAGAGGCAGTTGGGAAAGGTGGGAAGGCAGCACGCAGGCGCTGTGGGATGCTCCCAAAAGCTTTCTAATTGGATGCTGGGGAGCGTTCCCGCGCAGGCTCTGTCGGTACCGACGATACCCATATGTGAAGACTAAATTCCTGCTGTTCCCGGAGATCACCTGTTACAGGTGAGTAACTATGCTTTCCTTGCCATCCTGCTTCCATTTATTAAATCAAATGCGATCATGCTATGATCACTATTGCCAACTAGCTCCAACACCCTTATCTCTTGCACCAGATCCTGTGTTTCACTAAGGACTATGTCCAAAATAGCTTCCCCTGTTGTTGGTTCATAAATCAACTGCTCCAAGAAGCAGTCATTTATTTCATCTAGAAATTTTATCTCCCTAGCATGTTCTGCTGTGACGCTCGCCCAGTCGATACAAGGGTAATTGAAATCGTCCATTATTACTGTGTTGTAACTTTTGTTAGCTAACCTGATTTCTTTTAGCATGTCATCATCTGTCTGTTCATTCTGGCCAGACGGTCTTTGTAGTACACCCCACGGCTATCGCACTTCCTTTTTACATGGGATTTCTATCCATAGAGATTATACAGTGTATTTTGTAGTTCGATAGTTAGGCATATGGATAGCTGGGTGGTTGATGGACGTGAGGATTGCATGGTAACGTGCTTGCCTGGTGCAAAGATGACAGTAGGCCTCATGCACCACTTAGATAGTGCTGTGGAGAAGTCTGCTGGTACATAGTGGTAACAGTGACATAGTAAAGTGTGGGAAGTAGGTTCTGGAGGACCACTTTAGGTTTTTAGGTAGGAAGTTGAAATCCAGAGCTTCCAGGGTGGCATGTAATCATAAGTGACTCTAACATAGAGCACAACCCCTCCATCAATTTGATCTACTCTTTCATTGCAATATGATTTGTATCCAGGTATCAGTGTCCCACTGGTTTATCTTCCTTCCACAAGGTCTCTGAGATGCCAGTCATATCTAACCTTTCATCTAGTGCTATATATTCTAGCTCTCCCATCTTATATTTTAGACTTTTTTAGCATTTGCATACAGACATTTCAGAGGCTGTATTATATTCATATTAATCCAGTTATCTGTTGATAGGGGTAATTCGGAATCTTTCAGCTCTGTATTTAAGGGCATCTGGATTGCTTTTATCTACTGGATCCTCTGTTGGGATGCCCTAACTTCCCTCGCTTGCTAGTATTCTTCAGGGATGCATCCTTCCAAACACATGCGCTCTTGGGCGACACGTGTCTTTTCCCTATTATCTAGTTTAAAAGTTGCTCTGTCTTCTTTTTAGTTCAAATCATTTTTTATTAATTTTAAAGTTTAATAACACACACACAGCCTGCAAAGGCAAGTATTAAGCGAGTACCGGCAATCGATACAAGATGCACATCACACATAACAACAATGTAGAATAACATGCTATATAATCCAATAACGGGAACAAGGAATACACAAAGGTAGAGAAGAACAGAGCTTAACCTACAATTTACACACTACCGATCGTATATATAGCAAAATATGGCTCATATAGCAAAAGACTGCCAGCCCCGAGTCACTCTCCCCCCCCGTCCTCCACCCCCTCCCCAGCCCCCCCCCCTCCCACCCCACCCTTTTCATCCCCTCCCCCATTGTGGTCAGTCCTAGATGCAGATATAGATACAGATATAGTTACAGAAACAGATACAGGTATAGGGGGGCACTCAATAGCCAAGAGGCAGAGAAATCATTTTGAGAAGGCCAGAGAGTCCACCGAGCCACCCAGTGGAGGCCAGGTGCCTAAAAACACGGGCGATGAAGGCCCAGCCCCGGGGGGGGGGGTGGATGTGGCCATGGGAGGAAACATTGGTCCACAGACACTACCAGGCCACTGTGAGTACACTCCCTTGGCACACTATGCAAGTACACGAGGTCCCACATCATACATTCAAAATTACACTCCGCTCTCGGGGGGCTAATGTCTGGATAACTGGGAGCCAGCGAACCAAGAATATGTCCCAATGCCTCCCCCCCTGTTGCTTAGCTGTGAGTTTCTCCAAATACAACAACTCGTGCAAGGCCTTTTCCCACAGGAGTACCCCCGGGGGCGTAGCATCAAGCCATCGGGTCAAGAGAGTTTTCTTGACAAGCAAGAAGCCACGCTCCAGGAGCCCCCTACAGGACGCGGCCGGAACCGGCTCCAATCATGAAACAGACAAATATCCCGCTGGTAAATATCCCCGGCATCCAACCAACCCGTCAGCTTAGTACAGGCTTGGCGCCACATCTCTCGCACTGCAGGGCAATCCCAAAAACAATGTAACAAAGAGCCCACATGTTGGGAACACCAGATGCAGGCAGAGGTGGGACGCAAACCAGCCTGAAAGGCCCATTGATCAGTAGCATATGCTCTCCATAAAAATTTATACTGCAATTCCTGTAAATAAACCCAGGAGGATCCCTTCGGGATACGGCCAAACGCAGCGCGCAGAGACTCCACCGTCATCCCCTCCACCCCATCCCTACACCACCGACTCGCCAGCGCAGCAAGAGGGGGGGGGTCCAGCCGTCATGGAGCTCAGAAGTTGACGGTAGGTCGGGTTCCCTCGGTCCCGTTCCACCAGTAATTGCAAAATGGCATGAGGGGTCCCCATGACTGGCTTCTCCCCAGTCGGTAGTCGCCCCCTCAGGCCTTCTAAATAGTGGCGAATCTGTAGATAGCCATAAAAGTGACATGTGGGAAGATGAAAACGTGCAGCGAAGGTCTGATAAGTCTCAAGGCCTTCCCCTCCCGGCAAATACAAGTCCCCTAGACACACCAAACCATGTTCCAACCAGGAGCGAAATATATTCTGGGTGGGCATCCCAGGGGGAAACGCCGGGTTGCCCACCAAGGGGAGCAGTAGAGAGGTCCTCGAGCTCCAACCAAGTCGAGTGCTCAGCGCGCGCCAAGCTGCCCGAAGCGCCCCCATATAGACACCACTCCCTCCTAACATCCCCAAGGATGGACGCTCCATGTGCAAGACATAGAGACTATGATAAGGTGCACACATCCCATTCAGTTGAGTCACTGGGGCACAACCCTCCCCGTTCTCTAACAGGCCCCAGAGGTGGCGAGCCATATAGCGAATATTGTATAGGCGCAGAGAGGGCAAGCCCAGTCCACCCTCCTCTACCCCCTTCATCAAGGCCTTCAAAGGGATCCGGGCACGCCGGCCACCCCACAAGAAGACCCGGAGGAGGCCATCCAATTTCTTCCAATCCTTCGCCAAGACCCAAAGAGGCAACAAACGGAGAACATATAGCCAGCGAGGAAGCTCAACCATCATGAATAAGGCCACCCTCCCCTTCAGGGACAATGACAGCCCTTTCCAGCCGGAGAACACTGCCTTGGTTTTTGCCAGCAGGCCGGGGACATTAGCCTGGTATAGTCGGTCAGGACGGTCTGGAAGATTAATCCCCAGATATTTTAAAGAGTGCTCGGCCCAAACCAAGGGGAAGGACCCTCCCCAAGTCGGCCGCACCCGACCGCCCACGTCCAGCACCATTGATTTGGAGGCATTGATTTTGAGGCCCGAGAAACTACCATAGTGCTCTATCAGCTGCAAGACCCGCGGCAGAGATTGCTTTGGGTGCGTAAGACACAAAAGCATATCATCTGCGAACGCGCTGATTTTGGTCTCCTCCTCCCCCATCACCACCCCCCGCACCTGAGGGTCACGTTGAATAGCGTGTAACAAGGGCTCAAGAGCTAGGACAAATAATAAAGGGGACAGAGGGCATCCCTGCCGGGTGCCCCTCTCGAGAACAAAGGGTTCGGAAAAAGTACCATTGACACCCACTCGAGCCATAGGCTGAGTATAGAGAAGCTGAAGCCAGTTCACATAAGCACCAGTAAAACCCAGGGTTCCCAGGACATCCCATAGAAAAGCCCACGCCACCCGGTCGAACGCCTTTTCCGCATCCAGACTCACCATCAATAGAGGCGTCTCCTGGCATAGAGAAGATTCCATCCCCAAAAGTAATTTGGCTATATTCTTAGAGGCCTCCCGACCCTGTACGAAGCCCATCTGGCGGGGGTCAATGAGAGACGGCAGAATGGGGTTCAGCCGTGTCGCCAGAACCGAGGCCAAAATCTTCATATCACAATTGATAAGAGAGATGGGTCTATACGAGGCCGGATCGAGCAAATCTTTCCCTGGTTTTGGAAGTACAGTTATGTCAGCACATTGCATATCCCGAGGGAATTGGCCCAAACGACAAGCTTCCTCATATAGAGCCACCATGGTTGGGGCAAGACGCGCCGACAAAATCTTATAATATTCATAAGTGAACCCGTCGGGGCCCGGAGCCTTGTGGTTACTCCCCGCTTGGATCGCCTGCTGTATTTCTCCCACCGTTAATGGGGCATTAAGCTGTTGCACATCTCGCTCAGATAATTGGGGTAAGTCCAATTCGTGCAAGAATTTTTTTCCCCCCTCATAGTCCCGCTCTTCTTCAGTATACAACTGTGCATAAAACTTACGGAAAGGTTCGGCCAACTGCGGAGGCCGATGATGCAGCACTCCCTCTTCATCCCGAAGCACTGGTATGAAACGCGTGCCTTCCTGGGTCTTGACTAACTTGGCCAGCAACCTGCCAGATCGGTTTCCATAGCGAAAGAACTGATGTTTATAGCATTGTATAGAATAAGTAGCTCTCCTTTGCAGAAGTTCATGGAGGGCCGCCTGCGCCCCAATATACTCTAGCTGCAGCGCCCCCCCCCCCCCCCCAGCCCTGCTAGTCCTGCGCTGCAAATCGCGGACCTTGCGCTCTAATATCAAAAGACTGCGATCCAAATGCTTGCGTCGCTTTACACAATAGGCGATAATCGCTCCGCGCAGGACTGCCTTACTGGTTTCCCAAAGTAAAATAGGTGAACACTCTGACTTATCATTGAAAGAGAGAAACTCATCCCATTGCACCTCTAGGAATTTCCGAAACTCCAAATCCTCCCACAAATAGGTGGGAAAGCGCCATCCCGCTCGCGAAGGCCCCGCACACTCCCACGTTACCCACACTAGCCCATGATCCGATATCACAATCGGCTCTATGCCAGCCTGCACTACTTTGGACACGGCCCTTTCGCTCACCAAGATATAATCGATACGCGACCAGGAGAGGTGTGCTCTGGACTGGTGAGTGTACTCACGAGTTCCAGGGCTGAGGAGACGCCATACGTCGACCAAATCCCCCATCCGGCACAGGTACCCCACACCTCTATTCCGCCAGGCCCTCGCATCACCAGTCAAGGATTTGTCCAGGAGCGGATCGTGCGGACAATTGAAATCGCCAGCCAAAATTAAATTGTTACTTTTCGCTCCCCGGACAAAGCCCAGTAGTTTACGAAAGAAGGCGTGGTCATAGATGTTAGGGGCATACATTGACCAACCAAATTTCCTCGTTATATACTTTGGCATGCAGCAAGAGATAGCGTCCCCCGGGGTCTGCAGTCAGATGCTTTACCTTAAAAGGTATGCCCCGCTTCACCAGGACAGCCACTCCCGCTTTCCTGGTTCCGGAAGATGCGCCATGCACACTCCCCACCCAATCACGGGCCAACTTCTGATGTTCCACATCGCTGAGGTGTGTCTCCTGCAGCAAGACGATATGGGCCCCCTTCCGTTTAAGGAATTGCAGTATTTTAGTACGTTTCACAGGCGAGCCTATTCCCCCCCACATTCCAAGAAGTAATTTTCAAGTTAACCATGCCCAATTAAATGAGTTTCGAATTGTAGCAGTATCACAAATGCAAGACCCAGGAGTCGCCCAGCCTCGACTCCCAGGGCAAATCCCTTCCTAGTAGGCACAACAGACCCTCTCCCCAGGTCCCCCCCACCTCCTGCAGCTAATGACCACACAGAACAATCCCGCCCCCCTCCCCAAACCTCTATCTCCCTCCCCACCCCTACCTTAGCCTGCAACCAGTCTCCCTGCTCCCCCCGCCTCCCACACTTCCCCCAGCCCCCCCCACCTACTCTCCCATCCATACTCAGCTACCCACTTCCCCAACCCACCCTCCCAAGTACTCCCACATTCATTCCCACATTCATTCGCACATTCGCTCCCAAAGCTTCCCCATCCCCAACTTCTCATGTACACAGTCCCCCTCCTGCTCAAACACCACCTATCCTTAAAACCAAAAAAAACGCGTACACCCCACTACTTGGGGGCGAGATCACTGTCCACCTTCCATGCGCCTCCAGGCCTCCACCCCACAGGTATTACAGACGGTAACATAAAGCCCATATATACCACTCAAGTGTGAGAAACAAACCAAAGAGCCATCACTCAGACAGTTTATGTGCCAAAGTCCGGCCAGATGCAATCCCACTCAGTCAGTCCATTAAGGTTGGTCAGCAGCTGGGGCGGGAGAACTCGTCAAAGCAGACAGAAACTTTCTCGCAGCAGGGGCCTGTTCAAAGGTATGCGTTGCGCCCTTATGAAAAATTTTCAAAGTGGCCGGGTAGCTCAAGGCAAAGCGGATTCCATCCTTAATGAGCTCAGTACAGATGGGTGAAAATTCTTTGCGCTTAGCAGCCAATGAGGCCGAGTAATCCTGGAACAGATAAACAGGCACATTGTCCAGTTTCAGATCTCTTTTTTTCCGGTACGCTTGGAGGATGAGGGTCTTCTGGTGGAAATCCAGTAGACGCGCTAACACCGGTCGAGGTCTTGCACGGCCCTCCTGCCACTGCCCCAACCTGTGTGCTCTCTCCACGCGGACCCGGCCTTGTAAATCTGCTAGGCCCAGCTCCTTCGGTAGCCACGTGTCGAACAGGGAGAAGAGCTGCTCCCCCGTCCAGGTTTCCGGAATCCCAATCAGCCGCAAATTATTGCGACGGGATCGGTTCTCTAGGTCATCTACCTTGAGCAGCAGAGCATCAATTTGCTTCTGATGTTGTTGCTGAGTCCGCTGTGTCGCTAACTCCCCTTCCTCCAGACCGGTCACCCGTTGCTCAACCTCTTCCACTCTCCTTGTAAGCTCTCCAAATGTGTCAGTCATCTCAGCGAGTTTCTGCAACACCGCTGCAAATTTTGGCTCCAGCAGCTTAGCGACCTCATATGCAAGCTCCTCCGGCCCCGAGTCGACACTCTCCTTGCTTGGGGAGTCAGGCCCCGCTACAGGTTTCGCCGCCGGTGCCATCTTGAGGTCCCGCGCTCCAGCAGCCTTCTCCCGTCTCGTCGCCGATTTCATCCTCCGTCCTGCGCTATCAGCAAGTGGGGGGCACCGGAACGGTTCTCCGACGTTCGTTTCAGCTGCGGGGTAAGCTGTCCTCCCAAGTGGACCTTTATGTCGCCGAATTTAGCTGCCGATTCTTGGGGAGGCCTGGGAGCTCAGCAAGGAGACGTCCTCACCCGCTCATGCGCTCACGTGATCTCTGTCTTCTTTTTAAAAGCTAATGCCAGCAGCCTAGTTCCATCCCAGTTAAAGTGGAGCCCATCCCTTTGGAAATACCCTCCTTTCCCCAGAATGCTGCCCAGTCCCTAACAAATGCAAAACCCTCTACTTTGCACCATCGTCTCATCCATGCATTGAGACTCCTGAGCTCTGCCTTCCTTTTGGGTCCTGCTTGTGGAACAGGAAGCATTTCTGAGAATACTGCCTTGGAAGTTCTGGATTTAAACTTCCTACCTAAAAGCCTAAATTTGTCCTCAAGAACCTCCTTCACACACTTTCCTATGTCATTGTTACCAACATGTACCAAGACAGCAGACTCCTCCCTAGCACTATCTAAAACCTGTCTAGGGGGTGCGAGAGGCCTACTGCCTTTGCACCAAACAAGCATGTTACCATACAACCTCATGTCCACCAGCCACCCAGTTATCTATATGCCTAATGATTGAATCGCCAACTATAATGGCTGCCCTAAGCCTTCCCTCATGGGCACGTGGCCCTGGAGAAACTTCCTTGGTGTGAGGGTTCTGCCATATCAGGTGGTTGCTCTCCTTTCACGTGACTGCTGTCCTCCGTGGCAACAGAGAGGCTGCCAGACTGGAGGTGGGACTTCAGTACTGCATCCCTGTATGTCTCGTCTATATGCTTCTGTCTTCCTTATGTCCTCCAAGTCTGCTACTCTAGCCTCCAGAGATCAGACTTGTTTCCTGAGGGCAAAGAGCTCCTTGCACCTAGTGCTCAGGTAAGACACCTCACCAACTGGGAGAAAATCGTACATACAGCACTCGATGCAAAAGACTGGATAGCCCCCATCTTGCTGCTGGGCTGCTGCCTGCATCTTAGTTTTAGGTTTTGGTTAAGTACATAACTTAAATAGCTAAAGTTGCTAAGGATATTTGATTGATACAATATACCTAATAAGTTTAAGGAAAATCATTTTATCTCCAGGAACAAGCAGGAATGTAGTCTTCACATATGGGTATCGTTGGTACCGACGAAGCCTGCGCGGGAACTCTCCCCAGCATCCAATTAGAAAGCTTTTGAGAGCATCCCACAGCGCCTGCGTACTGCCTTCCCGCCTTTCCCAACTGCCTCTCTCCAGTTCTTCGTTTTCCGCGGAGCCAGCAGGTGGTGGTTCCTGTCACTGCAGAAAATATTTTCCTTATTCCCTTCTTTTTTTGTGGTTGTGTCTGCCTTCCTCGATGCTATACCGGTACCGCCGGTTCTTCTTTCTTTAAAAAAATAAAATTAAAAACAAACAAAAAAAAAAAATTATATAGAGTATGTTTTTCCAAACGTTTATGTTCCAGGTGCACACGCCATTTTGGGCCTTAGGCCCAAAATTTCCTCCACTATGGAAAAACCCGCTTCGGGTTTCAAAAAGTGCACCAAGTGTGGTGGTACCATTTCCGTCACCGACACCCATGAGTGGTGTCTCAAATGTTTAGGTTCTGACCGCTCCATCTCCTACTGTATGGCTTGTGTCATGATGTCCAAGAGGGGTTTACAAAACTGAGCTGCTAAGCTCAGCACCCTTTTTCCCTCCGATGCAGCTTCTGTGACATCGACGTTTTCCAGGGCTTCGTCTTCCTTCCATGGATCTCAGGTAACGAAACATAAATCTAGCCGGTCCTCAAAGGGTAGATCTCCTAAGCATTGAGATGCCTCTGGCGTTGCCCTTGAGGGTTCTGTACCGGCAAAATTGCCCCGGCGGGAGGCTTCGGCTTCCAAAGCATTATCGGGGCTCCAGGACGTTCTCGAGGCCTCGACCTCGGCAGAACTACTGGTGCCATGCTCTGGAGTACCAGCTGTTTTCTCTGGTACTGACACCCAGGCATCGGCAGCGTCAATAGACCAGAGGGTCCTGGCTATTAAATGCAGTCTGGTGGCTCTCCTTGCAGCATCGATGCCCTCGGAACCGCGTCACAGTTCAACCGGTACTGGCACCGACTCCGGCACCAGTATCGGTACTGGTACCGACAGCATCGACATCGGTGTCTGCTTTGCCGGCACCCAGTACCGACTTCGGTAGGTACGGCTATCAGGCTCTTCAAGCGCATCCGGACAGAAGGTACTTCGAATCCTCGGAGGAGTCTGAGGATTCTGATAATTCTGTCGGTACTGGAATACTTCTCCCGGAGGAGCCTTCCTCTCCTAAACGTAGGATGTCTCCTCCAGAAGATTTCTCCTTCCAGGATTTTATCAGGGAGGTGGCTCGAGGTCTTTCCATTACTGTGGCTCCCGAAACAGAGCCCAGGGCAGAGGAGTTGGAGATTCTACATTATCCCAAGGCTCCTAAAGAGGCAGCTACCTTGCCTATCCATGAGATCTTAAATGATCTCATGTTAAGAATGGGAAACATCTCTTACCACCTCTCTTCACTCTCGTAGACTGGATACCATGTATCGAGTCCCTCCTTGTCCTGGTTTCCAGAAGACTCAGCTTCCTCACCACTCTATTGTAGTGGAATCAGCTATGAGAAGGATCAGGAGTGCAGAGGCATGCCTCTAATCCTCCAGGACATGAGTGTAGAACTTTGGATTCCTTTGGACGTCGTACTTTCCAGGCTTCCATGCTTTCTGCCAGGATCAGTTCCTATATTTTATATATGGGAATGTTCCTTAAAGAAGTCACAGGTGATTTTAGAGGTTTTGAGCCCTCTTCTTCCTGAGGATAGAAGGCAGGATTTTCTCACACTGGTCAAACATGCCCAGGATGTTTCTAAGTTTGTCAACTGTGCAGCTTTTGAGTGAATAAGCAGAACCTCTGCCATTGCCATAGGTGCACGTAGAATTGCCTGACTCCAGGCATCTGATTTGGACGTCTGGGTGCAGGACAACTGGACAATATCCCTTGTACAGGTGAGAATCTATTCAGCAAAGATTGGCAAGAAAAAGCCAATGAGTTGGATGCTGACAACTCCACTTTGGATAGGTTATCCAAAGCCACAACTGATCCTGCAAGGAAGAAATCTTTCAAGAAACCATTCTTCTCAAAAAAGAAGAGGTTTTATCCTTCTTATTCCCAGCAGGGACGTTCTGCAGGTCAGCCTGCCCGAAAGAGTCATCAACCTCCTAAGCAAAGGAAAGCAAAGACTGCTAAGCCGCCTCCTCAGCAGTCTCAGCCTCCACAAGGCCTTTGACTTCCATCTAGAGAACTTAGCCTTCCTGGCTCTCAATGGTCCAGACCCTTCCACCATTCCAGGAAGGTTGTGTCACTTTGCCCCCAGATGGGGGCAGATAACAGCAGAACATTGGACACTCTCCATTATAAAAGAGGAGTGCAAGTTTCACTTTTTGTGCATGCCCCCTCCCACAATGGTAAGACAGTTCAATTCTCAGACCTCTCTCATCAACCTGTTAGGTCAAGAGGTCACTATGCTTCTTGCCCAAGGGGCAATAGAGGAAGTATCCATTCATCAACAGGGTACAGGGTTTTACTCCCCCCTATTTCCTTATCCCAAAGAAAACAGGGGGACACAGACCTATTTTAGACCTCAGAGAATTGAACAAATTCCTGTTCAAAGAGAAATTAAAAATGGTTTCTCTGGGAACTCTGCTGCCATACCTTCAGAGCAATGTTCCCTCTAATTTTCTGAAGGCTGTGTGCGCATAAAATATCAGCTGTGTGCAGCTTTTGAAGGAAGGTTAAATTTTTGTGCGCCACATAACGACACTCGGATTTATATACTTTAAAATTTGACTACACATCAGAATACAGGATTAGACCACACTGATTTGAATCAAATTAAATGAAAATAGACGATTACTAAATGAAGCGGGAAATTTCTAGTAATTGGAATCCTAAAACTTTAAAATTTTAAGACGCCTGTGTTTTCTATCAGAATCAGAGCCATAATTTTTGTGCGCTCTGTTGTAAAGTATGTGCGCTCGCTTGGCGAGGTGTGTGCGCGCGCACACGCGCACAGCTTAGAGGGAACAGTGCTTCAGAGTCAGGATTGGCTTTGTTCTCTAGATCTCAAGGATGCGTACACTCATATTCTCATCCATCCAACTCACAGAAAGTTCCTTCGGTTCCTTTTTCAAGGAAAGCACTACCAATAACAGGGTGCTTCCTTTTGGCCTGGCCTCAGCACCGAGGGTGTTTACGAAATGCATGGCTGTGGTAGCAGCATTTCTCCGCACTCTAGGAATATTCGTCTTCCCCTACTTAGACGACTGGCTCATTCGAGCCCCATCAGAGTTAGAGGCCAGGATTTCTCTAGCTTGCACAATGCGTATCCTTCAGTGTTTGGGTCTGGTCATAAACATCCCAAAATCCAGTCTAACTCCCACTCAGTCTCTAGAGTTCATAGGAGCTTTACCGGATACCAGCAAAGCAAGGGCTTATCTTCCCCAGACACGTTGCCTTCGCATGGTGCAGTTAGCTTCTCAGGCAGTGTCAAAGCCTCACCTTACTGCTCGAGAAATGTTACAACTACTAGGCCACATGGCATCTACTGTGCATGTGGTTCCTTATGCTCACCTCCATATGAGAGCAGCCCAGTGGACTTTATCCACTCAATGGACCCAAGCATCAGGGTGCCTGTCAGACAAAATAGCAAACACAAATCGCCTTATTTTGTCCCTCCAATGGTGGCAGTCCACTCAAAACCAGTTGGTGGGGTCCCCATTTCAACAGCCTTTACCCCAAGCAACTCTCACAACTGATGCTTCACCAATGGGTTGGGGAGCTTATCTACAAGACCTCTCCACCCAAGGCACTTGGACTCCACAGGAGACTCCATCTACATATCAATCTCTTAGAGCTCGGAGCAATCTTCCTTGCTCTTCGAGTGTTCCACACCCTGCTCAGCTACAAGACAGTCCTCATTCATACGGACAATAAAGTAGCCATGTTCTACGTGAACAAGCAGGGAGGAACAGGCTCTCTGTCGCTTTGCAACGAAGTATTGCGACTATGGGCCCTCTCCAGAGAGCATCAGAACACCAATTTTTAAAAAGGGTTCGAGGGGTGATCCGGGAAACTACAGACCAGTGAGCCTCACGTCAGTACCGGGAAATATGGTAGAAGCCATCATAAAGAATAAAATTACTCAGCATGTAGATAGCCATGGCCTAATGGGAGACAGCCAACATGGCTTTAGACAAGGAAGATCTTGTCTTACTAATCTGTTATGTTTTTTTGAAAGTGTGAATAAACAGGTGGACAAAGGTGAGTCGGTTGATATAGTGTATCTGGACTTTCAGAAAGCCTTTGACAAGATCCCTCATCAGAGACTTTTGGCAAAACTAAAGAGTCATGGGATAGGAGGCAGTGTACTACTGTGGATCAGGAACTGGTTAAAAGATAGAAAGCAGAGGGTAGGGCTAAATGGCCAATTTTCCCAATGGAGAAAGGTGAATAGTGGTGTACCAGGGATCTGTGCTGGGTCCGCTGCTTTTTGACATATTCATAAATGACCTGGAAAGTGGAATAACGAGTGAGGTTATCAAATTTGCAGATGACACAAAACTATTTAAAGTTGTTAAAACCCAAGAGGATTGTGGAAAATTGCAAGAGGATCTTGATAAATTGGAAGACTTGGCATCAAAATGGCAGATGAAATTTAATGTGGACAAGTGCAAAGTTATGCACCTAGGGAAGAACAACCCACACCATGGTTACACGATGCAAGGTTCCACATTAGGAACCACCACCCAGGAAAAAGATTTAGGCGTCATTGTGGATAACATGTTAAAACCCTCGGCCCAGTGTGCAGAGGCAGCCAAGAGAGCAAATAGAATGCTAGGTATCATAAGGAAAGGAATGGAAAATTAAAACAAAAGATATTATAATGCCTCTATACCGTTCCATGGTGAGACCGCACCTTGAATATTGTGTGCAATTCTGGTCGCCGTATCTTAAAAAGGATATAGCGTTATTAGAAAAGGTTCAGAGAAGAGCCACCAAAATGGTAAAGGGGATGGAAGGATACTCCTATGAAGAAAGGCTGAAAAGGTTAGGGCTCTTTAACCTGGAAAAGAGACGGCTGAGGGGAGATATGATAGAAGTCTATAAATTAATGAACAGAGTGGAACGGGTAAACGTAGATCAACTGTTTACGTTATCAGAATATAGAAAGACTAGGGGACATTTATTTATTTATTTATTTAGTATACATTTGTATACCGCTACTTCCAGCGATCAATAGCGGTTTGATTACATGTTGAATGATGTCAATCATGACAGAAAATTTGGGTTATAAACACGTTGATTTGAAGGGAAAAGCACAGCACACAGGAAGAGATGGTTTAAAGGAGCGGATTCAGGATTTACATATCTACATTTTTACATTTTTACATTTCGTATCACAGTTCTCATTGTTTCGTAGCGAGGCATCTTGGGGTCCCCTGGGAGTTACATCATATTGTATTGACACTGGAATAGATGTGTCTTGAGTTTTTTTTCTGAAAACTATTAGGTCTTTTATTGCTCGTATCTCAGGTGGTAGTTGGTTCCAGAGGGTGGGGGCAGCGTATGAGTATGCTCGGTGGCTAGTACTGGCTTTGACAGATCTGATATCGGTTGGAACATGTAGGGTGTCCGAGTTGACGGTTCTTCTGTCTCTGTTTGAGGGTTGCGTGTTGATAAGGGTGGAGAGAAAGGATGGCGCTGTGTTATGTATGAGTTTGAATGTGGTTATCAGTGTTTTATATTTTATCCGAGCCGTGATGGGGAGCCAGTGGAGTTCAATTAATACAGGTGTGATGTGTTCAGTAATGTTTTTTCTCATGATGATCCTGGCTGCCACATTTTGGGCCATTTGCATAATGTTTAGGGTTTTCTTTGGAAGCCCTTGTAAGATAGCTTTGCAGTAGTCGAAGTGTGGCATAATGAGTGCTTGTGCAACAGTCCTGAAATCGTGCGGTTCAATGATGCTCCGTAGAGGTTGTAGTACTCTGAGTTTGTGGAAGATTGCCTTATTGGTTTTTCGTAGGTGTTTTTCCATCTTTAGGTTGTTGTCTAACGTGACATGCAATGAAGCTACAGGGTAAACTATTTAAGACTAATAAAAGAAAATATTTTCTCACTCAACGTGTAATCAAACTCTGGAATTTGTTACCAGAGGATGTAGTAAAGGCTGTTAGTGTAGCTGGGTTTAGAAAAGGTTTGGACAAGTTCCTGGAGGAAAGGTCCATAAACCATTATTAAGAAGTGACCCAGGATATCAATGCTTGACCTAGTACAAGCATTGCAGAACCTGTGTCTTTTGGGGAAACTGCTAGGTACGTATGACCTAGATTGGCCACTGTTGGAAACAGGATACTGGGCTTGATGGACCTTGGTCTGACCCAGTATGGCATATCTTATGTTCTTATAGCAAGATATGAGAGGCCTTCTTCTAACTAAGCCTTCCATTAGGCCACCACCGGTTGCATGGGACTTAAATCTAGTTCTTGGTCAGCTCATGAAGCCACCTTTCGAACCCTTAACCTTCCAAGAAAGGAATTTCAATGAGGTAGTAGCTATCTTTCTCATTGCAATCACATCAGCACGCCGCATCAGTGAGTTGCAGGCATTAGTAGCTGATCCACCTTATACAATGTTCCATCATGACAAGGTAGTCCTTAGGACTCATCCACACTTCATGCCAAAGGTGGTCTCGCCTTTTCATCTAAACCAAGCGGTCTACCTGCCTGTGTTTTTTCCAAGGCCTCATGCTTCAAATGCAGAAAGGAATCTTCATACTTTGGACTGTAAAAGAGCTTTAGCCTTTTACTTGCAAAGAACACAGCAACATAGAAAGTCCTCTCGACTCTTTGTTGCTTTTGATCCTTCTCATTTGGGACTTCCAGTCTCCAAGAGAACACTATCCAGCTGGATTGCTCAGTTTATTTCCTTTGCCTATCAGAGTAAGAACCTTCCTCTGGAAGGTCATGTCACAGCTCACAACGTGAGAGCCATGGCAGCTTCAGTGGCTCACCTGCACTCTGTGTCTATCGATGACATCTGTCGAGCAGCCACTTGGGCCTCGGTTCATACCTTCACAGCCCATTAGTGCTTGGACAAGGACTCCCGCCGGGACGCCTTGTTTGGTCAGGCTGTTCTTCAACACCTGTTCCATACCTAATCAACTCCTACTCACCATCCATGGGGGAAAGTGGAGCCCTTTCACAGAGACACAACTTCTGGGGTCTCTCCCTGGCATCTAAAGCTAGGGAGTCCCCATATGTGAAGACTACATTCCTGCTTGTTCCTGGAGATAGCATAGTTACCCACCTGTAACAGGTGATCTCCGGGAACAGCAGGAATTTAGTCTTCACAACCCACCCACCTCCACTAGGAGTTGTATCTCTCTCTCTATCTTTCTCTTTCCCTCTCTCTCTCTTTGTCTCAGCTTTAAACTCAACTGGAGAGAGGCAGTTGGGAAAGGCGGGAAGGCAGCACGCAGGCGCAGTGGGATGCTCCCAAAAGCTTTCTAATTGGACCTGGGGAGCGTTCCTGCGCAGGCTCCGTCGGTACCGACGATACCCATATGTGAAGACTAAATTCCTGCTGTTCCAGGAGATCATCTGTTACAGATGAGTAGCTATGCTTTATTAGTATTATTGATAATATTAATTGATGATATTAATAATATGAAGGATTCATTACAACATCCAACTTACCAAACAGAACACAAAACAAGCTCTTTACAGGCACTTTGAGCTGTCTCACCAATAACTAGTCTAATTTCCAGTCTGCTAGTACAATTCATGTTATCCTATTACTATTACTATCTGACACCTTTTGTGCCCCTTTAACTTTACATACAAAGACACAAGCATAAACATAAAGCTTTAAAGTGTGGTAACTTATAAAACTAACAAGCTGTATGCATTTATTCATTTATTTATTTATTTATTTCAACTTCTTATATACCGCACTCTTTGACATCAGCGCGGTTTACAGATAACATAAAGAAACCAGAACAACAGGCTGTTTGGTATTACATATAACAGGAGTATCAACTTGGATAACATGGGAGAACTATTTACATGGAGTATATAATCTATTAACTAGATAACATGCTCGAACTATTTACATAAAATTAGCAGCAATGCTTGGAACAAGGAGAGAGACTGTGGATTGTATTAGGGCGGGGCTATTATGTTACGCTTCATGTGGGGTAGTATTTGATGAAAAGGTGCAGTTTAAGGGCCTTTCTGAACTGGGTTAGGTCGGTTATGGCGCGGAGATCAGGTGTGAGAGAATTCCAGCATTTTGGTGCGCTAAACATGAAAGCTCTGTTTGACGTTGATAGGCTGCACGTTGTTATAGCCTTTGGGGTTGTTAGTGAGTTTAATGCTGCCTGTCTCCTATTTCTGTTTGATGGGACGGTTTGGATGAGTTTAGAAAGTGATGTGGACGATAAACCATTTATGGCCTTAAAAGTGAGAATAAGGGTTTTGAATGTAAGTCTTCCGTGTATAGGGAGCCAATGGAGCTGTTTGAGGATAGGTTTGATGTGTTCATTTTTGGGCGCTCCTAGAAGAACCCTGGCAGCGGTGTTCATGGCAAGCTGTAAGGAGCTTACGGTGGATTGTGGGAGTCCTTGTAGAATGGAGTTGGCGAAGTCGAAATGCGGTAGTATCAGAGCTTGGTAGATGGTTCTGAAGTCTTCGTGGTCTAGTAGGGGACATAGGTGTCTGAGTGTGCGTATTTTGAAGTACACAGATTTCACGATATTGTTTGTGTGATTTCATATCGAGCCTATGGTCTAGTGTGACTCCGAGGTATTTTATTGTTTCCTTGGTGCCTAGGTCAGCTCCCTTGACACTTATATGTGGTGGTGGAGTGAAGTTGGGGTCTCTTGTGATAAAGAGAACCTCAGTTTTCTTATGCTGAATGCGGAGGTTCTGTGACAGGAGCCATTGTGAGACTGCGTCGAAGCAGTTTGTTATAGGCAATAAATCCATTTGCATTGTGGAAAATGGCATGTAGAGTAGGATATCGTCGGCGTATATCATACATTTCACATTGAAAGACCTGATGATATCGCAGATAGGCTGCATATAGATGTTGAACATGAGGGATGAGAGTGAGGACCCTTGCGGAACGCCTTGTCTTTGATGGAAGAGTTTTGATTCTCCTGTTGCAGATTTAACGTATTGCATTCTGGTATCGAGGTATGATTTACACCATTCAAGTGCTGAGTTGCAGATGCCTTTTTCTTTCAGTCGACCGAGGAGAATCTCGTGATTTACCGAGTCGAACGCTGCTGCTATATCCAAGAAGATTAGCACAACGCCTTGTCGGATGTTGTCTATGGTATTGAGAACATCATTGAAGAGAGTGGTAAGCAGTGTCTCAACGCCATGGAATTCTCTGAAGCCGTGTTGAGAATGGTCTAGAGGGGCTGCGGAGTCAATGTGGTCTTGGATTTGGCGTTGTGCCTCTTTCTCAAAGATCTTTGCTAAAAGGGGGATACTGGCTATAGGCCTGTAGGAGTCTGGCCTCTTTGGGTCTAGTTTAGCGTTTTTTAGAAGTGGCCTGATGGATGTGAGCTTTAATGCAGATGGGAAGGAGCCAGTAGTGAAGGAGAGGTTTATGATTCTTGCAATGAAGGGGCTAAATGCACACCGAAGATCCTTAATCCAAAAGGCTGGGCAGGGATCGGTCTGCGCGGTGGTCGTGTTGAGTGAGGTGATTGTGTCTTCAATGTGTTTAGAAGAAGGCGTGGTAAGTGCGGATAGGGATGTTGGGCAGGTTGTTTCTTGTATATTGTTTTTTGAGAGTTCATCTGTCTGTAGGAGTTTTGATTGCAAGTAATCAGCGAATTCTTGCGGGTGGATATCATTATTTTGTTCAGAGGATGGTTCCTTTGATAGTGACTTAACCAGGTTGAAAAGGTCACGAGGTTTGTTCAAAGATCTCTTGAGCATATCTGAGTGGTATTGCTTCTTTCTGGTTGTGATTGCCTCTCGGTGAGTTGAGAGGTGGAGAATGTAGGCTTCGTGGTCATCGATAGCCAGTGAGCGGCGCCAGCGTTTTTCGAGCCTTCGTAGGTGCGTAAGAGAGGACCGTAGCTCGGGGGAAAACCATGGAGCAGAGGTTCTTTTCCCTGATATGGACTGTTTGTGTGGTAGTTGAGCAACAGCGTTGAGGCTATTGTTCCAGGCAGCGATTGACTCGTCAAGGTTGAGAGTTGTGTTGTTGAGGACTGGTTGGGTACTCGACAGAATAAGTTCTCTGTTGAAAGGTCGAAAGCCCCGTGTTACTCTAGATGGATTGGCGAGTTTACTGTTGTTCAGACTGTTGTTCAGGGGAATTTGTAGGTTTATAAGTTTATGGTCAGACCATGGGACATCGGTGATCGATTTTACAATGTTGCTGTTTTGCTCAGAGACATGGTGGGGGGCGAATACCATGTCAAGAATGTTTCCTTTGGAATGAGTGGGCTCAGTGATCATTTGTTTGTAACCAAGATTTTCAATGGCATTGAGGAGTGAAGAGGACTGGTTTTGTTGTAGAGATGGGAGGTTCAGGTCTCCCATTATCCAGTTGGGAGTGTTGGGGTTGCAGGTATTGGCGGCCAGATCCATTATGGTGGGCAGGTCGTCTGGGGAGCTTGAGGGGGCTCTGTAGACCAGGTTCATGGAGCATTGTTTATTGGCTATGGTAATTATGTCTAGATTGTTTGTTTGTGCTATAGGAGTTAGTCATGATGAAGAGGAGTTCAGACTTGGTGAGTATGAGTGCTCCTCCTCCCTTCTTGTTTTCTCTGTGGGTTGTGTGTATAGTGAAGTTTGGTGGAATGAGTTGGTTGATAAGGACATTGTCCTCTTTAGATAACCAAGTTTCGGTGATCATGAGAGCATCAAGATCATA
The DNA here is from genome assembly GCA_033557465.1 of Ichthyophis bannanicus. Classification (NCBI taxonomy): domain Eukaryota; kingdom Metazoa; phylum Chordata; class Amphibia; order Gymnophiona; family Ichthyophiidae; genus Ichthyophis; species Ichthyophis bannanicus. Next base: position 576,736,302 of record CM066034.1, on the reverse strand, counting down.
AAGGGTAACTATATCTAGGATTACAGGCCATTTTTTTCAAATTGATCGAGCATTTATAAGGGCACATTTTAAGTTTTGTGAGGGCGAGGGTTTGTGTTGCTTCAAATTACTGGATTGCTGTATTGCAATGTGGATCAAGTGGGAGTGTCGGATACGAGCTTCCCTAGTTGGATAAAGATAAGGGTTGCCTGCCCAATGTTTTCCGTGGTTTTTGAGGATGGGGATATGACTGGAGGTGGGGGAGTAAGCAATGGTGGTTCCGAGCCAATCTGTGAGAAGGTAAAAACTGAGGAAGGTAATGAGGTGGAGAGACATTTTGGTTTCTGAGATGTAGTGTGAGAGGGTAATTGAGTTTTGGGTGGTGAGAATACACAATACAGTATACAGGTAATTTCACAGTACAGTATACAGGCTATGAAGTACATTGTTCCTTAACTTTACCATAACCAAATTATAACAAAATAGCAGCCCTTATATCATATGATGTTCCCAAATGGGACACTTCGGATTCTCTTGCCAGAAGTTGATTTTGTTGATGTTGCAGAGAAAGCTAAAACTGCTGTTTTTTATCAGTTGGATGTGTGTGGAGAAGGAGAGAGGAGTCAAAAGACGACCCCAAAGTTGCGAGCTGAGGAGACAGGGAGGAGTAGAGAGTTATCCACGGAGACTGAGAAAGGAGGAAGGGGAGAGGAGAGTTTAGGGAGAAAAATAAGATGCTCAGTTTTGGCCATGTTCAATTTCAAGCGGCGGTGAGACATTCAAGCAGCAATGTCAGAAAGGGAGGCAGAGATCCCGGCCTGGATTACCAGAGAGATTGCAGGTGTAGAGAGGTAGATCTGGGTGTCAACAGCATAAAGATGGTACTGAAAGCCATGGGAAGAGATGAGTGCACCAAAGGACTGCATATATAGAGAGAAAAAGAATGCACCCAGGACAGATCCTTGAGGTACACTAACTGAGAATGGGATAGCAGTAGAGGAGGATCCATCAGAACAAACATTGAAAGAGTTATGGGAGAGATGAGAAGGGAACCAGGATAGCACAAAGCCCTTAAAACGAAGTGAGGACAAGGTATCAAGGAGAAGGTTGTGGTCAACAGTATCAAAAGCAGCAGCGAGATCAAGAAGGATTGAGTAAAGGCCCTTGGATTTTGTCACGATCGGGTCACAGGAGACTTTGACAAGAGCTATTTTGGTAGAATGTAAAGGACGAAAGCCAAATTGTAGAGTATCCAGAAGGGCTTGAAAGGAGAGAAAGTTGAGGCAACGATGGTGAACCGCACATTCAAGTAGTTTAGAAACGAAGGGGAGGAGGGAGATGGGTTGATAGTGATAAGGACATGTGGGGTCTAGGGAGGATTTCTTGAGGAGAGGAGTGACCACAGCATGCTTGAAAGCTGCAGGGAAGTTGCATTGGAGAGTGATAGGTTGAGAATATGAGAGATGGAAGGGACTACAGTGGAGGAGATAGAGCTAAGGAGACAGGTGGGAATAGGATCAGAGGAGCAGGTATTTTGGATGAGGAAAGAAGATGAGTGGTTTCCTCCTCAGAGATCATGGAAAAGGAAGAAAGAATAGAATAGCAAAGGTGGGAGGGGTTTTAGGAGTGAGGAGGGGAAGTAGCTGACCTCGTGGGGAATTGGAGCGTGATCTTGTGGATTTTGTCATGGAAGTATTCAGCCGGGGTTTGGCCAGAAAGGGAGGGGAGGGGTCTGCAGCGGGGGCACCTTGAGGAGAGAGTTGAGAGTTATAAAGAGACTGCGGGGGTCAGAGGCAAGAGTTAGCCAGATGAACATAGTAGTCTTGTTTGGAGTGCTATGGCTGACTGGAAAGAGACAAGCACTCTCCAAGAGACAAGAGAATTTGAAGTATAGAAAGACTGCAAGGGTGCGGGATTTGAGCCAAGCATGCTCAGCTGAGTGGGCGCAGGAATGTAGGTATTGTTAGTGGAAGACAAGCAGGGTTGAGGTATGCTACATCTCACCGGACGTGGCATGAGCAGAGCAAGATCTTCCAGAGTGGAGAGAAGCGTTTTAGGAGGCTACTGCCTCATCAACAGACTCAGATGACATAGTGGAGGAAAGAGGTGATGAGATAGTGGAGGAGAGTGCCAATAGGTCAATAGCATTAAGATTTCTGAAGAGGTTGGAGGAGACAGGGCAAAGTTGAGGTGGTGAGTGATAAAGAGAAGCTTAACATAGTAACATAGTATAGGACGGCAGATAAAGACCAGTATAGTCCATCTAGTCTGCCCAGCAAGGTGGCAAGAGTAGTTGCACCTGCTGCTCCGTGCAGGTCACCCCTCCCCATGTCTTTGTTTAGCAGATGATGGTCTGATAAGGGAAGAAGTGAGGTACAGAAGTTTGAGGGTAAGCAATTAAAGAAGAATACAAGGTCAAGGCAGTGGCCTTGCTGGTGAGTAGGGGCAATAGAGCAAAGCTGGAAGTTGAATGATGAGGTAAGAGAGAAAAGCTTTGAAGCATAAGGGGTCAGAAGGGTTATCAACATGAATGTTAAAATCACCGAAAATAAGGGAGGGGGAGATGAATTCAGAAAGAAGGAAAGCCATGAGTCAAAATCAGAGAGAAAGGTAGAGGTAGACTTGTCAGGGGGCTGATAAATAACAGCTGATTGGAGAGGTAGTGGAGTAAAAAGCCAGATGGAGCGGACTTCAAAGAATGGAAAGGAGTGAGACTGAGGAAGAAGGAGGTGTTGAAATTGACAAGAGAGAGTAGAACACCACCACCACGGCCAGTTGGATGACGTATGTGGAAGAATTGATAGCCGCCATGGCAGAGAGCGGTGACTGGGAGGAGCCAGAGCAAGGAGATGGAGAGCATTACAGATAGAGATCATGAGTAAAGGCAAGTTTATTTGAGACGGAGTGTATGTTCCACAAGGCACATGAGAAAGGAAGTTGTGGGGGGGAGGAGAGGGATATGAATAAGATTTGAGTTGTTGCATGAGGATCTGTTTTGGTAGTGTGACATAAGTCTAGAGGGGCCAGGGTTGGAGTTGATTTCTCCAGAAAGGAGAAGTAGAAGAGTGCGGGGCAGAGGGGAGACAGCACAGCGATAACAAGGGTGAGGTTGTTTCAGAGAGAGAGGAGATGGCTGAATGAGAGGGAGAAAATGGTGAAAAGAGCTGCTAATAGGGAAGATGACAAGATGGTGGGGAAAGTGAGGATGGTAAAGGGGCGATAAGGGGGAGGAGCTTGAAGGTGTTGGTAGGAGGAGAGACAATTATGAGCAATACGAAGAGAAAGTGTTGAGGAGCCATAAAGAGAGAGATGGAGAGGAGCATAGAAGTCAGAAGAAATAAAAGGATGGGTGGTAGAAATTGCAGGCGATAAGATGCACCTGTGAATAATCATGGTAATGAGCACAGGGTGGGTGGGTTGAGGAGGGAGGGGGGATAATAAGGAAGAGAAGAGAGAGACACACTTAGCTGAAAACAGAGAGGGAGAGCTGAACAAGATCACAAGCAACAACAAAAAATATTGAAAAGTAAGGCATTCTAACAATGATATGATAAATAAATAATATATACAGGCATATAGACCTTACAAGCAAGTGGTTAAAGCCAGACCCTAGCCAGAAGCTAAGAGCAAAGCCTGTAATGGATTTGCACATTCCACAGCAAGAAGGCAAATCAGAGTATTGCTTGGCATAGAAAGAAGAATAGGATAAACGTTACTCAAGTAGAAAAAAATTAATTTCTAGAGAGCTTTACAAAGAGACCTTCCAGTTAGAGGACAAGAAGCCTGTGAAATTGTTTTAAATGGGTGTTAAAATCAAGTGACAGATCAAAAGGGGCAATTTGAAAGGCTCCCTCTATCAAACCAAGGGCTGTGTGAAATCACCTAGGAAATTAAGAGAATACCATAGAAGCACACGTAAGGGCATTGTAGTAAGCCAGCTTTTACTAAGTTTTCTTTCCTTCCCTTCCACCCACCAGGCATAATCTTAGCTTCCTTATCGTCACTCCAGTCCAGTCCCTTTACTTCTGGGTTGCATAACCCTTCCAGCAGCTTGGAGGCTGAGCCCATCCTTTTTGAGGATGGTGCGGTATAAATACAACTGGCACCACCCACAGATCCCAGTATTCTCAGCCTCCAAGCAGCTGGAGGGTTCCGTAAGCCAAGAGCTTACTGGAGTCTTCTGTTTTAATTTCCCTGTTAATTCTAGTTAATTTCAATTTAATTTCAATTTAATTTTATTTATTTATTTAACTTTACTTTACTTTCTAGCATTAGCCTCTGCACCTTTTAAATTTTCTATCACCTTCTCCCACCCCCCCCCCCCCTCCCCTGTCTGTTGCCAAGCTTCACAGAGGAGGAGGTTTACCGGCAGCAACGAGGGGGATCGCGAAGGCTCCTCTCTCCCTCCAGGTCGGCCGGCTCCCCGCAGACCTACTCTTAGGCCTGTCCTGCCTCGCGCCGAAGCCCTCCGGTGGCTGAGCGCTTGAGGCAGCAACGCGTGGCTCCCCCGCATCCTCCGTCTTCGCGGATCAGCACCGGGGGCCTCGGGGGTATTGAAGCCTGCTCCGGAGCCCGATTCCTACGCCGATCAGGATTCGGCAGTGTGAATTTGTTGGCGGCGAGAACAGAGCCGCCGACTGCCGGATAGGACTCCACGTGGCTGCGGCCTTCCACGTGTGAGCCTCCGGTGTGCTGCTCTCTCTTCCGCGGTGCATCGCAGTTAGGAGCAGCAAACCGCAAGTATTGGGAAGCGATTTGGGTCTGATTCTTCCAATTTGGATGTTTGCCCTTTAATTTAATTTCATTTATTTCTTTATTTCTTTATTTTCTTTATTTCCTGGCCGGGTCAGTTAATAGTCTGGGGGGGTTGGGGAGGGCACTATTGTGTTACTACCTAGAGGCCTCTCTCCTTATTCCCTTTGGGATTGAAGGCATCCTTGAAAGTATATTTTATTATAAAGTTGCATACTGTTTATCAGGCAGAAAACTTGTCATTAGAGTGGTCATGACTGGCAAACCACGGTGCCCGTCTTGTGGCACTCGTAGAGGCACTGACTTCGAATCAGGAATCTGCAGGGGTTGTGCTGCAGAGGCTGCTTCGGCGGAACAAGGTATTCAGTTGCCCATGTCCCAATCTACGCAGGGGTCAGGGGACCTTTTGGAGGGGGTAAGGGTCTCCCAGCCTCCCCCCCCCCTGCTACCACGGTTTTGCCGGTCTTTTCTCCTTCCCCCCCCCCCACTGCAGTGGAGGAGGAGAGTACCGGGGACCCCTTGTCCCCCGAATTTGTTCTTTTGCTGCACAAGGCCTATTGTTTGCGCAAGCAGGGGCTCGTAGCTGGTGAGTCGAGTGTGGTGAAAGGGATTGAGGGGTCCAGACCATGGAAGACAAGCTCCCAGGACTCAGGTGTCCCTCTCAAACGCGCAAGGCTGGTGAGTGAGGAGCCTCTCACATCCTTTTCGCAGGATACTCCGGAAGAGGAGGCCTCGGACAAGGATTTAGGTGAGGATGGGGAGGAGCTTGAAGAGGGAGAGATCTTAGAGGAGGATCAATCATGCATAGTATGTGTTTTTAGGCGAGAGGAGCTCCCGGCGCTGATTAATGAGTCCCTCAAGGTACTCAATGTGACTTCGGATGTTCCAACAGAGGAGGAAGCGTTGGAAGATCCTTTAATCCAAGATGTGAGGAGGTCTCAAAAGGTTTTTCCTGTTCACAGGGTGGTGCGTCAGATGATCCAGGAGGAATGGGATCAACCAGAATCAAGTTTGAGAGGAGTACGTTCTATGTCACGGCTGTACCCTTTGCCAGAACTGGATAAAGAACTGCTGAGGTCTCCCAGGGTGGATGCGGCGGTATCTGCAGTGACAAAGAAGACGACCATTCCGGTCGAGGGTAGCGCGGCTTTGAGGGACTCTCAAGATAGAAAATTGGACACACTACTGAAGCAAGCCTTTGATAGTGCTCTTGCCTTACAGGCCTCGGTTTCCGGGGCTTGGGTGGCGGGCCTGTTTGAGGTGGTCCCAGCAACTTCAACTAGCAGAGGCTTCTTCAGGGGACGCCCAATCTATTTTAGCTAGGTTGGAATCCGGGGCTGCCTACCTGGCGGATAGCCAGTACGACCTCATCAGGAGCCTAGCTAAGAACATGGCCTCTGTAGTAGCAGCTAGGCGATATTTATGGCTCCATAATTGGGCAGCAGATGCCTCTTCTAAGGCGCGCTTGAGTCGTCTCCCCTTTAAGGAAAAGCTACTGTTTGGTGAAGACCTAGATAAGTTGGTAAAAGACCTTGGCGAATCTAAGGGAGGCAGACTCCCGGAGGACAGACCAAAACAAGTTCGCTCTCTAGCTCCAGTGCGCAATCAGCCAAGGGACCCCCGGAGATTTCGTCCAGCCAGATCAAACCCCTTCTCTAGGGGCCGTTTCCCTTTGAGGGGTCAAAACTTCAGAGGGTTTCGGGGGGCAGGGAGAGGCTTTGTGACCTCTTCCTCCTCCGCGGGACCTAGAAAACCTCAATGACAAACCAGGGGTCCAGGAGGGCGACCTGCTGGTGGGGGGCCGTTTGTTTCTTCCCGCCTGGTCCCGGTCACGTCCGATCAATGGGTCCTGGAGGTGATCCGAGAGGGTTATGCTCTCGAATTTGCAAAGCAAATACTTCCAGCCTTTATTCAGTCTCCCTGCGGTTCTCCAGTAAAGAGGGCGGCGATAGAGACAACTCTTTCACGGCTCATAGCGCTTGGAACTGTGGTCCCTGTTCTGCCAGACCAATGCGGTTCCGGTCAGTACTCGATTTATTTTGTGGTACCAAAGAAGGAAGGCTCCTTTCACCCGATCCTGGATCTAAAGCAAGTCAATCGCTGTCTCAAAGTGCCTCATTTCCGGATGGAAACTCTAAGATCGGTCATCGTGGCCGTAAGGAGCGGGGAGTTCCTGACTTCATTGGATTTGACGGAAGCCTATTTACATACGGTCAGAAAGTCCCATCAACAGTTCCTGAGATTCGCGGTGCCAAGAGGTCATTTTCAATTCCAGGCTCTGCCCTTCGGTCTAGCTACGGCTCCAAGGACTTTCACCAAGTTGATGGTGGTGGTGGCTGCGGCCCTACGAAGAGAGGGAATACTAGTACATCCCTATCTGGACGATTGGCTGATACGGGCAAAGTCAGAAGAGGAAAGTCGCTCGGCCACTGCCAGAGTGATAGAGGTTCTGGAAGAGTTAGGGTGGGTCATCAATCGGGAAAAGAGCAGGTTGATGCCCTCCCAGGAGCTTGAGTATCTCGGAGCGAGGTTCGACAACAACAGAGGCAGGGTTTTTCTGTCCAAGTCGAGATCAAGAGACCTAAGGATCCTGGTCACGCAATTTCTGAGCAGGCGAAGTCCTACGGCGTGGCATTACCTTCAATTGCTGGGTACCATGGCGGCAGCAATAGAGGTAGTACCGTGGGCCAGGGCTCACATGCGGCCCTTGCAGCGGGCCCTGTTGCGTCGGTCCCATCAGCATCATCCTTTGTCCATGCAGTTGCCCTGCGCTCCTTGAACCAAGAAGGCCCTCCAATGGTGGCGGTCCCCAAGGAATCTGGATTGCAGGATGCCTCTCGAGCCTCCGCAGTGGTTACTGTTGACGACGGATGCCAGTCTAACAGACTGGGGAGCTCATTGCGAGGACAAGTTCGTCCAGGGACGCTGGACGTCGTTGGAGTCACAATGGTCCATCAACAGACTGGAATTACGGGCGGTAGCTCTTGCGCTCAGGGCACTTGAGTCCTTAGTGCTACGAAGAGCAATTCACATCCTCTCCGACAATGTCACCGCGGTGGCTTACATCAACCGCCAGGGCGGCACAAGCAGTCCTGCCTTGGAGAAGGAAGCGGATGGCCTATTCCAATGGGCCGAGGTCCGGTTGGAGGCTCTTTCAGCTCAGCACGTGGCCGGCACGGACAACGTTACGGCCGATTACCTCAGCAGGTTCAAGATAGACCACGGGGAGTGGGAGCTGGAGCAGGAGGTCTTCGACCAGATAGTAGCCCTTTGGGGCCCACCAGTCATGGATTTCATGGCACGGTATTCTTCCGCCAAGGTAAGCCGATTTTTCAGTCGAAGGAAGGAAAGGATGTCCGAAGGCTTAGATGCTCTGGCCCAAAAGTGGCCTTCGGAGGGTCTCCTGTATGTGTTCCCCCTATGGACTCTCATCAGAAAGGTGCTTCAGCAGGTGGAGGCTCACCAAGGCTTGATAATCCTCATAGTTCCGGATTGGCCTCGCCGCCCCTGGTATGCGGACCTGGTGAGGTTGATCGCCGACTGGCCTTGGCGGCTTTCCTGCAGAAGGGATCTGCTGAGGCAGGGTCCGGTTCGGATGCCTCACGTGGATCGATTCTCGCTTACGGCCTGGCTATTGAAAGGGCGCGGCTCCTGAAGCGGGGTTATTCGGGATCGGTGATCTCGACTCTGAGTGCTAGAAAGCGCTCGACCTGTCTCTCCTATGTAAGTTTGGTGCATCTTCGAGGCATGGTGTGCGGAGCACCGGAGGAAACCTCCTTCGGCCTCTATTCCGGAGGTTCTGGAGTTCTTGCAAGCGGGTTTTGACAAAGGCCTAGCGCACAGCTGCCAACTGGACTCGTAAGGAACTATCTCTTGCTATAGAGGTAAGGTCCGCGGAAAGTCATTAGGGGCCCATGCGGACATGTCCAGGTTCCTGAGAGCGGTTAGGCGTCTACGTCCTCAGCAGAGATCAGTCATCCCTCCTTGGGATCTCAACCTGGTACTAAATGCCTTGACCAAGGAACCTTTTGAGCCGGCAAAAGAAGCCTCTCTAAAGGATTTGACACTGAAGACGGTTTTTCTAGTCGTTATTTGCTCGGCCAGACGTGTCTCCGAACTTCAAGCACTGTCCTCCCAGCCCCCCTTTCTTTCATTCTTCAAGGATAAAGTGGTCTTACGGACGGTACCTTCTTTCTTGCCCAAGGTCATCTCTCCCTTTCATGTGAACCAGACAGTTACGCTCCCGTCGTTTTCAGCGGAGGGGCAAGAGGGTGAGGACAGGAAACTGCGCCTCCTGGACGTTCAGAGAGCCTTGATGCGTTACCTCTCCCGTACTGCACCTTTTTGAAAGTCAGACCGACTATTCATTCAGTTTGGAGGGCCGCACAAGGGGGAGGCGGCGGCCAAGGCTTCCATCTCCAGGTGGATCAGGGAAGCTATTGCTTCCGCCTATATCCTCAAGGGGAAGCAGGTGCCAGGGGGGCTGCGTGCTCATTCAACGCGGGGGCAGGCTACCTCTTGGGCAGAATATAGCTTAGTTCTGCCACTGGACATTTGTAGGGCGGCTACGTGGTCCTCGCTGCATACCTTTACCAGACACTACAGACTGGATGTCCAGAGTTCAGCTGACTCTCGGTTTGGGCACGCTGTACTTCGGTCCGGGGTAACGGATCCCACCTAAGCTTGAACTGCTCTGTTACATCCCAGAAGTAAAGGGACTGGACTGGAGTGACGATAAGGAAAAAGTAATTAGACCTTACCTGCTAATTAATGTTCCTGAAGGAACGACAGTCCAGTCCCTGATCCCACCCGGTTCTTCGATTGGCGTAATGTCCTAGGGGATATGTGAGGATCAGCGGACCGAATTCAGGGCCAGGACAAAGTGGAAGGGTTCCTTGGTGCAGGTCCGGCGGGCCGAGGTGAAGGATGGCTCGGTCAGACTCAAGTAAACCTCCTCCTTCCCTCCCCCCCCCCACCTTTTTCCTCCTTGACCCTTTAAAAAAAAAAAAAAAGGAAAACATTGAGAGAGTTGTGTGGTTTGTGTTACTTTTATATAGGCTATTAATTGAATTTTCGTTAAGTCTGCTTTTTCATTAGATTACTGGGATCTGTGGGTGGTGCCAGTGGTATTTATACCGCACCATCCTCAAAAAGGATGGGCTCGGCCTCCAAGCTGCTGGAAGGGTTACGCAACCCAGAAGTAAAGGGACTGGACTGTCGTTCCCGTTCCTTCAGGAACATTAATTAGCAGGTAAGGTCTAATTACTTTTTTATAGACTCTTAAATCTTTATTCACCTCAGGATTAATTAAGGTCCTGAAATTAACCTTTTTAAAATCGTTATCAACAAGCTTGGGTTTTGGATGGCGGAAGGGACTGGGGGCCGTAGGTGGAGGTCTACGGCCTTGACTCCCTGGGTTGTCTTGTGATTGGAAGTTAGGCTATAAGTCCATTTACTGTTACTGATTGTTTATTGTCTAATGTGCTGTCGCCTGTATTTACATACTGCATGCTGTTCAACATCAGGTGAGTAATTCTGAACACTTGATACGTAACTTTGTATATTTGATAACTGATATTCCACATTGTCCTGCTAGATCAGTTCAGACAAGTGGGTTGCATTCCTCTACCAGCAGGATGGTGGAGACAAAGAACCAATGCAAAGCCCAGATTTCAATGACATCACTCGCATGCCTCTATTCGCCTCAGCCACCAGAGGTCTCTTCAGTATTTCTCTGTCTCCAGCAGATGGTGGATGGAGTTTCTTCTCCCTGAAGAAAATCTGAGGATTGAGAGGAAAAGATTGATTAAACACTCGTGAACGACCACTTTGAGAAACAAAGGTGACTCACTTGAGCGCGACATGGGAGGCTCTGCTAGACTGTAGTCTTTTCAGTAGCCATAGGAGGAAGGAAAATTGGTTCAGCTCCACCCTCTTATGATAAGAGCCTGTTGAACAGCCTCAAAATTGGAAGAATTTGGAAACATCTGGAAGAGTGCAGCAGCCTCACACAGTCTGTGCTCCCTCCTCCCTCCCCTGTCCCTCCTGCTTCCAGAGATTACAGAAGGCTTAAACGCAGTGCTTCACAGCCAGCTAGTAACGGTTTCAGGGGAGTAGAGCTGAGCTCAGCACAGATTCTCTGCCTGGGTCTCTCAAGGGGTGAGAGTACCAAGGCATGACCTTGTCATTGTCCTTGTTGGGAGCTCTCAATTTCGTCTTCCTTGGACTCAATTTAGGGTGGACTGCTGTTGACCAGTGGCGCAGTGTGGGGGTTTTACGCCATTTTCTGCATGCATTAATAACGTTTTTACCTATTGTGCGCCGGTGGTTGCGCTTTCCTAAAGCATGTTTGCCCAAGCAGCTCCAACGTGCACTCCTTCCATAGTTCCTGTAATGCATGTTTCATAAAAGCATAAATAACATGCACCTTCGGACCGCTACAGCTTTAGCGCACGCTAACTCTCTATATCTTCTTCCAGGAAATGTTTGACCTGTGGAAAGCAAGGTGCCTCATTCCCGGATTCTCGCTTTCAGAGGATTGTGCAGAAGCTGGAGTGATCTGCCTATCCCTGAAGGAGGAATTGTCAGCATTGATTTCCTGGGTCTCATCCATTTTGAATTTGGCGGATGCTTCCGGCACGGAATGGGAGCAAGAAGGTACACCTGCTTCTTGAAGGGGTGTGATAATCCACTACTGTCTTTCCTTTCCCGGATCTGATCAAGGATATGATCTGGTCGGAGTGGGACTCTCCCGACTCCTTGCTTGAAGGGTTAAGGATGTGTAAGAAGATTTCTGCTTTCCCGGAGGAAGAGTGCGTTGAGTTCCTTGGCATTCCCAAGGTTGATTACACAGGTTATGGTGGTTACTAGACGGACCACCATTCCTGTGGAAGGCGGATCGAACTTAAAGGATTTTCTGGACCGTAAGGTGGATTCATTGCTGAGGAGCCAGTTCACAGTGGCAGTTACTATACTGCAGCTAGGGGTATGTACCAGCCTGATTCAGTCTTTTCCACCATATAATACTTAACCCTCTTTTGGAGTCGACTACGGCCTTCCTTTCTGATGCCATGTATGACCTGGTACGCTTGTTGACTAGGGATGGTGCCATGATGACTGTCATCGCATTGGATTAGCTCCACTACTGGGCAGCGGACACATCTCCTAAAGCCTGGTTGGCCCAACATACTTTTAATGGGAAGCTTCTGTTTGGAGCCAATTTGGAGAATCTGGTGAAGGACCTGGTCGAGAGAAAATCTTCCCGACTTCTGGAAGACAGGTCCAAGGGGCTTGTAAAGCAGACTGGTGCCCCTTTTTCGGCAGCCTCTGTCCATCCACCAAGGGCACGCTGGCTGGATTCCTGGAGGTTTCGGGACTCTCGTTGTTGCTGACCTGGAAAACCTTCCCCTCTGCTTCTGGGCTTCGGGTTCATTCTCGATCCTTTCGTGGAGTGCTTGGGCTCAGTCCCTTCCAGAGGATGAGCCTTCTGAGCTGCACAATGAAGGTTTGGGGTCCCATTCCCTGGTTCCTCTGGTTGGAGACAGGCTTTGCATTTTCTTTCAGGAATGGGCCCGGGTTACCAAGGATTGCTTGATGTTAGATGCCATTCAGTTCTGATATGTCCTGGAATACAAAGAGCCGATTCCTGATGCATTCATCATCTCCACTTGTAGGTGTGCGATACATTTATTTTATTTTTTTTTAAAGTACTGCTCAGCGAACTACCTTGGAAAGTAGTTGTGCCCAAAAGCCATGGTGCCTGTCCCACTGGATGAGTGGAGCAGGTGCAGACACTCCCATCTATTTTGTGGTGCCCAAAAGGGACGATCCCAGCCCATTCTGGATATCAAGAGGGTCGACAAGCACTTGTGCATTCTGCTCCTCCAGATGGAGACCCTATGCTTTGTGACTCAAGCAGTGCACTGAGTGGAGTTCTTGGCTTTTCTGTATCTGGCCGAGGTGTATTTCATATCCCGATCTGGGCAAATCAGCAAATTATTTATTTATTTATTTTGCCATTCTTGGCTCTTGCTATCAGTTCACCACCCTCCCTTTCAGGCTAGCCATCGCCCCAAGGATGTTCTCCACGGTCATGGTGGTGGCGGCTGTGGCACCAAGGGATCTGTGCCCATCCATATCTGAACGGCTGGTTCATCAGGGTCCGTTCCCTTTCAGAAGTGTCTAAGGTGTGATGTCCTGAATGGTGTCCTTTTTGGAAAGCCTCGACTGAGTGATCAATCGGGACAAGGGCCAGCTGTTGTCTTTCCACTCCTTGGAGTTTCTGGGAGTACGTTTCAATACTCAAGTGGGCAGAGGCTCACTTTCAGAAGAGAAGGATACATCCCACCGGAACAACTAGCACACCAATACAAGCAACTCCAACAACCAACCAACCAACCCAAAAGCGAATGCAGTAACAACAACCCACCCTACTGCTAGGGACACTGACTGGAGCACATTTGAAACAGTCACCAAAGGAAAGATAGAATCCACTATCTCTTGCCTAAACACCACCACCTCACCATTAGATCCCTGCCCTGTGGAATGGATAAAGAAAACTAAGGAGGACATAAGCACAGCACTAACCCACATAGTCAACGAATCTCTCAAGCAAGGACACATGCCAGGCACCCTCAACAACATCCGTCATTCGCCCAACCATCAAGAAACACAACCTAGACCCCCTCGACCCCGCCTCCTTCAGGCCAATAGCAAGTCTCCCATTCACTGCTAAGGTCATCGAGAAGATAGTCCAACAACAGCTTCAAGACCACCTAGATGCCAACAACATCCTGGACCCACAACAACACGGATTCCGCCCATCACATGGAGTTGAGACCCTCATGACATCAATACTGAATACCTTAATCAAAGGTACACAGTCAAAACACTCTGGATATGCTATGATCTTTCTAGACATAACTGCAGCATTTGACACCATCTCCCACAACACACTCCTACATAGATTACAAGAGATTGGCATCAAAGGCATCCTGCTACAATGGTTCCATTCCTACCTGACCAATAGACAACAGCTAATTCGCACAAGCACAGCAGCCTCCCCCCCCCCCTTTCGACAGCACCAAGGAGTACCCCAAGGCTCCACACTATCAGCGATGCTCTTCAGTATCTACCTACAACCACTCTGCTCAGTAATACACGCTCACAACATCGATTACCACATCTACGCAGAAGACATAATGCTTTACGGACCCATCAAAACCACAAACCCAACAAACAATCACCTGTCAGACTGCTTTATTAATGTCTCCAACTGGCTACAAGAAAACAACCTCTCCATCAACATTTAAAAAAACAGAAGCCCTAATTGTGACCAAGGATCCAAACTACACCCCACTGCCACACATCACCTTAGGAGCCACCCAAATACAAGTACAACCACACGTAAGATACTTAGGAATCATCATTGATCCAGCACTTACATTTAAACAACAGATCAAAAAGACAGCCGGAACAATATTCCACAAAGCAAAGACAGTACAACGGCTCAGACCACTCATTGATCCACAGGACTTCAGAACAGTCATGCAGGCCATGACGCTCCCCCCACCTAGACTACTGCAATGCAATTTATCACAGACTACCAGCCACCAATGTTCCCTCTAATTTTCTGTAGGCTGTGTGCGCATAAAATATCAGCTGTGTGCAGCTTTTGAAGGAAGGTTAAATTTTTGTGCGCCACATAACGACACTCGGCGTTATATACTTTAAAATTTGACTACATGTCAGAATACAGTATGTACACCACATTGATTTTAATCAAATTAAATGAAAATAGACGATTACTAAATGAAGCTGGAAATTTCTAGTAATTACAATCATAACTTTTAAATTTTAAGACGTCTGTGTTTTCTATCATAATCAGAGCTGTAATTTTTGTGCGCTGTGTTGTAAAATATGTGTGCTCGCTCGGCGAGGTGTGTGCACGCGCACAGCTTAGAGGGAACAGTGCCAGCCACCCACACCAACCCACTATGAATTGCCTTAAACACCACTGCAAGAATGATCCAGAAGGCCAAAAAACATGATCACATCACCCCAGTCCTGAGAGAACTCCACGTCCTGCCCCTCAAAGCAAGGATTAAATACAAATCCCTCCTACTTATCCACAAAGCCCTCCATCAAACCCAAACCACACAACTGCAGACCCTACTACCTCACCCTACTATCAACAGGACCAACCTGTCAAACCACCACCAACACTCTCACTGTCCCCCATGAACGAACTAAATTCAACCAGCAAACATGCAACAGAGCATTTGAACTATATGCAACCTCCCTCTGCAACTCACTCCCGAGCCAGATCCGAAGCGCCAAAGACCTCCCCACATTCTGGAAACAGCTAAAAAACATCCTGTTTCATAAATATCTTGGACCAGAAACAGACAGCTCTCAATAACTGTCCACCAAAATCCTCTGACCTACCCCCCAGCAACCATCTAAGAGACTTCCGTAAAATATCAACTGTCTAATACTGTTACTCTGTAAAGATCAACTATGTTAACCCCTGGTGATGGGCTCCTCCCTCTCTCTATCAACTTGATTGTCTCCCCCCCCCCCCTTTTTATGTCAAACCTCTTTGACCCGGTGAAAAGCGGGATATAAATACAATAAAATAAAATAAAATCAAGACTGTTGGATTGTCTGGAGCTGTTTTGTGTGCAACAGACTTCCAGAGTCTGGGATTATATTCAGCTCCTCAGATAGCAGTGACCATAGAGATGGTGCCGTGGGTGTGTGCTCACATATGACAGCTTCAGTGATCCTTGCTGACTGTGATCCTCCAAGTTCTCAGGAATTCGAGTGCAGGCTCTGGCTCCCGTTGATGGTGAAGTCCAGCCTATGGTGGTAGCAGCGGCCCTGCCATCTAAGGAAGGGCGTGCTGCTGTATGATTTTTTTCCTGGATCCTCCTGACGACAGATGCCAGTCTCTCGGGCTGGGGAGCCCATTGCTAATATGACCCAGGGCCTTTTGTACTATAGGGAAGCAGTATGGTCCATCAACCACCTCGAGACGAAGGCTTTCGGTTGGCTCTCAAGTGTTTCTGACCACTGATCGAGGGCAGGGCGGTTCGAGTCTTTTCAGACAACGCCACAGCGGTAACCTATGTCAGTCGGCAAGGCGGCACAAGGAGTGCCGGAGTAGCTCTGGAGATAGCTCTCCTGTTTGCCTGGGTGGAGAAGAACCTCTTAGCCTTGTCGGTTCAGCACATTGCAGGGATGGACAGTGTGGAAGTGGACTTCCTCAGCCAGCACTCTCTGGATCCTGGAGAGTGGAAGGAGGCATTTTCAGTTGATTCTATGCCTCTGGGGGTGCCCCAAAATGGATCTAATGGCAACCTGCTCCAGTGTCAAAGTTTGCCACTTCTTCAGTCACCACACAGAGACGGGTGTTGATGCCCTGACCCAGCCGTGGCCAAGTCAACACCACCTCTGTTTCCTCTGTGGCCCCTGGTGGAGCGTGTGCTTTGGCGTATAGAATGCCACCTGGGCAGGATTGTTCTGGTGGTGCTGGATTGGCTGAGGAGAGCATGGCTTGGAGACCTGATGTAGTTCCTTCAGGCACTTCCTCCTTGGTTGTCTCAGGACCTATTACAGCAGGGACCGATCGTCCTGGAGGACCCGGTTCCCTTCTTGTTTATGGCTTCGCTCTTTAAAGGAGATGGTTAGTGCGTAAGGGCTACTCTCCTGTGGTAGTCTTTACTCTGCTCAGAGCCCCAAGGAGGTCTATCAAGTTGGCATACATGCAGATCTGATGCCTATTTGAGCGATAGTGTGGCGCTTGGCAGGTGGCCCCTGAGGGGGCTAAGGTGCCATCTCTGTTGGCCTTTCTACAGGATGCTTGGAGTGGCTGCAAAGTCTTTAGCCTTGCACCCGGACGTCTCATGCTTTCTGCAGGCTGTTCAGCTTCTTTGTCCTCCCCTTCGATCTGTGTCTGGTGCTCAGGCCCTAATGACTGCGCCCTTTGAAATGAGCTACCTTAAAAGAATTGATGCTCAAGACTATCTTCTTGGTTGCAATTTGTTCCGTAAGGTGGATTTCCAAGTTGCAGACTCTGTCTTGCCAGGATGCTTAGCTGCCTTTTTCAAAGGAGGCAATTTCCATTCGGCCTATGCCTTCCTGCTTGCCTAAGGTGATCTTTCCCTTTCACGTGAACCAGGTGGTCTGCCTGTTGTTCTTCTTGAAGGAGCAGTGGCGAGGGAGGGATAGGATTCACCTTGTGGATGTCCAGAGAGTGCTTCGCCACTACTTGGAGGTTATGAATTCCTTTCGTAAGTCCAACCTTCTTTTTGTGATGATAGCTGGCCCGTGCAACAGTGACGTGGCAGCCACGTCGCCATTGCCTCGACGTATCTGTTACGGAACCAGCTGGTTTCGCAAGGATTGTGCACCCATTCTACCCGAGCACAATTGTCCTCGTGGGCAGAGTGGGGCTCTGTAGCCCCTGCAAACATTTGTTGGACAGCAACATGGGCATCACTTTCCATTTTTGTCAAGAATTAGCTGCTTGGAAGTCCATGTGAGGGTGGACATGGCCCTCGGCTCAAGGGTTTTGTGAACGGCTGTGTTTTTTTCCCCCCCCCCCCTCCCAATAGAATTGTAGCTTTGGTGCATCCCACTTGTCTGAACTGTTCTAGCAGGATGATATGAAAGGTGACATTTTACTTAGTAGTTAATGACATTTCCTTGAGTCTTGCTAGACCAGTCCAGGGCCTGCCCCTGAAAGTGTATTTGCTCTGTTCTTCTGCTGCGGTATCCTTGGGTCTGCTGTGATTTTTATACTTGGCTCTGCAGGTTCATCTTCTGCAGACAGCCTTCTGTTTGTGCTTTCCTGTACATAGTCCTCTACTGTTCCTCCTTGCCTACAATTGAGGTTGTGTGAGGCTTGCCATGTTTCTCCCATATGCCTTGGGGTGAATACTGAAGGGACCTCTAGTGACTGTGGCAAATAGAGACATGGGAGTGATGCCATTGAAACCTGGGCTTTTCATTGGGTCTTTGTCTCCACCAATCTGCTGGTAGGGGAACACAACCCACTTTCTGGACTGGTCTAGCAGGACTTGAGGAAAGGACATTAACTGGTAAGTAACATGTCAGTTTTGACAGTTGATGTTTAAAATTTGGTGGTATGATACCTGGTACATGACATTTGGTATTGGATATGTAAGCAGGATAAGATGGGGGAAGGGTGGATGAACTTGTTGCTTTTTATGTTGCCTGGTTGTAAATAGAGCTGCTGCTATTTTTTGTTTGTGATATAGGAATTAGTGGTTTTCTTATTTGGCTGATTCGGTCAGACTCTGGTGATTCAGTGGCTGGAAGAGTTGTTGTGGTTGATCAGTTATCTCAAGAACTGCCTCGTGTCTTTCTGGGACCTGGAATATCTTGGAGCCCAGTTCAGTATGCTCCTTGGTTGAGTGCTTCTGATGCCGGAGAGGTCTGTCAGGCTGCAGAGCCAGTTCGGGATTTTTGTGCTCAGCCAGTTCCCCAGGCATGGGATTATCTTCAACTACTGGAGTTCATGGCATTGACCCTGGAGCTGGTCCCTTGGGTTAGGGCATGCATGTACTAGCAACATGGTCTCCTAACTTTTAAATGTTTGACCAGACTCTTCCTTTCTCCCTGGCGATCAAGGAGCAGCTTATGTGGTGTTTAGCCACACCATCTGATCGTCTGGATGCCCTTGGAGGCACCAAATTGGATGATTAATCACCGGGAATCCCAGCCTAAAGGGCTGGGGAGCTCGTTGCCTAGGCGATTTGATCCAGGGACATTAGTCCCCACAGGAGGCCTCTTGGCCAGTCAACAGGATGAAGGCCAGGGCAGTGTGCCTGGATTTGTAGAGGGTTCTCTCTCTTTTGAAGGGCAAAGCAGTCAAAATATTCTTGAACAATGCAATGGCCGTGGCTTACTTCAACAAGCAGAGCAGAACTCACAATGCAGGGATGGGCTGCGAGGTGGCGGAACCGTGTATTTGGGTAGAGATCTAAACATGGTTGCTCTGTTTGCAGCCCACATAGCTGAGATTGACAGCATGCAGGCTGACTTTAGGTCTAAGCACAGTGGGTCCCATGAGTGGGAGCTGAGCCCTCGTGCCTTCAAGTTCATATTGAGGATGTGGAGCCTCACAGTATTTGACCTTATGGCCACAAGAGAATGCCAAGGTACGAACTTGTTAAGTCTCAGGAGTGACCTGCACGTGGTGGCTTGGATGCCCTGCTCCAGATGTGGCCTCAGGAGGGTCTCCCTGTATATATTTTCCCCATGGCCCTTGGTCAGCCACATCCTGTGCAGAATTCGGTCTCTGCTTAGCTTTGTTTCCTCTTTTGTGTAGTATGGGTTAGACCAAGGTCTGGCTCTTAACTCTCTCAAGATTCAGGTGGCAGCCCTTACATGCTATGGGAGGGAGGTTGAGGATATTTCCTTGGTGGCGCACTCTGATATTTATCGCTTCCTCAAAAGAGTGAAGCGGATGCATCCACTAGGGCATCCAGTGGTATCCCAGAGGAGTCTTTCTCTGGTTCTGAAGACTCTTAATGACCCCCCTTTTGATCCTATTCGTAAAGTCTCGCTCAAGGATTTGTCTCTTCAGAGTGTCTTCCTGGTGGCTGTTGCCTCCACTAGGTGGGTGTCAGAGCTGCAGGCCTTGTCCTGCAGAGACCCTTTCTGGTCCTCTCTATAGTTTGTCTCCTTGAAGATGGTGCCATCCTTTCTCCCAAAGTTGCTGTCCCACTTTCATCTCAAGCATACTGTCGTGTTGCTCTCCTTTTCAGAGGAGGATCTTCGTTCATACCCCTCTGTGTCAGCTAGACGTGACGAGGGTGCAGTTAGATATCTGATCACTAACAGCTTTTGATGGTCTGATCCATAGAGATTTTTTTTTTTTAACGGCAAGAACTCTGATGTACTCTGTGTGAAGTATGCTCTATTTCTACAATTCACTTTGTGAGTTGTTTCTGATTGGTCACATCGTTCCTTCTTTTGACTCTTGTGTTTTGCTGGTGTAGGTGCCTCATGCTAGACCCATCCAGGACCTGCCCTGGAAGACTTCTCTCGCAAGTTTGGGAGTTTTTGCCACTTGATTGTCTTGTCAGTATCAGTATCTGACGTGGAGTTGATTATGGTTTGAGAAAATACTTGTTCCATATGTTGCAACTTCTGGTTGGTTATTAACGTTTTAAATTTCTGAAGTTGTTTTTTCCGGGTTTCCCTTACTGCTTGGGAAGTGTCATACTGGCTTCTCTGTATTGAATCAGTACTTATGCAGAGTGATGGCATCATTAAAAGTGTTCGTCTGCCTCCACCTTCTGGCAAGGGAGCATAATCCAGTCTTCCAGTTTAGCAGGATTCAATTAAAGAAGATTTATCAGGTATGTAAAATTTGTCCATGGACACCTTGCAGATGATACTGGGTGTGCACACAAAGTGTAAATTCAAGATGGACGTAAGAAAACTAAGTGTGGCTTGTAATTTGAAGCCTATGCAAGTATCGTGTTGAATAAGAAGTGTGAAAAAAGCATGGATAGCTTAAAGGGCCATTTGCACCTAGCTGCATAGTTTCAGAGCATGTGGACAGTTTTACCGCATGTGCTTTGTAGCTCCCCTGATACTTATTGCTACTTTCTGTTCTACCATTCATAATTCTTTGCTTGCTTCCGTCTTTTATGAGGGAAAACTGATAGTAGACTAAGATTTTCTAGGTAAGTGAATATTACTTTTTTGGCAAATTTGGTGATAAAGCTTGGGATAAAGGAGAACATGTGAGTTTATTTGGAAAAGTCTATTATTGACCTCATTAGAA
The DNA here is from genome assembly GCA_033557465.1 of Ichthyophis bannanicus. Taxonomy (NCBI): domain Eukaryota; kingdom Metazoa; phylum Chordata; class Amphibia; order Gymnophiona; family Ichthyophiidae; genus Ichthyophis; species Ichthyophis bannanicus. The sequence continues at coordinate 576,715,748 of CM066034.1, read as the reverse complement.
GAGCAAAGATAGCTCTCAGCTTACTGTAGAGGTTTTAAATTCATTTGTTAGATTTAGGTAAGCTGTAAGCAGGCAGGCAGAAGCTTGCTTTAGAGATTTTAAAGTACTGTAATTTATGTTAGATTTAGGTAGGCTCTTACAACCTTAAAAGAAAACAGACAAGTAGTTAGTCTTCTCTCCCCCCCCCCCCCCCGCACATCTTTTAATTTATATCTCATTCCTTATAGTTCCTCCAGTTCAGTCCTCTACATCTGGGTTGTCAACCTCCTCCTGCAGCTTGGAGACTGGCATATCAGAATTCTGACATCACTGGATATAGCCTGCTGCACACTCCCATCAGCCCAAGTGTGACCAGTCTCCATGCAGCAGGAGGACTGCGTGAGCCTGGGCTGAGGCTCACTTGAGGAGCAGATAAGGATTTTATAGGCTAGATTAGTTTAATTGGGGTCTAATTTGATTTAATTGACTGTCTGGCTGTTTCAGCATCTAAATTTGGTGTGGTGCCTTTAAAAAAAATAAAAATAAAGACAGACTGTAGGCGTCTAAAACTTTATTGCCTGCTCCCTGCAGTTTCTTCCGCGCTTTCTCAAACCTGGTGATCTCGCCTCCCAGACTTTCCGGGGGGTGAGTCTCCGGGTCGCGATCCCTCTTCGCTGGCTCAGCACTGCTAGGGGGGAGTTGCAGCTGCGGCTAGGCGCTGACTGTACGGCGACGCCGTTTCCCAGGCTCTTTGACTGCCGGTATCCCCGCTTCAGTACTGAGCCTCGGATTACTTGGGGGACATCGCTGGCAAGCAGACTGTCCTGTCCGGTAGGCAATTCACCGGGTTCAGGCTGTCGGTGCTTCCTTCAAACAGCGCGGCAGGGTAGCGGTCAGGCACCGAGCTGTTTTGGCGCTCTTTTGTTTTCTCCTCGGAGCAGGCGGCGGCCATTTTGAGGGGCCGCGTGGCTGCCACGCTTCAGAGAAACGACTGCAGGGGGAGTCCTGTAAGCCCTTTATTTTGTTTTTTGGCAGGAAAAGGAGCCCTTTTCTTTAGTTCTTTTCTTTTTAGTTTTATTCCTTTATAGTTGCTTTTTAGTTGCGCCATTAGTTTGGGCGGGAAATTCTCTGGTGGTGGGGGGAGTTTCCCGCTGGGTCAGCAGGGCTCTGGTCCTTCCCTGGGACATCGGCACGAGTTTTAGGGCCTGGGCTGCAGGGCTTTTGCTTTTGCTTTCCGATTTAAAAGAAAAAAAAAAGACAGTTGCTTAATATCTTAGCCAAAAGCAGGCAGTGTCACAGTCAGCTTTATGGCTTCCAGGGCACAGTGCGTGGTCTGTGGTGCACGGAGAGGCTCGGAGGCTGAGTCGGGTATCTGCCGCGGCTGTGCCTCTCTGTCATCCGCAGTGGAGGCTCATATGGAGGCCAAGGAGCTCTCAGAAGCACAGGAGACGTCGGCTGGGCCAGAGTCTGTTGCGGCACCTCCGGATAGGCAGGGAGATGCTCCGGAGGGGATGGCTGTGTCTGCCGGAGCTGTCTCGGCTCCAGGGCCGACAGGTATGGGGAATTTTTGCCCTGATTTTATCTTGTTGATGCATCAGGCCTTTTGTTTGCAGCGACAGGGCAAGTTGCCTGCTCTCTGGCTGCTCGCTGGTCCATCTCAGCAACCGGTCACTGATGGGGGGACCGGTGGTCCGTCGGCGCCCAAGAAAGCGAGGGTCCCAGCTGTATCTTCCCCAGACGGCGATTGGCTGGATGGGGAGGACTCCAAATGGGAGCGTGAGGAAGGGTTAGAGAATCTGGAAGAGGGGGCGATCCAAGAACCAGAGGATCAGGCAAAGATCATACAGGTTTTCCGTAAGGAGGAGCTTCCTGCTCTCATCACGGAGTCCATGCAGATGTTGAATCTAGCGCCGCAGTCAACCACTGAGGTAGAGGTTGAAGACCCGGTGATTCAGGCGGTGAGACAAACGCACGTGGTATTCCCGGTACACCGGGTGGTCGACCAGATAATACAGGAGGAATGGGACCAGCCGGAATCGGAGCTTAGGGGTATTCGCACGCTGAATAGACTTTACCCTTTAGCCGATAAGGATAAGGAGAGGTTCCGCGCGCCGCGTGTAGATGCCGCAGTGGCAGCGGTAACTAAGAAGACCACCATTCCGGTGGAAGGCGTAGCGGCCTTGAAGGATGTGCAGGAGCGCAAGGTTGACAGTCTCCTGAAACAGGTTTTCGATGCGGACGCACTCTCTTTGAGGTCTCCATCTGTGAGGCTTGGGTAGCTCGGGCCTGTTTGTGCTGGGTCCAACGCCTTCGTCTGTCCCCGCACCTCGGCCAGGAGGAGCTTGCGGAGTTGGGCCACCTGGAGTCCGGAGTGGCGTATCTGGCGGTTGTTCATTACGATCTCATTAGAGCTCTGGCTAATAGCACAGCTTCGGTGGTGGCCGCTCGTAGATCTGTGTAGTTATGGAATTGGTCCGTGGATGGCTCGTCCAAGTCCCGGCTCGGCAAATTGCCTTTTAAGGGTAGGTTGCTGTTCGGGGAAGATTTGGATAAATTGGTGAAGGACCTCGGGGAGTCCAAGGCTGGTAGGCTGCCGGAGGATAAGCCAAAGCAGGGGAAGTCTGGTCAGAACTTTCGTGGTTCGTTTCGAGACTTTCGGAGATTTCGGTCATCGCGATTTGGGAGTTCGCAGAGGGGTCGCTTCACGTCACGAGGTCGGGGATTTCGGGGAGCAAACAGAGGTTTCTCCTCGAGTTCTGCCTCGGCAGTTAGGAAGCCGCAGTGAAATGAGGCGGGTCCCGGCAGAAGGACCTCCGATAGGCGGGAGGCTGCGAGAGTTTCTTTCTGCTTGGACCCACATCACATCCGACCAGTGGGTGTTGGAGGTCATTCGTCAGGGGTACGCACTGGAATTGGCGCGTCCGGTGCGGGACTCCTTTGTCATGTCGCCCTGCAGGGGGCAAACGAAAACCCTCGCAATTCAAAGTACTCTATAGGGACTTCTTCAGTTGGGGGCCGTTGTGGAGGTTCCAGAGGCGGAGTACGGTGTGGGTTGGTACTCCATATATTTTGTGGTGCCAAAGAAGTGCGGAGTGTTACGGCCTATTTTGGATCTGAAGGGCGTAAACCGTTGTCTGCGAGTTCCACATTTTCGAATGGAGACCCTCCGGTCCGTCATTGTGGCAGTGAGGCAAGGGGGGGAGTATTTGACGTCTCTAGACCTCATGGAAGCCTACTTACACATTCCCATTCGGTCGTCTCATCAGAAGTTTCTCTGCTTTGCCTTTCCTTGGGGTCACTATCAGTTCCAAGCGTTGCCTTTCGGCCTGGTGACGGCACCGCGCACTTTCACCAAGATAATGGTGGTGGCGGCGGCGTTGCGCAAGGAGGGAATTTTAGTGCATCCCTACCTAGACGATTGGCTAATCCGGGCCAAGTCCAAGGCGGAGAGTGTTTAGGTGACGGGCAGAGTGGTGGAATTTCTGCAAAGCCTCGGGTGGGTGGTCAATCCGGGCAAGAGTTGGTTGGAGCCTTCCCAGAACCTAGAATATCTCGGGGTGCGGTTCGACACGGCGAGTGGGCAGGTGTTTCTACCGCAACGCAGAGCCCAAGGTCTCGAGTTTAGTTCGCAAATTCATGGGGGCGCCGGCTCCGTCGGCATGGTCTTATCTCAGGGTGCTGGGGACCATGGCGGCGACGCTCGAAGCGGTGCCCTGGGCCAAAGTACATATGCGTCTGCTGCAGAGATCACTCCTTCACCGGTGGTCGCATCAGGTGGATGCGTTGAGCCAGAGGCTTCCTTGCCCGCTCAAGGTCAGACAGTCGCTGCGCTGGTGGCTGCGCCCAGCGTCACTGGCGGCCGGAATGCCCCTGGAGCAGCTGGAATGCTAACAGATGCCAGCCTGGGGGGCCCACTGCGACGGCAGGTTCGCGTAGGGATTTTGGTTGCCTCGGGAGACTTCGTGGTCAATCAATCGTCTGGAGCTGCGGGCAGTCTGGCGGGCGCTGCAGGCATTCGAGACCGTCGTGGTGGGTCACGCAGTCAGAGTCCTGTCCGACAACTCAGTGGCAGTGGCCTACATCAATCGGCAGGGTGGCACGGGGAGTGCGGCCATGGAAGAGGAAGCGGATCTGTTGTTCGTTTGGGTAGAGAGCCGGTGACAGCAATTTCGGCGGCGCACATTGCCGGAAAAGACAAAGTGACGGCCGACTTTCTAAGCAGGGTCCGAGTGGATGCGGGAGAGTGGGAGCTGCACCCGGACGTGTTTGCTCAGATCGAGGAGCGCTGTGGGAGCCCTGTAATTGATCTCATGGCGACCTTTCAGTCAGCAAAGGCCAACCGTTTCTTCAGCAGAAGGAGGGAAAGGATGTCGGAAGGAATAGATGCGTTAGTGCAGCGGTGGCCGACCTCAGGTCTTATGTATGTCTTTCCTCCGTGGGCTTTGATTGGCCAGAGTGGTGCGAAGAATTGGAGCCCATCCGGGACCAGTTCTTCTGGTGGCTCCAGACTGGCCACGGCATCCTTGGTACGCGGATCTGGTGCGGCTCGTGGACGGCACCCTGTGGCGGTTGCCCATAAGGGCGGATCTTTTGCACCAAGGACCTCTCTTCATGCCACAAGTCGATCGGTTCTCGCTTACGGTATGGCCATTGAAAGGGCCAGGTTGAAGAAAAAAGGTTATTCTTCTGCGGTCATTTCAACGATGCTTAGGGTTCGGAAACCATCCACGTCACTGGCGTATGTTCGTATTTGGCGGATATTTGAGGATTGGTGTTCGAGGAAGCAGATCCAAGCAGCTACGGTTTCAGTTTCATCGATCTTAAGTTTCCTACAGGATGGTTTTGATAAAGGTCTGGCGGCCAGTTCTCTGCGCGTACATGTAGTGGCTCTATCTTGTTATCGAGGAAAGGTGCAGGGCGTTGCGCTGGGAGCTCATGCGGACATTTTGCGGGTTCTCAAAGCCATTTCCAGATTGCGACCGTCGCGTAGGGTGACGATTCCTCCTTGGGATCTTAATTTAGTGCTGACACCTTTGGCCGGGCCGCCCTTTGAACCGTTGCGTAGGGCGTCTGTGAAGGATGTGACCTTGAAAACGTTTTTTCTAGTGGCGATCTGTTCAGCGAGACGTGTTTCGGAGCTCCAGGCATTGTCTTGTAGGGAGCCATTTCTGGTTTTTTCGAAGGAGAAGGTGGTATTGCGACCGGTTCCATCATTTTTACCGAAAGTTTCTCCCTTTCACCTGAGTCAGACGGTTGCGCTGCCAGTTCTTGGTTCTTTGCACAACGGCGCTCAGGAGCACAGCTTACGGCAGTTGGATGTCAAACGAGCATTGCGGCAGTATCTGAAGATTTCCCAGCCTTTTTGCAAGTCTGACCGGTTGTTTGTCTTGTTCGGGGGAGTTCGCAAGGGAGAGGCTGCTGCGAAGGCTTCCATTTCCAGATGGATTCGGGAGGCTATTGCTTCCGCCTATCTACTGCAAGGTCGGAAGGTGCCTTCAGGGTTGCGTGCGCATTCTACAAGAGCGCAAGCGTCATGGGCGGAGCACAGCTTGGTGCCGCCAGGGGACATTTGCAGGGTGGCTACTTGGTCGTCGCTGAATACCTTCAGCAAGCATTATCGGCTTGACGTGGCAGCTGTGAGTGATGCCGGTTTTAGGTCAGCGGTGTTGCGTGCCGGCTGGAAAAGCCCCTCCCGTTGATTACTGCTCTGGTACATCCCAGATGTAGAGGACTGAACTGGAGGAACGATAAGGAAATGATAATTACACTTATCTGGTAATTGTAGTTCCTTGAGTGACGACAGTTCAGTCCTCATTCCCACCCGGAGTGTTTCCTTTCATGGTGTGTGTTTGGCCGGCTGCGCAACAATATGAAATTTTCACTCCTTTGCTCTTCTTGTGTGTTTCGCAGGGAGGCGTGTAAGAACGTTTTTCACAAGGTCTGCAGTGAAGTTCAGTTTCAGGTTTTCAAGTTTATATATTGATTATATTGCTTATTTGTTGCTCTTTGAGTCTGCTTTGTTAATAGTTCACACTGGGGCTGATGGGAGTGTGCAGCAGGCTATATCCAGTGATGTCAGATTTCTGATATGCCAGTCTCCAAGCTGCAGGAGGAGGTTGACAACCCAGATGTAGAGGACTGAACTGTCGTCACTCAAGGAACAATTACCAGGTAAGTGTAATTATCATTTATCCCAATTAAGAGAGAGTGAAATTTGATACATCTCCATACACAAATGACCAACTCTTAATAGATTATTGGTAGTTCTTTGGGAAGCAAACAAAAAATAGCATAAAATATACAGAATAATTCTAAAGGTCTTTATATTAGTTTAGGTATCCCTACTCTGAACAGCTGTAAACTACTGTAAATTCAATAGCACAAAGATGCAGATATCAGTCCAGCAGCAAGATGGGACTCTCCAGTCTCTTGTATTGAATGCCACATGTATGATTACTATATCTCCCATTTGGTGAGAGGTCATATATGTGCCCTTGGTGCAAAGAGTTCCTGGCTCTCAGGAGGTTAGAGTAGCAGATGGGTATATAGGGAGACCTACAGGGAAATAGTAGTAATGTCCCATATCCAGTCTAGCAGTCTGTGCTGTCTTGGAGGAAAAAGGTCATCTGAAAATAATCACCTTGGTGTGGCAGGAAATGATCATGTATCCAGGACCTGTCCTTCAGGTGTTGCAGTATCCTCTGTGTCTTTGGGGACTTCTGCCCAGGAGGGAAAGGTTAGGATGGCCGTCTTAGTGATTCAATCATTAGGCTTGTAGCTAGCTGGGTAACTGGTGGGTGTGAGCATTGCTTCATACATTTTTGGCATGATGTAGGGAACTATGGGAGAGAAGTTCTGGAAGCCATATGTAGACTTTTAGGTGACATTCAGGATCTCCAGGGTAGCAGTCTCAGACATGCTTCTTATTCCTGTGCAGGACCCAAGAGGCAGGCAAAATTCTAGAGACTCAATGCTTGGATGAGACAGTAGTACAAAGGGCTTCAGATTTGTGAGAAATTAGGTAACATTCTGGGGATTAGGGCGGCCTTTTCTGGAAGGATGGGCTCCATCTTAACCAGGGTGGAATCAGGCTGCTGACAGTAACTTTTAAAAAGGAGAGGGAGCAGTATTTAGACCTAGGTATTGGGAGAAAGCTGGCAGTCGCCCAAAAGTATATGGTTTCGAATAATGTATCTTTGAAGGATGCTACCAAAACATAGAGGTTAGGGCATCCCAATAGAGAGGTTGCAGTAAAGGTCAAAGTAGTCCAAGTGCCTTTAAGTAAAAGGCAGACAGAGTTGAAAGACTGCAATTTACTCCTGTCTACTGATAAGCAGGCTGTCAGTATAAACAAAAACACATACTTTGAAATGCTTCTATACAAATGTTAGAATTCTAAAAAAATAATAAGTTGGGAAAGTTAGAATATATAGCACTGAATGAAGAGACTTCAGGAAATGTAAAAAGTAATGGAATAGGAGGCAGAGTTCTATTGTGGACAGGGGATTAGTTAAGAGATAGAATACAGAATAGGGCTAAATGGTCAGTTATCTTAATGTAAAAAGGTAAATAGTGGAGTACCCCAGGGATCTGTACTATTTTTAATGTGGATAAGTGCAAAATTATGCATTTGGGGAAGAACACCACACAGTACAATTACACGATGCAAGGTTTCACATTATACGTCACCGCCCAGGAAAAGGTTAATAGGCGTCATCGTGGATAATATGTTGAAATTCTCTGCTCAATGTGCATTAGCAGTCAAGAAAGCTAATAGCATGCTAAGAATTATTAGAAAAGAAGTGGAGAATAAAATGAAGGATATCCTAATGTCTTTGTTGCTCTATGGTGCAACTGCACTTTGAGTACTGTGTGCAGTTCTGGTTATCACATCTAAAAAGAGATATATAGCAGAATTAGAAAAGGTACAAAGAAGTATAGAAAGGGGGAAGGAAGGATACCCTTGTGAGGAAAGGCTTAAAAGGTTGGGGCTCTTCAGCTTGGAGATGAGATGGTAGAAGGAAGATATGATAGAGGTCTATAAAATGAATGGAGTGGACTTAATGGTGAAAACAAACATTTTTTCACCCATTGCATAATTAAGCTGTGGAATGCATAGCCAGAGGATGTAGTAAAAGTTGTTAAAATAGCAGGGTTTAATAAAGATTTGGACAAGTTCCTGGAGGAAAACCACATAAACCACTATTAAAGTGGACTGGATGAATTTTCACTGCTTATCCCTAGGATTAGCAACATGGAATCTGTCTACCTTTTGGGATCCTGTTAGGTACTTATGACTTAGAATGGCCAATTTTGGATACAGAATGCTGGGTTTGATGACCTTTTGGTCTGATCCAGTATGGCACATCTTATGTTTTTATGATTCTTATGCTCACGGATCACCACATTTGTCCATGCAACCTTTAGGGATACAGCTTGGTAAAGAATTTTTTGTTGAAGGAAATTTCCAACATAGGTTAAAGAAGTTGTTAAAAAGAAAAATAAATTGTTGAATTTGCAGAGAAGGGTGACCTTTTTCTTGTTCTTTTCAGGTTTAGTTTAGCTTTGGTCCCTGCCTATGATTAATGGAAATGCCATGTTTCTCTGTAGTCGCTGGCTTCCATATCAAGTGAAGCTTCTATTGGCCCTTTTTCTAGTGAAACTATATACAGTATTGCGTATAAGAAAAGTGCACAGGCAGATTTTGAGTTCATTTTTTGAATTCTTTATTTTCAGGTATTTTCTTTTTGGTTTATTTCACACATTCAGTTTAACACATGGTTAACATGGATTGCAACTTTAATTTGTGCAACTCTATTGTGCATGTGCTAATTTATAGGTTAATGTGCATTACATTGATTTTGGTGTGCGCTAAACTTTTTAAGGCATAGTAATGAATGCACTTCGCTATTGAGTATCATGGAAGATGTGCACAGACTGCCAATATTCTAGTTCAGTATTCAGTGGAAAAACTAGGGAAATCTTGTATTATACCTTCTTGGTGATTTATGTGATTTTATTAATTTAAATGGGGGGTTGAAGGAAAGGAGGAATATTTTTGTTTTTTTCCCCCCACCCACTCCTTTCCTCCTCCCAAGCTTCTAATCTGTCAATCATTAGTAACTACTTGAATTGTTTTCTTTGGGCCTGATATTCAGCAGTAGCAGCTAGCCATCACTGCTAAACCTGGGACCCCCCTGGATATTCAGTGCCAGGGCCAGCCCATGTTCCTGTAAAATAGTTATCTCCAAGTTAAGTTAGATGTAAAACCAAACAGCATGTTGTTATGGTTGTTGTGTTATAATGTAAACTGCGCTGATGCCAAATAGCGCGGTATATAAGAATTTGTAATAAATAAATAAATAAAATAAATACCCTGTTCAATGTAATTTCAGTTTGTTCAATGTAAACCGCACTGATGCAGAATAGCGCGGTATATAAGAGAATATAAATAAATAGATAATAAATATATCTAGCCACCGGCATTGACTATCCGGGTCAGCTGGATAACATTGAAGCTAACCTGACAGCGGCGATATTCAGCCACTGCCTGGTTAGCTTCAGTGGCTAAAGTTAGGGCAGTCTTTACTGTGCCTAACTTTCACCACCAAGGGATAACCGGGCAGCAGCTGAATATAACCGCTACCTTTGTTATACCTGGATGTTTCCCCTGGAACACCCCAATGCTAGCCGAGGTGCCTAGCAGCAGTAGCCGTGAATATTCAGTGTCACTAAGTGGAACTAACCATGTTAGTGCCACTAAATATGTCAGTCAGTGTGATTAATCGCATTATCAGGCCGTTCATTTTTTAAACCCCTCCAACCCTCTTGTTTTCCGCTTCTGTTTACTTCCACAAATGGCTTGAGGAGCAGAAGTGGGAATGAAATCCAGGATTCCCACAGAAAATGTGTTCTTATTGGCTCTTGCAGATATACTGCTGTAAAAGAGGTTCCTGTGGAATGGCAATATTTCTGGTTTTTGTATGGGGAATTCTTAGGCTTTTCTGGGGAATTTGATAATCTATCTGTGTTTTTATTTTTATAGGTTTTGGTTCTTACTCCAACAAGAGAATTGGCAATCCAAGTTTGTAAGGATTTCAAAGATATCACCAAGAAACTGACGGTTGTTTGTTTCTATGGAGGTACAGCATATAATGGCCAAAGTAAGTATAAGTGTATGGTGACATGTAAAACTTGCTCTGTGATATGTCCTGATATGTGCACACCTTGGTGTTAGTATGAGTGTAGGTTGTATCATCAAAAAATGTAAAATACAATTTACAAACAAGTGTTCATGATTTATAGTTGCAGTGCATACTACAAGTAGAACTGAGTGAATATTAGTGTGAGTGTATAACATGCAGATTTGATCTTGAATTGTAGCGGTTACATATAATATGCTGTTAACACAAATATGTTTACTTTGATTGTGTGTATAATGCTGTTGGTACAAATGCATGTTTATAATAACGCGTATTGTGTGTTTGGTATATAAGCTTGATCTTTTTTTTTTACTGGTATTTTTTCATAGACAGCTTCTCACTTTTTTTTTTTAGTTGATAGTATTCGGCATGGCATTGACATCTTGGTTGGGACCCCAGGTCGAATCAAAGACCACCTCCAGAACCACAAATTAGACCTTTCTCAGCTGAAACATGTGGTTTTAGATGAAGTTGACCAGATGCTGGACATGGGCTTTGCTGAACAAGTTGAAGAAATTTTATCTGTGGCCTACAAGAAAGGTAATTTCTGAATTTATGTTATTGAGCCTGAGCTAACTGAACTAGGCTACAGTATTTGGTTATATAGAATTCTCCCTCCCCCAAATACCAACCTTTCTGAGGCAAAGTTGCAGACTGCTGGTGAGTTGCTCTTGTAGGATGCTTTATCAAATGTTTGCTCAAATGCAGAATTTGTTCTGGTTTTGCACTGGTAAGAGTAACACAGTAGCATAGTGAAAGATAGCACGTAAAGACCAGCATGATCAGTCGCATCTACCCAGTTGAGTTGCTAGAGCAGATCCTGTTACACAGTGCAAGTTACTTTTCCCATACCTTTTTTGGTTGGGAGTGGGGTTTGTGCCTACCATGTAGTATAGTCTATATTCCTTTGCGTCTCTCTAGTCCAGTCCCGGAACCTTAGAGTATAGAATGTCCTCCCGCAACCTTGGAGACTGAATGATGTCATTTTCTTCAGATGCCACCAGTACAAGTAGGCTAACTCCGCCCCTAAATACCAGTATTTCAGTCTCCAAGCAACCTGGGAAGTCTGAACCTAGGGCTAGGTTCAGTTTAGACAAAAGTAGTAGAGCTAATTTAAATTTATTTTTGATTAGTTTTATTTCTCTTTGTTTATTTCTAGAGGTGCTGCTGCTTATCAAGATTTCTGTTGAAGACCTTTTTGTTTTTTAGCTCCTCCCTCTTCCCCACCCCCTAAACGAGCAGGGGTTTGTTGGGTAGATTTTATCAAGGAAGTCTTTAAGAGGGTATTGTGTTCCTGCTCCCGAACCCATAAAGAAGGGTGAGGAGCAGGTTGAGGAGGATAAAAAGAAATTATTTCACAGTGCTCTTGGATATATCAGGGCTACTTTGTGAATCGGGAGCTGAAGCTGAAGCTGCGAATCGGCTAAGCTTCAAAGAAAGGAATTTCTTCTATTTTTTTCTTCTATTTTTATTCCTTCAAAGTCTGGCTGGTAAGATAAACTTTAGCGCTTTCATTTATTTTATTTTCTGTTTGTTCTTAGCGTGGCTCGTGCTGTAACGGCACAGAGTTAAACATGCAGTAATAGAATCTCTTTGCTGTGCTCGCGAAGCGGTGCTCGCGTCAGAAGTCTGCTGTCTGGAATGTTTATTTTTGACATGCAGAAACGCGCGATGTGCACAAGCAGGAGTTGTGCTCGAGATAATTGAACAGCTGCAGATGTTGAATCTGCCTCTAATAGAGTTTATTTTTGAGAAGAGCTGTTTATCTTGGCAATGTTTTTCAAAGGGCATTTCCTCTTGACATTGAATTTTTTTCAGATTTTGAATGGCTTCTGCGATGCAGCTTATTTTCGGTGTATGCTTTTCTAAGGAGTTTAGCTCTTTTTCAGTGTGTACATCGGATTAACTTTGCAAGTGTTTGTTATAAATTTTTAGAAATAGTTTTTAAAATGCCAGCAAAACCACGTTGTTTTGTTTGTGGTTCAAGACGTGGTGAGTTATTGGAGTCTGGGGTATGTAGGTTGTGCACTTTGGATCCGGACACTTTGAATAAATCTCAAGACACTTCTTCTGGTGTTCAGATTTCGATTGCACCAGAAAAAGGTGATTCTCTTCCTCCTGCTTTGAGTCCAGTGCGTATTGATCCTGGACCATCTACAGAAGTTGATTCCCTGAATAATCCTTCTATGTCCTCGGGAGATCTTTCTCATTCAATTCCTCCAAATTTTTATTCTCTAATGACACAGGCTTTAGAGCTTCTGCAGCCTATGTTAGGAGTCTCTTCTAAAGCATCTAAGGGTGGGAAGCGTTCAGGTTCTGTATGTCTACCCGAGGAAGAAGTAAGGTTACCGAAAGTTGGTAAGCATGGTATCTCCAGGAACAAGCAGGAATGAGTCTTCACATATGGGTACGTCAGTACCGACGGAGCCTGCGCGGGAACGCTCCCCAGCTTCCCAAAAAGGAAAGCTTTTGGGAGCATCCCACAGCGCCTGCGCGCTGCCTTCCTGCCTTTCCTAACCAACTCTCCTCAGTTCTTCTTTGCCGCGGAGCCAGCAGGTCGAGCCCTGTCACCGCTGAAGAAGTTCTTTATTTTATTTCTTTGGTCGCGTGTCTGCCTTCCCCGACTCCGAACCGGAGTCAATATTTTTCCTCACTTGGTATATTTTTCTTCTTAAGGCCTCAGGGCCCACAAGAAAATTTCCCCCATGGAAAAACCAACCTCCGGGTTCAAAAAATGCACTAAGTGTAGCGGTACTATTTCTGTTACAGATACCCATGAATGGTGTCTTAAATGTTTGGGTCCTGAACACTCCATTCCGGATTGTCCGTCCTGCTCCCTAATGTCTAAACGGGGATTACAGAACCGAGCAGCTAAGCTCCATGTGCTGTTTCCCGCTGAGGCACCGGCAGTAGCATCGACATCTTCCAGGTCTTCTTCTCCTGAAGGATCTCAGGTAACCAAACATAAACCTAGCAGGTCCTCGAAGGGTAGATCTCCCTCTAAGCATCGAGATGCCTCTGGGCTTGTCCTCGAGGATCCTGCACCAGCCAAACAACCCCGGCGGGAAGCTCCGGCTTCCAAAGCTCCTCCTATGGGGTTACAGGTTGACATCGATGGCACGGCCTCGACCGATCACCTGTTAGATTGCTCTGGGGTACCGGCACTTTCTCCCGGTACCGACATCCAGGCTTTCATGGCGTCGATGGATCAGAATGTTCTGTCCATGCAGCAGGCTATAAAGTCCTTCATTCAGGCTGCGACGCCAATGATACCGCAACGAGCTCCGTTGTCGGTATTGGCTCCGGTACCAGCGCCGATGCCGGTACCGACTGCATCGACATCGACCAGGATACCGACTTCTGCGGTTCCTTGTTCAGGGCTACTTCTCGGTACCGATCCGGTACCAGGGACGCCCGATGTCGATACCGCTCGATACGCGTATCGAGCGTTAGAAGAGCAACCTGACAGGCGATACTTCGATTCCTCTGTTGATTCTGATACATCAGATGAGTCTCCTGAAGTATCCATAGCCCTTCCTGAAGAGCCGCCTTCTCCAAAAAGAAGAATGTCTCCTCCAGAGGACTTGTCCTTTCAAGACTTCATAAGAGAAGTAGCTAAAGGACTCTCTATTTCAGTAACCTCTGAATCAGAGCCTAGAGCAAAAAAATTAGATATTTTAGGATACTCTAGGGCTCCTAGAGAGGCAGTCATCTTACCAATTCATGAGATTCTTCATGAACACATGAATGATTTATGGGAGACTCCTCTCACTCTCTCTCCTCATTCTCGCAGGTTGGACACTATGTATCGTGTCCCTCCTTGTCCTGGGTTCTAGAAAACTCAGCTTCCTCACAATTCCATTGTGGTGCAGTCAGCTATGAAGAGGATAAAGAGTACAAAGAGACACTCTTCTGCTCCTCCAGGAAGAGAATGCAGGACCTTGGATGCTTTTGGTAGGAAAATCTTCCAGGCCAGTATGCTTATTGCCAGAATCAACTCATATAGCCTTTATATGGGTATGTTTCTGAAAGAAGTGGCAGAAAAGCTGCACACCTTCCTCCCTTTTATTCCAGAAGATAAAAGGGAAGAATTCCGCATGTGGCTTAAGCATACTCAAGACATCTCCAAGTTTTCAAACAGGGCAGCCTTTGACTCCTTTGAAGAGGCCAGTAGAGCCTCAGGCATTGCCATAGCTGCTCGCAGAATTGCTTGGCTCCAGGCTTCTGATTTAGAACCCTGGGTTCAAGATGGCTTAGGAAATCTGCCCTGTACAGGTGAGAATCTGTTTGGCAAAGAGTGGCAAATTAAAGCCACTCAAATGGATGCAAAGAATTCTGCTCTGGATAGACTTTCAAGATCTACCTCCATTCCTGCCAAGAAAAAGACTTTTAAAAAGTCTTTTTTCAAAAAGGGCAGGTTTCCTTCCACTTCTGGCCAACAATCTTCTACAGGTTGCTTTACTGCTAAGCGTCAGCAACCTAAGCAGGCCAGGCCTAAGTCTACAGGGGCTGCTGTAACCCAGCAGTCCCAACCCCCTCAGGGTTTTTGACTTGATGCTAGAGAACTTAGCCTTTCTGGCTTTAACACAGCCAGAACCTCTCACCATTCCAGGAAGGTTAGCACATTTTGCTCCCAGACGGGAGCAAATCACTTCAGAGCAGTGGACCCCCTCCATCATAAGAGAGGGCTACAAACTTCATTTCTCAGACCTTCCTCCCCACACCATGGTGAGACACTTCAATTCTCCCACATCTCTTCTCGACCTTTTAGGTCAAGAGATAACTACCCTTCTTGCGCAAGGGGCAATAGAAGAAGTTCCTCTTCTTCAACAGGGGTCAGGGTTCTACTCCCCCTATTTTCTCATTCCAAAGAAGACAGGGGGATACAGACCCATTCTAGATCTCAGAGAATTGAACAAATTTCTATGCAAGGAGAAGTTCAAGATGCTTTCTCTGGGCACTCTCCTTCCATACCTTCAAAGTCAGGATTGGCTTTGTTCTCTAGATCTCAAGGATGCGTACACACATGTTCTCATCCATCCATCTCACAGAAGATTCCTGCGTTTTCTTTTCCAAGGAAAACATTACCAATACAGAGTGCTTCCTTTCGGTCTGGCCTCTGCCCCAAGAGTGTTCACCAAATGCATGGCAGTAGTTGCTGCATTTCTACGCACTCTGGGAATATTTGTCTTCCCATACCTGGACGACTGGCTCATCCGAGCTCCATCTCGGTCAGAGGCCCAGATTTCCCTGGACCACACAAGGCGCATTCTGCAGTATCTGGGACTGGTGGTAAACCTCCCAAAGTCCCAGCTCATCCCTACTCAGTCCCTAGAATTCATAGGGGCCTGGTTGGATACCACCACTGCAAGGGCCTACCTTCCTCAGGCCCGTTGCCAATGTCTAGTGCAGCTAGCCTCCCAGATTCAGTCAAAGAGCCACTTAACTGCCAGGGAGATGCTACAACTGCTGGGCCACATGGCTTCCACAGTACATGTGGTACCCTATGCTCGCCTACACATGAGAGCAGCTCAATGGACTTTGTCCACCCAGTGGACTCTGTCCACCCAGTGGACTCAAGCTTCAGGAGCTCTCTCAGACCAAATAGCAACATCCAAACGTCTCTTTTGGTCTCTCCAGTGGTGGATGTCCACTCAAAATCTGTTGCTGGGGTCCCCCTTCCAACAGTTGTTGCTCCAAGCAACCCTCACAACAGATGCCTCCCAGACAGGTTGGGGAGCTCATCTACAGGACCTCTCCACTCAGGGCACTTGGTCCCCTCAGGAGACCTCTCTTCATATCAACCACTTGGAGCTTCGAGCAGTTTTTCTAGCTCTCAAGGTCTTCCATATGCTCCTCAGCTACAAGACAGTCCTCATCCATATGGACAATCAAGTAGCTATGTTTTATATAAACAAGCAAGGAGGAACTGGCTCTCTGTCACTTTGCAACGAAGTTCTAAGATTGTGGGCCTTCGCCAGAGAGCATCAAATCCATCTCCTGGCAGTATACCTCCCAGGAATCCAAAACTCTTGGGCAGACAGACTCAGTCGAGTTCTGTTTCCACACGAATGGTCCCTGCACATGGATCAGGTACTCAGAATCTTTCAAGCATGGGGAACCCCGGACATAGACCTCTTTGCAAGTCCGTGGAATGCCAAACTTCCCCGGTTCTGTTCCAGAATTCCGTGTCAGGGGGTTCAGGCCAAGGATGCCTTCCTCCTTCATTGGGGTCAGGGCTTCCTGTATGCCTTTCCACCCATTCCCTTGATTCCCAAGACTCTGTTCGAACTCCAGAGGGATCAAGGATCTATGATCCTCATAGCTCCACGCTGGCCACGCCAAGTGTGGTACCCTCTGCTTCTGCATCTCTCCCAAGCCCCCTCTCTGGACTTGGGAGCTGCTCCAGACCTTCTGTCTCAGGAGGAAGGGACTTTGTGGCACCCAAACCCCAAGTCCCTTCACCTCAGAGCTTGGTTACTGAAGGCCTAGACCTTCAAGACTTGAATCTTTCTCAGCAAGTGAAAGATATCCTCCATGCTTCCAGGAAACCTTCCACCAGGCGTTCCTATGCTTTTAAGTGGAAAAGATTTTCCGTTTGGTGTGCTGGAAAGGGTCTTGACCCTCTGGTACTACCTTTAACTTCTTTGTTAGACTATCTCCTGCATCTCTCCAATGCAGGACTTAAAACAAATTCAGTAAGAGTCCATTTGAGTGCTATTGCAGCATCCCTTAAGCCCATCAATGGACAACCTATCTCCTCTCATCCTCTTATTTCAAGATTCATGAGAGGCCTAACTTTAACTAAACCTCCCATTAGGCCTCCTCCGGTGGCATGAGACTTAAATTTGATTCTTGTTCAGCTTATGAAGCCACCCTTTGAACCCTTAGCCACTACCTCCTTGAAATTTCTTTCCTGGAAGGTTATTTTCCTCATTGCAGTCACTTCTGCTCGCCGCATAAGTGAACTGCAGGCCTTAGTGGCTAATCCACCTTATATAAGGTTCCATCATGACAAGGTAGTCCTTAGGACAAATCCACACTTTATGCCTAAGGTGGTCTCACCTTTTCATCTTAATCAAGAGGTATATCTACCTGTCTTTTTTCCAGCTCCTCATGCATCCAGTGCAGAGAGGAATCTTCATACTCTAGATTGTAAAAGAGCTCTTACTTTTTACTTACATAGGACACAGCAACATAGAAAGTCTTCCCAGCTTTTTGTTGCTTTTGATCCTTCTCATTTGGGACTTCCAGTCTCTAAGAGAGCACTGTCCAATTGGATTGCTCAGTGTATTTCTTTCGCCTACCAGAGTAAGAACCTTTCTCTGGAGAGCCATGTCACAGCTCATAATGTGAGGGCCATGGCCACCTCTATGGCTCATCTAAATTCTGTGTCCATCAACCAGATCTGTCGAGCAGCCACTTTGGCCTCTGTTCATACCTTCACAGCCCATTACTGCTTGGACAAGGATTCTCGCCGGGATGCCTTGTTTGGTCAGGCTGTCCTCAGACACCTGTTCCATTCTTAAACAACTCCTGCCCTCCTTCCCTGGATGGCTGCCTGAGATCCATAGGAGGACGCAGATCCCCTTCAGGGTCTCATATCCTTGGGGATCTCCCAGGCATCTTAGCTAGGGAGTCCCCATATGTGAAGACTCATTCCTGCTTGTTCCTGGAGATAGCACAGTTACTTACCTGTAACAGGTGATCTCTGGGAACAGCAGGAATAAGTCTTCACAACCCACCCACCTCCCCTAGGAGTTGCATCTCTTTTCTATCTTTCCTTTCCTCTCTCTCTCTATTGTCTCAGCTTTAAACTCGAACTGAGGAGAGTTGGTTAGGAAAGGCGGGAAGGCTGCGCGCAGGCGCTGTGGGATGCTCCCAAAAGCTTTCCTTTTTGGGAAGCTGGGGAGTGTTCCCGCGCAGGCTCCGTCGGTACCGACGTACCCATATGTGAAGACTTATTCCTGCTGTTCCCAGAGATCACCTGTTACAGGTAAGTAACTGTGCTTTACCTGACAGTCTCCTGGAGGATGATTTGGATGGTCTAGATGATGTTGATCAAACTTCAGACATTGAATTGGAGGAAGGTGAATTACCAGAAGAAGAACAATTAAGTAGAATTGTTCGAATCTTTCGTAAAGAAGAATTGCCTGCGTTGATTTCCGAAACTCTTAAGTCTCTTAATATGCCTGTTGGTGATTCCTTATTGGAAGAGTCATTGGAAGATTCTCTTTTGCTGGCAGTGAGGAAATCTCAGTGTGTTTTTTCTGTGCATAGAGTTTTTAGATCTATGATTCAGGAAGAGTGGGATTCTCCTGAGGCAAATTTTCGGGGTTCTAGATCTTTGACTCGTCTTTATCCCCTTTCTGATCAAGATAAGGAGTTATTTCGCTCTCCTAAGGTGGATGCTGCAGTCTCTGCGGTAACCAAAAAGACTACTATTCCGGTGGAAGGGGCTGCGGCTTTGAAGGATGTTCAAGATCGAAAGTTGGACACATTGCTTAAGCAGGTGTTTGATATTAGCGCACTCTCTTTACATGCTTCGATAGCAGGGGCTTGGGTCTCGAGAGGCTGTTTACGGTGATCTCAAAAATTGCAGATAGATCAAGCAAGTGAACAGTTAGATGAGGTGACTCGGTTGGAGTCGGGTGCTGCTTATTTATCTGATATACATTATGATCTTATCAGAGCCCTAGCTAAAAGCATGGCTTCTGTGGTAGCGGCACGTAGATACCTCTGGTTGCGCAACTGGTCAGCTGATGCTTCTTCTAAGGCACGTCTGAGTAAATTGCCTTTTAGGGGAAATCTTTTGTTTGGTGAGGATTTAGAGAAGTTAAGGAACTCGGGGAGTCCAAAGGTGGTCGTCTGCCTGAAGATAGGCCTAGGCAGGTTCGATGTGCTGGAGGTTCCCGGGGAAATTCTCGGGAATTTCGTAGGTTTCGAAATCCTCATTTTGGTCAACCTATGAGAGGGAGGTTCTCAATGAGGGGACAAGGGTTTCGAAATTTTAGGGGAGCCGGAAGAGGTTTTGTTCAGTTTCAAAACCAAAACCCTAAGAAAACCCAATGAGATGAAACAGGCTCAGGCAGAGTTTATTCCTGTAGGAGGAAGGCTAAGGGATTTTTACCCTGCCTGGGTCGAAATTACGACGGATCAGTGGGTTTTAGAGATTATTCGAGAAGGTTACGCCCTGGAATTTCTTCGTTCCGTGTCAGATTCCTTTGTTCAGTCTCCTTGCCGTTCTCCACGAAAAGTGCAGGCGGTTACGGCGATGTTACAGCGTTTGCTTCAGCTTCATGCGGTAATACCCGTTCCAAAGGAACAGTACGGCCTCGGTCGTTATTCAGTCTATTTTGTAGTTCCAAAGAAAGAGGGCACCTTTCGCCCAATTTTGGATCTAAAAAGAGTAAATCGCTGCCTTCGTATTACGCATTTCAGGATGGAAACGCTGCGTTCTGTCATTGCGTCGGTAAGGGCAGGCGAATTTTTAACGTCATTGGATCTGACAGAAGCTTATCTTCATATTCCAATTCGAAAGGATCATCAAAGATTTCTGAGATTCGCTCTGCCCATGGGACACTTTCAATTTCAAGCAATGCCTTTCGGGCTAGCAATGGCTCTGAGAACATTCACCAAGGTAATGGCGGTTGTAGCGGCTGCACTTCGCAAAGGAGGAGTGCGGGTGCATCCATACTTAGACGATTGGCTAATTCGAGCAAAGTCAAAACAAGAAAGTGTGCGAGCAACCGCACGAGTGGTGCAGGTGATGGAGAGTCTCGGCTGGGTAGTCAATTTTGCAAAGAGCAAATTAGAACCCACACAGTCCCTAGAATATTTGGGAGCGCATTTCGAAACAGCAAAAGCAGCTGTTTTCCTTCCAAGCAAGAGAGTTCAAAGAATGAGGGAATTAGTCTATTTCTTGACAGGAAAGCGCCAACGGCGTGGCATTATCTACAAGTGCTAGGCATGATGGCTTCCACGATAGAGGTGGTTCCATGGGCGAGAGCTCATATGCGTATGTTACAAAGGGCGCTTCTTCTGCGATGGTCTCATCAGAAAGATGCTTTGTCTCAACGTCTAATATGTCCACAAGACATTCGTCAAGATCTTCTTTGGTGGTTAGTAAAGGAACATCTAGAGGCAGGGATGCCTTTGGAGACACCATCTTGGACACTTCTAATGTCAGATGCAAGCCTGACAGGTTGGGGTGCCCATTGTCAAGGCAATTATGTTCAAAGTCTATGGTCACAGGAGGAACAGACTTGGTCGATAAACCGTCTGGAGATGAGGGCAGTGACCTTTGCACTGTGGAAATTTCGGAAATTCCTAACTCTGTCGGCAGTAAGAGTGCTATCTGACAATGCGACAACTGTAGCCTACATAAATCGTCAAGGAGGAACCGGCAGTTTGACCTTACAAACGGAATCAAGTCAACTTTTGAAATGGGCAGAATGCAACCTGTCGTTTCTTTCCGCTCAGCATATCGCGGGTGTGGACAATGTGGAAGCGGATTTTCTAAGTCGTCGCAGGATAGATCCAGGAGAATGGCAGCTTCACCCGGAGGTATTTGCAAAATTAGTTCATCGATGGGGCTTGCCAATAATGGATCTGATGGCAACTTACAAATCGGCACAGGTCTCAAGATTTTTCAGCAGAAGGAGAGAAAGGATGTCAGAGGGACTCGATGCCTTAACACAGAAGTGGCCAGAAAACGGTCGTCTTTATGTATTTCCCCCATGGGCGCTGATAGGTCGTGTATTGCAGCGAGTGGAGAATCATCGGGGTCTTGTCTTGTTAATAGCACCCAATTGGCCTCGAAGGCCTTGGTATGCAGATCTAGTGCGTCTACTGGTGGACATTCCATGGAGGATTCCCAAACAGGTGAATCTTCTACAACAAGGTCCATTAAACATGCCCCAGGTAGCTCGATTCTCGCTTACGGCATGGCTCTTGAAAGGGCTAGGATGACTGCTAAGGGTTATTCACTGGCAGTTATATCTACTTTGTTAAAGTCGCGAAGACGTTTGACTTCTTTGGCCTATATTAGAGTTTGGCGAATTTTTGAGGCTTGGTGTGCGGACCAGAAATTAGATCCATTAAGAGCTACAGTATCGCAAATTCTTTCCTTCTTACAGGATGGTGTAGAAAAAGGTCTGGCGGCTAGTTCTTTAAGGGTTCAGTTGGCTGCTATCTCTTGTTATCGGGGTAAAATTAAAGGTCAGTCTTTGGGTTCACACGCTGATGTTAGGAGGCTTTTAAGGGCTGTATTAATCATTCGGCCTCCAAGGCGTTATTTATTTCCTCAGTGGGATTTAAATTTAGTTTTAGAAGCTCTTGTGAAACCTCCGTTTGAGCCTTTGAAAGATTCGTCTTTAAAAGATTTAACTTTAAAGACGGTTTTTCTTGCAGCTATTTGTTCAGCTAGAAGAATTTCTGAGCTACAGGTTTTATCTTGTAAAGAGCCGTACTTGTTATTTTTTAAACACAAAGTTGTGTTACGTACAGTTCCTGCCTTTTTACCAAAGGTGATTTCGCTTTTTCATATCAACCAGGTAGTTTCTCTTCGGTGTTTTCAAAGATACAGAAGGATAAATCAGCTGGTAAATTGCATCTTTTAGATGTGCGTCGTGTTTTGAAAGGGTATCTTCGTAGAACAGCTCCTTTCAGAAATTCGGATAGATTATTTGTGACTTTTGGAGGTCCGCATAAGGGAAAAGCGGCGGCAAAATCTTCTATTTCAAGATGGGTGAAAGAAGCGATTTCATCTGCTTATATTCTAAAAGGAAGGGTGGTTCCAATGGGTCTCAGGGCTCATTCTACTAGGGCACATGCAGCATCATGGGCGGAAGCTAGTTTAGTTCCTGTTGGTGATATTTGTAGAGCTGCCACCTGGTCGTCTTTGCATACTTTTGCTAAACATTATCGTTTGGATGTGCAAGAAGCGGGAGATGGGCGTTTTGGTTCAGCTATTCTTCAGGCTGGGCTTGCAGGTCCCTCCCATTAAGATTCACTGCTCTGTTACATCCTCTAAGGTTACGGGACTGGACTAGAGAGACACAAAGGAAGACTAAATTAGACTTACCTGCTAATTGTTGTTCCTTAAGGAACTCTAGTCCAGTCCCGGACCCCACCCAATTGATTTATAGATTATTAAAGCCATGTTTGAAGGAATTTAAATGTTTTTATAGAATACTTTATAGAATATTTAAATTTAAGTTCAATTTTTATTCGATAAGGAAACTTTGCAGCAGTGCATATTTAGAATGCAAAAAAAAAGAGAAATTATAGTTATAATCTTGATTATTGGGAATATTATATATTTTGAAGTTTAATATTTATATTATTTACTTATTTGTTGCTCTGCTGAGTCTGCTTTGTCAATAGATACTGGTATTTAGGGGCGGAGTTGGCCTACTTGTACTGGTGGCATCTGAAGAAAATGACATCATTCAGTCTCCAAGGTTGCGGGAGGACATTCTATACTCTAAGGTTCCGGGACTGGACTAGAGTTCCTTAAGGAACAACAATTAGTAGGTAAGTCTAATTTAGTCCTTTCTTCCATGCATTTTGGGCATTACTGAAAACCAAACATATTGCATTGCACTTGATTAAGTGGATCAGCAAGGTGGTCATTTTTTTTCTGCAACTAGTCCAGGTCTCCCATCCCCATCCCAACGGTGCAGCAAGGGAGCCCATCCACAGGCAAAACTATGCCAGCTGCTCCATGATGTGTGTTATTTCTGCAGCCAGTCCATTGTATTCTAGAGGTAAATGTGGAGCTGTTTTTGCACTAGAGTTAAATCTTTAGGAATTCTTTCTCCCCCCACATACCCCAGTATTTGCATAATGGCACTGGAGAGAGGTATTGAATAGGTTAGTGAGAGAAGTGCATGGAAGAGAGCAGCTAGAGAAGTAAGGGGTGAATAGAGTGGCAAAAGAAAAAAAGCAAAGGAGATAGGAGATGGTCACAGAAATCTGTTGGCCTGACAGGACTGTGGCAGGAGGAGGAGGCAAGAGGGCAATGCTCTGGCTTCTCTCTGCTGCTGCCACTCACTTCTCCTCTATGGAATAATGTTTTGGGAAGCAACCACCCATCCACCATCTTCCTCCATCTGCTGGGGAAAATAAGGTCTGTATTGCCTCCCTGTGCACACTGCCGGGGCAGCAGTGGGCTGCTGGCTTTTTTTTGCTCTTGTTGCTCCCTGCCTAAGAATTGTCAGCCAGTGATGAGGAAGGGTACTGGAGGGAGCCACAGCTGTCTCCTGCTCTGCAGAAGGAAGAACACAGATTCTTGCTGGACAGTGGTATGGGAGCAAGCCAGAATGGAGCAAGAGGCTTTGACAGGATCTATTCCACTGTTCGGAAAACTCAGTAATCCTGACCTATTTTCTTGGGGGGGAAAAAACAAAACTGCATCATCAATTTAATCAAGATGACTGCAAACTGCAGAGTAGTAGCTTGGCCAACTCCCTGACAGATGTATGGACTATGCCTCCTCAATTTCCTTTTGAAGCTGCATCTTTTACTGGAATCTGCTAGTGACCATTTATGGATCTCACATGAGGAAAGTAGCAGCTCCTCTTATCAAACAGTGTACATGGTGAAGTGGACAATTGAAATGATAGAGATCTGGAGAAACATCCAACTTGTTTCGTGTGAGAAACCTCCCTGATTGCTGGTGTGCACCTGATGGATGAGAGGAAGAGTTGTGACTGAGTAAACTTGATTTGGAAGGTACCATGACCACAAACCAACTAGAGCAGTGGTGAAAATTGATGGGGATGCCTATGAAGGGATACTTTTCTTTACCTTGCTAATCTTTTCTTCTGTTTAATTATTTTGTCATGGTTTGTTTTTATTGTATTGTTTTACCACTGTATTTTATTTTTACTCACAAAATTGCAAGTTGGCAGTGGATAAAGGCACAGATAAGAGCCCCTTATTCACTGAAAAGAGGGGATTAGGAGTGCTATGGGGGGGGGGGGAGAAAGAAAGAATGAGTTAAAAAGTTAAGGCACTTGTAGGTGACTGGAAAAGTTTGAAAAGAAAGCAGAAGCAGATCATAAACACGTAATGGTTTGTGGACAGGCTGCAAGGGTCAATAGTCTGGATACTACTAAAAGTGTAAGTGATGGAAAAACTGTGTCATAGGGCAGCGCTCGACAAATCCTGTGTACCTGGTCTCCATGACATCTAGAAAGTGCATCTTGATGCTTGGGATTTCATGCCCCCACCCTCCAGTGTTTTGGGTGTGTGCCAGTGCTGCCAAACAGACACCACACTTAATTTCTCACTGCGATTGGTTATCTGCAAGCAGCTTGAGCTGCGCTATGGAGGAGGATCATATTGTAACAGTGAGATCAATGAGAATTTCCTCATCTGACTGAGCAAGATGGCACCCTTGGATGGGAAAGGGACCACGCATGTGTGGTAGCATGTCCCAAAGGCTTTCTTTGAAAGCTGGGGAAATGCTTCTCATGGGCTCCATCGGCACCAATGTCACTAATAGTCACTGGAGTGGAGGAGTAGCCTAATGGTTAAGAATATTGGCTTGGGAATCCAGAGACCAGGGTTTGATTCCCACTAGCACTCCTTGTGGCCTTGGGCAAGTCACTTAACTCTCCATTGCCTCAGAAAAATCCAAGTTACCAATGTCCCTGTTTAATGTACATTGCCAAGTTTAAGTTTCAATGTAAACCGCTTTGATTGAAATGATAAAGCGGTATATAAAACCTGTTAAAATAAATAAATGTGAGGACTGATTCCTGCTGTCCCTGGAGAACATCTGTTAAGGTGAGTAACTATGCTTTCCTTGCTGTCCTTCCTCCATTTATTAAATCAAATGTGATCATGCTATGATCACTGTTGCCAAGTGGCCCCAGCACCCTTCCCTTTCACCAGATCTTGTGTTCCACTAAGGACTAGGTCCAAAATGGCTTCCCCTCTTATCTGTTCATGAACTAGCTGCTCCAAGAAGCAGTCATTTATTTCATCTAGAAACATTATCTCCCTAGCATGTCCTGCTGTGACATTGACCCAGTCGATACCGGTGTAATTGAAATTACCCATTATTACTGTGTGTTAACTTTTGTTAGTTTCCGATTTCTTTGAGCATTTCATCATCCATTTGTTCATCCTGGCCAGGTGGTCGGTAGTACACCCCCATTGCTATAACCTTCCCCTTTTTTACATGGAATTTCGATTCATAAAGATTCTACAGTGTGTTTCCTGCAAAACCTTTTAATACTGTATGACTCAGTGTCCTCTCTAACATAGAGTGCAAACCCTCCACCAATTTGATCTTCTTAATCATTGCGTTATAATTTGTACCTAAGTCTCACAATGTCCCACTGGTTGTCCACTTTCTGTCAGGTCTCTGAGATGCGAATCATATCTAACCTCTCATTTAGTGCTATATAGTCTAACACTCCCATCTTTTTTTTAGACTTCTAGCATTTGGATACAAGCATTTTAAAGATTGCATTTTATTCATATTAATCTGGTTATTGGTAGACACGGATAATTTGGAATCATTAAGCTCTGTCTGCTCTGTCTTTAAGGGCATTTAGGTTACTTTTGTCTTTATTGGAACCTCTTTCGATATGCCTTAACTTCAATCTTTTGCTAGTATTCTAGTACTCTTCAAGGGTGCATCCTTCCGAACCATGCGTTCTTGGGTGACTGATTTCCCCTATTATCTAGTTTAAAAGCTGCTTGCTCTCCTCTTTAAAGGTTAATGCCAGCAGCCTGATTCCATCTCGGTTAAAGTGGAGCCCATCCCTTCGGAAAAGCCCCTCCTTTCCCCAGAATGTTGCCAAGTTCCTAACTAATCCAAAACCCTCTTCCTTGCACCATCATCTCATCCATGCATTGAGACTCCGGGGCTCTGCCAGCTTTTTGGGTCCTATGCGTGGAATGGAAAGCATTTCAAAGAATGCTATCCTGAAAGTTCTGGATTTCAACTTCCTATCTAAAAGCCTAAATTTGGCATCCAAACCTCCCACATTTTCCTATGTCATTGGTACCAACATGTACCAAGACAGCAAACTCTCCCCAGACTCCACCCCTGGAACCCTTTTTAAAAATTGGTATTACATTGGCCATTCTCCAGTCTTCAGTTCCATAGTGTCCCTCCAATCCAGTCCGGACTCCTGGGTCTTTCCCCCTCCTCCAGCAGATGGAGACTGAGAACTTCCAGCTTCTGTGATAGCACCCCATAAGAAGGTTGGAACCTCACCAGAAGTCAGTATTTCTCAGTCTCTGGCAGATTGGACAAGATTGGTGCAGACTGGCTGCACTGGACCTTGGTGTGGGGAAGTGAAGAATTAAAACTTAAAAAAAAATAAAAAGGTAGATTTTAAGTTGCTTGAGACTGTACTCTGATCCCTTCTGGTAGATGCTGGTCTGGTTTGCCCTCCGGGAATCCAAGCTGTTCAGTTGGCAGGGTTCCCGTGGAGGACGGGAAAGGTATCAGGGTGCCATTTATTTGAGCTCTGACCTCCCTGGAGAACTGCCCTTGTTAGAACCCATTTCCCCTTCAGTAGGGCTGTTGCATTCAGTTGCAGCTGTCTGCAGGAGGGAGGGGGTCGTAACAGGAAGGAACTGCATCCCTCGGGGGAGCAGCTGGCGCTGTTCGGAGCTGGTAAGTGCAGGCAATACCTGGGGGGGAGCACTCAGTGTGTTTGGCAGGAGCCATGGGGTTTTCTTTCACCGGTTATTTTCATCAGGCTCAGGCCGTCAGCAATGCCTAAGATCGTGCATGCGGCCTGCATCTATAAGAAGGCGTGTCTTTCCTCTCTAGGGCTGTGCTGCAGCTGTGAGATGCAGGACCACGCCACAGGGAGAGCATGTATGGAGCGGTGTCAGCGGCTGAAGAGGACTCCAGTCCACAGAATGTTCCCGCAGTTGATGCAGTTTCACCCATATGATCTGCATTTCCTCTGGTTTTGGCATGAACCATGACCATTTTAAAGGGCTCTGAGACAAAAGGTCAGGCAGCCGCAGGAAGTCTGAGTTCAGTCTCTGAACTCTCCCGTGTGCCAGGGAACAGGCAAAAGTAAAATGGGGGCATTGGGTTGATAAGAGGTTGAAGCCTTCTCTCTAGACTTTGTTTTACTCCTCCACCAGGCCTACTGCATGAAACAGTACATGGGGAAGGAAGCAAGTCCCTATTACAGCCTCCACGTTTGGTGCAGGAGCCACAGCATTCAGTGGGGATCACTCGGACTCTGTTGAGGGAGCAGCAGAGTGGCTCTGAGGACGCAGAGTCTAAAGGAGTTTCTGAGGCCTCTGAGGTTTCGGATGTGCCCTGGAGAGGCCCTCTGGTCTTGGGGCGGGATCCCACTGGTGGATGACCCTAGCATAATGCATGTGTTCAGGTGTGAGGCACTCCTTTCAATCATTGTGCATTCCTTAGTGTCACTAAACCCTTCACAGCCCGTGCTTGAGCAGGACATTCCCTTGGAGGATTCCTTACTTCAAGGAATCCAGATACAGGAGACTGCCTTTCCTGTGCATCAGGCTCTCAAACAGATGATGGATTTGGAGTGGGAAGTACTGGAAGCAGGATTAAAGGGTGGATGAGCTATGGCCATTTGTACCCCATCCTAGCAGCAGAAAAGGAATTCCTCAAGGTTCCAAAGGTGGATGGTCTTGTCTCGGCCGTTACCAAGAAGACCACGATCCTGGTGGAAGTGGAACCCTGCTTAAAGATGCATAAGACAAGAAGTTGGAAACCTTATTGAAACTTGTATTTGAAGTGAACGCCTTGGTGCTTCAGGAGTCTGCGGTGCATATGTCACATGGACCTGCTTGAGGTGGATGCAAGGTGGACAAAGCCCTTCGCCATCTGATGAACTGCCCAAGCTGGAGTCCAGCTGTACTTATTTGGTGGATATCTTCTATGATCTCCTTCAGGCCTCGGCTAAAGGAATGACGTCCCTAGTGGCAGCTCGCCATTTCCTGTGGCTCCGTAATGAGCCAGCAGATGTGTCGTCTAAGGCCAGGTCCAGCAGGTTTCCCTTTAAGGGGAAGTTGCTGTTTGGCGTGGCCTTAGAAAAGTTGGTCGAGGATTTGGGCGAGGCTAAGCCTGCCAAACTCACTGAAGATAAGTCCAAGGGTCCAAAGGGTGCTCCAGCAGGATGTGGTCAGGTGAGATACTTTTGGCGTTTCTGAGCAGTTCGGTTTGCTCCCTACTAGAAGGGACATTATACTCCTAAGGGACAGTCCTTTTGGGGCAGTCACGGGCACTCATCTGCCACAGGCGGAGGTACTAAGAAGTCCCAGTGAGATGAAGGGGACTCAGACAAAGCTGATCCCTGTGGGTGGCAGGCTCTGTCAATTTTACTCCACTTGGGTCTGCCTTGAACACGCGACCTCTTGCAGATGCCTTTCTGTTGTTGCCTTGCAAGGCTCTGGCTAAGCGGCAGACTGTACAGGACACACTTCAGCATCTTCTGCAGCAGCAGGTGATCGTGCCGGTACCTGAGGACCAGTGAGGACAAGGTCAATACCCCATCTACTTTGTGGTCCCCAAAAAGGAAGAGTCCTTTCGCCCTATACAGGACCTGAAGCACGTCAATCGAGTGCTGCGGGTGCTCCACTTCCGCATGGAGACTCGGTGGTTCATGATGGTGGCTGTTTGCAAGGGTGGTGAGTTCCTGACCACGCTGGATCTGACCGAAGTGTATCTTCATGTGACAGTTTGGGTTGAGTATCGGGGATTCCTGAGATTCACAGGTCCTGTGGAACATTTCCAGTTCCAAGTGCTGCCCTTCAGGCTGGCTACGGCGGCCCACACCTTCACCAAGATCATAGTAATGGTGGCAGTAGCTCTGTGCCACAGAGGGGCACCTATATCTGGACAACTGGCTCATCCGAGCAAAGCTGCGAGAGGAGAGCCTAGCCAGCACACAGCTAGTCCTCCAGGTCCAAGGGGACCTGGGGTGGGTGGTCAAAATGTCCAAGAGCTCCTTGAGGCCTTCGCAGGACACCATCTACCTGGGAGCCCACTTTGACACCTTGCTCGGGCATGTTTTCTTACTGTAGGACCTTGTTCAGAAACCTCACGATCAGATCCGCAGTTTTCTCGACAATTTGCTCCATCTGCATGGTCTTATCTCCAAGTCTTGGGGTCCATGGCAGCAGCGTTGGATCTGATGCCATGAGCCTGGGCGCACATGCAGCCATTGCAAAGAGCCCTCCTGTTGAAGTGGTCGCCACAGAGTCAGGAACTCTCCCAGTGGCTCGTCTGCCCAAGGGACGTCTGAAAAAGTCTTGGTGGCTAGCATCTGATTCCCTCCTGAAGGGGTGTCTCTGGAGCTGCCATTGTGGATGTTGGTGACGATGGATGCCAGCCTATCTGGTTGGGGGGCTCATTGTCTGGGGAAGATGGTGCAGAGGCGATGATCAGAGGAGAAAAACAATGGTCGATCAATTGCCTGGAAATGAGGGCAGTTTTCCTAGCTCTCCAAGCTTTCAGGACTTTGGTGTCACGCAAAGCGGTGAGAGTGTTCTCCTGTGACAATGCTATGACAGTTGCCTTATCAATCGTCAGGGAAGCATGGGGAGTGCATTTCTGGCAGAGGAGATTACCATGCTAATTTAGTGGGCGGAAGCAACTCTCCTGGCACGATTAGCAGCACATGTGGCAGAGACAGAGAACGTGAAGGCCGACTTCCTCAGTCACCAAAGGTTAGATCTCGGACAATGGACACTGGAGGACTCAATATTTCAAGGTATAACCCGCAAGTGGGGTCAGCTGATTATGGATCTCATGGCGACCGCCAACAACGCAGACAGTTTGCTGCTTCAGTTAGCGTCGGGAACGGATGTCGGAGGGGCTCGATGCGTTGACTTGGCCTTCGCAGGGCCTGCTGTATGTGTTTCTACCATGGCCTCTGATTGGCAGGGCGATCCAGAGGATAGAGGTCCACAGGAGACTAGTGATACTTCTCGCTCCAGACTGGCCCCAGTGGCCCTGGTTCTTCAATCTGGTTTGGCTGTCAGTGAGGCCCTCCTGGCGCCTGCTGGCATGGGGTACCTTATTGTCCCAAGGTCCATTTCTCATGCCTTAGGTAGGTCAATTCTCTGGCTCTTGAGGGCTTGGTTGAGAAAGCGTGGCTCTTTGCACCAGTGATCACAACCTTCCGAGCTCGCAAGTGCTCCACATTTCTATTGTACATTCGGATATGGAGAGTGTTCAAAGCTTGGTGCAAGGACAGGGGTCAGTGTGCCTTGCGGGCAATGGTGCAAGATATTCTGGTTTTTTTGCAGGTAGGCATAAATAAGGACTTGGCCTTGAATTCCTTGTGGGTTCAGGTGGTGGCATTGGCCTGCTACCGGGGGTGGGTGCAGGGGGTCTCCCTGGCAGCCATCCCTACATGTCACAGTTTCTGTGAGCGGTGAAGCAGTTTCATTCCTCTGTGCATTCGGTGGTACTGACTTGGGACAGCAACTTAGTGTTTGTTGGCATTGATAGAGGCTCCGTTTGCGCCCTTGGAGTCTGCTTCAGTTAAAGATCTTATTTATTTTTATTTATTTTATTTATTTACATTCTCTTATATACCGCGCTATTCTGCATCAGTGCGGTTTACATTGAACAAACTGAAATTACATTGAACAGGGCATTGTAACTTGGAGATAACTATTTTACAGGGAACATGGGCTATGGAGGGTTAAGTGGCTTGCCCAAGACCACAAGGAGCACCTGTGGGACTAGAAACCCCAGTCCTTCCGGCCCAAGGTTGCTGTCCTCTACCTGTTGTTTTCCAAGGAGATAGTGGTCCTCAGACCCGTTCCTTCTTTTCTACCTAAAGTAGTGTCTACCTTTCATATGAGTCAGAGTGTGGCCCTGCCTTCCTTTTCAGATTCTTCAGATTCTCAGCTGTCTCCTTGATCTACACCAGTTGCTTAAGAAGTATCTCAAGTGCACAGGTTCTTTCCGTACGTTGGACTGTTCATTCTGTTTCGTGGCCCTCATCAGGGGAAAATTGCCTCAAAAGCTGAAAAGTGATTGCTTCAATGTATCTTTTGTGCCAGAAACCTGTTTCTGGGGGACTGCGTGCGCATTCACCAGGGCGCGGCTGCATCATGGGCTGAGTTTAGTCTCATTACCGCAGTGAACATTCACAGGATGGCTACTTGGTTGTCTCTGCATATCTTTGTTCAACGCTACCGTCTGGATGTGCAGGCACGCAATGAGGTGCAGTTTGGGGCATGGGTGTGACAGGCTGGCCTCACTGTTCACTCCCATTCTTAAATACTGCTCCGGTACATCCCAGGAGTCTGGACTGGACTGGAGGGATGCTATGGAATGTGAAATTAGACCTTACCTGCTAATTTTCTTTCCTTGAGACCCTCCAGTCCAGTCCAGAACCCGCCCATCTGTTCAATGTTGGCACGTGTGGGAGGAGTAGTTTGTCCAGGGCCCTCTGAGGTTTCCAGAATTTCATCTTTCCTATTTCCTGGAGGGGTAACCCCTTAGACCAGATCCTTAAGGGGGTCAAGTTGGTGTACATAGTTCAGCGGTTGTCTCGTTTACATTTGATAGTTCCTGTTTTTTTTGATTCCTCAGACTGACTTCTGGTGAGGTTCCTCCTTTCTTATGGGGTGACATCACAGAAGTTGGAAGTTCTCAGTCTCTCCATCTGCTGAAGGAGGGCCAAGACCCAGAAGACTTGACTGGAGGGACTCAAGGAAAGAAAATTAAAAGGTAAGGTTTAATTTCACTGTACTACAGATGATTTTAATGATACTTAACAGATTTATTAATAGGTTTGAAATCACATATTTTGGTTCTTTCTACAGCTTTGGATGTATACCATCCTGTCCAGGTGATTTGCTACTCTTCAATTTATCAAATAGGCGTAATACTTCTTCCCGGTTTATCAATATTTCTTTCAGTTCTTCCGATACATCACTTTTAAATACCATTTCAGGCATGGGTAATTTCCCTACATCGTCCTAGCTAAAGACCGAAGCAAAGAATTGATTCAGTCTTTCCCCTATGGCCTTGTCCTTTCTTAGTGCTCCTTTTACCCCTCTATCAACTAATGGTCCAACTGACTCTCTCATGGGTGTTTTTTGCTATGAATGTACTTGAAAAAAGTTTTTAATATGCGTTTCTGCTTCCACAGAAAGCCTTTTTTCAAATTTTCTTTGTGCCTGTCTTATCAGTACCTTGCATTTAACTTGCCAGTGCTTGTGCTGTTTCCAGTTTTCGTTCTTGGCTCCTTTTCCATTTCCTTAAAGATGCTTTTTTGGCCTTCCTTCCACTTTTCTTAAAGCGTGGAATACATCTGGTCTGGGTTTCCAAGATATTATTTTTAAACAATGCCCATGCTTCATGTAAATCTTTAATCTTTGCAGCTACTCCTTTTAGTTTTTTCTTAACTAGTTTCCTCATTTTATCATAGTCTCCCTTTTGAAAGGTTTATTCTGTGGATTTCCTTGCCATCCTGCTTCCATTTATTAAATCAAATGCGATCATGCTATGATCACTATTGCCAAGTGGCCCTAACACTGTTCTCTCTTGCACCAGATCCTGTGTTCCACTAAAGACGAGTTTAAAATAGCTTCCCCTCTTGTCAGTTCATGAACCAGCTGCTCCAGAAAGTGGTCATTTATTTTGTCTAGAAACTTTTTTTCCCTAGCATGTCCTGCTGTGACATTGACCCAGTCAATACCAGGGTAATTAAAATCGTCCATTATTACTGTATTGTAACTTTTGTTAGCTTCCATGATTTCTTTTAGCGTTTCATCAACTATCTGTTCATTCTGGCCAGATGGTCGGTAATACACTCCCACTGCCATCGCCTTTACTCCCACCACTCAACTAAAGCAGAAAGCAGCGGCAGTCAGTATAAGGTCTATTTTGTCATTGTACAGTGTGTGCTTACAGAACCCAGTACTCCACATGGGTTTCCAGTCTAACAGGAAGCTTATCCAAGTCAGGGCATGGGCCTATGAATGTTCACTGACTCACAAGCCACATGTTGACTGGTGTCTGCCACTACTTTGCATAGATTACAGTGAAAGACATAAGAACATAAGATATACCATACTGGGTCAGACCAAGGTCCATCAAGCCCAGTATCCTGTTTCTAGCAGTGGCCAATCTAGGTCATACGTACCTAGCAGTATCCCCAAGAGACAAAGAAATCCTGGGTCCCTTTTTAATAATGGTTTATGGACCTTTCCTCCAGGAACTTCTCCAAATCTTTTTTTAAACCCAGCTACACTAACAGCTCTTACTACATCCTCGGGTAACAAATTCCAGAGTTTGATTACACGTTGAGTGAAAAAATATTTCTCTTATTTGTCTTAAATAGTTTACCCTGTAGCTTCATTACATGTCCCCTAGTCTTTCTATATTCTCATAGCGTAAACAATCGATCTACGTTCACCCGTTCCACTCCATTCATTAATTTATAGACCTCTATCATATCTCCCCTCAGCCGTCTCTTTTCCAGGTTGAAGAGCCCTAACCTTTGTAGCCTTTCTTCATAGGAGTAGCCTTCCATCCCCTTTACCATTTTGGTGGCTCTTCTCTGTACCTTTTCCAATAACGCTATATCCTTTTTAAGATACGGCGACCAGACTTGCACACAATATTC
This sequence comes from Ichthyophis bannanicus, assembly GCA_033557465.1. Classification (NCBI taxonomy): domain Eukaryota; kingdom Metazoa; phylum Chordata; class Amphibia; order Gymnophiona; family Ichthyophiidae; genus Ichthyophis; species Ichthyophis bannanicus. The sequence continues at coordinate 576,681,949 of CM066034.1, read as the reverse complement.
AAGGTGTGGTCGTACCATGGAACTATACAGAGGCATTATAATATCCTTTGTTTTATTTTCCATTCCTTTCCTTATGATACCTAGCATTCTATTTGCTTTCTTGGCCGCCGCTGCACACTGGGCCGACGGTTTTAACATGTTATCCACGATGACAACTAAATCTTTTTCCTGGGTGGTGGTTCACAATGTGGAACCTTGCATTGTGTAACCATGGTGTGGGTTGTTCTTTCCTAGGTGCATAACTTTGCACTTGTTCACATTAAATTTCATGTGCCATTTGGATGCCCAGTCTTCCAATTTATCCAGATCCTCCTGCAGTTTTCCACAGTCCTCTTGGGTTTTAACAACTTTAAACAGTTTTGTGTCGTCTGCAAATTTGATAACCTCACTAGTTATTCCCTTGTCCAGGTCATTTATGAATATGTCAAAAAGTAGCAGACCGAGTACAGATCCCTGGGGTACTCCACTATTCACCTTTTTCCATTGGGAAAATTGGCCATTTAGCCCTACCCTCTGCTTTCTGTCTTTTAACCAGTTCCCGATCCACAATAGTACACTGCCTCCTATCCCATGACTTTTTAGTTTTGCCAAAGGTCTCTGAGGAGGGACCTTGTCAAAGGCTCTCTGAAAGTCCAGATACACTATATCAACCGACTCACCTTTGTCTACCTGTTTATTCACACCTTCAAAAAAACATATCGGATTAGTAAGACAAGATCTTCCTTGTCTAAAGCCATGTTGGCTGTCTCCCATTAGGCCATGACTATCTACATGCTGTGTAATTTTGTTCTTTATGATGGTTTCTACCATTTTCCCCGGTACTGATGTCAGGCTCACCGGTCTGTAATTTCCCGGATCACCCCTGGAACCCTTTTTAAAAATTGGCATTACATTGGCGATCCTCCAGTCTTCAGGTATTACAGATGATTTTAATGAAAGTTCACAGATTACTAATAGCAGGTCTGCAATCTCATATTTCAGTTCTTTCAACACTCTTGGATGTATACCATCCGGTCCAGGTGATTTGCTACTATTCAGTTTATCAAATGTTGTAATATATCTTCCCGGTGTAGCGATATTTCTCTCAATTCCTCTGCAGTATCACCTTTAAATACCACTTCAGTCTTGGGTAACATCCCTACATCTTCCTCAGTAAAGACCGAAGCATAGAATTCCTTCAGTCTCTCCGCTATAGCCTCGTCTCCTCTTACTGCCCCTTTTACCCCTCTATCATCTAATGGTCCAATTGACTCTCTCACAGGCCTTTTGCTACGAATGTACTTGAAAAAGTCTTTATTTCGTGTTTTTGCTTCCGTAGCAAGTTCCTTCTCAAATTCTCGCTTTGCCTGCCTTATCAATGCTTTGCATTTAACCTGCCAGTGCTTGTGCTGTTTCCAGTTTTCGTCGTTTGGCTCTTTTTTCCATTTCCTGAAAGATGCTTTTTTGGCAGCAACAGCCTCTCTGACCTCACCTTTAAACCATGCTGGCAGTTTTTTGGACTTTCTTCCACTTTTCTTAATTCGTGGAATACAGCTGGTCCTGGCTTCCAGGATAGTATTTTTAAACACCCAAGCTTGATGTAAGTCTTCAACCTTTTGCAACTGCTCCTTTTAGTTTTTTCTTAACTATATATTCCACATTTTATCATAGTCTCCCTTTCGAAAGTTAAAAGGGAGTACTGTGGATTTCTTTACTATCCCTCCTCCACTAATTAAATCAAACACGATCATGCTAAGATCACTTTTGCCAAGTGGTCCCAACACCCTTATTTCTTGCACCAGATCTGGTGTTCCACTAAGGACTAGGTCCAGTGTGGCTTCCCCTCTGGTCGGTTCATGAACCAGCTGCTCCAAGAAGCAGTCATTTTATTTCATCTAGAAACTTTATCTCCCTAGCATGTCCTGCCGTGACACTGACCCAGTCGATACCGAGGTAATTGAAATCACCCATTATTATTACTCTGCTGTGACTTTTGTTAGCTTCCTTGATTTCTTTGAGCATTTCATCATCCTTTTGTTCATTCTGGTCAGGCGGTCGATAGTACACCCCCACTGCCATCACCTTCCCCTTCATACATGGAATTTCAATCCATAGAGATTCTACAGCAAATTTTGTTTCCTGCAAAACTTTAATCCTTTCTGACTCAATGCCCTCTCTAACATAGAGCGCAACCCCTCCACCAATTTGATCAGTTCTATCATTACGATATAGTTTGTATCCAGGTATCACAGTGTCCCACTGGTTATCCTCCTTCCACCATGTCTCTGAGATTGCAATCATATCTAACCTCTCATTTTGTGCTATATATTGTAACTCTCCCTTCTTATTGTTTAGACTTCTAGCATTTGCATACAAGCATTTTAGAGACTGTATTTTATTAATATTAATCTGACTATTGGTAGGCATGGGTAATTTGGAATCTTTACGCTCTTTCTGCACCATACTCAAGGGCATTTGGGCTACTTTACTCTTTTTTGGAACCTCACTGCTTTTGGTAGTATCCTTCAAGGATACCTTCTTCCGAACCATGTGCTCTTGGGCGACTGTCGGCTTTCCCCTGTTTTCTAGTTTAAAAGCTTCTCTATCTCCTTTTTAAAGGTTAATGCCAGCAGTCTGGTTCCATCCTGGTTAAAGTGAAGCCCATCCCTTTGGAAGAGCCCCTCCTTTCCCTAGAATGTTACCCAGTTCCTAACAAATCCAAAACCCTCATCCTTGCACCGTCATCTCATCCACGCATTGAGACTCCGGAGCTCTGCCTGTCCTTTGGGTCCTGCACATGGAACGGGAAGCATTTCGGAGAACGCTACCCTGGAAGTTCTGGATTTCAACTTCCTACCTAAAAGCTTAAATTTAGCCTCCAGAACCTCCCTACCACATTTTCCTATGTCATTGGTACCGACATGTACCAAGACAGCAGACTCCTCCCCAGCACTATCCAAGATCTTATCTAGGTGGTGCGTGAGGTCCGCTACCTTCGCACCAGGCAGGCATGTTACCAGGCGATCCTCACGTCCACTAGCCATCCAGCTATCTACATGCCTAATGATTGAATCGCCAACTATAACAGCTGTCCTAACCCTTCCCTCATGGGCACATGGCCCTGGAGAAACGTCCTCAGTGCGAGAGGGTTTTACATCACCTGGAGGACAGGTCCTAGTTACAGGATCACGTCCTGCCACACCAGGGTGATGCTCTCCTGTCACGTGACCTCTCTCCTCCATGGCAACAGTGATGCTGCCAGACTGGAGGTGGGACTTCAGGACTATATCCCTGTAGTCTCATCCATGTACTTCTTTGTCTTATGTCTTCCAGGTCTGATACTCTAGCCTCTAGAGAATGGACTTGTTCCCTGAGAGCAAAGAGCTCTTTGCACTTAGTGCATACGTAAGACCTCTCACCAACTGGGAGAAAATCATACATGTGACACTCAATGCAAAAGACTGGAAAGCCCCCATCTCGTTGCTGGACTGTTGCCTGCATCTTAGTTTAAAGCTTGTGTTTAGGTCTTTAAATTCTGTACTTACTAAGGGTTGGTGTAGATGCTTATACTAATAAGTGTATCTAATACCTCTAATATACCTTGTTCACCTGAAGCTTAGTTAATCTCAGGTCCTCAATGTATGACTGATTTGGATAAAGAGCTGCACCAGAGAGCAGCCCCTTTCCTCTAAGATGTGTAAGAACCTATAAAGCTACAATTACCCCAGGGGCGGGTGGGTGTTGGGGAGGGAGGGAGGTAAATAAGACCTATTAAGAGGGCTGTTACAAGGTACCTTGTCCTGTACCCTCAGCAGGGGGGGAGTGGGTTAGTCCCTCAGGTAGGCTAGAGCAGGAAAAAAAGTTTAAAATGCAGCACGTTCTGGGGACAGAGCAGGGAGAGATATTTAATTTAAAGTAACAGTTAACCTGGCTACCACACAAAGGCCAGTTAGTTGAGAGAACCTAAAATAGAGTAAATAGTGTAAATATATGAGCTAGCATATGTATGATTGTATTTTTGTCGGAAACTAAGCCATGAGGTTTCAAATACTCCTCAAAGCTATATTTCCTTTTACTCAAATAAATGAGCTCTGATAAGAACCTTTATACCGTAGGTAAAATCACCATGAAATAGTGCTACCTATTACCATAAATGTAATGTCCTAAAAACATATTGTGTGAAAAAAGACAAAAATACAATCCTACATATGCTAGCTCATATATTTAGACTATTTACTCTATTTTAGGTTCTTGGAATTATAAGTAGAGTTTTTGTTACTTTGTTTAGTTAGTTGAGAGAGGCAAGGTAAGTTACACAACTGAGAAAGCTGAAGTGCAAAACTAAAGGTAACAGGGAAGTGAAGTAGCACACCAATAAAGACAACAATAAATAAATAAATAGACAGCTAGAACTCACAGCAAAGTCGTCACAGGAGTTAAATATCCACCTCTCTAGCAGAGCACTGTGAGGGCACTGCTCATCTCCAGGAACAAGCAGGAATGAGTCTTCACATATGTGGGTACGTCGGTACCGACGGAGCCTGCACGGGAATGCTCCCCAGCATCCAATCAGAAAGCTTTTGGGAGCATCCCTCGCGCCTGCGCGCTGACTTCCCGCCCTTTCCACTTCTCCTCAGTTTTCGTTTTTCCGCGGAGCCGGCAGGACGTCCTCCTGTCACCGCAGAAACTTTTTTCTTTAAATACTTCATTTCTTGTTTTCTTGTGGTCGCGGCTGTTTTTCCCGCCGACACCAGTACCGCCGGTGGTTTTTTCTTTTCTTTTTTCTTAAACTCAGAGAGATTTTTCCCTCTGTTTCTGTCTTAACGTTTTGGGCCTACAAGGCCTCTCCATCATGGAGCCTTCTTCTCCTAAGAAGTGCCTTCACTGTGGAAACACAGTTTTCTTTTTAGACTCCAATTACTGGTGTCTAACCTGTTTGGGTCCTGACCCTTTTTACCCTGAACTATCAGGCTGCAATACTGAGAGAAGACCTTCCCTCTTTCGAGTTTCCCTCGATACCGTTTTCCCTCCTGCAGTGAGGGCACCGGGGTTTTCTTCTCTACAGGATCAGGTAACCCATAAACAGTCTGTTAAGACTTGCCAATCCTTGAGTGGTAGGTCTCATGCCAAGCATGATGACGGCTCCGGCCTTGCCCTCAAGACCCCATTGGCATTAAAACCCCGGCAGGAGTCTTCGGGCTCCAAAGCATTTCAGGGGTTTCAGGTTGTTCCTGGGGCTCACCCCTCACAGAACATACCTGAGCCTTGCTCGGGGGTGGTATCCGCTTCGAGCGGTACCGATACCCCGGCATCGGCACCGGTGTCGAGTGTTCCACTCTTCACCAGGGATCGTCATCTGGCGTCCTCGGTACCTTCGGGACCGATCGATACGACCCAGACTGACTTCCCTGTATCAGCATCGCCGGTACCACCACCGACGTCGGTGCAATCTAGACATGCATCGATAGACTCGCTCCCTTCGATGCCGAGTCTGGAATCGATATCTAGTCTAGATGACTGGGTACCGACGCGCCTTGGAACCGACCCTTATCGTTTCCGGATACGCAGTACCGAGGATACTCACCAAGACACTCTGGTTGCCTCGGTACCGCTTGAGCAGCCTCCGATGACGGCCTCGATGCCATTACCGGTATCGGTATCGATGTCAATTCCTGCAGTTACATCGGTGCCATCGATCCTTTCTATGCCTAGTTTGGAATCGATACTTGGCATAGACGATGCAGTACTAACTGCCTCAAGTCGTGACTGCCAATATCATTATCCATCTAGTAAGATTCTTTTTCTGCACCAGACCAGTACATCCTCTGGTGCTCAGGCTGCATCTTCAACCTTAGCCTTCCCAGGGATGGTTCCCATTGGAGATCCTTCTTTTCAGAAGTTTCTCCTTGACATAGCAACCTTTCTTGATATTCCTATCCCCTGGCTGTAATCTTAACCAAGGCTCTCCTGCAGAAAAGGGAAATATAATGCTTCCTTTACATCATTCTTTGCAGGATCTTCTTCTGAGAATATGGGAATCACCTTTAAGGGTTCCCTCACCTTCTACAGCAACTAATGTTCTGTATCAGGTGCCCCCCTCTCCAGGGTTTCAAAAGAATCAACTTCCCCATCATTCCATTGTAGTGGAATCAGCAATGAGGAAGGTAAAAAGCAAGAAGAAGCATTCTTCTTATCCGCCAGGTCGTGCTTCTAGAGCACTTGATGCCTTTGGACGTCAAACCTTCCAAACATCTATGCTGGCATCAAGAATTATTTCTTATATATTTTATATGAGTCTAACACTCCAGGAGGTCACAAAGAAATTATCTCTTTTGACTCCTTTTTTGTCAGAGCCTAAGGCTGCCAACTATTCCTTGCTACTTAGTCATAGCCGGAATATCTCTTGGTTTCTTTCTCGTGCTTCTCTAGACTCTTTTGAGTCTGTTAGCAGATCCTCTGCTATTACCATTGGAGCACGTCGTAGAGCCTGGCGCCAAGCTTCTGACTTGAACAGATGGGCACAACATACACTGGGTAGTTCTCCTTGTACTGGAGAAAATCTCTTCAATAAGGAGGCTTTACGTCAGGTTGCTCATTGCTCCACTGACTTCCCTGGTTCTGGAGACCATTCTAAGCCTCCTTCCCGAGGAGGTAGGAAATGTCCTACCAAGCCGCCTTTCCCTAAGAAAAGAAGGTTTCACTCTTCTCCTGCCCATCATCCAGAGGTGCCCAAGCAAGGGACACCTCGTCCTAGTCTGAAGTTTCCAAACTCTAGCCAGTCTCAACATACCCAGCAACCATAGGTTCTGAGGGTTACAATCTACAGTTAACTTCTTCTTAACAGAAGTTTGTTCACTGTTTTTTCTTAAAGCTCTACACTGGAGTTTTCCTTTTTCAGTATGCTAAGCTGTCAGGATATTCTTGTCCATGGGTCACAGAATTCTCCTCTTCTTACTACCAAGAAGGGAAGTTACAACTATCCCTTGATAGTTTCTGTCCCAACATGAACATTTTTTCCTTCAGCTGACTCACCCTATGGGTAAGTCACCCTCCAATTACCTGTTTTCTCTACCCTCTCATCCAGGGTTTCCCCTGACTGAGTGGTACCATACTGAAAAGCTTCTTTAGCCTTTCATTCCAGTGTAGACTTTTTGTTTCCTTGAATACATTCTCAAGATAACTCATCAGGCAGGGACAGGAATATCTCCTCTCCCTTTGTCTGTTTCTTTTTGTTTTGCACAAGAAGATTTTTTCTGATGTCTTTTCAGCTGCTGTGCATGCAGGAGTTCCAGTGATTGAACTACTGGTACTTTTCCACAAGTTCCAGTCTATCTTCCACAATTTTTGTCTAGCCTCAGTAGTGATTCCAAGCTAGTCCTCATCTATCTTGAATAATCCTACTCACTTAAACTACTCACATTATCTTCTTTCTAGCCATCTCCTTTTCCTAGGATGTGGCGACACATCTGACTTCAGTCAGTTTTATCTCATAATTCTCCTGCACAATGCTCTCTGCAATCTTCAGAGAAGCTTTCTACTATGGGCCCTTGCTACAGAGCATTGATCTTTGTCTCTGAGGGCTATTCTATATAGTAAAAAAAAAAAAAAAAAGCTTATAAATCATTCCCATGACTGTGAGGGTTCTCCACACCCTCTTGTCTCTTGTTATAATTCAGAATATAAGCTTTTTCTGCGTGAATATCCAAGGCTATTAGTAACGCATGATACCCCTATGTCCCTCCAGTGGGTCCTCCTGGTATCTCCTCTATGCGTTTCTACCCATCTATCATGTCAGAGTTCTTAAGGACTCCCGACTTGCTCTTTACAGACTGATATTATCCTCTGTTTTTCACGCAATCATCCTGGTTATTTTACTGGATTGCATTCCTGCATCCTCTTAGCCCACGGAAATAGATTCTCTATATATCTGTCAAGTGGGTTTCACCCTCTTGTTATTGGATGAATCTTTCCCCTTCACATTCCCCATGTGAATGTTCTTATGGGGCTTAGTGTATTTTCGGACTTTTTGTCATGTATGTAAATATCTCTATATATGCCTCTACATACATATGTCTGTAAGCTGTGTGTGCATAATTATGCCACCATATGTATTTATATATCCACATATATATATATCCACATATATAGATATATAGATATATATCTATATATCTATATAAGAAGAACATAAGACATGCCATACTGGGTCAGACCGAGGTCCATCAAGCCCAGTATCCTGTTTCCAACAGTGGCCAATGTAGGTCCTACGCACTTAGCAATATCCCCAAAAGACCACAGGTTCCACAATGCTTGTACTGGGTCAAGCATTGATATCCTGGGTCCCTTTTTAATAGTGGTTTATGGACCTTTCCTCCAGGAACTTGTCCAAACCTTTTTTAAACCCAGCTACACTAACAGCCCTTACTACATCCTCCGGTAACAGATTCCAGAGTTTGATTACACGTTGAGTGAAAAAATATTTTCTCTTATTTGTCTTAAATAGTTTACCCTGTAGCTTCATTACATGTCCCCTAGTCTTTCTATATTCTGATAGCGTAAACAATTGATCCACGTTTATCCGTTCCACTCCATTCATTAATTTATAGACCTCTATCATATCTCCCCTCAGCTGTCTCTTTTCCAGGTTAAAGAGCCCTAACCTTTTTAGCCTCTCTTCATAGGAGTAGCCTTCCATCCCCTTCACCAATTTGGTGGCTCTTCTCTGTACTTTTTCTAATAACGCTATGTCCTTTTTAAGATACGGTGACCAGAATTGCACACAATATTCAAGGTGCGGTCGTACCATGGAGCGATACAGAGGCATTATAATATCCTTTGTTTTATTCTCCATCCCTTTCTTTATGATACCTAGCATTCTATTTGCTTTCTTGGCCGCCGCTGCACACTGGGCGGAGGGTTTTAACATGTTATCCACGATGACTCCTAAGTCCTTTTCCTGGGTAGTGGTTTCTAATGTGGAGCCTTGCATCGTGTAACTATAGTGTGGGTTGTTCTTTCCTAGGTGCATAACTTTGCATTTGTCCACATTAAATTTCATCTGCCATTTGGATGCCCAGTCTTCCAAGTTATCCAGATCCTCCTGCAGTTTTCCACAATCCTCTTGGGTTTTAACAACTTTAAACAGTTTTGTGTCATCTGCAAATTTGATAAGCTGACTAGTTATTCCTTTTTCCAGGTCATTTATGAATATGTCAAAAAGTAGCGGACCCAGTACAGATCCCTGGGGTACTCCACTATTCACTTTTTTCCATTGGGAATATTGGCCATTTAGCCCTAACCTCTGCTTTCTATCTTTTAACCAGTTCCCGATCCACAATAGTACACTGCCTCCTATCCCATGACTTTTTAGCTTTGCCAAAAGTCTCTGATGGGGGACCTTGTCAAAAGCTTTCTGGAAGTCCAGATACACTATATCAACCGACTCACCTTTGTCTACCTGTTTATGCACACCCTCAAAGAAACATATCAGATTAGTAAGACAAGATCTTCCTTGTCTAAAGCCATGTTGGCTGTCTCCCATTAGGCCATGACTATCTACATGTTGTGTAATTTTGTTCTTTATGATGGTTTCTACCATTTTCCCTGGTACTGACGTCAGGCTCACTGGTCTGTAATTTCCCGGGTCACCCCTGGAACCTTTTTTAAAAATTGGTGTTACGTTGGCGACCCTCCAATCTTCAGGTATTACAGATGCTTTTAATGAAAGTTCACAGATTACCAATAGCAGGTCTGCGATCTCATATTTCAGTTCTTTCAACACTCTGGGATGTATACCATCCGGTCCAGGTGATTTGCTACTATTCAGTTTATCAAATAGTTGTAATATATCTTCCCGGTGTAGTGATATTTCTCTCAATTTCTGTGCAGTATCACCTTTAAATACCACTTCAGTCATGGGTAACATCCCTACATCTTCCTCAGTAAAGACCGAAGCAAAGAATTCATTCAGTCTCTCTGCTATAGCCTTGTCTCCTCTTACTGCCCCTTTTACCCCTCTATCATCTAACGGTCCAATTGACTCTCTCACAGGCCTTTTGCTACGAATGTACTTGAAAAAGTCTTTATTTCGTGTTTTTGCTTCCGTAGCAAGTTTCTTCTCAAATTCCCGCTTTGCCTGCCTTATCAATGCTTTGCATTTAACTTGCCAGTGCTTGTGTTTCCAGTTTTCCTCATTTGGCTCTTTTCTCCATTTCCTGAAGGTTGCTTATATATATATATATACCTATATATATATATATATATATATATATACCTATGTTGGGAGACTTTTTATAGATCGATATGTATTAAATACTATCTCCTCACTGTCTATGCTATAGCAATTAGTACCTTTCTCAGAGGTTACAGACAGTGAGCTCCCTTTTTCATACTGTTCCTTAGTATGTGGGGACTGTTATGCACACAACCACTACTGTTGTGATAACAGCTTCCGCTTTGCTCTAGGTCTCTCTATCTTTGAAGATTCAAGCTTCAATATCTTTCCTATCTCTCATCAGCTAGGAAAGATAGTGTACATCTTCATTGCTTTGAGTACACATTGTTCTCCTTGGGAATATGGGCTTTTTTCCATACCCCTTCTTCCCTCCAAGACTGGGCTAGTTGTCCAAATCGTTCAGTCTTCTTCTTTTAGTCCTCAATATTATGACTCTGTACCTAAAAGAGTTTTCAGCTTTTTCTCATAAAGCTTTCCATTGAAGACCTGCCGTTCTAATCCTACCCCAGTTGACACCTGGATCACCTCCTAATTCCAGGTCTGGACCTTCACCCTCACTGCTGTGAGGTCACCTTGAGGATTCCGCTACTGCATATCCAGTAGACTCCTTCACGCTTTCTACTTCTTACAATCCAGTAGGTAAGCTCCATATTGTAATTTTAATGGTACTTATCATACATGCCATGGACTCCTCTCCTGTAGTCCTTGGGTTTGCTGTTTTCCTTACAGCTCTTCTATTCTCAACTCCTACTCTCCATTCCCTCTTGGGAATGCAGGAGATTCCTGTGTGGGAAATGCACTCCTGATCCAGGAACATGCATTTTATGGGATCTCCCCCTGGCATCTCTAGCTAGGGAGTCCCCATATGTGAAGACTCATTCCTGCTTGTTCTTGGAGATAGCACAGTTACTTACCTGTAACAGGTGATCTCTGGGAACAGCAGGAATAAGTCTTCACAACCCACCCACCTCCCCTAGGAGTTGTATCTATCTATCTATCTTCCTTTCCTCTTTCTCTTCTTTGTCTCAGCTGTGAAACTCAACTGAGGAGAAGAAGTGGAAAGGGCGGGAAGTCAGCGTGCAGGCGCGAGGGATGCTTCCAAAAGCTTTCTGATTGGATGTTGGGGAGCATTCCCGTGCAGGCTCCGTCGGTACCGACATACCCACATATGTGAAGACTTATTCCTGCTGTTCCCAGAGATCACCTGTTACAGGTAAGTAACTGTGCTTTCCCAGAGCAGAGAGAGGCAAACCAGAGACAGAGGGAAATGGCAGTGTTTCTGTGACTCCCATCCACTGATATAACCCCATTTGGGGTCCCGACCCCAAGTATGGGAACCACTGATTTAATGTATACCCTGCTTATCAACTTGCTTGTAGGGCAGGGCTGCTGCATACAGACTGATATGGATGTGTTTGTTTTCACAGATTCAAAAGATAATCCTCAAACACTTCTGTTTTCTGCAACATGTCCTCACTGGGTATATGACGTTGCCAAAAAATACATGAAATTGAACTATGAGCAGGTGGATCTAATTGGGAAGAGGACTCAAAAAACTGCCACTACTGTGGAAGTAAGTGCTTTTTCAGCAGATTTCTCTTTGTGTAGCCTTTCTATTCTGTACATCTTATCACGTTCTCTGTGTGCGTGTTTTAAAGCAAGTAGAATCCCAAGATTCATAGGATGCCACTGATTCTGCATGATGATAGAATATTTGTTTATTTATTTTTGAAAAATTGTGTACCATCTTTCTGGAATAACCATCCAAAGCTGTTTACAAAAACAAATAACCCAAGTAACATAAATTCAAACAACCCGTTTTGGACCAGCGTATGTTTTACATACATAAGGTTTCCATACTTACTACTGAACTGTTTACTAATTAATGGTTATAAATTCAATGGAACTATGTTTAGCTATTATCGTTATGTCAAAAAGTGTTATATACAGATTTATCTGAGATCTAGTTAGTTTAATAGGTATTCGAAGTTTGCTGATTTTGACGCTACTGGCGACTCAACATAAAAAGATCACACAAAATAGTAAGTAGCTTATAATGCTGTAATAGCTACTATTTTGCAAATAAAAGTATTTGTAGACTTTAGAAAATAGGTTTAGATAACTGTAAGTTTGTCAACAGTCCATTCTGACGGCGGAATATGATACACCTGAAAACACTTCTGATGCAGTGCGTCGATATTGCACTATTGAAACACCTAGAAGAGAATGCTTGACAGCAAATAGTTTCGACAACATATTAGCCCAGCGTATGAAAAACATACAAGGCCGATATACGCGCCAATAACTCTGACACTAAGTAACTATATTATATCATAATAAAGTGTTTTAAATGAAAACTGCAGTTTTAATAGTATCATACAGTATGTTTGTCAATGAATATTGGAACTGAATCCTATCTTTTCTGAAGACAGACAATATACTATATTGGATCAGTGTATGAAAAACATACACTATGTGAAACTTCTATTTTCTGCCGAGTTTTAATATTTTTTATTATTGCTGGTATTTTGTAGTTGTTTGCGTGTAATAAATCTAATAAATCATCCAGAACAGAGAGAGAATATGTGAGCTGTCCAAAACGGGTTAAACTAAGATTAAAAGTACAAGCAAAAGAAACAAAGCCAGAAATCAGAAAAAAGAAATACAATACTAAATACATAAAATAATAGTTAAACAGAGTTCATGTAAAAGGGACTTTTGTTTCACACTTGTTGAAGTATCATAGTCTCAGGGGCTTAAGACCCATGGATAAGGCTTTAGATATTTGTCCAGCAGCTCCTTTGGCGGATCCTCCAATATAAATATCAAGATGTATTACTTCCTTTGTTTCAAAGCTTTGCAGGAAGATCCTTTCCCAGATAAATTGAGACATATTTTCCAGGAACAAGCAGCAGGAAGTCTGTCCTCATATATGGGTGACATTGGCACCAACGGAGCCTGCGCGGAATCATCTCCCCAGCTTTCAAAGAAAGTGTTTGGAAGATGCCACCATGCATGTGTGGTCCCCTTCTCGCCCCAGGTTGCCATCTTGCTCAGTCTCCTTTTTTCCACGAAGCCCAACGGATGGACATCCACTGTCCCCAGAAAATTTTCTTTAAAGCTTAGTAATTAAGTTTAGCTTTCTCCAGGACCAAGCAGGAAGTCAGTCCTCACATATGGGTGACGTCGGCGCCGACGGAGCCCTCGCGGAGCAATTTTCCCCAGCTTTCACAGAAAGCCTTTGGGAATTGCAGCGCGCATGCGCGGTCGCCTTCCCGCCCAAGGGTGCCATCTTAGCCAGTCTTCTTTTTTCCGCGGAGCCCTACAGACGTACCCGTCGTGTCCCCGCTAAAAAAGTTGATTTTCGTGAGTTTTACTCGTTTTTCAATTCGGTTCGACGCCGGTCATTTTCCTGCCCGGACTCGCGACGCCGTTGCGAGTCCTTCCCTTATTTTTCGGTTTTTCTGATTTTGGTCAGTTTCGTTTTCGATTTTTCCCTGGCAGCCCGGTCCTTTGACCTTGCAGGGGCCCTTTTTCCCCCGATGGCTGCCAGTGGTTTCAAGCGGTGTGGTCAGTGTGACAGAAATATGTCACTCACTGACACACACGATAATTGCCTCCACTGCCTGGGCCCGGATCATGAAGAAATGATCTGTGGAGCCTGTGGCAAAATGTCCTCCAAAGCGTTGAGGAGTCGGCGGCATCAGCGGGATAGAATCTTCGCTGACCCCAGCCGTACCCGGACCTCGTCGGAGGCCTCGGCATCCAGAGGCTCCAGCTCTGAACATCGCCGAAGCTGCTCCGACAGGGGTTCTCCCTCCAGAGACCATCGACGGAAGACAAAACCCGCGAGGGCGGCGTCGGTGGACGCTCCTGGCTCCGCGAGGGCCAGGTCGCATAGCCCCGACAGCCGTCCCGGGTCTTTGGAGAAGGAGCACCTCCCGAAGCGACCTCGCCTGGAGTCGGAGTTGCCTGCTCGGGTAAGTCCTGTGGTCCTTCTGGACTCGCCTCCGAGAGGTCCGACGTCGGGCCCGACGCCGTCGGGGCCCGGGTCGGGGACTGCTGGGTCACCTGAGGTCGGACTCAGGTTGACGGCCTTGGAGAGCAGACTATCTGCCTTCATGGACCAGCAGCGGGCACTGATCGCTAGCCTCGCTGGCGCCGCTGCCCCGACCGCCGGGACGTCGACGTCTAAGTCGACCCCGGAGACCGAGCCGATCCTCGAGTCCATGCGAACTCGAGTCGATCCTCGGTCGAGGTCACCCTCGGCCTCCCGTTCGGGACCGAGGTCGTCGCCGCCGACTCCCTTGGCGTCGGGGCGGCTGACGCCTCCACCTGCCCGAGCCGACCCCACTGATTCCTCCTCGGAGTCGGTCTGGGAGTCTGAAGAGGAGGAGTCACCTGATTCCTTTCGGACTCGGTGTGTCCCCTCGGACTCACCTGAGTCCGAACCTCGGAAACAGTCCCCTCCGGAGGATGCCCGGTTCTCGGACTTCGTCAGGGATATGGCCAAGGCTTTGGCCTACCCGGCGGATCCCGAGGAGGAGCCTCGAGCCGAAGAGCTCGACGCCCTTCAGTACGACTCTCCCGCCCGGGAGCACTTTACTGTACCGGTGCCTCCCATGCTGGAACGACTACTCTTCCGCATGTGGGAGAGTCCGGCCTCGTCGCCGGTATTGAGCAAGCAGGTCGATTCCATCTATCGAGTCCGCAAGAGTCCTGGCTTCCAAAAAGCACAGCTACCACACCATTCCATGGTAGTGGAATCGGCCATGCATCGGCTGAAGAGCCAGAAAATGCACTCCTCGGTGCCCCCTGGCAGGGAGGCCCGTAACCTGGATGGCCTTGGTAAGAAGTGTTTCCAGGGCTCTATGCTGGCTTGTCGTGTCCAGACCTACCAGCTATACATGGGCATGTATCTCCGAGACCTGGCTAAAGAGCTAGCCGGATTCTCTGCTGGACTGTCCGAGGAACCTTTGCGGAGGTTCCTAGCCTTAACATCTGGTATTCGGGAATGCTCCAAATTCATGTCCCGAGCAGCCTATGATGGCTTTGAAGCATCGGCTCGTGTGGCCGCAGCCGGCATCGGTGCCCGCCGACAGGCTTGGCTTCAGTCGTCTGACCTTGAGCCTTGGGTGCAGGACAAGTTGGTCGATGTCCCCTGCAGAGATGAGAACCTCTTTGGCAAGCCCATGGCTGAAAAGGCTGCACAAATCGAGACGGAGACTCTCACCAGGACCAGGCTTTCTAGGAAGACCTCCGCCCCTTCCCAGAAAAAGAAGGGCTCGGGAAAAAAGTCCTTTTACCCGAGAAAGGCGGCTGCCTACAAACACTACCCCCAATATCAGGCCCCTCCAGCTCCCCAACAGGGTCAGCAGGCCAAGGGACGGGGTAACGGGTCCCGTAGGCAGCAAGCCCCCAAGCCTGCACCACCAGCCCCTGCTCAGCAGGGTGGGGGGTTTTGACTTCCTCAGCATAGCCTCTCCCCCTCAGCTGGTCCCTCCCAGCACCAGAAGCCGGCTGGTTCACTTCGCCCACAGATGGTCCAACATCACTTCAGATGCCTGGGTGCTTCAAGTCGTGCGAGAAGGATATCTTCTCCACTTCCATCAGGTCCCTCCCTCTTATTTTCTGGGAGAACCTCCGCGACTCCCTCTGCACAGGGACTTAATCCTTCAGGAGTTAGCAAGTCTTCTTCAGGACCAGGCTGTGGAACCGGTGCCCCACCACCTGAGAGGTCAAGGCTTTTATTCCAGGTATTTCCTAATACCAAAAAGGACAGGAGGCCTAAGACCCATCCTGGACTTGCGCAACCTCAACAAGTTCCTTGTGCGGGAAAAGTTCAAGATGCTTACCCTTGGAATCCTTCTGCCCTACCTCCAGCAGGGAGATTGGCTATGCTCCTTGGATCTAAAGGATGCCTACACGCACATCCTCATCCACCCAAGCCACCGCCAATACCTAAGGTTTGTGGTGGCCGGGAATCACTACCAGTACAGAGTACTGCCCTTTGGCCTGTCCTCCGCACCGCGAGTCTTCACAAAATGTCTCGCGGTAGTGGCGGCCTATCTCAGGCTTCACGTCCTCTGTTTTTCCGTACCTCGACGACTGGCTCATCAGAGCGTCGTCCTCTCCGGCAGTCACCAATGCCACACACCGCACGGTGACTCTTCTGCAGTACTTGGGCTTTGTCATAAACTTCGCAAAGTCCACTTTGCTCCCCTCACAGGATCTCGAGTTCATCGGCGCAAGACTGCACACTCCTCAGGCTTGAGCTTTCCTGCCTCTCGACAGGGCTCAACGGCTCATGGACCTAGCCGGCCGTTTTCGCAGCCAGTCCCTGGTCTCCGCCAGGCGCTTCCTGAGATTACTCGGCCATATGGCTTCCACCGTCCACGTGACCCCCAATGCTCGCCTGAATATGCGGCCGGCTCAGTGGTGCCTTCGCAAGCAGTGGCAACAAGCCACCGGCGGGCTAGCCGACTTAGTGCGCCTCTCCAGACCGCTGGCCTCTTCCCTACAGTGGTGGCTTCATCGACCGAACCTGGTGCTCGGAATGCCTTTTCAGTCGCCTCAGCCGACTCAAGTGCTGACGACCGATGCTTCCCTCCTGGGCTGGGGAGCTCATTGCCAGGGGGCATGTACTCAAGGTCTCTGGACCGCGTGGGAATCTGCTCAACAGATCAACTTCCTGGAGCTCAGAGCTATTCGTCTGGCGCTCAAGGCTTTCTCCCACCTGACTTCTCACCAGTCCGTCCTTGTCCAGACGGACAATCAAGTTGCCATGTTCTACGTGAACAAACAGGGCGGCACGGGCTCCTTCCTTCTCTGCCGAGAAGCTCAAAAGCTCTGCTCTTGGGCCGTCAGTCACGGCATTCTTCTCAAAGCAGTTTATCTCCCAGGCCAGGAGAATTGCCTGGCGGACAAACTCAGCAGGATACTCCAGCCGCACGAGTGGCGTCTGGATCCCTTGGTAGTCCAGAAACTCTTTCTGAAGTGGGGCCTCCCCACGATGGATCTCTTTGCCAGTCCTCTCAACCGGCAACTTCCTCGCTTCTGCTCGCGTCAGCCACATCCCCTTCGGGTAGCGGCAGATGCATTTCTGCTCTCATGGTCGGAAAACCTTCTCTATGCTTTTCCTCCCATCCCGCTGGTCTCCCGAACTCTGTTCAAGGTTCTCCGGGACAAAGCGTCCATGATCCTGGTGGCTCCTCGCTGGCCCAGACAGCCGTGGTTTCCACTCCTGTTGCAATTAGCGGTAGAGGATCCGTTCCCTCTGGGGTTTCAACCGGATCTCCTAACACAGGATCAGGGGTCTCTGCTACACCCCAACCTCAGATCTCTCAATCTAATGGCCTGGCGGCTGAAAGGGTAGTCCTTGCTCCCCTTCTCCTGCCGGCAGAGGTGGAAGAGGTCGTCCTAGCTTCTCGGCGACCTTCTACCCGCAAATGCTACGCCCTTAAATGGCGTCGCTTTTCTGTTTGGTGTGTACAGCAGTCTCAGGATCCCTTCTCCTGCTCGGTGTCGGTGATCTTGCAGTACCTGCTCTACCTCTCTAATCTGGGACTTAAGTCCAACTCCGTCAAGGTCCACCTCAGTGCTCTGTCAGCACACCATGTGCCGGTGGACGGCAGACCTCTTTCCAGCGACCCTCTTGTAGCACGGTTTCTCCGAGGTCTCCTTCTACTAAAACCACCTCTGCGCCCGCCAGCACCTGACTGGGATCTGAATGTGGTTTTACAGCGGATCACCTGTCCGCCTTTTGAACCGATGGCTACCTGTTCTCTGCGTTTTCTTTCGTGGAAAACCTTATTCCTGATAGCCCTCACTTCCGCTAGACGCGTCAGTGAATTGCAGGCCCTCGTGTCTGATCCTCCCTTCACTCGGTTCTACAAAAATAGGGTAGTCCTACGGACTCACCCAAAATTTCTTCCAAACGTTGTCTCCCCTTTTCACATAAATCAGGAGGTGGTACTTCCAACCTTCTTTCCCAGGCCTCACTCCAGCCGAGCTGAACGACTCCTGCATACCCTGGACTGTAGAAGGGCATTGAACTTCTACCTTGACCGTACGCGGGAGCACCGTAAAGCTGCTCAGCTTTTTGTGTCTTTTGACCCCAATAAATTGGGGCTCCCGGTCTCCAAGCGTACCCTGTCCATCTGGGTTGCTGACTGTATCGCTTGGGCTTATGGGGCAGCCGGACTCTCCTTAGAAAGTCGAGTCACGGCTCATTGTGTTCAGGCGAAGGCTACGTCAGTGGCTTACCTCCGCTCTGTTCCGCTGGCAGACATCTGCTGGGCCGCTACTTGGTCTTCGAGCCAGACTTTTGCGGTCCATTACTGTCTCGAGAGGGAGTCCCGCAGGGACAGTGCTTTCGGACAGGCAGTCCTCCGAAATCTCTTCGAGGTTTGAGCAACTCCTACCCTCCATCCCGGATGGGGGCTACCGGTGGGTGATAATTCAGCGAAGATTCCATCCTTCTGTACTGCCGAGCTAGAGGGAGCTCATTTTTGTGCTTAGGGTCTCCGGTAGCCTTAAGCTTGGGAGTCCCATATGTGAGGACTGACTTCCTGCTTGGTCCTGGAGAAAGCGTAGTTACTCACCTGTAACAGGTGTTCTCCAGGAGCAGCAGGAATCAGTCCTCACAACCCTCCCTCCTCCCCGTGGAGTTGCAATCATCTGCTTAAGTTTTTTTTGCAAATTTTTATGCTGTCTTTTAGCTATGTCATCAGACTGGCTAAGATGGCACCCTTGGGCGGGAAGGCGACCGCGCATGCGCGCTGCAATTCCCAAAGGCTTTCTGTGAAAGCTGGGGAAAATTGCTCCGCGAGGGCTCCGTCGGCGCAGACGTCACCCATATGTGAGGACTGATTCCTGCTGCTCCTGGAGAACACCTGTTACAGGTGAGTAACTACGCTTTCCGGTAAGCGTACCAGTTACTTTTCCTGCCCCAAGCCGGCGTCTTTTACGCTGTCCTCTGGCCCGTCCTTTTTCCATTTTTTTTTCCTCAGGGTTCCCTCGGCCAGTGGCTTGCCCTCTTTTTTGCCTAGGGGTCATTGATCCCCATCTGGGTGCATCCCATCATGTCCCCTGTTGGGTTCAAAAAATGTGACCGCTGCAGTCAAACAATGTCCATCACCGACATCCACACCTGTGTTACCTGGGACTGGACCACGACAGTTCTAGTTATGACCCATGCCAGACCATGTCGGTAAAAACCAACAAAAAGAGGTTGGAATTGCAGAAAAGATGTTTTGGAGGTCCAACTCCGTGCCCTCATCTCCAGTGCCCAGCTCCAAGGCAAGCACATCCTGCCAATACCTGGGCATCCTCTGAGTCCTGCGGCCACAGATCCTCCAAGAGGACCCCGGAGCAGGAGAGGAAGAAAAAAGTCCTTGAAAATCCCGGAGGTCTGTCTGAAGAAACCCGGTAAATCACATTGGAGAGACTCTGAGGAGTCGGAGAGACGCCTGCCAAGCTTTCCAAAAAGGACCCTTTGGCAAGCGGAGACTGGCCAAAGGCACTCGAGGCTGTGGTGGTCGAGGACACACTCTCCGGAGTGTCGGTTTTGGGCCCGAAGCCATTGGTGCCCATGCCGAAAGCCGCAGAGCCTTCTGGCATGGAGACTAGAATGGCGTCCTTGGAGCAGAACATCACTGCTATTCTGGCCCTGCAGCAGGCGATGATGGCTGGTTCACCTGGCTGGTCGACTGCGAGGTGGTCTCCAATTGTTGAGCCGGGCATCGAGTGCCACCAGCCTCGAGTAAGCCCTCTGCACCTGTTGAGGTCCTGGTTCGGTTCCTCGGGTCTTCAGTCCTCACTATCTAGTGTCTGCGACTCTGACCTCAGGTCCTCGACAGGCTTCCGGCCCCTGGACACGGGTCTTGACCAATGGAGCTGCAGGGCCTCTGAATCCTCGTCACTGTTTTGTCTCAGAGTGGGAGACGGAGGACGAGGCATTCCCAGATACCCGGAGACACCAAGATGTTCCCTCGGACCCGTCTCCACTGGCACCTCGATGCCATTCTCTGCCCGAGGCCATGGCCTTCCACGACTTCGTACAGGATATGACTGACACTCTCGGTTCAGACTGAGGCCCAGGAAAATCCACGCATTGAGAAACTGGAGAGCCTCCAGTATGAGGCCCCTCCCCGAGAGACTCTCACAGTGCTGGTGCAACTCTTCTTCGAGTGGCTGCTCCTCTGGATGTGGGAAATACTAGCATCTGTGCCTATTGTCATCCACCGATTTGTTGCGATCTACTGAGTCTGTAAGAGCCCAGGGTTTCACAAAGCCCAGTTACTGCATGACTCCATGGTTATTGAGTCGACCATGCACAAGCTAAAGAGCCAGAAGACCCATTCTCTGTCCCCCCTTTGTAAGGAGGCTCGAACCCTCGGGCGCAGATGTTTCCAGGGCTCGATGCTAGCGTGCAGAGTCCAGGCCTATGAGCTCTACATCAGCCAGTAGCTCAAGGCACTAGCCAAGAAACTTGCTGGATTCACAGCAGGCCTCGATGGGGAACCCCTCCAACAATTCCTGACCCTGACCACGGCGGTACAGGACTGCTCAAAGTTCCTATCTCGAATGGCTTATGACTGCTTTGAGTCCCAGCTGCCAGCATTGGGGCCCAATGCCAAGCGTGGTTGCAGTTGTCCAACCTCGAACAGTAGGTCCAGGACAAACTACTCAATATCCCCTGTACCGGTGAGAACCTTTTCGGAAAAACTATGTCTGACAAGACTGCCAAGATTGAGGCATTTTGGCTTGACAGAGGCTCTCCAAAAAGACCTCTGGGCATACCTGCAGAAAAAGCCTTTTTTCCCCAGAAAGAAGGCAGCCTTCTCTCATACCCAACAATACCAAGGCTACTCAGGGCCTCTGCAGGGTACCCAGTCCAAAAGACAAGGGCACAGGACCCAGAAGGCCCTAAGCCCCAGACTCCGGGGCTTTTGACTCCCAGGGCATGGCCTCCTCTCCTCCAGGAGGCCGCCTTCAGCTGACATGGGGGTGCCTGGCACTCTTTGCCCACCGGTGGGCCCAGTCACCACAGACCTCTGGGTATTGCAGGTGGTCAGGGAGGGTTACTTCCTTCACCTACAGCAGACACCTCCAAGATTTCTTCCCAGGAGAGCCACTAAGATTTCTCCTTCACTAGACCTTGCTCCTCACAGAGCTCGCAAGTCTCTTCAAGGACAAGGCAGTAGAGCCGGTGCCCAGGGCTTCTATTCCAGATACTTGCTTGTCCCAAAAAGGATTGGAAGCCTCACGCCCATCCTAGACTTGCGAAACTTGAACAAATTCAAGATGCTCTTCCTTGGAACACTGCTGCCTTACCTCCACCTGGGAGACTGGCTTTGCTCCTTGGACCTAAAGGATGCTTACGCACACATCCTAATCCATCCCTCCCACAGACAGTGCGTAAGGTTCGTGGTGGGAGGAGGGCATTACTAATACAGGGTGCTACCTTTCAGACTGGCCTCCTCACCAAGGGTGTTCACCAAATGCCTAGCAGTGATAGCAGCCCATCGCCATCTATAAGGTGCCTTTGTTTTCTGCTACCTGGACGACTGGCTCATAAGAGGCAGCACTACCATAGAGGCTCACAAGGCCACAGTGTGCACTATCCTCTTACTGCAGCACCTGGGGTTCATCATCAACCACCCCAAGTCTCATCTGACCCCAGCCCAAAGTCTGGAGTTTATAGGGGCTCAGCTAGATACTCTGCAAGCCAAGGCCTTTCTTCCCAAAGAGAGGGCAGACGCCTCAAGGAGCTAGCAGCTGAAGTGCAGCGCTGGCAATCTGTCCCGATCCGCCGTCTCCTCTGCCTGCTGGGCCATATGGTCTCCACAGTCCATGTGACCCCACTAGCCTGCTTACACATGCGGGCAGCTCAGTAATACCTATGCTCTCAATGGACACAAGCCACTGGCAGACTACGGGACAGGGTCAGAGTAACCTACCAGCTAGCAGAGTCCCTCGCTTGGTGGCAGTTCGCCTGCCACCTCCAGGTTGGGATGCCCTTCCAGGCAGCCCCCCCCCCCTCCTCCCCACCACCACAGAGAGTCCCGACCTCGGATGCCTCTTTCCTCGGTTGGGGAGCTCATTGCGAGGATCTTCGTACACAGGGCTGCTGGTCCCAGATGGAATCTTACTGTAGCTACAGATCAATCTCCTGGAACTTAGGGCGATCTTTCTGGCCCTTCGGGCGTTCCACTATCGGTTGCGGCACCAAACATGCTGGTCCATACGGACAACAAGGTCGCAGTGTTCTATGTCAACAAGCAGGGTGCACGGGGTCATATTCCCTCTGCCAGGAGGCGGTAGCCCTCTGCTTCTATGTGACTCACAACGGCATGCTCCCCCAGGCAGTCTACCTCCCAGGCCAGGTCAATGCCCTGGCAGGCAGGCTGAGCAGCCGCACGAGTGAGCGTCTGAATCCAGGGTAGCCTCCTGGCTCTTCTGTCTCTGGGGGCTGCTCCCGATGGACCTCTTATGGACCTCTTTTGGCAACCCGGGCAACATGCAGCTGCCCTGCTTTTGCTCTCTGCAACCTCACCCGTCGAGAGTAGCGGCGGGTGCATTCCTAATCCCATGATGGAAGGCCGCCTCTATGCCTTTCCTGCGACCCCACTGCTCACCAAGACCCTATTTAAGGTCCAGCGCAAGGGGGCATCACTAATAATAATTGCCCCCAGATGGCCCAGGCAGCCCTGGTTCCCACTACTGCTCGAATTCTCAGTGGCACTCTTGGTCCTGCTGGACTGTGCACCGGACCTTCTGTCTGAGGAGGATGGCTCCCTCCTACATCCCAACTTGGGATTCCTTTCATCAACAACATGGCTGCTGAAAGGGTAGCTCTGGCTCTCTTTAACATCTCGCGAGGAGGTTTTGTTGGCCTCCCGCAAGCCCTCATCAAGACGAGCGTATGCCTTTAAGAGGTGCCGGTTCTCAGTGTGGTGCGCAGAGAGGCAGGAGAACCCCTTCTTCTGCCCTGTGCAAGTGGTGCTCCAGTACCTGCTCCATTTGTCGCAGGCTGCACTGAAAGTCCAACATGGTTAGAGTGCAGCTAAGCGCAATTGCGGCACACCACCTCCCCACCGAGGGGAAAACCCATCTCAGTTCAGCCCCTAATCTCTCGATTCCTCCGGGGCCTTTTGCTTTTTAAATCCCCTGTCTGCCCCCTGGCAGTGGAGTGGGACCTCCATCGCAGTGCTCTTGCAACTCACTAGACTGCTATTCATGCCTCTGGCCACTTGCCATCTGCGGTATCTTTCCTGGAAAGTTACCTTCCTGATGATGCTTACATCAGCTCACAGAGTAAGCGAACTTCAAGCTCTGGTGGCAGAGCCGCCTTTATTCAAGGTTCTACAAGAACAGAGTGGTGCTCCGCATGTACCCCAAATTCCTCCCAAAGGTGATATCCCTTTCCAACTCAATCAGGAGGAGGTCCTCCCCACCACCTTCCCCAGGCCCCGTGCAGGACGATAGGAGACCATACTCCATACTTTGGATTGTAAAAGAGACATGCCCTTCTACCTTCAGCTGATTGAGGGCCACCGCAAAGCTTCTCAACTTTTTGTTTCATGCGACCCCAGTAGGCTGGAGCTCCCATTGACTAAACGAGTTCTGTCCACTTGGATGGTGGACTGTATTGTCCTTGCCTATAATGCCTATGAGCATGCTGGACTCTCCCTGGAGCACCGGATCACAGCACATCACGTGAGAGGGATGACCACTTCGGTGGCGAACCTGCGCTCAGTGCCCGTGTTGGAGATCTGCAAGGCCACCACATGGTCTTCCATTCACACTTTTGTGGCTCACTACTGAATGGAGAGCGAGTCTTGTTGGGACAGTGCCTTTGGCCAGGTGGTACTCTGCAATCTATTCAGGGTTTAGGCAACTCCAGCCCTGGGGCACACCACTGGTAACATCCTTCTGCTCAGAGTGAGCCCCGTTTACCTGTACTCTTTGTTGCCTCCCACCCAACCAATTTCTAACCCAAGCAGTATCTTTAGGGTCCATCCCTAGGGTGCTCAGTTTGTTTATAAGTTGCCTGTGAGGAATAGTGTCAAAGGCTTTACTGAAATCTAAATATACCACATCTAGGGCTCTTCACCAGTCCAACTCCCTGGTCACCCAGTCAAAGAAATCAATCAGATTTGTCTGTCAAGACCTGCCTCTGGTGAATCCATGCTGCCTCGGATCCTGTAATCCACTGGACTCCAGAAACCTCACTATTTTCTCTTTCAGCAGCGTTTCCAATAATTTACTCACCACCGAAGTTAAACTAACCGGCCTGTAGTTTTCAACCACATCCTTACTTCCGCTTTTGTGTAAAGGTACCACATGAGCCTCTCTCCAGTCCTTTGGCACCACTCCCGACTCCAACGAGGCATTGAAAAGGTCAGTCAGTGGAGCTGCTAGAACGTCCCCAAGTTCCCTCAGTATTCTAGGGCATATCTCATCTGGTCCCATCGCTTTGTCTACTTTAAGTTGAGCTAGTTCTCACGAACACAGTCTTCTGAAAATTGTTCAAGATGTCCCTCGCTTCTGTTTCTGTTTGTGGGTGTTTTCTGAGGTCCTGCTCCTGGTTCTTCATCTGTGAACTCAGAACGGAAATGTTTGTTAAGCAATTCCACTTTATCCTCATCAGCTTCTACATATTCCTCCCCTTCACCCTTGAGTCTAGCAATACCACTTTTGCCTTTCCTCTTTTCACTAACATATCTGAAAAATGTCTTATCCCCCCATTTTATTGCATTTGCTATTTCCTCCTCTTTTTGAATCTTTGCTTTCCTGACTACTTTGCTAGCTTCTCTAAGGTTTTCCAAATATAGATGCCTGTCTTCCTCTCTCTGTGATATCTTGCATTTCATGAAGGCCTCCCTCATTTTCTTCACTTTTTCAGCTGCATCTTTCGAAAGCCATAGCGGTCTCCTTTTCCTTTACCTTTATTTACTTTTTTTTTTTTTTTGATATATTTTATTCAATTTCAACAGTTGTAATGACAATACAGACAGTTGTTAAACTTCAGGATTCAACCATAATCATAATAAACATACTAACTAAACAATACAATAACTTTAACAAAACCAGCATCAGTCCAATCCAGCACTCTGCCCCCCCCACTCTGTATGTTTATAGTAGTTGCCATTACCCGAAGCATGCTCCACTACTTGTCGTCATTAAACATAACTCTGCAGGGCTGTCCATTTCCCTCCCAATTTGCCAGACCATGGGTTTTTAGTAATATAGAGTTCCTCATAGGTCTTGTGCATGATTAAAAGATTCCACCAATATTCAAAGCAAGCTTTGTCAAGATTTTTCCAGTGTATCAAAATTGTTTTAATCGCCATCCCTAGCATTAAATCCAAAAGTTGACTATCTCGCTTCCGCAAACGTGGCTCCATGGCTATGGATTTGTACGCTATTATTCGATACGAGATGGGAGTTTGTAAGTTTAAGATTTGTGAGATACGCTCCCATACTCTGTTCCAGTATATTTCCAGATATTTACAGTAGAACAACATATGAGCTAGTGTCCCAATATCCGTTTTGCACGACCAACATCTGTTTCCTTCTTGTAACGTCCATTTCATTTTCTTGACCGGTGTTATGTGTGCTCGATGAGCAATAAAATACATAGCTTGTGTGAAGGACGCAGCTCTTGTAATACGTACTTGAGTCCCCCAGAAAATGTCCCACATCTCTGAGGTCATATCATCGCCGGCTTCGACGGCCCACACCGACTGCACCTTAGTGCATGTCTTTTCACCTTTAGACCGGAGAATCGCTACACATCTCGAGACGGTTCTAGGATCTGCTTGTAGTTCTTGCAGTTTCTGTCTTAAGGGCCAACCGGTATGTAGCAAGATTTGAGACACTCCTACCTTGCCCAGACAATGTCGAAGTTGGCACCATTGGAAATAACATGTGTTAGGTAATCCAAATTCTATCCTTAATCTTTCAAAGGTTTTAAATGTACTTCCATTTATCAACTGTCCAATTGTTACAAGTCCGTGTTCCACCCACTTTTTCCACAGAATTGGTTTCCCTCCTATGATAAATCGCGGAT
Organism: Ichthyophis bannanicus; assembly: GCA_033557465.1. Lineage (NCBI taxonomy): Eukaryota > Metazoa > Chordata > Amphibia > Gymnophiona > Ichthyophiidae > Ichthyophis > Ichthyophis bannanicus. The sequence goes on along the minus strand of CM066034.1, from coordinate 576,655,658 downwards.
TCCGCCACAGGGGCATATCCTCGGAGAAGTCTTCACCTCCATCAATATAGGATGCCAATAGCCGACATGCTTGCTGCGTTACCATCACAATGTCACTATGTGGTTTCGTTGGGTCTACCACAGTGCCGATCATCGTCTGTATTGGCAATGGGGAATGCACAGCTCGTTCTGTTTTCAACCATCTGGGTCCTTCATCTATTTCTTCTTCAGCAGTCCATTGAGCACCTTGTTTTAATATAGAGGCAGTATGCAGCCAACTGAGATCTGGAAAATGGACTCCTTGTGTTTTAGGTAGTTTCAATTTCCACGCTGCTATTCTGGGGATTCGGTTGTTCCACAAGAAGGCTATCAGCTGACTATTCATTTTCTTATAAAACGTTTGCGGGAAACGCAGGGGAATCATGCTCAATATGTAGCTAAGTTTGGGTATCAACATCATTTTTATAGTTTCCAATCTACCCCACCAGCTCAGGTGTAAGGGTGTCCATCTACAGATGTTTTCATGCACTATCTCTTGACATGCTTTAATATTGAGAGTAATGGTCTCTGCCATAGTGGTACCATAGGTCACTCCCAGATATCTGAAGGATGAGCGCACATATTGAAATGGATATCCTCGCACCGTATCCTCACTGACCCGGTTATTCAGGGGGATTATCATTGTCTTATTGAGATTCACTTTATATCCAGATATTGCAGAGTATTTATCTATAATCTGTAGAGTCTCAGGGAGATCCCTTGGTTGCAGGAACATGAGCAGGTCATCAGCATATGCGGACAATTTGCATTGACCATCAGCTACTTCAAGTCCCTTGATATTATCGTTCTGCCGAAACGCAATCAGCAGCGGTTCCAGAGCTAAGTTGAAAAGCATCGGAGACAAGGGACAACCCTGTCTGGTCCCTCGTTGTAGCTGAAAGGAAGCAGATATGTTCGAATTGACCGCTATTCGCGCTGTGGGTTTAGTATAAAGCAGCTCGATTTTTTTTTTTTTTTAGGAAATTCTCCCCCATCCCAAACCACTGCAGGGATTTAAATAGGAATGACCATTCTAATCGGTCAAAAGCTTTTTCAGCGTCTAACGCTAGCCCCAGCATGGGTTCAGCCATCTCGTTGGCAGTAGTCAGCACATGCGCTAAGAGTCTCCCGTTATCTGTAGTGGATCTACTTTGCACAAATCCACATTGGTCTTCGTGTATTAAGTCTTTCAAAACCCGACCTAGCCGATTAGCCAGTACTTTAGCATATATCTTGTAGTCAGTGTTTAACAGAGATATGGGTCTATAATTCTCTATCTTTTGTGGATCCCTGCCCGGTTTCGGGTGAATTACCACCACTGCTTCTGCCAAGGCGCCAACTTCTGGTGATTCATCATACAAACCACTGTAATAAATCTGCAATATGGGAGCCATCTGTGTGTGAAATTTGCAGTAGAATTCTAATGGGATGCCATCTGGTCCAGCTGCTTTACCCTGGGCCATCTGTTGAATCGCATCCTGTATCTCCATCACCGAGATCTCTTGCTCTAGTTCACGACTTTGGTTATTAGACAACTTGGGTCCTACTATGGTTGAGACAAATTCTTCAAAGGCATTCTCACTACACTGCACATCCGAATGGTACAATGCCTCATAGAATTCCTTACAACGGTCCAGTATCTGTGCAGGTGTCAGCAGAAGGCCCCCAGTTTTGTCTTGCATCGCTACTATAGAGGTCATATTTCTCTTTGCTTTAAGTTGCTTAGCTAGAAGGGGTCCAGACCGATTGCTTCCATAGTAGTATGTACTACGCTGCATCTGGACTCCACTCATCGCTTCCTTGTTGAGTATGGCATTATATTGGTATCTTAATCTTTGGAGTCTGAGCAGTATCATTGAGTCGGTCTTCTTGGTCAGTAGCCGTTCCCCAGCTTTTATTTGGAGCTCCAGCTCCTCCTTCTCCTTTTTTCTCGCTCTACGCCGCTTAATGGTATACGTTGTTCTCCAGGACCAAGCAGGAAGTCAGTCCTCACTTATGGGTGACGTCGGCGCCGACGGAGCCCTCGCGGAGCAATTTTCCCCAGCTTTCAAAGAAAGCCTTTGGGAATTGCAGCGCGCATGCGCGGTCCCCTTCCCGCCCAAGGGTGCCATCTTAGCCAGTCTTCTTTTTTCCGCGGAGCCCTACAGACGTACCCGTCGTGTCCCCGCGAAAAAGTTGATTTTTCTTCATAATTACTCTTTTTTCCATTCGGTTCGACGCCGGTCTTTTTCCCGCCCGGACTCGCGACGCCGGTCACGAGTCCTCTTCTTATTTTTCGGTTTTTCTGACTTAGTCAGTTTTCGTTTCGGTTTTTCCCTGGCAGCCCGGTCCTTTGACCTCGCCGGGGCCCTTTTTCCCCCGATGGCTGCCAGTGGTTTCAAGCGGTGTGGTCAGTGTGACCGAAATATGTCACTAACTGACACACACGACAATTGCCTCCGCTGCCTGGGCCCGGATCATGAGGAAATGATCTGTGGGCCTTGTGGCAAACTATCCTCCAAAGCGTTGAGAAGTCGGCGGCATCAGCGGGATAGAATCTTCGCTGACCCCAGCCGTACCCGGACCTCGTCGGAGGCCTCCGCGTCCAGGGGTTCCAGCTCGGACCGTCGCCGGAGTTCCTCCGACAGGGGTTCTCCCTCCGGGGACCATCGACGGAAGGTGAAACCCGCGAGGGCGGCGTCGGTGGACGCTCCTGGCTCCGCGAGGGCCAGGTCGCATAGCCCCGATAGCCGCCCCGGGTCCTTGGAGAAGGAGCACCTCACGAAGCGACCTCGCCTGGAGTCGGAGCTGCCTGCTCGGGTAAGTCCTGTGGTCCTTCTGGACTCGCCTCCGCGACAGCCGACGTCGGGCCCGACACCGTCGGGGCCCGAGTCGGGGGCTGCTGGGTCACCTGAGCTCGGACTCAGGTTGACGGCCTTGGAGAGCAGACTGTCTGCCTTCATGGACCAGCAGCGGGCACTGCTCGCTGGCTTGGCTGGCGCCGCTGCCCCGACCGCCGGGACGTCGACGTCTAAGTCGACCCCGGAGACCGAGCCGATCCTCGAGTCGATGCGAACTCGAGTCGATCCTCGGTCGAGGTCGCCCTCGGCCTCCCGTTCTGGACCGAGGTCGCCGACGCCGACTCCCTCGGTGTCGGGGCAGCAGGCGCCGCGCCCTGCCCGGGCCGACCCCACCGAGTCCTCGTCGGAGTCGGTCTGGGAGTCTGAAGAGGAAGAGTCGCCTGATTCTTTTCGGACTCGGTGTGTCCCCTCGGACTCACCTGAGTCCGAACCTCGGAAGCAGTCCCCCCCGGAGGATGCCCGGTTCTCGGACTTCGTCAGGGATATGGCCAAGGCTTTGGCCTTCCCTGCGGACCCCGAGGAGGAGCCTCGAGCCGAAGAGCTCGACGCCCTCCAGTATGACTCTCCCGCCAGGGAACACTTTACTGTACCGGTTCCTCCCATGCTGGAACGACTACTCTTCCGCATGTGGGAGAGTCCGGCCACCTCGCCGGTCCTGAGCAAGCGGGTCGATTCTATCTATCGAGTCCGCAAGAGCCCTGGCTTCCAAAAAGCACAGCTACCACACCATTCCATGGTAGTGGAATCGGCCATGCATCGTCTTAAGAGCCAGAAGATGCACTCCTCGGTGCCTCCTGGCAGGGATGCCCGTAACCTGGATGGCCTTGGTAAGAAGTGTTTCCAGGGCTCTATGCTCGCATGTCGTGTCCAGACCTACCAGCTATACATGGGCATGTATCTCCGAGACCTGGCTAAAGAGCTAGCCGGCTTCTCCGCTGGTTTGTCCGAGGAACCCTTGCGGAGGTTCCTGGCCTTGTCCACTGGCATTCGGGAATGCTCAAAATTCATGTCCCGAGCAGCCTATGATGGCTTTGAAGCATCGGCTCGAGTGGCCGCAGCCGGCATCGGTGCCCGCCGACAGGCTTGGCTTCAGTCGTCTGACCTTGAGCCCTGGGTGCAGGACAAGTTGGTCGATGTCCCTTGCCGAGGCGAAAACCTCTTTGGCAAGCCCATGGCTGATAAGGCTGCACAAATTGAGACGGAGACTCTCACCAGGACTAGGCTTTCTAGGAAGACCTCCGCCCCTTCCCAGAAAAAGAAGGGCTCGGGTAAGAAGTCCTTTTACCCGAGGAAGGCGGCTGCCTACAAACAATACCCCCACTATCAGGCCCCTGCAGCTCCCCAACAGGGCCAGCAGGCCAAGGGACGGGGTAACGGGTCCCGTAGGCAGCAAGCCCCCAAGCCTGCGCCACCAGCCCCTACTCCGCAGGGTGGGGGTTTTTGACTCCTTAAGCATAGCCTCTCCCCCCCCCCCGCTGGTTCCTCCCAGCACCGGAGGCTGGCTGGTTCACTTCGCCCACAGGTGGTCCAGCATCACCTCAGATGCCTGGGTGCTTCAAGTCGTGCGAGAAGGCTATCTTCTCCACTTCCACCAGGTCCCTCCCTCCTATTTTCCGGGAGAACCTCCACGACCCCCTCTGCACAGGGAATTACTCCTTCAGGAGTTAGCAGGTCTTCTACAGGAACAGGCGGTGGAACCGGTGCCCCACCACCTGAAAGGTCAAGGCTTTTATTCCAGGTATTTTCTAATACCAAAAAGAACAGGAGGCCTCAGACCCATCCTGGACTTGCGCAACCTCAACAAGTTCCTCGTGCGGGAGAAGTTCAAGATGCTTACCCTTGGAATCCTTCTGCCCTACCTCCAGCAGGGAGATTGGCTATGCTCCTTGGATCTAAAGCAGGGGTCTCAAACACGCGGCCCGCGAGACAACTTTGTGCGGCCCGCGACGGCGGAAAACCAAAAATCCCCCAAAACCCTGGCTTCTGCTGCTGCCGTTGCCGCCGTGGCAGCAGCAGAATCAATTGTCAAATTTAAAAAAAAAACTGACTTCTGCTGCTCAAGCAGCTGTCCTGCGGCCCCTTTCCCTCTGCCCGGAGATCCGACTCTGCTCTCAGCGGCGTGCTTTTCAAGCCGCGAAGAGAGTATTCCCCTCTCGCGCGGCTTGAAAAACCGCGCGAGAGGGGAATACTCTCGTCGCGGCTTGAAAAGCACGCCGCTGATAGAGCAGAGTCGGATCTCCGGGCAGAGGGAAAGGGGCCGCAGGACAGCTGCTTGAGCAGCAGAAGTCAGTTTTTTTTTAAATTTGACAATTGATTCTGCTGCTGCCACGGCGGCAACGGCAGCAGCAGAAGCCAGGGTTTTGGGGGTTTTTTTGTTGGCCGGTAATGAGCTATGGTGGGGCTGACTGAACTGGAAGTGGGCTATTGGCAGAGGGGGGAGGGGGGAGTTATGACTGGTAATGGGCTGGGGGGGGGTTATAACTGGTAATGCGCTATGGTGGGGGCTAGGACTGGAAATGGGCAGATGGGGGTTAGGACTGGAAGTGGGCTATTGGCAGGGGGGGTTATGACTGGTAATGGGCTGGGGGGGGTTATAACTAGTAATGGGCTATGGTGGGGGCTAGGACTGGAAATGGGCAGATGGGGGTTAGGACTGGAAGTGGGCTATTGGCAGGGGGGGGGGTTATGACTGGTAATGGGCTATGTAGGGGGCAAGGACTGGAACTGCGCAGATGGGGGGTAGGACTGGAAGTGGGCTATCGGCAGGGGGGGTTTATGACTGGTAATGGGCTATGGTGTGGTCTAGGACTGAAAATGGGGTGATGGGGGTTAGGACTGGAGGTGGGCTGATTGGGGGGTTAGGACTGGTAATGGCCTATGAGGGGAGGTAAGACTGAAAATGGGGTGATGGGGGATACGACTGCAAGTGGGCTATGGGGGGGACTAGGACTGGTAATGGGCTATGGGGGGGGGTAAGACTGAAAATGGGGTGATGGGGGGGTAAGACTGGAAGTGCGCTATGGGGAGGTTTGGACTGGTTATGGGCTATGGGGGGTCTAGGACTGGTAATGGGCTGGGGGGGTTGCTAGGACTGGAAATGGGCTGAGTGGAAGGGGGGCTTGAACTGCAAATGGCTGATGGGGCGGGGGGCTTGGAATGGAAATGGGCTGTGAGGGGAGGGAGCTAGGATTGGAAATGGGCTGATGGGGGGCTAGGATTGGAAATGGGCTGATGGTGAGGCTAGGATAGGACTGGAAATGGACTGATGCAGGGACTAGAAAGGAGCAGATGCTGGGTGGGGCTGGAACTAGAAGGGAGCTGATGTTGGGGGAGGATTAGAATGGGATGGAGCTGGGAAAGTGAAATGGAGAGGGGAAAAATATTTTGTCTGGAAGAGAAGACAAATCTACAATTGGCCAGGTATTGGGAGAGTAAGTGGGGATTGAGGATGGAGGGGTAAAATTTGAGTGGATGAAATAGGAATGAGGAAAGAGCAAAAGGAGAAAGATTAGTATGTTAAAGCAGATGTAGAGAGAGAGAATGGAAAAAAACTAGAAGAGAGAAGAAAGGACAAATGGACAGCAGACGATGGAGATAGCAGAAGACACGAAGAAACCAGAAGTGGCTGGAGCAATTGCAACTGAAAAAAAATGCACAAAAGGTAGAAAAATATCTCTTTATTTTGAATTTATTAACTGGAATATGTCAGCTCTGGGAAATGTGCATCATTAATGTCTGTGCTTTGGTACAAGAAATTATTTATAGTTTTATTTCTACAGTGCTGAGGTATTCTGTGTAATTCCTATTTGACATTGCTACTTGTTCTCTTTTCCCAGTAGGTCATGTATTGTTCTCTGAAATGTATTGATTTAATATTTGCAGTGTTGCCTTTTGATAGGTAGGGTCTGGTGCTTTGTGAGTCCTGGTAGTGCTGTTATGATACGGGGGGTTTGCTATGGGTTCCAAATGGGCAGTGTTAGTAGTAGTTCCTAATGTGCCTGGCGGTTGGCACTGGATTATAGTAATATAGAAATTTTCTAGTCTTTCTTTATCCATGCACTCATTATGCAACATTATGCAAATATTTATGCAAATGAGGCCCGTGTCTTATGCGGCCCCCGGGTTACTTTACAAGTCCTCATTCGGCCCTCAAAGCAATTTGAGTTTGAGACCCCTGATCTAAAGGATGCCTACACGCACATCCTCATCCACCCAAGCCACCGCCAATACCTAAGGTTTGTGGTGGCAGGAAATCATTACCAGTACAGAGTACTACCGTTTGGCCTGTCCTCCGCACCGCGAGTCTTCACAAAATGTCTCGCGGTGGTGGCGGCCCATCTCCGGCTTCACGGCCTCTGTCTTTTCGTACCTCGACGACTGGCTCATCAGAGCAGCGTCCGCTCTGGAGGTCACCAACGCCACGCGCCGCACGGTGACTCTTCTGCAGTACTTGGGCTTTGTTATAAACTTCGCGAAGTCCACTTTGCTCCCCTCACAGGATCTCGAGTTCATCGGCGCAAGGCTGCACACTCCTCAGGCACGAGCGTTCCTACCGCTCGACAGGGCTCAACGACTCATGGACCTAGCCGACCGTTTTCGCAGCCAGCCCCTGGTCTCCGCCAGGCGCTTCCTGAGACTACTCGGCCATATGGCTTCCACCGTCCATGTAACCCCCAATGCCCGCCTGAATATGCGGCCTGCTCAATGGTGTCTCCGCCAGCAGTGGCGACAAGCCACAGGCGGCCTAGCAGACCTAGTGCGCGTCTCCGAGCCGCTGATCTCGTCTCTCCGGTGGTGGCTTCAGCGGCCGAACCTGATACTCGGCATGCCTTTCCAGTCACCTCAACCGGCCCGGGTGCTGACAACCGATGCATCCCTCCTGGGCTGGGGAGCGCATTGCCAAGGGGCACGTACTCAGGGCCTCTGGACCACGTGGGAGTCTGCTCAGCAGATCAACTTCCTGGAGCTCAGGGCGATCCGCCTGGCTCTCAAGGCCTTCTCCCACCTGACTTCTCACCAGTCCGTCCTTGTCCAGACGGACAATCAAGTTGCCATGTTCTACGTGAACAAACAGGGGGCACGGGCTCCTTCCTCCTCTGCCGGGAGGCACAGAAGCTCTGCTCTTGGGCCGTCAGTCACGGCGTTCTCCTCAAGGCAGTTTATCTCCCAGGCCAAGAGAATTGCCTGGCGGACAAACTCAGCAGGATCCTCCAGCCGCACGAGTGGCGTCTGGATCCCTTGGTAGTTCAGAAGCTCTTTCTAAAGTGGGGCCTCCCCACGGTGGATCTCTTTGCCAGTCCTCACAACAGGCAACTTCCTCGCTTCTGCTCTCGTCAGCCTCACCCCCTTCGGGTTGCGGCGGACGCTTTTCTACTCTCATGGTCGGGGAGCCTTCTGTACGCTTTCCCTCCCATCCCGCTTGTCTCTCGGACTCTTTTCAAGGTTCTCCGAGACAAAGCCTTCATGATCCTGGTGGCCCCTCGCTGGCCCAGACAGCCGTGGTTTCCGCTCCTGCTGCAATTAGCGGTGGAGGATCCATTCCCTCTGGGGTTACAACCGGATCTCCTCACTCAGGATCAGAGGTCTCTGCTACACCCCAACCTCAGGTCTCTCAACCTAATGGCCTGGCTGCTGAGAGGGTAGTCCTTGCTCCCCTTCTCCTGCCGGCAGAGGTGGAGGAGGTCGTCCTAGCTTCGCGACGACCTTCTACCCGCAAATGCTACGCCCTTAAATGGCGTCGTTTTCCGTTTGGTGTACCCGACAGTCTCAGGATCCCTTCTCCTGCCCGGTGTCGGTGGTCTTGCAGTACTTGCTATACCTCTCTAATCTGGGACTTAAGTCCAACTCCGTCAAAGTTCACCTTAGTGCTCTTTCAGCACATCATGTGCCGGTGGACGGCAGACCTCTCTCCAACGACCCTCTCGTAGCGAGGTTTCTCCGAGGTCTCCTTCTACTTAAACCACCTCTGCGCCCGCCAGCGCCTGACTGGGACCTGAATGTGGTTTTGCAGCGGATCACCTGTCCGCCTTTTGAACCTATGGCTACCTGTTCTCTCCGTTTTCTTTCTTGGACAACACTGTTCTTGATAGCCCTCACTTCCGCTAGACGCGTAAGTGAATTGCAGGCCCTCGTGTCTGATCCCCCTTACACTCGGTTCTACAAAAATAGGGTAGTCCTACGGACTCACCCAAAATTTCTTCCAAAAGTGGTCTCCCCTTTTCACATCAATCAGGAGGTGGTACTTCCAACCTTCTTTCCCAGACCACACTCCAGCCGAGCTGAAACGGTCCTCCATACCCTGGACTGTAGAAGGGCTTTGAACTTCTACCTTGACCGTACGCGGGAGCACCGTAAAGCTGCTCAGCTTTTTGTGTCTTTTGACCCCAATAAATTGGGGCTCCCGGTCTCCAAGCGTACTCTGTCCATCTGGGTTGCGGACTGTATCTCTTGGGCTTATGGGGCAGCCGGACTCTCCTTGGAAGGTCGAGTCACGGCTCATTGCGTTCGGGCAAAGGCTACGTCAGTGGCTTACCTCCGCTCTGTTCCGCTGGCAGACATCTGCCGGGCCGCTACTTGGTCTTCGAGCCAGACTTTTGCGGTCCATTACTGTCTCGAGAGGGAGTCCCGCAGGGACAGTGCTTTCGGACAGGCAGTCCTCCGTAATCTCTTCGAGGTTTGAGCAACTCCTACCCTCCATCCCGGATGTGGGCTACCGGTGGGTAATAATTCAGCGAAGATTCTTCCTTCTGTGCTGCTGAGCTAGAGGGAGCTCATTTTTGTGCTTGGGGTCTCCGGTAGCCTTGAGCTTGGGAGTCCCATAAGTGAGGACTGACTTCCTGCTTGGTCCTGGAGAAAGCGTAGTTACTCACCTGTAACAGGTGTTCTCCAGGAGCAGCAGGAATCAGTCCTCACAACCCTCCCTCCTCCCCGTGGAGTTGCAATCATCTGCTTTAGTTTTTTTGCAAATTTTTATGCTGTCTTTTTTAGCTATGTCATCTGACTGGCTAAGATGGCACCCTTGGGCGGGAAGAGGACCGCGCGCGCATGCGCGCTGCAATTCCCAAAGGCTTTCTTTGAAAGCTGGGGAAAATTGCTCCGCGAGGGCTCCGTCGGCGCCGACGTCACCCATAAGTGAGGACTGATTCCTGCTGCTCCTGGAGAACACCTGTTACAGGTGAGTAACTACGCTTAATGTGGGCTCGCATTGTTGCTTTGAATCCCTCCCACCAGCTCCAAATGGAGGTATCAGAAGGTGTATTATATTTAAAGTAGGCCTCGATTTCTTCAGTTAGATACTGTTTAAAGGACTCATCTAATAACAGCGTTTTGTCAAACGTCCACCTAGGCGACACCTTCTGCATGTCTTTTGTATTCAATACTAGAGAGACGGCAGCATGGTCCGATACTGTTTCGGCGTATATCTCCGCTGCCATCACTTGTCTCATCAACCCCGCCGATAGCAGAAAGAAATCAATCCTGGTCTGGGTATTGTGTGGGGCAGAATAAAATGTATACTCCCTTCCTTGAGGGTGAAAAAGCCGCCATGGATCAACTAAGTTGAGCTCCTCAGTGATACCTCTCAGAACCGCATGTGACTGAACTTTGTCCACAGCCCGATATGGTATGCGATCCAATAATAGATCCAGAACAATATTGAAGTCGCCTCCTAGTATAATATTTGTATGTGCTACGGCTGTCATTTCCTTAGCAATGAGTTTGAAAAAATTGGGTTCATCTACATTGGGTGCATAGATATTAAAGAACGTAAAAAGCTGTTGATTTACTTGCATTGTCACTCTAGCCCATCTTCCAAAAGGATCTGCCTGTTTGTCCTTAATGGCTGGATGCAAGAATTTACGTATTAATATTATCACCCCTCCTTTGCGTTGCATGGAAGAGGCAGTTACTGTTACCTGGAAATATTTAGAGGCTACTTTCTTCGATTCTGCCTCGGATAGATGCGTCTCCTGTAAGAGGGCGACATCCGCTTTTTTCTGTTGGCAATACATCAAAATTTTCTTACGTTTAACTGGGCCTGTAATTCCTTTCACATTTAATGAGAGCACAAGCAGGTCACCTGACATCGACATTTGTGTGTCTTATCTTATGGGTAATATCTGTTTCACACTAATCACCTTCATATGTGCTGAGGGCATTGCATTGGACCGGACTGACACATATAACTGTTCAACTAGCAAACATAGTTTCTCTAAGGTGAATGCTACCCACTCAAACAGCATCGATCCCCACCCCCATTACTACCCGCTCGATTCAACAGATATATCTATCCATCAAATCTGTTTCTACACAATATAAATTCTATCGGAAAATACACCTACAAAATTTTGACATATTCTGATGCCTTGCACAAAGTCCGTCCCCCACCTCCTACTAGTCATCTTGATTCTCCGCTCCCCTCGCTGTTGCAAGGGAGTTACTTTAATTTCGTCATGTTTCCATTCCACACTTCTCTTGCAGGAAGGTTTTCAATTTATCCGCATCTAAAAAGTTCCTCGTCTCATTATGTAGCGTGACCCGCATGGTTCCTGGGTAATACAGTCCATATCTTGCTTGTACACTTTGCAGCATGGGCCTACAGGCTAACAGCGCCTTCCTCCGATCCACCGTCTGTTTACTCAGATCCGGATAGAAAGCTACTTTATGTCCCTGAATTTGAAGAGACCCAGCCTTCCTTGCAGCTTGAAAAATCTGTAGAACCTGCGGATATCTCAATAGTTTCATTATGAGAGGCTGTGGATAGTGGGTGTTTTCCGCTTTGTGCGTGGGGATACGATGGGCCCGTTCCAGCTCAAAAGGTCTCGTGAAAACAAGCTGTAGTAGCTCCGGTATAGTTTTCTCCAACAATCCAACCGGATTGGTACCTCCTTCTCCTTCGGGAACCCCCACCAGTCTAATATTATTTCTACGGGCACGGTTGTGTTGATCTTCAATCTGGCTTTCTATATGTCGAACTCGTTTTGTAAGGGGGCCTAGTTGTTCTAACATAGCACCCTGCTTCTGGGCTTGTAACTCAACTGCATTTAGCCGAGTGGTAACATTAAGTATTTTCTCTTTTACCTCCATTAGGTCTTCTTGGATCACACTCAATGAACTCGCATTAGCTGCAATCATTTCTTTAACACATTTCAATTCCTGCAGCACTTCTCTTAGGCCCTCCGATGCCGCTCCCTCCTTTTCCCCCGCGGCCATTTTCTGTGGGGATCCTACTTCAGGTTTAGATCGTTTCGCTGCCGATCCAGCGCTCTGCTGAAATTCAAGTCGAGCAGGCTTCAGACACGCCATCCTGCACTATTCAGATGTAAGCTTTCCCATAAAGGGGCTTCAAAAACCAGATTTAATGTCAAGATTTACTCAGGATCCTTTGGTAGCAAAGGGAGCACAAATTCAGACGTCCATTCTGTTCAGTGGCAAGCTCCGCCCCCCCCCCCTTTATTTACCATTTTAACAAAAAGGTTGGTTGCCCTTAAAATATCCCCTTTCAGTTTTGCCCACTGTTTTTCTACGTCCCCCAGCTGTTCCATTCCTGCTAACGACTCCCTAAGGTATTGGCCCATCTTGACAAAGTTAGTCTTCCTAAAGTCTAAGACCCTCACCTTTGAATGGATTCTAACAGCCCTAGTCCTAATACTGAACCACACCATCTGGTGATCACTGGATGCAAAATGATCTCCCACTACAACATCAGAAACACTTTCACCATGGTAAGCACCAAGTCCAGTATGGCCCCTTCATGTGTGGGGTCTGTTACCAATTGCTTGAATAGTTCTCCCTGTAGAGAATCCAGGATCTCTTTACCTCTAGATGATACTGCAGCAGGAATGTGCCAATCAACATCTGGCATATTGAAATCCCCTATCAGTAGCACTTCCCCTTTCCCAGCAATGCTGCGTATGTCTTCAATTAAATCTGACCACCTCTTTCTCTTGTGAGGGAGATCTGTATATCACGCCAATGCAAATAGATTTCTCTTTCCCTCTTTCTAGTTCAACCCACAATGCCTCCTCTCTGCCTTTTAAGCTCTGTAATTCCAAACCTTTAATAGTATTTTTTTTATATATATTGTTACTCCTCCTCCCTTCTTCCTACCCTGTCCTTTCTGAATAAAGTATAGTCAGGTATAGTTACATCCCAGGCATGGTTTTCTGTGAACCATGTATCTCCAGGAACAAGCAGGAATGTAGTCATCTCATATGGGTATCGTCGGTACCGACGGAGCCTGCGTGGGAACGCTCCCCAGCGTCCAATCAGAAAGCTTTTGAGAGCATCCCACAGCGCCTGCGTGCTGCCTTCCCGCCTTTCCCAACTGCCTCTCTCCAGTTCTTCTTTTTCCGTGGAGCCAGCAGGTCGTGTTCCTGTCACCGCAGAAGAATTCCTTTTTTCTTTCTTTCTTTTTTTCTTTTTGTGGTTGCGTCTGCCTTCTTCGACGCTCTACCGGTACCGCCGGTCTTTCTTTTCTTATTTCTGTAAAAAAAAAAAAAAAAAAATCTTCTTTTTTCCTCCTCTTTAGGTGTACGTGCCTTTTTGGGCCTTAGGCCCAAAAAATTTTCCTTAACATGGAAAAACCTGCCTCAGGTTTTAAAAAGTGCACCAAGTGTGGCGGTACCATCTCCGTCACCGACACCCATGAATGGTGTTTAAAATGTTTAGGTCCTGACCACTCCATCACGGATTGTGTGTCCTGTGCCATGATGTCTAAAAGAGGTCGTCAGAACCGAGCTGCCAAGCTCAGTACCCTGTTTCCCCTTGATGCAGCTTCGGTGGCATCGACGTCTTCCAGAGCTGCTTCTTCCTCCAGTGGATCTCAGGTAACTAAACATAAATCCAGCTGGTCCTCGAAGGGTAGATCTCCTTCTAAGCATCGAGATGCCTCTGGCGTTGCCCTTGGATTCTGCACCGGCAAAATTACCCCGGCGGGAGGCTTTGGCTTCCAAAGCATTATCGGGGTTCCAGGATGTTCTCAGTGGCTTGGCCTCGACAGATCTCCTGGTGCCATGCTCTGGGGTACCGGTGGTCTCCACCGATACCGACATCCAGGTATTGGCGGCGTCGATAGACCAGAGAGTTCTGCCTATGGAATGCAGTCTGGTGGCATCGACGCCCTTGTTACCGCGACAGACAACTCCACTGGTACCGGCACTGGCATCGGTACCGGTACCGATAGCATCGACATCTGTGTCTGCTCTGCCGGTACCCTGTCCTCCGATGCCCTCCGGTACCGATTCTCCGGTACCGGTTATTCCCGATACCGACCTTGGTCGGTACGGGTATCAGGTTCTGCAAGAGAATCCGGACAGACGATACTTCGAGTCCTCAGAAGAATCTGAGGATTCTGAAAGTTCTGTCGATGCAGCGATGCTTCTTCCAGAGGAGTCCTCCTCCCCTAAATGCAGGATGTCTCCTCCAGAGGATATGTCCTTCCAAGACTTCATCAGGGAGGTGGCTCGGGGCCTGTCCATTACTGTGGCCCCTGAAACAGGGCCAAGGAGTTGGAAATTCTACAATATCCCAAAACTCCTAAGGAGGCAGCTGCCTTACCCATTCATGAGATTTTATGTGATCTCATGTTGAGGATGTGGGAAACACCTCTTACCACCTCTCCTCATTCTCGTAGATTGGATACTATGTATCCAGTCCCTCCTTGTCCTGGTTTCCATAAGACTCAGCTTCCTCACCACTCTATTGTGGTGGAGTCAGCTATGAGAAGGATCAGAAGTGCAAAAAGGCATGCCTCTAATCCTCCAGGACGTGAGTGCAGAACCCTGGATGCTTTTGGACGTAGAGTCTTCCAAGCTTCTATGCTTTCTGCCAGAATCAGTTCCTATAGTCTCTACATGGGAATGTTCCTAAAGGAGGTCACAGATAATTTACAGACTTTAAGTCCTTTCATTTCTGAGGATAAAAGACAGGACTTTCTCACTTGGGTCAAACATGCCCAAGATGTTTCTAAATTTTCCAACTGTGCAGCCTTTGACTGCTTTGAGTGTATAAGCAGAACCTCGGCTATGGCCATAGGTGCACGTAGAATTGCTTGGCTCCAGGCATCTTATCTAGAGCTCTGGGTACATGATAAATTGGGAAATATCCCTTGTACTGGTTTGAACCTGTTTGGTAAAGATTGGCAGGAAAAAGCCAATGAAATGGATGCTGAAAATTCCACCTTGGATAGACTATCCAAGTCCACTGCTGTTCCTGTTAGAAAGAAATTGTTCAAGAAAACATCTTTTTCTAATAAGAAAAGATTTTATCCTGCTTATGTTCAGCAGGCATCTTCTGCAGGTCAGTTTTCAAGCAAATGTCAGCAACCACCCAAACAGAAGAAAGCAAAGGCTGCTAGGCCTCCACCAGCCCAGCAGCCTCAGCCTCAGGGCCTTTGACTTTCAGCTAGAGAACTTAGCCTTTCTGGTTCTGGAGGGACCAGAACCGTCCACCATTCCAGGAAGGTTATATCATTTTGCTCCCAGATAGGGGCAAATAACAGCAGAGCATTGGACACACTCCATCATAAAGGAGGGGTACAAGCTTCATTTTTCAAGCATGCCCCCTCACACAATAGTGAAGCAGTTCAATTCTCCGACCTCTCTCATCAACCTGTTAAGTCAGGAGGTTGTCATCCTTCTTGCCCAAGGGGCAATAGAAGAAGTACCTCTTCATCAACAGGGCACAGGGTTCTATTCCCCTTATTTTCTTATTCCAAAGAAAACAGGGGGTTGCAGTCCTATTATAGATCTCAGAGAATTGAACAAATTCCTTGTCAAGAAGAAATTCAAGATGATTTCTCTCGGAGCTCTGCTACCATACCTTCAGAGTCAGGATTGGCTTTGTTCTCTAGATCTCAAGGATGCGTACACTCATGTCCTCATCCATCCAACCCACAGAAGGTTCCTTCGGTTCCTTTTTCAAGGAAAGCACTACCAATACAGGGTGCTTCCTTTTGGTCTGGCCTCGGCACCAAGGGTGTTCACGAAATGCATGGCTGTTGTAGCAGCATTTCTCCGCACTCTAGGGATATTTGTCTTCCCTTACTTGGACGACTGGCTCATTCGAGCTCCAACACAGTCAGAGGCCAAGACTTCTCTATCCTGCACAATGCGTATCCCTCAGTATTTAGGGCTGGTAATAAACATCCCAAAATCCAGTCTAACCCCCACTCAGTCTTTAGAGTTCATAGGAGCTTTCCTGGATACCACAAGGGCAAGGGCCTATCTCCCCCAGGCCTGTTGCCTTCGCTTGGTGCAGTTAGCTTCTCAAGCAGTGCTAAAGCCTCATCTAACTGCTCGAGAAATGTTGAAATTACTAGGCCACATGGCATCCACCATGCATGTGGTTCCATATGCTCGCCTCCACATGAGGGCAGCTCAGTGGACTTTATCCACCCAATGGACCCAGGCATCAGGGTGCCTGTCAGACAAAATAGCAAACACAAGTCGCCTCATTTTGTCCCTCCAGTGGTGGAAGTCCACTCAAAACCTGTTGCTGGGGTCCCCCTTTCAGCAACCCTTACCCCAAGCAACTCTCACAACAGATGCTTCTCCAATGGGTTGGGGAGCTCATCTGCAAGACCTCTCCACCCAGGGCACCTGGTCTCCACAAGAGAGTTGTCTACATATCAATCTCTTGGAACTCAGAGCAATCTTTCTTGCTCTGCGAGTGTTCCACTCCCTGCTCAGCTACAAGACAGTCCTCATTCATACGGACAATCAAGTAGCCATGTTCTATGTGAACAAGCAAGGGGGAACGGGCTCTCTGTCGCTTTGCAACGAAGCTTTGTGACTATGGGCCCTCGCCAGAGAGCATCAGATTCATCTTCTGACAGTGTATCTTCCAGGCATTCAAAACTCTTGGGCGGACAGACTCAGTCAAGTTCTGCTTCCACACGAGTGGTCTCTACATGCAGACCAGGTGACCAGGATTTTTCAACTTTGGGGAACCCTGGACATAGACCTCTTTGCAAGTCCGTGGAATGCCAAACTTCCCCAGTTCTGTTCCAGAACTCCGGCTCAGGGGGTTCAGGCCAGGGATCCTTTTCTCCTTTACTGGGGTCAAGACTTCCTGTATGCCTTTCCACCCATTCCCCTAATTCCCAAAACCCTGTTCAAGCTTCAGAGAGACAGAGGCCGTATGATTCTCATAGCACCACATTGGCCACGGCAAGTGTGGCACCCTCTGCTTCTACATCTCTCTCAAGCCCCCTCCCTGGAGTTAGGGTCTGCTCCAGATCTATTTCAGGAGGACGGAATGTTATGGCATCCCAATCCCCAGTCTCTGCATCTCAGGGCTTGGTTGCTGAAGGCCTAAATCTCCAAGTTCTTAATCTTTCTCAGCAAGTGAAAGATGTTCTTTATGCTTCCAGAAAACCTGCCTCTAGGCGCTCTTGTGCTTTCAAGTGGAAAAGGTTTACTGTTTGGTGTTCGGAAAAGGGTCTTAACCCTCTTGCGATACCTCTGGAATCTTTGCTGGAGTATCTCCTTCATTTATCTAATGCAGGCCTTAAGACAAATTCAGTAAGAGTCCATTTGAGTGCTCTTGCAGCTTCCCTTAAGCCTCTAAATGGACAGCCTATTTCCTCTCATCCTCTCATAGCAAGATTTATGAGAGGCCTTCTTCTAACTAAGCTTCCCATTAGGCCACCACCGGTGGCATGGGACTTAAACCTGGTTCTTGGGCAGCTCATGAAGCCACCTTTCGAACCTTTAGCTACCACCTCCTTGAAAATCCTTTCTTGGAAGGTTATCTTACTCATTGCAATCACATCAGCACGCCGCATTAGTGAGTTGCAAGCGCTAGTAGCTAATCCACCTTATACAAGGTTCCATCATGACAAGGTAGTCCTTAGGACTCATCCACACTTAATGCCTAAGGTGGTCTCGCCTTTTCATCTGAACCAAGCGGTCTACCTACCTGTGTTTTTTCCAGGGCCTCATGCATCAAATGCAGAGAGGAATCTTCATACCTTGGACTGTAAAAGAGCTCTAGCTTTTTACTTACAAAGAACACAGCAACATAGAAAGTCCTCTCAACACTTTGTTGCTTTTGATCCTTCTCATTTGGGACTTCCAGTCTCCAAGAGAACACTATCTAACTGGATTGCTCAGTGTATTTACTTCGCCTATCAGAGTAAGAACCTTTCTCTGGAGGGCCATGTCACAGCTCACAATGTGAGAGCCATGGCAGCCTCAATGGCTCATCTGCACTCTGACATCTGTCGAGCAGCCACTTGGGCCTCGGTTCATACCTTTACAGCCCATTACTGCTTGGACAAGGACTCCCGCCGGGATGCCTTGTTTGGTCAGGCTGTTCTCAAACACCTGTTCCATACCTAATCAACTCCTACCCACCATCCCTGGTCGGATGCCAGAGATCCATGGGGGAAGTGGAGCCCTCTTCAGGGACACACAACTTCTGGGGTCTCTCCCTGGCACCTAAAGCTAGGGAGTCCCCATATGTGATGACTACATTCCTGCTTGTTCCTGGAGATAGCATAGTTACTCACCTGTAACAGGTGATCTCCGGGAACAGCAGGAATTTAGTCCTCACAACCCACCCACCTCCCCTAGGAGTTGTATATCTCTATCTTTTTCCTTTCCCTCTCTCTGTCTTTGTCTCAGCTTTAAAACTCAACTGGAGAGAGGCAGTTGGGAAAGGCGGGAAGGCAGCACGCAGGCGCTGTGGGATGCTCCCAGAAGCTTTCTGATTGGCTGGGGAGCGTTCCTGCGCAGGCTCCGTCGGTACCTACGATACCCATATGTGAGGACTAAATTCCTGCTGTTCCCAGAGATCACCTGTTACAGGTGAGTAACTATGCTTTCTGTAACTTCCACTAAATCCATGACGGCCACTCCCACCAAAGCTTCAACATCAGGGATCTTATTCCCCATGCTACGGGCATTTATACACACTGCTTTCCATATGTTACTCGTGTTACCCATTTCCATAAAGGTATTTAATGCATCACTTACCTGGGGGCTTTTTTCACCCATCCCCAACGAATCTAGTTTAAAGCCCTCTTCAGTAGATTAGACAGTCTACTACTGAAGACATGTTGACCTTTCTTGGACAGATGGATGCCATCTCTGCTCTGCAACCCTTGAATCAGCATCCCATGGTCTAGGAAACCAAAACGCTCTCAATGACACCATCCACGTAGCCATGCATTCATCTCCAGGATGTGAGCCTCTCTGCCTTGGCCTTTACCCTCAATAGGGAGGATTGAACCTAACTGCTTCACCCTCTGTCCCAGAGCCATGAAGTTACTTTTGATACGCTCAGAGGGATACCTGGCAGTATCATTTGTTCCGACATGGATTAGCAACATTGGGTAATTGTCAGTGGGCTTGATGAGTCTCTGCAAACTCTCCGTAACATCTTGGATTTTGGCACCAGGCAGAAAGCATACCATAAAAAGAATAACTTTTTATCTAGGGCCTGGCAGTCTGTCTGCAGTTTTCCGCAGGGTTCTCCATTATCCCCTATTTTATTTAGAGTATTTTTGAGTTCATGTGGATTAAATATGGATGAATTACCACGTACATTGATCTTTTAATATTGGTACCAGAACAAATCAATTTAGCTCAGACTTTCTTTACTTATTGAGGTTTTTATTCAAATAGAAAAATGGGCGTACGGTCATGGGTTATGCCTAAATGGAAATAAAATTAATTTGTTGTGAGGGAACTCTGACTCAGATTCCTGAGGAATTTCTAAAATTGTCAGATCTTAAGATTCCATTTGTTTCATAGAAACATAGAAACATGATGACAGAAAAAGACCACAAGGCCCATCTAGTCTGTCCTTCCATAACTACAACAGTCCACTTTTTACCTTTAGAGATCCTCTGTGTTGGTCCCATGCTTTTTTGAATTCAGTTACTGTCCTCATCTCTACCACCTCCACTGGGAGACTATTCCACGGATCCACTACTCTTTCCGTAAAGAAATATTTCCGCATATCACTCCTGAATCTATCTCCCTTCACCCTCATCCCATGGCCCCTCGTAGCAGAACTTGCTTTCAATTGAAAGAGGCTCTCTCCCTGAACATTTATGCCACGGAGGTATTTAAACATCTCAATCATATCACCTCTATCCTGCCTTTCCTCTAAGGTGTACATATTAAGATCCTTAAGTCTGTCCTCATATGCTTTATAGTGAAGCCCATTAATCATTTTAGTAGCAACCCTCTGCACCGACTCCATCCTGTTCACATCCTTTTGAAGGTGCGGTCTCCAGACTTGCACACAATACTCCAAATGAGGTCGCACCAAAGACTTGTACAGAGGCATTATCACCTCCTTTTTTCTGCTAGCCATTCCTCTCCGTATGCACCCAAGCATCCTTCTAGCTTTTGCCGTTGCCTTTTCTACCTGTTTAGCTACGTTAAGATCATCAGACACAACCACGCCTAGGTCCCGCTCTTCTTTAGTGGACAAAAGTACTTCACCTCCTATACTGTATTGCTCCCTTGGATTGCTGCAGCCCAAATGCATGACCTTACATTTTTTAACATTAAATCCCAGCTGCCAAATTCTAGACCATTCTTCAAGCTTAGCTAGATCCCTCCTCATGTTATCTACACCTTCCTGGGTGTCTACTCTATTGCAGATTTTGGTATCATCTGCAAAGAGGCAAACCTTACCCGACAGCCCTTCCGCTATATCACTAACAAAGATGTTAAAAAGAATCGGACCAAGGACAGATCCCTGGGGCACACCACTGGTAACATCCTTCTCCTCAGAGTGAGCTCCATTTACTTGTACTCTTTGTCGCCTCCCACCCAACCAATTTCTAACCCAAGCAGTAACTTTAGGGTCCATCCCTAGGGTGCTCAGTTTGTTTATAAGTCGCCTGTGAGGAACAGTGTCAAAGGCTTTACTGAAATCTAAATACACCACATCTAGAGCTCTCCCTCGGTCCAACTCCCTGGTCACCCAGTCAAAGAAATCAATCAGATTTGTCTGACAAGACCTGCCTCTGGTGAATCCATGCTGCCTTGGATCCTGTAATCCGCCGGACTCCAGAAACCTCACTATTTTCTCTTTCAGCAGCGTTTCCAATAATTTACTCACCACCGAAGTTAAACTAACCGGCCTGTAGTTTTCAACCACATCCTTACTTTCGCTTTTGTGTAAAGGCACCACATGAGCCTCTCTCCAGTCCTTTGGCACCACTCCCGACTCCAACGAGGCATTGAAAAGGTCAATCAGTGGAGTTGCTAGAACGTCCCCAAGTTCCCTCAGTATTCTAGGGTGTATCCCATCCGGTCCCATCGCTTTGTCTACTTTAAGTTGAGCTAGTTTCTCACGAACAGTCTTCTGAAAATTGTTCAAGATGTCCCTCGCTTCTGTTCTTATTTGTGGGTGTTTTCTGAGGTCCTGCTCCTGGTTCTTCATCTGTGAACACAGATCAAAAATATTTGTTAAGCAATTCCGCTTTATCCTTATCAGCTTCTACATATTCCGCTCCCTGCACCCTTGAGTCTGACAATACCACTTTTGCCCTTCCTCTTCTCACTAATATATCTGAAAAATGTCTTATCCCCCCATTTTATTGCATTGGCTATTTCCTCCTCCTTTTGAATCTTTGCCTTCTTGACTACTTTGCTAGCTTCTCTAAGTTTTTCCAAATACAGATGCCTGTCTTCCTCTCTCTGTGATCTCTTGTATTTCGTGAAGGCCTCCCTCTTTTTCTTCAATTTTTCAGCTACTTCCTTTGAAAACCATAGCGGTCTCCGGTTCCTTTTGCCTTTATTTACCATTTTAACAAAAAGGTTGGTTGCCTTTAAAATACCCCCTTTCAGTTTTGCCCACTGTTTTTCTACATCCCCCAGCTGTTCCCATCCCACTAACGACTCCCTAAGGTATTGGCCCATCTTCGCAAAGTTAGTCTTCCTAAAGTCTAAGATCTTCACCTTGGAATGGATTCTAACAGCCCTAGTCCTAATACTGAACCACATCATCTGGTGATCACTGGATGCAAAATGATCTCCCACTACAACATCAGAAACACTTTCACCATTGGTAAGCACCAAGTCCAGTATGGCCCCTTCACATGTGGGGTCTGTTACCAATTGCCTGAATAGTTCTCCCTGTAGAGAATCCAGGATCTCCTTACTTCTAGATGATACTGCAGCAGGAATGTGCCGATCAACATCTGGCATATTGAAATCTCCTAGCAGTAGCACTTCCCCTTTCCTAGCAATGCTGCGTATGTTTTCAATTAACTCTCTGTCCACCTCTTCCTCTTGTGAGGAAGGTCTGTTTTCCTTTTTGAAAATTTTAGCAGGAATGTTTGATTGCTCCCTATCCATGGAGTCGTATATATTGTATTTTATAAAAGGGTGTTTTATAAATTACTGCACATTGCAAGATTCATTCATGCTTAGATGAACATTTGCTCAAAATTTTGATTTTACCAGAACTTGATTATTGTAACATTATTTCCTTTACGTCACTCCAGTCCAGTCTCGGAATCTCTGGGATACAGGTTCCTCCTTCAGCTGCTTGGAGACTGAACAATGACATTCTTCTGATGTCACCAGTATAACTACCTGAGGGACCGCCCACTCGCTCCAGTTTTTTCAGTCTCCAAGCAGCTGGAGGTTGTAGAGCCTAGGGATTCTGGGCTCTTTGGAGGGACAATTAAGCATTTTATTAATTTTTAATTTTCCTTATGTTTTTGTTTTACTTTATTTATAAAAAAAAAAAAGAGGGTTTCTATATCTTTAAAGGCTCTGAGATGCCCTCCCTCTCTTTTAAAGGAATTCAGCTGTTTAAAGCCGCATTGTTGCTTAAAATATTGGAGAGGTGTAAGTCTCCCTATCCTACTTTGTACTAGGAGAGGAGTACTTAGCGGGCTGGAGTCATCTTTTATTGATTAGTTTTTGAAGTATTTTATTTTTGGTGTCTGCAAGGAAAAGATTCTCCTCCACACAGCACTTCCGGATTTTCTCTGATGCGGGAAAAAAATCTTAGCATCGGAGACCCGGTAAGGAGAGACAGTATTTTTAATTATTTCTAACCTGGAACCGCAGGTATTCATTGCTGTGCAATTGTTAAGGGTGGCAGTTAGCTTCTTTGAAGGCCGTGCCATTTGGGCGCGTGCACAAATCAACGGCGATCATTGAGGAGATTGAAAACAGCTGATATTTGCCGGTTTAGAGACGCGGCACTTCTGGGTTTCTCCGATGGGCAGAAAAGCTAACTGATGGAGACCCGATGAAATAAAAATAAGAAAAGGTTTTTGACTTTGAAGCGCTGCAGTAAATTGATTGCTCCGCTGATATAGTGGCAGTTTAGATTCTTTCAGGACCGCACCGTTTATGCGCATGAATGGGGCAATACTAAAAGACAAAAGTGCAGTAAAAAGAAAATAGTTGTGAGTATTTAGTAATATTTTTATTACTTTGAAACTTTACTGCAAAATGCCTTCAAAGCCACAATGTTTAGTGTGTGGTTCAAAAAGGGGCATATGTTCAGATTCTGGTGTATGCAAGTCTTGTGTTCAGGAAAATGCAGATGTACAAAATTTTGTGGAAGCCACTGCAGAGGGTGTTAAGCATGCTTCTTCACCTTTAAGAGAGGTTGATTCTCCTCCGCAGCTCTTACCAGAGCCTGTTGCGGGTCCTCCTTCCATGCCGGATATGCCAATGATGCCTTCGGTTTTTTCTTCAGGTTTGGCAGCATTATTTTCTAAGGAATTTGTTAATTTAATTCAACAAAATTTTAAGAATGATCAAAAGGGTGCTTTACCACCTTTGGTATCTGATCTTGGAAGGAAGCGTTCAGCTATTCCTTTGGAGATTGATGAGGCTCCGGTACATGGTAAGAAGGTTAAGATAGGAAAGGATTTTAAAGATTTTTCAATATCTTCTGAAGAGTTTCATTCAGATGTAGGTTTAGATGTGGAGGAAGAATTAGAAGAGGGGGAGCTGGTAGATCAAGAGGATCAATCCAGAATAGTACGTGTTTTTTGGCGGGAAGAGTTGCCAGCATTAATTATGGAAACTCTCAAAGCACTGAATATGCCAGTGTCAGAGCCCTACGAGGACTCAGTGTTAGAGGATCCTTTGTTGCAAGCGTTTAGGAAAACTCAAAAGGCTTTTCCAGTTCATAGAGTGGTAAAAGAAATGATTCAGCAAGAGTGGAATATACCTGAAGCTGGATTAAAAGGCTCCAGGATTATGGCTCGTCTGTATCCTCTGCTGGATCGGGATCGTGAATTATTTAATCCACCTAAATTAGATGCGGCTGTTTCAGCGGTTACTAAGAGGAGGACTACTATTCCAGTAGAGGGTGGTGCAGCTCTTAAGGATAGTTACGACAGAAAGTTGGACACTTTGCTGAAACAAGTGTTTGATATAAATGCGCTGTCCATTCAAGCATCCATTTGTGGAGCATGGGTAGCCAGAGCATGTTTGCGTTGGTCACAGAGAATGCATGGTGATACGGTGGAAGATTCGGCAGAAGAGGCATTTAAATTAGAGACTGGTGCAGCTTATTTGGCTGACATGCATTATGATCTTATCAGAGCATTATCAAAAGGTATGGGCTCAGTGGTCGCAGCTAGAAGGTTTTTGTGGCTGCGTAGCTGGGCTGCAGATGCTTCTTATAAAGCAGGGGTCTCAAACACGCGGCCCGCGGGCCGAAAGACCTTTGTGCGGCCCGCGATGCCGAAGAAACAAAAACCTCCCCCCGGCTTCTGCTGCCGACATATTACCGACACCTGCAACAGCCGTTAGAACAGAGGTGGGTGGGAGGAAGTGACGTCACCCACCGCGATGGTGGCTTAAGTGGAGAGCTCCAGGGCCAGCCTGCAGCAAAACAGCAACAAAACTCTGCAGAGGGGTTTTGTGGCATCTCCTAGTGCAGGAAAGCAGACAGAGAGGGACCGGAGAATGGCAACCCGGAAAAAAGCCACGGACATCTGCGACTATGCGTGCGCCGGCCTGAATGTAGCTGCGGGGGAAAGGAGAATGGCGCAGATGGACAACGTGCAGGCAGAACACGTGGAGAGAGAGGGGAGAGCGAGTGGAGGCCCGGAGGAGGAGCGGAATGGAGCAGCAGGGGCAACGGTGACCAGAGAGCTGCGAGAGTGGATAGAGGAGCTGAAGGCTGAGGTACACTCTGCAAAAACCGAGCTGGGTAGATGCTGGCTGGAATAAAGGAGGAGGTGGCAGAGCTGACATTCCGCATGGGGGACCACGAGAACCTGCTGGAGGTATGGCAAGAAGAGAGGGAAATGAAAAGGAAGGAAAAGGAGTGGTTTGAGTAAGTGCAGTTGAAGCTGGAGGACTTAGAAAACAGATCCAGTACTATCCCCCCATCCCCGGGTGATGGGGGGATAGTACTGAAAATGGGGTGATGGGTTAGGACTGGTAATGGACAGATGGGGGGTTAGGACTGGAGGTGGTCTGATTGGGGGGCTAAGACTGAAAATGGGGTTATGGGGGGGGGCTAAGAATGAAGATGGGGTGATGGAAGGGTTAGGACTGGAAGTGGGCTGTTGGGGGGGCTTAGGACTGATAATGGGCTATGGGGGGGGGGGGCTAGAACTGGTAATGGACTGGGGGGGGGGGTGCTAGGACTGGAAATGGGCCGAGTAGAAGGGGGAGCTTGAACTGCAAATAGCTGATGGGGACAGGGTCTTGGAATGGAAATGGGCTGAGTGGAAGGGGGCTTGGAATGGAAATGGGCTGATGGGGAGGGGGGCTTGGAAAGGAAATGGGCTGATGAGGGGGGGGGGCTATGACTGGAAATGGGCCGAGTAGAAGGGGGAGCTTGAACTGCAAATAGCTGATGGGAACAGGGTCTTGGAATGGAAATGGGCTGAGTGGAAGGGGGCTTGGAATGGAAATGGGCTGATGGGGAGGGGGGCTTGGAAAGGAAATGGGCTGTGAGGGGAGGGAGCTAGGACTGGAAATGGGCTGATGATGCGGGGACTAGAAGGGAACGGATGCTGGGTGGGGCAGGAGCTAAAAGGGAGTTGATGTTGGGGGACGATTAGAATGGGATGGGGCTGGGAGAGTGAAATGGAGAGGGGAAATATATTTTGTGTGGGAGGGAAGAAAAATCTACAATTGGCCGGGTATTGGGAGAGTAAGTGGGGATTGAGGATGGAGGGGTAAAATTTGAGTGGATGAAATAGGAATGAGGAAAGAGCAAAAGGAGAATGATTAGTATGTTAAAGCAGATGTAGAAAGAATGGAAAAAAACTAGGAAAGAAGAAAAGACAAATGGACAGCAGACAATGGAGCGTTAGCAGAAGACACGAAGAAACCAGAAGAAAGTGGCTGGAACAATTGCAACTGAAAAAAAATTGCACAAAAGGTAGAAAAATCTCTCTTTATTTTGAATTTATTAACTGAAATATGTCAGCTCTTGGAAATGTGCATCTTTAACGTCTGCACTTTATTTAATACAAGAGGAAATCAATTTATAGTTTTATTTCTACAGAGTTGTACATTCTAAGTTTGGCTTTTGGGGTTCCCAGTTTAATTGTCTTCCTGTTTCTAAATTGTGATTCCTTGTTTGGTGATGGTGTATGTTCTGCATGTGTAACTGAGCTGAGGTATTCTGTTTATGTAATTCCTATTTGACATTGCCACTTGTTCTCTTTCCCGAGTAGGTCATGTATTGTTATTCTCTGAAATGTGTTGATTTAATATTTGCAGTGTTGCCTTTTGATAGTTAGGGTATGGTGCTTTTGTGTGTCCTGGTAGTGCTGTTAGGACATGGCAGGTTTGCTATGGGTTCTAAATGGGCAGTGTTTCTAGTAGTTCCTAATGTGCCTGGCAGTTGGCACTGGTTTATAGTAATGTAGAAATCTTTTAGTCTTTCTTTATCCATACACTCATTAAGAGGCATGTTTACTAAAAGTTAGTGTATGGTAACATTATGCAAATATTTATGCAAATGAGGCCCTTATGCAAATGAGGCCTGCGTCTTGTGCGGCCCCCGGGTTACTCTACAAGTCCTCATTTGGCCCTCAAAGCAATTTGAGTTTGAGACCCCTGTTATAAAACAAGACTTTCCAAGCTTCCTTTTAGGGGAAAGCTGCTTTTTGGAGAAGATTTGGACAAGTTGGTAAAGGATTTAGGAGATTATAAAGGAGGCAGGCTGCCTGAAGATAGGCAAAGATTGGGACGCCCAGTCCAGGCGGCTAGAGGCCTGTACAGAGATTTGACGTTTTCGTTCTGCTTGTTTTGGTCAGTTTCAAAGAGGACGTCAGTATGTTAGGAGTCAGGGGTTTCGAGGTTTTAGGGGAGCGGGCAGAGGTTTTGCAGCTTCCCCTACCTCTGCGAACCCGAGAAAATCACAATGAGATGAAGGACACCCAGGTGGATGTTATTCCCGTAGGGGGTTGGCTCCGGTATTTTTATTCAGCCTGGGTTCAAATCACATCCGATCGGTGGGTGTTGGAGATCATTCAGAAAGGGTATGCTTTGGAAATTCAACGCCCAGTACCCGATTTGTTCGTTCAATCTCCTTGCAGGGCTCGCATCAAGGGGGGGCAGCAATTCGCGAGACCTTGCAAAGACTTTTGAATCTGAAAGCGATTGTACTGGTGCCGTTAAATCAACGAGGTGCCGGTCGATACTCAATTTATTTTGTAGTTCCAAAGGAGGAGGGTTCTTTTCGGCCGGTTTTAGATCTTCGCGGGGTAAATCGTTATCTTCGGGTAACTCATTTTCGTATGGAAATGTTGAAATCGGTGATAATGGCAGTAAGAAAAGGAGAATTTCTTTTGTCTCTGGATTTAACAGAGGCGTATCTACATATTCCCATTCGTCAGGAACATCAAAAGTTTTAAGATTTGCAGTTCCAATGGGTCATTTCCAGTTTCAGGCATTGCCGTTCGGTTTGGCAACAGCTCCGCAAACATTTACCAAAGTAATGGTAGTCGTGGCAGCAGCATTGAGAAGAGAAGGAATTCTGGTTCACCCTTACCTGGACGATTGGTTGATTCGAGCAAAGTAGGAAAGGGAAGGCAGATTAGCAATAGACAGAGTAGTAGAATTTTTGAAAAGCTTAGGCTGGGTGGTCAATATGACAAAGAGCAAGTTAGTTCCGTCACAGGATCTGGAGCATTTGGGTGCTCGGTTCGATACAAGGAAGGGAAGAGATTTTCTTCCTCACTCTCGAGCACTAGCATTAAGAAATGTGGTGCTAAATTTTTTGACAAGAAAAGAACCCACTGCATGGCATTATCTACAGTTACTCGGGACCATGGCAGCAACTTTGGACTTAGTGCCATGGGCGAGAGCTCATATGCGACCGTTGCAAAGAGCATTGTTGAGGAGGTGGTCGTGATTGGATCCAGCTAACGACAGATGTCAGTCTGGTGTGCTGGGGAGCACACTGCGAAGGAAAATTTGTTCAAGGTCAATGGACCGAAGAGGAAAAGGTGTGGTCAATAAACAGATTGGAGTTGAGAGCAATAACTTTAGCTCTACGAGCATTTCAGTGTTACCTTCAGGGGAAGGCTATTCGGGTACTATCAGACAACGCAACCGCGGTAGCTTACATCAATCGCCAAGGGAGGTACAAGCAATGTTGCTCTGGATGCCGAGGCAGAGCAATTGTTCGTCTGGGCCGAGAAGAACTTGGATGCTTTGTCTGCAAGTCATGTTGCAGGAGTAAACAATGTGGAAGCAGATTTTCTGAGTCGGGTGAGGGTGGATCCAGGGGAGTGGATTCTGCGCCCTCAGGTGTTTCAGTTATTAATAAAGCGTTGGGGAATGCCGGTGATGGATCTCATGGCAACATTAGAGTCGGCAAAGGTCGATCGATTTTACAGTCGAAGACGAGAGAGGATGTCGGAAGGTCTGGATGCTCTAAATCAAAGTTGGCCGGAAGAACAGCTTCTATATGTCTTCCCTCCGTGGGTGTTGATAGGTCGAGTTCTGCAAAGACTAGAACGTCACAAAGGACTAGTGATATTAATAGCCCCAGATTGGCCAAGAAGGCTGTGGTATGCAGATCTCATGAGGCTACTAGTAGACCATCCTTGGCGCTTACCGGTGAGCACTGTTCCCTCTAAGCTGTGCGCGTGTGCGCGCGCACACACCTCGCCAAGTGAGCGCACATACTTTATAACAGAGCGCACAAAAATTACGGTTCTGATTCTGATAGAAAAGAACACAGACATCTTAAAATTTAAAAGTTGCTGTGTATTTACAGTTTTCACAAGTTCTACAATATTTTCTAGTGCAATCAATGTGATGTACATACTGTATTCTGACGTGTAGTCAAATTTTAAAGTATATAACTCTGAGTGTCGTTATTTGGCGCACAAAAATTTAACCTTCCTTCAAAAGCTGCACAGCTGATATTTTATGCGCACACAGCCTACAGAAAATTAGAGGGAACATTGCCGGTGAGAAAAGACCTATTAAGTCAGGGACCCTTACACATGCCTTAAGTGGATCGATTCTCGCTTACGGCTTGGCTCTTGAAAGGGCGAGATTGAGAGCTAGGGGGTACTCTTCAGCAGTGATTTCTACTTTGTTAAAGTCAAGAAGGAAATCTACTTCTTTAGCTTACATTCGCACATGGAGGATATTTGAGGCGTGGTGTGAAAGCAAAGGTGTTGAAGCGTTGAGAGCGTCTGTTTCTCAAATTCTATCTTTTTTGCAGGAAGGATTTGAGAAAGGTTTAGCTCCAGCGTCATTAAAGTTTCAACTGGCAGGGCTTTCTTGTTATAGAGGGAAGGTAAAGGGTGAAGCGATTGGAACACATCCAGATGTGAAACGCTTTTTGAGACCACCGTGTAGACCACGGGTTCCCTCTTGGAGTCTCAATTTGGTTTTGGAGGCTTTAGTAAATGAGCCTTTTGAACCATTGTCTCGAGCGTCGTTAAAAGATCTTTCACGCAAGGTAATATTTTTGGTGGCTATTGCATCAGCTCGAAGGATTTCTGAATTACAAGCTTTATCTTGTAGGAAACCTTTTCTGTTATTCTTGAAAAGTAAAGTTGTTTTAAGGCCAGTCCCTTCTTCTTTACCCAAGGTGGTGTCGACTTTTCATATGAATCACGAGGTCTCATTACCAGTTTTTGATAAGAAAAGTAAAGAAAGTCAACTTAATAGGTTGTATCTTTTGGATGTGCATAGGGCATTGAAGTTATATTTGAAAAGAACACATGAGTTCCGTAAGTCGGATAGATTGTTTGTTCTTTTTGCAGGTCCAAAGAAGTGTCAGGCGGCTTCTAAGGCTTCTATAGCTAGGTGGCTTAAAGAGACTATATCTTCTTTATATTTGTTAAAAGGTAAGACAATTCCAGATGGACTTAGAGCGCATTCAACGAGAGCGCAAGCTGTGTCCTGGGCTGAGTACAGTTTGGTACCGCCTGTAGACATCTGCAACGCGGCTACTTGGTCGTCAATGAATTCCTTTGTGAAACATTGTAGACTAGATTTGCAGGCAGAGGCTGATACCTGTTTTGGTGCTGCCGTGCTTCAGGCTGGTCTAGCAGGACCCACCCGTTAAATTGTATTGCTCTGTTATATCCCAGAGATTCCAGGACTGGACTGGAGTGACGTAAAGGAAGGTTAAATTAGACTTACCTGCTAATTGTTGTTCCTTTAGAAACTCCAGTCCAGTCCCGCATCCCTCCCTGATATGCGTTTGGTTTAAATTAGTATTTAAGTTAGTAGCCTGAGCAGGTAGATATCGTAATTTTATGTTAATCATTAGAGTTCATTTAAGTTTCTTGATACTTTTGGATATTCTTAGTAAAGCAATATTCCTTAATATAGAGACGATGGGCAATATGTTTAAAAAAAAAAGATGTTAGATTTGGTAACTATGATAGTTGCTTAATTGTTGCTCTGGTGAGTCTGCTTTGTCAATAGGTAAACTGGAGTGAGTGGGTGGTCCCTCAGGTAGTTATACTGGTGACATCAGAAGAATGTCATTGTTCAGTCTCCAAGCAGCTGCAGGAGGAACCTGTATCCCAGAGATTCCGGGACTGGACTGGAGTTTCTAAAGGAACAACAATTAGCAGGTAAGTCTCTAATTTAACCTTACTTGGGCATGCCTATAAAACAGCAAGAAAGATTGCAATTATTGTTAAATACTATTTCTAAACTAATTTTTCGGGCTTATGCAATGGATAGAACTATTCAAGCATGAATTATTTTCTAATTATGTTTTATTTTTAAAATCTTGCATGGTTGTGCTACAAACTGTATTTCAAAATTATTATTTACCCTGCAATAAGAGGTTTTTACACTTTGATAGGAATTATAATTTGTCTCTTCATTCAAGGAAGGATTTCCATTATAGATGGACTCAATAAATTATTTTCATATCAAGCATTTCTTGAGTGGAATAAATTGCCTCTTGATATTAAGTGCCTTGAAAACCATGACATGTCTTTCCATCAAGCTCTCAAAACATTTTTGTTTCAGATTTGCTTGAATGTAATGAATTAATTATGTTTACTTAGGGACCTATTTAGTAAAGTGCACTAAGGTAGCATGGGCCTGTGCTGAATTTGGGTGTGTGTATGCATGCCCCCCTGCTCTTAGCACATTTAGTGCAGTGTGGCACAGCTCCAAACAGAGCTGGCGTAAGGAGAATGAGGCATCCTAGGCGAACCACATCCCTTGTGCACCCAACCCTCCCCTGTGGTGCCCATTACTGCCACCACTGTCCAGGACCTGCAGCAGTGGCAATAGCTGCAAACAGCCCCACAGTGCTTACCTTACAACTTCGGCACCATGGTGCTGTTTACATCAGCCCCCTCGGATCGCCCAGTGCCAACTTCCTGTTTGCAGGCAGGCAGTCTGTATTGGGTGTGGAAGTAAACAGCCCTGCAACACTGAAGTTGTAAGGTAAGCTGTGCGGGGCTGTTTGTGGCCATGACTGCCACCATAGGTCCTGAAAGGGGGGGGCAACCGCAGCGGCAGTGGCACCCTTGGAGTGCCAGCGCTCTAGGCGACCTCATAGTTCACCTAATGGTAGAGCAGGCCCTGGTTCAAAATGGCATGCAATGCACTTACTGCCACCCCTTGTGGACCCACACTAACTGCAACATTTGCAGTTTTACAATAGCTATGACATTTCTGCTGTGATGTCTCATCAACACCCACATTCAGCCTCTAATCTGTCCGTCCCCTGCCCATCGCACTCTAACCTTTAGCGCAAAATTCTTACTATGGTACCCTGTGTCAATAGCAGGGTGTGCCTAGTGCATAGCAATCCTCACATTAACAAGTAGTGTAGTTTAATAATCATGCCCCTTAGTTTTATTAGGTTTTAGATTACTTTTTGTTTGCTTTTTTTATATGTCATGATTCCGTAATGTGATTTTTATCTTATATTATCGTTTTTAACATATTTGATTTTGTTTTTTTTGTTTTTTTAAATTTGTAACCCTTTTGTATTTTGTGCTGTCTGCTTTGAACTTGCTGGGTGGGATGCAATGAAATATAAAACCTGTATTATATTAAAATAGATTACAGTATCTCAAAAGATTGACATCAAATCAAATCTCAAGGGGAAGCTGATTTCCAGAATTTCAGGACTACCAAAGAGGAGACTCTTGCCCTCCAGCTGCTTTTGTGCATCTCCTTAATGGAAAGCACTTGCAGTATGCATCCTTGCGATGACTGTAGTGGTCTTATAGGCACATACTACTGTTAGTGGTCCAATAGATAGATATAATGGGAAATTGTGCATATTCCTTTATAGGAAACCAATGAAACTTAATCAAGCTGGGTGGCAGATTCTCTTCTCTTAAGCTCGTGTTTATATTTGAGCGGCTCTATTTTGATTAATTTATGCTTTACACAAGTCTTTAGAAGTAGCACTATGTAAAAGGCATTACAGTAGTAGAAAGTACTTGTGGAGGGTCATTTTTATAATAGGTGGCCTATGTGTGCAGGTCTGGTAGGTGCCTACTTCAAGCCTATTCTATAAAGACATAGTTGCACCTATGTGTCTTGATAAAATCCTACAAGCAGGGTAAAGCAGTAGAAATTGCAGCTAGATCGAAGCTGTGGACATTTACGCCTGCTCGAGAACAGGTATGAATGTTTGTTATAAATAATGCATGTAAATTATGACTGTGCCCATGCTCTGCCCAAACCTTTCCCCTGAACTCTTCTGTACATGGGTTGGGTAAAAGTACATGCCTTTTTCTTCATCATTGACACTTTTGTTTCCATAACATCTGGGCCAGTTTTCTTAAAGCCTTTTTATGCACAAAAAGTCCTTTATAAAATTACCCCTATAACTAGGGCTTGCATAATTGATCGCAAGGCTCCTCCCTCCATATAGGGTTGAAGCTGTTTCACTAGATGGAGATTTTAATAGGCATTCTAAGTCACCATAACTAAATGAAGTTGAAAGGAATTCTCATGATCCAAAAGCACTTATAGATTTCCTAACTAACTTTTTAATAGGAATATCTTCTCCATTAATCTGTCGCTGAAAAATCATTGACTGTCTAATTCCCCAAAACAAAAGCTCTGCTTTCAACACATTCAGCATCAATCCTCCAGCCCTCAGTGAGATGACAATTATTTAAATGCATGTTTAGAATAGGTAGACAACTCAGGAAACTGAAAGAGGAGCAGGGGTACTATATTTCAAATGATTCTTTTATGTGCGACATGCCTGTGTTTTGGCAGAAAATGCCTGCATCAAGGGCACCTTAATGCAGAATAAAATACAATAGAAACAGTAGTAGAAACATACATAAAATTAAAACAAAAAAATATATATAACATACATAAAATAATATATATAAACATATAGAACATTATCATATATAATAAAAACACATTAAAATTGAATTATATATAAGACATACCAGCAAATTTGGACTACCAGAACATAAAAGAAGAGAGAAGGGTGTGCAAACAATTTTTTGCTCTAACTTTTAATTGGCAGACCTATTGTTATTATTAATGTGGGAGGTCTCTATATGTGAATGCATTGCTTTATTACATGTCTAATTAAAGGCAAGTTATTGCATGGAACATGATCCTTATAAGCTAACTTAGTAAGCCAGTACTAGCGGCTAATGTATTTTTATATATCTCCAGGAACAAACAGGAATGTAGTCTTCACATATGGGTATCGTCGGTACCGACGGAGCCTGCGCAGGAACGCTCCCCAGCGTCCAATTAGAAAGCTTTTGAGAGCATCCCACAGTGCCTGCGTGCTGCCTTCCCGCCTTTCCCAACTGCCTCTCTCCAGTTCTTCGTTTTCTGCGGAGCCAGCAGGTCGTGTTCCTGTCACCACAGAAAATTTTCCTTCTTTTTTGTGGTCGCGTCTGCCTTCCTCGACGCTTTACTGGTACCGCCGGTTTTTCTTTCTTTTCTTTTCTTAAAAAAAAAAAAAAAAAATTCTTAGTACTTTTTTCCCATTTTTTCCAGGTGCACGCGCTATTTTGGGCCTTAGGCCCAAGATTTTTTCCACAATGTAAGAACCCTCTTCGGGTTTTAAAAAGTGCACCAAGTGTAGCGGTACCATCTCCATCACCGACACCCATGAGTGGTTCTGAAATGATTAGGTCCTGACCATTCCATCTCTGAATGTATGGCCTGTGCCATGATGTCCAAGAGAGGTAGACAGAACCGAGCTGCCAAGCTCAGTACCCTGTTTCCCACTGATGCAGCTTCGGTGGCATCGACGTCTTCCAGGGCTTTGTCTTCCTCCCGTGGATCTCAGGTAACTAAACATAAGTCTAGCCGGTCCTCAAAGGATAGATCTCCCTCTAAGCATCGAGATACCTCTGGCGTTGCCCTTGAGGATTCTGCACCAGCAAAATTGCCCCAGAGGGAGGCTTCAGCTTCCAAAGCATTATCGGGGCTCCAGGATGTTCTCGAGGCCTCGACCTCGGCAGAACTACTGGTGCCATGCTCTGGGGTACCGGCGGTCTTCTCCGGTACTGACATCCAGGCATCGGCAGTGTCGATAGACCAGAGATTCCTGGCTATTGAGCGCAGTCTGGCGGCTCTCCTTGCGGCATCGACACCCTCGGAACTGCGTCACAGTTCAACCGGCACCGACTCCGGCACCGGTATCTGTACCGGTACCGACAGCATCGATATCGGCGTCTGCATTGCCAGCACCCAGTCATGCGATGCCTTCCGGTACCATTACACTGGTACCGATTCCCCTCGGTACCGACTTCGGTTGGTACAGGTATCGGGCTCTTCAAGAGCATCCCGACAGAAGGTACTTCGAGTCCTCAGAGGAATCTGAGGATTCTGACAGTTCTGTCGATGCAGGAATACTTCTCCCGGAGGAGCCTTCCTCCCCTAAACGCAGGATGTCTTCTCCAGAGGACATTTCCTTTCAGGATTTCATCAAGGAGGTGGCTCGGGGTCTGTCCATTACTGTGGCCCCTGAAACAGAGCCCAGAGCAAAGGAGTTGGAAATTTTACAATATCCTAAAACTCCTACGGAGGCAGCTACTTTGCCCATCCATGAGATCTTGCATAATCTCATGCTAAGAATGTGGGAGACACCTCTTACCACCTCTCTTCACTCTCGTAGACTGGATACTCTGTATCGAGTCCCTCCTTGTCCTGGTTTCCAGAAAACTCAGCTTCCTCACCACTGTATTGTAGTGGAATCAGCTATGAGAAGGATCAAGAGTGCAAAGAGGCATGACTCTAATCCTCCAGGACCTGAGTGCAGAACTTTGGATGCTTTTGGACGTCGTGTCTTCCAAGCTTCCATGCTTTCTGCCAGGATCAGTTCCTATAGTCTATATATGGGAATGTTCCTGAAGGAAGTCACAGGAGATTTAGAGGCTTTGAGCCCTCTTCTTCCTGAGGATAGAAGGCAGGATTTTCTCACATTGGTCAAACATGACCAAGATGTTTTTAAATTTGTCAACCGTGCAGCTTTTGACTGTTTTGAGTGCATAAGCAGAACCTCTGCCATTGCCATAGGTGCACGTAGAATTGCTTGGCTACAGGCATCTGATCTGGAGCTCTGGGTACAAGACAAACTGGGAAATATTCCTTGTACTGGTGAGAACCTGTTTGGTAAAGATTGGCAGGAAAAGGCCAATGAGTTGGATGCTGATAACTCCATCTTGATAGATTATCCAAGTCCACAGCTGATCCTGCAAGAAAGAAATCTTCCAAGAAACCATTCTTTTCTAAAAAGAAAAGATTTTATCCTGCTTATTCTCAGCAGGGACGTTCTGCAGGTCAACCTGTCCGGAAGGGTCAGCAACAGCCCAAACAAAGGAAAGCAAAGACTGCTAAGCCTCAACTGTCTCAGCATCCACAAGGCCTTTGACTTTCAGCTAGAGAACCTAGCCTTCCTGGCTCTCAATGGACCAGAGCCTTCCATCATACCAGGAAGGTTGTGCCATTTTGCCCCCAGATGGGGACAAATAACAGCAGAGCATTGGACACACTCCATCATAAGAGGGGTGCAAGCTTCATTTTTTGAGCATGCCGCCTCCCACAATGATAAGACAGTTCAATTCTCACACCTCTCTCATCAACCTGTTAAATCAAGAGGTCACCATGCTTCTTGCCCAAGGGGCAATAGAAGAAGTACCCATCCATCAACAGGGTACAGGGTTATCTCCAGGAACAAGCAGGAATGAATCCTCACATATGGGTACGTCGGTACCGACGGAGCCTGCACGGGAAAGCTCCCCAGCTTCCCAGAAAGAAAGCTTTTGGGGCCTCCCACAGCGCATGCGCGCTGCCTTCCCGCCTTCCTGACCAACTCTCCTCAGTTCTTGTTTTTCCGCGGAGCCAGCAGGTCGTGTTCCTGTCACCGCTGAAGAAGAAGTTATTTTAATTTGTTTCTTTGGCCGCGTGTCTGCCTTCCCCGATTCCGGACCGGTACCGCCGGTCTTTTTTCTTTACTTATTTAAAAAAATATATATATATCTTATTTTTCCCACTTGGTGTGTTTTTTCTGTTAGTCCTCTAGGCCTTCACTAAATTCTCCCTCATGGAGAAACCAGCTTCTGGTTTTAAAAAATGCACCAAGTGTAGCGGTACTATATCGGTTACAGACACCCATGAATGGTGTCTTAAATGTTTGGGGCCTGACCACTCCATTCCGGATTCCCCGTCCTGTTCTTTGATGTCTAAACGTGGCTTACAAAACCGAGCAGCCAAGTTTTATATGCTGTTTTCTGATACTCCAGCATCGACATCATCCAGGTCTTCCTCTCCTGATGGATCTCAGGTAACCAAACATTCTTCCGGCAGGTCCTCAAAGGGCAAATCTCCCTCTAAGTATCGAGATGCCCCTGGGCTTGACCCTGAGGACCCTGCCCCAGCCAAACAACCCTGGCGGGAAGCTCCTCCTATGGGGTTACAGGTTGACATCGATGGCACGGCCTCGACCGATCACCTGTTAGACTGCTCTGGGGTACCGGCTCAATCTTCCGGTACCGACATCCAGACGGTCGTGGTGTCTATGGATCACACAGTTCAATCCATGCAGCAGGCCATAATGGCTTTCATTAGAGCTGCGACACCCTCGGTACCGCAGCCAGCGGTACCGACTCCGGTTCCGGTACCACAACCGATACCGTTACCCAGGGCATCCACATCAACCAGGATACCGGTTCCGGTTCCCGGTTCCGGGGTTTTTCCCGATACCGATCTGGTTCCGGGTACCCCCGATGTGGATACCGGTCGATACGCTTATCGATCCCTGGAAGCCAACAGACGATACTTCGAGTCTTCTGATGATTCTGATTCATCAGATGACTCTGCTGAAGTATCTCTTACTCTTCCTGAAGAGCCCTCTTCTCCAAAGAGGAGAATGTCTCCTCCAGAGGATTTGTCCTTTCAAGACTTCATCATTGAAGTAGCTAAAGGTCTCTCTATTTCAGTAACCTCTGAAAAAGAACCTAGAGCAAAAACATTAGATATTTTGGGATACTCTAAGGTTCCCAAAGAGGCAGTCACCTTGCCCATTCATGAAATTCTTCAAGAACACATGATGGACTTATGGGAGACTCCTCTCACCCTATCTCCACATTCTCGTCGTTTGGATACCATGTATCGTGTCCCTCCTTCTCCTGGGTTTCAAAAAACTCAGCTCCCTCACCACTCTATTGTGGTGCAGTCAGCTATGAAAAGGATAAAGAGTACCAAAAGACACTCTTCTACTCCTCCAGGAAGAGAATGTAGGACTTTGGATGCTTTTGGTAGAAAAATCTTCCAAGCCAGTATGCTTATTGCCAGAATTAATTCATACAGCCTCTATATGGGCATGTTTCTGAAGGAGATTGCATTAAAGATGCGCCATTTTCTCCCCTTTATCCCAGAGGATAGAAAGGAGGAGTTCCTTCTTTTGCTAAAGCATACCCAAGATATTTCAAAGTTCTCCAACAGAGCAGCCTTTGACTCCTTTGAGGGTGCTAGCAGAGCCTCATGTATTGCCATAGATGCTCGCAGAATTGCTTGGCTCCAGGCCTCTGACCTAGAACCCTGGGTCCAGGATGGGTTGGGAAATCTGCCCTGTACAGGTGAAAATCTGTTTGGTAAGGAGTGGCAAATCAAAGCCACTCAAATGGACGCAGAAAATGCTGCTTTAGATAGACTTTCTAAGTCTACCTCTACCCCTGTCAAGAAAGTCTTTTAAGAAGCCTTTCTACAAGAAGACCAGATTTTCTACAAATACTGGCCAACAATCTTCTGCAGTTCGCTTTGCTCCTAAGCGTCAGCAACCTAAACAGGCCAGGGCAAAACCTGCATGGACTGCTCCAGCCCAGCAGTCCCAACCCCCTCAGGGTTTTTGACTTAATACTAGAGAACTTAACCTTTCTGACTCTACAACAACCAGAGCCTCTCACCATTCCAGGAAGGTTA
The DNA here is from genome assembly GCA_033557465.1 of Ichthyophis bannanicus. Taxonomy (NCBI): domain Eukaryota; kingdom Metazoa; phylum Chordata; class Amphibia; order Gymnophiona; family Ichthyophiidae; genus Ichthyophis; species Ichthyophis bannanicus. Next base: position 576,616,969 of record CM066034.1, on the reverse strand, counting down.
ACTCATTTTGCTCCCAGATGGGAGCAAATCACATCAGAACAGTGGACCCTCTCTATCATCAGAGAGGGCTACAAACTACATTTCTCCAGCCTTCCTCCCCATACCATGGTGAGACGTTTCAATTCTCCCCCATCTCTCCTAGACCTGTTGGGTAAGGAGGTGACCACCCTTCTAGCCCAAAGGGCAATAGAAGAGGTTCCTCTTCAACAGGGGTCAGGGTTTTACTCCCCTTATTTTCTCATTCCCAAGAAAACAGGGGGGTACAGACCCATTCTAGATCTGAGAGAATTGAACAAATTCCTATGCAAGGAGAAATTCAAGATGCTTTCTCTAGGTACTCTCCTTCCATACCTGCAGAGTCAGGATTGGCTTTGTTCTCTAGATCTCAAGGATGCGTACACACATATACTCATCCATCCATCCCACAGAAAATTCCTATGGTTTCTGTTCCAGGGAAAACATTTCCAATACAGAGTGCTTCCCTTCGGTCTAGCCTCTGCTCCAAGAGTGTTTACCAAATGCATGGCAATAGTGGCTGCATTTCTACGCGCCCTGGGAATTTTTGTCTTCCCATACCTGGACGACTGGCTCATCCGAGCTCCATCTCAGTCCGAGGCTCAGACTTCCCTGGACCGCACCAGACGCATTCTGCAGTATCTGGGACTTGTGATCAATCTGCCAAAGTCTCAACTCACCCCTACTCAGTCCCTGGAATTCATACGGGCCTGGTTAGATACCACCACTGCAAGGGCCTACCTTCCTCAGACCCGTTGCCAACGTCTAGTGCAACTGGCTTCCCAAACTCAGTCCAGAAGCCACTTGACTGCCAGGGAGATGCTACAACTATTAGGCCACATGGCTTCCACAGTACATGTGGTGCCCTATGCTTGCCTACATATGAGAGCAGCTCAATGGACTTTGTCCACCCAGTGGACTCAAGCATCAGGAGCTCTCTCAGACCAAATAGCAACCTCCAAGCGTCTCTCTTGGTCTCTCCAATGGTGGATGTCCACTCAAAATCTGTTGTTGGGGGCCCCCTTCCAACCATTGTTGCCCCAAGCAACCCTCACAACAGATGCCTCCCAAACAGGTTGGGGAGCTCATCTACAGGACCTATCCACCCAAGGCACTTGGTCCCCACAGGAGACCTCCCTTCATATCAACCACTTGGAACTTCGAGCAATCTTTCTAGCTCTCAGAGTTTTTCATTCCCTCCTCAGCAACATGACAGCTCTTATTCATATGGACAATCAAGTAGCCATGTTTTACATAAACAAACAAGGAGGGACTGGCTCTCTGTCGCTTTGCAACGAAGCTCTAAGATTATGGGCCTTAGCCAGAGAGCATCAAATCCATCTCCTGGCAGTATATCTTCCAGGAATCCAAAACTCTTGGGCAGACAGACTCAGTCGAGTTCTGCTTCCACACAAATGGTCCCTGCACATGGATCAGGTACTCAGAATCTTCCAGAAATGGGGAACGCCGGACATAGACCTCTTTGCAAGTCCGTATAATGCCAAACCTCCCCGGTTCTGTTCCAGAATTCCGTGTCAGGGAGTTCAGGCCAAGGATGCCTTCCTCCTACATTGGGGTCAGGGCTTCCTGTATGCCTTCCCACCCATTCCTTTGATTCCCAAGACTCTGTTCAAACTTCAAAGGGATCAAGGGTCCATGATCCTCATAGCTCCACGCTGGCCACACCAAGTGTGGTACCCTCTACTTCTGCATCTCTCCCAGGCCCCTCCCTGGACTTGGGAGCGGCTCCAGACCTTCTGTCTCAGGAGGAGGGGACTTTGTGGCACCCAAACCCCAAGTCCCTTCACCTCAGAGCTTGGTTACTGAAGGCCTAGACCTTCAAGACTTCAATCTTTCGCAGCAAGTGAAGGATATCCTCCATGCCTCTAGGAAACCTTCCACTAGGCGTTCTTACGCTTTTAAATGGAAAAGATTTTCCATTTGGTGTGCTCAAAAGGGTCTTGACCCTCTAGCACTCCCCTTGGATTCTCTATTGGAATATCTCCTGCATCTCTCCAATGCAGGACTCAAAACAAATTCAGTACGGGTCCATTTGAGTGCTATCTCAGCATCTCTTAAACCTCTCAATGGACAACCTATCTCCTCTCATCCTCTTATCGCAAGATTCATTAGAGGCCTAACTTTAACTAAACCTCCCATTCGACCTCCTCTGGTGGCATGGGATTTAAATTTGGTTCTTGGTCAGCTTATGAAGCCACCTTTTGAACCCTTAGCCACTACCTCCTTGAAATTTCTTTCCTGGAAGGTTATTTTCCTTATTGCAGTCAGCTCGCCGTATCAGTGAACTGCAAGCTCTAGTGGCTAATCCACCTTATATAAGGTGGTCCTTAGGACCAATCCCCACTTTATGCCTAAAGTGGTCTCCCCTTTTTATCTTAATCAAGAGGTATATTTACCTGTCTTTTTTCCACCTCCTCATGCATCCAGTACAGAGAGGAACCTTCATACTCTAGATTGTAAAAGAGCTCTTGCCTTTTACCTCCACAGGACACAGCAACATCGAAAGTCTTCTCAGCTTTTTGTTGCTTTTGATCCTTCTCATATAGGACTTCCAGTCTCTAAAAGAACACTCTCCAATTGGATTGCTCAGTGTATCTCTTTTGCTTACCAGAGTAAGAACCTTATTCTGGAGGACCATGTCACCACTCACAATGTGAGGGCCATGGCCACCTCTATGGCTCATCTAAATTCTGTGTCCATCGACCAGATCTGTCGAGCAGCCACCTGGGCCTCGGTTCATACCTTTACAGCCCATTACTGTTTGGACAAGGACTCCCGCCGGGATGCCTTGTTTGGTCAGGCTTTCCTCAGACACCTGTTCCACACTTGAACAAATCCAACCCACCTTCCCTTAATGGATGCCTGAGATCCATAGGAAGATGAGGAACCCTTCAGGGTCTCATACCCTTGTGGGGATCTCCCGGGCATCTTAGCTAGAGAGTCCCCATATGTGAGGACTCATTCCTGCTTGTTCCTGGAGATAGCACAGTTACTTACCTGTAACAGGTGATCTCTGGGAACAGCAGGAATTAGTCCTCACAACCCACCCACCTCCCCTAGGAGATGTATCTCTCTCTCTCTTTGCTTTCCTCTCTCTATTGTCTCAGCTTTAAACTCGAACTGAGGAGAGTTGGTCAGGAAGGCGGGAAGGCAGCGCGCATGCGCTGTGGGAGGCCCCAAAAGCTTTCCTTCTGGGAAGCTGGGGAGCTTTCCCGCGCAGGCTCCGTCGGTACCGACGTACCCATATGCGAGGACTAATTCCTGCTGTTCCCAGAGATCACCTGTTACAGGTAAGTAACTGTGCTTTACTCCCCCTATTTCCTTATCCCAAAGAAAACAGGGGAATACAGGCCTATTTTCGACCTCAGAGAATTGAACAAATTCCTGTTCAATGAGAAATTCAAGATGATTTCTCTAGGAACTCTGCTGCCATACCTTCAGAGTCAGGATTGGCTTTGTTCTCTAGATCTCAAGGATGCATACACTCATGTTCTCATCCATCCAACTCACAGAAAGTTCCTTCGGTTCCTTTTTCAAGGAAAGCACTACCAATACAGGGTGCTTCCTTTTGGCCTGGCCTCAGCACCAAGAGTGTTCACGAAATGCATGGCTGTGATAGCAGCATTTCTCTGCACTCTGGGTATATTCGTCTTCCCCTACTTATACGACTGGCTCATTCGAGCCCCAACAGAATCAGAGGCCAGGACTTCTCTGTCCTGCACAATGCATATCCTTCAGTATTTGGGTCTGGTCTTAAACATCCCAAAATCCAGTCTAACTCCCACTCAATCTCTAGAGTTAATAGGAGCTGTCTTGAATACAAAAAAAGCAAGGGCCTATCTTCCCCAGGCCCGTTGCCTTCGCATGGTGCAGTTAGCTTCTCAAGCAGTGCTAAAGCCTCATCTCACTGCCCGAGAAATGCTACAACTACTAGGCCACATGGCATCTACCGTGCATGTGGTTCCTTATGCTCGCCTCCATATGAGAGCAGCCCAGTGGACTTTATCCACTCAATGGACCCTGGCATCAGGGTGCCTGTCAGAGAAAATAGCGAACACAAATCGTCTTATTTTGTCCCTCCAATGGTGGAGGTCCACTCAAAACCTGTTGCTGGGGTCCCTATTTCAACAGCCCCTGCCCCAGGCAACTCTCACAACAGATGCTTCACAAACGGGTTGGGGAGCTCACCTGCAAGACCTCTCCACCCAAGGCACCTGGACTCCACAGGAGACTCATCTACATATCAGTCTCTTGGAGCTCAGAGCAATCTTTCTTGCTTTTCGAGTGTTCCACACCCTGCTCAGCTACAAGACAGTCCTCATTCATACGGACAATCAGGTAGCCATGTTCTACGTGAACAAGGAGGGAGGAACAGGCTCTCTGTCGCTTTGCAACGAAGCTTTGCGAATGTGGTCCCTCGCCAGAGAGCATCAGATTCATCTCCTGGCAGTGTAACTTCCAGGCATACAAAACTCTTGGGCAGACAGACTGTCGAGTTCTGCTTCCACACAAATGGTCTCTACATGCAGACCAGGTGACCAAGGTTTTTCAAATTTGGGGAACCCTGAACATGGACCTCTTTGCAAGTCCGTTGAATGCCAGACTTCCCCTGTTCTGTTCCAGAATTCCAGCTCGGGACTCTCAGGCCAAGGATGCTTTCCTCCTTCACTGGGGCCAAGACTTCCTTTATGCCTTTCCACCCATTCCCCTAATTCCCAGGACCCTATTCAAGCTTCGGAGACACCTAGGCCGTATGATTCTCATAGCTCCACATTGGCCTCGGCAAGTGTGGTACCCTCTGCTTCTACATCTCTCTCAAGCTCCCTCTCTGGAGTTAGGTTATGCTCCAGATCTCCTGTCTCAGGAGGCGGAATGTTGTGGCATCCCAACCCCCAGTCTCTGCATCTCAGGGCTTGGTTGCTGAAGGCCTAGATCTCCATGGTCTTAACCTCCCTCAGCAAGTAAAGGATATCCTTTATGCTTCCAGGAAGCCTTCCACAAGACGCTCTTATGCTTTCAAGTGGAAAAGGTTTACCATATGGTGTTCGCAGAAGGGTCTTAACCCCCTTGAGGTACCTCTGGAATCATTACTGGAGTATCTCCTTCATTTATCCAATGCTGGACTTAAGACTAACTCAGTGAGAGTACTTTGGAGTGCTATTGCAGCTTCTTTCAAGACTCTAAATGGACAACCTATTTCCTCCCATCCTCTTATAGCAAGATTTATGAGAGGCCTTCTTCTAACTAAGCCTCCCATTAGGCCACCACCTGTGGCATGGGATTTAAACGTGGTTCTTGGTCAGCTCATGAAGCCACCTTTCGAACCCTTAGCTACTACCTCATTGAAATTCCTTTCTTGGAAGGTTATCTTTCTCATTGCAATCACATCAGCATGTTGCATCAGTGAGTTGCAAGCACTAGTGGCTGATCCACCTTATACAAGGTTCCATCATGACAAGGTAGTCCTTAGGACTCATCCACACTTTATGCCAAAGGTGGTCTCGCCTTTTCATCTAAATCAAGCGGTCTACCTACCTGTGTTCTTTCCAAGGCCTCATGCATCAAATGCAGAAAGGAATCTTCATACTTTGGACTGTAAGAGAGCTGTAGCCTTTTACTTACAAAGAACACAGCAACATAGAAAGTCCTCTCAACTCTTTGTTGCTTTTGATCCTTCTCATTTTGGGACTTTGTTTCCAAGAGAACACTGTCAAACTGGATTGCTCAGTGTATTTCCTTTGCCTATCAGAGTAAGAATCTTGCTCTGGCGGGCCATGTCAGAGCTCACAATGTGAGAGCCATGGCAGCTTCAATGGCTCATCTACACTCTGTGTCTATCGACGACATCTGTCGAGCAGCCACCTGGGCTTCGGTTCATACCTTCACAGCCCATTACTGCTTGGACAAGGACTCCCGCCGGGATGCCTTGTTTGGTCAGGCTGTTCTCCAACACCTGTTCCATACCTAATCAACTCCTACCCACCATCCCTGGTTGGATGCCAGAGATCCATGGGGGGAAGTGGAGCCCTTTCTCAGGGACACACAACTTCTGGGGTTTCTCCCTGGCATCTAAAGCTAGGGAGTCCCCATATGTGAAGACTGCATTCCTGCTTGTTCCTGGAGATAGCATAGTTACTCACCGGGAACAGCAGGAATTTAGTCTTCACAACCCACCCACTTCCCCTAGGAGTTGTATCTCTCTATCTTTCTCTTTCCCTTTCTCTCTCTTTGTCTCAGCTTTAAAACTCAACTGGAGAGAGGCAGTTGGGAAAGGCGGGAAGGCAGCACGCAGGTGCTGTGGGATGCTCCCAAAAGCTTTTTAATTGGACGCTGGGGAGCGTTCCCGCGCAGGCTCCGTTGGTACCGAAGATACACATATGTGAAGACTAAATTCCTGCTGTTCCCGGAGATCACCTGTTACAGGTGAGTATCTATGCTATATTTGATGCATCATTGTTAATGAACATTTGCCCAATTTATAGTTTACCAATATTTAATATTTGGTTATAATATTTCTTTCATCAATTGTTTTTGGGTAGATTGTCTAATAAGCTGTCATATGACTTTTCAGTTCTATGTCAGCTGCAAGCATCCTTGCTATAATGTATATACCATATTTACTCGAGTCTAATGCGCCATCGAATCTAATGCGCACCACTATTGTGAAAGGCTTGAAATTGAAAAAAATGTTTGCTGGCGATTGTAGTGCGCATCCCCCCCTTAGTGCTGCTTTGCCCTCATGCAGCCGCTGCTTTTGCTTTTCACAGAGCAGCGGCTGCAATAAAGTTAATTTGAAAAGGACAAGAAACCTGTGAGAAGCCCTACGGTCGTTCTAGGAAACTCCTTCTGCAGCGCCTGAGGAAGTGATGTGAGAGGGGGCATGTGTCACGTTTGCAGACTGCAGGAGAAAAGCCGGAGGTTGGCTGGGATCGGGAGGTTGGCTGGATCAGGCCAGGCCAGTGTAGAGCAGTGTTTGCCTCTGAATGTAAGGCGCCCTCGAATGTAATGTGCATCCTGAGTTTAGAGCCCCTTTTTGGCCAGAAAAGGTGCGCATTACATTCAAGTAAATACGGTAGTTTAACACAGTTCTGTGTTCTCTAGTCGCCACTTTTGTTACTGTGTATATTTGTTCCATTCAAGTTATAATACGTAGTCCATGTAAAATTGTTTCATGTAATGTTGAAGTTCAGTTCTTTGTAAACCGCGTTGATCCTTGGAAACGCGGTATATAAGAATGAATGAATAAATTATGTCATCAAATTAAGATTTGAACAGTTGTTATGGATTCTACATGTGTATATGTTTTCTGAGTATCTTCCTTGTTAATCGCTTTTCAAGTTTTTGTACACTTAGCGTATTGCATATATATTTATGTAATTGTCAATGCATGATTTATTGTGTTTCATATATTTGTATGTCCCTTGAGGTAATTTTATGAGTTTTAATTTTACTTGACATATATAAGTATGTGTTTATTTTACAATTACATGCACCTGCACTTTATATGTTGCATGAGTCATAGAAACATGATGGCAGAAAAAGACCACATGGTGTATCCAGTCTGCCCTTCCATATTAACTACTACAACAGTCCCCCTTTTCCCTTTAGAGATCCTCTGTGTTTATCCCATGTTTTTTTAAATTCAGATACTGTCGTCTCTACCACCTCCACTGGGGGACTACTCCACTCATCTACCAGTTTTAAGAAATATTTCCGCATATTACTCCTGAGTCTGTCCCCTCGTAGCAGAGCTTGCTTTCAATCAACAGAGGCTCTCCTCTTGTGCATTTATGCCACAGAGGTATTTAAATGTCTCAATCATATCACCTCTATCCCGTCTTTCCTCTAAAGTATACATATTAAGATCAATAGGTCTGTCCTCATGCTTTATAATGAAGACCGCTAACCATTTTAGTAGCCACCCTCTGTACGGACTCCAACCTGTTTATATCCTTTTGAAGGTGTGGTCTCCAGAACTGCACACATTACTCCAAATGAGGTCACACCAAAGACCTATACAGAGGAACTAACACCTCCTTTTGCTGTCTGTTCCTCTCCCTGTGCACCCAAACATCCTTCTAGCTTTCGCCGTCGCCATTTCTACCTGTTTAGCTACTTCAAGATCATCAGACACAATCACACCTAGGTCCTTTTCTTTTGTGAACAGAAGTACTTCACCCCCTATACTATATTGCGCCCTTGGATTGCTGCAGCCCAAATGCATGACCTTGCATTTTTTAACATTAAATCTCAGCTGCCAAATTCTAGACCATTCTTCAAGCTTAGTTAGTTAGATCCCTCCTTATGTTATCGTACACCTTCCTGGATGTCTACTCTATTGCAGATGTTGGTATTATTCGTAAAGAGGCAAACTTACCGACAGCCCTTCTGCAATATCGCTAACAAAAAGAATCTGACCAAGGACAGATCCCTGGGGCACACCACTGTTAACCACCTCCTCCTCAGAGTGAGCTCTGTTTACCTGTACCCTTTCTCGCCTCCCATTCAACCAGTTTCTAATCCAAGCAGTAACATTAGGGGCCATCCCTAGGGTGCTCAGTTTGTTTATAAGTCGCCTGCGTGGAACAGTGTCAAAGGCTTTACTAAAATCTGAATACACCACATCTAGGGCTCTCCCTCGGTCCAACTCCCTGGTTACCCAGTCAAAGAAATCAATCAATTTGTCTGACAAGACCTGCCTCTGGTGAATCCATGCTGCCTCGGATCCAGTAATCCATTGGACTCCAGAAACCTCATTATTTTCTCTTTCAGCAGCGCTTCCAATAATTTACTCATCACTGAGGTTAAACTAACCAGCCTGTAGTTTTCAACTACATCCTCACTTCTGCTTTTCTGTAGAGGGACCACATGTGCCTCTCTCCAGTCCCATGACATCAATCCAGACTCCAACAAGGCATTGAAAAGGTCAGTCAGTGGAGCTGCTAGAGCATAGGTGTCAAACTCTGGCCCGCGGGCCAAATTTGGCCCGTAGTGTAATTATATTTGGCCCGCGAGGCTATACCAAATGACTACTAGAGCTAGCCCGCCGGTATTATACAGCGCATTCATTCATCGCTAATACTACAAATCCCATAATGCCTTGCTGTTTTGGCGCGTCAATCAGGACAGGTCCCAGAAACGCCCTCTCCTGTGTGACAGAAGTCATAGCGATCTCAAGCTACAACTGTCACTGTGGAACCCCTTCCCAAAAATGGCAAAAAGAAAGGCAGACAACAGGAACTTTCTGGACAGGTGGGAGACAGAATATTTGTTTACATATGTAAAAGACAGACCTGTTTGTCTGATTTGTGGAGTCAACGTGGCTATAACTAAGGAGTATAACATTCAACGACACTATGAAACAAAACACCATGACGAGTACAAGGACCTGGACATGACTCAAAGGAGCCAGAAAGTGGAGGAGATGAAAAGAAGTTTGGTTTCACAACAGAATATGTTCAAAAAAGCCACATCACAAAGTGAGGCTGCTGTAAAGGCTAGTTATATTGTGGCAGCAGAGATCGCAAAATCAGCCCGGCCCTTTAATGAGGGAGAGTTTGTGAAAAAGTGCATGTTGAAAGTTTGTGACATCGTGTGCCCAGAGAAAAAGCAAGCCTTTTCAAACGTGAGCCTGAGCAGAAACACAGTAGCTGATCGCACATGTGATCTTGCCACCAATCTGTATGACCAGCTTTTGGAAAAGGAAAAAGATTTCGTTGCATTCTCCCTTGCTGTGGATGAGAGCAGCGACGCATCTGATACTGCTCAGCTGTCAGTCTTCATCCGTGGAGTGGACTCAAATATGTGTGTTACGGAGGAGCTATTGGGATTCAAATCAATGCATGGCACAACCACAGGAAAGGAAATTTTTGAGGAGGTTTCCAAATGCGTAACTGAAATAAAGCTGCCGTGGGATTAACGACAGATGGTGCGCCAGCGATGTGCGGTAAAACAAGTGGACTGGTGGGCAGGGTCCGGGAGAAGATGCAGGAAGAGAACTGTGCAGGTGAACTGACTGTTTATCACTGCATCATACATCAGGAATCATTGTGTGGCAAAGCCCTAAAGATGGAACATGTTATGACCACAGTAACACAAGTAGTTAACTTTATAAGAGCCAAAGGTCTGAATCACCGCCAGTTTAAGTCTTTTCTGGAGGAGTGTGGTTCGGAATACGCAGACGTGCCGTATCACACAGAGGTGAGATGGTTAAGCCAAGGAAAAGTACTGAATAGATGTTTTGAGCTGCATGAGGAAATATGTCCGTTTCTGGAAAGCAAAGGGGAAGGACACAGCAGAGCTTCGGGAGAAAAAGTTTCTGTGTGAGCTGGCCTTTCTGTGTGACATCTCGAGCCATCTCGATGCGCTGAACCTGCAGCTTCAGGGGCGGGGGCGCATCATCACAGACATGTACGCTGCAGTGAGGGCTTTTAAAACTAAACTGTGCCTGTGGGAGAATCAGATGCTGCAAGGAAACCTTGGCCATTTTCCCTGCTGCCAAACCATGAAAACACAGTTCTTTACCAACTTGTTCCCATGCGCACAGTTTGCTGAAAAACTCAGTGTACTCGGCGCTGAGTTTAGCCGGCGATTTGCCGACTTTGATGTCCAGAAATGTAGGTTTGAACTGCTCAGTAATCCCTTTGCAGTTAATGTGGAAAACGCACCAACCAACCTCCAAATGGAGCTAATTGAACTCCAGTGTAATGACACGCTGAAGTCAAAGTATGATGCTGTGGGCGCCGCCCAGTTTCCACAGTTCATCCCTGACACAATGCCTCAGCTCCGCACCCAAGCTGCTCAGATGCTCTCCATGTTCGGCAGCACTTATCTATGTGAGCAACTTTTCTCCTCGATGAAGATGACCAAAACATCTCACAGGAGACGTCTGACTGATGAACACCTTCGCTCGATACTGAGGATTTCCTCAGCTCAAAGCCTGAGCCCAGACATTGATGAACTATCATCCAAGAAGAGATGCCAGGTATCTGGCTTGGGCACATCAGATTAGATCAGTGTGCAGCAAACTGAGCAATAATTAACGTTTTCTTTATGCACTTTTTCTTGCTACTCCAAGACATGGGCTTGAATGGTTGATTAATTTTATTATTGTTATTTTATTTAAAAATTATTATTTATTATTTAAATCTTATTTAATAAATGAATGTCATTGATGTTTTTTTTTTATTTGAAATTGGTTTTTGCATATCTGAACTATTAAGTTATAAATTGTATAGTAATAAGTGTTGCTTCATATTCAATGTTAAAGCAAATCTTGTTTGGGTCCATATTAAAAGGTTCATTTGTTCAATGCTGGCCCGCGACTTTGTTCAAGTTTTACATTTTGGCCCACTGTGTATTTGAGTTTGACACCCCTGTGCTAGAGTCTAGACCATCCCCAAGTTCTCTCAGTATTCTCGGGTGTATCCTATCTGGTCCCATCACTTTGTCCACTTTAAGTTTAGCAAGCTTCTCATGAACAGTCTTCTTCTGAAAATTGTTCAAGATTCCCCTCGCTTCTGTTCCTGTTTGTGGGTGTTTTCTGAGGTCCTGCTCCTGGTTCTTCATCTGTGAACACAGAACAGAAATATTTGTTAAGAAATTCCACTTTATCCTCATCAGCTTCTACATATTTCTCTCCTTCTCCCTTGAGACTGACACTACCATTTTTGCCCTTCCTCTTCTCATTAATATATCTGAAAAATGTCTTAGCCAATGCAATAAGATAGGGGGCTATTTCCTTCTCTTTCTGAATCTTTGCTTTCCTGACTACTTTGCTAGCTTCTCTAAGTTTTCCATGTATAAATGCCTCTTCCTCTCTCTGTGATCTCTTGTATTTCATAAAGGCCTCCCTCTTTTTCTTCACCTTTTCAGCTACTGCTTTCAAAGACCATAGCGGTTTCCTTTTCCTTTTACCTTTATTTACCATTTTAAGAAAAAGGTTGCCCTTAAAATATCCCCTTTCAGTTTGGTGGAGACAAAGAACCAATGAAAAGCCCAGGTTTCAATGGCATCACTCCCATGCCTCTGCCTGCCTCAGCCACCAGAGGTTTCGTCAATATTTCTTTGTCTCCAGCATATAGTGAATAGATTTTCTCCACTCTGAAGAAAATCTGAATGATTGAGATGAAAAGATTGGTTTATACTCTTATGAATGACCACCTTGAAGCATCAGTTGGGATCTGGCCAAGATTGGGACTATGACTTGGATTCCGATGTCTCGGTTCTGGGCTCTGATGTGGACAAAGACGTGTTCTTGCATATGGAGGATTGTGAAGAGGCCAGTGTTATCCACCTGTTCCGGAAGGAGGAACTGGCGGCGTTTGTTGCCAGGGTCTCATCTACTTTGAACTTGGTGGGTGCTCTAGGCATCCACTCCTGCAATGACCCATTTAAGACTAATAAGAGAAAATATTTTTTTCACTCAACACATAATCAAACTCTGGAATTCATTACCAGAGGATGTAGTAAAAGCTGTTAGTGTAGCTGGGTTTATAAAAGGTTTGGACAACCTGAAAGGTACTTGTGACCTGGATTGACCACTGTTGGAAACAGGATACTTGGCTTGATGGCCAGTATGGCATTTATGTTCTTATGTGTGTGGAAATCCACTACTGTCTTCCCGTTCCCAGAGGTGATCCAAGTACATGATCCGGTCAGAGTGGGATTCCCCCCAACTCCCCGCCTAAGGGGCTAAGGGTGTAAAAGAAAATGTACACTCTCCCGGAGGAGTGCGTTGTGTGGTTTGATATTCCCAAAGTAGATGCATGGGTATGGTGGTTATCAGATGGATCACCATTCCTGTGGAAGGCGGTTCGGCCTTAAAGGATTCTTTGGACTGAAAGGTAGATTCGTTATTGAAGAACCAGTTCACTGTGGTGGCTGCTATTCTTCAGTTGATGGTATGTGCAGGCCTGACGTCTCGACCCTGCTCAAGTAGATTCAGTCTCTTCCACCAGATCATACTCCCCCTCTTTTGGAGTCTGCTACGGCCTTCCTTTCTGATGTCATGTATGACCTGATATGTTTAGCAGCCAGGGCTCGTACCCTGTTGACGATGAAATAGCATTGGATTTGGCTCCAACACTGGGTGGCGAGCGCTGCTTCTAAAGCCTGGTTGACCGAACTGGCCTTTAAAGGGAAACTTATTTTTGGAGCAGATTTTGGAGAAGCTGGTGAAGGATCTGGGTGAGATGAAACAGCCTTCTGGAGGAGAAGTCCAAGGGGCCTGTGAAGCAAGCAAGAGCCCCTTTCCCGTCAGCCTCTTACCCCCGCTCCCCACAGGCATGCTGTTCGGACTCCTGGGGGTTTCGGGACTCCTGTTGCTACCAGCTTGGAAAGCCGTTCTTCCCCTCTGATTCCAGACATCAGGCTCATTCTCAGTCCTTTTGTGGAGTGCGTGGCCCGAGGGACTCTGTTCCCTCCAGAGCTGCGCAATGAAGGTTTAGAGGCCCATTCCCTGGTTCCTCCTGTCTGGGGCAGGCTTCACCTTTTCTTTCAGGAATGGGCCCAGGTTACCAAGGATTGCTGGATGCTAGAGGTCATTCAGTAGGCTATGTCCTAGAATGCAAAGAACCGACCCTGGATGCCTTTGTCCTCTCCCCTTTTGTGTCTGCAATCAAAAAGGTCGCTGTGCGGCCCACCTTGGACAAGTTGCTGCTCCTGAAGGCAGTAGTGCCCTTCCCCGCCCCCCAACGAGGAGGGGAAGGACAGGAATTTCATCTATTTTGTGCTGCCAAAAAAGGATGAATCCTTTCGGCCCATGCTGGTCCTCAAGGTGTCAATGAGCACTTGCATATCTTGCACTTCCAGATCGAAACCTTGCAATCCATGATTCAAGCGGTGCACCAAGGGGAATTCTGACATCTCTGGATTTAGCCAAGGTGTATTTTTCATATCCTGATCCTGGAGGATCATCAGGAGTATCTGTGTTTGCCATGCTTAGCTCTTGCTTTCAGTTCTCTGCCACCCTCCCCCCCCCCCTCCCATTCAGACTCTCCACTGCCCCACTGTGTTCTCTAAGATCATGGTGATGGTCAGGGGCGGCTCTATAATGAAGCGAAGTTAGGCGACTGCCTCATGTGGCAAAGATTTGAGAGCGGCAAATGCCCCCAAAACAGCCGCCTCACTTCGCCTTCAAGTAAAAAAAAAAAAAAAAGCGCACAAGTTGTTGCCACTGCTGAGTCCGCTTCTCGGCAGCGGCAAACTCACCGCCTCCCTTCTTCTGCAACCGCGGCTCCCCGCCTCTTAGGGAACCGCGGCTGTGCCAGTGAAGCTGTTACGGAGCCTTCCCGTCTCTCGACGGGCTCCGTGCAGCTTTGTCTCACCTCCAAAGGAAGTGGTCCCTTGGAGGCAGGACAATGCTGCACGGAGCCCGTCGAGAGATGGGAAGGCTCTGCAACGGCTTCACTGGCACAGCCATGGTTCCCTAAGAGGCAGGGAACCGCGGCTGCAGAAGGAGGCACAGGGCGGTAGCAGGCAGACATGAGGAGAGGGGAGGAGGGGACAGGGAATCTGCAACGGGGCTGACATGGGGAGAGGGGGGCTGATATGGAGGGATGGGAGGGAGGGAGGGGGCTGACATGGATGGATGGAGGAAGGAAGGGAGGGGGACTGACATGGGAGGGAGGGGGTAGGGAGGGAGGAAGGAAGGGAGGGGGCTGGAAGGGAACTGATAAGGGTTCCCTCTCATCCAGCAGGAACAACCAGCATCGAACAAATCAGCAGCGATCAGGCTAATTTGGGCGGCGGCGGCAGCACTCTGGTTGTTTTAATTTTAGATTTTGCCGCTTCTGCCTTCCTGCCGTGTTTTTTGTTTTTTTTTTGCTGCAAGCATTCTTGAGGGAAAAAATGCAGCGGGAAGGCAGAGGCGGCAAAACCTAAAATTAAAACAGCCAGAGTGCCCCCGCCACCGCCGGATGAGAGGTGCAGGTGGAGGGAGTGGGGACAGGAGGAAGACAAGGAGAGACAAAGGTGAGTGATGAGGGCAAAGGGGGAGACAGGGGACAAGTACTAGACAAAGGGGAGAGATGGGGGCAAATGCTGGACAAAGGGGAGACACGGGGACATACTGGACAGACGGGATAAATGCTGGACAGAGGGGAGAGACAGTGTGGGTTAGGATGGGGGCGCTAGCACTGGTAATGGGCAGATCGGGGGGGCTAGGACTGGGAATGGACTGATCAAGGGGGTTGGGACTGGTAATGGGCTGATTAGGGGGGCTAGCACTTTTAACGGGCTGAAGGGGGACTAGCTATGGAAATGAGCTGATTAGGGAAGGCTAGAACTGATAATGGGCTGATGGGGGGTTAGGACTGGTAATGGACTGAGGGGGGCTAGCATTGGAAATGAGCTGATCGGGGAGGCTAGGACTAGTAATGGGCTGATTAGGGGAGGCTAGGACTGGTAATGGGCTGATGGGGGGTAGGACTGGTAATGGGCTGATTAGAGGAGGCTAGCATTGGTAATGGGGTTGAGGGGGAACTAGTACTGGAAGTGAGCTGATTGGGGGAGGGCTTCAACTGGAAATGGGCTGATGGTGGGGTGGGGAGGATAGAGCTGCTGGCCTTGGAAGAAAACTGGAGGCTAGGGCTACAAATGGGCTGATTGAGGGGATGGGAGAATGGGACTGGAAGGGAGTGGATGCTGAGAGGGGCTGCTATGGTATTTGGAATAGCAGGAGCTGGACAGTGGGGAAGGAGGGGGACTGGAAGGGAATGGACACCAGTGGCAGTCATGCCAAATGCAAGTTGACATTGGAAGGTACTTGGAGGGAGGACTGGAAAGGGGCTGATACTGGGAAGGGTTACTGGGACTGGAAATAGTCTGATGGAAAGAAGTGAAGAAAACAAAAGAAGAGATAAGAAATGGCAGATGGATTATAAACCACAGAAAGAGAGCTAAGAGGAAAGCAGAAGCCTCAGATTGGGACCAGCATGATCAGAGAATAAAATGGTCAGAAACCAAAGGTAGATAAAATAATTTTATTTAATTTAGTGATTGGACTTTGTGATATTTTTATATTTTACACAGTATTGGGGAACTGCATCTCTTATTTATCTGATGTTGCACTGCATGTGGACTCTGGCTTCTTGGGGTTTCAGTTAAAAATTTTATCTACATATTTTTATTTTTACTTTAGATTATGGTTACTTATTCTGTACTTGGTGAGGGTCGATGTTGTGAGTGTGTGACTGAGGCCAGGTGTTCTGATAACATGGAGTTTGTAGATAAAGATCTATACTGTACTGTAGTAATTTGACTTGTTCAGCTTTTCAGATAGGTGTATGGATGTTCCAGGGCCCACTGTAGTATTTACAGTGATGCTTTTTCGGATGGGCTCCTTATGTGAGTTTTGTAAGTTTGTGCTGATATGGTTTGGCATGGCAGGTTTGCTCTTTGTTGTAGGGTTTTCTATTAGTTCACAGTACAGTACAGTATTCACAATATGCCTGGTACTGGAGAATAGTGGTGGTGGTGGTTAGTGAGATGATCAGAATCAGATTTTTTTTTTTTAAATATTGAGTTCTATGGGTGAATGTCCTGGTTCTGCTCTGCACCTACTGTGGATGCAAAATATATGTTGAAAAAGAAAAAGCAAGAACCATAACACGGTTTATAACAACAAAATAAAAATGAGTTATAGTTTAGTTTGATAAACTGTGCTGTTGATTCTTGCTCTTTTAGTTCCTTGGTGTGCAAACAGGACCATACCTAGCCCTGTGCAAGCGGTGCAGCTGCACAGGGCGCAAAGGCTTGGGGGGGCGTATTTCGGCTGTCTGCTGTTGCCCTGCTGCCGCTGGTAGGACAATAGCAGGCAGCCGAAATATGCCCCCCAAGCCTTTTTGCAGCACTTTTAGCAGGTCTGGTCCCTCCCTCCTCTGATGCAGTGTCAGAGCAGGGAGGGACAGATCTGCTTAAAGTGCCGGCGCCTTTCAGATTGGGTACATGGTCCTCTCCTCCTCCCCATAACTCCATCCAGGGCTGCCTGCTCTTTCCCTGTTGCCAGTGCTGCCATGAAAAAAACAGGGCACGATTGCAGCTTGGTACGGCCCTGTGTGCAAACATCTTGCATTCCCTCCATATAATCTAATTGACTTTTGGGTTTGGTTCAGTCTCTGATTGGAGTTCTGAAAAAGCCCCTCCCCCCTCTAAGGGGGGGGGGCACCATCTCATTCTTCGCTTCAGGCAGCAGATTGCCTTGAGCCGCCCCTGGTGATGGTAGCTACAGCGCCAACGGATTTGTGTGCACCAGTATCTGGGCGACTAGCTCCTCCAAGCCCATTCTCATTCAGAGGCGTCTCGGATAGCTACCCGAATGGTATCCATTTTAGGAAAGCCTTGGCTGGGTGATCAATCTGGGGAAAAAGCCAGTTGATGCCTTCCCAGTCCCCGAGTTCCTAGGAGCATGTTTCGATACTCGCGTGAGTTTTCCTGCCAGAGGAGAAAGTGAAACAGCTATTGGATTTCCTGATGCTGTTCTGTTTGCAGCAGACTCCTAGAGACCAGGATTATCTTCAGCTTCTTGGATTGATGGCAGTGATAATCAAGATAGTGCCATGGGTGTGTGCTCGCATGCGGCTGCTCCAGTAGTTTTTGCTAACCCGGTGGTCCCCAAGTTCTGAGGAGTTTGAGCTCAGGCTCCTGCTCCCAATGATGGTGAAGGCCAGCCTGTAGTGGTGGCAGCAGCCGTCATCTGAGGAAGGGTGTGCTGCTGGACGATTTCTCATGAATCCTTCTAACAATGGGTGCCAATCTCTCGGGCTGGGGAGCTCATTGTCAAGCTGAACAGCTGAGGGCCGTTAGAACCACAGGGAAGCGGTGTGGACCATTAACTGCCTTGAGGTGATGGCCATCAGGCTGGCTCTTGCATTTCCGGCCCCTGATCGAGGGCTGGGTGGCTAGAATATTTTTGGACATTGCCACGAGGGTGACATGTCAATCGGCAAGGTGGCATGAGGAGTGCCGGGGTAGACCTGGAGATGGCTCTCCTATTTGCCTTGGTAGAAAAGGACCTCCTAGGTTTGTTGGCGAAGCACATTGCCAGGGTGGACAGTGTGACAGTGGTCTGTCTTGGCCAGTGCTCTCTGGATCCAGGAGAGTGGGAGTTGGGTCAGGAGGCATTTAATTTGATTCTGTGCCACTAGGGTTGCGCCAAGATGGATCTAATGGTGATCTGCTCCAATGTTAAAGTGTGCTGCTTCTTCAGTCTCTGCACGGAGACAGGTTCCGAGGGCGTCGACACTGTCCAAGGGAGTTGATGCCCTGGCTCAACCTTGGTCAAGTCGAGGCCTGTGGTATGTGTTTCCTCAGTGGCCCCTGGTGGGACACATGATTTGGCGTATAGAGCGCCCCCCAGGAAGAGATTATTCTGGTGGTAACAGATTGCCCGGGTAGAGTGGTGTTTGAAGATCTGATGCAGCTTTTGCAAGTGCCACCTCTTCATTTGCTCCATCTCGGGGCCTTTTGCATCAGGGACTAATTATCCTGGAAGACCCAGTTATCTTCTCGCTTATGGTTTGGCTCTTGAAAGGAGATGCCTAGCACATAAGGGCCGTTCTCCAGTGGTGTTTTCCACTCTGTCGGAGCCCAGAGGCGGAATACCAACCTTCTGTACGTGTGGGTCTGGTGCCTCTTTGAACAATGGTGCGGGGTATGACAACTGGTTCCTGAGACGGCCAAGGTGCCATCTCTGCTTTTCTGCAGGATGGTCTGGAGAAGGACCTTTCTTTTAACTCCCTGAAGGTTCAGGTGGCAGCTTTGCCCTGTTTCAGAGGTCCTGTGGCTAGTAAGTCTCTAGCCTTACCTGTGGTTCCCTACCTGGGATCTGTGTCTGATGCTCAGGGCCCTGATGTTGTAGCCCTTTGAGCCACCGAAGCACACTACTCTGAAGAATTTGACGCTCAAGACTATCTTCTTGGTTGCAATTTGCTCTGCAAGGTGGATTCCCAAGCTGCAGGCTCTGTCTTGCCGGGATCCTTGCCTATCGCTTTCTGAGGAGGCCATTTTCATCCGGCCTGTTCCTTCTTTCTTACCAAAGGTGTTTTGTCCCTTTCATGTGAACCTTGTGATTTACCTGCCCTACTTCTCTAAGGAGCAGTGTCGAGGGAAGGTTAAGAATCTTTGCCTTGTGGATGTCCGGAGGGTGCTTCTCCAGTACTTGGAGGTTACAAATCCTTTTTGTAAGTCAGACCATCTTTTTGTGCTTTTTACTGGCCCGTTCAAAAGTGTTGCGACGGCTGTCTACATTGAGGTGCTGGATTAAGGAGGCCATTACCTCGGCATATCTGTTGCGGGACCAGCCATTCATGGAGGGTTTGCGTGCCCATTCTACCCGAGCGCAAGCTTTCTAGTGAGGGGAGCGGAGCCTGCAGACATTTGTTGGGCAGCAGCATGGGCATCACTTTCCACTTTTATGAAGCATTACCGTTTGAATGTCCACGTTTGGGCGGACACAGCCTTTGGCCAAAGTTTATGCAGGCTGCTGTCTTCTTCCTGCCCAGTGGAGGCGTAGCTTTGGTACCTCACACTTGTCTGGACTGATCTAGCAGGATGATATGGGAGGTGAGATTTTACTTACTAGATAATGTCCTTTCCTTGAGTCCGGCTAGACCAGTCCAGGGCCCGCCCCCTGGAACGGTGTTTGCTTTGTTCTTCTACAGCGATACCCTGGAGTCCACTGTGATTCTGCATTTGACTCTGTAAATCCATCTTCTACTGAGAGCCTTCTGTTTATGCTTCCTGTATATAGTTCTCTACCATTTGATTACTCGTTGCCTACTTTGACAGGCAGTTTCTCCAAATGAGTTAGTATTGTGCATACCATGACAGCCATGAACATCATTTCTAAGCCAGGGCATGGGGAGTGTGATCTCAGTCTCTCAATTTACTGCTAATGCTCGGCATAGTACTTGCACCTTGCCAGAGAGCTTCCTTCTGGAGTTCATGATGTAATATGAATGGGTAGTTTGTCAAGATGTGCTTGTAAATTCTTCTTTATCAAGGCTATGGCTCCCAGTACAATGGGAAATATTTCTGTATCTTTATGCCACATTTTCTTGCTCTCTGAGTGCATTTCTTGGTACTTCAAGATCTACCTCTTCATGCAATTCATAGAAAAATCACTCGGATCTGCCACCTCTTATTAGTGCCCTTCAGTGTTTTTCTCATTTACCGCAATGTCTGGTTTCCTCGCATCCAGTTTCTTATCTGTCGGAATGGGAATGTCCTAGGTGATCATAGCCTCTTCATTCTCTGTAATTCTCTTAGGGTCATGATCTCAGTGCTTTTCAGGCACAATGATGATGTGGTGTTTTCAGAGTTTCTAATGAATGAGGCGTTGTGCCTTTCTGTATAGAAATTTTCCGCCATCAGAACTTCACAACCAGCTATGAGGTGAGTCCACTGTTTCCAGGACTTTCTTAACAGAATTGAGACATGTCTGTGTTGCCATTTTTTTCCAGTGCTCACTATAAACCATCTCGTCCATA
Source organism: Ichthyophis bannanicus (assembly GCA_033557465.1). Taxonomy (NCBI): domain Eukaryota; kingdom Metazoa; phylum Chordata; class Amphibia; order Gymnophiona; family Ichthyophiidae; genus Ichthyophis; species Ichthyophis bannanicus. The sequence goes on along the minus strand of CM066034.1, from coordinate 576,596,444 downwards.
ATTCCCTTTTGTGGGCTGCAACAATCAGTCTTTCATCCTTTGGCTTCAGTCCACCTCTCCTTAACCATTCATGTGTCTGTTCGTGATTGACAAAGGGTTCTTGGAGTAACACTCTGTATTTCCCACTTTATTTGTGCATTTGCCACTTGTTCTTCCTTGTTTGCTGATCTAATTATTTGAAGAGGTTTTTTTTCTCTTATTTTGCAAATTCTGTTGCACCCTTTCTTGTGTGTGCTTGTGGATTCTCACTCATTCTCTCTAGTCATTGGAATGCTTTTCCAAGTTTGACAATAGGGACAGATTCTGGGCACTTTCATATTTCAGCACTTTTTGTGTATTTGGATCTTATGAAAGGCTGTTAAATAGGTCTGGAGGCCTATGATAGTAGCTCCGTATGTGTAATCAATCTCGGAGGCCGTCCTCCTTCAGCAGCTCTTTGAATGTACATTCTTGTCATACACTGATTTCTTGTAAATTATCTCCATGGGCATGGAGGAATTTTCTTGATCGCACATTCAGTTTTTCAAGATCTTTAAGAAACCAGTCTACAATCCGAAAGCAGGATGAAAGTACAGGAATTACCAGCTGATTAATGGCTTGTATCTTATTCCATGATGTTAAAGCTATTTTCAGTAATGATTTTAACCTTTTATGGTATTCTTTATTGATCTTTTCTTTCAGTAATTTACAAGATATTTATTTATGCCTTCCTGTTCAATTGCCTTGATGTTACAGCCCTCAGCCAGGGAGATGTTTTCTGTTTTGCTCAATTTCTCTCTTTAAAAAAAAAAAAAAAAAAAGGTTGCCTTAGCACATTCGCCCATATTGAGGTTGTGTGAGGCTTGCCATGTTCTTTCATATACTTTGAGACAGATACTGAAGAGACCTCTGGCTGAGAAATCATGGGGGTGATTTCATTGAAACCTGGGCTTTTCATTGTCTTCACCAATCTGCTGGTAAGGGAACACAACCCACTTGTCTGGACTGGTCTAGCAGAACTCGAGAAAAGGACGTTATCTGGTAAGTAAAATGTCACTGCGTGTGTCTGCACTTTCCTTGTCATCCTGCACCTACTTCTTGTCCCTCCCATCCTCTTGCACTGTCCCCCCATTCTTATCCTTTACTGCTCTTTTCCACTCTCTCTTTTTATCCTCCACCCATATACTCTCCCGCTTTGCTGCCCAATCTTGCACACTCTCTGGCCTTTCACTCCCTCCCTTCCTTCCTTTCCCTTCTCCCTTAATGCACTCATTCTCTCTTCTCCTTTCCTCTAACCCTGCCCCTTCCCTTATACTCTACCCTTTTTTTTTCCTTCTAACCTCACCACCTTCTTTCATCCCCCCTTCCCTTATACTCTACCCCTTTCCTTATGTTTACCATGTTTTTTCCTTCTAACCCCACCTTCTTCTTTCAGCCTCCCCTCCTCTTCTAACTGGTAGGACCCAGGGCCTAGCGCCAGCCTTTTCAGCCCCATTCTTCTTGTCAGTGGGACCAGGACTCCCATCAGCTCTTCATCTGTCTAGGAACCATACGCATGTTTGCTTATGCTTGTCATGACAAAAATGCATAAGAACATACACAATCGTGCTGGCTTGACCCTCGGCAGTAGGCGTATGCTGAAGTGAAACGCGCCTAATGAGAATCATGCATGCTTAGAGTTCTTCAGGCTGGCTGTTAGTATTCCCAAGTAAAGCGATGAAAGTTGGTGAACACCCTCAATTAATAAAAGGACTAAAGTCCACCTCTCTGATGCTGGACTTTTCTTAACATATTTATAAAAACTTTTTTTTATTATTATATAAATTGTTTTTAGTTAAGTTATATTCAGCATTTGATAGAACCCCTGGTCTCAGACTATATCGGCAATGTTTCTAAACAAGGTTTTTCAAAAGACGTTTGCCGGTGTTTTGCATCAACGACCAGTTCTTAGCGGGTTCTTAGTAGGACTTTCCTTATTATTATCTCATATTAAATAAAGAGATTATGCTTATCTTGAAGAAAGAACGAACAGCCCCAGCGCCACCTGCTCGGCACCTAATTTGCGTTTCGGTTCTTCCTCAGGGGTGGGTTCGTCTAAAGCAATCTCTAAAAATAGGAACATGTACACAGAGTTAGTTTAGATTATCTTCCCATGAAGCCAATCACCATGCACAAATAACAAAGGTTTTTCATAGATCATACCAGTTAACGTTGGATTTTAGAAATTTTTCAAGATGTGCGGGTTTCTTAACCATGAGAATTCCTCTTTCTTTCCAAGACGCCGGCCATGCGGACTACCCCTGCGGAGGACATTTAAACTCTAGGAAATTACGTCACCGTGTGATGTCAGAGGGTTACTCCACTACCCAATGGAGCCCCGTATATAAAGCAATCCAACTCTGGAATTGCCAATATTGTGTGTTATCATAAAACAAGTTGCCTGGTAATCACCAGAACTGATCTCTCTACTTCATGCATGTCTTTTCATACCATAAAATTTCACAACAGTAGGCATTCCAGTGGTTTAGATACAAGCGCCCCATTCCACCATGCTATTCAAACCCCCTGGATCCACGGTTTGAAGATGGTAAATCCATTGTTGTTCCTGGATTAGCACAGTCTTGGCTCTAGAGTTACCTGATCTCCCTGTTGCCACCCAGTCCAATCCAAAAAAGCGAAGATCTTCAAAAATATGGTCATGTTGAAGGCAATGAAGTACTAGAGGGGCTTCTATCTTCCTGCATTTCAAACGACTTTTATGTTCGTTTATGCGGACTCGTAATAAGCGTGTTGTTTTTCCGATATATAATAGGCCGCACGGGCAACGGATACCATATATTACATGGTCAGATTCACATGATGTGCTGTGTTTTAGTTTGTAATTATGACCACGGTAAGAAAAATTCATAAAATCTTCAGAAATGTGGCATACATTGCACCGTCCACACGGTCTATGTCCGATTTTTGGAGTCGCCCCTGGTTGTACTGGGATTCTTAATTTCGCCGGACTCCATTACCGTAGTAAACATCCTAGACAATTGCGAGATAGTCTGCCATTATCCCAGTTCATTCGGTTTCACAGAAATTGTTCTAGTTTGAGTGACTACAAGCAACAGACAAAGCGCTTAATACACGATTTCAAACAGCGAGGATATCCCCCGCAGGTGATTCATGAAGCCTATAAACGTGCACGCTACAACAACAGAGATTTGTTATTACATTCTAACAAAGCCCAGAGTAGCACTTTAGAGACCGATGTAAATTTTATTACAAAATTTTCCCCCCTTAGTGGTCCAATAAAACAGATTATTAAACGACATCAAAATGTCCTGACTGTTCTCCCTGGTCTACAAGACAGAAAAATTTGATGTGTATGGACGAGACACTCAAATCTTAAAGACAAATTGAGTCCGGCGAAATTAAGAATCCCAGTGCAACCAGGGGCGACTCCAAAAATCGGACATAGACCGTGTGGACGGTGCAATGTATGCCGTCTTATATTATGTAACTGTTACTATACAGTTTAGGGCAATAAATTAATATATTACATTTTCTTTTGCATTCTTCTTCTGGCATGGATGCATATATCTTTGTGCATGCTTGGCCACAGACAGTTGCATCAATCAGAATGAGAGTTGGTGCAACTGCTGTTTGTAATGTCTGCTGTTCTGTACTTGGGGCCAGCCCAACCATTGGGCAAACTATGTGCTGCCTAGGGTGATAGCTTCTGGGGGCGGTAGCAAAGAGCAGGGTATTCAAAGCTAAATAGATTCAAACAGCCAGAAGGGGATGCATAAGGCTTAAGGTTTACATAGGGTGCCAGCACCTTGAACCAACTCTGGATCTGGCCCTGCCTGTACTGTTGGAATGACATCTAGAAGTGGCTTAGAGAATTAAGATATTCATAGGCCTTTAATGTGCAGGTATAACGCACCATTGTAGTTCTTTGTCTGTCCTCTTACATGCTGTTCTACATAATTTTTATGTTTCTTAATCTTTTTTCTTATGTGTTTTTCTGCAAAGCTTCTTTCAGTAGCTTCTTTTGATTATTTATATAACATTTAAATATTATTTTCCTTTCCTTAAACTTCCAGGTGTTTTCCCTAAATTCCTTGGTCTACAGTGGTGCATGTATATATGAATTGTCACATGTAATTAGAGTATTTATCATGTTAAGTCCTGTTATTCTTTGAAATTGTTTTAAATGCTATTATCAAACAGAAAATGTGTCCCACTTTAATAGACTCCTGTAGAATAGAAGGCAGCATGACTTCTGACATCTTTTGTGGTTTATGTAGTGCTTTTACATGTTTATTTTGCAAAGTATCTAAATGAAAGATTTCTGTGTACTCGGCATATTCAAATCAACAGAATTTTAAAAAATAAAATAAAAATAATAGTGTCTTCCTGTTCAAAGTGGCTTATAATCTGCAGTTCTCAATCATTGAAGGTCCTCTGTATTTGTTTCATTCCTTTTTAAATATCCATACTTTACTTCACTAGCTGCATTGGGAAGCTGTTTCATGCATTTGTCTCCTTTTTTGTAAAAAAAAAAATATTTTGTTGTGTTACATCAGAGTTCTTGTCTCTTGAATAGTTCTACTTTGCTTCACAGTTTTAAATGTTTAATGGTGTTAGAATTTTTGCAATAGTACAGACGCACACACCATCTTATGAGAGATCTGTACTGTAATTCTTTACGTCTCTTTTCTTCCAGCACTTAGCTATAGAGTGCCATTGGTCTCAGAGAGCAGCAGTAATTGGTGATGTCATTCAGGTCTACAGTGGGAGTCATGGGAGGACCATTATCTTCTGTGAAACAAAGAAAGAGGCCAATGAGCTAGCCCTCCATGCTGCTATAAAGCAGGTAAGTGTACTGTGTTGGCAAGCAACAGCTGTCTGAATGAAAAAGCATTCTAATGTGCCCCACACAATTGGTTAGTTAAGCTGATAAAAGAAAAAGAATGCTGTGTTTGTCTCTTGTGCTGTAATACAGGGGCTGTTAGAGCAGATTGATTGGCTATCTACAAAACTGATGTTGCTTTGCCTTTTCTCTTTCTAAGGTGATGCAGTGAGTAGTTTGATCTCCAGGAACAAGCAGGAATGAGTCTTCACATATGGGTATCGTCGGTACCGACGGAGCCTGCGCGGGAATGCTCCCCAGCGTCCAGTGAGAAAGCTTCTGGGAGCATCCCACAGCGCCTGCCCGCTGCCTTCCCGCCTTTCCCAACCGCCTCTCTCCAGTTCTTCTTTTCCGCAGAGCCAGCAGGTCGTGTTCCTGTCACCGCAGAAGAAGTTCTTTATTTTTTTTTTCTTTATTTTTCTGTGTCGCGTCTGCCTTCTTCGACGTCATACCGGTACCGCCGGTCTTTTCTTTTCTTTCTTAAAAAAAACAAAAACTATTCTTTACTTCAACTGTGCATTTTCAGTTTGGGCCTTAGGCCTGAATATTTTTCTCCTCATGGAGAAGCCCGCTTCCGGGTTCAAAAAGTGCACAAAATGTGGCGGTACTATTTCTGTCACCGACACCCATGATTGGTGTCTAAAATGTTTGGGTCCTGACCATTCCATCACGGATTGTGTGTCCTGTACCATGATGTCTAAAAGAGGTCGGCAGAACTGAGCAGCCAAGCTCAGTACCCTGTTTCCCTCTGATGCAGCCTCGGTGGCATCGACGTCTTCCAGGGCTGCTTCTTCCTCCCATGGATCTCAGGTAACCAAACATAAATCTAGCTGGTCCTCGAAGGGCAAATCTTCCTCTAAGCATCGAGATGCCTCCGGGCTTGTCCTCGAGGATCCCGCACCGGCAAAATTACCCTGGCGGGAAGTTCCGGCTTCCAAAGCATTGTCTACGGGGGCACAGGTTGATCTCGATGGCTCGGCCTCGACCGATCACCTGTTGCCGTGTTCTGGGGTACCGGTGGCCTCCACTGGTACCGACATCCAGACTGTGGTGGCGTCGATGGATCAGAAGATTCTGTCCATGCAGCGCACCCTAACGGCGTTTATGCAGGCTGCGATGCCTCCGGTACCACAACAATCTCCGTTGCCGGTACCGGCTCCAGCACGGCATCGTTCCCGGTGCCGGTACTGATTGCATCGACATCGGCTTCGGTGTCGACTGCAGCGGTACCCTGTCCTATGATGCTCATCGGTACCGAACCGGTATCGCTTACTCCCGATATCGATCCTACTCGGTACGCATATCGGGCTTTACAAGAGCATCCAGACAGGCGATACTTCGATTCCTCCGAAGATTGACGAGTCGGAGTCTTCTGTCAAGGCTTCGGTACTTCTTCCTCAGGAGTCTTCTTTCCCAAAACGAAGAATGTCTCCTCCAGAAGACTTGTCTTTTCAAGACTTCATTAGGGAAGTGGCTAGGGGCCTCTCCATTACAGAGGCCCCTGAGTCAGAGCCTAGAGCCAACCAATTAGATATTTTGCAATATCCTAAGGCTCCTAAAGAGGCAGCTACCTTACCTATTCATGAGATTCTCTATGATCTCATGTTGAGCATGTGGGAGACTCCTCTTACCACCTCTCCTCATTCTCGTAGGTTAGACACCATGTACCATGTCCCTCCTTGTCCTGGCTTTCATAAGACTCAGCTTCCTCACCACTCTATAGTGGTAGAGTCTGCCATGAGGAAAATAAAGAGTGCAAAGAGACACTCATCTAATCCTCCAGGACGTGAATGCAGGACTCTAGATGCTTTTGGCCGAAGGGTTTTCCAAGCTAATATGCTTGCTGCCAGAATCAACTCCTCTAGTCTCTATATGGGGATGTTTCTAAAAAGTCACAGATCATCTGCAGACTATAGCTCCTTTTATTTCAGAAGATAAAAGGCAGGAATTTCTCACTTGGCTCAAACATGCCCAGGATGTTTCCAAATTTTCCAAGTGTGCAGCCTTTGACTCTTTTGAGTATGTAAGCAGAGCCTCGGCTATTGCCATAGGTGCACGCAGAATTGCTTGGTTACAAGCCTCTGATTTGGAAATCTGGGTCCAAGATGAATTGGGAAATCTTCCTTGTACAGGTGAAAACCTTTTGGCAAGGATTGGCAAGCAAAGGCCACTCAGATGGATGCTGAGAACTCTGCTTTGGATCGACTTTCAAAGTCTACCTCTGCTCCTGTTAAGAAAAGATTGTTCAAAAAGACATCTTTTTTCTAAAAAGGGAAGATATTATCCTGCTTATGGTCAGCAGGTATCTTCTGCAGGTCGTTTTGCTGCAAAGCGTCAGCAACCACCTAAACAGGCCAAGTCAAAGGCTGCCAGGCCTCCCACGGCCCAGCAGCCTCAGCCTCCTCAGGGCCTTTTACTTGCAACTAGAGAACTTAGCCTTTCTAGGTCTGGCAGAACCAGAGCCCCTCACCATTCCAGGAAGGTTGGCTTACTTTGCTCCCAGATGGGAGCAAATCACAGCAGAGCAATGGACCCTGTCCATCATAAGGGAAGGGTACAAGCTTCATTTCTTAAGCCTTCCTCCTCACACCATGGTGAAACAGTTCAATTCTCCAACATCTCTCCTCAACCTTCTGGGTCAGGAGATTGCTACCCTTCTTGCCCAAGGGGCAATAGAAGAAGTACCTCTTCTTCAACAGGGCTCAGGGTTCTACTCCCCTTATTTTCTTATTCCAAAGAAAACGGGGGGCTACAGACCCATACTAGATCTCAGAGCATTGAACAAGTTTCTATTCAAAGAGAAATTCAAGATGATTTCTCTCGGTGCTCTGCTTCCAGAGTCAGGACTGGCTTTGTTCTCTAGATCTCAAGGATGTGTACACCCATGTCCTCATCCATCCAACACACAGAAGGTTCCTTTGGTTCCTTTTTCAAGGAAAGCACTACCACTACAGGGTGCTTCCTTTCGGTCTGGCCTCTGCACCAAGGGTGTTCACGAAATGCATGGCAGTAGTAGCTGCATTTCTACGCACTTTAGGAATATTCGTATTCCCCTATCTGGACGATTGGCTCATTCGAGCTCCATCCCAGTCAGAGGCCCAGACTTGTCTAACCTGCACAATCCGTGTCCTTCAGTATTTGGGACTGGTAATAAACATCCCAAAATCCAATCTCACCCCTACTCAGTCTCTGGGGTTTATAGGGGCCTTGCTGGATACCACAACTGCAAGGGCCTATCTTCCTCAGGCCCGTTGCCAACACTTCGTGCAGTTAGCCTCCCAGATACAGTTAAAGTCCCATTTAACTGCTCGAGAGATGTTACAACTATTAGGCCACATGGCATCCACCGTGCATGTGGTTCCATATGCTCGCCTTCACATGAGGGCAGCTCAATGGACTTTGTCCACCCAATGGACTCAGGCATCAGGTTGCCTGTCAGACAAAATAGCAAATTCCAGTCGCCTTTTTTGGTCTCTCCAGTGGTGGAAGTCCTCTCCAAATCTGTTGCTGGGGTCCCCTTTTCAGCAGTCGCTACCCCAAGCAACTCTTACAACAGATGCTTCTCCAATGGGTTGGGGAGCTCATCTGCAGGATCTCTCCTACCAGGGCATCTGGTCTCCACAGGAGACTTCCCTGCATATCAATCTCTTGGAACTCAGAGCAATATTCTTAGCTCTGAGTGTTCCATTCCCTGCTCAGCTACAGGACAGTCCTCATCCATACGGACAACCAAGTAGCCATGTTCTATGTAAACAAGCAGGGTGGACTGGCTCTCTGTCGCTTTGCAACGAAGCTTTGCGACTGTGGGCCTTCGCCAGAGAGCATCACATCCATCTTCTGGCAGTATATCTTCCAGGCGTTCAAAACTCTTGGGCGGACAGACTCAGTCGAGTTCTGCTTCCACACGAGTGGTCCCTCCACATGGACCAGGTAGCCAGGATTTTTCGAATTTGGGGAACCCCGGACATAGACCTCTTTGCAAGTCCGTGGAATGCCAAACTTCCCCGGTTCTGTTCCAGAATTCCGTGTCAGGGAGTTCAGGCCAAGGATGCCGGGATGCCTCGTTTGGTCAGTCTGTTCTCAAACACCTGTTCCATTCCTAATCAACTCCTACCCACCTAACCTGGTCGGATGCCAGAGATCCATGGGAGGAGGTAGAGTCCTTTTCAAGGACACACAACCTGGGGTTTCTCCCTGGCATCTACAGCTAGGGAGTCCCCATATGTGAAGACTCATTCCTGCTTGTTCCTGGAGATAGCACAGTTACTTACCTGTAACAGGTGATCTCTGGGAACAGCAGGAATAAGTCTTCACAACCCACCCACCTCCCCTAGGAGTTGTATCTCTCTATCTATCTTTCCTTTCCTCTCTTTCTCTTTGTCTCAGCTTTAAAACTCGAACTGGAGAGAGGCGGTTAGGAAAGGCGGGAAGGCAGCCCGCAGGCGCTGTGGGATACTCCCAAAAGCTTTCTTACTGGACGCTGCGGAGCGTTCCCGCGCAGGCTCCGTCGGTACCGACGATACCCATATGTGAAGACTTATTTCTGCTGTTCCCAGAGATCACCTGTTACAGGTAAGTAACTGTGCTTTCAGGAAATTTACAAAATGGAAATGTCCTTATTATCCTGCTAGACCAGTCTAAACAAAAGGGGCAATGCTCCCCACCTAGGGTTGCCAACTGGCTCCAGATGCGCCCGACAGGTTCGATCCAGTCCTGGGTTTACCTCATTGCATGCAAGGATATGAAGTTCTGATTTCTCCATTGCACTCCATAAGAAAAGGTAAAATACAAATCTCCAGGAACAAGCAGGAATGAGTCTTCACATATGGGTATTGTCGGTACCGACGGAGCCTGCGCGGGAACGCTCCCCAGCGTCCAGTTAGAAAGCTTTTGGGAGCATCCCACAGCGCCTTCGCGCTGCCTTCCCGCCTTTCCTAACCACCTCTCTCCAGTTCTTCTTTTCCACGGAGCCAGCAGGTCGTGTTCCTGTCACCGCTGAAGAAGTTCTTTATTTTTCTTTATTTCTTTTGTCGCGCGTCTGCCTTCTTCAACGTCGGACCGGTAACACCGGTCTTTCTTTCTTCTTTAAAAAAAAAGAAAAAAAAAGAAAATCTACCGTTCTCCCACTTCTGTGCAATTTTGTCTTTTGGGCCTTGGGCCTACAAGATTTTTCCTCATGAAAAATCCCGCTTCCGGGTTTAAAAAGTGCACGAAGTGCAGCGGTACTCTTTCTATCACCGACACCCATGACTGATGTCTAAAATGTTTGGGTCCTGACCACTACATCACCGATTGTGAGTTCTGTTCCATGATGTCAAAAAGAGGTCGACAGAATCGAGCGGCAAAGCTCAGTACCCTGTTTCCCTCTGATGCAGCTTCGGTAGCATCGACATCTTCCAGGGCTTCGTCTTCTTCCCATGGATCTCAGGTTACCAAACATAAGTCCAGCCGGTCCTCGAAGGGTAGATCTCCCTCTAAGTATTGAGATGCCTCCGGGCTTTCCCTCGAGGATCCTGCACCGGCAAAATTACCCCGGCGGGAGGCTCCGTCTTCCAAAGCTTCATCTATGGGGTCACAGGTTGACATTGATGGCGTGGCCTCGACCGATCACCTGTTGCCATGTTCTGGGGTACCGGTGGTCTCCACTGGTACCGACATCCAGACATTGGTTGCGTCAATGGATCAGAATATTCTGACCATGCAGCGTGCCATCACGGCATTCATACAGCGGTACCGATTGCATCGACATCGGCTTCGGTGTCGACTGCAGCGGTACCCTGTCCTGTGATGCCTATCGGTACCGAAACCGTACCGATCACTCCCGATGTCGATACCACTCGGTACGCGTATCGGGCTCTGCAAGAGCATCCAGACAGGCAATACTCCGATTCCTCCGAGGACTCTGATGAATCAGAGGCTTCTGTCGAAGCATCGGTACTCCTTCCTCAGGAGCCCTCTTCTCCAAAAAGAAGAATGTCTCCTCCAGAAGACTTTTCTTTTCAAGACTTCATTAGGGAAGTGGCCAGGGGCCTCTCTATTTCAGTGGCCCCTGAACCAGAGCCTAGAGCCAAGAAATTAGATATTTTACAATATCCTAAGGCTCCTAAAGAGGCAGCTACTTTACCAATTCATGAGATCCTTTATGATCACATGTTGGGCATATGGGAGACACCTCTTACTACTTCCCCTCATTCTCGCAGGTTGGACACCATGTACCGTGTTCCTCCTTGTCCTGGCTTTCATAAGACGCAGCTTCCTCACCACTCTATTGTGGTGGAGTCTGCTATGAAAAAGATAAAGAGTGCAAAAAGACACTCATCTAATCCTCCAGGAAGAGAATGCAGAACCTTAGATGCTTTTGGCAGGAGAATTTTCCAGGCCAATATGCTTACTGCCAGAATCAACTCCTATAGTCTCTATATGGGGATGTTTCTAAAGGAAGTTACAGATCATCTGCTAACTTTATCTCCTTTTATCTCAGAAGATAAAAGGAAAGAGTTTCTCACCTGGCTTAAACATGCCCAGGATGTTTCCAAATTCTCCAACCGTGCAGCCTTTGACTCTTTTGAGTGTGCCAGCAGAGCCTCGGCTATTGCTATAGGTGCACGCAGACTTGCTTGGTTACAAGCTTCTGATTTGGAACCCTGGGTTCAGGATGGATTAGGAAATCTTCCTTGTACAGGTGAAAACCTTTTTGGTAAGGATTGGCAAGCAAAGGCCACACAGATGGATGCTGAAAATTCTGCCTTAGATAGACTTTCAAAGTCTGCTTCTGCTCCTGCTAGAAAAAGGTTATTCAAAAAGACTTACTTTCCCAAAAAAGGGAAATATTATCCTGGTTATGGTCTCCAGGCATCTTCTACAGGTTGTTTTGCTGCAAAGCGTCAGCAACAACCTAAACAAGCCAAGCCTAAGGCTACAAGGACTGCTACGTCCCAACAGCCTCAGCCTCCTCAGGGCCTTTGACTTACAACTAGAGAACTTAGCCTTTCTGGCTCTAGAAGAACCAGAGCCTCTCACCATTCCAGGAAGGTTAGCTCATTTTGCTCCCAGATGGGAACAAATCACAGCAGAGCAATGGACCCTCTCCATCATAAGGGAGGGGTACAAGCTTCATTTCTTAAACCTTCCTCCTCACACTATGGTGAGACAGTTCAACTCTCCAACATCTCTCCTCGACCTTCTGGGTCAGGAGATTGCTACCCTTCTTGCCCAAGGGGCAATAGAAGAAGTACCCCTTCTTCAACAGGGTTCAGGGTTCTGCTCCCCCTATTTTCTTATTCCAAAGAAAACAGGGGGCTACAGACCCATATTAGATCTCAGAGAATTGAACAAGTTTCTATGCAAGGAGAAATTCAAGATGATTTCTCTCGGTGCTCTCCTTCCATACCTTCAGAGTCAGGATTGGCTTTGTTCTCTAGATCTCAAGGATGCGTACACCCATGTCCTCATCCATCCAACACACAGAAGGTTCCTTCGGTTCCTTTATCAGGGAAAGCACTACCAATACAGAGTGCTTCCTTTCGGTCTGGCCTCTGCTCCAAGAGTGCTCACAAAATGCATGGCAGTAGTAGCTGCATTTCTACGCACTCTAGGAATATTTGTATTCGCATATCTGGACGACTGGCTCATCCGAGCACCATCCCAGTCAGAGGCCCAGACTTCCCTAGCCTGCACAAGGCGTGTTCTTCAGTATCTGGGACTTGTGATAAACATCCCAAAATCACAACTCACCCCTACTCAGTCATTGGAGTTCATAGGGGCCTTGCTAGATACCACAACTGCAAGGGCCTATCTTCCCCAGGCCCGTTGCCTTCCCTTGGTGCAGTTAGCCTCTCAAATTCAGTTAAAATCCCATTTAACTGCTCGAGAGATGTTACAACTGTTAGGCCACATGGCATCCACCGTGCATGTGGTTCCTTACGCTCACCTTCACATGAGGGCAGCTCAGTGGACTCTGTCCACCCAGTGGACCCAGGCATCAGGTTGCCTGTCAGACAAAATAGCAACCTCCAGTCGTCTCTTTTGGTCCCTCCAGTGGTGGAAGTCCACTCAAAATCTGTTGCTGGGGTCCCCCTTTCAACAGTTGCTACCCCAAGCAGCCCTCACAATAGATGCCTCCCCAAAGGGTTGGGGAGCTCATCTACAAGATCTCTCCACCCAGGGCATCTGGTCTCTACAGGAGACTTTCCTGCATATCAATCTCTTGGAACTCAGAGCAATTCTTCTAGCTCTCAGAGTCTTCCACACCCTGCTCAGCTACAAGACAGTCCTCATCCATACGGACAACCAAGTAGCATGTTCTACGTGAACAAGCAGAGCGGGACTGGCTCTCTGTCGCTTTGCAACGAAGCTTTGAGATGGTGGGCCTTCGCCAGAGAGCATCAGATTCATCTCATGGCAGTGTATCTTCCAGGGGTTCAAAACTCTTGGGCAGACAGACTCAGTCGAGTTCTGCTTCCACACGAATGGTCCCTCCATGGGGACCAGATAGCCAGGATCTTTCGAATTTGGGGAACCCCAGACATAGACCTGTTTGCAAGTCCTTGGAATGCCAAACTTCCCTGGTTTCTGTTCCAGGATTCCGTGTCAGGGAGTTCAGGCCAGGGATGCCTTCCTTCTCCATGGGGGGCAAGACTTCCTCTATGCCTTTCCACCCATTCCCCTAATTTCGAAGACACTGTTCAAGCTTCAGAGAGACAAGAGGTCTATGATCCTCATAGCTCCATGTTGGCCATGCCAAGTGTGGTACCCTCTACTTCTTCATCTCTCTCAAGCTCCCTCCCTGGACTTGGGATCTGCTCCAGACCTCCTGTCCCAGGAGGAGGGAACGTTATGGCACCCAATCCCCAGTCTCTTCATCTCAGAGCCTGGTTGCTGAAGGCCTAGACCTTCAAGATTGGCATCTGTCTCAGCAAGTGAAGGATATCCTTCATGCTTCCAGAAAGCCTTCCACTAGACGTTCCTATGCTTTTAAATGGAAAAGGTTTACCATTTGGTGTGCAGAGAAGGGTCTTAAACCTTTTGCAATACCTCTGAATTCTTTACTAGAGTATTTGCTGCATTTATCCCATGCAGGCCTCAAAACGAATTCAGTAAGAGTCCATTTGAGTGCTATTGCAGCAAACCTTAAGCCTCTCAATGGACATCCTATTTTCTCTCATCCTCTTATTGCAAGATTCATGAGAGGCCTTCTTTTAACTAAACCTCCCATTAGACCACCTCCAGTGGCATGGGATTTGAATTTGGTTCTTGGCCAGCTTATGAAGCCACCCTTTGAACCCTTAGCCACTACCTCTTTGAAATTCCTTTCCTGGAAGGTTATTTTTCTCATTGCAGTCACCTCAGCTCGCCGTATCAGTGAGCTGCAAGCCTTTTTGGCTAATCCTCCTTATGCAAGGTTCCATCATGACAAGGTTGTCCTCAGAACTAATCCACACTTTATGCCTAAAGTGGTCTCACCTTTTCATCTGAACCAGGAGGTGTCTTTTTTCCAGGACCTCATGCATCAAGTGCAGAGAGGAATCTTCATACCCTGGATTGTTAAAGAGCACTTGCTTTCTACTTACAAAGGACACAGCAACATAGAAAGTCCTCTCAACTCTTTGTTGCTTTTGATCCCTCTCATTTAGGACTTCCAGTCTGTATGAGAACTCTGTCCAATTGGATTGCTCAGTGTATTTCCTTCGCCTACCAGAGTAAGAACCTTTCTCTGGAGGGCCATGTCACAGCTCACAATGTGAGGGCCATGGCAGCCTCTGTGGCTCATCTAAACTCTGTGTCCATCGACCAAATCTGTTGAGCGGCCACCTGGGCCTCGGTTCATACCTTTACAGCCCATTACTGCTTGGACAAGGACTCCCGCTGGGATGCCTTGTTTGGTCAGGCTGTTCTCAAACACCTGTTCCATACCTAATCAACTCCTACCCCCCATCCCTGGTTGGATGCCCATGGGGTGAGGTAGAGCCCTTCTCAGGGACTCACAACTTTGGAGATCTCCCTGGCATCTCTAGCTGGGGAGTCCCCATATGTGAAGACTCATTTCTGCTTGTTCCTGGAGATAGCACAGTTACTTACCTGTAACAGGTGATCTCTGGGAACAGCAGGAATAAGTCTTAACAACCCACCCACCTCCCCTAGGAGTTGTATCTCTCTATCTTTCCTTTCCTCTCTCTCTCTTTGTCTCAGCTTTAAAACTCGAACTGGAGAGAGGCGGTTAGGAAAGGCGGGAAGGCAGCGCGCAGGCGCTGTGGGATGCTCCCAAAAGCTTTCTTACTGGACGCCTGGGAGCGTTCCCACGCAGGCTCTGTCTGTACCGACGATACCCATATGTGAAGACTTATTCCTGCTGTTCCCAGAGATCACCTGTTACAGGTAAGTAACTGTGCTGTCACTGCAATGGGGTAAACCCAGGACTGGATCAAGCCTGTCAGGCGCATCTGCAGCCGGTTGGTAACCCTATCCCCACCCAGCAGATGAAGGCAGACTAAAGCCAACTTTCAAAGATAATATCACTAGTATATGCACTGGTTCAGCATGGAGATGAGTCAATATTGTCTGCTTCCATCAAGGTGTATGGACTGGTGCAATAGTGCAGATAGGCCTGTCTCTCTTGGCCCAGATGACAGTCTTGTAGTCGGTGTGTTTGAGACCTGTAGGTCCAATATTGCTCGGAGCATGGGTACACGATTGTCTCCTCGAGCTGACAGCTACTCTGAGTCCAGAGCTGTTAACCAGGGATTCCAGCATTGGTGGACTAGAGGGGGCTTGGTAAGTCCAGGATTAGGCCTCCCTTCCCTCTTGCTGTCCTCTGCATTCTTTAGTGTTGTGATTTCTCCTTTTTTGTTCCTTTTTCAGTTGGCTCCTTTTCTGCTTGCATTAAAGCAGCTTTAAAAAACAAACAGTTGAAACACCTGTTGAAGCAGCCAGGCTTTCGTTCTTGGATTTCATTAGTTGGTCTGTCAGGTGCTGGGATTCTCTTTCTGATTGAGGAGTTCCCTTTGTGCCACAGCCTTCTTTTTCGGCAGGCTTTTTTAAATCACATTTTTGCTTTTTGCTCCTTGTCATGTGCTGCAGTGCCAGGTCATTGGTGCTGTGTCTCTTGCGACTTCCATTGGATGAGCCCCGCAGCTGGCTCCTTTTTTGTCCTGAGTGCGATGGAGACATCGCGGGGCACTTTTTTTGACAATGTTGGGGACCCTCCATGGGGGGGGGGGGGGGCACAAGGCCCAGTGCTGATTTTGCTGCCTCATCTATGTTTTCCTGCCAGTGGGAATGATGGCCATTTTGGATAGATGCATGGTCCTGGTGGAGTAGGAGCATGGTGAGGAGGCCACAGGCTCATGCCAGCAGACGGCTATAGTCCCTCCAGGAGCCCAGGGCCAATTCATGGATGAATTTGAATTGCATGGGATGTAGTCGGGCCTTTCTCCGGGAACAAGCTGGAAGTCAGTCCTCACATATGGGTGACATCGGCCCCAATGGAGCCCTCACAGAAGCATCCCTATAGCTTTCAAAGAAAGCCTCTTGGAGATTCCATCATGCATGCGTGGTCCCCTTCCCGCCCAAGGGTGCCATCTTGCTCAGTCTCCTTTTTTCTGCAGAGCCCTTCAGATATTTGTCTGGCTTGTCCCTGGAAAAAGTTGATTTTTCTCTCCGAGTTTCATACTCATCTCCGGTATTGCACCGGTATTCTTTCCACCTGCCGATCTCATTGCCCCGGCGTTTAGTTAGGTCTCCTTTTGTAGTTTTTCGTTCTTTTCCTGGCGTCTTCACACCTTTTTTCCCCCACTGGCGGCTTAGAGAGTCTTCGACCTCCCGGGGCACTTTTTTCCCCCATGGCTACCAGTGGCTTTAAGAAGTGTGATCAGTGCTCTAAAATTATGTCTTTGACTGACACACATGACTGCTATCTCCACTGCCTTGGGCCAGACCATGACCCGGCATCCTGCGGTCTCTGCAAGAGGATGTCCAGTAAGGCCCTAAAGAGCCGCCAGCAGCAGCATGATAAGTTTTACCCCGAGTCCCTGGTGCCTCCGAAGGCCAGGGCCTTGTCTGAGGCCCCAATATCTCAGGCAGAACCTTTCGAGCCCAAACTTCATCGTGGGTCCTCAGAAAGTGGGCCTTCCTCAAGGGAACCCTGGAAGAAGAAGAAACCCTCGAAGGCGCTATCCTTGGATGGTTCCCTCTGGCTGGGGGCTCCTCGGGCCTGGTCCTGCAGTCTGAGACATCGGAGAAGGAGCGCCTGTGAAGGTCCCCCCCAGAAAGATCTGAACATGGACTGGCCTCTGTCTCCAGACACTATCCTCGTCGAGGATTCCCCTTTGGGGGAGCCAGCGTTGGGCCAGAGTCCCTCTTTTCCTGTGCCGAAGGCTGTGGAGCCTTCTGGTCTGGAGTCCAGAATGGCGGCCCTGGAGTACAGTTTGTCTGCCTTCATGGACTAGCAGCAGGTGCTGTTGTCCGGCATGACCGGTTCATCCGCCCCGACCACCGGGCCCTCGACATCCAAGACGTCCCTGGAGGCTGAGCCGATCCTTAGCTGAGGTCGTGATCAGAGTCCTGCTCGATGAGACCATGGTCATGTCTAGCAAGTTTGCCAGGCACTGGCCACAGGGCGTAGGGGGCCCTGAGGCCCACGGAGCAGCCCTCTTACAAGTCCTCGACGGACTACTCAGAGTGGGAGACAGAGGGCAAGGAGTCCCCCGATACCAGTCGCCACCGCCATGTCACATCTGACTCCCTTCTTGGAGCCTCGATGGCATTCCCCGCCCAAGGACTTGGGCTTTCTTGATTTTTATCAGACATGTCTAAAACCCTGGCATTCCCAACAGAGTTGGAGAAGCACCCTTGGGTGGATGAGTTGGAAATCCTCTAGTATGAGGCCCCTCCGTGGGAATCGCTAACTGTGCCTATTCCTCCCATCCTGGCATGGCTGATGCTTCGAATGTGGGAGACACCGGGTTCGGTGCCAGTGGTAAGCAAATGGCTTGACTCGATCTATGGAGTCCGCTGGAGCCCAGGTTTCCAAAAGTCACAGCTGCCGCATAACTCCATGGAGGTAGAGTTGGACATGCGTTGACTGAAGAGCCAGAAGACACACTCCTCGGTGCCCCCCCTCCCCCCCCCCAAGCAGGGAGGCCCGCACCCTGGATGCCCTCGGCAGAAAGTGTTACCAGAGCTCAATGCTCATCGGCCACATCCAGGCCTACCAGCTGTACGTGGGCATGTACCGAGAAACCTGGTGAAGGAACTTGCCGGATTCTCAGCTGGTCTCTCCGAGGAACACTTGCAGCAGTTCAAGAACCTGGTCAAAGCTGTCTGTGAATGCTCCAAGTTCATGTCTCGCGCGACCTATGACGGGTTCAAGTCAGCAGCTCGAATAGCAGCAGCTGGCATCAGTGCAAGCTGCCAAGCTTGGCTACAGTTGTCTGACCTCGAGCAGTGGGTTCAGGACAAATAGGTTCTCTCCTTGGGAAGGGACATAAACCATTTTGGCAAACCCATGACCGACAAGACTGCCAAGCTGGAGATTAAGTTCATGACGAGGACCAGGCTCTCCAAAAAGACCGCTACCCCTCCCCAACGGAAGGGTTTGGGTAAAAAGTCCTTCTACCCAAGGAAGGGAGCTGCTTACAGAAACTACCCACCTTATCAGGCCTCCCCAGCCCCCCAACAGGGTCAGTAGGACATGGGCATGGGCAGGGTCAGTAGGACATGGGCATGGCCCATGTAAGCAGAACGCTCCAAAACCCCAGGCACAGACTCCGGTCCAGCCAGGGGGGAGTTTTTGACTCCTTGAGCATAGCCTATATACCCCAAGGAGATCAGCAGCCCACAGGGGGATGTCTGGCCCTCTATGCCTAGAGGTGTGTGACCATCTCCACTGATTCCTAGGCATTTCGGGTAGTCTGGAAGGGTTACCTCCTCCACTTGACTCAGACACCTCCCCCTTATTTTCCGGGAGAGCCACTAAAGTCTCCCCTCCACTGGGACCTTCTTATGAAGGAGTTGGCAGGTCTTCTTGAGGACAAGGCGGTGGAACCGGTGCCTCACCACCTCAAGGGCAAGGGGTTCTCGCCAGGTACTTCTTTGTGCCAAAAAGGATGGGGGGGGGGCCTCAGGACCATCCTCGACCTGCGCAACCTCAACAAATTCCTGATGAGGGAGAAGTTCAAGATGCTCTCCCTTGCAGCATTGCTGTCCTACCTCCAACAGGGAGACTGGCTATGCTCCTTAGACCTCAAGGATGCTTATACCCGCATCCTCATCCACCCCAACCACAGGCAGTACCTGCGGTTCGTAGTGGGGAGCAGGCATTTTCAGTACGGGTGCTTCCCTTCGGCCTAGCCTCGGCCCCGCCTCGGCCCCAAGAGTTTTCACAAAATGCCTGGCAGTCGTGGCCACCTTCCTCCGGCTCCAGGGAGTCTTTGTAATTTCCTACCTGGACGACTGACTCATAAAGGAGGCACGGCCCCAGAAGTGCAGCAGGCCACCACACACACCATCAAGGTTCTACAGCACTTGGGGGTTTGTCATAAACTACCCCAAGTCTCACCTCCTCCCGACAGTGTCTGGAGTTCATTGGGGCAAAGATTGACACTCTCCAGTCAAAGGCTTTCTTGCCCAGAGACCGAGCCAGTCGTCTCAGTACTCTGGCTCAGGACATACAGTACCATCCCTTGGTGCCCACTCGGCTTCTCCTGCGCCTCCTCAGGCACATGGCCTTCACGGTCCATGTCACCCCCGACACTCACCTCCACATGAGGGTGGTGCAGTGGTGTCTCCGGGACCAGTGGTCTCGGGCCACAGGCTGCCTCCGAGACACAGTTTCTGTGACCCGACAACTGGCGAATTCTCTGTTCTGGTGACAGTCTTCCCAGCATCTCGAGGCGGGCATGCCTTTTCAGGCCCCAAGCCCCTCATTATGGACGCCTTCCTGCTTGTCTGGGGAGCCCACTGCGGAGATCTCTGCATTCAGGGCAACTGGTCCACCAGACAAGAGCACCCAGCAGATCAACCTCCTGGAGCTCCGAGCCATGCACCTGGCCTTGAGGGTTTTCTGTCACCACCTGCGTCACCAGCTGGTGCTGGTCCAGACAGACAACCAGGTGATGATGTTGTACTTGAACAAAAAAGGGGGCATGTGGTATCGTACCTTTTGTCAGGAGGCACTGGTCCTCTGCTCGTATGCAATCCAACAGGGTATCCTTCTGTGGGCAGTGTACCTGCCAGCCCCAGGACATCTTGCTGGCTGACAGACTCAGCAGAGTTCCCCAGCCGCACGAGTGGCAGCTGAACTCCATGCATTCTTGGTCTCATGGTCGGAAGGCTTCATGTATGCCTTCCCTCCTACGCCGCTGATCGCCAAGACCTTGTTCAGGACCCTCCGCAACAAGGCTTCGCTTATCCTGATAGCCCCTTGGTTGCCCAGGCAACCATGGTTCCCGCTGCTTCTGCAGTTGATGGTGGACACCCCCATCCCCTTGGGGACTGCCCTGGGACTCGTATCTCAGGAGGGGAGCTCTCTCCTGCACCCCAACCTGGGGTCCCTGTCACTGACAGCCTGGCTGCTGAGAGGGTTACTCTGGGCCCCTTTCAACCCTCCAGTTGAGGTGAAAGACATTCTGCTAGCCTCTCGTAAGGCCTCTACTAGGAAGGCTTACGCCCTCAAATAGTGCAGGTTCTCTGTTAGGGTCAGTCTCGTGTTCAGCGCACCATTCTCCTGCCCGGTGACTCTGGTGTTACAGTACCTTCTCCACCTCTCTCAGTCCAGGCTCAAGTCTATCTCCTTCCAAGTGCACCTAAGTGCCCTGGTGGCACATCGCAATCCGGTGGATGGTAAGTCCCTCTTGGCCCAACCGTTGGTGACCCGTTTCCTTTAAGGCCTGCTCCTATCGAAGCACCCTGTTTCCCTCTGGCAACCGAATGGGACCCCAACTTAGTTTTGGGGCAGCTCACTCCCCCACCCTTCGAACCTCTGACTACCTGCCACCTTTGCTGCCTCTTTTGGAAGGTGGCTTTCGTGGTCATGCTTACCTCCGCTCGCAGAGTTAGCAAACTTTGGGCTCTTGTGGCGGAGGCACCCTGTACCAGGTTCCACAAGAAAAGAGTGGTACTCCGCACGCACTCCAAATTCCTGCCGAAGGTAGTGTCACTCCCTACCTTCTTTCCAAGACCTCACTCCAGTCGGGCAGAGATGGTCCTTCACACCTTGGACTGTAAGAGGGCTTTGTGCTTCTATTTCCATCGCACTCAGGGCCACTGAAAAGCTCCTCAGCTTTTCATCTCCTATGACCCCAGTAGACTGGGGGAGGCGGTGACCAAGCATATGCTGTCCACATGGGTGACGGACTGTATCGCCCTTGCTTATGAGCGGGTGAGGCTCCCGCTAGAAGGCTGCATCACAGCGCACTGTGTCAGGGCCATGGCGGCCTCAGTGGCAAACTTGCGCTCTCTCCCGATGGTGGACATCTGCCAGGCCGCCACCTGGTCTTCAGTCTATTACTTCACAGCATATTACTGCCTGGAAAGAGAGTCCCGATGGGACAGTGCCTTCGGCCAGGCTGTGCTCTGTAATCTTTCGGGGTTTATGCCTAACCTCCAACCCTTCCGTGTTCAGGCTACCGGAGTGCTGGTTTCATCGGACACAGGGGTCCTACTGTGCTCTGTGGGCACAGACTCAGTTGCTGTTTGCAGCTCCCCATGAGGAAGCCCTATTTTTGCTAAGGGCTTTTGGTAACCTGTAGCTGGGCAGTCCCATATGTGAGGACTAACTTCCTGCTTGTTCCTGGAGAAAGTGTAGTTACTCGCCTGTAACAGGTGTTCTCTGGGGACAGCAGGAATCTGTCCTCACAACTCTCCCTTCTCCCTTTGGAGTTGCTCTTTTACTATCTTTTATTTTGCTGTCTTTTAGCTGTGTCATCTGACTGAGCAAGATGGCACCTTTGGGCAGGAAGGGGACCATGCATGTGTGGTGGCATCTCCCAAAAGCTTTCTTTGCAAACTGGGGGGGATGCTTCTGCGAAGGCTCCGTCGGTACCGACGTCACCCATATGTGAGGACTGATTCCTGCTGTCCCCGGAGAACACCTGTTACAGGTGAATAACTACAATTTTTGGCTGCATGGAAGTCCCCTTTCCTAGTAGTATGGGAATCCTGATGGTCTCCTTCAGGCAACTTTGGGATTTTTATCATCTCCTGGCAGTAGAAAGTGAATTAAGCACCCTGATCTGCCTTTTCCACTTATACAGTCTTCCCAGAGTCCAACCCTGTCCCCTCTAGGGGATGGCTGGAAGAAAGAAAAGGATTCCCTGCTCCTGGAGAATGAGTCTATTAAAGATGAAACGCTTTCTCTGGCTGAGGGTGAGGATCTGTCAGTGATCCAACTGTTCAGTAGGGACTGGATCTGGCTTTATCTGTACCTAGACAACTGACTGGATTCATTCAGAATCCCTGCAGAAATTGAAAGGGATACAGCCCTAGTGATTCACTGGCTAGAATGACTAGAGTTGGGTGATCAATTATCCCAAGAGCAGCCTGAACCCTTCCCAGGATTAGGAGTATCTGGGAGCTCATTTCAGCATTCTATAGGGTTAGGTCTTCCCATGGCAGAGAGGACGCTAAACCTGCAGTGCCAACTTGGAGAGTTTTGTGTGCAGCCTGCTCCTCTGACCTGGAACTACCAGCAGCTTCTAGGATCCATGGCTTTGGCACTGGAGTTGGTCACTTGGGCAGGGCACATGTATATCTGCTACAGAGACATATATCACTCTTTGCTCTCAGCTATTCAATGAGACCTTTCTCTTTCCCCTGAGAGATCAAGAAGCAGTTGGCGTAGTAGCTTCAACCTCGCCATCTGATGAGCAGCATGACATTGGAAGCCCTGGATTGGGTAATAATCGCTACAGATGCCAGCCTGAAGAATTGGGGAGTTCACTGTCTTGGCCGGATGGTTCAGAGTCTTTGGTCCCTTCTGGAGGCTTGCTGGCCGATCAGCTGGTTGGAGGCCACAGCGATCCACCTAGCCCTCGTTAAGTGTCGGTCCTTGCTGGAGGCCAGGGCAGTCTGCTTGTTCTAAGACAATGCTGCAGCAGTGTCGTACATCAACAAGCAAGGAAGGATACAAAGTGCCAAGGTGATGCTCAAGGTGACCATCCTGTGCATTTGGGTGGAGGAGCACCTGGTGACTTTGGCAGCTCACATAGCAGATTTCAACAACGTTCAGGCCAACTCTTTGAGCTGAAACATGGTGGATTCTGGAGAATGGGGATTGAACTGCCACACATTCAGCCTAGTAATGCAAAGGTGGGGCCTTCTGATGTTTGATCTAATGGCCACGTGGGAGAATGTCAAAGTGAGGCACTTTTTCATCACAAGAAGAACCCACAAGCAGTGGGCTTGGATGCCCTGCTTCAGATATTTCCCTGGTAGGGCTTCTGTTTGCCTCCCCCCCCCCCTCCCCACATGGCTGTAAGCTGCCTCCTAAGCAAGATTTGGTCTCATCTGGGCTTGATGATTCTTATAACACCAGATTGGCCATGCAGGCTGTGGTATGCGAATCTAATGGGTCTGTTGGCTAGATCCCTGCTCTTGTCTCAGGAGAAGGGCTTTCTTCGGCAAGGGCCCCTGGTGATGGAAAATCTGTTTCCTTCTCATGGCCTTGCCCCTGAAAGGCATAGGCTGTCTGAGAAGCTACTTTGGAGTGGTAGTGGATAACCTGCTCAAGGCCCACTGGACCTCAAGCTCTTTAGCCTGTGTGTGAGTTTGGAGAGTTTTTGAGAGGTGGTGTTCCTCTCAGGTCCTGAAAACTGAGAAAGTGGATATAGGAGCAGTCTTGTCCTCCTTGCAAATGGTCCTGAAACGGGGGTTGGCCTTGAACTCTTAAGGTTCAGATGGCAGCCCTGGCATGCTACTGAGAGCATATTCAGGTCTCGTCCTTGGTGGTGCACTTTGATGCTTCTTAGAGGAGTTAAATAGATTTGACCGCCAGTGCATTTAGTGGTTCACCAGTGGAGCCTTTCTCTGGTGTTAAGACATTGAAAGGGTCCCACTTTGAGCCCTTGTATAAGGCTTCTCTCAGAGATTTGATCCTTAAAGTGTGTGGTGTGGTTTTTTTTTTGTCTAGTGGCTATTGTGTCCACCAGACAGGTAATGGAATGGCAGACCTTGTCCTTTTGGGAGCTCTTCATGGTCATTGCAACGGCTTATGTTGCCTTGCAGATAGTGCCAATCTTTCTTGTAAAGATGCTGTCTCCTTTTCATTTTAACCAGGCAGTCTTTTTGCCCTCTTTCTTGGAGGAGGATGTTCAGTTGGATCCCTCTCTGCTTCTGGTAGATGTGAGGAGAGTATTACTCAGGTACTTGGAAGTAACAAACTTCTTTTGTCTGTTGGACTATCCCTTGTTCTCTTTAGTGGTCCAAGGAAAGGGCAGGCAGCAGCCAAGTCCTCAACCTTCTATTGGATCAAAAAGGCCATTGGCTCAGCATACCTTTTTGGCTGGAAAAGTGAGTGTTGGAGGGAGTCGGGACCCACTCTGTTAGGGCACAGGCATCCTCCTGGGAAGAGTGCAACGTGGTGTCTCTGGAAGACATCTGTAAGGCAGTTACCTGGTCATCACTGAGCACCTTTGTGAAACACTACAGGTTACATGTGGGAACTGGAGATGATGGTGCCTTTGACAAGGCTGTTCTGTCCAGAGTGTTTGTGTTCCTCCCACCCTGGTCCCGACTGCTTAGGTATGTCCCACTCATCTGGACTGGTCTAACAGGATAAGGAAAGAAAACATTTACATACAGTATAATTGTCCACTTTTTCCCCCCTCGCCTTCCCTTCATCCCCCTCTATCCACTTCAGCCCCATTACACTACTCCCCCCTATTCCCTGCATACTAACTATATCAGCAACAACATTTAAAGTCTTAAGTTTTAGCTTGCTCCGTTCTGCTCTGCCTGCGCTCCTGCGCTCCCTCAATTCAGTCTCGCCAATCTTCTCCCACCGGCTGGTACCCTGTGCCAGCGCTGAGTGTTCCATTTTGTGTTGGATGTCCCTGTAGCCTTTGTACTTCCATTGGACGACTGTGTTCCCTCTGGCAGGTGTGTTGCGCCCAACTCTCTTAATGCTTTCCAAGCCTCCTCCACATGACTGCACTCTCCTCGATCTTCCCTTAACTGTAATCAGCAGACCAAATGGGAACAGCCATTTATATCTCATATCTTCTCGCCACAGGTACGCTGTCACCTCCTTGAGGCTTCTTCTACGTTGTAGCGTTCCGGGGGATAAGTCTTGAAAGAATTCCAGCTTATGCTCTTCCCAGACAAACTGTTTCATTTTCCTTGCTGCCCACAGTAGTTTTTCTTTACTCTTGTACGAGCTGAGGCATATCACTATATCACGAGGGTTATTGTCCCTCACTGGGCCTAAGCTTCTGTGCGCTCTCTCTGTGAGTAGGGTCGTTCCTGTCTCCCCTTCCTCCACAGCTACAGAAGCTAGTAGCGAACTGAATATTTTGGCAACCACTTCTTCAGAGTTTTTATATTTCGGCTCTTCCGGGAGGCCTCGTACCCTTATATTGCATCTCCTCGATCTATCCTCCAGGTCCTCCAGTTTCACTTGCAACTCTCTTTGCACACACGTGTGTTCTTCCCATCCTTTTTGTAACTCTTCTAGGGCTTCTCCTTGTTGCTCCATCTGCAGTTCGGATTCTTCCACACGGTTGCCCAAGTCCGCTAGGTCTTGTCTCAGTGCTTGGATTGTCTCTTTTAGTTCCTTCTTTACCCCACTGAGTTCCATCTTAATCTCATCTTTCAATTCAGTGAGCCAATCCTTTAACATGATTGCTATCTCTGGACAGCCCTCTTTCTCCGACTCCTGCTCAGATTCATTTGGAGCAGTGGGAAGTGTTTTGCCCTCCTTTTCCCCCTCCTTTCCACCTTTGGGTGCAGCATATGGGGAGCGGAATTCAGCTAGCTTCTTTTTGACTGACTGCCTGCTTTTACTTTTCTCCATGGTCTCAGGCGGCACGGCTGGACTGTCCCAGGAATTCTAGGATCAGTCCTCCCACTTGCGCTTTGTCTCCTCTTTTCAGGCAGCGCCTACTTGTTTTACTTCTACTCTTCTTGGTCGCGTGCTGCGTAATCCCCAGAGTGCAGTTTTTCCTGAGCGTCCTGCTTCTTAGCACACCCTGCCGCCTACTCCTGGCAGTTCTTTTATTATTTGTGCGCTATAGCACTACAATTCAGCATGTGACTGAGTCCAGAACTTGCTCAACAATGACCAGTACTTTTTATTTTAGCTCTCAGGCACTTAACACCTCCAGGGCTTTGTAGATCTCCACCTCACACTCTGGCGCTGAGGCTGCTGTACCGCAATTACTTCGGTCTTCCCTCCTTCTTCCTGGTCAGGCTTTCACTAAGCACACCCGTTGTGTCTCAGCTCTTCCTCTGAAACTCAGCTATTCCAGCCTCCTTAGTGTCCTTCAGCGCTGCTCTCACTGACTGGCAAATTGCTGCTACTCTCCCCTGCTCACCCACTCGGGCCTCCGTCTGCGCTGGGCTTTGCTCGGGGGTCAAGCTTACTGCACCACGGCTTACACTGCCTGCCCGTGTGCCTCGCTTCCTCTTTACTCACCCCCGCCGACTGCACAGCCCTCTTCACCTTCAACAAGGCACTTGCCCCTGCTGCTCGATTGCTCGCTCTGTCCACTGCTCTTCCGGCGCTGTTATTTTAACGATTTACTCACTCTGCGGGCCCCCGAGCTAACCTCTCCTGGCCTGCTCTTCCACCGGCCACATGCTCCTGGACTCTGCCGTGTTTCGTCCTGCTCGGACTAGCCCGGTCGCGATCACCGCACTTCTGCCTCTGCCTCCTCAGCTTATAACCTCCTCAGCTGCTGCCCCATCATTTTCCTCTCTGTTTCGCCACTTGTGAGGGGGTTTCTCTTTTTTTTTCCTGCAGGCTTAGTGGCGGAGCTCTCCTTCATGCCGCCATACAGCTCGCTGACATCCGGAATTATCTTCATTTTTAAATGCTCAGACAGCTGCTTAGCGGGGAACCCGTGGTAGAAAGAACAATCACAATTTGAGAGGTTAAAAGGTCAGGGTATTTGTTCAGCCATGGAATTATCTCCAATTCTTTTATACAAATGCTCAAATTTATCTATATAGAACCTACTCTTAAAGGTTTTAACTATCCTTTCTTTCACACAATACTACCGATCACAGTTACTTATCATTTATTTTGTTTTTTTGTATAGCGTCTGAGGTCTCAGACTTATCTGAACACAACTTTTTGGACCTTGATATGTCCAACTTTAGTGTTTACATTGCATCAATGACCTCCGACGTTTTTATGATCAAGACTGAAAACGTCACAGGTATGAGCATGAATTTGTCTCCTCTCGACTCCAAACTAAATTGCATACACTACAAAAACACGTTTTTTTCCAAAAGTCTATCATATGCACGTTCAAATGTGTTATTTCAATACTCAATGGCTGTCAAGCTCTTCACCAATATTTGAAATTCTTCTTATTGCTCACTGATTCCTACGCCTCCCCTTGGCGCCTTCATAGCGTTTCACATTGATCGTTTCTTCAGGGGATCGTTAATCTTCTCGTTTTTTATCACTATAAAAATAAAATATATTCCAGTAACCATCTATTATTTCTGTCCCACTTTACAATAGTCATTAAGCCTCACTTTTCAATTATATCATTACTTGTTACCTACTATGATGCTGCACACATTTCATACCAACTCTACTTTTGGCAATTTTGTCAGATGGAGACTCACAAACGATCGCCGCAGAAGAACACTGCGCATGCGGAATAGAGACCAACTTCCCTCTTTTAACTGTTCCTTCTGTTCAACTATTGGTGATCGTTAAATCCCTCCTTCTTGATGACGGCTTCTTCGTCATTCGCACCAAATGTTTCCCGGAACATACTTTTGTATTCAAAATTAAACCAAAGTTTAATGTTGATGTTCTATTAGTGCTATTATCTAATTGTATAACAGTTCTATATACCTAATTGGGATTTTTGATATCACGTAGTGACAGCACTATGCAACTTTTCGACCTCTCATCCATTTAATTTCTTCTATATACGAAGGATAATCACTACTGACTACTGCTTTAATTTCCTTCTGCTACAGCAAAAAAAGTTTTTTTATATACAAACCGACCAGTCTATGGTACTATTTTAGACCTTTCGGTATTACCGAATTTAAAGTATATATCCATTTTTGTTCTCTCACAAGCAGGGATTGCTTTTGGGATTTACCTGCTATTCCCGAATCTACTTTGTCAATACAAAAACATTTCATTTCTTCAAAAGTGTGTCCCTCCAGTAAACTGTGTTGAACCAATGGTGCCTCTTTAACTCTTCGTTTAAGGTGACTCCGGTGCTCTCCCATTCTGACTCTAAATGGGCGAATTGTCTTGCCCACATAGATTAAGCGACAAGGGCATTGTATTATATAAACTACATTCGTAGAAGCACACGTCGTGTATCTCCGCAATGTATATGTTTTTCCCTGATAGTCAAAGGTATCAGTATCCATAGTAATATCGCAAATATTACAGCTTCCACGTTTTCTATGACCCTTCTTAATGATAGGACCTGGAGATTTCAATACTGCAGGACTAAGATGATATTTAAAATTACGGTTGCGTGGCCATACGCACCGTATCGTTTTATCTGTTAACCCAGGGATTACACTCAAGATCTTTCCGTGCTTCAACACCTTCTGGATACCTACGCTTAATGGTGAATATCGGGTAATTAAATTGATATTAATAGAATCATGTTGTTCAATAATTTTTTTCTTCTGTTCCAACAATAGACTCCTGTTGTATCGAGCCCTCAAATATGCTTGTTTCAACACTTTATCCGGGTAGCCCCGTTCTCTAAAATTAGTTGATAATTGCTTCGACAATCTTTTGAAATCATGTTCCTCAGAGCAATTACGCCTATAACGTAAAAATTGTGAAAAAGGGAGACTTTCTTTTAATCGTAGGGGATGTGCACTTGTAAAATGTAGAAAAGTATTACGATCTGTAGCCTTATGGTAGACCGATGTAGACCACTCGGTTCTGTCCTCTACTAACTAGGACATCAAGATAAGCCAATTTCTCTTTGTGAAACGTATGTGTAAACTTTATATTTGGATCACATTGATTAATCCATTGCAAAAATTATGTCAAATTCTCCTCTGTACCTTTCCATAATATAAATACATTGTCTATATAGTGATTCCATGAAACTATTAGATGCAAAAGGAGACTGAGAACCATTTTTCTTCGAAGTTACACATGTAGAAATTTGCTATTGAGGGGGCATAAGTTGCCCCCATGGCCACTCCAGATGTTTGCTGATAAATGACCCCCTCAAAAATAAAATAATTTCAATAAATGGCTAAATCGGCCAGTTGTAATAGAAATATGATCTGTTCCTCCAAGAGGTCTCCTCGTCGACGTAAGACCTGCTGCACTACTTGATGAGCTGCTGTTTGAGGGATACTGGTATATAAAGACGTTACATCCATAGTGACCAATAATATATCTACATGTGTTGCCCAATGTGCTTGGTTTTTCAAAATATTTAAAAAATGCATAGTATCTTTTATAAATGATGGAATATTCAACAACAATGGGCGTAAATAAGATTCCAAAAACATGGATAATGGTTCCAGTAACGTACCTCTTGTGGAAACTATTGGTCTACCTGGAGGTTTTTCAATATTTTTGTGTATTTTGGGAACAGTATAAAATTTTGCTATTGTAAAAGTTACTGCATTAAGGTATCGATACTCCTTACGAGTAATTAGCTTATTCCGTAAGGCAATTTGAGTGATCTCTTTAATTTCTAATTGGATGGAATACTGTGGATCTTCTGTCAAAATTTTATAGGTAGTGCGATCTTGTAATTGTTGCAGTGCTTCAGATATGTAGTATTCCCGGCTTAATATTACTACAGCGCCACCTTTGTCTGCCCTTGTAATTACAATATCCGTTTGTTGTTGTAAATCTTTTAAGGCTCTCTGTACCGGTATTGACAACATAGTAAAACGTTTCTTATGGGATTTTTCTGAAGATTGCACTTCTTTCAGTACTAATTCCTTAAAAACCAACAAAGCAGGATGTAATGGACCCGGAGGGGACCAGGTAGATTTCAGCGGTAATTTCATCCGCTGTATTACCCGATCTTCTGCTATTGCTTCAATTGATCCTCCCTCTAGCATTTGTGTTGAAAAAAAATTCTTTAAATTCAGTTTCCTAATCAGGCCTTCAAAGTCTATCCGAAATTGAAACGCATCGAAACTAGCATCAGGGACAAAATACATTCCCTTATTGAGTAGACCTATTGATTCTGGAGAAGGAAATACTCCTGATATATTAACTACTAAATCTGAATTAATCTTCTGTGTCTCTATATTATTTACTTTCTTCTTTGTGCTGGACGATCCCGAGTTTTCATGTGCCTTGTATCTTTCTTCTTCTTCTGTTTGTCGTCTTCCTCCTCTGAAAAAGCTTCCTTCGACGACCTACTAGAATCTGTGTGACTATCCTCTTCGGAAGTGTCATCAAAATTTACCTGTTTCTTAGCCTTTTTTAATTTCCGTTTAGAATTCATCCAGGGGTACACATACCCCACTGTATAATCAGTATTATCTCTCTTTAATTTTTTTTACTTTTTTGACATCACTTCACGATCTGTAACCTTACGGTAGACCGATGTAGACCACTCGTTCTGTCCCCTACTAGCTAGGACATCAAGATAAGCCAATTTCTCTTTGTGAAACGTATGTGTAAACTTTATATTTGCTCATAGTGGACACGACCAAAGTAGTGGTGGAAACAATGTCGGAAGAAATAGAGACTATGTGTGACAATTTAAAAGCTATTGAAACAGCAGAGAAATATGCTAAAAAAATTAGAGGAAACGCAGAAGGTGATAGAGACACTGCGATACTGATTGGGCGGCAAGGGCACCATGCATGGGTGGTGGCATCTCCCAAAGGCTTTCTTTGAAAGCTGGAGGTATGTTTCTGCGAGGGCTCAGTCGGCACTATCGTCGCCCATATGTGAGGACTGATTTCTGCTGTCCCCGGAGAACACCTGTTACAGGTGAATAACTACACTTTTGTTTTTATTTTTATTTATTTATTTAACAGGTTTTGTATACAGCCTAATTAATTCAAGGCAGTTCACATGGAACAAACATAGCAATAGGCTTTTACATAGAACAGGGAGTTGGAACGTAGAGGAATATATGGGGTAGTGGATACATTTAACAATGGCTAACTATGTACAGTAACATTGTTGCAGATTGAGGTAATATAGCTACATTTAGCAGTTGTCCATTATATACATCTGTAATACCTCACTGTGACATTTGTTATACTAGGCGGGATCGTAATATTCGAGGAATAGATGGGTCTTGATGGCTTTTCTGAAGTCAAGTAGTGGTGGACTAGTGGACAGCAACCTTGGGTCGGAAGGACTGGGGTTTCTAGTCCCACAGGTGCTCCTTGTGGTCTTGGGCAAGCCACTTAACCCTCCATAGCCCATGTTCCCTGTAAAATAGTTATCTCCAAGTTATAATGCCCTGTTCAATGTAATTTCAGTTTGTTCAATGTAAACCGCACTGATGCAGAATAGCGCGGTATATAAGAGAATGTAAATAAATAAATAAATAAAAATAAGTAGGTCTTTGATTGCTTGTATTGGGGCAGGTAGATGATTCCAAAATTGGGGAGCATACAGAGAGAAGGCTCTGGTGCAAGTGAATTGCTTTGATGATCTGTAGTTTGTTGGAGTTTCAGTGATGTCGATGTCTGTACTTCTTGTTCTGGTTGGACTTGATTTCTGGATCAATGGTTGAAGAGTTGGCGGGGATAGTTTTAGTATTTTGAAGATTATTAATATGCTTTTGTATTTAGCACATACAGCAACAGGTAGCCAGTGTAGTTGGTGAAGTGTTGGGGTTATATGATTGAATTTTGCAGTTCCTGTAATGATTCTCGCAGCAGGGTTTTGCACAAGTTGCAAAGGGAGTGTTGTTTTCCTTGGAAGTCCGTGATGTATCACATTATAGTAATCTATTATAGGAGTTAGTATGGTCTGATATACTGTTCTGAAGTCATTGTCTGTTAGCAGCGGTTTAAGTTTGTGGAGGGTCCTCAACTTGTAGTAGGCTGATCTGGTTGTTATCTTTGTGCAGCTGGAAGCTGAGTTGTTGGTCAAAAGTTATTCCAAGATATTTGACCTCTGTTGTTTGCTAGGGTTGTAGTCGAGTAATTTGAGTGAGGCTGGTGGGGAGAATTTAGTATTTCTGGTGATGTGCATCATTTCCTCCATTGCCCATGTTCCCTGTAAATAGTTATCTCCAAGTTATAATGCCCTGTTCAATGTAATTTCAGTTTGTTCAGTGTAAACCACCTTGATATCATGAAAGGCGGTATATAAGAAATGTAAAATAAATAAATAAAGTAAGTTAATGAGAAGGTTCTGTCGTTTGAGCCACTCGGACATTGCTTCAAGGCATGCTGTGATTTGGGAGTAATCTGGTTTATTGAAGTTGATTTAGGTGAATATCATTATCGTCTGCGTAAATTCTTTAGTAGATGTTATGTTTTATAATGTTACATATTGATTTAAGATATATGTTAAATAACAGTGCAGAGGGCTGCTGAGCCTTGTGGAACACCTTGGTATTGTCTAAATGGTTTAGATTGTTTTTGGTTCTCACTCGGTTACAGTGTCACAAGTAGGAGAGGAACCAGTCTAGCACTGTACCATTTATCCCTGTCTCTGGAGTAGTGTGTTGTGGTTGACAGTCAAAAGCAGCGGTAATATCTATAAAGCATAAAATGAAGCCATGTAGTATGTTATAGATACTGTTGTCACAGGCATTGACAAGTGATGTAATTAGTGTTTCCACACTGTGATTTTGTCTAAATCCGTATTGATGTGGGTCCAGCGGGTCAGATGTGTCTATATGGTCTTGTAATTGATACTGTACTGTTTCTTCAGTTATCTTAGTTATGAATGTGAGACTTGATATTGGGCGGAAGGAGCTTAGGTCCTTTTTATCGAGATTATTGTTCTTCGGGATAGGTCTAATGGAGGCACTCTTAAGTTGGGGGGGGGGTTCCTTGGGTAAGTGATGATTCCATGATTTTATGTATGTATGGTATTAGGAACTCTCTTGTTTGCTTGATCCAGCTAACAGGGCATGGGTTATTGGGTGAGGTGGTTGTGTTGATATTAGTTATGATCGTATCCAGCTGTTTTCTTGTAGGGACATGAAATTCTTCCCATGTGATATTCGTGGTGTGGTATGAGTTAGCTTTGAGTGGTTTCTCAAGTAATTTCTTGGTGTACTTCTGCTGCATGAAGTCTGTCTTGTGGTGATATTGGGTTCGAGTCATATGGTTCCATTGGCTCTTTTATTAGAGCATTTACTGTGGTGAAGAGCTCTCTTGGTCTGTTGATGGAGCTCATTAGGTTTGAGTAGTATTCTCTCTTGTGGTTGTTTATTGTGTAATGGTATATAGCTTGCAATTCATTGTATCTTGTTAGGTGTTGTGGGCTTTTAGTTTGCCGCCATAGTCTTTCCAATCTCCGTAGTTGCTTTCTTTGTTCATTGATCACAGTTGAGTACCAGGGGGCATTGTGTTTCCTATTCTGGAATGTTTTTTCAGGTGGGGTTGCTGCACTCTGGAGAGTTTTGTGCCAGTTAGTGGTGGTGGCTTCAAGGTCTGTTGACATTTGGTTTAGTGCTGGTAGCACTTCTAGGAATTTCTCTTTATTGAAAGACCTGAATTTTCTTTTCTCCTTGGGTGTTGGGTCAGCTGAGTCCTTTGTTATGTGAGTGGTTATGGAAAAGACCATGTGATGGTCAGACCATGGGACTGGGAGAACTGTTATGTTCCTCACAGGATCTTTGATGCTGTGTTGGTTTGGTGAGAATATAAGGTCAAGGGTCCCTCCCTTTTTGTGGGTCAGGGAATGTATTAATTGATTGTATTGCATGTCTTTCATTGCATCTAAGAAGGCTTCATTTACTTTCGAAGGCAGAGATGGGAGGTTAGGGTTCCCTAGGATGATGAGGGGTTTATTCTGGCTGGTGTGTGCACAGACTTGTTCCAGGATGGTTGCGAGTTCCTCTTCATTTGCACCTGGGGCTCTATATATGAGATAATGCTAAGCGTTTGTTTGATATAGTTAATATATTACTTTTTAACCCTCATATCTTGTGAAGAATAAATATGCTGCTGCAGTATTGATGCATTGGTTTTGTTGCAGGATGCACAGTCCTTACATGGTGACATTCCACAGAAACAAAGAGAAATCACATTGAAAGGTTTTAGAAATGGTTCCTTTGAAGTTCTGGTTGCAACTAATGTGGCTGCACGTGGCCTGGATATCCCGGAGGTTGATCTGGTCATACAAGGCTCACCACCAAAGGTACTTCGGCAGAAACTGCTTTTCAAGTCTGAACAACTTTCACTAGTGCAATATATCTACATGGTGAGAGGTAAATTATAGCTTCTCCCTCAACCAAAAATATTAACTAGACCATCCCACACTATGTAATGGCCAGTAGGTTTGCTCAACTATTTCTCTACTTGGTGTCCTCAGTGCATATGCACAGTTTTCTGTACATGTAGCACATAACGCTATATGCATGCTGTCATTGAAAGAGACTCAAGCATTGTGGGATACCCAAGCCTTAGCAGACAGGTGCAGAACAGTGCATTAGCAGGCAACCATGGTCATGGAAGGAGGTAAGCGGAGTGTTGGCCTACTCGAGAGGTGTATCCGCTTGTGATTCTTTAATGGGCCCTTTCAGCTAGTTTTAGCATAGTTTGTAGTTTACTACAGATTTTTTGGCAGTGAATGCGTGTCTTGTGATAGAACCCCAAGATGGAAATAATGAGAGAGAAATTTTATGGAGGGGGTATGCCTCTATTAAATTCTGTGGAGAGCTGGCTTGTGGTGATCCTTTAGAGGGGGATTGGAAGCATTTATAATGGATCCTGCAAGCAGAGGAAGTTCAAAATAAGATCTGTTGGTGTGTAAGTGACTTATGATGGATCTTGCTGAGGAAACAAAATAAGAACACAAGACTTCTCCCTTTTTTTTCCCCCCCAGGATGTGGAGTCTTATATCCATCGCTCTGGACGGACTGGCCGAGCTGGACGCACTGGGATTTGCATTTGTTTTTATCAGCGTAAAGAAATAGATCAACTGAGATCTGTGGAACAAAGAGCGGTAATCACTTAAGTGTTTGTTCTTGTGTTTGTGAATGAGACAGCAGTCTGTAGAGCCTAGTTATTGCACTTTAATACATTTTTAATATGCATTAGTACAGACCATTAACGTGATATTTACTAAACGCCATTAAACCTTTTATAAATACCATGTAAACCTGGTTTTATAGAGAGCAGTAACATGTATGCAATGCATTTGCATTCCTGGTGTGGTAATGCTACCCTGACATCCCTCTCTAGCCCCTACTCTAAGTTCATAAAGGCCCATCTGCAGTCATACAGCCCTAATCTCGAAGATGTCAAGAAGTTTCAAGCCCTGATGTCTTCCCTCTCTCCTCCCCCAGTCCTGAGATCCCCCCCCTTCACCTGCTCCAGGTACAGAGATGCTGGGAATTACTATCCCCCTTTAGCCTTGTGCAAGCTGCCAGCCCTATATAGTTCAAACTACCTGATAGTTGGGACAGTACTAAGCAATTAGAATTCCATCACAGGTCCTCATATAGGTTAGCAGGGACATTAAAAGGTTTATGGTGGGGGTGGATGGGGCAAGAGAATGAGATCTGAGATAGCAGTGGCCAGGTCTGTGCTCTGAACTTCTTTTTCTGTGATGCTTAAAAGGAAAGTTAGTGGGCTAGAAGCGATCTCCAGCCCATAAGACCACCTCCATTTTTACCTATAGCAATATCGGGTCTGTTAGACTCTTTTTCGTTCAGCGCTCATAGCAGTAGCCAGCTCCCTCAAGCAGTTCCCAACTGTTTCAACACCAGATTTGGGTGACTCAGCATCTGACTTGGGGCTTGATGTCATCTTATCACCTGAACTGCAGATACCTCCAAAGCCGCCAGCTAGTTGTGGGTGCCCATTGAGGGTAAGCTCCCCGTGAAAAACGCAACACTAATTTCAACACCACAAGTAGTGCAGCAGACAGCTGAACATAAGATATGCCATACTGGGTCAGACCAAGGTCCATCAAGCCCAGTATCCTGTTTCCAACAGTTGCCAATCTAGGTCATACGTACCTAGCAGTGGAGTGCATGGAAGGTTCAGACCCTATGGCAACCAGGCTGTTGATTCCTAAATCCTATTCATGGGTATGTTCTTGAAAGAGATCAACAAGGATCTTGAGGCATTCTCCCCTCTGCTCCCTGAAGACAAGTAAAGCTCTTTTGAGAGCCTTCAGAAGCATAGACAGAATGTTTCCAAATTCGTCAACAGAGCTGCCTTTGATGCTTCAAGCAGATCCTCCGCTGTGGCTACTGGGGTACGAAGGATAGCGTGGCTACAAGCCTTAGATCTAGATCAGTGGGTGCAGGACAAACTCTGTAACATCCCCTGCACTGGTGAGAATCTTATTTGGACAGAATTTGAAGGAAAAAGCTGGTGAGCTTGTGACTGATGATACCACTCTCAAGAGGCTATCCAGAAAAATAGCTGACCCTTCCAGAAAAAGGCAGCACCTAAAAAGCCCTCCTACTTCAACAAGAAAAGACCCTTCATACCATGAGGGAGCCTCATACCAGCCACAACAAAAGCATCAAGGACCTCGACTACCTAAAAAAACAAAAACAAAGGACGCTAAGCCCCAACCAGCCCCGCAGTCCTAGTCTGTGTCTAATTTTTGACTCTCTCCTAGAGAACATTATTGTCTTGCCTCTGGAAGGATCTCAGCCCCTTCACATAGCAGGAAGGCTCTGCCACTGTGCTCATTGCTGGCACCTCATCACTTCAGAGCAGAGGACCTTACAAATTGTCCACAGTGGATACCAACTGAACTTTCAGGTTCTACCACCTTCAGGTTTCACAGGGGGTTATCCAACTCAATCCCCACATGCTGCTCTCCTTTCAGAAGAGGTAGCCACCCTATTAACTCAAGGGACCATCAAAAGATTTCCACCAGGTCAGGAAAGGATGAGGTTCTATGCCCCATGCCGCCTCATTCCAAAGAAGGTGGAGGGGTATAGATAGACCCATCCTAGCCCTCAGAAATCTGAACAAGTTCCAGGTCAGAGGAAAATTCAAGATGTTTTCACTGGGAACTCTTTTGCCCTACCTCCAAAGTCAAGACTGACTTTGTTCTCTAGACCTAAAAGAGGCGTACACCCATATCCTCATACATCCAGGATACAGGCAGTACCTTTGTTTCACCTTTCAAAGGACTCATTATCAGTACAGTCCTCCCCTTCAGGCTTGCCTTGGCCCCAAGAGTATTCACAAAATGCATGGCCATGGTTGCCGCATACCTCTGCACACTGGAGATAAACATCTTCCCCTGCTTAGATGATTGACTGATCAAAGCAGGCTCTCCTCAGCAAGTTTAACATGCACCATAACAGTGCTGCCGCATCTTGGCTTCATCATAAACATTCTAAACATCATAAACTCAAAAGTTGGAGTTTATTGGAGCACCTTTGGACACTCAAGCAGCCAGAGCTTTTCTACCTTAAGCCCGAGTGACCTGGCTGATCAACTTCGCCACCCAGATCCAGCAACAGAACCAAGCAACAGCTCGGGATTTCCTGTGCCTCCTAGGTCACATGACCTCCACAATCCATATAGTCCCCTATGCTCACCTACACATGCGTCAAGCATAGCGGACTCTATCCTCCCAATGGAAACAGTCCACTGAAAACTTAAGGACCAGATACATGTCATATCTCCTCTGATCGCCTTGCTCCAGTGGTGGTGTGCCCCAGAAAACCTATGAGTAGGGTTACCTTTTTATGATGCCCCCACTCCAGTGCACCCTGACCACGGATGCTTCGAACTGGGTTGGGGAGCCCATCTGGACTATCTCTCTACTCAGGGTCTCTGGATGGCTCAAGAATCAGTCTTACAGATCAATTCGCTAGAGCTTCGAGCACTGGTGAATGCCTTCAGTTCTTCAAAAAACAACTCTCGGGGAAAAATGGCCTAGTCAGGACAAACAACCTATTAGCCATCTTCTGTGTGAAAAAGCAGGGCGGGACAGGCTCATTCCCCCTCTGCGACGAAGCATGCCATCTACGGTCCTTCGCCATTGCTTAAGAGGGATTCAACTCAGAGCAGTGTATCTCCCAGGAAAGCTCAATATCCTAGCGGACAGATTGAGCTGTATCCTGCACCCTCACGAGTGAACTCTGAATCTGGACACTGTGGCTTGGATCTTTCGGATGTGGGGGACCCCATCCATAGATCTCTTTGCCACCCCCCACAGAACACACAACTTCCGCGGTTGTGCTCCAGAGTTCCATCCACCCGCATTCAAGCATCGGATTCTTTTCTACTCAACTGGGGTCATGAGCTACTGTATGCCTTCCCTCCAACGCCCTTGATCCCCAAAACACTTTTCAAACTATAGGCCAACAAGGGGCACATGATCCTCATAGCCCCATCCTGGCCTTGTTAACCCTAGTTTCCTGTGATGCTCCATCTAGCCCAGATGCAACCCCTCAGGCTCGGATGTGACTCCAATCTTCTATCCCAGGACAACGGCACAATCCTACATCCCAGTCTCCAGTCCCTATGCCTGACGGCCTGGCT
Organism: Ichthyophis bannanicus; assembly: GCA_033557465.1. Classification (NCBI taxonomy): domain Eukaryota; kingdom Metazoa; phylum Chordata; class Amphibia; order Gymnophiona; family Ichthyophiidae; genus Ichthyophis; species Ichthyophis bannanicus. Next base: position 576,557,767 of record CM066034.1, on the reverse strand, counting down.
GCTGACTGCTTAGCCCTACAAGACCTGCTTCTTCCGCAGCAGATCGAGGAGGTCTTTTTAGCTTCCAGGAAACCATCCACCATGCAGTCTGCTCTCTGGTGCTCGGAAAAGGACCTCAATCCCTTCTCTGCACTGGGTGGAATTACTTATCCAATATCCGTTTCATTTGTCTACCATGGATCTCAAAACTAACTCATTCAGAGTGCACCTTAGTGCCATTGCAACCTCCCACAAGCCAGTGAAAGACGACCCATCTCCTCACATCTGCTCGTGGCACGCTTTGAGAGGCCTTCTGCTTTGAGAGGCCTCTGCCACCGGAGCTTGAGATCTCAACATGGTGCTGGCTCAGCTTCTAAAGCCACCCTTTGATTCTTTAGCCACAACTTCCTTGTGATTCCTATCTTGGAAAGTTATCTTCCTCATTGCCCTGACTTCCGCTAGGCACATCAGTGAGTTACAGGCTCTAGTGGTGGACCCTCCCTATACAGGATTCATCATGACAAGGTTGTCCTCTGGACGCATCCACACTTCCTACCAAAGGTTGTATCTCCCTTCCACTTGAACCAGTATGTCATGCTATCGGTCTTCTTTCCAAGACCACATGCCTCCTGTGCAGAAACAACGCTACACACCCTAGACTGCAAGCGTGCCCTAGCTTTCTACCTTCAGAGGGGACAGAGCCATTTCAGATCATCACAGTTGTTTGTATCTTTTGACCCCAGTCACTTGGATCTCCCTGTGTCCAAATGCACGTTCTCCAGATGGATTGCTGACTGCATCACCTTTGCAAATGTCCAAGCAGATCTCTCTTTAGAAGACCATGTCACCGCCCATAATGTCCGGGCTATGGCGGCCTTGGTGGCCATTGACGAAATCTGCAGGGCAGCAACTTGATCTTCCATTCACACCCCTCTTCTCAAGTCACTTCATTGGCTCCCTATCCATTTCCACATCCAGTTCAAACTTCTCCTGCTGACCTATAAGCGCATTCACTCTACAGCTCCTCACTACCTTTCCTCTCTTTATATATCCCTACACCCTTCCCTGGAAGCTCCGCTCTTCTGGCAGATTGCTTCTATCTGTGCCCTTTTCTTTTATTGCTAACTTTAGACTTCACTCCTTTCACCTTGATGTTCCTTATGCCTGGAACAAACTACCTGAGTCTGTACATCAGGCACCTTCTCAGGCCCTTTTCAAATCCAGGCTGAAAACATACTTCACTGCCGCTTTCGGATTTTGACTCACCTGATCTCCTTTGTGTGTTTCCTTACCATTCCCCCTAGATGTATCCCTGTGTACACCTACTGTGTTGTCTGTCTTGACTAGATGGTAAGCTCTGAAGAGCAGGGACTGTCTCTTACATGTCTGTGCAGTGCTGCATATGTCTTAGCGCTATGCAAATGCTCAGTAGTACTTTCAGTAGTAGTAGTACTTTCGCTGCCCACTACTGCCTAGACAAGGACTCCCATCAAGATGCAGCTTTCAGCCAAGTGGTCCTTCAGCATCACTTTGGCACTTAGATGCAACTCCTACCCGATCACCTGTTACAATGTTCTGGGGTACCGGCAGTTTCTACCGGTACCGATATCCAGACATTGGTGGCGTCGATGGATCAGAATATTCTGACCATGCAGCGTGCCATCACGGCATTCATTCAAGCTGCAACGCCTACGGTACCGCAACAAACCCCGTTGTCGGTACCCGTACCGATTCCGGTACAGGATCCGATTCCGGTTCCGATACCAGTACCGCTTGCATCGACATCAGCATCGACGGCAGTGGTACGCTATCCAGTGATGCCTATCAGTACCGGCCCGGTACCGATTACTCCCGATGTCGATACCTCCCGGTACGCGTATCGGGCTCTACGAGAGCATCCAGACAGTCGATACTTCGATTCTTCTGAAGACTCTGACTCTTCAGAGGCCTCAATTGAAGCATCGGGGATCCTTCCTCAGGAATCCTCTTCTCCTAAAAGGAGAATGTCTCCTCCTGAAGACTTGTCTTTTCAGGACTTTATTAGGGAGGTGGCCAAAGGCCTGTCCATCTCAGTGACCTCTGAGACTGAACCTAGAGCCAAAAAATTAGATATCCTACAATATCCTAAGGCTCCTAAAGAGGCAGCCACCTTACCAATACATGAGATTCTTTATGAACACATGTTGGGTATATGGGAGACTCCTCTTTCCACCTCCCCTCATTCCAGAAGGTTGGACACCATGTATCGTGTTCCTCTTTGTCCTGGGTTTCATAAGACTCAGCTTCCTCACCACTCCATTGTGGTAGAGTCTGCCATGAAAAAGATCAAGAGTACAAAAAGGCACTCCTCTGCTCCTCCAGGAAGAGAATGCAGAACCCTAGATGCGTTTGGCAGGAAAATCTTCCAGGCCAGTATGCTTGTAGCCAGAATCAGCTCCTATAGTCTCTATATGGGGATGTTACTAAAATAAGTTACAGATCATCTGCAAACCTTATCTCCTTTTATGTCAGAAGATAAGAGAGAAGAATATATCACCTGGCTTAAACATGCACAGGATGTATCCAAGTTTTCCAACCGTGCAGCCTTTGACTCGTTTGAGGGGGTCAGTAGAGCTTCGGCTATTGCCATAGGTGCACACAGAGTTGCTTGGTTACAAGCCTCTGATTTGGAATCCTGGGTACAGGATGGTCTAGGTAACCTTCCCTATACAGGCGAAAACCTGTTTGGCAAAGATTGGCAAGCAAAGGCCAACCAGATGGATGCTGAAAATTCTGCTTTAGATAGACTTTCAAAGTCTACTACTGCTCCTTTCAAAAAGAGGTTGTTCAAAAAGGGATCTTTCCCAAAGAAAGGAAAATTTTCTTCAGGTTATGGTCAGGCCTCTTCTCAAGGTCGTTTTGCTACAAAGAGGCAGCAACAACCAAAACAAGCCAAAACCTAGGCTACGAGGACTGCTACGGCCCAACAGCCTCAGCCTCCTCAGGGCCTTTGACTTTCCACTAGAGAACTTAGCCTTTCTGGCTCTAGAACATCCAGAGCCCCTCACCATCCCAGGAAGGTTAGCTCACTTTGCTCCCAGATGGGAACAAATCACAGCAGAGCAGTGGACCCTCTCCATCATAAGTGAAGGGTACAAACTTCATTTCTTAAACCTTCCTCCTCACACCATGGTGAAACAGTTCAATTCTCCAACATCTCTCCTCAACCTTCTAGGTCAGGAGATTGCTACCCTTCTTGCCCAAGGGGCAATAGAAGAAGTACCCCTTCTTCAACAGGGTTCAGGGTTCTACTCCCCCTATTTTCTCATCCCAAAGAAAACAGGGGGCTACAGACCCATATTAGATCTCAGAGAATTGAACAAGTTTCTGTGTAAGGAGAAATTCAAGATGACTTCTCTCGGAACTCTCCTTCCATACCTCCAGAGTCAGGACTGGCTTTGTTCTCTAGATCTCCAGGATGCGTACACCCATGTTCTCATCCATCCAACACACAGAAGATTCCTTCGCTTCCTGTACCAAGGAAAGCACTACCAATACAAAGTGCTTCCTTTCGGTCTGGCCTCTGCTCCAAGAGTGTTCACAAAATGCATGGCAGTAGTAGCTGCATTCCTACGCACTCTAGGGATATTCGTATTCCCATATCTGGACGACTGGCTCATCCGAGCTCCATCCCAGTCAGAGGCCCAGACTTCTCTAGCCTGCACAATGCGTGTTCTTCAGTATCTGGGACTGGTAATCAACATTCCAAAATCCCATCTTACCCCTACTCAGTCTCTAGAGTTCATAGGGGCCTTACTGGATACCACAACTGCAAGGGCCTATCTTCCCCAGGCCCGTTGCCTACGCTTGGTGCAGTTAGCCTCCCAGATTCAGTTAAAATCCCATTTAACTGCTCGAGAGATGTTGCAGCTTTTAGGCCACATGTCATCCACAGTGCATGTGGTTCCCTAAGCTCGCCTTCACATGAGAGCAGCTCAGTGGACCCTATCCACCCAATGGACCCAGGCATCAGGTTGCCTGTCAGACAAAATAGCAACCTCCAGTCGCCTATTTTCGTCCCTCCACTAGTGCAAGTCCACTCAGAATCTGTTGCTGGGATCCCCCTTTCAACAGGTGTTACCCCAAGCAACCCTTACAACAGATACCTCTCCAAAGGGTTGGGGGGCTCATCTACAAGATCTCTCGACCCAGGGCATCTGATCTCCACAGGAGACATCTCTTCATATCAACCTCTTAGAGCTCAGAGCAATCTTTCTGGCTCTCAGAGTCTTCCACACCCTGCTCAGCTACAAGCCAGTCCTCATCCACACGGACAACCAGGTAGCTATGTTCTACATGAACAAGCAGGGGGGAACTGGCTCTCTGTCGCTTTGCAACGAAGCTCTGAGATTGGGGGCCTTCGCCAGAGAGCATCAAATCCATCTCATGGCAGTATATCTTCCAGGAGTTCAAAACTCTTGGGCAGACAGACGCAGTCGAGTTCTGCTTCCGCACGAATGGTCCCTCCATGGGGACCAGATAGCCAGAATTTTTCGGATTTGGGGTACCCCAGACATAGACCTGTTTGCAAGTCCGTGGAATGCCAATCTTCCCCGGTTCTGTTCCAGGATTCCATGTCAGGGAGTTCAGGCCAGGGATGCCTTCCTCCTTCATTGGGGGCAGGACTTCCTTTGTCTTTCCACCTAATCCCCAAGACTCTGTTCAAGCTTCAGAGAGACAAAGGGACTATGATCCTCATAGCACCACTTTGGCCACGCCAAGTGTGGTACCCTCTACTTCTGCATCTCTCTCAAGCTCCCTTCCTAGACCTGGGGTCTGCTCCAGATCTCCTCTCCCAGGAGGAGGGAACTTTGTGGCACCCAAATCCTCAGTCTCTTCATCTCAGGGCCTGGTGCTGAAGGCCTAGACCTTCAAGATTTACAACTTTCTCAGCAAGTGAAGGATATCCTTCATGCTTCCAGAAAGCCTTCCACCAGACGTTCATATGCTTTTAAATGGAAAAGGTTTTCCATTTGGTGTGCAGAGAAGGGTCTCAACCCTCTTGCAATACCTTTGCATTCTTTACTAGACTATTTGCTGCATTTATCCCATGCAGGCCTTAAGACAAATTCAATCAGAGTCCATTTGAGTGCTATTGCAGCATCCCTTAAGCCTCTCAATGGACAACCTATTTCCTCTCATCCTCTTATAGCAAGATTCATGAGAGGCCTTCTTTTGACTAAACCTCCCATTAGACCACCTCCAGTGGCCTGGGACTTGAATCTGGTTCTTGGCCAGCTTATGAAGCCACCCTTTGAACCCTTAGCCACTACCTCCTTAGAATTCCTTTCTTGGAAGGTAATTTTTCTCATTGCAGTCACTTCAGCTCGCTGTATTAGTGAGCTGCAAGCTTTGGTGGCTAATCCTCCTTATACAAGGTTCCATCATGACAAGGTAGTCCTCAGAACTAATCCACACTTTATGCCTAAAGTGGTCTCACCTTTTCATCTGAACCAGGAGGTCTTTTTACCTGTCTTTTTTCCAGGACCTCATGCATCAAGTGCAGAGAGGAATCTTCATACCCTGGATTGTAAAAGAGCACTTGCTTTCTACTTACACAGGACACAGCAACATAGAAAGTCCTCAACGTTTTGTTGCTTTTGATCCTTCTCATTTAGGACTTCCAGTCTCTAAGAGAACTCTGTCCAATTGGATTGCTCAGTGTATTTCCTTCGCCTACCAAAGTAGGAACCTTTCTCTGGAGGGCCATGGCAACCTCTATGGCTCATCTAAACTCTGTGTCCATCGATCAAATCTGTCGAGCGGCCACTTGGGCATCGGTTCATACCTTCACAGCCCATTACTGCTTGGACAAGGACGCCCGCCGGGATGCCTTGTTTGGTCAGGCTGTTCTCAAACACCTGTTCCATTCCTAATCAACTCCTACCCACCTACCCTGGTTGGATGCCAGAGATCCATGGGAGGAGGTAGAGTCCTTTTCAAGGACACACAACCTGGGGTCTTCCCCTGGCATCTGCAGCTAGGGAGTCCCCATATGTGAAGACTCATTCCTGCTTGTTCCTGGAGATAGCACAGTTACTTACCTGTAACAGGTGTTCTCTGGGAACAGCAGGAATAAGTCTTCACAACCCACCCACCTCCCCTAGGAGTTGTATCTCTCTGTCTTTCCTTTCCTCTCTCTCTCTCTTTGTCTCAGCTTTAAAACTCGAACTGGAGAGAGGCAGTTGGGAAAGGCGGGAAGGCAGCGCGCAGGCGCTGTGGGATGCTCCCAAAAGCTTTCTTTAAGGACGCTGGGGAGCGTTCCCGCGCAGGCTCCGTCGGTACCGACGATACCCATATGTGAAGACTTATTCCTGCTGTTCCCAGAGATCACCTGTTACAGGTAAGTAACTGTGCTTTATGGGGCCTTAAATATCTGTGATAGTATTAGGAACTGACTGCTTAGTTTCTAGCCTTTTTTTCCCATTCATGTTTGACTATTTTATTTCATTTGACCTCTCCTTATTGAAGGCTAGTGTGAAATGAGCAGGGTTTTATTTTCTTATGTGATTACCTTTAAGATTGTACTGTTTATTTAATTTACTGATACAGGTGGTTATTCTTGGACTACGTTGTAAATTTATTAGAGTAAATTTTTTAAAAAACTGTTTACGGTGCCTTTCTACTACTGTGATGTCATAAGTGAGTGCACTGTATTTACTGCAACTTCCCTTTCATTTGTCTGCAGAGTATGAAATAATTTGACCCTAATGTAGGTTCTAAAGGCATGGCCGGTCTGACCCACTGTGCAAATCATGCACTCGCATGAGGTGGCAGCCGCAGGAGGGCAGCATGATTAGCACAGTGAGCTGTCCGAGCCCAACTTTGGGGCAGATGAGTGACAAAGCATAGCCAGTCAGGCAGCAGAAATCAGTATGGGGACGCGCTGCATATCTGATGTGCAGCATGTGCATGAGCTCCAAATCCTTGCACTCAATTTAGGGGTGTTTGCTGAGGAGTCAGTGGCACTTCCTGCACCATAATCAGCTTTCTGAATGGTGGAGCCACACAGGGCAGGACGTCAGTGCAAACTTTGTTCCGCATGGCTCCACCATTCACGGAGGCCGATCGCAGTGCAGAAAGTGCCACTGACTTCTCAGCAAATGCCCCTAAATTCAGCACAGGGCTTTGGAACTCATGCACGTGCTGCACATCAGATATGCAACCCATCCCCATATTGATTTTTGCTGCCGGGCCCAATGGCCTGTGCGTTCTGCCATAAGGTAAGCATGAGAGAGAAATGGACAGGGAAGGGGATGGTGTTTGGGAGAGAGAAACAGATGGGGGAGGTGGGGTATATGTATGAGAGAAAGGAACAGACTGCGGGAAGGGTATGATAGAAAGGAACAGACTGGAAGAAGGCTGGGGTGGTCTCATGAGAGAGAGATTTTGTGGGTGGGGGGTGGGGTCATGAGCAGTGCCGGCGCGACCTACTGTGCAAACAGTGCAATTGCACAGGAGGGTGGCTCTGAGGGAGCAGTGAGGGCTTACCATGCAGGACCAGCTGTGCTATGGCTACTGCTGCTGATGCCGTCACCATGCCAACCAGGTCTTCAGCAGTGGCGGTATCACACCCCTTCCTACTGCTGCTTCTATTACTACTGCTGAACCAGACCAGTAAGAAGCTGCAGCAGCCAGATATCAGCTTTAAAAAAAAATCAAAACTGAAAGCACAGTAACTCCAGCATGCTTGCAACGCCTTGATGGTTCCGCCCCCTTCTGATGCATGCTCTAGTGTCAGAGGGGATGGGACCAGCAAGTTCCTTTGAGCACACTGGAGTTGTGAAGACCCATTTTTGTTTTTTTGTTTTGTTTTTTAAGCTGCTACAGACATCTGAGAGGCTGTGGTGGTAGTGGCAGGGAGGGAAACCGTCCCTGCTGGATAATGCTAAAGGGGAGGGACATGAAGAGGTGGGCAGCAGGTGCTGGACAGGGGGCATAGTAGGGTTGGAAGATAAACAGTCATGGGATGGGGTTAGGGATGGATACTGGTCATGGGGAGAGGGAGCAGGGGGACAGATTATGGCCAAGGAAAGTGGAGGACAGATGCTGGCCATGAGGTGAGGGGGTCAGAAGGTAGATAGTTGCAACAGGAGGCAAAGAGCAGATACTGGCTATAGGGAAAAATAGGAAAGAGAGCAGATGGTGGCCACAGAGATGTGGAGGGCATCTGGCCATGGGGGTGGAGGGCAGAACCTGGGCGTGGAGAAAATTTGGAGGAAAGTGGACAGATGCTAGATATGGGGGCATAGATACAAGATGCTGGGCATGGGAGAAAGATGTGGAGAAAGTACAGTTGATGGGGATGGTGAGAAAGGGCAGATGCTGGATATGAGGGTATGGAGGGAAGATGCAGGGCATGGGGAGGAGATGGGGAGAAAGGACAGTTGCTGGGCATGGTGGGAAGAGAGGAGAGATGGTGGAATTGTTTTATTTATTGATTTACAGGGTTTTTATACTGCTTTATTATATAGTCAAAGTGGTTCACATTATAAAGTGAACTTGGAGATGACATTACAACAGGGACATTGAACTAGGATTATACATTAACATCAACAACTTGGGTTCAACATTGAATATGTTACATTAGGAGATTGGTGTGGCAGTGTGGAATGCTTATGTTGGGCTATGTAATGTTTCCAAACTGTTCTGAGAATATAAATATTTTTAGTTTCTTTCTGAAATCTTAGATGTCCTTTGTTAACGTGAGGTCTTCTGATAAGGGAGTTCCATGTTGACTGTGTCGATAGAGAGAATGCCGTGTTGCATGTCATTTGTTTGCTTCTTGTTTTGGTGTTGAATAATGAGCTGGTTTTTGTTGTTGGCTCTCCTTGGTCTAATTTCTGGGTCCCTTTGGACCAGTGATTGGAGTGTATCCGTGGATGTGAATATGGTGAACACTGTTTTGAATTTGATGCGTGAATAAATTGGGAGCCAGTACAGTTGTGTTAGGATGGGGGTTATGTGGTAGTGCTTTGAGACCCCATTCTTGCTGCTGTCTTTTGGGCCATCTGTAGAGGTTGTATTGCATGCTTTAGGAGACTTGGTAGATCAGGTTACAGTAGTCCAGGAGTAGTGGTGTTGTCGCTTGGCAGACAGTTCAGAAGTCGCTTTGACTGAGCAGGGGCCTTAGTTTTTGTATGATCCTCATCTTATAGTATGCTGTTTTTGAGGTTTTGCTTATGTGTGATTTGTAGGTTGAGATTATGGTCCAGTATGACTCCCGGGTATTTTAACCTCCCGTTTTACTGTTAGATTGTATGATACTTCTATAATTGTTGGAGGGATGAATGTTTCTTCCTGGTGATGTGGAGGACCTCTTTTTTGTAACTTATGTTTAGGTTATGTTGGTTACATACTTGTCATTTCTTCAAGGCATTTGGTTATTGTATATACAGGCTTTTCTCCAGGAACAAGCAGGAAGTCAGTATAGGGTGATGTCGGCACCGACTGAGCCTGCGTGGAGTAATTCCCCAGCTTTCAAAGAAAGCCTTTGGGATTGCTGCCACGCGTACATGGTCCTCTTCCCGCCCTAGGGTGCCATCTTGCTCAGTCTCCCTTTTTCCGCGGAGCCCTTCGGATGCACGTCCTCGTCCCTCGGAAAAAGTATTTTGTTTTCGGCCTACAGGCCAACTTTCTTTCCAGTTGCACCGGTCCTCTACCCGTCCTTCCCCTGCTCTGTCTTTTTAGAGCCATTAGGGGACATTTTTCTTTGCCTTTTTTGCCTTAAACGGGCTTCGTGCCCTTTTTTCCTCCAACCACTGTCCGCATGGGTCTTCGACCTCGCGGGGGCCAATTTTGCCCCTATGGCCACCGGATTAAAAAAATGCGATAGATGCTCTAGGAACATGTCGCTTACGGACACCCATGACTGTTGCCTGCAGTGTCTTGGGGCTGACCATGATCCAGAGCTCTGTTCGCTGTGTAAGAAAATGTCCTCTAAAGCCTTGCTCACTCGTAAGCAGAAGTCTGAAGACATTTTCAGAAAGGCCGCCTCCGAATCCCCGGTGGCGCCCTTGGTTGTCTCTCAGCCGGTGGGCTACCCCCACTTCGGCCCTGCGCTCTTGGCAGCACTCCAACGAGGGGTCCCCTGAAGTGGAGCAGCGCAAGAAGGCGACCTCAAAGTCGCTGTTGAGGGCCCCCGACAAGCACGAGTGCTACCGCGCTCGGTCGCTTAGCCCCCTTCGGCGTTCCTGAGAGTCGGACAAGGAGCAGCCCTGCAAGGTACCTCGCACAGATATAGAGGCTTCTGGCGATGGCCCCTTGTCTAGCGAGGACCTCCTCTCTTCCTCAACACCTGACCCGGTGACCCCGGGGTCGGCGTCGCAGGGCCCCACGCCCGTGTGGGAGTCCCGTATGCTGGCGCTAGAATGCAGCGTTTCTGCATTCATCGCTTCCCAGCAAGCGCTCACAGCCAGCTTCGCTGACTTGCGCCCATAGACCGTGGCTCCCTTGCGTGGTACGCCGAAATCCGTCCTGGAAACCCCTGAGAACTACTGGCCTCGTGAGGGTCCTCAGCATCAGTCTCGCTCACCTTTCCGTTCCTCGGGGGCGAGATCCTCCAGGGCCTCTGGCTCCAAGCAGGCCTCGGCCACTGATCGGGGAGACCAGGCTGGTTCGGATTCCTCTTCCGGCCTCTCAGACTGGGAGTCCGATGGGGATACCTTCCGTCGGACCCCTCCCCACCTGCATTCCAGCTGCGCTCACTGCCCGAGGACACCTCTTTCGTGGTGTTCGGGATATGGCACAAGCTCTCAACCTGGCCACCCAGGCTGAGGAGGACCCTCGAGCTGAAGAGCTTGACATCCTTCAGTACGAGTCCCCACCTTGGGAGTCTCTTAATGTCCAGGTTCCTCCTTAACCTTTCCAGGCTGCTGCTCCGCATGTGGGAGGCGCCTGCCTCGATCCCCATCATGAGTAAGCACCTTGACACCATGTACAAGGTGCCAGCGTGGCCCTGGGTTCGGGAAAACCCAACTCCCCCACACGTCCTTGGTGGTAGAGTCAGCCATGAGAAAGCAGAAGAGCCCGAAGGCTCACTCTTTGGTTCCCCCGGGCAGGGAGTCGAGGGCCCTTGACACCCTGGGCCGCAAGGCCTACCAGGGTTCCATGCTATTCTGCTGTATTCAGGCATACCAGTTATACATGGGCATGTTTTTGCGCGACTTGGCCAAGGAGCTTGGCGATTTCTCTGCGGCCTCGAGGGCGAACCACTCAGTAGGTTCGGTATCCTGCTAAAGTCTGTTGCGGACTGTTCCAAATACCTCTCACGCGCCGCCTACGATGGTTTTGAGTCCTAGGCTCACATGGTGGCTGCTGGCATCGAAGCCCGGCGCAAGGTGTGGCTCCAGTCTTCAGATTTGGAGCAGTGGGTACAGGAGAAGCTCCTGGACGTACCCTGCCTCGGTGAGCAGCTTTTCGGAAAGCCGATGGGGGACAAGGCCGCGGAGATAGACTGAGTTAGTCACCCGGACCCGTCTCTCACGCAAAACCTCCACCCTCCCTCGAAAGAAGCAACAGGCCAAGAAGCCTTTCCGAGGAAGGGCTTGCCCTACCGGGCCTACCCACCGTACCCATCCACTCTCATGCTGACCACTCCTGCACAATTGAAGTCTGGCCAGGGTCACTGTAAGTTGAAGGGGCCCAAAGCCCAAACCCCAGCTCCGCCGCAACCTGCACAGGGGTTTTGATGCCAGCCGCATAGCCTCTCACCCTTTGGCGACTCAGTAGCAGGTGGGAGATGCCTGTCCTCTTTCTCCCCTCAGTGGGCTTCCATCACCTGGGTCCTCCGGGTTATCCGGGATGGCTATTGCCTCTGCCTCGACAGGCCTCCCCTGCCCTTCTCCCCAGCAGAGCCTCCTCATCTCCCCATGCATCAGGTCTTCCTGCAGTGGGAATTAGTCAACCTCCTCACTCAGCGGGCGGTCGAGAGGGTGCCGTCGCACCTCTGAGGTTGGGGCTTCTATTCCCGGTACTTCCTCATCCCAAAGAACACGGGGGTCTGCGGCCCATCCTCGTCCTCCAAAAGCTAAACAAGTTCTTAGTGCAGGAGAAGTTCAAAATGTTATCCCTTGGCGTTCTGCTGCCCTTCCTCCGGCAGGACGACTGGCTATGCTCCTTGGATCTAAAGGACGCTTGTGCCCACATTTTGATTCATTCCCAGCACAGGCAGTACCTGCTCTTCAGGTTGCGGGGAGAGCACTTCCAATACAGAGTGCTCCCCTTCGGCTTCGCGTCCGCCCTGCGAGTCTTCACGAAATGCCTCTCCGCAGTCGGCGGCGCCTCCCTCAGGCGTCAGAGCGTACCGGTCTTCCCTACCTCGACGACTGGCTCGTCACGGGATCCTCAATCGAGGAAACCCGCCTGGCGGTGTTGCACACGATTCTCCTGCTCGAGCGTCTGGGGTTCTTGGTCAACTATCCCAAGTCCCACCTCAAACCGGTGCAGGTCTTAGAATTCATCGGAGCACGTCTCGATTCTCCAGGACCAAGCAGGAAGTCAGTCCTCACTTATGGGTGATATCGACGTCGATGGTGCCCCCGTGCGGAGCATTTCCCCAGCTTTCTAAGAAAGCCTTTGGGAATACTGCACACATGCGCGGTCCCCTTCCCGCCTAAAGGTGCCATCTTGCTCAGTCTTTCTTTTTCCGTGGAGCCCACCGGACGTCTTTCCGTGTCACCCGGAAAAGCTGACTTTTTTCTTGCGATTTCATCGTGCTTTTTCTCCGGTTCGACGCCGGTTCCCCTTCCCGCCGGGTTCGGTACACCGGTATCGAGCCCGTCTTCTATTTTTCGGTTTTTGCCCTTCGTGGCTGGCGTTCGCGCCCTTTTTGTCTTTTTCCCTGAAAAGCTGGTCCTTTGATCTCGCGGGGGTCTCTTTTCCCCGATGGCTTCCAGTGGTTTCAAAAAGTGTGATCGGTGCAAGAAACTGATGTCTCTCACCGACACACACGACTGCTGCCTTCGTTGCCTCGGACCGGATCATGATCCTAAGGTCTGTGTCCCGTGTGGCAAAATGTCCACCAAGGCACTACGAAGCCACCAGCATCAGAAAGAACAGATTTTTTTCTGGCTCTGCCTCCGGCCGTGCCCGGACCTCGTCTGAGGCCTCGACGTCTCGGGAGTCTGACCCCGAGCATCGCCGGGGTTCCTCGGACAGGGGGTCTCCCGATCGGGAACGTAAGAGGAAGAAACGGCTTGTGAGGGCGGCGTCGGAGGAGGTCCCTGGTTCCTCGAGGGCCAGGTCTCGGACCCCCGACCACCGCCCTGGGCCCTTGGAGCAGGAGAAGCCGTCCAAGATACCTCGTGTGGAGCCGGAGCCCGCCGGACACGTAAGTCCTGTTGTCCTCGTGGACTCTCCTCCTAGGGAGCTGATGTCAGGCCCGGCACCGCCGGGGCCCGAGTCGGTGGCTGCTGAGTCTCCTGAGCTTGGACTCAGGCTGACAGCCTTGGAGTACAGATTGTCTGCCTTCATGGATCAGCAGCGGGTACTGATGGCCAGCCTCGCTGGTGCATCTGCCCCGACCACCGGGACATCGACCCCAGAGACCGAGCCGATACTCGAGACCATGAAGGTTCGAAGTCGTCCTCGGTCACGGTCACCCTCGACCTCCCGCTCGGAACAGAGGGTGTCGATGCCGGTGCCTTCGGCGTCTGGACGGGTGCCACCGAGGCCCACGTGGTCGGAGCCCCCCGACGACTCTTCGGATGAGTCCGCGTGGGAGACTGAGGACGAGGAGTCCCCCCGATACTTTTCGGACTCACCGCAGTCCGAGCCCCGGAGTAGGTCCCCTCCGGAGGACACCAGGTTCTCGGAGTTCATCAGGGACATGGCCAAGGCTTTGGCAATTCCCGCAGACCCCGAGGAGGAGCCTCGAGCTGAAGAGCTCGAGGCCCTCCAGTATGACTCTCCTCCGAAGGAATCCTTTACTGTGCCTGTTCCTCCAATGCTGGAATGGCTCCTCTTCCGGATGTGGGAGGCACCGGCCTCGGCGCCGGTTTTGAGCAAGCGGGTCGATTCCATCTATCGACTCCGTAAGAGCCCTGGTTTCCAGAAGGCGCAGCTGCCGCACCATTCCATGGTGGTGGAATCGGCCATGCATCGTCTGAAAAGCCAGAAGAATGCACTCTGCGGTGCCTCCCGGCAGGGAGGCCCAGAACCTGGATGCTTTTGGCAGAAAGTGCTTCCATGGCTCGATGCTTGCTTGCCGTGTCCAGTCTTACCAGCTGTACATGGGCATGTACCTCCGAGACCTGGCGAAGGAACTTGCCAGGTTCTCTGCTGGTCTCTCCGGGGAACCTTTGCAGAGGTTCAAGACCTTGTCCTCGGGAATCCGGGAATGCTCAAAGTTCATGTCCCGAGCAGCCTACGATGGCTTTGAGGTTTCGGCCCGTGTAGCATCGGGGCCCGACGCCAGACATTGTTGCAGTCATCAGACCTTGAGCCCTAGGTGCAGGACAAGTTGGGCGATGTCCCTTGCCGAGGTGAAAACCTTTTTGGCAAGCCCATGGCCGAGAAGGCGGCTGAGCTGGAAACCGAGCACCTGACTAGGACAAGGCTGTCCAGAAAAACGTCTGCCCCTTCTCAGAGGAAGAAGGGCTCGGGTAAGAAGTCCTTTTACCCGAGGAAGGCAGCTGCCTACAAACCTTTCCCTCAGTACCAGCCCTCCCCAGCTCCCCAGCAGGGTCAGCAGGCCAAGGGGCAGGGACATGGGCCCCGTAGGCAGAAGACCCCCAAGCCTGCTCCCACCCAGCAGGAAGGGGTTTTTTGACTCCCACAGCATAGCCTTTCCACCTCTGCTGTCCCTTCTCTGCACAGGAGGTCGTCTAGTCCTGTTTGCCCACAGGTGGTCACCCATTACAGGAGATGCTTGGGTATTAAGCATAGCCCACAAGGGCTATATGCTCCATTTCCAGCAGTTGCCTCCTACATACTTCCCAGGAGAGCCTCCAAGACCTCCTCTGCACACAGACCTCCTCCTTCAAGTACTTCAAGTTCTGCTTCTAGACCAGACTGTGGAGCCGGTACCTCCCCACCTGCAAGGTCACGGATTCTACTCCAGGTACTTCCTCGTACCAAAGAGAACCGGGGGCCTCAGGCCTATTCTCGACCTCAGGAATCTCAACAAGTTCTTGGAGAAAGAAAGGTTCAAGATGCTTACTCTTGGAACACTTCTGCCCTACCTCCAGCAGGGAGATTGGCTATGCTCCTTAGATCTAAAGGATGCGTACACTCACATCCTCATTCATCCAGAACACAGAAAGTACCTCAGGTTCCTTGTGGGAGGAAACCATTACCAGTACAGAGTACTGCCCTTTGGCCTGACCTCCACCCCAAGGGTCTTTACAAAGTGCCTGGCGGTGGTGGCGGCCTACTTAAGGAATCAGGGTGTTTTTGTCTTCCCCTACCTGGACGACTGGCTCATCAGGGGTCAGACTTCCCAGGAACCCGGCAAGCCACCCTCAGAACTGTCTCCCTCCTTCAACACCTAGGTTTTGTCATAAACTTTGCAAAGTCCACTTTGCTCCCCTCCCAGAACCCTAGAGTTCATAGGGGCAAGGTAGGACTCCCTGCAAGCAAAGGCTTACTTGCCAAGAGACAGGGCTCAAAGACTCATAGACTTAGCAAACCAGTTTCTGAGCAGGCCACAGGTCTCTGCCAGACTCTGTCTAAAGCTCCTGGGCCACATGGCATCAACAGTGCATGTGACCCCCAATGCCCGCCTCCACATGAGGCCTGCACAATGGTGTCTCCGAACTCAGTGGAAACAAACCACAGGAAGCCTCACAGACAAAGTGCAGGTGTCCAAACCATTCCTGGACTCCCTACAGTGGTGGCTACACCCCCTCCCCCCCAACATATTACTTTTCAAGTGCCTGTTTCCACAGTGGTGTTGACGACCGATGCCTCCTTGCAGGGCTGGGGCACACATTGCTTGGACAGGTGCACCCAGGGCCTGTGGTCTCCATGGGAGGCCACACAGCAAATCAACCTTCTGGAACTCCGGGCTATTCGCTTAGCCCTCAAAACCTTCTCTCACACCTTGGCTCATCAGTCTGTTCTGGTACAGACAGATATAATCAAGTGGCCATGTTCTATGTGAACAAACAGGGAGGCACGGGGTCCAGGTTCCTGTGTCGAGAGGCACAGGCCCTTTGCTCTTTTGCTCTCAAACACAACATGTTTCTCAAGGCTGTTTATCTCCCTGGCCAGGAAAACTTCCTGGCAGACAGGTTGAGCAGGATTCTGCAACCCTACGAGTGGCAACTACACCCCTTGGTGGTTCAGAAAATTTTCCTGAGATGGGGACTTCCATCCATAGATCTCTTTGCCAGTCCCCTGAACTGGCAGTTGCCCAGGTTCTGTTCCAGGCAACCGCACCCCCTGAGGTTAGCAGCGGATGCCTTCCTGATTTCTTGGTCCCAGGGCCTCCTGTATGCGTTTCCTCACACACCTCTGGTGACCCAAACCTTGTTCAAGATCCTAAGGGACAAGGCCTCGGTACTTCTGATAGCTCCCAGGTGGCCGAGGCAGCCCTGGCTTCCACTTCTGCTTCAGCTAGCCGTGGAAACACCACTACCTCTGGGGTTGCAACCCGATCTTCTCTCTCAGGATCAGGGTTCCCTTCTGCACCCCAATCTAAAATCTCTCAATTTGATGGCCTGGAGGCTGCAAGGGTAGTGTTGGCTCCCTGGGGCCTACCCCGGGAAGTGGAAGAGGTGGTCTTGGCCTCTAGAAAGCATTCCACCAGGAAAACCTATGCCCTGAAGTGGAGAAGGTTCTCCATGTGGTGTTAGCAGCGCAAGGAGGATCCTTTCGCCTGCACTGTACTAGTAGTGCTTCAGTATCTAGTGCACTTGTCCAATCAAGGCCTTAAGTCCAATTCGGTTCGGGTCCACCTCTCTGCTCTAGCAGCTCACCACTCACTGGTGGAAGGACACTCTGTCGTTTCACCCCTTGGTGTCCCGGTTTCTCAGAGGCTTGCTCTTGCTCAAGCCTCCTCTCCGTCCACCGGCCCCTGAGTGGGAGTTGAATGTGGTCTTGCAGCAACTGACTCGCACACCTTTTGAGCTGGTGGCTACCTGTCCTCTCCGCTTCCTTTCTTTGAAGGCTCTATTCCTTGTGGCCGTAACCTCGGCCAGGCGAGTGAGTGAGCTTCAAGCCCTGGTCTGTGACAGGCCTTACACTCGCTTCTATAGGAAC
The DNA here is from genome assembly GCA_033557465.1 of Ichthyophis bannanicus. Taxonomy (NCBI): domain Eukaryota; kingdom Metazoa; phylum Chordata; class Amphibia; order Gymnophiona; family Ichthyophiidae; genus Ichthyophis; species Ichthyophis bannanicus. The sequence goes on along the minus strand of CM066034.1, from coordinate 576,540,547 downwards.
AGGGTAGTCCTTAGGACTCATCCTAAGTTCCTCCCAAAGGTTGTCTCCTCTTTCCATCTCAACCAGGAGGTGGTTCTTCCAACGTTCTTCCCTAGGCCCCATGCCAGCCGGGTTGAGACAGTCCTGCATACCCTGGACTGTAGGAGGAACCTTATCCTTCTACATTGAACGTACGCAGGGGCATAGGAGGGCTACTCAGCTCTTCGTATCTTTTGACCCTAATAACTTGGGGATACCTGTCTCCAAGCGTACCTTGTCCATCTGGGTGGCTGACTGTATCACCTGGGCTTACAGGGCAGCTGACCTTCCCTTGCAGGGTCGGTTCACAGCCCACCGTGTCAGGGCAATGGCTGCCTCAGTAGCTCATCTCCGCTCTGTACCATTGGCAGACATCTGTAGGGCTGCAACTTGGTCCTCGAGACAGATGTTTGCAGCCCATTACTGCCTGGAGAGGGAGTCCCGTAGGAACAGTGCTTTGGGTCAGGCAGTGCTCCGGAATCTCTTTGAGGTTTAGGCAACTCCTATCCTCCAGCCCTCTGGTTGGGCTACCAGTGGGGGTATGTTTTCAGTGAAATCCTTTCTCTTATGCTGCGGCTAGAGGGAGCTCATTTTTTCAGCTCTGGGTCCCCGATAGCTTGAAGCTGGGGAGTCCCATAAGTGAGGACTGACTTCCTGCTTGGTCCTGGAGAAAGAGTAGTTACTCACCTGTAACTGGTGTTCTCCAGGAGCAGCAGGAATCAGTCCTCACAACCCTCCCTCCTCCCCTGGGAGTTGCAGTTGTACATAGTTCATTTTTACATTTTTGTGTGCTGTCTTTTAGCTATGTCATTGGACTGAGCAAGATGGCACCTTTAGGTGGGAAGGGGACCGCGCACGCGTGCAGTATTCCCAAAGGCTTTCTTAGAAAGCTGAGGAAATGCTCCGCACGGGGGCTCCATCGATGTCAATGTCACCCATAAGTGAGGACTGATTCCTGCTGCTCCTGGAGAACACCTGTTACAGGTGAGTAACTACTCTTACTCAGCGGGCGACCGCTTTTCTGTCAGCGGATTGCGCCGATCACCTCTGAGTACTGGCAGCTCAGGTCCAGAGCACATCTCGGGTCATGGCCCAAACTCTGCTGCGCCTCTTGGGCCACATGGCCTCTACTGTCCATATGGTTTCCCACGCCCGCCTGCACATGCAGACAGCTCAGTGGTGCCTCAGCGCCCAGTGGATCTTGTCTGTTGGCCACCTCAGGGACCCCGTAAGGTTCTCCCACAGCCTTCGCCTGTCCCTGAGTTGGTGGCAAAACCCCCGCAACCTCCTCCGGGGGTTACCCTTCCAGACCCCGCAGCACGAGATGGTGCTGATAATGGATGCCTTCCTGCTGGGGTGGGGAGCCCACTGTGGTGCATTGTGCACGCAGGGGCAGTGGTCTCCCGAGGAGTCTCAACAGCAGATAAACTTGCTCGAGCTCTGGGCGGTTTGGTGGGCCCTGAGGGCCTTCGAGGATCACCTCAGGGGGAGGTTGGTGCTCGTGCAGACCGACAACTGTGTGGCGATGTTTTATATCAACAAGGAAGGGGGTACCGGATCATGCCCCCTCTGCCGGGAAGTGGTCCTTCTCTACTCCTTCGCCTTCCGTCAGAGGATGACCCTCAGAGCGGTCTACCTCCCGGGCCAGGAGAATATGGACAGACTCAGCAGAATCCTCCGCCCTCACGAATGGCGGCTGGATCCGGGGGTGGCCGGCTGGCTGTTTCACTGGAGGGGGGACCCCAACCATAGACCTGTTTGCCAGCCTGCTGAACGCACAGCTCCCCCCCCCCTCTGCGGCCCAGAGCCACACCCAAGCAGGGGGGAGCCCAGATGCATTCCTTCTGAGCTGGTCCTCCGGCCTGCTCCATGCTTTCCCTCCCACTCCTCTCATTGCGAGTACCCTCCTCAAGCCTCAGCGGGATCGGCATCAATGATCCTCGTAGCTCCCTCCTGGCCTCGACAGCCCTGGTTACCGCTCCTTCTCCAGCTGTCGATGGGGCCTCCAGTCCCCCTGGGCTGTACCCCGGGCCTGCTGACGCAAGAGGGACAGGTACTGCACCCGAACCTGGCCTCATTATCCCTCACAGCCTGGCGGCTGAACAGGTCTCTCTAGCCCCGCTGGATCTCCCGGAGGAGGTCCTCCTCACATTGAGGAAGACCTCGACTAGACGAGCTTATGCCTTCAAGTGGCGATGCTTCTCGGTCTGGTGTGCCGGGCTCCAGATCGATCCATTCTCTTGCCCCACTCGGTGGGTCCTTCAGTACCTCCTCCATCTCTCGAGGGAAGGCCTGAAGTTGAACTCCGTCAGGGTACATTTGAGCACCATCTCGGCAAATCACCTCCCTGTCGAGGGAAAACCCCTCTCGGGGCAACCCTCGGTCTCCTGCTTTATGCGGGGTCTCTTGCTGTCCAAGCCGCCCATCCGACCTCCCCCAGTGGAATGGGACCTGAACGTGTAGTGCTCATGCAGCTTATGCGTTCAACCTTTGAGCTGATGGCGACGTGCTCTCTTCGGCACCTATCCTGGAAGGTGCTCTTCTTGGTAGCTCTGACCTCGACCCTTCGAGTCAGTGAGCTCCAGGCTCTCATGGCTGACGCCCCTTACACTAGATTCTAAAGGAATAGGGTGGTCCTCCTTACCCACCCCAAGTTCCTGCCGAAGATTGTTTCTTACTTCCATCTCAGTCAGAAGATAGTCTTACTGACTTTCTTTCTGAGACCCCATGCTGACCAGATGTCGGCGGCTCTCCATACACTCGACTGCAAAAGGGCTCTTGCCTTCTATTTGCAGCGCACCCAGGCTCATTGCAAGTCTGGTCGACTCTTTGTGACCTACGATCCCAATCGACTAGGGCAGGCAGTCACTAAATGCACCCTCTCCATTTGGGTGGCGGACTGCATCGCCTTTACTCACACGAAAGCGGGTACCCCATTAGATCGTTGAGTCACCACACATGGGGTACGAGCCAAAGCGGCTTCAGTTGCCTCGCTGCGCTCCGTGCCCCTGATGGACATCATCTGGGTGGCGACCTGGTCTTCGGCAAACACCTTGCTGCTCGCTACTGCCTGGAGAGGGAGTCCTGTTGGGACAGCACCTTCGGCCAGACCGTACTCCATAATCTGTTTGGGGTATAAGCTACTCCTGCCCTCCAACCCTTCTTCACGGCTATAGAGGGCTTCGCCCGAGGTCCCGAGGAATCGGGCTCCTGCAGGCATCAGCTTCTGCTTATGACCTCGTGGAGGTATTTTTTGGTTACAGATTCGGTAGCCTGTAGCTGGGGAGTCCTATAAGTGAGGACTGACTTCCTGCTTGTTCCTGGAGAAAGCGTAGTTACTCACCTGTAACAGGTGTTCTCCAGGGACAGCAGGAATCAGTCCTCGCTACCCTCCCACCTCCCCTGATGCTGGATTTTTATTCTTCCCTTGCCATCTGCTTGGTAGGGCTTGAGCTAAGGGACCTGACTGAGCAAGAAGGCACCCTTGGGAGGGAAGAGGACCACGCATGCATGGCAGCAATCTCAAAGGCTTTCTTTGAAAGCTGGGGAATTGCTCCGCGCAGGCTCCATCGGTGCTGATGTCACTCTATAAGTGAGGACTGATTCCTGCTGTCCCTGGAGAATACCTGTTACAGGTGAGTAACTATGCTGTTTGTATTGAAAGGCGTGTATATCATAATATCGTCTGCATTTGTATGGTATAGCACATTATGGTCTCTTATTATTGTACAAAGATATATAGATCAAATAGCAGAGATGAAAGGGGTGAGCCTTGAGGGATCCCTTTGTGCTGACCAAACGGTTTCGACTTGTGTGGAGAACTTCTGATTTGCTGCTGTCTGAGGTTTTTGTATGAGTGGAACCATTTGAGGGTAGTGTTGTTGAGGTCTGTTTCCCTCTGTCTTTGTATTACTATGCAACCGTATCAAATGCTGATATGTCGAGGAAGGTCTGGATGAAACCTTGTTTGATATCATCTATACTTCTTATGATTTTATCAAGAAGGGATGCGATTAATGTTTTAATGCTGTGATTGGATTTGAAACTGTGCTGCTGAGGGTCTAATGGTGCATATTGATCTATGTGGTCTTGCAACTATAATTCAGTTTTCTTGAATATTTTGGTTATAAACTTTGGTTATTTTGGAATTATGTGGGAGAAGCTGTGGGAGGTTGGCAAGGAGATGAGTGAGAGGACAATGGTGAGTACAGAGGGTGAAAATGTGGTAAATAGGGAGTGGGTGAAAGACAGAAGGAAGTAAGAGGCTAAGGGAAGCGAGAGGAAGGAGAGCTGAGGAGATGGGCTGGGCTTGGACATAAGAGGAGGAGATGGAAAGTTGATAGGTGAAAAGTCAAAAGGGGATTGAGGATGGGAGGGTGAAATTTGAGTAGATGGAGAGGGCATAAAAAAAAGAGGAAAGAGCCAAATGAGAAAGATCAATATGTCAAAGACAGATGTAGGAAGAGAATGGAAAAAGACTAGGAGGAGAGAAAAAGAAATGGAAGACGCTGGAAAGAGTTATCAGAAGACTGACGAGGAAAGCAAAAGAGAGAGACTGGGGCAACTGTGACTGAAAAATAAAATGGCCAATCAACAAAAGGTAGAAAAATATTTTATTTATTTACTGGAATATGATGCTTTGGGAGATGCTCATCTTTGTTTTGTTCAGTGCAAGAGAAAATTAATTTTTAATTTTATTCCTCCACTGTTGTACGTTTCAAGTTTGGCTTGTTGAGCTTCCCGGTTCAATTGTCTTCATATTTCTAAATTGTAGTACTTTTTGGTCCTTATTTGTTAACGATCTGTATTTTGCGGTATTCTGTTCATGTGGTTTCTATCTAGCCATTCCACTTGTTCTCTTTTCCCAGCAGATGTATTGGTTTAGTAATTGCAGTACTGCCTTTTGATAGTTAGGATTCACTGAATGTATAGAAAATCAAAAATGTAAACTTAACTGTATGCAACTTCCAGCCAGTGTGGTCATACTTAGGGTTTGTTACACTCAATGTGGCCGCATTCACAAAAAAGCTGTGGAGTGTTGCTCTTCCCATGGTGAGACACACTGAACAATTCTTACTAATACTGAAACTGTAGCTAGCATTGAACTGGCGTTGGAAAGAATCTTTACCGGCAATGCTACTGCCCACTAGCAGAGTATTCTGATTGAAAAGAAGGGGTTTTTATGACCTATGAAAAATGTTGGCAGAGGAATGAGACATTGGATGTAGGAGCGTGACATAGGACCCTTTTGGACAGCAAATTCAGTGAAAGACTTGGTCTCTGTAGAGTTAGAGAAAATTGGACACTCAGCATTGTTCATAATGAGTGCTGTGAATGGCCGGGGATGTTTTAGAAGAAATGCCTTACTGGGTCAGACCAAGGTCCATCAAGCCCTGTATCCTGTTTCCAACAGTGGCCAATCCAGACCACAAGTACCTTGGCAGGTTTCCAAAGAGGCGCACAGCTTACACAATGCTTGTCCCGGGGCTAGCAGTGGATTTCCTGGGTCCTCTTTAATAATGGTTTATGGACCTTTCCTCCAAGAACTTGTCCAGAACTTTTTTTTTAAACCCAGCTACACTAACAGCTTTTACTACATTCTCTGGTAATACATTCCAGAGTTTGATTACACGTTGAGTAAAAAAATATTTTCTCTTATTAGTCTTAAATGGGTGGCATTGTAGCTTAATTATGTGTCCTCGAGTCTTTCTACTTTTTGATGGTGTAAACAACCGATCTATGGTTACCCATTCCACTCCATTCATTAATTTATAGACCTCTATCACATCCCCCCTCAGCTGTCTCTTTTCCAAGCTGAAGAGCCCTAACCTTTGAAGCCTTTCCTCATAGGGGTTTCCTTCCATTGCCTTTACTATTTTTGTCGCTCTTCTTTGTACCTTTTCTAATTCAGTACTATACATTTTAAGATACAACGACCAGAATTGCACACACATTCGAGATGCGGTCGCACCATGGAACGATACAGAGGCATTATAATATCCTTTGTTTTATTCTCCTTTCTTTTCCTTATGATTCCTAGCATTCTGTTTGCTTCCTTGGCTGCCACTGCACACTGAGCAGAGGGTTTCAATGTAGTGTCTACGATGACACCTAAATCTTTTTCCTGGGTGGTGGTTTCTAAGGTGGTACCTTGTATCGTTTAACCCATAGTTTGAGTTGTATTTTCCTAGATGCATAACTTTGCATTTGTCCACATTAAATTTCCTCTGCCATTTGGACATCCAGTCTACCAATTTTTCAAGGTCCTCTTGCAATTTTTCACAATCCTCTTGCGTTTTGACAACTTGGAATAATTTTGTCTCATCTGCAAATTTGATCACCTCACTTGTTCCTATTTCCGGGTCATTTATAAATGTTAAAAAGCAGCGGGCCCAGCACAGATCCCTGGGGTACTGCACTATTTACCTTTCTCCATTGGGAAAATTAGCCATTTAGCCCTACTCTCTGCTTTCTATCTTTTAACCCGTTTCTAATCCACAATACTGCACTGCCTCCAATCCCATGACTTTTTAATTTTGCCAAGCATCTCTCAGGAGGAGGGACCTTATCAAAGGCTTTCTGAAAATCCAGATACACTGTATCAACCGACTCACCTTTGTCTTCCTGTTTATTTACATTTTCAAAAAAAAAAAACAGATCAGTAAGACAGGACTTTCCTTGGTTAAATGCATGTTGGCTTTCTCCCATTAAACTATGGCTATCTACATGTTCGTTAATTTTATTCTTTATAATTGTTTCTACCATTTTGCCTGGTACTGACATCAGCTCACCATTCTGTAGTTTCCCAGATCACCCCTGGAACTCTTTTTAAAAAATGGCAGTTATATTGGCCACTCTCTAATCTTCAGGTACTTCAGATGATTTTAATGATAGTTCACAGATTACTAATAGTAAGTCTGCAATCTCCTATTTCAGTTTTTTCAACACCCTAGAATGCATACCATCTGGTTCAGGTGATTTGCTACTCTTCAGCTTATCAGTTATAATACATTCTCTCGCTTTATCGTTATTTCTTTCAATTTCTTGAATGTTTCATTCCAAACATATTCAAAACACTGAAAGAGTGTGACTGTTTGGTTGCAGGGTAGGTTGGAACTAGCTTTGTCAGGAGTGGTGATGCCTGCCTCCTGAAATAAAGTCAGATGCGTGAGAGGATTACTGGTTGAGGGCTTGGATGAAGGAGAGACAGGGTGGAGTAGAAGGGCAAAGTGAGTGGGAGAAGACAAGAGGTATTATTGGGGAGGTTAAGAGGGGTAACGTTAGTCTTCTTCAGTATTCATGGTCTCAACACACCGTTTAGTTATTGTTTAAGTAAATGAAGAGAATGCATATTGGGTTAATGCTGGAGACACACTTGCTGCAAAAAGATGAACATTTATTGGATCATAAAGATTTTCTAAGTATGTTTTTTTGCTCTAATGGCCAAGGAGAAAAGCTGATGGGGTAATGATATTCACTAAGCATCCAAAGGGTCAAGTTTTTTTGAACACTCTGAGAAAAGGGGAGATTACTGATACTAGATGTGGAAGTTAATAGTCAAAAGTATACCTTAGTGAATACCTACGGAAAACGGGGACTTTTATGATCAATTGATGGATGAGGTTTCAAGCTGGACCCTTGGTTTGCCGCCTGGTCCGCTGACCGTGCCCTGAATCCCTTTTCTTGCTCTGTCGACAGGTTGCTCGAGTACCTCCATATCTCTTGGAATCAGGTCCCAAGTCCAATTCTGTCAGGGCTCACCTGAGTGCGATTGAGGCCTATCATTGTGGCTTGGAGGGAAAGTCCATCGCAGCTCATCCTCTGGTAGTTCGCTTTATGTGGGGCTTGCTCCTCTCTAAGCCTCCTTTCTGGGCCCCAGTGATGGCCTGGGACCTCATCGTGATTTTGGCACAGCTCGTGTCGGCATCCTGTGAGCCACTCGCTTCCTGCCTTCTGAAGCTCCTGAACTGGATGGTCTTGTTTCTGGTGGCAGTTACGTTGGTAGGCTGTGTCAGTGAGCTCCAGCTATTTCAGGTCCCACCATAATAGAGTGGTTTTATGCACCCATCCACATTTCCTCCCAAAAGTAGTTTCTGCTTTCCATCTTAACCATTCAGTTGTACTGCTCACCTTCTTTCCCAGACCTCACGCCCACGGATTGGAGGCGGCGCTGCACATATTGGACTGTAAGTAATCCTTGGTCTTCTACCTTGAGCATATAAAGACCCACCAAAGGTCCACTCAGCTGTTTGTCTCCTTTGAATCCAGCAAGCTTGGGGCTGCCATTTCCAAACGTACCTTGTTGATTTGACTGGCTGGTTGACTGCATCCCTTTTGCTTATGCCCAGGCTGGCCTAAGCCTTGATGGTCATGTCAAAGCTCACAATGTCAGAGCCATGACAGCGTTGGTGGCCAACTTGCACTTGGTCTTAGCGCAGGAGATATGTAAGGCTGCAACATGGTCTTCAATCCACACATTCACATCACATTATTGTCTGCAGGGGAAATTCCGACGCGACAGCAACTTTGGCCAGTCCTTACTCCGACATCTCTATGGGGATTAGGTTTCAACTCCTTCCTACCAAAGTCCTTTTGTCCGTCAAGGCTACCAAAAAGATACTCTTTATAGAGCATGAACACTGATGGGTGGAACTGTATGATGAAGCTTTGAGTCAGTTGAGTTCCTCTGTGGGGACTACCTCTGCTAGTACTCTGATTCTCCAGTTCTTGTTTTGTTGCCCCTGTTGGGCTTTTTTGCCGCCTCCTGTTTTCGGTTGCCTGTAGTTTGGGAGTCCCATACGTGAGGTCCTTATGCCTGCTTGCCACGGAGATAGCGTGCTTACTTACCTGTAGCAGGTGTTCTCCATGGACAGCAGGAAGAAGTCTCACAACCCTCCCACCTCCCCGAGGAATTATATTCTGCTACAGCTTTGTTATCATACCGAGGAAGATGGCACCGCAGCAGGCAGGAAGACAGGTGCACAGGCACGGTGGAGCCTCCCAAAATGTTCCAGTAGAAGCTGGGGAGTGTTCTCGTACCCAGAGCTCGCTCAGTGACGTCACCCGTATGTGAGGACTTATTCCTGCTATCCAGGGAAAACACTTGCTACAGAAGAGTAGCTACGCTTTATATACACAAGTTCAGCCATGCCAAATGCAGAAAAGACATTGGCGCCTGCATAAATAGCAAAAGAAAAGTAGTGCACACCGCAACGCCAAGCATATTTAAATAATATGCAAATGAATTGCACTCATTAAAATGGAATCTTAATAAGATTTGCACCCAGTGCAGAGAAACACGTAGAGGATTGCATAATCAGCAGGTGCGCCAATATCTCTATGCCTGGTCTGAGGTGACTTAAACATCTTGCGCATGTAGGGAAAGACTGTTTCAGGATATGTATCGGTGAACAGTTACCTTTGACATGAAAACTTTCTGCGTGTATCTTTCAGCATACAAGCGAAAGCTTGACGTTCAAGAAAAAATGTCTTTTGCTTCTTGTCCTTGTGTATTTTTTGGACTCACTTATATCATTCTTCATTTGTGATTTCATAAAAAAATGTTTTTGGGTGAAATAGTATTGTTTGTTATGGGCTGAGTGCCAAAAGAACCTGTATGTCCTGTGAGCATAACATAAGCATATGACATTTATGCACATATACGTACATACGGCCACTTGTAGTGCATCTGTGCATGCATTGGTTCCCCTCCTTTCTACTTTCTACTTAATTTTTGCGCACAACGGGTGACGTCGGCACCGACTGAGCCTGCGCAGAGCAACTCCCCAGCTTTCAAAGAAAGCTTTTGGGGATTGCTGCCACGCATGCGGTATCCTCTTCCCGCCCAAAGATGCCATCTTGCTCAGTCAGGTCCCTTAGCTAGAGCCCTAATAAGCAGATGGCAAGGGAAGGACAAAAATAGCAACTCTTCAGGGGAGGTGGGGAGGGTAATGAGGACTGATTCCTGCTGTCCCTGGAGAACACCTGTTATAGGTGAGTAACTATGCTTTCTCCAGGAACAAGCAGGAAGTCGGCCCTCACTTATGGGACTCCCCAGCTACAGGCTACCGAGCCTATAACCTAAAAACGCCTCCACGAGGCCATGAGCAGAAGCTGATGCCCGAAGGAGCCCGAGTCTTCGGGTCCCTGGGGCAAAGCTCTCAGTAGCTGTCGAAGAAGGGTCGGAGGGCAGGAGATGCTTATACCCTGAACAGATTACGGAGTACAGCCTGGCCGAAGGCACTGTTCCGGTGGGACTTGCTCTCCAGGCAATAGTGCGAAGTGAAAGTGTTCGCTGAAGACCAGGTCGCAGCCTGGCAGATGTCTGTTAGAGGCACTGAGTGCAGCGAAGCCACCGACACCGCCTTGACTCAGACGCCGTTCGCGGTGACCCACCGATCCAATGGAGATGGTGTGCTTGGTGACTGCTGCCCCAGGCAATTGGGGTCATAGGCGACTAAGAGCCCGTTGAGCTTGCGATGGACCTGAATACGCTGCAGGTAAAAAGCAAGAGCCTTCTTGCAGTCTAGAGTATGCAACACCGCCGCCTGGTTGGCATGCGGTCTCGGGAAGAAAGTCGGCAGGACTATCTCCTGGTTGAGATGAAAGTCCGAGACCACCTTTGGTAGGAACTTGGGATGTGTGTATGGAGCCTCAGTCATGAGGGCCTGAAGTTCGCTGACTTGGCAAGCCAAAGTCAAAACCACCAGGAAGACCACCTTCCAGGAGAGATGCCAAAATGAGTATGTCACCATCGGCTCAAAGGATGCTCACATGAGCTGCATCAGCACCATGTTGAGGTCCCACTCTACCGGGGAAGCCGGATGGGAGGCTTGGAAAGACCTCGCATGAAGCGAGAGACCAAGGGCTGCCTCGAGAAGGGTTTTCCCTTGACTGTGAGATGGTTCGCCGAAATGGCGCTCAGGTGTACCCTGACCGAATTGGATTTCAACCCTGCCTTCGAGAGGTGGAGGAGGTACTGGAGGATCCACTGGGTAGAGCATGAGAACGTGTCGATTTGAAGCTTGGAGCACCATAGCGAGAAACGTCGCCACTTAAAAGCGTACGCCCGCCTGGTCGAGTCCTTACTCAACGTGAGGAGGCTCTCCGTGACGTTCTCTGGGAGATGCAGCAGAACTAAGGTGACCCGTTTAACCACCAGGCTGCAAGGGACAGGGAAACCAGGTTCGGGTGGAATACCCGACCCTCCTCCTGCATCAACAGGCCTGGGGCTCAGCCCAGGTAGACTGGGTGCTCGGACAAAAGCCAGAGCTGAAGCGGGAACCAATGCTGTCAAGGCCACAAGGATCACCAAAGCTTGGTCCTACTGAGCCTTGAGGAGGGTACACCTGGCATCCTAATCCAGGAATATTTCAAGACAACCCCTACCAAAAAATGCAACAACCCCTGAACTCTCCATGTCCCTCTGAGTGACAACTACCCTGTACTGTCCATGTCTAAAGTCTATCCTACGTCGGAATCATCAATGTTACCTACCTGGTGATGGCCCCACCCTGATACTTGATTTCCCCACCCTTATATGTAACGCCGCTTTGACCCGGTGAAAAGCGGGATATAAATACAGTTAAATAAATAAACAAATAAAATACTCACAATAAGAGGAGTGGGAGGGAACGCATAAAGAAGGCCAGAGGTCCAACTCAAGAGGAACGCATCCGGGGCCACCCTGCTCGGATGCAGAACCAGGCCGCAGAAGCGGGGAAGCTGCGCGTTCGCCAGACTGGCAAACAGCTCCATAGATATGGTCCCCCACTGATGGAACAAGACTCCGGCGACCTCTGGATCCAAGCGCCACTCGTTTGGGCGGAGGATCCTGCTGAATTTGTCTGCTAGGACATTCTCCTGGCCCTGGAGGTAGACTGTTCGCAGGGTCATCCCCCGGCGAGACGCAAAGGAGGATCGCCTCTCAGCAGAGGAGGCGTGATCCTGTCCCCCTCCCCCCTTGTTGATGTAAAACATGGCTACCCTGCTGTCGGTCTGCACGAACACCGACTTTCCCACTCAGGTAGCCCTCTAAGACCCTTATGGCCCATCGGACTGCTCAGAGCTCGAGCAGGTTGATCTGCTGCCGAGACTCCTCGGGCGACCACTGGCCCTAGGTGCACAATGTGCCGCAATGGGCTCCCCACCCCAGCAGGGAAGCATCCGTCAGGATGAGCTTGTGCTGCGGGGTTTGGAAGGGCATTCCCCAAATGTGACTTCGGGGGACCCGCCACCGAGGCTGTGGGAGACCTGGATAGGGTCTCTGAGGTGGCCGAAGGCCTGGCTCCATTGTGTCCTGAGGCACCACCGGGCTGTCCGCATGTGCATGGGGGCGTGGGGGACCATATGGACAGTGAAAGCCATGTGCCTGAGGAGGCGCAGCATCGCCTGCGCCGTAACCCAAGTCCTGCTGTGGATGTGGGATGCCATGGCCTGAAGGTGGTCTGCTCGGTCAGTGGGAAGGAAGGCGGTCGCCCAGACCGTGTGGAGGTGTGCGCCGATGAACTCCAGCGTCTGTACTGGCTCGATGTGGGACTTGGAATAGTTGACCAAGAAGCCGAGGCGCTCGAGGAGAAGGATCGTGCATGACGATGCCAGGTGGGCTTCGCCGATTGAGGACCCTGTGAGTCAGTTGTTGAGGTAGGGGAAGATGGGTATGCCCTGCCTCCTGAGGGAGGCAGCAGCCATGGAGAGGCACTTTGTGAAAACCCGCAGTGTGGATGCAAGCCCGAAGGGGAGCACTTCTGTACTGGTAGTGTTCCCCCTGCACCCTGAAGCGCAGATATTGCCTGTGCTGGCGGTGAACTTGGATGTGGGCATAAGCATCCTTGAGGTCCAAGGAGCATAGCCAATCACCCTGTTGAAGGAAGGGCAGCAGGACTCCAAGCGATAACATTTTGAACTTCTCCCGCACCAGGAACTTGTTGAGGTTTCTGAGGTCGAGGATGGGGTGCAGGCCCCCCGTCTTTTTCGGGACGAGAAAGTAGCAGGAGTAGAACCCCTGACCTCGGAGTTGCAGCGGTACCTTCTCGACCGCCCTTTGGGCGAGGATGTTGGACAGTTCTTGCTGCAAGAAGGTCTGGTGTGCGAGGAGCCGAGCAGGCTCCGCTGGGGAGAAGGGAGGAGGGCGCCTGTCCAGGCAGAGACGGTATCCATCTCGGATTACCCGTAGGACCCAGGTGTCCGATGTGATCAACACCCACTCTGGGGCAAACCGGGACAGGCGTCCCCCTACCGGCAGAAGAGCTGCCGGGGGCTGAGAGGCTGTGCCGACGGCGTAAAACCCCTGCGTAGGTTGGGCCTTGGGCCCTTTAGACTTACGGTGGCCATGTGCACCTCCCTTGCCTGGCATGCTGGGAGCTGGTGCAGAGGTGGGCGGGAAAGGCAGGTAACCCTTTCCTTTGTAAGAACAGCTTTTTAGGCTGTTGCTTCTTCCTAGGGAAGCGGGAGGTTTTGCGTGAGAGATGAGTTTGAGTTATGAACTCTGTTTCTATCTCAGCGGCCTTATCCTCCTTAGATCTGCCGAACAACTGTTCGCCAATGCAAGGGACATCCAGGAGCTTCTTTTGGACCCACTGCTCCAGGTCTGAAGACTGGAGCCATGCCTGGCCCTGGGCCCTGATGCCAGCCATCACCACCTGGGTGGAGGACTCAAACCTGTCACATGCGGCACGGGAGAGGTACTTCGAACACTCCGCGACAGATTTGAGGAGGGTTTGGAACCTTAGGAAAGGTTCGCCCCCGAGGCCTGTAGCGAAACCGCCGAGCTCCTTGGCAAGGTCCTGCAGGAACATGCCCATATATAGTAGGCATGCCTGGATACGGCAAGCGAGCATGGAACCCTGATAGGCCTTATGCCCCAGAGCATCAAGGGCTCTCGACTCCCTATCTGGGGGGACCGAAGAGTGAGACTTCGGGCTCTTTTGCTTCCGCATCGCTGACTCCACAACCATGGAGGTGTGCAGGAGCTGGGTCTTACGGAAGCCCGGGCCATGCTGAACTCTATACATGGTGTCTAGGCGCTTGCTCACAATGGGGACCGAAGCAGGTGTCTCCCACATGCAGAGGAGCAGCCTTGACAATATGGATGAAACCGGGACAGTGAGAGATTCCCAAGGCAGGGACTCGTACTGTAAAATATTGAGATCCTCAACTCATGGTTCCTCTTCAGTCTGCATAGCCAGGCTGAGGGCCCGTGCCATGTCCCGCACGAATGCCAGTAACGATGTGTCCTCAGGCGGTGAATGCCTCTGATAGGCGGGCGGGGACAGGTCCGAAGGGAGGTCCCTGTGGGCATGGATTTCTAGGGAAGTATCCCCGTCCGACTCCCAGCCCAAGAGGTCCGAGGAGGAGTCCAACTCTGGCAGGTTGCCCCATCCAGAGGCCAATGTCTGCTTGGAACCAGAGGCCTTGGAGGATCGCGCTCCCGAGGACCAGGAAGGCGAATGAGACCGATGCCAAGGACCCTCACGAGGCCTGTGGTTCTCGGGGGTTTCCAGAGTGAATTTTGGTGTCCCTCTCAGGGGAACCTTGGTCTCGAGGCACAGGCCAGCCGTGCTGCACAGAAGCACCTGCTGGGCAGCTAAGAAGGCAGAAACACTGCACTCTAGTGCCAGCATTCGGGACGCCCATGCAGGCATGGGACGTTGCGATGCCGACACCAGGTTTACCGGGTCTGGCGTGGTGGAGGAGAGGTGGTCCTCACCGGGCTGATGCTCAGACTGGGCGCCATCACCGGAGACCTCTGTATCCGTACGAGGTACCTTTTGAGGCCGCTCCTTGTTCGACTCTTGGGAACGCCGTGGTAGGGCTGAGCGACTGAGTGTGGGAGCGCCCGCGCATATCCGGAGCCCCCGTCAGCAACTTGGAGGCCGCCGCTTTCTTATGCTGCTCCACTTCAGGGGACCCCTGGTCAGTGTGCCGCCGAGAACGCAGAACCGAAGTGGGGGATCCCACCAGCGGGGGGGGGGGGGGGGGGGGGCGACCGAGGGTGCCACCGAGGATTCTGGGGCCACCTTCTGCAAAATGTCATCGGACGTTTGCTTATGGCTGAGCAGGGCCTTGGAGGACATTTTCTTGCAAAGCGAGCAGAGCTCCAGGTCATGGTCTGCCCCAAGACACCAAAGACAGCAGTCATGGGTGTCCGTGAGCGACATGTTCTTGGAGCATCTGTCGCATTTTTTTAAAACCAGTGGCCATAGGGGCAAAAAGGACCACCGCTAGGTCGAAAAAGTTTGCGGCCAGTGGTTGGGAGAAAAAAAGGGCGCAAAGCCGCAACAGGGAAAAACTTTTAAAGAGGATATCCCCTCACTTGAAGAAAAAGGAAGAGCAAGGGGGGATGCACCGGAAAAAAACACGGCCCAGGGGCCGAAAATTAAACACTTTTTTTCAAGGGACGAGGACGTGCATCCGAAGGGCTCTGCGAAAAAATGGAGACTGAGCAAGATGGCACCTTTGGGCAGGAAGAGGATCACGCATGCATGGCAGCAATCCCAAAGGCTTTCTTTGAAAGCTGGGGAATTGCTCCATCGGTGCCAACATCACCCATAAGTGAGGACTGAATTCCTGCTTGTTCCTGGAGAACAAGCAGGAATGCAGTCTTCACATATGGATATCGTCAGTACCAACAGTCTGTGCGGGAACGCTCCCCAACATCCAATTGAAAAGCTTTTGGGAGCATTCCACTGCATCTACACTGCCTTCCCAAGTCCTCTCCTTACTACTTTGTTTTCCGTTGAGCCAGCAGGTGGTTTTCTTCCTGTCACCGCCGAGACATGTCATTTTTTAAGTTTAAATCTGCGCTCTGTCTTTCCGTTGATGTCTGTATCTTCCCTGATACCGGCCCCGATATTTTCTTTTTGTTTTATTATCTTTTTCTTTTACGTTTGTCATTTTTTATAGTTTTGGTGGTTTCTACTGCCACATTAGGTCTAGGCCTATCTTTTTCCGCCACGATGAAAAAACACATCAGTAGCTTTAAAAAATGTACCAAGTGTTCTGGTACAATATCAGTCACTGATAAACATAACTGGTGGTTAAAATGTTTGGGCCCAGATCATTTACCAAATGATTGTCCTTTGTGCCAAAAAATGACAAAAAGAGGCCTAAAGAACAGAGCCAGATAGTATGGTTCTCTGTTTGCCCCGGACTCTATTTCAGTTGCTTCCGCATCGTCGAGGATGTCGGTCTCCTCAAAGTCCAAACATAAGACTAAGTCTAAGTCATCGGCATCAAAGACAGATACCAATGCTCGAGGTAAGTCCTTTCATCATCATCATCTGGATTCACCGAAGGGTGCATCCAATGCAGATCAGCCTGCCAAACAGCCCTGGTGGGAGGACCAGCCCTCCAAAGCACCAAAGGAGCTCCAGGATGCTCCCAAGACCTCTACCTCCGGAGAGCTACTGGTTCCATGCTCTGGGGTGGTGGCTCAAAGCCCCATGCGAGATTCCAGCCAGGCATCAGCTGCCTCCCTTGACCAGTACATCATGGCTATCGAGAGGAGCTTGGCAGCACTCCTGGCAGCCTCTGTACCAGCGATATCGATTGCTCCAGGGATGCAGATGTCTATATCTGCCTCAGGACCGATGCCAGCCCTCAAACCTGCATCGGGGGATCCTCTCTCTTCAATGCCTGCTTTGGAACAGACAGGTATCGTTGGTACCCAACAAGCTCCCAGTACCATACCAACCGATCATCGGAATCTGCATCGAGCCTCGACATCAGCACAAGATTGTCGATACTTCGACTTTTTATCGAAATCAGACTCTGCTTCCTCCGATTCCGATGATGTATCGGAAGATTCTTCCTTGCAAGGACTACAGAACTCTCAATGCCTTTGGGTATCATTGTTTTCAGGCATGCACGCTCACTTCTAGGATTACATCCTACATGCTCTACATGGGCATGTATCTCAAGGATATCTCCAGAGATATGGCAAACCTTGCTCCTATTCTTCCTGATGACAAATGTGATGCACTTCTGGCCTTAATTAGGCAAAATTAGAATACATCCAAGTTTCTTACCAGAGCATCTTTTGATGCCTTTGAGTCTTCCAGTAGAGTTTCAGCAGTCTGCATTGGAGCAGTGAGTTAGAGATAAATTTGCCAATATCCCATGCTCTGGAGAAAACCTCTTTGAAGAGAAAAGGCTGGAGAGATTGGGACAGATGATCTCACCCTCAAACAACTCTCCCAAAAGACCCCTCTAGGAAAAAGACAGATTCCAAGAAGTCTTTCTGTCCTAAAAAGAAGAGATGATATCCTTTTTTTAGCCACCTGCATCTGCTTACCAACCTCAGCAGCAATAGCAGAGACAACAGGGCTCTCATCAGCCTAAGAAGCCTAAGGCGCCTAAGCCACAATCAGCAGCAGAGCCACAATCCGCACCTGGCTTTTGACTCCTTCCTAGAGAACATAGCTACTCTTTCTCTGCAGGGTCTCCAGTCCATTCACATAGCAGGCAGACTCTCTTCTTATGCCCACAGGTGGCACCTCATCACATCAGAACAGTAGACTCTAAACATCATCCAAAGGGGCTATCTGCCTCATTTCGAAAGCTTACCCTCCACTTCCTCCACAAGGGATTATCCTGCAAAACCTCTGCAGGCCAATCTTCTGTCTGCCGAGGTGGCCATCCTTGTTAGCTCAGGGGGCTGTAGAAACAGTTCCTCCCGACCAGGAAGGCAGGGGTTTCTACTCTCCTTATTTTCTTATCCCCAGAAAGACAGGAGGGTTCAGGCCCATTCCAGATCTGAGAGATCTCAACAAATTCCTTGTTCGAGAAAAATTCAAAATGATTTTCCTCTGTACTCTTCTGCCATACCTTCAGAGGAACAACTGCCTATGTTCTCTAGACCTCAAGGAGGCATACACAAATCTGCTGATCCATGCTGTACACAGAAAATCTCTGCATTTTCGGGTTCAGCAGACCCATTACCAATATCGGGTGCTCCCCTTTGGGCTAGCCTCTGCACCCCGTGTGTTCACAAAATACATGGCAGTGGTGGCTGCCTATCTTTGTCTTCCCCTACTTGGATGACTGGTTAATCAGGGGATAATCCCCAGAAGAGGTAAAACTATTTCTTCATCGTACCATTACTGTGCTTCAAGATCTGAGATTTGTCTTACATTTCCCCAAATCTCACCTGGTCCCCATCCCAGTAGCTCAAATTCATCGGGGCACTTCTGGACACTCGTCAGGCCCGAGCTTTCCTTCCACAGGACCACCCTGCCCATCTCATCAAGCTTGCCCACACTATAAAGAGCCACAATTCCATGACAGCTCCAGAAGTGCTGTGTCTTCTGGGACACATGGCCTCCACAGTCCATGTTGTCCCTTATGTCCGCCTACACATGAGACAGCTCAATGGGCGTTCTCCTCTCAATGGACCCAAGCAACTGGGAGTCTCTCAGACAAGATTTGCATCACTCCTCCTCTTGTCAACTCCCTTCAGTGGTGGTGCTCCCCTCAAAATCTATTCGGAGGGTCACCTTTTCAGATGCCTCCACCTCAGTGCACCCTGACAACAGATGCTTCCAAACTCTGGTGGGGAGCACATCTGGATAGTCTCATTACCCTAGGACAGTGGACACAACAGGAATCTCTGTTGCAAATCAACCTCCTGGAGCTACATGCTCTCATGAATGCGTTTTCAGGCAAACAGGTCTTAGTCCAAATGGACAGCCATGTAGCTGTGTTCTGTGTGAACAAGCAGGGGGGGATATGGGTTCCTATCCCCTCTGCCAGGAAGCCCTTCATCTCTGATTCTTCTCCGTTGCACACCACATCAATCTCAGAGTGGTGTATCTCCTGGGCGAACGCAATGTCCTTGCGGACAGACTCTGCCGCATCCTATATCCACACGAATGAACTCTAAATTGGGAAATGGCATCTTGGATCTTCCACATGTGGGGGAGCCCTAGAATGAATCTGTTCACCACCCAGGAGAATGCACAACTGCCAATGTTTTGCTAAAGGCTTCCCTCCCTACACAGTCAGGCAACGGATGGCTTTCTTCTCAATTGGGGAAGGGGCCTGCTTTATGCATTTCCACCCACCTCCTTAATAGCCAAGACCCTGCTCAAGCTGCAGGCTGGCAGGGGCTCCATGATTCTTATAGCCCCTTACTGGCCCCGTCAACCACGGTTTCGTCTGCTGCTTTGACTAGCACAGACTCCACCTCTCAGCCTGGGACATGCATCCAACCTCCTCTCTCGGGATCACGGGACGCTTCTCCATCATAATCCACAAGCCCTCCATCTCATGGTGTGGCTGCTGAAAGCATGATCTTTGCTGACCTCGACCTTCTGCAACAGGTCAAGGACATCCTACTTGTATCACGCAAGCCGTCTACAAGACGTTCTTATGCCTTCAAATGGCACAGGTTCACCCTCTGGTGTACCCCGCAACATATTGACCCCTCTCCCTGTCCGGTGGAATTTATTTTACAGTATCTCCTCCATTTGTCCTCAACAGGTCTCAAAACTCAGTCAGAGTTCATCTTAGTGCTATCTCAACCTATCACAGGCTGATGGACAGGCATCCTGTTTCTTCATATCCTTTGGTGCAACGACTTATGCGGAGTCTCCTGCTATCCAAGCCACTAATCAAACCATCTCTGTTGGCTTGGGACCTCAGTGTGGTCCTAGTGCAGCTACTAAAGCCTCCTTTTGAGCCTTTAGCCACCACTTCTTCAAAATTCCTCTCTTGAAAGGTAATCTTCCTTATCGCCCTTACCTCAACTTGCTGTATCAGCGAACTGCAGATCCTAGTGTTGAATCCTCCGTACCCACTATTCCACCATGACAAGGTGGTTCTCCGTACCCACTATTCCACCATGACAAGGTGGTTCTCCATACCCATCCACCCTTCCTTCCAAAGGTGGTCTCGGCCTTCCATCTCAACCAATCGGTGATGCTACCGGTCTTCTTCCCCAGACCTCAACTCTGGATTGCAAGTGCACTCTAGCTTTCTACTTGGACAGAACCAAGGATCTCAGGAAATCCTCTTATTCATTTCCTTTGATCCAAGTCACCTTGGACTTCCAATGTCGAAGCACACCCTCTCCAACTGGATTGCAGACTGCATTTCTTTTGCCTGTGCTCAGACGGGACTGTCCCCCGAGGGACACCACAGCTCACAATGTGCGTGCCATGACAACCTCAGTTGCCAACCTTCGTTCCTTCTCCATTGACTAAATCTGTTGTGTAGCGACTATAGCAAGGCTTTTGACTGTGTAAACCATGAGAAACTCTGGGCCACATTAAGAAGCATGGGTATACCAGAACACCTGATCGTTCTCTTGCGTAATCTGTACATTGATCAAGAAGCAACAGTTCGAACGGAACAAGGAGAAACAGAATGGTTTAAAATAAGCAAAGGTGTAAGACAAGGCTGCATACTTTCCCCTACCTGTTTAATTTATATGCAGAACAAATCATCAGAGAAGCAGGACTGTATGAAGACAACAGAGGTGTGAAGATTGGTGGAAGACTCATCAACAACCTTCGCTATGCTGATGATACCACATTACTGGCTGAAAGTGAAGATGATCTGAAACATTTGCTTCTCACAATCAAAGAACATAGTCTCAAAATGGGCCTGCACCTTAATGTAAAGAAGACAAAGATCATGACAACTGGCATAATCAACAGGTTCATCGTTGAAGGAGAAGAAATTGAAATCGTGAACAACTTTAACCTACTTGGATCAACTATCAATAAAGAAGCAACAAGCAGTCAAGAAATCAGACGACGCATTGCTCTTGGCAGAATGGCTATGAAAGACCTAGATAAGATTCTCAAGAGCAGAGATGTTTCTCTCCATACAAAGATTCGACTTGTTCAAGCCATGGTATTTTCAATAACATCATATGGATGTGAAAGCTGGACAGTGAAAAAGATAGACAGGAAGAAAATTGATGCCTTTGAATTATGGTGCTGGCGGCGAATACTGTGTATACCATGGACTGCCCGAAGAACAAACCAGTCGGTACTAGAAGAGATCAAACCTAAGCTTTCTTTAGAAGCTCAGATGACAAGACTTCGACTTTCATACTTCGGACACATCATGCGAAGAGAGAGATCATTAGAGAAAGACATCATGCTTGGCAAGATAGAAGGTCAACGCAAAAGAGGAAGGCCAGCAATGAGATGGATTGCTACAATAACAGCAGCTAGGGGTACCAGTCTGTCAACAATGAGCCGCCTGACTGAAGACCGAACACAATTTAGGATAGCTATCCAGAGGGTCGCCATGAGTCGACTCCGACTCGACGGCACTTAACAACAACAACAGCTACCTGGTCCTCCATTCACATCTTTGCTGCTCACTACTGCCTAGACAGGGACTCCAGTCGTTGGCCAGGCTGTCCTCCAGCACCTTTTTGGGACTTAACTGCAACTCCTACTCTCTGTCTCAGACTTTTCTGGCACCAGACTTCATTATCCTTGTGCTGCCAGCTGCAATCAAGTTCAATGGGACCACTCTGTATACACACTTCCTTGGCTCCATACTTTAGCCTCAGTGATTACCATTGTTACCAACTCAGTCTGGTACCTGGGAGCTAGTGAGTCCCATATGTGAAGACTGCATTCCTGCTTGCTCCTGAAGATAACGTTGTTACTCACCTGTAACAGGTGATATCTGAGAACAGCAGGAATCAGTCTTCACAACGCACCCTCCTCTCCTAGGAGTTGTAAGGTATTCTTTTCTTCCTCTATCTCTCAGCTACAAACCCAACTGATGAGAGGACTTGGGAAGGCATATGCACAGGCGCAGTGGAGTGCTCCCAAAAGCTTTCCATTTGGATGCTAGGGAGTGTTCCCCCACGGGTTCCGTCGGTACCGACGATACCCATATATGAAGACTGATTCCTGCTGTTCCTGGAAATCACCTGTTACAGGTGAGTAACAACGTTTTCACAGAGTAGCTTTTATTTTCTGAGCTTTATAAACAAGATTCTGCTTGTGTTTGAGGCTGACCTTCCCACAGCAGCTCAGAGCAAACGGTGGGGGGGGGGGGGGGGGGTAGACTTTCCTGTAGCCGCTGTGTTATTTTTTTCAAATGGTATTCTGCGAGTTTCTTTAATGTAATTAGTTTTTCTTTTTCACAGGGAATTACATTTAAACGCGTCGGTGTTCCAACTGCTTCGGAAATAATTAAAGCTTCCAGCAAAGATGCCATCAGGTAAGAGTCGGAGATACTAGCTGTGCTTATCCCTACCATGTTATACAGCTGCTGCCTCAGGTAAGAGCAAGGGTGAGGAAATGTTTAGGAAATTTGGGCACCAGCCAACATTTTTTACACTCAAAGCAAATATTTGACTCTTGTTTTCTTTCTTATTTAAATTTAGTTTTGCCTTTGGTCATTTTAAGGGAAAAAAGAACTCTAAAAAGCATCCTCTCACACTTTCTTCCCCCCCCCCCCTCCATTGCTGGAGTAATTATGGGTTCATTCTCCAGGACAAGCAAGATATCAATCCTCACATATGGGTGACTGCAGCGCCCTGCGCAGAAGCATCTTCCCAGCTTTCAAAGAAAGCCTTTGGGAGATGCACCATGCCTGTGTGGTCCCCTTCCCACCTAAGGGTGCCATCTTGCTCAGTCTCCTTTTTTCCGCAGAGCCCACAGGACGTGTGTATCTGATTTCCCCAGAAAAAGCAGTTAATTTTCATCCTATAGTGTTTTGTTTTTCTCTGGCTGTGACCAGTTCCTTTCCTGTCTGAGTTCGCTTGTCTCGGCATCGCGTCTTGGACTGTCCTTTTTTCCCATAGTTAAGTTCTTTTTCTCCAGCACGGCTTTATGCCTTTTTTCCACTGGCTGGCAGTTCCTTGGGTCTTCAACGTCGCTGGAGTACCTTTTCCCCCGATGGCCAGCGGCTTTAGGAAATGTGATCGGTGCTCTAAAATATGTCCCTCACCGACACACATGATTGCTGCCTCCGTTGTCTTGGTCCTGACCATGATCTGGTAGTTTGTGGTCTCTGCAAGCAGATGTCTACTAAAGCAATCAAACTCTGTCAGCAGAAGCATGACCAAATTTTCTCCAGGTCAGATTCTGCCCCAGAATCCTTGGTGGCCCCCACAATCCAGGACCCTATCCAAGACCCCAGAGTCGAGTAGTGACCCTGCGGCGATTGACAGGACTCTGGCAGCATCAGTAACACTGACACAGTTTTATGGCTGCAGTCATCGACATCGGTATCCGTTCCGATGCTCTTGGTTCCTCTACTCCAGCCCCGATACCGCAACTGGAACCAAGCTCTGTACTGGCATCAATTGTACCGAGTGCGGGAGAGGAGCGCATGCCTCTGCTGGAACATTGATGCAACTCCGAAACAGCAGGTTGGTACTGGCACTGTCGATCACACGAACATCGACACCACTGACACTACCCATCCTCCAATTCCAGTCACCGCTCCTTTGACTCCACTGAGTTCCAGGAGCTTGTCTCGGAACCTTCACTTCTGAATACTCGGAGAAAATCACCACCAGAAGATTGAAAAGAGAAGCGAGGAATCTGGGATTTTGAAACGTGTTGTGGATTCATATAGGCGGGATCTTCTTTGCTTCCTGGCATACAAAGCCAAAAACCCCTGAGGAAGGCATCGCCAAAACATGGCCGTGTCCGGTTTGTCTATAGTTACCCCTGTTGATGATACTTCAATAAAGTGTGTGTGTTAATTCCACGTTCTGACTGGGTTGCTTCCAGGAGTTCATCCGGGATATGGCAGCAGGCTTATCCATCACAGCTGCAGCCGAACCAGAACCGAGGGCAGAAGAGCTGGAGATCCTCCAGTACCCCACAGCCCCAAAATAGGCTATGATTCTTCCGGTGCATCAGATACTCCATAATCTGATGCTACATATGTGGAGACCTCCCTCACGGTGTCTCCTATTAGCAGAAGATTGGACACCATGTACCGGGTTCCGGACTGCCCAACTTCAAGAAACCACAACTTCTGTGCCATTCCATGGTGGTTGAATTGGCGATGTATAAGATCAAGAGTGGCAAGAATCACTTCTCGATGCCCCCGGGTTGGGAATTGAGAACCCTCAATTCCTTTGCACGCCAGGCATTCCAGGCTTACATGCTAACAAGTAGGATAAACTCCTACACCCTCTACAATAGGCATATTCCTTAAAAAAATCAGTAAGGACTGGGAAGGATTCCTCCCTCTTATCCCCAAGAAGAAGAGATCTACCTTTCAAACTCGTTTGAAGCAAATTTAAAATGTGTCCAAGTTTATCAACAGGGATGCATTTGAATCCACTAGCAGGGCCACTACAGTAGCCATAGGGGGCCCACAGGTTGGCATGGCTTCAGGCGTCAGATCTGGGACAGTGGGTTCAGGACAAGTTGGGCAATATCCCATGTACAGGGGAACACCTGTTTGGGAAAAATTGGAGGGAAAAGTCTGGAGAACTGGGACGGATGACACCACTCTAAAGGGACTCTCCAGAAAGACCGTTGATATATCAAAGAAAACGTTAGCAGCCAAAAGGCCTTTCTATCCCAAGAAAGGGAGATTTTATTCCTCCTACTCTCTCAGCCTGCTGCATACCAGCCTCAACAGAAGCAGCAAGGCCCAAGACGTGAAGAAGCCCACCATGCAGCAACCACCCACACAGGTGCTTACCGCACCTAGCTTTTGACTCATTTCTAGAGAGCATTGCCACCGTGCCTCTGCAGACTCCCAATACTCCCCACATAGCAGTCCAGCTATACCATTATGCACACTGCAAATCATTAAAGGGGGTTATTTAAACTTCCAACATCATCCTCCTCCTCATTTCAGGGGAGTTTACCCTACTCATCCTCCCCTCAGGGCTCTACTAAAGACAGAGGTGACTACACTGCTCTCCCAGGGGGGCCATAGAGAAAGTTCCAAAAGATCAACATCTCAAAGGCTTCTACTCTCCTTACTTCCTCAAACCAAAAAGGTCAGGAGGCTACAGGCGCATACTCAACCTGAGGAACCTGAACAAGTTCCTAGTAAAGGAAAAGTTCCAGATGATCTCCCTAGGAACTCTCCTTCCCTACCTGCAGGAACAAGACTGGCTTTGTTCTCTGGATCTGAAAGAGGCCTATACTCACATTCTCATACATCCCGAGTACAGGCAATAACTCAATTTCACATTTCAGGGGACCCACTATCCATACAGGGTTCTTCCTTTTGGCCTTGCATCTGCACCCAGGGTTTTCATGAAGTCTGTGGCCATAGTAGCCGCATACCTTCGCAGCATGGGAATCTTTGTCTGCCCCTACTTAGGCGATTGGCTGATCAAGGCAGACTCTCCAAGAGAACTCTGCAATTCATGTGAGTGAACCCTTGCAGTATTACAACACCTGGGATTCATTGTAAACTTCCCAAAATCCCATCCTTTCCCAACTCAGAGTTCATAGGGGCGGTGCTGGACACATAGCAGTCCAGGGTCTTCCTTCCAGAAGACCGCATGAACTGCCTTTTGGGCCTAGTCACCCATATGTCTCAACAGCCGAGTTCCACAGCTCGAGATTTCCTGACTCTTGGGTCATATTGCATCCACGGTATACGTGGGACCATATGCACGGTTACATATGCACCTAACACAGTGGACTTTACAGTGGTGTGCAAAAGTCTGGAATCACTTGTAAATTTGACGTTTTTTCAACTTCGTGACCTTATATCTTAATTTCTTTTTCCTCCCAGTGGCTTTTTCTGTGTATATCATGCTAAGTGATAGATTTGGCTATTAGGGTCAACTTTGTTTAAATTTTGTTTATTCAGATGCACATAACAATAAACAATAAACAACAAACAACAAATTACATATACCAACACAGATGTCCCTCATATAACTTCTACTATTCCCTCAAAAATTAAAGCCATCAGGAAAGGTGATAAAAGCCCTCCACCAACAAATCATGAATGGCCTTTTCTCCCACCCCTTTCCCTCAGGTCAACCATCTATTGCCTATGCATTAGAGCCATAGGGAGCCATACCTGTGTAAGCCGGAACTTAGTCCACAGCACATAACTGTAAAGTCAGTCTGCACAGCACGGGACTATCCATACCAATTAGGTATATCACTACCAAGTATGTATTTTAATTTCCCCCCCCCCCTTCCAAGTCCTTACCTCCATGCCCCCCCATCCCCCCCTCCCCCCCCACGCCACCCACTGTGCACGTCCATTGCTATCAGTGGGCTAGGTGTATTCCTGCTCCTGAACCCGGTAATACTCCCCCCCCCTCGTAAGACTCCCGCCCTGCTGTCCCCCCCCCCTCTCCTGTCCCCCTACCCTCTCCTGTCCCCCCCATCTACTTCTAGCATTCCCATCCAAGTATATAGGCATACAGACCACCAGAATAATGAGTTACCCACTGTCGCCCCCCAGGAACCTTTGGCGTGCTCGAGCCGGCAGCAACTGAAGATGCGGGCCCTAGCCCCGCAAAAAATGATCCCATTGTGTTGGATGACCGTGGGCCCTAGACCTTTCAAACAATAATATGTTATGCAGTCTAATCCTCCATTGCCCATACGTTGGGCCTCCCTTCTCCAGCCATGCATGTAAAACAGTCATACGCGCAGCTACCAGGACCAATCGTACCCACCTCCATTCAATGCGACACAGACACTCTTCCCACCCGCCATCCCAAATGTCCAACACCAAATTAGCCGCTGTGAATGTCAACCCGTCCCCCATACATCTCCGCAAGTGCCTTTGAATTCCCCCCCAAAATCCCGCCATGTGGGGGCAGGACCAAAACATATGTCCCAACGTGGCCGCTCCTGCCCCGCATCTCGGACACCTATTAGACGTACTAATAGGGTCAACTTTTAGTATTGGTTTGGCCCTTATTTTCTTAGTTTGTTCCCCATAGTTGTCCTGTTGATAGATTTTCTGTGAAAATCGTGTAATGTACATCGTTGGCCAACGATATATTATTGTAAGTATGCTTTAAAATATTATGGATGCACGCCAGGTTTCCTTCAAATTAATGTATGTGGCCTTGAAAAAGGCTGTTTTTATGTGTCGGTGATGGCTCAGTATTTGATGGGCCACCCTTTGTTCTTGATCACCTGACTGCACCTTGTCGGCATTGAATGAACCAGTCTGACAAGGTGATTGTTGGTGACAACGCGGTTCCAAGCTGCAATGAGTGACTCGGTCAGCTCACGCTTTGATGTCGGATGCCTCTTGGTTATTTCCAAGGCCACCTTGTGCCACAAGTTCTCGATTGGATTTAGATCTGGAGACTGGGCAGGCCAATCCATTGACTTGAAGTTGTTCTGCTTCTTCCAGCTGATCACCTGTCTGGAGCGATGGCAGGGTGCATTGTCATCTTGAAACAGGAACTGGCGAGGAAACAACTGGTGTGCTGATGGTACCATGCACTTTTGCAGTATGGTGATGTACTTGGCCCCGTTGACCATTCCATCAACGATGTGAAGACGTCCAACGCCACTAGCAGCCATGCAACCCCAGACCATGACCTTCAAAGGATGCTTCACAGTGAGGTTGAGACACTCAGGCTTGAATTCCTCTCCAGGAAATCTCCTCACATAGGTGTGGGCCTGGTTACCCAAACAGGCAGAAGGTGCTTTCATCGCTGAATAGCACCTTTTCCCACATTTCAGTCGACCAGGTTGAGTGCTTTCTTGCCCACGCGATCCGGTTGTGCCTTTGTATGTCAGTCATCAGAGGCTTATTCCGTGCTTTACAGCCCCGGAGACCAAACTGCAGGCACTGGCGACAAACTGTTGATGAGCTGACACTGACCTCACTCTTGTCTGACCATTCTCGAAGTAGCTGAGGAGAGGTCAACTTGCGACTAGTCAGTGAAATGCATCGTAGTGCGCGGTTCTGGCGTGATGATGCACGTGGATGACCTGAACGAGGCTTGTCCACCACTGAACCCGTTTCTTTCTTCTGTACAATCTTAACAGCGCTCTGACTGCAGCCAACTTTCCTGGCTATCTGACGGCTTGAAAACCCTTCCCCGCTCATAAAGGACACACGAACACGCTCCTCCAACATCAGGGTCCGAGTCATCTTCATGGTCGATATAGAAAGCGTATGAAATTCAAAAATTCCACGCGTTTTTATAGCTGCACTGTTGGCTAGATATCTGCATTGTGATTGGTTAGTGAAACAAGCCTCCTGATTGGTCAGAAATAACGTGTGCATATTGGATAATCTCGATCCAGTTTTGACGCAGGATCCACAAAAATCACAGCAGCTATCTCCCAGTGTCTGTAAAGTATTTAAATTGGAAGCAAGGCATGCAAAAAAGTCAACTCTAATAGCCAAATGTATCCCTTTTAACGTGGTAGAAAGATGAATATGCAGGGCTAACGCAAAATTTAAAAAAACGAAACGTTAGAAAGTACGAAAAACGCAAAATTCACAAGTGATTCCAGACTTTTGCACACCACTGTAGCTTCCCAGTGGACACAGGCCATGGGGGACTTACGGGATCTAATCCAAATTAAAAGAAAAAACAACCACCCTGATCTGATGGTACACCCCAGAAAATCTCATTATAGGGTCACCTTTTCAGGTGTCTCCACCTCAGCATACCCTCACCACAGATGCATCCAACTCAGGTGGGGATTCCATCTCCACTCAAGGACTCAACGGCGCAAGAATCAGTTCTGCAGATCAACCTTAGAGCTTCGGACAATCACAAATGCCCTTCGTGTCTTTCTACACCACCTCAGAAGCAGTCAAGGCCTGACCCAGAAAGAACATGGCCACGTGGTTGTCTATGTGAATAAACAGGGAGGAACAGGTTCATGTCCCCTCTACGAAGAAGCCATTCGCCTGTGGACCTTCACAGTCGCTCAGCAGATCCACCTTCGAGCAGTCTGTATCCCTGGTGAGCTCAATCGCTTAGCAGACTGGCTGAGTCGGATCCTCCACTCTCATGAGTGGACCCTCGACCCACATACCGTGGCAAAGATATTCCGAAAATGGGGAAACCCAACCATTGATCTTTTCACCACTCCCCAAGACAGTTCCCGTTGTTCTGTTCCAGAGTACCTTCCGGACTCAGCCAGGCACCCGATACCTTCCTCCTTCATTGGGGTCAGGGACTGCTGTATGCCTTCCCTCTCATCCACCTATTCCCCAAAGCCCTCTTCAAGCTCCAGAGGGAAAGGGGAACGATGAAACTCATAGCTCCTTTATGGCTTCGTCAGTCCTGGTTTCCCCTAGTGCTTCGACTAGCACAGGATCAGCCAGTACAATTGGGATGCGAAGCAGGTCTTCTGTCCCCGGACTACGGAACAGTCCTGCATCCCAATCTGCGCGCGCTCCATCTGACAGCATGGCTGCTGAAGGGTTGTTACTGCAGCATCTCAACCTTCCACAAGAAGTGAAAGAGATCCTCCTGGCGTCAAGGAAACCATCCACTAGACATGCCTACACCTTCAATTGGTGAAAATTTGCTTCATGGTGCTCAGAAAAGGTCCTCAATCCGTTCACCGCACCAATAGCTTTGCTTCTGCAATATCTACTTCACCTGTCCTCCTCAGGACTCAAAACCAATGCATTGCGAGTTCACCTTGGTGCAGTCTCAACTTTTCACAAGCCAGTCGACAGCCTGTCTCCTCGTATTCACTGGTTGCACGCTTCATGAGAGGTCTCCTACTCTAAGCCACCCCTCACATCTCCTCTGGTGGCTTCTTAATGTGGTCTTGGCACAACTTCTCAAACCACCGTTTGAACCCCTAGCCACCACTTACCTCTGGTTCTTGTCTTGGAAGGTCATCTTCCTTATTGCTCTGACCTCGGCCAGATGCATCAGTGAACATCAGGCTTTGATGGCACATCCACCATACATCAGATTCCATTATGATAAGGTCGTCCTTCATACGCATCCCTACTTTCTACCAAAAGTGATATTGCCTTTCCATATCAGTCAAACAGTAATCCTTGCGGTCTTCTTCCCAAGACCACACTCTCCCTATTCAGAAGCAACACTGAACGCCCTTGACTGTAAGCGGGCTCTGGCCTTCTAGCTCCAGAGAACCCAAGATCTCCATAAATCCTCACAATTGTTAGTCTCCTTTGACCCCAATCACTTGGGACTTCCTGTGTTGAAACACAATCTGCTATCCATCTGGAGAGTGCATCTCCTTTGCTTACAGCAAGCAGGCTTCACCCTTACAGGGCATGTCACTACTCAAAATGTCCAAGCCATGGCAACCATCCTAGCCAACCTGTGCTCAGAAGCCATTGATGAGATCTGTCGAGCAGCAACCTGGTCCTCTATCCATACCTTTGCCGCCCACTATTTCTTGGACAAGGACTTCCGCTGGGATGCTGCCTTTTTTCAGGTGGTCCGCCACCATCTATTTGACACACAGCCGCAACTCTGCCCCCCCCCCCCCACTTGGGATGTTGATGAATCTGTGAACACTGTCCGAATTCTCCGTTCTGGCCTGTTTCCTAAATCTCATGTGATCTGGGGAGTCCCGTATGTTTAGACTACATTCCTGCTTGTTCCTGGAGATAGCGTAGTTACTCACCTGTAACAGGTGATCTCCAGGAACAGCAGGAATTTAGTCTTCACAACTCATCCTTCTCCTCTTGGAGTTGTAGGGTGGTTTTGTCTTTTTTTTTTTTTTTCTCAGCTACAAACTCAACTGAGGAGAGGGAGTTGGAAGAGCAGGAAGGCAGCTTCGCAGGTGCAGTGAAATGCTCCTAAAAGCTCTCCTTTTGGACGCTGGGGAGTGTTCCCATGCGGGCTCTGTCAATACAGATGTCGCCCATATGTGAAGACTAAATTCCTGCTGTTCTCAGAGATCACCTGTTACAGGTGTGTAACCATGCTTTTTGATAACCACAGGAGGAGGGAAAATTGGTTCAGCCCCATGCCCTTACCATGATATGGGCCTGTTGAGCAGTCACGGGACCAAGGTTGTTGACGCCAGTACCCTCGGCGTCTGGGTGAATGGCATCGTGCCCGCCCGACTGGAGCCGCTCAATTTCTCCTTGGAGGGGTCGGAGTGGGAGACGGAGGATGATGAGTCCCCGGACACATTCTGGACCTGGTGCGTCCCATCGGACTCACCAGAGTCCGAGACTCCGAGAAGATCCCCCTTGGAGGATGCCCGGTTCTCGGACTTCGTGAGGGACATGGCCAAAGCCTTGGCCTTCTCCGCGGATCCCGAGGAGGAGCCGAGGAGCTCGAGGCCCTCCAGTATGACTCTCCACCGAAGGAGGCCTTTACTGTACCGGTTCCTCCGATGCTGGAACAGCTGCTCTTCCGCATGTGGGAGGCACCGGCCTCGGCGCCGGTTCTCAGCAAACGGGTCGATTCCATTTATCGAGTCCGTAAGAGCCCTGGGTTCCAGAAAGCACAGCTACCGCACCACTCCATGGTTGTGGAATCGGCCATGCATCGTCTGAAGAGTCAGAAGATGCACTCCTTGGTGCCCCCCGGCAGGGAGGCCCAAAACCTGGATGCCCTCAGTAGAAAGTGCTTCCAGGGCTCTATGCTGGCTTGCCGTGTCCAGACTTACCAGCTGTACATGGGCATGTACCTCCGAGACCTGGCAAAGGAGATTGCCGGGTTCTCTGCTGGCCTCTCCGAGGAACCTTTGCAGAGGTTCAAGGCTTTGTCATCGGGGATTCGAGAGTGCTCGAAGTTTATATCTCGAGCAGCCTATGATGGCTTCGAGACTTCGGCCTGAGTAGCAGCGCGGCCGGCATCGGTGCACGCCGTCAGGCCTGGCTACAGTCATCGGACCTCGAGCCATGGGTCCAGGACAAGTTGGTCGATGTCCCTTGCAGGGGTGAGAACCTCTTTGGCAAACCCATGGCTGAAAAGGCTGCAGAAATCGAGACTGAGACTCCCACCAGGACAAGGCTGTCCAGGAAGACTTCTGTCCCTTCTCAGAAGAAGAAGGGCTCGGGGGAAAAAGCCCTTTTACCCGAGGAAGGCCTCTGCCTACAAATCCTACCCTCAATTCCAGGCCTCTACAGCTCCCCAACAGGGTCAGCAGGCCAAGGGGCAGGGACATGGGCCCCGTAGGCAGAAAACCCCCAAGCCGCCAGCTCCGGCTCCTGCACAGCATTGAGCGTGGTTTTGACTCCCACTACATAGCCTCTCCCCCACAGCTGGCTCCACTCAGCACAGGAGGCCGGCTGACACTGTACGCCCACAGATGGTCAGCTATAACAGAGGATACTTGGGTACTGAGCATAGTCCAAAAAGGCTACTTGCTCCACTTCACCAGTTACCTCCCTCCTATTTTCCAGGGGAGCCTCCCTCTACACAGGAACCTCCTCCTTCAGGAGTTGGCAAGTCTTCTAGAGGAGCAGGCGATGGAACCTGTGCCTCACCACCTGATAGGACGAGGCTTCTACTCCAGGTACTTTCTAGTACCAAAAAGGACAGGAGGCCTTAGGCCCATCCTAGACTTGCGAAATATCAACAAGTTCCTGGAGAGAGAAAAGTTCAAGATGCTTACCCTTGGAATACTGCTGCCCTACCTCCAGCAGGGAGATTGGCTATGCTCCTTAGACCTAAAAGATGCTTATACTCACATCCTCATTCATCCAGACCACAGACAATATCTCAGATTTGTAGTGGGAGGAAAGCATTTTTAGTACAGAGTACTTCCATTTGGCCTAACCTTCGCACCCAGGGTTTTCACCAAATGCCTGGCGGTGGTGGCGGCCTATCTCAGAAACCAGGGCATCTTTGTCTTTCCATACTTGGACGACTGGCTTATCTGGAGTCAGTCTCCACAGTAGGCCAGACAAGCCACTCTTCGCACTGTCTCTCTCCTCCAGCACCTGTGCTTCGTCATAAACTTCACAAAGTCCACTTTGCTCCCCTCACAAGACATAGAGTTCATAGGGGCAAGGTTGGATACCTTACAAGCAATGGCTTATTTGCCCGGGAACAGGGCTCACAGACAGATGGCTCTGGCCCAGCAGTTTCACAGGGGATCTCTGGTCTCTGCCAGACATTATCTCCAGGAACAAGCAGGAATGAGTCTTCACATATGGGTATCGTCGGTACCGACGGAGCCTGCGCGGGAGCGCTCCCCAGCGTCCTTAAAGAAAGCTTTTGGGAGCATCCCACAGCGCCTGCGCGCTGCCTTCCCGCCTTTCCCAACTGCCTCTCTCCAGTTCTTCTTTTCCGCGAAGCCAGCAGGTCGTGTTTCCTGTCACCGCTGAAGAATTTCTTATTTTCGTTTATTTTTCTTTAGTCGCGTGTCTGCCTTCTCGATTCTGCACCGGTACTACCGGTTCCTTTTCTTTCTTTTTTTTTAAAAAAAAACTTTTTCAGTGCATTTTTCTTCTGAGGCCTTAGGCCTACATAGATATTTTTCCCTCATGGAAAAACCCGTCTCCGGGTTTAAATAATGCACAAAGTGCAGTAGCACTATTTCTGTCACCGACACCCATGACTGGTGTCTAAAATGTTTAGGTCCTGACCACTCCATCGCGGATTGTGAGTCCTGTTCTATGATGTCCAAAAGAGGGTTACAGAATCGGGCAGCTAAGCTCAGTACCCTGTTTCCCTCCGATGCAACTTCCATGGCATCGACGTCTTCCAGGGCTGCTTCTTGATCCCATGGATCTCAGGTAACCAAACTTAAATCTGGCTGGTCCTCAAAGAGTTCATCTCCCTCTAAGTATCGAGATGCCTCCGGGCTTACTCTTGAGGATACCACACCGGCAAAGTTACCCCGGCGGGAGGCTCCGGCTTCCAAAGCACTACCTATGGGGTCACAGGTTGACATCGATGGCTCGGCCTCGACCGATCACCTGTTACAATGTTCTGGGGTACCAGCAGTTTCTCCAGGACCAAGCAGGAAGTCAGTCCTCACATATGGGTGACGTCGGCGCCGACGGAGCCCTCGCGGAGCAATTTTCCCTAGCTTTAAAAGAAAGCCTTTGGGAATTGCAGCGCGCATGCGCGGTCCTCTTCCCGCCCAATGGTGCCATCTTGCTCAGTCTTCTTTTTTCCGTGGAGCCCTACAGACGTTGCCTGTGAATCCCCGCAGAAAAGTTGATTTTTTTCTCTCTTTTCCTCTTTTTTTCTTCGGTTCGACGCCGGTTCTTTTCCCGCCCGGACTCGCGACATCGGTTGCGAGTCCGTTCCTTATTTTTCGGTTTTTTGTCCTTCATGACAGATTTCGCGCCTTTTTCCTTTTTCCCTGGCAGCCCGGTCATTCGACCTCGCAGGAGCCCTTTTTCCTCCGATGGCTGCCAGCGGCTTTAAAAAGTGTGATCTCTGTAAGAAACTCATGTCTCTTACAGACACTCATGACTTCTGCCTCCGCTGCCTCGGCCCAGATCATGACTCTGATCTGTGTGCCTTGCGGCAAAATGTCCTCAAAAGCTTTGAGGAGTCGGCAGCACCAGCGGGAGCGTATCTTCTCTGACTCCGGCCGGGCTCGGACCTCGTCGGATGTTTCGACGTCTCGGGACTCTGGTCCTGAGCATCGTCGAAGTTCCTCTGAAAGGGGGTCTCCTACCCGGGAACATCATCGGAAGAAGAAACCCGCGAGGGCGGGATCGGTGGACGCTCCTGGTTCCTCGAGGGCCAGGTCGCATAGCCCCGATTCCCATCCCGGGTCCTCGGAGACGGAGAGGCCGTCAAAACATCCTCGACTCGAGGTGGACTTACCCGCTCACGTGAGTACTGTTGTCCTCGTGGACTTGCCTCCGAAGGACCCGATGTCGGGCCCGACGCCGTCGGGGCCCGAGTCGGGGGCTGCTGGGTCTCCTGAGCTCGGACTCAGGTTGACGGCCTTGGAGAGCAGTCTGACTGCCTTCTTGGACCAGCAGAGGGTATTGATCGCTGGCCTCGCCGGTGCTTCTGCCCTGACCGCCGGGACGTCGACCTCCAAAACGACCCCGGAGACCGAGCCGATCCTCGAGTCCATGAGGGCTCGAGTCGATCCTCGGTCGAGGTCTCCTTCAGCCTCCCATTCGGGACCGAGGTCGTCGACGCCAACTCCCTCGGCGTCGGAGCGGATAGCATCGGTGCCCGCCCGACCGGAGCCGATCGTCGACTCCTCCGAGGAGTCGTCCTGGGAATCTGAGGACGAAGAGTCACCTGGTTCCTTTCGGACTCGGTGTGTCCCTTCGGACTCCCCCGAGTCCAAACCTCGGAGACGGTCCCCCCGGAGGATACCCGGTTCTCGGACTTCGTGAGGGATATGGCCAAGGCCTTGGCCTTCCCTGCGGATCCCGAGGAGGAGCCTCGAGTCGAAGAACTCGATGCCCTCCAATATGACTCTCCCCCGAAGGAGGCCTTTATTGTACCGGTTCCTCCGATGCTGGAACGACTTCTCTTCCGCATGTGGGAGAGCCCGGCGTCGTCGCCGGTGTTAAGCAAGCGGGTCGATTCCATTTATCGAGTCCGCAAGAGCCCCGGCTTCCAGAAGGCACAACTACCGCACCATTCCATGGTGGTGGAATCGGCCATGCATAGACTAAAGAGTCAAAAAATGCACTCCTCGGTGCCCCCTGGTAGGGAAGCCCGAAGCCTGGATGCCCTCAGTAGGAAGTGCTTCCAGGGCTCTATGCTTGCTTGTCGAGTCCAGACCTACCAGCTCTACATGGGCATGTATCTCCGAGACCTGGCTAAGGAAATAGCCGGGTTCTCTGCTGGTCTCTCCGACGAACCTTTGCAGAGGTTCCAATCCTTGTCTACTGGTATTCGGGAGTGCTCCAAGTTTATCTCTCGAGCAGCCTACGATGGTTTTGAGGCGTCGGCTCGAGTAGCTGCGGCCGGCATCGGTGGACGCCGCCAGGCTTGGCTTCAGACGTCCGACCTCGAGCCATGGGTACAGGACATGTTGGTCGATGTCCCCTGCCGAGGTGATAACCTCTTTGGCAAGCCCATGGATGAGAAGGCTGCACAAATCGAGACGGAGACTCTCACCAGGACTCGTCTCTCGAGGAAGACCTCTGCCCCTTCTCAAAAGAAGAAGGCCTCGGGGAAAAAGCCCTTTTACCCGAGGAAAGGTGCTGCCTATAAATACTACCCTCAGTATCAGGCCTCAGCAGCTCCCCCACAGGGAAAGCAGGCCAA
Organism: Ichthyophis bannanicus; assembly: GCA_033557465.1. NCBI lineage: Eukaryota > Metazoa > Chordata > Amphibia > Gymnophiona > Ichthyophiidae > Ichthyophis > Ichthyophis bannanicus. The sequence continues at coordinate 576,504,474 of CM066034.1, read as the reverse complement.
GGGACGGGGTAATGGGTCCTGTAGGCAGCAAGCCCCCAAGCCTGCACCACCGGCCCCTGCTCAGCAGGGTGGGGGTTTTTTGACTTCCTCAGCATAGCCTCTCCCCCTCAGCTGGTTTCTCTCAGCACAGGAGGCCGGCTGGTCCACTTTGCCCAAAGGTGGTCCACCATCACCACAGATACCTGGGTACTTCACATAGTTCAAAAGGGCTATCTTCTTCACTTTCACCCGGTACCTCCCTCCTACTTTCCGGGGGAGCCTCCCAGACTCCCTTTGCACAGGGACTTACTCCTTCAGGAGTTAGCAAGTCTTGTTCAGGAACAAGCCGTGGAACCAGTGCCCCACCAACTGAAGGGCCAGGGGTTTTACTCCAGGTACTTCCTGATTCCAAAAAGAACAGGAGGCCTCAGGCCCATCCTGGACTTGTGAAACCTCAACAAGTTCTTTGCAAAGGAAAAGTTCAAGATGCTTACCCTTGGAATTCTGCTGCCCTACCTCCAGCAGGGAGACTGGCTATGCTCCTTGGATCTGAAAGATGCATATACTCATATCCTCATTCATCCGGACCACAGGCAATATCTCAGGTTTGTTGTAGGAGGAAATCATTACCAGTACAGGGTACTACCCTTTGGCCTATCCTCCGCACCCAGGGTGTTCACCAAGTGCCTCGCTGTGGTGGCGGCTTATCTGAGACTTCAGGGTCTGTTTGTGTTCCCATACCTGGACGACTGGCTCATCAGGGCCCAGTCTTCCCAAGAGGCCACTCACGCCACTCAGTGCACTGTGGCCCTGCTCCAACACTTGGGTTTTGTCATAAACTTCGCAAAGTCCACTTTGCTCCCCTCTCAAAATCTCGAGTTCATCGGCGCCCGGTTGGACACACTTCAGGCGCGGGCCTTCCTCCCTCTGGACAGGGCCAGGCGGCTCATGGACCTCGCCGGCCACTTTCACAGCAATGCGCTGGTCCCAGCCAGACATTTTCTGCGACTGCTCGGCCATATGGCTTCCACGGTCCATGTGACACCCAATGCCCGACTGAACATGCGTCCTGCTCAGTGGTGCCTTCGCAATCAATGGCATCAGGCCACGGGGAGCCTAGCGGACTCCGTGCAGATCTCCGACCAGCTGGTCTCTTCTCTACAATGGTGGCTTTATCTGCCCAACCTAGTCCTAGGAGTGACTTTTCAGCCCCCTACGCATTCTCACGTCCTGACGACCGATGCTTCTCTCCTAGGTTGGGGTGCACATTGCCAGGAGACCTGTACTCAAGGCCTCTGGACTCCTTGGGAGTCTGCTCAACAGATAAACTTCCTGGAGCTCAGAGACATCTGCCTAGCGCTCAAAGCATTCTCTCACCTGGTTTCTCACCAGTCTGTGCTGATACAGACGGACAATCAGGTTGCAATGTTCTACGTGAACAAACAAGGCGGAACAGGCTCCTTCCTTCTCTGTCAGGAGGCACAAAAACTATGCTCTTGGGCTGTCCACCACACAGCATCATCCTCACGGCTGTCTATCTCCCAGGTCAAGAAAATTACCTGGCCGACAAGCTCAGCAGGATCCTCCAGCCACACGAGTGGAGGTTGGATCCGCTGGTAGTTCAGCGGATCTTTCTCAAGTGGGGCCTCCCCACCATGGATCTGTTTGCCAGTCCTCTGAACCGGCAGCTGCCCAGATTCTGCTCTCGACAGCCGCATCCTCTCCAGGTAGCGGCGGATGCTTTTCTAATTCCATGGTCCACCGGCCACTTGTATGCCTTTCCTCCCATGCCGCTGGTGTCTCGGACGCTCTTCAAGGTTCTCAGAGACAAAGCATCGCTGATCCTAGTGGCTCCCCGGTGGCCGAGACAACCTTGGTTCCCGCTTCTGATGCAGCTAGCGGTAGACACTCCTCTTCCACTGGGATTTCAGCCCGACCTCCTGTCGCAGGATCAGGGGACTCTCCTACACCCCAATCTCCGGTCCCTTCATCTGATGGCCTGGCTGCTGAAAGGGTAGTCCTTGCTCCGCTGCAGCTACCTCCAGATGTGGAGGAGGTCGTCTTGGCCTCCAGGAGGCCCTCCACCCGAAAGGTCTACGCTCTCAAGTGGCGTCGGTTCTCCGTCTGGTGTACTCAGCAGTCTCAAGATCCTTTCTCCTGCTCAGCATCAGTGATCTTGCAGTACTTGCTCTCTCTCCACAACCTTGGACTTAAGTCCAACTCGGTAAAAGTCCACCTCAGTGCTCTTTCTGCGCATCACCTGCCAGTGGATGGTAGACCTCTTTCCAGCCACCCGCTGGTGGCTCGGTTTCTCAGAGGCCTCCTTCTTAAGCCACCTTTGCGCCCGCCAGCCCCAGACTGGGATCTTAATGTGGTGTTGCAGCGGATCACCTGTCCGCCTTTTGAGCCTATGGCTACTTGTCCACTCTGTTTTCTTTCATGGAAAACCTTGTTCTTGGTAGCCCTCACTTCGGCTAAACGCGTTAGTGAGCTGCAGGCCCTGGTGTCTGATCCTCCGTACACTAGGTTCTACAAGAACCGGGTAGTCCTACGGACTCACCCTAAATTTCTTCCCAAAGTGGTTTCCCCTTTTCACATCAACCAGGAGGTGGTACTTCCGACCTACTTTCCCAGGCCGCACTCCAGCCGAGCTGAAATGGTCCTGCATACCCTGGACTGTAGAAGGGCGTTGACCTTCTACCTTGACCGTACGCAGGAGCACCGAAAGGCTGTTCAGCTCTTCGTGTCTTATGACCCCAACAAGTTGGGGCTCCCTGTCTCCAAGCGTACTCTGTCCATCTGGATTGCGGACTGCATCGCTTGGGCTTACGAGGCTGCGGGCCTCGTGCTGGAAGGTAGAGTCACAGCTCATCGTGTTCGGGCGAAGGCTACGTCAGTAGCTTACCTCCGCTCTGTTCCATTGGCAGACATCTGCCGGGCCGCTACTTGGTCTTCAAGCCAGACTTTTGCAGCCCATTACTGCCTGGAGAGGGAGTCCCGCAGGGACAGTGCTTTCGGACAGGCAGTCCTCCGTAACCTCTTCGAGGTATAGGCAACTCCTACCCTCTGTCCCGGATGTTGGGCTACCGGTTGGAGACATATTCAGAGAAGATTCCTTCCTTCTGTGCTACTGACCTCGAGGGAGTTCATTTTTTGTGCTTAGTGTCTCCGGTAGCCTTAAGCTGGGGAGTCCCATATGTGAGGACTGACTTCCTGCTTGGTCCTGGAGAAAGCGTAGTTACTCACCTGTAACAGGTGTTCTCCAGGAGCTGCAGGAATCAGTCCTCACAACCCTCCCTCCTCCCCTTGGAGTTGCAGTTATATGCTTTCGTTTTTGCTAATTTTTGCTATCTTTTAGCTATGTCATCTGACTGAGCAAGATGGCACCCTTGGGCGGGAAGAGGACCGCGCATGCGCGCTGCAATTCCCAAAGGCTTTCTTTGAAAGCTGGGGAAAATTGCTCCGCGAGGGCTCCTTTGGCGCCGATGTCACCCATATGTGAGGACTGATTCCTGCTGCTCCTGGAGAACACCTGTTACAGGTGAGTAACTACGCTTTCTACCGGTACCGATATTCAGACATTGGTGGCGTTGATGGATCAGAATATTCTGACCATGCAGCGTGCCATCACGGTATTCATTCAAGCTGCAACGCCTACGGTACCGCAACAAACCCCGTTGTCGGTACCCGTACCGATTCCGGTACATGATCCGATTCCAGTTCCGATACCAGTACCGCTTGCATCGACATCAGCATCGACGGCAGCGGTACGCTATCCAGTGATGCCTATCAGTACCGGCCCGGTACCAATTACTCCCGATGTCGATACCTCCCGGTACGCGTATCGGGCTCTACGAGAGCATCCAGATAGTCGATACTTCGATTCTTCTGAAGACTCTGACTCTTCAGAGGTCTCAATTGAAGCATTGGGGATCCTTCCTCAGGAACCCTCTTCTCCAAAAAGGAGAATGTCTCCTCCTGAAGACTTGTCTTTTCAGGACTTTATTAGGGAGGTGGCCAAAGGCCTGTCCATCTCAGTGACCTCTGAGACTGAACCTAGAGCCAAAAAATTAGATATCCTACAATATCCTAAGGCTCCTAAAGAGGCAGCCACCTTACCAATACATGAGATTCTTTATGAACACATGTTGGGTATATGGGAGACTCCTCTTTCCACAAGGTTGGACACCATGTATCGTGTTCCTCCTTGTCCTGGGTTTCATAAGACTCAGCTTCCTCACCACTCCATTGTGGTAGAGTCTGCCATGAAAAAGATCAAGAGTACAAAAAGGCACTCCTCTGCTCCTCCAGGAAGAGAATGCAGAACCCTAGATGCCTTTGGCAGGAAAATCTTCCAGGCCAGTATGCTTGTAGCCAGAATCAACTCCTATAGTCTCTATATGGGGATGTTTCTAAAAGAAGTTACAGATCATCTGCAAACCTTATCTCCTTTTATGTCAGAAGATTGAGAGAATAATATATCACCTGGCTTAAACATGCACAGGATGTATCCAAGTTTTCCAACCGTGCAGCCTTTGACTCTTTTGAGGTGGTCAGTAGAGCCTCGGCTATTGCCATAGGTGCACGCAGAGTTGCTTGGTTGCAAGCCTCTGATTTGGAATCCTGGGTACAGGATGGTCTAGGTAACCTTCCCTGTACAGGCGAAAACCTGTTTGGCAAAGATTGGCAAGCAAAGGCCAACCAGATGGATGCTGAAAATTCTGCTTTAGATAGACTTTCAAAGTCTACTACTGCTCCTTTCAAAAAGAGGTTGTTCAAAAAGGGATCTTTCCCAAAGAAAGGGAAATTTTCTTCTTATGGTCAGGCCTCTTCTCAAGGTCGTTTTGCTACAAAGAGGCAGCAACAACCAAAACAGGCCAAAACCCAGGCTGCGAGGACTGCTACGGCCCAACAGCCTCAGCCTCCTCAGGGCCTTTGACTTTCCACTAGAGAACTTAGCCTTTCTGGCTCTAGAACATCCAGAGCCCCTCACCATCCCAGGAAGGTTAGCTCACTTTGCTCCCAGATGGGAACAAATCACAGCAGAGCAGTGGACCCTCTCCATCATAAGGGAAGGGTACAAACTTCATTTCTTAAACCTTCCTCCTCACACCATGGTGAAACAGTTCAATTCTCCAACATCCCTCCTCAACCTTCTAGGTCATGAGATTGCTGCCCTTCTTGCCCAAGGGGCAATAGAAGAAGTACCCCTTCTTCAACAGGGTTCAGGGTTCTACTCCTGCTATTTTCTCATCCCAAAGAAAACAGGGGGCTACAGACCCAGAGTCAGGACTGGCTTTGTTCTCTAGATCTCAAGGATGCGTACACCCATCTTCTCATCCATCCAACACACAGAAGATTCCTTCGCTTCCTGTACCAAGGAAAGCACTACCAATACAAAGTGCTTCCTTTCGGTCTGGCCTCTGCTCCAAGAGTGTTCACAAAATGCATGGCAGTAGTATCTGCATTCCTACGCACTCTAGGAATATTCGTATTCCCAGATCTGGACGACTGGCTCATCCGAGCTCCATCCCAGTCAGAGGCCCAGACTTCTCTAGCCTGCACAATGCATGTTCTTCAGTATCTGGGACTAGTAATCAACATTCCAAAATCCCATCTTACCCCTACTCAGTCTCTAGAGTTCATAGGGGCCTTACTGGTTACCACAACTGCAAGTGCCTATCTTCCCCAGGCCCGTTGCCTACGCTTGGTGCAGTTAGCCTCCCAGATTCAGTTAAAATCCCATTCAGTTAAAATCCCCTCATAGCACCACTTTGGCCACGCCAAGTGTGGTACCCTCTACTTCTGCATCTCTCTCAAGCTCACTCCCTAGACCTGGGGTCTGCTCCAGATCTCCTCTCCCAGGAGAAGGGAACTTTGTGGCACCCAAATCCTCAGTCTCTTCATCTCAGGGCCTGGTTGCTGAAGGCCTAGACCTTCAAGATTTACAACTTTCTCAGCAAGTGAAGGATATCCTTCATGCTTCCAGAAAGCCTTCCACCAGATGTTCATATGCTTTTAAATGGAAAAGGTTTTCCATTTGGTGTGCAGAGAAGGGTCTCAACCCTCTTGCAATACCTTTGCATTCTTTACTAGACTATTTGCTGCATTTATCCCATGCAGGCCTTAAGACAAATTCAATCAGAGTCCATTTGAGTGCTATTGCAGCATCCCTTAAGCCTCTCAATGGACAACCTATTTCCTCTCATCCTCTTATAGCAAGATTCATGAGAGGCCTTCTTTTGACTAAACCTCCCATTAGACCACCTCCAGTGGCCTGGGACTTGAATCTGGTTCTTGGCCAGCTTATGAAGCCACCCTTTGAACCCTTAGCCACTACCTCCTTAAAATTCCTTTCTTGGAAGGTAATTTTTCTCATTGCAGTCACCTCAGCTCGCCGTATCAGTGAGCTGCAAGCTTTAGTGGCTAATCCTCCTTATACAAGGTTCCATCATGACAAGGTAGTCCTCAGAACTAATCCACACTTTATGCCTAAAGTGGTCTCAGGAGGTCTTTTTAACTGTCTTTTTTCCAGGACCTCATGCATCAAGTGCAGAGAGGAATCATACCCTGGATTGTAAAAGAGCACTTGCTTTCTACTTACACAGGACACAGCAACATAGAAAGTCCTCTCAACTTTTTGTTGCTTTTGATCCTTCTCATTTAGGACTTCCAGTCTCTAAGAGAACTCTGTCCAATTGGATTGCCCAGTGTATTTCCTTTGCCTACCAAAGTAAGAACCTTTCTCTGGAGGGCCATGTCACAGCTCACAATGTGAGGGACATGGCCACCTCTATGGCTCATCTAAACTCTGTGTCCATCGACCAAATCTGTCGAGCGGCCACTTGGGCATCGGTTCATACCTTCACAGCCCATTACTGCTTGGACAAGGACTCCACCGGGATGCCTTGTTTGGTCAGGCTGTTCTCAAACACCTGTTCCATACCTAATCAACTCCTACCCTCCATCCCTGAACTGGATGCCTGAGATTCATGGGTAGAGGTAGAGCCCTTCCCAGGGACTCACAATCTGGGTGATCTCCCAGGCATCTCTAGCTGGGGAGTCCCCATATGTGAAGACTCATTCCTGCTTGTTCCTGGAGATAGCACAGTTACTTACCTGTAACAGGTGATCTCTGGGAACAGCAGGAATAAGTCTTCACAACCCACCCACCTCCCCTAGGAGTTGTATCTATCTATCTTTGCTTTCTTCTCTCTCTCTCTCTTTTTGTCTCAGCTTTAAAACTCGAACTGGAGAGAGGCAGTTGGGAAAGGCGGGAAGGCAGCGCGCAGGCGCTGTGGGATGCTCCCAAAAGCTTTCTTTAAGGACGCTGGGGAGCATTCCCACGCAGGCTCTGTCGGTACCGACGATACCCATATGTGAAGACTTATTCCTGCTGTTCCCAGAGATCACCTGTTACAGGTAAGTAACTGTGCTTTCTGAGGCTTTTGGGCCACATGGCATCCACAGTCCATGTAACTCCAAATGCTTGTCTGCATATGCGGCCTGCTCAATGGTGCCTCAGAGCTCAGTGGATACAGGCCACAGGAGACTTAAGAGACAGAGTAAGAGTGTCCAAACTACTAGCGGCCTCCCTGCAGTGGTGGCTGCATCTCCCTAACCTGATCAAAGGGGTGCCTTTCCAGGCACCACCACATACACAGGTGCTGATGACCGATGCTTCTCTTTAAGGTTGGGGTGCACATTGCCAGGGGGCATGCACTCAGGGCACACCAGCAGTTCAATCTGTTGGAGATGCAAGCTATTCGATTAGCTCTACAAACTTTCTCTCATGTCCTCTCTCACCAGTCTGTCTTGATTCAGATGGACAACCAAGTAGCAATGTTCTATGTGAACAAACTAGAAGGCACAGGGTCCAGGCTTCTGTGTCAGGAAGCACAGGCCCTGTGCGCCTTTGCTGTCAGGCACAGCATGTTTCTCAAGGCAGTTTATCTACCTGGCCAGGAAAATTACCTGGCACACAGGTTGAGCAGGATTCTACAGCCTCATGAGTGACATTTGAATCCCCTAGTGGTTCAGCAGATCTTCCTAAAATGGGGTCTTCTGACCATCGATCTCTTTGCCAATCCACTGAACCGTCAGCTACCCAGGTTCTGTTCAGACAACCGCATCCTCTGCGAATAGCAGCAGATGCCTTCCTAATCTCTTGGTCTACGGGCTTGCTGTATACGTTTCCTCCAATGCCTCTAGTGGCCCAAACCCTATTCAAGGTTCTTCGGGACAGGGCCTCCCTGATCCTGGTAGCCCCCAGATGGCCGAGGCAGCCATGGTTTCCACTCCTGCAATTGGCGGTGGACATTCCCCTCCCTCTGGGGGTGCAACCCGATCTCCTGTCTCAGGATCAGGGATCTCTCCTGCACCCCAACCTCCAGTCCCTCCATTTGATGGCCTGGCTGCTGAAAGGGTAGTTCTAGCCCCCTTAGTTCTCCCTAGGGCAGTGGAGGAGGTGGTTTGGGCCTCTAGGAGACAATCCACCCGGAAATCTTATGTCCTCAAATGGCGTAGGTTCTCCATCTGGTGTGCTCAGCGCCAAGAGGATCCGTTTTCGTGCCTGGTACCAGTGGTGCTGCAGTATCTGCTTCACCTGTTGGACCTAGGCCTTAAATACAACTCTGTTCGGGTACACCTCAGTGCTCTGTCAGCGCACCACTCGCCGGTGGAGGGCCAGTCTGTCGGTCCACCCCTTAGTGGCCCGCTTCCTCAGAGGCCTGCTTTTGCTCAAGCCTCAGATTTGTCCACCAGCCCCTGAGTGGGATTTGAATGTGGTCTTGCAGCAACTTACTCACCCACTCTTTGAGCCGATGGCTACCTGTCATTTACGCTTCCTTTCCTGGAAGACGTTGTTCTTGGTGGCTCTTACCTCGGCCTGGCATGTGAGTGAACTACAGGCTCTGGTTTCTGATAGGCCGTACACACGGTTCTATAGGAACAGGGTGGTCTTATGGACTCATCCTAAGTTCCTTCCAAAGGTTGTCTCTTCCTTCCACCTCAATCAGGAGGTGGTTCTTCCGACCTTCTTTCTCAGGCCGCATGCCAGCCGGGCTGAAATGGTCTTGCATACCCTGGACTGTAGGAGGGCGTTGTCTTTCTACATTGACCGTACGCAGGGGCATCGAAGGGCTGTTCAGCTCTTCGTATCTTTGGCCCTAATAACCTGGGGTTACCTGTCTCCAGGCGTACCCTCTCCATTTGGGTAGCAGACTGTATCGCCTGAGTGTACAGGGTAGCCGGCCTCTCCTTGCAGGGTCGAGTCACGGCCCACCGTGTCAGGGCGAAGGCTGCGTCAGTAGCTCATCTCCGCTCTGTTCCGTTGGCAGACATCTGCCGGGCCGCTACTTGGTCTTCAAGCCAGACTTTTGCGGCCCATTACTGCCTCGAGAGGGAGTCCCGCAGGGACAGTGCTTTCGGACAAGCGGTACTCTGTATTCTCCAGGACCAAGCAGGAAGTCAGTCCTCACATATGGGTGACGTCGGCGCCGACGGAGCCCTCGCGGAGCAATTTTCCCCAGCTTTCAAAGAAAGCCTTTGGGAATTGCAGCGCGCATGCGCGGTCCCCTTCCCGCCCAAAGGTGCCATCTTGGCCAGTCTTTTTTCCGCGGAGCCCTACAGACGCTGTCTACAAGTCACCGCTGAAAAGTTGATTTTCTTTCTTTATTTTAGTATTTTCTTCGGTTCGACGCCGGTCCTTTTTCCGTCCGGCCTCGCGACGCCGGTTGCGAGGCCTCCCCTTCTTTTCGGGTTTTTCTGTCCTTCGTGACAAATTCGCGCTTTTTTCACTTTTCCCTGGCGGCACGAACGTTTGACCTCGCAGGGGCCCTTTTTCCCCCGATGGCCGCCAGTGGTTTTAAAAAGTGTGTTCAGTGTAAAAAACTAATGTCTCTTACTGACACACATGATTGCTGCCTCCGTTGCCTGGGCCCAGATCATGAAGAAATGATCTGTGGGGCCTGTAGCAAGATGTCCGCGAAATCTTTGCGGAGTCGGCAGCATCAGCGGAGAGAATCTTCTCTGACCCCAGCCGTACCCGGACCTCGTCAGAAGCTTCGGTGTCCAGGGAATCTGGCTCTGAACACCGTCGGAGCTCCTCTGAGAGGGGGTCTCCCACCCGAGAACATCATTGGAGGAAGAAACCCGCGAGGACGGCGTCGGTGGATGCTCCTGGCTCCGCGAGGGCCAGGTCGCATAGCCCCGATAGCCGTCCCGGGTCTTTGGAGCTGGAGCGGCCGTCCAAACAGCCTCGTCTGGAGATGGACTCGTCTGCTCACGTAAGTCCTGTTGTCCTCGTGGACTCGCCTCCGAGGGGTCCGACGTCGGGCCCGAGTCGGGGGCTGCTGGGTCTCCTGAGTTCGGGACTCAGGTTGACGGCCTTGGAGAGCAGCCTGGCTGCCTTCATGGACCAGCAGCGGGCATTGATCGCTGGCCTCGCTGGCGCTTCTGCCCTGACCGCCGGGACGTCGACGTCTAAGTCGACCCCGGAGACCGAGCCGATCCTCGAGTCCATGCGGGCTCGAGTCGATCCTCGGTCGAGGTTCCCTTCGGCCTCCCGTTCGGGGCCGAGGTCGTTGACGCTGACTCCCTCGGCGTCGGGGCGGATGGCGTCTGTGCCCGCCCGGCCGGAGCCGCTCGACTCCTCCTCCGAGGAGTCCGCCTGGGAATCCGAGGTGGAAGAGTCACCTGATTCTTTTCGGACTCGGTGTTTCCCTTCGGACTCCCCCGAGTCCGAACCTCGGAGACAGTCCCCTCCGGAGGATGCCCGGTTCTCGGACTTCGTGAGGGATATGGCCAAGGCCTTGGCCTTCCCTGCGGATCCCGAGGAGGAGCCTCGAGCCGAAGAGCTCGATGCCCTCCAGTATGACTCTCCTGCAAAGGAGCATTTTACTGTACCGGTTCCTCCGATGCTGGAACGACTTCTCTTCCGCATGTGGGAGAGCCCGGCGTCGTCGCCGGTATTAAGCAAGCGGGTCGATGCCATATATCGAGTCCGCAAGAGCCCTGGCTTCCAAAAAGCACAGCTGCCGCACCATTCCATGGTGGTGGAATCGGCCATGCATAGGCTCAAGAGCCAGAAGATGCACTCCTCGGTGCCTCCCGGCAGGGAAGCCCGCAGCCTGGATGGCCTCGGTAAGAAGTGTTTCCAGGGCTCTATGCTTGCTTGTCGGGTCCAGACTTACCAGCTCTACATGGGCATGTATCTCAGGGACCTGGCTAAAGAAATAGCCGGATTCTCTGCTGGTCTCTCCGAGGAACCTTTGTGGAGGTTCCAGGCCTTGTCCACTGGTATTCGAGAGTGTTCAAAGTTTATCTCTCGAGCAGCCTATGATGGCTTTGAGGCATCGGCTCGAGTAGCCGCAGCCGGCATCGGTGCCCGCCGACAGGCTTGGCTTCAGTCATCCGACCTCGAGCCCTGGGTGCAGGACAAGTTGGTCGATGTCCCCTGCAGAGGTGACAACCTCTTTGGCAAACCTATGGATGAGAAGGCTGCACAACTCGAGACAGAGACTCTCACCAGGACTCTGCTCTCCAGAAAAACCTCTGCCCCTTCCCAGAAGAAGAAGGGCTCGGGGAAAAAGCCCTTTTACCCGAGGAAGGCGGCTGCCTATAAACACTACCCTCATTATCAGGCCTCCGCAGCTCCCCAACAGGGTCAGCAGGCCAAGGGACGGGGTAACGGGTCCCGTAGGCAGCAAGCCCCCAAGCCTGCGCCACCGGCCCCTGCTCCGCAGGGTGGGGTTTTTTGACTCTTTCAGCATAGCCTCTCCCCCTCCGCTGGTTTCTCTCAGCACGGGAGGCCGGCTAGTCCACTTTGCCCACAGGTGGTCCAACATCACGTCCGATACCTGGGTGCTCCACATAGTCCGAGAGGGCTATCTTCTACACTTTCACCAGGTACCTCCCCCCTACTTTCCAGGGGAGCCTCTGCGACCCCCTCTTCACCGGGACTTACTCCTTCAAGAGTTGGCAAGTCTTCTTCAGGAACAGGCGGTGGAACCGGTGCCCCACCACCTGAGAGGTCAAGGCTTTTATTCCAGGTACTTCCTGATACCAAAGCGTACTGGAGGCCTCAGACCCATCCTGGACTTGCGGAACCTCAACAAGTTCCTGGAAAGGGAAAAGTTCAAGATGCTTACCCTTGGAATCCTGCTGCCCTACCTCCGGCAGGGAGATTGGCTATGCTCCTTGGATCTAAAGGATGCCTACACTCACATCCTCATCCACCCAAGCCACCGACGATACCTAAGTTTTGTGGTGGCAGGCAATCATTACCAGTACAGAGTACTGCCCTTTGGCCTATCCTCCGCACCACGAGTCTTCACAAAATGTCTCGCAGTGGTAGCGGCTTATCTCCGGCTTCAAGGCCTCTTTGTCTTCCCTTACCTGGACGACTGGCTCATCAGAGCACCGTCCTCCACGGAGGCCACTCACGCCACGCAAAGTACTGTGACTCTGCTCCAGTACTTGGGCTTTGTCATAAACTTCGAAAAGTCCACACTGCTCCCCTCAGGATCTCGAGTTCATTGGCGCCAGATTAAACACGCTTCAGGCGCGAGCCTTTCTGCCGCTCGACAGGGCACAACGGCTCATGGCTCTCGCCAGCCGCTTTCGCAGCCATTCCTGGGTCTCGGCCAGGCACTTTCTGAGACTGCTCGGCCATATGGCTTCCACGGTCCATGTGACCCCCAATGCCCGCCTGAATATGCGGCCTGCTCAATGGTGCCTTCGCTCACAATGGCGTCAGGCCTCGGGGAGACTAGCGGACTCAGTACGAATCTCCAGCCCGCTGGTCTCTTTTCTCTACGGTGGTGGCTTCATCTGCCCAACCTGGTGCTCGGAATGCCTTTTCAGTCTCCTCCGCCTGTTCAGGTACTGATGACCGATGCTTCTCTCCTGGGTTGGGGAGCACATTGCCAAGGGACATGTACTCAGGGTCTCTGGACCCCGTGGGAATCTGCCCAGCAGATCAACTTCCTGGAGCTCAGAGCGATCCGCCTGGCTCTACGGGCCTTCTCCCACCTTACCACTCACCAGTCCGTCCTCGTCCAGACGGACAATCAAGTGGCCATGTTCTATGTGAACAAACAGGGGGGCACGGGCTCCTTCCTTCTCTGTCGGGAAGCACAAAAGCTCTGCGCTTGGGCCGTCAGCCGAGGAATCCTCCTCAAAGCTGTCTATCTCCCAGGTCAAGAAAATTACCTGGCAGACAAACTGAGCAGAATCCTCCAACCACACGAGTGGAGATTGGACCCGTTGGTGGTTCAAAGGATTTTTCTCCGGTGGGGCCTCCCCACGCTGGATCTCTTTGCCAGTCCTCTGAACAGGCAACTTCCTCGGTTCTGCTCTCGGGAGCCGCATCCCCTCCGAGTAGCGGCGGATGCGTTTCTGCTCTCATGGTCCACGGGCCTTCTGTATGCCTTTCCTCCCATGCCGCTGGTGTCTCGAACACTTTTCAAGGTTCTCCAAGACAAGGCTTCGGTGTTCCTGATAGCTCCCCGGTGGCCCAGCCAACCGTGGTTCCCGCTACTGATGCAACTGGCGGTAGATACTCCGTTGCCTCTGGGGTTTCAACCCGATCTCCTGACCCAGGATCAGGGGTCTCTCCTACACCCCAACCTCAGATCTCTTCATCTCATGGCCTGGCTGCTGAAAGGGTAGTCCTTGCTCCCCTCCTGCTGCCTCCAGAGGTGGAAGAGGTCGTGCTAGCTTCCAGGCGACCCTCTACCCGGAAATCCTACGCCCTTAAATGGCGTCGCTTCTCCACCTGGTGTACTCAACAGTCTCAAGATCCCTTCTCCTGCTCGGTGTCGGTGGTCTTGCAGTACTTGCTTTCCCTCTCCAATCTTGGACTAAAGTCCAACTCGGTCAAAGTTCACCTCAGTGCTATTTCTGCACATCATGTGCCGGTGGAAGGCAGGCCTCTTTCCGGCCACCCTCTCGTGGCACGGTTCTCCCGAGGTCTCCTTCTCCTTAAACTACCTTTGCGCCCCCCAGCCCCTGACTGGGACCTGAACGTGGTTTTACAGCGGATCACCTGTCCGCCTTTTGAACCCATGGCTACCTGTCCTCTCCGTTTTCTTTCTTGGAAAACCTTATTCCTGGTAGCCCTCACTTCCGCTAGACGCATTAGTGAACTGCAGGCCCTAGTGTCTGATCCCCCTTACACTAGGTTCTACAAGAATAGGGTAGTCCTGCGGACTCACCCTAAGTTTCTTCCAAAAGTGGTCTCCCCTTTTCACATCAATCAGGAGGTGGTGCTTCCGACCTTCTTTCCCAGGCCACACTCCAGCCGAGCTGAAAGGGTCTTGCATACCCTGGACTGTCGGAGGGCGTTAACCTTCTACCTTGATCGTACGCGGGAGCACCGTAAGACTGTTCAGCTCTTCCTGTCTTACGACCCTAATAAATTGGGGCTCCCTGTCTCCAAGCGTACTCTGTCCATCTGGGTAGCTGACTGTATCGCTTGGACTTATGGGGCGGCAGGCCTCTCGTTGGAAATTCGAGTCACGGCTCATCGGGTTAGGGCGAAGGCTGCGTCAGTGGCTTACCTCCGCTCTGTTCCATTGGCAGACATCTGCCGGGCCGCCACTTGGTCTTCGAGCCAGACTTTTGCAACCCATTACTGCCTCGAGAGGGAGTCCCGCAGGGACAGTGCTTTCGGACAGGCAGTCCTCTGTAATCTCTTCGAGGTTTAAGCAACTCCTACCCTCCATCCCGGATGTTGGGCTACCGGTTGGAGATTAGTCAGAGAAGATTCCTTCCTTCGGTGCTACTGAGCTTGAGGGAGCTCATTTTTTGTGCTTAGGGTCTCCGGTAGCCTTAAGCTGGGGAGTCCCATATGTGAGGACTGACTTCCTGCTTGGTCCTGGAGAAAGTGTAGTTACTCACCTGTAACAGGTGTTCTCCAGGAGCAGCAGGAATCAGTCCTCCCAACCCTCCCTCCTCCCCTTGGAGTTGCAGTCATATGCTTTAGTTTTTGCAAATTTTTTGCTGTCTTTTCGCTATGTCATCAGACTGGCCAAGATGGCACCTTTGGGCGGGAAGGGGACCGCGCATGCGCGCTGCAATTCCCAAAGGCTTTCTTTGAAAGCTGGGGAAAATTGCTCTGCGAGGGCTCCGTCGGCGCCGACGTCACCCATATGTGAGGACTGATTCCTGCTGCTCCTGGAGAACACCTGTTACAGGTGAGTAACTACGCTATCTCCAAGATTTAGGCAACTCCTACCCTCCGCCCTTGTGATGGGCTACCGTTCGGGGGCGTTCTCAGAGAAGGTTCTTATCACGCATGCTGAGGCTCTAGAGGGAGCTTATTTTTCAGCTTTGGGTTCTCGGTAGCCTAGAGCTAGGGAGCCCCATATGTGAGGACTGACTTCCTGCTTGGTCCTGGAGAAAGAGTAATTACTCACCTGTAACAGGTGTTCTCCAGGAGCTGCAGGAATCAGTCCTCACGACCCTCCCTCCTCCCCTGGAGTTGCAGTCATATACTTTATTTTGTTTTGTTTTTTTTGCTGTCTTTTAGCTATGTCATCAGACTGAGCAAGATGGCACCCTTGGGCGGGAAGGGGACCGCGCATGCGCGCTGCATTCCCAAAGGCTTTCTTTGAAAGCTGGGGAAATGCTCCGCAAGAGGACTCCGTCGCGCCGACGTCACCCATATGTGAGGACTGATTCCTGCTGCTCCTGGAGAACGCCTGTTACAGGTGAGTAACTACTCTTTCCTGCCAGAGGAGAAAGTCAGAAGACCATTGTATTACCTGGCGATGTTCTGTGCACAGCAGGCCCCCAGAGTCTATAGATAACTTCATAGAGATGGTCCTGTGGGTGCGTACTCACATGCGGCTGCTCCAGCAGTCTTTGACTCGATGGTCCCTGAGTTCTCAGGAGTTTGAGCACAGGTTTCCGCTCATGTTGAGGGTGAGGTCCAGCTTTCAGTAGCAGCGGCAACCCTATCATCTGAGGAAGGGCATACCACTGGACAATTTTTCCTGGATCCTGTTGACAATGGATGCCAGTCTCTCGGGCTTGGGGAATCCATTGCTGAGACTGTACAGCTCAGGGCCGTTGGAACAGCAGGGAAGCAGTGTGGTCCATCAGCTGCCTTGAGGCAAAGGCCATCAGGTTGACTCTTCTGCATTTCCAGCTCCTGGTCGAGGGCCAGGCAGTTCGAGTGTTTTCAGACAATGCCATGGCAGTGACCTATGTCAGTTGGCAGGGCAGCAAAAGAAGCGCTGGAGTGGCCCTGGAGATGGATCTGCTTGCTTTGGTGGAGAAGAATCTCTTATCCTTGTTGGCTCAGCACATTGCCGGAGTGGACCGTGTGGAAGCGGACTTCCTCAGAAAGCATTCTCTGAATCCCAGCGAGTGGGATTTGAGTCGAGGCATTTCAGTTGATTCTGCGCTTCTGGGGTCACCCTGAAATGGATCTAATGGCGACTCACTCTAATGCCAAAGTGTGCCACTGCTTCAATCGCTACATGGAGATGGGGTCCAAGGGTGTTAATACTCTGACCAGTCTTGGCCCAGTCAGCAGCTGCTGTGTGTGTTTCCTCCATGGCCCCTGGTGGGGCATGTGATCCAACTTATAGAGCGCCACCTGGGCAGGATTGTTCTGGTGGCGCTGGATTGGTCGTGGAGATAGTGGTTTGGAAACCTGATGCGGCTCCTTCAAGTGCTTCCTCTTCAGTTGCCTCCATCTTGGGGGCTGTTGCGTCAGGGACCGATCGTCCTGGAGGACTCAGCTCCCTTCTTACTTACGGCATGGCTCTTGAAAGGAGACTTCTAGCGCATAAGGTCTACTCTCCAGCAGTAATCTCTACCATTGTGCACGGAGGAGGGTCTAACAAGCTAGCATACATACAGATATAGTGCCTCTTTGAGCGCTAGTGCAGCGCGTGGCACTTGGCTCCTGAGACGGCCAAGGCATCCTCATTGTTGGCCTTTCTGCAGGATGACCTAGAGAAGGGTCTCTCACTTAGCTCCCTGAAGGTTCAGGTGGCAGCTTTGATCTCTCCGTGGTCCGGTGGAGGGCAGGTCCTTGGCCTTGCACCTGGACGTCTCACGTTTTCTCCAAGGGGCTCAACGTCTGTGTCCTCCCCTTCGGTCTGCGATCCCTTCCTGGGATCTATCTCTAGTGCTCAGGACATGATGGTGGCGCCCTTTGAACTGTTGAAATGTGCTACCTTGAAGGATTTGACACTCAAGACTGTCTTCTTGGTCGCAATTTGTTCTGCAAAGCGGATCTCAGAGCTGCAGGCTCTGTCTTGCCGGGATCCTTATCTGTCCTTTTCAACTGAGGCCGTTTCCTTTGGTCTGTGCCTCCCTTCTTGCCTAAAGTGCTGTTTCTCTTTCGCATAAACCAGGTGGATTGCCTGCCCTCCTTCTGTACTCTCAGACCAACACAGTAATGCTTCTATCAGGATGCCTTTGCAATTTCCTGGCGCAAAGGCTTGATATACACTTTTCCTCCCTTCCCACTTGTACCTAAAGTACTTCAAAAGATACTTCAGAATCAAGAGTCGGTCATACTCATCCCTCCCAGATGGCTCAGGCAGGTCTAGTTTTCACTCCTCTCCTTACTGGTAGACATTTCCGATGCTACTCTGTTCTCATCCCTCTCTTCTGACACAGCAGTATGGTCACCTGCTGCACACGAACCTTCAGAGTCTTTTCTTAACAGTTTGGATGTTGAAAGTCCCAACTAGTGTTGAACCTTTCAGTTTCTAAGTGTCCTCCAGGTTATTTTGGCATTGAAGGATTCCACCAAAGAGTTCTATGCTCTTATAAATGATCTCTTTTCTCACTGGTGTTTGAATCACAATCTTCAACCCTTCTCCTGCCATCTCACTGATATCCCCTCCTACCTCAGTTCGCTATCAGAGAGCAGATTGAAAACTTCCTTGATGCGCATGCACCTTGTTGTGGTTTCAACATACCATAACAAGTTTGAGGGAAAACCTTTGTCATCACCCCTGGGTAGCCATATTCATGTGCAGTCTAGCAAACCTCAGACCGCCACATTGAAAGCCAATGCCAGCTTGGGCCTTTGGCCCAAGCATCCCTCAAAAATAAGTCATGGCATACTCTATTTCTTATTGTTATAATGTCAGCATGTCTCATCGGTGAGCTCCAAGCACTAGTACAGTATACATAGTTTCTGTCAACCAAAGTTGTTCTTCGTACTCATCCCACATTTATGCCCAAGGTATTCTCTGCCTTACACTTTAATTAGTCAGTAGTTCTGTCTACTTTTTCTCCAAGCCTCATGCATCTGAAGCAGAAATGGCTCTCCACTCCATGGATTGCCGAAGAGCTCCACTATACGATCTTCATGCTACATAAGCTATCATAAAACCTTTCAGCATTTAAATAGTGATATTTGGTGGAATCTTGTTGCTCAAAGTGCTAGTTATGAGAAACTGTATGCTAAGATGCATTATGCGGGGAAGGCTGGTGGTCTGGAAAAATGGGCACCTTTAGACGAATATGCCTCTCAGGCCAAAGTTTCTTCTGTAGGTGCCCGTTTGGGTTCATAATGCAATTCGGTCGAGGAGGGGATGCAGTCGGGTGGTGATGTTAGACTGTTTTTTCTGTCGCGAACGCGGTGCCTAGGAATTGATCAGTAGGATCCTCAAAGAGCTAGGGGGGTAGGGGGGTTTGTGGGTAGTTTGCGGTGTAATTGCTATGTCTGTAGTGTGGTGGTGGTGTTTTTGTGTATTGTGTAAACTGTATAAATAAAGAATTTAAAAAAAAAAAAAAAAAAACCTTTCAGCTTTCTGTGACCTTTAATCCAAACAATCAATGCCTTCCGACATCCAAACAAATTCTTTACACCTGGATCTCTAACTTTAGTGCATTTGCATGTCACACTGAGGGGCACTCTATCCCTGATAGTCACACGTCTCATCTCAGAGCAGAAGCTTCTACAATAGCTTAACCTTTGTTCTTTCTCTATACATGAGATATGTAATGCTGCCACTTGTTCAGCAATCAACACTTTCACCAAGCTATGTTGCCATGATTGTTCATCATCTTCAGATACTTCATTTGGGCAGTCTGTTCTCCGCAACCATTGCACTTTAACCATCGACCTCACAAAAGTCTTTGTAAGGATGCCCATGCATCAGCAGTTATAACTTCTTCAGTGACCCTCTGCATCAAATGTACCTGCATCTCCCCTGCTTGTTCACAGAGAAAACATAGTTGCTTACCTGTAACAGAGGTTCTCCATAAACATCAGGGGAATGCTGCCACACTTTTCCCACCCTCTAATCCCCTATTAATTTTGTGTTCTATCCATCTTCATAAAGCTTTGAAATGACTAACTGCAGCTGAGTGTCCGGAGGCATGGGAGCACCCATGCATGCTCAGTACTGTACAAAAAACAAAAATACCAAAACTCGGAGAGAACTTGCATACTGGATCAGTCCACCAGACTTCACCGTCAAGTGTGGCTGCTGTCTACGGAGAAACCCCTGTTACTGGTAAGCAACCGCAGTATGCAATTTGTGTGTGTGTTTCTGGAAGTAGTGAATATGGGGGTGTGTGTGTCTGGGGATGGGGAACGTGTGTGGGATGTGCCACGGATAAGAAGTGTGTGTGTTGGTATAGAGTTTGTTACGCACCCTGCAGCACAAACTGACAGATGTACAATGGATAAAACTCTTCTGTTAGTGTATATATAGGCGTTCTCAGTAATATGCTAAATAGCTTGTTTTAGGTAGACATGTTCAGCAAAATCTGGGAAATGTCTATTTTCCTGGCAGCTTTGATTTGTGTTAAGTTGCTTCCCCTGTATGACTTTATATTGCTAGAGTAGATGTGATCAGGGAGAAAGGTACATTATGGACAGATTATATTAATCAGTGGTGAAGGAAGAGATACTATAGATGTGATTTGATGACTTAAGACGAATCCAGTGCTTATCAGAACTTTTTTTATTTCATAGATTTTTGGACTCTGTGCCTGCAGCTGCCATTGAACATTTCAAACAGTCTGCAGAGCATCTGATCGAAGAAAGGGGGGCAGTGGAAGCACTTGCAGCGGCACTAGCTCACATTTCAGGAGCCACTTCTTTAGAACAACGATCCCTGCTTAATTCGGATGCTGTAAGTGTCAAAATGCCCTTCTGTGAGATTTCAAAATAAAGCACTTTATTCTTGCTTTTTATTCCTGCTGTGTTCAGGCTGTACACTGAGCTAGTGGAGGACTTTGGGAATTCTTTTGATCTTTCATCTTAAGCCTATTTGTATTTTATGTGTATTTATATTATGCAATACACACAATTTATTTATTTATTAGCTTTTATATTCTGCACTATTTCAAAATCAACGCGATTTACATATAACGTGAACAGTAGAAACAATTTTACATGGAACAGGTAAATTATTTATTTATTTAAAAGTATTTATATCCCGCTTTATCCTTGAATCAAAGCGGATTTCACTGCAATCCAATCAAGTAGGGTATTGTGGGGGTGTCGGCATGCAGTGGATGTGAGGTAGTGTTCATGAGTGTGTGGCTAGGAAAATCTTGATTTGGGGTGCGATATATACAGGTTGAGCTATCTGCATTGGGCTATATGCAAATAAGAAGCCAAACAAGTTAGAAACTATGAGGGGGGACATTCAGTGGCAATGACTAGGGCTGATAAAGCGGCTAGCCGTCACCGCTGAACTCTGTATACATTGAATATCCAGGTTGGCTAGATAGTGTGTTAGTGGTGATATTCAGTAGCTGGCCAGTTAGCTAAAGCTGCTAAAGTTAGGCAAGCCTTTCAAGTTCCTAACTTAAGCTCCTATAGGATAATTGGATAACGGCTGATTATCACCACTAGCTGGTTATCCCTGAGTGATGCGCATCCTTGCACATTAGCTTCAACCTCTACACTACCTTCATGACCTCCTCCTGCAATTGGATGACCCTACCTCCTTGCTGCCGGAGGACCACCCTCAAATTTTGACTAACCTACATGAATCTCTATGCCATCTTATCCGCACAACTTATGATGCCTTTGTAGCCCAATCAACAGCCACCGCAATCTCCGGAAGATGGACAGCCTGGCCACAAGTGTCTGGCCTTCAAGAAGATCTCTACAACCGTTTGTCAGATGTCCCATGCCTAGGGGATAGCCTTTTCAGCTTGAAGGTATAAGAATCAGTCTTGGAGGTTAAGGATCACTCCTCCACAGTCTGAGAATTCTCTGCCCAACCAGCAGAACCCACCTTCCTCAGTACCGCAAAGCTTATTACTATCATTACTTTCAACAATTCTAACCTCTCTGTCACTTCCAGCCTTACCCTCGGCAACAACAGCAATGCACACCTACTCTGGCTTATGTGCAACGCTCCCACCCACAAGACAGAAAGCAACAACTGTCAAATCCTCCTGCGACTCAAAAAGCTAGCCCTAGTTTTTGACTACCTGCCAATGGGTGGCCGGATACATCATTTCAAAGACACCTGGAGCCTGATCACCACAGACTGTTGGATCCTCAACATTGGCCAGGCAGATATCGAATCAACTTCATAACTCCTCCAACAGCCCATCCCCCAGCATCGGCAAAATCACTCCCACCCTAGCATCTCACCATTCTGCAACAAGAGATCTAAGATCTCCTCCACAGCCATGCCATAGCGTTCATCCCTCCCAAACAGCGCTGTCAGGGATTCTGCTCCCGCTTCTTACTCATACCAAAGAAAACTGGAGGATTTCGACCCAACCTCAACCTCTACATAAAGAAGGAAAAGTTCAAATTGAACTTCTCACCATCCTCCCACATCTTCGCCGAAACAATTGGCTAGCCTCCCTGGACGCCTATGCGCACATTCCTATTCACCCGATCCATTGGTGCCGCCTCTGCCTCCAGTTCCAACAAAAACATTACCAGTGCCAAGTCCTCCTCTTCAGCCTCTCATCCGCCCCATAAGTCTTCATGAAGTGCCTCGCCATAGTGGCCACACACTTACGCAGTCATGGTAATTGCGTCTACCCATATCTCGACAACTGGCTGGTCTCTGCACCTTTCAAGGTGGAATATCTGCAAACCTTGCAAGCCACAATCAATGCACTGCAAGCCACGGGCTTCCTTGTCAACACCAAAAAGTCCAACCTCGAACCTCAGCAGCAGCTATCCTTCATAGGAGCCATAATTAACACCTTTAAGAACAAATCATATCTTCACAATGACAGAGCCCTTGTCCTACATTGCCTCAATACCACCCTCCAGAACCAGCATGTCGCCATGGCACGCACAATCCTGCAACTCTTAGGACACATGGCCGCATCGATTCACGTTGTTCCTCTCCCAAGGCTCTACATGAGACCTCTACAGTGGCACCTCAGACTAAATTGGAATCAGCACAAGCAGTCTTTACGCAAAAAGATTAACATATCAGAGGACGTGTACCCTCGACTTCTCCAGAGCCTCTGGAGGTGGTCTGATCCAGCCAACCTGGGGGAGGGATGTCCCATACAGCCCCCTCCGCACCAACTCACCCTGATGACAGATGCGTTGTATGCCTGGGGAGCGTACCTCCTACATCTGACCAAACAAGGCCCATGGTCATGGCAGGAGCATTCCCTTCACATTAATGTCTTAGAATTGTGAGCGGGTTTTTTTTGCCCTACTGGCTTTTCAACCCTGGACCCACCCACAAGACCTTGATACAAACGGACAACTGAGTCGGTGTTCTACATCAACAGGAAGGCACAGGATCCCTCCGACTCTGCCTTGAGGCCACTCGTCTTTTGGCTCGTAGCCCGTTTAATGCACACCTTCCTCAGAGCAGTGTATCTCCCAGGAGAACAAAACTCCCTAGAGGACACTCTCAGCCAGTGTCTAAATTCACACGAATGGTCTCTCGATCTGCAAATGACACTCACTCCTCAAAAAGTGGGTCACTTCTGAGGTTGATTTCTTTGCTACTGCTAAAAATGCAAAATGCCCCTCTTCTGCTCTCGACAGCCCAGTCCACACAGATGGGCCCATGATGTCTCTGCTGTCAGCTGGAGCCATCGCCGACTATATGCCTTCCCCTCGTTTCCATTAATCAGTCAGGTTCTGATCAAAACTTGAGTACTGGGCAAACCTTATCCTTATAGCCCCATGGTGGCCCCACCAAATCTGGTACCTCCACCTCCTAACCCTAACTGAGGATAGCCTCTTCCTACTTACGCAGCATCAGGGAACTTTATCGCACCCCAACATACCCAGCCTCTCCTTAACAGCCTGGAAAGTGGGGACCTGCTAATGGATGTCCTTCCTCTCTGACGAGATCCGTGACATCATCACAGCCTCTAGGAAACCTGCATCAAGGCTTTATTTCTGTCGCAAGTGGGCCCGGTTCTCTGTAGGGCAGCTCCTCAACTATCTCTTGCACCTCTCATGCTCTGGCTTACAATCCACGTCAGTTTGTTACTGCCTTTCGGCCATCGCCGCTTTACATATTACAGTAAATGGGAAATCCATCTCGACTCACCCCCTGGTTTCCTGGTTTATGAAAGGCCTCATGAACACCAAGCTCCCATTCAACCGACCCTCCTACCTTGGGACCTCCAACATTGTGCTTTCAGAGTTCATGAAACCTCCCTTTTAACCTTTGCTACAGCCTCACTCAAATATCTCACCTGGAAGGCTGTCTTCTTGGTGGCAGTCACCTCGGCATGGAGAATCGGTGAGTTACAGGCGTTGGTCCACTATCCACCCTACACCCAAATCTTCCACAACAGAGTGGTACTACTACTACTACTATTAATCATTTTATATAGCACTACAGGGTGAACACAGCACTGTACAAGAACAAATAGAAGATGGGCCCTGCTCGTTTAGACCTTACAGTCTAATCAAGACGGACAGTACAATATAAGAGAAACAAGGGGTGCAAATAGGGAAAGGAGAAAAAGAGAATTAGGATCCAAAATCAGCCTCAGAGGTTAGCTTTTAGCATGGATTTGAAAAGGGGGAGAGATGAGACCTGACGTATAGATCTAGGCATAAGGAGCAGCAAGGTGAAAAGATCGAAGTCTGGAGTTGGCAGTGGAAGAAAAGGGCAGAGAAGAAAGCCAGAGGAAGTGCATAGTTCATGAGGAGGTGTTTAGGGAGAGAGGAGAGAGGAAAGGTAGTGAGGGGCAGTAGAGTGAATGCATTTATAGGTCAGAAAGAGATGTTTGAATTGGATATGGAAATGGAAGGGGAGCCAATAAAGTGATTTGAGAAGAGGGGGTTATATGAGTGTATCGGGGCTGGTGGAAGATTAGCCTTGCAGCAGAGTTCTGAACAGATTGAAGAGGAGAGAATTGACTCTGAGGGAAGCCCAGCAAGGAGGAGGTTGCAATAGTTGAGATGGGAGGTAACCAAAGAGTGGATAAGAGTTTTATTAGTGTGTTCAGAGAGGAAAGGGCAAATTTTATTAATGTTATAGAGAAAGAAATGACAGATTTTAGCTATCTGTTGTATGTGTGTGGAGAAGGAGAGGGAGGAGTCAGATGACCCCAAGGTTGCGGTCAGAGGAAACAGGAAGCAGAAGAGTGTTATCAACAGAGATAGAAAAGGAAGAAGGGGGAAGAATAAGACATTCAGTCTTGGCCATGTTCAATTTTAAATGCTGATGAGACATCCATGCAGCGATGTCAAATAAGCAGGCAAAGATACGGACTTGGAGTATAAGAGAAGTGTCAGGTGTAGATATATAGATTGATTTGAGAGCTATCAGCATAAAAATGATACTGAAAGCCATGAGAAGAGATGAGGGCAACAAGGGACTGGGTATAGAGAGTGAAAAGGAGAGGGCCCAGAACAGACCCTTGGGGTACACCAACTGAGAGAGGGATGGCATAGAGGAGGATCCACCAGAACAAACACTGAAAGAGTGATGGGAGAGATAATAAGAGAACCAGGACAGCACAGTGACCCTAAAACCAAGAGAGTACAAAGCGTCGAGGAGGAGGTGGTCAGCAGTTTCAAAAGCAGCAGAAAGTTCGAGAAGAATGAGAACGGAGTAAAGACCTTTGGACTTGTAGCCAG
The DNA here is from genome assembly GCA_033557465.1 of Ichthyophis bannanicus. Classification (NCBI taxonomy): domain Eukaryota; kingdom Metazoa; phylum Chordata; class Amphibia; order Gymnophiona; family Ichthyophiidae; genus Ichthyophis; species Ichthyophis bannanicus. The sequence goes on along the minus strand of CM066034.1, from coordinate 576,479,462 downwards.
GAACAAGTCACTGGAGACTTTGGCAAGAGCACTTCAGTAGAATGAAAGGGATGAAAACAGAGTGAAGTAGATCTAAGAGGGCTTGAGAGGAAAGAAATTCAAGGCAGTGGCAGAGAACTGCACGTTTAAGAAGTTTGGAAATGAAGGGAAGGAGGGAGATGGATCAATAATTAGTAGGGTAATGTGAAGGTTTCTTGAGGAGAGGTATAATCACAGCATGCTTGAAGGCTGCAGGAAAAGTTGCAATGGAGATTGAAAGGTTGATAATATGTGAGATGGAAGGAATGATGGAGGAGAAGATGAAATTAAGAAGACTGGTGGGGATAGGATCAGAGGAACAGGTAGTGAGTTTAGAGGAGGAAAGAAGAAAACCCCACCCAGATAGATGTTTGTTTTGATTTTATAAACATAACTATCTCTTATATCTGAACAAATAGGGGTGACCTATATGGAGCAATGGGTACACCCCTAAACAAAGGCATGGGGAGGGGTGATCTGCACGGAGCAGCAAGTGTACCTACTCTTGCCGCCTTGCTGGGCAGACTAGATGGACCATATTGGTCTTTATCTGCCGTCATATACTATGTTACTGTGTAAGAAGAGAGGTTTCCTCGTCGGAGGTCTTAGAAAAGGATGAAAGGGTGAGGGAGGCTGAGAGGAAAATTTCATATTGAAGAGAGTGGAAGAGGGAGTGAAGAAGATTTAGTAGGGAAAGAGTGTAATCTTATGGATTTTGTCATGGAAACAAAGAGGAGGAGGGATTGGAGGCGGAGGCGCCTTAAGAAGACGGCTGAAAGAGATGGTGGGGGTCAGAGTCAGAGAGTTAGTTAAATGAATATAATAGTTTTGCTTGATGAGAGCAATGGCAGACATGAATGAAGGAAGTAAGCATGAATTTGAAGTGAAGAAAGTCAGAAAGGGAATGAGATTTGAGCCAAGTGTGCTCAGCTGAGCGGACCCAGGAGCATAGTTGGTTAGCCAGGGCTGAAGTGAAGTGCGCCTTCAGGACGTGGTATAGGTGGAGCAAGAGTATCCAGAGCAGAGGAAAGTGCAGTATTATAGGAATTTATAGCCTCATCAACGGATTTAGAGGACAAAGTGGAAGAAAGAGGTGATGAGACAGTAGAGGAAAAAAATAAATGGATTGATAGCATGAAGATTCCTAAAAAGAGTAGGAGGAGACTGGGAGAGATTGAGGCGGGGAGTGATGAAGAGTGAAGTGATCAGGTAAGGGAAGAAACGAGATACAGAAATTAGAGAATAAACAATTAGAAAAGAAAGCAAGGTCAAGGCAGTGATCATGATGAGTGGGGGCAGAAGAGCAAAGCTGGAGGTTGTATGAGGAGATAAGGGAAAGGAGCTTAGACGCATAGGTGTAAGAAGGGTTAACAATATGAAAATTAAAGTCACCAGGAATAAGGGAGGGGAAAGAGGAATCCAGAAATAAGGGAAGCCATGGGTCAGTGAGAAAAGTAGAAATGGACTTGTCAGAGTCTATAGTTAGCAATCTGGAGAGGTAGAAGATTAAAAAGACAGATGGATTGGACTTCAAAAGAGGAGAAGGAACGAGACTGAGGTAGAAGGAAGGGTTGAAATCGAGATGCCTCCGGGCTTGTCCTCGAGGAGTCTGCTCCGGCAAAATTACCCCGGCGGGAAGTTCCGGCTTCCAAAGCATTCTTTATGGGGTCACAGGTTGACATTGATGGCTCGGCCTCGACCGATCACCTGTTGCCGTGTTCTGGGGTACCGGTGGCCTCCACTGGTACCGACATCCAGACTTTGGTGGCGTCGATGGATCAGAAAATTCTGTCCATGCAGCGCACCCTTACGGCGTTTATGCAGGCTTCGACGCCTCCGGTACCGCAACAATCTCCGTTGCCGGTACCGACACCGGCACCATTCCTGGTGCCGGTACCGATTGCATTGACATCAGCTTCGGTGTCGACTGCAACGGTACCCTGTCCTATGATGCCCATCGGTACCGAACCGGTACCGCTTACTCCCGATGTCGATCCCACTCAGTACGCGTATCGGGCTTTACAGGAGCATCCAGACAGGCGATACTTCGATTCCTCCGAAGACTCTGATGAGTCGGAGGCTTCTATCGAGGCACCGGTACTTCTTCCTCAGGAGTCTGCTTCTCCAAAACGAAGAATGTCTCCTCCAGAGGACTTGTCTTTTCAAGACTTCATTAGGGAAGTGGCTAGGGGCCTCTCCATCACAGTGGCCTCTGAGTCAGAGCCTAGAGCCAAGCAATTAGATATTTTGCAATATCCTAAGGCTCCTAAGGAAGCAGCTACCTTACCTATTCATGAGATTCTCTATGATCTCATGTTGGGCATGTGGGAGACTCCTCTCACCACCTCTCCTCATTCTCGTAGGTTAGACACCATGTACCGTGTCCCTCCCTGTCCTGGCTTTCATAAGACTCAGCTTCCTCACCACTCTATTGTGGTTGAGTCAGCCATGAAGAGAATAAAGAGTGCAAAGAGACACTCATCTAATCCTCTAGGCCGTGAATGTAGGACTCTAGATGCTTTTGGCCGAAGGATTTTCCAGGCCAATATGCTTGCTGCCAGAATCAACTCCTATAGTCTCTATATGGGGATGTTTCTAAAAGAAGTCACAGATCATCTGCAGACTTCAGCTCCTTTTATTTCAGAAGATAAAAGGCAGGAATTTCTCACTTGGCTCAAACATGCCCAGGATGTTTCCAAATTCTCCAACCGTGCAGCCTTTGACTCTTTTGAGTGTGTAAGCAGAGCCTCGGCTATTGCCATAGGTGCACGCAGAATTGCTTGGTTACAAGCCTCTAATTTGGAACTCTGGGTCCAAGATGAGTTGGGAAACCTTCCTTGTACAGGTGAAAACCTGTTTGGCAGGGATTGGCAAGCAAAGGCCACTCAGATGGATGCTGAGAACTCTGCTTTGGATCGACTTTCAAAGTCTACCTCTGCCCCTGTTAAGAAAAGATTGTTCAAAAAGACACCTTTTTCTAAAAAGGGAAGATATTATCCTGCTCATGGGCAGACATCTTCAGCAGGTCGTTTTGCTGCAAAGTGTCAGCAACCACCTAAACAGGCCAAGTCAAAGGCTGCCAGGCCTACCACAGCCCAGCAGCCTCAACCTTCTCAGGGCCCTTGACTTGCAACTAGAGAACTTAGCCTTTCTAGCTCTGGAAAAGCCAGAGCCCCTCACCATTTCAGGAAGGTTGACTTACTTTGCTCCCAGATGGCAGCAAATCACAGCAGAGCGATGGACCCTCTCCATAAAGGAAGGGTACAAGCTTCATTTCTTAAGCCTTCCTCCTCATACCATGGTGAAACAGTTCAATTCTCCAACATCTCTCCTCAACCTTCTAGGTCAGGAGATTGCTACCCTTCTTGCCCAAGGGGCAATAGAAGAAGTACCTCTTCTTCAACAGGGCTCAGGGTTCTATTCCCCTTATTTTCTTATCCCAAAGAAAACAGGGGGCTACAGACACATATTAGATCTCAGAGAATTGAACAAGTTTCTATTCAAGGAGAAATTCAAAATGATTTCTCTAGGGGCTCTGCTTCCATACCTTCAGAGTCAGGACTGGCTTTGTTCTCTAGATCTCAAGGATACGTACACCCATGTCCTCATCCATCCAACACACAGAAGGTTCCTTTGGTTCCTTTTTCCGCATTCCACGCGTGGTTTGGCAACGTCCTGGGCGGAGTTTGCTTTGATCCCTCCAGTCGAGATTTGTCGGGCGGTGACATGGTCTTCGCTGCACACTTTTGCCAGACATTATAGATTAGATGTCCAGGCTCGCAGAGATGCTATTGTGGGGACATCGGCCGTTATCGCGGGGCTAGCGGGTCCCTCCCAGGGCTAGATACTGCTTTGGTACTACCCTCAAGTGCCGGACTGGCCCGGAGAGATGCCAAGGAAGAAGAAATTAGGCCTTACCTGCTAATTGTCTTTCCTTAAATTCTCTCCGGGCCAGTCCGGAACCCACCCGGTACATGGTCCTAATGTCTTGACTCAGGTGCTTTCGTGGATCTTCTGGCCGAATTCGCGTTCACTGTTTGCAGGGGAACGCGGAGAGTGGGCTTAGACAAGAATATGCAAGTGTTTCCGCTCGGATAGGTTGCTCGCTCGGTTTCAGGGGGTTTCCACGCTCCTTTAAAAAAAAAAAAAAGAAAAGAAAACATATATGTTCAGAGGTGCCTTCGGCATTTCAGGTTTCTGAGGCGTTGGGGTCTCGTTCGCGGGTACGGGTTGAGGCAGGCTTGCTTCCGCACGGGTTTGTTTTTGTTTTTTTGAGTTTCTGGACGTTTCGTGTGTTCAGAGTTCTCGGTTTTATCCACTGCTTATCACGTTTAGACTGAGGTGAGCCAGTAGGGGGAGCCAGATACTAGTTCACAGAAAAGATTCTGCATTCAGGCCTCAGCTGCTGGAGAAGGTTGACAACCCTCAAGTGCCGGTCTGGCCCAGAGAGAATTTAAGGAAAGACAATTAGCAGGTAAGGCCTAATTTCTTCTTTTTTATGCAGAACCATGCCAAAAACTGTACTGAAATCCAGCCAGGCAATGTCTACTTTAGCTTCATGATCCATTATTTGTAACCTTATTAAAGAATTGTTTCAGGGATCCATGTCACTGACATTGCTGTTTGCTCTTTTCTCTTCTTTATTAGGGATTTGTGACACTGACCCTACAGTGTTCAGTGGAGATGCACAGCATGAGCTATGCATGGCGTGGTCTGAAAGAGCAGTTTGGTGAAGATATTGATAAGAAAGTGTCCAGAATGCGATTCATTAAGGGAAAAGTGGTAAGAGAAATTGTATTCATTGATTTGTGTTGTTTATTTTTTTTTCTTTTTGTATTTTTTTAGTAACTTATAGAAATGTAGGGCCCAATATTCAGAGGCAGTTGCTAATGCTGCTTAATTGTTAGCTGTCACCGCTGAACTAAAGACCCGGATATTCAATGCCGGAGTCATATCCAGTCATCAGCATTAAATGTCTGGGTCAGCCGGATAGCACAGAAGGGCAACGGTGATATTGAGCCACTGCCCGATTAGCTTCTGTGGTGAAAGTTAGGCCACCCTTTCAGATGCCTAGCTTTCACTGCTTAGTGATAACCAGCCAGTAGCTCGATATCGCCCCTGCCCAGTTATCTCCAAGTGCTGCCTCCACTCCCAGAACACCCTGACAAGGGCAATCAGCAGTGGCAATGTGCATATTTGGCAGCACCAACCATGCTGCTGAATATCTCGGTGGCTGTGATTAATGCAGTTAGCATGTCTGCTAACTGCGTTAATCATTTTGACTACCCTCCCTTCCCCCCCCCCCCCCACCACCCCCCGTATTATTTAATTTCTTCAGTTAACAACTGTTTTTTAACAGACTAAATGATAGTACCAAATTTTGATGACTGATGGAAAGTGATGTATGCTACCAATATGGAAGGGAAAGGGAATGAATTTTAACTTGATCTGACCACTACTGTGTGATGGTTACGTGTAATTGGTATCCTCCATGGACAACTTAATTGACCTCCGAGAGCTCCTGTAAGGTTTATAAGGCTTCCCAAGTATGCATGCTTGAAGCTTCCCATTCCCGCCCAGCTTCAGTCATGCAGGGGTCCTCAGTTTTATGAAATAGTCGAAAGCACTAATTACAAAACAAGGCTGGTGGAAGTGTGCACCCATTTATCCTGTTGTTCACAGAGAAGATCCGTTAAAGATGTGACTTTATAATCTCCAGGAACAAGCAGGAATGTGGTCTTCACATATGGGTATCGTCGGTACCGACGGAGCCTGCGCGGGAACGCTCCCCAGCGTCCAAAAGGAAAGCTTTTGGGAGCATCCCACAGCGCATGCGTGCTGCCTTCCCACCTCACTGCCTCTCTCACTTTAGTTTTTCGTTTTCCGCTGAGCCAACAGGACGCCTCTCCTGTCACTGCAGAAAACTTTATCTTCTTTCTTGTTTTTTGTGATTGGGTCTGCCTTCATTCGACGCCTACCGGTACCGCCGGTTCTCTTTTCTTATTTTCTTCTAAAAAAAAAAGAAAGAAAAACTTTTCTTCTTTTCTTCGGAGCCTCACCCCTCCTGGGGTTAGGTGCCATTTTGGGCACTAGGCCCAAAAATCTCCAGACATGGAGAAGCCAACTAGTGGTTTTAAAAAATGTTCAAACTGTGGCAGTACTATTTCCGTCACCGACACCCACGAATGGTGTCTCAAATGTTTAGGTCCTGAACATTGTCCAGCGGAGTGCCTCTCCTGTAGAAAGATGACCAAAAGGGGCCTGCAGAACAGAGCTGCAAAGGCCGGTTCTCTTTTCACGGTCGATACTATGTCAGTTGCATCGACGTCCTCCAGGGCTTCATCTTCCTCTCATGGATCTCAGGTAACTAAACAAAAGTCTGTAAATACTAGCCGGTCCTTGAAGGGTAAATCTCCTGCAAAGCATCGAGATGCCACTGGCACTACCCTCGAGGAAAGTACACCGGCAAAATTGCCCCGGCGGGAGTCTTCGGTCTCCAAAGCACAAACGGGGTCTCAGAATGTTCCAGAGGCCTCCACCTTTGCAGAACTTCTGTTGCCATGTTCTGGGATCGTAGCCGCTTCCACTGGTACCAACCAGGCATCGGTATTAGCAATGGATAAGAGAATCCTTGCTATTGAACGCAGTCTAGCGTCCCTCTTAGCTGCCTCGGTACCGCTAAGACCGCTACAGACGGTTCAAATGAGCTCGGTACCGTCACTGGTACCGGCTCCAGTGGCACCCACTCAGGTGGGACGGCTTCCTCCCATGCCAAGCCTCGAGAGTTTCTCTGGCATCGAGGGGTTGGAACCGAAACGTCACGGTACCGATATTCATCGGTACCAGCATCGATCGATGAAGCATCAATCGATGCAAAGCTCTGAGTCTTCTGATTTCGATGACTCTACCGATAGAAGAGCAGTTCTGTTGAAGGGATCCATCTCCTTCTGAGCGCAGAACGTCTTCTCCAAAAGACATGACTTTTCGGGATTTCAAACATGATGTAGCTAAGGGGCTTTCAATCACGGTTACTCCTGAAGAACTAAGAATTCTGCAATACCCTATGGTTCCCAAAGAGGCAGCAATGCTGCCCATTCATCAGATTCTTCAAGGTCTTATGTTCAGAATGTGGGAAACTCCCTTAACGGTATCACCGCATTCTTGATGCCTCGATACCATGTACTGATTCCCACCTTCTCCAGGGTTTCAGAAGACTCAGTTACCACACCATTCCATGGTAGTGGAATCAGCCATGTGGAGAATAAAGAGTGCTAAAACGCATTCTTCCAACCCACCAGGCCGTGAATCAAGGACACTCGATGCCTTTGGGCGTCGATGCTTTCAATCCTCCATGCTAGCAGCTAGGATTAGCTCATATTGTCTTGAAGGACTAGAAAGGGGGGCTGTTACTTCTGGAGAGAAATCTGAAATTGTGAGTATATACTTCTGGGAATTTTTCTGAAAGGAATTTTTTTTCTTTTAAAGCTAATTAATCTGTGAACCCACTATTTTTTGTTAAATCAGTCAGGGCCTAGTAGCAACAGTTTAAGATTCAATTTAAAACACAGAAGAGAACTTTCTGGTTACCTTTCATACCCAGTAGAGAGCTGTAGTTTAAATTTCATAGTCACTCAGGGCCTAGCATCAGCAAAGTACTTTTAGTTTCAAATTAAAACACAGAAGAGAGCTTTCTGGTTAAATTTAGAATCCAGCAGAGAGCTTGTAGTTTAAATTTCATAATAGGTTAGAGCCTAGCAGCAGCAAAGAGCTATAATTTAAATCAAATCAGAATATAGCTTACCTCAGCAGCACAGGACAGGGTACTGTGTAGCAGCCCTTTTTTAATAAGTGTTATATCCCTCCCCACACCCACCCTCCCCTGGGATAATCACAGCTTTATAGGTACTTGCACAACTTAAAAGACAGGAGGTGCTCTCAGGTGAAGCTCATTACCCAAATCAGTCATACGCTAAGGACCTGAGATTAATTAAGCTTCAGGTGAACAAGGTATATTAAACTTCTTAGGTACAGTTTTAGTGGCATAAATATCCATAGCACCCTTTAGTACATAAAGAACTTAAAGATCTAAACACTAACTTAAAACTAAGATGCAGACAGCAGTCCAGCAGCGGGATGTGGGCTTTCCAGTCTTTTGCATTGAGTGTCACATGAATGATTTTCTCCCAGCTGGTGAGAGGTCTTACGTGTGCACTAGGTGCAAGGAGCTCTCTGCTCTCAGGGAACGAGTCCGTTCTCTAGAGGCTAGAATAGCAGACTTGGAAAACATAAGACAGACAGAGAGGTACATAGACGAGACCTACAGGGATATAGTCCTGAAGTCCCACCTCCAGTCTGGTAGCATCCCTGTTGCCATGGAGGAGAGAGGTCACGTGACAGGAGAGCATCACCCTGGTGTGGCAGGAAGTGATCCTGTAACTAGGACCTGTCCTCCAGGTGATGTAAACCCCTCTCGCACCGAGGAGGTTTCTCCAGGGCCAAGTGCCCATGAGGGAAGGGTTAGGACAGCAGTTATAGTTGGTGATTCGATCATTAGGCATGTAGATAGCTGGGTGGCTGGTGGACGTGAGGATCGCCTGGTAACATGCCTGCCTGGTGCGAAGGTAGCGGACCTCACACGCCACCTAGATAAGGTCTTAGATAGTGCTGGGGAGGAGTCTGCTGTCTTGGTACATGTCGATACCAATGACATAGGAAAATGTGGTAGGGAGGTTCTGGAAGCTAAATTTAGGCTTTTAGGTAGGAAGTTGAAATCCAGAACTTCCAGGGTAGCGTTCTCCGAAATGCTTCCCGTTCCACGCACAGGACCCAAAAGGCAGGCAGAGCTCCGGAGTCTCAATGCGTGGATGAGACAATGGTGCAGAGATGAGGGGTTCGGATTTGTTAGGAACTGGGGAACATTCTGGGGAAAGGAGGGGCTCTTCCGAAGGGATGGGCTTCACCTTAACCGGGATGGAACCAGGCTGCTGGCATTAACCTTTAAAAAGGAGATAGAGCAGCTTTTAAACTAGATAATAGGGGAAAGCCGACAGTCGCCCAAGAGCGCATGGTTCGGAAGAATGTATCCTTGAAGGATACTACAAAAAGCAGAGAGGTTCCAAAAAAGAGTAAAGTAGCCCAAATGCCCTCGAGTATGGAGCAGACAGAGCTTAAAGATCCCAAATTACCCATGTCTACCAATAGCCAAATTAATATGAATAAAATACAGCCTCTAAAATGCTTGTATGCAAATGCTAGAAGTCTACAAAACAAGATGGGAGAGTTAGAATATATAGCACTAAACGAGAGGTTAGATATGATTGGAATATCAGAGACATGGTGGAAGGAGGACAACCAGTGGGACACTGTGATACCTGGGTACAAACTATATCGTAATGATAGAGCTGATCAAATTGGTGGAGGGGTTGCGCTCTATGTTAGAGAGGGCATTGAGTCAGAAAGGATTAAAGTTTTGCAAGAAACAAAATTTGCTGTAGAATCTCTATGGATTGAAATTCCATGTAAAAAGGGGAAGGCGATGGCAGTGGGGGTGTACTATCGTCCGCCTGGCCAGAATGAACAAATGGATGATGAAATGCTCAAAGAAATCAAGGAAGCTAGCAAAAGTTACAGTGCAGTAATAATAATGGGTGATTTCAATTACCCCGGCATCGACTGGGTCAGTGTCACAACAGGACATGCTAGGGAGATAAAGTTCCTAGATGAAATAAATGACTGCTTCTTGGAGCAGCTGGTTCATGAACCGACCAGAGGGGAAGCAATATTAGACCTAGTCCTTAGTGGAACACCAGATGTAGTGCAAGAGATAAGGGTGTTGGGGCCACTTGGCAATAGTGATCATAGCATGATCACCTTTGATTTAATTAGTGGAGGAGGGATAGTAAGGAAATCCACAGTACTACCCTTTAACTTTCGAAAGGGAGACTATGATAAAATGAGGAAAACAGTTAAGAAAAAACTAAAAGGAGCAGTTGCAAAGGTTAAAGACGCACATCAAGCTTGGGTGTTGTTGAAAAATACTATCTTGAAGCCCAGACCAGCTGTATTCCACGCTTTAAGAAAAGTGGAAGGAAGTCCAAAAAACTGCCAGCATGGTTTAAAGGTGAGGTCAGAGAGGCTGTTGTTGCCAAAAAAGCATCTTTCAGGAAATGGAAAAAAGAGCCAAACGTTGAAACCTGGAAACAGCACAAGCACTGGCAAGTCAAATGCAAGGCATTGATAAGGCAGGCAAAGAGAGAATTTGAGAAGAAGCTTGCTGCGGAAGCAAAAACGCGAAATAAAGACCTTTTCAAGTACATTCGTAGCAAAAAACCTGTGAGAGAGTCAGTTGGTCCATTAGATGATAAAGGGGTTAAAGGAGCACTAAGAGGCGACAAGGCGAAAGCGGAGAGACTGAATGAATTCTTTGCTTCGGTCTTTACTGAGGAAGATGTAGGGATGTTACCCATGACTGAAGTGGTATTTAAAGGTGTGGAAGAATTGAAGGAAATATCGATACATCGGGAAGATGTCTTACAACTATTAGATAAACTGAAGAGTAGCAAATCACCTGGGCCGGATGGTATACATCCAAGGGTGTTGAAAGAACTGAAATTTGAGATTGCAGACCTGCTATCAGTAATCTGTGAACTATCATTAAAATCATCTCTAATACCCTGAGGATTGGAGGATCGCCAATGTAACACCAATTTTTAAAAAGGGTTCCAGGGGTGATCCGGGAAACTACAGACCGGTGAGCCTGACATCAGTACCGGGAAAAATGGTAGAAACCATCATAAAGAATAAAATTACTCAGCATGTAGATAGTCATGACCTAATGGGAGACAGCCAACATGGCTTTAGACAAGGAAGATCTTGTCTTACTAATCTGTTATGTTTTTTTGAAGGAGTGAATAAACAGGTGGACAAAGGTGAGTCGGTTGATATTGTGTATCTGGACTTTCAGAAAGCCTTTGACAAGGTCCCTCATGAGAGACTTTTGGCAAAACTAAAGAGTCATGGGATAGGAGGCATTGTACTATTGTGGATCAGGAACTGGTTAAAAGATAGAAAGCAGAGGGTAGGGCTAAATGGCCAATTTTCCCAATGGAGAAAGGTGAATAGTGGTGTACCCCAGGGATCTGTGCTGGGTCCGCTGCTTTTTGACATATTCATAAATGACCTGGAAAGTGGAATAACAAGTGAGGTTATCAAATTTGCAGATGACACAAAACTATTTAAAGTTGTTAAAACCCAGGAGGATTGTGGAAAATTGCAAGAGGATCTTGATAAATTGGAAGACTGGGCATCAAAATGGCAGATGAAATTTAATGTGGAGAAGTGCAAGGTTATGTACCTAGGGAAGAACAACCCCAACTATGGTTACACGATGCAAGGTTCCACATTAGGAACCACCACCCAGGAAAAAGATTTAGGCGTCATTGTGGATACCATGTTAAAACCCTCGGCCCAGTGTGCAGCGGCGGCCAAGAGAGCAAATAGAATGCTAGGTATGATAAGGAAAGGAATGGAAAATAAAACAAAAGATATTATAATGCCTCTATATCGTTCCATGGTGAGACCGCACCTTGAATATTGTGTGCAATTCTGGTCGCCGTATCTTAAAAAGGATATAGCGATTTTAGAAAAGGTTCAGAGAAGAGCCACCAAAATGGTAAAAGGGATGGAAGGCTACTCCTATGAAGAAAGGCTAAAAAGGTTGGGGCTCTTTAACCTGGAAAAGAGACGGCTGAGGGGAGATATGATAGAAGTCTATAAATTAATGAACGGAGTGGAACGGGTAAACGTAGATCGATTGTTTACCTTATCAGAATATAGAAAGACTAGGGGACATGCAATGAAGCTACAGGGTAAACTATTTAAAAGAAAATATTTTTTCACTCAACGTGTAATCAAACTCTGGAATTTGTTACCGGAGGATGTAGTAAAGGCTGTTAGTGTAGCTGGGTTTAAAAAAGGTTTGGACAAGTTCCTGGAGGAAAGGTCTATAAACCATTATTAAGAAGGGACCCAGGATATCAATGCTTGAACCAATACAAGTATTGTGGAACCTGTGTCCCTTGGGGAAACTGCTAGGTACGTATGACCTAGATTGGCCACTGTTGGAAACAGAATACTGGGCTTGATGGACCTTGGTCTGACCCAGTATGGCATATCTTATGTTCTTATGTTCTTATATTCCCTTTACATGGGAATGTTTCTTGAGAAGGTTACAGCGAATCTGAAACTCATGAGCCCTCTTCTTCCTGAAGATAAACGGGATCAGTACCTCATTCTGTTCAAGCACGCTCAAAATGTCTCCAAATTTGTGAACCGTACAGCTTTTGACTGCTTTGAAGCTATTAGCCGAACCTCTGCTATTGCTGTCGGAGCATGGCGCATTGCCTGGCTCCAAGCATCAGATTTAGAGGAGTTGGGTGCAAGAGAAGTTAGGAAACATTCCTTGCACAGGTGAAAACTTATTTGGGAAGGATTGGCAGACCAAGGCTAATCAGATTGAATCTGACAATACCACCATGAATAGACTGTCAAAGTCTACAGCCAACCCATCAAAGGGTTGGAGGGAGGAGTGGTCTAGTGGTTAGGACAAGGTACTTCGGGCCGGGGGTTCAAGTCCCACCTGGGGACAGCAATCTCAGGCCGGAGGGACTGGGATTTCTAGTCCTATAGGCACTCCTTGTGGTCTTGGGCAAGCCACTTAACCCTCCATTGCCCATGTTCCCTGTAAGTATTAGCGTATGTGTCTCATATCCCCTCGTGTTAAATGTATCCCCCAATTGACCGCTTTGACCCGGTGAAAAGCGGGATATAAATACAGCTAAATAAATCAAAGAAAAAAAACAGGCAAGACGTTTTTCTTTAACAAAAAGAAAAAATCTTACCACTCTTATTCCCATCCAATTCACTGTCCAGTTCATGCTCCCCAGAAAGGGCAGCAACCTAGACAACAAAGAAAGCCGCAAGCTCAAAGAGCTCAACCGGCTCAGCAAGTACAGCCTCCGCAGGGGCTTTGATTTCTACCTAGAGAACCTAACCATTTTGCCTCTGAAGGGTCCAGAGCCCTTGACCATTCCGGGCAGATTATGCCATTTTGCCAAAAGATGGCAACAAATAACATCAGAAAACTGGACTCTGTCCATTGTAGGACAGGGGTACAAACTTCACTTTCTCAGCCTGCTCCCGCCTACAGTCATAAAACAATTCAATTCTCAAGGTCTCGTCACTTCTTGCTCAGGGAGCAATAGAAGAGGTACCCATATCCCAACGGGGAGGGGGTTCTACTTCCCCTATTTTCTTATCCCAAAGAAGACAAGGGGATACAGACCTATCCTGGACCTCAGTGAATTGAACAAATTTCTGTTCCGAGAAAAGTTCAAGATGATCTCCCTTGGAACACTTTTACCATACCTTCAGAATCAAGATTGGTTATGTTCTCTATATCTAAGAGATGCGTACATGCACATCCTCATCCATGTAAATCACAGGAAGTACCTTTGATTTCTCTTTCAAGGAAACCACTTCCAATACAGAGTCCTTCCATTCGGGCTGGCCTCTGCCCCAAGAGTCTTCACAAAATGCATGGCTGTAGTAGCAGCATTCCTGAGAACTCGGGGGATATTCGTTTTCCCCTACTTAGGCGATTGGCTCATCAGAGCACCAACAGCTCCAGAAACAGAATGAGCTGTTTCTCGTGCCATGAGAATTCTCCAATATTTCGGTCTGGTAGTCAACCACCCAAAGTCTTACCTCACCCCTTCTCAATCCCTAGAGTTCATAGGGGCTCGCTTAGACACGCAGCAATCAAAGGCATTCCTGCCAAAGCCGTGCTGTCTACGAATAATAGAATTGGCTTCCCAAGCAGTAAAGAAAACCCTCCTTACCGCCCGGGAAATGCTTCAACTGCTGGAGCATATGGCATCCACTGTACATGTGGTCCCTTATGCCTGCCTACACATGCGAGCGGCTCAGTGGACCCTCTCTTCGCAGTGGACACAAGCCACAGGTCGCTTAACGGACAAAATCAAGAATTCGACACATCTCGTTTTGTCCCTACAGTGGTGGCCGTCCCCCGAAAACCTCCTGGTAGGATCCCCCTTCCAGCAACCACTGCCCCAGATCACCCTGACAACAGATGCGTCCAAGCTGGGTTGGGGAGCCCACTTGCACGATCTTTCCACTCAGGATCTCTGGACCCCACAAGAGGCCTCTCTTCAAATAGAGCTAAGAGCCATTTACAATGCTGTGATAGCATTTCAGGCCCAGTTCAGTCAGAAGACAGTTCTGGTCCAAACCGACAATCCGTTGCCATGTTTTACATAAACAAACAAGGTGGAACGGGCTCTCTGTCGCTATGCAAGGACTATGGGCCCTCGCCAGAGAACTCCAAATTCACCTTCTAGTGGTATACATTCCAGGCATTCAAAACTTGTGGGCCGACAAGCTCAGTCAAATACTGCTGCCACACGAGTGGTCTCTCCAGTCAGACCAACTGGCTCGAGTGTTCAAAACCTGGTGAACACCAGATATAGACCTCTTTGCAAGTCCACAGAATGCCAAACTTCCCCGGTTCTGTTCCAGAATTCTGGCTCAATACTGTCTAGCAAACGATGCTTTCCAGCTCCATTGGGGTCAGGACGTCCTCTATGCCTTCCCACCCTTTCCCCTAATTCCCAAAACTCTTTTCAAGCTTCAGAGAGACGGGGGTTATGTGATTCTCATAGCTCCACGTTGGCCAAGGCAATCGTGGTACCCTCTGCTTCTGCGTCTCTCTCAAGCAACTCCTCTAGAGTTGGGATATGCTCCAGATCTCCTTTCCCAGGAGAATGGGAAGCTTCTGCATCCCAATCCTCTGTCCCTGCACCTCTGGGCCTGGCTGCTGAAGGCATAGAACCTTTAGATATCCACCTCTCTCAGCAAGTGAAGGATATCCTTCAAGCTTCGAGAAAACCTTCCACAAGGCATTCCTATGCTTTCAAATGGAAAAGGTTTTCTATATGATGTTCAAAAAAGGGACTTAAGCCCCCTTTCCGTGTCCATGGAGTCGTTTCTGGAGTATCTCCTCCATCTTTCAAATTCCGGTCTTAAGACAAATTCAGTGAGAGTCCATCTCAGTGCTATTGCGGCTTTTCACAAGCCCCAAGATGGACAACCAATCTCTTTTCATTCACTTGTGTCAAGATTCATGAGAGGTCTAC
The DNA here is from genome assembly GCA_033557465.1 of Ichthyophis bannanicus. Taxonomy (NCBI): domain Eukaryota; kingdom Metazoa; phylum Chordata; class Amphibia; order Gymnophiona; family Ichthyophiidae; genus Ichthyophis; species Ichthyophis bannanicus. The sequence goes on along the minus strand of CM066034.1, from coordinate 576,464,232 downwards.
TATTGACAAAGCCCCCCATAAAGCTGCCACCGGTGGCATGGGACCTGAATCTGGTTCTTGGGCAGCTTATGAAGCCACCTTTTGAACCTTTAGCCACTACAACTTTGAAATTCCTTTCCTGGAAGGTCATTTTCCTAATTGCAATAACGTCTACTAGACGCATTAGTGAACTGCAAGCTTTAGTGGCTGACCCTCCTTATAGAAGGTTCCACCATGATAAAGTAGTCCTCAGGACTCATCCACACTTTATGCCAAAGGTGGTTTCGTCTTTTCATTTAAATCAGTCAGTTTACCTTCCTGTATTCTTGCCTAGGCCTCATGCCTTCAGTGCAGAAAGGAACCTTAATACCTTAGATTGTAAAAGAGCTTTAGCCTTTTACCTTCAAAGAACTGAACATAGGAAGTCTTCTCAACTCTTTGTTGCTTTTGGTTCTAGTCATTTGGGACTTCCACTTTCCAAACAAACCCTATCTAAGTGGATTGCATATCCTTCACTTATGATAGTAAAGGTCTTTCCCTCGAGGGCCATGTTACAGCTCATAATGTCAGAGCAATGGCAGCCTCGGTTGCTAATCTCCGCTCTGTGTCTATAGATGATATCTGTAGAGCGGCTTCTTGGGCTTCAGTACATACCTTCACAGCCCACTACTGTCTGGACAAGGACTCCCATCGGGATGCCTTGTTTGAACAGGCTGTCCTACAGCATCTCTTTCAGACTTAATCCAACTCCTACCCTCCATCCCGGTAGGATGCCAGGGATCCATGGGAGGAAGTATGACCCTGTTCACGCGGGTTCACAGCTCGCTGGGGTCATTCCTCCGGCATCTTTCAGCTGGGGAGTCCCAATATGTGAAGACTACATTCCTGCTTGTTCCGGGGGATAGCGTAGTTACTCACCTGTAACAGGTGATCTCCGGGAACAGCAGGAATTAAGTCTTCACAACCCACCCACCTCCCCTAGGAGTTGTCTCTCTCTCTCTCTCCTTGGCTCAGCTTTAAACTCAACTGAAGTGAGTGAGGCGGGAAGGCAGCACGCATGCGCTGTGGGATGCTCCCAAAAGCTTTCCCTTTGGACGCTGGGGAGCGTTCTCGCGCAGGCTCCGTCGGTACCGACGATATCCATATGTGAAGACTTAATTCCTGCTGTTCCCGGAGATCACCTGTTACAGGTGAGTAACTACGCTTTCTCAGTAGTCAAGCAAAATGAGCAAACTTCAAAACTGGGAAAATCTAGCCAAGGATTGCTGTCAAACAGAGAAAGGATGGCAATTGCCCACATGGGGTTAATTTTATATGTGTAAAAAAGCCTTTATAAAATTAACCCCATGTGGGCAATTGCCATCCTTTCTCTGTTTGACAGCAATGCTTGGCTAGATTTTCCCAGTTTTGAAGTTTGCTCATTTTGCTTGACTACTCCCCCACATCTGTATCTAACATTGATCAAAGAAAGCCTATGGGAGATGGCACCATTCATGCGTGGTCCCCTTCCCGCCCAAGGGTGCCATCTTGCTCAGTCTCCTTTTTTCTGCGGAGCCCACCAGATGTGTGTCTGATTTTCCCTAGAAAAAGTTGGTTATTTTCTCGGTGAAGTGTTTTTTTTTATTTTCTCTGGTTGTGACCGGTTCGTTTCCTGCCTCCGAGCTCGCTTGCCCCGGCTTCTCATCTCGGACCCATTTTTGTAAGTTTTTTCCCCGGTGCGGCTTCACGCCTTTTTTTCCATCCGCTGGCCACTCCTCAGGTGTTCAACGTCGCCAGGGTACTTTTTTCCCCGATGGCCAGCGGCTTTAAAAAGTATGATCGGTGCACTAAAAATATGCCCCTCACCAATACACACAATTGCTGCCTCCGGTGTCTAGGGACTGACCACGACCCGAAGGCCTGAAGCCTTTTCAGAAAGATGTCCACTACGGCCATCAAACTCCATCAGTAGAAGCACAACAAGATCTTCAAACGGTCAGAGCCTGCCCCAGAGTTCCCGGTGACTCCATGCTCCTGGGCCCCATTCGAATCCCGGGACTCGTGTAGTGATCCCTCGGCTACCGACTGTGGGCCTCTGACAGGGGTTTCCCGGAGCGGGAATGGAAGAAGAAGAAGAAATCCTAAGGAGCTCCTCTCAGGACTCATACAAGGCAGGCAAGCCCCGCGCTAAATCCTGCAGCCTGCACAGAGGATCCGAGGAGTCTGAGCAGGGGCGGCCGACCAAGGTTCCCTGGAAGGATGCGGAGGACTCCAGCGATCAGCATCGGATGCTCGAGGACTCCCTCTCTTTGCCAATGCCAGACCCGGTAACCCCGGCATCCGGGTCGAAGGCTGCGACACCACCTGAGTAGGAAACCAGGATGGTGGCCTTGAAGCAGTTTGTCTGCCTTCTTCGCCACACAGTGGGTGCCGATGCCCGGCTCCACTGGTGCATCCGCCCAGACCACTGGGACCTTGACATCAAGGACTTTCCCGGTTGCCAAGCAGATCCTCATGAGCCTTGGCAGAGGTCTCGATCATGATCCTCTCCTCAGGAGCACGTTTTTCACCAGTGAGTACTCATGGCTCCAACCACAAAGTCACCATGATCCTTCGGCCCCCGACCTGGGTCTTGCCCCCACAGGCCCGGCCAGCGCCGAATCCTCCACCGTCTACTCCAACTGGGAGTCCAAGGGTGAGACATCACCGGACACTCGCAAACACCGCGATGTCCCGTTGGACGTTTCCCTCTGGCGACCCAGCGACAGTCACCACCCAAGAACACCTCATTCCTCGACTCGTGCAGGACATGTTGAGGGCACTGGCCATCTCCACAGAGTCGGAGGAGGATCCTCGCAAAGAGGAGCTAGAGATTCTCCAATACGATTCCCCCTCCGAAGAAGGCACTGACTATTCCCATCCCTGCTGTCCTCGAGAGACTTCTCTGCATGTGAGAGACACCAGCTGTCAACTCGATGCGATTTACTTAGTCCGGCGAGGTCCCAGTTTCAGGAAGCTGCAGATGCCGCATAACTCCATGGTAGTGAGGTCAGCCATGCATCGGCTCAAGAGCCAGAAAACGCATTCTTCAGTGTCCCTGGGCAGAGAGGCCTGTACCCTCTGTAGAAAGTGCTACCAGGGTTCAATGCTTGCCTGAAAAATCAAAGTGTACTAGCTCTGTATAGGCATGTACCTTCAGGACTTGATGAAGGAGCTTACCGGGTTCTCTGCTGGCCTCAGGGATGACCACCTCCAGCGATTCCAGAACCTGACTAAGGGCATTGGGGAGTGCTCGAAGAATCTGACTCGGGCAGCCTACAATGGCTTCGAGTCAGTCGTGAGGATAGCTGCCACGGGCATCTGTGTTCAGACGCCTGGCATGGCTGCAGTCTTTGGATCTGGAGCAATGTGTGCAGGACAAGCTCATCGATGTCCCATGCCAAGAAGAGAATCTCTTTGGTAAACCCATGGCAGAGAGAGCGGCAGAGATGGAGTCCGAGTTCCTTACGAGGACTTGACTCTCCAAGATTTCTACCCTCCCCAGGAGGAAAACCCCAGGGGTTAAAGCCTCCATACCCGAGGAAGGGTCAGGTTTACTGGAGATACCCACAGTATCATAGTAGGTGCACCTGTCGCTCTATGCAGGCCACCCCTCCCCATGTCTTTGTTTAGGGGTAAACCCACCACTCCATGTAGTATCGGGCTTCTCAGCAGGGCCACCATGCCAAAGGTGAGCAGGTCAGGGCCCCCGCAAGTAGAAGGGCCCCAAGTCCCCAGCTCCTGCTCCAGGGCCATAGCCTTTCCACCCTCAGGAGGTCAGCTGCCCACAGGGGGGGGGGGGGTCTGGTCCACTTTGCCCACAGGTGGCCTGCCATTATCACAGACTCTTCGGCACTCCAGGCAGTCTGAGAAGGCTACCTCCTCCACCTGGACCAGACGCCTCCCCCATTCTTCCCAGGAGAGCCCTCTTCAGATTCCCCTACACTGGGCCCTGCTACTGCAGGAACTTGCAGGTCTTCTTATGGACAAAGCCATGGAACCAGTGCCCCATCACCTAAGGGGCAAGTGGGTTCTAGTCACAGTACTTCCTAATTCCAAAATGAACTGGGGGCCTAAGGCCCATCCTAGACCTGTGAAACCTGAACAAGTTCCTGGTGCGGGAGAAGTTCAGGATGCTCTTCCTTGGAACATTGCTGCCATACCTCCAGCAGGAAGACTGGCTATGCTGCTTGGATCTAAAGGATGCGTATACTTACATTCTCGTTCATCTCAGCCACAGGCAGTACCTCAGATTCATGGTCGGGGGTAACCACTACCAGTACAGGGTGCTACCCTTTGGTCTAGCCTCCACACCCAGAGTCTTTACCAAATGCCTAGCAGTGATGGCGGCTTTCCTCCGTCTCGGGGGACACGGCTGCAGAGGTGCAGGGGGACACAGCTGTAGAGGTACACGGCTGCAGAGGTGCAGGGGGACACAGCTGTAGAGGTACACGGCTGCAGAGGTGCAGGGGGACACAGCTGTAGAGGTGCAGCAGGCCACAGGCTTCACCATCAGTGTCCTGCATCACCTGGGGTTTGTGATAAACCACCTGCAGGCAGGCATTCCTTTCCAGAACCCAGCACCCTAGCGGGTCCTCACCATGGCTATTCTGTGGTCAGAGGGCCTCGTGTACACCTTCCCATCCATGCCACTGGTTGCCAAGACCCTTTTCAAGGTCCTCCGGGACAAGGCATCACTGATCCTGGTGGCCCTGCAGTGGCCCAGGCGGCCTTTGTTCCCACTGCTGCTCTGCCTATCGACGGAGCCCACGGTCCCTCTGGGGAATGCCTCGGGATTACTGACTCAGGAGGACTCTCCCTCCTTCATCCCAACCTGGGGTCTCTGGTGCTAACAGCATGGCTGCTGAACGGGTAGCCTTGGCTCCCTTCACCTGCTGAGGATGGTGGAGGAGGTCCTCCTAGCTTCTCATAAGACCTCTATGAGGCAGGCCTACATCTTCAAGTGGAGCAGATTATCAGTGTGGTGCACAGAGCAACGGGTCATCCCGTTCTCCTGCTTGCTGAAGATGGTGCTGCAGTATCTGCTTCATCTCTTACAAGCTGGACTCAAGTCCAGCTCTCAGGGTACACCTGAGTGCTCTTTCGACGCACCACCACCTTATCGAGGGCCAACCCCTCCCTGCACAGCCCCTCATTACCCGGTTCTTATAGGGCCTGCTCTCGAAGCCCCCCCCCATCCGTCCACCTTCAGCGGAATGGGACCTTAATGTGGTACTGTCACGGCTTACCAGGCCGCCATTCGAGCCCCGAGCTTCTTGCCACCTACGATACCCCTTATGGAAGGTTGCCTTCCTGGTGGCACTCACATCTGCTTGCAGGATCAGCAAGCTTCAGGCCTTGGTGGCAGAGCCACCCTACACCAGGTTCTATAAGAACAGGGTTGTGCTTTGCACGTGCCCTAAATTCCTTCCGAAGGTGGTGAGCTCGTTCCACCTCAATCAGGAGGTGGTGCTATCCACCACCTTTCCACGGCCTCACACTGATAGGGTGGCGGCCATTCTCCATATCTTGGATTGTAAAAGGGTCCTGTCTTTCTAATTGCAGCGTACCCAGGTCCACTGCAAAGCCCCTCAACATTTCGTCTCCTATGACCCCAGTCAGTTGAGGGAGGCGGCAACCAAGCAGATCCTGTCCATCTGCATGGCAGACTGCATTGCCCTCGCCTATGAGCAGGCAGGGCTCCCACTGGAGCGCTGGATTACAGCACACAGCGTCAGGGCTATGGCAATCTCTATTGCAAACTTGCGCTCTGTCCCCATGACAGACATCTGCTAGGCCACTACCTGGTCTTCAGTCCACATCTTCACAACTCACTGCTACCTGGAGAGGGAGTCCCAATGGGACAGCGCATTCAGCCAGGCTGTAATCTCTTCTGCAACTTCAATCCTCCAACCCTTCTTGTTCAGACTACCGGAGTGATGGTTCTTCTTGGACACTGGGGTCTTTGCAGAGTATCCTTTGGACTGATGTGCTGCTGCTCATGGTTGATTGTGGTTTTCTACAGGTTCTCAGTAGTCTGTAGCTAGGGAGTCCCATATGTGAGGACTGACATGCTGCTTGTTCCCGGAGAAAGCATAGTTACTTGCATGTAACAAGTGATCTCCAGGAACAAGCAGGAATGTAGTCTTCACATATGGGTATTGTCTGTACCGACGGAGCCTGCGTGGGAACACTCCCCAGCGTCCAATAGGAACACTTTTGGGAGCATCCCTCAGCACATGCGCGCTGCCTTCCCACCTTTCCAACTGTCCCTCTTCAGTTCTTCGTTTTCTGCGGAGCCGACAGGTCATATACCCTGTCACTGCAGAAAATGTCTTCTTTAAACTTGTTTTCTTGTGGTCGTTCCTGCATCCGCTCGACGTTACCGGTACCGCTGGTTCCCTTCTTTAAAAAAAAAAAAAAAATATATGTATATATATGATACTTCTGAAGTGTTTCTCTTCAGAGACTTTTTCTTTTTGGTGCTAGGTGCCATTTTGGGCATTAGGCCCCATTTTCTTGCAAAATGGAAAAAACCATTTCCATCACCGACACCCATGACTGGAGTCTCAAATGTTTAGGCCCTGACCATTCTCCTTAGGAGGAGTGTTCTTCTTGTATGGGGATGACTAAAAGAGGAAGACAGAACCGGGCTGCAAAGCTCGGTACCCTCTTTTCTTCAGATGTGATGTCCATTGCATCGACGTCTTCCAGAGCCTCGTCTTTCTCCCATGAATCTCGGGTAACTAAACATAAGAGCCGGTCCTCAAAGGGTAGATCTCCTTCTAATCATCAAGAAGCCATTGGCATTGCCCTTGAGGAAACTACACTGGCAAAACAGCCCCGGCGGGAGGCTTCGGCCTCCAAAGCACTAACGGAGCTCCAGGATGTTCTTGAGGCCTCGACCTCGGCAGAACTACTGATGCCATGCTCAGGGGCTCCGACCGCTTCTACCGGTACCGACACTCAGGCATCGGCAGTGTCGATAGACCAGAGATTCCTTGCTATCGAATGCAGTCTTCCAGCTCTCCTTACAGCTGCGGTACCGTTGACACTGCTACCGACGGTTCAACGGACACCGATGCCGGTACCAGCACTGACGGTACCAGCCCCGGTGGGAATTCTACCCATGCCGACTTTTTCAGGCATCCACATATCAGTACTGGACCAACTCGGTGCCGACTTCAATCGATACCGATACCGTGCTTTGCATGAACATCGGGATCAGAGATACTTCAAATCTTTTGATTCTGATGATTCGGATAACTCTTCCGGAAGACTCCTCTTCTCCTCAACGCAGAATGTCTCCTCCGGAGGACATGTCTTTTCTGGATTTTATTTGTGATGTGGCCCAAGGTCTATCAATCATGGTAGCTCCTGAAAAAGAACCTAGAGCAAAGGAATTGGAAATCCTCCAATACCCTAAGGCTCCCAAAGAGGCAGCTGCTCTGCCCATTCATGAAATTCTTCATGATTTGATGCTCAGAATGTGGGAAACACCTTTGACCACATCTCATTCTAGGAGACTCGACACCATGTATCGAGTTCCACCATGTCCTGGGTTTCAAAAGACTCAGCTGCCACATCATTCAATGGTAGTGGAATCAGCCATGTGTAGGATGAAAAGTGCAAAAAGACATGCATTCAATCCTCCAGGTCGTGATTGCAGGACTCTTGACGCCTTTGGGCGTTGAATATTTCAGGCTTCCATGCTTTCAGCTAGGATCAGCTCATATATTTTATATATGGGAATGTTCCTCAAAGAGGTCACAGGAGATTTGGAGCTTATGAGCCCCCTTCTCCCTGATGACAAACGACAAGACTTCCTTACTCTTGTCAAGCATGCTCAAGACGTTTCCAAGTTTGTAAATCGTGCAGCCTTTGACTGCTTTGAATGCATCAGCAGAACTTCTGCTATTGCCATTGGTGCACGTCTGATTGCCTGGCTTCAGGCATCAGACTTGGAAATTTGGGTACAAGACAAATTAGGAAACATCCCTTGCACAGGAGAAAACCTCTTTGGCAAGAACTGGCAGGAAAAGGCTAATGAGATAGATGCTGACAATATCACTTTAGACAGATTGTCAAAATCTACAGCCACTCCAGCAAAAAAGAAGCCCTATATAAAACCCTTTTTCAGCAAAAAGAGGAAGTTTTATCCGTCTTATACCCCCGCAAGGGCAAAGTCAGGGTCAGGGTCAAGTTGCCCAAAAGGGACAACAGCAACAATTCAGAAGAAGCCAAAAGGCCCGAGAGCTCAACCAGCTCCACAGGCTCAGCCCCCTCAAGGGCTTTGACTCCTTCCTAGAGAGCTTACCTTTCCTGCCTCTGAAGGGTCCAGAACCTCTAAACATTCCAAGCAGGTTGTGTCATTTTGTCAACAGATGGCACCAAATAACAGCAGAAAATTGGACTCCATCCATTGTGGGAGAGGGGGGTACAAGCTTCATTTTCACAGCATGCCCCCTCCTACGATCCTAAGACAATTCAATTCCCAAGTCAGACAATCTACTGGATCAAGAGGTCTCAACACTCCTTGCTCAAGAAGCAATAGAGGAAGTATCCATTCCCCAACAGGGTATAGGGTTCTACTCCCCCCCCCTATTTTCTTATTCCAAAGAAAACAGGAGGACACAGACCCATTCTAGACCTCAGAGAATTGAACAAATATCTGTTCCGAGAAAAGTTCAAAATGATTTCTCTGGGAACTCTGCTGCCATACCTTCACAGTCCGGATTGGCTTTGCTCTCTAGATCTAAAAGATGCATATACTCACATTCTGATCCATCCAGATCACAGGAAATTCTTAAGATTCCTTTTCAAGGGAAAACACTTCCAATACAGGGTTCTTCGTTTTGGTCTGGCTTCGGCACCAAGAGTATTCACGAAATGCATGGCAGTAGTAGCTGCATTCCTGCGAACCCTAGGGATATTCATTTTCCCTTACTTGGGCGACTGGCTCATTCGAGCCCCCACGATTCCAGAAGCCAGCTCTGCACTGTCTCGTACAATGCGAATCCTCCAATACTTGTGATTGGTCATAAACTTCCCAAAATCCCAACTTGCTCCTTCTCAGACCCTAGAGTTCATAGGAGCTTGTTTAGACACCAGTCAAGGGCTTTCCTTCCACAGCCCCGCTGTTTTCGAATAGTGCAACTAGCTTCTCAAGCAGCGGGAAAGTCCTCCCTAACTGCTCAAGAGCTCCTGCAATTACTGGGACATATGGCATCCACAGTTCATGTAGTTCCCTATGCTCGCCTCCACATGCGAGCAGCCCAGTGGACCCTATCCACACAATGGACACAGGCCACAGGATGTCTGTCGGACAAGATATCAAACTCACAACGACTGATCTTGTCCCTACAATGGTGGCAATCACTGGAGAATCTGTTAGTGGGGTCTCCTTTTCAACAACCCCTATTCCAAGCCACCCTAACAGATGCATCACAGGTGGGATGGGGAGTACACCTACACCATCTCTCCACCCAGGGTACCTGGACTCCACAGGAGGCTTGTTTTCACATAAACCTCCTGGAACTCAGAGCAATCTGTCTAGCTCTTTGAGTATTCCATGCCCAGCTCAGCTACAAGACAGTCCTAGTCCAAACGGACAATCAAGTAGCCCTGTTCTTCGTGAACAAGCAGGGCGGAATAGGCTATCTGTTGTTATGCAGTGAAGCTTTACGACTTTGGGCCCTCGCCCGAGAGCATCAAATTCACCTTCTCGTGGTATATCTTCCAGGCATTCAAAACCTTTGGGCAGACAAACTCAGCCGACTACTGCTGCCTCACGAATGGTCTCTACACCTAGACCGGGTGACAAGGATATGTCAGATCTGGGGAACCCCAGACATAGACCTCTTTGCAAGTCCACTGAATGCCAAACTTCCCCGGTTCTGTTCCAGAATTCCAGTTCACAATTGCCAGGCAAGGGATGCCTTCCTCCTTCACTGGGGTCAGGACTTCCTCTATACCTTCCCACCCATTCCCCTCATTCCCAAGACACTCTTCAAGCTTCAGAGAGACAGGTCGTATGATCCTCATAGCGCCATGGTGGCCACGACAAACGTGGTATCCCCTGCTTCTACATCTCTCTCAAACTGTACCTCTGGAGTTAGGGTGTGCTCCAGACCTCCTCTCCCAAGAGAACGGGATGCTATGGCACCCGAATCCCCAATCCCTGCATCTCAGGGCCTGGTTGCTGAAAGCCTAGACCTGCAGGATCTTAATCTTTCCCAACAGGTAAAGGATATCCTTCAGGCTTCTAGAAAACCTTCCACAACACGCTCTTACGCCTTCAAGTGGAAACGTTTTACTATATGGTGTTCTCAAAAGGGCTTAAAACCCCTTGTGATACCTTTGGAATCGGTACTAGAGTACCTACTTCATTTATCAAATTCTGGGTTAAAGACCAATTCAGTTAAGAGTCCATCTTAGTGAAATTTCAGCTTCCTATAAGCCTCTAAATCAGGGGTGTCAAACTCAAATACACAGTGGGCCAAAATGTAAAACTTGAACAAAGTCGCGGGCCAGCATTGAACAAATGAACCTTTTAATATGGACCCAAACAAGATTTGCTTTAACATTGAATATGAAGCAACACTTATTACTATACAATTTATAACTTAATAGTTCAGATATGCAAAAATCAATTTCAAATAAAAAAAACATCAATGACATTCATTTATTAAATAAGATTTAAATAATAAATAATAATTTTTAAAATAAAATAACAATAATAAAATTAATCAACCATTCAAGCCCATGTCTTGGAGTAGCAAGAAAAAGTGCATAAAGAAAACGTTAATTATTGCTCAGTTTGCTGCACACTGATCTAATCTGATGTGCCCAAGCCAGATACCTGGCATCTCTTCTTGGATGATAGTTCATCAATGTCTGGGCTCAGGCTTTGAGCTGAGGAAATCCTCAGTATCGAGCGAAGGTGTTCATCAGTCAGACGTCTCCTGTGAGATGTTTTGGTCATCTTCATCGAGGAGAAAAGTTGCTCACATAGATAAGTGCTGCCGAACATGGAGAGCATCTGAGCAGCTTGGGTGCGGAGCTGAGGCATTGTGTCAGGGATGAACTGTGGAAACTGGGCGGCGCCCACAGCATCATACTTTGACTTCAGCGTGTCATTACACTGGAGTTCAATTAGCTCCATTTGGAGGTTGGTTGGTGCGTTTTCCACATTAACTGCAAAGGGATTACTGAGCAGTTCAAACCTACATTTCTGGACATCAAAGTCGGCAAATCGCCGGCTAAACTCAGCGCCGAGTACACTGAGTTTTTCAGCAAACTGTGCGCATGGGAACAAGTTGGTAAAGAACTGTGTTTTCATGGTTTGGCAGCAGGGAAAATGGCCAAGGTTTCCTTGCAGCATCTGATTCTCCCACAGGCACAGTTTAGTTTTAAAAGCCCTCACTGCAGCGTACATGTCTGTGATGATGCGCCCCCGCCCCTGAAGCTGCAGGTTCAGCGCATCGAGATGGCTCGAGATGTCACACAGAAAGGCCAGCTCACACAGAAACTTTTTCTCCCGAAGCTCTGCTGTGTCCTTCCCCTTTGCTTTCCAGAAACGGACATATTTCCTCATGCAGCTCAAAACATCTATTCAGTACTTTTCCTTGGCTTAACCATCTCACCTCTGTGTGATACGGCACGTCTGCGTATTCCGAACCACACTCCTCCAGAAAAGACTTAAACTGGCGGTGATTCAGACCTTTGGCTCTTATAAAGTTAACTACTTGTGTTACTGTGGTCATAACATGTTCCATCTTTAGGGCTTTGCCACACAATGATTCCTGATGTATGATGCAGTGATAAACAGTCAGTTCACCTGCACAGTTCTCTTCCTGCATCTTCTCCCGGACCCTGCCCACCAGTCCACTTGTTTTAACCGCACATCGCTGGCGCACCATCTGTCGTTAATCCCACGGCAGCTTTATTTCAGTTACGCATTTGGAAACCTCCTCAAAAATTTCCTTTCCTGTGGTTGTGCCATGCATTGATTTGAATCCCAATAGCTCCTCCGTAACACACATATTTGAGTCCACTCCACGGATGAAGACTGACAGCTGAGCAGTATCAGATGCGTCGCTGCTCTCATCCACAGCAAGGGAGAATGCAACGAAATCTTTTTCCTTTTCCAAAAGCTGGTCATACAGATTGGTGGCAAGATCACATGTGCGATCAGCTACTGTGTTTCTGCTCAGGCTCACGTTTGAAAAGGCTTGCTTTTTCTCTGGGCACACGATGTCACAAACTTTCAACATGCACTTTTTCACAAACTCTCCCTCATTAAAGGGCCGGGCTGATTTTGCGATCTCTGCTGCCACAATATAACTAGCCTTTACAGCAGCCTCACTTTGTGATGTGGCTTTTTTGAACATATTCTGTTGTGAAACCAAACTTCTTTTCATCTCCTCCACTTTCTGGCTCCTTTGAGTCATGTCCAGGTCCTTGTACTCGTCATGGTGTTTTGTTTCATAGTGTCGTTGAATGTTATACTCCTTAGTTATAGCCACGTTGACTCCACAAATCAGACAAACAGGTCTGTCTTTTACATATGTAAACAAATATTCTGTCTCCCACCTGTCCAGAAAGTTTCCTGTTGTCTGCCTTTCTTTTTGCCATTTTTGGGAAGGGGTTCCACAGTGACAGTTGTAGCTTGAGATCGCTATGACTTCTGTCACACAGGAGAGGGCGTTTCTGGGACCTGTCCTGATTGACGCGCCAAAACAACAGCAAGGCATTATGGGATTTGTAGTATTAGCTATGAATGAATGCGCTGTATAATACCGGCGGGCTAGCTCTAGTAGTCATTTGGTGTAGCCTCGCGGGCCAAATATAATTACACTACGGGCCAAATTTGGCCCGCGGGCCAGAGTTTGACACCTATGCTCTAAATGGACAGCCAATTTCCTCTCATCCACTCATAGCAAGATTTATGAGAGGTCTTCTCTTAACAAAGCCTCCCTTCAGGCCACCACCGGTGGCATGGGATTTAAACCTAGTTCTCGGACAGCTCATGAATCCGCCTTTTGAACCTTTAGCCACAACCACCCTAAAGATTTTATCCTGGAAGGTCATCTTCCTAATTGCAATCACCTCCGCATCTCGCATTAGTGAATTGCAAGCTTTAGTGGCTGATCCCCCTTATACAAGGTTTCACCATGATAAAGTTGTTCTCAGAACTCATCCACATTTTATGCCAAAGGTGGTTTCGCCTTTTTATCTAAATCAGTCGATATACCTATCTGTATTCTTTCCGAGGCCTCATGCCTCTAATGCAGAAAGGAACCTTCATACTTAGGACTGTAAAAGAGCCTTGGCTTTTTACCTACAATGAACACAGCAACATAGAAAGTCTTATCAACTTTTTATTGCTTTTGATTCTAGTCATTTGGGCCTTCCAGTCTCCAAAAGAACTCTATCTAAATGGATTGCACAATGCATATCCTTTACTTATGAGAGTAAGGGTCTTCCTCTTCAAGGCCGTGTCACAGCACATAATATGAGAGCCATGGCAGCCTCTATGGCAAACCTTCACTCTGTCTATCGATGACATCAGCCGAGCAGCCATCTGGACTTCGGTGCACACCTTCACAGCCCACTACTGCCTAGAATAAAGCCTTCCATCAGGATGCCTTCTTTGGCCAGGCTGTTCTTCAAAATCTCTTTCAAACTTAATACAACTCCTACCCACCAACCCTGGTAGGATGCCAGAGATCCATGGGAGGAAGCATGGCCCACCTCACTTTAGGTGGCAGCTTCCTGGGGTCATCTCCCTGGCATCTTCAGCTAGGGAGTCCCCATATGTGAAGACTACATTCCTGCTTGTTCCTGGAGATAGCATAGTTTCTCCAGGACCAAGCAGGAAGTCAGTCCTCACATATGGGTGTCATCGGCGCCGATGAAGCCCCAGCGGAGCATTTCCCCAGCTTTCTATGAAAGCCTTTGGGAATGCAGGCACGCATGCGCGGTTCCCTTCCTGCCTAAAGGTGCCATATTACCTCAGTCTCTTTTTTTCCGTGACACCGGACGTGTGTCCTGTTCTCCTGGTTAAAATTAGATTTTTTTTTCGGCGATTTTCACTATTTTTTCTCCCGGTTCGACGCCAGTTCCCCTCCCGCCGGGTTCGGTACACCGGTATCGAGCCCGATTCTTCTTTTTTGGTTTTTGCCCTTCGTGGCTGGCGTTCGCGCCCTTTTTTCCATTTTTCCCTGGAAGGCCGGTCTTTTGACCTCGCGGGGACTCTTTTTTTCCCCGATGACTTCCAGCGGCTTTAAAAAGTGTGATCGGTGTAAGAAACTGATGTCTCTCACTGACACACACGACTGCTGCCTTCGGTGCCTCGGCCCCGACCACGACCCTAAGTCATGCGGGCCATGTGGAAAGATGTCTTCCAAGGCACTCCGAAGTTGCCAGCAGCAAAAAGAAAGGCTTTTCTCAGACTCAGCCTCCGGCCGGGCCCGGACCTTGTCTGAGGCCTTGACATCTCGGGATTGCGATCCCGAGCACCGTTGAAGCTCCTCGGACAGGGGGTCCCCCGGCCGGGAACGCAAGAGGAAGAAGCAGCTCGCGAGGGCGTCGTCGGAGGAGGTCCCTGGCTCCTCGAGGGCCAGGTCTAAGACCCCCGACCATCGCCCCGGGCCCGTGGAACACGAGAAGCCTGTTAAAGTTCCTCGCTTGGAGCCGTAGTCTGCTGGACACGTAAGCCCCGTAGTCCTCGAGGACTCTCCTCCCAGGGAGCCGACGTCGGGCCCGGCGCCACCGGGGCCCCAGTCTGTGGCTGCTGCGTCTCCCGAGCTGAGTCTCAGGATGACAGCCTTGGAGAGCAGATTGTCTGCCTTCATGGAGCAGCAGCGGGCACTGATGGCCAGTCTGTCTGGCGCATCTGCCCCGACCACTGGGACATCGACTTCGAAGTCGACCCCGGAGACCGAGCTGATACTCGAGTCCATCGTGGCTCGGAGTCGACGCCGGTGCCTCCGGCGTCAGGGCGGGTGCTGCAGGGCCCCTCGGGGTCAGACCCTGGCTCCTCCTCGGACGAGTCAGCTTGGGAGACGGAGGACGAGGAGTCTCCTGATACGTTCAAGACTCGGTGCGTCCCTTCAGACTCACCGCAGTCTAAGCCCCGGAGTAGGTCCCCCCCCCCGGAGGATATTCGGTTCTCGGAGTTCATCCGGGATATGGCCGCTGCCTTGGCTATTCCGGCAGACCCCGAGGAGGAGCCTCGATCTGAAGAGCTCGAGGCCCTACAGTATGACTCTCCTCCGAAGGAGGCCTTTACTGTTCCGGTTCCTCCGATGCTGGAACGGCTCCTCTTCCGTATGTGGGAGGCACCGGCCTTGGCGCCGGTTCTCAGCAAGCGAGTCTATTCGATCTATCGACTCCGGAAGAGCCCTGGTTTTCAAAAGGCACAACTACCACACCATTCTATGGTTGTGGAATCGGCCATGCATCGTCTGAAGAGCCAGAAGATGCACTCCGCGGTGCCCCCTGGCAGGGTGGCCCGGAACCTCGATGGTGTCTGTAGAAAGTGCTTCCAGGGCTCGATGCTTGCTTGCCGTGTCCAGTCCTACCAGCTGTACATGGGCACGTACTTGCGGGATCTGGCCAAGGAATTGGCCGGGTTCTCTGCTGGTCTCTCCGGGGAACCCTTGCAGAGATTTAAGTCCTTGTCCTCAGGGATTCGGGACTGCTCGAAGTTCATGTCCCGCGCCGCCTACGATGGCTTCGAGGCTTCGGCCCGAGTTGCGGCAGCCGGCATCACGGCTCGACGCCAGGCATGGCTGCAGTCATCGGACCTCGAGCCATGGGTTCAGGACAAGTTGGTCGATGTCCCTTGCCGAGGTGAAAACCTTTTTGGCAAGCCCATGACCGAGAAGGCCGCCATAGAAAGCTGGGGAAATGCTCCGCTGGGGCTTCATCGGCGCCGATGACACCCATATGTGAGGACTGATTCCTGCTGCTCCTGGAGAACACCTGTTACAGGTGAGTAACTACTCTCTCACCTGTAACAGGTGTTCTCCGGGAACAGCAGAAATTTAGTCTTCACAACCCACCCACCTCCCCTAGGAGTTGTCTCTCTATCTCTCTGTCTCTTTCCTCTCTCCCTCTATTCTTTCACTCAGCTACAAACTTAACTGAAGAGGGACATTTGGAAAGGTGGGAAGGCAACGCTCATGTGCTGAGGGATGCTTCTAAAAGCGTTCCTATAGGACGCTGGGGAGCGTTCCTGCGCAGGCTCCGTCGGTACTGACGACACCCATATGTGAAGACTAAATTCCTGCTGTTCCCGGAGATCACCTGTTACAGGTGAGTAACTACGCTTTCTGCAGGGACAGCAGGAATCAGTCCTCACAACTCTCCCTCCTCCCCATGGAGTTGCTGTATTTTGCCATCATCTTTTGTCAGCTCTAGCTATGGTACAACGGAACAAGGAGAAACAGAATGGTTTAAAATAAGCAAAGGTGTAAGACAAGGCTGCATACTTTCCCCCTACCTGTTTAATTTATATGCAGGATTGTATGAAGACAGCAGAGGTGTGAAGATTGGTGGAAGACTCATCAACAACCTTCGCTTTGCTGATGATACTACATTACTGTCTGAAAGTGAAGATGATCTGAAACATTTGCTTCTCACAATCAAAAAACATAGTCTCAAAATGGGCCTGCACCTTAATGTAAAGAAGACAAAGATCATGACAACTGGCATAATCAACAGGTTCATCGTTGAAGGAGAAGAAATTGAAATTGTGAACAACTTTAACCTACTGGGATCAACTATCAATAAAGAAGCAACAAGCAGTCAAGAAATCAGATGACGCATTGCTCTTGGCAGAATGGCTATGAAAGACCTAGATAAGATTCTCAAGAGCAGAGATGTCTCTCTCCATACAAAGATTCGACTTGTTCAAGCCATGGTATTTTCAATAACATCATATGGATGTGAAAGCTGGACAGTGAAAAAGACAGACAGGAAGAAAATTGATGCCTTTGAATTATGGTGCTGCGGGCGAATACTGTGTATACCATGGACTGCCCGAAGAACAAACCAGTCGGTACTAGAGGAGATCAAACCTAAGCTTTCTTTAGAAGCTCAGATGACAAGACTTCGACTTTCATACTTTGGACACATCATGCGAAGAGAGAGATCATTAGAGAAAGACATCATGCTTGTCAAGATAGAAGGTCAACGCAAAAGAGGAAAGCCAGCAATGAGATGGATTGATACAGTAATAGCAGCTACGGGTACCAGTATGTCAACAATGAGCCACCGGACTGAAGACCGAACACAATTTAGGATAGCTATCCAGAGGGTCGCCATGAGTCGACTCCGACTCGACGGCACTTAACAACAACAACAGCTATGGTATTTGACTGAGTAAGATGGCACCCTTGGGCGGGAAGAGGACCATGCATGCATGATGGCATCTCCCAAAGGCTTTCTTTGAAAGCTGGGGAGATGCTTCCCCGAGGACTCTGTCGGCACCCATATGTGAGGACTGATTCCTTCTGTCTCCAGAGAATACCTGTTACAGGTGAGTAACTACGCTTTTTCTTTCCTTGAATCCTGCTAGACTAGTCCAAAAGAGTGGGTTATACTCCCTGGTCAGCATGTAGAGACAGACCAGAGCAGATATCAGTGATGTCATCACTTAAATATTCACTGCTGCAGCACTGAGAGGAGCCAATATGATACATCCCAAGCAGCAAGTAATATTGAAAAAGTCAGAAAACTCTATCAACAACAAATTTATCCAAAACTTTGGCTTTTTTACTATACCAGACATTGATACTGAAAATGCAGAAAAAGACAGCAGGGCTTCCCAGTTTGTAGGGGAGTAGTCTTTCCAGGGCAGGTCCTGGATTGGTCTAGCAGGATTCAAGGAAAAAAAATTAATAGGTATGGAAAATTTTTCCTTGCTTACCATCCTGCTAGACTAGTTCAGACCCAAGATGCAGAGTTGCCAAATTATCCAGTTCCAGGAGTGAGATTTTTTTTTTGCCAGTTCATGTTTTAAATTTGCATTGTAATGCAGTATGTTTGTAGTCCCTGATTTTTACCCACTGGAATCAGTGCTGCGGGTCCTGTAATGCATCAGGATGAGATTGT
Source organism: Ichthyophis bannanicus (assembly GCA_033557465.1). Lineage (NCBI taxonomy): Eukaryota > Metazoa > Chordata > Amphibia > Gymnophiona > Ichthyophiidae > Ichthyophis > Ichthyophis bannanicus. The sequence goes on along the minus strand of CM066034.1, from coordinate 576,446,112 downwards.
CAGAAATCCAGGCTGGCTTAAAATCTCACTCCTGGAACTGGGTAACTTGGCAACTCTGAGAGCAGGAGGAAGGCAATGCTCCGGACATTACTGCCCTGCCAATGGCACCATCTGCTCCAGCTCCCACATGCAACCTGTAATGCTTCACAGAGGTGTTCAGGGAAGACTAGGAAACTGTTCTACAAGTCTTCTGGAGACATTGAAGCAGATGCAGTCCTAGTGGAGTGAGCTCTGGCCCCTCCCAGCACTTGTTTCTCACAAAAAATGCAGGCTAAACTAATAGTATCCTTAAGCCATTGGGCAATTGAAGACTTGGCTCATTGCCTGTCTTTGGACCACTAGATAGAGCAAAGAGATGGTCCAAATGATGGAAGGAATTGGTAACTTCCAGATGCTTCATTAGTGCCCTCTTTATGTCCAACAGATGCAGCAAAGGGTCTGCCGGAAGGTCCTCCTCCAAGAGGGGGGACCCTCTGATTAAGATGAAAGTAAGACGGCACTTTTGAGAGAAGGGATGGAACCATCCTCAAGGAGACTGGCACAGTCAAGATGACCAGGAAGGGCTCCTTATGGTACAAGACTTGTAGCTCCAACACCCAACTGGAAGGTGCAGTAACCACAAGGAAACTCCTCCTTTATGGTCACATCCCAGAAGTCTTCCAAAGAGGCTCAAAGGGGAGACCTATTAGCACCTTCAAGACCAGAGAAAGATTCCAATGTGATGCCACTAGATGCAGGGATGGATGGATGGATCTGCTTCATCCCTTCCCAACCCCCTAGCTAATATCCTTCCAAAACAACTGCTCCCCCCAGTCCTCCACCCCTAAACTCCCCACTTCACCCTCTAGACCAGAGGTTCTCAACCCAATCATCATGTCACACCTAGTCAGTTAGGTTTTCAGGATAACCACACTGAATATGCATATGAAAGATTTGCATGCACTGCCTCCATTGCCTTAGGCCCAAAATCTTTTTTCCTTAACATGGAAAAGCCTGCCTCAGGGTTTAAGAAGTGCACAAAATGTGGCGGTACCATTTCCGTCACCAACACCCACGACTGGTGTCTAAAATGTTTAGGTCCTGACCATTCCATCACAGATTGTATGTCCTGTTCTATGATGTCTAAAAGAAGTTGGCAGAATTGAGCTGCCAAGCTCAGTACCCTGTTTCCCTCTGATGCGGCTTCGGTGGCATCGGCGTCTTCCAGGGCTGCTTCTTCCTCACATGGATCTCAGGTAACTAAACATAAATCCAGCCGGTCCTCGAAGGGTAGATCTCCTTCTAAGCATCAAGATGCCTCTGGCATTGCCCTCGAGGATTCTGCACCGGCAAAATTACCCCGGCAGGAGGCTTCGGCCTCCAAAGCATCATCATCGGGGTTCCAGGATGATCTCGATGGCTTGGCCTCAACAGATCACCTGGTGCCATGCTCTGGGGCACCGGTGGCTTCCACTGGTACTGACTTCCAAGCATTGGCGTCGATGGACTAGAGGATTCTGTCCATAGAACGCAGTCTGGCGGCTTTCCTTGTGGCATCGACGCCCCTGGTACCACGACAGACTACTCCACCGGTACCGGCTCTAGCATCGACATCGGCATCGGTGTCTGCTATGCCGGTACTCTGTCCTCTGAAGCCCTCCGGTACCGATACGCCGGTACCGGTTATTCCCGATACCGATCCCGGTCGGTACGGGTATCGGGCTTTGCAAGAGCATATGGACAGACGATACTTCGATTCCTCTTAAGACTCTGAGGATTCTGAGGCATCTGAAAATGCAGTGATGCTTCTTCCACAGAAGGAGTCCTCTCCTAAACGAAGGATGTCTCCTCCAGAGGGCTTGTCTTTTCAAGACTTCATCAGGGAGGTGGCTCGGGGCCTATCCATCACGGTGGCCCCTGAGACAGAACCCAGAGCCAAGGAGTTAGATATTTTACAGTATCCTAAAACTCCTAAAGAGGCAGCTACCTTGCCTGTTCATGAGATTTTGTATGATCTCATGTTGAGGATGTGGGAAACACCTCTTACCACCTCTCCTCATTCTCGCAGGTTAGATGCCATGTATCGTGTCCCCCCTTGTCCTGGTTTCCATAAAACTCAGTTTCCTCACCACTCTATTGTGGTTGAGTCTGCTATGAGAAAGATTAGAAGTGCCAAAAGACATGCCTCTAATCCTCCAGGACGTGAATGTAGAACCCTGGATGCTTTTGGACGTAGAGTCTTCCAAGCTTCCATGCTTGCTGCGAGAATTAATTCCTATAGTCTTTACATGGGAATGTTCCTAAAAGAAGTCACTGATCATTTGCAGACTTTAAGTCCTTTCATTTCTGAAGATAAAAGACAGGACTTTCTCACTTGGCTCAAACATGCCCAAGATATCTCCAAATTCTCCAACCATGCAGCTTTCGACTCCTTTGAATGTGTAAGCAGAGCCTCGGCTATTGCCATAGGTGCACGTAAAATTGCTTGGCTTCAAGCATCTGATTCGGAGATCTGGGTACAAGATGAATTGGGAAATATCCCTTGTACAGGTGAAAACCTGTTTGGTAAAGATTGGCAAGCAAAGGCCAATCAGATGGATGCTGAAAATTCTGCCTTGGATAGATTATCCAAGTCTACAGCTGCTCCTGTTAAGAAAAGGTTGTTCAAGAAAGCACTTTTTTCTAAAAAGGGAAGATTTTATCCTGCTTATAGTCAGCGGGCATCTTCTGCAGCTCAGTTCTCTACCAAATGTCAGCAATCATCCAAACAGAACAAAGCAAAGGCTGCTAGGCCTCCTCCGGCCCAGCAACCTCAACCCCCTCAGGGCCTTTGACTTTCCGCTAGAGAACTTAGCCTTCCTAGCTCTGGAAGGACCAGAGCTCTCCACCATTCCAGGAAGGTTGTCATTTTGCTCCCAAGTGGGGACAAATTACAGCAGAGCATTGGACACTTTCCATCATAAAAGAGGGGTACAAACTTCATTTTTCAAGCTTGCCCCCTCACACAAGAATGACCCAGTTCAATTCTCCGACCTCCCTCCTCAACCTGTTGGGTCAGGAGATTGCCACCCTTTTCGCCCAGGGGGCAATAGAGGAAGCGCCTCTTCAACAACAGGGCACAGGGTTCTACTCCCCCTATTTTCTTATTCCAAAGAAAACACGGGGCTACAGACCCATTTTAGACTTCAGAGAGTTGAACAAATTCCTAGTCAAGGAAAAATTCAAAATGATTTCCCTGGGAACTCTGCTACCATACCTTCAGAGTCAGGATTGGCTTTGTTCTCTAGATCTCAAGGATGCGTACACCCATGTTCTCATCCATCCAACTCACAGAAGGTTCCTTCGGTTCCTTTTTCAAGAGAAGCACTATCAATACAGAGTGCTCCCTTTTGGTCTGGCCTCTGCACCAAGAGTGTTCACGAAATGCATGGCAGTGGTAGCTGCATTTCTGCGCACTCTGGGAATAGTCGTCTTCCCTTATTTGGACGACTGGCTCATTCGAGCTCCCACTCAGTCAGAGGCCAAGAGTTCTCTATCTTGCACTATGCGTATCCTTCAGTATTTAGGGCTGATAATAAACATCCCAAAATCCAATTTAACCCCTACTCAGTCCCTGGAGTTTATAGGGGCGTTGCTGGATACCACAAGGGTAAGGGCCTATCTTCGCCAGGCCCGTTACCTTCGCTTGGTACAGTTAGCTTCTCAAGCAGAGTTAAAGCCCCATTTAACTGCTCGAGAAATGTTACAGTTGCTAGGCCACATGGCATCCACCGAGCATGTGGTACCATATGCTCGCCTTCACATGAGGGCAGCTCAGTGGACTTTATCCACCCAATGGACCCAGGCATTAGACTGCCTGTCAGACAAAATAGCAAACACAAGTCGCCTCATTTTGTCCTTTCAGTGGTGGAAGTCCCCTCAAAACCTGTTGCTGGGGTCCCCCTTTCAGCAATCTCTACCCCAGGCAACTCTCACAACAGATGCTTCTCCAATGGGGTGGGGAGCTCATCTGCAAGACCTCTCCACCCAGGGCATCTGGTCTCCACAGGAGAGTTGTCTACATATCAGTCTCTTGGAGCTCAGAGCAATCTTTCTTGCTCTGCGGGTGTTCCACACCCTGCTCAGCTACAAGACAGTCCTTATACACACGGACAATCACGTAGCCATGTTCTACGTGAACAAGCAGGGCGGAACAGGCTCTCTGTCACTTTGCAACAAAGCTTTGCGACTGTGGGCCCTCGCCAGAGAGCATCAAATTTATCTTCTGGCAGTTTATCTTCCAGGCGTTAAAAATTCTTGGGCAGACAGACTCAGTCGACTTCTGCTTCCACACGAGTGGTCCCTACATGTGGACCAGGTGGCCAGGATTTTTCAGATTTGGGGAACCCAGGACATAGACCTCTTTGCAAGTCCGTGGAATGCCAAACTTCCCCGGTTCTGTTCCAGAACTCCGGCTCAGGGAGCTCAGGCAAAGGATGCTTTCTCCTTCACTGGGGTCAAGACTTCCTGTATGCCTTTCCACCCATTCCCCTAATTCCCAAAACCTGTTCAAGCTTGAGAGACAGAGGCCACATGATTCTCATAGCTCCACATTGGCCACGGCAAGTGTGGTACCCTCTGCTTCTACATCTCTCTCAAGCTCCCTCCCTGGAGTTAGGGCCTGCTCCAGATCTCCTATCTCAGGAGGACGGAAAGTTATGGCATCCCAGTCCCCAGTCTCTGCATCTCAGGGCTTGGTTGCTGAAGGCCTAGATCTCCAAGACCGTCATCTTTCTCAACAGGTGAAAGATGTTCTTTATGCTTCCAGAAAACCTTCCACTAGACGTTCTTATGCTTTCAAGTGGAAGAGGTTTACTATTTGGTGTTCTGAGAAGGGTCTTAACCCCCTTGCCATACCTCTGGAATCTTTGCTGGAGTATCTCATCCATTTGTCTAATGCAGGCCTTAAGACAAATTCTCCAGGACCAAGCAGGAAGTCAGTCCTCACATATGAGTGACGTCGGCACCGACGGAGCCCTCGTGCGGAGCATTTCCCCAGCCTTCAAATAAAGCCTTTGGGAATTGCAGCGCGCATGCGCGGTCCCCTTCCCGCCCAAGGGTGCCATCTTGCTCAGTCTTATTTTTTCCGCGGAGCCCGACGGACGTAGTTCATTTTTCCCCGAGGAAAAAGTTGATTTCCCTGGTTTTTGTTCTTCTTCTTCGGTTCGACGCCGGATCCTTTTCCCGCCTAGGCCCGATACGCCGGTATCGAGCCCACTCTCTCTTTTTCGGATTTTGTCCTTCGTGACTAGCATTCGCGCCATTTTTTCTTTTTTTCACTGGCAGCCCTGTCTTTTGACCTCGCAGGGGCCCTTTTTCCCCCGATGGCTGCCAGCGGGTTTAAAAAGTGTGATCGGTGTAAGAAACCTATGTCTCTTACCGACACACATGACTGCTGCCTCCACTGCCTCGGACCCGATCATGACCCGATGATCTGTGGTCCGTGTGGCAAAGTGTCCTCGAAGGCGGTGAGTCGGCAGCACCAGAAGGATAGGATCTTCTCTGACTCCGCGTCCGGACGGGCCCGGACCTCGTCAGAGGCCTCGACGTCTCGGGACTCCGGCCCCGAGCAGCATTGGGGTTGCTCTGAGCGGGGGTCTCCTTCGTGGGAATAGCGCAGGAAGAAGAAACCCGCGAGGGTGGCGTCGGTGGACGCTCCTGGTTCCTCGAGAGCCAGGTCGCATAGCCCCGATAGCCGTCCCGGGTCTTCGGAGTCGGAGAGGTCTGCCAAGCAACCTCGTATCGAGATGGAGTCTTCTGGACACGTAAGTACTGTAGTCCTCGTGGACTCTCCTCCAGGGAGCTGACGTCGGGCCCGACGCCATCGGGGCCCGAGTCGGGGGCTGCTGGGTCTCCTGAGCTCGGACTCAGGCTGACGGCCTTGGAGAGCAGCCTTGCTGCCTTCATGGAACAGCAGCGGGCATTGATCGCCGGTCTCACCGGTCCATCTGCCCCGACCACTGGGACATCGACGTCCAAGTCGACCCCGGAGGCCGAGCCGATCCTCGAGTCCATGCGGGCTCGAGTCGATCATCGGCCACGGTCTCCCTCGGCCTCCCGTTCGGGACCGAGGTACCCTCGGCGTCGGGGTGGATGGCATCGGTGCCCGCCCGACCGGAGCTGCTTGATACCTCCTCCGAGGAGTCGGGCTGGGAGACGGAGGATGAAGAGTCACCCGACACCTATCGGACTCGGTGTGTCCCATTGGACTCGCCGGAGTCCGAACCTCAGAGACGATCCCCACCGGAGGATACCCGGTTCTCGGACTTCGTGCGGGATATGGCCAAGGCCTTGGCCTTCCCCGCGGATCCCGAGGAGGAGCCTCGAGCCGAGGAGCTTGAGGCCCTCCAGTATGACTCTCCCCCGAAGGAGGCCTTTACTGTACCGGTTCCTCCGATGCTGGAGCAGCTGCTCTTCCGCATGTGGGAGACCCCGGCCTCGACGCCGGTGTTAAGCAAGCGGGTCGATTCCATCTATCGAGTCCGCAAGAGCCCTGGGTTCCAAAAGGCACAATTACCACACCACTCCATGGTTGTGGAATCGGCCATGCATCGACTGAAAAGTCAGAAGATGCACTCCTTGGTGCCTCCCGGCCGGGAGGCCCGGAACCTGGATGCCCTCGGTAAGAAGTGCTTCCAGGGCTCTATGCTTGCTTGCCGTGTCCAGACATACCAGCTCTACATGAGTATGTATCTCCGGGACCTGGCAAAGGAGATTGCCGGGTTCTCTGCTGGTCTCTCTGAGGAACCTTTGCAGAGGTTCCAGGCCTTGTCCACTGGTATTCGGGAGTGCTCGAAGTTTATCTCTCGAGCAGCCTACGATGGCTTCGAGGCTTCGGCCCGAGTAGCCGGGGCCGGCATCGGTGTCCGCCGACAGGCTTGGCTACAGTCATCCGATCTCGAGGCATGGGTCCAGGACAAGTTGGTCGATGTCCCCTGCCGAGGTGAAAACCTCTTTGGCAAGCCCATGGCTGAAAAGGCTGCAGAACTCGAGACCGAGACTCTGACCCGGACTAGGCTGTCCAGAAAAACCTCTGCCCCTTCTCAGAAAAAGAAGGGCTCGGGAAAAAAGACCTTTTACCCGAGGAAGTCATCTGCCTATAAACAATACCCTCGCTATCAGGCCTCTGCAGCTCCCCAACAGGGTCAGCAGGCCAAGGGGCAGGGTCATGGGCCCCGTAGGCAGAAGGCCCCCAAGCCACCAATACCGGCCCCTGCTCAGCAGGGTGGGGTTTTTTGACTCAGAAAGCATAGCCTTTTCTCCTCAGCTGGCTCATATCAGCACAGGAGGCCGGCTGGCCCACTTTGCCCACAGGTGGTCAGCTGTCACATCAGATACCTGGGTGCTCCATATAGTCCAAAAGGGCTATCTTCTCCATTTTCACCAGGTACCTCCCTCCTATTTTCCAGGGGAGCCTCCAAGACTCCCTCTGCACAGGGACCTACTCCTTCAGGAGTTAGCAAGTCTGCTAAAGGAACAGGCTGTGGAACCGGTGCCCCACCACCTGAGAGGTCACGGCTTTTATTCCAGGTACTTTCTGGTACCAAAAAGAACAGGAGGCCTCAGACCCATCCTAGACTTGCGCAACCTCAACAAGTTCCTGGAGAGGGAAAAGTTCAAGATGCTTACCCTTGGAATCCTGCTGCCCTACCTCCAGCAGGGAGATTGGCTATGCTCCTTGGATCTAAAGGATGCTTATACTTACATCCTTATTCATCCAGACCACAGACAATATCTCAGATTTGTTGTGGGAGGAAACCACTACCAGTACAGAGTACTACCCTTTGGCCTAACCTCCGCCCCCAGGGTATTCACCAAGTGCCTGGCGGTGGTGGCGGCCTACCTGAGGCTTCAAGGTCTTTTTGTGTTTCCATACCTGGACGACTGGCTCATAAGGGGCCAGTCTTCCCAGGAGGCCAGTCAAGCCACCCTTCGCACTGTGGCTCTGCTTCAGCATTTGGGGTTTGTCATAAACTTCGCAAAGTCCACTTTGCTCCCGTCCCAGAACTTAGAATTCATAGGAGCAAGGCTGGACACTCTTCAGGCGAAGGCGTTTCTGCCAGTGGACAGAGTCCACAGGTTGATGGATCTAGCCAGGCAGTTTCACAGCAATTCCCTGGTCTCCGCCAGGCAATTCCTGAGACTTCTCGGCCATATGGCTTCCACGGTTCATGTAACCCCTAATGCCCGCCTGCACATGCGGCCTGCTCAGTGGAGCCTTCGAACTCAGTGGCATCAAGCCACAGGGAGCCTTGCAGACTCCGTGAGGATATCCACACTGCTAGTCTCCTCTCTGCAATGGTGGCTTCATCTTCCCAATCTGGTACTCGGAGTGGTTTTTCAACCCCCTCCACATTCTCAAGTGCTGACGACAGATGCTTCTCTTCTAGGTTGGGGAGCACATTGCCAAGGGGCATGTACTCAGGGTCTCTGGACCCCTTGGGAGGCTGCATAGCAGATAAACTTCCTGGAGCTACGGCCGATACGCCTCGCTCTGAGAGCCTTCTCCCACCTCACCGCTCACCAGTCTGTAGTGGTCCAGACGGACAATCAAGTTGCCATGTTCTGCGTGAACAAACAAGGGGGCACAGGCTCCTTCCTTCTCTGTCGGGAGGCACAACAGCTGTGCTCTTGGGCCGTCAATCACGGAATCCTCCTCAAGGCTGTCTACCTCCCAGGTCAAGAAAATTACCTGGCGGACAGACTGAGCAGGATCCTGCAACCAAACGAATGGAGGTTGAATCCGTTGGTGGTTCAGCAGATCTTTCTCAGGTGGGGCCTCCCTACCATGGATCTTTTCGCCAGTCCTCTGAACTGGCAACTCCCGAGATTCTGTTCCAGGGAACCGCATCCTCTCAGAGTAGCAGCGGATGCGTTTCTGATTCCGTGGTCCCAAGGCCTACTGTATGCGTTTCCTCCCATGCCACTAGTGTCCCGAACCCTGTTCAAAGTCCTCAAGGACAGGGCCTCAATGATTCTGATAGCTCCCAGGTGGCCGAGGCAACCGTGGTTCCCCCCTTCTGTTGCAGCTAGCGGTGGACACTCCTCTTCCTCTGTGGATTCAACACGATCTCCTGTCTCAGGAGCAGGGATCTCTCTTGCACCCCAATCTCCAGTCCCTTCATCTGATGGCCTGGCTGCTGAAAGGGTAGTCCTGGCTCCCCTACTACTGCCTAGAGAGGTGGAAGACGTCGTCTTAGCCTCTAGACGGCAATCCACCAGGAAATCCTACGCTCTTAAGTGGCGTAGATTCTCCGCGTGGTGTGCTCAGCACAGCGAAAATCCCTTCTCGTGCTTTGTGGCGGTAGTATTGCAATATTTGCTTTACCTCTCCAATCTAGGCCTTAAGTCCAATTCTGTCAGGGTTCACCTCAGTGCTCTCTCGGCGCACCACTCGCCAGTGGACGGAAGGCCTCTTTCTAACCACCCTTTGGTGGATCGTTTTCTCAGAGGCCTCCTCCTGCTTAAGCCTCCTTTACGTCCACCAGCCCCTGAGTGGGATCTGAATGTGGTCTTACAGCGGATTACTTGTCCGCCATTTGAACCTATCGCTACCTGCCCTCTCCGTTTTCTCTCCTGAAAAACCTTGTTTCTGGTAGCTCTTACCTCTGCTAGGCGAGTAAGTGAACTTCAGGCACTAGTGTCTGATCCCCCTTACACTAGGTTCTACAGGAATAGGGTAGTCTTACGGACTCACCCTAAGTTTCTCCCTAAGGTTGTCTCCCCTTTTCACCTTAATCAGGAGGTGGTTCTTCCGACCTTCTTTCCCAGGCCGCATGCCAACCGGGCTGAGATGGTTCTGCATACCCTGGACTGTAGGAGGGCGTTATCCTTCTACCTTGACCGTACGTGGGAGCACCGGAGGGCTGTTCAGCTCTTCGTTTCTTTTGACCCCAATAAGTTGGGGTTACCTGTCTCCAAGCGTACTTTGTCCATGTGGGGTCGCTGACTGTATCGCCTGGGCTTATGGGGCAGCCGGCCTCTCGTTGGAGGGTCGAGTCACAGCTCATCGTGTCAGGGCGAAGGCTGCGTCAGTGGCTCATCTCCGCTCTGTTCCGTTGGCAGACATCTGCCGGGCCGCTACTTGGTCTTCAAGCCAGACTTTTGCAGCCCATTACTGCCTTGAGAGGGAGCCCCGCAGGGACAGTGCTTTCGGACAGGCAGTACTCCATAATCTCTTTGGGGTTTAGGCAACTCCTTCCCTCCGGCCCTGGTGTTGGGCTACCGGTCGGGGGCGTTCTCAGAGAAGATTCCTTCCTTACGTACTGACGAGCTAGAGGGAGCTCATTTTTTCGGCTTGGGGTCTCCGGTAGCCTTAAGCTGGGGAGTCCCATATGTGAGGACTGACTTCCTGCTTGGTCCTGGAGAAAGAGTAGTTACTCACCTGTAACAGGTGTTCTCCAGGAGCAGCAGGAATCAGTCCTCACAACCCTCCCTCCTCCCCGTGGAGTTGCAGTCATATGCTTTATTTTTGCTATTTTTGCTGTCTTTTAGCTATGTCATCAGACAGAGCAAGATGGCACCCTTGGGCGGGAAAGGGACCGCGCATGCGTGCTGCAATTCCCAAAGGCTGTCTTTGAAGGCTGGGGAAATGCTCCGCACCAGGGCTCCGTCGGCGCCGACATCACCCATATGTGAGGACTGATTCCTGCTGCTCCTGGAGAACACCTGTTACAGGTGAGTAACTACTCTTTCAGTAAGGGTCCATTTGAGTGCTATTGCAGCTTCCCTTAAGCCTCTAAATGGACAACCTATTTCCTCTCATCCTCTTGTAGCAAGATTTATGAGAGGCCTCCTTTTAACAAAGCCTCCCATTAGACCACCTCCGGTGGCATGGGACTTGAACCTGGTTCTTGGTCAGCTCATGAAGCCGCCTTTTGAACCTTTGGCTACCACCTCCTTGAAATACCTTTCTTGGAAGATTATCTTTCTCATATTCACATCAGCACGTCGTATTAGTGAATTGCAAGCACTCGTAGCTAATCCACCTTATGCAAGGTTCCATCATGACAAGGTAGTCCGTAGGACTCATCCACACTTTATGCCGAAGGTGGTCTCGCCTTTTCACCTCAACCAGGAGGTCTACCTTCCTTTCTTTTTTCCAGGACCTCATGCATCAAGTGCAGAGAGGAATCTTCATACCCTGGACTGTAAAAGAGCTCTGGCTTTTTACTGAGAGGACACAGCAACATAGAAAGTCCTCTCAGCTCTTTGTTGCCTTTGGTCCTTCTCATTTGGGACTACCAGTCTCCAAGAGAACACTATCGAACTGGATTGCCCAGTGTATTTCTTTCGCCTTTCAGAGTAAGAACCTTTCTCTGGAGGACCATGTCACAGCTCACAATGTGAGAGCCATAGCAGCCTCGATGGCTCATCTGAACTCTGTGTCTATTGACGACATCTGTCGAGCAGCCACTTGGGCCTCGGTTCATACACAGCCCATTACTGCTTGGACAAGGACTCCTGCCGGGATGCCTTGTTTGGTCAGGCTGTTCTCAAATACCTGTTCCATACCTAATCAACTCCTACCCACCATCCCTGGTAGGAAGCCTTTCCCTCTCGCTCTCTCTCTTTGTCTCAGCTTTAAAACTCAACTGAGGAGAGAAATTGGGAAAGGCGGGAAGGCAGCACGCAGGCGCTATGGGATGCTCCCAAAAGCTTTCTGATTGGACGATGGGGAGCGTTCCCACGCAGGCTCCGTCGGTACCGACGAAACCCATATGTGAAGACTTATTCCTACTGTTCCCAGATATCACCTGTTACAGGTAAGTAACTGTGCTATATACACCGAAGGGATTAAGACCCGCCAGTTTCTGTACAGCCAGAAGGGCTGTATCTGCAGCATATGTCCCCTTTTCCAACATGCAATGAAGAGCAATTACAGATTCATTATAAATCCCCTACTTTGTACTGATTCAATCTGCTGTCCCTTACGTTATAGACCGATACTAATTGAGTGCTCCCCCTCCCCATCCCTGGCCCCTACCCAGCCCCATGTCAGATTAAGTATGCTGGAGTTAATGGAACAGAGATGCCCACGGGGGTCACTCTTCTCCCCAAGGCAGTCCCCCACCCCCCTCTGTAAACCCCCTTCACCTTTACCCTCCCCCCCCCCGAGGATCCCGAGTGGAGTTGTATCCAAACGTACTGTGCTTACTATGGTCTGGAAGTTAGATGCAACAGCTGAGTATCCTACTTCTTGCCTGAGCTGGCAGGGATTGGAGGTGCGGGCCTCCCCCAGCTAGAAAATCCTCCCAACGCTTCTGGTGCCCTTGAGCCTTATGTCTTTCCATCAGTAATACAATATGTAGGCGAATCCACCATATGTCGGTCCCCGTGCATTCAACCAGTGATGCAGAATCGCTTGTCGGGCTCTCACCAATACCAGTCACAACCACGCCCACTCCACTTGGCCCAGGCTGGCTCTCGCCTCCGGCCTCCAGATGTCAAGCACCAACCCAGCAGGCAGGAGTGCGAATGTTCTCCCCATGCAGTTCTCTATGTAGCCCTATACTCTCGCCCAAAATGTAGACACTATCTGACAATGCCAGAACATGTGCCCTAACGTTGCAGCCTTTGACCCACACCGGGGACACTGGTTTGGTCCCGTTAGTCCTGCATGCCAAGCACAGCCAGGGGCAAAATACATACGCTGAATCAATTTATATTGCATATCCTGATGTTCTCCAGGACCAAGCAGGAAGTCAGTCCTCACATATGGGTGACATCGACGTAGATGGAGCCCCCATGCGGAGCATTTCCCCAGCTTTCTAAGAAAGCCTTTGGGAATACACCCACGCATGCGCGGTCCCCTTCCCGCCCAAAGGTGCCATCTTGCTCAGTCTTTAATTTTCCATGGAGCCCAATGGATGTGAGTCCGTGTCACCCGGAAAAGTTAGATTTTTTTTTTCTGCGATTTTTCGCTCTTTTTGTCCGGTTCGACGCCGGTTCCCCTTCCCGCCTGGGTTCGGTACGCCGGTATCGACCCGATCTCTATTTTTCGTTTTTTTGCCCTTCATGGCACGCATTCGCACTCTTTTTCTTTTTCTCTGGAGGGCCGGTCTTTTGACCTCACGGGGGCCCTTTTTTCCCCGATGGCCTCCAGTGGTTTTAAAAAGTGTGATCTTTGTAAGAAGCTCATGTCTCTTACCGACACACACGACTGCTGCCTGCGTTGCCTCAGGCCGGACCATGATCCCAAGGTCTGTGTCCCATGTGGAAAGATGTCCACTAAGGCACTCAGAAGCCGGCAGCATCAGAAGGAGAGAATTTTTTCTGACTCTGCCTCCGGTCGAGCCCGGACCTCGTCAGAGGCCTCGACGTCTCGGGAGTCGGACCCCGATCTTCGTCGGGGTTCTTCTGAAAGGGGATCCCCCAGTCGGGAGCATAAGAGGAAGAGAAAGCTCATGAGGGCGGTGTCGGAGGATGTCCCTGGTTCCTCGAGGGCCAGGTCTCGGACCCCTGACCGCTGCCCCGGGCCTTTGGAGCTGGAGAAGCCAACTAAGGTATCCTGTGTAGAGCCGGAGTCTGTCGAGCACATAAGTCCTGTTGTCATCGAGGACTCTCCTCCCAGGGAGCCGACGTCGGGCCAGGCGCCACCGGGGCCCGAGTCGGTGGCTGCTGAGTCTCCTGAGCTTGGACTCAGGCTGACAGCCTTGGAGTGCAGACTGTCTGCCTTCATGGATCAGCAGCGGGTGCTGATGGCCAGCCTCACTGGTGCATCTGCCCCGACCACCAGGACGTCGACGTCTAAGTCGACCCCGGAGACCGAGCCAGTTCTCGAAGCCATGAAGGCCCAAGTTCGGACTCGGTCACGGTCTCCCTCGACCTCCCATTCGGGACCAAGGGCGTCGACGCCGATGGCCCCAGTATCGGGGCGGGTGTTGCCGGAGCCCGCACGGTCGGAGCCCCTCGACTCTTCCTCGGATGAGTCTGCGTGGGAGACGGAGGACGAGGAGTCCCCCGATACCTTTCGGATTCGGTGTGTCCTTTCGGACTCACCGCAGTCCAAGCCCCGGAGTAGGTCCCCACCGCAGGACACCCGGTTCTCGGAGTTTGTCAGGGACATGGCCAAGGCTTTGAATGTTCCTGAGGATCCCGAGGAGGAGCCTCGAGCCGAAGAGCTCGATGCCCTACAGTACGACTCTCCCCCGCGGGAGGCCTTTACTGTGCCTGTTCCTCCGATGCTGGAACGGCTCCTCTTCCGAATGTGGGAGGCACCGGCCTCGATGCTGGTTTTGAGCAAGCGGATCGATTCCATGTATCGAGTCCGAAAGAGCCCTGGGTTCCAGAAGGCGCAGCTGCTGCACCATTCTATGGTTGTGGAATCGGCCATGCATCGTCTGAAGAGCCAGAAAATGCACTCTGCAGTGCCCCCCGGCAGGGAGGCCCAAAGCCTAGATGCCATCGGCAGAAAGTGCTTCCAGGGCTCGATGCTTGCTTGCCGTGTCCAGTCCTACCAGCTGTACATGGGCATGTACTTGCGGGACCTGGCTAAGGAGATAGCTGGGTTCTCGGCTGGCCTCTCTGGGGAACCTTTGCAGAGGTTCAAGTCCTTGTCCTCGGGGATCCGGGAATGCTCCAAATTCATCTCCCGGGCGGCCTACGATGGCTTCGAGGCTTCGGCCCGCGTAGCGGCTGCCGGCATGGCTACAGTCACCGGACCTCGAGCCATGGGTACAGGACAAGTTGGTCGATGTCCCATGCCGGGGTGAAACCCTCTTCGGCAAGCCCATGGCCGAAAAGGCCGCTGAGCCCGAGACCGAGACTCTGACAAGGACATGGATGTCCAGAAAAACTTCTGCCCCTTCTCATAAGAAGAAGGGCTCAGGGAAAAAGACCTTTTACATGAGGAAGGCATCTGCCTACAAACCTTTCTCTTATTATCAGGCCTCCCCAGCAGGATCAGCAGGCCAAGGGGCAGGGACATGGGCCCCTTAGGCAGAAAGCCCCCAAGCCTCCAGCTCCTGCTCCTACTCAGCAGGGAGGGGGGTTTTGACTCCTACTGCATAGCCTCTCCACCTCTGCTGGCCCATTTCAGCACAGGAGGTCGGTTGGCCCTGTTTGCCCACCAGTGGCCGCCCATCACAAGAGATTCTTGGGTACTGAGCATAGTCCAGAAGGGCTATCTGCTCCATTTCAATCAAGTACCCCCCTCCTACTTCCCAGGGGAGCCTCCAAGGCCTACTCTGCATCAGGAACTCCTTCTCCAGGAACTGCAAGGTCTTCTTCAAGAAAGGGCAGTGGAGCCTGTACCTCCCCACCAGCTGAGGCAGGGCTTCTACTCCAGGTACTTTCTTGTGCCAAAGAGAACTGGAGGTCTCCGGGCCATTTTGGACTTGAGAAATCTCAACAAATTCTTGGAAAAGGAAAAGTTCAAGATGCTTACTCTTGGAACACTGCTGCCCTACCTCCAGCAGGGAGATTGGCTATGCTCCTTAGATCTGAAGGATGCGTACACTCACATCCTGTTTCATCCAAACCATAGAAAATACCTAAGGTTCGTGGTAGGAGGGGAAACCATTTTCGGTACCGAGTACTGTCCTTTGGCCTAACCTCTGCCCCACGGGTCTTCACAAAGTGCCTGGCGGTGGTGGCGGCCTACTTGAGAAACCAGGGTATATTTGTCTTTCCCTATCTGGACGACTGGCTTATCAGGGGTCAGACTCTCCAGGAGGCCAGGCAAGCCATCCTCCGTACTGTCTCTCTCCTTCAACAACTAGGCTTTATCATAAACTTCGCAAAGTCCACTTTGCTCCCCTCCCTGAACCTGGAATTCATAGGGGCACGGTTAGACTCCCTGCATGCAAAAGCTTCCTTGCCAAAGGACAGAGCGAGAAGGCTGATGGACTTGGCCAGCCAGTTTCTAGACAGCCCACTGGTATCCGCCAGACTTTGTCTGAGGCTCCTGGGCCACATGGCTTCAGCAGTGCATGTGACCCCCAATGCCCGCCTGCATATGAGGCCTGCACAGTGGTGTCTCAGGACTCACTGGAAGCAGGCTACAGGCAGCCTAAGAGACAAAGTAAGGGTGTCCAAACCCTTCCTGAACTCCCTGCAGTGGTGGCTGCACTCCCCCAACCTTCTACAGGGAATTCCTTTTCAGGTACCTGTTTCCACTGTGGTACTCACAACCGATGCCTCCTTGCAGGGCTGGGGTGCACATTGTCTGGACAAGTGCACACAAGGCCTGTGGTCTCCTTGGGAGGCCACACAACAAATCAATCTCCTGGAACTCAGGGCGATACGCTTAGCCCTCAAGGCCTTCTCTCACACCCTGGCCCACCAATCTGTCTTGGTGCAGACAGACAACCAGGTGGCGATGTTCTATGTGAACAAACAAGGGGGCACGGGGTCCAGGCTCCTGTGTCAGGAGGCACAGACCCTATGCTCTTTTGCACTTCAACACAATATGCTGCTCAAGGCAGTCTATCTTCCTGGCCAGGAGAATTTCCTGGCAGACAGATTGAGCAGGGTTCTGCAACCTCACGAATGGCAGCTGCACCCTTTGGTGGTTCAGAACATTTTCCTGAAATGTGGACTTCCATCCATAGACCTTTTTGCCAGTCCCCTGAACCGGCAGCTGCCCCAGTTCTGCTCCAGGCAACCGCATTCTACGAGATTCGCAGCGGATGCCTTCCTGATATCATGGTCCAAGGGCCTCCTGTATGCGTTTCCTCCCACGCCCCTGGTGGCCCGAACCTTGTTCAAGATCCTGAGGTACAGAGCCTCGGTCATATTGATAGCCCCCAGATGGCCGAGACAGCCCTGGTTCCCGCTTCTGTTACAGCTGGCGGTGGACCCACCCACTCCCTCTGGGGGTTGCAACCCGATCTTCTTTCTCAGGATCAGGGTTCCCTTAAACATAGAAACATGATGACAGAAAATGACCATATGGCCTATCTAGTCTGTCCTGCCATATCAACAACAACAGTCCACTTTTTACCTTTAGAGATCCTCTGTGTTGGTCCCATGCTTTTTTGAATTCAGTTACTGTCTTCATCTCTACCACCTCCACTGGGAGACTATTCCATGGATCCACTACTCTTTCTGTGAAGAAATATTTCCGCATATCACTCCTGAATCTAGCTCCCTTCACCCTCATCCCATGTCCCCTCGTAGCAGAACTTGCTTTCAATTGAAAGAGTCTCTCTCCCTGAACATTTATGCCACGGAGGTATTTATACATTTCAATCATATCACCTCTATCCCGCCTTTCCTCTAAGGTGTACATATTAAGATCCTTAAGTCTGTCCTCATATGCTTTATAATGAAGCCCACTAATCATTTTAGTAGCCACCCTCTGCACCGACTCCATCCTGTTCACATCCTTTTGAAGGTGCGGTCTCCAGAATTGCACACTATACTCCAAATGAGGTTCTTCACCAAAGACTTATACAGAGGCATTATCACCTCCTTTTTTCTGCTAGCCATTCCTCTCCGTATGCACCCAAGAATCCTTGTAGCTTTTGCCATCGCCTTTTCTACCTGTTTAAGATCATCAGACACAACCACTCCTAGGTCCCGCTCTTCTTTAGTGGACAAAAGTACTTCACCTCCTATACTGTATTGCTCCCTTGGATTGCTGCAGCCCAAATGCATGACCTTACATTTTTTAACATTAAATCCCAGCTGCCAAATTCTAGACCATTCTTCAAGCTTAGCTAGATCCCTCCTCATGTTATCTACACCTTCCTGGGTGTCTACTCTATTGCAGATTTTGGTATCATCCGCAAAGAGGCAAACCTTACCCGACAGCCCTTCTGCTATATCACTAACAAAGATGTTAAAAAGAATCGGACCAAGGACAGATCCCTGGGGCACACCACTGGTAACATCCTTCTCCTCAGAGTGAGCTCCATTTACTTGTACTCTTTGTCGCCTCCCACCCAACCAATTTCTAACCCAAGCAGTAACTTTAGGGTCCATCCCTAGGGTGCTCAGTTTGTTTATAAGTCGCCTGTGAGGAACAGTGTCAAAGGCTTTACCGAAATCTAAATACACCACATCTAGAGCTCTCCCTCGGTCCAACTCCCTGGTCACCCAGTCAAAGAAATCAATCAGATTTGTCTGACAAGACCTGCCTCTGGTGAATCCATGCTGCCTCGGATCCTGTAATCCGCTGGACTCCAGAAACCTCACTATTTTCTCTTTCAGCAGCGTTTCCAATAATTTACTCACCACCGAAGTTAAACTAACCGGCCTGTAGTTTTCAACCACATCCTTACTTCCGCTTTTGTGTAAAGGCACCACATGAGCCTCTCTCCAGTCCTTTGGCACCACTCCCGACTCCGAGGCATTGAAAATGTCAGTCAGTGTTGCTGCTAGAACGTCCCCAAGTTCCCTCAGTATTCTAGGGTGTATCCCATCCGGTCCCATCGCTTTGTCTACTTTAAGTTGAGCTAGTTTCTCATGAACACAGTCTTCTGAAAATAGTTCAAGATGTCCCTCGCTTCTGTTCCTATTTGAGTCTGACAATACCACTCTTGCCCTTCCTCTTCTCACTAATATATCTGAAAAATGTCTTATCCCCCCATTTTATTGCATTGGCTATTTCGTCCTCCTTTTGAATCTTTGCCTTCTTGACTACTTTGCTAGCTTCTCTAAGTTTTTCCAAATACAGATGCCTGTCTTTCTCTCTCTGTGATTTCTTGTATTTCATGAAGGCCTCCCTCTTTTTCTTCACTTTTTCAGCTACTTCCTTAGAAAACCATAGCAGTCTCCTTTTCCTTTTGCCTTTATTTACCATTTGAACAAAAAGGTTGGTTGCCCTTAAAATATCCCCTTTCAGTTTTGCCCACTGTTTTTCTACATCCCCCCAGCTGTTCCCATCCCACTAACGACTCCCTGAAGTATTGGCCCATCTTCGCAAAGTTAGTCTTCCTAAAGTCTAAGATCCTCACCTTGGAATGGATTCTAACAGCCCTAGTCCTAATACTGAACCACACCATCTGGTGATCACTGGATGCAAAATTATCTCCCACTACAACATCAGAAACACTTTCACCATTGGTAAGCACCAAGTCCAGTATGGTCCCTTCACGTGTGAGGTCTGTTACCAATTGCCTGAATAGTTCTCCCTGTAGAGAATCCAGGATCTCCTTACTTCTAGATGATACTGCAGCAGGAATGTGCCAATCAACATCTGGCATATTGAAATCTCCTATCAGTAGCACTTCCCCTTTCCTAGCAATGCTGCGTATGTCTTCAATTAACTCTCTGTCCACCTCTTCCTCTTGTGAGGGAGGTCTGTATATCACACCAATGCAAATAGATTTCTCTTTCCCTCTTTCTAGTTTAAACCACAATGCCTCCTCTCTCCCTTCTGCACCCCAATCTCAAAACTCTCAATTTGATGGCCTGGAGGCTGCAAGGGGTAGTGCTGGCTCCCTGGGGCCTGACCCAGGAAGTTGAAGAGGTGGTCTTGGCCTCTAGGAAGCAATCCACCAGAAAGACCTATGCCCTGAAGTGGAAGCGGTTCTCCTTGTGGTGTGATAAACGCCAGGAGAACCCTTTCTCCTGTCCTGTGCCAGTGGTGCTTCGGTACCTGCTACAGTTGTCTAATCAGGGTCTTAAGTCCAATTCTGTTCGGGTGCACCTTTCTGCTCTGGTTCCTCAGAGGCTTGCTCTTACTAAAGCCTCCTCTCTGTCCACCAGCCCCTGAGTGGGAGTTGAATGTGGTCTTGCAGCAGCTTACTTGCCCTCCCTTTGAGCCGATGGCTACGTGTCCTCTCCGCTTCCTTTCTTGGAAGGCTCTTTTCCTAGTGGCACTGACCTCGGCCAGACGAGTGAGTGAACTTCAAGCCCTGGTCTGTGACAGGCCATACACTCGTTTCTATAGGAACAGGGTAGTCCTTAGGACTCATCCTAAGTTCCTCCCGAAGGTAGTCTCCTCTTTCCACCTCAATCAGGAGGTGGTTCTTCCAACATTCTTCCCTAGGCCCCATGCCAGCCGGGCTGAGGAAGTCATAAGAACATAAGAAATGCCATACTGGGTCAGACCGAGGTCCATCAAGCCCAGTATCCTGTTTCCAACAGTGGCCAATCTAGGTCATACGTACCTAGCAGTTTCCCCAAAAGACACAGGTTCTGCAGTGCTTGTACTAGGCCAAGCATTGATATCCTGGGTCCCTTTTTAATAGTGGTTTATGGACCTTTCCTCCAGGAACTTGTCCTGCATACCCTGGACTGTAGAAGGGCCTTGTCTTTCTACCTGGAACGTACTAAGGGTCATAGAAGGGCTACTCAGCTCTTCGTCTCCTTTGACCCAAACAACTTGGGGTTGCCTGTCTCCAAGCGTACCTTGTCCATATGGGTGGCGGACTGCATCACCTGGGCTTACAGGGCAGCAGACCTTCCCTTGCAGGGTCGAGTCACAGCTCACCGTGTCCGGGCAATGGCTGCATCAGTAGCTCATCTCCGTTCTGTACCATTGGCAGACATCTGTAGGGTTGCAACTTGGTCCTCAAGCCAGACTTTTGCAGCCCATTACTGCCTGGAGAGGGAGTCCCGTAGGGACAGTGCTTTTGGTCAGGCAGTACTCCGGAATCTCTTTGAGGTTTAAGCAACTCCTACCCTCCAGCCCTCTTGTTGGGCTACTGGTGGGATCTCTTCTCAGTAAAATTATTTCCCTGATGCTGAGGCTTCACAGAGGGAGCTCTATTTTTCAGCCTGGGTTCCTGGTAGCCCAGAGCTAGGGAGTCACCCATATATGAGGACTGACTTCCTGCTTGGTCCTGGAGAAAGAGTAGTTACCTGTAGCAGGTGTTCTCCGGGAGCAGCAGGAATCAGTCCTCACAACCCTCCCTCCTCCCCTGGGAGTTGCAGTTGTACATAGTTCATTTAGTGGGTTTTTTTGTGCTGTCTTTTAGCTATGTCATCTGACTGAGCAAGATGGCACCTTTGGGCGGGAAGGGGACCGCGCATGCGTGGGTGTATTCCCAAAGGCTTTCTTAGAAAGCTGGGGAAATGCTCCGCATGGGGGCTCCATCGACGTCGATGTCACCCATATGTGAGGACTGATTCCTGCTGTTCCTGGAGAACACCTGTTACAGGTGAGTAACTACTCTTTCTACTGCTGTGCTCAAAGAGGGTGTGCATGCTATTGCCCCTACCTCCAGCCCTCCTTCAATCTGTTCCCCTATGTCTTGTGTCCATATACAAGCTAAATCCTCCTCTGTTGGATGTGGTTCAATTTCTACCAGTGTATTGTGTAGTTGGGACACCCTGGCTATTCGGTCTCCTCCCATCAAAAGTTCCTGTAATCGCGAGCATACTTCCCCCTTGAGGGATTCCGCTAGTAAACTTCTAATATAGCTCCTCACCTGAGCATACGGTTACATATCCAACCGAGTCAGCGCAAATTGTTCACATAGAGTGGTGAAGACCTCAGGAGTCCCGTCATCCAATACCAATTGTTCTATCCCCGCCTGTCTCCAGCGCAGTAAGCTCTTATCCATCATCTCTGGTAGAAAGTCCTTATTTCCACACACCGGGAGGAAAGGTGAACTAAAGGAGGGCCTCCCCAGCCGATCACACAACACGCCATGCTCACCTGATTGGCGTAAATATCACCTCCCAAGTCACGGGATCAATTCCATCTAGGGATTTCGTATGTAGAACATAGCTTATATGTAGGGGCCTCGCTAATGCGTTATCCATCTCCACCGGCATGTACTCCCCCGTTTCCCAGATCCAATCAAGGTCATGCCTAAGGAGACAGGCCATATTGTATCTTTTAATATCCAGAAACCCCATTCCTCCGTGACCTCATGGCTGCCTCAACACTGCCAAATGTATTTGGGGTCACCATCCCCTCCACAGAAGTACATTTGCCTGCTTCTCAAACATGTAGATATCTCTTCGCTTTAGCACCAAAGGTAACATCTGAAGCATATATAACCACTTAGGAAAAAGTGTCATTTTAAATAAAACAATCCTGCCACTAGGTGACGGGAGATCCCTCCAAGGTTGGACCCTCCCTCCAAGAGCCTCCAGAAGACCCAATATATTAACCTGATATAACTTCGCTAAATTGGCTGGTAGCTCTATTCCTAGGTACTTAAATTGTACTGTTGCCCATTCAGCTTTAAACCCGACAATATCCCGCACTTGGTGAATAAACGCAGTAACGCCAGTAGCCCCCTTCTTCGACCATCAATGTGCACCAAAAGACAGTCAGCAAATGCTGCCACCCGAAATTCCTCTTTCCCCATATTTATACCTTGGAACTCTATAGACATTCTGATCTTACTTAGCAGGGGTTCCAGAGTTAGAACAAATAATAATGGAGATAGGGGGCAATTCTGGGGACATGTTCCTATTAACCATAATGGCCACCCTTGGGCCAGAGTATAGGAGGTGCACCGTATCCACAAAGAGGCCCTTAAACCCCATCACGTCTAGGACTTGATACATAAATGACCAGTTCACCTGGTCAAAGGCCTTCTCGGCATCAAAACCTATTAACATAGACAACTGCCCCTTTGCATGACTAGCACACATTGAGGCCAGAACACAGTGCACACTATATGCCACATGTCGACCCTTTAACAAACCCCACCTGATTCCGATGTATTAACTGTGGCAAATAATCTGCCAAATGGTCTGCCATGATCGTCACCATTAATTTTATGTCCACATTCAGAAGCGATATTAGTCCATACGCGCCCAGGAGGGTCAGGTCTCTACTGGGCTTAGGGAGGACAGTAACTAACGCCATATTAGGCTCAAATGGAAACTCTTTTTTTGATGAGATCTGCGTAATATTCCATTAGGGGGGGATAGCAACCATCTTCAGGAACAAGCAGGAATGAGTCTTCACATATGGGTACGTCGGTACCGACGGAGCCTGCGCGGGAACGCTCCCCAGCTTCCCAAAAAGGAAAGCTTTTGGGAGCATCCCACAGCGCCTGCGCGCTGCCTTCCCGCCTTTCCTAACCGCCTCTCCCCAGTTCTTCTTTTCCGCGGAGCCAGCAGGTCGTGTTCCTGTCACCGCTGAAGAAGTTTTGTTTTATTTTATTTCTTTGGTCGCGCGTCTGCCTTCCCCGACGTCGGACCGGTACCGCCGGTCTTTCTTTCTTTTCTTATTAAAAAAAAAACAAACATATTTTTTCCCTCACTTAGTGTGTTTTTCCTCTTTGGGCCTTAGGCCTCACGAGAAATTTTCCTCATGGAAAAACCAGACTCCGGGTTTAAAAAATGCACTAAGTGCAGCGGTACTATTTCTGTCACCGACACCCATGAATGGTGTCTTAAATGTTTGGGTCCTGACCACTCCATTTTGGATTGTCCGTCCTGCTCTTTGATGTCTAAACGAGGTTTACAGAACCGAGCAGCTAAGCTCCATGTGCTGTTTCCCTCTGATGCAGCTTCGACGTCTTCCAGGGCCTCTACTTCCTCCCATGGATCTCAGGTAACCAAACATAAATCCAGCCGGTCCTCGAAGGGTAGATTTCCTTCCAAGCATCGAGATGCCTCCGGGCTTGCCCTCGAGGATTCCGCACCGGCAAAACAACCCCGGCGGGAAGCTCCGGCTTCCAAAGCTCCTCCTATGGGGTTACAGGTTGACATCGATGGCACGGCCTCGACCGATCACCTGTTAGAATGTTCTGGGGTACCGGCGCAACCTTCCGGTACCGAATTCCAGGCATTCATGGCGTCGATGGATCAGAATGTTCTATCCATGCAGCAGGCTATCACGGCCTTCATTCAAGCTGCAACGCCGCTGATACCACAACAAACTCCGTTGTCGGTATCGGCTCCGGTACCGGCACCAGTGTCTGTACCGGTACCGACTGCATCGACATCGACCAGGATGCCGACTGCAGCGGTTCCCTGTCCAGGGATGCCCATCGGAACCGTACCGGTCCCGATGACGCCCGATGTCGATACCGCTCGATACGCGTATCGAGCTTTGGAAGAGCACCCGGACAGTCGATACTTTGATTCCTCCGAAGACTCTGATGCATCGGAGGAGTCTACTGAAGTGTCTATAGCTCTTCCTGAAGAGCCGCCTTCTCCAAAAAGAAGAATGTCTCCTCCAGAGGATTTGTCCTTTCAAGACTTCATCAGAGAAGTGGCTAAAGGGCTTTCTATTTCAGTAACCTCTGAATCAGAGCCTAGAGCTAAAAAATTGGATATTTTAGGTTATTCTAAGGCTCCTAAGGAGGCAGTCACCTTGCCAATTCATGAGATTCTTTATGATCACATGATTGACTTATGGGAGACTTCTCTCACTATCTCTCCTCATTCTCGTAGGTTGGACACTATGTACCGTGTCCCTCCTTGTCCTGGATTTCATAAAACACAGCTTCCTCACCATTCTATTGTGGTGGAGTCAGCTATGAAAAAGATAGAGTGCAAAAAGACACTCCTCTGCTCCTCCAGGAAGAGAATGCAGGACCTTGGATGCTTTTGGTAGAAAAATCTTCCAAGCCAGTATGCTCATTGCCAGAATCAACTCCTATAGTCTTTATATGGGTATGTTTCTGAAAGAAGTTGCAGATAAGCTGCACACTTTCCTCCCTTTCCTTCCAGAGGATAAAAGGGAAGAATTTCTTATTTGGATTAAGCATACTCAAGATATTTCAAAGTTTTCCAACCATGCAGCTTTTGACTCCTTTGAGGGTGCCAGCAGAGCTTCGGCCATTGCCATAGCTGCACGCAGAATTGCTTGGCTCCAAGCTTCTGATCTGGAATCTTGGGTCCAGGATGGCTTGGGAAATCTTCCCTGTACAGGAGAAAACTTGTTTGGCAAAGATTGGCAAATAAAAGCCACTCAAATGGATGCAGAAAATTCTGCTTTGGATAGACTTTCCAAGTCAACCTCCATCCCTGCCAAGAAAAAACCTTTCAAGAAGTCTTTTTTCAAGAAAGGCAGATTCCATCCTACTTCTGGCCAACAATCATCTACAGGTCGTTTTGCTGCTAAGCGTCAGCAACCTAAACAGGCCAGGCCTAAGCCTGCAACTCAGCAGACCCAGCCCCCTCAGGGTTTTTGACTTGATGCTAGAGAACTTAGCCTTTCTGGCTCTGAAACAGCCAGAGCCTCTCACCATTCCAGGAAGGTTAGCTCATTTTGCTCCCAGATGGGAGCAAATTACAGCAGAGCAGTGGACCCTCTCCATCATAAGGGAGGGCTACAAGCTTCATTTCTCAAACCTTCCTCCTCACACTATGGTGAGACATTTCAATTCTCCAACATCTCTCCTCGACCTTCTAGGTCAGGAGGTGGCTGCCCTTCTTGTCCAAGGGGCAATAGAAGAAGTGCCTCTTCTTCAACAAGGGTCAGGGTTTTACTCCCCCTACTTTCTGATCCCAAAGAAAACAGGGGGCTACAGACCCATATTAGATCTCAGAGAATTGAACAAATTTCTATGCAAGGAGAAATTTAAGATGCTTTCTCTAGGCACTCTCCTTCCATACCTTCAGAGTCAGGATTGGCTTTGTTCTCTAGATCTCAAGGATGCGTACACACATGTCCTCATCCATCCATCTCACAGAAGGTTCCTCCGTTTTCTTTTCCAAGGAAAGCATTACCAATACAGGGTGCTTCCTTTCGGTCTGGCCTCTGCTCCAAGAGTGTTCACCAAATGCATGGCAGTAGTAGCTGCATTTCTACGCACTCTGGGATTATTTGTATTCCCATACCTGGACGACTGGCTCATCCGAGCTCCATCTCAGTCAGAGGCCCAGACTTCCCTGGACTGCACAAGGCACATTCTGCAGTATCTGGGACTTGTGGTAAACCTCCCAAAGTCCCAGCTCACCCCTACTCAGTCCCTAGAGTTCATAGGGGCATGGCTGGATACTACCACTGCAAGGGACTATCTTCCTCAGGCCCGTTGCCTACGCCTAGTGCAGTTAGCCTCCCAAATTCAGTCAAAGAGCCATTTAACTGCCCGGGAGATGCTACAACTGCTAGGCCACATGGCATCCACAGTGCATGTGGTACCCTATGCTCGCCTTCACATGAGAGCAGCTCAATGGACTTTGTCCACCCAGTGGACTCAAGCATCAGGAGCTCTCTCAGACCAAATAGCAACCTCCAAACGCCTCTTTTGGTCTCTTCAGTGGTGGATGTCCACCCAAAATCTGTTGCTGGGGTCCCTCTTCCAACAGTTATTGCCCCAGGCAACCCTCACAACAGATGCCTCCCAAACAGGTTGGGGAGCTCATCTACAAGACCTCTCCACTCAGGGTACTTGGTCTCCACAGGAGACCTCTCTACATATCAACCACTTGGAGCTCCGAGCAGTTTTTCTACTCTCAAGGTCTTTCATACCCTGCTCAGCTACAAGACAGTCCTCATTCATACGGACAATCAGGTAGCCATGTTTTACATAAACAAGCAAGGAGGAACTGGCTCTCTGTCGCTTTGCAACGAAGCTTTAAGATTGTGGGCCTTCGCCAGAGAGCATCAAATCCATCTCCTGGCCGTATACTTCCCAGGAATCCAAAACTCTTGGGCAGACAGACTCAGTCGAGTTCTGCTTCCACACGAATGGTCCCTGCACATGGACCAAGTACTCAGAATCTTTCAAGAGTGGGGAACCCCGGACATAGACCTCTTTGCAAGTCCGTGGAATGCCAAACTTCCCCGGTTCTGTTCCAGAATTCCGTGTCTCGGAGTTCAGGCCAAGGATGCCTTCCTCCTTCACTGGGGTCAAGACTTCCTGTATTGCCTTTCCACCCATTCCTTTAATTCCCAAGACTCTGTTCAAGCTCCAGAGGGATCAAGGATCCATGATCCTCATAGCTCCACGCTGGCCACGCCAAGTGTGGTACCCTCTACTGCATCTCTCTCAAGCTCCCTCCCTAGACTTGGGAGCTGCTCCAGACCTTCTGTCCCAGGAGGAGGGGACTTTGTGGCACCCAAACCCCAAGTCCCTTCACCTCAGAGCTTGGTTGCTGAAGGCCTAGACCTTCCAGGTTGGAATCTTTCTCAGCAGGTGAAGGATATCCTCCGTGCTTCCAGAAAACCTTCTACTAGACGTTCCTATGCTTTTAAATGGAAAAGGTTTTCCATTTGGTGTGCTGAGAAGGGTCTTGACCCTCTAGCACTACCTTTGAATTCTCTATTGGAATATCTCCTGCATCTCTCCAATGCAGGCCTTAAGACGAATTCAGTAAGGGTCCATTTGAGTGCTATTGCAGCATCCCTTAAGCCTATTAATGGACAGCCTATTTCCTCTCATCCTCTTATTGCAAGATTCATGAGAGGCCTAACTTTAACTAAACCTCCCATTAGGCCTCCTCCGGTGGCATGGGATTTAAATCTGGTTATTGGTCAGCTTATGAAGCCACCTTTTGAACCCTTAGCCACCACCTCCTTGAAATTTCTTTCCTGGAAGGTTATTTTCCTCATTGCAGTCACCTCAGCTTGCCGCATCAGTGAACTGCAGGCCTTAGTGGCTAATCCACCTTATATAAGGTTCCATCATGATAAGGTAGTCCTTAGGACCAATCCACACTTTATGCCTAAAGTGGTTTCACCTTTTCATCTTAATCAAGAGGTGTATTTACCTGTCTTTTTTCCAGGTCCTCATGCATCAAGTGCAGAGAGGAATCTTCATACCCTGGATTGTAAGAGAGCTCTTGCCTTTTACTTACAAAGGACACAGCAACATAGAAAGTCTTCTCAACTCTTTGTTGCCTTTGATCCCTCTCATTTGGGACTTCCAGTCTCTAAGAGGACACTGTCCAATTGGATTGCTCAGTGTATTTCTTTCGCCTACCAGAATAAGAACCTTTCTCTGGAAGGCCATGTCACAGCTCATAATGTGAGGGCCATGGCCACCTCTATGGCTCATCTAAATTTTGTGTCCATCGACCAGATCTGTCGAGCGGCCACCTGGGCCTCGGTTCATACCTTCACAGCCCATTACTGTTTGGACAAGGCCTCCCGCCGGGATGCCTTGTTTGGTCAGGCTGTTCTCAAACACCTGTTCCATGCTTAATCAACTCCTGCCCTCCTTCCCTGAATGGATGCCTGAGATCCATAGGAAGAGATAGAGCCCTTCACAGGGTCTCATAACCTTGGGGATCTCCCAGGCATCTCTAGCTAGGGAGTCCCCATATGTGAAGACTCATTCCTGCTTGTTCCTGGAGATAGCACAGTTACCTGTAACAGGTGATCTCTGGGAACAGCAGGAATAAGTCTTCACAACCCACCCACCTCCCCTAGGAGTTGTATCTCTCTATCTATTTTTCCTTTCCTCTCTCTCTCTTTGTCTCAGCTTTAAAACTCGAACTGGGGAGAGGCGGTTAGGAAAGGCGGGAAGGCAGCGCGCAGGCGCTGTGGGATGCTCCCAAAAGCTTTCCTTTTTGGGAAGCTGGGGAGCATTCCCGCACAGGCTCCGTCGGTACCGACGATACCCATATGTGAAGACCTCTTCCTGCTGTTCCCAGAGATCACCTGTTACAGGTAAGTAACTGTGCTTTATCTCCCATTAACTTGTAGAACTCCCCCCCCCCCCCCAGAGACCACCCATTCCCGGTGCCCTACCCCCTTTTAACATCTTAATCCCTTTCTGAACCTCTTGTGTTGATATGGGAGCATTCAAAACAGCTACTTGGTCAGCAGTTAACTTCGGGGGTACACAGTTCTGTAAGTACTCGGTTCTCACCTCTTTTCCCCACCTCATCTGTCCGATAAAAATGTTGAAAAAAATCGCAAAACACCTTTTCCACTTCCACCGCTGCCGTCCGCAATGAGCCATCTGCGTGTAACACGGCTCCCACATGTCTTGGGTCCCCTTCAGCCCAAACTAAAGAGGACAGCAGTTTACCTGCCCTATTGCCATGCCGATACAGCTGATATCTATAATACATTATAGATTTTTTAGCCCTCTGGTGAATCAATATACCGATCTCATTTTGCAAATCATGCAGCTGGGTCTTAGTCTTGATACTCTGGTGGGATGCATGGCGACGACGTGCTTTTGCCAATTTTCGCTCCAACTGCAGTATTCTACTGTTTATCCTTTTGTGCTTGAGCTGAAGATTAATTATCTTTCCACGCATCACTGACTTGCCGGCCTCCCAAAATAAAACCGGATTGTCCATAGCTGACCGTTATTTATTTCATACTCCTCCCATTTACCCCTAATGTATTTCCCAAACACGATATTCCCCACTAGTGCTAATGGGTAGCGCCATACCGTCCATCTCCCCTGATCTCTCTGTTTTGTTTCTAAGATCACCATCGCATGGTCCGAGACAATTGAGAGGCCAATTTCTGCATGAGAAACCCAGCCAAATAAATCACTTAAAATAAAGAAATACTCCATTCTGGACCAGGTACCGTACGCTCTCGACATATGGGTGTAATCCCTGATACCTGATACAGGGAGGAGTGGCCTAGTGGTTGGGGCAAGGTACCACAGGCCGGAAGGTCGGTGGTTCAAATCTCACTAGAGGACAGCAACCTTGGGCTGGAAGGACCGGGGTTTCTAGTCCCACAGGTGCTCCTTGTGGTCTTGGGCAAGCCACTTAACCCTCCATTGCCCATGTTCCCTGTAAGTATTAGTGTATGTGTCTCATATCCCCTCGTGTTAAATGTATCCCCCAACCGCTTTGACCCGGTGAAAAGCGTGATATAAATGCAGCTAAATAAAATAAAAATAAATAAATAAATAAAATAAATAAATACCTGGATGCAGGACCCTCCACACGTCCAGTAATCCAAATCCCTCACACAAGCCCAATATGCACTGTGCTGATCCCGTGACCCAGTAAGACCAGATCTGTCTAGCTCCCCATCCGGTGCACAGTTGAAGTCCCCTCCTAATATTAACCGACTCTCCCCCACTTGTGACACAAATCTCGTCAAATGCTGGTAAAATCGTGCTTCGTATATATTAGACGCATAGACAGACCCCAGCACTACTGGCATTCCATTTAAAACCCCCCATACAAAAACATACCCTCCTTCTGAGTCTATTACCACCGACTTCTCTGTCCATCCTAAATTCTTTGCTAACAATATGGCCACTCCCCTCTTTTTCCCCACTGCCAATGCGCCATACACTTTACCAACCCAACCCTTACACAGCTTAGCATGTTCCTCCGATGTTTGGTGCGTTTCCTGTAGCATTGCTACGTCTATATGCCTGGATCGTAGTTGTTGCAGCATTTTATATCTTTTTATGAGGGAGCCAAGTCCACACACATTCCAAGACGCTATCTTAGTAACTTTACCCATTTTCCTCTTTCCATAGTATAACTAAATAATAGTCGCTAATAGCTTCAACCAAGCGCGGGCCTTCCCAGCCTAGAGCCCCGCACCTCCAAATGCCCTACACCCCAATCCCAGATCTTTACAATCTGTTGCTGCCCACCCATCCGCCATAGGAGTCTAATTATCTCCAGGAACAAGCAGGAATACAGTCATCACATATGGGTATCATCGGTACCGACGGAGCCTGCGCAGGAACGCTCCCCAGCGTCCAATAGGAAAGCTTTTGGGAGCATCCCACAGTGCCTGCGTGCTGCCTTCTCGCCTTTCCCAACTGTCCCTCTCCAGTTCTTCATTTTCCGCGGAGCCGACAGGTCGCACATCCTGTCACTGCAGAAAATAATTCCCTTCTATTCTTCTTTTTTGTGGTTGTGTCTGCCTTCCTTCGACGCTACACCGGTACCACCGGTGGTTCGTTCTTTTTTTCAAAAAAACAAAAAAACCCTTTCTTCTGGAGTCTTTTCCAGTTATTTTCTCCTAAGGTGCCACGCGCCATTTTGGGCACTAGGCCCAACCTTTTCTTTTAAAATGTTAAAACCCGCTTCGGGTTTTAAAAAGTGTTCCAAATGTGGCGGTACCATCTCCGTCACCGACACCCATGAGTGGTGCCTCAAATGTTTAGGTCCTGACCACTCTATTTCGGAGTGTGTTGCCTGTGGGATGATGTCAAAAAGGGGCTGGCAGAACCGAGCTGCTAAACTTAGCACCCTTTTTCCCTTCGATGCAGCCTCTGTGGCATCGACATTTTCCAGGGTTTCGTCTTCCTCCTATGGATCTCAGGTAACTAAACATAAATCTAGCCGGTTCTCAAAGGGTAGATCTCCCTCTAAGCATCGAGATGCCTCTGGCGTTGCCCTTGATGGACTTTCACCGGCAAAATTGCCCCAGCGGGAGACTTCGGCTTCCAATGCACTATCGGGGCTCCAGGATGTTCTCGAGGCCTCAACCTCGGCAGAACTACTGGTGCCATGCTCTGGGGTACCGGCTGCTTCATCTGGTACCGAAACCCAAGCATCGGCAGTGTCGATAGACCAGAGATTCTTGGCTATTGAATGCAGTCTGGCGGCTCTTCTCACAGCCTCGATGCCCTTGAAACCGCTTCAGACAATTCAACTGGTACCGGCACAGACTACATCGGCAGGTATTCTACCGGGACTGAGTCATGCTTATCCATCCGGTATCGACAAGTCGGTACCGGATCCCTCCGATGCCGACTCCGATCGGTACCGGTACCGTGCCTTGCACAGTCACCCGGATCGGAGATACTTTGAATCCTCGGATGAGTCTGAAGACTCTGAAAGCTCTGCCGATACCAGAGTACTTCTTCCTGAGGATTCTTCTTCTCCTCAGCGTAGGATGTCTCCACCAGAGGATATGTCCTTTCAGGATTTTATCTGAGATGTGGCTCGAGGTCTTTCCTTTGCCCTAGGCTCTTTTTCAGGAGCCACTGTGATGGAATTAGAAATCCTACAGTAAAGCTCCCAAGGAGGCAGCTACCTTACTTATTCATGGGATCTTGCATGATCTCATGTTAAGGATGTGGAAAACACCTCTAACCACATCTCCTCACTCTCGAAGACTCGACACCATGTATCGAGTTCCTCCTTGTCTTGGGTTTCAGAAGACTCAGCTACCACAACATTCCATGGTGCTGGAATCAGCTATGAGAAGGATCAAGAGTGCAAAAAGGCATGCATCTAATCCTCCAGGATGTGAGTGTAGGACTCTTGACGCCTTTGGACGTCGAACCTTCCAGGCTTCCATGCTTTCTGCTAGGATCAGTTCCTATATATTATATATGGGAATGTTCCTTAAGGAGGTCACGGGAGATTTAGAGCTTATGAGCCCTCTCCTTCCTGATAAGAGGCAGGATTACCTCGCCCTTGTCAAACATGCTCAGGATGTTTCCAAGTTTGTGAATCGTGCAGCCTTTGACTGCTTTGAGTGCATAAGCAGAACCTCTGCTATTGCCATAGGTGCACGTAGGATTGCCTGGCTCCAGGCATCTGACTTGGAACTTTGCGTACAGGATAAACTAGGGAATATTCCTTGCACAGGAGAGAATCTCTTTGGCAAGAATTGGCAGGAAAAATCTAATGAGATAGATGCTGACAATATCACTTTGGATAGATTGTCTAAATCTACAGCTGATCCTGCAAGGAAAAAAATCCTACAAGAAACCATTCTTCAATAAGAAGACGTTTTATCCCTCCTATACCCAGCAGGGGCATCGTTTAGGTCAGTCTGCCCAAAAGGGACAGCAGCAGCAACCTAGGCAAAGAAAAACAAAAGCTGCTAAGCCTCAACCGGCTCAGCAGACTCAGCCTCCACAGGGGCTTTGACTGCTATCTAGAGAACTTTGCCTTCCTGACCCTGAACGGCCCAGAGCTTTCCACCATTCCAGGAAGGTTATGTCATTTTGCCCCCAGATGGGGGAAGATAACAGCAGAAAATTGGACTCTGTCTATTGTAAGAGAGGAGTACAAGCTTCATTTCCTCAGCATGCCCCCTCCTACAGTGGTAAGACAGTTCAATTCTCAGACCTCTCTCAACGACCAATTAGGTCAAGAGGTCACTGCTTCTTGCCCAAGGGGCAATAGAAGAGGTACCCATTCTCCAACAGGGTACAGGGTTCTACTCCCCCTATTTCCTTATTCCAAAGAAAACAGGAGGACACAGACCCATTTTAGACCTCAGAGAATTGAACAAATTCCTGTTCAAAGAGAAGTTCGAAATGATTTCTCTAGGAACTCTGCTGCCATACCTTCAGAGTCAGGATTGGCTTTGTTCTCTAGATCTCAAGGATGCGTACACTCATGTCCTCATCCATCCAACTCATCGAAAGTTCCTTCGTTTTCTATTTCAAGGGAAGCGCTACCAATACCGGGTTCTTCCTTTTGGCCTGGCCTCGGCGCCAAGGGTGTTCACAAAATGCATGGCTGTGGTGGCAGCATTTCTTCACACCCTAGGAATATTCGTCTTCCCTTACTTAGACGACTGGCTCATTCGAGCCCCTTCAGAGCCAGAGGCCAGGGTTTCTCTCTCTCGCACAATGCGCATCCTTCAGTATTTGGGACTTGTCATAAGCTTCCCAAAATCCAACCTTGCTCCCACTCAGTCCTTAGAGTTTATAGGAGCTCTGCTGGATACCAGACAGACAAGGGCCT
The DNA here is from genome assembly GCA_033557465.1 of Ichthyophis bannanicus. Classification (NCBI taxonomy): domain Eukaryota; kingdom Metazoa; phylum Chordata; class Amphibia; order Gymnophiona; family Ichthyophiidae; genus Ichthyophis; species Ichthyophis bannanicus. Next base: position 576,412,689 of record CM066034.1, on the reverse strand, counting down.
ACCTTCCACAGCCCCGCTGCCTTCGCATTGTGCAGTTAGCTTCCCAAGCAGTGCTAAAACCTCACCTCACTGCTCGAGAAATGTTACAATTGCTAGGCCACATGGCATCCACCGTGCATGTGGTTCCTTATGCTCGCCTCCATATGAGGGCAGCCCAGTGGACTTTATCCACTCAATGGACTCAGGCGTCAGGTTGCCTGTCAGACAAAATAGCAAACTCAGATCGCCTTATTTTGTCCCGCCAATGGTGGCAATCACCCCAAAACCTTTTGGTGAGGTTCCTCTATTCAGCAACCTCCACCCCAAGCCACTCTTACAACAGATGCCTCACAGGTGGGTTGGGGAGCCCACCTGCAAGGCCTCTCTACTCAGGGTAACTGAACGCCACAGGAGACCTATCTACATATCAATCTCCTGGAACTCAGAGCAATCTTCCTTGCTCTTTGAGTATTCCACACCCAGCTCAGCTACAAGACAGTCCTAGTTCAAACGGACAGTCAAGTAGCCATGTTCTATGTGAACAAGCAGGGCGGAACAGGCTCTCTGTCGCTATGCAACGAAGCTTTGCGACTATGGGCCCTCGCCAGAGAGCATCAGTTTCATCTCCTTGCGGTGTATCTTCCAGGCATTCAAAACTCTTGGGCAGACAGACTCAGTTGAGTTCTGCTTCCACACGAATGGTCTCTCCATGCAGACCAGGTGGCTAAAAATTTCCAAATTTGGGGAACTCCGGACATAGACCTCTTTGCAAGTCCGTTGAATGCCAAACTTCCCCAGTTCTGTTCCAGAATTTCGGCTCAGGGTTGTCAGGCCAGGGATGCTTTCCTCCTCCATTGGGGCCTGGACTTCCTGTATGCCTTTCCACCCATTGCCCTAATTCCCAAAACCCTGTTCAAGCTTCAGAGAGACAGAGGTCATATGATTCTCATAGCTCCACATTGGCCACGGCAAACGTGGTACCCTCTGCTCCTACATCTCTCTGAAGCTTCGCCTCTGGAGTTAGGATCTGCTCCAGATCTCCTTTCTCAGGAGGACGGGATGCTGTGGCATCCCAATCCCCAGTCTCTGCATCTCAGGGCCTGGTTGCTGAAAGCCTAGAACTTCACAGTCTTAACCTTTCTCAGCAGGTAAAGGATATCCTTTATGCTTCCAGGAAGCCTTCCACAAGACGCTCTTATGTTTTCAAATTGAAAAGGTTTACCATATGGTGCTCGCAGAAGAGTCTTCAGGGAGCTCCTGCTAAGTCTTGGGAACACTGGAAACCTTTTAAAGGACTGACCCTTCTCGAGCTTCGACCTATAGGAGGAAAAGGCCATGAAACTCTTTCATAAGAACATAAGATATGCCATACTGGGTCAGACCAAGGTCCATCAAGCCCAGTATCCTGTTTCCAACAGTGGCCAATCTAGGTCGTACGTACCTAGCAGTTTCCCCAAAAGACACTGTGATAGGCTATGGCCTAGCATAGCCTGAAAATGTATGTTATGAAGCCTGTAGGTTAGGCCTGAGTCCCCAACCCCCACTTCAGAATATTATAACTGAGCAGAGCTAAAAGCCAGAGAAAATAGAATTCTGCTTCAAGCTGCTTTTGCTGATAAGAATGTAAAACTTTTCCATTGAGTTTGTTATATTATCCACAGATGTATTTCAGAATCTTGCTTTTCACACAGTGTCTGTGCTGCGAGTGACCTTGTAAGCAAAAAGCAAGGCAGAATGTTATGTCTAGATATAGAGCCATGGCTAGGAAGGCCTCAGAGCGGGGGGAGATGCGGTGTGGGTCAGAAATGGGTGAGGGGGCCACCGGGACCAATGAGGAGTTTGCCTGTATAGAGCTGATGAGGAAAACTATAAATGCTGTTCTTTTATTGAACGCCATTGCTCAGACCATTTTGAAAGTGTCATTTGACAGGTGTCTGAGCCTGTGCACAAAATAAACTGGTTTGAATTCTAGAAATAGACTCCTGGTGTATCCATTGCGTGCACTTTGCTACTACAACACAGGTTCCGCAATGCTTGTACTGGTCAAGCATTGATATCCTGGGTCCCTTCTTAATAATGGTTTATGGACCTTTCCTCCAGGAACTTGTCCAAACCTTTTTTAAACCCAGCTACACTAACAGCCTTTACTACATCCTCAGGTAACAAATTCCAGATTTTGATTACACGTTGAGTGAAAAAATATTTTCTTTTATTAGTCTTAAATAGTTTACCCTATAGCTTCATTGCATGTCCCCTAGTTTTTCTATATTCTGATAACGTAAACAATCGATCTAAGTTTACCCGTTCCACTCCGTTCATTAATTTATAGACTTCTATCATATCTCCCCTCAGCCGTCTCTTTTCCAGGTTAAAGAGCCCTAACCTTTTTAGCCTTTCTTCATAGGAGTATCCTTCCATCCCCTTTACCATTTTGGTGGCTCTTCTCTGAACCTTTTCTAATAATGCTATATCTTTTTTAAGATACGGCGACCAGAATTGCACACAATATTCAAGGTGCAGTCTCACCATGGAATGGTATAGAGGCATTATAATATCTTTTGTTTTATTTTCCATTCCTTTCCTTATGATACCTAGCATTCTATTTGCTCTCTTGGCTGCCCCTGCACACTGGGCCGAGGGTTTTAACATGTTATCCACAATGACGCCTAAATCTTTTTCCTGGGTGGTGGTTCCTAATGTGGAACCTTGCATTGTGTAACCATAGTTTGGGTGGTTGTTCCCTAGGTGCATAACTTTGCACTTGTCCACATTAAATTTCATCTGCCATTTTGATGCCCAGTCTTCCAATTTATCAAGATCCTCTTGCAATTTTCCACAATCCTCTTGGGTTTTAACAACTTTAAATAGTTTTGTGTCATCTGCAAATTTGATAACCTCACTCGTTATTCCACTTTCCAGGTCATTTATGAATATGTCAAAAAGCAGCGGACCTAGCACAGATCCCTGGGGTACACCATTATTCACCTTTCTCCATTGGGAAAATTGGCCATTTAGCCCAACCCTCTGCTTTCTATCTTTTAACCAGTTCTTGATCCACAGTAGTACACTGCCTCTTATCCCATGACTCTTTAGTTTTGCCAAAAGTCTCTGATGAGGGACCTTGTCAAAGGCTTTCTGAAAGTCCAGATACACTATATCAACCGACTCACCTTTGTCCACCTGTTTATTCACACTTTCAAAAAATCATAACAGATTAGTAAGACAAGATCTTCGTTGTCTAAAGCCATGTTGGCTGTCTCCCATTAGGCCATGACTATCTACTTGCTGAGTAATTTTATTCTTTATGATGGTTTCTACCATTTTTCCTGGTACTGACGTGAGGCTCACCGGTCTGTAGTTTCCCGGATCACCCCTGGAACCCTTTTTAAAAATTGGTGTTACATTGGCGATCCTCCAATCTTCAGGTATTAGAGATGATTTTAATGATAGTTCACAGATTACTAATAGCAGGTCTGCAATCTCATATTTCAGTTCTTTCAACACCCTTGGATGTATACCATCCAGCCCAAGTGATTTGCTACTCTTCAGTTTATCTAATAGTTGTAATACATCTTCCCGATGTATCGATATTTCCTTCAATTCTTCCGCACCTTTAAATACCACTTCAGTCATGAGTAACATCCCTACATCTTCCTCAGTAAAGACCGAAGCAAAGAATTCATTCAGTCTCTCCGCTATCTCCTTGTCGCCTTTTAGTGCCCCTTTAACTCCTCTATCATTTAATGGTCCAACCGACTCACAGGTTTTTTGCTACGAATGTACTTGAAAAAAATCTTTATTTCGCGTTTTTGCTTCCGCAGCAAGCTTTTTCTCAAATTCTCCCTTTGCCTTCTTTATCAATGCCTTGCATTTGACCTGCCAGTGCTTGTGCTGTTTCCAGGTTTCATCGTTTTGCTCTTTTTTCCATTAACTGAAAGATGCTTTTTTTGGCAACAGCAGCCTCTCTGACCTCACCTTTAAACTATGCTGGCAGTTTTTTGGACTTCCTTCCCCTTTTCTTAAAGCGTGGAATACAGCTGGTCTGGGCTTCCAAGATAGTATTTTTCAACAACACCCAAGCTTGATGTGCGTCTTTAACCTTTGCAACTGCTCCTTTTAGTTTTTTCTTAACTATTTTCCTCATTTTATCATAGTCTCCCTTTCGAAAGTTAAAAGGTAGTACTGTGGATTTCCTTACTGTCTCTCCTCCACTAATTAAATCAAAGGCGATCATGCTGTGATCACTATTGCCAAGTGGCCCCAACACCCTTATCTCTTGCACTAGATCTGGTATTCCACTAAGGACTAGGTCCAATATGGCTTCTCCTCTGGTCGGTTCATGAACCAGCTGCTCCAAGAAGCAGTCATTTATGTCATCTAGGAACTTTATCTCCCTAGCATGTCCTGCCGTGAGACTGACCCAGTCGATACCGGGGTAATTGAAATCACCCACTATTATTACCGAGCTGTATCTTTTGTTAGCTTCCTTGATTTCTTTGAGCATTTCATCATCCATTTGTTCATTCTGGCCAGGCGGTCGATAGTACACCCCCACTGCCATCGCCTTCCCCTTTTTACATGGAATTTCAATCCATAGAGATTCTACATCAAATTTTGTTTCCTGCAAAACTTTAATCCTTTCTGACTCAATGCCCTCTCTAACATAGAGCGCAACCCCTCCACCAATTTGATCAGCTCTATCATTACGATATAGTTTTTACCCAGGTATCACAGTGTCCCACTGGTTGTCCTCCTTCCACCATGTCTCTGATATTCCAATCATATCTAACCTTTCATTTAGTGCTATATATTCTAACTCTCCCATCTTATTTTTTAGACTTCTAGCATTTGCATACAAGCATTTTAGAGACTGAATTTTATTCATATTAATTTGGCTATTGTTAGACATGGGTAATTTGGGATCTTTAAGCTCTGTCTGCTCCATACTCGGCATTTGGGCTACTTTACTCTTTTTTGGAACCTCTCTGCTTTTGGTAGTATCCTTCAAGGATACATTCTTCCAACCCTAGACAGGCTCCATGCTCTTTGTGAGGAACCCTTGGGACCATTGGCCTATTCTCCAGGAGCCTCTGTGGGCGAGCTGCGCCCAGGCCTGTCCCAAAGAGCATCCAGTTCTTGAAGATAAGCTTGCTCAGCCACAGTTTAGACACAGCCTCACAAAGAAATTTATTTATTTATTTATTTATTTACAGTTTCTTTTATACCGCGCTATTTGACATCAGTGCGGTTTACAATGAACAGAAACTACACGTCACAAAAATTGATCAGTGCTTACAAAGAACAGGAAATAAGCTGGGGTATACATAAAACAGGTTTCATAAACAGAGAACATAATAAACTATGTACAGAAGCAACTATGTACAAAGCAACTAAATGCAGCTAAATGTTTCTTGATGAGAGGAGAAGTAAGGTGAGATTGCAGCTCTGCGCGTTAAGACTATGGAGTGCATGAGTTTAATGTGTTGGTCTGAGGTGTAGAAGTGGGTTGGTGTGAGGGGGTGTCTGAAACATCGTAGTGCTGCAAGAACAGATGATGCTTCAGTGCCTTCCTAAACTGGGAGAGGTCACTGATGGTTCTGATGCCTGTTGGTAGGGCATTCCAACATGAAGGTGCAAAGTAAGAGAAGGCTCTGGATCTGGTGACTTGAGAGCACTTTGTGATTGCCTTAGGTAGTACAAGAGAGTTGGAGGCAGAAATCCTGAGCCATAGCCACCTCTATGCTATCATGGTCACTGACAGAGATTTAGAGGAGGCCCTGATCATTGTACAGGGTATCAGCTACAAATAACATTCCAGACTCCAGATTGAACATCCCTGAGCTGAATCCAGTGTAAAAGTGTTCAGGCCACCATTCCCACATAAATCGCTGCCTGAATGCCCAAGGCTGAAACCATGAAGCCACTTTTGAGGGGGGCTTCTACTCTCCTATAATGAATCTCCTTTAGTGCAGCAGCCCTTCCATTGGAATGGTTTTGTGCTTTGCCACAGCTGTGATCAGGGCATCCACATTAGGGATCCTGAACAGCTATTCCATCTCTCCTTTGAGTGGAGGATGCAGCCAAGCCAGCACCTTAGTGCTTCTAAACTCCAGCTCCGGTGTCTCCTACGGAGAGAACACAAATTGCCGCAAGGTCTAAGGGAGGGAAGAATACAGAGGAACTTCGCAACCCCTGGAGAATGGGGTACACTTGCAAAGCCTCCACCAAAGGGGGCTTAGGAATGTGCAGGGCTACTATGGCATACTGAATAAGGGCAGAGAGATCCTCCCTGTGAAAAATATGGATCCTTTTCCTTTGCTAACTCATTCATGTGAGACAAAGAATCCTCCTCCCAGACACCCCTGCTATAGGGAACAAGGCTAGTCTCACAAAGGAAATGAACAGGTAAAAATGATTGAGCGGGAGACTTCCAGAGGAGAAAGCAAGGCCCAAGACCTCCATGAGGGAGTTTGCAGCATAGCTGTCAGAGACTGAAAACAGCCTATGAGCTCTTTTAGTAGCTGCTGATCAAAGCCGGATAAGAACAGTCCCAGGTGTCCCAGAGGACACTTGGGGTCTGCTGGCCAGAGGCTGCAGCCTCCTTGCCATGCTACCCTTCAGTTAGGGCCATGCGACCATCCAAGATGGCTGCCATGCCTGCCAGCGGGAAAATCATGGGAGATGCAGCAGAGGCAGCAAAATCATCCTCGGAGGGGTGTCTTGACATAGCCAACAAAATGTGCCCCTAATCTTCTCCACCACACTCAGAGCAAAAAGAACCAGCAAAGGAGCTCACTCAGCAGGAACCGCAGGCAGCATACTTCTGTGTACCCAGCATCATGGCAAAGCTTAAACATTGTAGGAGAAAAAAAAATACGCAAAGAAAAAAGCCTGATGGCAAAACATGATCACAGTGAAAAAGGAACCCCTGATTGATAAGAGAATCCCTGTCTCTTTCAGGTGAGCCAGAGAAAGCCAAGAAGGGACTCCCCAGCCTCCCACAGAAGTCTGGGAAAACATGGCTGCCTCGGAACCTTTTTTTTTTTTTTTTTTTTTTTGTAAAGTTTGAAGCTGTTTTATTCAAGCAGCATAGAAGAGAGCCAGTTAAAAAAAAATAGCAAATATAGAAAGAGCAGAACATTCAGATCATAGGACAGTGAGAGAGAAGAGGGACCTGGTCCCAGATGTACCAACCATATTTAAGGGCTCTGTGGATGGATCCTGCTCGCTTTCCAGCCCACCAATGCAGGAACCTGTGGTAACAGCACTGGGCACAGGGCAGCTGTTAGTTCAAGGAGACAATGGGCATATCCATGCTCCGAGCAAATGTTTGGTGAGAGGTCTCATAGGCCACAAGAGCAAGATCTGGGCCAGGGAAGACAAGCTTATCTGTACTGCTGCACCAGTCTACACACCTTGCCACCTGCTGGAGGCAGACAGTATTAGCTTCTCTTAGTGCTGCACCAGTGTACATACAAGTAATGACATCACTGAAAGTTGCTTTGATCTGCCTCCACCTGCTGGCTGGGGAACATAGCCCACTTATCTGGACTAATCCAACAGGGTAATAAGGAATTTGTAAATACTCACAGTGCTAACTCTAGGCCAAACAGCAGTACGCAGCAGTAGTAGTGATTTTCTCCAGGAACAAGCAGAAAGTCAGTCCTCACATATGGGTGATGGAGCCCACGCGGAGCATTTCCTTGGCTTTCAAAGAAAGCCTTTGGGAATGCTATATGCGTGGTCCCCTTCCTGCCCAAGGGTGCCATCTTGGTCAGTCTCCTTTTATTCTGTGGAGCCCAATGGACACTTGTCCTTTTTCTCCAGAAAAATCCTCTAAAAATTATCCTAAAACTTGTTTTTATTTTACCAGTTGTTCTTCCCGCCTCGAGTCTGTGCCGTCCTCGGCTTTCCCTTCTTTTTGTCTTTGAGGCTTGCCTCAACTGGTGTTCGTGTCCTTTTTTGCCCAGGCATCTACCATGTCTCCCGGTGGGTTCAAAAATGTGACCGCTGTAGTCAAATCATGTATGTCACAGACACCCACAACTGCTGTTTGCATTGCCTCGGCCATACCACGACAGTGCCACTTGAGCCAGACCACGACAGTGCCACCTGAGCCAGGCCATGACTCCGAAAACCAACAAGAAAAGGTTGGAGTTCCTTATCGTCCCTCTAGTCCAATCCCACACCTCTGGGTACTGTACCTCTTCCAGCAGCTTGGAGACTGAGGATGTCATCTTTCTGATGATACCAGGGTACTTATACAGCTGGCACTGCCTACCGTCCCCAGTATACTCAGTCTCCAAGCAGTTGGAGGAGTTAGTGAGTTAGGGTGCTGGACTCACTGAAGGAGCAACTAAGGAAATAGGCTTTAATTTTCTGTGTTTTCTTTTTTCCCTTGCCGGAGGGCTGTTTAATTTTGTTTCGAGCAGACTCCTAAAAAAAAGAAAAAGCAATCAGATAAGGAGATCTTTGGGAACAGGGACCCCCCGGTTGAACTACTGTTGGGGGGCGGGGATCCCTTCCTCAAAGAAGCCTCTTAACATACCAGGTCTTGGCAGCTCCCGAACCTGTTACTGGATGAGGAGCCGCCATGGCTGAAAGCCTACAAGAGCACCTGTGCAGTGGCGTATTGGCAGCTCCCGGTCAGCTCTCTTTGCCGAAGCCCTCTCTGATGACTGAGCACAAGGTAGCCGGAACAGCACTCGGTGTGGTGCACGGAGCCGGAGGTCAGCCTCATGGCAGGTACGGGGGTTTCCTCCAGGGGCAGTATTTCAGCCATGCAGAGGGTAGGGCTAAATGGCCAATTTTCCCAATGGAGAAAGGTGAATAGTGGAGTATCCCAGGGATCTGTGCTAGGTCCACTGCTTTTTGACATATTCATAAATGACCTGGAAAAGGGAATAACGAGTGAGGTTATTAAATTTGCAGATGAGACAAAACTATTTAAAGTTGTTAAAACCCATGAGAATTGTGGAAAATTGCAAGAGGATCTTGATAAATTGGAAGACTGGGCATCCAAATGGCAGATGAAATTTAATGCCCCATTTGGAGCCCCTCCTCTGGGCCAGCCACGGGACTCCAGGCGTTTTTGTACCCCACGTTTTAATCCCATCCAGAGGGGAAGAATTCCCATGAAGGAACAGGGGTTCCATTGTTTTCGAGGAGCAGGCAGGGAATTCGGAGCAGCCTCCTCCTCGGGGCCCAAGAAAACGCATTGAAGCGAGGAGGGCCCAGGCAGAGGGTGCTGCCCATGGGAGGTTGGATATGGGAGGTTTATTCGGCCTGGGTCCAAATTACTTTAGACTGCTGGGTCCTGGAGGTCATCAGAGATGGATACGCCCTCAAGTGTGCTCGTCCAGTGCAGCAATGCTTCATCCAGTCGCTCTGCAAAACGCAGGTCAAGGCAGCAGCAGTGGAAGAGATCTTAACTCTTCTCCTGCAGCTCAGAGCCATGGAGCCAGTTCCCCGGGACCAGTACGGCTGCAGTCGATACTCCATTTATTTCGTAGTACCCAAAAAAGAGGGCTCTTTTCGTCCAATTCTCAATCTCAAAGGCATAAACCGGTGTCTCCGCATGCCTCACTTCCACATGGAAATGCTAAGATCAGTGATGTGGCGGTAAGGACTGGGGAGTTCTTGACTTCACTTGACCTCACGGAAGCATATCTGCACATTCCCATCCGGGCAGAACATCAGCAGTTTCTTCGCTTCGAGTTTCCGTAGGACCTTTTTAAGTTTCGAACTTTGCCCTTCAGTCTGGCGATGGCAACCCTGTACCTTCACCAAGGTCATGGTTGTGGTAGTGGCAGCACTCCGCAAAGGAGGAATTCTTGTTCACCCGTACCTAGGCGACTGGCTGATCTGGGCAAAGTCCAGAGTCGATAGTGAAAAAGCGACAGCGCCGAGTGCTGGAGTTTCTCCGAAGTCTCAGTTGGGTGGTCAACCTGGGCAAGAGTCAGTTAACGTCCATACCAGGAGCTGGAATATTTGGGAGCGTACTTCGACACCAGGGTAGGAAGGGTCTTCCTGCCAGAATGGCGGGCGCAAGAGCTTCAGAAGTTGGTTCAGCAGTTCCGGCAGATGGCAAGGCCTTCAGCATGGCATTATCTGCAGATGCTGGGGACCATGGCGGCCTCTCTCAAGCTGGTCCCATGGGCAAGGGCACGCATGCAGCCACTTCAGAGGGCTCTGCTTTGGCGATGGTCCTATCAGAGTCAGCTTTTTTCCCCAGATACTTCCCTGCCTGGGGAGCACCAGAGAGCACTTGGAAGGTGGCTCCGGCCTGGAAACCCGGAGAGCACCAGAAGAGCACTCGGATGGTGGCTCCGGCTTGGATGTCCAGGCGGCCGGGGACGCTTATTTTGGATCGGCTTTGCTTCAGGCTAGCTGTATGTATCCCTCCCATTAGTTAACTGCTCTGATACATCCCAGAGGTGCAGGACTGGACTGGAGGGATGATAAAGAAAGGTAAATTATACTTACCTGCTAATTGTTGTTCCTTGAGGAACTCCAGTCCAGTCCCGGATCCCACCACAAGTGTTTTCTGTGTTAACTGGTTGACACCTCGGCCGTGAAGCTGAAGTGGAATATAAAAACAGCGAGGGGGGTGCAATCTGCGTTGTATGGAGGAGTAGGCCGGAAGAACTGTCAGGCTTGTTCCTGCTGTTTCAAGGTGTTTGAGCACTTCACAGGTAGGCCTCCTCATCCTAGAAGGGAAGGGACGGGGATCATTCCCAGGGGGTAGAGGGGGAGTTGGTTTATGTAGTTGATTTATTTAGCAAAAAGGCTGTTGGTTGAAAATTTAACTACTTATTTGTTGCTCCTGTGAGTCTGCTTTGTTAGTAGGTATTGAGGCCAGTAGGTGGTGCCAGCTGTATAAGTACCCTGATGTCATCAGAAAGATGACATGCTCATTCTCCAAGCTGCTGGAAAAGGTACAGTACCCAGAGGTGCGGGACTGGACTGGAGTTCCTCAAGGAACAGCAATTAGCAGGTAAGTCTAATTTACCTTTGCAGGAGATGATGTTCCTGCAGTCCTGCTCAGCCCTGGCTTCCTCGACGCTGAGCCCCAAGTCGAGCATCTCCCATGAAGCCCAGGCGTCTTCGTAGTCCTGCAGCGGCAGCTCCTCTGTCAAGACCCCAAACCCTGACAAGAAAAAGAAAAAAATCCTCAAAGCCAGTGAAACCCGGCAAAGTCCTGTGGCTCTGAGCAACGCCCTCCTAAGATCTCTAAGCAGGAATCCTCGGCCAGCGGTGACCTTGCAAGGCTCCCTGAGGCTGTGGTTCTCGTCAAGGACACACTCATGAGAGTGCCGGTGCCAGGCCTGAGACACACTGTGCTCGCGCCGAAAGCTGTGGAGCAATGTTCCCTCTAATTTTCTGTAGGCTGTGTGCGCATAAAATATCAGCCATGTGCAGCTTTTGAAGGAAGGTTAAATTTTTGTGCACCACATGACGACACTCGGAGTTATATACTTTAAAATTTGACTACACGTCAGAATACAGTATGTACACCACATTGATTTTAATCAAATTAAATGAAAATAGATGATTACTAAATGAAGCGGGAAATTTCTACTAATTACAATCATAACTTTTAAATTTTAAGACGTCTGTGTTGTTTTCTATCAGAATCAGAGCCGTAATTTTTGTGCGCTCTGTTGTAAAGTATGTGCGCTCTCTCGGCGAGGTGTGTGCACGCGCACAGCTTAGAGGGAACAGTGCTGTGGAGCCTTCTGGCATCAAGGCTAGAATGGTGGCCCAGGAGCAGAATATCTCTGCAATCCTGGCCATGCAGCAGGGGATGTCAGGTTCATCTGCATCATCTGTCTTGATGACCAGGCCCCCGACTGCGGCAGCATCCCCTTGTGTCGAGCCAGGCCCCGAGTGCATCTGCCTCGGGCGAGTCTTCAGCACCGATCAAAGTTCTGGTCCTGATCCTCAGGGATCCGGTTCTCCCAGGCTAGTTTCTGGGAGTCTGACCCGTGAGCCACCAGGGGATCTGGATTCCTCTGGACGGGTCTCAAGGCACGGACAGCCTACGCCTCGGACTCCTCAACATCCTCTGGCTCCGACTAGGAGACCAACGTCAAGGCCTCACCTGAGACCTTTGAAGCTGTCTCCCCAGGAGTCCCAGCATCATTCCCCACCCAAGGACGTGGCCTTCCACGACTTCGTCCGGGACATGGCCTGGGCCTTCTAGGTCCCGACCGAGTCAGAGGAGAATCCATGCACCGAAGAACTGGAGTTCCTCCAATATCAGTCCCCGCCAAAGGAGGCTCTGTCGGTGCCGGTGCAACCCTTCCTCAAGCGGCTTCTCCTGCAGATGTGGGAAATCCTGGCCTCGGTGCCGGTGGGTAGCTGATGCCATCTATCGTGTCAAGAAGAGCCTGCGCTTCCAGAAATCCCAGCTCCCACACAACTCCACGGTAATAGAGTCCTCAATGCAAAAGCTGAAGAGCCAGAAGAATTACTCTTCTTTTGCCCCCTCTCCCCCGGGCAGAGAAACCAGAGCCCTCGACACCCTGCAGTGAAAGTGCTCCCAGGGATCCATGCTGAGCTGCCGGATACAGGCCTATGAGCTCTACATAGGTATATATTCTAAAGGATCTCATCCAAGAGCTCGCTAGGTCCTTGGCAGGGCTCACTGGGGAACCCCTTCAGTGGTTTCAGACCCTGGTTGCCACCATCCGGGACTATTCCAAGTTCTTGTCCTGGCCCGCTACGATGGTTTTGAGGCTGCAGCTCGAGCCATGGGCATCAGTGCTCGGCGCCAGGCCTGGCTACAGACCAATGTTCCCTCTAATTTTCTGTAGGCTGTGTGTGCATAAAATATCAGCTGTGCAGCTTTTGAAGGAAGGTTAAATTTTTGTGCGCCACATAACGACACTCGGAGTTATATACTTTAAACTTGACTACATGTCAGAATACAGTATGTACACCACATTGATTGCACTAGAAAATATTGTAGAACTTGTGAAAACCATAAATACACAACAGCTTTTCAATTTTAAGAACGTCTGTGTTTTCTATCAGAATCAGAACCATAATTTTTGTGCACTCTGTTGTAAAGTATGTGCGCTCACTCGGCGAGGTGTGTGCGCGCGCACATGCGCACAGCTTAGAGGGAACAGTGCTACAGACCTCTGACCACGAACAATGGGTCCAGGAAAAGCTACTGGACGTCCTCTGCACTGGGGAGAACCTGTTTGGAAAGCCTATGGCTGATAAGGCAACTGAGATAGAGGCTGAGGTGGTGACCCGGCAGAGGCTCTCAAAGAAGACCTCTGCCCTCCCCTGAAAGAAAACATTGTGGAAACCGCCAATTTTCGCGAGGAAAAAGGGGCCTTTTCACCAGTCACCACTATCAAGCCGCCTCAGGCCAACAGCAGCAGGGAGCCCAGCCTAAAGGCCAGGGACACGGACACAGGAAGCCAAAAGCCCTGAAGCCGCAGGCCCCAGCTCAGCCTGGAGGGAACTTTTGATTCCCAGGGCAGGGCCTCCCTCCCCCGGGAGACTCTCACCAGCCGACAGGGAACTGCCTGGCACTCTTCGCCCACAAGTGGGCCGAGGTCACTTCTGACCAGTGGGTACTCTAGGTGGTAAAGGAAGGTTACCACTTTTGCTTCCAGCAGACCTCACAGAGGTATTTTCCAGGAGAGCCAATGCGACCCCTCCTTCACCAGACCCTCTTGTTCTCAGAGCTAGTAGGTCTACCCAGAGACAAGGCAATAGAGCCCATACCCCAACACCTTTGGGGAAAGGGCTTCTACTCCTGATATTTCCTTGTTCCCAAAAGAACTGGGGGCCTCAGGCCCATTCTGGACCTCCGAAACCTGAACAAGTTTCTGGTGAGGGAGACGTTCAAGATGTTCTCCCTTGGAACACTGCTGCCCTACCTCCACCAGGGAAACTGACTGTACTCAGTAGACCTAAAGGATGCATACACTCACATCCTGATCCACCCTCTCACAGGCACTTCCTGAGATTCATGGTTGGAGAGGGCCACTACCAGTACAAGGTACTTTCCTTCGGTCTGGCCTCCTCGCCAAGAGTCTTCACAAAGTTGCCTAGGAGTAGTGGGCTGCCCATCTGCGCCTACAAGATGTATTTGTCTTTCCATACTTAGACAACTGGCTCATCGGAGGCAGTACAGCCACAGAGACCAGCCAGGCCGCAGAGCATACCATTCTCCTCCTGCAGCACCTGGGGTTTGTCATCAATTACTTCAAATCGCATCTCTCTCCAGCCCAAAACCTGGAATTCATAGGTGCTCAGCTGGTTACAGGCGGGCCAGGGCCGTCCTCCCTCAGGACAGGGCAGAATGTCTCAGACAGCTGGCAGAAGTGGTCCAATGCCACAAGACTATTCTGGCCCACCTCCTTCTCCGCCTGCTGAGCCACATGGCCTCCATGGTCCATGTTGCACTCCTAGCCCGTCTACACATGTGGGGAGCCCAGTGATGCCTGTGCTCTGTGGACCCAGGACATGGGCAGGCTCTGGGACAGTCGGGATCACTCACCAGAATGCGAGGTCCATCTACTGGTGGGTTGGATCTGTGCCACCTCCAAGCTGACATGCTCTTCCCGGTACCCTCACCGCAGAGGACCCTGACCATAGCCGCCTCCCTCTGGGGGTGGGGAGCTCACTGCAGAGCTCACCGCACGCAGGGCTGCTGGTCCCATGAGGAGTCCCTGCTACAGATCAACCACCTGCAGCTCCGGGCAGTATTTCTAGCTCTATGAGCCTTCTGCAGCCACTTGTAAGGCAGACCTGTGCTGATCCAGACGGACAGCCAGGTTGCGATGTTCTACATAAACAAGCAGTGAGACACGGGTTCGTTCTCCCTCTGCTGGGAGGCGGTAGCTTTTCTCTCCTTTGCAATGCGCAATGGCATGCTCCTGTGGGCAGTCTACCTCCCGGGCCAGGATAACTGCCTGGCAGACACTCAGCAGAGTCCTGCATCCGCACGAGTGACGTCTTGACCCCACAGTGGCAGAGGGGCTCTTCTGCCTCTGGGGCTGGCCCGAGATAAACCTGTTTGCCTCTCCAGCCAACACTCGGCTGGCTCGCTTCTGCTGCCGTCGGCTGCACCCAGAGAAGATAGCGGCAGACACCTTCCTGATCTCATGATCAGAGGGACTCCTTTATGCGTTTCTGCTGACTCCTCTGGTTACCAGGACTCTGTTCAAAATCCAGAGCGAGAGGGCATCGGTGATGCTGATTGCCTGCCCCTAGGTGGCCCAGGCAACCCTGGTTCCCTCTGCTGCTCTTGCTGTCAGTGGCACTTCCAGTCCCCCTCGGTCGAGCCCCAGACCTCCTGTCCCAGGAGGCGGGCTCTCTCTTGCATCCCAATGTGGGGTCGCTGACGCTCTGGCTGCTGAGAGGGTAGCTCTGGCCCCTCTCAACCTGCCAGCAGAGGTTGAAGAGATCCTTCTGGCCTCCAGAAAGACCTCTACCAGATGGGCCTACACTTTTAAGTGGCACAGGTTTACCCTCTGGTGTATGGACAGGAAAGAGAATCCCTTCTCCTGCCCTGTACAGCTTGTACTCCAGTACCTGGTATACCTGTCCCATCCCTGGCTGAAATCTAAGTTCATCAGGGTGCTCTTGAGCACTATAGCTGCTCACCATCAGATCGAAGGCAAGCCCCTCTCAAACCAGCCCCTAGTCTCACTGTTTCTATAGGACCTTCTACTGTCGAAACCCCCTCTTCACCCCCCCAGCGGTCGAGTGGGATCTCAACGTGATGCTCTCCCAGCTTACCAGACCACTGTTCCAGCTCCTGGCCATGTGCCACTTGTGGTATCTGTCCTAGAAGGTGGCCTTCTGAGTGGCCTTAACCTTAGCTTGAAGGGTGAGCAAACTCCAAGCCCTGGTGGCAGACCCTCTGTACACCAGATTCTTCAAGAAGGGTGGTGCTCCGCACTCGCCCCAAGTTCCTCCCGAAGGTAGTATCCCCATTCCACCTCAACCAAGAGGTTATACTTCCCACCTTCTTTCTGCATTCTCACGCCGTCACAGAGGAGCTCATACTCCATACACTGGACTGCAAACTGGCCCTCTCCTCCTATTTACAGAGGACCTGGGGCCACACTAAAGCGCTTTAGTTTTTCGTGTCCTATGACCCCAGCTGACTGGGACTTCCTGTGACCAAGCGTACTTTGTCCACTTGGGTGGCGGACTGTATCGCCCTCGCCTATGAGCAAGCAGGCTTCTTCGTGGAGCACTGGATCACAGTGCATCGTATGAGGGCGATGGCCACCTCTAGCCAATCTCCGCTCTGTGCCGGCGATGAAGATTTGCAGAACCACCACATGGTCTTCAGTTCACACGTTTGCAGTTCACTACTGTCTGGAAAGCGAGTCCTGCAGGGACAGTGCCTTTGGCCAGGCAGTACTCTGTAATATTTTTGGGGTGTAGGCAACTCCTGCCCTCCAGCCCTTCTGTGTTCAGGCTGCCAGAGTGATTGTGCTGCTGGACACTAGGTTCTTGCAGAGTTTCTCACTGGGGGACTCACCTTCTGCAACTCACGGCTACCCGATTGGCCGCCGTTGGCGCTGTCATGGTTCAGTCCTCTGCAGCCTGGAGCTAGGGAGTCCTATATTTGAGGTCTGATTTCCTGCTTGTTCCTGGAGAAAGCGTAGTTACTCACCTGTAACAGGTATTCTTTGGGAACAGCAGAATTGGTCTTCACAGCCCTCCCTCCTCTCCTAGGAGAGTTGCCTTCCCTACTTTGCTTAATTTTTTACTGCCGTCTTAGCTATGTCACTTACTGAGCAAGATGGCACCCTTGGGCAGGAAGGGGACCATGCATGTGTGGTAGCATTCCCAAAGGCTTTCTGTGAAAGTTGGGGAAATGCTCCACGCAGGCTCCGTCGGCGCTGACGTCACCCATACGTGAGGTCTGATTCTTGCTGTCCTTGGAGAACACCTGTTACAGGTGAGTAACTACGCTTTCCATGAGCCGCCTTTGGCAGCCGGCTCGTTCTCTTTGCCTGGGCGGTGCTTCATGGACTTTGGAAGCTGGGGGAGTAGGGGGGATGGGTTGGGAGAATGGAGGGGTATTGGGATAGGGTTGGTCCACACTTTCTGCTTGGTACCTGGTTGGGGGTGAATTTGTTGCAGTGCTGTAACATAAGTTCATTATTATAGGTGCCTGAGAGGCAATGGGTGGTTCTTGAACCCCATGCTTCCTCCCTTGGTGGGGAACTACTTTGGGTTTGTTTTTTTTGGGGGGCGGGGGCAGAGTTTCTTTTTGTGTTTCAATTCATATACTCATCTACTGTAGTAGGGGTTGGGGCACCTTTGATAATTCCAAACAATGTAATGTGGAAACTGCTATCTCCATGAACAAGCAGGAATGAGTCTTCACATATGGGTATGTCGGTACCGACGGAGCCTGCGCAGGAACGCTCCCCAGGGTCCAATCAGAAAGCTTTTGGGAGCATCCCTCAGCGCCTGCGTGCTGCCTTCCCGCCTTTCCAACTGTCTCTCCTCAGTTTTCGTTTTTCCGCGGAGCCGGCAGGACGTCTTCCTGTCACCGCAGAAAATTTTTTCTTTAAATCTATTACTTTTTGTTTTCTTGTGGTCGCGGCTGTTTCCCCGACTCCACCGGTACCGCCGGTGGTTTTTTCTTTTCTTTTTTCTAAAACTCGGGAAGTTTTTTTCCCTCTGTTTCTGTCTTGAATTTTTGGGCCTGTAAGGCCTCTCCATTATGGAGCCTTCTTCTCCTAAGAAGTGTCTTAACTGTGAAAATACAGTTTTCTTTTTAGACTCCAATAACTGGTGTCTAACCTTTTTGGGTCCTGACCCTTTTCCTCCAGAGCCATCAGGCTACAATTTTATGAGAAGAAATTCTCCATTTCAAGTTTCCCTCGATGCAGTTTTCCCTTCTAGTGTAAGGGCACCGACTATTTCTTCTCTACAGGATCAGGTAACCCACAAACAGTCTGTTAAGACTAGCCAATCCTTGGGTGGTAGGTCTCATGCCAAGCATGATGACTGCTCCGGCCTTGCCCTCAAGACCCCATTGGCTTCAAAACCCCGGCGGGAGTCTTCGGTCTCCAAAGCCTTTCAGGGGTTTCAGGTTGTTCATGGGGCTCACCCTTCACAGAACATACCTGAGCCATGCTCGGGGGTGGCATCCGCTTTGAGCGGTACCGATAACCCGGCATTGGCACTGGTGTTGAGCGATCCACTCCTCACCACGGATCGTCATCTGGTGTACTCGGTGCCTTCGGGACCGATCGATACCCAGATTGACTTTCCAGTATCGGCAGCTCCGTCGATACGACCCCTGACGTCGGTACCATCTAGACATGCATCGATAGATTCGCTTCCTTCGATGCCCAGTCTAGAGTCGATATCTAGTCTGGAAGACTGGGTACCGACGCGTCTCGGAACCGACACGCACCGATTCCAGATGACCGGTACCGAGGATATTCACCGAGACTTTCGAGTTTCCTCGGTACCGCTTGAGCAGCCTCCGATGACTGTTTCGATGTCGGTATCGCCTTCGATTCCGGCTCAGCTACCGGTATCGGTGTCGATGCTGGTACCTGCAGTAACATCGGGACCAGCTCCATCCATGCTTTTTTCACCAGGATCCTCCTTTCTATACCTAGTTTGGAGTCGATACCTAGCATGGACGATACCGTACTGACGGTTTCAGGTCATACCCGCCAGTCCCAGTATCCATCCATTAGAGATCCTGTTTTGCACCGCACAAGTACTAGTGCCCAGCCTAGTCCTTCGAGTTTAGCCTGTCCAGGAATTGTTCCCATTGGAGATCCTTCTTTTCAGAAATTTCTCCTTGACATGGCAACATTCTTGGCTATTCCTATCCCTGGCTATGATACTACACAAGGCTTTTCTGGGAAAAAGGAAAATATTATGCTTCTTTTACATCATTCCTTACAGGATCTTCTTCTGAAAATATGGGAAACACCTTTAAGGGCTTCCTCACCTTCTACAGCAACTACTCTTCTGTATCAGGTGCCCCCCTCTCCAGGGTTTCAAAAGACTCAACTTCCCCATCATTCCATTGTAGTGGAATCAGCAATGAGGAAGGTAAAGAGCAAGAAGAAGCATTCTTCTTTTCCGCCAGGTCGTGCATCTAGAACACTAGATGCCTTTGGACGTCAAACCTTCCAAACATCTATGCTGGCAACAAGGATTCTCTCATATATTTTTTATATGAGTCTATCCCTTCAGGAGGTCAAGAGAAATTATCTCTTTTGACTCCTTTTCTTTCAGAGCCCAAGGCTGCAGACTATTCCTTGCTTCTTAGTCATAGCCAGAATATCTCTATGTTTCTTTCTCGTGCTTCCCTAGACTCCTTTGAGTCTGTTAGCAGAACCTCTGCTATAGCCATAGGAGCACGACATAGAGCCTGACTCCAAGCTTCAGACTTGAGCAGATGGGCACAACAAAGACTGGGTTACACTCCTTGTACTGGAGAAAATCTCTTCAACAAGGAGTCTTTGCGTCAGGTTGCTCATTGCTCCACTGACTTCCCTGCTTCTGAAGGCCATCCTAAACCTTCTCCTTCCCCAGCAGGTAAGAAATGCCCTACCAAACCTCCTTTTCCTAAAAGAAGAAGGTTTTATTCTTCTCCTGCCCATCATGCCGATGTTCCCAAACAGGGGAAACCTCGCCCTGGTCTGAAGAATCCAAACTCAAGCCAGGAAAATTAACCCTCAATGGGGTTCTAATTGATCTCTTATAACACACAGTTCACTTCTTCTCAGCAGAAGTTTTTTCACTGTTTTTTCATTTAAAACTCTACGCTTGGATTCCTGTTTCCAGGACATCCACTTGCTCTCAAGTAGACTGAGCTGTCAGGAGATTCATGTCTGTGGGTCACAAGGTTTCCTCCTCTTCCTTCCATGAAGAGAGGTTTGCCAACTATCTCATGATAGTTTCCCTGTACCACCATGAATTTTTCCTTCTACAGACTTACCATATAGCAAGTCTCCCTTCAGTTCCTATTTTTTCTTACCCTCTTTTTCAGGGACTCCCCTGTAAGAGTGCTACCATACCACTGGAAGGCTTTCTTAGCCTTTCTAGTCTTCCTTTCCAGTGTAGAGTTTTTCTCTGGAGTTACCTCCCTGCTTTCATTGGGCAGCTCATCAGACATGATCAGGATTTCTCCTCTTGTTCTGTCTGTTCTCTCTGTTACAAACAGAGGAAGTCTCTCTGCTGTTCTATTCAGCAGCTGCCCATGCAGGAGTTCCAGTGCTTTGACTACTGGTACTTTCTACGAGTTCCAGTCTTGTCTTACACTACTTTCTCTAGTCTTAGTAGTGTTTCCAAGATAGTGCTCATCTATCTTGGAAAATCCTTATCACTTCTTTTCTGTCATCTCCAAATCCCTGGAGTTGGCAGCATGACTGAGGTGGCAGCTGGTTTCCTCCAACAGCCACTTTTATTCCCCAATTCTCCTGCATAGTGCTCTCTGCAATCCTACTGAGAAGCTTTCCACTATGGGCCCTTGCTAGAGAGCATGAGGAATTTTTCTCTAATTTCTATCCTATATGGTTGAAAAAGGCTTCCTCAGTCATTCCTCATGACTGTAGGGGTTCTTTATACCCTTCTGTTTCCTTTTAATAAAGGACTTAAGCCTTCTCTGTGTGACAGTCTAAAGAGTCACCCAGTTTCTACAGGAAATATGCTCTTTTTCCTTGCAGCTTGTCGTCATGGTATCCTAATCCTTCTTGGACAGCACATATTTAATTAAACAACGCATGATACTCCCCCCCCCCCCTTGTTCCTCAAGTGGGTCAACCTGGTATCTCATCCTATGCGTTTTCTGTCCATTTACCATGCAAGAGTTCTATAGGACTCAGAACTTGCTGTTTACAGACTGATATTATCCTCTGTTTTTCACACAACCATCCTGGTTATTCCACTGGATGGCATTCCTGCACCATCCTAGCCAGTGAGAATAGATTCTCTATATATCTCCTCAAGTAGGGTCCACCTTCTTGTTAGATGAATCTTTCTCCTTCACATCTCCCATGTGAATGTTCTTATGAACACATCTCTATCTGCTTAGTTGCAGACATTTCTCTTTAGACATCTCTATACATGTATGTATATATTTCTATATGCTTCTCTATAGATACATATGTCTGTAAGCTGTTTGCATATCTATGCCCCTCCAGTTCTCACTATAGACATATATATATATATACCCCTGTGTATATATATATATATGTCCCTATGTCTATGTGTATCTGTCGAGATGCTTCCTTATAGGTAGATATGTATTACCATACTTATCTCTCTAACTGTCTATACTTATAAAGGGTTTTTACCTTTCTATAGGTTCCAGACAGTGGGCTTGCATATCTTCATACTGTCCCTCAGTATGTCTGGGTATTATGCACACAACCACTTCTGTGGTACTGACAGCTCCTACTTTAACCCTAGGTCTAGATATCCCTGAAGCTCCATGCTTCACTATCTTTCCTATCTCTCAACAGATAGGAAAGTCAGCCTGGATCTTCAGTAGATCTGACGTTTCCACCCTTCAGACATCTATCCTCCTTGGGAATATGGGTTGTTTTTTTTCCATACCCCTTCTTCCCTCCAGGACTGGGCTAGTTGTCCAACTCAGTCAGTCTTCCTCTTTTGCTCCTAAATGTTACTAACTCTGTATCCAAAGGAGTTCCCAGCTTTTTCCATAAAGCTTCCACTGAAGACCTGACGTTTGGGTACTACCCCAGGTGACACCTGGGTCACCTGTCAATTCCAGATTTGGACCTTCGCCTTCACTTCAGCGAGATCACCTTGAATATTCCTCTGCTGGATCTCCAGTAGACTCCATCAGCCTCTCTACTTCCTGCAATCCAGTAGGTGAGGTCCATATTGTGTTTGTTCATGTCAATTTTTTCATGATAATTGTCTTACATACAAGGACTCCTTACCTGTAGTCCTTAGGTTAGCTGTTTTCCTACAGCTCCTCTCTTTTCAACTCCTACCCTCCATCCTCAGGATGCCTGCCCATATGAGGTGGAGCATGTTCCAATCCTCACCATGCTCGGGCTCCGGGCATCTTAGCTTGGGAGTCCCCATATGTGAAGACTCGTTCCTGGAGATAGCACAGTTACTTACCTGTAACAGGTGATCTCTGGGAACAGCAGGAATAAGTCTTCACAACCCACCCACCTCCCCTAGCAGTTGTATCTCTCTATCTATCTTCCTTTCCTCTTTCTCTCTTTTGTCTCAGCTATAAAACTCAACTGAGGAGAGACAGTTGGAAAGGCGGGAAGGCAGCACGCAGGCGCTGAGGGATGCTCCCAAAAGCTTTCTGATTGGACGCTGGGGAGCGTTCCCGCGCAGGCTCCGTCGGTACCGACGTACCCATATGTGAAGACTTATTCCTGCTGTTCCCAGAGATCACCTGTTAAAAGTAAGTAACTGTGCTTTACCATTGCACAGCTTTGACAATTTTGTATCTGGGGTAGTTGCATCTCATGTATTGGTTGATTGGTATTATGTACCCTCATTTCATCACTTCCGTCTGAGTGTGCATAGTGTATATTGAATTTTTTTGTTACAAATGTTTTTGCACCAAAAGCCTTCAAGATACTTAGTTCCAGGAAGGCACTGGAACCTGATGGCTTCGGCACTGAACATTATAAATCAATAGGCAGAACTTACACTCATTTTGAATTCCATATATGAGACTACTATTTCACTGACTTACAAGAAAGAAAGAGAATTGCATTATCCTAGATATCTGTTTGGGGTTTATAAAGGCATGCATATGATGATCTGAGTTCACTGGCTGTAGTTCACAGTTGTGATGACTATGGATGCTAAGACCTTTGACAGAGTAGTATGGTGATAAACTGAAGAGTAGCAAATCACCTGGGCCGGATGGTATACATCCAAGGGTATTGAAAGAACTGAAATATGAGATTGCAGAACTGCTATCAGTAATCTGTGAACTATCATTAAAATCATCTCTAATACCTGAAGATTGGAGGATCGCCAATGTAACACCAATTTTTAAAAAGGGTTCCAGGGGTGATCCGGGAAACTACAGACCGGTGAGCCTGACGTCAGTACCGGGAAAAATGGTAGAAACCATCATAAAGAATAAAATTACTCAGCATGTAGATAGTCACAACCTAATGGGAGACAGCCAACATGGCTTTAGACAAGGAAGATCTTGTCTTACTAATCTGTTATGTTTTTTTGAAGGAGTGAATAAACAGGTGGACAAAGATGAGTCGGTTGATACTGTGTATCTGGACTTTCAAAAAGCCTTTGACAAGGTCCCTCATCAGAGACTTTTGGCAAAACTAAAGAGTCATGGGATAGGAGGCAGTGTACTATTGTGGATCAGGAACTGGTTAAAAGATAGAAAGCATAGGGTAGGGCTAAATGGCCAATTTTCCCAATGGAGAAAGGTGAATAGTGGTGTACCCCAGGGATCTGTGCTGGGTCTGCTGCTTTTTGACATATTCATAAATGACCTGGAAAGTGGAATAACGAGTGAGGTTATCAAATTTGCAGATGACACAAAACTATTTAAAGTTGTTAAAACCCAAGAGGATTGTGAAAAATTGCAAGAGGATCTTGATAAATTGGAAGACTGGGCATCAAAATGGCAGATGAAATTTAATGTGGACAAGTGCAAGGTTATGCACCTAGGGAAGAACAACCCAAACTATGGTTACACGATGCAAGGTTCCACATTAGGAACCACCACCCAGGAAAAAGATTTAGGCGTCATTGTGGATACCATGTTAAAACCCTCGGCCCAGTGTGCAGGGGCAGCCAAGAGAGCAAATAGAATGCTAGGTATGATAAGGAAAGGAATGGAAAATAAAGCAAAAGATATTATAATGCCTCTATATCGTTCCATGGTGAGACCGCACCTTGAATATTGTGTGCAATTCTGGTCGCCGTATCTTAAAAAGGATATAGCGATTTTAGAAAAGGTTCAGAGAAGAGCCACCAAAATGGTAAAGGGGATGGAAGGATACTCCTATGAAGAAAGGCTAAAAAGGTTAGGGCTCTTTAACCTGGAAAAGAGACGGCTGAGGGGAGATATGATGGAAGTCTATAAATTAATGAACGGAGTGGAACGGGTAAACGTAGATCGATTGTTTACCTTATCAGAATATAGAAAGACTAGGGGACATGCAATGAAGCTACAGGGTAAACTATTTAAGACTAATATAAGAAAATATTTTTTCACTCAACGTGTAATCAAACTCTGGAATTTGTTACCGGAGGATGTAGTAAAGGCTGTTAGTGTAGCTGGGTTTAAAAAAGGTTTGGACAAGTTCCTGGAGGAAAAGGTCCATAAACCATTATTAAGAAGTGACCGAAGATATCAATGCTTGACCCAGTACAAGCATTGTGGAACTTGTGTCTCTTGGGGAAACTGCTAGGTACATATGACCTAGATTGGCCACTGTTGGAAACAGAATACTGGGCTTGATGGACCTTGGTCTGACCCAGTATGGCATATCTTATGTTCTTATGATTTTTATGGGAAACTGAGTAGTATGAACCTGGAAGAAAATTTCATAAGATGGGTTTGGAACTATTTACAAAATACCAAAGACATATATGCCAGTTGAAGATATTTGTTTACTGAGATTCCAACTGCCAAGGAGGACCAGACAAGAATATCCGCTTTTTCCCTTGTTTGTGATGACAGTCAAATCACTGACGGCCTCTACATTAAGCTCTTGAAATATCAAGATATTGTATGTGAGAGTTCAGTGCAAAATATTTCTATTTATGTTGAAAACTGATTTTCATCAGATCTGATGACTTCCAATCAGATGTTGATTCAGTTGTTGGCAGAGTTTAATAGTATATTAATTTAGATATATCTGAAATAATATCCTTATAGACTAGTAGTTGTAGAGTTGGATCATGTAACTTGTTAAGATGGACATTTTGGATGTTTGAAATACCTGGGGCTGTTTATTTCTGATTGAGAAAAGTTGTTCCGCTTAAATTATGCAGCAATATTAACTGCATTTGGGGAGGATAGCAGAAAGTAGACAAATTACATTATGTGATTTGGATGATTTAATGTAGTTCAGATGAACTAGCTACCCTATGTTTTTACATTAATTTCATTCTCTCTCGTTGAATCTGACAAATTTATTTATTTAGACAGTTTTGTATACCACCTTATCCTTCAATCAAAGTGGTCACAACACAATTGGGGGATACATTTAACATGAGGGGATATGAGACACATACACTAATACTTACAGGGAACATGGGCAATGGAGGGTTAAGTGGCTTGCCCAAGACCACAAGAAGCACCTGTGGGACTAGAAACCCCAGTCCTTCTGGTCCAAGGTTGCTGTCCTCTAATGGAATTTGAACCCCTGACCTTCTGGCCTTTATGCTATAAACCCAGTGCACACGAACCTGGGACCTAGATGATGGGTGAGAAATTGTTCTCCAGGACCAAGCAGGAAGTCAGTCCTCACTTATGGGTGACGTCGGCGCCGACGGAGCCCTCGCGGAGCAATTTTCCCCAGCTTTCAAAGAAAGCCTTTGGGAATTGCAGCGCGCATGCGCGGTCGTCTTCCCGCCCGAGGGTGCCATCTTAGCCAGTCTTCTTTTTTCCGCGGAGCCCTACAGACGTCCTCGTCTTGTCCCCGCGAAAAAGTCGATTTTTCTTCATTATTTTATCCTTTTTCCTTCGGTTCGACGCCGATCTTTTTCCCGCCCGGACTCGCGACGCCGGTCACGAGTCCTCTCACTTTTTTTTCGGTTTTTCTGACTTTGTCAGCTTTCGTTTTCGATTTTCCCTGGCAGCCCGGTCCTTTGACCTCGCAGGGGCCCTTTTTCCCCCAATGGCTGCCAGTGGCTTTAAGCGGTGTGGTCAGTGTGACCGAAATATGTCACTCACTGACACACACGACTTTTGCCTCCGCTGCCTGGGCCCGGATCATGAAGAACTGATCTGTGGGCCCTGCGGCAAAATGTCCTCAAAAGCGTTGAGAAGTCGGCGGCATCAGCGTGATCGAATCTTCGCTGACCCCAGCCGTACCCGGACCTCGTCGGAGGCCTCCGCGTCAAAAGGCTCCAGCTCGGACCGTCGCCGGAGTTCCTCCGACCGGGGTTCTCCCTCCGGGGACCATCGTCGGACGGTGAAACCCGCGAGGGCGGCGTCGGTAGACGCTCCTGGTTCCGCGAGGGCCAGGTCGCATAGCCCCGATAGCCGCCCCGGGTCCTTGGAGAAGGAACACCTCCCGAAGCCTGCTCGGGTAAGTCCTGTGGTCCTTCTGGACTCGCCTCCGCGACAGCCGACGTCGGGCCCGACGCCGTCGGGGCCCGAGTCGGGGGCTGCTGGGTCACCTGAGCTCGGACTCAGGTTGACGGCCTTGGAGAGCAGACTGTCTGCCTTCATGGACCAGCAGCGGGCACTGCTCGCTGGCTTCGCTGGCGTCGCTGCCCCGACCGCCGGGACGTCGACGTCCAAGTCGACCCCGGAGACCGAGCCGATCCTCGAGTCGATCCTCGGTCGAGGTCGCCCTCGGCCTCCCGTTCGGGACCGAGGTCGCCGACGCCGACTCCCTCGGCGTCGGGGCGGCTGGCGCCGCTCCCTGCCCGGGCCGACCCCACCGAGTCCTCGTCGGAGTCGGTCTGGGAGTCTGAGGAGGAAGAGTCACCTGATTCTTTCCGGACTCGGTGTGTCCCATCGGACTCTCCGGAGTCCGAGCCTCGGAAGCAGTCCCCCCCGGAGGATGCCCGGTTCTCGGACTTCGTTAGGGATATGGCCAAGGCTTTGGCCTTCCCTGCGGATCCCGAGGAGGAGCCTCGAGCCGAGGAGCTCGACGCCCTCCAGTATGACTCTCCCGCGAGGGAACACTTTACTGTGCCGGTTCCTCCTATGCTGGAACGACTACTCTTCCGCATGTGGGAGAGTCCGGCCTCCTCGCCGGTCCTGAGCAAGCGGGTCGATTCTATCTATCGAGTCCGCAAGAGCCCTGGCTTTCAAAAGGCGCAGTTGCCACACCATTCCATGGTAGTGGAATCGGCCATGCATCGTCTTAAGAGCCAGAAGATGCACTCCTCGGTGCCTCCTGGGAGGGAGGCCCGTAACCTGGATGGCCTTGGCAAGAAGTGCTTCCAGGGCTCTATGCTCGCCTGTCGTGTCCAGACTTACCAGCTATACATGGGCATGTATCTCAGGGATCTGGCTAAAGAGCTAGCCGGATTCTCCGCTGGTCTCTCCGAGGAGCCTTTGCGGAGGTTCCTGGCCTTGTCCACGGGTATTCGGGAATGCTCGAAGTTCATGTCCCGAGCAGCCTATGATGGCTTTGAAGCCTCGGCTCGAGTAGCCGCAGCCGGCATCGGTGCCCGCCGAAGGCTTGGCTTCAGTCGTCCGACCTTGAACCCTGGGTACAGGACAAGTTGGTCGATGTCCCCTGCCGAGGCGAAAACCTCTTTGGCAAGCCCATGGCGGAAAAGGCTGCACAAATTGAGACTGAGACTCTCACCAGGACCAGGCTTTCTAGGAAGACCTCCGCCCCTTCCCAGAAAAAGAAGGGCTCGGGAAAAAAGTCCTTTTACCCGAGGAAGGCAGCTGCCTACAAACAATACCCCCATTATCAGGCCCCTGCAGCTCCCCAACAGGGCCAGCAGGCCAAGGGACGGGGTAACGGGTCCCGTAGGCAGCAAGCCCCCAAGCCTGCACCACCAGCCCCTGCTCAGCAGGGTGGGGGTTTTTGACTCGCTCAGCATAGCCTCTCCCCCCCCGCTGGTCCCCTCCAGCACCGGAGGCCGGCTGGTTCACTTCGCCCACAGGTGGTCCAGCATCACCACAGATGCCTGGGTGCTTCAGGTCGTGCGAGAGGGCTACCTCCTCCACTTCCATCAGATTCCTCCCTCCTATTTTCCGGGAGAGCCTCCGCGCCCCCCTCTGCACAGGGAGTTGCTCCTTCAGGAGTTAGCAGGTCTTCTGCAGGATCAGGCGGTGGAACCGGTGCCACACCACCTGAGAGGTCAAGGCTTCTATTCAAGGTATTTTCTGATACCAAAGAGAACAGGAGGCCTCAGACCCATCCTGGACTTGCGCAACCTCAACAAGTTCCTTGTGCGGGAGAAGTTCAAAATGCTTACCCTTGGAATCCTTCTGCCCTACCTCCAGCAGGGAGATTGGCTATGCTCCTTGGATCTAAAGGATGCCTACACGCACATCCTCATCCACCCCAGCCACCGCCAATACCTAAGGTTTGTGGTGGCAGGAAATCATTACCAGTACAGAGTACTGCCCTTCGGCCTGTCCTCCGCACCGCGAGTCTTCACAAAATGTCTCGCGGTCGTGGCGGCCCATCTCCGGCTTCACGGCCTCTATATTTTTCCGTACCTCGACGACTGGCTCATCAGAGCAGCGTCCGCTCAGGAGGTCACCAACGCCACGCGCCGCACGGTGACTCTTCTGCAGCACTTGGGCTTTGTTATAAACTTCGCAAAGTCCACTTTGCTCCCCTCACAGGATCTCGAGTTCATCGGCACAAGACTGCGCACTCCTCAGGCGCGAGCGTACCTACCGCTCGTCAGGGCTCAACGGCTCATGGACCTAGCCGGCCGCTTTCGCAGCCAGCCCCTGGTCTCCGCCAGGCGCTTCCTGAGACTGCTCGGCCATATGGCTTCCACCGTCCATGTGACCCCAAATGCCCGCCTGAATATGCGGTCTGCTCAATGGTGTCTCCGCCAGCAGTGGCGACAAGCCACAGGCGGCCTAGCAGACCTAGTGCGCGTCTCCGAGCCGCTGATCTCGTCTCTCCGGTGGTGGCTCCGGCAGCCGAACCTCATATTCGGAATGCCTTTCCA
The DNA here is from genome assembly GCA_033557465.1 of Ichthyophis bannanicus. Lineage (NCBI taxonomy): Eukaryota > Metazoa > Chordata > Amphibia > Gymnophiona > Ichthyophiidae > Ichthyophis > Ichthyophis bannanicus. The sequence continues at coordinate 576,383,874 of CM066034.1, read as the reverse complement.
GTCACCTCAGCCGACCCGGGTGCTGACCACCGATGCATCCCTCCTGGGCTGGGGAGCACATTGCCAAGAGGCACGTACTCAGGGCCTCTGGACCACGTGGGAGTCTGCTCAGCAGATCAACTTCCTGGAGCTCAGGGCGATCCGCCTAGCTCTCAAGGCCTTCTCCCACCTGACTTCCCACCAGTCCGTCCTTGTCCAGACAGACAATCAAGTTGCCATGTTCTACGTGAACAAGCAGGGGGGCACGGGCTCCTTCCTCCTCTGCCGGGAGGCACAGAAGCTCTGCTCTTGGGCCGTCAGTCACGGCATTCTCCTCAAGGCAGTTTATCTCCCGGGCCAAGAAAATTGCCTTGCGGACAAACTCAGCAGGGTCCTCCAGCCGCACGAGTGGCGTCTGGATCCCTTGGTAGTTCAGAAGCTCTTCCTCAAGTGGGGCCTCCCCCCGGTGGATCTCTTTGCCAGTCCTCACAACCGGCAGCTTTCTCGCTTCTGCTCTCGTCAGCCACACCCCCTTCGGGTTGCGGCGGACGCTTTTCTGATCTCATGGTCGGGGAGCCTTCTGTACGCTTTCCCTCCCATCCCGCTAGTCTCTCGGACTCTTTTCAAGGTTCTCCGAGACAAAGCCTTCATGATCCTGGTGGCCCCTCGCTGGCCCAGGCAGCCGTGGTTTCCGCTCCTACTGCAACTGGCGGTGGAGGATCCAATCCCTCTGGGGGTACAACCGGATCTCCTCACTCAGGATCAGGGGTCCCTACTGCACCCCAACCTCAGGTCTCTCAACCTCATGGCCTGGCTGCTGAGAGGGTAGTCCTTGCTCCCCTTCTCCTGCCGGCGGAGGTGGAGGAGGTCGTCTTGGCTTCGCGACGGCCTTCTACCCGCAAATGCTATGCCCTTAAATGGCGTCGCTTTGCAGTCTGGTGTACCCAACAGTCTCAGGATCCCTTCTCCTGCCCGGTGTCGGTGATCTTGCAGTACTTGCTACACCTCTCTAATCTGGGACTTAAGTCCAACTCCGTCAAAGTTCACCTCAGTGCTCTTTCGGCACATCATGTGCCGGTGGACGGTAGACCTCTCTCAAGCAACCCTCTCGTAGCGAGGTTTCTCCGAGGTCTCCTTCTACTTAAACCACCTCTGCGCCCGCCAGCGCCTGACTGGGACCTGAATGTGGTTTTGCAGCGGATCACCTGTCCGCCTTTTGAACCTATGGCTACCTGTTCTCTCCGTTTTCTGTCTTGGAAAACACTGTTCTTGATAGCCCTCACTTCCGCTAGACGCGTAAGTGAATTGCAGGCCCTCGTGTCTGATCCCCCTTACACTAGGTTCTACAAGAATAGGGTAGTCCTACGGACTCACCCAAAATTTCTGCCTAAAGTGGTCTCCCCTTTTCACATCAATCAGGAGGTGGTACTTCCAACCTTCTTTCCCAGACCACACTCCAGCCGAGCTGAAACGGTCCTCCATACCCTGGACTGTAGAAGGGCATTGAACTTCTACCTTGACCGTACGCGGGAGCACCGTAAAGCTGCTCAGCTTTTTGTGTCTTTTGACCCCAATAAATTGGGGCTCCCGGTCTCCAAGCGTACTCTGTCCATCTGGGTTGCGGACTGTATCTCTTGGGCTTATGGGGCAGTCGGACTCTCCTTAGAAAGTCGAGTCACAGCTCATTGCGTTCGGGCAAAGGCTACGTCAGTGGCTTACCTCCGCTCTGTTCCGCTGGCAGACATCTGCCGGGCCGCTACTTGGTCTTCGAGCCAGACTTTTGCGGTCCATTACTGTCTCGAGAGGGAGTCCCGTAGGGACAGTGCTTTCGGACAGGCAGTCCTCCGTAATCTCTTTGAGGTCTGAGCAACTCCTACCCTCCATCCCGGATGTGGGCTACCGGTGGGTGATAATTCAGCGAAGATTCTATCCTTCTGTGCTGCTGAGCTAGAGGGAGCTCATTTTTGTGCTTAGGGTCTCCGGTAGCCTTGAGCTTGGGAGTCCCATAAGTGAGGACTGACTTCCTGCTTGGTCCTGGAGAAAGCGTAGTTACTCACCTGTAACAGGTGTTCTCCAGGAGCAGCAGGAATCAGTCCTCACTACCCTCCCTCCTCCCCTTGGAGTTGCAATCGTCTGCTTATGTTCTTTTTGCAAATTTTTATGCTGTCTTTTTTAGCTATGTCATCTGACTGGCTAAGATGGCACCCTCGGGCGGGAAGACGACCGCGCATGCGCGCTGCAATTCCCAAAGGCTTTCTTTGAAAGCTGGGGAAAATTGCTCCGCGAGGGCTTTGTCGGCGCCGACGTCACCCATAAGTGAGGACTGATTCCTGCTGCTCCTGGAGAACACCTGTTACAGGTGAGTAACTACGCTTTATCTCCAGGAACAAGCAGGAATGAGTCTTCACATATGGGTACGTCGGTACCGACGGAGCCTGCACGGGAATGCTGCCCAGCTTTCAATTAGAAAGCTTTTGGCAGCATCCCTCGCGCCTGCGCAGTGACTTCCCGCCTTCTCTACAGCCTCTCTTCAGTTTTCGTTTTTCCGCGGAGCCGGCAGGACGTCCTCCTGTCACCGCAGAAACGTTTCTCTTTAATTGCTTTAATTATTTGAATTTTTTTGTTTTCTTGTGGTCGCGGCTGTTTCTCCCGCTACCACTGTTACCGCCGGTGGTTTTTAGGCTAAAATCTGTAAAACGTTTCTTCAGTTTTTTTTGCCTTAACTCTTAGGCCTACTAGGCCTTATTCATTATGGAGCCGCCTTTTCCTAAAAAGTGCCTCCGCTGTGGAAACACCTGTTTCTTTTTAGACACCAATAGTTGGTGTCTCAACTGTGTGGGTCCTGACCCTTTTTCCCCTGACTTGTCAGGAGATAATTTTGTGAGACAACCTTCAGTATTTAGGGTTTCCCTCGATACCGTTTTTTCTTCGGCATTGAGGGTACCCGGTTTCTCTACTTCACAGGATCAGGTAACCCAAAAACAGTCTGTTAAGACTAGTCAATGCTTGAGTGGTATGTCCCATGCCCAGCATGGTGACGGCTCCGGCCATACCCTCAAGAATCCATTGGCATTACCCCTGCGGGAGTCTTCGGGCTCCAAAGCGTTAAAGGGGTTTCAGGATGTTCCTGGGGCTCACCCCTCACAGAACATACCTGAGCCATGCACGGGGGTGGTATCTGCTTCGAGCGGTACCGAGCCTCCGGCATCGGCACCGGTGTCGAGCACTCCACTCTTCACCAGGGTTCGTCATCGGGCGTCCTCGGTACCTTCGGGACCGATCGATACGCACCGCATTGACTTCCCCCAGCCATGCTTCGGGACGGTACCGACGTCGATCGGTTCCGATACCCTAGCATCGGCATCGACATGGACCTCGGTACCGTCGATATCGATCGATGTCACCCAGGCTGCCTTAGTGGTATCGGCATCGCCGATACTACCACTGGCGTCGGAACTGTCGAGACATGCATCGCTAGTCTCGCTCTCTTCAATGCCGAGTCTTGAGTCAATATCGAGTCTCAAGGGCTGCGTCCCGACGCGTCCCGGAACCGACTCCGGTCGTTTCCCCATAGGTAGTTCCGAAGATCTGAGCCATAACTCCCTCATGATCTCGGTACCACGACAGCAGTTCCCGATGACTACTTCACCTGCTAGTCCTTTATCACTAGCACGGTTGTTGCCTGTTCTTGCACCGCTGCCTAGTTTGGAACCGATACCTGGCATTGCTGCAGTACCTTGTACGTCTTCTGATACTCAGGCTCTTTCTTTAGCCTCACCAGGAATACTTCCCATAGGAGATCAGTCTTTTCCGACTTTTCTCCTGGATATGTCAACCTTTCTTAATATTTCTATCCCTGGTTGTGATCCTACACATGGCTCACCGGCACAAAAGCAACGAATACAGTTTCCTTTACATCCTGCTCTGCAGGATCTCCTCCTTAAGGTATGGAAATCACCCTTACGACTTCCTCACGTTTCTAATGATGTTGAGGTTAGGTACCGTGTATCACCCTCTCCAGGGTTCCAAAAACCTCAACTTTCTCATCGTTCCCTGGTAGTGGAATCAGCACTGAGGAAGGTTAAGAGCAAGAAGAAGCATTCTTCTTTTCCACCAGGTCGTTCTTCAAGAACACTTGATGCTTTTGGCCGTCAAGCCTTCCAAAACTCTATGCTGGCTTCCAGAGTTCTCTCATATATTTTTCACATGAGTCTAACGCTCCAGGAAGTCACAGAGAAATTGTCTCTTTTGACCCCTTTTTTACCAGAGCCCAAGGCTACTGATTATACCTTGCTCATCAATCACAGCCGGAATATATCCTGGTTTCTGTCTCGTGCTTCTATAGATTCTTTTGAGTCCATTAGCAGATCCTCTGCTATTGCCATTGCGGCACGTCGCAGAGCCTGGCTTGAGGCTTCAGACTTGAGCAAATGGGCACAAACTATACTAGCTCATTCTCCTTGTACAGGAGAAGGTCTTTTTAATAAGGAGGCTTTACGTCAGGTTGCTCAATGCTCCCCTGACTCTTCTTCCACTAGAAACCATTCTAAGCCACCTCCTTCTTCAAATAGTAGGAAATGTCCTACCAAACCTTCTTTTCCTAAGAAAAGGAAGTTTCATTCCTCTCCTGCCCATCATTCGGCTGTACCTAAACAAGGGACGCCTCAGCCTAGTCTGAAGTCCTCCAGTTCTGGCCAGTCTCAACATCCCCAGCAACCATAGGTGCCTGGAATTGTAACTTACATATTAAAAGATTATTCACTGTGCTTTTCTTTTTCAGTGTACTAACCTGTCAAAAAAAAAATTTATTTTGTTCAGGTACTACACGCTTCTCCTCTTCTTACTCTCCAGAAGAGCAGTTGCAACTATCACCTGATAGTTTCTTTCCTAACTGAACATTTTTCCTTCAGTTGACTTACCCCATGGGTACGTCCCCTCCAACTACTTGAGGGGACACTCTCTCTGCTGTTTCTGTCAACAGCTCTGCCTGCAGGAGTTGTAGTAATGGTATTACTGGGACTTTTCCAAGTTCCAGTCCCTTGTTAAAAAATTTTTGTCTAGCCTCAGTAGTGATTCCAAACTATCTTGGATCCTCCTACTCGTTAGGCTTTCTCACATTATTCTAACCATCTCCTTTTCTAGGATATGGCAACATAACTGATTTTCAGTCAGTTTCTCTCATAGCTCTCCTGCACAATGCTCTCTGCAGTCTTCAGAGAAGCTTTCTACTATGAGGGCTTTGTTATAGAGCATTGTCCTTGTCTCTGAAGTTCCTCTATTATTAGAGAGAAACTTCTCAACCCTTCCTATGCCTGTGAGGGTTCTCCACACCCCCTCTAACCTGGGGTGTTCACACGAGATAGCAGTTCTTCTGCGTGAAAATCCAAGGCATCTACCATGTCAGTGTTCTGTAGAACTCCCTGCCTTGTTCCCTACAGATTCATGTCTTCATCTGTTCTCACGCGAACATCACGGTTATCTCACTGGGTTGCTTTCCTGCATCCCTCAACCCACGAAAATAGATTCTCTATGCATCTCCCAAGTGGGCTCACCCTCTCGCAGAACGCAGATTCTTTTTCATTTACATTCCCCATGTACAATTATGGGGCTGGGTGATAGACATGTATCTCAATCTGTTGTCTTGTATGTAGCATCTCCATATATGTCTACATACTTATATCATTTCTCTGGTGCCCCACAAATTTCCATATATCTAGGTGTATCATATATATATATATATATATATTTGATATATTTCACCACCCATATCCTAATATGCCAATCTGGATATATGTATATTTATCTATCTATATATATCCATGAATATATACATATCTATTCCAGCCACATATATATATATCTCCCTATATGTATGTGTTTGATGGGGGGCTTCTTAAGGGTTGGTCAATCTTATTCACTATCACCCTTACTGTCTATACTACATGATTTACTTCTTAGAGGTTTTAGACAGATTGTTGCCCCACGTCCCATACCAAATTATGATACAGGACCTGTCCAGCACCAACAACCACTTTGGTGCTAACATCTTCTATTTTTTCTTTGTCCTTGAAGCATCCAGCTTCAATATTTTTCCTATCTCTCGCCAGCTAGGAAAAACAGTGTACTTCTTTATCTTCGAGTACACAACTGTTTTCCGTAGGAATAGGGGTTTTCCATCCCCCCTTTCCTGCCAGGACTGGGCTAGTTCTTCAACTCCGTCAGTCTTCTTCCTTTAGTCCTCAATGTTCATGTTGCCTAAAGGACTTTTCAGCTTTTCCCATAAAGCTTTCCATTGAAGACCAGACGTCTACTCCTACCCAGTTGACACCTGGATAATCTTCTACCTCCAAGTCTGGACCTTCATCCTCACTACTGAGAGGTCACCTGGACGATTCTGCCACTACTTATCCAGTAGACTCCATTATGCTTTCTACTTCCTACCATACAGTAGGTAAGCTGCATATTTTAAGTGTACATTAAATGTGTTTTAATGCTACGCATCATATCTACCAAGGACTCCTGTAGTCTGTAGAACATCTAGTCCTTGGCTATGCTGTTTCTTTCCTCATAGCTCCTTTATTGTCAACTCCTACCCTCCATCCCACATTGGATGCCGGGGATTCCTGGAGACAAAATGCGCCCCTGACCCGGGCACTTGCATTTTTATGGGATCTTCCCCTGGCATCTCCAGCTAGGGAGTCCCCATATGTGAAGACTCATTCCTGCTTGTTCCTGGAGATAGCACAGTTACTTACCTGTAACAGGTGATCTCTGGGAACAGCAGGAATTAGTCTTCACAACCCTCCCACCTCCCCTAGGAGTTGCATCTTTTTTATTTTTTCCCTTTTCTCTCCTCGCCTTTGTCTCAGCTCTGAAACTCAACTGAAGAGAGGCTGTGGAGAAGGCGGGAAGTCACTGCACAGGCGCGAGGGATGCTGCCAAAAGCTTTCTAATTGAAAGGTGGGCAGCATTCCCGTGCAGGCTCCGTCGGTACCGACGTACCCATATGTGAAGACTAATTCCTTCTGTTCCCAGAGATCACCTGTTACAGGTAAGTAACTGTGCTTTCCAGTATGGAACTCTTAGACAAGGGGAGACTATGTTAAGGATGCAGTGGCTTCCTACTAGTAGAGAAATTGTGGAAAGGAAAAGTTGGGTTCCCATTCTAGCATAGTCTACAACAGTGGTCTCCAACCTGTGGTCTGTGAGACCATTACAGAGGTTCTACAGGACACAGAGAGAGAGAGAGAGGCTGGTGGGGATTGGTTAGGGGAAGAGAGACTGGAGAGAACTAGTTAGGGAGAGAGACAGAGACTGAGACTGGTAGGGACAGGCTGGAAAGGGAGGGAAGATTTTTTTTTTTTTTTTTTAAGAGCTAGTGGGAACAGGCTTGGTGCTGAGGGGGAAGCGGTTCCAGGAAGAGTGATGTGGATGAACATTTTGGAGGTGGTTAAGGGGTCCACACAATCAAAAAGGTTGGGAAGCTCTGATCTACAATATTTCACAGAACAGTGAAGGATTCCCCCATTTGCTTTTCAATATTTTATGACTGGGGGGGGGGGGTTTGTTTTGTTTTGTTTCGTTTTTTATTTACTTGAGCTCAATTCAGGGAACATCCTGGACGCCACAGCTTTCCCTTCTCTGTTTATATGTAGCTGAGGACTACAGCTTTATCTAAAATGTTTACCAATAATATTTCCAAAATGGAAGTATTTTTAAAGACATCCCTGCTCAGGGCTGACTTGGATGTCTGAGCATTTTGAGAGCAAGGAGGGGACAACCCATTGTAATGGTGTACAAATAGGAAAGACTCAATTATGAGAACATATGCTGAGGACTGGTTACAGGTTTTTACTTTTGCTTGCTGTTCTGCCTTTACAATTAAGAAACAAATGTGAAAATCTTTACAGATATTATTTAAATGCCAGTACATCTTCAAATATATTAATTTTATCTTCCATGGTCTGATATAACCTTAGATTGCTGTTAGTATTAATTTTATATTACATTAATCTTACATTAAATATTTATTTTCTTATCTCATCTCTGGCAACCTATGCACATGTTCATTTAGTTAATTATCAACCATTTATTTTACTTGTACTTCATATGTTAACTGTAAGATGTTCTGGTTCTCTGTAAATCGCTTTGATTTATTGATAAAGTGGTATAAAAAAATCAAATAAATAAATATTCAAAGGCACTTACCTGGTTAGCAACATTTGCTATAACTGGATGAGTGGTGGTGAGAGGAATAGTCTGCAACACTATTTTGATAGTGTTGCTGAATATTTCCTCTGACTGCCTCAGCACTATCTAAAATAGTGTCAAGGGAGTCTGTGGACAGAGCTGGGGTGAGGTTTAAGGTTATCCGGTTAGCGGCGATACAATACAAAGTTAGAAAAAAAAAAAGACTGACTAGGCATTACATATGATCGTAAATGGCTGCTTCTTTCAATCTAATAAAATTGGAAGAAAAAATACAGAAGTGTTTCTAGGTATGTAACTATAACTTTTCCTTCACTGTTGCTGCATATGGCAAATAGTGGTCCCTAGCTGTTAGCAGGCTACAGAATCTGTTTCCTGAAGTCTAGTGAGCTCCATCCTGAAAGCTTCCTTTTTGTTTTATAGGGGGTGTGCTTTGATGTCCCTGCATCTGATCTCAAGGAAATACAGGTGATTTCTTTTTTTATGGTGTTTGTATTGAAACTATTGTGGAACTCTGTATGCAGCACTTGTGTATATTAAAAGTTCACGTATATTTTTATAGTACATTACTGCAAATTCTAGTGTGCATACTACTGAAAAAAATGATCATGCATGCAAAATGCACACATCTAGAATACATTCGCTTCATGAGTTATGCAATGGCATATTGACTTATGGTTTACCCAGTAGCTTTGGTGGTGTTGCATTCAGCTGCTTATGGCTTGACAGCGGCATACTGCCATATTGGCAGCAGACTTCCAGTTGTGTTCAACGGTGGGGAGTTTCCAGAGTAAAACTATCATCCATAATATAAGTGATTTCTATTGGCTTCCACTTATTTTTTTAGCCTTTGTATTTATATATGTGTTCATTCATGTAAAAACATAGATTATGATGGCAAATAAGGGCCATTAGGTCCGTCTAATCTGCCCAGTTTTATTTCTTGATGCAGTGTCCATAGAATTGAGTTTCTCCTATTTGTTCCTTGAGAAAACAATCAAAATGGGTTGGATTTGGGCCCCTAGAGAATGGCCTTCAGGGATACAGATGGGGTGTCGGAGATTATAAAGTCATAGGCAGACAGGCTTTTGGAGCCTTTCATAACTCTGAATCAGCTCATCTTGGATTTGTAAAGGGAACAGTGTACTTCTAATCTTGCTGAATCCGTCCTCTGCATTTGAACGTGTAGATCATGCATTACTACTTTGCTTGTTTACATGAAATTTGGATCCATGATTATGTATTGGAGTGGTTCAGTTTGAGGTATTATTTGCAGTCCCTTTCCTTCGCCATGCATTGGTACGATTCTTGTTCCTCCTCACAGACCTTATGTGGTGCTTTACAAAGGTCTATCTTGGCACCCACACTTTTTTAATATCTTTTTGGATGCATTGCCTACTCTGGCCCACTCTTCTGGCTTGGGTCCAACACAACAAGCACGGGTTCACGTGCACCAACCAACCCACTCTTCTGGCTTGACACCTTTTCTGTACACTGATAATATTCAGTATTAGTTACCATTCGTTATCTACTTTTTTTTTACAATTATCAGCAATTTTGATAGAATTACTGATTGGTTGAAAAACAGTAAATTAAAATGAAATTGAGAAAACTGAAGCAATTATGTTTGGCAAGTATAGTTTTTGCCATATCTACTACTACTACTACTGAACATTTGTATAGCGCTACAAGGCTTACGCAGCACTGCACAGACGCATGTAAAAGACGGTTCCTGCTCATCAGAGCTTTCAATCTAGTCAAGATGGACAACACAGTAGCTAGACATCTAGGGGTATATCTAGGGGGGAATGGTAAGGAAACACAAAGGAGACCAGGTGAGTCAAGATCCGAAAGCTACAGTGAAGAGGTGAGTTTTCAGCCTGGATTTGAAAAGGGTCAGAGAAGGCGTCTGATGTATAGACTCAGGTAGTTCGTTCCAGGCATAATGAGCAGCACGGTGAAAGGAGCGAAGTCTGTAGTTAGCAATAGAAGAGAAGGGCACAGATAGAAGCAATTTGCCAGAAGAGCGGCGTTCCTGAGGAGGAGTGTAGGGAGAGGAAAGGTAGTGAGTAGCTGCAGAGTGAATGCACTTATAGATCAACAGAAGAAGTTTGAACTGGATGCAGAAACGGATAGGGAGTCAATGAAGTGACTTGAGACGAAGAGTTAATATGAGCATGACGAGGCTGGTGGAAGATTAGCCGTGCAGCAGAGTGTTGAACAGATTGAAGAGAAAAATGATTCAGAGGGTGACCAGCAAGGAATAGGTTACATTAGTCTAGATGGGAGATGACTAAAGAGTGGATAAGTTTCTTAATAGTGGGTTCATAAACGAATGGGCAATTTTTTTGATATAGAGAAAGAAATGGCAGGTTTTAGCTATCAGTTGAATGTGTATGGAGAAAGAGAGAGAGGAGTTAAAGGTGACCCCAAGGTTGCGAGCGGAGGAAACAAGGAGACATATTCACAGAGACTGAGAAAGGAGGAATGGGAAAGGAGGATTTAGGGGGGAAAAAAAGAAGCTCATTTTTGGCCATGTTCAGTTTCATGCTGCAGTGAGACATCCAAGCAGCAATGTCAGAAAGGCAGGCAGAGATCCGGGTCTGGATTGCCGGAGAGATCTCAGATGTAGAGAGGTAGATCTGGGAGTCATCAGCATAAAGATGGTATTGAAAGCTATGGGAAGAGATAAGTGCAACAAGGGACTGGGTATAGAGAGAATAGGAGTGGAAACAAGACAGATCCTTGGGGTACACCAACTGAGAGCAGGATAGCAGTAGAGGAGAATCCACCAGAACAAACACTGAAAGAGCGATGGGAGAGATAAGAAGAGAACCAGGATAGCACAGAGCCCTTAAAACCAAGCAAGGACACAATATCGAGAAGATTGTGGTCAACAGTGTCATAAGCAGCAGAAAGGTCAAGAAGGATGAGAATCGAGTAAAGGCCCTTAGGTTTTGTCATCTTGTCTACAGTAATGTCCTTTACCAAGGTATAAAAAATTCCTCGTAAGCGATTACAACTAATACAAAACGCCACTGTCAAACTCATCAATAAGGCCAAAAAATATGGGAAGGGGGGGAGGCAGGCAGTAGCACCGCTTTTGGAAATATTGCCGCTGCCTGCCTGCCTCCCCTTCCCAAGATAGAATTGGCGGCAGCTGTGTGGGGGCAACAGCAGAAACCCTTGGGCCCTAACTGTCATGGTATGTACAAAGCTAACCCATTTGGAGAAATTGCCCCAAGAGAAAATATGGAGAAATTATTTCTCTTTAGAAACATGAAACACATTCAAGTCCACATAAATGGAGGGAGATTGAATCGTCAAAATATGGAGGGGAGGGGGGGCAAAGGCATTTAACCAAGCACACAAATGGGGAAGCGTCATCTTTACCTGGGAGTACCCGCGGTTCCATCTCTGCGGTACAGGGCTGCAGGAAGGAGAGGGGAACCGGCGGCACCGCTGCAGGCACCTGGGCGGACGTTCCGGCCGTGGAGGACCCCCCCTGCGATCCCCATAAAGAGCTGTGAGAGCAGGACTTGTTCGGAAGCGTCATCTTTACCTGGGAGTACCCACGGTTCCATCTCTGCGGTACAGGGCTGCAGGAAGGAGAGGGGAACCGGCAGCACCGCTGCAGGCACCTGGGCGGACGTTCCGGCCGTGGAGGACCCCCCACTGCGATCCCCATAAAGAGCTGGGAGAGCCACTCGCGGCTTGCGAGTCGCGGCTTGCGGGGCCGTGTCCTAAGGGGCGTGTCACAAGGGGCAGGACACGCCCCTTTTGCGCTTTTTAGGCGCTCCAGAGAAGTTCTATCAGAGCGCTTGACGTCGCCTGCAGTGTCCATGGGGAAGAGAAAAGGGAAAGCAGGACTTAAATCTGGAGCCGGTGAGCAGGATGGTGGAGGTAAAGTGACTGGCCCTATGGACAGGCATGTTTCGTCGCTGCAGCCTGTTGATATTTCGTCGGACCGTGCTTCTTTGAGCCCGGAGTTCCGGCTACCGCCCCCTCTCCCCCAACCCCTTTCGTCTTCCACCCTATTAGAAGCTCCTACAGCACCTCTGGTTTCACCCTTAAGACCGGTGTGTCCAGCTGGTACTGACCAGAACCCTCCTCTTACACCTGGGGAGGTGACACTAACTGATATCTGGACTGCTATACAGCAGATTGATACACGTTTGTCCACCACTGTTGCATCATTGTGCTGTTTTACAGGCAAAGTAGTTGATAGGTTTAATGTTGTTGATCAACAGTTGAATGCTTTGGCTCAGATTCCTACTCGTGTTGAATCTCCTCTTCCATTACTTAAAGATATTTATTTCCTCGGTTTCATACCGGGTGGAATTGTTGGAAAATCAACAACGGGCTAGGAATCTTCGCTTCTTGAATTTTCCCTCTACTCACCTTCTGGCTCCTAAAATATTACTTCAGAAGTATTTTTCTGAAATTTTGCAATTGAAAGATCCTGTAGTAGTGGTCCAGGTCTATTCTTTTTCCTCTAATGGTCTGCCGATGTCTGGTACAGAGGGGGCTGCTGCTCCCTCTGTCCAGTCGGTAGGTCAAGACTTAACAGCATTCCTAGAAGATTCCACAGATTCAATTCCCAAACGTTGCACCTTAGTGGCGACGTTTGAGTCTGAATCTGTTAAACTATCTGTGCTAAAAGCTTACTTTAAGCACAGAGAAGTTTTGTTTTGTGGTTCTATGCTTCAAGTGTTTCCTGATGTTGGTCGTGTGACGCAGCTTAGGCGCAAACAGTTTTTGGGATTTAAATCCAGAGTAGTGGATTTAGGTGCTACTTTTTTTTTTTAAATTTCCTTGTCGCTGCCTGGTAGTTTACCAGGGACAGAATTTTTCCTTTATTGATGTTGAGCAATTACAAAAATTTCTGATTGACAGGGAATTGGTCAAGAAAAATGGGGCGGGATAATTGAATTCATATGTGCTCCCTTATGTGGAGTTTCTTTAACTCCTTATTACTTAGTTACTTTTATTTCTTAAAAATAATGGCTGTTTCTCCATGATGTGGTTTATTTTATTTTACTTTCTTTGTTCCTAATTTGGATTGTATATTGAATTTCTTATGATTTATTTTGCAATGTATGTATTCAAGGAAGAAAAAAACCTTAAATAAAAGATTAAAAAAAAAAAAAAAGCACACAAAGTACCCAATCATACATAAAAATCATTCAAAACCAAATCACATAGCAAAAAGGAAACTTTAAAGAGACTTATCTTGGTCCTTCTTATGCAACCAAAACTGTTTGATTTGATTTGATTCAAAGAAAATATAGTTCTCCAGGACCAAGCAGGAAGTCAGTCCTCACATATGGGTGACGTCGGCGCCGACGGAGCCCTCGCGGAGCAATTTTCCCCAGCTTTCACAGAAAGCCTTTGGGAATTGCAGCGCGCATGCGCGGTCGCCTTCCCGCCCAAGGGTGCCATCTTAGCCAGTCGTCTTTTTTCCGCGGAGCCCTACAGACGTACCCGTCGTGTCCCCGCTAAAAAAGTTGATTTTCGTGAGTTTTTCTCGTTTTTCAATTCGGTTCGACGCCGGTCGTTTTCCTGCCCGGACTCGCAACGCCGTTGCGAGTCCTTCCCTTATTTTTCGGTTTTTCTGATTTTGGTCAATTTCGTTTTTGAGTTTTTCACTGGCAGCCCGGTCCTTTGACCTTGCAGGGGCCCTTTTTCCCCCGATGGCTGCCAGTGGTTTCAAGCGGTGTGGTCAGTGTGACAGGAATATGTCACTCACTGACACACACGATAATTGCCTCCGCTGCCTGGGCCCGGATCATGAAGAAATGATCTGTGGAGCCTGTGGCAAAATGTCCTCCAAAGCGTTGAGGAGTCGGCGGCATCAGCGGGATAGAATCTTCGCTGACCCCAGCCGTACCCGGACCTCGTCGGAGGCCTCGGCATCCAGAGGCTCCAGCTCTGAACATCGCCGAAGCTCCTCCGACAGGGGTTCTCCCTCCGGAGACCATCGACGGAAGACAAAACCCGCGAGGGCGGCGTCGGTGGACGCTCCTGGCTCCGCGAGGGCCAGGTCGCATAGCCCCGACAGCCGTCCCGGGTCTTTGGAGAAGGAGCACCTCCCGAAGCGACCTCGCCTGGAGTCGGAGTTGCCTGCTCGGGTAAGTTCTGTGGTCCTTCTGGACTCGCCTCCGAGAGGTCCGAGTCGGGGACTGCTGGGTCACCTGAGGTCGGACTCAGGTTGACGGCCTTGGAGAGCAGACTATCTGCCTTCATGGACCAGCAGCGGGCACTGATCGCTAGCCTCGCTGGCGCCGCTGCCCTGACCGCCGGGACGTCGACGTCTAAGTCGACCCCGGAGACCGAGCCGATCCTCGAGTCCATGCGAACTCGAGTCGATCCTCGGTCGAGGTCACCCTCGGCCTCCCGTTCGGGACCGAGGTCGTCGCCGCCAACTCCCTTGGCGTCGGGGCGGCCGACGCCTCCGCCTGCCCGAGCCGACCCCACTGATTCCTCCTCGGAGTCGGTCTGGGAGTCTGAAGAGGAGGAGTCACCTGATTCCTTTCGGACTCGGTGTGTCCCCTCGGACTCACCTGAGTCCGAACCTCGGAAACAGTTCCCTCCGGAGGATGCCCGGTTCTCGGACTTCGTCAGGGATATGGCCAAGGCTTTGGCCTTCCCGGCGGATCCCGAGGAGGAGCCTCGAGCCGAAGAGCTCGACGCCCTTCAGTACGACTCTCCCGCCCGGGAGCACTTTACTGTACCGGTGCCTCCCATGCTGGAACGACTACTCTTCCGCATGTGGGAGAGTCCGGCCTCGTCGCCGGTATTGACCAAGCGGGTCGATTCCATCTATCGAGTCCGCAAGAGTCCTGGCTTCCAAAAAGCACAGCTACCACACCATTCCATGGTAGTGGAATCGGCCATGCATAGGCTTAAGAGCCAGAAAATGCACTCCTCGGTGCCCCCTGGCAGGGAGGCCCGTAACCTGGATGGCCTTGGTAAGAAGTGCTTCCAGGGCTCTATGCTGGCTTGTCGTGTCCAGACCTACCAGCTATACATGGGCATGTATCTCCGAGACCTGGCTAAAGAGCTAGCCGGATTCTCTGCTGGACTGTCCGAGGAACCTTTGCGGAGGTTCCTAGCCTTAACAACTGGTATTCGGGAATGCTCCAAATTCATGTCCCGAGCAGCCTATGATGGCTTCGAAGCATCGGCTCGTGTGGCCGCAGCCGGCATCGGTGCCCGCCGACAGGCTTGGCTTCAGTCGCCTGACCTTGAGCCTTGGGTGCAGGACAAGTTGGTCGATGTCCCCTGCAGAGGTGAGAACCTCTTTGGCAAGCCCATGGCTGAAAAGGCTGCACAAATCGAGACGGAGACTCTCACCAGGACCAGGCTTTCTAGGAAGACCTCCGCCCCTTCCCAGAAAAAGAAGGGCTCGGGAAAAAAGTCCTTTTACCCGAGAAAGGCGGCTGCCTATAAACACTACCCCCAATATCAGGCCCCTCCAGCTCCCCAACAGGGTCAGCAGGCCAAGGGACGGGGTAACGGGTCCCGTAGGCAGCAAGCCCCCAAGCCTGCACCACCAGCCCCTGCTCAGCAGGGTGGGGGTTTTTGACTTCCTCAGCATAGCCTCTCCCCCTCAGCTGGTTCCTCCCAGCACCGGAGGCCGGCTGGTTCACTTCGCCCACAGGTGGTCCAACATCACTTCAGATGCCTGGGTGCTTCAAGTCGTGTGAGAAGGATATCTTCTCCACTTCCATCAGGTCCCTCCCTCTTATTTTCCGGGAGAACCTCCGCGACTCCCTCTGCACAGGGACTTACTCCTTCAGGAGTTAGCAAGTCTTCTTCAGGACCAGGCTGTGGAACCGGTGCCCCACCACCTGAGAGGTCAAGGCTTTTATTCCAGGTATTTCCTAATACCAAAAAGGACAGGAGGCCTAAGACCCATCCTGGACTTGCGCAACCTCAACAAGTTCCTAGTGCGGGAAATGTTCAAGATGCTTACCCTTGGAATCCTTCTGCCCTACCTCCAGCAGGGAGATTGGCTATGCTCCTTGGATCTAAAGGATGCCTACACGCACATCCTCATCCACCCAAGCCACCGCCAATACCTAAGGTTTGTGGTGGCCGGAAATCACTACCAGTACAGAGTACTGCCCTTTGGCCTGTCCTCCGCACCGCGAGTCTTCACAAAATGTCTCGCGGTGGTGGCGGCCTATCTCAGGCTTCACGGCCTCTGTCTTTCCGTACCTCGACGACTGGCTCATCAGAGCGTCGTCCCCTCCGGCAGTCACCAATGCCACACACCGCACGGTGACTCTTCTGCAGTACTTGGGCTTTGTCATAAACTTCGCAAAGTCCACTTTGCTCCCCTCACAGGATCTCGAGTTCATCGGCGCAAGACTGCACACTCCTCAGGCTCGAGCTTTCCTGCCTCTCGACAGGGCTCAACGGCTCATGTACCTAGCCGGCCGTTTTCGCAGTCAGTCCCTGGTCTCCGCCAGGCGCTTCCTGAGACTACTCGGCCATATGGCTTCCACCGTCCACGTGACCCCCAATGCTCGCCTGAATATGCGGCCGGCTCAATGGTGCCTTCGCAAGCAGTGGCAACAAGCCACCGGCGGGCTAGCCGACTTAGTGCGCCTCTCCAGACCGCTGACCTCTTCCCTACAGTGGTGGCTTCATCGGCTGAACCTGGTGCTCGGAATGCCTTTTCAGTCGCCTCAGCCGACTCAAGTGCTGACGACCGATGCTTCCCTCCTGGGCTGGGGAGCTCATTGCCAGGGGGCGTGTACTCAAGGTCTCTGGACCGCGTGGGAATCTGCTCAACAGATCAACTTCCTGGAGCTCAGAGCTATTCGTCTGGCGCTCAAGGCTTTCTCCCACCTGACTTCTCACCAGTCCGTCCTTGTCCAGACGGACAATCAAGTTGCCATGTTCTACGTGAACAAGCAGGGCGGCACGGGCTCCTTCCTTCTCTGCCGAGAAGCTCAGAAGCTCTGCTCTTGGGCCGTCAGTCACGGCATTCTTCTCAAAGCAGTTTATCTCCCAGGCCAGGAGAATTACCTGGCGGACAAACTCAGCAGGATACTCCAGCCGCACGAGTGGCGTCTGGATCCCTTGGTAGTCCAGAAACTCTTTCTGAAGTGGGGCCTCCCCACGATGGATCTCTTTGCCAGTCCTCTCAACCGGCAACTTCCTCGCTTCTGCTCGCCTCAACCACATCCCCTTCGGGTAGCGGCAGATGCATTTCTGCTCTCATGGTCGGAAAACCTTCTCTATGCTTTTCCTCCCATCCCGCTAGTCTCCCGAACTCTGTTCAAGGTTCTCCGGGACAAAGCGTCCATGATCCTGGTGGCTCCTCGCTGGCCCAGACAGCCTTGGTTTCCACTCCTGTTGCAATTAGCGGTAGAGGATCCGTTCCCTCTGGGGTTTCAACCGGATCTCCTAACAGGATCAGGGGTCTCTACTACACCCCAACCTCAGATCTCTCAATCTAATGGCCTGGCGGCTGAAAGGGTAGTCCTTGCTCCCCTTCTCCTGCCGGCAGAGGTGGAGGAGGTCGTCCTAGCTTCTCGGCGACCTTCTACCCGCAAATGCTACGCCCTTAAATGGCGTCGCTTTTCCGTTTGGTGTGTACAGCAGTCTCAGGATCCCTTCTCCTGCTCGGTGTCGGTGATCTTGCAGTACCTGCTCTACCTCTCTAATCTGGGACTTAAGTCCAACTCCGTCAAAGTCCACCTCAGTGCTCTTTCAGCACACCATGTCCCGGTGGACGGCAGACCTCTTTCCAGCGACCCTCTTGTAGCACGGTTTCTCCGAGGTCTCCTTCTACTAAAACCACCTCTGCGCCCACCAGCACCTGACTGGGATCTGAATGTGGTTTTACAGCGGATCACCTGTCCGCCTTTTGAACCAATGGCTACCTGTTCTCTGCGTTTTCTTTCGTGGAAAACCTTGTTCCTGATTGCCCTCACTTCCGCTAGACGCGTAAGTGAATTGCAGGCCCTCGTGTCTGATCCTCCCTTCACTCGGTTCTACAAAAATAGGGTAGTCTTACGGACTCACCCAAAATTTCTTCCAAAAGTTGTCTCCCCTTTTCACATCAATCAGGAGGTGGTACTTCCAACCTTCTTTCCCAGGCCTCACTCCAGCCGAGCTGAACGAGTCCTGCATACCCTGGACTGTATAAGGGCGTTGAACTTCTACCTTGACCGTACGCGGGAGCACCGGAAAGCTGCTCAGCTTTTTGTGTCTTTTGACCCCAATAAATTGGGGCTCCCGGTCTCCAAGCGTACCCTGTCCATCTGGGTTGCTGACTGTATCGCTTGGGCTTATGGGGCAGCCGGACTCTCCTTAGAAAGTCGAGTCACGGCTCATTGTGTTCGGGCGATGGCTACGTCAGTGGCTTACCTCCGCTCTGTTCCGCTGGCAGACATCTGCCGGGCCGCTACTTGGTCTTCGAGCCAGACTTTTGCGGTCCATTACTGTCTCGAGAGGGAGTCCTGCAGGGACAGTGCTTTCGGACAGGCAGTCCTCCGAAATCTCTTCGAGGTTTGAGCAACTCCTACCCTCCATCCCGGATGGGGGCTACCGGTGGGTAATAATTCAGCGAAGATTCCTTCCTTCTGTACTGCCGAGCTAGAGGGAGCTCATTTTTGTGCTTAGGGTCTCCGGTAGCCTTAAGCTTGGGAGTCCCATATGTGAGGACTGACTTCCTGCTTGGTCCTGGAGAAAGCGTAGTTACTCACCTGTAACAGGTGTTCTCCAGGAGCAGCAGGAATCAGTCCTCACAACCCTCCCTCCTCCCCGTGGAGTTGCAATCATCTGCTTAAGTTTTTTTGCAAATTTTTATGCTGTCTTTTAGCTATGTCATCAGACTGGCTAAGATGGCACCCTTGGGCGGGAAGGCGACCGCGCATGCGCGCTGCAATTCCCAAAGGCTTTCTGTGAAAGCTGGGGAAAATTGCTCCGCGAGGGCTCCGTCGGCGCCGACGTCACCCATATGTGAGGACTGATTCCTGCTGCTCCTGGAGAACACCTGTTACAGGTGAGTAACTACACTTTCTGTCCCTGAAAGAGATTAAACATTTTCTAGGATATTTCAAGAAGGAGGTCGCCCCATTGGACAGCACAGCTGGCTTCCTCCTTGCTTGAGTGACTAGTGACATCCGGAAAATCTGTACTGCATGGCCACAAAAAGGAGTCTTTGAAATAAAATGTAAATTTTTGACTTTTTTCTAGCTCTGAAAAAAGTCACCAATAAAGTCAGTCACATGGATATCAATAACCTCTTCAGTGTTCTTCCCAGAAATTTTTGCTAGCTGGATGGCAAGAGCCGGATAGGCCACACTATAAGCCGGCTGCAGCAGGCAACATACTAGTTGTCTTTCAGGAAGTTCTATATGCGATGTGTTTATTTGTCACTGATTCAAATTGATTTGTGTCTAATTCATTCATATTATATTTACATATACCGATATACTTTTTAAGTATTAATTGCAAAATCACTTAAAAAGTAGAAAGACTAGGGGACGTGCAATCTAACCCGTTTAAGACTAATAAGAGAATATTTTTTCACTCAACACATAATCAAACTCTGGAATTCATTACGGGAGGATATAGTAAAAATTGTTAAGTTCCTGGAGGAGAGGTCCATAAACCATTATTAAAGAGAACCTGGGAAATCCACTGGTTGCCGTAATTCAAGCATTGTGGAACCTGTTTGTCTTTTTGGGAACCTGCTAGGTATTTGTGACCTGAATTGGCCACTGTTAGAAACAGGATACTGGGCTTGATGGACCTTGGTCTGACCCAGTATGGCATATCTTATGTTCTTAAATCATTTTTCCATTCGTGATCATCATTTTGCCATGTCAAATTCATCAAATTAACTGGGCAGTCAGTAAAATTTGATCTCATAGAGCCTTTTACTCTGGAGCCCTAGCATTTCTTGCCAATGTCCCAATCTTTTATGTTCTAGCTAGGTCGCTCCAGTCTGCCCAACAACCTTCACAAAAGTAAGTTATGAATCTATAAGATAATCCACATTTTTAGGAATCTCACCTTATTTACGGAATGATCTGCCACTAGATCATTGATTGGAAACCTTGTATAAGTGTTTAAAGACAGTCCTGAAAACACGTTATTTTAATAAACCATTTTCACATTGACACAGCAGTTTGTTTTAAAGACACAGGCAGAACCCCAGATTGGTAGATGGATCTTAGATTTCTGTGTTTAATTTTAACTCTGCTTACCTTCTCCTCCTCTATTTTTTCCACTTTGCTTTCTTCTATTTATTTATTACACTTTCTGTTTTGTTATGTAACAATAAAATGTTAAAATTAAAATGTGTTCTTTTTTTTCTTTTACGTTTTATTAAAAACATTTTACGTACATTTTTTTATGTAAACTGTTGTGATGATATTGGTTTTCCGTGGACAGTCAGGATAATGTCCTCACATAGAGTTGATCTTATTGATGGAACCCTGCGTGGAAGCCAGTTCCCAGCTTCTAGAAGCTTTTGGCGCTGACCCACATAGAAACATGATGGCAGATAATGACTATACAGCCTATTCAATCTGCTTTCCATACCAACTACTAAGCTCTACAGTTCCTTTTTCTCTTTTAGAGATCTTCTGTGTTTGTCCTCTACTTTCTTGAATTCAGATACAGTCCTTGTCTCCACTACCTCCACTGGGAGACTATTCCATCCATCTCCCACTCTTTCTATAAAGAAATACTTCTACAGATTGCTCCTATCACCTTTCACTTTCCTCCTATGCCCCCTTGTTGCAGAGCTTTCTTTCAGTTGAAAGAAGCTCTTGTGCATTTATGCCGTGGAGATATTTAAATATCTCCATCATTTTTCCTATCTCTCGCCTTTCTTCTAAAGTATACATATTGAGATCTTTGTCTATCCCCATATGCCTTATGATGAAGCCCACTGACCATTTTAGTAGCCAACTTCTGCACCAACTCGATCCTGTTTATACCCTTTTGAAGGTGTGGTCTCCAGAATTGCACATGCATGTGTAACATCTCCCACCTGCCCTGTGGGGTTGCCTCAGTCTTCATTTTTCTGTAGATCCCATCTTACATGCCTCACTGCTGCTGCTGCTAAGTTTTTCCCCCTTTTTTATTTTTTTAAGAGTACTTTATTGGGCTTGTCGTGCTGTGAGGGCTTGTGTGCATCAGTGATGCTGAGGGCTAAGCTATCTGTAGTTTAAATACTGGCAGGGTCTCCCAAGATAGACAAGTCTCAGCTGAGGTGCCAGACCAAGACAAACCACCCATCTGGGCAGCAGCAGAATGGGACAGTGTTGGTGGTGGAGGATCACATTTCTGTGACAACGGCGGCAACAACACTAAACTTAAACTGCGCGGAGGAAAGGCCTGGCAATTTACTTCTGTATCTTGCCATGAAAACCCAGTGGATAGTCACAACAAAACAAATTACACTATAGTGCTGGAAGATGAGACCCCCAGGTTGGAAGGCACTCAGCTAGCTACTGGGGAAGAACTGAAGACGTTTCAGAGTAAAGCCAGCATTTATGATGTGGTTGGATCAAAACCCTTGGAACATCTGACTGCTGATGTAGCTGCGCATGAAATGAGTCAGAAGCTGCAACGATGTCTTATATTGGGACATGGAACGTACAAAGCATGAACCAAGGGACATTTGGAGGTGCTCAAGAATGAAATGTAACGTGTACAACTTGATCTGTTGGGTGTCAGCAAACTGAAATGGACTGGCATCGGGCACTTTGCATCAGATGATCACATGGTCTACTATGCTGGAAATGAGACAAAGAAGAAATGGTGTTGCCTTTATAATAAAGAAGAAACTTACAAGAACTGTAATGAAATGCAATGCAGTCAGTAAGCGCTTAATCTCAATTCGTCTACGAGGAATGCCTATCAACACAACTATAAGTATATGCCCCAACAACAGCTGCAGAAGAGGATGAAATTGATGAGTTTCATGAACAAGTACAAGCTGAAATTGACAGAACATGCAAACAGGATATCCTGATAGTCATAGGTGACTGGAACGCAAACGCTGGCAACAAAGAAGGCAAAGTGGTTGGAAAATATGGACTTGGCAACAGAAATGAAGCTGGAGAAAGACTGATAGAATTCTGCAAGACCAACGATCTATTCATCTCAAACACCTTCTTCCAGCAACACAAGTGGCGACTGTACACATGGACTTCACCCAATGGATTGTACAAAAATCAAATTGACTACATCTGTGGAAGTCAACAATGGAAAGTTCTATAACATCAACAAAGACACAACCTGGAGCTGACTGCGGTACAGATCACCAACTACTAGTATGCAATCTCAAGCTAAAGTTGAAAAAGGGCAAGCCACTCATGAATGTAGCAAAATATGACCTTGAGAATATACCACTGGAATTTAAAGACTGTCTGCAAAATCAATTTGCTGCTTTAGATACAAATGACAGAGCTCCAGAAGAGTTATGGAATGACATCAAGAAGGTTGTGTTGGAAGAAAGCGAGAAGTCTCTACAAAAGGTGAAAAAGCAAAAACGGCCAAAATGGATGACGGAAGAAACTCTGAAAATTACCCAGAAACGCAGAGAAGCCTAAAGCCAGAGGAGAAAGAAAGACAATTGCAGAACTCAACAGAGATTTCCAACGTGCAGCAAGACAGGACAAGGAAAAGTGCTACAATGACACATGCAAGGAAATAGAAGCAGAAACTATCAGAGGAAGAACAAGATCGGCTTTCTTAAACTACGAGAGTTAAAGAAAAACTTCTAATCTCAAATTGGAATGTTATAAGATGCTCAAGGTTGTATGCTGAATGATGCTGAGAAGATCAAGAAAAGGTGGAAAGAATATACAAAATTTTTATATGATAAAGATCAAGTGAACCAACAGCTGTTTCAACCTGTACCTTATGATCCGGAACTATTGGCAATGAAAGAAAAAGACGAAGCAGCATTGAAAGGCCTTATCAAAGAACAAAGCACCAGGCATTGATAGCATTCCCATAGAAGTATTACAGCAATCTGATGCAGCTGTTACCATACTTATAAGGCTCTGCCAAGAAATTTGGAAGACATCATCTTGACCAACTGACTGGAAAAGATCTGTTTTTATACCAATACTAAAGAAAGGTGATCCAACTGACTGGAAATTATCGCACAGTCGTTCTGATCCCACATGCCAGCAAGATTCTACTGAAGATTATTCAACAGACTACAACCATACCTGGAACAAGAACTACTTGAAGTGCAAGCAGGGTTCAGGAAATGGTGAGTAATAAGAGACATCATCACGGATGTGAGATGGATCCTTGAAAAGACTAAAGAATACCAAAAGGATATCTATTTGTGCTTTATCGACTATAGCAAAGCTTTTGACTGTGTAAACCATGAGAAACTCTGGGCCACATTAAGAAGCATGGGTATACCAGAACACCTGATCGTTCTCTTGCACAATCTGTACATTGATCAAGAAGCAACAGTTTGAACGGAACAAGGAGAAACAAGCAAAGGTATACGACAAGGCTGCATACTTTCCCCCTACTACCTGTTTAATTTATATGCAGAACAAATCATCAGAGAAGCAGGATTGTATGAAGACTACAGAGGTGTGAAGATTGGAAGACTCATCAACAACCTTCACTATGCTGATGATACTACATTACTGGCTGAAAGTGAAGATGATCTGAAACATTTGCTTCTCAAGATCAAGGAACATGGACCTGCACCTTAATGTAAAGAAGACAAAGATCATGACAACTGGCAAAATCAATAAGTTCATCGCTGAAGGAGAAAAAATTGAAATCGTGGACATCTTTAAACTATTTCGATCAACTATCAATAAAGAAGCAACAAGCAGTAAAGAAATCAGACGACGCATTGCTCTTGGCAGAATAGCTATGAAAGACCTAGATAAGATTCCCAAGAGCAGAGATGTCTCTCTCCATACAAAGATTCAACTCGTTCAAGCCATGGTATTTTCAATAACATCATATGGATGTGAAAGCTGGACAGTGAAAAAGATAGGAAGAAAATTGATGCCTTTGAATTATGGTGCTGGCGGTGAATACTGCGTATACCATGGACTGCCCGAAGAACAAACCAGTCAGTATTAGAGGAGATCAAACCTAAGCTTTCTTTAGAAGTTCAGATGACAAGACTTCGACTTTCATACTTTGGACACATCATGCGAAGAGAGATCATTAGAGAAAGACATCATGCTTGGCAAGATAGGTCAGCGCAAAAGAAGAAGGCCAGTGCAAAAGAGGAAGGCCAGCAATGAGATGGATGGATACAATAACAGTAGCTATGGGTACCAGTCTGTCAACAATGAAGACTGAAGACCAAACACAGTTTAGGACAACTATCCAGAGGGTCGCCATGAGTTGACACTGACTCGACAGCACTTAACAACAGCAACAACTTTATTGGGTTTTCTTTCATTCTCCAAGAACAAACAGGAAGTTAGTCCTCACATATGGGTGACGTTGACGCTGATGGAGCATCTCCCCAGCTTTCATAGAAAGCCTTTGGGAGATGCCACCTTTCATGCGTGGTTGCCTTCCCACCCAAGGATGCCATCTTGTTCAGTCTCCTTTTTTCCGCGGAGCCCTACAGACGTTCGTCTTGTCCCTGGAAAAATATTTTCTTTAACTCGTACATTCTTGTACTTTTCTGGCTTGCGCCGGCTCTTTCCCACCTTAGGATCCGCTGCTGTGGCACTGGGTCTGAAAAGTTTTGCTTTTTGTGGTGTGTTTGTTTTTTCAACCACAGGCCATGGCAAGGGTCTTTGACCTCGCGGGGGTACTTTTCACCCCAATGGCCACTGGTTTTAAAAAATGTCATCGGTGGTCAAAACAATATGTCCATCACCGACACACGTGATTGTTGCCTCCAGTGTCTGGGCGCTGACCACAACCCAGATGAATGCTCCTTGTGCAAGAAAATGTCTGTGAAGACCATCCAGAGCCATCGGCTTAAGCAGGACGACCTCTTCCAGAAGGCAGACTCCACCACGGTATCCCCAGTAGCCTCACGCTCAAAGGCTCTGCATGGCTCCTCCAAGCCACGTATGGCTCCCATGGCCCCTCAGTGGACCCACAGGCACTCCGAACAGGGTACTCTGGAGCGAAAGCGTAAGAACAACAGCTTGAGGGCCTCTTCTGGAGAAGTGGTCAAGCACAGGAAGTCCTGCAACCAGTCCCTCAGTCCCTGGAAAGATCTCAAGGAGTCAGAGCAGGAGCGTCCCCAAAAGGTGCCCAAAACTGATGGCGTGGCCTCTGGCAACGGACCTTGGTCTCCCAAGAGCTGCCCCATCGAGGATCCCATCAACACCTGACCTGGTCACTCTGGCGTTGGTGTCTATGGATGCTAACCCCGAGTGAGAAGCCCGTGTGTTGGCCCTGGAGTGCAGCATTTCTGGGTTCATTGCCTCCCAGTGGGTGCCGCCCAGTCCGTCAGAGGCCATAGGGACCTCGACCTCGAGGACTCTCTGGGCCGCCTAATCGATCGCTGAGGGCCAGACGCTTCAGTCACATCCTCGGCAAGGGTCTTGCTCTCGTTCCTCGGGAGCAAGGTATTCGCAGGCGAACACCTCTGGCTTTGGTTCTGTCCCGGCCTCGAAGCACTCAAGACCAGAGTTGTCAGTGCTCCTGCAGCCGGCAGGCTTCAAGTCCTCCTTAGAGTACTCCGACTGGGAATCCAACATAGAGACATCCCCAGAGACTCGAGCCCACCAAGACCTCCTCTCTGATCCATCTCTGCAGTTCATCAGACATGGCTCGGGCACTCTCCCTCATGATGGAGACAGAGGAGGACCCTCGTACAGATGAACTTGACATCCTCCAGTACGAGGCAACACCGAAGAAGACCTTGATGGTCCCCATCCCCTCCATCCTTACCCGGCTCCTCCTCAGGATGTGGGAGACCCCTGTATCGATATCCATAGTCAGCCGTTGGCTGGGTACGATGTACTGGGTCCAGTGTAGCCCAGGCTTCCATAAGGCACAACTCTCCCACACCTCCATGGTGGTGGAGTCAGCCATGTGCCAGCAAAAAAAAAAGCCCAAAGTCGTATTCTTCAGTGTCTCTGGGCAGGGAGTCCTGTGCCCTCAACGCCCTTGGGTGGAAATGCTACCAGGGCTTGATGCTGACATGCCTTATCCAGACTTAACAGCTCTATATTGGTATTTTCCTCCAGGCCTGGCCAAGGAGCTTGGGGGCTTTGCAGCTGGCCTCGATGGAGACCACCTCTGGCGTTTCCAGACTCATTCGAAGTCTGTCTCGGAGTGCTCCAAGTACTTGTCTCGAGCCGCCTATGACGGCTTCGAATCCAGTGCAGGGGTGACGGCTGCGGGCATAGGCGCTCAACGCCAGGCCTGATCTCAAGCAGTGGGTACAAGAGAAGCTTCTTGACATCCCCTGTCTCGGTGAACAGCTTTTTGGTAAGCCTATGGAGGACAAAGCGGCTGAAATTGAGACAGAGTATGTCACTCATATCCGGCTCTCGAAGAAAACCTCCACCTTGCCTCGGAAGAGGTCGCAGGGCAAGAAACCCCCTTCCCTCCTGAAGGGCCACTCCTACCGGGGCTATCCCCCGTACCCTGCTGCCCAGACCCCTCAGCAGGGTCCTCATGGCAAGGGAACAGGCCAGGCCCCACGGAAACCCAAAGGCCCCAAACCCTAGCGGCAGGCCCCAGCCCAGCCAGAGTCTGGTTTTTGACGCCATTGGCATAGCCTCTCTTCCACTGGAGGACCAGCTCCCGAAAGGGGGGTGCCTGGTTTACTTTGCCCACCAGTGAGCCTCCATTACCACCGACTCCTGAGCTCTTCAGGTAGTCAAGGAGGACTACCGCCTCCACCTCGACCAGGTCCCTCCACCCTTCTTTCCCGGGGAGCCCACTCTGTCTTCCCTGCACCAGACTTTGCTGAGGCAAGAGCTCACGATCCTTCTCAAGAACAGAGTTGTGGAGCCCATTCCGCACCATGTGAGGGGCAGAAGGTTTTACTCCAGGTTCTTCCTGGTCCCCAAGAGAACAGGGGACCTGAGGCCCATCTTGGATCTGAGAAACCTCAACAAGTTTCTAATGCAGGAGAAGTTAAAGATGCTCTCCCCTGGAACACTGCTGTCTACCTCCAGCAGGAGATTGGCTATGCTCCTTGGATCTAAAGAATGCTTATACCCATATCCTGATCCACCCAAGTCACAAGCAGTACGTCATGTTCATGATAGGAGGCGACCACTTCCAGTACAGGGTACTCCCCTTCGGCCTCGCTTCCACCCCAAGAGTCTTCACCAAATGCCTGGCAGTGGTGGCGGCCTATCTCCGCCTTCACAGGGCCTTCGTCTTCCCCTACCTCGACAACTGGCTCATCAAGGGGGACACAGCCTCAGAGGCCAGACAGGCCACCGGCTGCACAATTCAGCTGTTAGAGTACTTTGGCTTTGTGATAAATTATCCAAAGTCCAACCTCATTCCAGCGCAGGCTCTGGAGTTTATTGGGGCTCACCTGGACTCTGTGCAGGCCAGGGCTTTCCTTCCCCTCATCAGGGCGGACCGCCTCATGGCCCTTGCGGCTGAGGTACAGAGGCACCATGCCGTGTCAGCTCGCGTGCTCCTCCGCCTCCTGGGTCACATGGCATCCATGGTCACCTCCCAATGCATGCCTCCACCGGCAGGCGAATCAGTGGTGCCTCGGGTTTCAATAGGCCCAGGTCTCAGGCGGGCTTTGGGACAGGGACATTGTCTCTCGCCAGCTCACGGAGTCCGTCACCTGGTGGCAGGCCATCGCACCTGTGAGTGGACATTCCCTTCTAACTCCCGTACCCCTGCAGGATCCTCACTATTGATGCTTCCCAGACGGGTGCCCACTGCAAGGAGCTGCATACCCAAGGGGCTTGGTTGTAGCAGATTAATCTGCTCAAGCTCAGAGCCGTCTTCCTCGCCCTGCGGGTCTTCAGACACCACCTTCGGCACCAGTCGGTGCTCGTCAGACAAACAACCAGGTCACGATGTTCTACGTGAACAAGCAGGGCGGTACAGGCTCATACTCCCTCTCAGGAAATCGTGGCTGCCTGCTTCTTTGCAACCAGCCCTTTGCAGCCAGCCTCCTCAGGGCTGTCTATCTCCCGGGCCAGGACAACGCCCTGGCGGACAGGCTGAGCAGGGTCCTCCAGCCACACGAGTGGTGTCTGGACCCTGAGGTAATGCTCAGCATCTTCCAGCTTATGGGGAACCCCCAGCTTGGACCTCTTTGCCAGCCCGGTCAATGCTCTGCTGCCCCGGTTCTGCAGCCTTCAACCCCACCCCTCCTAGGTGGCCGCTGATGCCTGCCTTCCTCTCGTGGACAGGGGGCCTCCTTTATACATTTCCCCTCATGCCACTGATTGCTTGGACCCTCTTCAAGGCCCAGTGCAACAAGGCATCGATCATCCTGATAGTCCTGTTGTGGCCCAGGCCACCGTGGTTCCCTCTGCTGCTCCGTCTCTCACTGGAGCCCCCTGGTTCACCTCGGGAGCTCTCTGGGACTCCTGACACCGGAGGAGGGCTCGATCCTCCATCCCAACCTGGGAACCCTATCCCTTACAGCATGGCGGCTGAGTGGGTCGCCCTGGCCTCACTATACCTTCCCAGGGAGGTAGATGAAATCATCCTGACCTTTTGCAAGGATTCCATGAGACAGGCCCTTGCCTTCAAGTGGTGGCAGTTTGCCGTGTGGTGCACGGAGTACCACCTCAACCCATTCCCTTGCCTGGTGCACTCGGTCCTTCAGTACCTCCTCCACCTATCGCAGCTGGACTTAAGTCCAACTCTATCAGGGTGTATCTCGGCACTTTCTTGGCTAATCACTACCTAATGAAGGCAAGCCCCTTTCCATGAAGCCCCTCATCTCCAGGTTTATGTGGGGCCTCTTGCTATCCAGACCTCCCTTGTGGCCGCCGCCAGCGGAATGGGATCTCAATGTGGTCCTGACTCAGCTCACCAAGCCGCCATATGAGCCCTTGGCTACCTGCTCCTTATGCCACCTGTCCTGGAAGGTCAACCTTCCTTGTGGCACTCACCTCTGCTTGCAGGGTCAGTGAACTCCAGGCTCTGGTGGCCGAGCCTTCCTACATTGGGTTCTATAGGAACAGGGTGGTGCTCCACACTCACCCCAAGTTCCTACCGAAGGTGGTCTCCGACTTCCACCTCAGTCAGGAGGTGGTTCTCCCTGCAGCATCGGCAGTCTTCCATACCTTGGACTGCAAACAAGCTCTGTCCTTTTACTTACCATGGACTCGGGGCCATTGCAAAGCCTCACAACTTTTCATCTCCTTTGACACCAGCCACATGGGGCAGGCGGTCACTAAAGGGACCATATCCATCTGGGTGGCGGATTGCATTGCCTTCACTCATAACCGTGCCGGAGTCCCACTGGAGTGCCGTGTCAAGGTGCACAATGTCAGGGCAATGGTGACCTCTGTCGCGAACCTCCAGTCAGTGCCGATGGCCACCATCTGCTGGGCTGCCATCTGGTCCTCTGTCAAAGAAACATAGAAACATGACAGCAGAAAAAGACCACATGGCCAATCTAGTCTGCCCTTCCATATCAACCACTACAACAGTCCCCTTTTTTCCTTTAGAGTTCCTCTGTTTGTCCCATGCCTTTTTGAATTCATATACTGTCCTCATCTCTACTACCTCCATTGGGAGACTATTCCACGGATCTACCACTCTTTCTGTAAAAAAATATTTCCGCATATTACTCCTAAATCTCTATCCCCTTTCACCCTCATCCTATGTCCCCTTGTAGCAAAGCTTGCTTTCAATCGAAAGAGGCTCTCCTGTGCATTTATGCCATGGAGGTATTTAAACATCTGAATCATATCACCTGTATCCCACCTTTCCTCTAAAGTATAATATTAAGTCCTTAAGTCTGTCCTCATATGCTTTATAATGAAGATCACTAACCATTTTAGCAGCCACCCTCTGCATGGACTCCAACCTGTTTAAATTCTTTTGAAGGTGTGGTCTCCAGAACTACACACAATACTCCAAATGAGGTTGCACCAAAAACCTACACAGAGACAATATCACTTTCTACTGCTGAACATTCCTCTCCCTATGCACCCAAGCATCTTTCTAGCTTTTGCTGTTGCCTTTTCTACCTGTTTAGCTACATTAAGATCATCAGATACAATCATGCCTTCTTGTGTGGATAGAAGTACTTCACCCCCTATACTACATCACTCCCTTGGATTGCTGCAGCCCAAATGCATGATCTTGCATTTTTTAACATTAAACCTCAGCTGCCAAATTCTAGACCATTCTTCAAGCATAGCTAGATCCCTCCTCATGTTATCTTCACCTTCCTGGGTGTCTACTCTATTGCAGATTTTGGTATGATCTGCAAAGAGGCAAACCTTACCCAACAAACCTTCCGCAATATCACTAACAAAGATGTTAAAAAGAATCGGACCAAGAACAGATACCTGGGCACACCACTGGTAACCTCCTTCTCCTCAGAGTGAGCTCCATTTACCTGTACCCTTTGTCGCCGCCCACTCAACCAATGTCTAACCCAAGCAGTAACTTTAGGGTCCATCCCTAGGGTGCTCAGTTTGTTTATAAGTCGCCTGTAAGGTAAAGGCTTTACTGAAATCTAAATACACCACATCTAGGTCCAACTCCCTGGTCACCCACTCCCTGGTCACCCACTCAAAGAAATCAATTGGATTTGTCTGACAAGTCCTGCCGCTGGTGAATCCATGCTGCTTCGGGTCCGGTAATCTATTGGACTCCAGAAACTTCTCTTTCAGCAGCACTTCCAATAATTATTCACCAGAGAGGTTAAACTAACCAGCCTGTAGTTTTCAAACACATCCTTACTTCCGCATTTGTATAAAAGGACCACACTTGCCTCTCTCCAGTCCTCTGGCACCACTTCCGACTCCTACGAGGCATTGAAAAGGTCAGTCAATGGAGCTGCTAGAATGTCCCCAAATTCCCTCAGTATTCTCAGGTGTATCCCATCCGGTCCCATCGCTTTGTTTGATCTTTTAAAGCCATTCATGTACAGGGCTAGCATATTTACGACAAAGATTAAGTATTTATATCCCTGCTGAAGCTCTTTGTTGCAGTACGTCATTGAATTTACTGTATCTTTGCCCCTGTTAGGGAGCTGAGGTTTGTTTTATTTATTTATTTAACCCGTTTTCTATACTACCTTATCTTTCAATCAAAGCAGTTTACATTATGTAATCACTACAAACGGGTACTGGATACATTCCCTTGTCTCCAAAGGGCTCACAATCTATGTGTACCTGAGGCAACAGAGGGTTAAATGGCTTGCCCAAGGCCACAAAGAGTGGCTATAGGACTAGAAACCCCAGTGGTACCATGTCCTAACCACTAGGCCACTCCAGGATGTGCAAGCTGGGGTGGGTTGTTGTTTTTTTTGGGGAGTGTGGTGCCCTGGACATTGGAATAAATTGGTGGAAGAACTGAGGACTATTTAAGCTTTTGAAAACTGTTAAAAACTTTGGTTTTTAATGTGAATTAAGTTGTAGGTTTCGTAAGGGTTTTTTTTTTAGGTGGGGGGGGTTGATTGGTATAACACATTTTGTATTATGATCATTATATTATACATTCTTTCAGTCACAATGGCTGCACAGAGCAGATTACAAAGTTTATATATTCAATGTTCCTTAGTTGTCCTTTGTCTATTTTATGTTTAGCTAGCTTCTCATGAACACAGTCTTCTGAAAATTGTTCAAAATGCCCCTTGCTTCTGTTCCTGTTTGTGGGCATTTTCTGAGGTCCTGCTCCTGGTTTTTCATCTGTGAACACAAAACAGAAATATTTGTTAAGCAATTCCGCTTTATCCTCATCAGCTTCTACATATTCCTCACCTTCACCCTTGAGTCTGAGATTACCACGTTTGCCCTTCCTCTTCTTACTAACATCTGAAAAATGTCTTATCCCCCCATTTTATTGCATTTACTATTTCCTCTTCTTTGTGAATCTTTGCTTTCCTGACTACTTTGCTAGCTTCTCTTAGTTTTAACAAATATAAATGCCTGTCTTCCTCTCTCTGTGATCTCTTGTATTTCATGAAGGCCTCCCTCTTTTTCTTCACCTTTTCAGCTACATCTTTCGAAAACCATAGCGGTCTCCTTTTCCTTTTATTTACACTTTTTCTACATCCCCCAGCTGTTCCCATCCCGCTAACTCCTCCCTGAGGTATTGGCCCATTTGGCAAAGTTAGTTTTCCTAAGGTCTGACCCTCGCTTTTGAATGGATTTTAGAAGCCCTAGTCCTAATACTGAACCACGCCATCTGATGATCACTGGATGCGAAATGATCCCCCACTATAACATCAGAAACACTTTTACCATTGGTAAGCGCCAAGTCCAGTATGGC
Organism: Ichthyophis bannanicus; assembly: GCA_033557465.1. Classification (NCBI taxonomy): domain Eukaryota; kingdom Metazoa; phylum Chordata; class Amphibia; order Gymnophiona; family Ichthyophiidae; genus Ichthyophis; species Ichthyophis bannanicus. The sequence goes on along the minus strand of CM066034.1, from coordinate 576,351,294 downwards.
CCCTTCATGTGTAGGTTCTGTTACCAGTTGCCTAAATAGTTCTCCCTATAGTGAATCCAGGATCTCCTTACTTCTAGATTATACTTCAGCAGGGATGTGTCGATCAACATCTGGCATATTGAAATCTCCTATCAGTAGCACTTCCCCTTTCCTGGCAATGCTGCATTTATCTTCAATTAACTCTCTGTCCACCTCTTCTCCCAGTGAGGGAGGTCTGTATATCACGCCGATGCAAATAGATTTCTCTTTCCCTCTTTCTAGTTTAACCCATAGTTGCCTCTATCCCCTTTAAGCCCTGTAGTTCCATTCCTCCTCCCCTTCTTCCTACCCTGTCCTTTCTGAATAAAGTATAGCCTGGTATACTTACATATCAATCATGGTCTTCCGTGAACCATTTCTCTGTTACTACCCCTAAATCCAAGTCAGCCTCTTCCATTAAAGCTTCAACATCTGGGATCTTATTTCCCATGCTCCAGGCATTTATACATACTGCTTTCCACATGTTGCCCCTTTTACCCATTTCCATAAAGGTATTTAATGTTTCACTTACCTGGGGGCTTTCTTCACCCATCCCCAATGAATCTAGTTTAAAGCCCTCTTCAGTAGGTTAGCCAGTCTGCTACTGAAAACACGACGACCCTTCTTGGACAGATGGATGCCATCTCTGCTCTTTAACTCTTGGAACAGCATCCCATGGTCCAGGAAACCAAAATGCTCTCTGACACCATTCACGCAGCCATGCATTTATCTCCAGGATGCAAGCTTCTCTGCCTTGGCCTTTACCCTCAACAGGGAGAATTGAAGAGAACGCCACCTGCACCCCTATCTGCTTCACCCTCTGTCCTAGAGCCATGAAGTCACCTTTGATACACTCAGAGGGATATCTGGCAGTATCATTTCTGCCGACATGGATGAGCAACATAAGGTAGAAGTCAGTGGGCTTGATGAGTCTCAGCAAACTCTCCGTAACATTTTGGATTTTGGCACCTGGCAGACAGCATACCTCTCTCAACATCAAGCCTGGTCGGCAGATGGACTCCTCAGTACCCCTCAGAAGAGAGTCACCAACCACCACTACCCTTCACTTCCTTGTGGTCACTGATTCTGCAACTTTGGGGTGCTTGAGCTCTGGTTCTTCCCTTTCCAGGGATGCTTTCACCTCCTCCACTTCCAGGGCTGCATAATGGTTCTTCAATTCAAGGGCTAGAGAAGTTGGATTGGTGATTCTGCAGTCTGGTGACTCATGTTCAACCTTCATCATTTCATAGGCTCCATCTTCTCCTCTGCTGGAGAGCTTGGATGTTTCAAGAAGCATCTCATCAATGTACTTCTCACTGTCCACACCGTTGCAGCCCTCTACTGCCTGGAGATGGAGTTCCCCAACGGGATAGCACCTTCGGCCAGGCCATACTCCATAACCTCTTTGAGGTTTAGGCAACTCCTGCCCTCCGACCTGCTTGTTCAGACTACCAGAACCATGGTTCTGCCTGGACACTGGGGTCCTCAGTGTCTTCCTTCAGATTCGCTTGTGACTGCTCATGGCTGGCCCGTGGTTTTCTACTGGTCCTCAGTAGCCTGGAGCCTAGAAAGTCCCTTATATGAGGACTGACTTCTTGCTTATTCCTTGAGAAAGCATAGTTACTCACCTGTAAAAGGTGTTCTCCAGGGAGAGCAGGAATCAGTCCTCACAATCCTCTCCTTCCCTTGGAGTTGCTGTTCATTTTTGGCCATCTTCTTGGTTGGACTCTAGCTATTGTCATCATCCCCCCTGGTGGCCAGTGGCTGTAAGGGTAGGTTGAGCATATTATTATTTTCTGGGAGTAGAGGGCTCTTTTAAGGCCAAGGGTATCTTGGTCTTTGTAGTCCTGCTCCTTATGTGAATAAATTGTGTATGCCAAGTAGAGGGTAAATAAGGCTTTTATTTCCCTTTTAACGCAAAAGGTTTGCTGAGATACAGAAATACAGAAAGTCCTTCTTTTCAGGCTTCCACCACAACATAAGTAAAGAGGTAAACTGTTACAAACTTCACAGTTGCTTGTAGGATTTAACCACGGATTCTTTCAAACTTTAGAGCAAAACAAAGGAGTGAACATTCCTCTTTCATTCAGCACAAACATGAGTATTCTCAAAGCAATGTCTGTATAACTCACAGTTCAGGGAGTGATTCAAAACTGCCCGCAATACAAATGGAGCAATCCATTAATTTGTCTTGAGATAAGGGAATAGGATCCTCTAGCGCTATCTGCATAGGCTCTGGGTCATTGTTATCTCCCTCTGAATTGGAGCTTTCCCTGGCCGCTATAGTTTGCCAGTCACTGTTTCTGTTCCCTTGTTTCCAGTAAGGCTGTTCTAGGGCTCTCAAATAAGCATGGCTTGTTCCTATGCCCTTACGTCCTGGCTTATAAAACTCTGGCCTGCTTCTTTTCCCTTCAAACTTGATATCTGCTATCTCCAGGAACAAGCAGGAATGAGTCTTCACATATGGGTACGTCGGTACCGACGGAGCCTGCACAGGAATGCTCCCCAGCATCCAATCAGAAAGCTTTTGGGAGCATCCCTCGCGCCTGCGCACTGCCTTCCCGCCTTTTCCACTGCCTCTCCTCAGTTTTTGTTTTTCCGCGGAGCCGGCAGGACGTCCTCCTGTCACCGCAGAAACTTTTTTCTTCAAATTCTTTATTTCTTGTTTTCTTGTGGTCGCGGCTGTTTTTCCCGCCGCCACCGGTACCGCCGGTGGGTTTTTCTTTTCCTTAAACTCAGGGAAATTTTTCCCTCAGTTTCTGCCTTAACATTTTTGGGCCTACAAGGCCTCTCCATCATGGAGCCTTCTTCTCCTAAGAAGTGCCTTCACTGTGGAAGCACAGTTTTCTTTTTAGACTCCAATGCCTGGTATCTAACCTGTTTGGGTCCTGACCCTTTTTCCCCTGAACAATAAGGCTGCAAAACTGTGAGAGGAACTTCCCTCTTTCGAGTTTCCCTAGATACCCTTTTCCCTCCCGGAGTGAGGGCACCGGGTTTTTCTTCTCTACAGGATCAGGTAACCCACAAACAGTCTGTTAAGACTAGCCAATCCTTGAGTGGTAGGTCTCATGCCAAGCATGATGACGGCTCCTGCCTTGCCCTCAAGACCCCATTGGCATTAAAACCCCGCGGGAGTCTCCGGGCTCCAAAGCATTTCAGGGGTTTCAGGTTGTTCCTGGGGCTCACCCCTCACAGAACATACCTGAGCCATGTTCGGTGGTGGCATCCGCTTCGAGCGGTACCGATGCATCGGCACCGGTGTCGAGTGATCCACTCTTCACCAGGGATCGTCATCGGGCGTTCTCGGTACCTTCGGGACCGATCGATACGTCCCAGATTGACTTTCCTGTATCTGAGCCATGCTCGGTGGTGGCATCCGCTTCGAGCGGTACCGATACCCCGGCATCGGCACCGGTGTCGAGTGATCCACTCTTCACCAGGGATCGTCATTGGGTGTTCTCGGTACCTTCGGGACCGATCGATACGACCCGGACCGACTTTCCTGTATCGACAACGTCGCCGATACCACCACCGATGTCGGTACCCTCTAGACATGCATCGATAGACTCGCTCCCTTCGATGCCGAGTCTGGAATCGATATCTAGTCTAGATGACTGGGTACCGACGCGTCTCGGAACCGACCCTTATCGTTTCCGGATACGCAGTACCGAGGATATTCACCAAGCATTCCGAGTTGCCTCGGTACCGCTTGAGCAGCCTCCGATGACTGCTTCGATGGCGTTACCATCTCCGATTCCGACTCAGCTACCGGTACCGGTACCGGTATCGATGTCGGTTCCTGCAGTTACATCGGCACCATCGATCCTCTCTATGCCTAGTTTGGAATCGATACCTGGCATGGACGATGCAGTACTGACTGCCTAAAATCGTGACTACCAGTACCACTATCCATCTAGTGGGGTTCTTTTTCTGCACCAGACCAGTACATGCTCTGGTGCTCAGGCTGCTCCTTCAACCTTAGCCTGCCCAGGGATAGTTCCCATTGGAGATCTCTCTTTTCAGAAATTTCTCCTTGACATGGCAATGTTTCTTGCTATTCCTATCCCTGGCTGTGATCCTACTCGAGGCTCTCCTGCAGAAAAGGAAAATATAATGCTTCCTTTACATCATTCTTTGCAGGATCTTCTTCTGAGAATATGGGAATCACCTTTAAGGGTTCCCTCACCTTCTGCAGCAACTAATGTTCTGTATCAGGTACCCCCCTCTCCAGGGTTTCAAAAGACTCAACTTCCCCATCATTCCATTGTAGTGGAATCAGCAATGAGGAAGGTAAAAAGCAAGAAGAAGCATTCTTCTTATCCGCCAGGTCGTGCATCTAGAGCACTTGATGCCTTTGGACGTCAAACCTTCCAAACATCTATGCTGGCATCAAGAATTATCTTATATTTTTTATATGAGTCTATCTCTCCAGGAGGTCACAAAGAAATTATCTCTTTTGACTCCTTTTCTATCAGAGCCTAAGGCTGCAGACTATTCCTTGCTTCTTAGTCATAGCCAGAATCTCTCTTGGTTTCTTTCTCGTGCTTCTCTAGACTCTTTTGAGTCTGTTAGCAGATCCTCTGCTATTGCCATAGGAGCACGTCGTAGAGCCTGGCTCCAGGCTTCAGACTTGAGCAGATGGGCACAACACACACTGGGTATTTCTCCTTGTACTGGAGAAAATCTCTTCAATAAAGAGGCTTTGCGTCAGGTTGCTCTCTGCTCCACTGACTTCCCTGGTTCTGGAAACCATCCTAAGCCGCCGCCTTCCCCAGGAGGTAGGAAATGTCCTACCAAACCTTCTTTCCCTAAGAAAATAAGGTTTCACTCTTCTCCTGCCCATCATCCAGATGTACCCAAGCAGGGGATACCTCGTCCTGGTCTGAAGAATCCAAATTCTCCAGGACCAAGCAGGAAGTCAGTCCTCACTTATGGGTGACGTCGGCGCCGACGGAGCCCTCGCGGAGCAATTTTCCCCAGCTTTCAAATAAAGCCTTTGGGAATTGCAGCGCGCATGCGCGGTCGTCTTCCCGCCCGAAGGTGCCATCTTAGCCAGTCTTCTTTTTTCCGCGGAGCCCTGCAGACGTCCCCATCTTGTCCCCGCGAAAAGGTTGATTTTCCTCTTATTTTATACTTTTTTCTTTCGGTTCGACGCCGATCGTTTTCTCGCCCGGACTCGCGACGCCGGTCTCGAGTCCTCTAACGTTTTTTTCGGTTTTTCTGACTTAGTCAGCTTTCGTTTTCGTTTTCCCTGGCAGCCCGGTCCTTTGACCTCGCAGGGGCCCTTTTTCCCCCGATGGCTGCCAGTGGCTTTAAGCGGTGTGGTCGGTGTGACCGAAATATGTCACTAACCGACTCACACGACCTTTGCCTCCGCTGCTTGGGCCCGGATCATGAGGAATTGATCTGTGGGCCCTGCAGCAAACTGTCCTCGAAGGCGTTGAGAAGTCGGCGGCATCAGCGCGAAAGAATCTTCGCTGACCCCAGCCGTACCCGGACCTCGTCGGAGGCCTCCGTGTCAAAGGGCTCCAGCTCGGACCGTCGCCGGAGCTCCTCCGACCGGGGTTCTCCCTCCGGGGACCATCGTCGGAAGGAAAAACCCGCGAGGGCGGCGTCGGTGGACGCTCCTGGCTCCGCGAGGGCCAGGTCGCATAGCCCCGACAGCCGCCCCGGGTCCTTGGAGAAGGAACACCTCCCGAAGCGACCTCGCCTGGAGTCGGAGATGCCTGCCCGGGTAAGTCCTGTAGTCCTTCTGAACTCGCCTCCGCGACAGCCGACGTCGGGCCCGACGCCGTCGGGGCCCGAGTCGGGGGCTGCTGGGTCACCTGAGCTCGGACTCAGGTTGACGGCCTTGGAGAGCAGACTGTCTGCCTTCATGGACCAGCAGCGGGCACTGCTCGCTGGCTTCGCTGGCGTCGCTGCCCCGACCGCCGGGACGTCGACGTCCAAGTCGACCCCGGAGACCGAGCCGATCCTCGAGTCGAGCCTCGGTCGAGGTCGCCCTCGGCCTCCCGTTCGGGACCGAGGTCGCCGACGCCGACTCCCTCGGCGTCGGGGCGGCTGGCGCCGCTCCCTGCCCGGGCCGACCCCACCGAGTCCTCGTCGGAGTCGGTCTGGGAGTCTGAGGAGGAAGAGTCACCTGATTCTTTCCGGACTCGGTGTGTCCCATCGGACTCTCCGGAGTCCGAGCCTCGGAAGCAGTCCCCCCCGGAGGATGCCCGGTTCTCGGACTTCGTTAGGGATATGGCCAAGGCTTTGGCCTTCCCTGCGGATCCCGAGGAGGAGCCTCGAGCCGAGGAGCTCGACGCCCTCCAGTATGACTCTCCCGCGAGGGAACACTTTACTGTGCCGGTTCCTCCTATGCTGGAACGACTACTCTTCCGCATGTGGGAGAGTCCGGCCTCCTCGCCGGTCCTGAGCAAGCGGGTCGATTCTATCTATCGAGTCCGCAAGAGCCCTGGCTTTCAAAAGGCGCAGTTGCCACACCATTCCATGGTAGTGGAATCGGCCATGCATCGTCTTAAGAGCCAGAAGATGCACTCCTCGGTGCCTCCTGGGAGGGAGGCCCGTAACCTGGATGGCCTTGGCAAGAAGTGCTTCCAGGGCTCTATGCTCGCCTGTCGTGTCCAGACTTACCAGCTATACATGGGCATGTATCTCAGGGATCTGGCTAAAGAGCTAGCCGGATTCTCCGCTGGTCTCTCCGAGGAGCCTTTGCGGAGGTTCCTGGCCTTGTCCACGGGTATTCGGGAATGCTCGAAGTTCATGTCCCGAGCAGCCTATGATGGCTTTGAAGCCTCGGCTCGAGTAGCCGCAGCCGGCATCGGTGCCCGCCGAAGGCTTGGCTTCAGTCGTCCGACCTTGAACCCTGGGTACAGGACAAGTTGGTCGATGTCCCCTGCCGAGGCGAAAACCTCTTTGGCAAGCCCATGGCGGAAAAGGCTGCACAAATTGAGACTGAGACTCTCACCAGGACCAGGCTTTCTAGGAAGACCTCCGCCCCTTCCCAGAAAAAGAAGGGCTCGGGAAAAAAGTCCTTTTACCCGAGGAAGGCAGCTGCCTACAAACAATACCCCCATTATCAGGCCCCTGCAGCTCCCCAACAGGGCCAGCAGGCCAAGGGACGGGGTAACGGGTCCCGTAGGCAGCAAGCCCCCAAGCCTGCACCACCAGCCCCTGCTCAGCAGGGTGGGGGTTTTTGACTCGCTCAGCATAGCCTCTCCCCCCCCCGCTGGTCCCCTCCAGCACCGGAGGCCGGCTGGTTCACTTCGCCCACAGGTGGTCCAGCATCACCACAGATGCCTGGGTGCTTCAGGTCGTGCGAGAGGGCTACCTCCTCCACTTCCATCAGATTCCTCCCTCCTATTTTCCGGGAGAGCCTCCGCGCCCCCCTCTGCACAGGGAGTTGCTCCTTCAGGAGTTAGCAGGTCTTCTGCAGGATCAGGCGGTGGAACCGGTGCCACACCACCTGAGAGGTCAAGGCTTCTATTCAAGGTATTTTCTGATACCAAAGAGAACAGGAGGCCTCAGACCCATCCTGGACTTGCGCAACCTCAACAAGTTCCTTGTGCGGGAGAAGTTCAAAATGCTTACCCTTGGAATCCTTCTGCCCTACCTCCAGCAGGGAGATTGGCTATGCTCCTTGGATCTAAAGGATGCCTACACGCACATCCTCATCCACCCCAGCCACCGCCAATACCTAAGGTTTGTGGTGGCAGGAAATCATTACCAGTACAGAGTACTGCCCTTCGGCCTGTCCTCCGCACCGCGAGTCTTCACAAAATGTCTCGCGGTCGTGGCGGCCCATCTCCGGCTTCACGGCCTCTATGTTTTTCCGTACCTCGACGACTGGCTCATCAGAGCAGCGTCCGCTCAGGAGGTCACCAACGCCACGTCCCGCACGGTGACTCTGCTGCAGCACTTGGGCTTTGTCATAAACTTCGCAAAGTCCACTTTGCTCCCCTCACAGGATCTCGAGTTCATCGGCGCAAGACTGCGCACTCCTCAGGCGCGAGCATACCTACCGCTCGACAGGGCTCAGCGGCTCATGGACCTAGCCGGCCGCTTTCGCAGCCAGCCCCTGGTCTCCGCCAGGCGCTTCCTGAGACTGCTCGGCCATATGGCTTCCACCGTCCATGTGACCCCAAATGCCCGCCTGAATATGCGGCCTGCTCAATGGTGTCTCCGCTGGCAGTGGCGACAAGCCACAGGCGGCCTAGCAGACCTAGTGCGCGTCTCCGAGCCGCTGGTCTCGTCTATCCGGTGGTGGCTCCGGCAGCCGAACCTGATATTAGGAATGCCTTTCCAGTCACCTCAGCCGACCCGGGTGCTGACCACCGATGCATCCCTCCTGGGCTGGGGAGCACATTGCCAAGAGGCACGTACTCAGGGCCTCTGGACCAAGTGGGAGTCTGCTCAGCAGATCAACTTCCTGGAGCTCAGGGCGATCCGCCTAGCTCTCAAAACCTTCTCCCACCTGACCTCCCAACAGTCCGTCCTTGTCCAGACGGACAATCAAGTTGCCATGTTCTACGTGAACAAGCAGGGGGGCACGGGCTCCTTTCTCCTCTGCCGGGAGGCACAGAAACTCTGCTCTTGGGCCGTCAGTCACGGCATTCTCCTCAAGGCAGTCTATCTCCCGGGCCAGGAAAATTGCCTGGCAGACAAACTCAGCAGGGTCCTCCAGCCGCACGAGTGGCGTCTGGATCCCTTGATCGTTCAGAAGCTCTTCCTCAGGTGGGGTCTCCCCACGGTGGATCTCTTTGCCAGTCCTCACAACCGGCAGCTTCCTCGCTTCTGCTCCCGTCAGCCACACCCCCTTCGGGTTGCGGCGGACGCCTTTCTGATCTCATGGTCGGGGAGCCTTCTGTACGCTTTCCCTCCCATCCCGTTAGTCTCTCGGACTCTTTTCAAGGTTCTCCGAGACAAAGCCTTCATGATCCTGGTGGCCCCTCGCTGGCCCAGGCAGCCGTGGTTTCCGCTCCTGCTGCAACTGGCGGTGGAGGATCCCTTCCCTCTGGGGGTACAACCGGATCTCCTCACTCAGGATCAGGGGTCCCTACTGCACCCCAACCTCAGGTCTCTCAACCTCATGGCCTGGCTGCTGAGAGGGTAGTCCTTGCTCCTCTTCTCTTGCCGGCGGAGGTGGAGGAGGTCGTCTTGGCTTCGCGACGGCCTTCTACCCGCAAATGCTACGCCCTTAAATGGCGTCGCTTTGCAATCTGGTGTTCCCAACAGTCTCAGGATCCCTTCTCCTGCCCGGTGTCGGTGATCTTACAGTACTTGCTACACCTCTCTAATCTGGGACTTAAGTCCAACTCCGTCAAAGTTCACCTCAGTGCTCTTTCAGCACATCATGTGCCGGTGGATGGCAGACCTCTCTCCAACGACCCTCTCGTAGCGAGGTTTCTCCGAGGTCTCCTTCTACTTAAACCACCTCTGCGCCCGCCAGCACCTGACTGGGACCTGAATGTGGTTTTGCAGCGGATCACCTGTCCGCCTTTTGAACCTATGGCTACCTGTTCCCTCCGTTTTCTGTCTTGGAAAACGCTGTTCTTGATAGCCCTCACTTCCGCTAGGCGCGTGAGTGAGTTGCAGGCCCTCGTGTCTGATCCCCCCTACACTCGGTTCTACAAGAATAGGGTAGTCCTACGGACTCACCCTAAGTTTCTGCCTAAAGTGGTCTCCCCTTTTCACATGAATCAGGAGGTGGTGCTTCCAACCTTCTTTCCCAGACCACACTCCAGCCGAGCTGAGACGGTCCTCCATACCCTGGACTGTAGAAGGGCATTGAACTTCTACCTTGACCGTACGCGGGAGCACCGTAAAGCTGCTCAGCTTTTTGTGTCTTTTGACCCCAATAAATTGGGGCTTCCGGTCTCCAAGCGTACTCTGTCCATCTGGGTTGCGGACTGTATCTCTTGGGCTTATGGGGCAGCCGGACTCCCCTTAGAAAGTCGAGTCACGGCTCATTGTGTTCGGGCAAAGGCCACGTCAGTGGCTTACCTCCGCTCTGTTCCGCTGGCAGACATCTGCCGGGCCGCTACTTGGTCTTCGAGCCAGACTTTTGCGGTCCATTACTGTCTCGAGAGGGAGTCCCGCAGGGACAGTGCTTTCGGACAGGCAGTCCTCCGTAATCTCTTTGAGGTCTGAGCAACTCCTACCCTCCATCCCGGATGTGGGCTACCGGTGGGTGATAATTCAGCGAAGATTCTTTCCTTCTGTGCTGCTGAGCTAGAGGGAGCTCTTTTTTGTGCTTAGGGTCTCCGGTAGCCTTGAGCTTGGGAGTCCCATAAGTGAGGACTGACTTCCTGCTTGGTCCTGGAGAAAGCGTAGTTACTCACCTGTAACAGGTGTTCTCCAGGAGCAGCAGGAATCAGTCCTCACTACCCTCCCTCCTCCCCTTGGAGTTGCAATCGTCTGCTTATGTTCTTTTTGCAAATTTTATGCTGTCTTTTTTAGCTATGTCATCTGACTGGCTAAGATGGCACCTTCGGGCGGGAAGACGACCGCGCATGCGCGCTGCAATTCCCAAAGGCTTTCTTTGAAAGCTGGGGAAAATTGCTCCGCGAGGGCTCCGTCGGCGCCGACGTCACCCATAAGTGAGGACTGATTCCTGCTGCTCCTGGAGAACACCTGTTACAGGTGAGTAACTACGCTTTCTAGCCAGTCTGAGCATACCCAGCAACCATAGGTTCCTGAAGGTTGTAACCTACAGTTAACCTCTTCTTAGCAGAAGTTTGTTCATTGTTTTTTTCTTTAAAGCTCTACACATGGCTTCCTTTCTCAGGATGTACTGAGCTGTCAGGATATTCTTGTCTATGGGTTACAGATTTCTCCTCTTCCTACCAAGAAGAGAAGTTAACTACTATCCCATGATAGTTTCTGTCCCAAAAATGAACATTTTTTTTCTTCAGCTGACTCACCATATGGTAAGTCACCCTTCAGTTCCTGTTTTTTCTACCCTCTCATCCAGGTTTTCTCCTGATTGAGTGGTACCATACTGTCATTCCAGTGTAGAGTTTTTCTTCCAATAAATTCTCTAGACAGCTTATCAGACAGGGACAGGACTACTCCTCTCCCTTTGTCTGTTCTCTCTGTGTTTCACAGGAAGATTCCCTCTGCTGTCTCTTTCAGTTGCTGTTCATGCAGGAGTTCCAGTGATTGATCTACTGGTACCTTTCCACAAGTTTCCAGTCTGTCTAGCCTTAGTAGTGATTCCAAGATAGTCCTCATCTATCTTGGATAATCCTACTCACTTCAGGCTTCTTACATTATTTTCTTTCTAGCCATCTCCATTTCCTTGGATTTGGCAACACAGCTGACCTACAGTCAGTTTTATCTCCTAATTCTCCTGCATAATGCTCTCTGCAATCGTCAGAGAAGCTTTCTACTATGGGCCCTTGCTAGAGAGCATTGAACTTTGTCTCTGATGGCTATTCCATATAGTAGAAAAGGCTCATCAGTCATTTTCCATGACTGTGAGGGTTCTCCACACGCTCTTGTCTCCTGTTATAATACAGGATATAAGCTTTTTCTGTGTGAATGTCCAAGGACTTTCCCAATCCTGCAGGAATATGCTCTTTTTTCCTTACAGCTTGGCCTCATGCTATCCTACTCCTCATGGACAGCACATATTCTACTAGTAACGCATGATACCCCTGTGTCCCTCCAGTGGGTCATCCTGGTATCTCCCTCTATGCGTTTTCTGTCCATTTACCATGTTAGAGTTCTACAGAACTCACGACTTGCTCTCTACAGACTGATATTATCCTCAGTTTTTTTCAGCAATCATCCTGGTTGTTCACTGGATAGCATTCCCGCACCCTCTTAGCCCACGAGGAATAGATTCTCTATATATCTTTTCAAGTAGGTTCCACCACCTTGTTATTAGATGAATCTTTCTCCTTCACATCTTCCATGTGAATGTTCTTATGGGGCTTAGTTGCAAATATGTATTTTCAAGTTTACATATTCATGTATGTATATATCCCTATTTCGATACATACATATGTCTGTAAGCAGTGTGTGCATGGGTTCTGCCCCTATATATCTATATATATATCTATATATCCCTCTATCTATATATCTGTCGAGATAATTTTTATAGGTAGATGTCTCACATACTATCTCCCTAACTGTCTCTGCTATAAAGGTTTTTACCTTCATAGAGGTTCCAGACAGTGGGTTTGCATATCTTCGTACTCTCGCTATGTAGGGGCTGTTATGCACAAAACCACTACTGTGGTACTAGCAGCTTCCACTTTACTCTAGGTCTCGTTATCCCTGAAGCATCATGCTTCAATATCTTTCCTATCTCTCACCAGCTAGGAAAGACAGTGTAGATCTGCAGTAGTGCTGAGGTTTCAGCCCTTCACACATCTGTCCTCCCTGGGAATACGGGCTTTTTCAATACCCCTTCTTCCCTCCAGGACTTGGCTACTTGTCCAAATCGGTCAGACTTCCTCTTTTACTCCTCAATGTCAATGACTCTGTAGCTAAAAGAGTTTTCAGCTTTTTTCCATAAAGCTTTCCACTGAAGACCTGCCGTTCTTATACTACCCCAGTTGACACCTGGGTCACCTGCCAATTCCAGATTTGGACCTTCACCCTCACTGCGTGAGGTCACCTTGAGGATCCTCTACTGAATCTCCAGTAGACTCCATCACGCTCTCTACTTCCTACAATCCAGTAGGTAAGTTCCATTTTGTGATCATTAAATAATTTTAATGGTACTTATCATACATACCAAGGACTCCTCTCCTGTAGTCCTTAGCTTTGCTGTTTGTTTACAGCTCCTCTCCTTTCAACTCCTACCCACCATCCCTCATGGGATGCCGGAGATCCATGTGTGGGTATTGCAGTCCTGATCCAGGGACACACATTTTATGGGATCTCCCCCTGGCATCTCTAGCTAGGGAGTCCCCATATGTGAAGACTCATTCCTGCTTGTTCCTGGAGATAGCACAGTTACTTACCTGTAACAGGTGATCTCTGGGAACAGCAGGAATAAGTCTTCACAACCCACCCTCCTCCCCTAGGAGTTGTATCTATCTATCTCTCTTCCTTTCCTCTTTCTCTCCTTTTGTCTCAGCTATGAAACTCAACTGAGGACAGGCAGTGGAAAAGGCAGGAAGGCAGTGCGCAGGCGTGAGGGATGCTCCCAAAAGCTTTCTGATTGGATGCTGGGGAGCATTCCCGTGCAGGCTCCGTCGGTACCGACGTACCCATATGTGAAGACTTATTCCTGCTGTTCCCAGAGATCACCTGTTACAGGTAAGTAACTGTGCTTTACAAGAGCTTCTAGGAGCTCAGCTTCTCTTTATGAATAAAGTGTCACCATACCTTGGCTTCCTATAGCCGGTATAACTGGAGTTGTCCTTCTCAGGCACTTCTCTCAGGACACCGTCTCTTTGGCAGACTTTCTCTTGGAAGCTTCTGGGCAATGCTTGACCTTTCTGTAGCCTAGGAAAACCTGGTGAGGAATCCAGACTTCCTTGCTTCCTGGTATAGGTAACTCTGCTATCAGTACCTTTCCTTTTGGAGCCTTTCAATCCTGTTTCAGAGTCTTCTGGTGAGCGTAGGCCTCTCTCCAGGTATGGCTCTCTCCTGAGCTCTTTACCTCTGAGGTCTCCTGCTACCAAGTCTCTCTCCGGACTGACTCTCCACGGGCCGTCCTTCTCTCTGGCTCTTTCTGCTCCTCTTCCAGCTCCTGCTGTCCTTGTCGTGCTGCTTGTCTTGGCTGCACTGCTTGACCTGGCTGGGCTGCTGTTCCTGGCTGTCTCAGCTCCCCTTCTCCCTCTCCCCTCTCCTGCACTAGCTTTCTGCTTATAAAGGCATTCCACGTTTGAGTTCCCCAGGCTACTTTTCAGGTGCAGCTGATTAACTTCTGCAGAATCATCAGCCGGGTGTGTTAACTCAGCCTCTGTAAGTTTTCTCCTGCTCCCTCTAGCTGCGCTGCAGGGCAATTGCATCTTCTGCACATCATTTGTTTTGTGAAAGACAGCGTTTTTTTCTAAGTCTTCACTTTCATTAGCATGCGCTCTGACACTATGACACCTGACTGATCAAGATGGCACCCTTGGGGGGGAAGGTGACCATGCTGCGTGGTGGCATCTCCCAAAGGCTTTCTTTGAAAGTTGGGGAGATGCTTCCGCAAGAGCTCTGCTGGCGCCGATGTTACCCATATGTGAGGACAGATTCCTGCTGTCCCTAGAGAACACCTGTTACAGGTGAGTAACTACACTTTATCAAGTTCCTCTTGCAATTTTTCACAATCCTCTTGGGTTTTAACAACTTTGAATAATTGTGTGCCCTCTGCAAATATGATCACCTCACTCGTTCCCATTTCTTGGTCATTTAAGAATATGTTCAAAAGCAGCGGGCCCAGCACAGATTCCTGGGGTACTACACTATTCACCTTTCTCCATTGAGAAAATAGGCCATTTAACTCTGCTCTCAGCTTTCTGTCTTTTAACCAGTTCCTAATCCGCAATAGTACACTGCCTCTTATCCCATGACTTCTTAATTTTGCTCTCATGAAGGGCCTTCTCAATAGCTTTCTGAAAATCTGGATACACTATATCAACCTGCTCACCTTTATCTACCTATCTATTCACAACTTCAAAAAAATATATTCTCCAGGACCAAGCAGGAAGTCAGTCCTCACATATGGGTGTCATCGGCGCCGATGAAGCCCAGCGGAGCATTTCCCCAGCTTTCCATGAAAGCCTTTGGGAATGCTGGCACGCATGTGCGGTTCCCTTCCCACCTAAAGGTGCCATCTTACCTCAGTCTCTTTTTTTCCGAGAAGCCCATCGGACGTGTGTCCTGTTCTCCCGGATAAAAGTGATTTTTTTCTTCGGCGATTTTCGCTCTTTTTCTCCGGTTCGACGCCAGTTCCCCTCCCGCCAGGTTTGGTACACTGGTATCGAGCCCGTTTTCTTCATTTTTCGGTTTTTGCCCTTCGTGGCTGGCGTTCGCGCCCTTTTTTCATTTTTCACTGGAAGGCCGGTCTTTAGACCTCGCTGGGGCTATTTTTTCCCCGATGGCTTCCAGTGGTTTCAAAAAGTGTGATCGGTGTAAGAAAATTATGTCTCTCACCAACACACACGACTGCTGCCTTCGGTGGCTCGGCCCTGACCACGACCCAAAGTCATGTGGACCATGTGGGAAGATGTCTTCCAAGGCACTAAAGAGTCGACAGCATCAAAAGGAAAGGTTTTTCTTGGACTCTGCCTCCGGCCGGGCCCGGACCTCGTCTGAGGCCTCGACATCTTGGGATTCCGATCCCGAGCGCCGTCGAAGCTCCTCGGACAGGGGGTCCCCCGACCGGGAATGTAAGAGGAAGAAGCGGCTCGTGAGGGCGGCGTCGGAGGAGGTCCCTGGTCCCTCGAGGGCCAGGTCTAAGACCCCCGACCGCCGTCCCGGGCCCCTGGACCAAGAGAAGCCTGCCAAAGTTCCTCGCGTGGAGCCGGAGTCTGCTGGACACGTAAGCCCCGTAGTCCTCGTGGACTCTCCTCCCAGAGAGCCGACGTCGGGCCCGGCGCCGCCGGGGCTCAAGTCGGTGGCTGCTGCGTCTCCCGAGCTGAGTCTCAGGATGACAGCCTTGGAGTGCAGACTGTCTGCCTTCATGGAGCAGCAGCGGGCACTGATGGCCAGCCTGCCTGGTGCATCTGCCCCAACCACCGGGACGTCGACTTCGAAGTCAACCCCGGAGACCGAGCCGATACTCAAGACCCTCGTGGCTCGAAGTCGTCCTCGGTCGAGGTCTCCCTCGACCTCCCGTTTGGGACCGAGGGTGTCGACGCCGGTGCGCCCGGCGTCGGGGCGGATGCCTCGGGGCCCCGCAGGGTCGGACCCTGACTCCTCCTCGGACAAGTCCGCCTGGGAGACGGAGGACGAGGAGTCTCCCGATACTTTTAAGACTCGGTGCGTCCCGTCGGACTCACCGCAGTCTGATCCCCGGAGTAGATCCCCTCCGGAGAACACTAGGTTCTCGGAGTTCGTCCGTGATATGGCCGCTGCCTTGGCTATCCCTGCCGATCCCAAGGAAGAGTCTCGAGCCGAGGAACTCGATGCTCTGCAGTACGACTCTCCTCCGAAGGAGGCCTTTACTGTCCCGGTTCCTCCGATGCTGGAACGGCTCCTCTTCCGGATGTGGGAGGCCCCGGCCTCGGCGCCGGTTCTGAGCAAGCGAGTCGATTCCATTTATCGACTCCGCAAAAGCCCTGGTTTCCAGAAAGTACTACTACCACACCATTCCATGGTTGTGGAATCGGCCATGCATCGTCTGAAGAGCCAGAAGATGCACTCCGCGGTGCCCCCTGGCAGGGAGGCCCGCAACCTTGATGGCGTCGGTAGGAAGTGCTTCCAGGTGTCGATGCTTGCCTTGCCGTGTCCAGTCTTACCAGCTGTACATGGGCATGTACTTGCGGGACCTGGCCAAAGAACTGGCCGGCTTCTCTGCTGGTCTCTCCGGGGAACCCTTGAAGAGATTTCAGACCTTGTCCTCGGGGATTCGGGAATGCTCGAAGTTCATTTCCCGCGCCGCCTACGATGGCTTCAAGGCTTCGGCCCGAGTAGCGGCTGCCGGCATCACGGCTCGACGCCAGGCGTGGCTGCCGTCATCGGACCTCGAGCCATGGGTTCAGGACAAGTTGGTCGATGTCCCCTGCCGAGGTGAGATCCTTTTTGGCAAACCCGTGACCGAGAAGGCCGCTCAGCTCGAGAGAGCACCTTACCCGGACAAGGCTGTCGAGGAAGACCTCTGCCCCTTCACATTATTTATTTATTTATTTTATTTATTTATTTTACATTTCTTATATACCGCACTATTTACGATCAGCGCGGTTTACATAAAACGAAACAGAATCCGACAATGAACAAGAGTCAGGTCATTACAATGAACAGGAGCAATCAACTTGGATAACGGGGGAAACTATGTACATAAATGGACTACTGAAATTGGTAAACTATGTACACAAAAGGGATACTGAAATTGGTAACTGTCTATAAGTGAGATGAGTTCATTGTGTGTTGTTCGTACCTGGAGGCTGGGGTTCGAGGGAGGCTGTGAGGTATTTAATAAAGAGGAGGTGTTTTAAGGCCTTCCTGAACTGGCTCAAATTGGGGATAGCTCTGATGTGTGGTGGTAAGGAGTTCCAGAGGCTTGGGGCGCTCAGGCTGTAGGCTCTATTTGAAGTTGATATGGCGCATCTTGTCATAGCTTTTGGTATTGCTAGCATGTTGGTTGCAGCCGTTCTTCTTATCCTGTTGGGCATGGGTTGTTGTATGAGGTCACATATTGAAGAGGAGGATAACCCATTGATGGCCTTGAGTGTCATCACTAAGATCTTGAAGTTAATCCTGGCTTGGATGGGGAGCCAGTGCAGCTGCATCAGGAGGGGTGTGATGTGCTCTTTCCTTGGTGCTCCTAAAAGGATTCGCGCAGCGCTGTTCATGGCGAGTTGTAAGGGATGTAAGGTTGCTTTAGGGAGACCTTGTAGGATGGCGTTTGCATAATCAAAATGAGGGATGATGAGGGCTTGGTAGATGGTACGGAAGTCATTCAGCTCGAGTAGAGGGCGTATGTGTCTGAGGGATCTGATCTTGAAGTAGATCGCTCTTACTGTTTTTGCTATGTGCTGCTTCATGTCGAGGTTCTGATCCAGTGTGACTCCGAGGTATCGTATGGCTGATTTTACCTGCAGCTTGGCGTTGTCGACTTCTAAGTGGTTAGGTGGAATAAACTCAAGATTTCTAGAGATAAATAGGACCTCTGTTTTCTTATGTTGGATGCGCAGATTTTGAGAGAGGAGCCATTCGGATACTGCATTGAAACACTTAGTTATTGGGGTTAGGTCTGGGCAATCCAGGGATATTGGCAGGTAAAGTAGGACATCGTCGGCGTAAATCATGCAACTCACATTAAAGTGTCTAATGATGTTACATATGGGTTGGATATAAATGTTAAACATAAGAGACGATAGGGAGGATCCTTGACTTTGTAGGAATGGCTCAGATGTGGTTCCATTTGCTCGTACGTGTTTCCATCTTCCAGACAGGTAAGATCTGCACCACTCCAGTGCTGTTTCAGTGATGCCTTTCTCTTTTAGCCGAATCAGGAGGATCTGATTAGAAGAAGGGCTCGGGTAAAAAGCCCTTTTACCCGAGGAAGGGCATTGCCTACAAACAGTACCCTCAATATCAGGCTGCCCAACCTGCCCCCCAGGGTCAGCAAGCCAAGGGCCAGGGTAATGGGCCCCGTAGGCAGAGGACCCCCAAGCCTCAGGCCCCTGCTACCACTCAGCAGGGTGGGGGTTTTTGACTCCTTGAGCATAGCCTCTCCTCCACTGCTCTCCCCACCCTGCACAGGATGTCACCTCGCCCTCTTTGCCCACCAGTGGCCCCTTATCACTGGGGACAGTTGGGTGCTGGACATAGTTCAAAATGGCTATGCCCTCCATTTTCACCAATTGCCACCACCATATTTTCCAGGAGAGCCTCCAAGGCCTCCCCTGCACACAGACCTCCTGCTACAAGAGCTTCATGGTCTATTGGTGGACAGGGCGGTGGAGCCTGTGCCTCCCCACTTGCAAGGTCACGGATTCTACTCCAGGTATTTTCTGATACCCAAAAGAACCGGTGGCCTTCGACCCATTCTGGACCTCAGAAACCTGAACAAGTTCCTAGAGAAAGAAAAGTTCAAAATGCTTACTCTTGGAACATTTCTGCCCTACCTCCAGCAGGGAGATTGGCTATGCTCCTTAGATCTAAAGGATGCGTACATTCACATCCTCATTCATCCAGACCACAGAAAGTACCTCAGGTTCATTGTGGGAGGAAACCATTATCAGTACAGAGTACTGCCTTTTGGCCTGTCCTCCGCTCCCAGGGTCTTTACCAAGTGCCTGGCAGTGGTTGCGGCCTACCTGAGAAATCAAGGCATCTTTGTCTTTCCCTATCTGGACGACTGGCTCATCAGGGGTCAGACGTCCCTGGAGGCCAGACAAGCCACCCTCAACACCATTGCTCTGCTCCAAAGGGTGGGCTTTGTCATAAACTTCGCAACGTCCACTTTGCTCCCCTCCCAGAACTTGGAGTTCATAGGGGCAAGGTTGGATTCTCAACTGGCAAAGGCATTCTTGCCAGAAGACAGGGCTCAAAGACTGATGGACGTGGCAAAGCAGTTTCTGAACAGGTCCCTGGTCTCCGCCAGACTCTGCCTCAGGCTTCTGGGTCACATGGCTTCGACAGTACATGTGACTCCCAATGCCAGGCTCCATATGAGGCCTGCACAGTGGTGCCTTCGTACTCAGTGGTCTCAAGCCATAGGCCACTTACGAGACAGGATAAAGGTGTCCAAACACCTTTTGGCCTCCCTCAGCTGGTGGCTACATCCACCCAATCTACTCAAGGGAATGCTCTTCCAAATGCCAGAATACTCAGTGGTCCTCACCACCGACGCCTCTCTGAAGGGCTGGGGCGCTCATTGTCTGGACAAGTGCACCCAAGGCCTCTGGTCTCCCTGGGAGGCAGCCCAACAGATCAATCTGCTGGAACTTCGAGCTATCCGCTTGGCTCTCAGAGTTTTTTCTCCAACCCTGGCTCACCGCTCAGTCTTGATTCAAACAGACAACCAGGTGGCCATGTTTTATGTGAACAAGCAGGGCGGCACTGGGTCCCAAATCCTTTGTCGAGAAACTGAGGACCTTTGTTCCTTTGCCCTGAAGCACCACATGCTTCTCAAGGCGGTGTACCTCCCAGGCCAGGAGAACTGCCTGGCCGACTGGTTGAGCAGGATTCTGCAGCCCCACAAGTGGCAGCTGCATCCCTTGGTAGTTCAAAAGATCTTCCTGAAGTGGGGTCTCCCTTGGATAGATCTTTTTGCCAGTCCACTAAACAAGCAGCTACCCAAGTTCTGCTCCAGGCAACCACATCCTTTGAGGATCGCACCAGATGCTTTTCTGATGTCCTGGTCTCAGGGCCTTCTGAATGCGTTTCCTCCCACGCCCTTGGTGGCCTGAACTCTGTTCAAGATTCTTCAGGACAAGGCCTCAGTCCTGCTGGTAGCTCCCTGATGGCCGAGACAGCATTGGTTTCCTCTTCTGCTTCAACTGGCAGTGGATCCCCCACTGCCTCTGGGGTTGCAACCCGACCTGCTCTCTCAGGAGCAGGGTTCCTTACTACACCCCAATCTCAAGACTCTCAATTTGATGGCCTGGAGGCTGCAAGGGTAGTCTTGGCTCCCTGGGGCCTGCCTCAGGAAGTTGAGGAGGTTGTCCTAGCCTCCAGAAAACAATCCACTAGGAAAGCCTGTGCTCTCAAATGGAAAAGGATTTCTGTGTGGTGTCAGCTACGTACAGAGGATCCTTTCTCCTGTACTGTGCCAGTAGTGCTTCAGTACTTACTGCACTTATCAAATCAGGGACTTAAGTCCAATTCTGTTCGGGTCCACCTCTCAGCTTTAGCAGCTCACCACTCACTGGTGGAGGGACATTCTTTGTCAGGTCACCCCTTGGTGTCCCGCTTTCTCAGGGGCTTGCTTTTGCTCAAGCCCCCCATCCGTCCTCCTGCTCCTGAGTGGGAGCTGAATGTGGTCTTGCAGCAACTGACTCGCCCACCCTTTGAGCCGATGGCTACTTGTCCACTGCGCTTCCTCTCCTGGAAGACACTCTTCCTGATAGCCCTTACCTCGGCTAGGCGAGTGAGTGAGCTTCAGGCCCTGGTCTGTGATAGGCCTTACACCAGGATTTATAGGAACAGGGTAGTCCTCAGGAATCATCCCAAGTTCCTCCCTAAGGTTGTCTCCTCTTTCCACCTCAACCAGGAGGTGGTTCTTCCAACATTCTTCCCTAGGCCTCATGCAAGCCAGGCTGAAGCAGTCCTGCATACCCTGGACTGTAGGAGGGCCTTATCCTTCTACCTTGACCGTACGCAGGGGCATAGAAGGGCTACTCAGCTCTTCGTATCCTTTGACCCCAATAAGTTGGGGTTGGCTGTGTCCAAGCGTACCTTGTCCATCTGGGTGGCTGACTGTATCACCTGGGCTTACAAGGCGGCTGACCTTCCTTTGCAGGGTAGGGTCACGGCCCATCGTGTCAGGGCAATGGCTGCCTCAGTGGCTCATCTCCGCTCTGTGCCCTTGGTAGACATCTGCAGGGCTGCAACTTGGTCTTCAAGTCAGACGTTTGCAGCCCACTACTGTCTGGAGAGGGAGTCCCGTAGGGACAGTGCTTTTGGCCA
The DNA here is from genome assembly GCA_033557465.1 of Ichthyophis bannanicus. NCBI lineage: Eukaryota > Metazoa > Chordata > Amphibia > Gymnophiona > Ichthyophiidae > Ichthyophis > Ichthyophis bannanicus. The sequence goes on along the minus strand of CM066034.1, from coordinate 576,330,030 downwards.
AGCAGTACTCCGGAATCTCTTTGAGGTTTAGGCAACTCCTGCCCTCTGTTGGGCTACCGGTGGAGGTTGTGTCCTTGAAAAGCCTTTCTTTGTTGCTGGGACTAGAGGGAGTTCTCTTGTTCAGCCTGGGTTACTCGGTAGCCCGGAGCTAGGAAGTCACCCACATGTGAGGACTGACTTCCTGCTTGGTCCTGGAGAAAGAGTAGTTACTCACCTGTAACAGGTGTTCTCCAGGAGCAGCAGGAATCAGTCCTCACAACCCTCCCTCCTCCCCTTGGAGTTGCAGTTGTACATAGTTTGTGTTTTTACATTTTTGTGTGCTCTTCTTAGCTATGTCATTTGACTGAGGTAAGATGGCACCTTTAGGCGGGAAGGGAACCGTGCATGCGTGCCAGCATTCCCAAAGGCTTTCATGGAAAGCTGGGGAAATGCTCCGCTGGGGCTTCATCGGCGCCGATGACACCCATATGTGAGGACTGATTCCTGCTGCTCCTGGAGAACACCTGATTAGTAAGACACACAGATTAGTAAGACAAGACCTTCCTTTGCTAAATCCATATTGGCTTTTGTCCCATTAAACCATGACTATCTACACTTTCAGTAATTTTAAGCTTTATAATGGTTTCTACCATTTTGCCCGATACTGATGTCAGGCTCACTGGTCTGTAGTTTCCCAGATCAACCCTGGAACCCTTTTTAAAAATTGGTGTCACATTGGCCAGTCTTTAGGTACTACAGATGATTTTAGTGGTAGTGCACAGATTACTTATAGTAGGTCTGCAGTATCATATTTCATTTCTTTCAGCACCCTCAGTTGTATACCATCTGGTCCAGGCAATTTGCTACTCTTTAGTTTATCAAATAGTTGTAATATATCTTCCCGGTTTATCAAAATTTGTTTCAATTCTTCTGATACATCACCTTTAAATATCATTTCAGGCAATGGTAACTTCTCCAGGAACAAGCAGGAAGTCAGTCCTCACATACAGGTGACATCGGTGCTGATGGAGCCCGTATGGAAGCATCTCCCTAGCTTTCAAAGAAAGCGTTTGGGAGATGCACCATGTATGCGTGGTCCCCTTCCTGCCCAAGGGTGCAATCTTGCCGAGCAGTCTCCGTTTTTCCACAGAGCCCTCTGGACGTCTGTCCAGTTTCCCCCAGAAAAAGTGGGGGGGGTTTTAATATCGTTCTGTCCGGCTTATGTACCGATTCCTTATCTCCAGGAACAAGCAGGAATAAGTCCTCACATATGGGTACGTCGGTACCGACGGAGCCCGCGCGGGAAAGCTCCCCAGCTTCCCAGAAGGAAAGCTTTTGGGGCCTCCCACTGCGCATGCGCGCTGCCTTCCCGCCTTCCTGACCAACTCTCCTCAGTTCTTCTTTTTCCGCGGAGCCAGCAGATCGTGTTCCTGTCACCGCTGAAGAAGTTATTTTAATTTGTTTCTTTGGCCGCGTGTCTGCCTTCCCCGATTCCGGACCGGTACCGCCGGTCTTTTTTCTTTATTCTTTTAAAAAAAAAAAAAATCATCTTATTTTTCCCCACTTGGTGTGTTTGTTCTGTGAGGCCTCTAGGCCTTCACAGACTTCTCCCTCATGGAGAAACAAGCCTCTGGTTTTAAAAAATGCACCAAGTGTAGCGGTACTATATCAGTCACAGACACCCATGAATGGTGTCTTAAATGTTTGGGGCCTGACCACTCGATTCCGGATTGCCCATCCTGTTCTTTGATGTCTAAAAGTGGCTTACAAAACCGGGCAGCCAAGGTTTACATGCTGTTTTCTACAGATACTCCAGTATCGACGTCTTCCTCTCCTGATGGATCTCAGGTAACCAAACATTCCTCTGGCAGGTCCTCAAAGGGCAAATCTCCCTCCAAGTATCGAGATGCCCCCGGGCTTGACCCTGAGGACCCTGCCCCAGCCAAACAACCCCGGCGGGAAGCTCCGGCTTCCAAAGCTCCTCCTATGGGGTTACAGGTTGACATCGATGGCACGGCCTCGACCGATCACCTGTTAGACTGCTCTGGGGTACCGGCTCAATCTTCCGGTACCGACATCCAGACAGTCGTGGCGTCTATGGATCATACAGTTCAATCCATGCAGCAGGCCATTATGGCTTTTATTAGAGCTGCGACGCCCTCGGTACCGCAGCCAGCGGTACCGACTCCGGTTCCGGTACCACAACCGATACCGGTACCCAGGGCATCCACATCGACCAGGATACCGATTCCGGTTCCCGGTTCCGGGGTTTTCCCCGATACCGATCCGGTTCCGGGTACCCCCGATGTCGATACCGGTCGATACGCTTATCGATCCCTGGAAGCAAATAGACGATACTTCGAGTCTTCTGACGATTCTGATTCATCAGATGACTCTGCTGAAGTATCCCTAACTCTACCTGAAGAGCCCTCTTCTCCAAAGAGGAGAATGTCTCCTCCAGAGGATTTGTCCTTTCAAGACTTCATCATTGAAGTAGCTAAAGGTCTCTCTATTTCAGTAACCTCTGAAAAAGAACCTAGAGCAAAAAAATTAGATATTTTAGGATACTCTAAGGTTCCCAAAGAGGCAGTCACCTTGCCCATTCATGAAATTTTTCAAGAACACATGATGGACTTATGGGAGACTCCTCTCACCCTATCTCCACATTCTCGTCGTTTGGACACCATGTATCGTGTCCCTCCTTCTCCTGGTTTTCAAAAAACTCAGCTCCCTCACCACTCTATTGTGGTGCAGTCAGCTATGAAAAGGATAAATAGTACTAAAAGACACTCTTCTACTCCTCCAGGGAGATAATGTAGGACTTTGGATGCTTTTGGTAGAAAAATCTTCCAAGCAAGTATGCTTATTGCCAGAATCAATTCATACAGCCTCTATATGGGCATGTTTCTGAAGGAGATTGCATTGAAAATACGCCATTTTCTCCCCTTTATCCCAGAGGATAGAAAGGAGGAGTTCCTCCTTTTGCTAAAGCATACCCAAGATATTTCAAAGTTCTCCAACAGAGCAGCCTTTGACTCCTTTGAGGGTGCTAGCAGAGCCTCAGGTATTGCCATAGCGGCTCGCAGAATTGCTTGGCTCCAGGCCTCTGACCTAGAACCCTGGGTCCCAGGATGGGTTGGGAAATCTGCCCTGTACAGGTGAGAATCTGTTTGGGAAGGAGTGGCCAATCAAAGCCACCCAAATGGATGCAGAAAATGCTGCTTTAGATAGACTTTCTAAGTCTACCTCTGCCCCTGTCAAGAAAAAATCTTTCAAGAAGCCTTTCTATAAGAAGGCCAGATTTGCTACAAATACTGGCCAACAATCTTCTGCAGCTTGCTTTGCTCCTAAGCGTCAGCAGCCTAAACAGGCCAGGGCAAAACCTGCAGGGGCTGCTACAGCCCAGCAGTCCCAACCCCCTCAGGGTTTTTGACTTAACTCTAGAGAACTTAACCTTTCTGGCTCTAAAACATCCAGAGCCTCTCACCATTCCAGGACGGTTAACTCATTTTGCTCCCAGATGGGAGCAAATCACATCAGAACAATGGACCCTCTCTATCATCAGAGAGGGCTACAAACTACATTTCTCCAGCCTTCCTCCCCATACCATGGTGAGATGTTTCAATTCTCCCCCATCTCTCCTGAACCTGTTAGGTCAGGAGGTGACCACCCTTCTCGCCCAAAGGGCAATAGAAGAGGTTCCTCTTATTCAACAGGGGTCAGGGTTTTACTCCCCTTATTTTCTCATTCCCAAGAAAACAGGGGGGTACAGACCTATTCTAGATCTCAGAGAATTGAACAAATTCCTATGCAAGCAGAAATTCAAGATGCTTTCGCGGCCCGCGAGACAACTTTGTGCGGCCCGCGACGGCGGAAAACCAAAAATCCCCCAAAACCCTGGCTTCTGCTGCTGCCGTTGCCGCCGTGGCAGCAGCAGAATCAATTGTCAAATTTAAAAAAAAACTGACTTCTGCTGCTCAAGCAGCTGTCCTGCGGCCCCTTTCCCTCTGCCCGGAGATCCGACTCTGCTCTCAGCGGCGTGCTTTTCAAGCCGCGAAGAGAGTATTCCCCTCTGCTCCAAGGGTTTTTACCAAATGCATGGCAATAGTAGCTGCATTTCTACGAGCCCTGGGAATTTTTGTCTTCCCATACCTGGACGACTGGCTCATCCGAGCTCCATCTCAGTCCGAGGCTCAGACTTCCCTGGATCGCACCAGACGCATTCTGCAGTATCTGGGACTTGTGATCAATCTGCCAAAGTCTCAACTCACCCCTACTCAGTCCCTGGAATTCATAGGGGCCTGGTTGGATACCACCACTGCAAGGGCCTATCTTCCTCAGGCCCGTTGCCAACGTCTAGTGCACTTAGCCTCCCAGACTCAGTCCAGAAGCCACTTGACTGCCAGGGAGATGCTACAACTATTAGGCCACATGGCCTCCACAGTACATGTGGTGCCCTATGCTCGCCTACATATGAGAGCAGCTCAATGGACTTTGTCCACCCAGTGGACTCAAGCATCAGGAGCTTTCTCAGACCAAATAGCAAACTCCAAACGTCTCTTTTGGTCTCTCCAATGGTGGATGTCCACTCAAAATCTGTTGTTGGGGGCCCCCTTTCAACCATTGTTGCCCCAAGCAACCCTCACAACAGATGCCTCCCAAACAGGTTGGGGAGCTCATCTTCAAGATCTCTCCACTCAGGGCACTTGGTCTCCACAGGAGACCACCCTTCATATCAACCACTTGGAACTTCGAGCAATCTTTCTAGCTCTCAGAGTTTTTCATACCCTCCTCAGCAACATGACGGTCCTTATTCATACAGACAATCAAGTAGCCATGTTTCACTGAAACACTGGTATTATCAGTAGTATCTCTACCACAGGTAATTATCACTGATATTAATCACTAGCACTATTCTATTTTATTGAACCTCTTACTAGTTAAAACATAAAAAGTAAATCTAAATACAAACTAAAAATGCATAAACAATTCCTTTTTCCCATCAATGCTATACTTATAAGTATCACAATCCTTACACTGATTAACCTAATAAAATCCATAGATAATAAGAATAATAGACCAATTCCCATAATACAAAGAATTACTCATTGTAAATAGTTGCCCCAGTTACCCAAGTTTTTGTTCCTGTTCCATGTAAAAAACAGATAATATGTATCTTATCTGATGTTTTATTGTTCTTTGTAAACCGCGCTGATTATAAATAGTGCGGTATATAAGAGATGTTAAATAAATAAAATAAATAAATAAATATCAAAACATGATAATTTAATACACCCATTCATAATAGGAACCAACCTTAGATCTAGACAATCTAGACTTTTATATATAACAACAACAAAAATATGCAACACACCACACTCACCTCAGACACAAAAATACACAATTCTCACCTGCCAACTCATTAATGCAAGATCTATGAAAAGCAAACTACCAATTTTTGTAGACATTATCAATGATGATAAACCTGATATCCTTTGTATAACAGAGACCTGGCTCAAAGATACTGACTCAGTATTCTTAAACCAATTAAAGACACCTGAATATGAGATCTTCCATACTCACAGAACACTAAAAAAAGGAGGAGGAGTACTTATAATAATAAAGAAAAACCTCAATGCAAAATTAATATCATCTAATAATATAGATAATGTTGACATACTCACCATAAAAATTAAAAACATAACTATATCATTAATATATCGACCGCCTGAATACAACATAGATAAAATTTACAATTTAATTGAATTACTAGCATCATCCACAGATACAAATCCTGTAATACTTATGGGAGACTTCAATCTTCCTTCAACACCCAACAATCACTCTAATCAATTCTTAGAAATGATAAATAATTTGGACTTTCACCAAATAATAACTGAACAAACACACAATAAAGGAAAAACTCTTGACATGGTCTTCTTACCAAACTCTCTACACAACCTATATAACTCTGAATCCCTCTCAAACATTCCAGTCCCCTGGTCTGACCACTATCTTCTAAAATTCAATATAACCATCACCTACAACAATCAAACTAAAAGACCACAACGTCCTCAAACTAATAGATTCAGAAAATTCAATGAAGAAGAATTTCTAGATCAAATAATACCACAACTAACACAAACACCCACAAATCTTGAAGAATCTATCAAAAACTGGAACAATATAATCTCTAAAGCAGCTGAAAGTAATCCAAACCAATCACACCAAAATATAAACAACAATAAAATTGAAAAAAGACATGCTCCATGGTTTAATATATCTATCAAAACATTAAAAAGACAACTAAGAAAAGAGGAAAGGAAATGGAGACAATCAAAATCATTAATAAATCATGAGAACTACACTAATACACTACAAATTTATAAACAAACAATAAACAACTCCAAACAAAATTATTATTCTAATATAATCTCAAGAGCCACTAATCGCCCAAGAGAACTATTCTGTATAGTACAAAAACTAACAAACAAAACACTAAATTCTGATGAAATATCAATTGATATCTCCCCACAAGAATTAGCTCAATACTATATCAATAAAACAAAGCTACAAATAACACCACTACATATTACTCAACCACAATTTCAAACACAAACAAAGCAAGCTACATTTGATAACTGGACCAACTTCAACTTAATATCAAAATCTACTCTCAAAACTACAATAACATTAATACAACAACCTCATACCTTGATCCATGCCCAGTTGATTGGATAAAGAAGACTTTCTCAATACTCTCTTCTTTCATTCTACCCTTAGTGAACCTATCCTTACAAAAAGGCTACTTACCACCATCTCTCAAACACGTTCAAATACGACCTATACTTAAAATAACACATTAGATAAATTATCCCCAAAATCATACAGACCCATATCAAGTATTCCTTTTATGGCCAAACTTATTGAAAAAATTGTACAAATTCTACTACAAGACTTTATTGACACATTAAACCTCCTTGATGAACATCAATATGGCTTTAGACCCTTCCATGGAGTAGAAACCTTGCTAACGATCCTTTATGACACAATATTAAGAGGTATTGATAATCCTAAACAAGCCTTTATTCTTGTTTTCCTTGACATATCAGCTGCATTTGACAGTGTTAATCACTTAACAATGTTAAACAGACTTCAACAAATTGGAATTACATCTACTGTTTATAATTGGTTCAAATCATATCTATCAAACAGAAAGAATTCACACCCAAATTTCTAACACCTTCAAACAAACTCAGGGTCTCCCGCAGGGTTCTGCATTATCTGCGCTATTATTTAATATTTACTTACAACCAGTTTGTAACATCTTTAAACGTCACAATGTTTATTATCATATCTATGCTGATGATATAATGTTCTACCTCCCATTTGAAATCCCACACCCACCTCTTCAAAAAATAACAGAATGTTTCAATGAACTAACTGAATGGCTCAAAGAACAAAATCTACTTATCAACTTTACTAAAACTGATATATTATTCATCACTAAAAATCAAACATACATACCCCCAAACACGATCACACTAGATACTCATGAAATAAATACAAAAAAAGAAATAAAATATTTAGGTGTGATACTTGACAATAATCTAAATATGGATTCACATATAAAATATCTAACTAAAAAAATACATTACAAACTCAAAACACTAAAACAATTAAGACCATTGATTCATCTACAAGACTTTATTAATATAATTCATGCTATCATCACCCCACATTTTGATTTTGCAAACACAATACTTAATGGCATTTCAAAACAAAATATTAAAAAGATACAAATAACTCAGAACATAGCTGCCAGGATGATTATGAATATAAACCCACTTGAACATGTTACACCAATTTTGGCTGAACTTCATTGGCTACCTATTTACTCCCGAATCAAATATAAAATTCTTGTCACTACATTTAAACTTATAAATAATCTTGCACCATCGGCACTCAATATACTGATTAATATAGACATCGATAAACGATCCCAAAGAAGCAGAAACTTAAATACCTTAACAATACCAAAAGATTTCACAAAAGCCAGAAAACAAACAAATAAGAGAGCTTTCTCACACTCTGCTCCAATTCTTTGGAACAATCTACCTGACAACATTCGCCTGCTGTCTGATATAAAGGAATTTAGAAAAAAATTAAAAACTCACTTATTCATATTACACTACAATACACCCTCAGAACAGAATACTCAAATAGATACAGGCTAACATTTATACATTATTATTACATACTCTATTTTCAAAATAAATATCACTAATACACTATTAACCATACCACACTCTCATTCACATGATGATTATAGATTTAAACTAACAATGTATATATGTTTTAATACGTTATATCTTTAATGTTACAACATTCCTTGTAAATTATAATTATCTGTTCCATGTAAACCGACTTGGTATATTACATACCAATTAACCTACTGTTCCATGTAAACCGCACTTGATACTAGGGAAAGAGCGGTATATAAATAACTATTAAATAAATAAATAAATAAACAAACAAGGAGGGACTGGCTCTCTGTCGCTTTGCAACGAAGCTCTAAGATTATGGGCCTTCCCCAGAGAGCATCAAATCCATCTCCTGGCAGTATATCTTCCAGGAATCCAAAACTCTTGGGCAGACAGACTCAGTCGAGTTCTGCTTCCACACGAATGGTCCCTACAAATGGATCAGGTACTCAGAATCTTCCAGAAATGGGGGACCCCAGACATAGACCTCTTTGCAAGTCCGTGGAATGCCAAACTTCCCCGGTTCTGTTCCAGAATTCCGTGTCAGGGAGTTCAGGCCAAGGATGCCTTCCTCTTTCATTGGGGTCAGGGCTTCCTATATGCCTTTCCACCCATTCCTTTGATTCCCAAGACTCTGTTCAAACTTCAAAGGGATCAAGGGTCCATGATCTTCATAGCTCCACGCTGGCCACGCCAAGTGTGGTACCCTCTACTTCTGCATCTCTCCCAAGCCCCCTCCCTGGACTTGGGAGCAGCTCCAGACCTTCTGTCTCAGGAGGAGGGGACTTTGTGGCACCCAAACCCCAAGTCCCTTCACCTCAGAGCTTGGTTACTGAAGGCCTAGATCTTCAACACTTCAATCTTTCGCAGCAAGTGAAGGATATCCTCCATGCCTCTAGGAAACCTTCCACTAGGCGTTCTTACGATTTTAAATGGAAAAGATTTTCCATTTGGTGTGCTCAAAAGGGTTTTAACCCTCTAACACTTCCTTTGAATTCTCTTTTGGAATATCTCCTGCATCTCTCCAATGCAGGACTCAAAACAAATTCAGTAAGAGTCCATTTGAGTGCTATTGCAGCATCCCTTAAGCCCATCAATGGACAACCTGTTTCCTCTCATCCTCTTATTGCAAGATTCATGAGAGGCCTAACCTTAACTAAACCTCCCATTCGACCTCCTCCGGTGGCATGGGACTTAAACTTGGTTCTTGGTCAGCTTATGAAGCCACCCTTTGAACCCTTAGCCACTACCTCCTTGAAATTTCTTTCTTGGAAGGTTATTTTTCTTATTGCAGTCACCTCAGCTCGCCGTATCCGTGAACTGCAAGTTCTAGTGGCTAATCCACCTTATACAAGGTTCCATCATGATAAGGTGGTCCTTAGGACCAATCCCCACTTTATGCCTAAAGTGGTCTCCCCTTTTCATCTTAATCAAGAGGTATATTTACCTGTCTTTTTTCCAGCTCCTCATGCATCCAGTGCAGAGAGGACCCTTCATACTCTCGATTGTAAAAGAGCTCTTGCCTTTTACCTCCACAGGACACAGCAACATCGAAAGTCTTCTCAGCTTTTTGTTGCTTTTGATCCTTCTCATTTAGGACTTCCAGTCTCTAAAAGAACACTCTCCAATTGGATTGCTCAGTGTATCTCTTTTGCTTACCAGAGTAAGAACCTTTCTCTGGAGAGCCATGTCACCGCTCACAATGTGAGGGCTATGGCCACCTCTATGGCTCATCTAAACTCTGTCTCCATTGACCAGATCTGTCGAGCAGCCACCTGGGCCTCGGTTCATACCTTTACAGCCCATTACTGTTTGGACAAGGACTCCCACCGGGATGCCTTGTTTGGTCAGGCTGTCCTCAGACACCTGTTCCATTCTTGAACAACTCCAGCCCACCTTCCCTGAATGGATGCCTGAAATCCATAGGAAGATGAGGAACCTTTCAGGGTCTCATACCCTTGAGGGGCTCTCCCAGGCATCTTAGCTAGGGAGTCCCCATATGTGAGGACTTATTCCTGCTTGTTCCTGGAGATAGCACAGTTACTTACCTGTAACAGGTGATCTCTGGGAACAGCAGGAATTAGTCCTCACAACCCACCCACCTCCCCTAGGAGTTGTATCTCTCCCTCTCTCTTTCCTTTCCTCTCTCTATTATCTCAGCTTTAAACTCGAACTGAGGAGAGTTGGTCAGGAAGGCGGGAAGGCAGCGCACATGCGCAGTGGGAGGCCCCAAAAGCTTTCCTTCTGGGAAGCTGGGGAGCTTTCCCGCGTGGGCACTGTCGGTACCGACGTACCCATATGTGAGGACTAATTCCTGCTGTTCCCAGAGATCACCTGTTACAGGTAAGTAACTGTGCTTTCTGTGCCCAAGCCAGCTCACCTTGGCATCACTCCTCAGATTCAGTCCTTTTTGTTTTGTTTTTTTTCTTCGAGATATCCATCGACTAGCATTCAGGCCTTTTTTGGCCAAAGGTCTGACCCCTGCCGGGCAACAGGGACTCCTTTTTTCCGATGGCCTCCAGCGGCTTCAAGAAGTGCAATCGGTGCAGCAAGATGATATCCCTCACCGATCCACATGACTGCTGGCCTCCAGTGCCTTGGCCTAGAACACAACGACTTGGACTGCGAACTTTGCAGGACCATGACCTCAAAGGCCCTTAAGAGCCTCAGCAGCAGGAAAATATTTTCCAAAAGTTCAAGTGGTGCCAATTCTCGGTGTCGTGTGCTGAAAATCGGGTGGACCCGTTCTCTTACCCAGTACAAGTGCTACTCCAGTACCTGTTCCACCTGTCGCAGGTGGGACTAAAGTCCAACTCGTCAGAATGCACGAGAGTGCTATCACAACGCTCTACCATTCTGTTGGCTCAGCCCCTTTCTTGCGGGGCCTCATGCTATCCAAACCCCCAGTCCGCCTTCCAGCGGTGAAATGGGATCTCAATGTGGGCTCTGGCAGTTCACTAAGCCACCGTTTGAGCTCCTGGCTACCTGCCACTTGAGGTACCTCTCCTGGAAGGTCGTCTTTCTTGTGGTACTCACATCAGCCTGCAAAGTCAGCGAGCTCCAAGCTCTGATGGCAGATCCTCCCTTCCATTCCTCATTCCACCTCAATCAGGAGGTGGTGCTCCCCACCTTCTTTCCGAGGCCTCATGCCAGCAGGGCAGAGACCGTTCTCCATACTTTGTGTTATAAAAGGGCTCTATCCTATCTGCAATGGACTCAGGGCAGCTTTTCGTATCCTATGACCCCGGTCGTCTAGGGCTCCCTGGGTGGCAGACTGCATTACCCTTGCCTAAGAGCAGATGGGCATCTCACTGAACCCAGAGGGTCACGGTGCACCATGTCAGGACTATGGCTACCTCTGTAGCAAACCTGCGTTCGGTACCTGTGACAGAAATCTGCCGGGCCGACACCTGATCTTTGGTCCATACCTTCGCAACTCACTACTACCTGGAGAGGGAGTCATGACGGGACAGCGCCTTCGGCCAGGCTGTACTCCATAATCTCTTTGGGGTACCGGAGTGTTCAGGCTACCAGAGTACTGATTCCGCACAGGACACTTTGGTCTTGCGAGAGTCTCTTAGTAGGGACTTGACCGCTGCTGCTCATGGCTCACCCTTTGCAGGTCGCCATGGTATTTTTACAGGTTCTCTGTGGCCTGTAGCTGGGTAGTCTCATATGTGAGGACTCACTTTCTGCTTGTTCTCTGAAAAAGCGTAGTTACTCACCTGTAACAGGTGTTCTTCGGGGACAGCAGGAGTCAGTCCTCACAACCCTCCCTCCTCCCCTTGGAGTTGCTTCTTTACCATATTTTAATTTTTGCCGGCTTAGCTATGTCATTAGACTGAGGCAAGATGGCACCCTTGGGCGGGAAGGGGACTACGCATGCGTGATGCATCTCCCAAAAGCTTTCTTTGAAAGCTGGGGAGATGCTTCCTTGCGGGCTTCATCGGCACCGACATCACCCATATTTGAGGACTGATTCCTGCTGTCCCCAGAGAACACCTGTTACAGGTGTTTGTTTTTATCCTATTTGATAGACTGCCCTTCATAACATCAGGGCAGTCTAACAGGTAAGTAACTATGCTTTCCCAACATCATCTTCAGTAAAGACCAAAGCAGAGAATTCATTCATTCTCTCCACTATGGCCTTGTTCTCCCTTAGCACCCCTTTTACTCCTCTATTATCTAATCAAACTGACGCACAGGGTTTTTGCTATGAATGTACTTGAAAAAGTTTTTATTGTGCATTTTTGCTTCCATGGCAAGCTTTTTTTCAAATTCTCTTTGCCTTCTTTATCAGTGCCTTTTATCTAACTTGCCAGTGCTTATGATGATTCCATTTCCTGAAAGATGATTTTTTTTGGCTACAGCAGCCTCTCTGACCACATTTAAACCATACTGGCAGTTTTCTGGCTGGCCTTCCACCTTTCTTAAAGCGTGGAATACATGTTTGTCTGGGCTTCCAAGATAGTATTTTTAAACAATGCCCATACTTGATGTAAACTTTTAACCTTTGCAGATGCTCCTTTTGTGTTTTTTTTAACTAGTTTCCTCACTTTATCAGAGTCTCCCTTTTGAAAGTTAAAAGGTAGTAGTACTGTGCATTTCCTTGCCATCCTTCCTCCGTTTATTAAATCAAGTGCTATCATGCTATGATCATTATTGCTAAATGGCCCCAACACCGTTATCCCTTGCACCAGATCCTTTGTTCCACTAAGGTTCAAAATAGCTTCCCCTCTTGTTGGTTCATAAATCAACTGCTCCAAGAAGGAGTCATTTATTTCATCTAGAAATGTATATCTCCCTAGCATGTTCTGCTGTGACACTGACCCAGTCGATAGTGGGGTAATTGAAATCACCCATTATTACTCTGTTGTAACATTTTGGTAGCTTCCCTGATTTCTTTTAGCATTTCATCATCCATCTGTTCATTCTGGCTGGGCAGACAGTAGTAGACTCCCTACTGCCATTGTCGTCCCCTTTTTACATGGAATTTCTATCCATTGAGATTCTCCAGTGTATTTTGCTTCCTGTAAAATGTTTATCCTGTGTGACTCAATGCCCTCTCTAACAAAGAGTGCAATTCCTCCGCCAATTTGATCTACCCTATCATTGCAATATAGTTTGTACTCAGGAATCACGGTATCCCATTGGTTGTCCTCCTTCCACCATCTAACTTTCATTTGGTGTTATATATTCTAAGCATTTTAGAGGTTGCATTTATTCATGTTAACAAGCTGATTTTCAGTTGATGGGGTAATTTGGAAGCTTTCAGCTCTGTCTGCTCTGTACTTAAAGACGTCTGTGCTATTTTTATCTTTATTGGAACCTCCCTATCCAGGATGCTGTAACTTCCCTCTTTTGCTAATATCCTTCAAGGATATATCCTGATGAACCATGTACTTTTGGGTGACTGGCGCTTTCCCCTATTATCTAGTTTAAAAGCTGCTCTATCTCATTTTTAAGGGTTAATGCCAGCAGCCTGCTTCCACCCAGGTTAGGGTGAAGCCCATCCTTTCAGACAAGCCCCTTCCCCAGAATGTTGTCCAGTTCCTAACAAATCCAAAACCCTCTTCCTTGCACCATTGTCTCATCTATGCATTGAGACTCCGGAGCTCGCTCTGTCTTTTGGGTCCTGCGTGTGGAACGGAAAGCATTTCAGAGAATGATACCTTGGAAATTCTGGATTTAAACTTCCTACCTAGAAGCCTAAACTTGGCTTCCAGAACTCCCTCCCACACTTTCCTATGTCATTGGTACCAACATGTACCAAGACAACAGGCTTCTCCCTAGCACCATCTTAAACCTTATCTAGGTGGCACGTGAGGTCTGCTACCTTCGCACCAGGCAGGCATGTTACCTGGTGACCTCATGCCCACCAGCCACCCAGCTATCTACATGCCTAATGATCAAATCACCAACTATAACGGCCATCCTAACCCTTCCCTCATGAGCACATTGCTCTGGAGAAACCACCTTAGTGTGAGAGGGTTTTACCTCACCTAGAGGATAGATACAGGATTTTTACCTGCCACATCAAAGTGATGCTATCCTTTCACATGACCTCTCTCCTCCATGGCAACAGAGAGGCTGCCAGACTGGAGGTGGGACTTCAGTACTACGTCCCTATAGGTTTTGTCTCTATACTTCTGTTTTCCTTAGCTCCTCCAAATCTGCTATTCTAACCTCCAAAAATCGGACTCCTTCCCTGAGAGCAAAGAGCTCCTTGCACCTAGGGCATACGTAAGACCTCTTTGCAACTGGGAGAAAATCACACATGTGGCACTCGATGTAGAAGACTGGATAGCCCCTATCTCACTGCTAGACTGCTGTCTGCATCTTAGTTTTAAGGATTTGTTTAGATATTTAAGTTGTTTACTTAAAGTTGTTAGGGATACTTATACCAATATAACTATATCTAATAAGTTTAAGGGACTTTGTTCATTTCAAAATTAATTAATTTCAGGGCCTTAATTAATCTATTCCTGAAGAGGATAATCAGCTAAACCTGAAAGTGAATTTGACCACCTTTTTCCCTTTAATAGGTTTTACAGCCTGTAAATCTAAGATTATGCCTGGGGTGGGTGGGAGGGAAGGAAACAGTAAAAGCTGGCTTGCTACACATTGTCCTGAGCTGTGCTTCTAAGGTAATCTCCTAACAATTTCCTGGGTGATTTATACAGCCCTTGGTTTGAGAGAGGGAGCCTTTCAAATTGCCCTTGTGATCTGTCACTTGACTTTAACATCTATTTAAAATAGTTTCACAGGCCTCTTTGTAAAGGTCTCTAGAAACAATTTCTTTCTTTCTACTCAAAGAATATTTACTCTATTCTATGTTCTATGCTAAGCTATACTTTGATTTTGATATAAATATCAGCTCTTTGGTGGTACTAAGCCCTGACTGTCTTAACAAAAACACTGAAATTTAAAATACATGTATTTTATCAGCTTTAGCCCAAAGAATTCCCTTTCCTCAAGATTTAGTGTGTGTTCCAGCAGGTAAATACTTACAAGCGTAGATTTCTTCCCAACAGGAACAGTCCCTTTTGGTATTCCTTCAAGACTCAAAAGGGAACTGTTTCTGCCTGGTGTTGAACCAGGGTCCTTTTGTGTGTTGGGCAAACATGATAACCAGTACCCTACAGTAACCTGCCTGACCTGGTTTCTAACCTAAAAGCATCTCAGAAGAGGGCATGATTTGAATATATAATTTAGCAACTTTACAAGCTTTTTCTTTTTTATAGAACTTTCTTTAAACACCCAGGTTCAGTATTGAAAGCAAATTATGTATTAATACAGTGACTATGCAGGCTGAAAAGTGACACCAGCTAGCTTTCATCTGGTCATAGTTGGTGACGGGGAAAGGGGCATTTACTAGAGATGTAGATTTTAATATCTTTTGAATGTTGCACTGCAAAACTTTACTACCATTTTCTTTTAGAATTTGTCACGTTTTTTGTGCGACTTCTGGGGGTTTTTGGAGTTGGCACCTAGAAAATAAATTGTCACTGCACACATTCAGATTTTTCTATTCCTTCTTCCTGTCGCTTAGTGTCATCTTCCTGCTGTTTCTCAGATTCATGATTTTAATTGGAAGTTAGAAACATGTTGGTGCCAACAGTCCTTGTAAGTTTAACACTCCACACACAGTATGTTGGGCGACACAGCATAGCAGAAATTGCTTGCCAGAAATTTATGCATTAGATCAAACTAGTCCTATTTTTTTGATCCTATGAAAAAAAAAATTATGGGAATAAAAAGGAAGGTATGGTATAATCTACTCTTAACAATTTGAGAGTTCATCTTTCACATTAGAATTCTAATATAGTGTTTTAAAGTCCCATATTATTTGTTCGCCAGTATAAGGTAACTTTAACATCCTGAGATAAAGGCGATAGGTACCAAAGTTATACCTTTGTATGGGCTGTGGGGGAATTTTTGGGGAGCTCCCCTTTTTATCCTATCATTTTTTTGCTCCCCCCTATCTCCCCCCTAGTCTATATGCTCTGGGGACTCTTGCTGGCCTGAGAGCTGAAAAAAATGCAATATCTAAGGTGCATAGTATTGCTCATTGGCTGATAGGGTCACTACTGTATTAGCTATCTCTGTTTTCTTCCCATTCTGAGCCTTTTCACCTCCATGGCATATCCAGCCCCAAGAGATGAGGAACTAGACTTTGGGGGTCTGTTTACTAAACAGCAATAGCGGCGATAATGCAAAATCGGTGCTTTGGCCCCAATTTTGCATGATCGCTGCTATCGCTGTTTAGTAAATAGACCCCTTGGTCACCTTCATGGCACAACTCAGTGCTCTGGCCTGAACATGTTCTTGTATTTGTCAGCCATAAGGGAGTCTTTCCCCCCTTCCCATAGAACATTTTGTTTGCATGCTTTATACTTGATCTGTACAATTTTTGTGTGTGTGTGTTTTCAGGATAAATGGAAGGACTCCAGGCGTTGGCAGTTGTCTGTAGCCTCAGAGTTGCCAGAGCTGGAAGAATCCCCACACATGAGAGAAAGGAGCTCGTCCAATTTCCGAGGCCAGAGACGCAGTGGTGGATTTCACAGAAATGAAAGATTCAGAAACAGAGGACAGAAAAGAAGCTTTGACAGAATGTTCAATCAGTAATATGCCTGTTTTATCCCCTGCCTCAGACTGGGTTTCATAGTTTATTAACATTAACGCAGTCTTATTCATGTGCTTCAGGACCAGCAATCCATAGCCCACAGTACATCTTAACCCACACTGTAAAATTAGGTAAAGGTCAATAAAAATATTTTTTTCACCTTATGGTTTTCATCTTCCTCCACTTCCAGTGTTTATCTGTTATTTATTGATACTGATTTCAATATGATTCCGTTCCACAGCCAAGGATATTTATCATTCAGCTATTCTGTCCCACTACCAGCAAATCAGAACATTGATAACGGAAGAATCACTGAATGTTAAAATGTCTTTTATTTTCTTTCTTGTAATCATTTATAAACCAAAACTGTGCCCCAATAAATCCTACATGCTGAGTTGCTGTGGCACCCAGGATTTGCCTACTTCAAAGGTCCTTCCTGGCTGCCGCTGCTTCTGTGGAACAGCTGCTTTCTTCTAGCCTGACCTGTGTGGCTCTGAGTTTGAGCTGAGTGGTATCTGAACTCCTGCATTAATCTCATGAGTCATGAGAGCAGCACATCAACATTAAGCTCAAACTTAGTGCCACATAGATCAGGCCCGAAGAAAGTTGTTCAGAAGTAGCAGCATGTGAGTGGCATTAGCGGTGGTGGGAGAGCTGACTAGTTGGGAGGATGATTGGTTGGGTGAGAGGTTAGGCGAGGAGACACTCCTGGGAACAGATTTGGAGGATAAAAGATTGGGTGAGGAGAAGTTGACACACTAAGGCCTGCTATAGTAGACTTAAGAGTGGAGGAGTAGACTAATGGTTAGAACCAGCGAAACCAGGATTCAAATCTCACTAATGCTCCTTGTGGCCTTCTACAAGTCACTTAATCCTCCATTACCTCAGGTACAAACTTAGACTGTATGCTCTCTGGGGACAAGGAAATACCTACTGTGTCTGAATGTAACTCACATTGAACTATTACTGGAAAGCTGTGAGCTATATACAAATAAAGAAATACAATTCCATAGCGTCCCTCCAGTCCAGACTCCTGGGTTCTGTTCCCTTCCAGCATTGATGGAGACTGAGCATGCTAACTTTTGGTGATGTCACAGTACAAAGGAGGTTGAGCTCCACCCCCCCGCCCCCCAAGCCAGTATCCTCAATCTCCAGCAGATCAGGAAAAACTCTATGTAGTTTGGGCTACACTGAAGGAATTTTAATTGGCTTAGAAAAAAAGGGGGATTTTCCCTTCATTTTGGGTATTTCTTGGTTAAAGCTGCAGCTGTGTTTAATTGTCTCAGTGTTGGTGGTGAATCGGTTTGCCCTGAGGACTCAACGTCATTCAGTCGGCTCCAGGGCCTTGGGAGGGAGCAGAAGGGCAGTGTCTTAGGCTTCTCGTTTTCCTGACACTGCTATAGCCTTTGGTGGTGTGATCGGGGGCTCCTGCTTTAGATCTCTCCAGTTTCCACTTCGTCTATTTTCTCTGGTTGCAGCTATCGTGGACAGTGCAATCGGACTTGGTGAGTGCTCCTCTGGCATTGTGGGCCTGTGGGTTGTGGTCAACATGGGGATGAGCCAGTGGGTTCGTCGAGGGAGCATTCTCATTTTAAACAATACTTTGCCCAGCAAAGCTGTGTGCATGGCCTGTAGCCGCAGGCACAGCTACCTGTCTGCCATGGGCTGCTGCAGAGAGTAGTCTGAGCGTATTGTCTGCCTTATCGGGGGGGTACTTAGTGTCTGTTATGGCAGGAGCAGTGGATGTATTTTTAAATGAAGCAACTGAGTCAGGATCTGCAGCAGCAGTTCCCGTAGTTTTGTTAGGAACCGTGGCCATTTTGTCCCCAGTGCAATCAGACATCTTTTCATCCACAGTAAGGCAGGATTTGTTTCCTGCACCTGGGGGGCAAGTTTTGGTTCCTTTGGGAGAGGCCCAGCCTTCTTTGTGGATTTTATTTTAGCACTCCACCAAGCCTACTGCCTGACGAGGAGCAGGGAAGAATCTCAACAGTTGGAGGCAGCAGCACCGCAGCGGAGCCAGTCCGTGGATGCTTCCTTGCTCCTGAGTGTCCTGGGAGCAGGCATTCTCTGGAAGGGAGACTCCAGAAGAAGTCCAAGGCTCAGAATGATTGCTGGCATCCTTACGGGTTGGCGGAGGATGGTTTGGTGCTAGGTCTACAGGAGGAGACTCTTCCTCCAGGAGAGGATCCCAGTATTGTCCATGTTCCTTATTGTTCCTCCAGTTTAGTCCTCCACCCCTGGGTTGTGCACCTCTTCCTGCAGCCTGGAGACTGGGCATGTCAAAGTCGTGACATCACTGGATATAGCCTGCTGGTATCTCCCATCAGCCTCCAGTGTGTCCAGTCTCCATGCAGCAGGAGGACATAGTGAGCCTAGCTTCTGGGCTCACTTGGGGGGGAACAGATAAGGAGCATTTAGTGTGACAAATTCTATTCTGATTTTACTTTTGATTTTTACCTTTAATTAACTTTTGATTTTACTTTTAATTCAGTTACCTTTGGTTAATTGGCAATCAGGGATTAGTTCCCTTTAGTTAGGAGCAAATTTCCTTATTTACAGTACTTTTAAATTTGAGCCTGGCTCTTTAAATTAGTAGCAGCTCTCGCCTTCCCTCCTTCTCAGTTCTTTTCACTTGCTACAGGCATTTGCCGGTGCGGATCTCTCTCCCTTGACTGTGCGGGAGAGAGCTCCGGGACCCGTACAGCCACACTGAAGCTGTGTGAGACGGAGCCTCTCCGTTGCTGCGGGATTTTAATTTTACTCTGTGGAACCGGCTGAGCGATCCTCGCCGCGGCTGCCAGGCGCATCAGCGCGGCTTGAGGATCGGAGGAATTCAAGGTGGTAGGAGCAGGCTGTGTGGCTTTCTGCCCTGCAGGTAAGGCCTTCGGGCTCTGTCGGTCTACTGAGGCCTCCTTTTTGCAGCGGCTGTTCTCGGTGCCAAAATTCTTTGGCGAAGGGGCGGCCATTTTCTGTCTAGGTATTTGGACCGCATGGCGAGAGCTGCAGGGAGCTGCCTGTGTGAGGAAGACAACAGGCAGAATAGCTAGATTTTTGGGCCTAGTGTTTCTTTCTTTTGTTTGTAGGATTTTTGAGGCTTGGGGGGGTTCCTCAGCCTTAAGGGGGCTGTTGTCAGTCCTCTTTATTTTTAAGTTTATTCTTAGTTTTATAAGACAGCAGTTTTGGCATTGCTCTCTGATACCACATGTTCTTTCCCTCCTAATCATGTCTCTGAGGAGCATCTGTTAAGTCCCAGGATATTAGGCAAATTGCCAGTTTTTAGGTTCAAGAGCAGAGCTCTAACTTGTAGTTGGAAGGAGGGACAGCCTGTAAGTGTGCTTTTATGTATTCTATAGTGAAAGTTGCCCAAAATTCACAGGGACAGGTTTAGGAAACCTTAGGATATAAAAAAAAAAAAGACTGACAGTTAAACTGTCAACCAAGAAGTGCCTGTGCTACGGTTTATGGCCACCAGAGGGCAGCTGGTACACTCAATAGTGCCTTTCTATGACTGTGTGTATGCAGCCATTATCAAATTGATAATTCTCTGCAAGTCAGGGAACAAATATCCACAGAGCCACCTCATGGGCTCTCAGGGGTTAGTGACTAAACAAGCAACTGTAATGTAATGTGGGGTTTCTAGTCCCACAGGTGCTCCTTGTGGTCTTGGGCAAGCCACTTAACCCTCCATAGCCCATGTTCCCTGTAAAAAACAAAAGTTATCTCCAAGTTATAATGTCCTGTTCAATGTAATTTCAGTTTGTTTAATGTAAACCGCACTGATGCAGAATAGCGCGGTATATAAGAGAATGTAAATAAATGTTCTGCAAATCAAGATTTAAAGCTCTTAACTTCTGTATCGTTTGTCGGGCTCTGGTGCCCTAAAGGCCACCGGATGGCAGCGCTGCTCATGAATCACATATAGTATTCAGTGCCCCCATCTCTGGGAGGGGGGGGGCTGGTAAAATACAAAATCATATTACTCATCAGGTTCACACAGGCAGCAACCTCTAAGACCTCCATTTGCAAGGTTGTCGGTGTATTCCACTACTATTTCTCTGACTGCAGGAAGGCCGGGGGGTGCCTGTGTGTTTCATAGCTCCACTTCGCATGCCCTTCCCAGGAAATTCTCATCTATTTCTAGAGCGTGGTTTCATTTCATTTCATTTCTCGGTTTGTGGTTAATGCACAGCGTTAGGGGCTGTGTTCGAAAGCTTGGGTCCCATGGACTTCGGTGGGATTTCAAAAAGAAAAAGAAACTCTTTAGTGAGAGATAGCCTTGTTCATTTTTAGCTAACACTGTTGATTTATTCAGTGGCCTTTTGCGTCCTGAACCCCAAGGTCAGGACAATTTGCTTCCAGTGGTTCTACTTTCTATTTTGCTCTTCAGCTCCCTGGCAGACGCAGCAGGCTGGCAGGGGGTGCGCAACACGTCCTGCAATGCTGAATCCCTCAGGATAAGGAGGGAAGGAAAACTGGGTGCAGCGGGGGCTGGTAGCTTCTTGCAAAGCTATAGGAGCAGTTCAGGTAATTTTAGCTGATCTGCTTTGATTTCATTGGAGTCGGCGGAAACTTGGTTTTTGGAGTCCTATACTTTAAAAAAAAAAAAAAAAAAAAAATTTACAAGAATCTCCTTCCGCTATCCATAGAAGGTGGTCCTATAACGCGTTAAAGTCGGTTTATATGGCAGGGTAATATTTTGGCTTAGCTGCTGTGATATAGCACTATGATCCGCTGTAAACATATTCAAGTTACAAGGAATTATGGTGATAACTCTCTTGGACAGTTGTAACAGGTACTTGGGTGAGCGCCATGGCCAGTCCACAGATGTGGAATGCTCTGCCATAAGCATTATGTCATGAGAGGGGTTTTATAGTTGTGTGGTTTCTTAATGGAAAATATTCCCGTTTAGTTTGGCTTTGCTCAAATTATACGATTTTATGGTAGATTTGTAATGTCTTAATTTTGGCTATATGTGGTTTAATTTTACATATGGAAAAGGCAGCTCAGCGGAGAGAGGTTGCAAAATAGAACTCTTGCCTTTGAAGCTATCTATGCTCCCATTCCATTTATCAGAGGTTCTCCAGTACAGAGAGTCTGCTAGTGTTCAGCGAATGCCTTAATGGGGGCCAGAAGCACGCAGCCAGGCTAGTTCTCTAGCAGCAATGGCAGCAGCTCAGATTTAAGTAGGCATATATCATATGCTGGGCTTACAAGATGGCTTCCGCGCTGATCAGCATCAGCCAAGATGGCTGCCGGTTTAGACTGTGAATGTGGAGTCAGCCTGGATGAGGGACCTTGCATTCTCTGGAAAATGCCCTGCATACACTGAATCATTTCAATTCGATCAGCTACTGGCAGTGCACAAGGCACTCTCGCATGCTTTTTTTGCTTCAGTGGTCTAAAAGTGGAGTCTTTACCAGGTGGTATAATGGGAACTTGTCTGCAGTTTCTCGGCTTCTTCATTGCTGACTCAGTTGCCACTGCAGAATGAGAAAGCTGTATTTCCTAACATCAGGTGCTAGTTGAACTTAAAATATAAAGTCCATCTTTGTGCAGTCAGACAGAATGGGGCGTTACTCTAGCAGGAAGGCCGTGGATTAGTATGCCTGTTTGGGAGTTCTTTCTACTTCATATTGTTGGCATGGAAAGAGCGTCTCAACATATGCTGAAGGAATTTTTGGTTAAGAGATGTCTTTGTGGGAAAAAAAACAAACACACAAAAAAAAAAAAACAGTATTCAGCTGTCCTGAATTTGCCTGTTCTTTGACATTTTGAGGCTAAGCAGGGGCACGCCTGGGTACTACGTGGGTGGGTGCACACCTTGCACTACCAGGGGGTGTGGACTCACTGTATGGAGTCTTCTTTAGCGCAAGATAGGAAAGTAGATGGTTCACTGAAGCGATCGTTGGGGGCAATGCTCTGTCCTTACAAGCTCCCATTTGTGGAGCCTGGGGAGGCGAGCGCATGCTTCAAGTGGTTGCAGTGTTTACGGTAGTCTACTCGCCTGGAACAGGAAAGGATCAGGGAGTTGAATCGACTAGAGCCTGATTTGCTTTATGTGGCAAATGTGCATTATGGCTTAATTTGAGCACTAGCTAATATTATTGGCTTCCTTGGGGTTCACCCGGAGATATGGGGTGGCTGATGGTTCAGCCAAGTAGAGGCTCAGTAAGCTCCCATTTAAGTCTTTGTCTTATCCTTTCCCCGTGGGCTCTCATAGGGCAACTAGTTGGCGTATCGAGGCTTTCGGGGAAAGGTACTCTTGGTAGTGCCCTGTTGGATGAGACAGCCGTACTAGGCTGATCTCATTCGCCTACTCAACAGGCTTTTCCTAGAAGTTGCCGGTAGCGGACGTTCTGCTGCGGCTAGGTCCGCGGCAAATGTCTCAGGTGGATCGGTGCCCGCCTACGGTTTGGCCTTTGAATGGGCGGGGCTGAAGAAGAAGGGTTATTCTGCGGTAGTCTTCGCCACCTTGTTGAGAGCAGGGAAGCGGGCTGCTTCTGGTACATAGGTCCGTGCTTAGCGCCTTTTTGAAGGTTGCTGTTCACGGCGGCAAGTCCGGGCGACAAAGGTGTCGGTATCTTTGGTCTGAGTTCTCTGCAGGACAGTGTCTGAAGGAACTAGCAGCCAGTTCCTTAGAGGGTCCAGCGGGTGACTTTCCGGCTGTAGAAGTTCTGTGGAGGGAATAGCGCTAGGTGTTCGGATCGATGTGTAGCGTTTCCTTAAGTTGGGACCCAACTGCGTTCCTCAAGGAGAGTTTGCGTGCTGCCGGGGGATCCCGATTGGGCCTTAGAGGCGTTAACTTAAAGAGCCCTTTGATTCTTTACTCCAGGCGCCGGTAAAGGATTTGCTGTTATAGACAGTGGCTTTGATAGATAGCTCTTTGTTCGGCGCGACGAGTTTCGGAGTTTCAGGCATTGTCATGTAATGAGCCGTTTTCACCCTTTCTGGATAGAGGGTGGTGTTTGCGAGCAGTCCCGTCATCCTTCCAAAAGGTGGTATCTGATTTTTCTCCTGAGCCTATTGGTTTCTCTTCCAGTTCTCGGTTTTTCTGGAAGGGGAGGTTTTTATTCGTAGCTTACGCCGATAGGAAACATAAAATGCAGGGTGCAGCGTTCGTTTCTTTGTTTTTGTGTGTTGGTTGGAGGTCCCCGCAAAGGGGAAGCAGCAGCGAAGGCGGCCATTTCGCACTGGGTTAAGGCTGTGGTTGCAGCTTTCTGGTGGCAAGGTTGTATGATTCTGGGGGGCTTTCTGACTGTTGCTACCAGGGCGCAAGCAGCTTCATGGGTGAATCACTGTGTCATTACACCAGGGGGGATTGGTAGAGTAGCTTCCAGGTCGTCTCTTCATTTCCTCAGTAACCTCTACTGCCTAAATGTTTTGGCAGTAAAGGATGCCTGTTCCGGGTCGACGGTGTGGTGAGTTGGCTGGATAGGTCCCTCCCAATGATTACTGCTCTGTTACATCCCAGAGGTGGAGGACTAAACTGGAGGAACGATAAGGAAATAGAAATTACACTTACCTGGTAACTGTCATTCCTTGAGTGACGACAGTTTAGTCCTCATTCCCGCCCAGGGGTGTGATTTCTTCAGAGTTTATTTTCAAGCGGAGTGGAGCATCAATCTCAAGGAGTAGACAGATCCTTTCAAGGAGTAGACAGATCGCAGTGAGTATCCCTCTCTGTTGTTTCTTCCTTCTCTCTTATTTAAACGAGGGGATGGTATAGGAAACGTGTTTGCATAGGGGGGATGTGAATGTAAAGTTAAAAAAAAAAAAAGAAAATATAAGACGGATATGGTTAAAAAGGTTCCTCAGGTTGAGGAATGGGGAGTTATTTAAAGTTATGGTATAGTTACTTATTTGTTCCTTTGAGTTTGCTTTGTCAATAGTACACTGGAGGCTGATGGGAGATCCCAGCAGGCTATATCCAGTGATGTCACGACTTTGACATGCCCAGTCTCCAGGCTGCAGGAAGAGGTGCACAACCCAGAGGTGGAGGACTAAACTGTCGTCACTCAAGGAACGACAATTACCAGGTAAGTGTAATTTCTAATTTTCCACCGGGAGGAGTTGACTTTTCTGATTATAATGTTATAACCCACCTGTAAAGGCTGTTGTGCTTCATAGACGGGGATAAGAGTCAGCCTCGCTCAGAGGCTTGCTGTAATGTGATTGTTGATATTTATTGGTGGTGAATAAACAAAGTTTCAAAAAAATGGGAGGGGGGGAGAATCTTCCAACTTTATTTGGTTAAAATTTAATTTGAAACTAATTTGAAACTTAATTTTCACGGTGGTAGATCACTGGCACTTTTGGCTGGAAAAAGTAGATCACGACCTGTTCGAAGTTGGACATGCCTGCGACATTGCCAATAATGGATATAGCACCTTTCCCTTTACAACTCACCATACCAAAAAATAATATTTAAATTGAGATATTATCTCAGGAGCACAAACAGTATTTTCCACTGCTGACATTTTGTGAAAAATACAAAACCCTGCAAAAAGACACTCAGAATATATATATAACAAATTTATAAAACCACAACAACCCTAATTCCCAGGACTCAAACTGCAACATGACCACCTATGAAAAGATATATAGTAACATAGTATATGACGGCAGATAAAGGCCAGTATGATCCATCTAGTTTGCCCAGCATGGTGGTAAGAGCAGGTGCACCTGCCACTCCATGTAGGTCACCCCTCCGCATGCCTTTGTTTAGGGGTGTACCAACCGCTCCATGTAGGTCACCCCTTATTTGTTGAAATGGTTATGTTGATTTTGATTTTATCCTGTTGCTATAAAGGAATCCATAGTGCCTGTCCCATGTCAGTTTGAATTCCAGCACTGTCTTTGCTTCCCAACACTTCCATCGGGAGGGCATTCCAAGATAGCACTGTAAATTATTACACTTGGGACCTGGAGTACAAATACACCTGCTATGGGGAAGCTAGAATAAGCTGGATTGCTATTGATCCCTACAAGAACTACACATTAACAGATCGTGTCACACATGCAGAACAAAGCTAAACCATCTTGGAATTCCACTTGTCTGGACTGATCTAGCAGGACTCAAGGAAAGGATATTATCTGGTAAGTAAAATGTCACCTTAGTCAGTACACATAGCAACCAATAAGAAAGCAGCATAGTTCAAACAGTAGCTGTCACAGTAGAAATAACAGAAAAAAATAAATATGTATGTGAATTTAAACTACAATACCTCGCAGCTAGAAAATTTCTAGCTGTTTCTCCAGGACCAAGCAGGAAGTAAGTCCTCACATATGGGTGATGTCGGCGCCGACGGAGCCCTCGTGCGGAGCATTTCCCCAGCTTTCAAAGAAAGTCTTTGGGAATTGCAGCGCGCATGCGCGGTCCCCTTCCCGCCCAAGGGTGCCATCTTGCTCAGTCTTCTTTTTTTCCGCAGAGCCCGACGGACGTAGTTCGTTTTTCGCTGAGGAAAAAGTTGATTTCCCTGTTTTTTGTTCTCCTTCGGTTTGACGCCGGATCCTTTTCCCGCCTGGGCCCGATACGCCGGTATCGAGCCCACTCTCTCTTTTTCGGTTTTTGTCCTTCGTGACTAGCGTTCGCGCCATTTTTTCTTTTTTCACTGGCAGCCCTGTCTTTTGACCTCGCAGGGGCCCTTTCTCCCCCGATGGCTGCCAGCGGGTTTAAAAAGTGTGATCGGTGTAAGAAACTTATGTCTCTTACCGACACACATGACTGCTGCCTCCGCTGCCTCGGACCCGATCATGACCTGATGATCTGTGGTCCGTGTGGCAAAATGTCCTCGAAGGCGTTGAGGAGTCAGCAGCACCAGAAGGATAGGATCTTCTCTGACTCCGCGTCCGGACGGGCCCGGACCTCGTCAGAGGCCTCGACGTCTCGGGACTCCGGCCCCGAGCAGCGTCGGGATTCCTCTGAGCGGGGGTCTCCTTCGCGGGAACAGCACAGGAAGAAGAAACCCGCGAGGGTGGCATTGGTGGACGTTCCTGTTTCCTCGAGAGCCAGGTCGCATAGCCCCGATAGCCGTCCCGGGTCTTCGGAGTCGGAGAGGCCTGCCAAGCAACCTCGTATCGAGATGAAGTGTCCTGGACACATGAGTGCTGTAGTCCTCGTGGATTCTCCTCCAGGGGAGCCGACATCGGGGCCCGAGTCGGGGGCTGCTGGGTCTCCTGGGCTCGGACTCAGGTTGACGGCTTTGGAGAGCAGTCTCGCTGCCTTCATGGAACAGCAGCGGGCATTGATAGCCCGTCTCACCGGTGCATCTGCCCCGACCACCGGGACATCGACGTCCAAGTCGATCCCGGAGGCCGAGCCGATCCTTGAGTCCATGCGGGCTCGAGTCGATCCTTGGCCACGGTCTCCCTCGGCTTCCCGTTCGGGACCGAGGTCATCGACGCCAGTACCCTTGGCGTTGGGGCGGAGGGCATCGGTGCCTGCCCGACCGGAGCCGCTCGATACCTCCTCCGAGGAGTCGGGCTGGGAGACGGAGGACGAAGAGTCACCCGACACCTATCGGACTCGCCGGAGTCCGAACCTTGGACACGATCCCCACCGGAGGATACCCGGTTCTCGGACTTCGTGCGGGATATGGCCAAGGCCTTGGCCTTCCCCGTGGATCCCGAGGAGGAGCCTCGAGCTGAGGAGCTCGAGGCCCTCCAGTATGACTCTCCCCCGAAGGAGGCCTTTACTGTACCGGTTCCTCCGATGCTGGAGCGGCTGCTCTTCCGCATGTGGGAGACCCCGGCCTCGACGCCGGTGTTAAGCAAGCGGGTCGATTCCATCTATCGAGTCCGCAAGAGCCCCGGGTTCCAAAAGGCACAATTACCGCACCACTCCATGGTTGTGGAATCGGCCATGCATCGACTGAAAAGTCAGAAGATGCACTCCTCGGTGCCTCCCGGCTGGGAGGCCCAGAACCTGGATGCCCTCGGTAAGAAGTGCTTCCAGGGCTCTATGCTTGCATGCCGTGTCCAGACATACCAGCTCTACATGGGCATGTATCTCCGAGACCTGGCAAAGGAGATTGCTGGGTTCTCTGCTGGTCTCTCCGAGGAACCTTTGCAGAGGTTCCAGGCCTTGTCCACTGGTATTCAAGAGTGCTCGAAGTTTATCTCTCGAGCAGCCTACGATGGCTTCGAGGCTTCGGCCCGAGTAGCCGGGGCCAGTATCAGTGCCCGCCGACAGGCTTGGCTACAGTCATCCGATCTCGAGCCATGGGTTCAGGACAAGTTGGTCGATGTCCCCTGCCGAGGTGAAAACCTCTTTGGCAAGCCCATGGCTGAAAAGGCTGCAGAACTCGAGACCGAGACTCTGACCCGGACTAGGTGTCCAGAAAAACCTCTGCCCCTTCTCAGAAAAAGAAGGGCTCGGGGAAAAAAGACCTTTTACCCGAGGAAGTCATCTGCCTATAAACAATACCCTCATTATCAGGCCTCTGCAGCTCCCCAACAGGGTCAGCAGGCCAAGGGGCAGGGTCATGGGCCCCATAGGCAGAAGGCCCCCAAGCCACTAACACCGGCCCCTGCTCAGCAGGGTGGGGGTTTTTGACTCAGAAGGCATAGCCTTTTCTCCTCAGCTGGCTCACATCAGCACAGGAGGCCAGCTGGCCCACATCAGCACAGGAGGCCAGCTGGCCCACATCAGCACAGGAGGCCAGCTGGCCCACTTTGCCCACAGGTGGTCAGCCGTCACATCAGATACCTGGGTGCTCCATATAGTCCAAAAGGGCTATCTTCTCCATTTTCACCAGGTACCTCCCTCCTATTTTCTAGGGGAGCCTCCAAGACTCCCTCTACACAGGGACCTACTCCTTCAGGAGTTAGCAAGTCTGCTAAAGGAACAGGCTGTGGAACCGGTGCCCCACCACCTGAGAGGTCACGGCTTTTATTCCAGGTACTTTCTGGTACCAAAAAGAACAGGAGGCCTCAGACCCATCCTAGACTTGCGCAACCTCAACAAGTTCCTGCAGAGGGAAACGTTCAAGATGCTTACCCTTGGAATCCTGCTGCCCTACCTCCAGCAGGGAGATTGACTATGCTCCTTAGATCTAAAGGATGCTTATACTCACATCCTTATTCATCCAGACCACAGACAATATCTCAGATTTGTTGTGGGAGGAAACCACTATCAGTACAGAGTACTGCCCTTTGGCCTAACCTCCGCTCCCAGGGTATTCACCAAGTGCCTGGCGGTGGTGGCGGCCTACCTGAGGCTTCAAGGTCTTTTTGTGTTTCCATACCTGGACGACTGGCTCATAAGGGGCCAGTCTTCCCAGGAGGCCAGTCAAGCCACCCTTTGCACTGTGGCTCTGCTTCAGCACTTGGGGTTTGTCATAAACTTCGCAAAGTCCACTTTGCTCCCGTCTCAGAACTTAGAATTCATAGGAGCAAGGCTGGACACTCTTCAGGCGAAGGCTTTTCTGCCAATGGACAGAGCCCATAGATTGATGGATCTAGCCAGGCAGTTTCACAGCAATTCTCTGGTCTCTGCCAGGCAATTCCTGAGACTTCTCGGCCATATGGCTTCCACGGTTCATGTAACACCCAATGCCCGCCTGCACATGCGGCCTGCTCAGTGATGCCTTCGAACTCAGTGGCATCAAGCCACAGGGAGCCTTGCAGACTCAGTAAGAATATCCACCCTGCTCATCTCCTCTCTGCAATGGTGGCTTCATCTTCCGAATCTGGTACTCGGAGTGGTTTTTCAATCCCTTCCGCATTCTCAAGTGCTGACGACAGATGCTTCTCTTCTAGGTTGGGGAGCACATTGCCAAGGAGCATGTACTCAGGGTCTCTGGACCCCTTGGGAGACTGCTCAGCAGATAAACTTCCTGGAGCTCCGGGCGATACGCCTAGCTCTGAGGGCCTTCTCCCACCTCACGTCTCACCAGACTGTACTGGTCCAGACGGACAACCAAGTTGCCATGTTCTACGTGAACAAGCAAGGAGGCACAGGCTCCTTCCTTCTCTGTCAGGAGGCCCAACGGCTGTGCTCATGGGCCGTCAATCACGGAATCCTCAAGGCAGTCTACCTCCCAGGTCAAGAAAATTACCTGGCGGACAGACTGAGCAGGATCCTGCAACCACACGAATGGAGATTGAATCCGTTGGTGGTTCAGCAGATCTTTCTCAGGTGCGGCCTCCCCACCATGGATCTTTTCGCCAGTCCTCTGAACCGGCAACTCCCGAGATTCTGTTCCAGACAACCGCATCCTCTCAGAGTAGCAGCGGATGCGTTTCTGATTCCGTGATCCAAAGGCCTACTGTATGCGTTTCCTCCCACGCCACTAGTATCCCGAACACTGTTCAAAGTCCTCAAGG
This sequence comes from Ichthyophis bannanicus, assembly GCA_033557465.1. Lineage (NCBI taxonomy): Eukaryota > Metazoa > Chordata > Amphibia > Gymnophiona > Ichthyophiidae > Ichthyophis > Ichthyophis bannanicus. The sequence continues at coordinate 576,299,832 of CM066034.1, read as the reverse complement.
ACGGGGCCTCAATGATTCTGATAGCCCCCAGGTGGCCGAGGCAACCGTGGTTCCCACTTCTGCTACAACTGGCGGTGGACACTCCTATGCCTCTGGGGATTCAACACGATCTCCTGTCTGAGGAACAGGGCTCTCTCTTGCACCCCAACCTCCAGTCCCTTCATCTGATGGCCTGGCTGCTGAAAGGGTAGGCCTGGCTCCCCTACTACTGCCTAGAGAGGTGGAAGACGTAGTCTTAGCCTCTCGACGGCCATCCACCAGGAAATCCTACGCTCTTAAGTGGCGTAGATTCTCCGCATGGTGTGCTCAGCACAGCGAGAATCCTTTCTCATGCTTGGTGGCGGTAGTACTGCAATATTTGCTTTACCTCTCTAATCTAGGCCTTAAGTCCAACTCTGTCAGGGTTCACCTCAGTGCTCTCTCAGCGCACCACTCGCCAGTGGACGGAAGGCCTCTTTCCAACCACCCTTTGGTGGCTCGTTTTCTCAGAGACCTCCTCCTGCTTAAGCCTCCTTTACGTCCACCAGCCCCTGAGTGGGATCTGAATGTGGTCTTACAGCGGATTACTTGTCCGCCATTTGAACCTATGGCTACCTGCCCTCTCCGTTTTCTCTCCTGGAAAACCTTGTTTCTGGTAGCTCTTACCTCTGCTAGGCAAGTAAGTGAACTTCAGGCACTAGTGTCTGATCCCCCTTACACTAGGTTCTACAGGAATAGGGTAGTCTTACGGACTCACCCGAAGTTTCTTCCTAAGGTTGTCTCCCCTTTTCACCTCAATCAGGAGGTGGTTCTTCCGACCTTCTTTCCCAGGCTGCATGCCAACCGGGCTGAGATGGTCCTGCATACCCTGGACTGTAGGAGGGCGTTATCCTTCGACCTTGACCGTACACGGGAGCATCGGAGGGCTGTTCAGCTCTTCGTCTCTTTTGACCCCAATAAGTTGGGGCTACCTGTCTTCAAGCGTACTTTGTCCATATGGGTTGCTGACTGTATCGCCTGGGCTTATGGGGCAGCCGGTCTCTCGGAGGGTCAAGTTACGGCTCATCATGTCAGGGCGAAGGCTGCGTCAGTGGCTCACCTCAGCTCTGTTCCGTTGGCAGACATCTGCCGGGCTGCTACTTGGTCTTCAAGCCAGACTTTTGCGGCCCATTACTGCCTTGAGAGGGAGTCCCACAGGGACAGTGCTTTCGGACAGGCAGTACTCCATAATCTCTTTGGGGTTTAGGCAACTCCTACCCTCCGGCCCTGGTGTTGGGCTACCGGTCGGGGGCGTTCTCAGAGAAGATTCCTTCCTTAAGTACTGATGAGATAGAGGGAGCTCATTTTTTCAGCTTGAGATCTCCGGTAGCCTTAAGCTGGGGAGTCCCATATGTGAGGACTGACTTCCTGCTTGGTCCTGGAGAAAGAGGAGTTACTCACCTGTAACAGGTGTTCTCCAGGAGCAGCAGGAATCAGTCCTCACAACCCTCCCTCCCTCCCCTTGGAATTGCAGTCATATGATTTGTTTTGCTAATTTTTTTGCTGTCTTTTAGCTGTGTCATCAGACTGAGCAAGATGGCACCCTTGGGCAGGAAGGGGACCACACATGCGTGCTGCAATTCCCAAAGGCTTTCTTTGAAAGCTGGGGAAATGCTCCGCACGAGGGCTCCGTCGGCGCCGATGTCACCCATATGTGAGGACTGATTCCTGCTGCTCCTGGAGAACACCTGTTACAGGTGAGTAACTACTCTTTCTGTGCTGTGTATGTGTTGTGTCTGGGGAGGGGAGGATTTCTGTGTGAAGTTGTTTGTCGGGTGAGAACAGATGCAGGGAGGTAGTTTTGGAAGGATTTTGCAGGATGACGGGCAGTAGTGATAAGGAGTTTTGGATTGTGGAGGGAATTTTTGAGGATGAGAATTGCAAGGGAATATTTTTGGAGGGTGGGTCATTTTGCAGGGTGGAACAGTTGGGATGGCATGGCAAATGGGGAAAGTGAATGGGAGCTAAGGGAGGAAATTTTGGGGTTGGACAGTTGAGGGACTTTTTTTTCTGAGGTGGGGCAGTTTGCAGGATGGTAGAGTAGTTGCAAGCCATAAGTATGTTTTAGGAGTATGGGTAGTGTGCAGGATAATGGAGCAATTGCATAGCAGTTTTTGAGGGTGGGCTAGGTTACAGGACAGTGGGGAGTTGCAGTGAGGTAGTTTTGGGGGGTGGGGGCAGTTGCAGAGAGTTTTGGGGAAGGGGCAACTTGCAGGGTTGAGAGGCAGTTGTGGAAGTGGACGTTTTTGGCCCCTTTTGTTTAATTCTTTTCAACTTCCTTTGGGTTGGAAAGAATAATAAAAAAGAGGGTAAGGAACTGCCAGTTTAGCCAGTATAAAGGGGAGACGTGCCTGAAGGAGGGTTCATCTGCTGCTATAAGCCTGTAAGGCCTGCAAATTGGTGTAGAACTTACCCCTCACAGTTAAACTCAAGACTGCAAAGACAATTAAAGACTTATATACCGCAAAGGCTAAAGTGGCCGGGACAAAGAAGGCTTCAGCACAGGCCCCAGCTTTGCCGGCTTCTTCAATAGCGAGTGGGGAAGAGGAGATCGGAGACCCCACAGAGGCGGATCTGGTGATTATATTATGGGAAATCGGGGAATCAAAGAAAGAAATTGTTGATAAAGTCCTAGGTAAGATTGAGGAAAATTCACCACTGAGCCGACAGCTGGATGAAGCAAAGGCTCAGATCAGCAGCATGGAGGACAGTCAAACCCAGTTACAGAGTGCAGTTTCCCACCTAAAACAGGTAGGATGGCTACAAAACAAAGTGGAGGATCAGGAGAACTGAGACCACAGATCCAGCATGCGAATCTTCGGGTTCCCTGAGGGGGAAGAGGGGCAGGAGCCAATTGAATTTGTGTGGGACTTCCTTACAGCCTGATTTCCGGCTACCCCTCACCCCAATCTTATGAAATCCATTGGGTCCACAAGGAACTCCGCACGCACCTGGAGGCAGGTGCAAGGCCACCATCCTTTATGTTCAAATGTTTTTTTCTTGCATTCCAAATAACAATGTACAGCCAAAGCTCCAGTTTACAGATACATCTAACACAGCAAACATAACAATACAGTGGAGCCTGACCCAAACCCTCAACACACATCGCTGATATCCCCCCAAACTCCCCATCCGCACCCCTTCCCCGAGGCCACCATCCTTTATTGTCAAGCTGCTCTGCTTTCAAGACCTGGAGCATATCATTCGGGAAGCCTATAAATTGAGATGTGGTATATAAAAATTGGAAGATTTCCATGTTTCCTGACTGGCAGCTAAGACTGTGCGCCAAAGGAAAGAACTTTTAAAGGTTAAAAATAACCTGGTACAACAGGGCATCAAGGTGGCGGTGTGAAATTTGGCACAGCTTACCATAATAGAGGACGGGGTATGCCGCTTCTTTGCGAGCCCAGAGGTGCTGGAAAAATATTTACATTATACCCGAGTGCAGCAAGAGATTCCCCGGCCACATGGTCCAGAAAGCCCTAGGGGGACCCGAAGGGATTCAGGACCTTCCAAGGCAGGAAAGTTCTCTCCAGCTAAGACCTGCCCAGGGTTCCTCAGAGGAATTGGGGCAGAGCGACATGACAGTGGAGAACCCAGAGGGAGCACAGACACGCAGCTGGCGGAGAAGCTTTGTTAGATGCAGTGGAGGAACAGCGAGAGACCTCTTGGTGGGACAAGGCCCTGACAGCACCAACCACATAAGTAACGAATGGAGCCTCAAGGATGTGGTGGGTAGTTTTGCATGTTGAACTGAGGGATGGGAGGCAGGCCATGTGCTTTGGCACACATGGCCTGCTGCCCCCCCTCCCGTGCATTGAGCCACGCCTCCCTCCCCCCTCCCCCCCCATGCTGAGTCACGCCGTTGCTGATTTCGGCAGCAGGGAGGGGATAGCTAGGCTCAGCAGCAGGCCATGTGCTAAGGCACACATGGCCTGCCACTTCTGAACCCCCGAAGTTATGTCAGAGGGGAGTCAGAAGCAGCAGGCCATGTGTGTCAAAGCACATGGACTCCCATCAAGCCACGCTCCCTCCTCAACCCCTTCGCCGGAATTGGTGTTAGTGCGGCTCAGTACAGAGGAGGTGCGGCACGGCCAGGGCTTCTGCCTAGGGTGGCAGAAACCCTTGGGCCGGCCCTGGATGGGAGTGAGTTGCTGTATTGTTTGAGGGATGGATGCAAAGTGGCGGGCAAGTGAGGGAGCCCACCCAAAGCCCCGCAGGGACTGCTGACACAAGGTAATCAAACTGGGGGTATCAGGGGAGATGGTAGGGATTACAAGGGAGACAGGTGGACTGGGAAAGAATGGGTGCAAGGTGGGAAGTGAGCCAATGGAAGTCAGAAAAGTTAGAAATTGTGGAATGGTATGTTGGGGACTGTATGGAGAGCGAGGGTCGGGAGTTGATTTGTAGTTCAATGTTTTGTAATTGTGTGGATGGCTCTGGATGTGTGGATTTGCAAGGGAGAGGAGTGGGAGGAATGATGGGGGGTATAAGGTGGCATCATTGAATGTCTTGGGGATCCACAGCCCTATCAAAAGGAAGAGGATCTTGACCTACTTAGGAAAAGCCCAGGTGGACTTTGCATTATTGCAAGAGATGCATCTCACATGGGCAGAACATGACAAACTATAGGAATAGGGGTATGCATGTGTACTGTGCTCACCATAAAACTCTTAAGAAGCATGGGGTGGCAATCTTGATTCTTAAGAGTTCCCTTTGTTCAGTACACCACCAGGGGGGGGGGGGAGATAACTAGGGGAGGGTGGTATGGGTGGTGGGGAGAGTGGACCAGGACAAAGTCTCCCTCTTGAATTTATGTGCCTCAATGGTCCTAAAGGGTCCTTTCAGGGCGCCCTGCAGGATTTTGCTAAAGAGGCCAAAGGGGATTGGGTGATTGTGGGGGAACTAAATTTCACGCTAGGCAGACAGGACAAACTATTCTGTTCAACAGCATGGGAGGGAAGGGAAGGAAATCTGGTAGTGCATGGGGGACATGATGGGATTTGGTAGATCTTTGGAGGGCGGATAACAAAGGGCAAAAGGGGTACAAATGTTATACTCTGCATACTGGGGCATATTCATGCCTGGATTAATTTCTGGGCCAGTGGGAGCAGAAGGGGGACATAGGCGAGGTGGAGCTCCACCCAACCTCTCTTTTGGACCATGGCCTGGTAAAAAGTATATGGACTCTGAGGAGGGTGGGGTTGGATGAGGGCTCCAGGGTGTGGAGGGCCAATGTGATGCTTCTACAGATGGGAGGGGTTGTGGACAAATTCAAGAAGGTTTGGAGACATACCTCTCGTAGAATGACACCGGGGAGGTCACCGAGGGAACCCTATGGGATGCAGATAGGGCCTATATGCAAGGGGTCATGATCCAAATTAGCACTCAGAAGAAGCGGGCAAAAGAAAAGGAGGGACAGCAGTTGATGGCGCTGATGGGGTAGCTCCAGAAAGAACACAGTAAGGTGGGAAGAGAGTGTATCAGCACCTGTGTAGTGCCCAGGTGCAGTTAAATGCACTGGACACAGAGAGAATGACACACTTGTTGAAGGCCATCAAACGCAACTACATGGAAAGTGGGAACAAGGCAGGAAAGCTGCTTGCCTGGCAACTCGGGAAGCGTAGAGAAGCTGGATTGGTGGTGAAGATAGCCCAATTGAGTGAGGGTAAGGTACACACAAATGCTGGGATCTATGAGGAGTTTAGACGCTTCTATGAATGCCTCTACAGCACAGAGGGGGTGGGTTCGCCAGAGCACCTGAACCACCATTTAGCAGAAACCAGTCTTCCTCTTCTGGGGGAAGGAAGAGGCTATGTTTCTAGGCCGCTCAGTCACTGAGACAGAGGTGGTACAGGTCATATGGAGGTTGCCTAGAGGGAAGGTGGCAGGAGAGGATGGGTTCCCAGCAGACTATTATCATGCCTTGACAGATGATTTAGTGCCAGTACTGGCTAGACTATTTTTGGGAGCTCTCCAGGAGCAAAGCTAACATTATAGTGCTGCACAAAGAAGGGAGACAGGATCAGTGCAAGAGTTACTGACCCATAGCACTGATTAACAGCAATGTAAAGCTGTTTGCTAAGATTCTAGCCATGAGACTGGAGAAGGTACTTTTACAGTTGATTCACCCAGACCAAACTGGATTTATTGGAGGGTGGGTCATTTTGGATAATGTCAAATGAGCTGTCGATTTACTTCACATACTAAAGATGAGTAAGGACAGGCACTTTGTGTAGCTTTGGATGCCGAAAAGGTGTTCAACGGGGTGGAGTGGGGGTTTCTGTTTGCCATCTTGGAGCGTATGAATATGGGGGAAGGGTTTATTCAGGGTGTCTGGACACTTTACACTGGCCCACTGAGGTAGATTATAGTGAATGGGTAGCACTCGGAGGAGTTTGGGTTCAGTGACTTGTATTGTGGAGATCACGTGAAATCCATGCAAGAGATAGACGGCAAGCTTGGGGGCGGATTCCCTTTTACCAGTATTTTCAGCTGCATTTTTTTCTGACACATCTGGGTAATGCCCATCATCTGCAGTGAGCGCCCCCAACAATGGAGGATGGCTTATTTCAGGGGAAGGGGAGCTGCAGCCTTGCTCTCAAAGCTCTATGGCTGCCAGCTCATGGAGGAGGACAAGGGGCCGGGGTGGCATTGGTGATTGGGAAAAGAACTGGAGGAAGGGATCTAGAGACAGATCCATGAAGGGATATCTAGGTTTACATGGGTCATCTCCTGGAGACAAACTCTATTTCAAATTGTACACCGGCTTTCTCCAGGAACAAGCAGGAAGTCAGCCCTCACATATGGGTGGCATCAACGCTGACAGAGCCCTCACAGAAGCATCTCCCCAGCTTTCAAGAAAGCTTTAGGGAGATTTCACCGCGCATGTGTGGTCCCCTTCCCACCCAAGGGTGCCATCTTGGTCAGTCTCCCTTGTACCGTGGAGCCCTACAGATGTCTGTCTTGTTCTACCCCCCCCCCCCCCCCTGGAAAAAGGTTGATTTCTCGTACACTCTTTCGCCTCGCGCCAGTTCTTTTCCTGCCTTTGAGGCCCGCTGCCCCAGCATTGGCTCTTGAAACTTAGTTTTGTTTTTGTTAGGTTTCTCCAGTGCTTTCGTGCCTTTTTCAACTGCTGGCCATGCCGAGGGTCTTCAACCTCGCTGGGGTCCTTTTGCCCCAATGGCTACCAGTTTTAAGAAATGTGATCAGTGCTCCAAAAACATGTCTCTCCCTGTGCAAAACAATGTCTGCTAAGGCCATCCAGAGCCACTGGCTAAAGCAAGATGACATCTTCCACAGGGAAGATTCTACCCTGGTTTTCCTGGTAGCCTCATGCTCAAAGGCCCCGCACAGATCCTCTAAGGCCCCCGCAGTTCCAGATTGGGCTCACAGGCATCCCAAATAAGGGTTCCTGGAGTGAGAGCGTAAGAAGAAAAAGAAGACGTTGAGGGCTTTGTCCTGGGAGGCGGACAAGTATGGGAAATCCCGTACGTGGACCCTCAGTCCCCGATGGACTTCTGAGGAATCTGAGCGGGAGCAGCCACGGAAGGTACCCAGGACAGAAGTCAAGGTCTCTGACGACAGACCCCGGTCTCCCAAAGGCCGTCCCTTTGAGGATCCGCTCTCCTCTTCGACACCCCAGAGTGGGAAACTCATATGTTGGCGCTTGAACGCAGCATTTCTGCATTCATCGCGTCCCAACAGGCATCAATGCCTGGCCCTGCCAGCGCTCACACCGAGACTGTAGGGACCTCTGTGCTGAGGATTCCCCAGGCTGCCGAAGTGATCCCTGAGAGCCAGATGCCTTGGGTAGATCCTCAGTGAGGGTCTCGATCTCGCTCCCTCTCCTTGAGGGTGAGATCTTCGCAGGCAAGTGCCTCTGGCTCCAACAATGCCTCAGCCTTGAAGCATCGAAGACCGGAGCCAACGACTCCCTTGGAGCCATCGGGCCTTGAGTCTTCCTCAGGCTACTCGGCTTGGGAATCTGATGTCTGGACATCTCCAGAGTCTTGGGCTCATCGAGACCTCCCCTCGGATCCATCTCCACCAGTGGCTAGGCGCTGATCTCCACCCAAGGACACCTTGTTCATTGAGTTCTTCTTGGACATGTCACGAGTCTTCTCTCTCACTACGGAGTCGGAGGTGGATCCCCGAACGGAGAAGCTCGACATCTTTCAGTACGAGGCACCACCTAAAGAGACCCAACTCTCTCACACCTCCATGGTGGTGGTGTCGGCCATGCACCAGCAGAAGAGTCCGAAGACTCACTCATCGGTGTCCCTGGGCAGGGAGTCCTACGCCCTTGGGTGAAAATGCTACCGGGGCTCAATTCCAGCATGCCACATTCAAACTTACCAACTTTACATCGGCATGTTCCTCCGAGACCTGGCGAAGGAGGCTTTGTGGCTGGCCTCGATGGAGACCACCTCCGGGTGCTTCCAGACATATACGAAATCCGTCGGAGAGTGCTCCAAGTATTTATCTTGAGCCACCTACGACGGCTTAGAGTCCAACGCGAGGGTGGCTGCCGCTGGCATTGGTGCCCAATGCCAGGCTTGGCTCCAGACATCTGACCTCGAGCAATGGGTGCAGGGAGAAGCTCCTTGACGTCCCATGCCTCGGGGAGCAGCTCTTTGGCAAGCCCATGGAGGACAAGGCTGCCGAGATCGAGACTGACTACATGACTTGGACTCGACTCTCAAGGAAGACTTCTACTCTTCTGAGAAAGAAGCCTCCAGGAAAGAAGCCTCTTTTCCATAGGAAGGGCCAACCCTATTGAGGCTATCCTCCATACCCAGCCACCCAGACTCCTCAGCAGGGTCACCAGGACAAGGGAGCGGGACAAGCCCAAGGACCCCAAACTCCAGCCCCAGCCCAGCCTGAGTCATGATTTTGATGCCCCCAGCATAGCCTCTCTTCCCCTGGAGGATCAGCTGCCAACCGGGAATGCCTGGTCCATTTTGCCCACAGGTGGGCTTCCATCACCACAGACTCATGGGCACTTCAGGTGGTCGGGGGGGGATCTCCTCCACCTGGACCAACTACCTCCACCCTTCTTTTCTGGGGAACCTCCTCGGGTCTCCCCTGCACCAGGCACTGCTAATGCAAGAACTCGCAAGCCTTCTCAGGGACAGGGCTGTGGAGCTTGTACCACACCAGGGTTTTATTCCATGTACTTTCTGGTTTCCAAAAAGAACAGGAGGACTAAGGCCCATCCTGGATCTGAGAAACCTGAACAAATTCATGGTGCGAGAGAAATTCAAGATGCTCTCCCTTGGAATATTGCTGCCCTACCTCCAGCAGGGAGATTGGCTATGCTCCTTGGACCTAAAGGATGCTTATATCCACATCCTTATCTCTATCCCAGTCATAGGCAGAACCTAAGATTCATGGTTGGGGACGACCATTACCAGTACAGGATACCTCCCTTCGGCCTTGCCTCTGCACCAAGTGTCTTCACCAAATGCCTGGCAGTGGTGGCTGCCTATCTTTGTCTCCAAGGGGCCTTTGTCTTCCCTTACCTAGAAGACTGGCTCGTAAAAGGAGAGACAGCCTCAGAGACACTGCAGGCCAAGACCGCACCATCAAGGTCCTACAACATCTGAGATTCATGATAAATCACCCAAAATCCCATCTCACCCCAACTCAAGACTTGGCGTTCATAGAGGCTCGCCTGGACACCCTCCAAGCCATAGCTTTCCTCCCCCTGGACAGGGCAGATCGCCTCACCGCCCTGGCGACTGAAATACAATGCCACCACACCCTGTCGGCACAGTCCATGTTTCGCCTCCTCAGTCACATGGCCTTCGCAGTCCATGTGGTCCCCAATGCCCGCCTCCACATGCAGGCAGCTCAGTGGTGCCTCCACTCACAGTGGTCCCAGGCCACAGGCAGGCTCCAGGCAAAGTCTGTGTCCCATCAGCTGGCAGAGTCCCTCAGTTGATGGCAGGATTTGCAAAACCTGCAGAAGGGCATGCCCTTCCAATTCCCGAGCCCCCAGAGGGTCCTCATGATAGATGCTTTCCTACTGGGCTGGGGTGCCCATTATGAGGAATTGCACACCCAGGGGGCCTGGTCCTTCAAGGAGAGCCAGCAGCAGATCAACCTGCTGTAACTCGGGGACTTCTGGTAGAGCTGGCATGCCAATGGGACACGGCTGAGTGAAGCTCCATTCCAACCCCTCTAATGCAGAGTTAATTAGCAAGATAGGCCCAGTAAAAAGAGGCAAAAAGTGGGTATACATCTTGCCATGTTGGCATGAAAGTGACTGTAGGAGTTTGTCGAAGTATGACTGGTGAGAGCAGTCCCGGGGACAAAGTGAGGAATGTGCTGAGCAGAGTGAAGGGCTGGAGTCCTCGGCGGAAGGGAGGCCACATAGAGAGAAAGAGAGAAGCAGCAAGGATCTAAAAGGATGGCTGCAGGAGTTTTGGCACAAAGTCAAAGCGGACATCGGAGCCCTCCATCTGGACTGAAAATCAGCTCTGGCTGTGTTACAGCAGGATCTAATGGAGCTTGGGGCCGAGTGCAGGAGACCGAAGATCACATGGAGTTGCATGCAGTGGAATTGGAAGAGATGGTGTGAGGGTGATAGAACTTATGACAAGGCCAGGAGCAATTACAGGCTAAGCTTGAAGATTTGGAGGATCACTCCCACCAGTGCAATTTGAGGGTTTCAGGTATAAAATGAGGAGAAAGGTACAAAGACTGTGTAACCACAGTACAGGCCTTATTCAGACACATGTTGGCACTGGACCACATGGGTAATGATGACCCTCCTAACACAGTACAGGTGGAGCGGGCCCATAGGAGCCTGGGGCTGATCCAGGAGAACAGGCCCAAGGACATAGTGGTATGTCTGTACTCCTTTCCTATTAAAGAACAACTGTTGAACTGCGCCCACAAGTATGGCCGCATTAGCTAGCTGGAGCAGGAGATTGAACTGTATCAGGACTTGTCACGGGGGCATTGATGCGGTGCCGGCAGTTGCAGGAGGTGACGGGACACATGTGACGGACAGAGATATGGTACCGCTGGCTTTTTCCATTTGGATTGCTTTTCACAGTATGAGGAGCCTCACAGATAGTGACAACAGCAGAGGAGGTTTGGCGGGCCCTGCGAGAGATGGGCTGTAAGGGGTTGCCACTGCTGATGATGCAACAAAAGGGGCCTGATCCAGTACGTGTGGCAAAAACGGCGGCATCAAAGTGGCAGAAAGTGGCGGCAAAAAGGAACCGCTTGAAGAGGCTCTCGCAGGATAACCAGCCTCAACAGAGGGATTCACCACCAAGACTGGACACTTGAGCGGACATTTTAAAGGACATAGGGGCAAGTGGGCCATGTCTGGGGTAAAGTTGAGTTGGGTTAAGGGCAACATGGGGTGTTGATGCCATAGGCATGGGTAGGGGCGGCTCAAGGCAATCTGCTGCCTGAGGCAAAGAATGAGATGGCGCCCGCCCCCCCCCCCAACCTTAGAGGGGGGCGGTGCTTTTTCAGAAATCCAATCAGAGACTGAACCAAACCAAGAAGCCGATTAAATTTTATGGAGGAAATGCAAGATGTTTGCACACAGGGCCATATCGAGCTGCAATCACGCCCTGTGCGACTTGCAGCTTGGGTGCACACCCCCCATCTCCCCCCCATACCTCCGTCCAGTGCTGCCTGCTCTTTCCCTGCTACTGCCACCTTCTGTTTTTTTCACAGTGGCTCTGGCAGCAGGGAAAGAGCAGGCAGCAGTGGATGGAGGTATGGAGAGAAGGAGGAGGGGCATGCGCCCGATCTGAAAGGCGCAGGCACTTTAAGCAGATCTGTCCCTCCCTGCTCTGACATCGCGTCGGAGAAGGGAGGGACCAGACCTGCTTAAAGTGCTGTGAAAAGACTTGGGGAGCGCATTTCGGCTGCCTGCTATTGTCCTGCCAGCGGTAGCAGGGCAACAGCAGACAGCCGAAATGCGCCCACAAGCCTTTGCGCTCTGTGCGCTGCACTGCTTGCACAGGGCTAGGTACGGTCCTGTTTGCACACCAAGGAACTAAAAGCAAGAACCAACAGCATAGTTTATAAAACTAAATTATAACTCATTTTTATTTTGTTGTTATAAACTGTGTTCTCCAGGACCAAGCAGGAAGTCAGTCCTCACTTATGGGTGACGTCGGCGCCGACGGAGCCCTCGCGGAGCAATTTTCCCCAGCTTTCAAAGAAAGCCTTTGGGAATTGCAGCGCGCATGCGCGGTCCCCTTCCCGCCCAAGGGTGCCATCTTAGCCAGTCTTCTTTTTTCCGCGGAGCCCTACAGACGTCCCCGTCTTGTCCCCGTGAAAAAGTCGATATTTCTTCATAATTTTATTCTTTTTCCTTCGGTTCGACGCCGGTCTTTTTCCCGCCCGGACTCGCGACGCCAGTCACGAGTCCTCTTCTTCTTTTCGGTTTTTCTGACTTAGTCAGTTTTCGTTTTCGGTTTTTCCCTGGCAGCCCGGTCCTTTGACCTCGCCGGGGCCCTTTTTCCCCCGATGGCTGCCAGTGGTTTCAAGCGGTGTGGTCAGTGTGACCGAAATATGTCACTAACTGACACACACGACTTTTGCCTCCGCTGCCTGGGCCCGGATCATGAAGAAATGATCTGTGGGCCCTGCGGCAAAATGTCCTCCAAAGCATTGAGAAGTCGGCGGCATCAGCGGGATAGGATCTTCGCTGACCCCAGCCGTACCCGGACCTCGTCGGAGGCCTCCGCGTCCAAAGGTTCCAGCTCGGACCGTCGCCGGAGTTCCTCCGACAGGGGTTCTCCCTCCGGGGACCATCGACGGAAGGTGAAACCCGCGAGGGCGGCGTCGGTGGACGCTCCTGGCTCCGCGAGGGCCAGGTCGCATAGCCCCGATAGCCGCCCCGGGTCCTTGGAGAAGGAGCACCTCCCGAAGCGACCTCGCCTGGAGTCGGAGCTGCCTGCTCGGGTAAGTCCTGTGGTCCTCCTGGACTCGCCTCCGCGACAGCCGACGTCGGGCCCGACGCCGTCGGGGCCCGAGTCGGGGGCTGCTGGGTCACCTGAGCTCGGACTCAGGTTGACGGCCTTGGAGAGCAGACTGCCTTCATGGACCAGCAGCGGGCACTGCTCGCTGGCTTCGCTGGCGTCGCTGCCCCGACCGCCGGGACGTCGACGTCCAAGTCGACCCCGGAGACCGAGCCGATCCTCGAGTCGATGCGAACTCGAGTCGAGGTCACCCTCGGCCTCCCGTTCGGGACCGAGGTCGCCGACGCCGACTCCCTCGGCGTCGGGGCGGCAGGCGCCGCGCCCTGCCCGGGCCGACCCCACCGAGTCCTCGTCGGAGTCGGTCTGGGAGTCTGAAGAGGAAGAGTCGCCTGATTCTTTCCGGACTCGGTGTGTCCCCTTGGACTCACCGGAGTCCGAACCTCGGAAGCAGTCCCCCCCGGAGGATGCCCGGTTCTCGGACTTCGTCAGGGATATGGCCAAGGCTTTGGCCTTCCCTGCGGACCCCGAGGAGGAGCCTCGAGCCGAAGAGCTCGACGCCCTCCAGTATGACTCTCCCGCAAGGGAACACTTTACTGTACCGGTTCCTCCTATGCTGGAACGACTACTCTTCCGCATGTGGGAGAGTCCGGCCACCTCGCCGGTCCTGAGCAAGCGGGTCGATTCTATCTATCGAGTCCGCAAGAGCCCTGGCTTCCAAAAAGCACAGCTACCACACCATTCCATGGTAGTGGAATCGGCCATGCATCGTCTTAAGAGCCAGAAGATGCACTCCTCGGTGCCTCCTGGCAGGGAGGCCCGTAACCTGGATGACCTTGGTAAGAAGTGTTTCCAGGGCTCTATGCTTGCGTGTCATGTCCAGACCTACCAGCTATACATGGGCATGTATCTCCGAGACCTGGCTAAAGAGCTAGCCGGATTCTCCGCTGGTTTGTCCGAGGAACCCTTGCGGAGGTTCCTGGCCTTGTCCACTGGCATTCGGGAATGCTCAAAATTCATGTCCCGAGCAGCCTATGATGGCTTTGAAGCTTCGGCTCGAGTGGCCGCAGCCGGCATCGGTGCCCGCCGACAGGCTTGGCTTCAGTCGTCTGACCTTGAGCCCTGGGTGCAGGACAAGTTGGTCGATGTCCCTTGCCGAGGCGAAAACCTCTTTGGCAAGCCCATGGCTGATAAGGCTGCACAAATTGAGACAGAGACTCTCACCAGGACTAGGCTTTCTAGGAAGACCTCCGCCCCTTCCCAGAAAAAGAAGGGCTCGGGAAAGAAGTCCTTTTATCCGAGGAAGGCGGCTGCCTACAAACAATACCCCCACTATCAGGCCCCTGCAGCTCCCCAACAGGGCCAGCAGGCCAAGGGACGGGGTAACGGGTCCCGTAGGCAGCAAGCCCCCAAGCCTGCACCACCAGCCCCTGCTCCGCAGGGTGGGGGTTTTTGACTCCTTAAGCATAGCCTCTCCCCCCCCCCGCTGGTTCCTCCCAGCACCGGAGGCCGGCTGGTTCACTTCGCCCACAGGTGGTCCAGCATCACCTCAGATGCCTGGGTGCTTCAAGTCGTGCGAGAAGGCTATCTTCTCCACTTCCACCAGGTCCCTCCCTCCTATTTTCCGGGAGAACCTCCACGACCCCCTCTGCACAGGGAATTACTCCTTCAGGAGTTAGCAGGTCTTCTACAGGATCAGGCGGTGGAACCGGTGCCCCACCACCTGAAAGGTCAAGGCTTTTATTCCAGGTATTTTCTAATACCAAAAAGAACAGGAGGCCTCAGACCCATCCTGGACTTGCGCAACCTCAACAAGTTCCTCGTGCAGGAGAAGTTCAAGATGCTTACCCTTGGAATCCTTCTGCCCTACCTCCAGCAGGGAGATTGGCTATGCTCCTTGGATCTAAAGGATGCCTACACGCACATCCTCATCCACCCAAGCCACCGCCAATACCTAAGGTTTGTGGTGGCAGGAAATCATTACCAGTACAGAGTACTACCCTTTGGCCTGTCCTCCGCACCGCGAGTCTTCACAAAATGTCTCGTGGTGGTGGCGGCCCATCTCCGGCTTCACGGCCTCTATGTCTTTCCGTACCTCGACGACTGGCTCATCAGAGCAGCATCCGCTCTGGAGGTCACCAACGCCACGCGCCGCACGGTGACTCTTCTGCAGTACTTGGGCTTTGTTATAAACTTCGCAAAGTCCACTTTGCTCCCCTCACAGGATCTCGAGTTCATCGGCGCAAGGCTGCACATTCCTCAGGCACGAGCGTACCTACCGCTCGACAGGGCTCAACGGCTCATGGACCTAGCCGACCGTTTTCGCAGCCAGCCCCTGGTCTCCGCCAGGCGCTTCCTGAGACTACTCGGCCATATGGCTTCCACCGTCCATGTGACCCCCAATGCCCGCCTGAATATGCGGCCTGCTGAATGGTGTCTCCGCCGGCAGTGGCGACAAGCCACAGGCGGCCTAGCAGACCTAGTGCGCGTCTCCGAGCCGCTGATCTCGTCTCTCCGGTGGTGGCTTCAGCGGCCGAACCTGATATTCGGCATGCCTTTCCAGTCACCTCAGCCGGCCCGGGTGCTGACAACAGATGCATCCCTCCTGGGCTGGGGAGCGCATTGCCAAGGGGCACGTACTCAGGGCCTCTGGACCACGTGGGAGTCTGCTCAGCAGATCAACTTCCTGGAGCTCAGGGCGATCCGCCTGGCTCTCAAGGCCTTCTCCCACCTGACTTCTCACCAGTCCGTCCTTGTCCAGACGGACAATCAAGTTGCCATGTTCTACGTGAACAAGCAGGGGGGCACGGGCTCCTTCCTCCTCTGCCGGGAGGCACAGAAGCTCTGCTCTTGGGCCGTCAGTCACGGCGTTCTCCTCAAGGCAGTTTATCTCCCAGGCCAAGAGAATTGCCTGGCGGACAAACTCAGCAGGATCCTCCAGCCGCACGAGTGGCGTCTGGATCCCTTGGTAGTTCAGAAGCTCTTTCTAAAGTGGGGCCTCCCCACGGTGGATCTCTTTGCCAGTCCTCACAACCAGCAACTTCCTCGCTTCTGCTCTCGTCAGCCACACCCCCTTCGGGTTGCGGCGGACGCTTTTCTACTCTCATGGTCGGGGAGCCTTCTGTACGCTTTCCCTCCCATCCCGCTAGTCTCTCGGACTCTTTTCAAGGTTCTCCGAGACAAAGCCTTCATGATCCTGGTGGCCCCTCGCTGGCCCAGACAGCCGTGGTTTCCGCTCCTGCTGCAATTAGCGGTGGAGGATCCATTCCCTCTGGGGTTACAACCGGATCTCCTCACTCAGGATCAGGGGTCTCTGCTACACCCCAACCTCAGATCTCTCAATCTAATGGCCTGGCTGCTGAGAGGGTAGTCCTTGCTCCCCTTCTCCTGCCGGCAGAGGTGGAAGAGGTCGTCCTAGCTTCTCGGCGACCTTCTACCCGCAAATGCTACGCCCTTAAATGGCGTCGCTTTTCCGTTTGGTGTACCCAACAGTCTCAGGATCCCTTCTCCTGCCCGGTGTCGGTGATCCTGCAGTACTTGCTATACCTCTCTAATCTGGGACTTAAGTCCAACTCCGTCAAAGTTCACCTCAGTGCTCTTTCAGCACATCATGTGCCGGTGGACGGCAGACCTCTTTCCAGCGACCCTCTTGTAGCGAGGTTTCTCCGAGGTCTCCTTCTACTTAAACCACCTCTGCGCCCGCCAGCGCCTGACTGTGATCTGAATGTGGTTTTACAGCGGATCACCTGTCCGCCTTTTGAACCTATGGCTACCTGTTCTCTCCGTTTTCTTTCTTGGAAAACATTGTTCTTGATAGCCCTCACTTCCGCTAGGCGCGTAAGTGAATTGCAGGCCCTCGTGTCTGATCCCCCTTACACTCGGTTCTACAAAAATAGGGTAGTCCTACGGACTCACCCAAAATTTCTTCCAAAAGTGGTCTCCCCCTTTCACATCAATCAGGAGGTGGTACTTCCAACCTTCTTTCCCAGACCACACTCCAGCCGAGCTGAAACGGTCCTCCATACCCTGGACTGTAGAAGGGCTTTGAACTTCTACCTTGACCGTACGCGGGAGCACCGTAAAGCTGCTCAGCTTTTTGTGTCTTTTGACCCCAATAAATTGGGTCTCCCGGTCTCCAAGCGTACTCTGTCCATCTGGGTTGCGGACTGTATCTCTTGGGCTTATGGGGCAGCCGGACTCTCCTTGGAAGGTCGAGTCACGGCTCACTGCGTTCGGGCAAAGGCTACGTCAGTGGCTTACCTCCGCTCTGTTCCGCTGGCAGACATCTGCTGGGCCGCTACTTGGTCTTCGAGCCAGACTTTTGCGGTCCATTACTGTCTCGAGAGGGAGTCCCGCAGGGACAGTGCTTTCGGACAGGCAGTCCTCCGTAATCTCTTCGAGGTCTGAGCAACTCCTACCCTCCATCCCGGATGTGGGCTACCGGTGGGTAATAATTCAGCGAAGATTCTTTCCTTCTGTGCTGCTGAGCTAGAGGGAGCTCATTTTTGTGCTTAGGGTCTCCGGTAGCCTTGAGCTTGGGAGTCCCATAAGTGAGGACTGACTTCCTGCTTGGTCCTGGAGAAAGCGTAGTTACTCACCTGTAACAGGTGTTCTCCAGGAGCAGCAGGAATCAGTCCTCACAACCCTCCCTCCTCCCCGTGGAGTTGCAATCATCTGCTTTAGTTTTTTGCAAATTTTTATGCTGTCTTTTTTAGCTATGTCATCTGACTGGCTAAGATGGCACCTTTGGGCGGGAAGGGGACCGCGCATGCGCGCTGCAATTCCCAAAGGCTTTCTTTGAAAGCTGGGGAAAATTGCTCCGCGAGGGCTCCGTCGGCGCCGACGTCACCCATAAGTGAGGACTGATTCCTGCTGCTCCTGGAGAACACCTGTTACAGGTGAGTAACTACGCTTTATGGTTTTTGCTTTTTCTTTTTCAACATATATTTTGCATCCACAGTAGGTGCAGAGCAGAACCAGACATTCACCCACAGAACTCAATATTTAAAAAGAAAAAAAAATCTGATTCTGATCATCTCACTAGCAACAACCACTATTCTCCAGTACCAGGCATATTGTGAACTAATACAAAACCCTACAACAAAGAGCAAAGCCTGCCATACCATACCATATCAGCACAAACTTCCAAAACCCGCATAAGGAGCCCATCCAAAAAAAGCGTCGCTGTAAATACTACAGTGGGCCCTGGAACATCCATACACCTATTTGAAAAGCTGAACAAGCCAAATTACTACAGTACAGTATAGATCTTTATGTACAAACTCCATGTTAACAGAACACCTGACCTCAGCCACACACTTACAACATCGACCCTCACCAAGTACAGAATAAGTAACCACAATCTAAAGTAAAAATAAAAATATGTAGACAAAATTTAAACTGAAACCCCAAGAAGCCAGAGTCTACATGCAGAGTAACATCAGATAAATAAGAGATGCAGTTCCCCAATACTGTGTAAAATATAAAAATAGCACAAAGTCCAATCACTAAAATTAAAAAAAAATATTTTTTCTAGCTTTGTTGTCTGACCATTTTATTCTCTGATCATGCTGGTCCTGAGGCTTCTACTTTCCTGTCTTCTCTTAGCTCTCTTTCTGTGGTCTATGGTCCATGGTCCATCTGCCATTTCTTATCTCTTCTTTTGTTTTCTTCACTTCCTTCCATCAGCCTATTTCCAGTTCCAGTAACCCTCCCCAGTAGCAGCCCCCTTTCCAGTCCTCCCCTCCCAGTACCTTCCAATGCCAATTGCCTTGCATTCCCACGACTGCCACTGGTGTCCATTCCCTTCCAGTCCCCCTCCTTCCCCATTGTCCAGCCTCTTCTAGTCCAAATACCATCCCAGGTATCAGCTCATATCCACTCTCAATGCTACCCCCCCCAGTCAGCTCCCTTCCAGTTGCCCTACCCTCTGTCCATCCCCCTTCCAGTGACATTCACATGTCAGTTCTCTTCCAGCCTCCTCCCCATTACCCAGCCACCTACCACTCCCATCCCTAAGTGTCAGCTCCCTTTCAGTCCCCCTTCAGTACATCCCAGGTGTCAGCTCCTTTCCAGCCCCCTCCTTCCACCATGTTAGCTCCCTTCCTGCCCCCTCCTTCCCCTGGCAGACCCTCTCAATATCCGCTCCCTTCCAGTCCTATTCTACTGGCAAGTCAAATGCAAGGCATTGATAAGGCAGGCAAAGGGAGAATTTGAGAAGAAGCTTGCTGCGGAAGCAAAAACGCAAAATAAAGACTTTTTCAAGTACATTCGTAGCAAAAAACCTGTGAGAGAGTCAGTTGGTCCATTAGATGATAGAGGGGTTAAGGGGCACTAAAAGGCGACAAGGCGATAGAGGAGAGACTGAATGAATTCTTTGCTTCTGTCTTTACTGAGGAAGATGTAGGGATGCTACCCATGACTGAAGTGGTATTTAAAAGTGCGGAAGAATTGAAGGAAATATCGATACATCGGGAAGATCTATTACAACTATTAGATAAACTGAAGAGTAGCAAATCACCTGGGCCGGATGGTATACATCCAAGGGTGTTGAAAGAACTGAAATATGAGATTGCAGACCTGCTATTAGTAATCTGTGAACTTTCATTAAAATCATCTGTAATACCAGAAGATTGGAGGATCGCCAATGTAACGCCAATTTTTAAAAAAGGGTTCCAGGGGTGATCCGGGAAACTACAAACCGGTGAGCCTGACGTCAGTACCGGGAAAAATGGTAGAAACCATCATAAAGAACAAAATTATTCAGCATGTAGATAGTCATGGCCTAATGGGAGACAGCCAACATGGCTTTAGATAAGGAAGATCTTGTCTTTCTCCAGGACCAAGCAGGAAGTCAGTCCTCACATATGGGTGACATCGGCGCTGACGGAGCCCCCGTGCGTGGCATTTCCCCAGCTTTCATAGAAAGCCTTTGGGAATGCAGCGCGCATGCGCGGTCCCCTTCCCGCCTAAGGGTGCCATCTTGCTCAGTTTTCTTTTTTCCGCGGAGCACGACGGATGTATTTTCGTTTCACCCGAGGAAAAAGTTGATTTTCTCTGCGTTAACCCGATTTTCTTCGGTTCGACGCCAGTTTCCCTTTCCCGCCTGGGTCCGATACATCGGTATTGAACCCGGATCTCTTTTTCGGTTTTTGTCCTTAGTGACTAGCGTTCGCACCATTTTTCTTTTTTTCACTGGCAGCCCTGTCTTTTGACCTTGCAGGGGCCCTTTTTCCCCCGATGGCTGCCAGCGGGTTTAAAAAGTGTGATCGGTGTAAGAAACTTATGTCTCTCACCGACACACATGATTGCTGCCTCCGGTGCCTCGGACCCGATCATGACCCGATGATCTGTGGTTCGTGTGGGAAGATGTCCTCTAAGGCGTTAAGGAGTCGGCAGCACCAAAAGGAAAGAATCTTCTCTGACTCCGCGCCCGGTCGGGCCCGGATCTCGTCAGAGGCCTCAACATCTCGGGACTCCGGCCCCGAGCAGCGTCGCGGCTCCTCTGAAAGGGGGTCTCCCTCGCGGGAGCATCGTAAGAAGAAAAAACCCACGAGGGCGGTGTCGGTGGACGCACTTGGCTCCTCGAGGGCCAAGTCGCATAGCCCCGAGCGCCGTCCCGGGTCTTTGGAGTCGGAGAGGCCTGCAAAACAACCTCGTGTGGAGATGGAGTCCCCAGGTCACATGAATACTGTAATCCTCGTGGACTCCCCTCTAGGGGAGCCGACATCAGGCCCGGGGCTGCCGGGGCCCGAGTCGGGGGCTGCTGAGTCTCCTGAGCTCAGACTCAGGTTGACGGCCTTAGAGAGCAGCTTGGCTGCCTTCATGGAACAGCAGCGGGCACTGATCACCGGTCTCACCGGTGCATCTGCCCCGACCACCGGGACATCGACGTCCAAGTCAACCCCAGAGGCCGAGCCGATCCTCGAGTCCATGAGCGCTCGAGTCGATCCTCGGCCAAGGTCTCCCTTGGCCTCCCATTCGGGAACGAGGTCGTCGACACCGGTACCCTCGGTGTCGGGACGGATGGCATCGATGCCTGCCCGACCGGAGCCGCTCGACTCTTCCTCCGAGGAGTCCGACTGGGAGACGGAGGATGAGGAGTTGCCCGACACCTTTTGGACTCGGTGCGTTCCTTTGGACTCGCCCAAGTCCGAGTCTCGGAGAAGGTCCCCCCCGGAGGATACCCGGTTCTCGGACTTCATGCGGGATATGGCCAAGGCTTTGGCATTCCCCACGGATCCCAAGGAGGAGCCTCGAGCCGAGGAGCTCGAGGCCCTACAGTATGACTCTCCTCCGAAGGAGGCCTTTACTGTTCCGGTTCCTCCGATGCTGGAACGGTTGCTCTTCCGCATGTGGGAGGCGCCGGCATCGACGCCGGTTTTAAGCAAGCGGGTCGATTCCATATATCGAGTCCGCAAGAGCCACGGGTTCTAAAGGGCACAATTACCGCACCACTCCATGGTTGTGGAATCAGAGATGCATCGTCTGAAAAGTCAGAAGATGCACTCCTCGGTGCCTCCCGGCCGGGAGGCCCATAACCTGGATGCCCTTGGTAAGAAGTGCTTCCAGGGCTCTATGCTTGCTTGCCGTGTCCAGACCTACCAGCTGTACATGGGCATGTACCTTCGAGACCTGGCAAAGGAGATTTCCGGGTTCTCTGCTGGTCTCTCCAAGGAACCTTTGCAGAGGTTCAATGCTCTGTCCTCGGGTATTCGTGAGTGCTCGAAGTTTATCTCTCGAGCAGCCTATGATGGCTTCGAGGCTTCGGCCTGAGTAGCCGCGGCCGGCATCGGTACACGCCGTCAGGCCTGGCTACAGTCATCGGACCTCGAGCCATGGGTGCAGGACAATTTGGTCAATGTCCCCTGCCGAGGTGAAAATCTCTTTGGCAAGCCCATGGCTGACAAGGCTGCAGAACTCGAGACCGAGACTCTTACCTGGGCAAGGCTGTCCAGAAAAACCTCTGCCCCTTCTCAGAAGAAGAAGGGCTCGGGGAAAAAGACCTTTTACCCGAGGAAGTCATCTGCCTATAACAGTACCCTCATCAGGCCTCTGTAGCTCCCCAACTGGGTCAGCAGGCCAAGGGTCAGGGACATGGGCCCCTTAGGCAGAAGGCCCCCAAGCCTCCTACTCCGGCTCCTGCTCAGCAGGGAGGGGGATTTCGACCCCAATGGCATAGCCTCTCCTCCTCAGCTGGCCCCTATCAGCACTGGAGGCAGGCTGGCCCTGTACGCCCACAGGTGGTCAGCCATCACAAGGGATACCTGGGTTCTAAGTATAGTCCAGAAGGGCTATCTCTTCCACTTCCACCAGGTACCCCCCTCCTATTTTCCAGGGGAGCCTCCCAGACTCCCTCTGCACAGGGACTTACTCCTGCAGGAGTTGGCAGGTCTTCTGAAGGAACAGGCAGTGGAACCGGTGCCCCACCACCTGAGAGGTCAAGGTTTCTATTCCAGCTCCTTCCTGGTACCAAAAAGAACAGGAGGCCTCAGAACCATCCTAGACTTGTGAAATCTGAACAAGTTCCCGGAGAGGGAAAAGTTCAAGATGCTTACCCTTGGAATCCTGCTGCCCTACCTCCAGCAGGGAGATTGGCTATGCTCCTTAGACCTAAAGGATGCTTATACTCACATCTTTATTCATCCAAACCACAGACAATATCTCAGATTTGTAGTGGGAGGAAACCACTAGCAGTACAGAGTACTGCCTTTTGGCCTTACATCCGCCCCCAGGGTATTCACCAAGTGCCTGGCGGTGGTAGCGGCCTACCTCAGGGTTCAAGGCCTCTTTGTCTTTCCATATCTGGACAATTGGCTCATCAGGGGTCAATCCCCACAAGAGGCCATTCAAGCCACCCTTCGCACTGTCGCTCTGCTTCAGCACCTGGGGTTTGTCATAAACTTCGCAAAGTCCAGTTTGCACCCCTCCCAGAACATGGAGTTCATAGGAGCTCGGCTAGACACTTTTCAGACAAAGGCCTTTCTGCCAGTGGACGGGGCCCACAGATTGATGGATCTAGCCAGACTTTTCCGCAGCAATTCTCTGGTCTCCGCCAGACAATTCCTGAGGCTCTTAGGCCACATGGCATCCACGGTCCATGTAACTCCCAATGCCTGTCTACACATGAGGCCAGCTCAATGGGGCCTCAGGACTCAAAGGCACCAAGCCACAGAGAGCCTCACGGACAAAGTGAGGGTGTCCAGCCTCCTGCAGTCTTCTCTGCAGTGGTGGCTTCATCTTCCGAATCTCGTGCAAGGGGTGCTTTTTCAGGCACCTCCATACTCTCAGGTGCTGACAACAGATGCTTCTCTTCAAGGTTGGGGTGCCCATTGCCAGGGGGCATGTACTCGAGGCCTGTGGTCTCCTTGGGAGGCCGCACAGCAGATCAATCTATTAGAACTGAGAGCTATCCGCTTAGCCCTGAGAACATTCTCCCATCTCCTCTCATCAGTCCGTCTTGGTTCAGACGGACAATCAAGTTGCTATGTTCTATGTGAACAAACAAGGGGGAACAGGGTCCCTCCTTCTATGTCAGGAAGCACAGAAGGTGTGCTCCTGGGCAGTCAATCATGGCATTCTTCTCAAAGCGGTCTATCTCCCAGGTCAGGAGAATTACCTGGCAGACAGATTGAGCAGGATCCTGCAGCCCCACGAATGGCAGTTGAATCCTCTTGTGGTTCAACAGATCTTCCTGAGATGGGGTCTTCCAACCATAGATATCTTTGCCAGTCCTCTGAACTGTCAACTTCCCAGGTTCTGTTCCAGACAACCGCATCCTCTCAGAGTAGCAGCGGATGCGTTTCTCATTCCATGGTCTTCAGGCCTCCTATATGCGTTTCCTCCCACGCCTCTAGTGTCCAAGACACTATTCAAGGTGATACGGGACAAGGCCTCAGTGATCCTGGTGGCCCCCAGTTGGCCAAGGTAACCCTTGTTCCCACTACTGTTGCAACTAGCGGTGGACACTCCTCTTCCTTTGGGGATGCAACCCGATCTCCTGTTTCAGGAGCAGGGATCTCTCTTCCACCCCAATCTCCAGTCCCTCAATTTGATGGCCTGGCTGCTGAAAGGGTAGTCCTAGCACCTTTACTACTGCCTAGGGAAGTGGAGGACGTAGTCTTTGCCTCTAGGAGGCAGTCCACCAGAAAGTCTTATGCCCTTA
This sequence comes from Ichthyophis bannanicus, assembly GCA_033557465.1. Classification (NCBI taxonomy): domain Eukaryota; kingdom Metazoa; phylum Chordata; class Amphibia; order Gymnophiona; family Ichthyophiidae; genus Ichthyophis; species Ichthyophis bannanicus. Next base: position 576,275,694 of record CM066034.1, on the reverse strand, counting down.
AGTGGCGTAGATTCTCTACCTGGTGTACTCAACACAACGAGAATCCCTTCTCATGCCTGGTACCAGTGGTGCTGCAGTATTTGCTTCACCTGTCCAACCTAGGCCTTAAGTCCAATTCTGTTAGAGTTCATCTTAGTGCTCTTTCAGCACACCGCTCACAGGTGAAGGGTCAGTCTCTATCCAGCCATCCTTTGGTGGCTCACTTCCTCAGAGGCCTCCTTTTGCTTAAGCCTCCAGTGCGTCCACCTGCCCCTGAATGGGATTTGAATGTGGTCTTGCAACGGCTTACTTGCCCACCATTTGAACCTATGGCTACTTGCCCTCTGCATTTTCTATCCTGGAAAGCGCTATTTCTGGTAGCCCTTACCTCAGCAAGGCGAGTGAGTGAGCTTCAGGCCCTAGTATCAGAAGCACCATATACTAGGTTCTATAGGAACAGAGTGGTCTTAAGGACTCACCCTAAGTTCCTTCCAAAGGTTGTCGTCTCCTTCCACCTCAATCAGGAGGTGGTTCTTCCGACTTTCTTTCCCAGGCCTCATGCTAGCCGGGCTGAGATGGTCTTGCATACCCTGGACTGTAGGAGGGCGTTGTTCTTCCACCTTGACCTACGTAGGAGCACCGGAGGGCGGTTCAGCTTTCATCTCTTATGACCCCAATAAGTTGGGTTTGGCTGTCTCCAAGCGTACTTTGTCCATATGGGTAGCTGACTGCATCGCCTGGGCTTACAGGGCAGCCGGCCTCTCGTTGCAGGGTCGAGTTACGGCTCACCGTGTCAGGGCAAAGGCTGCGTCAGTGGCTCATCTCTGCTCTGTTCCGTTGGCAGACATCTGCCGGGCCGCTACTTGGTCTTCAAGCCAGACCTTTGCGGCCCACTACTGCCTTGAGAGGGAGTCCCGCAGGGACAGTGCTTTTGGGCAAGTGGTACTCCATAATCTCTTTGGGGTCTAGGCAACACCTACCCTCCGGCCCTGGTGTTGGGCTACCGTTCGGGGGCGTTATCAGAGAAGATTCTGTTCTTGCATGCTGAGGCTCTAGAGGGAGCTCATTGTTTCAATTTGGGGCCTCTGGTAGCCCTGAGCTAGGGAGTCCCATATGTGAGGACTGACTTCCTGCTTGGTCCTGGAGAAAGAGTAGTTACTCACCTGTAACAGGTGTTCTCCAGGAGCAGCAGGAATCAGTCCTCACAACCCTCCCTCCTCCCCTTGGAGTTGCAGTCATATGCTTTATTTTTTATGCTATTTTTGCTGTCTTTTAGCTATGTCATCAGACTGAGCAAGATGGCACCCTTGGGCGAGAAGGGGACCGTGCATGCGTGCTGCATTCCCAAAGGCTTTCTATGAAAGCTGGGCAAATGCTCCGCACGGGGGCTCCGTTGGCGCCGACGTCACCCATATGTGAGGACTGATTCCTGCTGCTCCTGGAGAACACCTGTTACAGGTGAGTGACTACTCTTACTAATCTGTTATGTTTTTTTGAAGGTGTGAATAAACAGGTGGACAAAGGTGAGTCGGTTGATATAGTGTATCTGGACTTTCAGAAAGCCTTTGACAAGGTCCCTCATCAGAGACTTTTGGCAAAACTAAAGAGTCATGGGATAGGAGGCAATGTACTATTGTGGATCAGGAACTGGTTAAAAGATAGAAAACAGAGGGTAGGGCTAAATGGCCAATTTTCCCAATGGAGAAAGGTGAATAGTGGTGTACCCCAGGGATCTGTGCTGGGTCCGCTGCTTTTTGACATATTCATAAATGACCTGGAAAGGGGAATAACGAGTGAGGTTATCAAATTTGCAGATGACACAAAGCTATTTAAAGTTGTTAAAATCCAAGAGGATTGTGGAAAATTGCAAGAGGATCTTGATAAATTGGAAGACTGGGCATTAAAATGGCAGATGAAATTTAATGTGGACAAGTGCAAAGTTATGCACCTAGGGAAGAACAACCCAAACTATGGTTACACGATGCAAAGTTCCACATTAGGAACCACCACCCAGGAAAAAAGATTTAGGCATCATTGTGGATAACATGTTAAAACTCTCGGCCCAGTGTGCAGCGGCGGCCAAGAGAGCAAATAGAATACTAGGTATCATAAGGAAAGGAATGGAAAATAAAACAAAAGATATTATAATGCCTCTATATCGTTCCATGGTGAGGCCGCACCTTGAATATTGTGTGCAATTCTGGTCGCCTTACTTAAAAAGGATATAGCGTTATTAGAAAAGGTTCAGAGAAGAGCCACCAAAATGGTAAAGGGGATGGAAGGATACTCCTATGAAGAAAGGCTAAAAAGGTTAGTGCTCTTTAACCTGGAAAAGAGACTGCTGAGGGGAGATATGATAGAAGTCTATAAATTAATGAACGAAGTGGAACAGGTAAACATAGATCGATTGTTTACGTTATCAGAATATAGGAAGACTAGGGGACATGCAATGAAGCTACAGGGTAAACTATTTATTCTTTATTTGCACAATTTGATAGACCAAGGCATCAGGGCGGTGTACAATACAAAGGTAAGGCTACTGGAAACAAAGTCAGAAAGGAACGCCAAAAACCAATAGGACAGGGAGAGACAGATTAAAAGATAGAGAGCAGGAAAGGCCCGAGAGGGGCAAGTGGACGGGAGGAGGGGAGAAAGAAAGGAAATATGGGGAAGCGGGCCAACAGGGGGTAATTATGAGGGGTGGGGAGCGTGGCTGGGGGATAAGGCACCATCAGCAGAGCAGAGGAGGGGAGATCGAAGGCCTGACAGAAGAGATGAGTCTTGAGGAGAGTTTTAAAGCGGGGATAGGACGATTCCGTACGAAGAGATAAGGGGAGCGAGTTCCAGAGAGCGGGACCTAAAAAGAAAAAGGCGGAGTGACGGGTAAGTTCTAGATGGGCAGGGGGAGGGGCACTAGTCCCAAAAATCTCCAGACTAATAAAAGAAAATATTTTTTCACTCAACGTGTAATCAAACTCTGGAATTTGTTACTGGAGGATGTAGTAAAGGCTGTTAGTGTAGCTGGGTTTAAAAAAGGTTTGGACAAGTTCCTGGAGGAAAGGTCCATAAACCATTAAGAAGGGACCCAGAATATCAATGCTTGACCCAGTACAAGCATTGTGGAACCTGTGTCTTTTGGGGAAACTGCTAGGTACGTATGACCTTGATTGGCCACTGTTGGAAACAGGATACTAGGCTTGATGCAACACTGGGTCAGACCAAGGTCCATATCTTATGTTCTTATGTACCATCCCCCCGCACAAAGCCCATTTGTAGCCTTAGCCCCTAGTTTTCTTCCAGAGCCAGCAGCACTCTCCTCCCCTCCCCTCCCCCATTAGCCCATTTCCAGTCCTATCCCCCTTATCAGCCCACTCCAGTCCTAGCCCCCCAATCAGCCTTTTACCAGTCCTAGCTCATTTCCAGTGCTAGCCCCTCATCTGCCCATTACCAGTCCTAACCCCACCAATCAGCTCATTACCAGTCCTAGCTCCCCCTCCTGATCAGCCCATTTCCAGTTCTAACCCCCCATCAGCCCATTTCCAGTCCTAGCCCTCCCCCATCAGTCCATCACTATTTCCTGTGCTACCCCCCCCCCCCCCCAGCCCTAAACCTTTAGGGAAATTGAAAAAAAAAACCCGGTTGCAGAAGCTGATGCTGATGCTACCGCTTGCAGCGGTGGCAGCAGCAGAATAAAGTGCCCCACACCCGCCGCCTCCTCGGAAGAGCCGTGCCAGGGTTTCCCCCCCACCTCCCCTGCGCCGGCTCAGCTTTGCAGAGCCGTGCGAAGGGAGTGTGTTTCCCTTTCCCGCAGCTCTGTTAAAGTTGAGCCCGCCGGCGATGATGGGAAATAGGCATTTCCTGTTTCCCATCAGCACTTGCGGCTACTCACGGCTGAGCTGTGTGTTTTCTACAGGTCCTTGGTAGCCTGTAGCTAGAGAGTCCCATATGTGAGGACTGACTTCCTGCTTGTTCCTGGAGAAAGCATAGTTACTCACCTGTAACAGATGATCTCCAGGAACAAGCAGGAATATAGTCTTCACATATGGGTATCGTCGGTACCGATGCAGCCTGCACGGGAACGCTCCCCAGCGTCCAAAAGGAAAGCTTTTGGGAGCATCCCACAGTGCATGCGTGCTGCCTTCCCGCCTCACTGCCTCTCTCACTTCAGTTCTTTGTTTTCCGTGGAGCCGACAGGACGCCTCTCCTGTCACCGCAGAAAACTTTATCTTCTTTCTTGTTTTTTGTGGTCGCGTCTGCCTTCATTCGACGCCTACTGGTACCGCCGGTTCTCTTTTCTTATTTTCTTCTAAAAGAAAAACAAAAACAAAAACCTTTTCTTCTTTTCTTCGGTGCCTCACCCCTCCTGGGGTTAGGCACCATTTTGGGCACTAGTCCCAGAAATCTCCAGACATGGAGAAGCCAACTAGTGGTTTTAAAAAATGTTCAAACTGTGACGGTACTATTTCCGTCACCGACACCCACGAATGGTGTCTCAAATGTTTAGGTCCTGAACATTGTCCAGCGGAGTGCCTCTCCTGTAGAAAGATGACCAAAAGGGGCTTGCAGAACAGAGCTGCAAAGGCCGGTTCTCTTTTCACGGTCGATACTATGTCAGTTGCATCAACGTCCTCCAGGGCTTCATCCTCCTCTCATGGATCTCAGGTAATTAAACAAAAGTCTGTAAAGACTAGCCGGTCCTTGAAGGGTAAATCTCCTGCAAAGCATCGAGATGCCACTGGCACTACCCTCGAGGAAAGTACACCGGCAAAATTGCCCCGGCGGGAGTCTTCGGTCTTCAAAGCATAAACGGGGTCTCAGAATGTTCCAGAGGCCTCCACCTCTGCAGAACGTCTGTTGCCATGTTCTGGGGTCGTAGCCGCTTCCACTGGTACCGACCAGGCATCGGCATTAGCAATGGATAAGAGAATCCTTGCTATTGAACGCAGTCTAGCATCCCTCTTAGCTGCCTTGGTACCGCTAAGACCGCTACACACGGTTCAAATGAGCTCGGTACCGGTACTGGCTCCAGTGGCACCCACTCAGGTGGAACGGCTTCCTCCCATGCCGAGCCTCGAGAGTTTCTCCGGCATTGAGGGGTTGGAACCGAAACGCCATGGTACCGATATTCATCGTTACCAGCATCAATCGATGCAGCATCAAACAATGCAAAGCTCCGATGAGTCTTCCGATTCTGATGACTCTACCGATACAAGAGCAGTTCTGTTGAAGGATCCATCACCTTCTCCTGAGCGCAGAATGTCTCCTCCAGAAGACATGTCTTTTCGGGATTTCATACGTGATGTAGCTAAGGGGCTTTCAATCACGGTTACTCCTGAGAAGGAACCTAGGGCAGAAGAACTAAGAATTCTGCAATACCCTATGGCTCCCAGAGAGGCAGCGATGCTGCCCATTCATCAGATCCTTCAAGATCTTATGTTCAGAATGTGGGAAACTCCCTTAACGGTGTCACTGCATTCTCGACGCCTCGATACCATGTACCGAGTCCCACCTTCTCCAGGGTTTCAGAAGACTCAGTTACCACAACATTCCATGGTAATGGAATCAGTCATGCGGAGAATAAAGAGTGCTAAAACGCATTCTTCCAACCCACCAGGCTGTGAATCAAGGACACTCGATGCCTTTGGGCATCGATGCTTTCAATCCTCCATGCTAGCCGCTAGGATTAGCTCATATTCCCTTTACATGGGAATGTTTCTTGAGGAGGTTACAGCGAATCTGGAACGCATGAGCCCTCTTCTTACTGAAGATAAATGGGATCAGTACCTCAATCTGCTCAAGCACGCTCAAAATGTCTCCAAATTTGTGAACCGTGCGGCTTTTGACTGCTTTGAAGCTATTAGCAGAACCTCTGCTATTGCTATCGAAGCACGGCGCATTGCCTGGCTCCAAGCATCAGATTTAGAGGAGTTGGATGCAAGAGAAGTTAGGAAACATTCCCTGCACAGGTGAAAACTTATTTGGGAAGGATTGGCAGACCAAGGCTAATCAGATTGAATCTGACAATGCCACCTTGAATATACTATCAAAGTCTACAACCAACCCATCAAAGAAAAAAAACAGGCAAGACGTTTTTCTTTAACAAAAAGAAAAAATCTTACCACTCTTATTCCCATCCAATTCACTGTCCAGTTCATGCTCTCCAGAAAGAGCAGCAACCTAGACAACAAAGAAAGCCGCAAGCTCAAAGAGCTCAACCGGCTCAGCAAGTACAGCCTCCGCAGGGGCTTTGACTTCTACTTAGAGAACTTAACCATTTTGCCTCTGAAGGGTCCAGAGCCCTTAACCATTTCGGGCAGATTATGCCATTTTACCAAAAGATGGCAACAAATAACATCAGAAAACTGGACTCTGTCCATTGTAGGACAGGGGTACAAACTTCACTTTCTCAGCATGCCCCCGCCTACAGTCATAGAACAATTCAATTCTCAAGGTCTCGTCACTTCTTGCTCAGGGAGCAATAGAAGAGGTACCCATATCCCAATGGGGGAGGGGGTTCTACTTCCCCTATTTTCTTATTCCAAAGAAGACAGGGGGATACAGACCTATCCTGGACCTCAGAGAATTGAACAAATTTCTGTTCCGAGAAAAGTTCAAGCTGATCTCCCTCGGAACACTTTTACCATACCTTCAGAATCAGGATTGGTTATATTCTCTAGATCTAAGAGATGCGTACATGCACATCCTCATCCATGTAAATCACAGGAAGTACCTTTGATTTCTCTTTCAAGGAAACCACTTCCACTACAGAGTCCTTCCATTCGGGCTGGCCTCTGCCCCAAGAGTCTTCACAAAATGCATGGCTGTAGTAGCAGCATTCCTGAGATCTCTGGGGATATTCGTCTTCCCCTACTTAGGCGATTGGCTCATCAGAGCAGCAACAGCTCCAGAAACAGAATGAGCTGTTTCTTGTGCCATGAGAATTCTCCAATATTTGGATCTGGTAGTCAACCACCCAAAGTCTCACCTCACCCCTTCTCAATCCCTAGAGTTCATAGGGGCTCGCTTAGACACGCAGCAATCAAAGGCATTCCTGCCAAAGCCGCGCTTTCTACAAATAATAGAATTGGCTTCCCAAGCAGTAAAGAAAACCCTCCTAACTGCCCGGGAAATGCTTCAACTGCTGGGGCATATGGCATCCACTGTACATGTGGTCCCTTATACCTGCCTACACATGCGAGTGGCTCAGTGGACCCTCTCTTCGCAGTGGACACAAGCCACAGGTCGCTTAAAGGACAAAATCAAGAATTCAACACGTCTCGTTTTGTCTCTACAGTGTTGGCAGTCTCCCAAAATCCTCCTGGTAGGTTCCCCCTTCCAGCAATCACTGCCCCAGATCACCCTGAGAACAGATGCGTCCAAGCTGGATTGGGGAGCCCACTTACACGATATTTCCACTCAGGATCTCTGGACCTCACAAGAGGCCTCTCTTCAAATAAACCTCTTAGAGCTAAGAGCCATTTACAATGCTATGATAGCATTTCAGGCCCAGCTCAGTCAAAAGACAGTTCTGGTCCAAACCGACAATCAGGTTGCCATGTTTTACATAAACAAACAAGGCGGAACGGGCTCTCTGTCGCTATGCAACGAAGCTTTGCGACTATGGACCCTCGCCAGAGAGCTCCAAATTCACCTTCTAGCAGTATACCTTCCAGGCATTCAAAACTTGTGGGCAAACAAGCTCAGTCGAATACTGCTGCCACACGAGTGGTCTCTCCAGCCAGACCAACTGTCTCGAGCGTTCCAAACCTGGTGAACACCAGATATAGACCTCTTTGCAAGTCCACAGAATGCCCAACTTCCCCGGTTCTGTTCCAGAATTCCGGCTCAATACTGTCTAGCAAACGATGCTTTCCAGCTCCATTGGGGCCAGGACTTCCTCTATGCTTTCCCACCCTTTCCCCTAATTCCCAAAACTCTTTTCAAGCTTCAGAGAGACAGGGGTTATATGATTCTCATAGCTCCACGTTGGCCAAGGAAATCATGGTACCCTCTGCTTCTGCGTCTCTCTCAAGCAACTCCTCTAGAGTTGGGATATGCTCCATATCTCCTTTCCCAGGAGAACGGGAAGCTTCTGCATCCCAGTCCTCAGTCCCTGCACCTCTGGGCCTGGCTGCTGAAGGCATAGAACCTTTAGATATCCACCTCTCTCAGCAAGTGAAGGATATCCTTCAAGCTTCGAGAAAACCTTCCACAAAGCATTCCTATGCTTTCAAATGGAAAAGGTTTTCTATATGGTGTTCAAAAAAGGGGCTTAACCCCCTTTCCGTGCCCATGGAGTCGCTTCTGGAGTATCTCCTCCATCTTTCAAATTACGGTCTTAAGACAAATTCAGTGCAAGTCCATCTCAGTGCTATTGCGGCTTTTCACAAGCCCCAAGATGGACAACCATTCTCTTCTCATTCACTTGTGTCAAGATTCATGAGAGGTCTACTATTGACAAAGCCCCCCATAAAGCCGCCACCGGTGGCATGGGACCTGAATCTGGTTCTTGGGCAGCTTATGAAGCCGTCTTTTGAACCTTTAGCCACTACAACTTTGAAATTCCTTTCCTGGAAGGTCATTTTCCTAATTGCAATAACTTCTGCTAGACGCATTAGTGAACTGCAAGCTTTAGTGGCTGACCATCCTTGTACAAGGTTCCACCATGTTAAAATAGTCCTCAGGACTCATCAACACTTTATGCCAAAGGTGGTTTCGTCTTTTCATTTAAACCAGTCAGTTTACCTTCCTGTATTCTTCCTTAGGCCTCATGCCTCCACTGCAGAAAGGAACCTTCATACCTTAGATTGTAAAAGAGCTTTAGCCTTTTACCTTCAAACAACTGAACAACATAGGAAGTCTTCTCAACTCTTTGTTGCTTTTGATTCTAGTCATTTGGACTTCCAGTTTCCAAACGAACCCTATCTAAGTGGATTGCAAACTGCGTATCCTTCACTTATGATAGTAAAGGTCTGTCCCTCGAGGGCCATGTTACAGCTCATAATGTCAGAGCAATGGCAGCCTCGGTTGCTAATCTCCGCTCTGTGTCTATAGATATCTGTAGAACGGCTACTTGGGCTTCAGTACATACCTTCACAGCCCACTACTGTCTGGACAAGGACTCCCATCGGGATGCCTTGTTTGACCAGGCTGTCCTACAGCATCTCTTTCAGACTTAATCCAACTCCTACCCTCCATCCCGGTAGGATGCCAGTGATCCATGGGAGGAAGTATGACCCTGTTCACACGGGTTCACAGCTCGCTGGGGTCATTCCTCTGGCATCTTTCAGCTGGAGAGTCCCCATATGTGAAGACTACATTCCTGCTTGTTCCTGGAGATAGCGTAGTTACTCACCTGTAACAGGTGATCTCCGGGAACAGCAGGAATTAAGTCTTCACAACCCACCCACCTCCCCTAGGAGTTGTCTCTCTCTTTATCCCTCTCTCTGTCTCTCTCCTTGGCTCAGCTTTAAACTCAACTGAAGTGAGAGAGGCAGTGAGGCGGGAAGGCAGCACGCATGTGCTGTGGGATGCTCCCAAAAGCTTTCCTTTTGGATGCTGGGGAGCGTTCCCGCGCAGGCTCCGTCAGTACCGACGATATCCATATGTGAAGACTTAATTCCTGCTGTTCCCAGAGATCACCTGTTACAGGTGAGTAACTATGCTTTCTCCAGGGACAGCAGGAATTCGGCCTCACAACCCTCCCTCCTCCCCTTGGAGTTGCTGTAATTTTTGCCATCCCTTTTGTCGGATCTAGCTATGTCATTTTACTGACCAAGATGACACCTTTGAGCAAGAAGGCTTCCATGAGGGCTGCGTTAATGTCACCCATACATGAGGACTGATTCCTGCTCTCCCTGGAGAACACCTGTTACAGGTGAGTAACTATGCTATATTCTACACCCATGCAGACCTTGAAAGCACAACAGAGGGACACTGGGGCCTGCTGAGAGGGGCTGTTGGTCACATCAATTGGGAATGCCCAGTGATACAAGGGTTCTGAGAGGAGATGGAGCAGAGAACATAAGATATGCCATACTGGGTCAGACCAAGGTCCATCAAGCCCAGTATCCTGTTTCCAACAGTGGCCAATCTAGGTCATACTTACCTAGCAGTTTCCCCAAAAGACACAGGTTCCGCAATGTTTGTACTGGGTCAAGCATTGATATCCTGAGTCCCTTCTTAATAATGGTTTATGGACCTTTCCTCCAGGAACTTGTCCAAACCTTTTTTAAACCCAGCTACATTAACAGCCTTTACTACATCTTCCGGTAACAAATTCCAGAGTTTGATTACACGTTGAGTGAAAAAATATTTTCTTTTATTAGTCTTAAATAGTTTACCCTGTAGCTTCATTGCATGTCCCCTAGTCTTTCTATATTCTGATAACGTAAACAATCTACGTTTACCCGTTCCACTCCGTTCATTAATTTATAGACTTCTATCAAATCTCCCCTCAGCCGTCTCTTTTCCAGCTTAAAGAGCCCTAACCTTTTTAACCTTTCTTCATAGGAGTATCCTTCCATCCCCTTTACCATTTTGGTGGCTCTTCTCTGAACCTTTTCTAATAACGCTATTTCTCCAGGACCAAGCAGGAAGTCAGTCCTCACTTATGGGTGACGTCGGCGCCGACGGAGCCCTCGCGGAGCAATTTTCCCCAGCTTTCAAAGAAAGCCTTTGGGAATTGCAGCGCGCATGCGCGGTCGTCTTCCCGCCCGAAGGTGCCATCTTAGCCAGTCTTCTTTTTTCCGCGGAGCCCTACAGACGTCCCCGTCTTGTCCCCGCGAAAAAGTTGATTTTCCTCTTTATTTTATACTTTTTTCTTTCGGTTCGACGCCGATCGTTTTTTCGGTTTTTCTGACTTAGCTTTCATTTTCGTTTTCCCTGGCAGCCCGGTCCTTTGACCTCGCAGGGGCCCTTTTTCCCCCGATGGCTGCCAGTGGGTTTAAGCGGTGTGGTCGGTGTGACCGAAATATGTCACTTACCGACACACACGACTTTTGCCTCCGCTGCCTGGGCCCGGATCATGAGGAACTGATCTGTGGGCCCTGCAGCAAACTGTCCTCGAAGGCGTTGAGAAGTCGGCGGCATCAGCGTGAGAGAATCTTCGCTGACCCCAGCCGTACCCGGACCTCGTCGGAGGCCTCCGTGTCGAAAGGCTCCAGCTCGGACCGTCGCCGGAGCTCCTCCGACCGGGGTTCTCCCTCCGGGGACCATCGTCGGAAGGAAAAACCCGCGAGGGCGGCGTCGGTGGACGCTCCTGGCTCCGCGAGGGCCAGGTCGCATAGCCCCGACAGCCGCCCCGGGTCCTTGGAGAAGGAACACCTCCCGAAGCGACCTCGCCTGGAGTCGGAGATGCCTGCCCGGGTAAGTCCTGTAGTCCTTCTGGACTCGCCTCCGCGACAGCCGACGTCGGGCCCGACGCCGTCGGGGCCCGAGTCGGGGGCTGCTGGGTCACCTGAGGTCGGACTCAGGTTGACGGCCTTGGAGAGCAGACTGTCTGCCTTCATGGACCAGCAGCGGGCACTGCTCGCTGGCTTCGCTGGCGTCGCTGCCCCGACCGCCGGGACGTCGACGTCCAAGTCGACCCCGGAGACCGAGCCGATCCTCGAGTCGATGAGAACTCGAGTCGATCCTCGGTCGAGGTCGCCCTCGGCCTCCCGTTCGGGACCGAGGTCGCCGACGCCGACTCCCTCGGCGTCGGGGCGGCTGGCGCCGCACCCTGCCCAGGCCGACCCCACCGAGTCCTCGTCGGAGTCGGTCTGGGAGTCTGAGGAGGAAGAGTCACCTGATTCTTTCCGGACTCGGTGTGTCCCATCGGACTCACCGGAGTCCGAGCCTCGGAAGCAGTCCCCCCCGGAGGATGCCCGGTTCTCGGACTTCGTTAGGGATATGGCCAAGGCTTTGGCCTTCCCTGCGGATCCCGAGGAGGAGCCTCGAGCCGAAGAGCTCGACGCCCTCCAGTATGACTCTCCCGCGAGGGAACACTTTACTGTGCCGGTTCCTCCTATGCTGGAACGACTACTCTTCCGCATGTGGGAGAGTCCGGCCTCCTCGCCGGTCCTGAGCAAGCGGGTCGATTCTATCTATCGAGTCCGCAAGAGCCCTGGCTTTCAAAAGGCACAGCTGCCACACCATTCCATGGTAGTGGAATCGGCCATGCATCGTCTTAAGAGCCAGAAGATGCACTCCTCGGTGCCTCCTGGAAGGGAGGCCCGTAACCTGGATGGCCTTGGCAAGAAGTGCTTCCAGGGCTCTATGCTCGCCTGTCGTGTCCAGACTTACCAGCTATACATGGGCATGTATCTCAGGGATCTGGCTAAAGAGCTAGCCGGATTCTCCGCTGGCCTCTCCGAGGAGCCCTTGCGGAGGTTCCTAGCCTTGTCCACGGGTATTCGGGAATGCTCAAAGTTCATGTCCCGAGCAGCCTATGATGGCTTTGAAGCCTCGGCTCGAGTAGCCGCAGCCGGCATCGGTGCCCGCCGACAGGCTTGGCTTCAGTCGTCCGACCTTGAGCCCTGGGTACAGGACAAGTTGGTCGATGTCCCCTGCCGCGGCGAAAACCTCTTTGGCAAGCCCATGGCGGAAAAGGCTGCACAAATTGAGACTGAGACTCTCACCAGGACCAGGCTTTCTAGGAAGACCTCCGCCCCTTCCCAGAAAAAGAAGGGCTCGGGAAAGAAGTCCTTTTACCCGAGGAAGGCAGCTGCCTACAAACCATACCCCCATTATCAGGCCCCTGCAGCTCCCCAACAGGGCCAGCAGGCCAAGGGACGGGGTAACGGGTCCCGTAGGCAGCAAGCCCCCAAGCCTGCACCACCAGCCCCTGCTCAGCAGGGTGGGGGTTTTTGACTCGCTCAGCATAGCCTCTCCCCCCCGCTGGTTCCCCCCAGCACCGGAGGCCGGCTGGTTCACTTCGCCCACAGGTGGTCCAGCATCACCGCAGATGCCTGGGTGCTTCAGGTCGTGCGAGAGGGCTACCTTCTCCACTTCCATCAGGTCCCTCCCTCCTATTTTCCGGGAGAGCCTCCGCGCCCCCCTCTGCACAGGGAGTTGCTCCTTCAGGAGTTAGCAGGTCTTCTGCAGGAACAGGCGGTGGAACCGGTGCCTCACCACCTGGGAGGTCAAGGCTTCTATTCAAGGTATTTTCTGATACCAAAGAGAACAGGAGGCCTCAGACCCATCCTGGACTTGCGCAACCTCAACAAGTTCCTTGTGCGGGAGAAGTTCAAAATGCTTACCCTTGGAATCCTTCTGCCCTACCTCCAGCAGGGAGATTGGCTATGCTCCTTGGATCTAAAGGATGCCTACACGCACATCCTCATCCACCCAAGCCACCGCCAATACCTAAGGTTTGTGGTGGCAGGAAATCATTACCAGTACAGAGTACTGCCCTTTGGCCTGTCCTCCGCACCGCGAGTCTTCACAAAATGTCTCGCGGTCGTGGCGGCCCATCTCCGGCTTCACGGCCTCTATGTCTTTCCGTACCTCGACGACTGGCTCATCAGAGCAGCGTCCGCTCAGGAGGTCACCAACGCCACGGGCCGCACGGTGACTCTGCTGCAGCACTTGGGCTTTGTCATAAACTTCGCAAAGTCCACTTTGCTCCCCTCACAGGATCTCGAGTTCATCGGCGCAAGGCTGCACACTCCTCAGGCGCGAGCGTACCTACCGCTCGACAGGGCTCAGCGGCTCATGGACCTAGCCGACCGCTTTCGCAGCCAGCCCCTGGTCTCCGCCAGGCGCTTCCTGAGACTGCTCGGCCATATGGCTTCCACCGTCCATGTGACCCCCAATGCCCGCCTGAATATGCGGTCTGCTCAATGGTGTCTCCGCCGGCAGTGGCGACAAGCCACAGGCGGCCTAGCAGACCTTGTGCGCGTCTCCGAGCCGCTGGTCTCGTCTATCCGGTGGTGGCTCCGGCAGCCGAACCTGATATTGGGAATGCCTTTCCAGTCACCTCAGCCGACCCGGGTGCTGACCACCGATGCATCCCTCCTGGGCTGGGGAGCACATTGCCAAGAGGCACGTACTCAGGGCCTCTGGACCAAGTGGGTGTCTGCTCAGCAGATCAACTTCCTGGAGCTCAGGGCGATCCGCCTAGCTCTCAAGGCCTTCTCCCACCTGACCTCCCAACAGTCCGTCCTTGTCCAGACGGACAATCAAGTTGCCATGTTCTACGTGAACAAGCAGGGGGGCACGGGCTCCTTCCTCCTCTGCCGGGAGGCACAGAAGCTCTGCTCTTGGGCCGTCAGTCACGGCATTCTCCTCAAGGCAGTTTATCTCCCGGGCCAAGAAAATTGCCTGGCGGACAAACTCAGCAGGGTCCTCCAGCCGCACGAGTGGCGTCTGGATCCCTTGATCGTTCAGAAGCTCTTCCTCAGGTGGGGCCTCCCCACGGTGGATCTCTTTGCCAGTCCTCACAACCGGCAGCTTCCTCGCTTCTGCTCTCGTCAGCCACACCCCCTTCGGGTTGCGGCGGACGCCTTTCTGATCTCATGGTCGGGGAGCCTTCTGTACGCTTTCCCTCCCGTCCCGTTAGTCTCTCGGACTCTTTTCAAGGTTCTCCGAGACAAAGCCTTCATGATCCTGGTGGCCCCTCGCTGGCCCAGGCAGCCGTGGTTCCCGCTCCTGCTGCAACTGGCGGTGGAGGATCCAATCCCTCTGGGGGTACAACCGGATCTCCTCACTCAGGATCAGGGGTCCCTACTGCACCCCAACCTCAGGTCTCTCAACCTCATGGCCTGGCTGCTGAAAGGGTAGTCCTTGCTCCTCTTCTCTTGCCGGCGGAGGTGGAGGAGGTCGTCTTGGCTTCGCGACGGCCTTCTACCCGCAAATGCTACGCCCTTAAATGGCGTCGCTTTGCAATCTGGTGTTCCCAACAGTATCAGGATCCCTTCTCCTGCCCGGTGTCGGTGATCTTACAGTACTTGCTACACCTCTCTAATCTGGGACTTAAGTCCAACTCCGTCAAAGTTCACCTCAGTGCTCTTTCAGCACATCATGTGCCGGTGGACGGCAGACCTCTCTCCAGCGACCCTCTCGTAGCGAGGTTTCTCCGAGGTCTCCTTCTACTTAAACCACCTCTGCGCCCGCCAGCGCCGGACTGGGACCTGAATGTGGTTTTGCAGCGGATCACCTGTCCGCCTTTTGAACCTATGGCTACATGTTCTCTCCGTTTTCTGTCTTGGAAAACACTGTTCTTGATAGCCCTCACTTCCGCTAGGCGCGTAAGTGAATTGCAGGCCCTCGTGTCTGATCCCCCCTACACTCGATTCTACAAGAATAGGGTAGTCCTACGGACTCACCCAAAGTTTCTACCTAAAGTGGTCTCCCCTTTTCACATGAATCAGGAGGTGGTACTTCCAACCTTCTTTCCCAGACCACACTCCAGCCGAGCTGAGACGGTCCTCCATACCCTGGACTGTAGAAGGGCATTGAACTTCTACCTTGACCGTACGCGGGAGCACCGTAAAGCTGCTCAGCTTTTTGTGTCTTTTGACCCCAATAAATTGGGACTCCCGGTCTCCAAGCGTACTCTGTCCATCTGGGTTGCGGACTGTATCTCTTGGGCTTATGGGGCAGCCGGACTCGCCTTGGAAAGTCGAGTCACGGCTCATTGCGTTCGGGCAAAGGCCACGTCAGTGGCTTACCTCCGCTCTGTTCCGCTGGCAGACATCTGCCGGGCCGCTACTTGGTCTTCGAGCCAGACTTTTGCGGTCCATTACTGTCTCGAGAGGGAGTCCCGTAGGGACAGTGCTTTCGGACAGGTAGTCCTCCGTAATCTCTTTGAGGTCTGAGCAACTCCTACCCTCCATCCCGGATGTGGGCTACCGGTGGGTGATAATTCAGCGAAGATTCTATCCTTCTGTGCTGCTGAGCTAGAGGGAGCTCATTTTTGTGCTTAGGGTCTCCGGTAGCCTTGAGCTTGGGAGTCCCATAAGTGAGGACTGACTTCCTGCTTGGTCCTGGAGAAAGCGTAGTTACTCACCTGTAACAGGTGTTCTCCAGGAGCAGCAGGAATCAGTCCTCACTACCCTCCCTCCTCCCCTTGGAGTTGCAATCGTCTGCTTATGTTCTTTTTGCAAATTTTTATGCTGTCTTTTTTAGCTATGTCATCTGACTGGCTAAGATGGCACCTTCGGGCGGGAAGACGACCGCGCATGCGCGCTGCAATTCCCAAAGGCTTTCTTTGAAAGCTGGGGAAAATTGCTCCGCGAGGGCTCCGTCGGCGCCGACGTCACCCATAAGTGAGGACTGATTCCTGCTGCTCCTGGAGAACACCTGTTACAGGTGAGTAACTACGCTATCCTTTTTAAGATACGGCAACCAGAATTGCACACAAAATTCAAGGTGCGGTCTCACCATGGAACGATATAGAGGCATTATAATATCTTTTGTTTTATTTTCCATTCCTTTCCTTATGATACCTAGCATTCTACTTGCTCTCTTGGCCGCTGCTGCACACTAGGCCGAGGGTTTTAACATGTTATCCACAATGACGCCGAAATCTTTTTCCTGGGAGGTGGTTCCTAATGTGGAACCTTGCATCGTGTAACCATAGTTTGGGTTGTTCTTCCCTAGGTGCATAACTTTGCACTTGCCCACATTAAATTTCATCTGCCGTTTTGATGCGCAGTCTTCCAATTTATCAATATCCTCTTGCAATTTTCCACAATCCTCTTGGGTTTTAACAACTTTAAATAGTTTTGTGTCATCTGCAAATTTGATAACCTTACTCGTTATTCCACTTTCCAGGTCATTTATGAATATGTCAAAAAGCAGCGGACCCAGTACAGATCCCTGGGGTACACCACTATTCACCTTTCTCCATTGGGAAAATTGGCCATTTAGCCCTACCCTCTGCTTTCTATCTTGTAACCAGTTTCTGATCCACAGTAGTACACTGTCTCCTATCCCATGACTCTTTAGTTTTGCCAAAAGTCTCTGATGAGGGACCTTGTCAAAGGCTTTCTGAAAGTCCAAATACACTATATCTACCAACTCACTTTTGCCCACCTGTTTATTCACACCTTCAAAACAATATAACAGATTAGTAAGACAAGATCTTCCTTGTCTAAAGCCATGTTGGCTGTCTCCCATTAGGCCATGACTATCTACATGCTGAGTAATTTTATTCTTTATGATGGTTTCTACCATTTTTCCTGGTACTGACGTCAGGCTCACAGAGAATTCAGGGAATCATGGAAGGGGGTTGGCTGTTGGATCTACTACTACTACTACTGAGCATTTGTATAGTGCTACAAGTCATACGCAGCGCTGCACAGACAAGTAAGAGACAGTCCCTGCTCATCAGAGCTTACAATCTAGTCAACACGAACACAGAAGGTATAGGCAGGGATAAAGCAAGGAAGGAAAAGGAGATCAGGAGAGTCAAGATCCAAAAGCATCCTGAGGAGGTGCTTCTGGGGGTGCCAGGGAGCAGTCTCGTCAGATGATACAAACCTTCCCTACGGACAAAGCTGCCCTTGCATCCCAAGTGACTTTGTCCTGGAAGTGATGGGTGAAGTCTGACCCACAGGTTCTGACTTGCAGATTAGAGTGGGTGAGGTGGTAAGATTTGACAAAGTGACAAATGGGCTGCGAGGGAAGGAGTGGTATTTCTGGAAAATCTGGAGCCCCCTACATATAGGTTCCTGGGGAGCCTGGCCTACCAGTGGCACTCCTGTAAGGGTTGACAGCCACAGCTGGCTTGCATGCAGAGCCAGATAGCCACACTGAAGGAGCTGAATGTGTTTGAATGCTGTTACCACACTAAGCAAGAGTTATAATTTGTTATGTTGTTGTTCTTCTTCTTCTTTAATTACCGATCATGGTTGTTGCAAAGACCATTTATGGGCGTTGAGAGGCTAACAACATCAGATGGATGGTGGGATAGTATGCTCCAGGGAGGGAAGGAGGGGATGGGGGGACCCTCTGGGGATGCAAGATATGACAGTAAGGCTTATTAAGGACTTTGTTGTCATGGGCACTCAGGACGCTGTCAGATTATTGGTAATAACAAAGTTGGCATTATGGGACTGATTGGAAGGTTGTGGGGGGGGGGGGGCAAAAGGAGTAATCTGTTTCTTGGGAGCTAGGACAGTTGCCCCTTTACTCGATGTGTTGTATGTAGTCTATGTATTCTGACTATTCTCCAGAGTTGTATATGGCTAGCCCTGAATGCATGATTGCTGACTGTATTGTTGAATTCACCACTAATGAAAAAGATTTATAAAAAAAAAAAAAGAGAGTAAGGAATCACAAATTAAAAATGGAAAACTGCAAGCCAAAACGTTAATTTATTTATTTATTTATTTAACAGTTATTTATATACCGCTCTTTCCCATGTTTCAAGTGCGGTTTACATGTAACAGTAGGTTAATTGGTATGAGATATACCAGGACATTTTACATAGAACAGATAATTATAAATTACAAGGAAAATTGTAACATTACAAGTATAACATATTAGAACATATATACATTGCTAGTTAAATTATTAATCATCATGTAAATGAGTGTGTAGTATGGTTAAATTAGTGTATTAGTGTCGTTTATTTTTGAAAATAGGGTATATAATATTAAAAATAAATGTTAGCCTGTATCCCTTTGAGAATTCTGTTTTGGGAGTGTATTATAGTGTAATGTAAATAAGTGAGTTTTTAATTTTTTTTTAAATTCTTTTATGTCAGACAGTAGGCGAATGTTGTCAGGTAAATTGTTCCAGAGTATTGGAGCAGAGTGTGAGAAAGCTCTCTTATTGGTTTGTTTTCTGGCTTTTGTAAAATCTTTTGGTATTGTTAAAGTATTTATGTTTCTGCTCCTTTGAGATCGTTTATCAATGTCAATGTTAATCAGTGTATTTAGTGCAGATGGTGCAAGTTTATTTATAAGTTTAAATGTAGTGACAAGAATTTTATATTTGATTCGGGAGTAAATTGGTAGCCAATGAAGTTCAGCTAAAATTGGTGTAATATGTTCAAGTGGGCTTATATTCATAATCGTTCTAGCAGCTAAGTTCTGAGTTATTTGTATCTTTTTAATATTTTGTTTCGAAATACCATTAAGTATTGTATTTGCAAAATCGAAATGTGGGGTAATAATAGCATGAATTATGTTAATAAAATCTTGTAGAAGAATCAAAGGTCTTAGTTGTTTTAGTGTTTTGAGTTTGTAATGTATATTTTTAGTTAAATATTTTATATGTGAATCCATATTTAGATTATTGTCAAGTATCACACCTAAATATTTTACTTCTTTTTTTATATTAATTTCATGAGTATCTAGTGTAATCGTGTTTGGGGGTATATATGTTTGATTTTTAGTGATAAATAAAATATCTGTTTTAGTAAAGTTGATAAGTAGATTTTGTTCTTTGAGCCACTCAGTTAGTTCATTAAAACATTCTGTTATTTTTTGGAGAGGTGGGTGTGGGATTTCAAATGGGAGGTAGAACATTATATCATCGGCGTAAATATGATAAAAGACATTGTGGCGTTTAAAGATGTTACAAACTGGTTGTAAGTAAATGTTAAATAATAGTGCAGATAAAGCAGATCCCTGCGGAAGACCTTGAGTTTGTTTGAAGGTGTTAGATATTTGGGTGTGGATTCTTACATTTTGGGTTCTGTTTGATAGATAGGATTTGAACCAATTATAAACAGTAGATGTTATACCAATTTTTTGAAGTCTGTTTAACATTGTTAAGTGATCAACACTGTCAAAGGCAGCTGATATGTCAAGGAAAACAAGAATAAAGGCTTGTTTAGTATTATCAATACCTCTTAATATTGTGTCATAAAGGATCGTTAGTAAGGTTTCTACTCCATGGAAGGGTCTAAAGCCATATTGATGTTCATCAAGAATGTTTAATGTGTCAATAAAATCTTGTAGTTGAATTTGTACAATTTTTTCAATAAGTTTAGCCATAAAAGGAATACTTGATATAGGTCTGTAAGATTTTGGGGATAGTTTATCTAATGTGTTATTTTTAAGTATAGGACGTATTTGAACATGTTTGAGGGATGGTGGTAAATAGCCTTTTTGCAAGGATAGATTCACTAAAGGTAGAATGAAAGAAGAGAGTATTGGGAAAGTCTTCTTTATCCAATCAACTGGGCATGGATCAAGGTATGAAGTTGTTGTATTAATGTTAGTTATTGTAGTTTTGAGAGTAGTAATGGAAATCTAACAAAGCCAGACTATAAGCAGTGCAATATTGGAAAAAGAGAAACTGAAAGCATTTCTTCCTGTACTGTGTAGTATACAATAGAGGAGATGCACATTTCCCAAAGCTGAAATATCCCCGTAACTAAAAATTTTAAATAACTTTTTTTGCTTTCCTAACTTTTTCTAGACATTTTATTTTTTCTAATCAGATTGGTTCCCGTTTTTGATTCTACTTTCCTTGTGTTTATCTCCTAGGTTCTTTCCCATGGTCCCCTTTACATGTCATTTCCTGTCTTCTTCCCTTCCATCTCTACATCTGTCAGACACTGACAAAACTTTCTTCAGGTATATTCTGGAAAGGAAGAAGATCTGAGTTGGAATTGCAGGACTCAGAAGTGCTGGGAAAAGACTCGTGGAAAGTGACATAGAAAAAGCGAAATTGCTAAACAAATACTTCTGCTCTGTTTTTACTAAAGAAAATCCTGGAGATGGACCAGCTGGGACTCCCAAATATAAAAATGGGAACGAAGTAGATGCCACACCATTCACAGAAGATGAGGTGTTGGAACAACTTGCTAAACTGAAAGTGGGCAAAGCCATGGGACCGGATGGGATACATCCCAGATACTGAAAGAGCTCAGAGAAGTTCTAGCAGGGCCGTTAAAGGATGTATTCAACAGATCCTTGGAAATAGGAGAGGTTCCTCAGGACTGGAAAATGGCTGATGTCATACCTCTACACAAAAGTGGTGACAGGGAAGAAGTGTCAAACTACAGACCCTTGAGTCTTACCTCGGTGGCGGGAAAAGTAATGGAGGCGCTCCTGAAAGAGCGAATAATGAACTTTCTCAAAACCAACAGGTTGCAAGATCCAAGGCAACATGGTTTTACTGAAGGACGGTCTTGCCAAACTAATCTGATTGAGTTCTTTGACTGGGTGACCAAGGAACTAGATCAGGGGCATGCGATGGATGTCATCTACCTGGATTTCAGCAAAGCCTTTGATACTGTTCCTCATAGGAGGCTTGTCAATAAACTCAGTAGCTTGGGGATGGGTACCAAGATAGTAAACTGGATTAGAAATTGGTTGACTGACAGACGACAGAGTGATGGTACATGGAGCTCACTCGGATGAGGGGAAGGTGATTAGCGGGGTGCCCCAGGGTTCGGTCCTGGGCCCGGCACTGTTCAATGTATTTGTGAGTGATATTGCTGAAGTACTGAATGGAAAAAAGTCTGTCTTTTTGCAGGTGACACAAAAATTTGCAACAGGAGGAGTGGAGTGGATAACATGAGGAAAGATCTACAAAAGCTGGAAGAATGGTCTAATGCTTGGCAATTATGATTTAATGCGAAAAAGTGCAGTGTCATGCACTTAGGTAGCAGAAATCCAAGGGAAATGTACGCGATAGGGGGCGAGAGGTTGGTGTGCATGGTTCAGGAAAAAGAACTTGGTGTGATTATCTCTGATGATCTAAAGGTGGCAAAACATTGCGACAAGGCGGTGGCAAAAGCCAGGAGGATATTGGGCTGCATAGAAAGAGGGATTACCAGCAGAAAGGAAGAGGTACTTATGCCACTGTACAGGTCGCTGGTGAGGCCTCACCTGGAATACTGTGTTCAGTTTTGGAGACCATATCTTGCAAAAGATGTAAAAAGACTGGAAAGTGTTCAGAGGAAGGTGACCAAAATGATTTGGAGCCTGTGTAAGAAACCTTATGAGAACAGACTTGAAGACCTAAATATGTATGAAGACCTAAATATGTAAAGGACTGGAGAGAGGCTCATGTGGTGCCTTTACACAAAAGCGGAAGTAAGGATGTGGTTGAAAACTACAGGCCGGTTAGTTTAACTTCGGTGGTGAGTAAATTATTGGAAACGCTGCTGAAAGAGAAAATAGTGAGGTTTCTGGAGTCCAGCGGATTACAGGATCCGAGGCAGCATGGATTCACCAGAGGCAGGTCTTGTCAGACAAATCTGATTGATTTCTTTGACTGGGTGACCAGGGAGTTGGACCAAGGGAGAGCTCTAGATGTGGTGTATTTAGATTTCAGTAAAGCCTTTGACACTGTTCCTCACAGGCGACTTATAAACAAACTGAGCACCCTAGGGATGGACCCTAAAGTTACTGCTTGGGTTAGAAATTGGTTGGGTGGGAGGTGACAAAGAGTACAAGTAAATGGAGCTCACTCTGAGAAGGATGTTACCAGTGGTGTGCCCCAGGGATCTGTCCTTGGTCCGATTCTTTTTAACATCTTTGTTAGTGATATAGCGGAAGGGCTGTCTGGTAAGGTCTGCCTCTTTGCGGATGATACCAAAATCTGCAATAGAGTAGACACCCAGGAAGGGGTAGATAACATGAGGAGGGATCTAGCTAAGCTTGAAGAATGGTCTAGAATTTGGCAGCTGGGATTTAACGTTAAAAAATGTAAGGTCATGCATTTGGGCTGCAGCAATCGGAGGGAGCAATACAGTATAGGAGGTGAAGTACTTTTGTCCACTAAAGAAGAGCGGGACCTAGGCGTGGTTGTGTCTGATGATCTTAAAGTAGCTAAACAAGTAGAAAAGACGACGGCAAAAGCTAGAAGGATGCTTGGGTGCATACGGAGAGGAATGGCTAGCAGAAAAAAGGAGGTGATAATGCCTCTGTATAAGTCTTTGGTGCGACCTCATTTGGAGTATAGTGTGCAATTCTGGAGACCGCACCTTCAAAAGGATGTGAACAGGATGGAGTCGGTGCAGAGGGTGGCTACTAAAATGATTAGTGGGCTTCATTATAAAGCATATGAGGACAGACTTAAGGATCTTAATATGTACACCTTAGAGGAAAGGCGGGATAGAGGTGATATGATTGAGATGTTTAAATACCTCCGTGGCATAAATGTTCAGGGAGAGAGCCTCTTTCAATTGAAAGCAAGTTCTGCTACGAGGGGACATGGGATGAGGGTGAAGGGAGATAGATTCAGGAGTGATATGCGGAAATATTTCTTTACGGAAAGAGTAGTGGATCCATGGAATAGTCTCCCAGTGGAGGTGGTAGAGATGAGGACAGTAACTGAATTCAAAAAAGCATGGGACCAACACAGAGGATCTCTAAAGGTAAAAAGTGGACTGTTGTAGTTGTTGATATGGAAGGACAGACTAGATAGGCCATGTGGTCTTTTTCTGTCATCATGTTTCTATGTCCACTTTGGAGGAGAGGAGGGATAGGGGAGATATGATTCAGACCTTTAAATACTTAGAGGAACGATGAACATACAAACTTCTTCCAAAGACGGGGAAGCTGCAAAACTAGAGGGCATAACATGAAACTGCAAGGTGGAAAATTGAAAGGCAATGTCAGGAAATATTTTTTCACTGAAAGGATGGTGGATGCTTGGAATGTTCTCCCGATGGAAGTGGTGGGGGCAAACACGGTGATGGAATTCAAAACAGCATGGGACAAGCACAGCGGATCCCTTTACAGCAACAGGATAAAAACAAAATAAACGGAACCATCTAACTTCTCAACAAATAGGGGTGTCCTAAATGGAGTGGTGGGTCCACCCCTAAACAAAGACATGGGGAGGAATGACCTGCACAGAGCGTCAGGTGCACCTACTCTTGCCGTATTGCTGGACAGACTGGATGGACCATGCTGGTCTTTATCTGCCATCATTTACTATGTTACTATGTTACTGATCTCTTTCATCTTTTTTTCCATTTCTTTCTTTCTCTGCTTCTCCAGCTTTTATCCCTCATTCTCCCCTTCTTTCACAATCCAATCCTCAATCATGCTGTCTTCACCTGTTGACTTTCCATCTTCCATGTTCATTCCTTCCCCAACCCCCATTATCTGTGTCTGTTTTCTTTCCTGACCTCCTACAAGAAGCAGAGTTAACTAACTTTCTCCCCTCCCCACCCTTCTCACACACACACCCTAATCCCCAACACTTTCAACTGTCCCTCCCTTCAGTTGCAGCAGTAAATTTTAATTAAATATTTTCAAACCTTTGTTGTTGTTGATCTTGGATTTTTATTTTCTTCCTATATTTTTCTTTATGGATCCCTCTTCAGTTTCTTACCCGTTTTAATTTTTCATTTCTCTAGACTTTCCTTATGTATTTTTTCTCACTCTTTTATTTGTTTCTTTTTTCTACGAGGGTTATTTTTAAAGTAAGGTCCGATTGGCTGTAGCTTTGTAAAATTTTTCCCCCTGTAGAAACCAGCATGCGTGCCAGCTCCCAGCATGCCTTGTGCAAAAGCAGATGCCATTTGCAGTCGTAACGTCACTTTGTACGGTTTATACTGAGACGTCAAAATGTTTAAGACAATTGAGTGGCCCTCCGACTGAAATACGGTCTGTGATTCAGTTTTTGAAAGCAAGGACTGTGTCATCAGCGGACATTCATCGCCAGATATGTGAGGTGTATTGCCCCAATGCGATGAGTGACAGCAAAGTGTGTAAATGGGTGAGATTGTTCAAGGATGGGCGAGACAATGTCCATGATGAACCGCGATAGGGCCAACCTTCAGTAATCACAAAAGATTTGGTGCGCACAGTTGATGCAAAAATTCATGAAGAACGGCGATTCATGATTTCCACTTTGTCACTGAAATTTCCACAAGTTTCAAGGTCAGTGCTATACAAAATCGTTTCTGAAAAATTGCAGTTCAGAAAACTGTGCTCACGATGGGTTCCCAGGCTGCTTTCCGAGGAACACAGTTGCCATAATCTTGCGTGTTGAGATTGTCTGTTTGGCTTGCACTTTGACTTGAGATGATGTGTCTCTATTCCATCGACTGCCGCTTTGATTCTGGAGTCATGTGAGAAACCCATGTCTTGTCCCCTGTGACAATGTGGTCCAAAAGTTCATCTCCTTCCTCATTGTATCGGATCAAAAATGTCAAAGCACTAGCCATTCTCCGTTTTTGGTGTTACTCGGAAAGCAGCCTGGGAACCCATCGTGAGCACAGTTTGTCCCGCCCATCCTTGAACAATCTCACCCATTTACACACTTTGCTGTCACTCATCGCATTGGGGCTGTACATCTCACATATCTGGTGATGAATGTCCGCTGATGACACGGTCCTTGCTGTCAAAAACTGAATCAGAGACCGTATTTCACAGTCGGAGGGCCGCTCAATTGTCTTAAACATTTTAACGTCTCAGTATAAACTGTACAAAGTGATGCTACGACTGCAAATGGCATCAGCTTTTGCACAAGGCATGCCAGGAGCCGGCACGCATGCTTGTTTCTACAGGGGGGAAAAAATTTACAAAGCTACAGCCAATCGGACCTTACTTTAAAAATAACCCTCATATTACACTGGTCAACAAACTTTTACTAAAGTCATGTTACTGAAATAAAAATAGCCATTTCTTATCAATTTTTATATGCTGAACACGAATGTGACAGTGAAATTGCAAAGTTGGCTCTAGCTTTTTTGTAATCTACAAGAATTAATGTTTACATCATGAAATGCATGTCAATAGTAACTATAATAGGTTAATACCTGTAAAAAAAACAAGTCATAGACGACTTCTTAGATTTTTTCGCCTGTCTCTTGTACAGCTGTTCGGGAGCTTCTCTGGGGAGTGTCCAGCAGTAGTCAGCCAGCATTGTAGTGGACCATTTTCCTTGGTATCTTTGCTTCATTGTTGCGATATCCTAGTGAAAACATTCGCCCTGTTCATCACTAACGATACCACAGTTGTCAGGAAAGAAATCGAGATGGGAACCAAGGAAATGGATCTTTAGAGACATATTGCAGCCAAGTTTCTGATACTGCATCAGCATGTCTTCTACTAGTTCCTTGTAGTTTTCTGCCCTAACATTCCCGAGAAAGTTTGTTGACACTAGGCGAAAAGCATTCCATGCTTGTTTCGTATCACCCTGCAGCAAGTTGTTGAACCAGTCATCTTTGAAGAGCTCTCGAAGCTGAGGACCCACAAAAACTCACTCTTTAATCTTTGCTTCGCTGAGTCGAGGGAATTTTTCATGCAGGTATCGGAAAGCTGGCGAAGAGCAGTCCATGGCTTTCACAAAGTTTTTCACCAAACCTAGTTTAATGTGAAGGGGTGGTAGCAGGATTTTGTGAGCCTCAATCAGAGCTGCGTGCTGGATATTCTTCTCTCCAACTGTTACATTTTGTCTGTGATTCCATTCCTTCCGCAAGTAGTGCCAATCCCTTGCTCGGCTATCCCACTCACATAAGAAACACATGTATTTTATATATCCCTGTTGCAGTCCCATTAAAAGGGCAACTACCTTCAAGTCACCACAGAGGTGCTAGCTGTACTTGTTATAGTTAATGGAAGTCAGTAGATGCTTTAAGTTATTGTATGTCTTTCATGTGGACGGCATGTGCTACTGGAATAGATGGAAGACTGTTTCCATTGTTCAAAAGCACAGCCTTCAGACTCAGTTTCGAAGAGTCTATTTATAGTCTCCAGTCTTGTGGGTCATGAGTGATTTTTAAGGCATTCATGAGGCTTTCAATATTGGAACAGAATACCAGATTACTTTCCTTTCCGACTGCGTACAGTACATTGCTGACGTCAGATGGCTTCAGCAGCCGTCTGGCAGTAGTATTGCATTGCATCAGAAAATGATGCAATCAACTCTGGATGATGTGTGCATGCTGGTATTATGCAATGTGATGCAATATTACATCATTCAAGGCTTATTTGGGATATTGTTGATGTCCTACTGGATACATTTACACGGTGAAACGTCAAAAATGAACTACATGCAATATCTTCAAAATGAGAGCCAATAAATTTTTTTAATGTTATATTTGTGTTCAGCTCACCAAGATACTACAGATTAGGGCCTTTTAAAGTCAGTAACAATTTCAATGTTGACCAGTGTTATCTCAGCCTTTGTACTGGATTTTTCTGCCTTGCTGTTATCTATCTTCTTTTCCTCATCTAATTTGTATATACTTTATATTTTGTTTCCCTTTAGTTTTTCTTCCTTACCTACTCTTCCATTCCCCTCTCTTAGCACTCCCTCCCCTCACATACTGCCCTCTTGCCTTCTTTCCCTCATTTCTTCTGCCCTTCTCCATACCTCCATCCCATTTTCATCTCCCCTTCACACTCTTCCATCTCTTTTCCATCTCCTCTTTCACCTTCCCTCACTTTGATAGTGTTTCCCCAGTACTTTCTCTCACCACTCTTTATTCCTGTTCCCTTCTTTTCCCGCCCTCAGTCTCATCTCTTTCTCCCTAATCAGAACAACAGAGTCAAAGGTGCACAAATTCCAAACATGCAATTGGCTCATCTCCCTTCTGCATGGTTTAGATAAGCTGTTTGAATAGTGAAGGACCAAGAGAAGCAGCTGATCTGAACTGTTTGAAAGAAAAAAATCAGGTGTAAAGAGCAGCAGCTTAGACTATACCTTCCCTCTTTTCTGCCAGGCTGAGAAAGGAAGTGGAGCAGTGACTTTCAAGTTGGAGATAGTCTGGGGAATCATTGGTGAGGATGGAAAAGTGTGGGGATTCTATTCAGACAATTCCTGTGCCTGTTCAGAATCTAGCTTGTTATTGTTCTATATATATTTCTGTTTTGTTAGTGTGTGTCCTATCTTCTGTCTGTCCTTGACCCAGCTCCTGCCCTCTGCAATCCTATATCTCCCTTCTCAACACTTTATTGCCTCTGTTCTCTGACTAGTACTATCTGACTGCACATTTAGGAGTGCTTCTTTTCTCTCCTCCCTATTCCTCTACAAGGCCTGTCTTGTAGATATTTAAAGTCTTGTTTTTTTACCTTGCCTGAGTTTTATTAGGGCACTTCCTGTGGAATCTGCCTGTTTCCACTTACTTGCATTCAGCACTTGCCTTACCCCTCCCCTTGCTGTGGCTTTGTTCGGAAGCTTTCCTCTGTGAGCACATGGGCTGCTAATCCTCCATTTGCTGGTGGTTCCTGTTTGGATGAGCACCCTCATCACAAGCTTCAGTTAACTTTTTATGCTCTGTTCAGGCAATTCCTGTGCCTGTTCAGAATCAAGCTTGTTATTTATTGTTCTGTACATATTTCTGTTTTGTCAGCATGTCTCCTATTTTCTGTCTGTCCTTTATTCAGCTCCTGTCCTCTGCAGGGCCATCTCCCTTCTCAACACTTTATTATCCACCCCTGGCCTAACACTCTTTCATAGCCTTTCTGTGCTCTTTAACGCAATTACTCAGGTGCACTTGAAGCAACCAGGGCTTTCTCCCTCCCTCTCCACCTGTTATTGTTAAGTGCCGTCGAGTCAATGTCGACTCATGGCGACCCACTGGATAGTTGACCTAAGCTGTGTTCAGTCATCAGTCAGATGGCTCATTGTTGATAGCTCCATCTGTATCTCCTTTAATTTGCATTCTCTCCTCTTCCCCCCTCTCCTATGGCTCTATATTGCTTTTTTGTTCTTGATGTTAACTCTTCCTAATCCTTTCCTCTCATTCCATCAGTTCAATGGCCCTACTTTGCATTTGTCCAACTAAAGAAGCACCAGGTTACTTGCAAAGGGTGAAGAAACAATTCCAGGCCAAGTAATCCAAAAACAATTTATTAAAAACACATGAATGAATCTGAAATACCACAGGAACACCTGATGCTTAACCTGACATGGCTGTGTTTCGGCAAAGCCTTCTTCAGGGGTTAAGACTGCAAATAAAATAACATAAAAAATATTAAAATCATAATAAAATAAAAAATCTTTATAAAAATAAAATTAAAGCAGAAACATGCAGAGCTGATAAAAAAACCTACATATATATATTTATTTATTTAAATCTTTTCTATACCACGCTATTTTGCATCAGTGGGGTTTACAAGTAATATTTTTGAGTACAATGCGGACTGAACATACATTGAAGCTTTACAATGAACAGGTATTACGACTTGGGTTTCAACAGGGGTAACTATTGTCATGCCCTAGCCCTCTGCCTCAGGCTAAGAGGGTTAGGGTTGCCATTATGTTCTCCCTATAGAAGGTGGGATAAACTATTTTGCTCCAGCTAAGACTGCTGGGAGTGGTAGTTCTTTTGCCTTCTAAGAAGAAATAGTCGTGAAACCAGTGGTAAAGGCAAAGATGACAAAATTTATTCCCCAAACAAAAGGTTCTATGCAGGTTGCATCAGGATAATTCTTCAGTTGTTCGCTCAAGGTTATTTACACAAGTATGCTGGCTGAGCTTCACACTCTTTACTCAAAAGTGCAACTGCTTAACAGATAAAGAAAAACATAGCAGCTTCCTTCAACAAAGAAAAATATTCTCTTTTCCTTTCTCTTCCCTCAGCTCTCCAATATACACTAGCAAAGGGATTCAATGTCATCAGCTAAACACAACGTACAGTCCATAGGTAGTTCAGATGATAATGAATCATTCTCATTACAGTCCACTTGCATTTCCTCCAACTCCTGAACTGCAGTGTTTTGCTTCAAGCTACTATCATACGTCTTAGGGTAACTCCTCCCTAAGGGGTTCTGTGTCTCCTTTGAGCACAGCTCTATGTGATAGGGATTACAGGTACCTGAGGTTGTGGAGACTCCTCTCTGGCTCTGTTCAGCAATCTCTCCAGCTATGGGAAAGCAGTCTCTAGTTCCCTTGTTGGAGTTCCTCCCTGGAGCTCTGCCCCGGTTCCCTGTTCCAGGCTAGGCTTTGTAGACTCTTGGACTAAGTCCTTGGCTCCCACCTCTGAACTCTCTGAACCTTTCTATCCGGCACTGGGGTTTGAAGGTTTCTCTTCTCCCCTTCTGCTCTGATTGCTTCACCTCCACTTCTCCAGCTGTGTCTCCTCCTGTGTTCCCTCTCGAGTGCTGTCGTCGTCGTTCTCCTGTCTCTTCCTTGTTCTCGTCATCTTCCTCGTCCTTCTCCTCCTCCTGACTCTCTCTCTAGCCAGGGTTTATATTCCTGCTCTCTGAGCCCTGTCTCTGCCTCTCTGGACAGGTGTCTGTAATTAGGTTCCAAGCTTGCTACTATGTCAGCAGAGCTTGGGTGTGGCAGCCTAGCTTCAGTTTCTCTGTGCTTGCTTTCTTTTGGCAAATGCTGAAACGTGTGTACTGCAGGGATGTCACTTTTCTTAAAGGTAAAATCATTCTTTTCTTCTACTTCCATATGCTCACTAGAGGCTTCCTCATCACACTATATACAAACTGAGTGACTAAAGTCACGGAACTGTTTGTGTCAACATGACACGTTCTTGCAACTATTTACAGTTTTAGCTGTCGTATTGTTCGACATGACGTGTGTGAAGTAGTGGTATCATGATGGGTGGGGGGTATGCTGGGTTGTGTTATGTCAACGGTATGGGAGTAGTGTTGGAGGAAAAGATGGTGCTTTAGTGCCTTTCTAAATTGCGCAAGGTCAGTAATTGCTCTGATAGTGGTTGGGAGGGCATTCCAGAGTGTAGGTGGGTAGAAGACAAATGCTCAATAAAAACAATGAGAAAAATTATAGAATAGATATGAATTGCAAAAATCAATAGCGATTCATATGAGGAGGTATCATAAGAGAATAAATACAGGTGACAACAATAAACAGCAAACTAGTATCTGAAAACAATTCATGATGCACCATAAGACTAAAGTGGATCAGAAATTTGTGGCCTCCTTCCCCTGCCTAGGCAGTTGCCTATAGGGGGGAATATGCCTTTTAATGTCCCTTTATATGGGTTCCCAGAGCCGAGGCTTCTGGGAGTTGTAGTTGCTGAACAATGAGTTGTAGTTGTGAACAAATTAATGATTGAGCCGAGGGTTTTTTTTGAAAGCAACACAGGAATTTATTTTCTTCCTTTGTTCAAAGGAACCTCCGTAGAAGCTCAGCACAACGTATAAGGCAGGATACTTCTCCCCTCAAAATAAAGATAACTTCTATACAAACTTTTCACAGTGTCACTAATTACACTTGCTTTCTTCAGCAATGCAATTCTTTCTTCTTCAGACAAACATATCACTTCACAGTCTTTTGCTGACTTTAGGAACAAACAGAGGCTTTTAACTGCACCACATGTACATTAAAGCTTCCTCTTTATTTTGGTTATCATAGGTTAGATAGTTGCTCCAGACACATTCAAAACCAGCCTTTGAATGTCTCATGCACTTTTTAAAACGGCAGCAACTTCACTTTCAAACATTCTTAGCTTTCTTAACTGCAGACATTCAGGTACAATAACTCCTGAGTTTTCTTCAGGCTTAAAACCTATAGCCTTTCATTCTACCCTCATAGATAGAGAACAATCCATTTCACATTCTGAGAAATCATTTTCAGTATCATAATTATCTACTTGCATGCATTCATCGTCAGGCTCTGCAGTCTCCTGACTGGCAACAGCTTGGGACAGTGTGGGTTTGATTTCTTCCAATAACTTAACAAGCCTTTCCCAACGAGACCTCCCTCTTGACTCAGGGGTGTTAGCAGGGCACTGGAGATCCTTATCTTGCAGCAAACTGTTTAAAACTTCTAAAGGGTTCACCTCCCTTCTATTAACATCTCTTCTTACTGGCTTTCCCCGAGGTAAAACTCTTTGACACAGCTCTTCCTGGGAAGTCCCCGTACCTGGGTTATAGACAGCAGTCTCCTTAGGATAAAACCTCCTGTTTCTTGGGCTAGCTGTAGTCTCCCTACAGCACTGGCTTTGTTCAGGACTGTGGTGCTGGCTATGAGGGGAATCCTTCCTTAGGCTGTCTCTGGAGCACCTCTCTCTCCCGGTCTCTCTGAAAGAATCCCTTCTTTCTGTAGTTCTCGGGATCTCCTCAGCTTCTGTTTCTCTGCTGGTCTCCCTGCAGTGCTCTCTGAAAGAATCCTTGCTGTTCTCCCGGCTGTGCTTGCTTCTGGTCTCCCTACCGTTCCCGTACCCATTCCTGTCTCGTCCCGTTCCTGTTCTCTGGGGCTTAAATGAGTGGGGCTGCCCTACAACTTTCCACTCCTCCCCCAGCTGTCTCTCGTTACCTCCCTTAGTTGCTATGGAGCTTGGGTGTGGCCTGCAGACATCAGCTTTGGGCATGTTTTTTTCCTCTCTAGCTGAAGTTTTAAAGTCACGGCTCCCTGCGCTTCCCTTCTGCTTGGAGGCAAATGTTTGTGTTTTCTCTATTTTCCAGGGCGCTGGAGCAGTTTCGTCACCACAAATTCCAATCCTACAGTAAATACAAGTTAATGAAGCTAAAAATTCTTATTCAAATAAAAAATAATTAAATAAGTCATTATGAAGTATGTAAAAAAGATGTCAAACACGTGTACATTATTTGTATATGAATTTCATTACCCATGGAGTAATAAAGATCAAAAAGGGGAGGCTCTAACTCATTCAAAGAAAGCATGACCATATCAAAGTTGAACAGGAGGGAACCTGATTCATGTGAAGTGTGTTCTTGGAAATATGGTATTGGAAATCAGTATTTTTTTCAAACTGCCTTCTTGCGCTCCTAATTCAACTAAAAAAAGGTGGGGGGAGGAAGGTAGAGAGCTTGGCTGCACTTGAAGATATTTAAATCGTATCAGGGATGAAAAATGGTCTTAATATGACATTAGCCGAATCACATGACAAGATGCTGAAAGTCCTAAGGTCTCTGAAAGGGGTAATAATAGTGCAAGGAACGTCTATCACCATTCCATACCAAAAACCATCTAAAGTCATGGTGAATCAAAAATCCATAAAATACCATAAAAGAGTGTCAGAAGCAAGTTAGGTCCCATAGCCTAATTTCTATGGTTATAGTAAAAATCATGATTAATACATCCTAAATACTGGGCAAACTTGTGACACCATGGAACGCTATCTATAATTTTAAAAATAAGAAATGCAAAACATATCTGTGGGTTAAAAAAGTAG
Source organism: Ichthyophis bannanicus (assembly GCA_033557465.1). NCBI lineage: Eukaryota > Metazoa > Chordata > Amphibia > Gymnophiona > Ichthyophiidae > Ichthyophis > Ichthyophis bannanicus. Next base: position 576,242,747 of record CM066034.1, on the reverse strand, counting down.
CAAAAGGACGTCACCGTGGATGATGGTGGCATGAGCAAGGGGAAGCGAAGGTAGCTGAGGTGGGAAAAAGGGCTCCGGAGGGATCGCCGGAGGAGAGCGGGCCAGGAAGAGAGTGGTGCAGCGACGCGATTGCCAGAGTGGGCTCCGAGGCGGCACAGCTCCCAGAGAGAAGAAAGTAGAAATGCTCATAGAGAGGCAGAGGTGGTGAGTGGAGCAAGTGTCGGAGGAGCGGGCTATGGCAGCATGGAAATCCCCCCCTCCTCCGAGAGTAGCATCGGTGAACAGAGGTGAGAACAGGGAGCAGAAAGCAGCAGGAGGGAGTCTGGCGGAGAGAAATTCAGGGAGATTTGAGAGAATCATTGAGGCTGATGAACTAGGGCCTGAAGCAGTAAAGATTTATGAAGTGGTGGCAAGGAGAGGTGAGAAGCGGATGAAGAGGAGAGAGTTAACTGCCAAGGCTGGACACGTGGGGGGAGTTGGGGCTAGGAGGCCATCTTGACAATTATAAAGGGAGATTCTGCCACAGTGTACATCCAAAAACCCTTGGTATATAGAGAGGGGCGAGGCAAAGCAAATGGAGAAAGCCAGGGGGGGGCCTTGCAGCCCTGAAAAAGCTGGCAGAGTTTTGGTCATCCTATACCCCTGCTAAGGGAGGGAAGGAGGCAGTAAAAGAACAAGAAGAGAAAATGGCTGCCGCAGAAGAGAGAGAGAGGCAGAGGAGGAAGGAGAGGAGATGTGGAATCCTGGCGCAGCCGGAATGTTAAAACACTGGCTTACAGAGCTGAAAGATGAGCTTAAATTAGAAATCAGTGGGATTAAGACTGAGTTGAAAGAGACGCTACAAGCTTTAAGACAAGATATAATGGACCTTGGATCCAGGGTGGAAGAAACCGAGAATCAAGTGGAGCAGCAGGTGGAGGCAATGGGAGAACAGCAGAAAGGATGGGAGGAGTTAAAACAGATGCAAGAACACCTACAAGAAAAGACAGAGTATCTTGAGGACCGTTCGAGAAGATGCAATATAAGAGTGAGAGGTATTCCTGAAGATCCTCAGTATAAGGACTGTGATAAAGAAATAAGGGAAGTCTTTGAAGCCCTGTTGCAGGAAGTGGAGTCCGAAAGTGCAGCAGGGGAGGTGCAAGCGCAATTAGAAAGGGCACATAGGGGCTTGGGCCCTATAAGAGACAATAGGCCACAAGATATAGTGGTCTGCAGGAGTTCATAGAAAACAAAGGAGAGAGTCTTAGGAGCGGCTCAGAAGCTGGGACATTTTCAGTGGAATGCACATAATATTAAGCTATACCAGGACTTGTCTATGGGCACCTTACAACGACGTCCAGAGTTGAGAGACATAACAGCGCTTTTGAGAAATGAAGGACTGAGATACAAGTAGCTATACCCCTTTGGATTATTGATAACAGTGAAGGGGATATCGCGACGGGCAAAAAATAGTAGAGAAGCCTGGGATGTGTTAAGGAAGCTTGGAGTATCGAACCTTCCAGAGTCGTCGGGGGGACCAGGCAAAGCAAGCATGTCATCAGCCTCCAAGATGGGGGGGCCTGAAATGGCAGAGGGTCCCAGCTAATGGTAGAAGGCTGGCAAGACTTTCAAAAGGAAAGCACAGAGAGGACAGCGTTCTCAAAGAAATGGGATGAGAGATGAACTTGGAGAAGAGTGAGGTGTTATTTCAGTTGCAGAAGGCCTGGCAAAGAAGAGGAGGATATTGTTTAAGGGGCCTGGGCCAAGGCTGTATAAAGGCCGAATGGACTGAAAGATCAGTTTGATGTTTTCCGGTTGTATGTTTAAAGTGCTTCAAGAAATGTTGGTTAAAGGGGCATATTCGGGGTGGGAGGGGAGGAGAGGCAAAGAAAAATGGAAAGTATTATGTTACGTAAGGATATCGCATTGGAAAGTGTGGTACTGGGAGGGGTGCGCTTTGGGAGGGGTGGATATGAAGATGAGGGCGCTAAAGGGTGTTGCAGGGGGGGGGGGGACACAGGGAGCAGCAGGGGTAGAAGCGGATTAGTCACATCCCATGTCTGGTCAGTTTCCAGGGAGAAGACTGCTTGAGGGGAGGGAAGGGAGGGAGATCACAGCAAGGTACACTGACACACATTCAACAGATGAGATGATGAGATGATAAGAATAGGTACAATAAATGCTAAAGGGCTAAACAGTCCCCAAAAGAGAGTTCAGCTATTGAGGGAGGCGGACAGATTACAGTGGGATATTATAATGGTACAGGAAACCCATCTCAAAGTTAAAGATGAAGGATTGCTGGCCTTTAAACAGTTTCCGATTAGGTATTTTGGGAGAGGAAGGGGGGGAAGGAAAAAAAGGGGGGTAGTAATTATGATATGGAGAGTGTGCCCTCTTCAGGTATGGGAGGTGATTAGGGGTAAAAGGGGCCGAGTATAAATATTGTGTGGAGAATGGGGTGGCGAGAAGATTACGCTGGTGAATGTATATGCCCTAAACTCTGGACAAGTTGGCTTCTGGAGGGAGGATGGGGGGCTGTTGGAGCATAATGTACAAGGGAAACTGGTGTTGGGAGGAGATTTTAACTTGGCATTACAACCAGGATGGGATCGGCAAACCCGGGAGGGGGGATGGGAATGTGAAAAGCAGACGTATAGTCAAACGGTTGATTCAGAAGTATCATCTGTCTGACATATGGCGGGAGCACATAAAGCTAAGCATAAGTTAAAAGTTTATTTCTAATCTGCGGTTTTTCATTGCTGTTGGGAACGTTATTGATGCTAACTGGCACTATGGTAGATAAGTTTAACATTTATAATTAAGTGCTGAGAAGTCTGAGACCTCTCACACAATCGTTAGTTGTATGGGCTTAAGAAAGAAAAGGTTTCGTGAACAAATACTCGTTTGAAGTGTCTGATGGCACAACTAATTTTGCGGAGAAGATTGCAAATAACATAGAAAGAACGATTGAATTTCACGTTTGACTGGAGATTTGAGTGGAGTGATTAAGATTTGACTTTTGATATATATTTGTCACTCTGTGGAAAGACCAAGCATTATTGACACATGGTGGGAGCATAATAAGGGAAGCAGAGAATATACTTTCTATTCTTGTCCCCGTAAGACTTTTAGTAGGATAGACTATATCCTAGTGGACAAATTATGGGAAGTACAGGTGAGGGGAGGTCTCAGACTTCTTGGCACTTAATTATAAATGTTAAACTTATTTATTTATTTTATTTATTTGTTTACATTCTCTTATATACTGCGCTATTCTGCATCAGTGCTGTTTACATTGAACAAACTGAAATTACATTGAACAGGGCATTATAACTTGGAGATGAGTATTTTACAGGGAACATGTAAAAAATGGAAAGTATTTCTTTCTTAACCCTTTCCAGGCCGAGCCCAAAACTCTTGGGATCCAAAATTCTGACTAAATATTCCTATCAAATGGTATATAACACATGACCATAGCAGAAGGAAAATCACTATTAGAACATATTGAATAAGACGGGTACAATTTTTCTGTTACGTAAGGATATCGCATTGGGAAGTGTCAATAATGCTTGGTCTTTTCAGAGTGACGAATATATATCAAAAGTCAAATCTTAATCACTCCACTCAAATCTCCAGTCAAACGTGAAATTCAATCGTTCTTTCTATGTTATTTGCAATCTTCTCCGCAAATTAAGTTGTGCTATCAGACACTTCAAACGAGTATTTGTTCACCAAACCTTTTCTTTCTTAAGCCCATACAACTAACGATTGTGTGAGAGGTCTCAGACTTCTCAGCACTTAATTATAAATGTTAAACTTATCTACCATAGTGCCAGTTAGCATCAATGACGTTCCCAACAACAATGAAAAACTGCAGATTGGAAATAAACGTTTAACTTATGCTTAGCTTTATGTGCTCCCGCCATATGTCAGACAGATGATACTTCTGAATCAACCGTTTGACTATACGTCTGCTTTTCACATTCCCATTCCCCCTCCCGGGTTTGCCGATCCCATCCTGGTTATAATGCCAAGTTAAAATCTCCTCCCAACACCAGTTTCCCTTGTACATTATGCTCCAACAGCCCCCCATCCTCCCTCCAGAAGCCAACTTGTCCAGAGTTTACGGCATATACATTCACCAGCATAATGTTCTCGCCACCTCATTCTCCACACGATATTTATACTTGGCCCCTTTTACCCCTAATCACCTCCCCTACCTGAAGAGGGCACACTCTCCGTATCATAATTGCTCCCCCCCCCTTCCTCTCCTTCCCCCCTTCCTCTCCCAAAATACCTAATCGGAAACTGTTTAAAGGCCAGCAGTCCTTCATCTTTAACTTTGAGATGGGTTTCCTGTACCATTATAATATCCCACTGTAATCTGTCCGCCTCCCTCAATAGCTGAACTCTCTTTTGGGGACTGTTTAGCCCTTTAGCATTTATTGTACCTATTCTTATCATCTCATCTGTTGAATGTATGTCAGTGTACTTTGCTCTGATCTCCCTCCCTTCCCTTCCCTCCCCTCCCCTCAAGCAGTCTCCTCCCTGGAAAATGACCAGACATGGGACATGACTAATCTGCTTCTACCCCTGCCACTCCCTGTGTTCCCCCCCCCCCCTGCAACACCCTGTAGTGCCCTCATCTTCATATCCACCCCTCCCAAAGCGCACCCCTCCTAGTACCACACTTCCCAATGCAATATCCTTACGTAACATAATACTTTCCATTTTTTACATGTTCCCTGTAAAATAGTTATCTCCAAGTTATAATGCCCTGTTCAATGTAATTTCAGTTTGTTCAATGTAAACCGCACTGATGCAGAATAGCGCGGTATATAAGAGAATGTAAATAAACTTATTTATTTATTTTATTTATTTAACATTTATAATTAAGTGCCGAGAAGTCTGAGACCTCTCACACAATCGTTAGTTGTATGGGCTTAAGAAAGAAAAGGTTTGGTGAACAAATACTCGTTTGAAGTGTCTGATAGCACAACTAATTTTGCGGAGAAGATTGCAAATAACATAGAAAGAACGATTGAATTTCACGTTTGAATGGAGATTTGAGTGGAGTGATTAAGATTTGACTTTTGATATATATTCGTCACTCTGTGAAAAGACCAAGCATTATTGACACATGGCGGGAGCATAATAAGGGAAGCAGAGAATATACTTTCTATTCTTGTCCCCGTAAGACTTTTAGTAGGCTAGACTATATCCTAGTGGACAAATTATGGGAAGTACGGGTGAGGGGGGTGGAGACTGGGAATATAGCATGTTCCGATCATGTGCCAGTGTGGGTGGAAATCTGGGATGGACAAAGGAGGGGAAGGATCTGCTTTTGGAGGCTAAATGAGAGCCTCTTGAAAAAGGAAGAAGTGGTAAGTGATGTAAAGAAATGTATCCAAGACTATTGGTAGATTAATGATAATGGTGAGGTACGGGATGTAGGGGTTTGGGAGGGGATGAAGGAAGTGGTTAGGGGGCACTTGATTATGTGGGCGGCCCAGTTTAAGAAGATAAGGAAAGAAAGAGAAGAGAAATTGCATGAGCAAATTAAACTTGCAGCGGCACTATATAGTCGGCAGGGGAGGGCGGGGCAATTGCAACACTTGAATGCACTGCGCTTGGAGCTGAATCAATTGCAGCTGGAGTCTTTCGCCTTTTAGCTAGATAGGGTAAAGCAGCGCTTTTATGAGTGGGGCGACAGGGTGGGGAAATTGCTGGCCCGCAAATTACGGAAAAGGGAGATAGCTAATGCAATAGTGGCAATTAAGGGTCAGGAGGGGGAAATTTTAAGGACCAAAAAACAAATTGGGGCAGGTTCTGTCAATTCTATTCTGAGTTATATGCGCAAGCGAGAGATGAGAATGAGGCAAGGCGTATTGGGGAATTTTTAGAGGGGATTGAGTTGCCGGTCGGGGGGGAGGAGTTAGGGGCGAGGTTAGAGGGACGGATACGGAGGGAAGAAATTGAAAGGGTAATTAAAGAAATGCCGGGAGGTAAGGCCCCGAGGTTAGATGGGTTGGCGAATTCCTTCTATAAGACTTTTAGGGAAGAGCTGATGGGGTTTTTGGAACGGAGGTATTACAGAGGAGGGGGAGCAACTTTTCCATGAAATGTTAACGGCAGGGATCACGGTGCTGCCCAAGGCGGGGAAGGATCCCATGTGTTGTGGTTCCTATCACCCCATTTCTTTACTTAATACGGATGTGAAGATTTTGGCGAAGGTGTTGGCGAATAGGCTAGCATCAGGGTTGCCCACTTTAATTGATATAGATCAAACGGGATTTATTTGTGGGAGACAGGCGTCGGATAATATTAAGAGGGTGCTGGAGGTGATTTGGGAGGCCGGCAATAGGAAGCTTGATATGATGGTGCTTTCTATCAATGCTGAAAAAGTGTTCAATAGAGTTAATTGGGCATTCTTGTTTGCTGTAAAGTGGAAGATGGGATTTTGTTCTAAGTAGTTAGCTTGGGTGCAGGCACTGTATTATAGACCTCAAGCATGGGTACGAATTTTGCTCAGTTATGGTATAATCCTGCATTTGCTTCTGCTGCTCATGCTGTGTATGTTTCTTGTCTCCCGTGTCTACAAGCAGGGAAATCTGGATGCACTCTTCGCGCATTACCTTCTCCATCCTTGCCTAGGCCTCAAGGACCCTTCCTCTTCCTGCAAATGGACTTTACTGATCTGCCTTGTGCCAAGGGGGGGAAGGAAGCACCTTTTGGTTTTTACCTGCTTATACTCAGGATGGCCTGAAGCCTATCCAACTAATTTGTTGTCTGCTGCTACAGTTTTGAAGTGTTTGCTTACCCAGTTTATTCCATTATGGGGAGTGCCCCTGGTTTTGTCTTCCGATCAAGGCCCAGCATTCACGGCAGAAGTCTGGAAAGGCATAACTGCATTTTTTGGCCTTCATCAGCAACTTCATCCTCTGTATCATCCGCAAAGCTCTGGCCAAGTGGAACGGATGAATTGGACGCTGAAGGCGCTCCTCCGGTCCCTAACTCATGATTGGAGTCGGGATTGGGTGGAAGCTCTGCCATTTGCTTTATTTTCAATTCACAATTCTCCTCAAAGAACTCGACAGGGTCTTACCCCTTATGAAATTGTGACCGGACGTCCGGCAACAACTCCAGCCCATGTTATGGTTCCACCAGATCAATTGCCCGATTCCCAACTGCTGCACAGCGACCTATTATCATATTGTAAATATTTGTACCAAACGCTGGTATCTCCTTCCTTTTTGCAGCTTACAAAGCAGGGTGCTCAGGCATCATGACCACCTCCAGAAGTGGAACCTGGAGACTGGGTGCTTATCAAGGATCTGGTACCGAAGTCTGCGCTGGCAGCGAGATTTCTGGGACCATTCCAAGTGTTGCTGGTGGGATATTCAGCATTGAAAGTGAAAGGACGGAAAACCTGGATACATTTGGATCAGTGCAAGAAAGCACTGTCACCTGGATGAGACAACTTCCTTGTACACAGCCTAGGACGGACCCAGAGGAATTTGAGATTGAACTGGACTCACTTCCTCCGATTTTATCTCCACTTAACCAAGAAAGTGGGTGTGAAGTTGTTGGACAGTTACAACCTACTTTGGACTTGTCCACAGAGAATTGGTTAATATGTATGCTTTCAGTAGCATTGGCACTGTTTTTGTGTTTTTTAATCTGGTGTGTGGGAGCTCTCTCCCACGAGTAGGAGGCATGGAGGCTTTCGTAAAAAGGCTATTAGAATTAAGTAAACCAACAGTAGGGCCTAAACAATAGGCAATAGTAGATGAATTGCTCTGAACCTTCAACCTTGCCCCTATTCCTTCAGTGGTCCAAGATCATACAGTTCCTGAGTATGATCTGCATGCTCCTTGGGTAAAACATGGTGCTTTCTATAATGTGTTCCATTCTCACATTTACTCCTTGATTCAGCGTTTTAGCATTTCAAATTGTGCAGTGTGCTTACCTCACCCAGCAGCTACGCAGTTTGGATTTTTGCCTAGACCCCGACCTATCTCTCTGCAAGAATTAAAGGAGTTGTCTGTGAATGAAACCTTATTCAATCTTACTGTAACATGGCCAGATGTAGCAACCTTTGCTCCATGAATTATCAGTCCTCAGCCAGTAACCAACTCTCCTATTTGTTTTCAGAGAGAGGGAGCTCACCCTGTGGGGGAAACTCCCCTATCTAGATGTCAGACTGTTATGACTAATAATCATGTGCATTTAGTAATGGACCATCCTACAGTGAGTTCTGTACGACCCCATTCTAATCTGAGGGTTGTTAATGTTCTCACTGATCCTAAAACTCGCTTTGACCAGTATGAATTACAGTATTATTTATTTTATTTATTTATTTATTTAATGATATTTTTATACCGCCTTATCAAACAATCAAAGCGGTTTAACAAACAAGAAATATAAAAGCAGTGATAATATGAACATGTAGTAATGATAATTACATGTAAAGTAACATAGTGTGTTTTACAGAAAGATATAAAGCGCTATTTACATTGTGTACTATAATACAACGTGAGCTATAATACAGCTTACTAAATGATTGTTTTTCTCTTAAACATTGAATTAATTATTCAGTTAGACCATAATGCTCAATAAACAGGACAGTTTTTAGTTGCTTTCTAAAGTCTTTAAGGTCCTGAGCTGCTCTTAAATCATTTGGAAGAGAGTTCCAAATCTTTGGTGCCGCAAACGAGAATGCCCTTTCTGTTGTTTCTTTACGTGCTTTTCTAAAGTCAAGTGATGTGTTGACTCTATTGGTAGATCCTAATCTTCTAGGTCTTTTGCTGACGTCTGATTGAATGAGAGTAGCCAGACTGTTTGCAGAACAGTGATGTTTGATTTTGAAAATGTATATAGTGGTTTTATATTTTATACGATAAGCTATAGGTAGCCAATGTAGCTCCTTCATAATAGGAGTTATGTGTTCCTGGCTTGATAATCCGAAGATTATTCGAGCAGCAGTGTTTTGCGCGAGTTGCAAAGGTTTTAGTGACTGCTTATGAAGGCCAAGATATATAGGATTACAAAAATCAAATAATGGCGTGATTAAAGCTTGGCAGACGTTACGGAAGTGGGTTGTTTCGAGTAGTGGTCTTAATCTTCTAATAATCTTCATTCTGTAATATGCGCTCCTGATTGTCTTACTTATATGTGTTTTCAGATTCATTTCTCTGTCAAGGGTCACCCCAAGATATTTTACTTCAGATTTAATGGGAATAATAGAATCTTCTATCAAGATGTCAGGTGGAGGAGGGAAATCAGGGTTTCGAGATACAAATAAGGCCTCAGTTTTGTTGAAATTGATTTCCATGTTATTACATTTACACCAATCAGACATTTGTAGGAGACAATCTGTAATTCTATGATAGTCAGGGTTATTGATTAACACAGGTGTAAATATCATTATATCATCTGCATAGATGGTGTACTTAATGTCATTCTTTGAAGGGATGTTGCAAATTGGTTGTATGTAGATATTGAATAAAAGGGAAGAGAGGGCAGAGCCCTGTGGAACTCCTTGTAAAACTCTTATGGGTTGAGATGCTTTGTCACCTATCTTTACTTGTAAGTGTCTCTCTGTAAGATATGACTGAAACCATTTTAATGTGGTACCATAAAGTCCGATCTCCTCTAATCTGTTTAGTAATCTTTTGTGATCCACAGAGTCAAATGCCGCGGAGATGTCGATAAAGATCATTATGATGCCTTTCTTAGAGTCATCTATGGTACGGAGTATATTGTCGAAAAGGTAAATCATTAGGGTTTCTACTCCGTGATTTGGCCGAAAACCATGTTGATTATCGTCTAAAGGAGCGTAAATATCAATATGATCTTGAAGTTGAAGCTGAACAGTTTTTTCAATAATCTTAGCTAAAAATGGGATACTAGATATTGGCCGATATGCGGCTGGGTTGTTCTTGTCTAAAGTAGTATTTTTGGGGATTGGTCTGACAGATGCAAGTTTTAATTGCCCTGGCAATAGACCTTGAGTAAGTGAAATGTGCACCATGTGTTGTATAATGTGAAGGAAGCTTGATTTAGTGGCTTTCATCCATGATACTGGACAAGGATCAGAGGGAGAGGTGCTTGTATTTATTGTTGAAATGATATGGGCTAGTTGATCCTTTGATGGAGGCATGAATGAATCCCAAATCCTATTATGCGAGACTGAATTTTTGTTAATTATAATTTTTGATTCTCTTTTAGAATGAAATTTGTCTTTTAAATAATCCGCAAAACTCTGTGGCTCAATTATTACTTCACTTGCTGTTGTTTGTTCTTTTGTTAGTGTCTTCACAATTTCAAAAAGCTCTCTGGGCTTGTTGATGGCTGAATCAATTAAATTTGTGTGGTATTCTTTTTTTGTGTGTTTAATGTGTTCATCATATTGCTTTAGTGTTGTTAAATATAGTTGTTTTATCTCTGTTGTATTGTGTTTTCTCCATTTATGCTCTATCCGTCTGAGTGCTCTTTTCATTTGACGTATTGCTATTGAATACCAAGGCTTGTGATGAAGTTTATTATTCCGTGGTTTTTTTGGTCTCGTGTCCGTTGCTCTGGCTGCGTTAGAAATAATGTGATTCCAATTGGTTATTTGAGTTTCAAGCTCATCTGAATCAGTGGACATAAGAGGTACTGCTTCTTGGATAAATACATCTCTGTCAAATTTCCTAAAACGTCTATGGAAGCTATAGTTGTCTAGGTGCACATTAAAATTTCTTTTTTGTACTAATATCCCTATTTTAACTAAGTGGTGGTCTGACCAAGGTATTGGGGTAATGTAAGGTGTTGTAACAAGACTTCTTGAAATTATATTATTGGATACAAAGATGAGGTCAGGAGAATTACCAAATTTGTGTGTGGAAGCATTAATTATTTGTGTGAACTGTAGGGAAGACATAGCTTGAAGGAATGAATCAGAGTCTCTGTGGCTGATTGACTTAAGATTAAAGTCTCCTAGAACTATTGTGGATTTGTTTGGAGATGTAAGTGCACAAATATTTTCAAGTAATGATGCAAGTTCCAAGGGGGAAGCGTTAGGTGCTCTATAGTGTAGACAAATTGCCATATATTTGTTCTCAATACAGATAGAATTACATTGACGTGAATTATAAGTGCTTTGAATTCTAAATTTTAAATACCTTTTTGCAATTATAAGTACCCCTCCTCCACGTTTTAAAGAGCGAGGGCAACTGTAAGCAGCGTATGTATCAGGGACCAGCTGATTAATAATTACGTTGTCGGTTGGATTTAACCATGTCTCTGTAATGCAAAGCACATCAGGTTGAGCCTCATCTATATGGTCTACTATTGTATGTATTTTGTTGCATACAGATCTGGCATTAATTAATTCAATTTTCAGTAAATTGTGTGAATTGGGTAAAACTTGAGTTTCTTTTGCCCTGTATATAGAATTATCAATTATGTATGTATATAAATATATCCATGAGACAGGGGGAATCCAGCTATAGATGTTTGACAGGCATTGGTATTGGAAATGTTGTGAGTGAAAGAGGCATATTGGAAAGAGCAAAATAAATTGCATAGTTAAATTTAACATGAATATTATACTTACTTTTTAGTTGAATGTTTTGCCAGGGTATTATTTTAGTATTGAATGCGCCTATGTTCCACGCCTAAGGGCCACGCCAAAGGGCCCTCTTGCGAGGCCCTCAGGCGCGGGCGAGCCTCAGTAGTGGCAGTTTTTTCAGAACTAAGCAGGGCTCTGATTGGCAGGCTGGATTCTGCTGTGTAAAACACTTCAAAGCCAAACAGCTGATGCTGTCCTGATCTCCCCGATCTCACTTGCAAGCCTCAGTAGTGGCAGTTTTTTCAGAACTAAGCAGGGCTCTGATTGGCAGGCTGGATTCTGCTGTGTAAAACACTTCAAAGCCAAACAGCTGATGCTGTCCTGATCTCCCCGATCTCACTTGCAAGCCTCAGTAGTGGCAGTTTTTTCAGAACTAAGCAGGGCTCTGATTGGCAGGCTGGATTCTGCTGTGTAAAACACTTCAAAGCCAAACAGCTGATGCTGTCCTGATCTCCCCGATCTCACTTGCAAGCCTCAGTAGTGGCAGTTTTTTCAGAACTAAGCAGGGCTCTGATTGGCAGGCTGGATTCTGCTGTGTAAAACACTTCAAAGCCAAACAGCTGATGCTGTCCTGATCTCCCCGATCTCACTTGCAAGCCTCAGTAGTGGCAGTTTTTCAGAACTAAGCAGGGCTCTGATTGGCAGGCTGGATTCTGCTGTGTAAAACACTTCAAAGCCAAACAGCTGATGCTGTCCTGATCTCCCCGATCTCACTTGCAAGCCTCAGTAGTGGCAGTTTTTTCAGAACTAAGCAGGGCTCTGATTGGCAGGCTGGATTCTGCTGTGTAAAACACTTCAAAGCCAAACAGCTGATGCTGTCCTGATCTCCCCGATCTCACTTGCAAGCCTCAGTAGTGGCAGTTTTTTCAGAACTAAGCAGGATGACCAGGATGGGCTGCCAACATATGGGAAGTACAGATTGCAGAAAAGCAAAGATGGTTCGGTATATGGTTATGTTGATAACTATCTATATCCCTATTTAGGATACTATCACCCGTGGTTAAGGGATATTTGGCCTGGAACCAATGTTCCCTCTAATTTTCTGTAGGCTGTGTGCGCATAAAATATCAGCTGTGTGCAGCTTTTGAAGGAAGGTTAAATTTTTGTGCGCCACATTATGACACTCGGAGTTATATACTTTAAAATTTGACTACACGTCAGAATACAGTATGTAAACCACATTGATTTTAATCAAATTAAATGAAGCGGGAAATTTCTAGTAATTACAATCATAACTTTTAAATTTTAAGACGTCTGTGTTGTTTTCTATCAGAATCAGAGCCGTAATTTTTGTGCGCTCTGTTGTAAAGTATGTGCGCTCGCTCGGCGAGGTGTGTGCGCGCGCGCACACGCGCACAGCTTAGAGGGAACAGTGCCTGGAACTGAAGTTCTGCTTACAGAACCTAAAGATTATAAAATTTGGCCTGATGGACTACTTGCCTTGGTGGGCCATTACTTTGTGTGTGGAACCTTAGCCTATGTCCAATTGCCTGCTGATTGGTCTGGCAAATGCTACATAGCTACCCTTGACCTGCCATGGAAACTGGTCCCTTATGAAACTTTACTTGGAGTGCCTTTAAGCCGTCATCGCAGAGCTGCAAATGACTATAGTGCAGATATACGTGCAGCAAGAACATTGCTAGATGATACTACTATGCTCACTCAACAAGAAGTAAGCACCTTCACTGGAACAGTTTGGCTTTGTACCTTTGGTGCCATACGTCCTACAGCATGGTATGGTGAACAATTATTGTGAATCTATGCCCTAATAGAAGTAACAGCTCAGGATTTGACTGATACTCTCACAGTCATTCAAAGTACTGTAGACAAACTAACTGCTTACTCTGCCCAAAACAGAATGGCCTTGGATTATTTATTAGCCAAGGAAGGCGGAATTTGTGGGGTCATACATGAGCATTGCTGTACTCTTGTTGATTCTCAGAGCAAGGCGGTCTCTGGTATCCTAGATCAGGTGAGAAAAGAAACTCATTTCTCCAAAGATAATATTGAAGGAACATCTGATTCTGTATGGCCCTGGTTTGAAAATATGTGGAGTGGCTTGTCAGGTCCCATAATGGCCTTACTGACAGGTCTTTTTGGCTTTTTAGTAGTCCTCCTACTCCTAGGACTATGTCTTGCCTGTTTTATGAAGTGTTGTGCTTCATATATGGCTAAGACCACAAATACAACTGCAGTCCTTAAGTTACGAAGTGTTCGCAGTACTGGAAATTTGTTACATGAAATGCCCTTTTATGGAGTGGAGGAGTGGCCTAGTGGTTGGGGCAAGGCACTTCAGGCCGGAAGGTCGGGGGTTCAAATCCCACTAGATGACAGCAACCTTGGGCCGGAAGGACTGGGGTTTCTAGTCCCACAGGTGCTCCTTGTGGTCTTGGGCAAGCCACTTAACCCTCCATAGCCCATGTTCCCTGTAAAATAGTTATCTCCAAGTTATAATGCCCTGTTCAATGTAATTTCAGTTTGTTCAATGTAAACCGCACTGATGCAGAACAGCGCAGTATATAAGAGAATGTAAATAAATAAATAAAATAAATAAATGAAGAATATGGTTCTGAGCAGAACCGAAGGGAGGACTGTGGAAAAGGGCAACTTAACCCAGGCTCCAGAACTAAACTGGAGACTATAAAAGAAATTGATGAGTTATCATGTAATAAAATAACCTATACAATTATGGATCACCCTGTCTATGGCAATTTGGATTTAGAAGTGGACAGTGACAGTGAATGTACATATGGAATACTGGACATAGGTACTAGCAGTGAATCTTCAGAAAATCACTAAACAGGACTGTAAAGCTAGCTATAGGTGAAACATGCTTATTGGAAGTCACAAGCTAAACTGCAATATCAAAGAGTTTTTCTCTATTAGATTGTTCTTCTGTACTGATAGCAATTGCATCAGAGAATTAGCGAACAGACCTGTGTACATAGTTATTGGGTCATAGGCCAGCTTTTCTAAAAATCAGTGGTTACAGACAATGCTTCCCCTTTCATCCTGCAAGATGATAGGTTGAAGAGTAGCAACTAGGTCAGCATGAACTTTTCGAGAATCAGACCTTAGGTCAACATATAACTGGAAATTAAACAAAGCTTGAATAAATAACAGAAATTCAGCAAATATTATAAGAGTAACTAATCAGCTTTTGCTTCATGGAAGAAATATAGCGACACCTGCTGTGTCTAGTGAATATAGTCATAACCTTGTAACTTCTGCTTTCACATGTTGCTTGGCAAAGATATCAGCAGATTATATTTCAGACTTGTACTTTTGTAATATGAATATCACCAGATGTTAATTAAAAATTAACTGTGTCAGCTGATACTTCTCAATAAAAGCTGAAACTCTGGCTGAGAAATCTTTGAAGGAACTCAGATGGAAAGGCCTACTTTTGGTGCCCTGATCCTTCCTTACAGAGCTCTGGAATAATAATTAAATAATTGTGTCTCTTGTTCTTTTCCTTCCTGTTAGAAGGTTTCAGATAATTAACTAAAAGAATCCAGGTTCATTGAAGGAGGGCAGGCCCTGAGAGAAAGGGTTCAACAATGGCCAATATTCACAGAGATTTGGGTTGGAGAGGGGCACAAGACAGGGATGTCCCCTATCTCCATTGCTGTTTGCTCTGGCGGTGGAGCCTTTGGCACAGATGATATGAAGGGAGGAGGGAGTCTGTGGGATTGAAGTAGGGGGACAACAACATAAGATTTCCTTGTTTGCAGATGATATTCTCTTAATGTTAACTGAGCCGGAAAGGCAACAAGCAACAAGGAGCAGAGCCTTCGTATACTATGCACCCACATGTTGGAACGCCCTCCCGCCCAACATCCAGTCCATTACTGACCTTACCCAATTCAGGAAGGCTCTGAAGCACCACCTTTTCCTCCAGCACTACTCTCACAACGGGGACACACCACATCCAGCCATACGCAACCACCAAGACAACCCCCCCAAACACACCCACAATACACAGTCTCAACCCTACACATTAATACTACCGGCCTCCCTGGTACGCACATGTATATAGTCACCTAATCTTGTAAATAATTGCCAAGCAGCCCTGTCGCCACCTTACGTCTGTGGCCCGACTGCTTAGCCTGTATATAGTTACTTAAATGAGTTGCCAAGCTGACCTACTGCGCAGCCTGTACATAGTTTACCCCAGTTAGCCCAAGTTGTAGAACTTGTTCATTGTAAGTACAGTACAGGCTCTGCCTGCACTGTACAAATTTGCTGTTGACTGTAAACCGAGCTGATTCTAAAGAGCACAGTATAGAAAAGACTTTAAATAAATAAAATAAATAAATAAAGGATGTTAACAAGGGTGTTGACAGTAACCAGGAGGTATGGTGGGGTGTCAGGTTTCAAGATGAATATGGATAAGATGGAGGCGCTTAATATAGATATTAGAGAAGAAGAAATAGAGCGAATCAAAGGGCAGTACCCATTTAAATGGGCACAGGGGGGAGGCAATAAAATACTTGGGGGTGTATATAACAGCCAAACCTGGAGATTTGTATGGGGCTAATTACCCTCCATTATGGAAAGTAGTGGAGAAGGATTTGAGGGATTGGATGGATATGGAATTGTCTTGGCTAGGCCGAATAGCCGCGGTCAAGATGAATATACTTCCTAGAGTATTGTCACTTTCAGGCACTACCTATAGCAATCCCAGTAGGACAAATGAGGAAACTCCAAGGTGTAAAGTATTCCATTTCATCTGGCGGAAGCGACCACCGCGAGTGGCAAGAACGATTTTGTATAGGTCCCAGGAGGATGGGGGGGGGGGTTGGGGGTTTCAGACTTGTTGACTTACTATTGGGCAGCCCAGATTAGGCATGTGATGAATTGGAGGGAGGGAGGTGAAAGGAAGACTTTTGTGAAGCTGGAGGAAATCGGATTAAGGGGGCAGAAATTGGAAGCGCTTCCATGGCAAGGGAGGAGGGTGAGGGGTTATAAGATGGACGGAATCCGTATTTGAGCCATGTTCTTGAAATCTGGGATAGAGTAAGAAAGATGGGAAGAGATGGGGGGGATTTTTATGTGATGCAAGCTTTGTGTTATACAGAGGATTTCAAACCAGGAAAGGAAGGGGGATCTTTAAGATATGGGAACGGAAAGGCTTTACGTGTAGGTGGTTTTATCAATTCTTGGATGGAGGAGAATGGATTGCATATGAAGATCTTCGAGAGGATTATCAGTTAGGAGCGGGGGGACTCTTTCATTATGGACAGGTATTGCATTATTTGAACAAAAAACTGGGTAAGGAGGGGTTACTGAGGGATTATACTGGATTGGAGACGATATGGTATGGGAAAAAGTGGTCTAGGGGGTTGATATCAGGGCTATACAAAGTGGTGAGGAGGGGACAACAAAAAGAGGAGAAAGTAGGATATATGAAGGCCTGGGAGAGGGAGATGGAGATGCAATTGGATTCCCTACAATGGAAGGCCATTTTAGGACAGGTCAAGCAAATGCCCATCTCCATTGCGATTAGAGAAAATTGGTGTAAAGTGGTAATGCGATGGTATTATACCCCAGTGAGGTTGAATAAGATGTACCCGATGGCATCAAAGGGGTGCTGGAGGAATTATGGGGAAGAGGGAAGTATATACCATGTGTGGTGGACATGTCCATGGATCCAGCTATTTTGGCAAGAAGTTCAACAGTGGATAAAACGGGTGGTGGGGGTGGATATAGAAAGGGACCCTCTAATTTTCCTGTTTGGGTTGTGGAGAGATGGAGGACCCCAGGAAGGTAGAAAGCAAATTATGGCATGTATGAATGCGGCCCAGTGTGAGTTGGCCTACCGGTGGAAACAGGAGACACCACCAAATATAGAACACTGTGAAAGCAGGTTGAGTCACATATATATATATATATATATATATATATATATATATATATATAAATATAATGGAACACTTAACGGCAATCCATAAACAGAAGAGAACAAAGTTTGAAAAAGAATGGCAAAATATGTTGGTGTACTTACAGAGGAAAGTGAGGGGGGAGGGAGGGGGGGTGGGAAGAGACAGGGAAAGGGGGGAGAGATTTCAATTAATTGGGGGAATAGAGTTTGGAGGGTTGTATATTGAAAAATGAAAACTGTAAGTAAAAGTTGTCTTATGTGTTTGAATCACTTAATAAAAATTGATAAATTAAAAAAAAAAAATAAATAAAAAAGTAGCAAAATTAAAAGCCAAACATAAAAGCACTATAAAAAAATAGGGTAGTCCAGCAATCGTATGGTTAAAGTACCAAGACTATGCAGAATCAGCTACAATGAGACATTGTCAGACGGCTGCCTGGGTGAGAATGTTCACAGTCTTGGCAAGTGCATATATCAATATGATTTGCAAGGGATTGTGGGAAATGCAGTCCATTCACACCAGACACAGCTGCTCACAATAATTAGTTGTGCTTAAGTGTAAAGCCACTAAGATATTTATTTATGGGGTTATTTCTCCCAACACAGATATGCTTGATAGCACATAAAACAGGATACTTGCTTTCAGTGTTTAACTTAGAAAAACAAAATCAGGAAAACAACAGTTGAACTTGTCAGGCAATCAAATCAAAAGAATAAAGACCTGGTTGGTAACAAACTGGTCTTTTCTGTAGGCTTTAGCTAATATTTTCTTAGCAGTGTTTCAAACAACAAGCAAAACCCACAAAGAAGGGAAAAACTGTTCTTTTCAGGTTAACTTCTTATATCTTCACACATAGATTCAGAAGTGATTCCCTCAGAGCTCACAAGCAATTAGGTAAGGCTCAATTGCTAGCAGTTACCCAGCTTAAACCCCTTAGCTGGCTTGCTTTCTACTGCGTGGCTCAAATCCTACTTCAGGAGCTTTTCTGAGTAAATTAAAGAACAAGTTTGTATTTCTTTGTGATGGTTGTTGTACTTTGTAACAGAAAATTACCAAAGGAGTTTAGACAGAGAGCAATCCATATATTCACAGCCTGTATCTAAGACCGCTCCCCCTTCTTCAACAATCATGGGTTCAATATCATGGATTGGCACAGAGGAATTTCTCAATGTAGCACTCTCAGGAGAATACTTGTTTCCCTACTGTCTTTCAAGGTTATAGCTAGGGCATAGATCAGTGTTCATACCTGAGCTTCCATTGCTGTTAGAGTTCCTCTCTAAATAGCCTGGCCAGTATGTAGTCCAGTTCTTATGTCCAGCCTTCCAATCCAGATCCCTGGACACTGGATCTCTCTTCACATACCTTCTGCCATGGGTCTTAGGGTCCCTTCCACGTGCAGCCATCTCCCTCACAGGTACCGTCTGGAGATTCCTAGCTCTGCAGCACCATTCCTCTGGCTTTCCCCAGTCCAATGGTGTATGCTGGCCTTTTGAATGTCTCCCAGTATACGTACTGCTCTGGACTCCTTTAGACCTCGCAAATGCTTTTCTCTTCTTTCTTCCAAAGGGTTTCTTGCCCTCTCTGTCCGTCCGGTCTGGCTTCGGCTTCTGATGATCCTCCAGATGATGAAGACCTCCAAGCTGAGGATATCCAAGCTGATTCTGAGGATCTCCCAGATGAAACTGAGGATAATTCTGAGGATCTCCCAGATGATGAGGATAATTCTCTGCAGAATAAACTCTACCTTTATTCTGCTTTGATGAGTGCTCCACCCTAGCACAGCGCAGCTGTGCTGAATCAGGCCCTGCCCTTTGAGATGAGTGCTTGGGGATTACCTCATAGCCCTCCTGATTGAACACACGTTTCCCCACTTCAGCTCCTCTAATGGCTGTTGGAAACCTGGTGCATTCTGGGACTGGTAGTCTTTTATGGGAAAATTCTGTTTTCTTATTTCTACCAGAACTGACAGGTTGCTTGTTCAGAGTCACTTCACCTTTTCTATAGCTCCTTCCTGAGCTATGATAAGCTTCCTTATCACAACATGCAGAGATGTCAGTGCAACATATAGTAAAAACCTATAAACAGCGCGTTACTGGAACAAGAACAGATCACGGGCACCAAAAATTACTCTTGGCATATTATTGTAAAGATCATCATTTTTAAATGGGTGCCATTAATAGAAACGCCAGAATGAAACAACCAAAACTGCAAGGTAGATAAGAGGAATCTTAGCATTAATCCAGTCTGTAGAGTGTGATCTGCTGACATGCAAATCAAATGACAAGGAAATGCAGAACGCAGAGTCGGCGTATTAGAAGCAAATTCTGGCGCCACAAACATAGTCGTCATGGTATCAAAGACGCTATATACAACATGTCCTGCTGTCTTAAATAGTAAAGCCGTGCTGTAGCAGGCATTATGTGATCGGTAAAAGTAAAGAAACAAAATTGATTAACATAAATAAGAATCCCTTGGAGACTGAGCTGAATTACTGTTTCATTCTGGCTGGATCCTAAGCAGAGACAAAAGTGATGAAAATCTACTAACCTTGCAAAGAACTATTTTTGAGATATAAAAAAGGGGTGACCATTTATACCTTAGCACAACTGGAAAACAAAAGTTGCATACTTCAACCATTAAAGTGTAAAAGAGCATTATTTCCAACTGCCGATATTTAGTTATAAAACAGGCCATGAAAAAAATGCTATATCTCTGTGGATCATGTAAAAATTAATGATGACCAGTGTACAGAACATACTTGCAAGCAGCCAATAAATACAAATGAATTGTAAAATCCATGAAAGGAAAAGACCATCAATTGAAGACATGTGAGAAAAGGGGGAAGGAGAAGGGGGGAGGAAAAGGAGAGAGAGGGAAGCGAAGAACGAAGAACTTAAAATCATTGACCTGATGGGCCTTCTCGATCCAATGAGCGACCAAGGGCTTATCCAGAATGAATCTCTTAAGACAACTTTTATTCTCAATTATGCGGTGCGTACAGCCCTTCTGGTCTTACCTATTTATAACAAATTGCACGGACATACAATAACATAAATGACATTTGCCATTGCACAATTGAAGTAGTCTGATAAGAAAAACTTCTTATTAGAAACCAATGTGTAAAGGAATCTTTGACTGACATGGTATGAACGCACATGGAGCACGTCCCACACTGAAAAAGCCCTTTAAAGCGAGGGGGTCTCCTTATTTCAGGTAATGCTGACGGGACCAGATAATTGGCCAAATTCTGATTCCTCTTGTGGGCAATGGTCACTTGTTGATGTTCAAAAGTAGGAAGGGTTTGCAAAACATTCCATTCCTCCCTCACAATACTGGCGCTGATATGTGAAAAATTGGAAAAAAACAGGGGACAAATGATTTTATCTAATGATACACGCACAGATTTTCTAAGAAGATTGGACCATACAGCCGCGTTGGCAAGAGAATATGCCCTTTGGATGCTCGTGCGTGGATACCCTCTAGCTAGAAACCTATTCCTCATATTATATCAAAATCTGATGGCTGGGAACAAATGCACCTGGCTCGTAAAAACTGGCTTACTGGAAGATTATTTTAAGTGAGTGATTATGATAACTTGTATAATGCAGTAGCTGGTTTTTATCTGTACTTTTGCAGTATAGATCCATCAGAAAACCATCCTGTCCTTTTCTTAATCATAAATAATTTCCTGTGAGGGCCAAAGTGGCCAATTGCATCAAAAAAGCAGTGGATAGTCTGCAAGGATATGGTCTTCTAGAAGAGTATCTTTAACTATACAAGGCACTTCAGTCTGGGGCACGTTAGTGTATAGAGAGGTTATATCAAGCATCTCCAACTCCAAATCATTATGGTACCTTTGAAACGCCTCCAAAATATTAATAATGTGGGAAGAAATCACATACATATGAGGGCACGGACAAAAGAAGGGGACAGAATAAGGCATTGAGCATTTGAGATATGAGTTTGAATAATGAGCCAAAAGCAGAACTTATCGGACGTCCAGGTGGATTTGTTAAAGATTTATGATTCTTAAGTAACACGTACATCATCGGGACGATAGGATGGGAAACAATAAGAAAATTCTGCTCTTTTTTTTGTTAAATACCATCTCTCATAACCAGTTTATACAAGTGACTCAATACTTCTCTTTAAGCAAACTGTTGGGTCCCAGTTAAATCTTTCATAGTAATTCCTGTCCAGTAGCTGTCTATTAATCTCATTGATGGAATCCTCCCTATTCATGATAACAGCTTCTCCTTTATCCGTGTGTTTAATAACAATACTCTGATTAGTTTGCAGTGACAGGAGGGCGCTTTTTCAGATTTATTCAGATTATGATATGGGGGTCGGGAGATACTCTCCAAACATCAACCCTTTTCAATACTATTTTTTCAAGAAACTATTATGGAGTTACTCTGATTATTTATTTATTTAACAGGTCTTCTATAGCGCCCCATCTTGCATGCAAGGCGGTTTAGATTACAAGAACAAAAACTTTACATGAACAGGGGCAATGAAATTGGAGAATTATACATAGAACATTTGAGAAATTAGATATACTATTAACACTGAAGAGTATCAATTTAGACTCTTAGTGGTTACATTGTGATATTCGTGGAGTGGGTCATAATCACACTCCCCACATACCAACCGAATAACTATAAGTCTGGTAAACGCACGATCAATATGTAACAAAACAAATACTATTACCGATCACATCCATAATAACAAAATTGACATATTATGCATCACGGAATCATGGCTCAAGAATACAGACCAGGTGATACTGAATCAAATAACACCACCAACATTCACAGCATACAACTGTCCCAGAACACACAAACGAGGAGGAGGAGTATTAATTCTTGCACGATCAGACCTAAGGCTCAAGACGTCAATCTCTAAGAGCTCTGAACACTGCAACTTCATCAGCACTGAAAATAAGCATCTATCCATCTGCCTGATCTACCGACCCCCCCCCCCCAATGCCCCAACAGAGGACACTTCCAACATACTGGAGATGAGATATGCAGCTAACTCCCCACACAAGACTCTCATTGTTCTAGGAGACCTAAACCTCTCATCTGCTTCTAAAACACTTGAAATGACTTTTCAAAAAGCAATGGAATCCATTCAACTCAAGCAAGTAATATCGGGTCCATCCCATCTCTCTGGCTCTACACCAGACCGCATATTCGTGCCAACTAATACCCTAGATCATGGATTCATGACACCACCTAAATCCACACCAATACCATGGTCTGATCACCATGCTATACTATTCGAGCTCCACCACAACACTCTGTTAGAGCAATAAGATGGAGAGTATTAGAGATAAAGAGGTCATGAATAAAGGCAAGTTTATTTGAGATGGAGTGTACATTCCACAAGGTGCATGAGAAAGGGAGAGAGGAAAGTGAAAGAAGAGGGATAGGAATAAGATTTGAGGAGTTGCGTGTAGATCAGCCCTGGGAGTGTGAAAAAAGTCTAGGGAGCCAGGGTTGGGATTGATATTCCCAGATGAGAAAAGGAGCAGGAGAGTGCAGGGAGAGAGGAAACAGCACGACAGGAACAAGGGTGAGTTTTTTTCAGAGAGAAAGGAGATAGTTGAATGAGAGGAAGAAAATGGTGATGCTGAAGAGAAAATGATAGGGTAGAAGGCAAGATGGCAGAAGAGGTGAGGATGGTAAGGAAGGGGCAATAAGGAGTAGGAGCTTGAAGTCATTGGTATGAGGGAAGAAGATTAGGAAGTGTCAACAATGACCTTGGTGAAAGTGTGAGGCGCTGTAGCCAGTCCAAAAGGCAGCGCTCAAAACGAAGTGCCCCATGGGCACCGCAAGCCGAAGAAATCTGTGGTGATCCGGTCTTATGGGAATGTGTAGATACGCTTCCGTCAGATCTAGAGACATCAAAAACTCTCCGCTCCTTACTGCCTCTATCACTGACCTCAACGTTTCCATGTGGAAGTGCGGAACCCACAGACAGCGGTTGACCCCTTTGAGGTCAAGAATTGGGTGAAAAGAGCCCTCCTTTTTGGGCACCACGAAATAAATGGAGTATTGACCACACCCGTACTGGTCTGTCGGCACCAGTTCTACGGCTCGTAGTTGCAACAGGCTTTCCAGGGTTTCTCTTACTGCCCTCAACTTGCCCTGAGCTTTGCAGGGGAGCTGAATAAAAAACTCCCTTATTGAGTGGATCCATTCTAGGGCATAGCACTCTCTGACCACCTCCAGGACCCATTGGTCAGAAGTGATTTGGGCCCAGGCAGAATAAAACTCCCGTAGCCAACCTCCCACGGGCCCTACCTCTGCCTGAACCCCCCTCGCTTCATTGTCCTTTCTTTTGTGCCGAGGAACCAGAGGCCCCAAAACCTCTACCTGTTCCTCGGAAGCCACGAAACCCCTGTCCTCTGGCAGGGAATCTGCCCCTCTGCACCTGGTTGAAGCGGGGGTTATGAAAACATTTAAACTCCCTCGGCTGTCTTCGAGCCCAGGAAGTACTTTGATTCTGCCTTTGCTTAGCCTCAGGCAAACGGCCCCCTTTGGACTCACCCAGGTCATAAGAACATAAGATACGCCATACTGGGTCAGACCAAGGTCCATCAAGCCCAGTATCCTGTTTCCAACAGTGGCCAATGTAGGTCATACGTACTGTCATGGGGTAGATCGGTCAGAGCCTATGGAGATAGGAAACTCTGAGCAAAACAGAGCTAACACTGACAGCTCAGATATGCACATGGCCCAAGGTTGCTATAGGCAACGTACACAAGCTGCTTCACGAGGTGTGAGGGAACGCCCAAACAGTAAGCTAGCTCATAGCTCATTAGGGAATGAGGGGCAGCTGGGAAGGGGTGGAGCCCAAGCAAACACCAGAACACATGCAGTTAAAAATCACTTACCAGAGGGTAGTGAAGGGAGACCACCAGGGCATTCAAGACCCATTGGTAACGGAGGGAGACTACCAGGGAAGTACAGAGCTGTTGAATCCACGAGGAACTGCTTTGGGAAGCAGTGCACAGCTGAACAGTATCCCAGGGAACCTTGCTACGGAGGGAGCAGAGGAGGTAGTCCTGGAACCAGGCTGAGGAGAGCCAAGCTGCCCAGCATCAGGTACAGAGAGGGAGAGAGCTTCTATCCTGAAGATAGTTTTATGCCAAGAGGAAAGCTGAAAGAGAAATATAGTAAAAGGCTTCCGTACGGGCAAAGCTCTGCTCGGCTGAGAAACTCTGAAGAGAGAGTGCTGGAAGGTAGGCTTATTGATCCTAATAGAAGAGGAATAGAGTATAACGAATTGCCCTGTACATATTTATTTATTTATTTATTTATCTATTTCTTCTATACCGCCCCTTCCAGAGATCAGGGGCGGTTTACATGGAACAATTGCATACATTTGCATAACATTACATAGAACAAGAACTTCTTAACTTTTTACATATAACAGAACAGTAAATTGTCAGAACTATTTACAGGGTGTATACTTTTGTATACTGCTGAATTTACAGGGGAATGTCAGTGAGCTGACATTGCTATTTATAGAAAATTATTTACAAGAATACATGATTCGCTATTCAGGTGTGTGTGAGTGTGTGTGTGTATGAGTGTGCGTGAGTTTGTGTGTGTATGTGAGTGGGTTTGTGTGTGATGGAATTTATCAAGAGTTGTGTGGCTCTCCTAAAAGAAACTACAGAGAATATGGTAATTACCCATTCCACTCTAGCCGGGAGGAAGAAGGGAACTCTCTGAGCTGTAGGGAAGAACTCTGTAACAATAACGGAAGTTTCAGTCCAAAGGAAACTTACTCCGGTGTTGAAGAAATGCAATGTGATTCCTATAAGGAACCTGCTTATGATAATTGCATGGACTGTACGTTTACCATGTCTGATGCCATCACTTCTTTGTGCTGAAGTGCTGTAAAAGTGTTTGTAAAGAAAACAGGAAGAAAGTTATCTGATTTGAAAGAGACTGTTTTCTTTTCCTTTTTGTCTGTTGCAAAGCTGAAGTTAAGCAGAGTTTTGTTCCAGTGTTTCTTTAATTTGGTACCAAACAAATGGTCTTTATGTTCCTTTGTTTCATTGTGCTTGAAATCCAACCCCGGGAAGGGGAATAAAAAGTCCTGTTAAAAGCCTTACCACTTGACTGCAACTACATTCTTTTGCTAGTTTGTGGAACCACAACTCCCAGGGGGCACTGCAACGCCTTTCTATAACACTCCACAGCTACTGAAGAACATGCCCCGATTAATTACCCACGCTTCTGGCCTCTGGGGACCTTCACAGGTGACAGTACCTAGCAGTTTCCCCAAAAGACACAGGTTCCACAATGCTTGTATTGGGTCAAGCATTGATATCCTGGGTCCCTTCTTAATAATGGTTTATGGACCTTTCCTCCAGGAACTTGTCCAAACCTTTTTTAAACCCAGCTACACTAACAGCCTTTACTACATCCTCCAGTAACAAATTCCAGAGTTTGATTACACGTTGAGTGAAAAAATATTTTCTTTTATTAGTCTTAAATAGTTTACCCTGTAGCTTCATTGCATGTCCCCTAGTCTTTCTATATTCTGATAACGTAAACAATCGATCTCCGTTTACCCGTTCCACTCCGTTCATTAATTTATAGACTTCTATAATATCTCCCCTCAGCCGTCTCTTTTCCAGGTTAAACAGCCCTAACCTTTTTAGCCTTTCTTCATAGGGGTATCCTTCCATCCCCTTTACCAGTTTGGTGGCTCTTCTCTGAACCTTTTCTAATAACGCGATATCCTTTTTAAGATACGGCGACCAGAATTGCACACAATATTCAAGGTGCGGTCTCACCATGGAATGATATAGAGGCATTATAATATCCTTTGTTTTATTTTCCATTCCTTTCCTTATGATACCTAGCATTCTATTTGCTCTCTTGGCCGCCGCTGCACACTGAGCCAAGGGTTTTAACATGTTATCCACAATGATGCCTAAATCTTTTTCCTGGGTGGTGGTTCCTAATGTGGAACCTTGCATCGTGTAACCATAGTTTGGGTTGTTCGTCCCTAGGTGCATAACTTTGCACTTGTCCACATTAAATTTCATCTGCCATTTTGATACCCAGTCTTCCAATTTATCAAGATCCTCTTGCAATTTTCCATAATCCTTTTGGGTTTTAATAACTTTAAATAGTCTTGTGTCATCTGCATATTTGATAACCTCACTCGTTATTCCCTTTTCCAGGTCATTTATGAATATGTCAAAAAGTAGCGGACCCAGCACCCTTCACCAACTTTTCCAGGTCCTTAAAGGGCAGCTTACTAAGCCGGGCCTTAGAGGAACTGTCCACCGCCCAGTTTCTAAGCCACAAATAGCGGCGGGCTGCCACCATAGAAGCCATACTCTTAGAGAGCCCCCTGATGAGATCATAATGGGTATCCACCAGATAGGCGGCCCCCGACTCCAACTTTGCCGTCTCTCCTGACATAGCCTGCTCTGAACCACCCGGGTCCTGAATTCTTTGCAACCACTGGAGACAAGCCCTAGTCACCCAAGCCCCACAAATGGAGGCTTGCAGAGACAAAGCAGAAATATCAAAGGCCTGCTTCAACAGTGTGTCCAGTTTCCTATCCTGGAAAACACAAGGAACAAGAGTTGTAAATTGGTGAGATTGGTTTATTGAAACCCCTACGCGTTTCGGCTGTCACCTTCTTCAGGGGGCACACAGCTAGACAATACAATAATTTAATATAAATATGTGAAAAATAAATTTAAAAAGATACAATAACTAGTTAAAAAACATTAAAAACACATATAATATAAACAATAAGATCATCAAGGCACCTACATGCGTATAAACTGATGCTCATGGAAAAGTATAAAATCATATAAATAACATGATTCTGTTTTAAAATAATAAGAAAAACGAGGTGTAAATGAAAATCCAAACGCAGAGTGGGAGAACACAGATAAAATATACATTTTGATTGTACATTTGAAGTGTATGTCAGATGGTGACTGCAAAATACTTACACTATTTGTGTGTCTCATTAAGTTTGATAGACGTGCTTTAAATAAATATGATCTAATAAATAAAAAGACATCATATTAATATTGCCCAAAAAAACTGAGTTATTATGGAAATAATTGAATACCAATTGTGGAACAGGAAGGAAGAAGGGAAGTGGAGGGGAGGAGGAGGGGGGAGGGGGGGAAAGGAAGGGAAGGGAAGAGGGGGTGGGGGAGGGAGGGGGAGAGGGAAAAGGGGAGAAAAAAGAGAAAGGGGAGGAAAGGAAGGAGGGAAGAACAGGAGAGGGCAAGGGGAGGAAGGAGGGCGGAACGGGAAAGGGCAAAAGAGGGAAAGGAGAAAGAAACAATTCTGCTAATACTGTGTTAAACAAAAAAATGGGGAGAAGGAAATCTCGAATGTCACTAGTGCAGAAATATTTGAAAGAGCAGGGAGACGGTAGCTCTATGTAAAAAATAGAAAAGGGATGGAATGTTGATAATCTTACTTACATATGTGGCACTGAGGAGGGTTGTGCAAGCGCAAATTGCGCGTGTGAAGAGGATCGCTGAAAATATAATTAAAATAGCCAAACACATCACAATCTCTAAAAAACAACTGAGATGCTATCAATATGCCTCTGAGGAAAAGCTTCTATACTGAATAAAAGAGATTGTAACCAAACAGCACTAGTGCTTAAAAACGCTGAGATTCGCGATTAAATTCTACGACGTGCCAATGTGGACAGGACTAGAGAGACTTACTGGAACTCGTTGTGATATAGTGGTGTGCAAAGGAGCGGGGAGCAGTGCCTTTACTTAAAAAAATTTGAAAAGGATGTGACCATACATGTTCTTACTTACTTTTGTGACACTGAGAGTGGATCTACAGGCGCGAATAGCGCATGTGAAGAGAATCGCTGAAAATATAATTTAAACAGCCAATCACATAACAATCTTTGAAAAGAAATTGAAATACTGTCAATGTGCCTTTGAAGGAAAACCTACTAACCTTAAAAGCATTTAGAGCTTGGCTTATATGCTGAATGAAAGAAATTGTAACCGAGCAACGCTGATGCTAAAAACGCTGAGATTCGCGGCTAAAATCTATGACGTTCCATTGTAGGCGGGACTAGAGTGACGTGCATGAACACGTAGTTTATTCAAGATGTAATTTTGTAATGATGATTGGTAGTGTGTAACTGAAAAATGTATTTATAGTACAAATCTCTATCAGAGACACACGAGATCAATGATAACTATAACTGGTTAAAATGTAAAAATGCCGATGTCAAATTTGATGACGCGATCTATGGGCAGACCTTGCTTAATAAATGAATCTATTATTGATAATAAAGACATATTTTTTAACAATATTAGTGCTGGGTGATGGGAATGATGTCTGGAACCTCTCTTGGTCCAGCTGAGGGGCGTACTCTCTTCTCTCTCTTCTCTCTCTCCCACCTTCCCCCCCCCCCCCCCCGCTCTCTTCCCCCCTCCCTCTCCCGCGAATCTCAGCGTTTTTAGCATCAGAGCTGCTCGGTTACAATTTCTTTCATTCAGCATATAAGCCAAGCTCTAAATGCTTTTAAGGTTAGTAGGTTTTCCTTCAAAGGCACATTGACAGTATTTCAATTTCTTTTCAAAGATTGTTATATGATTGGCTGTTTAAATTATATTTTCAGCGATTCTCTTCACATGCGCTATTCGCGCCTGTAGAACCCTTCTCAGTGTCACATAAGTAAGTAAGAACATGTATGGTGTGATAAGGAAGCTTATCATAGCTCAGGAAGGAGCTATAGAAAAGGTGAAGTGACTCTGAGCAAGCAACCTGTCAGTTCTGGTAGAAATAAGAAAACAGAATTTTCCCATAAAAGACTACCAGTCCCAGAATGCACCAGGTTTCCAACAGCCATTAGAGGAGCTGAAGTGGGGAAACGTGTGTTCAATCAGGAGGGCTATGAGGTAATCCCCAAGCACTTATCTCAAAGGGCAGGGCCTGATTCAGCACAGCTGCGCTGTGCTAGGGTGGAGCACTCATCAAAGCAGAATAAAGGTAGAGTTTATTCTGCAGAGAATTATCCTCATCATCTGGGAGATCCTCAGAATTATCCTCAGTTTCATCTGGGAGATCCTCATCCTCAGGATCAGCTTGGAGATCCTCATCTTGGACATCTTCATCATCGGGAGGATCATCAGAAGCAGAAGCCAAACCGGACGGACAGAGAGGGCAAGAAACCCTTTGGAAGAAAGAAGAGAAAAGGCTTTGGGAGGTCTAAAGGAGTCCAGAGCAGTACGTATACTGGAAGGCATTCCAAGGGCCCAGCATACACCATTGGACTGGGGAAAGCCAGAGGAATGGTGCTGCAGGGCTAGGAATCTCCAGACGGTACCTGAGAGGGAGACGGCTGCACGTGGAAGGGACCCTAAGACCCGTGCCAGAAGGTATGTGAAGAGAGATCCAGTGTCCAGGGATCTGGATTGGAAGGCTGGAGATAAGAACTGGACTACATACTGGCCAGGCTATTTAGAGAGGAACTCTAACAGCAATGGAAGCTCAGGTATGAACACTGATCTATGCACTAGCTATAACCTTGAAAGACAGCAGGGAAACAAGTATTCTCCTGAAAGTGCTCCATTGAGAAATTCCTCTGTGCCAATCCCTGATATTGAACCCATGATTGTTGAAGAAGGGGAAGGAGCGGTCTTAGATACAGGCTGTGAATATATGGATTGCTCTCTGTCTAAACTCCTTTGGTAATTTTCTGTTACAAAGTACAGCAACCATCACAAAGAAATACAAACTTGTTCTTTAATCTACTCAGAAAAGCTCCTGAAGTAGGATTTGAGCCACGCAGTAGAAAGCAAGCCAGCTAAGGGGTTTCAGCTGGGTAACTGCTAGCAATTGAGCCTTACCTAATTGCTTGTGAGCTCTGAGGGAATCACTTCTGAATCTATGTGTGAAGATATAAGAAGTTAACCTGAAAAGAACAGTTTTTTTCCCTTCTTTGTGGGTTTTGTTTGTTGTTTGATACACTGCTAAGAAAATATTAGCTAAAGCCTACAGAAAAGACCAGTTTGTTACCAACCAGGTCTTTATTCTTTTCATTTGATTGCCTGACAAGTTCAGCTGTTGTTTTCCTGATTTTGTTTTTCTAAGTTTAACACTGAAAGCAAGTATCCTGTTTTATGTGCTATCAAGCATATCTGTGTTGGGAGAAATAACCCCATAAATAAATATCTTATTGGCTTTACACTCAAGCACAACTAATTATTGTGAGCAGCTGTGTCTGGTGTGAATGAACTGCATTTCCCACAATCCCTTGCAAATCATATTGATATATGCACTTGCCAAGACTGTGAACATTCTCACCCAGGCAGCCGTCTGACAACGGTCACATCCTTTTCAAAATTTTTTAAGTAAAGGCACAGCTCCCCACTCTTTTGCACACTACTATATCACAATGAGTTCCAGTAAGTCTCTCTAGTCCTGTCCACATTGGCACGTCGTAGAATTTAATCGCGAATCTCAGCGTTTTTAAGCACTAGTGCTGTTTGGTTACAATCTCTTTTATTCAGTATAGAAGCTTTTCCTCAGAGGTATATTGATAGCATCTCAGTTGTTTTTTAGAGATTGTGATGTGTTTGGCTATTTTAATTATATTTTCAGCGATCCTCTTCACACGCACAATTTGCGCTTGCACAACCCTCCTCAGTGCCACATATGTAAGTAAGATTATCAAAGTTCCATCCCTTTTCTATTTTTTACATAGAGCTACCGTCTCCCTGCTCTTTCAAATATTTCTGCACTAGTGACATTCATCGAGATTTCCTTCTCCCCATTTTTTTGTTTAACACAGTATTAGCAGAATTGTTTCTTTCTCCTTCCCCTGCCCCCTTTCCCTCCTTTGCCGTTTCCCGTTCCACCCTCCTTCCTCCCCTTGCCCTCTCCTGTTCTTCCCTCCTTCCTTTCCTCCCCTTTCTCTCTCTTTTTCCCCCCTTTTCCCTCTCCCCCCTCCCTCCCCCACTCCCTCTTCCCTGCCCTTCCTTTCCCCCCTCCCCCCCTCCTCCTTCCCTTCTTCCTACCTGTTCCACAATTGGTATTCAATTATTTCCAGAATAACTCAGTTTTTTGGGGCAATATTAATATGATGTCTTTTTATTTATTAGATCATATTTATTTAAAGCACGTCTATCATAAACTTAATGAGACACACAAATAGTGTAAGTATTTTGCAGTCACCATCTGACATACACTTCAAATGTACAATCAAAAAGTATATTTTATCTGTGTTCTCCCACTCTGCGTTTGGATTTTCATTTACACCTCGTTTTTCTTATTATTTTAAAACACAATCATGTTATTTATATGATTTTATACTTTTCCATGAGCATTAGTTTATACGCATGTAGGTGCCTTGATGATCTTATTGTTTATATTATATGTGTTTTTAATGTTTTTTAACTAGTTATTGTATCTTTTTTAATTTATTTTTCACATATTTATATTAAATTATTGTATTGTCTAGCTGTGTGCCCCCAGAAGAAGGCGACAGCCGAAACGCGTAGGGGTTTCAATAAACCAATCTCACCAATTTACGACTCTTGCTCCTTGTGTTTTCCTGGATTTTACTGCGAGAGCAAGTGCTCCTCTATGTACCCCAATTTCCTATCCTGGGCATTCTTAAGAGCAGCACTCCCCTCTACGGGTATTGTAGTTTTCTTAGTAACCGCAGACACAGCTGGGTCCACCTTTGGCGACCGCAGGAGCTCGCGCTCCTAACCTGGTAGGGGATAAAGATGTGACAAGGTCCATCCGCCCCTGAGACCTGCTTCTGATATTTGTCTCTGCCAGTTTTTACCGATTCTGGTGAAGTTTTTGTACTTCACACCCACAGGTAATATCCATCTTTGTAGTATGAGCTTTTATTGGCAATTATATAAATGGTTTTTAGATGGGTCCTCCTCTTCCAGTCTCCTCATCCCTTCTTGTTTCGCAATGAATTACAGTTGTGTTTTATATTCTTTGTGTAATTTTGTGTATTGCATTTTATACTTATAAATGTTTTAGTTATTTTATCATAATTTGTATTCCAATTTAGTGTTCATATTCTTAATAATT
The DNA here is from genome assembly GCA_033557465.1 of Ichthyophis bannanicus. NCBI lineage: Eukaryota > Metazoa > Chordata > Amphibia > Gymnophiona > Ichthyophiidae > Ichthyophis > Ichthyophis bannanicus. Next base: position 576,210,174 of record CM066034.1, on the reverse strand, counting down.
TATTTATTTATATTATACATATTTTCATATTTAATTATATATGTGTATATAGATGAATTTTCTGTGTTTATTTATGGAGTTGTTGGTTAATCAAGTACGTTAGTTTGGTTTTTATGATTTTTATTAAGGTTCTTAAGATATTTGGTCACTGGTATGGTCCATTTTGGCCTTTATGCTTATATTATATATCAATGTTTATAATTTTATTTCTATTATTTTTAATTCTCCACATTTTCTATATGATTATTGTTTTTTAATTTGATTTTATTAATCTATATATTTGTTTTTTAGTGTGCCTGGATAGCCCCTGATGAAGTAATTACGAAACACGGCCTGTGTTGGGTTTTGGCCACCCCTTGGTTTAATAAAGTTTTTAAGTTTATTGGGTGTGTATCTGCCGCTTCTTTTTTTTGCTCCTGCCTGGTTGAGTGGCTAGTGCTGTTTTTTTGTGGACCCGATGTTGATCTTATCTACACTAGTGCCCTTTTGCATCAATGACCTTCCCAACACATTTGAAACGTAGATTAAAGGGGAATACATAAAGATAAGCATATTTAAAGAGTTTATTTTATTTATTTAACATTTCTTATATACCGCCTTTCATGATATCAAGGCAGTTTACATTGAACAAACTGAAATTACATTGAACAGGGCATTATAACTTGGAGATAACTATTTTACAGGGCAATGGAGGGTTAAGTGGCTTGCCCAAGACCCCAAGGAGCACCTGTGGGACTAGTTTATCTTGAATCTACGTTTCAAATGTGTTGGGAATAGGGTTTTTCCATGGCCAGGCCGGCTGCCGGCAGAGATGTGATACCGGCCGTTGAAAAGTTGGTATTTTGCTCTGGCTGCAAGAGCGGCCAGAGCAAAAAAACAGCTTTTCTCCCAAAGTCCGCGGGGGAGGGAGCCAGGGAAGCCCGTGCGAGGCCCCGGCTCCCTCTGTACAGCCGCCAGCGTGAAGATCTTTTTCCTTCACACTGGCGGCTGTTTCTGTGAAGCCGTGATTGCTGGGAAAGGTTAAAGGCAATGCCCTTTAACCTTTCCCAGCATTCGCGGCTTCACAGAAACAACCGCCAGCGTGAAGGAAAAAGATCTTGACGCTGGAGGTTGTACAGAGGGAGCTGGGGCCTTGCGTGGGCTTCCCCAGCTCCCTCTGAAGCACCTCAGACAGCCGTGGGGCTGGTGGGGGGGGGGGGCAGGCTAGGACTACAAATGCGCTTTGATGGAGGGGTGGCCAAGGACTGGATGGGCTGTGATGGGGTGTACCTGGACTGGAAATGGGCTATGGGGGGGGGGGAGAGGACTGTAATTGGGCTATGGGGGGGATCCTAGACTGGTATTGGGCTATGGGGGGGGGGCGTTGAACCTGGACTGGAAATAGGCCATGGGGGGGATCTGGACTGGAATTGGGCTATGGGGGGGGGAGTGTATCTGGACTGGAAATGGGCTATGGGGGGGACCTGGACTGGAAATAAGCTATGGGGGGGAGACCTGGACTGGAAATGGGCTATGAGGGGGACTGGACTGGAATTGGGCTATGGGAGGGGACCTGGACTGGAAATGGGCTATGGGGGGGGGGACCTGCAATGGAATTGGGCAATGGAGGGGGGGACCTGGACTGGAATTGGGCTATGGTGGGGGGAGGGGGGACTTGGACTGGAAATAGGCTGTGATTAGGGGGGCTAGGACTGCAAATGGGCTGTGATGGTTGGGGGGGGGGGACTTGGACCGGAAATGGGCTGTGATGGGGGGGCTAGAACTGCAAATGGGCTGTGATGGTGGGGGGGGGACTAGGACTGCAAATGGGCTGTGATGGTGGGGGGGCCTAGGACTGGAAATAGGCTGTGATGGTGGGGCTAGGACTGGAAATGGCCTGTGATGGGAGAGCTAGCACTGGAAATGGGCTGATGAAGAGCTGGAATAGGACTGGAAATGGGCTGATGGGGGCTGGAATAGGACTGGAAGTGCGCTGACAAGGGGGCTAGGATTGGAAATTGGCTGATGGGGGAACTTGGAGTGGAAATTGGCTGACGGGGGGGGGGGGGCTGGAATGGAACTGGAAAAGAGCATATGTGGGGCTAGGACTGGAAATGGGCTGATGAGGAGTTGGAATAGGACTAGAAATGGGCTGATGGGGGGAGGTTGGACTGCAAATGGGTGATGGGCTAGAATAGGACTGGAAATGGGCTGATGTGGCGGCATGGGAGAATGGGACTAGAAGGGAGTGGATGCTGGGTGGGTCTAGAACTATAAGGGAGCTGATTTGGGGGGGGGACTAGAAGGGGATGGGGATGGGGAATGAGAATGGAGAGGGGAAAAGATATTTTGTGTGGAAGAAAAGTCTACGATGGGCCGGGTATTGGGAGAGTAAGAGGGGATTGAGAATGGAAGGGTGAAATTTGAGTGGATGATAAAGGAATAAGGAAAGAAATGGGGGAAAGAGCAAAAGGGAAACGATCAGTATATTAAAGCAGATATAGAGAGAGAATGGAAAACATCTAAAAGAGAAGAAAGGACAAATGGATAGCTCGCAGAAGACACGAAGAAACCAGAAGAAAGTGACAGGAGCAATTGCAACTGAAAAATAAAATTCCCAAACAGAAGGTAGAAAAATACTTTTTATTTTGAATTTATTAACTGGAATATGTCTGGTCTGGGAAGTGTGTATTGCTAACATCTTTGCGGTTTTTTTTAGTGCAAGAGGAAATTACTTTATAGTTTTATTTCTCCAGTGTTGTACATTTCATGTTTGGCTTTTGGGGTTCCCAGTTTAATTATTATCTGACCAAGGGAGTTAGCCTACACTTATCCTCGGTAATTTTTGTGGGTGGGGCTGGGGGCAGGGGTGGGGCTAGGGGCGGAGAATGGGTGGGGCATGGCGAGACACAGGTATCAGGTTTTTCTCAGTGAAAAAGTTGGCAACCCTAGTTGGGAAGGTCATTGATGCAAAAGGGCACTAGTGTACATAAAATCAACATCTACAAATTGTTGCCGATAAGTCTGAGACCTCCGACGCATTAGTTAGTTGCATTTACTTGAGAGGATAGAAGTAATTTTTATACAACTAACTTGTTTGAATACGAAGTGGATCACTAACATTTGTATTGACAAAAGCACTTATTACACAAACTAACTAGTGATTGATTTGAGTGAATTACACTTAGCCGCTGACAGAACACATCACTCTGAAAGACGACTAAACAGGACTATGCAATAGTAAGAAAAACTCCAGCGAAAAATCAGCCGGGATGCCAGCAACTTCACGGCCCAGAGACGTGGAGGGTCCCGGGGTAGCTGAAGGACCTTGGCCCCCTGCCACTATTGACAAGATGGGATCCCCTGCCTCCTGGCCCTCCTGCACCAAAGTGGGGGACTCCCCCTTGTCCTGAGACTCCCGCTCTAAAGAGGCGGCCTCCTGTGTACATCCAACACAGACTCCAGCTTCCGAGACCGTCCCTCTACAGGACCCACACACCAGGCACTGCGGCCTCGCTGGCATTGTGGCTCTTCTGGCTCTAGAAGACAATACTCCCCCGAGCCCTGCTGGCCTTGCCTGCCTTTCCTTTTTATTTATTCTTTTTTTTTTTTTTTTTTTTTTAAACAGTAAGAAAAATTAAAAGCAACTTATCAGGCCAAGGGCCATATTAACTTAAGAAACTACTTTAACAAAGTAAAACAACCCTGAAATAAATGAGTTTTGTTTTTTTTAAAAAGGCACAACTAACCAGACCCCAGGGCTCCCCCCTCCCCCCTCCCCCCCCCCAGACGCGGCCAACCTAAGGCTGCCTCCTATCCCAGCCCAAAAGCTTCAGCAAGCTGAGCACACAACCTGAGTGGGAAGGCCAACCACGGGCTGTTCAGCGCGCCGGAGGGAACATGCGCCACGTGCTCTGGGCCTTCTCTGCTACACCTAAAAGACTGCCTCTGTTTCCCCACTCACCGCACCGACTACAATTCTGCCGCACGGAACGGGTCCCCACTGCTGATCGCTGCGATTTCCTTCTTCTGCAGCGATCTGTCTCCCGATGCTCAGCCGCACAGTGAGGGCTTTGGCGTTTGGCGGGGCGGGGGGAGGAACACAGCGAGAAAGAGCCTCTGTCTATCGGCTGCTTTAGCCTGGCGGCTCCACACCTGTCCGCGGGATCAGGAGCCGCTGAGAATACCCCTTATGCTCCTCCTGCAGTACCTGAGTTCCTGGAAGGGGGGGGGGTAAGGGAGTCTCTTTTTTTTTTTAACTTTACAAGAAACTAAAAACACAAAGCCTAACCCTGACAAGGCAGGGCTTCCCAAAAAACAATAAAATACTAAATATAAATACTAAAAATAAATAAATAAACCCCTTCTAATAAACGTATCCTCTCTTCAGTGAGTCCAGCACCCTGGTTCACCACCTCCTAGCTGCTTGGAGACTGAGCAATACTGGGGCTGGTAGGCTGTGCCAGCTACTTATATACCAGGGTGTCATCAAAGGATGACATGCTCAGTCTCCAAAGCTGCTGAAGGAGGGGCACTACCCAGACGTGCGGGACTGGACTGGGGGGGGGGGACGATAAGGAAGCAATCATTTATTTCATCTAGAAACTTTATCTCCCTAGCATGTTCTGCCGTGACACTGACCTAGTCAATACAAGGCCCATAATAAGTTAAATAAATAAGATTCATATACTGCGAAGAAGAGACAAAAAAAAAATTGCACCATACCATTGTGCAAAATAGGTGGACACTTAAATTGAGTTGTGGCTGTAGCTACCAGAGACTTCAACTAAGGGGTATGTTTACTAAACCGTCCCAATGTTACCGGCGCTAGTTGCAGCGATAATGTGAAGAATGCCATATAAGGAGTGGGCGTTCCAGTCCTAAGGTAGCAAGAATCTGTATCGCGCGATAGTGGGCGCCGTGGCACGTTAACGCGCGTTAACCCTAAGTACATGCCAGCGCAGAGGTTAGAAGCTATAAAGATGTAGCCCACTGGTTACTGCAATGACTGTGGAGGCAGAGGTCATAGGTTCAATTCTGCAGTGGTGTAATCTAAAAAGGCTGTCAGGCATTTTCTTTTAATTTAAATCAGTGCTGCCAGCAAAAACACCCTCACAGTGCTGTAACCTAAGGTGCCTCATAAGGTGCCCTATAAGGCGCCCCATAGGTCACATTATAAAGTGCCCTGTCTGCCAAGGCACCCTATAATGTGCCTTATAGGTACCTTAGGCTACAGCACTGTGAGGGTGTTTCTGCTGGCAGCACTGATGTAAATTAAAAGAAAATGCCTCAGACAGCCTTTTTAGATTACACCACTGTGGGATTGAACCCATGACCTCTGCCTCCACAGTCGTTGAAGTAACCAGTAGGCTACATCTCTATAGCTGCTACTACCACACTGCTGGCTGGCTACAGAAAGACTGCAGGTCACCACACAAACTGTCTGCTGTGGTTACCAGGATAGGGTAAACCCACCTGTACCCATGATTTTATTTATTTATTTATTTACATTCTCTTATATACCGCGCTATTCTGCATCAGTGCGGTTTACATTGAACAAACTGAAATTACATTGAACAGGGCATTATAACTTGGAGATAACTATTTTACAGGGAACATGGGCTATGGAGGGTTAAGTGGCTTGCCCAAGACCACAAGGAGCACCTGTGGGACTAGAAACCCCAGTCCTTCCGGCCCAAGGTTGCTGTCCTCTAGTGGGATTTGAACCCCCGACCTTCCGGCCTGAAGTACCTCGTCCCAACCACTAAGCCACTCCTCCACTCCAAATGCACTGCACATGCAAATGCATCTGCACATGCAGATCAGCAGTCTACAGCTGATCACAAGATGGGGTATGCACCCCCACAGCACCTCGGCCTGGTAGGGGGAACTGACCGTGTGTGTTACTGGCACAGAGTAGCTACAGACCGTGACATTGTGCGGGTCCTGTGCTCACCCTGAGGGTGAGGTGGGGCGGCCAGCACCAGGTCCGCAGCACCTGGCTTTGCTAAGATAGGCTATGCTGCCAGTCGCCATCAGTGCCAGTGTGTGATAGGTAGTCCTTGCAGACACACCTAGGGATACACCTGTGGCCATCTGTATTTACCAGTCATGTATAGCCCTTGTGGACTATGATGCACCCAGAATAGTGCATATCCTGTGTGGGTGCCAAGGTCACATGTTATAAGTGAAGGGGGGGGGTGTTTGGACCCCAAGGCGGATTATGTAGCACCACCCAACCCACCCTCTGTGGCTCAGGATGGGGGACAGGATCTCTCACCAACAGATCCACATTGTATATCTCTGCAATGGTGGCAGTAGAGGGGACCATTAACCCCAGTCCTGCTGGGAAACAGGCACCCTACAGGGCAGTCAATGCAGATCTGTATGCATCAATAAGGCAATGGCAGACAGGCAGAATGCTGGAAAAACTCAGCTCAGCTGCCCACCCCACCACTATCTGACATTCACCAGCAGAGGGCACAGTCAGTCTCCACCCGCTGCACCCTGCAAGGTGTTCCAACCATACGCATACTAACTGCAGACAGTCTGCTAGCTAGTACATAGTGCATGTTCCTGGAGGAACTGTGTGCACCCAAAAATGGGATGTGAGCACACACACCAAGCAGGTATGTCAGTGATTGGGCCCCAGAAAAGGGAACCCATAAATATCACTTGAGAGAAATACTGTATAGTACTATGGGGGAACCTAGCCATGCCGTGGTCACTGCCCAGTCAGGGTGAGAGTGACCTCCCAGCATGACATGCTGTGGCCACCCTGTCCGTGCAGGTGGTGGTCGGGCACTATAATGTCCCAGCCATTGCCCTATACCCTGTACAGATGCGTCCTGACCAGGCCACCCTGTCTGGCCCATACCCACAGTACCTTGCTCCCCATTATGCACATTGGCAGGCTAACACTGGAAACAGTGCAAGCAGTGTGGGCTCAGTAAGGTGTAGGCAGCCACAACACACTGGATAGACAGACACACACTCCCACACCTATGCCAGCATTGTGCAAATATAGAGGTTTGTGGCAACACTGGCCGCCACACCAGTCCTGGGCACAGTGAAGGCATTGCTATGGTACGCAAAACTGTTGGGGTCACTCCCCGGGGTAGTAAACACTGTTAGGATCAATAACTGAAACACTCTCCACAGATATCAGAAAGGTTGCTATGATGAATCTCTATCAACAAATCATGTTTAACTTAGGATTTGTTAGCTGACATTAATCATAGCAACCTTTTGATATATGTGGAACGTGTTCCCATGTTTAGGACAGCATTGCTAAGGTATGCAGGTGCCAGTATTGGGAGATGCTGCTCCGCGCAGGGCCCAACAGCCTGACTCTCCATGAGGCATTGGATAGTGGAGCCTGTGGGTGTGGGTGTTTATACCCCTGTTGGCCTCTGCTCTAGGGCTGAGTTTTCCAACTCCAGTCCTGGTGGGCCAAACACTGTTCAGGTTTTCATGCTATCCCTAATGAATATGCATGAGATACATTTGCATACAATGGGGGCAGCGCATACAAATGCAGCACAGGCATATTTATTAGGGAGAGCATGACACCTGAATGGTGTTTGGTCCTCCAGGACTGCAGTTGGGAAACTCTGCTCTAGGGATTGCACATGTTTATGGTGTCTGTGCCCTGTAGGGTAAAATATAGGCGTTCATGGCTTGTTTATTTTACTCTGCAATAACAGTTCCATCTTTATTACCACGGTTTAGTACTGGGTAAAATATAGGGACATGGTTTGCAGGAGCCACAGCTAGGGCTTGAACCTGTGACCTTCTGCCCCTGAACACACTGCCTGTGTGTACTGTACCAAACTGTTGCCACAGAGGCAGATCGTTCCCTGGGGCTACCATTAGTGTTTGTTAGACAGACCTTGTCTGTTGCACCGCACGGCACCCACCTAAACAGGGTATGGCCTTGGTCTGCTGTGGGCAGATGCCACTTCCCCCTCCACCACCAGCAACCCTCCGCCACCATGCTGACATGCCCTTATGCCAGTGGTGCGCAGTCCCAGGCCATCCAGTGTGCCGGTAGGCAGCTGCCTATGGTGTGGGTTCTCGGGTAGGGGTGCCTACATGGACATGCGCACTTCCCCCCGGCACCACCTGCCAATGTTATGTGCCCTTGGGGGGGGGGGTACCTGCTGGGTAATATTCCCTGTGACACTGTGGGACACACACTCGTGCCCATGTTGGACCCTTGTCAGTTGCTGTCTTGCTGCTTTACAGTTTCGGCATTCCTATGTGCCACCTAGGCATCTGCCTAGTTCCCAGCTGGACCACAGCATAACAAACCTGCCCAATATAAATGAAAAAACCCTGATCACTGCTATTTCACTGTGGGATCATTCACTTTGTAGGGGGACAGAGCATAGCCCCTTCCAAACATGATATCTTCCTTTTTACGCTTTGTCAGTAGTGTTGCTTTATGTTTATCATTAGTAGCACTATTGGCCAGCTTGGTTATGGGGATTTCAAATGTGGTTCTGTGGTAGGCGAAGGCCTATGATCCATGGTGTCTGAAATGAGCAGACAGGCCTGAGTAGCTTGACCTGTAAATGAAGCCTGTGGAGAGGCCCAAAGGAATTACACATTCCCCTGAATTGCTGCTACCATAGAATCGAAACTTAACTGAGCACAATTAGGTATAGCTAAGCAGAATCAAAACTTAGAGAATATAGAAAAACAAGTTTAATTGGTATTGATAAGAGAGCACAGCTTCTATGGAATTAATTAACACTGCTGAAAGAAAAGTTACAGTGCCCTGCTTTCCCACATGTTCTAGCTAGCTAAGTGACCTTGGAGGAGAGAAGTATCAAAGTTGGAAGAACTGACCATTGTAATTGGGACTAGAAGGGGGGTAAGCAGGTGCAGAGCCCAGACCAAAGTCCTAATTGGATGACAAGGTAATGTTACCGGGACCAATAGATGGGGTGAAAGGGGTTACCGGGACCAATGAGAAGTTTGCCTATACCTAGAATGGACAAGAAAAGTATATAAGTTGTTGTTTTACTAACAGCCATTGCTCAGCCATTTTGAATTTGATTCTGCTTGAGACTTGTGTACAAATAAATGATTTGGACCTTCTGAACAGACTCCTGGTATGATTGGTTTGTCTGCGCTCTGCTGCTACATATCCTTGGTGCGTTGGCCGGGAAGGTGTGGTAATAGAGGGTATATAGGGCAATATACCATGACTTTCCGCCTCTACAGGTTTGGTCCTGCCGGGATCGTGCCCTCCCGACGTGGGCTCGCTCTCTGGCGCCACCGGTCCCTTGTATCGGAGGCAGCTGGCCGGACCTCGGCGGGTTCCGAGCCCGGACGGAACCAACACCTCGAACCCGTGAGGGGAGTCCGAGGTCCAACTCATGCGCTTGCTTGGGAACTAGGACCGGATCCGGTGAGTATAGTTTTGATTTGACTAGACAGAAGAGTCAGAGCAGAACTGTTGTTTGAACTTTGGAATTTGGTAAGAGAGCTTGATCACCTCTCAAGACGGTCCGACTAACCCTGCATGAGTATGCGCAAGGTCTTTTGATTTTGGAATTTGATATAGCCTAGTCAGCAGAGACAGGATTGGACTGTTTTTGGGATACGTTGCTAGCATGATTGTGTGAATGGAGTGTGACTGAGAGGTCTTGCAATACAGACCAAGCGAAGGCGGACTCCTGAGTAACGCATTTTCTGGCCGGGTGACCGCGTCCAGATCGTAAAAAGGAGGAAGCGACCGTCGTCTTGTCTTGTTATTTGTTTCCCTTGAATGTTTCCAGGGCCGTGAGGACCCCTTACCCACGGTCCGCCTTCCTCTTCCCTTCTGTTTGTTGTTGCGCGCACACATCGGAATGGGAGGGGCGGAGTCTACTAGGAACACTATGTATGATCAAACATTTTAGTAAAGGATATTCAGGAGATTATGGAGTAAAATTGACTGCCTCACGATTACAGCTTTTGTGTACTAGGGAGTGGCCCGTCATAAACCCCATGTGGCCTCGAGATGGAACATTTAACCTAGGAATTATTCAGTCAGTTCATCGGAAGGTGCGAATAGCGCACCCCGATCAGTATCCCTATATAGATTCTTGGTTGAGTATTTGTGAGGATCCGCCCCCTTGGGCAAAGCGCTGTTATGAAGAGCAGTGTAGAATAATGTTAGCATTAACAGATCAGACCCAGAAAACAGGGACAGCTAAGAAACCTAGCCAGAAACCTGTTCTTGTAGATCCTGAGTCCCCGGGAGCTGTAATTAGGCAGTCCCGAGCTCAGCACCCAGTGAGAGTACCACCACGTCCCGGGGCAGGCCCCCGGGACCGGGAGAGTCCACCTCCTCACCAGCCAGAAGATCAGCCAGATGATATACTCGGAGAAGGGGCTAGAGAAGATGCTGATCAGTCTGAGACAGAGACTGAAGATAAGCAGGAGTCAGAGCAGGAAGATGAAGATGTATCCTCCCAGACAGAGACAGAAAGTGAAAAATCAGTTGTCAGTGCTAGTTCATCTGTTGCAAGTGAGGCTCCCCAGACTAGGCGAGTCTCAAAGCTGAAAGTCCCCACCCAGATCCCGAAAGTCACTACTAAGAAGCCGAAAGCTCTCCCGAAAGTAATAGCCCCCTTGAGACAAGTCCCGGGGCTGCCCGTGCGGGATGAGCATGATCAGATAGTAGCAGGACCCCTGAGTTTAGTATATGTGCCTTTCTCCACTGCTGATTTGTTGAACTGGAAGATACATTATGCTTCCTACACTAATAAGCCCCAAGAGTTAACAGAATTGATGCATACGATCATGGAAACTCACCAGCCCACTTGGGCAGATTGCCGTCAGCTCCTGTCCACTTTATTTACTACTGAGGAGCGGACACGAATTAAGCGAGCTGCTATCGACTGGCTGGCAGAAAATCCCCTGGTAGAGAGAGATGAAGCAGGAATAGACAATCGCGAAGCAGCTCAGAAAGAATTCCCTAACGAAGATCCCAAATGGGATCCAAATACTGAAGTAGGATCCAGAGCCCTATCCCGGTTTCGCCAAGGCCTCATGCAAGGTCTGAGAAGGGGGGGTCAGAAGGCCATGAATCTTTCTAAAGTGACCGAAGTTAATCAGGGCATAGATGAGAGCCCAGCAGTATTCTATGAGAGATTGACTGAAGCGTACAGGATGTATACTCCCTATGACCCAGATGCCCCAGGAAGCCTATGCATGGTGAATTCTGCTTTTGTAAACCAGTCACAACCAGATATTAGACGTAAGCTACAGAAACTAGAAGGGTTTGCGGGCATGAATGCAACACAGTTATTGGAAGTCGCTCATAAAGTGTATGTGAATCGTGATAATGAAAGACAGAAAGAAAGTGATCGACGGATAAAGAAGAAAGCGGATTTTTTGGCTGCGGCCATAGTGGAACAGAAAAGGGGAGGTGTCCCTAATCGAAGGAACAGAGGAAGAGGGCGCGGCCGAGGAAATGACCGGCCCCCATTAGGCGCGAACCAATGCGCTTATTGCAGAGAAGAAGGACATTGGAGAAGTGCATGCCCGCGACTCGAAGAGGCCTCTCAGGATGAAGGGGAACACGCCCCTTGGAGGGAAAGAGAGAGAGGCCGATCCCAGAACCGCAGAGGAACCAATCGAGAACATTTTCAACAAGAACGCACGGAGGCCATCCAGGGAGTGGCAGCCGCCACAGCCTATGATTTAGATGAAGCAGATTAGGACAGACCGGGCTCCGAATTCGCTTTAGGTCTCCAGGAGCCTATGGTCAGTATACAAATAGGAGACCAATTTATGGACTTTATGGTTGATACTGGAGCAGAACATTCTGTAGTAGATAAACAAATAGCTCCTTTTTCTACAAGAGCAGTCACCATTGTGGGAGCAACTGGCGCAAAAGCCACAAAGCCATTTCTTCAGAACCGCATATGTAATTTAGGGGGACAGCAAATAACGCACCAATTCCTTTATATGCCAGAGTGCCCAGTGCCATTGCTGGGACGAGATATGCTAGCCAAGCTGCAGGCCCAAATATCCTTTACTGAGAAAGGAGAAATGCAAATGACAGTGAATTCCCAGACAAAACCTGCTGGACTAATGGTGCTTACTGTTCCTCGAGAAGAAGAATGGAGATATTATAGTACTGAGCCAATTATTGATACCTATTTTGAACCTACCTTGAAAAGCATTGATGCCCTCCTGGAGTATGGGCAGAAGGCAATCCACCAGGCCTAGCCAAACACATAGCTCCAATAATTGTGAATCTCAAGCCTAGTGCACAACCAGTACATGTCAAGCAATACCCACTCCCAAGAGCAGCAATTGAAGGCATCCATCGCCACTTGTTAAGGCTACTGGAGTATGGCCTACTCAAAGTTTGTCAGTCACCATGGAACACACCTCTCCTGCCAGTGCAAAAGCCTGGGACAGGGGACTACCGCCCAGTGCAGGATCTAAGGAGAGTGAATGAAGCAGTTGAGACCATACATCCAGTTGTGCCAAATCCCTACACACTCTTAGGATTGATTCCTGCTGAAGCCACCCATTTTACTGTCTTGGATTTGAAAGATGCGTTCTTTTGCATAAGATTAGCCCCAATTAGCCAGTTGCTGTTTGCCTTTGAATGGCAGGACCCTGTCTCGGGGAGGCGGGGTCAGCTCACTTGGACACGATTACCTCAAGGATTCAAGAACTCACCTACCATTTTCAGTGCTGCACTAAACCAAGATCTTTCAAGCTATCCAGTGGCTCCTGAAAGAAGAGTACTCCTCCAATATGTAGATGATCTACTGGTAGCCGCCACCTCTGAAAGTGAATGTATACAAGCCGCTACTGACCTTTTGCAACTATTGGATGAAGCTGGTTACAAAGTTTCCAGAGCAAAAGCACAGCTATGCCAAAAGGAAGTAAAATATTTGGGCTTTCGTTTAACCAAAGGAAGCCGACAATTGGGACGCGAGAGAAAAGAAGCCGTATGCAGTATCCCAACCCCAACTACCAGAAAGCAAGTCAGAGCCTTTCTGGGAACAGCAGGATACTGCCGAATATGGATACCTAACTTTGCTCAGATTGCCAAACCACTATATGAAGCCACCAAGGAAGAAGAAAAATCGTCACTAGAATGGGGACTTGAGCAAGATACAGCTTTCAAGACCCTGAAGGAAGAATTGATGTCGTCACCAGCACTCGGGTTGCCAGATGTCCACAAGCCTTTCCATCTATTCGTGCACGAGATGCACGGGAATGCTTTAGGCATGTTGACTCAGAAATTGGGACATTGGGAACGACCCGTAGCGTACCTATCAAAACAGTTGGACACTGTGGCCAAAGGATGGCCACCATGTTTGAGAGCTGTTGCAGCTACAGCGCTATTAGTAAGTGAAGCAGATAAACTCACCTTAGGACAGAGTCTACGCGTCACAGTACCACATGCGGTACTTGCCCTTATGGAACAAAAAGCAAATCATTGGCTCACCAATTCTCGGATGTTGAAATACCAAAGCATGCTATGTGAAAATCCGCAAATACAACTGGAAGTGAGCCATGCCTTGAACCCAGCTACCCTGATACCAATCAGCGAGGACCCCCCAGAGCACGACTGTATAGAAGTCATGGATACTGTATTTTCAAGTCGACCTGATTTAACTGATGTGCCCCTAGAGAATCCTGACCAGACTTATTTTGTAGATGGAAGTAGTCTCATTATCAATGGACGACGTTGTGCAGGGTATGCAGTAGTAACCCAGGAGGAAGTCATTGAATCATCAGCTCTTGCATCAGGCACATCAGCACAGAAAGCAGAATTGATAGCACTCACCAGAGCACTAGTATTGGGGGCGGGACTTCTGCTGAACGTATACACGGACTCAAAATATGCCTTCACCACTTTGCATGCACATGGAGCTCTCTACAAAGAACGAGGGCTCATCACCTCAGGAGGCAAATCAATCAAATATGGCCCAGAAATATTGATTGGAAGGGACCATATACCGTCATCTTGTCTACCCCGACTGCAGTAAAGGTAGCAGAAATCGAGTCCTGGATTCATCACAGCAGAGTCAAGCCAGCAGCAGTTCCAGATCGGGACCAGTGGACAGCAGAGCCACATCCTGACGTCCCTTTGCGTCTTACCCTACGAAGGCAGCCAGCAGCCTAACCTTATCGGGGACACTCATGAACTACAGTGTCCTACAGCAGCCAAGTCTTTCGAAGAGGACTGCTGTTCCCTATACAGCAAAGACACTTGTTTTCTTCATTGACTAACTGTGCTTTCATAAACGTGTATCAGGCCAACTACAATTGATAAGTTGGCATCACAGCGAGACATTTGAGAATCTTCAATCAATATCGATGCCAGTTGAATTGCTTCATTAGCAAACGGGTCAGCATCGCGCCAAGAAGAAGAAGACGACGTGGTCAAGATTTTCCAGCGGAGATCCAGAAGAACTACAATCAACATGCATCTTTATTTCTATCTTGCTTTGGCTGCTTGCCTGGGGAGTTTTGAACTGGTTCATGCTTTACCCCCATGTACTGCCTGCATTACTACTACTCGGACTGGGATGAAAGTAACTCAGACTTTGCTTTATCATTCTTACTATACCTGTACTGGTACAGTAAGTTGGTGTATTTATAACACCACTGAACTGAATGTTTGTATGAAAGGTAATTCTAAAGTTTGTTTTAACCCACATTAGAACCCATCTTATTATACCCTAGAAATAAGATGGAATGATGCAGATGGAGCTATACTTAATGCTACACCCCCACTTACTGATCCCACACAGCCTGCTATTTTGTATTTTGATGCTTGTGATACCATTAATAGAGATAGTCGTTCTAAATGTGCCAATTGGGAGAAAGCTTATGCTAATGATCATAAGTATATGTGTCCTGAAGGAACCACAGGATGGGGGGCCTGTACAGGTAAACGAGTTTTAGCAAATGTATATAGCACAGCACCAGTTCAAGACTATTATTGCCCAAAGTGGGACTGCGTGTTTTATGCCACATGGAAAACTGGTATGATAGAAAATACCAGAGACAATCGAATGGCTGCCTTAACCAAGCCATATGTGAAGAATTCTAAAACTTGTAAGAAAGGTACTTGTAATCCACTACAGTTGTTAATAGCCGATCCCAGTGCATGGAAACAAGGATATAAATTTGGATTACGCATTGCAGGTTCTGGATCAGATCCAGGAACCATTGTACATATTAGACTAAATACCCAAGCCCATCGATCATCAAAGTATCATATACATAACACTTTCTATGAAACCATGCATATAAACAAGTTTGATATCCCTCACCCTTCTCAGAATTTGTTCTTAGAGTTGGCTGGAGCTGTGGTCTCCACTCTCCACATCTCAGATTGTTATTTTTGTGGTGGAACCAAGATGGGTGATCAGTGGCCTTGGGAGGCCCAAGAATTGAATTACTCAGTAATTTACAATCAGACAGAGCTACACAAGACTACCAGTGAGTGGGTATTAGCACACCCAATAGTTGGACGTCTGTGTTATGCTCGAACTGGACCCCAGTTTATCTCCAAGGTAGGACAGCTTGTCTGTCTTAGCCAGAAGTTTTATAATGACACCACAAAGCGAACATCTTGGTGGTCAGGAGTTAATGAATTTGAGCCCACCAATCCATTAGCAAGGTTTCCAGAGCTTGCCCCTTTATGGACTAACCTCAACCAACATCTTGGTTGGCAAGCCCCACCAGGCCTATATTGGATTTGCGGAACCCGAGCATATGCTCAACTCCCTATCCACTGGGGAGGAGCGTGTGTCTTAGGAACTATCCGACCCTCTTTCTTTTTATTGCCCACAGAACATGGAGAACAATTAGGCTACCCAGTTTATTCGAAAAGACAGAAAAGAGCAGCTTTACAGATAGGCAAGTGGGAGAAATGGGATGGTGAGGATTGGCCACCAGAGCGAATCATTGCCTATTATGGACCTGCCACTTGGGAGCAAGATGGCATGTGGGGATATCGTACCCCCATTTATATGTTGAATAGAATTATACGCCTGCAAGCAGTAGTTGAACTCATTACTAATGAAACTAGCCAAGCACTCACACTTTTAGCTAGACAAAGCACACAAATGCGCACTGCAATCTATCAAAATCGCTTGGCACTAGATTATTTATTAGCTGCTGAAGGAGGAGTCTGTGGTAAGCTGAATCTCACAAATTGTTGTTTGAAGATAGACGATAAGGGTCAAGTTGTTGAAGAAATTGCTGAAAACATGCGGAAGCAAACTTATGTGCCAGTACAGACCTGGCATAGTCTTAAGATACCCAATTGGTTTGCATCTATCTTCTCTGGATTAGGAGGATTCACTACTTTTGCTATGATAATACTAATCTTTGTAGCTTTGTTCTTTATGTTACCATGTATAATCCCATGTTGTATGCGTTCTATTAACAGTGTTATTGAAAATACAGTGGAGCGGAAAACCGCAACTAAGATTTTAGCCTTATGGCACCCTAATCCTACTATACATGGTCGAAACCCGCCCCCAGTGTAATTGAGTGATTTAATTCTCACACCTTATTAGTAATAGGGTGAGATTAATCAAAGGGGGGAATGTGGTAGGCGAAGGCCTATGATCCATGGTGTCTGAAATGAGCAGACAGGCCTGAGTAGCTTGACCTGTAAATGAAGCCTGTGGAGAGGCCCAAAGGAATTACACATTCCCCTGAATGCTGCTACCATAGAATTGAAACTTAACTGAGCACAATTAGGTATAGCTAAGCAGAATCAAAACTTAGAGAATATAGAAAAACAAGTTTAATTGGTACTGATAAGAGAGCACAGCTTCTATGGAATTAATTAACACTGCTGAAAGAAAAGTTACAGTGCCCTGCTTTCCCACATGTTCTAGCTAGCTAAGTGACCTTGGAGGAGAGAAGTATCAAAGTTGGAAGAACTGACCATTGTAATTGGGACTAGAAGGGGGGTAAGCAGGTGCAGAGCCCAGACCAAAGTCCTAATTGGATGACTACGTAATGTTACCGGGACCAATAGATGGGGTGAAGGGTTACCGGGACCAATGAGAAGTTTGCCTATACCTAGAATGGACAAGAAAAGTATATAAGTTGTTGTTTTACTAACAGCCATTGCTCAGCCATTTTGAATTTGATTCTGCTTGAGACTTGTGCACAAATAAATGATTTGGACCTTCTGAACAGACTCCTGGTATGATTGGTTTGTCTGTGCTCTGCTGCTACAGTTCTGGTCATTTAATATGTTTATTTGCCTTTTTGGTTCCTGCACATGTATCACTACTATCACTTTTCTGGGTTTCCCTGGCTTTGCTGTACATTGCTGACTGAAATGGTTTCTCTCTCTTGCAAATGTGCCTCTAGCGCGAGGTTTTCACTGGTGCTAATTTTCAGACCTTCATTTCACGGCGTTAGTGTGCATGGGGCCTCTCCCCGCCCACTCTCCACCCATTGACCCCCTCATCTCTGCCCCTGGGGAGCCTTACTCCGCCCTCTGGGGAGCCTTCCTCCACTCTCTACGCACCTTAACGCCGCCGCAGACATTATCACGCGATACGTGACGTTCTCGCATGGTAAAGCACCATTATCGTGCAATAACGTCACAGCTGCGACGTTAGCACTGTTTAGTAAACATACCCCTAAGACGAGTTGAAAGGTGAAAAGAATTGTACAATCAATACTTTTGGTTTCTTATTTTTAATGTTAAAATTTCTGTAATTGTTCATTCACATTCAAAATACAGTCTGTTGTGTAGAGCATTGAAATAAACTCCTACGTTCATGCATTTTGAATAGCATTTTTTAGATAGTAAAATGTTAGAAATGTACAAGGACAATGAAGACACAAGATGCAATACTTTTAGCTTGCATGCCAGTTAACAACCACCCTCAAAAAATTCTCTTAGTCAAGAGCATAAAACTATAGTAACCAGAGCTTCCACATTCAGCAGAAGCATCACTTGCCTGAGCTGGGTGGTGTGGCTGCATGGAGAGCGGCACAGTAGCAGCATCAGTACGTGTTGTGGCCTGGCAGCCATGCAGCTTCAGCAGTCGTCAGGCCAGCAGGTGATGAGGTGCATCAGGGGGTCCTCTGTCTTGACTCCTCTTTTAGGGACATTGGATTGGATCAGGTTCGGAGACAGAACTCAGGATGGGGCAGGAGGTAGCTACCTTCACGGTGGATCTAACTTATTGGCTTGGTCGCAACTCTGGTTTCGGTTGGGTCTGACTGGTGTTATGTATTGAATCAGGAGGATGGATGTCTGAGTGCAATGCCAGGCCTGTAAGTTGCAGGCCCCACTACTGTCCTGCTGATGTTTTTGCCTTTCAGTTTGCAGTGTAAACGAATGTCAACTACTAGTTGGTCTTCCTCGTTGTGGGCATGTATGCCAAGAGTGTACAGCTGTATCATTCAGACCAAAACAACCTGCTCTCATAATGGTGCCTGCCTGCTTACCTACCATGTAGCTTGCCTATGTTAGACTCTAGTCTACATGTGGAAGGAATTTGTAGCCATGCACACCTGCACCCCCTTCCACACAAGTAGGTAATTTACTTGACTGGAGTTGCACTTGATGTCATCTAAGGCCCTGGAAGGTAGTGTGAGATGGAAATTACACTTACCTGGTAATTGAAGTTCCTGGAGGGTCCAGTTTAGTCCTCCACATCCGGGTAGTGCACCTCCTCCTGCAGCAAGGAGACTGGACCAATCAACTCTTTAGAACCGTAGCCTGCATACTGCTGGAACTCCCATGAGCCCTCCAGTGAACTAGTAACAAAGCAGACTAAATAAAGAACAGATTAAAGAAAGGACAGAAAATCAGAAAGTACCCATTAAGGCGTTGCAGATCCCCCTCCCCAAACGAGAGGACTGAAACGCTGCACCTTGCTTCAGCTCCCGGACCCGAATACCGACAGTCAACACCGGAAGCTGAGGAAACAGAAAGAAGTCTGAGAACGAAGACGAGGAAACGAATTCTATGGAACACCAACCCAAGGGAGATTGGTGTCCTTCGTCTTTTTTTTTTTTTATTTTTTTTTATTTGTTTCCTTTTTTTTTTTTTATATTAAACGCATAGGCGCCAGTAAGGTAACTGAGAGCAGAGTAGAACGGTCAGAGCGCACCGCCAAGACTGAGCAACAAATTCCGGGCGGGAAGGAGGACTAAACTGGACCCTCCAGGAACTTCAATTACCAGGTAAGTGTAATTTCCATTTCCTGAGCGGGTGTCCAGTTTAGTCCTCCACATCCGGGATGTACCAGAGCAGTTAACAATGGGGGGGATCTTGGCACGCGGTGCGCAAGACCGCAGATCCAAAACTGGTATCCCGAGCCGCTGACACATCCAAACGGTAATGTTTACTAAAAGCATGGAGGGAGGACCATGTCGCCGCTCGACAAATTTCCAGCGGAGAAACGAGACTATGCTCCGCCCAAGACGTGGCCTGCGCCCTAGTAGAATGAGCTTGCAACCCCAAGGGAACAGTCTTTCCCTGTAGAAGATAAGCCGACGCTATTGCTTCTTTAATACACCGAGAAATGGAGGCCTTAGCCGCTGCTTCCCCTTTCCGCGGACCCCCATACAGCACGAACAAACAATCCGACTTCCGAAAGGGCGCGGACACCTTGAGATACTGACATAGGACGCGATGTACATCAAGCTTATGAAGCACCGAGCTGGACGCGGAAGACGAACTTGGAGCGAAAACCGGCAAAACTACTGGCTGATTCACGTGAAAGGGAGACACCACTTTAGGCAAGAAAGAAGGAACCGTCCGCAGAATCACCCTATCGCTAAGAAAGGATAAAAAGGGAGCTTTACAAGAAAGCGCTTGCAGTTCAGAGATAAGACGCGCCGAGCAGATGGCGACGAAAAAGACTGTCTTCAAGGTCAAATCCTTTACAGAGGCACTGCGGAGAGGTTCAAAGGACGCCCGAGCCAAAGCCTGTAGCACCAGGTTCAAATCCCAGGGTGGCAAGACAACCCTGCGAGAAGGGCGTAACCGAAAGACAGCTCTGAGAAAACGCCGTACGTCCACATGAGAGGTAAGAGGGACATCGTGAATCTTGCCGCGATAGCACGCCAGAGCGGCAATTTGGACCTTTAAGGAGCTTGCGGTGAGACCCTTGTCAAAACCGTCCTGTAAAAAACTAAGAATAACCGCAACCGAAGAAGTGGCAGCGCGGACCGCATGCCGGGAACACCAATCCTCAAAGATCCGCCAAATCCGAACATAAGTGAGGGAGGTAGAAGGTTTCCGCACACGCAGTAGAGTGGAAATAACCGCTGGGGAATACCCTTTCTTCTTCAACCGAGCCCTTTCAATGGCCATACCGTAAGCGAGAACCGATCCACCTGAGGCATGCGCAGAGGTCCCTGCACGAGGAGATCCACGAGGGGCGGAAGTTGCCACGGCACGCCGTCGAGCAGCCGGACCAGATCCGCATACCACGGGCGACGGGGCCAATCTGGCGCTACTAAGAGGACCGTTCCGCGGTGGGCCTCGATGCGCTGAACCACCCTGCCAATCAGAGTCCACGGAGGGAAAAACATACAGAAGTTCGAATTCGGGCCACGGCTGGAGAAGGGCGTCGATACCCTCGGACATTCGCTCCCGTCGTCTGCTGAAGAAACGACTCGTCTTGGCTGATGCGAACGTCGCCATGAGATCCATGATGGGCGGACCCCACCGACGAACTATCTGAGCAAAAATCTGTGGGTGCAACTCCCACTCGCTGGCGTCTATTCGCACCCGACTGAGAAAATCTGCCATGACATTGTCCTTTCCAGCGATATGCGCTGCCGAAATGGCCAGGAGACGCTTTTCCACCCAACCAAAAAGCGCGTCCGCCTCGACTTCCAGGGGCACGCTGCCGGTGCCGCCCTGCCGGTTGACGTACGCAACCGCCGTCGCGTTGTCCGACAGAACCCGAACCGCTCGACCGCGGACTGACTCCTCGAAAGCGTGAAGTGCAAGTCGTATTGCTCGAAGCTCGAGCCGGTTGATCGACCACCGAGCCTCCTGCGGAGACCAGGTCCCCTGTGCAAACCGGCCCTGACAGTGGGCTCCCCAGCCGGAGAGACTCGCATCCGTGATGACCGGCAACCAGAGAGGCTGCTCCAAGGGCGCTCCCGTCCGAAGCGAGAGCGGGGACAGCCACCATTGTAACGCCCGCCGAACCCGGAGGGGACATGACAAACGGCGGTTTAGAGAATCCGACTGATGGGACCAACGACGCAGCAGCGCACGCTGAAGCGGTCGCATATGAAATCGGGCCCACGGAACCACTTCCAGAGTCGACGCCATGGTTCCCAATAATCGGAGATGCCACCAGGCCGAAGGAGCGGGGTCCGACAGAAACATCCGCAGCAGCTGATGCAAGTTCTGGACCCGACGACCGGGGAGAGACACTACTCCCGTAGCCGTATTGAAGCAAACCCCCAGATATTCGAGATGTTGAGACGGCACCAGCTGACTCTTGTGAACGTTGATCACCCAGCCGAGATTCTGCAGCAGACGAACGACCCTGTCCGTGGCTCGCAAACTCTCCTCCGTGGATTTCGCTCGGATTAGCCAATCATCAAGGTAGGGGTGCACCAGAACCCCCTCCTTGCATAATGCCGCCGCGACTACCACCATCACCTTGGTGAAAATGCGAGGCGCGGTGGCCAGGCCGAAAGGTAGAGCTTGGAACTGGAAGTGTCCCCAGGGAAACGCGAATCGGAGAAACTTCTGATGAGCGGGCCGAATGGAAATATGCAGATAAGCCTTGGTGAGATCTAGAGAAGTCAAGTACTCTCCCTGTCGCACGGCGACAATGACGGAACAGAGAGTCTCCATCCGGAAATGTGGTTCCCCTAGACAGCGATTCACCTCCTTGAGATCGAGAATAGGGCGGACGGAGCCATCCTTCTTTGGCACCACGAAATAAATGGAGTAGCGACCGAGACCGCACTCGTCCGCAGGGACTGGGACGACGGCCCCCAGCGCTAACAAGCAATCCAAGGTCACCCGAATGTCCCGCTCCTTTTGCGACCCCTTGCAGGGAGAAAGGACAAAGGAATCCGTTGGAGGGAAGGCAAAATCCAACGCATAGCCGTCTCTGACTATCTCGAGAACCCAACGGTCCGAAGTAATGTGGGCCCAAGAGGGAAGAAAGTTGCGAAGACGTCCGCCGAGAACTTGAACCCCCTCCAGAGCCCGCCTCATCTCATTGCGATTTACGACTGAAGGAGGAGGAGGCACCGGAGGTAGCGACGGAGAAGCCCCTGCCAGCTCCCCGGAAACCTCGAAAGGACTGAGTCCGAGACGGAAACCGGCCTCGCTGGGAATTCCAAAGGCGGGTGGACCGAAATCTCCGAAAATCCCGAAAGGAACCCCGAAGCGCTGGTAAAGTTCTAACCGACTTGGGCTTGTCCTCTGGAAGCCTACCACCTTTGGTCTCACCCAAGTCCTTCACCAACTTGTCCAAGTCTTCCCCGAACAGCAACTTACCCTTAAAGGGAAGTTTGCAAAGGCGAGACTTGGAAGAAGGATCGGCGGCCCAGTTACGCAACCAAAGAGATCTGCGCGCCACCACCAACGAGGCCATACTATTCGCCATGGTACGGATCAAATCATAATGGACATCCGCCAGATAAGCGGAACCCGACTCCAGGCGAGTAACCTCGAGCAACGCTTGTTGGTCCAAAGAAGAATTCTGACGCAAACGCTGAGCCCATCGCAAAGAGGCCCTAGCTATCCAGGCCGCACAAATGGAAGCTTGAAGCGATAAAGCATTGGTCTCGAATGCTTGCTTCAATAAACCATCAACTTTTTTGTCCTGAATGTCCTTCAAGGCAGCACTGCCTTCCACCGGAATAGTGGTCTTTTTGGTCACCGCAGATACCGCCGCATCAACTCGTGAAGACTTGAATTTCTCTTTATCCTCGTCTTTCAACGGGTAAAGGCGATGCATCATCCGGATGCCCTTCAAACCAGCGTCCGGATGGTCCCACTCGGTCTGAATCATCTGAGCAACCACCCGGTGAACAGGGAAGACCACCTGAGCGTCCTGAACCGCCTGAATAAGGGGATCCTCCAACACATCGGCCTCCCCAGGAACCGGCGCTGAGAGATTGAGCGTCTGAAGTGCTTCTGTGATAAGAGGAACCAACTCCTCCCTACGAAACACCCGAACAATCCTAGCCTGATCCTCAGGGTCTGGAAGCTCACCCTCTTCAAGGTCATCGACACTGCCCTCAAGGTCCGCATCCAGGTCGAGGTCTTGCACCTCGAACTCTTCTTGTACCAAGCCAACAGGGTGCGATTTCTTAGCCATCTTGGTGGGCGGCTCCGGAGGGGCCGCGACAGTCGTCAGAGGGACGAGAGCTGAGGGGGAGGCCTCAGGCCATTTGCCCAATTGCCCCAATTTGAACGCTTGATGCATAATGAGCACGAAGTCTGGAGAAAAATGAGTCAGAGAAGACGAAACATCTCCGTGCTCTACAGAGACCGCGGACCCCAGCGCCTGAGAGCCGGTAGCCACAGGCGGCAACAGAGGCCCCGGAGCAGTATCACCCTCAGCAGAGGGCGGAGTCACCAAGTGCTCCGCTGGAGAAGGGGAGCTCTCCTGATGTTCCACGCCCGAAGAAACTGCAGCACAGCTGGAGCAGAAACCAGCGGCAGAGACAGACCGCCTGCGCAAACCGCAGACCAAGCATTGTGGCTTGGAAGACATGGATAGAGGCAATCAGGGTCGCAGCTGAAGGAAGAAAGGAAACAGCACACCCTGAGACAGTCGGAAAGCAAGTGAGGGAACTGCTATGCCCCCCACAGAGCCCGCGGGCTGAACCCCTGTGAATGTTTTTACTGCTCTCTTGTCCCCTGCGTTTACGTTTTTTTTTCAAACCGAAACAAAAAAGAAACAGTTATAAGCGCCCCAAAATAGAAGAGAAGGCAAAACGCTAGGAAATTAAAAGAATTGTGAACCCTCAAAGGCAAAAAACCGCCAAAAAAGAAATCCAAAATGGCCGCCGCGAGTGAGACGCGCTGAGGAAAAAAAGAGCGCCAAAACCGAAGAAAATAATGAAAGAAAATAAAACACCGATGAGAAAGAAACTGCGCCGAAAAAACCCACTTACCCTGAAATCATGCAAAGGCAAGTGTCAGGACGGACTCTCCACAGGACCGGAGCAGAGGAGAGAGCCTGTGAACTGCAGGGCAGACAGCACCGGATCGCAGCCGGAGTGCCTGGCAGCGTGCTCAGAGAGATCTTAAGGCAGAAGAGCCGCGGGTAAACTGATGCTGCCCCCGAACAGTCCTGGGAGAGCGATCAGAGCACCGGTGAAGACTGCTAGCAGGGAACCCGGAGCGAAGGGCAGTACCGTTCAGCCTCTTGAACTGCGGGAAGCCCCGTGGGTCAGAGACACGCTCTGTAAAGGGGTTTTTTTTTAAACTCAATTAAAGCGACAGCAGCTAGAAAAAAAGAAAACTAAAGTAAACCAAAGGAAAGTAAAGTAAACCAAACTGGAGAAAACCCCAACTAGAAAAAAGAAGTGAGCCTAGCTCCAGGCTCACACCACCTCCTGCTGCAAGGAGACTGGATACACTGGAGGGCTCATGGGAGTTCCAGCAGTATGCAGGCTACGGTTCTAAAGAGTTGATTGGTCCAGTCTCCTTGCTGCAGGAGGAGGTGCACTACCCGGATGTGGAGGACTAAACTGGACACCTGCTCAGGAACTACAAGTTATGTTTTCTTACTCAGTTTTTGGCTGTTTTTTGGCAAGTAAAAAAAATTATAACTATAAAAACAGGTTTTCAATTGCTGCTAGCCAATCTGGCATAGAAAAAACAGCCAGCCCTGGTGAAAGACAGCACTAAGTAAGACATGCCATACTGGGTCAGACCGAGGTCCATCAAGCCCAGTATCCTGTTTCCAACAGTGGCCAATCTAGGTCCTACGTACCTAGCAATATCCCCAAAAGACACAGGTTCCATAATGCTTGTACTGGGTCAAGCATTGATATCCTGGGTCCCTTTTTAATAGTAGTTTATGGACCTTTCCTCCAGGAACTTGTCCAAACCTTTTTTAAACCCAGCTATACTAACAGCCCTTACTACATCCTCCGGTAACAGATTCCAGAGTTTGATTACACGTTGAGTGAAAAAATATTTTCTCTTATTTGTCTTAAATAGTTTACCCTGTAGCTTCATTACATGTCCCCTAGTCTTTCTATATTCTGATAGCGTAAACAATTGATCCACGTTTATCCGTTCCACTCCATTCATTAATTTATAGACCTCTATCATATCTCCCCTCAGCCGTCTCTTTTCCAGGCTAAAGAGCCCTAACCTTTTTAGCCTCTCTTCATAGGAGTAGCCTTCCATCCCCTTCACCAATTTGGTGGCTCTTCTCTGTACTTTTTCTAATAACGCTATGTCCTTTTTAAGATACGGCGACCAGAATTGCACACAATATTCAAGGTGCGGTCGTACCATGGAGCGATACAGAGGCATTATAATATCCTTTGTTTTATTCTCCATCCCTTTCTTTATGATACCTAGCATTCTATTTGCTTTCTTGGCCGCCGCTGCACACTGGGCGGAGGGTTTTAACATGTTATCCACGATGACTCCTAAGTCCTTTTCCTGGGTGGTGGTTTCTAATGTGGAGCCTTGCATCGTGTAACTATAGTGTGGGTTGTTCTTTCCTAGGTGCATAACTTTGCATTTGTCCACATTAAATTTCATCTGCCATTTGGATGCCCAGTCTTCCAATTTATCCAGATCCTCCTGCAGTTTTCCACAATCCTCTTGGGTTTTAACAACTTTAAACAGTTTTGTGTCATCTGCAAATTTGATAACCTCACTAGTTATTCCCTTTTCCAGGTCATTTATGAATATGTCAAAAAGTAGC
This sequence comes from Ichthyophis bannanicus, assembly GCA_033557465.1. Classification (NCBI taxonomy): domain Eukaryota; kingdom Metazoa; phylum Chordata; class Amphibia; order Gymnophiona; family Ichthyophiidae; genus Ichthyophis; species Ichthyophis bannanicus. The sequence continues at coordinate 576,184,288 of CM066034.1, read as the reverse complement.
GGACCCAGTACAGATCCCTGGGGTACTCCACTATTCACTTTTTTCCATTGGGAATATTGGCCATTTAGCCCTACCCTCTGCTTTCTATCTTTTAACCAGTTCCCGATCCACAATAGTACACTGCCTCCTATCCCATGACTTTTTAGCTTTGCCAAAAGTCTCTGATGGGGGACCTTGTCAAAAGCTTTCTGGAAGTCCAGATACACTATATCAACCGACTCACCTTTGTCTACTTGTTTATGCACACCTTCAAAGAAACATATCAGATTAGTAAGACAAGATCTTCCTTGTCTAAAGCCATGTTGGCTGTCTCCCATTAGGCCATGACTATCTACATGTTGTGTAATTTTGTTCTTTATGATGGTTTCTACCATTTTCCCTGGTACTGACGTCAGGCTCACCGGTCTGTAATTTCCCGGGTCACCCCTGGAACCTTTTTTAAAAATTGGTGTTACGTTGGCGACCCTCCAATCTTCAGGTATTACAGATGATTTTAATGAAAGTTCACAGATTACCAATAGCAGGTCTGCAATCTCATATTTCAGTTCTTTCAACACTCTGGGATGTATACCATCCGGTCCAGGTGATTTGCTACTATTCAGTTTATCAAATAGTTGTAATATATCTTCCCGGTGTAGTGATATTTCTCTCAATTCCTCTGCAGTATCTCCTTTAAATACCACTTCAGTCATGGGTAACATCCCTACATCTTCCTCAGTAAAGACCGAAGCAAAGAATTCATTCAGTCTCTCTGCTATAGCCTTGTCTCCTCTTACTGCCCCTTTTACCCCTCTATCATCTAACGGTCCAATTGACTCTCTCACAGGCCTTTTGCTACGAATGTACTTGAAAAAGTCTTTATTTTGTGTTTTTGCTTCCGTAGCAAGTTTCTTCTCAAATTCCCGCTTTGCCTGCCTTATCAATGCTTTGCATTTAACTTGCCAGTGCTTGTGTTGTTTCCAGTTTTCATCATTTGGCTCTTTTTTCCATTTCCTGAAGGTTGCTTTTTTGGCAGCAACAGCCTCTCTGACCTCACCTTTAAACCATGCTGGCAGTTTTTTGGACTTTCTTCCACTCTTCTTAATGCGTGGAATACAGCTGGTCTGGGCTTCGAGGATAGTATTTTTAAATAACACCCAAGCTTGCTGTAAGTCTTTAACCTTTGGAAAACCGCTCCTTTTAGTTTTTTTTACTAACTATATTCCTCATTCTATCATAGTCTCCCTTTTGAAAGTTAAAAGGTAATACTGTAGATTCCTTTACTATCTGTCCTCCACTAATTAAATCAAACATGATCATACTATGATCACTATTGCCAAGTGGTCCCAACACCCTTATTTCTTGCACCAGATCTGGCGTTCCACTAAGGATTAGGTCCAGTATGGCTTCCCCTCTAGTCGGTTCATGAACCAGTTGCTCCAAGAAGCAGTCATTTATTCCATCTAGAAACTTTATCTCTTTAGCTTGTCCTGCCGTGACACTGACCCAGTCGATACCGGGGTAATTGAAATCACCCATTATTACTACTCTGTTGTGACTTTTGTTAGCTTCCTTGATTTCTTTGAGCATTTCATCATCCATTTGTTCATTCTGGCCAGGCGGTCGATAGTATACTCCCACTGCCATCGCCTTCCCCTTCATAAATGGGATTTCAATCCATAGAGATTCTACAGCAAATTTTGTTCCCTGCAAAACTTTAATTCTTTCTGACTCAATGCCCTCTCTAACATAGAGCGCAACCCCTCCACCAATTTGATCAGCTCTATCATTACGATATAGTTTGTATCCAGGTATCACAGTGTCCCACTGGTTATCCTCCTTCCACCATGTCTCTGAGAGTGCAATCATATCTAACCTCTCATTTAGTGCTATATATTCTAACTCCCCCATCTTATTGTTTAGACTTCTAGCATTGGCATACAAGCATTTTAGAGACTGTATTTTATTCATATTAATCTGGCTATTGGTAGGCAGGGGTAATTTGGAATCTTTATGCTCTGTCTGCTCCTTACTCAAGGGCATTTGGGCTACTAATACCCCCTTTTGGAACCTCACTGCTTTTGGTAGTATCCTTCAAGGATACCTTTGTCCGAACCATGCGCTCCTGGGTGACTGTCGGCTTTCCCCTATTTTCTAGTTTAAAAGCTTCTCTATCTCTTTTTTAAAGGTTAATGCCAGCAGTATGAGCAGTGTTGCCCTCTCCTTTCTTATGCTGTTTCCCTTACTTCTTTCCCTCTGGATGTTGATACTATTGACCCTTGCCTTTTACGTTTATTTTATTGCTTTGATTCAAAGTGGGTGTTATACAGGGTGGCCCAAAAAAAGTGAGAACATCTTGTAGCATATAAGTTATTTAAAAATTCAAAAAGACAGATGTAAATGATTGACAAATTAAAAAAAAAAGATGGTGACTGGAAATTGTTGAAATAAAGACGTTATACAGCTAAAAAAGGTAAATAAGTAAACTATTTAAGCTTTTAATTTACGAGATGTTCTCACTTTTTTTGGGCCACCTTGTATATACTACTACTACTACCATTACTAGTCAAGACAAACACAGAAGGTGTAGGCAGGGACAAAGCAAGGAGAAAAAAAAGGAGATCAGATGAGTCAAGATCCAAAAGCAGCAGCGAAGAGGTGAGTTTTCAGCCTGGATTTGAAGAGGGTTAGAGAAGGTGCCTGGTGTACAGACACAGGTTCCAGGTGTAAGGCGCAGCAAGGTGAAAGGAGCGAAGTCTGGAGTTAGCAGTAGAAGAGAAGGGCACAGATAGGAGCAGTTTGCTAGAAGAGTGGAGTTCCAGAGGGGGGGTTGTAAGGAGAGATAAGAGAAGAAAGGTAGTGAGGAACTACAGAGTAAATGCATTTATAGGTCAGCAGGAGAAGTTTGAACTGGATGCGGAAACAGATAGGGAGCCAATGAAGTGACTTGAGGAGTAATATGGACATGATGAGGCTGGCGGAAGATTAGCAGAGTGCTGAACAGACTGAAGGGGAGAGAGATGATTCAAAGGGAGACCAGCAAGGAGTAGGTTACAGTAATCAAGACTGTTTATATGGGCAGGCCCAATCATTAGGCAAACTAGGCAGTCAACTGGGGTGGTAGCGGTAGCAAAGAGCAGAGTATTCACAGCTAAATAATAGATTCTGACAGCCAGGGAAAATAAGGCTGAAGGTTTGCCTAGCGTGCCAATACCTTGAACCAACTCTCGGGTTGGCCCTGCGTTTACAATTACATAAACATACAGAACAGAGGTCAAGAAGTGGAAAGGGGCATAGATCAGAAAAAACAAAGAACAAGGAATGAAGCATTCACTGAAGAGACTAATAACTAGAGGTAAGGAAACCTAAGAGAGACGGGCAAAAATTTAAAAAAAGTAAAAAGTGAGAAATAATTAAGAGACATCAACGTTTGGAAAGCTGTTTTATTTTCTGTAAAAGAACGTTAATAAGAAGCTTGGGGCTTGCCTGATCCACCAGTATTATTTCTACCCGTTCTAGCGCAGCGGTAGGTTATTTGTCCTTCAGTTCTAGGCGGATGTGGGGGCCTAAGACAGTTTGCACCCACCCAACGGGTTCACTAAGGTTAGGCTGTATCTTAAGGCCCCAAAATCAAACGTAAAGAGGCAGCGTCATCAAAAAGATATTTATTTTGTTGCGTACGTCTTAATATGTGTATCAGGTAATGCTTTGAGAACATTAAAGCTTCACAGGTGAGGTGAAGAATGGCATAAGATGGCAAAAGCCACCACAATTTGTCATTAATCGGAGAACATCTGTAGGTGTCGATACAGTTTAAAATTCTCTCCTTTTAGACAACTTTTTCCTGTTTGGGATACAAACAAATATGCAACTTCCGGCTTCACAGGCCTATTTTATTTGTTACACACAATATTTAATAAAGCTTTACAATTAAAAAAAAATCAACACCATTCCAGCCTATTTAAAGTCACGTGGAATGGTTGCTGGGTGACGGCGCAAGATGGCAGCAACGGAAGAACGCAGGCCCAGAACCTGGCAGGAGCTTTGCGACAAGTACCAGCGCTCCGTCGCCTTGACCGAAGTGGAATCTAAGCGCGATCCGGAAAACGAGCCGTATCGCTCCCGTTACCGTGCGCGAGAACTGCTGGAGCAGCTGCGCGCGGAGCTCACCGAGGAGGAGGAGGCGGCGGACATCCCGCAAGCCACTGGTCGTTCCCTCGCACTCACTCGAGCTCTGGTCGAGTTCCAGTTGGGTGTCAACTTGACTGAGACGGAGGAGCTGTCGGCGGGGGAGGAGCATTTGCAGCGCGCGCTATCTGGCATAAAGCACCTTCCACCTGCTCCCGAGAACCTCTCGCTCGCATTGCAATGCCAGGTGACACTAAACGCTGCCCCCAATTTCCTACTAACCTCTACTACACTGAGCTCCGCTCTTCCCAGCATTGCTTCCTGCTTCACCGAGCAATAAGCATGAATGCTTAGTGTTGCAAAGTGAAAGGGATTGTAGACTAAATGTCCCCCTCCTCTTTTCGGATGGGCTCCAAGTTTGATATTCCTTATCGTTTCTCCGGGCCAGTCCAGGGAACGGTAGGATTGTCAATCCCCTTCAGCAGCTGAGGACTGAAAACTGTAAGTTTTTCTGCTGACAGGCTAAGCCACTCCCCCTGTTGACAGTGCTCCAGTCTTCCAGTCCTCAGCAGCTGAATAGGACGTCGATGCTGACATCTCCCTGAACTAATCTGAGGAGTTCTCCTTTCTTTTGTTTATTTTGCTCAGCAGTTTAGCCCTAGCGGGGCTGTTCATTCTGCTTTACTTCCTGGCACAGGTGCTTTTTAAATTAATTGGAGTTAGGATCCCGGGCTATAGTGTGACAGCGGCAAAGAAAGGCAGAGCCTGCTTTTCAAGGGATCCAAATTGATTGTAAGGGACGTGGTTCTGGGAGCCCCAGGAACCTCTCTCTATCTGCAGGGCCGCGATTTCCATTCTCCGCTAGCAGTGGGGTAGCCGGAACGCGGTACACTAGCGCTTCACTCCGGTGAGTGTGGGGTGAGTCAGAGGCCTTAATTAATCCCCTGCTGTGTGCGTGCCTTCGCACGCTGCTCTGGAGCCCGGAGCGGTGCGATCGGGGGGATTTTCTGTGTGCGATCGCTTTTTTGGCATCTCAGCAGCGGCCGGTTTAAATACGGGGATTCTTGTTTTTGTCACTGCAGGGCGACGGGTGCAAAATGGAGAACAAAGCTCCGGCTGATTTAGAGAAGCCTCTGAGCACCTTGGAAAAGGCGGGAACGGCAGCCATTTTGGTAGAGCCTGCCGTTTCTCCCGCGGGTCCTCATAAGCAGGGGAAGAGAAGGGCAAAAACTCATAAGGATTCTGCTTCTGTGAGTAAAACCCCTAAGATAGTGACTGAGCCTCAGGAGGGGGTTTCTTCGTTATTTTCGCCTGATTTCATCTTAGCCCTGCATAAGGCCTATTTGTTAAAGGCATCTCAGGGGGTCAGTTCCTGCTCTTCTCCCTCTCTGCTGAGTAACAGGTCTCCTGACTTTACTAGGGGGGATCCTGATGAAGATCCTTCACAGAAGTCTGTTAAGACAGTATCAGGGTTGAGAGACTTCGAGCTGCAGTTCTCCGAGCCTCGGGGGATAGAGGACGGAGGGGTCCTATCCGAGGAAGGGTTTGAGTTTGGCCCTGGAGAGTTGGAAGAGGGGGAGATTGCGCCGGGCGAGGACCCTAATGTGTTTAGGGTTTTTCGTAAAGAGGAGCTAGGAGCGCTTATCTCCCACTCCTTAGCAGCTCTGAATATTCCTCTACCCACAGTGGCCCAGGAACCGCTAGAGGATCCATTGTTACAAGGTTTCAGGAAAGTGAACCGTTGTTTTCCAGTGCACCGGGTGATAAAGCAGATGATTGAGTCTGAATGGGAGTTCCCAGAGGCTACTCTGCGGGGTAGTCGTGCCCTGGGGCGTCTCTATCCGGTTCCGCAGGACGAGAAGGATTTCTTGAAGATGCCTAAGGTGGATACCTTAGTGTCGGCGGTGACCAAGAAGACCACTATCCTGTGGAAGGGGGAGCGGCGCTTAAAGACTTGCAGGATCGCAAGCTGGAGGTGCTCCTGAAGCAGGCTTTCTCTGCAGGCGTCCATCTGTGGAGCGTATGTATCTCGAGCTTCCATCCGATGGCTCCAAGGGGAGGCCTCTGCGGATGGGGGTGAAGGCTCTTCCGCAGAGGGAGCTAAGTTGGAATCGGCGGCGGCGTATCTGGCGGATGCCTGCTATGATTTGGTTAGGATTTCGGCGAAGTCTATGGCTTAGCTCATTGCAGCCAGACGCTTCCTTTGGCTACGGAATTGGGCGGCCGACGCCTCTTCAAAGGCTAGGCTCAGTAAACTTCCCTATAAGGGTAAGCTGCTCTTTGGGGAAGCCTTAGAAAAAATTGTGAAGGATCTGGGAGACTCAAAGGGGGGGTCGTTTGCCAGAAGATCGGCCAAAAGCTCCCAGAGGGGGAACGATTCAACGAGGGCAAAATAGAGATTCTCGGAGGTTCCAGGGGGCTCGCTTTGCTCCCTATCCCAGAGGTCGTTTTGGCCTTCGGGGGCAGTCCTTTCGCGGAGCACGAGGGTTCGGCAGACAGTATTTCAATGCCCAGCAAAGCTCCGCAAAAAAGTCACAATGAAGGTCAGCTGGTCCAGGCGGAGGTCCCTGTAGGAGGACGCTTACAGGGGTTTCTCTCCGCTTGAACCACAATAATCACGGACCAGTGGGTGCTAGAGATCATTCGAGACGGTTATGCCCTGGAATTTGCTCAACCGCTGCTGGAGGCTTTTATGGTTTCTCCCTGTGGTCAGGGTCCCAAAAGGCAGGCGATAGCTGACACGCTATTGCGGTTGTTGCGCCTTCAGGCGGTAGTTCCAGTTCCTCCCGACCAATGCGGATTAGGTCGATACTCAATTTATTTTGTAGTTCCCAAGAAGGACGGTTCTTTTCGTCCGATTCTCGATCTCAAGTTCGTAAATCGCTCGTTGCGAGTGCCTCATTTTCGGATGGAAACTCTAAAATCGGTTATTCGAGCGGTACATCCGGGGGAACTCCTCTCGTCGATAGATCTCACGGAAGCTTATCTGCACATTCCCATCAGAGCGGATCATCAACGGTTTTTAAGGTTTGCCGTTCCCATGGGTCATTTTCAGTTTCGGGCCTTGCCCTTCGGTCTAGCGACCGCCCCTCGAACTTTCACAGAGGTTATGGTAGTAATTGCAGCAGCATTACGGAAGGAAGGCATCCGAGTGCATCCTTATCTGGACGATTGGCTGGTCAGGGCCGGTTCTTTTCCAGAAGCTGTCGCGGCAACCTCCCGCGTAGTACAAGTCCTGGAAGAGCTCGGTTGGGTTCTCAACCGAGCGAAGAGTCAGTTGCAGCCGGTGAGACAGCTTACTTACCTCGGGGCCTTCTTCGACACGGAAGTAGGAGCCGTGTTTCTGCCCGAGAGCGGGGTGTTGAAGATCGTCAGTCAGGTGCAAGCGTTCTTGAAGCTGTCGGCTCCTTCGGCGTGGAGGTACTTGCAGCTCTTGGGCTCCATGGCAGCTGCTTTGGAATTAGTGCCGTGGGCCAGGGCGCATATGCGTCCTCTTCAGCAGGCGTTGCTCTCCCGCTGGTCTCCGCAGCTTCAATCGCTCACGCAGAGATTATTTTGCCCGGAGGGAGTACGCAACAGTCTAAACTGGTGGCTGGATGCGACTCATCTTCGAGCAGGAGTTCCCCTGCAGGACCCGGAATGGGTACTAGTAACCACAGATGCAAGTTTATCTGGCTGGGGGGCTCATTGTATGGCTCGCGTGGCGCAGGGAGTATGGTCCGCGGAGGAGAGTTCGTGGTCGATCAATCACTTGGAGCGCAGAGCGGTTCGTCTTGCTCTGCGTCAGTTCGAAGAGTTGATTCAAGGGAGAGCAGTGCGGGTCTTCTCGGACAATTTAGTAATGGTCTCGTATATCAATCGTCAAGGGGGTACAGGCAGTGTGCCCTTGCTGGAGGAGAGCCAGCAGTTGCTCCTTTGGGCAGAGGCTCATCTCGTAGCCTTGTACGCAGCGCATGTAGCGGGAAAGGACAATGTGCAGGCCGACTATATTTGGCATACCCTCGATCCCGGAGAATGGCAGCTGAACATGGCAGTGTTTTACGACATTACCAACTGCTGTGGGACGCCGGTGATGGATCTGATGACTACCTTCCTCAACGCCAAAGCATCTCGCTTTTACAGCAGGCGCAGAGAATGCATGTCGGAGGGTCTGGATGGTCTCGTGCAGCCATGGCCGTTAGACAGCCTGCTGTATGTCTTCCCTACTTGGCCAATGATCGGCAGAGTCATTCACCGGATAGCGAGGCACAGAGGAACGGTAATTCTCATTGCTCCAGATTGGCCCAGGCGGCCTTGGTATGCAGATCTCGTGCGGCTCTTGGTGGAACCGCCCTGGCGTCTACCAGTTTGACTCAATCTATTGGCTCAAGGGCCGGTGCTGATGCCGCAGGTGGATCACTTCTTGCTTACGGCTTGGCTCTTGAAGGGGATCGGTTGAGACGCAGAGGTTACTCGGCAGCAGTGGTGTCCACGATGCTTCAGTCGAAGAGATCATCCACTTCTCTCGCGTATGTTCGGGTCTGGTGAGTTTTTGAGTCTTGGTGTGCGCAGCGTGATATTCGCCCCTTCTCGGCGTTGCTACCAGTCCTCTTATCTTTCTGCAGGATGGGCTGGAGAAAGGTTTAGCTCTCAGTACTCTCAAGGTTCAGTTGGCGGCCTTGTCCTGCTATAGAGGCTCGGTGCAGGGGGGTCGTTTGACAGCTCATGCGGACGTGCAACTTTTTTTTTGGGCGGCTAAGCTCATCAGGCCGCCGATTCGGCGAGTAGTCCCTCCGTGGGATTTGAACATAGTGCTCGAGGCGTTAACTCGGGCTCAGTTCAATTCGTCTGACAGTTTGAAGGAGCTGTCTTGGAAAACAGCGTTCTTGGTAGCGTTGTGTTCAGCTAGAAGACTTTCGGATCTCCAAGCGCTGTCTTGTCGGGAACCGTACCTTCAATTTTTGGCGGAAAAGGTGGTGTTGCGTCCGGTTCCTTCTTTTCTGCCTAAGGTGGTGTCGTCATTTCATGTAAATCAGTCGGTGACATTGCCAGTTTTCTCGGATTAGACAGGGTTGCGAATGGATCGGTCCCTAAGGAAGTTGGATCTCGGTAGAGTTTTGCGGAGGTACCTTAAGGCCACTAAGTCTTTCCGCAAGTCCGATAGGTTGTTCGTGATTTTCGCGGGCCCACGCAAAGGTAAGGCGTCGTCGAAGGCTTCGATTGCCAGGTGGGTAAAACGCGCGATCGTGGCGGCTTACGAGGCTGTGGGACAGTCATCTCCGGAGGGGCTTAAGGCTCATTCCACCCATGGTCAGGCGACTTCCTGGGCGGAGAATGCGTTGGTTCCTCCGGTGGATATCTGTCGGGCTGCTACGTGGTCCTCTCTGCATACAATTACTAGACACTATAGATTGGATGTTCTGGCCAGAGGCGATGCAAATGTCGGTGCTTCTGCCATTGTCGCAGGGCTCGCGGGTCCCTCCCGTTTTTAGGTATTGCTTTGGTACTGCCCTACCGTTCCCTGGACTGGCCCGGAGAAACGATAAGGAAGAAGAAACCTGCTAATTGTCTTTCCTTGAGTTCTTTCCGGGCCAGTCCAGGGCCCACCCAGTTTGTTGGTTTTTTCAGCTAATAATGGTCTCAGGATATACAATAGTGTGAGTTTACCGGAGCAGCAGAACAGTTAGAGAAAAGTTCCTTGGTTATGGGGTAGATGGTTTTTCTTGGTGCTTCCTCGGTTAAGTGCGAGGGGCTATATTTCGATCTCTAATCTCTGAAGTTATGAAAAAAAAAATAACTAAAATAAAATAAATAATGAAATAAGAAAACCAAAGGCGCCAGAAGAGAGCCATGTTGCTGTTTGGCGAGTGCGCTTTCTGCTGGGGAAGTATGCAGTGTTCTTTTTGTTTCGTTAATTTCCTTTTCTAGTTATAGGTGTTAAACTGCTTGGCCAAGAGGAGACTGGAGCACTGTCAACAGGGGGAGTGGCTTAGCCTGTCAGCAGAAAAATTTACAGTTTTCAGTCCTCAGCTGCTGAAGGGGATTGACAACCCTACCGTACCGTTCCTACCGTTCCCTGGACTGGCTCGGAGAGAACTCAAGGACAGACAATTAGCCGGTAAGACCTAATTTCTTCATATGGGTTCTCTTGCTGTTTTCTACGGCCGCATGCACAGAGCAGAGAATGAGTGTGTGGGTTAGCACATGTCTTAGTTGTGTAGACCTAAAATTATCCCAGCTCTCATTCAGACACTTGTCTCACTATGGAGGGGAAATACTAGTCTGATCTGTCATTAATGGTTCTGCTTAAGCAAAAACAGTATACTTTCTCTTATTTTTTTTTTTCAGTTTGTTCCTACATGAAAAACGAAGTTTGACTGAGACATAAGCAGATCATGGATTTAAAAACGAGGATGTAGAAGATGGTGTGTTTACATCGTCATTTAATGTCAATCCTTTCCCCTTATTTTTCTTTTCTGTGTCTACAAACTCTCTTCCCCCCTCCCCAGGTTCTCTTTAATTTGTTTCAAACGTGGGTGTGGGGAGACCATCAAGTGCTGTTTTTAATCCAGTGTTTTTCAAACTTGTATCCGGTATGACTCAATTTTAACAACTAAAAATTCAGGTAACCCCCCAGATGATGATGAAATCAAAACAGCAGGTCTCCAGCTTCCTTCCTCTCCCTCCACTCATCTCAAGCAGGCAGGTAACAGCGATAGTAGTGGTATCTTCAGCAGCAGTCAGCACAGGGTATCGGTGTGTCCTTACAGACCCCAGTACTCAGCATGGGTTTCTAGCCCAACAGGAAGCTTACCCAGAAGGACCAAAGAATGTTCACTAGCTCACAGGCCACATGCTAACTGGTGACTGCCACTATTTGGCATGTTGTTGTTAGGTGCTGTCGACTCATGGCAACCCTCTGGATAGTTGTCCTAAATTGTATTCGGTCTTCAGTCAGGTGTCTCATTGTTGACAGACTGGTACCCGTAGCTGCTGTTATTGTATCGATCCATCTCATTGCTGGCCTTCTTCTTTTGCCTTGACCTTCTATCTTGCCAAGCATGATGTCTTTCTCTAATGATCTCTCTCTTCGCATGATGTGTCCAAAGTATGAAAGTCGAAGTCTTGTCATCTGAGCTTCTAAAGAAAAAGCTTAGGTTTGTTCTCCGCTAGTACTGACTGGTTTGTTCCTCGGGCAGTCTATGGTATACGCAGTATTCGCCGCCAGCATAGGTCAGTGACAGTCCAGACAGAAGTGAAAATGGTCATGTTTCTATGACCCTATCCACTGATAATGTGATCCCATTTGGGGTCCCGACCCCAAGTTTGAGAACCATTGTTCTAATCCCATTCACCTGCTTTTTCTAATGTTGCACTTCCAGCTCCAAGGACCTGAACACTATCTTCTCTTCCTGTTTCTCTCCATCTTTTTTCTTCTCAGCTTTCATCTTTTCCTTTCACTGCTAGTACTCTTTTCAGGCCGCCATAGCTTTTCTTGCATCTTATTTTAGCTCTGTCATCTGTTCCATGTGAATCCTAAAAATGCTATAAACCTTCTTGAGCATTATTTGGAAAGAGGCAAAATAATGAAATATGATCTATTCCTCAGTTACATTTCCTCTGGAGTGGAGGAGTGGCCTAGTGGTTGGGGCAAGGTACTTCAGACCGGAAGGTCAGGGGTTCAAATCCCACTAGAGGACAGCAACCTTGGGCCAGAAGGACTGGGGTTTCTAGTCCCACAGGTGCTCCTTGTGGTCTTGGGCAAGCCACTTAACCCTCCATAGCCCATGTTCCCTGTAAAAAAAATAGTTATCGCCAAGTTATAATGCCCTGTTCAATGTAATTTCAGTTTGTTCAATGTAAACCGCACTGATGCAGAATAGCGCGGTATATAAGAGAATATAAATAAATTCCATTCCTTTTCTTGGCCTCCCATTCCCTTCATCTCTTTCTCCTATTCCTCCCTCTTCATGTCAAGGTTGTGGCAATATGTGACTGGCTGGGGATTTTAATATGGATCTGATATTTTGGACTGAGATTTGTGTACACTGCTTGTTTTCTATAAGCGTGTCCCTCTGAGTTCTCTCTTTTATACAGGGATAAAGTAGATAAGAAAGGTGTGACGTTGGCATTTATCTTTTGAGAGGCTGCATGAATGTCATAGCAATAGATATACATTTGGCTGTGCAGGTGGTAGCTGAACATACAATGAATTTCCTGGTGATTTACCATTTCTCGAATGTTAAGGCATCTATGCTGGATGAGATAGCTGGCTTAATTTCTGATGGTTCATTGGGAAAGGTTAGTTGGATTTTAGTCAGGGATTTTAATGTGCATACTGCTTTGGAAACAATCTGAGCGTTGCCGTTGTGAGTCTGAGACCTCTATTCACTGGTGATTTTCACGTATAGATGGTGTGATACATATCAGAGAGTAGAGTAATCATCAGGAACACTCTGAATACTGGTGGAGGGTATTGTTTTGTGGTTTGGTAGTAACCACCCTCTGGTATTAGACCTTAATTGTAGTGTTCCTTGAGTGACGACAGTTTAGTCCTCATTCCCACCCAGGGGTGTGATTTCTTCAGAGTTTATTTTCAGGCGGAGTGGAGCATCAGTCTCAAGGAGTAGACAGATCCTTTCAGTTTCTAGATAGGAAAATGTGGTAGGGAGGTTCTGGAGGCTAAATTTAAGCTTTTAGATAGGAAATTGAAATCCAGAACTTCCAGGGTAGCGTTCTCCGAAATGCTTCCCGTTCTACGTGCAGGACCCAAAAGGCAGGCAGAGCTCCGGAGACTCAATGCGTGGATGAGATGATGGTGCAAGGATGAGGGTTTTGGATTTGTTAGGAACTGGAGAACATTGTGGGGAAAGGAGGGGCTCTTCCGAATGGATGGGCTTCACCTTAACCAGGATGAAACCAGACTGCTGGCATTAACCTTTTAAAAAGGGGATAGAGAAGCTTTTAAACTAGAAAATAGGGGAAAGCTGACATTCGCCCAAGAGCGCATGGTTCGGAAGAAGGTATCCTTGAAGGATACTACCAAAAGCAGTGAGGTTCCAAAAAAGAGTAAAGTAGCCCAAATGCCCTTGAGTATGGTACAGACAGAGCATAAAGATTCCAAATTACCCATGCCTACCAATAGCCAGATTAATATTAATAAAATACAGTCTCTAAAATGCTTTTATTTTATTTATTTATTTAACGCTTTTCTATACCGCACTATTCAGCTTCAGCGCGGTTTACAAGGAACAAGTTGGTACAATGTGGAACAGCCATACATTGAACTTACATAAAACAAGGAGTTTAAACATGGATAACAGGTGAACTTTATACATAATATACACAAGGGGAATTTAAACATGGATAGCAATTGAACTTTATACATTATATACAAAAGGGGATTGTATCATAGCTGAGTTTATGATACAGGCCCTAAAGGGGAAGGTAGGGTGAGGTGGAGAGTTGTCATATGAGATTGGTTAGGCGGCATTGGATTGAGAGACTGTAAGGACGTGTGATACCGTCTAGGTGATGCTGTCAGAGTTACAAAAGTGTTGTATAAATAGGTGCTGTTTGAGGGCTTTTCTGAACTGGGGGAGGTTGTTTATGGACCGGATTTCTGTTGGGAGGGAGTTCCAGCATGAGGGGGCAAACAAGGCAAAGGCACGCTTTCTAGTGGAATTGTTGCATTTTGTGATGGCTTTTGGAAGGAGGATGGTATTGCAGGATGTGGTTCTTCTTGATCTGTTGTCTGGTGTAGTTTTAATCAGGTCTGACAGGATAGATGCGGTGATACCGTTGACTGCTTTGAAGGTCATGGTTAGGATCTTAAATGTGATCCTGTATTGGATGGGAAGCCAGTGAAGGCTCTTCAGAATGGGGGTGATATGGTCTCTGCGAGATGCTCCATAGAGGGTTCTAGCTGCGGTGTTCATCGCCAGCTGCAAGGGGTTTATCGAGCTCTTTGGGAGGCCAAGTAGGATGGAATTGGCGTAATCGAAGTGGGGCATGATTATGGCCTGGAAGACTGTTCTGAAGTCATTTGGTTCCAGAGTGTTCTTTATGAGGCGTAGTGTCCATAGTTTATGGTAGATTGTCCTGATGGTATTGTCCAGGTGCTGGTCAAGTGTTACGCCTAGGTATTTGATAGTTGTCTTGGAGATGAGTTCTGCGTTGTTCACCTTGATTGATGAGGGGGGAGTGAAAGAATAGTCTCTTCCAATGAATAAGACTTCAGTCTTTTTTAGATTTATCCTGAGCATTTGGTTGTGTAGCCAATTCCTGTATGCAAATGCTAGAAGTCTAAACAATAAGATGGGAGAGTTAGAATATATAGCACTAAATGAGAGGTTAGATATGATTGCAATCTCAGAGACATGGTGGAAGGAGGATAACCAGTGGGACACTGTGATACCTGGATACAAACTATATCGTAATGATAGAACTGATCAAATTGGTGGAGGGGTTGCGCTCTGTTAGAGAGGGCATGGAGTCAGAAAGGATAAAAGTTTTTCAGGAAACAAAATTTGCTGTAGAATCTCTATGGATTGAAATTCCATGTATGAAGGGGAAGGTGATGGCAGTGGGGGTGTACTATCGAACGCCTGGCCAGAATGAACAAATGGATGATGAAATGCTCAAAGAAATCAAGGAAGCTAACAAACGTCACAGCAGAGTAATAATAATAATGGGTGATTTCAATTACCCCGGTATCGACTGGGTCAATGTCACGGCAGGACATGCTAGGGAGATAAAGTTTCTAGATGAAATAAATGACTGCTTCTTGGAGCAGCTGGTTCATGAACCGACCAGAGGGGAAGCCATACTGGACCTAGTCCTTAGTGGAACACCAGATCTGGTGCAAGAAATAAGGGTGTTGGGACCACTTGGCAATAGTGATCATAGCATGATCGTGTTTGATTTAATTAGTGGAGGAGGGATAGTAAAGAAATCCACAGTACTACCTTTTAACTTTCGAAAGGGAGACTATGATAAAATGAGGAATATAGTTAAGAAAAAACTAAAAGGAGCGGTTGCAAAGGTTAAAGACTTACATCAAGCTTGGGTGTTTAAAAATACTATCTGCAAGCCCAGACCAGCTGTATTCCACACATTAAGAAAAGTGGAAGGAAGTCCAAAAAACTGCCAGCATGGTTTAAAGGTGAGGTCAGAGAGGCTGTTGCTGCCAAAAAAGCGTCTTTCAGGAAATGGAAAAAAGAGCCAAACGACACAAACTGGAAACAGCACAAGCACTGGCAAGTTAAATGCAAAGCATTGATAAGGCAGGCAAAGCAAGAATTTGAGAAGGAACTTGTTACGGAAGCAAAAACACGAAATAAAGACTTTTTCAAGTACATTTGTAGCAAAAGGCCTGTGAGAGAGTCAGTTGGACCATTAGATGATAGAGGGGTAAAAGGGGCAGTAAGAGGAGACAAGGCTATAGCAGAGAGACTGAATGAATTCTTTGCTTCGGTCTTTACTGAGGAAGATGTAGGGATGTTACCCAAGACTGAAGTGGTATTTAAAGGTGATACTGCAGAGGAATTGAGAGAAATATCACTACACCGGGAAGATGTATTACAACTATTTGATAAACTGAATAGTAGCAAGTCACCTGGACCGGATGGTATACATACAAGAGTGTTGAAAGAACTGAAATATGAGATTTCAGACCTGCTATTAGTAATCTGTGAACTTTCATTAAAATCATCTGTAATACCTGAAGACTGGAGGATCGCCAATGTAACGCCAATTTTTAAAAAGGGTTCCAAGGGTGATCCGGGAAATTACAGACCGGTGAGCCTGACGTCAGTACCGGGGAAAATGGTAGCAACCATCATAAAGAACAAAATTACACAGCATGTAGTTAGTCATGGCCTAATGGGAGACAGCCAACATGGCTTTAGACAAGGCAGATCTTGTCTTACTAATCTGATATGTTTTTTTTTTTGAAGGTGTGAATAAACAGGTAGACAAAGGTGAGTCGGTTGATATAGTATATTTGGACTTTCAGAAAGCCTTTGACAAGGTCCCTTATCAGAGACTTTTGGCAAAACTAAAAAGTCATGGGATAGGAGGCAGTGTACTATTGTGAATCGGGAACTGGTTAAAAGATAGAAAGCAGAGGGTAGGGCTAAATGGCCAATTTTCCCAATGGAAAAAGGTGAATAGTGGAGTACCCCAGGGATCTGTATTGGGTCCGCTACTTTTTGAGATATTCATAAATGACCTGGAAAAGGGAATAAGTAGTGAGGTTATCAAATTTGCAGACGACACAAAACTGTTTAAAGTTGTTAAAACCCAAGAGGACTATAGAAAACTGCAGGAGGATCTGGATAAATTGGAAGACTGGGCATCCAAATGGCAGATGAAATTTAATGTGGACAAGTGCAAAGTTATGCACTTAGGAAAGAATAACCCACTCTATGGTTACACAATTGAAGGTTCCACATTGGGAACCACCACCCAGGAAAAATATTTAGGAGTCATCGTGGCTAACATGTTAAAACCCTCCGCCAAGCGTGCATCGGCAGCCAAGAAAGCAAATAGAATGCTAGGTATCATAAGGAAAGGAATGGAAAATAAAACAAAAGATATTATAATGCTTCTGTATCGTTCCATGGTACGACCGCACCTTGAATATTGTGTGCAATTCTGGTCGCTGTATCTTAAAAAGGATATAGCGTTATTAGAAAAGGTACAGAGAAGAGCCACCAAAATGGTAAAGGGGTTGGAAGGCTACTCCTATGAAGAGAGGCTACAAAGGTTAGGGTTCTTCAACCTGGAAAAGAGACGGCTGAGGGGAGATATGATAGAGGTCTATAAATTAATGAATGGAGTGGAACGGGTAAACGTAGATCGCTTTTTTAAATTTTTTTATGCTATCAGAATATAGAAAGACTAGGGGACATGTAATGAAGCTACAGGGTAAACTATTTAAGACAAATAAGAGAAAATATATTTATTCACTCAACGTGTAATCAAACTCTGGAATTTGTTACCGGAGGATGTAGTAAGAGCTGTTAGTGTAGCTGGGTTTAAAAAAGGTTTGGACAAGTTCCTGGAGGAAAGGTCCATAAACCATTATTAAAAAGGGACCCAGGATATCAATGCTTGACCCAATACAAGCATTGTGGAACCTGTGTCTCTTGGGGATACTGCTAGGTACGTATGATCTAAATTGGCCACTGTTGGAAACCAGGATATTGGGCTTGATGGACCTTGGTCTGACCCAGTATGGCATATCTTATGTTCTTATGTTCAAAACTTCTTATCTAAGGAATGTAGCAAACTCCACATACATTTATTTAGGCTTAACTTGGAAACAGAAACTTTCATATTATAACCCCCCCCTGCTTTCTTCCTCCCATACAGCATCCTTGACCTTTGACTCTGGCATGTCAAATGAACAATCTCAATAATTAACTCTTTGTTTCCACAATCCCCTCTTTTGATCCTAAAGGGTTGACATGGTCAACACACATTTCTGTGTTCATTAATCTGACTTTCCATCAGTATATGAGACCAGGACTCACTTGGCAATATAGACATTTACATTTGCTAAGTTATCTAAACACTAGTATACAATTGGCACATCAGGAAAGATGTTCCTTATCGTTCCTCCAGTTTAGTCCTCCACCTCTGGGTTGTGTACCTCTTCCTGCAGCTTGGAGACTGGGCATGTCAAAAATCGTGACATCCCTGGATGTAGCCTGCTGGTCTCTCCCATCAGCCCCAGTGTGTCCAGTCTCCATGCAGCAGGAGGACGTAGTGAGCCTAGGTCTGGGCTCACTTGAGGAACACATAAGGAGCTGTTAGGGTAACTTAGTATTAGTTGTAGGTGGATTGGGTTTAATTTCTCATTTTCCTTGCTAAAGTTTCTAAATTTACAATAATTGGTCAGCTCCACTACTAACCCTTTGCAATTATGGCTAGTTATATCTATAGCACCCCTCAACTGCAATCAGCAAATTTATATAACTAGCCATAATTGCAAAGGGTTAGTAGTGGAGCTGACCAATTATTGTAGCTGTACAGCATCGAAAGCTCTGGAAAGTGACAATAGTGTAGAAAGTTTCTAAATTTGGCTCTGTAGCTTTAAAAAAAAAAAAAAAAAAGGAAGAAGCATTGTTGCTTGCACTGGTCCCGGTCTGCCCCTCTTTATGGTGAGCCTTTCTGTATGAGTTCACTATCAGATCTCTCCTCCTTGCCTGTACAGAGGAGAGCTCTGTAGCAGGCACCCTCACTCCAACGTTTCCCGCGGAGGCAGTGCTACGTTTGAGGCTGTGCAGGGGGTGAGACTTTCGCCGGCATCTCCCCACTCGATCCCGAGCCGAGCGGGACCGCACGGGCTGCATTTCCCGCTCCGGAGAAGGCAGTACAGCGAGTCTTCTGATGGGGATAAAACTGTTTTAAACATCTTGTCAGGAGGATTGGACCGGCAAACGGTGCAGTGGACAGTGATCCGATGCTAGTAAAGTTAGATTTGGTGCCATTTTGATACCGCGTGTTTGCCGTGAGGCGGGGATTCGCAATTCGGAGAGCGGGGCTGCAAGAGGCTCTTGAGTCACGTTGCAGACGTTTACCTTACTTTGCTGTCTAATCATTATTGGTAGAGTTAGATTGTTAATTTTATTTTGCTTTTATTTTGTTTTTGCGTTACTGGGGGGGACTTCTCTTTATGCTTGGAGGCAGAGAATCCCTGTCTCATTGCTCTGCAGGAGATTTTCCCTTTCTTGGAAGGGTTTAGTTTAGTTGAATTTATTTCATTTCATTTATGTTAATTTACTTTGTTGAAAAAAAAAAGACACAGCAGGGATTCTTTTGGGGGGTTTGGCTTATGGCAGCACTCCCGCAGTGTGTAGTCTGCGTTACCCGCAGAGGTATGGTGGCTGACTCTGGCATCTGCCGGGGCTGCGCCTCAGTATCTACCAGCGTGGAACAACAGATGGAGGTCAAGCTGGTTCAGGAGCTCCAGGATCCTTCGGCTGGAAAAGGAGAGGCTGTGCGGTCTGTGTTGCAAGGGTCCTCCCAGGAGGTCTCAGCGGGTCCATCAGATACATCGCCGGTCTTGGGATCGGGACCACATCTTGGGGATTTTTGCCCAGATTTTGTGTTAATTATGTATCAGGCATTTTGTTTAAGCCGTCAAGGGAAGGTGCCGGAGCCCTTGCCTCTACCTAGTCATGTGCAGCAGTCCGCGGTGGGGGTCACTGGTAGCATTTCCCCGAAGCCTCTAAAGCGGTCACGGCCTCGTGATTTGTCGCCCGCTGATTGCAAGTGGCCAGAGACGGAGGAGGCCGAGGTGGAGCTCGAAGCAACCATGGAGGACTTAGAAGGAGAGATACAAGAGCTGGAGGATCAGGCAAAGATAATTCGGGTGTTCAGAAGGGATGAGTTGATGGCACTTAAAACAGAATCCCTTCAGACACTAAACCTCGCTACGGCTGGTGACAGAAGAAGAGGTGGAAGATCCGATCATCCAAGCGCTGAGACAGGTGCAGGTAGTGTTCCCCATTCACCGAGTGGTTGACCGCATGATCTAAGAAGAGTGGGACCAGCCGGAAGCAGGCCTAAGAGGGATTAGAACGATGAACAGGCTCTATCCCTTGGCAGATAAGGACAAAGAGAAGTTCTGATCTCCGTGAATTGATGCTGCAGTGCCCGCGGTTACAAAGAAAACCACTATACCAGTGGAAGGTAGTGCAGCCTTAGAAAGTAGACGGTTTATTGAAACAATGATTTGAGGCTAGCGCTCTGTCCTTGCAGGCTTCCATTTGTGGAGCTTGGGTAGCGAGAGCATGTCTCCGATGGTCTCAGCGTTTGCGACAGTTGTCTCGCCTAGAGCAGGAGGAGATCAGCGAACTGGATTGTCTAGAGTCTGGGTCAGCATATTTAGCTGATGTGCATTATGACTTTATTCGAGCGCTCGCTAATAGTATAGCTTCCTTAGTGGCCATCAGGAGATCTCTGTGGTTGAGGAACTGGGTGGCCGATGGGTCGTCCGAGTCTCGAATCGGTAAGCTTCGGCTTAAAGGGAAGTTGCTGTTTGGAGAGGACCTGGACAAGTTGGTGAAGGATCTCGGAGTCCAAGGGTGGGAGACTCCCGGAGGATAAGCCAAAGCAAGGCAAGTCCTTTCCGGCTTTTCGGGGCCACTCTAGGGATTTCATGAGATTTTGTACTTCTCATTTGGGGGATTTCCAAAGAGGAAGGTTTGCTTCTAGAGCCCAGGGGTTTCGTGGAGCAGGTAGAGGTTTCGCGGCAGCTTCCGCTGCTGCAACTTGAAAACCACAATGAAAGGATGTGGGTCCCGGTGGGAGGTCATCTGATTGGCGGGCGACTAAGGGAGTTTCTTCCTGCCTGGGCCCAAATAACATCCGACCAGTGGGTCTTAGAGGTAATTCGCGAGGGTTATGCACTGGAATTGGCAAGGCCCGTGCGGGATTCATTCGTGAGATCTCCCTGCAAAGGTCAGCGGAAAACCTTGGCAGTCCACGGTACTTTAGATCGACTCTTACAAATGGAAGCAGTCGCACCGGTTCCGATTGCAGAGTACGGCAGGGGTCAATAATCAAATTTATTTCGTGGTGCCAAAGAAAGACGCAGCTTTTCGGCCTATATTAGACTTAAAAGGCATGAATCGGTGTCTTTGCGTACCACATTTCAGAATGGAAACATTGAGGTCGGTCATTGTGGCGGTGAGACAAGGGGAGTACTTGACTTGCCTTGACCTTTATGGAGGCGTACTTACACATCCCAATTAGAGCGACTCATCAAACGTTTCTGCGATTCGCGCTCCCTTGGGGACATTAACAATTCCAGGCATTGCCTTTCAGTCTGGCGATGGCGCCGCAGACTTTCACCAAGATCATGGTGGTGGTAGCGGCGGCATTACGAAAGGAAGGAATTCTGGTTCAACCTTTATCTTGACGATTGGTTGATTCAAGCAAAATCCCAGGCCGAGAGCGTTCAGGTAACAAAGTGGTGACGTTTTTGCAAAGTCTAGGTTGGGTGGTCAATCCGACCAAAAGCCGTCTAGTACCTTCCCAGGATCTCGAATATCTAGGAGTGCGGTTCAACACTCAGGAACGGTGTTTCTGCCGGACCAGCAAGTTCAAGCCCTTCGGCAATTGGTACGCAAGTTCAGATCCGCCCTGGCTCCCTCAGCATGGGCTTATCTCCGAGTGCTGGGAACGATGGCGGCGACCCTGGAAACGGTGCCTTGGGCCAGATTTCATATGCGGCCGTTACAGAGAGCGCTGCTTTGCCGGTGGTCGCATCAGTCCAATTCGTTGAACAAGCGGCTTCCCTGCCCACTCAAGGCCAGACAGTCTTTTCGGTGGTGGCTACTTCCGGGATTATTGAAAGCAGGAATGCCTCTGGAACAGCCGGAGTGGCTCCTGTTGTTGACGGAAGTGAGTCTCACGGGATGGGGAGCTCATTGCGAAGATCAGTTCGCACAAGGCACTTGGTCCGTGCAAGAAAACAAGTGGTCGATCAACCGACTAGAGCTGAGAGCAGTCTATCTGGCGCTTCGACGGTTCGAAGCCACGGTGACAGGTCGAGTGGTGCGAGTGCTGTCGGACAACTCGGCGACGGTGGCCTATATCAATCGACAGGGCAGTACAGGAAGTGTGGCCATGGAAGAGGAAGCAGAGGCGCTGTTTGCTTGGATAGAACAGCGACTGCCAGCGATATTGGTGGCACACATTGCAGGAAAGGACAATGTGATGGCGGATTTTCTCAGCAGGGTCCGAGTGGATGCCGGGGAGTGGGAATTGCATCCGGACGTGTTTGCACAAATTGTTCACAGATGGGGACCACCAATCATGGAACTTATGGCGACTTTTCACTCGGCGAAGGCCAGTCGTTTCTTCAGTCGGCGACGAGAACAGATGTCAGAGGGGATCGACGCCCTGATGCAACATTGGCCGTCGACAGGTCTCCTATATGTCTTCCCGCCGTGTGCGCTCATAGGCGAGTAATTCAGCGTATCGAAGCTCATCAGGGGAGAGTGCTATTGGTAGCACCGGACTGACCAAGACGTCCGTGGTATGCTGATCTCATTCGCCTGCTCGATGGTCATCCCTGGAGATTACCAGTGTCAGAAGATTTGTTGATACAAGGTCCACTGCGAATGCCTCAGGTGGATCGTTCTCGCTTATGGTTTGGCCATTGAAAGGGCGAGGCTGATCGCCACTTTACTGAGAGCAAGGAAGCAGTCCACGTCTCTGGCATATGTGCGTATCTGGCGTATTTTTGAGGACTGGTGTTCTCGGCGGCAGGTTCGGGCGGCTACAGTAGCCGTTCCCCTGGTTTTAGGTTTTCTGCAAGACGGGTTTGATAAGGGGCTAGCGGGCAGCTATTTCCTGCTATAGAGGAAAGGTGCAGGGAATTGCGCTAGGCGCTTATATTGATGTTTTACGCTATCTTAAAGCAGTTTCCAGACTGCGGCCCTCGGAGGGTCATAGTTCCGCCGTGGGATCTCAATTTGGACTTAGGAGCGTTGACTAAAGACCCTTTTGAACCTTTGCACCAGGCATTGGTAAAGGATTTGACTTTAAAAACGGTGTTTTTGGTAGCCATCTGTTCGGCGAGGCGAGTTTTGGAGTTACAGGCGTTGTCCTGTAGAGAACCATTCTTGTCCTTTTCTAGAGAGAAGGTGATATTGCGGCCAGTTCCATCCTTTTTGCCAAAGGTGGTGTCTGCCTTTCACCTGAATCAAATGGTTTCTCTTCCAGTGCTAGGTTCTCTGGAAGGGAACGCTTCTGATGCGCTGGTTGGACATAAAACGAGTGTTACGGCGATACTTAAAAGTTTCAGAAACCTTTCGCAAATCGTACCATCTCTTCGTGTTATTCGGAGGTCCCCGCAAAGGGGAAGCAGCGGCAAAGGCGTCCATTTCCAGATGGATTAGAGAGGTGATTGCATCAGCATATCTGTTGCAAGGTCGTGCAGTTCCGACGAGCTTGTGGGCTCACTCTACCAGAGCGCAAGCGACTTCCTGGGCGGAACACAATTTGGTTCCACCGGGGGGGCATCTGTAGAGCGACCACCTGGTTGTCTCTTCATATTTTCAGTAAGCACTACCGCCTAGATGTTCTGGTGGCGAATGATGCTTGCTTCGGGTTGGCGGTGTTGCGAGCCGGCTGAAAAGGTCTCTCCCAATGATTACTGCTCTGTTACATTCCAGAGGTGGAGGACTAAACTGGAGGAACGATAAGGAAATGAAAATTACACTTACCTGGTAATTGTTGTTCCTTTAGTGACTCCAGTTTAGTCCTCGTTCCTGCCCGGGGTCGTATGGCAGTGGAGGTTCAGTTGAGAAGTGCAAGTCTATCAGTTTCTGTCTATTCTTACGCTGTGGTTTCCTAATTCTGTATGGGGCGGAAGGGAAAGGTGCAAGGAGGTTTCCTCCTTCCTAGGGGGAAATTCATGTTACACAGTTAATAGTTATGAGTTCAATTTCAGTATAGGTTTTAAAATGTTTTATATGATAGCTACTTATTTGTTGCTCCTTTTGAGTGTGCTTTGTCAATACTTCACTGGGGCTGATGGGAGAGACCAGTAGGCTACACCCAGTGATGTCACGATTTTTGACATGCCCAGTCTCCAAGCTGCAGGAGGAGGTACACAACCCAGAGGTGGAGGACTAAACTGGAGTCACTAAAGGAACAACAATTACCAGGTAAGTGTAATTTTCATTTATCTGCATTGTCTTGAAGGACTAGAAAAAGGGACTGTTACTTCTGGAGAGGGATCTGCAACTGTGAGTATATACTTCTGGTAATTTTCTAAAAGGAATTCTTTGTATTAAAGCTAATTAATCTGTGAACCCACTATTTTTGTTAAATCAGTCAGGGCCTAGTAGCAGCAGTTTAAGTTTAAATTTAAAACACAGAGGAGAACTTTCTGGTTACATTTCATACCCAGCAGAGAGCTTGTAGTTTACATTTAATAGTCACTCAGGGCCTAGCATCAGCAAAGTACTTTTAGTTTAAATTTAAAACACAGAAGAGAGCTTTCTGGTTAAATTTAGAACCCAGCAGAGAGCTTGTAGTTTAAATTTCATAAGATGATAGAGCCTAGCAGCAGCTAAGAGCTATAATTTAAATCAAATCAGAATATAGCTTACCTCAGCAGCACAAGACAGGGTACTGTGTAGCAGCCCTCTTTTAATAAGTGTAATTTCCCTCCCCACACCCACCCACCCCTGGGATAATCGTAGCTTTATAGGTACTTACACATCTTAAAAGACAGGAGGTGCTCTCAGGTGAAGCTCATTACCCAAATCAGTCATACACTAAGGACCTGAGATTAGTTAAGCTTCAGGTGAACAAGGTATATTACACGTATTAGGTACAGTTTTATTAGTATAAATATCCATAGCAACCCTTAGTAAGTAAAGAACTTAGATCTAAACTCAAACTTAAAACTAAGATGCAGACAGCAGTCCAGCAGCGGGATGGGGGCTTTCCAGTCTTTTGCATTGAGTGTCGCATGTATGATTTTCTCCCAGTTGGTGAGAGGTCTTACGTGTGCACTAGGTGCAAGGAGCTCTTTGCTCTCAGGGAACGAGTCCGTTCTCTAGAGGCTAAAGTAGCAGAGTTGGAAAGCATAAGACAGACAGAGAGGTACATAGACGAGACCTACAGAGATATAGTCCTGAAGTCCCACCTCCAGTCTGGTAGCATCCCTGTTGCCATGGAGGAGAGAGGTCACGTGACAGGAGAGCATCACCCTGGTGTGGCAGGAAGTGATCCTGTAACTAGGACCTGTCCTCCAGGTGATGTAAAACCCTCTCGCACCGAGGACGTTTCTCCAGGGCCATGTGCCCATGAGGGAAGGGTTAGGACAGCCGTTATAGTTGGTGATTCGATCATCAGGCATGTAGATAGCTGGGTGGCTGGTGGACGTGAGGATCGCCTGGTAACATGCCTGCCTGGTGTGAAGGTAGCGGACCTCACGCGCCACCTAGATAAGGTCTTAGATAGTGCTGGGGAGGAGTCTGCTGTCTTGGTACATGTCGGTACCAATGACATAGGAAAATGTGGCAGGGAGGTTCTGGAGGCTAAATTTAGGCTTTTAGGTAGGAAGTTGAAATCCAGAACTTCCAGGGTAGCATGCTCCGAAATGCTTCCTGTTCCATGCGCAGGACCCAAAAGGCAGGCAGAGCTCCGGAGTCTCAATGCGTGGATGAGACAATGCTGCAGAGATGAGGGTTTTGGATTTGTTAGGAACTGGGGAACATTCTGGGGAAAGGAGGGGCTCTTCCAAAGGGATGGGCTTCACCTTAACAGGGATGGAACCAGGCTGCTGGCATTAACCTTTAAAAAGGAGAGAGAGCAGCTTTTAAACTAGATATTAGGGGAAAGCCGACAGTCGCCCAAGAGCGGATGGTTCGGAAGAATGTATCTTTGAAGGATACTACCAAAAGCAGAGAGGTTCCACAAAAGAGTAAAGTAGCCCAAATGCCCTCAAGTATGGAGCAGACAGAGCTTAAAGATCCCAAATTACTCATGTCTAACAATAGCCAAATTAATATGAATAAAATACATTCTCTAAAATGCTTGTATGCAAATGCTAGAAGTCTAAAAAATAAGATGGGAGAGTTAGAATATATAGCACTAAATGAAAGGTTAGATATGATTGGAATATCAGAGACATGGTGGAAAGAGGACAACCAGTGGGACACTGTGATACCTGGGTACAAACTATATCGAAATGATAGAGCTGATCAAATTGGTGGAGGGGTTGCTCTTTATGTTAGAGAGGGCATTGAGTCAGAAAGGATTAAAGTTTTGCAGGAAACAAAATCTGCTGTAGAATCTATATGGATTGAAATTCCATGTAAAAGGGGGAAGGCAACGGCATTGGGGGTGTACTATCGAGCGCCTGGCCAGAATGACCAAATGGATGATGAAATGCTCAAAGAAATCAAGGAAGCTAACAAACGTTACAGTGCAGTAATGATAATGGGTGATTTCAACTACCCCGGTATCGGCTGGGTCAGTGTCACGTCAGGACATGCTAGGGAGATAAAGTTCCTAGATGAAATAAATGACTGCTTCTTGGAGCAGCTGGTTCATGAACCGACCAGAGGGGAAGCCATATTAGACCTCGTCCTTAGTGGAACACCAGATCTAGTGCAAGAGATAAGGTTGTTGGGGCCACTTGGCAATAGTGATCATAGCATGATCGCCTTTGATTTAATTAGTGGAGGAGGGATAGTAAGGAAATCCACAGTACTACCTTTTAACTTTTGAAAGGGAGACTATGATAAAATGAGGAAAACAGTTAAGAAAAAAATAAAAGGAGCAGTTGCAAAGGTTAAAGACGTACATCAGGCTTGGCTGTTGTTGAAAAATACTATCTTGGAAGCCCAGACCAGCTGTATTCCACACTTTAAGAAAAGTGGAAGGAAGTCCAAAAAACTGCCAGCATGGTTTAAAGGTGAGGTCAGAGAGGCTGTTGTTGCCAAAAAGGCATTTTTCAGGAAATGGAAAAAAGAGTCAAACGACAAAACCTGGAAACAGCACAAGCACTGGCAAGTCAAATGCAAGGCATTGATAAGGCAGGCAAAGGGAGAATTTGAGAAGAAGCTTGCTGTGGAAGCAAAAACGCGAAGTAAAGACCTTTTCAAGTACATTCATAGCAAAAAACCTGTGAGAGTCAGTTGGTCCTTTAGATGATAAAGGGGTTAAAGGAGCACTAAGAGGCGACAAGGCGATAGCGGAGAGACTGAATGAATTCTTTGCTTCAGTCTTTACTGAGGAAGATGTAGGGATGTTACCCATGACTGAAGTGTGTCAGATGGGTGCCTGGGTGAGAATGTTCACAGTCTTGGCAAAGGCATATATCAATATGATTTGCAAGGGATTGTGGGCAATGCAGTCCATTCACACCAGACACAGCCGTTCACAATAATTAGTTGTGCTTGAGTGTAAAGCCAATAAGATATTTATTTATGGGGTTATTTCTCCCAACACAGATATGCTTGGTAGCACATAAAACAGGATACTTGCTTTCAGTGTTAAACTTAGAAAAACAAAATCAGGAAAACAACAGCTGAACTTGTCAGGCAATCAAATCAAAAGAACAAAGACCATGATGGTAACAGAATGATCTTTTCTGTAGGCTCTAGCTAATATTTTCTTAACAGTGCTTTAATCAACAAACAAAACCCACAAAGTAGGGAAAAACTGTTCTTTTCAGGTTAACTTCTTATATCTTCACACATAGACTCAGAAGTGATTTTCCTCAGAGCTCACAAGCAATTAGGTAAGGCTCAATTGCTAGCAGTTACCCAGCTGAAACCCCTTAGCTGGCTTGCTTTCTACTGCGTGGCTCAAATCCTACTTCAGGAGCTTTTCTGAGTAGATTAAAGAACAAGTTTGTATTTCTTTGTGATGGTTGTTGTACTTTGTAACAGTAAATTACCAAAGGAGTTTAGACAGAGAGCAATCCATGTATTCACAGCCTGTATCTACCACCTCTCCCCCTTCTTCAACAATCATGGGTTCAAAATCATGGATTGGCACAGAGGAATTTCTCAATGGAGCACTTTCAGGAGAATACTTGTTTCCCTGCTGTCTTTCAAGGGTATAGCTAGGGCATAGATCAGTGTTCATACCTGAGCTTCCATTGCTGTTAGAGTTCCTCTCTAAATAGCCTGGCCAGTATGTAGTCCAGTTCTTATGTCCAGCCTTCCAATCCAGATCCCTGGACACTGGATCTCTCTTCACATACCTTCTGGCAAGGGTCTTAGGGTCCCTTCCACGTGCAGCCGTCTCCCTCACAGGTACCGTCTGGAGATTCCTAGCTCTGCAGCACCATTCCTCTGGCTTTCCCCAGTCCAGTGGTGTAAGCTTGCCTTTGGAATGCCTTCCAGTATACGTACTGCTCTGGACTCCTTTAGACCTCCCAAAAGCTTTTCTCTTCTTTCTTCCAAAGGGTTTCTTGCCCTCTCTGTCCGTCCGCTCTGGCTTCTGCTTCTGATGATCCTCCAGATGAAGCTGTCCAAGATGAGGATATCCAAGCTGATCAAGACACTGAGGATCATTCTCTGTAGAATAAACTCTACCTTTATTCTGCTTAGATGAGTGCTCCACCCTAGCACAGCGCAGCTGTGCTGAATCAGGCCCTGCCCTTTGAGATGAGTGCTTGGGGATTACCTCATAGCCCTCTTGATTGAACACACGTTTCCCCACTTCAGCTCCTCTAATGGCTGTTGGAAACCTGGTGCATTCTGGGACTGGTAGTCTTTTATGGAAAAATTCTGTTTTCTTATTTCTACCAGAACTGACAGGTTGCTTGTTCAGAGTCACTTCACCTTTTCTATAGCTCCTTCCTGAGCTATGATAAGCTTCCTTATCACAAGTGGTATTTAAAGGTGCGGAAGAATTGAAGGAAATATCGATACATCGGGAAGATGTATTACAACTATTAGATAAACTGAAGAGTAGCAAATCACCTGGGCCGGATGGTATACATCCAAGGGTGTTGAAAGAACTGAAATATGAGATTGCAGAACTGCTATTAGTAATCTGTGAACTATCATTAAAATCATCTCTAATACCTGAAGACTGGAGGATCGCCAATGTAACACCAATTTTTAAAAAGGGTTCCAGGGGTGATCCGGGAAACTACAGACCGGTGAGCCTGATATCAGTACCGGGAAAAATGGTAGAAACCATCATAAAGAATAAAATTACTCGGCATGTAGATAGTCATGATCTAATGGGAGACAGCCAACATGGCTTTAGACAAGGAAGATCTTGTCTTACTAATCTGTTATGTTTTTTTGAAGGAGTGAATAATCAGGTGGACAAAGGTGAGTCGGTTGATATTGTGTATCTGGACTTTCAGAAAGCCTTTGACAAGGTCCCTCATCAGAGACCTTTGGCAAAACTAAAGAGTCATGGGATAGGAGGCAGTGTACTATTGTGGATCAGGAACTGGTTAAAAGATAGAAAGCAGAGGGTAGGGCTAAATGGCCAATTTTCCCAATGGAGAAAGGTTAATAGTGGTGTACCCCAGGGATCTGTGCTGGGTCCGCTGCTTTTTGACATATTCATAAATGACCTGGAAAGTGGATAAGGAGTGAGGTTATCAAATTTGCAGATGACACAAAACTATTTAAAGTTGTTAAAACCCAAGAGGATTGTGGAAAATTGCGAGGATCTTGATAAATTGGAAGACTGGGCATCCAAATGGCAGATGAAATTTAATGTAGACAAGTGCAAGGTTATGCACCTAGGGAAGAACAAGCCAAACTATGGTTACACGATGCAAGGTTCCACATTAGGAACCAGCACCCAGGAAAAAGATTTAGGCGTCATTGTGGATACCATGTTAAAACCCTCGGCCCAGTGTGCAGCAGCGGCCAAGAGAGCAAATAGAATGCTAGGTATGATAAGGAAAGGAATGGAAAATAAAACAAAAGATATTATAATGCCTCTATATCGTTCCATGGTGAGACCGCACCTTGAATATTGTGTGTAATTCTGGTCACCGTATCTTAAAAAGGATATCGCGTTATTAGAAAAGGTTCAGAGAAGAGCCACCAAAATGGTAAAGGGGATGGAAGGATACTCCTATGAAGAAAGGCTAAAAAGGTTAGGGCTCTTTAACCTGGAAAAGAGACGGCTGAGGGGAGATATGATAGAAGTCTATAAATTAATGAACGGAGTGGAACGGGTAAACGTAGATCGATTGTTTACCTTATCAGAATATAGAAAGACTAGGGGACATGCAATGAAGCTACAGGGTAAACTATTTAAGACTAATAAAAGAAAATATTTTTTCACTCAACGTGTAATCAAACTCTGGAATTTGTTACCGGAGGATGTAGTAAAGGCTGTTAGTGTAGCTGGGTTTAAAAAAGGTTTGGACAAGCTCATGGAGGAAAGGTCCATAAACTAAATTCCAACACCTACACCAATATCTGCCCCACACAACACACACACCACACACTGTAAATATACATTTGTAAAAAGTTAGATGTGTTTGTTTTAATACCTACAAAGTTCTTGCTTTAATACCTAAAAGATGTTTCTGCTTTTTGTTTTTCCTTTAATACCTACAAAGTTTATATTACTGTTCAATGTAAATAGTTGAATTCTATTGTTCTATGTAAAATGTATACAAACTGTGTACAAGACTGTTAACCTGTTATATGTAAACCGCCCTTGATCTCTGGAAGGGGCGGTATAAAAGAAATAGTTAAATAAATAAAATAAATAAATAAAAATTATTAAGAAGGGACCCAGGATATCAATGCTTGAACCAATACAAGCATTGTGGAACCTGTGTCCCTTGGGGAAACTGCTAGGTACATATGACCTAGATTGGCCACTGTTGGAAACAGAATACTGGGCTTGATGGACCTTGGTCTGACCCAGTATGGCATATCTTATGTTCTTATGTGATTATAGCCATGCTAGTATCTATTGTATAATTCAAGTAGGATCTGTATTATCTTTCTACTCCAAAGCAATAGCGGAGAAACAATTATTATTCTTAAAAGTAGTGATGTATCTTTTAACATGTGTATCACTATAATTCCTTATCGGTCCTACAGTTCAGTCCTCCACCACTGGGTAGTGCACCTCCTCCTGCAACATGGAGACTGGACAAGTCAAACTTGTGACATCACCGGGTATATCCTGCTGGTCTTCTCCCATGATCCCCCAGTGTGTCCAGTCTCCATGCAGCATGAGGACGTAGTGAGCCTAGGTGCTGGGCTCACTTGAGAAGCAGTTTAGGAGCAGTTAGTCAGGATTTGATTTACCTTGCATTTCTTTTGCCCTTCTTTAGGTGTAATCCTGTAAATTGAATTCATTTTCATTTAATTTCATTTACTTTTACTTTATTTATTTTCACCTAGTCTGCCTTAGTGTAAAGGGGGGTTCTGTCCCTTTTCAAAGTTCACGCTGCCAGCTAGCCTCTCTGCTTGGGATTCTTCTGTCTCTGTGCCCGGTGATGATCTCTCCTCCAGGACTGTACGGGGGAGAGCTCTGTGGAACACCTGCATTTTGGCAGTGTCCATGCGGCAGATTCCCATCGCGGCGGGAGCCTCAGGCTGTTCGAGGTTCTTTAGCCGGTGGGCCGGGGCTCGCAGCATCTGCTACTTCTGGTGGCGTGAGGCAGCAGCGTGTCTGGACAGCTCTTCACCCCGCAGCTACAGCGGGGTAACTGCTGCATCCCGACGCCACAAGGGAGTCTCTCGAGTCCGCATGGAGGGGCTCTGAGCTCTTGCAGCCTCTGTGGTGTTTGGCGCCAAACGGGCCTGCTTCGGATTGGTGCCATTTTCTCGGCAGGGCTGAGGCCTCGTGGCGGAGAGCGGAGCAGCCCCGCGTTTGAGCAGACGACGCTGTTCCACACGGCTACACCCAGATAAGGACTTCCTTTTGCTGTTGCTTTTAATTTTAATTCTAATTTTAATTTCCTTTTAATTTCATGATAGTTTATAGTTCTTTGAATGCAATGTGATTGGTTTGGGTTTTACTTCTTGGGGGGTGCCTTTACCTTTGTCTGCATTCTGGCAGTTAGCGACGTCTGTCAGCAGCAGGTTTCCATGCTAGGATTTGGCCATTCAGGGTCATCGGCGGCACAACCACCTACAAATTGAGCCCTTTCTGAAATTGTCATTTACATAAGGATGCTGTTTCCATGTTTATACGCTTGGAAATTGTGCAGACAGCCTCTAAATGTCGTTATGCCATCTGCAAATTTGATCGCCATGCTTGCTGATCTCTTTTCCAGATCATTTCAGTGCAGTAGCTGTTACCAGATGCCAGTTCCAGTGCAGATCCCGAGACATTCCACTATTTACGGGTCTCCTGTGAGAAAACTGGCCATTTAGTCCTATTGTGTTCCTGTTTTTGATCATTTCCCATTCTATAATAGCACATCATCTCCTTCCTCAGGAGAAGTTCATAAGGGGCTTTGTCAAGTACCTTCTAAAACATCCAGATACATATCATTTGGCTTACTCACATGTTTATTAACCCTTTGAAAAGACAGCTTGGTGCTGCTTTTCAGAACAAGTTCTATCATTTAACTGGCACTGAACTCAGATTCATTGGTCTGTAGTTTCCAAGATCGCCTTTGAAGCTCTTTAAAAAAAAACAAAAACAAAAACAAAAAAAAAAAAACCCAAAACCAATTAGTGTTACATTAGTAACTCTTCAATCTTTAGAGATCATTAATACTAATGTTATGATTGAGCCTGGCTGATATTATGAATGATCACTATTAGACAAAAATTAGCTAGGTTAAGACACTTTGATTTGATTTTCTGCACTATGTTATCAGAGCGCAGCTTGCCCATTTGGCGGGAACACTGCCCATCTGGGCCATCTGGGGAAAGGCCCCTGCTGGGGATCGTGAGAAGTGTTGCTGGATGGCACAGTCCGGGGCTTAGTGTTCCAGGGTCCTGGAAGGGTTGATAGCGGCAGTCAAGCCTCCCTGTCTTTGCTATGACGGTCACCTAGGTTCAAGCGTCCTGTGTTTTGGGTGACAGGAGTGGGACACCTGGACATGTGGTGCTGGATGTTGGATAGGCTCATACTTCTTAGGTGCACTCTCCTTGAGTGCGTCTGCATGTCCGTGTTCCGTCTGTGATCTCATGCTCAGGTGATTGTTGCAGCAATGACAGAGATCGCTTGGGATATCGTGAGCGGGGTTGTCATGGTGTTGCCAATGCAAGACGGGGCCATCCTGAGGAGTTTGGGCCTCAGTCATCAGCTTTCCCTTCGATGGCCCGGCTGTCCAGGAGGCACCCCTCCAGATCCGCCGGTCCAGTTCTTCTCTGCCTCTTCTCAATGTGGGCAGGGGGGCTGGCAGATCTGGAAATTCACGTCCACTGCACGTTCTACTGTTTTACCTCTGTCTTGGGGTTCTGAGGTCATATATTCCCAATCATTTGTTTGGTGGGGTGCTGCTGTCTGTTGTGCAAGACAAGGTGGTCAACAGTCGGAGGCTGTCGTCTATTCCCCTTACCCCTGAAGGTGCTCACAATTTAAGTTTTTTGTACCTGCGGAGGTGTATGTTGTTAAAGGCTAGCAGGCGCACCTGTGGGACCAGAATCCTCGGTTCTTCCGACCTTCCGTTGAGGTGCGCGTGTGGGGTTTACTCCCTTGGTCGGCTAGCAACTTGCTTCACCCATTGGGCCTTCCCTTTCCTCAAGGCATCGTTGCGTCCCACTTCTTTGTGGGGGCTCGCCGCAGGGCCTGGAGTTATGCTCAGCCGGTTCCAGCCAGGGCTGAGTCCTTGGGGGGAGGCTCCGATCCTAACGATACAGGGAGTGCTGGGATCCGTTCAACCAGGTTCCTTCGGGCCCAGCGTACGTCGTCTTTTGCTGGCCGGTTTAGGTCTTCGGGTCGTGGCGGTGCTCCGAGAAGACCAGTAGGCTGCACAGTGCTTGTCTTGGAGCAAGCGCGGGATATTGGTAGGTTCATATTCAAAGCCGTCCGGTTACATGTCCCTCCATTGTGGAATGCTGTACTAGTAGGCATACTTCATATGCTGGGCTTACAAGTTGGCTTCCGCGCTGCTCGGCATCAGCCAAGGTGACTGCCGGTTTAGGCTGTGGAGTCAGCCTGGAGGAGGGGCCTTGCATTCTCTGGACAATGCCCTGTTCGGTTGTGTGCCTTGTGGCCCTTATGGAGTTGTAAAAAGGAAAAAAAAAAGAATAATCAAACAGGAAAGCCTTCCTAATTGTCCCCACTTCTTTTTTATATGTTTCTGTCCCTTTCTTCCGGGAGCTTGGCCGGAGCATGGTTAGACTCAGCTACATTTTGGGGATCCTTTAGGTACAAGGCGTTTTAGTGTACGCAGCACGCCCAGTGTTCCATCGTCTGACTGGAACGGTATGCGGTACGTCAGCCGTGGCAGGCGTTCACGGACACGGTAGCGGATCGAGCGCTGTAGGTGCTGTCTGAGATCTCCGGGATGGTGGCCTATTTCGATCGGCAGGGTGGAGTCGGTCGGGTGGTCAGGGTGGCCCGAGCGAAGGGACAGCGTGCGCGGTTGAAGCCTTGGCGGCCTGCGTTTTGGTGGGGACACTGTGGTGGCGAATGTCCTTAGCGGGGTCCGAGTGTTTGCCGGAGGAGTGAGATTGCATCAGGCGGTGTGCGCGCCGCGTGTGCTCAGATGCGGTCAGCCCATATTGGACCTCATGGCGACCTGTCAGTCTGCGGCGACGGGTCGATGTTTAGCAGAGGACATATGAGGCTACTGGATAGCGTCGACGCATTGGTACGGGGCCGTGGCCCGGTCCATTCTATGCCTTTCAGAGGTCATAGTGAAAATGGCCGACTGGGTCTGGTTGCTAAGATATGTGCTCTTCATTAGTCAGTGGGGACCATTACCAGTGTATTCTGCAACATTTGCGTGAGCTTGCATAATCTTTACTTGCAACCAATCGAAATAACTGTCCAAAACCAGTTGATGCAGTCACTACTTAAATTTGCCTCGCTTGACAGTAAAAAAAAAAAAAAAAAAAAAAAAAAAAGACATATTTATTTTATACCGATAGGTCACTCACAGCATATTTGGCGATTCCTCGTCCTGGTGTTAATCATGCAGATAATTTCTGCTCTAGTTGTGGTGATGTGACTTTTACATCACAAAAATGGCATATGACTGTGGCGGTTCAGAAAGCCTACAATTTATATTTTGGCTGCAGAATAAAAGATCAGGATAAAAGCTAGGCGCCACACATATGCTGCAATACATGTGTAGCAGATCTCAGGCTGTGGATGGATGGGAAAAGACCATCAAAGTCTTTTGCGGTTCCAATGATCTGGAGAGGGCCCATGGATCACGTCGGCGATTGCTACTTCTGCATGGTTCCTCCAATTCCGGAGGGCATATCCAGGTGATGTAAGCGGTTGGCCTACTGGCATTGCGTCGTGGGCGTGGCTACCAGAGTCTCCTTTCTTTTTTGTCACACCATGTAAGACTCCACATCTTCTGAAACAACGCTGGACTCTGGGGCACTTGACACCCTCTTATATGCTCTTGGTGGATCACGCTTGGTTTATTGCGACTCATTGCTTAGCTGCATTCCACATTCTCAATTAAAAAGACTCCATCTGGTCCAGGACATAGCTGTAGAGCTACTTTGTGTTGCAAAGAATAAAGCCCTTAAGAGGTGTGACAAATAGGGTGTTTGACGCTGGTGGTTTTTCCATTTCCCTCATTTTGCTTCCCACCTCTGTCTGGATGGACCTCGGTTCCGTTCTCCCTCATGGAATCCGGCTGTGCCTGTCTAGTTGTCGGTTTGGGACTTACGCAAGAACACTTTGCTTGTAACCTGTGTTCCTTGGACCTTAGGTGAGGTTCCGTCACTTTCTGGGAGGTCTCTTCGCTGCCTGTTCCTCCGTGGAGGCGGGTTCTGCGGGAGAGCAGCGGTTGCTAACACTTGACACCCTGGTGGGGTCGAGAGCCAAGGGGGAGCTCAAGTGGATTTTTCAGGCGGAGCTCCGGTAGCCTTCTCAGTAGGTCTGTTTCTAGGGCGTTCAGTGTGTTTGCGATGGCGAGTTTGTCTTTCTGAAGCACTAGCGCTGCTTGGGGCAGAGTTCTGTGCTGTTTTCACCAGTGAAGAGGATCCAAGTGGGTTCTCGGTCGTGTCTTCCTGGTTGGCTTACTGCCTGTTGACGTGAGGAGCGGGCTGGGGTCGGTGCCTGCTCTGTTCGTTTAGGGGCCGAGCTGACTGGATAGGTCCCTCCCAATGATTACTGCTCTGGTACATCCCAGTGGTGGAGGACTGAACTGTAGGACCGATAAGGAAATGGAAATTACACTTACCTGGTAATTGATGTTCCTTGAGGGAGTACAGTTCAGTCCTCATTCCCGCCCGGGGATGGATGTTTCAGACGCGAGGCGTCAGTTCCGAGTATGCTTTCGGATCCTAGAGTCGGCAACGGGCTCTGATTGGCAGGTAATCGCGAGAGCAACCTTTTCTGCCTATACTCTTCCTTAGTTCTCCTTCCTTCTAGCTCTCTGTCTTCCGCTGTTTGGTGCGCAGGGGGACAGGGGCACGGAGGAGGGTGTTTTCGGCCTTTCTTTTTGGGGCCCTGTGATTTTAAAGTTGAAGTTTGAGCATAGCTTTGTATTTAGTACTTTAACTGGTTGTTTGTTTGCTCCTTTGAGTCTGCTTTGACAGTAGGTCACTGGGGGATCATGGGAGAAGACCAGCAGGATATACCCGGTGATGTCACAAGTTTGACTTGTCCAGTCTCCATGTTGCAGGAGGAGGTGCACTACCCAGTGGTGGAGGACTGAACTGTACTCCCTCAAGGAACATCAATTACCAGGTAAGTGTAATTTCCATTTTTCCCATTCTGCTAGAGGCCTAACATTCCTGAACAACAGGTAAAAACACGCTTCACCTCTCAAGGATTCTTATCCCAAGTTCTCCTAGCACCAGGGCTGGTCCAAAGGTTTCTGCAATCCCAGGCAGAAGCCGCTGCCACTGCCCCCATCCATCTTCTCATCTTGCAGCAGCAGGGGGGGGAGGCGCAGCGGCAATGACGGCACATACATATGCCGCCACTGCAGCCACTGCCCCCTCCCCATCGCCACAAGATGAGAAGATGGATTCAGAAGGGCAGTAGCACAACTCCATTTTGAAAGTGGTGGCATGTATGTATACCGCCACTTTCAAAATGGAGTCGTGCCACCCACCAGGAGCTGCTGCTAAGTGGATGGACCAGCCTTGCCCAGCACTGTAATGGGACTGTGGGTAGTACAGGCTGTTCCTCCTCAGGTGTCTTTTGATGGTCTTCTCTGGCAAAAGACAGACTAGGTGTTGAGGTTCCAAGAGGCCGGACTAGAATGTGTTGTACCTTCACGTTCTGCCCCCCCCCCCCCCCCATCCAGGAACTTCAGTTCCTGGGTAAGGGAATGATTGCATTTGCCCTGGTTTTCCAGCTCTGAGTAATAGTCTACCTCTTCTTCTCCTGCTAGCTCATTGTATTGGGTCTCACAACAAGTATTTGTTTCATATTCTGTACCAAAGAGACCAAGGTGAGAATCCTGGAGGGAGCAAATAAGGAATAAGTATAGAATGCAAATCAGGATGGATCTAATATCAATCACATTCATGACGTCATATAATTTCTCTTTTATTTTCAATTTTCATAAATTCGGTAGCAACTAAGCATGAAAGAGGATACATTCTCTAAACATTAAGCATTAAAAAAAAAACCTTTTTGTCAGTAGCGAAAGTTCATTTTTATTTTGTTATAAGTCTCTCTTTAGGGCAATGGAATACATGAACACATCCCAACAAGCAATCTGATTTAAGTCCTTGGGCACATTGGTGTGAGCTATTTAAGAAGATGATGTTCTGGTAGCAAGTTTTCTCCATGGTCTGAAGAACAATAAAACATTTCTCCTTTGCTCGGTTGTTTATTACTTGCTCAGGCACCTCACCTTCCTTCAGTGAATAAGTATTGCCACAGAATACAGGCTTACCCTTATTTGCCCCTCCCCCCCACCTTCGAGACCAATGGTAAAACAAAACTACTTGGGCTGCGAGTTGTTGCATATAGTGAGGACTTTACATGGTAGAGGAGAGGTTATTGACACTTTTCTCGGCTATCTGATGTTGAGGTTTCAGGAGTTGGTAGCAGTGGGGGGATGAGAGAGCCTAAGCGGGTAAATTTGTAGCATCATACTGTTTTTCTCTGGTGAAGGTCATGGGGTATATGGTCCTCCTGCAGAAAGATGCATCTATCCATGTTGATAAACATTTGACTGCTCTGCTAGTGGTAAATAATACCTGATAATACTCTTTCCAGCAGAGATTTAGTAAAAATTTGTGCTGATGCTCCTCTACATATGTTCGGTCTCCTGGTTATGGGGTTCATTTCTCCTTGAGTTCTTTTGGCGAAATGGAAATAGAAGGCCTTGACAGTGCTGCATAAAGTCCTGTAAAAGTTCAAAAAGCATTATTAAAGTGTGTAGATCAGTGGTTCTCAACCCAGTCCTCAGGCCCCCTCAGGCCAGTCAGGGTTTCAGGATATCTACAATGAATATGCATGAGATAAATCGGCATGCACTGCTTCCATTGTATGCATATCTATCTCATGCATATTCATTGTGGATATCCTGAAAACCTGACTGGCCTGGGGGTTCCAGAGGACTGGGTTGAGAACCGTTGGTGTAGATTAAGCTAGAAAGAGGATTCTCGTATTTTGGGGAACTTTGTTCAGTTTTTCTGTTGGAATGTGATCCTGATGCTTGAGAGCCAAGATCCCAGGTGCAAGTGCTAAGTCACTTCATATCTGGGCCTCCGATAGCTTTTGCACTCAGGGGCGGGGGAGGGGCTCGCTTTCCCGCTCCTCTGCTCATCTTCCGATTGGGGATCTCAGTGGTGGAATATGGCACTGCTGCCGCTGATCTTCCTGCCCGCATAAGACCGCCACTCCACCGGGCAGAAAGCCATGGTGTCACTAAAATATTGCCAATCAGCGCAGCAGCATGGTACAACTCCAGATATGGTCTTTATTCCAATGCATTTAGTGGAAGAGGGCAAGGCCACAGCACCAACAATCACGCCGGTCCCTTGGTCAGATCATCATGTGATTGACTTCACTTTGACCCTGAATAACCCTACTCAACACGTGGAAGATGAGAGCATAGCCAGGCGTTTTAGAGCCTTCAACAAAGACAAAATCATCCCACAACTCCAGCGGGAACACGACACCCTTGACCTAAGCATAGAAAAATGGAACTCCATAATATCTAAGGCAGCATCAGCCCCTACTAGAACAGAACCACAAGCACGCAGGAGGTCCAACGCCCCCTTGTACTCAAGTGATATCAGGGATGCAAAGAGCACTCTCCGAAGACTGGAGAGAAAATGGAGGCAGAACAAATTGCATAACTCCCTGACTCAATACAGAGCCAAGCAATTGGAAAATAACAATCTGATAAATGAACGTAAACAGCTACACCATACCAACCTAATCATGAAATCTGTCAACAGACTGAGAGAACTCTTTAGCATTGTCCAAAAGCTCATTAAGGACATCACGCAGCACTGTACCCACCATCTTGACCCACAAGGATTCGCGGACTACATGAAATCGAAAAGCACCATCCAGACATGCTCCCTCACACCACAGACAGATGACCATGAAATGGAAGAGCCGCATCAAACCTGGGAGGACTTCAGCATACTATCAACACATCAAGTAAAGGACATAATGAATGGACTCAACACAACAACCTCACCATCAGACCAATGTCCACT
Source organism: Ichthyophis bannanicus (assembly GCA_033557465.1). NCBI lineage: Eukaryota > Metazoa > Chordata > Amphibia > Gymnophiona > Ichthyophiidae > Ichthyophis > Ichthyophis bannanicus. The sequence goes on along the minus strand of CM066034.1, from coordinate 576,144,929 downwards.
GTCTTGGCTAAAAGCCACAAGAAGTCAACTCTCATCACATTCACAAAATCGTCAAGGAATCACTCCAACAAGGAAACATGCCGCAATCCCTGAAGCAAGCCATGATACGACCGATACTTAAAAGCAACACCCTAAGCCCCTCTGAACCAAAATCATACCGTCCCATCTCCAGCCTACCATTCCTTGCGAAAATCATTGAAAAGACAGTGCAAAGGCAACTACATTAACATGAATGCCCCACTGTACATCCATCAGCATGGCTTTAAACCCCAGCACGGTGTGGAAATGCTACTCACTTCCCTCTTTGACAATCTCCTAAGAGGCATAGATGACATAAAGAACGGATTCCTGCTAGTGTTCATGGACATCTCGGCAGCCTTTGACACTGTGTCCCACACCAGGTTACTGCAATGCCTGCAGCAGATAGGAGTATGCAAGAATACTCTGACGTGGTTTACTTCCTACTTGGAAGATCGAACGCAACAAGTTAAATGCGCCCAAAAGAAATCACAGCAGTTCCCCGTCACACAGGGAATACCACAAGGTTCAGTCCTGTCATCAATGCTCTTTAATATCTACATCCAACCCATATGCAACATCATCAAACGCCACAAACTTCACTATCACCTCTATGCTGACGACATCATGGTGTGTGCTCCAATCAACCTACTAGCACTTGACACCACAACAATAACCAAATGCCTTGAAGACATGAATGCCTGGCTCACAGCCAATAACCTGACGGTCAACTACGATAAAACTGAGGCAATGTTCGTCACCAGGAACCCCACCTTCATTCCACCACAAACTATCAGCATTCTAAACAAACCAATAACAGTCAAAGATGAAGTTAAGTACCTAGGCATCACAATGGACAGAGCTCTGAACCTGAAATCCCACATCACCAAAACCGCAAACAAAGCCTATCAACATTTGAAGATCATCAGAAAGCTCAAGCCAATACCCCGCCAGGACCACTTCCGCACAGTGTGCCAAGCACTCATCACACCTCCTGCTTAATTATGGAAACTCGCTATATCAAGGCCTCCCTCAGCAGACCTTACACCCACTCCAAATGGTGCAAAACACTGCAGCCATGCATCATTACAGATACTCCAAGAAATGAGCACATCACCCCCGTCTTACAGCAACTGGCTCACAATGATGACCAGAGCAAAATTCAGAACAGTCCTGATCATCTTTAAAATTGTTCACCATCTCTCGGCAGATGCACTCCAATATATCATAACAAGGGATATCAGCAATAGACCAAGAAGGACCAATAATGACAACATGATCGGCACACCTGCAGGATATCACAAGACTAAACAAACAACCTCAAGAAGAGCTCCTTCGCTACTGGCGTCCACACTTTGGAACTCCCTCCCAACAGGTCTGAGGGCCTTGAATGACATCATAGACTTCCGTAAGGCCCTCAAAACCCTGCTCTTTACAGAAACCTATGAGCAGACAGACAACAGTCTCCACCCGAACAGTAATGCAACTACCTCCACCGATACCCAGTCATCCCAACTAGACATATGAGTTCATTGTATAATGTTGTTAAGTACCCTCATGTTAAATGTAACCCTCCAATTGTGATGTGACCACTTTGATTGTAGGATAAGATGGTATACAAATCTGTCTAAATAAATAAATATCAGTCACTGCACGGCAAATTCATTTCCATATCTACCAGTAGGTAGCTTGAGGGCAATGAAAATTCTGATGAGATGGTAAGACTTACAAGTTCCTTTCATAATTTGTCCATTGAAGGGGGGATGCCTTTATCACTATTAATGATTATAGCTATTAAAAATGGATATAATGAGACTTACCAATTCTAGGCTACAATAAAAATCTATTTTAACAGATAGGTAATCTTAACTCATCCTGAAAATGACCAGAATATATTTACATAAACAACATTCCCTCACATATCCAAGTTAACTCTGATATCTACGAAAGTGACTCACAAAGGAGCTCAGCAGCTCTTATCGGTACCAGAAATAGCAAAAGCACAGTTTAGAAATTCAGAAACGTGGAGGGGCATTTCAGAAAAGACGTTAAAATGCAATCTGAGACATCTAAGCCAGAACATCTGAAAAAATAGCAGGCACATCCAAGTGCAGAATGATTTTACAAACATGGATGTGCCCGATAATGAACGTCTGCAAGGGTGTCTACATAGATGCTCCTAGAATAGTATTTCAGAACCTGGACATCTAGGAATGGCCTAATGGTTAGAATAGTGAGCTAGGACTAGGGAAGCTAGGGTTCAAATCTCACTGCTGCTATCATTGTGATTGTGATGAGTACTGGGGATGATAGAGTGCTATCTTATCTACACCCTCTGGATGTTTTTACAGCCAAAGCGAGCACTTTCCTGATGCTTCTTCGTGCCCAGAGCAGGTCTAAATTTAGATACAAATCTGGTGTCCTTTTGAATCACTTTTGCTGAGCCCTCGCAGATGATCCATACAAACGCCTGACCTTCTAAAAGCCCACTACCAACCTAATCCAGTCAGTCTCCCATGGGTCTTCTGCTACCCCAATTGCAGCTCATTTCTACCCCTTACAGTCCCTGCTCGGACCTCCTATGCTTTAACTTATCACCACCATTTTACAGATTAATTCTCTATCTGATGCTTAATGGGGAAGGGAATTGGATTTTGTTCAGGTAGAATTACATTAAGGTATAGTAGATATTTTCCTATCCCCAGAGGGGTTACAATCTAATTTTGTATGTGAGGCCATGGAGGGTTGAGTAACTTGCCCAAGATCACGAGGAGCAGCAGTGGGATTTGAGCTGGTGTCCCTGGTTTCCAGCCTGTCGCTTTAACTATTGGGCCATTCCATCAATCCATAATCTTTTTTTCTATTTGGAGAGCATTTGCTGAATCTGCTAATTTTGTTTTGACTCTTATCTTTTTATTTTTTGTCTTTGTAGAACAAACTGGGAATTCTTTGGGCCGAAAGAGGAGAAATTAAAACCGCACTGGTTTATTTAGGAGCTGCAGAGTCTTTATATAATCAATATATGAAAGAGGTAATGTTAATTTAAAAGTGCAAAATGTATTAATTCAAAATCTATCTAGAAGTTTTTCTTAATTTGCCTTTAATCTTATCTTATCTTTTTTGAAATGATAGGAAGAATCCTTGTATTGTGAATTGTTTACCTAAGGGCTTTTTAATATTGTATTTCTCTGTTTGATGCAAAGCTGCAACGCAGGCATTTATACACACCCAAATATGTAACAGTATCAAGCATAGGCCTTTGATTTGATTTTTGCTTTTCATTCTTGATATTGTATAGCTGTTACATTTTTCATCAATATAGGAAGACGTTTCTACTTTAAGATTATACTAACGTATGCCACAAAACGTTTGCTGACAATGTTTCTTCATTGTAGAGTCAAACAGAATACAAAGAGGCCGATATTCAATGGCGGCCAGCTCAAGTAAAGCGGCAGGCCATTGTCATTTCAAATTAAACCTGGATATCAATGCCAGGGTCATATCCGGCCATCAAAATTGAATATCTGGTATGCCTGGACAGCATTTTAGATAGCCATGCAATGGCAATATTCAGCTGCTTTTCAGTTTGCTAAACTGGCTAAAGATATGCCATCCTCTTATCTGCCTAATGTTATCTGGCTTAAGTTAACTGGCGTACCACCCCTGGAACACCCCAATGCTATGAAGTTAACACTGCTGAATGCCCCAATGCTATGAGGAGACATTCAGAAGCACAAAACAGTTTTATATACCACTGAATATCCCACTCATCGGCATTAATGCAGTTAGCAAGTCTGCTAACCACATTAATCCTTTTGAATATGCCCCCCACCCCCATGATTTTTTGTGTGAGCACCTCCAGTATTTGGTTATTTTCTTTGTTTCTTTTCACTAATTTACATTTTAAGTTTGACTTCAGTGGTGATACTGCATGTAAAGCTGACCATCTCTGCAAATCTCCCTGGGGGAATTATTAACAAAGGGCACACAAGGCTCTGTCCCAAATCTAAGGCAACCTGTAGGAAAGAGGATGGGAGGAGCTAGAGAAAGAAGCAGAGCAATTACTTTCTTCTCTGCAGTGTCTGCTCCAGCCTTGCCTTCTCCTAATGTGATTCAACAGAAGGTATATGAAAGAGGGAGCTGGAGTAAGGGATCAAAGGTGCCAGGTTACAAACTTAGATTGAGGGTCCTTTGGGGACAGGTAAATGCATATTGTATGTGAATGTAACTCACCTTGACCTCCCCCTGGAAAGCTGTGAGCTAATTACTATAAATAATAATAACTTTGAACCCAGAATACCACATGCTCCTGCTCCCTAGACCACCAGAGAGAGCCCCTGGTAGGTGCTGGGGATTGAATTGAGAAGGTGGGGCAGGGGTTACTGGATTACTTCTTGGGGTTTGTGGGGGAGTCGGATTTGATGCTGAACAGAACTGGGAGCTGAGCGTGGGTAGTAATGTTGTCCGGTATGATGATTGATTGATTCAGTCATTCTCTTATACCGCTTTTCTACTAGTCAAAGCAGTGTACATTCAGGTACTGTGTGTGTGTATGTATATATTGTTTTTTTCCCTTGTACCCGAAGGGCTCACAATCTGTTTTTGTACCTGAGGCAATGGAAGGTTAAAGTGGCTTGCCCAAGGCCACAAGGAGCACCCGTGGGACTAGAAATCCCAGTCCTTCCACCCAAGATTGCTGTCCTCTAGCGGGGTTCAAATCCCTGGCCCTCTGGCCCAAGGTAACTTGACCCAACTACAGTACTAGGCCACTCCTCCCTCTCTATCAAAATTTGTACATGTCCCTTCAAGCTGGCACTTGTGCATTCTTGGAGCAGATGTAAAAACTGACATGGGAATTTTTAGGTCTACTTGTATTTCAAACTATATCCTTGAAATCTGTGCACGATATAGATCTCCACGTGGAAACAGCGACTTTCTAAAATCACAGCAATCTACATATGTCAATGTCGCTATTTACACATAGAGGTTTATTTTAGAAGCATCTCCATTACTTATCTACCAGACCAATCCAGATATGCGTTATATCTCTCTGCCCTCAGATGGGCAGTATGCAGCCTGATGACTCTCAATTTTCTCTACCTCCAGCAGATGGTAGACAAGTAACGCGTGCAGATTGTAGACTGATAAGTTGATTTCACTGACAGTACTCCTGGGGCCTGGTTGAAGAACTAGTCACCAGTGGAGTGAGGACCGTGCTGGGGGGGGGGGGCGCAGGGGTGTACTGGTCTCTGTGCTTGGAGCTAGGGCTGATATCTAGAGGAGTTTAGGTCCCTCGCCTTTAAGGGTAAATGCTATTTAAAAAAAATATAAAAGATCCAACGATGGTGGTTATAAGAGGGGAAGAGAGACAGCCTAAGGGATCAAGCAGAGGTGTCAGAATGGGGTGGGCCACACAGACCCTGACCCCACCAAAATTCTGCCTGCAGAGAGCAGCTGGGATCGTGGCAGACTCCTTCTGTCTGCCCGCGGGAGATCATATCCCTATGGGCAGGATGGAAGACCACTGCAATCATGGCAAAGACTACTTCTATCATCCTGGATCTCCAGTAGATTAGCTCCGATATTGCCAAATATAGACAAAGATCAATCCAGGTCTGTTCTAGGGAGGCAAGCAATTGATGATATTAAGAAAGTATTACATTTAGTTCATGTAGCAAAAGAGCAAAAGATCCATTGATGCTGAAAAACCATTTGGCAAAGTACAGTGGCCCTTTATGTATAGGGTTTTAAATGAAATAGGAATTGGACCTGTGTATTTTAGAATTCAGTGTATTTGCTGAGTCATTCAGATCTTAGGACCACCAGAGAGCTTTTCATTTAAATCAGAGTATAGCGAGGAGGTCACGTGATGCGTGAGTGAGCGTGGACGCTTTCCGCTCGCTCCGGGGCAGCCACGAGAATTAATCTGCTATAAACCTTGCTAATTGTCTCTCCACCTCTCCCCTATTCTTCAAGAGTGTTTCCGAAGCTGAGTGCTACCCACAGTGGGAGTCAGTGTTGCCCTGCCATGCGGCTCGCGCCAAAGCGAGATCGAGAGAAGTTGCCCAAAGCTGGGCCTTCAACGTCGGCACTGACGCAGCCCGCCTCGCCAGGGGTTGAGAGTATAGATTCAGACCCAGCAGAGCTAGCCAAGGAAGTGGTTAAGCTCCTGGACCCGAAGTTTGACATGCTAATGAAAAAGCTAGATGGCATGGAGGACTCGTTGGCAGACTTTGGCAAACGAGTTGATGAATTGGAACATCGGGTTGCTAGCCTTGAGGGCGAAGAGGGGCGCCGTGAGAGAGAAGTGACCAAGCACGCACAAATTTTACAGGAGATCCAGCAGAAGCTGGATGATCTAGAAAACCGCTCGCGGCGAAACAATCTGCGGATTCTGGGGATTGGAGAGGAGAAAGCTGAGAGAGAGTTGCTCTCCTTCCTGGAAACATTGCTACCGGAGGCCTTGGGCCTAGAGGACCTGCGGGGTCTCCTTAAAATCGAACGTGCACACCGGCTGGGTGCCCGCCGAGAGGATGGTGATCGACCCCGTGTGGTGATATTGCGGGTTCTCAATTTTCAACACAAGACCCAAATCTTGCAGGCCTATAGGAAAATACCTGAGCTATTGCTGAACAACCGCAAAATATTAATGTTTCAGGATTACTCGGCGACGGTGGCAGCAAAACGGAGAGAGTTCGCACCAATTTGTGCAGAGTTATTCCGCCGGAAGGCCCGCTTCACCTTGGCCTTCCCGGCCACGTTAAGGGTCACTTTCCAGGGGAAGGCACATACTTTTGAACAAGCTGGCCAGGCGAAATTGCCCGCAGTGCACACAGAGGACTGAGAGATGAGACAACAGCCACTGATGTTGGAGGCGAAGATTGAAAAGGAGGGAGAGCTGCCCAGCCCGTTTGTGGGAACAGTCCTTCATTTCCAGGATCACCACCCAGGTTGAGGAGCCTGGTCTACGGCTCTGGTGGCAGGGGAGACCAAGAGAAGTCATGGACATGCGGATCGGTTTATAGTTTGTGCTATATATTGGGTGTCTCTTTTGTCTCTTTTTTCCTTCCTAATTGCGCAGCATTTTAACAGGTTATGCTGTGGGATTCTGTAATGATCTGCGTTTGAAGCACATTGTGGGACAGGTGGGGAGCGGGGAGGACTACTGGGGCTGCCCTTTGGCATTGCTTTGACCTAGACCTCAGTCAAGGGAACTGAGGGACATGGTTGGTGATGCTTTTAGGGGGTGCTGGGGAACGGGGGTGGGGGGGAGAAGGGGGGGTGGGGAGATAGGGAATCCTTGGGAGGTCTGCTCGTACAATGGCCTATATCTCCTGATAGGTTGCGGTTTCTCCGGTTGTGGAGAGCCCCAGATTATAGAGCTAAGTTGAGTGGGGGTGGGGTAGAGGCTGGGCTGCCCCACGCTCAAACCCAGATGTTTCATCTCAAGGTTTTGTGCGCTGAGAGATTACACTACCCCCCCTGATTTGCAAATTGTGACCTGGAATGTTGGAGGGATCATTACTCCTGTGAAGCGTACTAAAATCTTACAAGCCCTTAAACGACAAAAGGCCCAGGTGGCTCTGTTTCAGGAGACGCACTTAACTGCTAAAGAGCATTCCAAGCTACAGCGAGACTGGGTGGGGACGGTCCTCTCTGCCTCCTCAGACACGCGACAAAAAGGGGTTGCAATTTTGATTCATAAGCGTTTAACCTGTGAGGTTTTAAAGGTGGAGGAGGATCCCAAGGGTAGATTTCTTTTCGCCCACATTAAGCTTCAGGGCGAAGAGCTGTTCATTGAGAATGTGTACGCCCCCAATAACTATGAGCATGAGTTTTTTTAAAACTATTCTCCACAAGGTTTTGGGCGCCCCGAAAATCCCGGTCATTCTGGCAGGGGACTATAACTGCCCTCATGATCCCTCCTTAGACCGTTCTCACCCCTACACGGGGAGAGGCTGGAGTAGTAGGGGAGTAAGCTACCTGTGTGAAATGGGGGAACTTGTCAACGCGTGGAGAGTGCTTCATCAGGATAGCAGAGACTACACACATCTGTTGCGCGCCCACCAAACGTGGTCGAGAATTGATTATATTTTAGTGTCGCAGCAATGGTTTGGGAAAGTGCTCGGGCGGAGATAGGACCTATTCTTGTGTCAGATCATGCCATGGTCAGCTTGGAGTGGCGGTGTGAGCGGATGGGGGCTACCAAGTGGACTTTTCCCAGCCACCTTGGGAAAAATCCGGATTTTCGAGATTATGTGGCTAGGCATTGGGCTGAATATGTTCAGTTCAATGAGGGGATGGCAAGCTCGATGGCCTCCTTCTGGGAGGCGGGAAAAGCAGTTCTCCATGGGCACATCATTGCTTATGTAGGTGCGGAGCGGAAGAGAGTTAATGCGGAGGTGCTCCGACTGACCGGGGAGCTCCACAAAGCAAAGGTCCTGGCGCTCAGACATCCGGGTGGACTTGCGAGCTATATTGAGATTCAGAAACGGCTGAATGGTTTGTTGCAGGAGAGAGCCATCCAGTCTCAGCAGTACTATCGCCATCAGTTTTTTTCATATGGAGATAGGTCGGGGCAGCTGTTAGCTCGATTGGTGAGAGACCAGGGTGGACCCCGTGGGGTGACGGTAATTCGAGATGAAGAGGGTAGGCGACATACGAGGGCAGAGGAGGTGGCACGGGTGTTTCGCTCTTTTTATGAAAAGTTGTATGCATCGGAGGAAGGGGATGCACTCTCAATGGATGACTTTTTGGAGCGCATTTCGCTTCCACGGCTCTCGACGGAGCAGACAGCAGTGCTGAATCACGAGATCACGGGAGAGGAGATTCAGAGAGTGATCCGAGCCGGAAAATCGCACAAGGCTCCCGGTCCGGACGGGTTCACTTATGAGGCTTATAAAATGTTAGAACTATCGGTGGTCCCCATGCTGGCGGCGCTGTATGGTGAGGTAGCAGAACTAGGCACCTTCCCGAGAGATATGCGAACGGCCAGAATTACATTAATTCCAAAACAAGGAAAGGACCCTGAGGACCCTGCTTCCTATAGACCTATCTCACTGATCAACGTAGACCAGAAGCTCTTTGCATCGGTGTTAGCAGCCCGACTCCAGCTGTTCCTGCCCGAGCTGGTGGGTCCTCATCAGGCTGGATTTGTTAAAGGTAGAGAGGCCTCTGTTAATATCAGCAGGGTTGATGTTTGATGTTTATTAAAATTTGATATACCGCCCATTCAATAAGACCAGAGCGGTTTACAGTATAAAAACATATAAAAACCATATAAAACAATTAAAACAATTAAAAGACAATAGCCAGAAAATAAGAAAGGAAGTTACAATCTTAAAAAGAAAAGAGGGGGAGGTAAAGAACACAACACAATAGCAAAGAGAGAGAAATCACACAAAAGGGGAGGGAAGGTCCAGGGCAAGGGAGAAGAGGTGGGTTTTCAGATTACATTTAAAAGTGGGATGATGGGGTTCAAGCCGAAGGGAGGGAGGAAGAGAATTCCAAAGAGCAGGGGCTGTGAAAAAGAAAGCAGAGGAGCGGGTGGACTGTAGGTGAGCAGAGGAGTGGGAGGGGAGAGTGAGGTGGTTGAGATGAAATGATCGGGGTGTGCGCTGGGGAGTATGATAAGTGAGGAGGTCAGCCAGATATTGTGGAGTGTTGGTGTGGAAGGCTCGATGGACCAGCGTGAGCAGTTTGTAATGGAAACGGAAGGGTAAAGGCAACCAATGGAGACGGGAGAGGAGAGGTGAGATGTGATCACGGATAGAGGAGTAAGTGGCAATACGGGCGGCAGTATATTGAATACGTTGAAGTCTGCGCAGTTGTGATTTAGAAAGACCGAGGAAAAGAGAATTAGCAAAGTCAACACGGGACATAACCAGGGAAAGAAGTAGTGTAGCAAGTGCAGAGGGAGTAAGAAAAGGGCGAATAGCACAAATTTGGCGTAAGAAAAAGGAGGTTTTGGTGACGTGGGAGATGTGATCATGAAAAGACAGGTGTGAGTCGAAAACAACGCCAAGGTAGCGAAAAGAGGAGACCAATGAAATAGGAGAACCTAAGAAAGAAGGAGCAAGGGAGGGAGGAGAACCACCACTCGAGAACCAGATAGAAGTGGTTTTTGTGAGATTAAGGTGAAGACAGTTTTGTGATAACCAGTTAGCGACCATGGAGAGACAAGAATTAAGTAAGGAGAGATCAGGGTGAGAAGGAGAGGTGTGGTGAAGGAGAACAATATCATCGGCATAATAGAAAGCGCTGATCCCAGTTTGCTGAATCTGAAGAGTGAGGGGGGCTAGGAAGAGGTTAAAGAGAAGAGGAGCAAGGACAGAGCCTTGAGGAACACCACAAAGCAAAGGAAAAGGGTCAGAAGCAGAAATAGAAGGGGAGGAGGAGAGAACAGAACAGGACCGTGAAGATAGAAAAGAGTGAAACCAATGAAGAACCGTGTGGCAAAGACCTGCCTCTTGGAGACGGAGGAGAAGAAGAGAGTGGTCAACAAGATCAAAGGCAGCGGATAGATCAAGAGCAACCGCCACCGAGATATCACGCGATCGTGAGCTACGTGAAGGGTATTAGTGAAAGCAAGAAGAATAGTTTCTACACTGTGACCCTGACGAAAACCAGGGGTGTTGCTGGGTATGGAGCAGACCTTGCTTGCTCGGGACCCGCTGATTCTCGTCATCTTAGACTCTGAGAAGGCCTTCGACAGGGTGTCCTGGCGCTATATGTTTGCGGCCCTCCGGCGGTTTGGGTTTCAGGGTGCTTTTTTACAGTGGTTGCAGGCGCTATATGCAGCCCCCCGGGCAGTAGTAGACGCAGGGGGTGTGTGCTCCCAGCCCTTTTTGCTACATCGGGGTACGAGACAGGGTTGTCCGCTTTCTCCTCTATTATATGTGTTACAATTGGAACCACTTCTACTTTCCCTGATAGCGTCTGCGCAGATACCGGGCATTGAATGGAGGGGAGGGAGCATTAAGGTCAGCGCGTTTGCGGACGATCTCTTGTTGTGTCTGACGCAGCCGATGAGGTCACTGCCGGAGGCCCTCCGCGCGATTGAGCACTTTGGCGGGTTCTCAGGGCTCCGCATCAACCGGACGAAATCGATGGTCTTAGATGTGGATAATCAGTTTTGACGTAGTTGGCGGGGAACATTTCCACTTAGTTGGGTGGAGGGGCACATTCGATATTTGGGCGTTCAAATCCCTGCACGTTTGCAAGCCCTCTATGAAGTAAATGTTCGACCCCTCCTTACCTCTACGATAGCGAAACTGCAGAGGTGGAAGGACCTCCCTCTGTCTCTGATGGGGCGGGTTGCACTTGTGCGGATGATAGAGTGGCCCCGCTGGTTGTATCTACTGTGGACTCTACCGCTCTGGCTAACTAGATGAGATCTGCGGGAGCTTCACAAACAGGTCGCTTTTTGTGGAGGTCTCGGAGAGCGCATATCGCGTTAGAGACGCTCATGCGGCTGGTTGATGAGGGGGGCCTAGGCCTGACCCCTCTGCAGTCCTATAATCTTTGCTATGTAGCGCGGCGTTTAAGTGATCTGGTGGTAGGGAACGACGAGAAGATGCCGATTACCCTGATCGATCAATTCTCGGAGACGTGGCACAGGACCTACTTGCTCCATTGTGGGGGAGCAATGCTTCCGCCGGCTTGGAGGGCGTCCTCTTATCTGCGTACGCTGCGAGTGGTGTGGAAGCTCTTATGTCGGTCTCGAGGTCGGCCTTGGAGAGACACGGATTGCTTGCCCCTGATGGGCAATAGAAATTTCTTGCCGGGGAGCGCTAGCGGGATAGGTCAAATTTGGTCGCGGGCGGGTATTGAGTATCTTGGGCAGCTGCGAATGGAGACTTCGGATCAGCTCGACTCTTTCCACATATTGTCGAGACGGTATAATCTGCAGAAAGCAACATTTTATTATTACTTACAAGTGTGGCATTACGTGGGTAGTATCCCTGATGGGAATGAGTTGCTCTCACGCGATCATAGTCTTTGGTTATTACTGGAGAACTGTCAAGAGCATCCCACTGCCAGTAAGTTGAAGGAGCTTTTGGTTCCTCCTGGAAACTTGGAGGGTTTAATTTCTCTGGTAGAGCGATGGAGACGGGATGGAGTGGCGGATCTCACAGTAGAGTTGGTGGGGATAGCATTTCGTAGAATTCGGGAGCTCTCAGAAGCTATCCGTTACCGAGAGTTACAATTCAAGCTTTTGTGGCGAGCATATATTTCTGAGACTGGAGCACGGAGGATGGGGCTTCTGGCGTCGGATGTGTGTGGTCTCTGTAAGAGGAACGTGGGTACCCTGTCGCACCGTTTTTGGTTCTGTCCCCTAATTCAAATTTTTTGGGAGGCGGTGAGGAACAAATTGGCACTCTGGGTGGGCGGGGCGGTAGACCTACACCTTACGTGGTGTTTATTTCATGTGGGATAATGTGATACGAATGTGACATGCTTTGCCATGAATGGAATGGATACAGCAGACATGTAGCTATTGGGAGTTATTATAGGGCATAACAGCTTGCAGAATGGCCATAATAGTCCTGTGAGATATTAGGGGTTATTATAGGGCATAAACAGCTTGCTTGAAGTGGTCTGAACTAGTATAGTGAGTCAGAAGCACTTCTCTGTACATAAATTGTGTATGAAATCTATATCCAATCATAATCATGAGAATTTTGCTTTCACATGAAGCTCACGCTGTAGTATCCAATGAAAACACATCTCTGATAGAAAACAATTACTGAAACTTGTATATCAAATATGGAACTTTCCAAGGAGAGGGGAACCGTACTGCACCAGAGACAAAGCAATTCTGTTTTGGCAGCTTTCCCGGATTCCTTCATCGTGGAAAGTTCCTCCGATCGCTGAAGTGACACTACAATATCCGGTATATATATATTGATGCATTTCATTTCATGCTAGAACTTATTAGTCATTTTATGCTAGAACTTATTATGTTAGAACTTATTAGAACTTACTTATATGCAATGTATGACTTATAATCTTTTATTTACTATGCAATAAACAGTAGCTTAGTATTACTATCTAAATTGTGCCTGGTTTGGATGTCAGTGAGGACTCAGAGTGATTTGTTATAGTAATACAGATGTCTAGGGGTCCAGGGGACAGCAGCCCAGAGGCGGCTGTGTGAGAAGAGTTTTCTAGTAGCTAAACACTGTATTTTACGGCATTGGTTATCGGAGGGTGGCCCGGGGCTTGTGGAATGGGAACGACAGGTGGGTGAACTCATGCACATGGAAGGTAGAACGGCCTGACTTCTTGGGGGTAAAGCTTGGACACGCTTCCAAACTATCTGGGCGCCCCTATTGCAGACCTCGAGTCCAGACCAAGGGGGGTACAGGATTAGGATTGGGATTAGTGTCCCTGGCGGCAAGCCCTATTGTGCGGAGGGGTGGTTTAGGCGGCTGAGACTGGGAGAGAACTGTAGAGGGGGTATTGGAGGTCATTTCTAGACAAGGAGAGGGTGGGTGGTTTAGGGTAAGGGGGGGGGGGTTGTTATGGTTGAGGAGGGGGGTGGAGGGGTATAGACTTTAGCTATCCGGTTTTCTTTACGGTTGGGCGAGGGTGGCACCTCTGTTGTATTCAGGATACAACCTGAGGGGCCCCAGAGGTGACTGTACTCTGCAGTTGTATTTAGCGCACCTTTGGTATCTTGTTAAGTACTCTGTTATTTACTCTGTTCTTGAATCTGTGCTGTTTGTGTTTGTATTCCTCAGTTGATACAGGAATTCTGATTTCTGACGGTTGCTGTTAATGTGCACTTTGATGGCCTGACTGAGTGTCTGCTTTATGTGAAAATAATAAAACTGACTTTAAATAAATCAGAGTATAACTTAGCATAGAAAGAAAAATAGAGCATATAATTAGTGAAATAACTTTGTTCCTATTGTTGTTAAGTGCCGTCGAGTCGGAGTCAACTCATGGCGACCCTCTGGATAGCTATCCTAAATTGTATTTGGTCTTCAGTCAGGCGGCTCATTGTTGACAGACTGGTACCCGTAGTTGCTGTTATTGTATCAGTCCATCTCATTGCTGGCCTTCCTCTTTTGCGTTGACCTTCTATCTTGCCAAGCATGATGTCTTTCTCTAATGATCTCTCTCTTTGCATGATGTGTCCAAAGTATGAAAGTTGAAGTCTTGTCATCTGAGCTTCTAAAGAAAGCTTAGGTTTGATCTCCTCTAGTACCGACTGGTTTGTTCTTCGGGCAGTCCATGGTATACACAGTATTCGTCGCCAGCACCATAATTCAAAGGCATCAATTTTCTTCCTGTCTGTCTTTTTCACTGTCCAGCTTTCACATCCATATGATGTTATTGAAAATACCATGGCTTGAACAAGTCGAATCTTTGTATGGAGAGACATCTTTGCTCTTGAGAATCTTATCTACGTCTTTCATAGCCATTCTGCCAAGAGCAATGCGTCGTTTGATTTCTTGACTGCTTGTTGCTTCTTTATTGATAGTTGATACAAGTAGGTTAAAGTTGTTCACAATTTCAATTTCTTCTCCTTCAACGATGAATCTGTTGATTATGCCAGTTTTCATGATCTTTGTCTTCTTTACATTAAGGTGCAGGCCATTTTGAGACTATGTTCTTTGACTGTGAGAAGCAAATGTTTCAGATCATCTTCACTTTCAGCCAGTAATGTAGTATCATCAGCATAGCGAAGGTTGTTGATGAGTCTTCCACCAATCTTCACACCTCTGTTGTCTTCATACAATCCTGCTTCTCTGATGATTTGTTCTGCATATAAATTAAACAGGTAGGGGAAAGTATGCAGCCTTGTCTTACACCTTTGCTTATTTTAAACCATTCTGTTTCTCCTTGTTCCGTTTGAACTGTTGCTTCTTGATCAATGTACAGATTGCGCAAGAGAACGATCAGGTGTTCTGGTATACCCATGCTTCTTAATGTGGCCCAGAGTTTCTCATGGTTTGCACAGTCAAAAGCCTTGCTATAGTCGATAAAGCACAAATAGATATCCTTTTGGTATTCTTTAGTCTTTTCAAGGATCCATCTCACATCCACAATGATGTCTCTCGTTCCTCGCCCTTTCCTGAACCCTGCTTGCACTTCAGGTAGTTCATGTTCCAGGTATGGTTGTAGTCTCTTTTGAATAATCTTCAGTAGAATCTTGCTTGCATGTGGGATCAGAGCGATTGTTCGATAATTTCCACAGTCAGTTGGATCACCTTTCTTTAGTATTGATATAAACACAGATCTTTTCCAGTCAGTTGGCCATGTTGTTGTCTTCCATATTTCTTGGCAGAGCCTTGTAAGTATGGTAACAGCTGCATCAGATTGCTGCAATACTTCTATAGGAATGCCATCAATGCCTGGTGCTTTGTTCTTTGATAAGGCTTTCAATGCTGCTTCAACTTCTTCTTTCATCACCAATGGTTCCCGATCATAAGGTACAGGTTGAAACGGCTGTTGGTCCACTTGATCTTTATCATATAAAAACTCTGTATATTCCTTCTACCTTTTCTTGATCTTCTCAGCATCATTCAACGTAGAACCTTGAGCATCTTGTAACATTCCACTTTGAGGCTGGAACTTTTTCTTTAACTCTCGTAGCTTTAGGAAAGCCGATCTTGTTCTTCCTCTAATAGTTTCTGCTTCTATTTCCTTGCATGCGTCGTTGTAGTACTTTTCCTTGTCCTTTCTTGCTGCACGTTGGAAATCTCTGAGTTCTGTGATTGTCTTTCTTTCTCCTCTGGCTTTAGCTTCTCTGCGTTTCTGGGCAATTTTCAGAGTTTCTTCTGTCATCCATTTTGGCCGTTTTTGCTTTTTCACCTTTTGTAGAGACTTCTCGCTTTCTTCCAACACAACCTTTTGATGTCATTCCATAACCCTTCCGGAGCTCTGTCATTTGTATCTAAATCAGCAAATCGATTTTGCAGGCAGTCATTAAAATCCAGTGGTAAATTCACAATGTCATATTAAGCAGCATTCATCACTGTTTACCTCTATTTCAACATTAGCTTGAGTTTGCATACTAGTAGTTGATGATCTGTACCACAGTCAGCTCCAGGTTTTGTCTTTGTTGATGTTACAGAGCTTTTCCATCGTTGACTTCCACAGATGTAGTCAGTTTGATTTTTATACAATCCATTGGGTGAAGTCCATGTGTACAGTCGCCGCTTGTGTTGCTGGAAGAAGGTGTTTGAGATGAATAGATCATTGATCTTGCAGAATTCTATCAGTCTTTCTCCAGCTTCATTTCTGTTGCCAAGTCCATATTTTTCCAACTACTTTGCTTTCTTCTTTGTTGCCAACTTTTGCATTCCAGTCACCCATGACTATCAGGATATCCTGTTTGCATGTTCTGTCAATTTCAGCTTGTTCATAGAACTCTTCAATTTCATTCTCTTCTGCAGCTGTTGTTGGGGCATATACTTGAATTATAGTTGTGTTGATAGGCAATCCTTGTAGACGAATAGAAATTAAGCGTTCGCTGACTGCATTGTATTTCATTACAGTTCTTGCAAGTTTCTTATTTATTATAAATGCAACACCATTTCTTCTTTGTCTTTCATTTCCAGCATAGTAGACCATGTGATCATCTGATGCAAAGTGCCCGATGCCAGTCCATTTCAGTTCGCTGACACCCAACAGATCAAGTTGTACATGTTCCGTTTCATTCTTGACCACCTCCAACTTCCCTTGGTTCATGCTTCGTACGTTCCATGTTCCAATGTGTAAGACATCTTTACAGCTTCTGACTCTCATTTCATGCGCAGCTACATCAGCAGTCAGACTTCCCGAGGGCTTTGATCGAACCACATCATAAATGCTGGCTTCACTCTGAAAAGTCTTCAGCTCTTCCCCAGTAGCTAGTTGAGTGCCTTCCAACCTGGGGGTCTCATCTTCCAGCACCATAGCACAATTTGTTTTGTTGTAACTATCCATTGGGTTTTCATGGCAAGATACAGAAGTAGATTGCCGGGCCTTTCTTCCGCGCAGTTTAAGTTTGGTGGTGTTGCCGTTGTCACAAAAATGTGATCCTCCGCCGTCAACACTATCCCATTCTGCTGCTGCCCAGATGGGTGGTTTGTCTTGGTCTGGCACCTCAGCTGAGACCTCTCCATCTTGGGAGACCCTGCCAGTAGTTAAACCACCGATAGGTTAGCTCTCAGCATCACTGATGCACGCAAGCTCTCACAGCACGACAAGCTGCAAACCAAGTGAGAGACTTTGTTCCTAGAGAGCTTTTTTTATTTAAATCAAATCAGAGTATAGTTTAGCATACAAGTACAATAAATAGTCTCCGAGTACAAAGAACTAAACTTGTTTCTAGCGACCTTTACAAAGAGGCCTTCCAGTTAGGAAGCAAAAGATCTGTAAATTTGTCTTAAATAGATGTTAAAGGCAAGTGACGGATCAAAGAGGCAATTTGAAAGGCCCCTCTATCAAACCAAGGGCTGTGTGAATCACCCAGGAAATTGGTAAGAC
The DNA here is from genome assembly GCA_033557465.1 of Ichthyophis bannanicus. Lineage (NCBI taxonomy): Eukaryota > Metazoa > Chordata > Amphibia > Gymnophiona > Ichthyophiidae > Ichthyophis > Ichthyophis bannanicus. The sequence continues at coordinate 576,127,427 of CM066034.1, read as the reverse complement.
TTTATCTTAGAAGCACAGGTCGGGGCACCGTATAGCAAGCCAGCTTGTAAGTCTTCTTTCCCTCCCACCCACCCCTGGGATAATCTTAGCTTTATAGGCTCTTAAACCTATTGAAGAGGGAGGTGCCCATAATCACTTTCAGCTACGGCTGGTTATCTTCATCAGGAAGACATTTATTAAGGACCTGAGATGAATTATTCTTGAGGTGCACAAAGTCCATTTAACATATAAGATATAGCTGTATTAGAATAAGTATCACCTGCAAATGTAAGTAAACAACTTTAATATCTGAACAAAACCTTAAAACTAAGATGCAGACAGCAGTCCAGCAGCGAGATGAGGGCTTTCCAGTCTTTTGCATTGAGTGTCACATGTATGATTTTCTCCCAGTTGTTGAGGGGTCTTATGTGTGCACTATGTGCAAGGAGCTGTTTGCACATCAGAGAATGAATCTGATCTTTGGAGGATATAAGGAAGACAGAGAAGTATATAGACAAGACCTACAGGGACGTAGTACTGAAGTCCCACCTCCAGTCTGGCAACCTCCATGTTGCCATGGAGGAGAGAGGTCACGTGATAGGAGGAAGTGATCCTGTATCTAGGACCTGTCCTTCAAGTGGTGTAAAACCCTCTCGCATCAAGGAGGTTTCTCCAGGGCCATATACTCGTGAGGGGAGGGTTAGGACGGCCGTTACAGTTGGTGATTCAGTCATTAGGTATGTAGATAGCTGGGTGGCTGGTGGACGTGAGGATCGCTTGGTAACATGCCTGCCTTGTGCGAAGGTAGCAGACCTCACGCACAACCTAGACAAGGTGTTAGATATTGCTGGGGAGGAGTCTGCTGTGTTGATACATGTTGGTACCAAGGACATAGGAAAGTGTGGTAGGGAGGTTCTGGAGGCCAAATTTAGGCTTTTAGGTAGGAAGTTGAAATCCAAAACCTCCAGGGTAGCATTCTCAGAAATGCTTCCCGTTCCACACGCAGGACCCAAAAGGCAGGTAGAGCTTCAGAGTCTCAATGCATGGATGAGACGATGGTGCAAAGACGGAATTGGATTTGTTAGGAACTGGGAAAACCTCTGGGGAAAGGAGGGGCTTTTCGAAAGGGATGGGCTCCACCTTAACCAGGATGGAACCAGGCTGCTGGCATTAACCTTTTAAAAAGGAGAGAGAGCAGCTTTTAAACTAGATAATAGGGGGAAGCCGACAGTTGCCCAAGAGTGCATAGTTCAGAATGATGTATCCGTAAAGAATGATAGCATAACATTGACATTGACATTGATAAACGATCTCAAAGGAGCAGAAACATAAATACTTTAACAATACCAAAAGATTTTACAAAAGCCAGAAAACAAACCAATAAGAGAGCTTTCTCACACTCTGCTCCAATACTCTGGAACAATTTACCTGACAACATTCGCCTACTGTCTGACATAAAAGAATTTAAAAAAAAATTAAAAACTCACTTATTTACATTACACTATAATACACTCCCAAAACAGAATTCTCAAAGGGATACAGGCTAACATTTATTTTTAATATTATATACCCTATTTTCAAAAATAAACGACACTAATACACAAATTTAACCATACTACACACTCATTTACATGATGATTAATAATTTAACTAGCAATGTATATATGTTCTAATATGTTATACTTGTAATGTTACAATTTTCCTTGTAATTTATAATTATCTGTTCTATGTAAAATGTCCTGGTATATCTCATACCAATTAACCTACTGTTACATGTAAACCGCACTTGAAACATGGGAAAGAGCGGTATATAAATAACTGTTAAATAAATAAATAAGGCCGAAGTTAGGGCATATTGACAGAGAAGTTACAATAAAGACCAAAGTAACCCAAGTGCTCTTAAGTACAGAGCAGACAGAACTTAAAGATTCCAAATTATCCCTGCCTATCGGTAACCAGATTAATATGAATAAAATACAACCTCTAAAATGCTTGTATGCAAATGCTAGAAGTCTAAAAATAAGATGACAGAGTTAGAATATATAGCACTAAATGAGAGGTTAGATATGATTGGTATCTGAGACCTGGTGGAAGGAGGACACTATGATACCTGGGTACAAATTATATTGCAATGATAGAGTAGATCAAATTGGTGGAGGGGCTGCACTCTATGTTAGAGAGAGTATTGAGTCACACAGGATTAAAGTGTTGCAGGAAACAAAATACACGGTAGAATCTCTATGGATTGAAATCCTATGTAAAAAGGGGAAGGTGATGGCAGTGGGGGTGTATTACCGACAGCCTGGCCAGAATGAACAAATGGATGATGAAATGCTGAAAGAAATCGGGCAAGCTAACAAAAGTTGTAGTGCTGTAATACTAATGGGTGATTTCAGTTACGCTGGCATCGACTGGGTCAGTGTCACGCGGGGCATGCTAGGGAGACAAAGTTTCTAGATGAAATAAATGACTACTTCTTGGAGAAGACTTATTTCATGAACCGACAAGAGGGGGAGGCATTTTGGACCTAGCCCTTATTGATACATAAAATTTGGTGCCAAGCGATAAGGGTGTTGGGGCCACTTGGCAATAGTGATCATAACATGATTGTGTTTAATTTCATAAATGGAGGAAGGATGGCAAGGAAATCCACAGTACTGCCTTTTAACTTTCAAAAGGGAGGTTATGATAAAAGGAGGAAAACAGTTATGAAAAAACTAAAAAGAGCAGTTGCAAAAGTTAAAGGTTTACATTAAGCATCGGCGTTATTTAAAAATACTATCTTGGAAGCCCAGACCAGCTGTATGCCAAGCTTTAAGAAAGGTGGAAAGAAGTCCAAAAAACTGCCAGCATGGTTTAAAGGTGAAGTCAGAGAAGCTGTTGTAGCCAAAAAAGCATCTTTCAGGAAATGGAAAAAAGAGCCAAATGATGAAAACTTGGAAACATTAGCACTGGCAACTTAGGTTCAAGGCATTGATAAGGCAGGCAGAGAGAGAATTTGAGAAGAAGCTTGCTCTGGAAGCCAAAACCCATAATAAAATTTCAAGTACATTTGTAGCAAAAAAAACCCTGTGAGAGACAGTTGGACCATTAGATGATAGAGGGATAAAAGGGGCACTAAGAGGGGACAAGGCCATAGCAGAGAGACTGAATTCTTTGCTTTGGTCTTTACTGAAGAAGATGTAGGGAATTTACCCATGACTGAAAAGGTATTTAAAGGTGATGCATCGGAAGAATTGAAAGAAATATCTATAAACCGGGAAGATATATCACACCTATCTGATAAACTAAACAGTAGCAAATACCTGGACCGGATGGTAATACACTCGAGGGTGTTGAAAGAACTGAAATATGAGATTGCAGACCTACTGTTATTAATCTGTGAACTATCATTAAAATCATCTGTAGTACCTGAAAATTGGCGAATGGCGAATATAACTCCAATTTTTAAAAAGGGTTCCAGGGGTAATCCGGGAAACTATGGGCCGGTGAGCCTGACATCGGTACCGGGCAAAATGGTAGAAACCATTATAAAGAACAAAAGCCTTTTAAGATCTCTCAGGCAGAGAACTAGTAATTAAAAGCCACACATTCTTACCTTTGCTTGAAATGCAGAGCCCCTGTTAGGAATGCCTAAACTTGTAAGGCATTGAAGACTTTTATGCAGTCCTCAGCTGCCCTCCGTTCTTTCACAGGCTGGTCAGGCCCACTAACTCTTGATGAGGTGTCAGTGGCTTCAATTAGCAGGTAAGGTCTAATTTCACTGTTCTGTTTGAAATGGAATGGAAATGTCTAGGATTGTTTCTGGGGCAGCAGTAAGAGAGGAAAGGGCAAGGGGGTTTGTTAACCTGTTTGTTTTGGTGATAAAGTGATCTGAACGAGTCAGTCCTCTCCAAGGGGTAAAAGATACAATACTCTGAAAATGTTGTATAATTGTAAGTATGGCAGTAAAAAACGAAATAAACTAAAATTGTGGGGTGTCTACATGCATTAAAAGTAGGCACACTGAAATGTAATGCCTGTATGTAGGTATTCTAGAAGCATATTTGGACAGAGCTGGGATGAAGTTACAATGTGCATACATATTTTATAAACTACATATGTATGTGCATGGGGTAATTTTATAAAGGGACACCTAGATTAAGTAGGGAGGAAGGTGCCTTCTTTATAAAGATACATAGGCATCTATGCGACTTTAATAATATGCGCACAGATCCTGCCAAAATTGTATTTACATTGCAGGCCTGAACATTAGGCCTGCTTACAAAGAAGTATAAATAGCACATATTTGTGTGTAAATTGAGACTGCACCCATGCTCTGCTCAAACTCTGCCCTTGTGCATGCCTACTGTGCAAGTATGGGCCAGCTTGCATCACACATACTTTTAGACATGACCTAATTTTATAAAAGACCAATCCAAACAGCGAGAAGGAGGATACTTCCACAGAAATACCAATACAAACGCCAAAAGTGGAAGAGAGCAATGTAGCAAACAGATTTTATTAAAGGGCCCTTTAATAAAATCTGTTTGATTTCCGGTAGTGCAGGCAAGCCATAAGGATGCGGCTTGGTGAATCTCTGTCAGATTTCCCCCCATTGCCACAGTGGAAATCAGGAAATCAACCCCCTTAGCCCTGTCGGAGGGTGAAGCCGACGATTGAAGGATAACTATGTCGGCGCGGAAGCGATTAGGAGAATTCCGCTCTAAATATGTGCAGCGGGAGCAGTCCTTGGGACAGAGTGCAGTGGTTTGAGGCCTCGGACGGCTTGGAAGCGTTGGCAGAATGACCAATGTGCAGCCTTAAGCAGCAGGGGGAGGAGGATATATGGAGCTGGCTGCAGGAGTTAAGGAAGGGAAATCAAGGCAGACATCTGAGCCATGCACGCTGATCTGAAATCTGCTCTGACCACACTGCAGAAAGATCTATCCGAGCTTGGAGGCCAAGTGATGGAGGCAGAGGAGCACGTGTAGTGCCATGCGGTCGTGTTGGAGGAGCTGACAGTTGGATGGGAGAGTTTGTGGCATGGCCAGGAGCAAATGCAGGAGAAGCTGGAGGATTTAGAGGACAGAGCCCGTCAATGCGATCTATGGGTGCGTGGGGTACCAGAAGGAGAGAACTTTAAAGACTGTGTGGCTGCAATGTGACAGTTATTCTCCCATATACTGGGCCTGGACAGCACAGGGGAGGCAGAAGCGCCGACTTCGGTGTGTATTGAGCGAGCTCATCGGAGCCTAGGGCCTGTGTGGGATAACAGGCCCAGAGATATTGTGGTCTGCTTGTCGTTCTTCCCTACTAAAGAGAAAATCCTGAGCATTGCCTGCAAGTTCGGCCGCATTCAGTGGGAAGCCCATGAGATTGAACTGTTCCAGGATCTCTCCCAAGGGACATTATTGAGGTGTCGATTACTGAGGGAGGCGACAGTGTATTTGTGGCAACAGGGGATTTGGTATCGGTGGCTGTTCCCCTTTGGTTTGTTGCTCACTGTAAGAGGAACCATGAGGAGGGTGAAAAAGGAGGAGGAAGCGTAGCAGGCCCTGCAGGACTTGGATTGTGAGGGCATGCCCCATTGGGCCAAAGCACATACTAATGCCTGGTCCAGGAGAGCAGCCAGTGGTATCTGTGGCAGTGAGTAACTGCAAAGGAGACTCGGCTGAAGCGTCTTTCCCATGGTCCCACCAGGATGGCACACAGGGGGCAGATAGATGAGTATGCCCTGCTGGAGATGAGTGTTGGATGAACATTGGACTGATGGGGTAGTGAACATTAGCAATGGGATGTGGCGTCATGAATAAAGGGGGAAATGGAGGAGGATGGTGGGAGGAATGCGGGGGGATAATTGAGACCTGTGGGGGGTGGAGGAGGGGGGGTTTTCAGGTTCATATTTTAATGCTTTACTGTTTGGGTTGATATCATTCTGGTTTGGGGGAAGGAGGTGGGGTAGGAAAAGCGCTGCGGTAGGGTAGGTGGGGAGAATGATTGATTTAAAGGGGAAGATATGTAAAATGGGGTCTGGGATGAGGGAGGGGGTGAGCAAGATGGAGAGGTGGAAAGATGGGGGGGAAGGCTTGCCCGTGAACTACCATGGAAAGGGGGGCTCCTGGGAGGAGGGAGCAGTTTATTGGGATAGGGAGTTTGGGCGGGAGGGGAAAGGGGAGTGGGGGGAAACCATTAAGGGAGATGGGCAGTGGGGGAATTTTCTCTCATGGTGCAAATATTTATGCTGAATGTTAGTGGGTTGACTCCACTTTAAGGAACTTGAGGGTAATACTTGGGATGTGGTGCTGCTCCAGGAAACTCATCACTGGGGCTAGGGATGGGGGTTGGTTACGACATCGGGCATTCCCAGAGCAATTCTTTTCGGCGCCCCCGGGAGGGGGGAAAAAGGGGGGGTGATTTTTGCTTAGGCAGGGAGAGGATTTTCAAGTGGAGGGCTCCCTTTTGGGACAAAGTGGGACGGGTGGTGAGGATTAGAGGGAAACTTGGTGAGGAACAGCTTATGGTGGTATGCATCTATGGGCCTAATGGATCTCAGGGGGCATTTTGGAGGGAGGTGGAGGAGTTGTTGGATAGACAGGCCCAAGGGAAAATACTGATTGGGGGCGGGCCTTTAACCTGGCCCTTCAACCTGCACAAGATAGGAGTTCTAGAATAAGTGATGGGGGGCATAGTAATCGCCGGCTAGTGCGACGAATGATGATGCGGTTCCATCTGGTGGATGCTTGAAGGGAGGTGCACCCCCAGGAGAGGGAATACTCTTTCTACTCCGGGGTACATGATAGCTTTAGCTGCATTGATATCCTATTGGCCAATCAACTGTGGGTCACTGACTTGAGGGAGAGAGATCGGCCCGATGACTTGGTTGGATCATTGTCCAATCTGGTTGACTTTGGAGAATAGGATTAGGGGGGGTGGGGTGCAATTTTGGCATCTAAATGAGCTTATTGAAGAAAAATGAGGTGGTGGAAGACATTCAGGCTCAGCTCAAGAAATACCTTCGGATAAATGATACTGGAGAAGTGAGTTCTCAAATGGTATAGGAAGGCCTGAAAGCGGTAGTGCGAGGGAGGTTCATCATGTGGGCCTCTCAGTTCTGTCGGGCTCTGATTCATTTACTTCGTCACCCCTTCCCTGTGGTGTTCCTCAGGGTTCTGTACTGGCCCCCCTGTTGTTTAATATTTTTCTGGCCCCCCTCGCTTTACTTATTCAGCAGCACGGTATCTCTGCGTATTATTACGCAGATGATATCCTCCTTCTCTATCACACCTGTCCCCTCACACCTGATATTGGTCCCCTCAACGTCTGTCTCTCCGCTGTCTCCTCTTGGTTTTCTGAGAATTTCTTGCATGTCAATTTGTCTAAGACTTCTGCTATCTGGTTCACTGCTGGTGCCCCCATTCCCACCCTCACCCCATCTCTCTCTGCTGGGCCCATCCCTCTTGTCACATCTATGCGCTATCTTGGTGTCACTCTGGACTCAGCTTTAACTTTCAAAGATCACGTTTCCTCTGTTGTTCAGCGTTCCTTCCATACACTACGGCAACTTCGTGCTGTTCGGCCTTTTCTCTCCCTTTCCTCTATGACCACACTTCTTCTTTCCCTTGTAGTTTCTCGACTTGACTATTGTAATGCCTCCTTAGCCGGTCTCCCTCTTTCTCAGCTTCACCGTCTTCAATTGGTTCATCACACTGCTGCTCGTCTTTTGACTAACTCTTCTCGGTCGGCTCATATCACTCCCCTTCTTATCCACTTGCACTGGCTGCCTATCCCTTTTCGTATTCAATATAAAATTCTGATTTTCGTTCACAAGGCTCTACACACTGGTGTCCCTCTCTATCTGTCGGATCTGGTTCATTTTCACTGCCCCTCTAGAGCTCTTCTGTCAATTCATGCTAATCGTCTTTTTCTCCCACCTCCCTCTAGGGCCCGTCTTGAATCCACACGCTCTTCTGCTTTCTTTTTCCTTGGTCCTCGTCTTTGGAATTCCCTCCCTTTAGCTCTGCGTCTAGAATCCTCTTTCCGCTCCTTTAAAACCTCACTTAAAACCCACCTTTTCTGCACAGCTTTTGATCTCCCTCCTCCCCTTCCTTCCACTGCTGGCTGCTGATTGATCCCTCCTAACCCATCTGTATGTTCCTTTTATCTTCTCTCCCTGCTTCTCTCTTCTCTGCTGTCCTTTCCTGTAAATGAATTGGCGTTCCTTTCTGTTTCTGACAGTAGTCTCCTTATTTTATTATACACCGCTGCATGCCTCTAGGTTCAGGCGGTATAATAAGTTTTAAATAAAGATAAAGATATAAGAAGATTCGCTCACAAAGGGAACAATGGTTAACAGCGGAACTCAAGGATCACCTGTTAGAGTATCAGAGGACAGGAGCGAAGAGGGGGAGGAAATGGGTGGTTGGCTTGAGGGCAGAGTTGCAGGAGCTCCAGCGGACCAGATAGCCTTTACACTGCAGCGGGTGAAGCAATTTTACTATGAATGGGGGAATAGAGCGAGTAGGGCATTAGCTCAGAAACTTAAATATCAGGTAATTTTAAGTCATCTGTCCATAGGTTACGAGGAGGGGATGGACGTATTAGCTCAACGGATAGTGCTATCTGTGAGCAATTTTTGAGTTATTATAGGGAGCTATATGCGGGTCAGCCAGGGATTTCTGAGGAGGAGGTGCAAGACTATATGGACGGAGAAGAGCTACCCCGATTGGGTGAGGAAGTGGTGAAACTTCTGGAGGGGACGATTGAGGGAGAGGAGATAGGGACGGTGATTAAAACTTTACCATCTGAGAAGGGGCCAGGCTTAGATGGTCTACTGAGTTCCTTTTACAAAATTTATCGTGAAGATGTTCAGGATCTGTTGGGGAGGGTGTTTAATGAGGTTCTGGAGGAAGGGGGAGCACTGTCACAGGAGATGCTCACGGCTGGCATCAGACTGATCCCCAAGGAGGGGAAGGACCTGGAACAGTGCGGGTCTTATAGGCCGATTTTTCTCTCATTAATGCGGATGTGAAACTATTAGCAAAAGTCTTAGCTGAATGCTTGGCACCTTGGATGGCTCAGTTGGTCCAGCCAGATTAGACGGGCTTCATAGTGGGGCGGCGGGCTACGAATAATGTAAGAAGAGTGGTGGAACTCCTATGGGCGGCGACAGGAAGTCGAGAGGAGGTTATGCTTCTCTCGATTGACGCCGAAAAGGCATTTGATAGGACACTGGCCATTTTTTATTTGTGACCATGAGGAAAATGGAGTTCGGGGCTAATTATATGAGATGGATACAGGCGCTGTATAGGGAGCCTCGGGCTCGGGTCAAAGTGAATGGCCGATACTTGGACAGCTTTATATTGCGACAGGGGACTCGCCAGGGGTGTCCATTGTCACCACTTCTTTTTGCCTTGGTGATGGAGCACTTGGCACAATCCATACAGGAGAATCGAGTTGTATAGGGCCTGAAGAAGGGAGGGAGTCGGCATGTCATCTCGCTATTCGCTGATGTATTATTCTGTCTGGTGGACCCACAAAGGTCATTGCCGGAGGTCGTACGGGAACTTGAACGATAGGGAGCAGTCTTGGGATTTAAAGCTAACTTGGGGAAGACAAAGGCGCTAAATGTTTCCATGACTTCAGAGGTGGAGAGCGTGCTTCCTGATTAGATGGGTGAGGGGCCTCATAAAATACTTAGGGGTGCAGATTCCAGCAAATCTGTAGGAGTTGTATCAGGTAAATTATCCCAAATTGTTCAGATCCATAGGGGTAGCATTGGAAGGGTGGATGAAGATGGAAATATCGTGGCTAGGCCGAATTGCAGTGGTTAAGATGAATGTTCTCCCCAAATTGTTGTATTTGTTTCAGGCCCTACCAATTCTGGAAGTGGCTCTGCAGAGGGGCAAAAGAATATGTTTCAATATATTTGGAATACGATGATGATGATGATGATTGATAATGCACCATCATACCTGTCAACACTAATAACCCAATCAACCAACACTAGATCAACAAGAACACACTCCCAGAACACACTAGTGTTCCCTCCCACCTACCGCAATACCAAACAAGTTACAAGCAACTGAGCATTTTCACTAGCTGCACCCAGGTTATGGAATAACCTCCTGACCTATTTACGTGCAACTAAAGACATGAAACTGTTCAGGAAAGAGCTAAAAACTTTGCTATTCACCCAACATTTCGGAGATCTTATAGAAGACGCTGGCTCACCCCACGAAACAACACAAATACAAACCTCACAATAACACACTCAACACACCAACTGTAAACAATATTGCCTGCTGTAACTGTACATAGTTTTGTAAGTTGATTATCCTTTAAGTACCAATCCTATCTTGTACATAGTTACAACTGTTACAACCTAATCATGTTAAATTGTGCTCTATGTAGAAATGTTGTTCCTTATCGTCCCTCCAGTCTAGTCCCGAACCTCTGGCGCTCAGTACGTCCTCTCGCTGCTTGGAGACTGAGCATGTCACAATCTTTAGTGACAGTAGTATAAGTAGTCCAGGGACCGCCTCCATGATTCAGTTTTCTCAGTCTCCAAGCAGCGAAAGGAGGTGCTAGCCAGAGGTTTGGGACTCGGTGGAGCAACGATTAAGTCCAGAGAGAGGTTTAAATAATCTTAAGTAGTTTAGTATTTGATTTGGAAAGAAAAAAAAAAAAAAAGAGGCGGATGGCCCTTTAAATCGTCAAAATTTTAAAGTTGATTTGGTTCGGTAGTGCAGAGTCGATAGGAGCTGCCCCCCTTCTCCCCCCTCTCTACCGTGGGTGCGAGTGCAGAGAGAGTGTGGGAGCTGTGTAGGGGTCTCCGGCTGCAGTTCCCTTAGTGTGGGAGCAGAGCTGTGGAGGCGCACCGTTCCGGCAGAGCACGCGGTCTGGGATCGTGCTCTGTGGCGGCGGTGTCAGTGGAAGAGGCCCGACTGCTGCTGGCGATTCTCTCAGGTATGTCGGCGGCTTTACTTACTTCTGGACAGCGTTTCTCTGCACCGGACATCTAGGGCGCATGAAAGGTAAGCGCCGAAGGCTTTGGGGAGTGGCGTCTTTTTCTTTTTTTTTTTTACACGTGCAGTTCAGCCGTCTCTCTTTGCCACGGGCAGGCCTAGACCGCGTGGCATTTGCGCGGGAAGCAGGGGACAGGGGTTTGCACTGCTTCGGAGACCCGTTTGAGGTGTTGTTGGGGATACTGTAGGTATTTGTACTTTTGATGAATCTTCTGTAGGGCTGGTTTAAAAAAAAACAAAACAAAAACAAAAACAAAAAAACGGAAAACTGTGTTTTGGGGAGCTGTTCTCTGGGGAACAGTCTTATCTCCATTTATTCCTACTAAGCATCGGTGCCTCCTGTGTGGGGTGCGTAGAGGGACTGTTTCAGAGACAGGGGTGTGCAAAGGCTGTACCCAAGAAGTGATCCTGATGGAGATGGCAGAGCACAAGGCAGGAGAAGGCGCTAGGGAGGTTTCTGGGGAGGCAGAAACTCTGGCTTCCTCTGCGGTGACTCCACAGCCGATACTGGGGCCTTCTTCGGCTCTGGAGGTGCCCTTACCCCAGCCTTCTTTGCAAGGGGTTTGGGGGCTAAATTGTCCCAACAATTTTTGTCTTTGCTCCAGCAGGCTCAGGGACGTTCTGGGACTGAGATACCAGGGCCTGTGGCAGAGGGGGTTCGTGGAGGGAAATGACCGGGGACCCCGTTGGAAGGAGCAGAGGGTAGTATTCCAACCAAGAAGACGAAACTGCAAGAGGACAGTTCAGAACAGGCCTTTCCTGTGGAAGTACAGTCCAAGACTCGGACATGGAACAGGATTTGGAAGAAGGTGAAATACCGGAGCCAGAGGATCACGCGCGGGTAGTCCGAGTGTTCTGGAGAGAGGAACTATCAGCGCTCATAGCAGAGACGCTGAAAGCCTTAAATATCCCGATAGCGGGCCAGGAGGAGGATATCACTTTGGAGGATCCCTTTATTACAGGCCGTTCGAAAGTCCCAACGCGCGTTTCCCATTAAGAACATAAGATATGCCATACTGGGTCAGACCAAGGTCCATTAAGCCCAGTATCCTGTTTCCAACAGTGGCCAATCTAGGTCATACGTACCTAGCAGTTTCCCCAAAAGACACAGGTTACACAATGCTTGTACTGGGTCAAGCATTGATATCCTGGGTCCCTTCTTAATAATGGTTTATGGACCTTTCTTCCAGGAACTTGTCCAAACCTTTTTTAAACCCAGCTACACTAACAGCCTTTACTACATCCTCCAGTAACAAATTCCAGAGTTTGATTACGCGTTGAATGAAAAAATATTTTCTTTTATTAGTCTTAAATAGTTTACCCTGTAGCTTCATTGCATGTCCCCTAGTCTTTCTATATTCTGATAAAGTAAACAATCGATCTCCGTTTACCCGTTCCACTCCGTTCATTAATTTATAGACTTCTATCATATCTCCCCTCAGCCGTCTCTTTTCCAGGTTAAAGAGCCCTAACCTTTTTAGCCTTTCTTCATAGGAGTATCCTTCCATTCCCCTTACCATTTTGGTGGCTCTTCTCTGAATCTTTTCTAATATCCTTTTTAAGATACGGTGACCAGAATTGCACACAATATTCAAGGTGCGGTCTCACTATGGAACGATATAGAGGCATTATAATATCTTTTGTTTTATTTTCCATTCCTTTCCTTATGATACCTAGCATTCTATTTGCTATCTTGGCCGCCGCTGCACACTGGGCCGAGGGTTTTAACATGTTATCCACAATGACGCCTAAATCTTTTTTCCTGGGTGGTGGTTCCTAATGTGGAACCTTGCATCGTGTAACCATAGTTCCTTTGCGTCCCTCTAGTCCAGTCCCGGAACCATAGAGTTGTCAACCTCCTCCAGCAGCCTTGGAGACTGAAATACATCAGCTCTTTGCTGGCACCAGTATAAGTAGGCAAGGACCGCCCCCTCTCACCAGTACTTTCAGTCTCCAAGCAGCTGAAGGAGATCCTGAGCCTGGTTCTAGGCTCAGTTAGAGAAATAGGCAGAGCTAAATGGGATACATTTCTTTCTAATCTTTCAATTTCAATTTATATTTTAATTTGATTTAGTTACTTTGCCATTCTGTGTTTTGCTTGCAGGGGCTGTGCTGTTGTAGGAGATTTTTCCTCTGGCTCCATCTGCCCCCCTCCTTCCCCTTCCCTTCTCTCTCTCTCACTCTCCCTTCTTTTCCTTTACATAGCCCCATTGCTTAGACGAGCACTGTGGTATTCAGACCGCACAAAGGAGTTTATGTGCCTCCCTGCTCCCGAACCTGCTTTTAAGGGTGAGGAGCAGGTTGCAGGCTTACAGCAGTGGCCCGGAGTTTGCAGGGCAGCTGAGGAAAGTGTTGCCGGTGTTGGAGCTGAAGCCGCAGTCAGGCTGAGCTCCAGCGGGGCTGCTGCATCTCTCCCTCTGTTCTTCACCCGATCTTCACGGTGAGTGAGAGGTTCTCCTTTCTCTACTTTTTCGGGGCTCCTTGTGATTTAGCAGGTCAGGGGGCTAGGATTAGATTTTTCTCCATTTCGGGGTGGTCTGCCGCGTGGTGCTTTAGGCGGGAATCGGCAGCGGCGGCCATTTTTTAAAAATAAATCCCGTTTTGATTTTTTGGTTTAGTTTTGCTTATTTTGGGCTTGCTAACCCTCGTTTTGGCTGCAGACCATCTGGATTTGACTTGGCGGAGGTCTGTGGTGCTAGTGTGTAAAAAAAAAAAAAAAAAAAAAAAAAAAAATTCACCAATAAAAACGGGGGTTTGCTGAGCCTGACTGAAGGCTCTTCTTCTGTGCTTTACTGCTGTTCCGCGGAGCGGGGGTGGCAGTTGAGGCCTTTTTTCTGAGTATGCCTGCGAAGCCACGCTGTGTTTGTGGAGCTAAGCGAGGTTTATTGTCAGGGTCCAGTGTGTGTGGGGCCTGTACTCTGGAGTCCAGCATTATGGAAAGTACGGCTCCGTCTCCGGCCGTAGCCTGTGAGGTGCTTCCACTAGGGGCAGCGGCGGTGTTACCCCCGTCTCTGGATTTTCAGGGGCCGGGGTCTTCCCCTGGGGAGGGGTTCGCAGGGTCCGAATCCGGTGGCCTTGGCTCCGGGGATTCCGCCAGATTTCTTCTCTCTTATGCAGCAGGCTTTTGCGCTCCTGCAACCCGGGATGGTCTCTCCGGCTCGTGTTTCCGAGGGGCTGAAGCGTCCGGGGTCCCTGATTCAGCCTGAAGACGACGCTCCTTCTGCGAAGGTTGCCAAGGGGACAGCGGATGAGGGTCCGGCGTCTCGTCTGGGGGAGGACCTAGGGGCGGAGGACGTGGACCTTGATAATACCTCGGGTGAGGAGTTAGAGGAGGGGGAGTTACCTGACACGGAGCAGCATAGTCGGCTCGTCAGGGTATTTCGTGGGGAAGCGCTTCCGGCCTTGATTGCCGAGACTCTCAAAACGCTGAATATGCCTGCGGAGGCAACGCCGCCGGATGATGCTCTGGAGGATCCACTGCTCCAGGCGGTGCGTACGTCCCAGCGGGTCTTTCCCTTGCATAGAGTATTTCGGGGTATGATTTCAGGAGGAGTGGGACTCGCCAGAATCGGCGCTGAGGGGGTCCCGTGCCTTGTCGCGCCTTTATCTGTTGTCCGATCAGGATAGGGAGCTCTTTCGGTCTCCCAAGGTTGATGCGGCAGTATCGGCAGTGACTAAAAAGACTACGATCCCGGTTGAGGGCGCTGCAGCGTTGAAAGATGTGCAGGATAGGAAATTGGATACGCTTTTGAAGCAGGTTTTTGATATGTGTGCCCTCTCGATGCAGGCCGCCGTGGCAGGGGCTTGGGTCGCGAGAGGTTGTTTGCGCCGGTCCCAACGATTGCAAGGGGATGTAGGGACGACGCAGGTGGAAGATGCGGCGCGTTTGGAGTCTGGAGCCGCCTATTTGTCGGACATTCATTATGATCTCATCCGTAGTGGAGCTAAGTCAATGGCCTCGGTGGTAGCGGCGAGGCGATATTTGTGGTTGCGTAATTGGGCGGCCGATAGTTCCTCCAAAACTCGTCTCAGCAAGCTTCCCTTTCGAGGGAGGAAGTTGTTTGGGGAGGATTTGGAAAAGTTGGTCAAGGATCTCGGTGAGTCTAAAGGGGGGCGCCTTCCGGAGGATAAGCCAAAGCAGGTTCGGTCTACCGCGGGGTCTCAGGGGGCTCCTCGGGAGTTTCGCCGTTTTAGGGCGTCTCGCTTTGGTCAGCCTCTGCGTGGTAGGTTTCCTGCTAGAAGCCAGGGGTTTCGTGGCTTCAGAGGGGCCGGCAGAGGTTTCTCCGCCTTCCAAACCTCATCCGTTAAGAAGCCCCAATGAGATGAGGCGGGCTCAAGTGGACGTAGTTCCCATGGGGGGGCGTTTGCAGGAATTTTACCCTGCCTGGGTCCAACTTACGTCAGATCAGTGGGTTCTGGAGGTCATTCGAGAGGGCTATGCTCTAGAACTCCATTGTCCCGTGTTAGATTCCTTTGTTCTGTCGCCTTGCCGAGCTCCGCTCAAGCGGCGAGCCATTGTCGACACGTTGCAACGGTTGTTACAGCTCCGGGCCATAGTTCCCGTGCCGGGGGACCGTGCGGTTCCGGTCGATACTCCATCTATTTCGTGGTACCAAAGAAGGAGGGATCCTTTCGTCCTATCCTCGATTTAAAGAATCTCAATCGGTGTCTCCGGTTAACTCACTTTCGCATGGAGACACTTCGATCCGTCATCGCGGCTGTCAGACAGTGGGAGTTTCTGACTTCTCTGGACCTCACAAAGGCTTATCTACATATCCCGGTTCAGCAAGAGCACCAGTGCTATCTGCGGTTTGCGGTTCCCATGGGGCATTTTCAGTTTCAGGCGTTGCCCTTCAGCCTGGCGACGGCGCCCCGCACGTTCACCAAGATCATGGTAGTCGTGGCGGCGGCTCTTCGCAAGGAGGGAGTGCTCGTGCATCCTTATCTAGACGATTGGTTGATTTGGGCAAAGTCTCAGGCGGAAAGTGCGGAGGCCACCGCCCGGGTGGTGCAGTTGCTACGGAGTCTCGGCTGGGTGGTCAACTTTGCGAAGAGCAGGTTGACTCCCTTGCAGTCTTTGGAGTACCTGGGGGCGCGATTCGAAACGCGGAAAGCGGCGGTGTTCCTGCTGGATCAGCTTGCGCAGGCGTTGCGAAGGCTGGTGCGGCGTTTTCTCTTGCGGGTGGCGCCCACGGCGTGGCAGTATCTCCAGTTGCTCGGCACGATGGCAGCGACGATCGAGGTGGTGCCCTGGGCCAGGGCGCATATGCGAAAGCTGCAGAGCTCACTTCTCCGGCGTTGGTCCCATCAGCGCGATGCGTTGTCTCGACGGCTGATCTGTCCTCCGGAGGTACGTCGCGATCTTCGGTTGTGGTTGTGGCCGGAGAATCTAGCCGCGGGCATGCCCTTGGAGCCTCCGACCTGGAAGCTGTTGACAACGGATGCCAGTCTTCTGGGGTGGGGGGCGTGTTGCGAGGGCGCGTTTGCCCAGGGCCAGTGGTCGTTGGTGGAGAGAGACTGGTCCATCAATCGGCTGGAGATGAGAGCGGTGTTTCTGGCTCTGCAAGCATTTTGGGGGAATCTTGCTCGGCAAGCGGTGCGGGTTCTCTCGGACAACGTGGCTACAGTCGCCTACATAAATCGGCAGGGTGGCACCGGCAGCATGGGGCTCAAGCTGGAGGCCGGTCAATTACTCGCTTGGGCCGAATTGAATCTGACGTGTCTGTCAGCGCAGCATGTAGCAGGCGTGGAGAATGTCGCGGCGGATTTTCTGAGTCGCCAGAGGGTGGACCCGGTGGAGTGGGTCCTGCACCCCGACATCTTTGTGCTTCTGGTGAGGCGCTGGGGGGTTCCCCTAATGGATCTCATGGCCACCTTCAAGTTGGCACAGGTGGACCGGTTTTTCAGCAGGCGGCGAGAAAGAATGTCGGAGGGGCCTGACGCGCTGGCGCAGCCCTGGCCGGAAGGGGAGCTTCTCTGTCTTCCCGCCTTGGGCTCTGATAGGCTGCGTGGTGCAACGCATAGAGCGTCATCGGGGTCTCGTGGTGATGCTGGTGCCCGATTGGCCCCGACGGCCGTGGTACACGGATTTGGTGCGGCTGTTAGCGGATCGGCCGTGGAGGCTTCCTCAGCAGAGCGATCTCTTGTCAGGGTCCGTTGCGCATGCCTCAGGTGGCTCGGTTCTCGCTTACGGCATGGCTCTTGAAAGGGCGCGGATGACTGCTAAGGGATATTCGGTGGCGGTCGTTTCGACCTTGCTTAAGGCGCGTAGGCGTTCCACGTCTCTTGGGTACATTCGAGTCTGGCGCATCTTTGAAGCTTGGTGTACGGAACGTACCGTGCGTCCGTTAGGGGCTTCGGTGTCGGAAATCCTTTCTTTCTTGCAGGATGGCGTGGACAAGGGTTTGGCGGCTAGTTCGTTGCGCGTGCAGTTGGCTGCCCTTTCCTGTTACCATGGAAAGGTGCAGGGGCAGTCTCTCGGGGCTCATGCGGATATCAGGAGGTTTTTGAGGGGGGTGTTGCTCATGTGTCCACCGAGGCGCTCTGCTGTTCCCCCGTGGGACTTGAATTTGGTGTTGGAGGCCTTGCTTGCTCCTCCGTTTGAACCGTTGTCGACAGCTTCGCTAAAGGATCTCACGTTGAAAACTGTTTTCCTGGTGGCTATTTGTTCGGCTAGGAGGATCTCGGAGCTGCAGGCCTTGTCTTGTAGGGAGCCCTATCTCTCGTTTTCCGAACACAAGGTGGTTCTCCGTACCATTCCGGCATTCTTACCCAAGGTGGTGTCCGCCTTTCATGTTAACCAAGTGGTCTCTCTTCCTGTGTTCTCGGATCGGCAAGAGGCCGGATTTGTGGGAAAATTGCATCTGTTGGACGCTCGCAGGGTTCTGAAGCGGTATCTCTCTCGGACGGCGTCCTTTCGTCGGTCGGATCGGCTTTTCGTGGCGTTCGGGGGACCACGGAAAGGGGAAGCGGCGGCGAAGTCCTCTCTTTCCCGCTGGTTGAAGGAAGCGATTGCGTCGGCCTACATCTTGAAGGGCAAGTTGGTTCCACAGGGCCTTCGGGCCCATTCCACTCGGGCGCTGGCGGCGTCTTGGGCGGAGTTCAGTTTGGTTCCGGTCGGCGACATTTGTAGGGCGGCGACTTGGTCGTCCTTGCATTCCTTTGCTAAGCATTACCGCTTAGATGTTTTATCGGCGGAGGATGGGCGTTTTGGCTCGGCAGTGCTTCAGGCTGGGCTTGCTTGTCCCTCCCGTTGATGTTCACTGCTCTGTTACATCCTCTATGGTTCCGGGACTGGACTAGAGGGACGCAAAGGAAGGTTAAATTAGACTTACCTGCTAGTTGTTGTTCCTTGCGGAACTCTAGTCCAGTCCCGGATCCCTCCCTGTGCTTTGAAGGGTCGCCAGCCTGACTGTTTCGGATCCCACGGGTACTCTCCGTTACCTGACTTCTTGGAGGCGCGGGATGAAGCCATTGGAGGACCCTCTTGCGTAGCGCTATTGGCTGCCTATCCTCTCCTGAGGCGGTTGTGCCTGGCGTTTCAGTGTAGTAAGAAAATAGTTCAATTGGGCCACGACCTAACAGTAAAACCGAACAAAAAAAACAAACAAACAATATCTTTGTATATATCTATAGCTGTTACCGATTACTTCCCATCCTTGTTGAATGTATTCTGGTTAATTCTACTTGTTTGTTGTTCTGCTCAGTGTGCTTTGTCAATAGGTACTGGTGAGAGGGGGCGGTCCTTGCCTACTTATACTGGTGCCAGCAAAGCGCTGATGTATTTCAGTCTCCAAGGCTGCTGGAGGAGGTTGACAACTCTATGGTTCCGGGACTGGACTAGAGTTCCGCAAGGAACAACAATTAGCAGGTAAGTCTAATTTAACCTTTGGGTGGTTCTTCCCTAGTTGCATAACTTCGCACTTGTCCACATTAAATTTCATCTGCCATTTTGATGTCCAGTTTTCCAATTTATCAAGATCCTCTTGCAATTTTCCACAATCCTCTTGGGTTTTAACAACTTTAAATAGTTTTGTGTCATCTGCAAATTTGATAACCTCACTCGTTATTCCCTTTTCCAGGTCATTTATGAATATGTCAAAAAGCAGCGGACCCAGCACAGATCCCTGGGGTACACCACTATTCACCTTTCTCCCTTGGGAAAATTGGCCATTTAGCCCTCCCCTCTGCTTTCTGTCTTTTAACCAGTTCCTTATCCACAATAGTACACTGCCTCGTATTCCATTACTCTTTAGTTTTGCCAAAAGTCTCTGAGGGACCTTGTCAAAGGCTTTCTGAAAGTCCAGATACACTATATCAACCGACTCACCTTTGCCCACCTGTTTATTCACACCTTCAAAAAGACATAACAGATTAGTAAGGCAAGATCTTCCTTGTCTAAAACCATGTTGGCTGTCTCCCATTAGGCCATGACTATCTACATGCTGAGTAATTTTGTTCTTTATGACGGTTTCTACCATTTTTCCCGGTACTGACGTCAGGCTCACCGGTCTGTAGTTTCCCAGATCACCCCCGGAACCCTTTTTAAAAATTGGTGTTACATTGGCGATCCTCCAATCTTCAGGTATTACAGATGATTTAAATGAAAATTCACAGATTACTAATAGCAGGTCTGCAATCTCATATTTCAGTTCTTTCAACACCCTTGGATGTATACCATCTGGTGCAGGTGATTTGCTACTCTTCAGTTTATCTAATAGTTGTAATACATCTTCCCGATGTATCAATATATTTCCTTCAATTTTTAAATACCACTTCAGTTATGGGTAGCATCCCTATCTTCCTCAGTAAAGACTGAAGCAAAGAATTCATTCAGTCTCTCTGCTGTCGCCTTGTCGCCTCTTAGTGCCCCTTTAACCCCTCTATCATCTAATGGACCAACTGACTCTCTCACAGGTTTTTTTCTACGAATGTACTTGAAAAAGTCTGTATTTCGCATTTTTGGGTATTTAAAGAAATGATTCAAGAAGAATGAGATATGCCAGAGGCGAATCTCAAGGGCTCCAGGGTGATGGCTCGTCTGTATCTGCTTGTGGAACCGGATAAGAAGATTTTTAAATCTCCCAAGGTGGATGTGGCGGTTTCGGCAGTGCCAAAAAAGACGATAATTCCAGTAGAGGGAAGTGCCACTCTTAACGATTCTCAGGATAGGCGGCTGGATACTCTGCTTAGGCAGGTGTTTGAAGTAAATGCTCTGTCCATACAAGCTTTGATTTGTGGAGCTTGGGTGGCAAGGACATGCCTTCGATGGTCACAGACTGAAAGCTCTACAGGTTGAGGAGGCGACTGAGGAAGTGGCTCGCATCGAATCCGGGGCGGCATACTTGGCGGATAGCCAATATGATCTGATTAGAGGTTTGTCTAAAAGTATGGCGTCGGTAGTGGCGGCTCGGAGATATCTCTGGCTCCGTAATTGGGCAGCGGATGCGGCCTCTAAGGCGCGACTAGGCAGGCTGCCCTTCAGAGGGAAGCTCCTCTTTGGGGAAGATCTGGAGAAGCTGGTTAAATATTTAGGAGAGTCAAAGGGGGACAGGTTGCCGGAGGACAAACAAAATCAAGGCCGTCCCATGGCGCCCTCCAAGAGTCAACAGCGGGAGTTTCGGCACTTTCGCCAATCGAGATTTGGTCAATTTCAGAGAGGGCGTTCCCAGTATAGATCCTCGGGGTTTCGAGGATTTCGAGGGGTGGTCAGAGGTTTTGGGGCCTCTGCTTCCTCTAACACCAAAAAGCCACAATGAAGGGACGCGGGTCCAGGCAGGATTGGTTCCGGTGGGAGGTCGCTTAAGAGACTTCTTTCCTGTCTGGGCCCAGATAACATCGGATCAGTGGGTGTTTGAAAGTCATGCAAAAAGGGTATGCGCTCGAGTTCCAACGTCCGATGAGAGACGCTTTCGTTCAGTCCCCTTGCAGAACAGGATTGAGGGAAAAGGCGATTCAAGAGACGTTGGACAGGTTGTTAGCACTCGGGGCAGTGGTACCGGTTCCGGCATACTAGTGCGACTGCGGTCGATACTCAATATATTTTGTGGTGCCCAAAAAGGAAGGTGCAGTGAGACCAATTCTGGATCTGAAAAAGGTAAACGGGTGCCTTCGGGTGTCTCATTTTTGCATGGAAACGTTGAGGTTGGTTATAGTGGCAGTTCGAGAGGGCGAATTCCTCACATTGTTAGATCTCTCAGAAGCCTATCTCCACATACCGATTAGGTTGGAACATCAATGCTTCCTTTGTTTTGCAGTGCCTATGGGGCACCACCAGTTCCAAGCAATGCCGTTCGGTTTGGCAACAGCTCCCAGGATGTTCACCAAGGTCATGGTGGTAGTGGCGGTGGCATTGAGGAAGGAAGGGGTGTTGGTTCACCTTTACTTAGATGATTGGTTGATTTGAGCAAAGTGGAGACAGAGCGAAGGGGCAATGCGCCGAGTGGTTTTCCTTCAATTGCTCGGATAGGTAGTCAATGTAGTAAAGAGCAAATTGGTGTCGTCGCAGCAGATAGAATACTTGCGGGTGTGGTTCGACACGGACAGGGGCAGAGTGTACCTGCCGCAGGACAGGATTCAGAAATTAAGGGGCTTAGTCCAAGAGTTTCTAAAGAAAC
This sequence comes from Ichthyophis bannanicus, assembly GCA_033557465.1. Lineage (NCBI taxonomy): Eukaryota > Metazoa > Chordata > Amphibia > Gymnophiona > Ichthyophiidae > Ichthyophis > Ichthyophis bannanicus. The sequence goes on along the minus strand of CM066034.1, from coordinate 576,105,826 downwards.
GGGCGCCCTCGGCATGGCAGTATTTGCAGCTCTTAGGGACAATGGCAGCCACACTAGAGTTAGTACTGTGGGCCAGGGTGCAAATGAGACCGCTGCAAAGAGCGCTGGTGGTCGCATCAGTCCGATCAGTTGCCCCAGGAGTTGGTTTGTCCACTAGAAGCATGACAGTCTCTGCAGTAGTGGCTTGTTCCGGGGTGTCTGGAGAAGGGAATGCCTCTCGAGGCTCCAAATTGGAAGGTGTTAACGACAGATGCCAGTCTATTCGGCTGGGGGGCTCACTTCGAGGGCCAGTACGCACATGGCCAGTGGACAGAACAGGAAAGGAGTTGGTCGATCAACAGGTTGGAGTTGAGAGCAGTTACATTGGCTCTGAAAGCCCTTCAAAGACGTCTGCAGGGATCTGCGATTCGAGTATTTTCGGACAATGCCATGACAGTGGCATATATCAATCGACAGGGCAGCACCAGCAGTGTGGCGCTAGAAGAAGAGGCAGAGGGTCTGCTAAGTTGGGCAGAGTCGCACATAGAAGCGCTTTCAGCGGTACATGTAGCGGGAGCGGACAATGTGACGGATTTTTTGAGTCAGGTCAAGGTGGACCCAGGTGAATGGGTCCTCAATCCGGAGGTTTTCGGCTTGTTGGTACAACGCTGGGGGCTGCCGGCAATGGATCTCATGGCAACGTTTGAGTCAGCACAGGTGGAGAGATTCTTCAGCAGACAAAGAGAAAGGATGTCCGAGGGTCTCGATGCTCTGATGCAACGATGGCCGGAAGAGAGCCTTCTGTATATATTTCTCCCCCCCCCCTCCCGTGGGTGCTTATAGGTCGAGTTCTGCAGCGCATAGAGAAGCACAAGGGGCTGGTACTGCTAGTCGCGCCGGATTGGCCAAGGAGACCTTGGTATGCCGACCTGGTGCGGCTTCTGGTGGAACCCCCATGGAGACTGCTGAGGCAGGGTCCATTAAGTATGCCTCAGGTGGATCGGTTTTCGCTTACGGCGTGGTTCTTGAGAGGGCAAGGTTGATGACCAAGGGATACTCGGCGGCAGTGATTTCTACGTTGCTGAGGTCTCGACATTGGTCAACTTCAATGGCATACATTAGGGTTTGGCGCCTGTTTGAATCCTGGTGCGAGGATAAGCAGTGGAGAGCGTTAAAGGCCACGATACCACAAGTTTTGGTGTTTTTGCAGGATGGATTCGATAAAGGCCTAGCGGCAGCTATGCTTAGAGTGCAGCTGGCAGCACTATCGTGTTTTAGGGGGAAGGTGTAAGGGATATCACTTGGAACTCATCCGGATGTGAAACAGTTTTTAAGAGCGACTTCCTTGTTGAGGCCTCCCTGCTGGGTTTCGGTGCCAGGCTGGGATCTGAACATTGTGCTGGAAGCGCTGGTAGGAGCACTGTTTGAGCCGTTGGCGAAGGCGACATTAAAGGATCTCACTCTCAAGGTGGTGGTCTTGGTAGCTATTGCTTCAGCAAGGAGGATTTCTGAATTGCAGGCGTTGTCCTGTCGGGAACCCTTTTTGTCCTTTGATAGCAAGAGGGTAGTGTTAAGGACGGTTCCTTCCTTTTTGCCTAAGGTGGTGTCTTCTTTTCATGTTAATCAGGTGGTATCCTTGCCAGTCTTTGAGAGAGCAAGGAAGGATAAGAATAAAGTCAGTTTGCACAGGTTGGATATCAGCAGGGTGCTGAAGAGATACTTGGACATAACAGCGGCGTTTCGCAAGACTGACAGATTGTTTGTGCTGTTTGGTGGATCCCGGCGTGGGGAGCCAGCATCTAAAGCGTCTATTGCTAGGTGGATTAAGGAAACTATTGCGTCAGCGTATCTGTTGAAAGGCAGAGTAGTGCCGAGTGGGTTGAAAGCTCATTTGACAAGGGCTCAAGCAGCTTCATGGGCAGAAGTCAGCTTGGTTCCAGTAGTGGACATCTGCAGGGCGGTGACGTGGTCGTCTCTGCATACCTTTGTCAAGCATTACAGGATTGATGTTCAGGCGGAAGAGGATTCTAGGTTTGGATCGGCGGTTCTTCAGGTTGCTGAACATTGTGCTGGAAGCGCTGGTAGGAGCACTGTTTGAGCCGTTGGCGAAGGCGACATTAAAGGATCTCACTCTCAAGGTGGTGGTCTTGGTAGCTATTGCTTCAGCAAGGAGGATTTCTGAATTGCAGGCGTTGTCCTGTCGGGAACCCTTTTTGTCCTTTGATAGCAAGAGGGTAGTGTTAAGGACGGTTCCTTCCTTTTTGCCTAAGGTGGTGTCTTCTTTTCATGTTAATCAGGTGGTATCCTTGCCAGTCTTTGAGAGAGCAAGGAAGGATAAGAATAAAGTCAGTTTGCACAGGTTGGATATCAGCAGGGTGCTGAAGAGATACTTGGACATAACAGCGGCGTTTCGCAAGACTGACAGATTGTTTGTGCTGTTTGGTGGATCCCGGCGTGGGGAGCCAGCATCTAAAGCGTCTATTGCTAGGTGGATTAAGGAAACTATTGCGTCAGCGTATCTGTTGAAAGGCAGAGTAGTGCCGAGTGGGTTGAAAGCTCATTTGACAAGGGCTCAAGCAGCTTCATGGGCAGAAGTCAGCTTGGTTCCAGTAGTGGACATCTGCAGGGCGGCGACGTGGTCGTCTCTGCATACCTTTGTCAAGCATTACAGGATTGATGTTCAGGCGGAAGAGGATTCTAGGTTTGGATCGGCGGTTCTTCAGGCTGGTCTGGCAGGCCCCTCCCATTAAGGTGTTCACTGCTCTGTTACATCTCCAGAGGTTTGGGACTAGACTGGAGGGACGATAAGGAAGGTGAAATTAGACTTACCTGCTAATTGTTGTTCCTTGAGGAACTCCAGTCTAGTCCTGCATCCCTCCCTGATATGGCCTGCAGGTGGTGGGCCTGAAGCTGAAAGTACCATGGTTACAGGAACAGCACAGTGGCTAGTCGGACCTTAGTTTAGGTCGAAGGTTGCGTCCGCAGAGTTGTCTTCAGAAGGAAGAGCCTCATGGAAGGGCTCGGGAGAAGGTGGAGCACACTTATCAGGTACTCGGGGCAGGGGGGGGATTGAGTTAGGTTTAATAGTTGAAGTTATCAATTATGTTTAGTTTGGACTTAAAATTTATCTGTTTATGATCTGCTTACTTATTGCTCTGGTGAGTCTGCTTTGTCAATTGTGATGGCGCAGCCGAGAGAGAGCATAAGAAAAGAGGGAAAAATCAGTCATTTTCCCCAGAGAAAGGAACCCAATCCAGGAGTTTAGGGGTTAAAACTCCTGGTTCAGAAAAAAACTCCCTGCAGAAAGTTTGTAGTGAAGAGACACGCCCTAGCTCCATAGTTACCAGCCCTGCTCACGAGGGACAGCTGGGGGAGTGGCTAGGAGGCAGAAAGGGAAATAACAGATATAAACGGCAGGAACTTGGAGAAAGGCATGAGGAAGGAGGCTTTGAAAGGCTAAAGAGACTAGAGGGCCTAGAGAGCCTGGAGAGGAAGTGCCTTGGGAAACGGACTGCCAGAGAAGGTGAAACTTTCATTGAGAGAGGAAGGACAAGGAGGAGTCCTAGCTCTGATTCTGGAACCGGTTGGAATAGGGCATAAGGTCCCAGAAGGGGGAGGAGGCCCTAGGAGCTCCAGAGCACAAACCAAGGAAGGAACACGGAGAGTCAGGAAAACTTCACCAGAGACCTCTTGGAGGAAGGCAAGGCCAGCCAGAGGTATTGAAGTTAGTCCAGTGACCTGTAAGAGAGACAGGAGAACTCCGTTTAGAGCAGGGGTCTCAAACATGCGGCCCGCGAGAGAACGTTGTGCGGCCCGCGACGGAGGGAAACAAAAAAGCCTGGCTTCTGCTGCTGCCGTTGCCACCGTGGCAGCGGCAGAATCGACTGTCAAATTAAAAAAAAAAAAAACTGGCTTCTGCTGCTCAAGCAGCAAAATCAGCTGTCCTGCGGCCCCTTCCCCTCTGCCCGTAGATCCCTGAGTGTGTGCTCCATCAGCGGGTGCTTTTCAAGCCGCGAAGAGAGTATTCCCCTCTCGCGAGGCTTGAAAAGTGAATAGGCTTTAGCTGCGCGAGAGGGAAATACTCTCTTCGCGGTTTAAAAAGCACCCGCTGATGAAGCACACTCAGGGCTCTCCGCGCAGAGGGGAAGGGGCCGCGGGACAGCTGATTTTCTGCTGCAGCAGCAGAAGCCAGGTTTTTTTTTTTATTTACCTGGGTTGATGGGGGGGGGGGGTAGGACTGGAAATGGGCTATTGGGGGGGGGTAGGACTGGAAATGGGCGATTGGGGGGGGGTAGGACTGGAAATGGGCTATTGGCAGGGGGGGTTATTACTGGAAATGGGCTATTGGCAGGGGGGGGTTATGACTGGAAATGGGCTATTGGCAGGGGGGGTTATGAATGGTAATGGGGGTTGGTGGGGGCTAGGACTGGAAATGGGCAGGTGGGGGTTAGGAAGGACTGGAGGTGGGCTGATGGGGGGAGTTAGGACTGGTAATGAGCTATGGAGGGGCTGACTGAAATGGGGTAATGGGGGTTAGGGCTGGAAGTGGGCTATTGGCAGGGGGTTATGACTGGAAATGGGCAGATGGGGGTTAGGACTGGAGGTGGGCTGATTGGGGGGTTAGGACTGGAGGTGGGCTGATTGGGGGGTTAGGACTGGTAATGGCCTATGAGGGGAGGTAAGACTGAAAATGGGGTGATGGGGGATAAGACTGCAAGTGGGCTATGGGGGGGACTAGGACTGGTAATGGGCTATGGGGGGGTAAGACTGAAAATGGGGTGATGGGGGGTAAAACTGGAAGTGCGCTATGGGGAGGTTAGGACTGGTAATGGGCTATGGGGAGGTTAGGACTGGTAATGGGCTATGGGGGGTCTAGGACTGGTCATGGGCTGGGGGGTTGCTAGGACTGGAAATGGGCTGAGTGGAAGGGGGGCTTGAACTGCAAATGGCTGATGGGGAGGGGGGGCTTGGAATGGAAATGGGCTGTGAGGGGAGGGAGCTAGAATTGGAAATGGGCTGATGGGGGGCTAGGATTGGAAATGGGCTGATAGTGAGGCTAGGATAGGACTGGAAATGGACTGATGCAGGGACTAGAAGGGAGCGGATGCTGGGTGGGGCTGGAACTAGAAGGGAGCTGATGTTGGGGGAGGATTAGAATGGGATGGAGCTGGGAAAGTGAAATGGAGAGGGGAAAAATATTTTGTCTGGGAGAGAAGACAAATCTACAATTGGCCAGGTATTGGGAGAGTAAGTGGGGATTGAGGATGGAGGGGGTAAAATTTGAGTGGATGAAATAGGAATGAGGAAAGAGAAAAAGGAGAAAGATTAGTATGTTAAAGCAGATGTAGAGAGAATGGAAAAAAAACTAGGAGAGAGAAGAAAGGGCAAATGGACAGCAGACGATGGAGAGTTAGCAGAAGACATGAAGAAACCAGAAGAAAGTGGCTGGAACAAGTGCAACTGAAAAAAATGCACAAAAGGTAGAAAAATATCTCTTTATTTTGAATTTATTAACTGGAATATGTCAGCTCTGGGAAATGTGCATCATTAATGTTTGCGCTTTGTTTAGTACAAGAGGAAATTAATTTATAGTTTTATTTCTACAGTGTTGTTGTACATTCCAAGTTTGGCTTTTGGGGTTCCCAGTTTAATTATTGTCTTCCTGTTTCTAAATCTTTTAGTCTTTCTTTATCCATACTCATTAAAGAGGCATGTTTACTAAAAGTTAGTGTATGGTAACATTATGCAAATATTTATGCAAATGAGGCCCCTTATGCAAATGAGGCCCCGCGTCTTATGCGGGCCCCCGGGTTACTTTACAAGTCCTCATTTGGCCCTCAAAGCAATTTGAGTTTGAGACCCCTGGTTTAGAGGGAAAGCTTACCCAGGGGAAATTGCAAGCCATGTGAGTAGCAGAAAGCATTCTCCTGAAATTTATATGGAAACAGAGCTTACAGCAGAAAAGCCTGCCAGAAGCTTACTTCCACAAACTAAGGTGAGCCGTTTAAAATCCTCTACTAATGTTCTGAAAGTTAAGAAACCTCCTAATTGTAAAAGCGCTCCTCAGAAGAGAGAAGAGTCTGCATTAAGCAGAGTGTTGAAAATCCTAGAGAGGTTAAAGCACTATAGGTCTGAGATTGAATCCAATGCTTCTCTAACAGAGTCAGATGTGGAAAGCATGGATTTAGGAGCCCCTGTGATAAATGAAGCAAGCTCAGACATAGAAATGGATTGATCTCTAGTTTATAAGAAATAACTGAAAGCTAGAAGGTTTCTAGATATGCTGAGAAACCTAGCAGCTGTTTCAAGAAGAGCACGGCTGAGCAGAATATGCAAATGAGGTTGCTGAGATTCTAAGCTCTGACTGCGTGTTTAAAGGACTGTTGACTAAGAAGTATAGAGTTTGCAATACAGCAAATAGAGAAACTTATGATTGTGAGAAGAAGGAAATAGTCTGCAATAGAAATTTGTGCCTTGCTGAAGAGTTGCAAACTGTTCCTGTTTTAAAGCCACGTGGGAAGCTGGTTTTGTCTGCACAAGAGTTTCACTGCTGTTTTTGCATGAAGAAATACTTTGTTTTGATTGCCAAGCTGAATATGGAAGCACTTTGTTTGATTACTCTGGGAAAAACACCCGCACTTATGTTGGATATATTGAACTATAAATAAGAAGTTCATTTGGCTGAAGAAAAAAATAATAAAAATCCTGCGAGCCTATAAACCTTCTCGGCTGAGTCATTTCAACCGCACAACTACAATTATAGGCAATCAAAGAGGGAAACATATAAAAGTTCACGTCTCCAGTCCCTAGGCGACAGCCTAGCCTAAGAGGCGTGACACAATAGATTACTGAATCATGGAGATGGTCCCTGGACTACTTATACTATTGCACTAAAGATTGTGACATGCTCAGTCTCCAAGCTGTGGAAGGACGTACTTAGCTCCAGAGGTTCGGGACTAGACTGGAGTTCCTCAAGGAACAATTAGCAGGTAAGTCTAATTTCACATTCGTTTGTACACTGCCCCTGATCTTGGGAAGAAGTGTTATAAAAAAAGAAAAAATAAATGCCCACCACGAATAGCTCAGGAAACGATATATCGAGGATGGGGGGTTGGGAATGCCTAACTTGAGGGAATACTATTGGGCAAGACAAATCTGTCATTTAATGGATTGGAGGGAAGAGGGCGAAGAGAAACGTTTTGTGCAGTTGGAAAAGGTGCATCTACAAGAAGGTAGTTTAAGGGCACTACCTTGGGGTTCCAGAAGGGTTTGGAAAGGGTGGGGTGGGGGTAGCCAGGGGATGCAGCAGATATTGGTTATTTGGGATAGGACATGCAAAAGGGCAGACTTTAGCGGGGGAAGGATAGGCTTTTCATTGATGAGTCCCTTCGAGGTTTGCCTGAGTTTCATCCGGGGTGGGAGGGGAAGGTCTGCAGTTCTTTCACCATTTTGTGGAGGATGGGGAGTTAGTCCCCTTTGAGGACCTGCAGGAGGAGTATAATTTGAGGGGGGAGGATCGCTTTCAGTACAGGCAGGTATGTCATTTTTTGAAGTGTAAACTAGGGAGTCAAGGGTTACAATGGGGACTACACAGGTTTGGAAGTAGTTTGGTATGGGAAGAAGTGGTCTCGGGGACTCATCTCAGCCTTGTATAAAGCATTGGGGGGAACCAAATTTCATCCCCTAAGATACATGAGGGAGTGGGAGAGGGATCTAAATCAGGCCCTGGACCAAAAAGTGTGGAAACGGATCATAAATCAGATATGGTGGGCCCCAATTTCAGTAGCGATAAGGGAAAATTGTTATAAGATCATGATGCGGTGGTATTACATGCCGGAACATCTCCACTGGTTGTTTTCGGGGGCGTCGCTGAGCTGTTGGCGAAGATGTGGGGAGAGGGGTACCTTTTGGCATATCTGGTGAACATGCTCCAAGATACAGGTGTATTCGTCTAATGTACAAGGGTAGTGTTGGGGAGTACACTTACAGCTCGATCCAGGTGTCTTCTTGCTGTCTTGGGCAGGGGGTTGGTAGTGGGGGGACAGACCCATTTGGTGTGTTTAAGTGCAGCACGGTGTGAAGTGGCTGCTCATTGGAAAGGTGAGGAAGCCCCATATCTAGAACAATGTGCCATGAGACTACGTCAGGTCATGGTGATGGAGAGGTTGACGTTACATAGGCGTCAATGAGTGGAGTGATTTGATCAGGATTGTGAAAGTTAGTTTGGGCTCTGGATGGGGAGGAGAGGGGTAGGGGGTGAGATATAATTTTGGGATTTAAGGGGTGATGGGAGGAGGGGAGAGGGTCTTTCGATATTTATAGCGGGGGATGGAGGGGGCGGAGGGAAGGGGCGTTATCTGGTGATGATGGAAATGGAGGGAATTCAATACCCATCAAGGGGACACTAAAAACTTTAAAGGGGGGGGGGGGGTGGCACAACCTTAGTAGATTTGCAGGGTTGGGGATGGAGGTTTGTGGCTGGGTGCCGGCCACTGACTGGGAGCGAAGGATTAGGATCATGAGACTGGACTCAACAGTTTGCTGTTCAGTATGGTTGGTGGCGATTGAAGGGAGGCAGATAGGGGGTGCTACAGTACATAAGGAGGAGTATAATATTAGCAATGGGGTTTGGTATGGAACTGTTGTAACAAGGGAAGGTAGAGAGCTGTGTTTAGATATGCTGTCTTGTAAGGTTAGATGTCCATGTTTTGCATATTGATTAAGCAAATATTTCTCTCTACCATCAAGGATTATTGAGAGAGTGGTCAATTTCTATAAGGCTTAAGCTACCACTTGTAATATGTGCTTTGAGCTGTGGGGAAAAGAGGAAAAGTTGTACTTTGGAAATGTCTTCTTTCAAACAAAATTCAATAAAAGATAAATAATACAGCAATAATAAAAAATCTGTTTGCTACATTGCTGTCTTCCAATTTTGATGTTTGTACTAATTTTATAAAAGCCCATTTACACTGGAGACTAGTTTATAAAACTATCCTCATATTGTGCATTCATACATTTCTCCAGGACCAAGCAGGAAGTCAGTCCTCACATATGGGTGACGTCGGCGCCGACGGAGCCCTCGCGGAGCAATTTTCCCCAGCTTTCAAAGAAAGCCTTTGGGAATTGCAGCGCGCATGCGCGGTCCTCTTCCCGCCCAAGGGTGCCATCTTGCTCAGTCTTCTTTTTTCCGCGGAGCCCTACAGACGTTGCCTGTGAATCCCCGCAGAAAAGTTGATTCTCCAAGACCAAGCAGGAAGTCAGTCCTCACTTATGGGTGACGTCGGCGCCGACGGAGCCCTCGCGGAGCAATTTTCCCCAGCTTTCAAAGAAAGCCTTTGGGAATTGCAGCGCGCATGCGCGGTCCTCTTCCCGCCCAAGGGTGCCATCTTAGCCAGTCTTCTTTTTTCCGCGGAGCCCTACAGACGTCCCCGTCTTGTCCCCGCGAAAAAGTTGATTTTCTTCATAATTTTATTCTTTTTCCTTTGGTTCGACGCCGGTCTTTTTCCCGCCCGGACTCGCGACGCCGGTCACGAGTCCTCTTCTATTTTTCGGTTTTTCTGACTTAGTCAGTTTTCGTTTTCGGTTTTTCCCTGGCAGCCCGGTCCTTTGACCTCGCCGGGGCCCTTTTTCCCCCGATGGCTGCCAGTGGTTTCAAGCGGTGTGGTCAGTGTGACCGAAATATGTCACTAACTGACACACACGACTTTTTGCCTCCGCTGCCTGGGCCCGGATCATGAAGAAATGATCTGTGGGCCCTGCGGCAAAATGTCCTCCAAAGCGTTGAGAAGTCGGCGGCATCAGCGGGATAGGATCTTCGCTGACCCCAGCCGTACCCGGACCTCGTCGGAGGCCTCCGCGTCCAAAGGTTCCAGCTCGGACTATCGCCGGAGTTCCTCCGACAGGGGTTCTCCCTCCGGGGACCATCGATGTCAGGTGAAACCCGCGAGGGCGGCGTCGGTGGACGCTCCTGGCTCCGCGAGGGCCAGGTCGCATAGCCCCGATAGCCGCCCCGGGTCCTTGGAGAAGGAACACCTCCCGAAGCGACCTCGCCTGGAGTCGGAGCTGCCTGCTCGGGTAAGTCCTGTGGTCCTCCTGGACTCGCCTCCGCGACAGCCGACGTCGGGCCCGACGCCGTCGGGGCCCGAGTCGGGGGCTGCTGGGTCACCTGAGCTCGGACTCAGGTTGACGGCCTTGGAGAGCAGACTGTCTGCCTTCATGGACCAGCAGCGGGCACTGCTCGCTGGCTTCGCTGGCGTCGCTGCCCCGACCGCTGGGACGTCGACGTCCAAGTCGACCCCGGAGACCGAGCCGATCCTCGAGTCGATGCGAACTCGAGTCGATCCTCGGTCGAGGTCACCCTCGGCCTCCCGTTCGGGACCGAGGTCGCCGACGCCGACTCCCTCGGCGTCGGGGCGGCAGGCGCCGCGCCCTGCCCGGGCCGACCCCACCGAGTCCTCGTCGGAGTCGGTCTGGGAGTCTGAAGAGGAAGAGTCGCCTGATTCTTTCCGGACTCGGTGTGTCCCCTCGGACTCACCGGAGTCCGAACCTCGGAAGCAGTCCCCCCCGGAGGATGCCCGGTTCTCGGACTTCGTCAGGGATATGGCCAAGGCTTTGGCCTTCCCTGCGGACCCCGAGGAGGAGCCTCGAGCCGAAGAGCTCGACGCCCTCCAGTATGACTCTCCCGCAAGGGAACACTTTACTGTACCGGTTCCTCCTATGCTGGAACGACTACTCTTCCGCATGTGGGAGAGTCCGGCCACCTCGCCGGTCCTGAGCAAGCGGGTCGATTCTATCTATCGAGTCCGCAAGAGCCCTGGCTTCCAAAAAGCACAGCTACCACACCATTCCATGGTAGTGGAATCGGCATGCATCGTCTTAAGAGCCAGAAGATGCACTCCTCGGTGCCTCCTGGCAGGGAGGCCCGTAACCTGGGTGGCCTTGGTAAGAAAGTGTTTCCAGGGCTCTATGCTTGCGTGTCGTGTCCAGACCTACCAGCTATACATGGGCATGTATCTCCGAGACCTGGCTAAAGAGCTAGCCGGATTCTCCGCTGGTTTGTCCGAGGAACCCTTGCGGAGGTTCCTGGCCTTGTCCACTGGCATTCGGGAATGCTCAAAATTCATGTCCCGAGCAGCCTATGATGGCTTTGAAGCATCGGCTCGAGTGGCCGCAGCCGGCATCGGTGCCCGCCGACAGGCTTGGCTTCAGTCGTCTGACCTTGAGCCCTGGGTGCAGGACAAGTTGGTCGATGTCCCCTGCCGAGGCGTAAACCTCATTGGCAAGCACATGGCTGAAACGGCTGCACAAATTGAGACGGAGACTCCTCACCACGACCAGCCTTTCTAGGAAGACCTCCGCCCGTTCCCAGAAAAAAGAAGGGCTCGGGAAAAAAGTCCTTTTTACCCGAGGAAGGCGGCTGCCTACAAACAATACCCCCATTATCAGGCCCCTGCAGCTCCCCAACAGGGCCAGCAGGCCAAGGGACGGGGTAACGGGTCCCGTAGGCAGCAAGCTCCCAAGCCCGCACCACCAGCCCCTGCTCAGCAGGGTGGGGGTTTTTGACTCCTTAAGCATAGCCTCTCCCCCCCCGCTGGTTCCTCCCAGCACCGGAGGCCGGCTGGTTCACTTCGCCCACAGGTGGTCCAGCATCACCTCAGATGCCTGGGTGCTTCAAGTCGTGCGAGAAGGCTATCTTCTCCACTTCCACCAGGTCCCTCCCTCCTATTTTCCGGGAGAACCTCCACGACCCCCTCTGCACAGGGAATTACTCCTTCAGGAGTTAGCAGGTCTTCTACAGGAACAGGCAGTGGAACCGATGCCCCACCACCTAAAAGGTCAAGGCTTTTATTCCAGGTATTTTCTAATACCAAAGAGAACAGGAGGCCTCAGACCCATCCTGGACTTGCGCAACCTCAACAAGTTCCTTGTGCGAGAGAAGTTCAAAATGCTTACCCTTGGAATCCTTCTGCCCTACCTCCAGCAGGGAGATTGGCTATGCTCCTTGGATCTAAAGGATGCCTACACGCACATCCTCATCCACCCAAGCCACCGCCAATACCTAAGGTTTGTGGTGGCAGGAAATCATTACCAGTACAGAGTCCTGCCCTTTGGCCTGTCCTCCGCACCGCGAGTCTTCACAAAATGTCTCGCGGTGGTGGCGGCCCATCTCCGGCTTCACGGCCTATATGTCTTTCCGTACCTCGACGACTGGCTCATCAGAGCAGCGTCCGCTCCGGAGGTCACCAACGCCACACGCCGCACGGTGACTCTTCTGCAGTACTTGGGCTTTGTTATAAACTTCGCAAAGTCCACTTTGCTCCCCTCACAGGATCTCGAGTTCATCGGCGCAAGGCTGCACACTCCTCAGGCACGAGCGTACCTACCGCTCGACAGGGCTCAACGGCTCATGGACCTAGCCGACCGTTTTCGCAGCCAGCCCCTGGTCTCCACCAGGCGCTTCCTGAGACTACTCGGCCATATGGCTTCCACCGTCCATGTGACCCCCAATGCCCGCCTGAATATGCGGCCTGCTCAATGGTGTCTCCGCCAGCAGTGGCGACAAGCCACAGGCGGCCTAGCAGACCTAGTGCGCGTCTCCGAGCCGCTGATCTCGTCTCTCCGGTGGTGGCTTCAGCAGCCGAACCTGATATTCGGAATGCCTTTCCAGTCACCTCAGCCGGCCCGGGTGCTGACAACAGATGCATCCCTCCTGGGCTGGGGAGCGCATTGCCAAGGGGCACGTACTCAGGGCCTCTGGTCCACGTGGGAGTCTGCTCAGCAGATCAACTTCCTGGAGCTCAGGGCGATCCGCCTGGCTCTCAAGGCCTTCTCCCACCTGACTTCTCACCAGTCCGTCCTTGTCCAGACGGACAATCAAGTTGCCATGTTCTACGTGAACAAGCAGGGGGGCACGGGCTCCTTCCTCCTCTGCCGGGAGGCACAGAAGCTCTGCTCTTGGGCCGTCAGTCACGGCATTCTCCTCCAGGCAGTTTATCTCCCAGGCCAAGAGAATTACCTGGCGGACAAACTCAGCAGGATCCTCCAGCCGCACGAGTGGCGTCTGGATCCCTTGGTGGTTCAGAAGCTCTTTCTAAAGTGGGGCCTCCCCACGGTGGATCTCTTTGCCAGTCCTCACAACCGGCAACTTCCTCGCTTCTGCTCTCGTCAGCCACACCCCCTTCGGGTTGCGGCGGATGCTTTTCTACTATCATGGTCGGGGAGCCTTCTGTACGCTTTCCCTCCCATCCCGCTAGTCTCTCGGACTCTTTTCAAGGTTCTCCGGGACAAAGCCTTCATGATCCTGGTGGCCCCTCGCTGGCCCAGACAGCCGTGGTTTCCGCACCTGCTGCAATTAGCGGTGGAGGATCCATTGCCTCTGGGGTTACAACCGGATCTCCTCACTCAGGATCAGGGGTCTCTGCTACACCCCAATCTCAGGTCTCTCAACCTCATGGCCTGGCTGCTGAGAGGGTAGTCCTCGCTCCCCTTCTCCTGCCGGCAGAGGTGGAGGAGGTCGTCCTAGCTTCGCGACGACCTTCTACCCGCAAATGCTACGCCCTTAAATGGCGTCGTTTTTCCGTTTGGTGTACCCGACAGTCTCAGGATCCCTTCTCCTGCCCGGTGTCGGTGTCTTGCAGTACTTGCTATACCTCTCTAATCTGGGACTTAAGTCCAACTCCGTCAAAGTTCACCTTAGTGCTCTTTCAGCACATCATGTGCCGGTGGACGGCAGACCTCTCTCCAACGACCCTCTCGTAGCGAGGTTTCTCAGAGGTCTCCTTCTACTTAAACCACCTCTGCGCCCGCCAGCGCCTGACTGGGACCTGAATGTGGTTTTACAGCGGATCACCTGTCCGCCTTTTGAACCTATGGCTACCTGTTTCTCCGTTTCTTTCTTGGAAAACACTGTTCTTGATAGCCCTCACTTCCGCTAGACGCGTAAGTGAATTGCAGGCCCTCGTGTCTGATCCCCCTTACACTCGGTTCTACAAAAATAGGGTAGTCCTACGGACTCACCCAAAATTTCTTCCAAAAGTGGTCTCCCCTTTCACATCAATCAGGAGGTGGTACTTCCAACCTTCTTTCCCAGACCACACTCCAGCCGAGCTGAAACGGTCCTCCATACCCTGGACTGTAGAAGGGCTTTGAACTTCTACCTTGACCGTACGCGGGAGCACCGTAAAGCTGCTCAGCTTTTTGTATCTTTTGACCCCAATAAATTGGGGCTCCCGGTCTCCAAGCGTACACTGTCCATCTGGGTTGCGGACTGTATCACTTGGGCTTATGGGGCAGCCGGACTCTCCTTGGAAGGTCGAGTCACGGCTCATTGCGTTCGGGCAAAGGCCACGTCAGTGGCTTACCTCCGCTCTGTTCCGCTGGCAGACATCTGCCGGGCCGCTACTTGGTCTTCGAGCCAGACTTTTGCGGTCCATTACTGTCTCGAGAGGGAGTCCCGCAGGGACAGTGCTTTCGGACAGGCAGTCCTCCGTAATCTCTTTGAGGTCTGAGCAACTCCTACCCTCCATCCCGGATGTGGGCTACCGGTGGGTAATAATTCAGCGAAGATTCTTTCCTTCTGTGCTGCTGAGCTAGAGGGAGCTCATTTTTTGTGCTTAGGGTCTCCGGTAGCCTTAAGCTTGGGAGTCCCATAAGTGAGGACTGACTTCCTGCTTGGTCCTGGAGAAAGCGTAGTTACTCACCTGTAACAGGTGTTCTCCAGGAGCAGCAGGAATCAGTCCTCACAACCCTCCCTCCTCCCCTTGGAGTTGCAATCGTCTGCTTTACTTTTTTTTGCAAATTTTTATGCTGTCTTTTTAGCTATGTCATCTGACTGGCTAAGATGGCACCCTTGGGCGGGAAGAGGACCGCGCATGCGCGCTGCAATTCCCAAAGGCTTTCTTTGAAAGCTGGGGAAAATTGCTCCGCGAGGGCTCCGTCGGCGCCGACGTCACCCATAAGTGAGGACTGATTCCTGCTGCTCCTGGAGAACACCTGTTACAGGTGAGTAACTACGCTTTTTCCTCTTTTTATCTATTTCTTTTGTCCTTCGTGACAGATTTCGCGCTTTTTTCCTTTTTTCCCTGGCTGCCCGGTCGTTCGACCTCGCAGGGGCCCTTTTTCCCCCGATGGCGGCCAGTGGTTTCAAAAAGTGTGACCTCTGTAAGAAACGTATGTCTCTTACAGACACTCATGACTTCTGCCTCCGCTGCCTCGGCCCAGATCATGACCCCATGATCTGCATGCCATGTGGCAAAATGTCCTCAAAAGCATTGAGGAGTCGGCAGCACCAGTGGGAGCGTATCTTCTCTGACTCCGGCCGGGCTCGGACCTCGTCGGAGGCTTCGACGTCTCGGGACTCTGGTCCTGAGGATCGTCGGAGTTCCTCTGAAAGGGGGTCTCCTACCCGGGAGCATCATCGGAAGAAGAAACCGGGGAGGGCGGGATCGGTGGACGCTCCTGGTTCCTCGAGGGCCAGGTCGCATAGTCCCGATTCCCGTCCCGGGTCCTTGGAGTCGGAAAGGCCGTCAAAACATCCTCGACTCGAGATGGACTTGCCAGCTCACGTAAGTACGGTTGTCCTCGTGGACTCGCCTCCGAAGGACCCGACGTCGGGGCCCGAGTCGGGGGCTGCTGGGTCTCCTGAGCTCGGACTCAGGTTGACGGCCTTGGAGTGCAGTTTGTCTGCCTTCTTGGACCAGCAGCGGGCATTGATCGCTGGCCTCGCTGGCGCTTCTGCCCTGACTGCCGGGACGTCGACCTCCAAGTCGACCCCGGAGACCGAGCTGATCCTCGAGTCCATAAGGGTTCGAGTCGATCCTCGGTCGAGGTCTTCTTCGGCCTCCCGTTCGGGACCGAGGTCGTCGACGCCGACTCCCTCGGCGTCGGGGCGGATGGCATCAGTGCCCGCCCGTCCGGAGCCGGTCGACTCCTCCTCCGAGGAGTCGGCCTGGGAATCTGAGGACGAAGAGTCACCTGGTTCCTTTCGGACTCGGTGTGTCCCTTCGGACTCCCCCGAGTCCGAACCTTGGAGACTGTCCCCCCCGGAGGATACCCGGTTCTCGGACTTCGTGAGGGATATGGCCAAAGCTTTGGCCTTCCCTGCGGATCCCGAGGAGGAGCCTCGAGTCGAAGAACTCGATGCCCTCCAATATGACTCTCCCCCGAAGGAGGCCTTTATTGTACCGGTTCCTCCAATGCTGGAACGGCTTCTCTTCCGCATGTGGGAGAGCCCGGCGTCGTCGCCGGTATTAAGCAAGCGGGTCGATTCCATTTATCGAGTCCACAAGAGCCCCGGCTTCCAAAAGGCACAACTACCGCACCATTCCATGGTGGTGGAATCGGCCATGCATAGACTGAAGAGTCAAAAAATGCACTCCTCGGTGCCCCCTGGTAGGGAAGCCCGAAGCCTGGATGCTCTCGGTAGGAAGTGCTTTCAGGGCTCTATGCTTGCTTGTCGAGTCCAGACATACCAGCTCTACATGGGCATGTATCTCCGAGACCTGGCTAAAGAAATAGCCGGGTTCTCTGCTGGTCTCTCCGACGAACCTTTGCAGAGGTTCCAATCCTTGTCTACTGGCATTCGGGAGTGCTCCAAGTTTATTTCTCGAGCAGCCTATGATGGTTTTGAGGCTTCGGCTCGAGTAGCCGCGGCCGGCATCGGTGGACGCCGCCAGGCTTGGCTTCAGACGTCCGACCTCGAGTCCTGGGTGCAGGACAAGTTGGTCGATGTCCCCTGCCGAGGTGATAACCTCTTTGGCAAGCCTATGGATGAGAAGGCTGCACAAATCGAGACAGAGACTCTCACCAGGACTCGTCTCTCCAGGAAGACCTCTGCTCCTTCTCAAAAGAAGAAGGGCTCGGGGAAAAAGCCCTTTTACCCGAGGAAGGGTGCTGCCTATAAATACTACCCTCAGTATCAGGCCTCCCCAGCTCCCCCACAGGGAAAGCAGGCCAAGGGTCGAGGTAATGGGCCCCGTAGGCAGCCAGCCCCCAAGCCTGCACCACCGGCCCCTGCTCAGCAGGGTGGGGGTTTTTGACTTTCTCAGCATAGCCTCTCCCCCTCAGCTGGTTTCTCTCAGCACAGGAGGCCGGCTGGTCCACTTTGCCCACAGATGGTCCAACATCACCACAGATACGTGGGTGCTTCAGATAGTTCAAAAGGGCTATCTTCTTCATTTTCACCAGGTACCTCCCTCCTACTTTCCAGGGGAGCCTTCCAGACTCCCTCTGCACAGGGACTTACTCCTTCAGGAGTTAGCAAGTCTTGTTCAGGAACAAGCCGTGGAACCGGTGCCCCACCACCTGAAGGGTCAAGGGTTTTATTCCAGATACTTCCTGATTCCGAAAAGAACAGGAGGCCTCAGACCCATCCTAGACTTGCGCAACCTCAACAAGTTCCTTGCAAAGGAGAAGTTCAAAATGATTACCCTTGGAATCCTGCTGCCCTACCTCCAGCAGGGAGACTGGCTATGCTCCTTAGATCTGAAGGATGCGTATACTCATATATCCTTATTCATCCAGACCACAGACCACCTCAGGTTTGTGGTGGACGGACGCCATTACCAGTACAGAGTACTGCCTTTCGGCCTATCCTCCGCCCCCAGAGTGTTCACCAAATGCCTAGCAGTGGTGGCGGCCTATCTGAGACTTCAGGGTCTCTTTGTGTTCCCATACCTGGACGACTGGCTCATCAGAGCCCAGTCTGCCCAAGAAGCCACTCAGGCTACTCATCGCACGGTGGCTCTGCTACAGCACTTGGGCTTTGTCATAAACTTCGCAAAGTCCACTTTGCTCCCCTCTCAGGATCTAGAATTCATCGGCGCCAGGTTGGACACTCTTCAGGCGCGGGCCTTCCTGCCTCTGGACAGGGCCCAAAGGCTCATGGATCTCGCCAGCCGTTTTCACAGCAATTCCCTGGTCTCGGCCAGGCAATTTCTGAGACTGCTCGGCCATATGGCTTCCACGGTCCATGTAACCCCCTATGCCCGCCTGAACATGTGACCTGCTCAATGGTGCCTTCGCAAACAATGGCATCAGGCCACTGGGAGCCTAGCGGACTCCGTACAGATCTCCGACCAGCTGGTCTCCTCTCTGCGATGGTGGCTTCACCTGCCAAACCTAGTGCTCGGGGTGACTTTTCAGCCCCCTGCACATTCTCAGGTCCTGACGACCGATGTTTCTCTCCAGGGCTGGGGAGCACATTGCCAGGGGACTTGTACTCAGGGTCTCTGGACTCCTTGGGAGTCCGCTCAGCAGATCAACTTCCTGGAGCTCAGAGCCATCCGCCTAGCGCTCAAAGCCTTCTCTCACCTGATTTCTCACCAGTCAGTACTTGTCCAGACAGACAATCAGGTTGCCATGTTCTATGTGAACAAGCAAGGCGGAACCGGCTCCTTCCTTCTCTGTCAGGAAGCACAGAAGCTCTGCTCTTGGGCCGTCCATCGCAACATCGTCCTCAAAGCTGTCTATCTCCCAGGTCAAGAAAACTATCTGGCAGACAAACTGAGCAGGATCCTCCAACCGCACGAGTGGAGATTGGATCCGCTGGTGGTTCAGCGGATCTTTCTACGGTGGGGCCTCCCCACCATGGATCTGTTCGCCAGTCCTCTGAACCGGCAGCTTCCCATATTCTGCTCTCGACAGCCGCATCCTCTCCGGGTAGCGGCGGATGCTTTTCTGATTCCATGGTCCACAGGCCTCTTGTATGCCTTTCCACCAATGCCTCTGGTGTCTCGGACGCTCTTCAAAGTTCTCAGAGACAAGGCATCGATGATCCTAGTGGCTCCCCGGTGGCCGAGGCAACCTTGGTTCCCGCTTCTGATGCAGCTAGCGGTGGACACCCCTCTTCCTCTGGGGTTTCAGCCCGACCTCCTCTCGCAGGATCAGGGGACGCTCCTGCACCCCAACCTCCGGTCCCTTCATCCGATGGCCTGGCTGCTGAAAGGGTAGTCCTTGCTCCTCTCCAGCTGCCTCCAGATGTGGAAGAGGTCGTCTTGGCCTCCAGGAAGCCTTCCACCCGGAAGTCCTACGCTCTTAAGTGGCGTCGGTTCTCCGTCTGGTGTACTCAGCAGTCTCAAGACCCCTTCTCCTGTTCGGCATCAGTGGTCTTGCAGTACTTGCTTTCTCTTTCCAATCTTGGCCTTAAGTCCAACTCGGTCAAGGTCCACCTCAGTGCTCTTTCTGCGCATCACGTGCCGGTGGATGGTAGACCTCTTTCCAGCCACCCTCTAGTGGCTCGTTTTCTCAGAGGCCTCCTTCTCCTTAAACCACCTTTGCACCCGCCAGCCCCGAACTGGGATCTCAATGTGGTTTTACAGCGGCTTACCTGTCCGCCTTTTGAGCCTATGGCTACCTGTCCTCTTCGTTTTCTTTCCTGGAAAACCTTGTTCTTGGTGGCCCTCACTTCTGCTAGACGCGTTAGTGAGCTGCAGGCCCTGGTATCTGATCCTCCTTACACTAGGTTCTACAAGAACCGGGTAGTCCTACGGACTCACCCTAAGTTTCTTCCTAAAGTGGTTTCCCCTTTTCACATCAACCAGGAGGTGGTACTTCCGACCTACTTTCCCAGGCCACACTCCAGCCGAGCTGAAATGGTCCTGCATACCCAGGACTGTAGAAGGGCGCTGAACTTCTACCTGGACCGTACGCAGGAGCACCGAAGGGCGGTTCAGCTCTTCGTGTCTTATGACCCCAACAAGTTGGGGCTCCCTGTCTCCAAGCGTACTCTATCCGTCTGGATTACGGACTGCATCGTTTGGGCTTACGAGGCTGCGGGCCTCATGCTGGAAGGTAGAGTCACCGCTCATCGTGTTCGGGCGAAGGCTACGTCAGTGGCTTACCTCCGCTCTGTTCCGTTGGCAGACATCTGCCAGGCCGCTACTTGGTCTTCACGCCAGACTTTTGCAGCCCATTACTGCCTGGAGAGGGAGTCCCGCAGGGACAGTGCTTTCGGACAGGCAGTCCTCCGTAACCTCTTTGAGGTATAGGCAACTCCTACCCTCCATCCCGGATGTTGGCTACCGGTTGGAGACGTATTCAGAGAAGATTCCTTCCTTCTGTGCTGCTGAGCTAGAGGGAGCTCATTTTTGTGCTTAGGGTCTCCGGTAGCCTTAAGCTTGGGAGTCCCATATATGAGGACTGACTTCTTGCTTGGTCCTGGAGAAAGCGTAGTTACTCACCTGTAACAGGTGTTCTCCAGGAGCAGCAGGAATCAGTCCTCACAACCCTCCCTCCTCCCCTTGGAGTTGCAGTTTTTATGCTTTCGTTTTTGCTAATTTTTGCTGTCTTTTAGCTATGTCATCTGACTGAGCAAGATGGCATCCTTGGGCGGGAAGAGGACCGCGCATGCGCGCTGCAATTCCCAAAGGCTTTCTTTGAAAGCTGGGGAAAATTGCTCCGCGAGGGCTCCGTCGGCGCCGACGTCACCCATATGTGAGGACTGATTCCTGCTGCTCCTGGAGAACACCTGTTACAGGTGAGTAACTACGCTTTACATCTGCCTCAGAGCAGATGTAAAGTTGTGCAGAACATTTTTGCACTATTACAAATATTTGAGGGCCTATTTATAAAGACATACAGCGCCTTGATTGCCATATAAAACAGGCATTAAATAGGAGTATTTATTTTATTGTGTAGGCATCCTCTTATGAAATTCCCTCCTAAATCTGTGAATCAAGCCCCAGTCATGTTTCCTGTCTTGTTGCAGATTGGAAAACCACCTCTTGACCTTAGTGAATATTTCGTGGTAGAAGAGGAGAGGCTAACGGACCAGGAGAGGTCCAAGAGGTGAGTTGAATTGGCTGATGCTTATCAGGGAGTTTAATTTTTTTGGGTGGCACATTTTTCAAGTGTATGCTACACGTACTGACATTTAACAGCTGCTTCTTTTTTAAAAATGTAACTCTTCTGAAATCTGATAATTACAAATCGTTGGCAATGTGAGAAATAAACTATTCATATGTAATGGATTCTGTAATCTTGTTGGTTTGTGTAATGTGAAATCTCAGGTCGTGTAAACTGAAATTTCACAGACCGGTGAGCCTGACATCAGCACCGGGAAAAATGGTAGAAACCATAATAAAGAACAAAATTACTAAACATGTAGATAGCCATGACTTAATGGGAGACAGCCAACATGGCTTTAGACAAAAAAGATTGTCTAACTAATCTGTTATGTTTTTTTTGTTTTGAAAGTGTGAATAAACAGGTAGACAAAGGTGAGCCAATTGATATAGTGTATCTGGACTTTCAGAAAACCTTTGATAAAGTCCCTCATCAGAGACTTTTGGTAAAACTAAAAAGTCATGTGATAGGAGGCAATGTACAATTGTGGATCAGGAACTGGTTAAAAGATAGAAAGCAGAGGGTAGGGCTAAATGGCCAATTTTCCCAATGGAGAAAGGTGAATAGTGGAGTACACTAGGGATCTGTGCTGGGTCCGCTGCCTTTTTTTTTTCCATTTTAAGTTTTTATTAACTTCACTGAAAATTACAAAACTCTTTGTTCTCAACATTAGACATTCTCCACAATGCTTACCCATAATAACATATATTTCCCCCTTACTAGTGCATCCTTCCTATTCATCTCTCCATGTATGTTCCCCCTCATCTCTCATCATTCATACCATCATCCCCCTCTCTCCCTTCCACTTGTATGAGTCTTGCCTCGTCTACTCTTTCACCCTTGGTTCTGACCTTATGCCAGATATCCTAAACTTATTTAGCTAAGATGCAGCCAGCCTTCCGTCCTCCTTCCTCTCCTTCCCTCCAGGCTTCCAACCACTTCCACACTCCCTTACATTTTTCTGCACTCCTCTCCCCTTTCCCCCATCTCAGCTCTGTCAATTTGTGCATCAAACTCACCTCAGCTACTCTTCTGACAAATCCTGCAGGTTGTGGTATGCTCTGCCCCACCCAGTGTTGCGCTATCTCGCATCTTGCTGCTACTATACAATGATGTAGCACCCCCCCTCGCCCCCACTTCCCTTCTGGGAATATCTTCATCTAGTTGGTGCAATAAACATATCTCCGGTTTCCTTTGCAATCTATATCCTGTCATGCCATAGATCATATCTATAATCTTTACCAAATATGCCTGTATCCATTTTATAAGCTTTCTCTTTCATTTGAGTAGCAATGGAAATATTGGCTACTGTCTGTATTATCTTATCCCACACCTCTTCATTCCAACTCACCCCCAGTTCCTCCTCCCATTTCAACATATCCCAATTTACTCTCCCCTCCCTCCGTTAATCCTTTGTAAATTCTGGACAAAACCCCCTTTTGACCCATATGTCCTGAGCATAATGTCTCAAACCATCCCCTATTTTCCCATAAATCTGTCCACACTTTCTTTTGTTTTTTAAAGTGACTAATCTGTACATATGCGTAGTAGTCACTTTCCATTAACCCATATAAATCCTTAATGCCCTAAAACTCAAACTCCCTTCGTACTTATTATTTGGGAGATGTGTGTCAGCCCCACCTTTGCCCATCTACGTAGGATATGTATCCCAGGCCCCTGACCCCTATCAAAACAGGCCTCCAGTGTCATTCCCTGTGTATAGCCTTTATCTTGAACTAATAATTTTCTATTTTGTTTCCACACACTCAAACTGTGCGAAACTATGGGATTTAGGGGTTTGTTTTCAACGCCTTTACTACCCCTCCAGACTATTTTTTCCAGTCCCCCTCCCCCAATTGAATCATCTTCCATTTGGGCCCACTGTTTCTGTTTTTCTCTTTGCCACTCATAAATCGTTTTCAATTGTGCTGCCTTATAGTATTTTCTAAAATTTACCTTCTCTGAGTATTCAAGAGAGATTGCCCACATTCTTAGAAATGCATGGCATATTTTAGATCTGTTTCCTTTTTTAAAAGACATGAGACTGTTGGTAGCCTATAAGAGAAACTCAAATTTAAGAGACGTTTTGGTACCATCTGCCTTAAATAAACCTCATTTTACACCGAAAGCATATGGCCATTTTAAATGTGGAAAATGTAGCGTGTGAAACTTGATGGTAACAAAATGCGTTCATACATCCCATCTCCTCTCATAAAATATACCTCAGTGATTTCTCAAACTGTGAGACAACAAATGTTGTCTACCTTATTTTTTGCCCCGTCATTTATGCTTTTGTTGGGAAGACGATAGAAGCATTAAAACAAGAATTATCGAACATAAAAGTTGTCTTCGGAGAAAAATTATAGAAAAACCCTTAGTACAGCATTGGATTGAAGGTAATCGCTTAATCTCGGATCTCCGGTTTTTTGTTTTTAAAAGTAGTTCGGCCACATTGGCGGGGAGGAGATATTGAAAAATTATTTTAAGCATGGAACAACGGTTCATTTATGAACTCCGTATGCTTCATCCTCTGGGCCTTAATCAGGAAATTGATCTTTCTGTTTTCTTGTGAATATTCCCCCTTTCCCCCCCCCTTTTCCCCCTCTCCCCTCCCCTTCCCCCCTCCTCCTCCTCCTTCCCCTTCCCCCTCCCTTCCCCTCTTCCCCCTTCCTCCTCCACACCCCCCTCCCCTCCTTCTTTCTTTCTTTTTAGTAGATTGTTTATTGTAACAATTGTTCCACAATGTTTGTTCAAGAATTCTCTTTTTAAAAAAAATATTAACTCTTTGCATTTTAAGAGTTCTTAATCCATTATCGCTGATTTTTTTAACCTTTCACCCCCCCAAACGGCGGGGAAAAGCCTTTAAGTTCGTACAGTGCAACCCGTTGAGTTCTTTACAATGGAGAAATATTCAGTATGCTACGGGACACGGTAAGAGTGATTTCTTTAAACAGCTTCATCCTCTTATTTTTTAAGTTACAAGTTTTTACAAATTATTTTACTTTTTTAGAGATTATCTACACTATATTTCAGCCACTTTCCCTGCAGGAATAAACACAACTCTTTGATGTTATTTTACTTGTTCACTAACGATAATACGGCGATTTTAGTAGTTGATCGCATACTATATGATGTGGATGGTTTCCCTGCAAAAAAAAGTACAATTTATTGATGTCATGTTTTAATTTGTGATCACTGTTTCCTCAGCCATAACCTTTTACCTTCCCACAGCGGGAAAAAGCCGTTAAGCTTCTACGGTGCAACCCATTGAGTTCTTTACAACTGAGAAAAATTTAGTATGCTATGGGACAGGGCAACAGCTTCGCTCCTCGGCTGTCTTCTCATTCTCAGTTTTCAGTACATGTTCATAAGTTTTTACACATTGTTTTTATTTTTAGAGATTCCCTAAGAAGTAATTGGTCATATGCAATATAATTCAGCCAGTTTTCCCGCAGGAATAAGCATAACTCTTTGATGTCATTTTTGCACATTTTTATTTATTTATCAACGTCAGTACGACGCTTTTATTAATTGGTCACATACAATATTACACATACAGTTTTCCTGCAAGAAAAAGTACAATTTTAGATGTTCTTTGGGCACAATTTATTTGTTCATCAATGGCAGTACATCGCTGTTTTAAAGCAGCTGCCTTGCAATACCAGCATTGTCTTTTTTGACATACTGGGTGTGAGCATTCTACCTTTGGCAATAGATAAATTAACATCCTAAGGTAAGGTTTATTCTCCGGTTTACAGTAGGGAAATAATGATTTTTTTTTAGCCACACCAAGATAAAAATAAATATATTGGTTCATTCTTGTTTTTTTTTAACCCGTTTACAATTTCAGTTTGTTTGCCCCCTTTATCTTTTGGATTGTGTTTTTTTAAAAAATCACAGCAACACTCTTGCATGCTTTTCACAATAATTGTCTGTTCAACACATGGGCTATTACAGCATGACCCTTATAGATACTAAAGGGTTTTCTCTAATTTATTGGAATTTAGATTTATGGAATGGATATCCTTGTGGAAATACTCATGGATCAAATATAATATAATCATATTTTTCTTATAGTTTTCTCATCCTAGTACATAGTGGAGAATATTATAATCATTTTAACTATTTATTCATTTTCAGTGGCATTTGTCTTTTTAACTATTGACAAGATCTTTAGAAGAAGGTATTGGTACACATTTTAATCGTCGTTATATATGTCCTCGTATCTCTTTTTTTTATCTTTGTTACAATATACAGATATATATGAGATTATTTTATCCAAGTTTTACAATATATCATAACACTAATATACTTGGATGTGATATAATAGTTCCTTATCGGTCCTACAGTTCAGTCCTCCACCACTGGGTAGTGCACCTCCTCCTGCAGCATGGAGACTGGACAAGTCAAACTTGTGACATCACCGGGTATATCTTGCTGGTCTTCTCTCAGCATCCTCCTGTGTGTCCAGTCTCCATGCAGCAGGAGGATGTCGTGAGCCTAGGTGCTGGGCTCACTGAAAGGAAAGATAAAGAGCAGTTAGGGTAGTTAGGATTTTAAATTTGCTTTCATCTCTCTGATTTATTTTCCTTTAATCTAGTTTAGGTCATTTTTCTAGTTTGATGTTAAAAAAAAAAAAAACCCCAAAAAAACGTGGTCCAGATTCCCCTGGCAGCTCTCCCCTCCTGGACTGTATGGAGGGGAGCCCTGCAATACACACACAACGTGCCTCTCTGCCGGTCCCGCGCTGCTGGGCTGTGTTGGGGCGAGGGGCAGGAGAAAGATGAGATCACTCGGCGGCTGGCAACTCCCTCCTGTGAGGAGCAGTGCTGCGCGAGCTGGAGAGGTGCGCGGCACGGTAAGAATTCCTTTTGGGTTCTTTGTGCCGGGATTTAATGCAGGGGGTTCGTGCTGTCAGCAGACAGTGAGCCGGATAACCATTCCTTTTGTGGTAAGGTAACAGTATTTGGCGCCAATTCAGGAGTGCCTACAGCGGCAGCCATTTTGTACCATCAGGCTTTGCCGCGTGGCGGGCCGCTGCGGCTCAGGTCGCATCGGACGTTACGGTAGCGCAGCTCTCGCCAGCAGGAACAGCTCAGGCAGAGGTGTTTTGTTCCTTTAATTCTTAGTGCTTCTTCCTAAGTCCACCCTTGTTATGTAGGTTGGGGAGCCATGGCCTATGGTAAAAAAAAACAAAAAAAAAAACAGTCATTCGAGGGTACTCCTATCCAATTGCATAGCTATGGCCTACGATACGGTTTCTTCGGCCATGCGCGAGTGCATCCGTTGGGGGCTTGCAAGCCTGCAGGTGGAAAGCCGGTGAGGCTGAGTTTTCTGCAGGGGTTTAATTGGTCTTTGTGCTCTCCGGTTAGTACAATTTGCGATCAAGGGCTAATTTTGGATCTTGATCTATGGGAGAAACGGACATATAGCCAGTAGTGGTGATACATCGCATGCGGGTGGTCTTTCGGGCCGCACATCCCTGAAGGCGTGGAGCAGGACCATCCCTTGGGTTGCGGACCATGCTGGGCCTGGACTGGTGCATGCGCTTGCTTTCTCATTTGGTTGGCTGTATCTTCTGCCACTTGACCTTCCTTATCAATCTGCAGGCAACGGTCAGTTGAGGGGGTTTCCCGCATGCTCCACCTTTCAGCTACTTTCTTCATTCATTTATTTTGTGCTGTTGCTTTAAAAAAAAAAAAAAAAAAGGGTTGGTCCTACTTGAGTTGATGCCCTTCTCCTCCAAAGTTCTCTGCTTTGGGCGAGCTGCTCTCCCCTCCTAGAGTGCACGGCGGGGAGTGGTGCAGCAGGGCAGCCGGTTCTGATGTCGGCGCCGGTGATCGCAACAGGCTCTTTTCGGCGTTGGCTGAGCAGGCGGGGTAAGAGCTCTTTCCGCGATCGCTGCTTACAATACTGTGTGCACAGCAGCATGGACAGCAGGGCTGCCGATTGTTTTGCCGAGGTCACATCTGCTGTCTTGCGGTTCCCGATAGGCAAGTAGGAGCCTCGGGGAGCTGCAGCTCGGCTGCGAGAGTTTTATTGCTGCATCGGGGATCGCTGTGGCGATCAGGCCCAACGCGTTTTGGCGGGCTTTCTTCCCGCACTTTTTCTGCCGAGAGGCAGATGAAGCTCATTGTCAGGAGCTTAAATTCCGTGTGGATTAGGATTATTTAACTTACTTTTCTTTTTCGTTAAATTCAAGTTCGTTTGCATGCAGGCTAAAGAATTTTTTGTATTTGTGACACGTAGATGGTTTTTGGTGGTTTTCCGCGCCTTTTAGTCGCGTGGCAGGGACAGCTCGGTTCAGCGAGTCTGCGAGTGCAGCAATTCTTACAGTCAACTGGGCTCTCGTGGAGCCTCTCTCTTTCTGGGGGGGGCAGTTGTTTAAGGCAGCCGGTGGGCTTAGTGTCTTTTGGTTTGGGGTTTCTTTTTCTGCTTCTCAGTTGAAAGAAAAAAAAAAAAAACCACGAGAGCAGCGATGGGGCCTTATCTTTAGGTGTGCTGGCAGGCCATGCGTGTAGAAGACATTGGTCAAGTGATGTTCACTTCATTTATTTTGAGGAATTTATTTTGATGGTTTTCTTTATTACTATAATTTTTTGTTTTGGTATAGGCCTGTTCTTTATTTATATTGGTTCGGTACGTTTTGGTATAGGCCTGTTCTTTATTTATATTGGTTCGGTACGCTCAACAAAGCACTGGTGCTGTTCCGTTCTCCCGTCCTCCCTAAGGTAGGATGTTCTGGAGGTTGCCTTCGGAACAAGAGCCGGGGCAGTCTCTTTCCCTGGGTTTAGTCTGGTTCCCGCTAGGAGTATGTGCAGACACCTGAGTTTTAGTGTACAGCATGCATTTGTGGCAACGGAGTGCACAAAATGAATACAGCCAGGAGTCGGTTGCAGGTTCCCAGCCAATTTATTGTGTGCAGGGCTCCGACAAGGTAACTTCCAAAAAGGTCTGAGCGATGGAGTCCTGGAGGTCCTTCTTTTTATTCCTTCTTCTTCCGTTTGATACCTGCGAACTTTCTATTGGTCCCAACGCCTCTTACTCCTGTCCAATTAGTGTCCATTTCTGGGCCTAGCACCCTGTTCCCCCTTCACAGGTCAGTTTAACAATGGCCTAGTCTCAAACATATATACTTCTCTACTGCAAGGAAGTTTCTAGCTCTGGGAATGCAAGTTCTCTGTGAATGGTTATCTCCAAGTTATAATGCCCTGTTCAATGTCATTTCAGTTTGTTCACTGTAAACCGCCTTGCTATCACGAAAGGCGGTATATAAGAAATGTTCAATAAATTCATAAAATAAATAACGTATTGAAACCTTTCTATCCTCAGAACACAGGAGAATCATATGAGATTGATGACTTCATGGAAATCCTATTTTCACAGACTTTACGGATTCTTGGTTCTTTCTCTGCCCTGCTAGTCTTAGGCGTGGAGAAGGTATCTTAGTTGCCGTGCCTCAGCGAGGGTGCGTTCGACCTCAGTCCTGAGCTGAAGGGGTGCAACTTACGCCCAGACAGGTATTGTTGCTTCAGAGGCACTGGCGTGCTCCAGGCGGTCAAAAGTGCCTTGGGCTGTCTCCAGATCTGGATAGGACGCAGACAGGGTTTAGTAGTACGTTTTGATGTTCCAGGGTGGATGGGGTTTCCGCTGTTGTGGCTCCGTGAGCCGGAGCGTTCAAGCACCCCTTATAAATGGTACTTTATGGTGCGGGTCGGGCCAGAATGGTCCTCTAAGCAAACGGTTTCCATGTCTCATGCCGGTCAGGGAGTTCCTGGACGGTGGGAATGTCTCAAAGAGATCGGGCAGGCAGTCGCCACTGGGTCTTGCGCAGTGGGTTCCGATGTTGATGGACGTGATACGTGCAGGCTTGTGTGCTCATTACAGGGTTCCGTTTGCTCAGGAAGCTGGAATGAGTCAGGAGGCCTTGGGTCCAGCAGATGTTGGCAGCTGACTGAGCTAGCTCAGGCGTTTCAAATGTTCGAATTCGGAATGATGGATGCCACAGGATCGGGACTGTCCGACAGATACGTCGCAGTGGTTTTTCTATATTGGCGTGAGGATGCCAGCTGGGCGTTGTTGATTGAGGAGTCTAGGGTTCTCTTCGCGTAGAGGGAGTCTAGTCTTCCGGCGTTTGTGTGTTCATACAAGGTGTACCATCAAGTATGTGGCAGGAACCTTTCTCAGGTGGAGTCCAGAAAGTTGCCGGAGGGTGGCAGCTTCGTCAGGGCGCTCTTCGTACAAATAGGCGTCGGAGGGGCCCTACGATCCTGGCCACCAGGGCGATTTGTCTGGCAGAAGTGAATATTTTGGTGGCAGTAGTAGGCGACGGAAGACGTTGCTCCTATGCAATTTTATTCAACAACCGCATTCCCAATGTTTTTACCCTGCCGTGGTGCTCATGCGGCAAACTCAGGTAGTCTGTCCCATTCATAAGGTGATAGAGCAAATGATTCAGTAGGAGTGGGACAATCCTGTAGTAAGTTTTATGGGGGTAGGCTTTATGAATAAGCTATATCCCTTGCCTGTGGGGAGCCGACCTGGCCCGGCAGGTACACGGGGCTCCTCGGCGGCGTATCGGTTAGCTGCAGTTTCTATTGTTTCGCAGGTGATTAGATCTTCTCTTATGACCTAGCATTCGAAAAGGGCGAGTTTAAAAAGGTAAGCCTGTTGTGGGTCTCGGATGACGAGCCTACGTCAAAGCAAGTAACCGTACCATTCCCTTTCGCAGGAGCGGGTCTGGCGTGTCTGCCAGATTTGCTCTGTTTGGCGGTCGATCCCGTCTTTGGCGGTTTCCAGTTCTATGGGTCTCGGGGTTACAGGCCGCGACCCGCCCGCAGGATGGTGGTTTCTTCGTGGGACCTCAGTTGCATCCTGGAGGGGGCCGTCGCTGGTGATTCTTCGAGCCCTGGTGTCAAGTTACTGTGTAGGTTTTGAGAGACAGTGCTCTATTGGCTAGCTGTTTGGTTTGCTGAACTTGGTTGGCAAGAATGGTCTTGGTTGGAACCGTCCTTGTTTTTAGCTCGGGAACAGTTGGTTCTGCGGAAAAGGTATCTACCTCCTACCCCTGGTGGTTCTGTCTTTTCTTGTAGCGTTTGGTCTCGTTTCCTTCTTTGGTGTTATTGGTAGAGGAGTTTTTTCGTTAGCAGTCTGCGTCTCTTGGCCGTAAACAGAGTTCCGCGGGCGCGCGATTAAGTACTGGGGATTTTTAATTTAAAAATAAAATAAAAATAAAATCGGATCAGTACTTGGTCTTTTAGGGATCTGCCAAAATCCTCTGGCAGTCTCATATCAATGTTTAGTGGTACCAGGAAGGCATTAGTTGAGGCTAGGTTCTTTCCTGGGAGGCCGGCATTTGTGGGATTGCCCTTTCCTTGGTCTGGAGGGCAGTCATCTTCCTGGACAGAATGGTGGGTGGTTCTGGCTGCGAAGAACTTACGGAATGGTGACATGGTCGTCTTGCCTTACTTTCAGTTGGCACCTTTGGCTGTTCAGTTGCCGGGCGTTGCCGGTTTCGGGTCGGCGGTGCGGCGCTATGGCTGAAATGGTCCCTCCCGAGGATTACTGCTCTGTTACATCCCAGTGGTGGAGGACTGAACTGTAGGACCGATAAGGAAATGGAAATTACACTTACCTGGTAATTGTTGTTCCTTGAGGGAGTACAGTTCAGTCCTCATTCCCGCCCAGGGATGAATGTCTCAGACGCGAGGCGTCGGTTTGGGGGGGGATTGCCGGTCCATACGTAGGCAACGTATTATGTTATGCCACTGATCACGGGTGCAGCTTCTTTCTGTGATCTTTTAGTCCTCCTTCCTTCCCTCTATCGGACTTGCTATGGTCTGTGGGCAAGAGGATGGGGTGGAGGAGGAGGGTGTTATTTGCCATTTATTTCAGGGCACTGCAGGTTAAACGTAGGGGCTTAACCATAGTTGTGTATTTAATTCCTTAACTGCTCATTTGTTGTTTCTTTGAGTCTGCTTTGTCAGTAGGTCACTGGAGGATGCTGAGAGAAGACCAGCAAGATATACCCGGTGATGTCAGGGAGTCGTTAGTGGGATGGGAACAGCTGGGGGATGTAGAAAAAAACAGTGGGCAAAACTGAAAGGGGTATTTTAAAGGCAACCAACCTTTTTGTTAAAATGGTAAATAAAGGCAAAAGGAGCAGGAGACCGCTATGGTTTTCGAAGGAAGTAGCTGAAAAAGTGAAGAAAAAGAGGGAGGCCTTCATGAAATACAAGAGATCACAGAGAGAGGAAGACAGGCATCTGTATTTGGAAAAACATAGAGAAGCTAGCAAAGTAGTCAAGAAGGCAAAGATTCAAAAGGAGGAGGAAATAGCCAATGCAATAAAATGGGGGGATAAGACATTTTTCAGATATATTAGTGAGAAGAGGAAGGGCAAAAGTGGTATTGTCAGACTCAAGGGTGCAGGGGGGGAATATGTAGAAGCTGATAAGGATAAAGCGGAATTGTTTAACAAATATTTTTGTTCTGTGTTCACAGATGAAGAATCAGGAGCAGGACCTCAGAAAACACCCACAAATAAGAACAGAAGCGAGGGACATCTTGAACAATTTTCAGAAGACTGTGTTCGTGAGAAACTAGCTCAACTTAAAGTAGACAAAGCGATGGGACCGGATGGGATACACCCTAGAATACTGAGGGAACTTGGGGACGTTCTAGCAACTCCACTGACTGACCTTTTCAATGCCTCGTTGGAGTCGGGAGTGGTGCCAAAGGACTGGAGAGAGGCTCATGTGGTGCCCTTACACAAAAGCGGAAGTAAGGATGTGGTTGAAAACTACAGGCCGGTTAGTTTAACTTCGGTGGTGAGTAAATTTTGTTCACATCCTTTTGAAGGTGCGGTCTCCAGAATTGCACACCATACTCCAAATGAGGTTGCACCAAAGACTTATACAGAGGCATTATCACCTCCTTTTTTCTGCTAGCCATTCCTCTCCGCATGCACCCAAGCATCCTTCTAGCTTTTGCCGTCGCCTTTTCTACCTGTTTAGCTACTTTAAGATCATCAGACACAACCACGCCTAGGTCCCGCTCTTCTTTAGTGGACAAAAGTACTTCACCTCCTATACTGTATTGCCCCCTTGGATTGCTGCAGCCCAAATGCATGACCTTACATTTTTTAACATTAAATCCCAGCTGCCAAATTCTAGACCAAGCTTAGCTAGATTCCCCCTCATGTTATCTACACCTTCCTGGGTGTCTACTCTATTGCAGATTTTGGTATCATCCGCAAAGAGGCAAACCTTACCCGACAGCCCTTCCGCTATATCACTAACAAAGATGTTAAAAAGAATCTGACCAAGGACAGATCCCTGGGGCACACCACTGGTAACATCCTTCTCCTCAGAGTGAGCTCCATTTACTTGTACTCTTTGTCGCCTCCCATCCAACCAATTTCTAACCCAAGCAGTAACTTTAGGGTCCATCCCTAGGGTGCTCAGTTTGTTTATAAGTCGCCTGTGAGGAACAGTGTCAAAGGCTTTACTGAAATCTAAATACACCACATCTAGAGCTTTCCCTCGGTCCAACTCCCTGGTCACCCAGTCAAAGAAATCAATCAGATTTGTCTGACAAGACCTGCCTCTGGTGAATCCATGCTGCCTCGGAGCCTGTAATCCGCTGGACTCCAGAAACCTCACTATTTTCTCTTTCAACAGCATTTCCAGAGGTTTGCTACTAAAATGATTAATGGGCTTCATTATAAAGCATATGAGGACAGACTTTAGGATCTTAATATGTACATCTTAGAGGAAGAAAGGCGGGATAGAGGTGATATGATTGAGATGTTTAAATACCTCCGTGACATAAATGTTCAGGGAGAGAGCCTCTTTCAGTTGAAAGCAAGTTCTGCTATGAGGGGTGAGGGGGAATGAGGGTGAAGGGAGATAGATTCAGGAGTGATATGCGGAAATATTTCTTTACGGAAAGAGTAGTGGATCCATGGAATAGTCTCCCAGTGGAGGTGGTAGAGATGAGGACAGTAACTGAATTCAAAAAAGCATGGGACCAACACAGAGGATCTCTAAAGGTAAAAAGTGGACTGTTGTAGTTGTTGTTATGGAAGGACGGACTAGATAGGCCATGTGGTCTTTTTCTGTCATTATGTTTCTATGTTTCTATGATGTCACAAGTTTGACTTGTCCAGTCTCCATGCTTCAGGAGGAGGTGCACTACCCAGTGGTGGAGGACTGAACTGTACTCCCTCAAGGAACAACAATTACCAGGTAAGTGTAATTTCCATTTTTATAATGATATTTCAATAATTTACACAGTCTATATACATTTTTACGTTATATAATATTATTTATGGTCATAATTATTACTATATTATACATGAATGGCTTTCTCTTCAAGATGTTTTATTTAATTAATTTTGATGTTCTATATGTCTTAAGTTACTAATAATCAATTCATTTTTAAATATATTTTTTATGTTATATGATTTGATATTTATGATTTTATTCTTTTGAGGTTTGCTCCCTCAAGTGATCCCCCTGAAGAAGGCCAGGTGGCTGAAACGCGTAGGGGTAATAAAGGGGTTCTAAAGCCTGAATCTGTTTCTCGCCAGTCTTGGTATCTGCTCATTTGTTCCCCTGCTCTGTACTCAAGGACATTTGGGCTTCTTTTGTCTTTATTGGAACCTCTCTGCTGATATGCCCTAACTTCATTCTTTTGGTAGTATCCTTCAAGGATACATTGATCCGAACCATGCGCTCCTGGGCGACTGTCGGTTTTCCACTATTATTTTATTTATTTATTTACGTTTCTTATATACTGCGCTATTAAGATCAGTGCGGTTTACATAGAACAGGATAATAGTACAATGTAACAAAAACACATTGTGCTTACAATGAACAATGAATAGAGTAATAACATGGGTAAGAACTTGGGTGAGAACTATTTACAGAGCAATTATCTAGTTTAAAAGCTGCTCTCTCTTTTTTAAAGGTTAATACCAGCAGCCTGGTTCCATCCCAGTTAAGGTAGAGCCCATCCCTTTGGAAAAGCCCCTCCCTTTCCCAGAATGTTCCCCAGTTCCTAACAAATCCAAAACCCTCTTCCTTGCACCATCGTCTCATCCACGCATTGAGACTCCAGAGCTCTGCCTGCCTTTTGGGTCCTGCGCGTGGAATGGGAAACATTTCGGAGAATGCTACCCTGGAAGTTCTGGATTTCAACTTCCTACCTAAAAGCCTAAATTTGGCCTCCAGAACCTCCTTACAACGCTTTCCTATGTCATTGTTACTGACATGTACCAAGACAGCAGACTCCTCCTCAGCACTATCTAAGACCTTGTCTAGGTGGCACGTGAGGTCAGCTACCTTCGCACCAGGCAGGCATGTTACTAGGAGATCGTCACGTCCACCAGCTACCCAGCTATCTACATGCCTAATGATCGAATCACCAAATATAACGGCTGTCCTAACCCTTCCCTCATGGGCACATGGCCCTGGAGAAACCTCTTCCATGTGAGAGAGTTTTACATCACCTGAACGACAGGTCCTAGCAATAGGATCACTTCCTGCCACACCAGGGTGGTGCTCTCCTGTCACGTGACCTCTCTCCTCCATGGCAACAGGGATGCTGTCAGACTGGAGGTAGATCTCATCTATGTACCCCTCTGTCTTCCTTATGTCTTCCAAGTCCTGTACTCTAGCCTCCAGAGATCACTCATTCTCTGAGAGCAAAGAGCGCCTTGCACCGAATGCACATGTACAACCCCTTACCAACTGGGAGAAAATCATACATGTGACACTCAATGCAAAAGACTGGAAAGCCCTCATCTTGTTGCTGGACTGCTGTCTGCATCTTAATTTTAGGGTTGTGTTTAAGTATTTAAGTTGTTTACTTATTAAGGTTTGCTGGGATACTAATACAACTATGTCTAATGCATTTAATGGATTTTGTTACCTCAAGCTTAACTAATCTCAGGTCTTCATCTTGCCTGATGAGGATTAAGAGCTGCACCTGAGAGTGAATATGAAACCTTCTTTCCTTTAAGAGGTTTAAGCACCTTTAAAGCTACGATTATCCCAGGGGTGGGTGGGAGTTGGGGATGGAGGGAGAGAAAGAAGGCTTATTAAAAGCTGGCTGCTACACAGTACCCTGTCCTGTGCATCTAAGGTAATCTCTGACCAATTTCCTGGGTGATTCACACAGCCCTTGCTTGGATAGAGGGAGTCTTTTGAAATGCCCCTTTGATCTGTCCCTTTTGGCTTTGACACCTATTTAATACAATTTCACAGGTCTCTTGCCCTCTATCTTGAAGGCCTCTTGGTAAAGGTCCCTAGAAACTATTTATTACTCAAAGAATACTGACCCTGTTTTTCCTTTTATGCTGTTATATTCTGAATTGATTTAAATTAAAGCATTTTGCCGATACTAGGCCCTGATTGAGTATTAAATTTAAACTAGAAGCTCTCTGCTGGGTTTTTAATTTAACCAGAAAGCTCTTTGCTGTTTTCTGATTTTTAACTGAAAGCCCTCTGCTGGGTTTTAAACTTAAACTGAAAGCTACCTGTTGAGTTTTCAATTTAACTAAAAGCTCTTTGCTGATACTAGGCCCTTACTGATTTAACAAATACACTGGATTCTAATTTACACAGATTGATCAGATTTAATCTAAAGAATTCCTTTTTCGCCAAGATTTAGAAAAATTCCCAGAAGTAAATACTTACAATTGCAGATCTCTCCAGAAGTAGTAGTCCCTTTTTGTAGTTCTTATTTTACTACATTGGTTGTTTTAAACTATTGATTTCCACCTCTTTATAAACATGATAATCTTTAGTGCACCTTTTTTTGATGTGGTGTTATCTTGGGGGTGATGTGGTAAAGTAATTATGCATCACTTATATATAAGGCAGTGTACACACATACCATTCAATGCATACAAACCAATTTCACATTCAGACACAGTATCTGCAGTGTCTGTTTTTTCCTTCTGAAAGCTCTTTTTATATATTTCAAATAAAAAAAATGAAAATAAGAGTTGTTTCTCAAACATTTCCTAAAGGCACATCTTGCCAGTCAAACTTTTAGTTTGTACTAAACAAATACTAAGGTCAGATCCAATGAAAGAGTGAACTACTTATTCAATACCAATTATGAGAAAAATTCACTCTAATACTTTTTTTAAAACTTTTTGTTTCTTTTTTTCTTTTTTTCAACCTTAATGCTTCAAACTCTTCTCCACCGGTCTCAGATAAACGATAGTTTTCTTTTACACCTTACTAATGGGTATGATGATTAACCCAATATGGTGTTCGTTTACATCAATGACCAGGATTATTTTCTTAAACAAAGTTTCCTTCTGCTTTATTTTGAAAGCAGAAGGAAACTTTGTTTAAGAAAATAATCCTGGTCATTGATGTAAACGAACACCATATTGGGTTAATCATCATACCCATTAGTAAGGTGTAAAAGAAAACTATCGTTTATCTGAGACCGGTGGAGAAGAGTTTGAAGCATTAAGGTTGAAAAAAAGAAAAAAAGAAACAAAAAGTTTTAAAAAAAGTATTAGAGTGAATTTTTTTCATAATTGGTAGTCAAACTTTTAGGACTATTATAATAAATATGTATCAGATAAATTAGCAACTAATGGGTCACATGATCAGTACTATCTCATCTTGGTGTAATTCTGCTCTAAGGAGCAGGCTATAAAAGCTGCCCCCTTTTACTGGTGCAGTACATTGGGTTAGCCTGCTGTGCAAACCTTGCCTCATGTCCTGCAATCTACTCTTTGATCGCCACAAAAAGTTTCTTGTTCTTGAGTTTTGACTTCACTGTGTGAGAAACAGGAGTGGACCTCTCTTATATGAGAGCCAACCTGCACTGGAAAATAGGCTTGTTCCAGCTGTAAAATCTGTTAATTGGCCATCATCTTGCAGCTGTTCATTCTAAACCTTTTCTTTTTCAGCTTGAGCCAGGGAAACAATTTCTTGCCATCTCTGCTAGTGTGACTCTAAACGTCATTTTCTATGTGCTCCTAATATGGCCAATATCACCACAGTCCCTCCTCGCTTGCCCTGGGCTCTTTCACATCTGCTGCTGCAGCCATACTGAAACAATGAATCCTTGACCCCCTTTAATGTTGCTGTTATAAATATTAAGGCCCCCATCTGAGAGGTGCATGTCATCTGTCCTATATATATTGGGGCAATTTCCAGCTACTATATAGGAGGATCATGTGTAATGACAGCCTCTGGTGATAAATGTGAAGTGATGCATTTTTGTTCATTTTATGAATTTATTTTTTTTTGTTGGCATGATGCAAACATTCTCCATGTCAAACTCTTCAAGGGATGATATAAAATTTGATAATGTGCGCAGTTGAAAAAGAGATCTGCTACCATGATGATGACCCCATACTGTGTGTGGATATTAATGCATTGGCTCCTCAAATGAAGGATCACAGTCCTGGAAGGGGGAGGAGTTAATGTGGAGCTTGTATCTTTTGCTCTTGAAAATTAATGATATGAGCTGGTTTCATAGCATCTACCATTCCCCATTGGTCCAACTGCATGCCATTATTAACCATACCCAGGTGTTTGCTTTTTAACATATTCATAAATGACCTGGAAGTGGGAATGGCATGTGAGATGATCTGATTTTCAGATGACACAAAATTATTCAAAATTGTTAAGATGCAAGAGGATTGTGAAAAATTGTAGAAGGACCTTGATAAATTGGAAGACTGGACTTTTAAATGGCAGATGAAATTTAATGTGGAGAAGTGCAAAGTTATGCACTTAGGGAAGGACAACCCAAACTACAGTTACACGATGCAAGTTTCCACATTAGTTACTACTACCCAGGAAAAAGATTTAAGTATCATTGTAGATAATGTGTTGAATCCCTTCGCCCAGTGTGCAGCAGCAGCCAAGAAAGCAAATAGAATGCTAAGAATCATAAGGAAAGGATGGTGAATAAAATCAAGGATATTATAATGCCTCTGTAACATAGTAACATAGTAAATGACGGCAGATAAAGACCAGTATGGTCCATCTAGTCTGCCAGGTATATGGCAGGAGTAGGTACACCCCTTCACATGTCTTTGCTTAGTGGTCCACCCACCAGGAGCAGGTGCATCCCTCCCCATGTCTTCACCCCTCCCCATATCTTTGTTTTTTTGTTTAGGATGAACCCATCGTTTCTCCCCCCATCACTCCATGTAGGACACCCCTATTTGTTGAGAAATTAGATGGTTCAGTTTATTTTGATTTGATCTTGTTGCTGTAAAGTGATCCACTGTCTCTGTCCCAGGCCACTTTGAATTCTGTCATTATGTTTGCCCCACCACCTCCATCGGGAGGGCATTCCAAGCATCCACCACCCTTTCAGTAAAAAAGTATTTCCTGACATTGCCTTTCAATTAACCACCTTGCAGCTTCAAGTCATGCCCTCTAGTTTTACAGCTTCCCCGTCTCTGGAAGAGGTTTGTTTGTTCATTATTTCTCTCTAAGTATTTAAAGGTCTGAATCATATCTCCCCTATCCCTCCTCTCCTCCAAAGTGTACATATTTAGGTCTTCAAGTCTCTCCTCATAAGGCTTCTGACGCATGCTCCAAATCATTTTGGTCGCCTTCCTCTGAACAGCTTCCATTCTTTTTACATCCTTGGCAAGATACGGTCTCCAAAACTGAACACAGTATTCCAAGTGAGGCCTCACCAGAGACTTATACAGTGGCACTAGTACCCCTTCCTTTCTGCTGGTAATTCCTCTTCGAATGCAGCCCAACATCCTCCTTGCTTTTACCACTGCCTTGTCGCACTGTTTTGCCACCTTAAGATCTACAGAAATAATCACACCGAGGTCATTCTGCTGCTCCATGCACACCAACCTCTTGCCCCCTATCGCGTACATTTTCCTTGGATTTCTGCTACCCAAGTGCATGACACTGCACTTCTTCACATTAAATCTTAATTGCGAAGCATCAGACCATTCCTCCAGCTTTTGCAGATCCCTCCTCATGTTAAGCACTCCCTCGGGGGAGTCCACTCTGTTGCAAATTTTTGTGACATCTGCAAAAAGACAGACTTTTCCATTCAGTCCTTCAGCAATATCACTCACAAATACATTGAACAGTGCCGGGCCTAGGACCGAACCCTGAGGCACCCCGCTAATCACCTTCCTTTCATCCGAGTGAGCTCCATTTATCATCACCTTCTGTTGTCTGTCAGTCAACCAATTTCTGATCCAGTTTACCACCTTGGGACCAATCCCCAAACTACTGAGTTTATTGATAAGCCTCCTGTGAGGGACAGTATCAAAGGCTTTGCTGAAATCCAGGTAGATGACATCCTTCGCGTGTCCTTGATCCAGTTCTCTGGTCACCCAGTCAAAGAACTCAATGAGATTTGTCTGGCAAGATCGTCCCTCGGTAAAACCATGTTGCCTCGGATCCTGTAACCCGCTGGTTTTGAGAAAGTTCACTATTCGCTCTTTCAGGAGCGTCTCCATTACTTTTCCTGCCACCGAGGTAAGGCTCACGGGCCTGTAGTTTGACACTTCTTACCTGTCACCACTTTTGTGTAGAGGTAGGACGTCAGCCATTCTCCAATCCTGAGGAACCTCTCCTGTTTCCAAGGATCTGTTGAAAACATCCTTTAACAGCCCTGCAAGAACCTCTCTGAGCTCTTTCAGTATCCTGGGATGTATCCCATCTGGTCCCATGGCCTTGTCCACTTTGTTTTGCAAGTTGTTCTAAAACCTCATCCTCTCTGAATGGTGTGGTATCTACCTCATTCCCATTTTTATATTTGGGAGTCACAGGTGGTCCTTCTCCAGGATTTTCTTTAGTAAAAACAGAGCAGAAGTATTTGTTTAGTAATTTCGCTTTTATCAATGTCATTTTCCACGAGTCTGTTTCCAGCACTTCTGAGTCCTACAATTTCACCTCTGATCTTCTTCCTTTCCCAAATATACCTGAAGAAAGTTTTGTCGCCGCACTTAACATCTTTAGCCATCTTTTCCTCTGCCTTTGATTTTGCTATCCTTATTTCTCTTTTGTCTCCTTGAGTTTGATCCTGTATTCATTTCTGTGGTGTTCTATTTGCAAGCTTTTGAATTTTGTGAAAGCTGTGTTTTTTGCCCTTATTTGAGCAGCCACTTCTTTGGAAAACCAAATAGGTTTCCTTATCCTCTTGTTTTTATTTACTTTTCTTACATATTTATCTTTTGCCCCTTTTATTGCCCCTTTTAGTTTAGCCCATTGCAGTTCCACTTCCCTTATCCCCTTCTACCCTGTCAGCTCCTCCTTTAGGTACTCTGCCATTTTATTGAAGTCAGTGTTTTTGAAGTTTAGGACTTTGAGCTTGCTATGATTGGATTGCACCCTGGCTTTTATCTCAAACCACACCGTGTGATGATCACTGTTGCTCACAGGGGCACTCACCCAGACATTAGACATGCTATCACTATTGGTGAGCACCAAATCCAGCGTTGAGCTTTCCCTGGTTGGTTCCATCACTATTTGTCTAAGTAACACATCTTGGATAGCATCCACAATTTTTTTTGCTTCTTTCCAGATTTGCAGAAGGAGTAATCCAATCCACATTGAGTAGATTAAAGTCACCTAATATGATCACTTCCCCCTTTGTTGCTATCTTGGCAATATCTATAATTCCATAGTGCGACCGCACCTTGAATATTGTGTGCAATTCTGGTCGCCATATCTTAAAAAAGGATATAACAGAATTAGAAAAGGTACAAAGAAGAGCCACCAAAATGGTAAAAGGGATGGAAGGATATTCTTTAGGAGGAAAGGCTTAAAAGATAGGTCTTTTCAATTTGGAAAAGAGACGGCTGAGGGGAGATATGATAGAGGTTTCTAAATATCTCCAGGAACAAGCTGGAATAAGTCCTCACATATGGGTACGTCGGAACCGACGGAGCCCGCGCAGGAAAGCTCCCCAGCTTTTCAGATGAAAAGCTTTTGGGGCTTCCCACAGCGCACGCGCACTGCCTTCCCGCCTTCCTGACCAGCTCTCCTCAGTTTCTCTTTTTCCGCGGAGCCAGCAGGTCGTGTTCCTGTCACCGCTGAAAAAATTGTTTATTTTTGTTTGTTTCTTTAGACCGCGTACCTGCCTTCCCCATACCGAAACCGGTACCGCCGGTCTCTTTCTTTCTAAAAAAAAAAAAAAAATATTTTTTATGTTCTTCAGCACAGCTTGGTAACTTTTGTTAGGCCTTTAGGCCTACACAAATTCTCCTCATGGAGAAGCCAGCCCCTGGTTTTAAAAAGTGTACCAAGTGCAGTGCTGTCATTTCTGTCACAGACACCCATGAATGGTGTCTTAAATGTTTGGGACCTGACCACTCCATACCGGACTGCCCATCCTGCTCCCAGATGTCTAAACGTGGTTTGCAGAACCGGGCCAACAAGTTCCATGTGCTGTTTGCTTCAGATAATCCAGCATCACAGTCATCCAGGTCTTCCTCTCCGGATGGATCTCAGGTAACCAAAATTTCTGTGGGCAAATCCTCTAAAAGCAAATCTCTTTCAAAAGATCGAGAGGCTCTCAATCTTGAGTTCGAGGATTCTGCCCAGGCCAAAAAACCCCGGCGGGAGGCTCCGGCCTCCAAAGCACCCATGGGGTCACAGGTTGACATCGATGGCACGGCCTCGACTGATCACCTGTTGGACTGCTCTGGGGTACCGGCCCATACCGGTACCGACATCCAGGCAGCAGTGGCGTCTATGGGCAATACTGTCCAGACCATGCAGCAGGCCGTTCTGGCTTTCATTAAGGCTGCGACGCCCTCGGTACCGATTCCATCGGTACCGACTCGGGTTCCGGTATCCACACCGGAACCGAGACCATCGACTTCCAAGCGTCGATCGGTTCCGCATGCCGGATTCAGGCTTTCGCCCGATACTGATCCCATGCCCGATACGCCCGATGTCGATATCGATCGGTACGCGTATCGTGCATTGCAAGCACAGAGAGAATACTCAGATTCTTCTGATGAGTTTAATTCCTCTGATGACTCTGCTGAGCTTGATCTTCCTGAGGAGCCCTCTTCTCCAAAGAGGAGGATGTCTCCTCCAGAGGATTTATCCTTTCAGGATTTCATTGTTGATGTAGCTAAAGGACTTTCTATTGCTACATCTTCTGAAAAAGAACCCAGATCAAAAAAATTGGATATTTTAGGATACTCTAAAGCTCCTAAAGAGGCAGTTACTCTGCCTATCCATGAAATCCTTCAAGAACACTTGATGGATTTGTGGGAGACTCCTCTAACACCGTCTCCCCATTCCCGTAGGTTGGACACCATGTATCGGGTCCCTCCTTCTCCTGGGTTTCAAAAAACTCAGCTGCCTCACCACTCCATTGTGGTGAAGTCTGCCATGAAGAAGATAAAGAGTCCTAAAAGACACTCTTCTACCCCTCCAGGGCGAGAATGTAAGACCCTTGACTCTTTTGGTAGAAAGATTTTCCAGGCTAGTATGCTTATAGCCAGGATCAATTCTTACAGCCTTTATATGGGCATGTTTCTCAGAGAACTTGCCTTAAAGGTACAGCATTTTGCCCCCTTTATCCCTGAGGATAAAAAGGCGGATTTCTTTTCTGTGGTGACACAACTTTCAGAGGTCTCCAAGTTCTCCAACAGGGCAGCCTTTGATTCCTTTGAGGTTGCTGGCAGGGCTTCGGGAATTGCTATTGCAGCCCGACGTCTGGCTTGGCTCCAGGCTTCTGACCTAGAACCCTGGGTTGTAGATGGCCTCAGGAATCTGCCCTGTACAGGTGAGAACTTATTTGGTGAGGACTGGCAAATTAAAGCTGCTCAAGTGGACGCAGAAAATGCCACTTTAGATAGACTTTCTAAGTCTACTTCTACTCCTGCCAAAAAGAAGTCTTTTAAAAGGCCTTACTACAAGAAGGCCAGATTTTCTACAAATACTGGCCAACAATCTGCTCAGCCTCGCTTTGCTGCTAAGCGTCAGCAATCTAAGTAAGTAAAATCAAAGCCTGCAGTGTAACTTACCGTTTCTGGCTCTAGAACAACCAGAGCCCCTCACCATTCCTGGAAGGCTAGCTCATTTTGCTCCCAGATGGGAACAAATCACATCAGAGCAATGGACCCTCTCTATTATCAGGGAGGGCTACAAACTTCATTTCTCCAGTCTTCCTCCCCATACCATGGTGAGGCAATTCAGTTCTCCCCCATCTCTTCTGACCCTGTTGGGTCAGGCAGTCTCTTCTCTCCTTGCCCAAGGGGCAATAGAGGAGGTTCCTCCTCCTCAACAGGGGTTAGGTTTCTACTCCCCTTATTTTCTCATAACAAAGAAGA
This sequence comes from Ichthyophis bannanicus, assembly GCA_033557465.1. Lineage (NCBI taxonomy): Eukaryota > Metazoa > Chordata > Amphibia > Gymnophiona > Ichthyophiidae > Ichthyophis > Ichthyophis bannanicus. The sequence goes on along the minus strand of CM066034.1, from coordinate 576,062,688 downwards.
CAGGGGGTTTCAGACCTATCCTAGATCTGAGAGAATTGAACAAGTTTCTATTCAAGGAGAAATTCAAAATGCTCTCTCTGGGCATTCTCCTTCCATACCTTCAGAGTCAGGATTGGCTTTGTTCTCTAGATCTCAAGGATGCGTACACTCATATACTCATCCATCCATCCATCCATCCCACAGAAAATATCTTCGCTTTCTGTTCCAGGGAAAACATTTCCAGTACAGAGTACTACCCTTCGGTCTGGCCTCTGCTCCAAGAGTATTCACAAAATGCATGGCAGTCGTAGCCGCATTTCTAAGAGGCATGGGAATCTTCGTGTTCCCATATCTGGACGACTGGCTCATCCGAGCTCCATCTCAGTCAGAAGCCCAGATTTCCCTGGACCGCACAAGGTGTATTCTTCAATATCTGGGACTTGTGGTAAACATTCCCAAGTCCCAACTCATCCCTACTCAGTCCCTGTAATTCATAGGGGCCCAATTGGACTCCACCACTGCAAGGGCCTACCTCCCTCTGGTCCGAGGCCAAAAGCTAATAAGCTTGGCCTCCCAGGCTCAGTCCAGAAGTCACTTGTCAGCCAGGGAAATGCTGCAACTTCTGGGCCACATGGCCTCCACGGTCCATGTGGTGCCCTACGCTCGTCTCCATATGAGGGCAGCTCAATGGACTTTGGCCACCCAGTGGTCTCAAGCATCGGGACTGCTCTCAGACCAAGTACTCACCTCAAAACGTCTGTTTTGGTCTCTCCAGTGGTGGACATCATCCAAAAATCTGTTGTTGGGGACCCCCTTCCAACCTTCGTTGCCCCAAGCAACCCTCACAACAGATGCCTCCCAAACAGGGTGGGGAGCTCATCTCCAACACCTCTCCACTCAGGGCACCTGGTCTCCCCAGGAGACCACCCTTCACATCAACCTTCTGGAACTGCGAGCAATCTTCCTTGCCCTCACAGTCTTCCACACCCTCCTTGTCAACCTGACTGTCCTAGTTCAGACAGACAATCAGGTGGCCATGTTCTATGTCAACAAACAAGGAGGGACGGGCTCTCTGTCGCTTTGCAACGAAGCTCTCAGATTATGGGCCTTCGCCAGAGAGCATCAAATTCATCTTCTGGCAGTATATCTTCCAGGAGTTCAAAACTCTCGGGCAGACAAACTCAGTCGAGTTCTGCTCCCACACGAATGGTCCCTGCATATGGACCAGATACACAGAATCTTTCAGGAATGGGGGACCCCGGACATAGACCTCTTTGCAAGTCCGTGGAATGCCAAACTTCCCCGGTTCTGTTCCAGGACTCCGTGTCAGGGAGCTCAGGCCAACGATGCCTTTCTCCTGCATTGGGGTCAGGAATTCCTGTATGCTTTTCCACCCATTCCTTTGATTCCCAAGACTCTGTTCAAACTTCAGAGGGATCACGGATCGATGATCCTCATCGCTCCACGCTGGCCACGCCAAGTGTGGTTCCCTCTACTTCTACAGCTCTCCCAGGGCTCCTCCCTGGACCTGGGAGCTGCACCAGACCTTCTGTCTCAGGAGCAGGGAACTTTGTGGCACCCAAACCCCAAGTCCCTACATCTCCGAGCTTGGTTACTGAAGGCTTAAGCCTTCATGAGTTCAATCTTTCTCAACCAGTGAAAGATATCCTTCATGCCTCTAGGAAACCCTCTACCAGGCGTTCCTATGCTTTCAAATGGAAACGTTTTTCCATTTGGTGTGCTCAACAGGGTCTTGACCCTCTAGCACTTCCTTTAAATTCTCTACTGGACTATCTCCTGCATCTTTCCAATGCAGGCCTCAAGACAAATTCAGTACGAGTCCATTTAAGTGCTATTGCAGCATCTTTAAAACCTATAAATGGACAACCTGTCTCCTCTCATCCTCTTATTGCAAGATTCATGAGAGGCCTGACCCTCACTAAGCCTCCCATCTGACCTCCGGTAGCATGGGACTTGAATCATCTAGTTCTGGGTCAACTTATGAAGCCACCTTTTGAACCGTTGGTATCTACCTCCCTGAAATTTCTTTCCTGGAAGGTTCTTTTCCTTATTGCAGTCACTTCGGCTCGCCGCATCAGTGAACTGCAGGCTTTGGTGGCTAATCCACCTTATACCAGATTCCATCATGATAAGGTGGTCCTTAGGACGAATCCCCACTTTATGCCTAAAGTGGTCTCGCCTTTTCATCTTAATCAAGAGGTATATCTACCTGTTTTTTTCCCGGCTCCTCATGCATCCAGTGCAGAGAGGAACCTTCATACTCTTGACTGTAAAAGAGCTCTCGCCTTTTACCTCAACAGGACTCAGCCACATCGAAAGTCTTCCCAACTTTTTGTGGCTTTTGATCCTTCTCATTTGGGACTTCCAGTCTCCAAACGTACACTTTCCAATTGGATTGCTCAGTGTATTTCTTTTGCTTACCAGAGTCAGAACATTTCTCTGGAGGGCCATGTCACAGCTCACAATGTGAGAGCCATGGCTACTTCTATGGCTCATCTTCACTCTGTATCCATAGATCAGATCTGTCGAGCAGCCACTTGGGCCTCGGTTCATACCTTCACAGCCCATTACTGTTTGGACAAGGACTCCCGCCGGGATGCCTTGTTTGGTCAGGCTGTCCTCAAACACCTGTTCCATACTTGAACAACTCCTGCCCACCTTCCCTGGATGGATGCCTGAGATCCATACGAAGATGGTGAACCCTTGGGAGGGGATCTCCCAGGCATCTTAGCTAGGGAGTCCCCATAAGTGAGGACTTATTCCTGCTTGTTCCTGGAGATAGCACAGTTACTTACCTGTAACAGGTGATCTCTGGGAACAGCAGGAATTAGTCCTCACAACCCACCCACCTCCCCTAGGAGTTGTATCTCTATCTATCTATCTTCCTTTCCTCTCTCTCTATTGTCTCAGCTATAAACTCGAACTGAGGAGAGCTGGTCAGGAAGGCGGGAAGGCAGTGCGCATGCGCTGTGGGAAGCCCCAAAAGCTTTTCATCTGAAAAGCTGGGGAGCTTTCCCGCGCGGGCTCCGTCGGTTCCGACGTACCCATATGTGAGGACTAATTCCTGCTGTTCCCAGAGATCACCTGTTACAGGTAAGTAACTGTGCTTTATTGAATGGAATGGAGCGAGTAAACGTAGATCAGTTGTTTACACCATCAAAAAGTAAAAAGGCTAGGGGACATGCAATGAAGCTACAATGTAACCCATTTAAGACTAATAAGATAAACTATTTTTTCACTCAACACATAATCAGACTCTGGAATTCGTTACTGGAGGATGTAGTAAAAGTTGTTAATGTAGCTGGGTTTAAAAAGGTTTGGGCAAGTTCCTGGAGGAAAGGTCCTTAAACCATTATTAAAGAGGACCCAGGAAATCCACTACTTGCCCAGAGACAAGCATTGTGGAACCTGTCTTTTTGGGAATCTGTTAAGGTACTTGTGACCGAGATTGGCCACTGATTGAAAACAGGATACTGAGTTTGATGGACCTTGGTCTGACCCAGTATGGCATATCTTATGTTCTTGTATCTCATTTCTCCCGCTTTTCTTTCAAAGTATCAATATTTATTTATTTATTTATACAGTTTTGTATACCACCTTATCCTTCAATCAAAGTGGTCACAACACAATTGGGGGATACATTTAACACGAGGGGATATGAAACACATACACCACTACTTACAGGGAACATGGGCAGTGGAGGGTTAAGTGGCTTGCCCAAGACCACAAGGGGCACCTGTGGGACTAGAAACCCTAGTCCTTCCAGCCCAAGGTTGCTGTCCACTATTGGGATTTGAACCCCCAACCTTTCGGCCTGAGGTAACTTGCCCCAGCCACTAGGCCACTCCTCCATATATATATATATTAAGACCACTGGCCATTTTAGTAGCTGCTCTCTGCACCATCTCCATCCTGTTTATATCCTTTGGAAGGTGTGGTCTCTTGAATTGCGCACACAGACTTATACAGAGTCACTATCACCTCCTCCCTGTTCACCCGAGCATCCTTTTGTTTTTTGCCATCACCTTTTCTACTTGTTTAGCCACCTTAAAATCATCAGAAACAATCGCCCCCAGGTCCTGCTCTTCTTTCATGAACAGAAAAAAACTAAAATACCAATTGATCCAAAAGCAAAGTGAGCTAAAACTGGCTAGCCACATACTCCTTATAGATCAGAAATCAGAAAGACTAACTTCTTCTTGATGATCAGTAAGTTCATTTCAAGGTGAATCTCTGCTAGAACAGTTATTCCATAACTGAGGCACAACTACGGGAAAAGTCCCAGCATGCCAACAGGATAATCGCAGAGCCTTCCTTACAGTAACAGCCTCTGACTGGACCTACACCCCTTCCTGGTATATCATTTCAACTTCCCTTTACAAAACGAAGATTAATTTTGATTCAACACTCCAAATGCCAATACCATTACCTTATATTGAATTTATTCTTATGTTCTTAAACTTAACTGATTGCATACACAAGAAAACTTGTGCTGAATGTGACTAAGGGGCATGTTCACTAAGTTGGACTAATGGTTAGCACGTGCTTTTTGTAACTATGTCCCATTGAATAAGGTGGGACCTAGTTATAAATAGCATGTGCTAACCGTTAGCTCAGCTTAGTAAGCATGCTCCTAGAGGTCATCAAGCCCTACATCCTTTCTCTGACAGTGACCAGTCCAGGTCATAGTAACATAACAAATGATGGCAGATAAAGACCAGCACGGCCTATCCAGTGTGCCCAGTAAGGTGCTTTTATCTCTTGAAATGAGCTATGAGAAATAGATATACTTTTTAGGATCGGCAAGGATTTTGCAGTAGTTACAACCCAAAGTAAAAGCAACGAGCAGAGGTAACATAACAACCTTTTGGCCTTTGGTGGCTTAGCAAAATCTGGAATAAATGAATAAAGAATTTATTTAAAAAATGAGAGAAGCTGCAGGGGACAAGGGAGGGAGACAGAAAAACAAGAGAGAGAACGTGATTGCTGGAGATGGGAATGTGACTATTACATGTGATTACTGGGGTGTGGGGTAGCAAGAGAGAGAGTAATCTCCAGGAACAAGCAGGAATGTAGTCTTCACATATGGGTATCGTCGGTACCGACGGAGCATGTGCAGGATTGCTCCCCAGCGTCCAATAGGAAAGCTTTTGGGAGCATCCCACAGCTCCTGCGTGCTGCCTTCCCGCCTTTCCCAACTGTCCCTTTCCAGTTCTTCGTTTTCCGCGGAGCTGACAGGTCACACATCCTGTCACCGCAGAAAAAATTCCCTTCTTCTTTTTTGTGGTTGCGTCTGCCTTCCCTCGACGCTACACAGGTACCGCCGGTTCTTCTTTCTTTTTAAAAAACAAAAAAAACCCCACTTTCTTTCTGGAATCTTTTCCAGTAATTTTCTCCTCAAGTGCCACACGCCATTTTGGGCACTAGGTCCAACTTTTTCCTTCAGAATGGAAAAACCCGTTTCGGGTTTTAAAAAGTGTTCTAAGTGTGGCGGTACCATCTCCGTCACCGACACCCATGAGTGGTGCCTCAAATGTTTAGGTCCTGACCACTCTATTTCAGAGTGTGTTGCCTGTGGGATGATGTCAAAGGGGCTGGCAAAACCGAGCTGCTAAACTTAGCACCCTTTTTCCCTCCGATGCAGCCTCCGTGGCATCGACGTCTTCCAGGGCTTCGTCTTCCTCTCATGGATCTCGGGTAACTAAACATAAATCTAGCCGGTCCTCAAAGGGTAGATCTCCTTCTAAATATTGAGATGCCTCTGACGTTGCCCTTGAGGGACTTTAACCGGCAAAATTGCCCCGGCGGGAGGCTTTGGCTTCGAAAGCACTAACGGGGCTCCAGGATGTTGTTGAGGCTTCAACCTCCTCAGAACTACCGGTGCCATGCTCTGGGATTCCGGCCGCTTCATCCAGCACCAACACCCAAGCATCGGCAGCATCGATAGACCAGAGATTCTTGGCTATTGAACGCAGTCTGGCGGCTCTTCTTACAGCCTCGATGCCCCTGAAACCGCTTCAGATAATTCAACCGGTACTGGCACCGACTGCATCGACATCGGCAGGTATTCTATCGGGACAGAGTCATGCGTCTCTATCCGGCATCGACAGGTCGGTACCGGACCACTCTGATACCGACTTCGATTGGTACCGGTACCATGTCTTGCACGATCACCCGAATCGGAGATACTTCGAATCCTCAGATGAGTCTGAAGACTTTGAAAGCTCTGCCGATACCAGAGTACTTCTTCCTGAGGATTCCTCGCCTCCTCAGCGTAGGATGTCTCCACCAGAGGATATGTCCTTTCAGGATTTTATCCGATATGTGGCCCGAGGCCTTTCCATCACAGTGGCTCCTGAAAAAGCCTAGGGCAAAGGAATTAGAAATCCTACAATACCCTAAAGCTCCCAAGGAGGCAGCTACCTTGCCTATTCATGAGATCTTGCATGATCTTATGTTAAGGATGTGGGAAACACCTTTAACCACATCGCCTCACTCTCGAAGACTCGACACCATGTATCGAGTTCCTCCTTGTCCTTGGTTTCAGAAGACTCAGTTACCACACCATTTCATGGTGGTGGAATCAGCCATGAGACAGATAAAGAGTGCAAAAAGGCATGCATGTAATCCTCCAGGACTTTTGATGCCTTTGGACGTCAATCCTTCCAGGCTTCCATGCTTTCTGCTAGGATCAGTTCCTATATCTTGTATATGGGAATGTTCCTTAAAAAGGTCACAGGAGATTTAGAGCTTATGAGCCCCCTCCTTCCTGATGATAAAAGCCAAGATTATCTTGCTCTTGTCAAACATGCTCAGGATGTTTCCAAGTTTGTGAATAGTGCAGCCTTTGACTGCTTTGAATGCATAAGCAGAACCTCTGCCATTGCCATAGGTGCACGTAGGATTGCCTGGCTCCAGGCATCTGACTTGAAAATTTGGATACAGGACAAACTAGGGAATATACCTTGCACAGGAGAGAATCTCTTTGGCAAGAATTGGCAGGAAAAAGCTAATGAGATAGATGCTGACAATATCACTTTAGATATATTGTCTAAATCTACAGCTGATCCTGTGAGGAAAAGATCCTTTAAGAAACCATTCTTCAGCAAGAAGAAAAAGTTTTATCCCTCCTATACCCAGCAGGGACGTCGTTTAGGTCAGTCTGCCCAAAAGGGACAGCAACAACAACTTAGGCCTTGAAAGACAAAAGCAGCTAAGCCTCAACCGGCTCAGCAGACTCCAGCCTCCACAGGGTCTTTGACTCCTATCTAGAGAACTTTGCTTTCCTGGCCCAGAACCCTCCACCATCCCAGGAAGGTTTGTCATTTTGCCCCCAGATGGGGTCAGATAACAGCAGAAAATTGGACTCTGTCTATTGTAAGAGAGGGGTACAAGCTTCATTTCCTAAGCATGCCCCCTCCTACAATGGTAAGACAGTTCAATTCTCAGACCTCTCTCAATGACCAGTTAGGTCAAGAGGTCACTGTACTCCATGCTCAAGGGGCAATAGAAGAGGTACCCATTCCCCAACGGGGTACAGGGTTTTACTCCTCCTATTTCCTTATTCCAAAGAAAACATGAGGACACAGACCCATTTTAGACCTCAGAGACTTGAACAAATTCCTGTTCAAAGAGAAGTTCAAAATGATTTATCTAGGAACTCTGCTGCCATACCTTCAGAGTCAGGATTGGCTTTGTTCTCTAGATCTCAGGGATGCGTACACTCATGTTCTCATCCATCCAACTCACTGAAAGTTCCTTCACTTTCTGTTTCAAGGGAAGCACTACCAATACAGGGTTATTCCTTTTTTCCTGGCCTCTGCACCAAGGGTGTTCACAAAATGCATGGCTGTGGTTGCAGCATTTCTCCGTACCCTGGGAATATTCGTGTTCCCTTACTTAGACGACTGGCTCATTCGAGCCCCTTCAGAGCCAGAGGCCAGAGTTGCGGGCTCTCGCACAATGCACATCCTTCAGTATTTGGGACTTGTCATAAACTTCCCAAAATCCAACCTTGCTCCTACTCAATCCCTAGAGTTTATAGGAGCTCTGCTGGATACCAGACAGACAAGGGCCTACCTTCCACAGCCCCGCTGCCTTCACATTGTGCAGTTAGCTTCCCAAGCAGTGCTAAAACCTCACCTCACTGCTCGGGAAATGTTACAGTTGCTAGGATACATGGCATCCACCGTGCATGTGGTTCCTTATGCTCGCCTCCATATGAGGGCAGCCCAGTGGACTTTATCCACTCAGTGGACTCAGGTGTCAGGTTGCCTGTCAGACAAAATAGCAAACTCAGATCGCCTTATTTTGTCCCTCCAATGGTGGCAGTCACCCCAAAACCTTTTGGTAGGGTCTCCTTTTCAGCAACCCCCACCCCAAGCCACTCTAACAGATGCTTCACAGGTGGGTTGGGGAGCCCATTTGCAAGGCCTCTCTACCCAGGGTACCTGGACTCCACAGGAGGTCTGTCTCCACATCAGTCTCCTGGAACTCAGAGCAATCTTCCTTGCTTTTCGAGTATTTCACACCCAGCTCAGCCACAAGACAGTCCTAGTTCAAACGGACAATCAAGTGGCCATGTTCTATGTGAACAAGCAGGGTGGAACAGGCTCTCTGTCGCTCTGCAACAAACCTTTGCGACTATGGGCGCTTGCCAGAGAGCATCAGATTCATCTCCTTGCGGCGTATCTTCCAGGCATTCAAAACCCTTGGGCAGACAGACTCAGTCGAGTTCTGCTTCCACACGAATGGTCTCGCCATGCAGACCAGGTGGCCAAAGGTTTTCATATTTGGGGAACCCCAGACATAGACCTCTTTGCAAGTCCGCTGAATGCCAAACTTCCCTGGTTCTGTTCCTGAATTCCGGCTCAGGGTTGTCAGGCCAGGGATGCTTTCCTCCTCCATTGGGGTCAGGACTTCCTCTATGCCTTTCCACCCATTCCCCTAATTCCCAAAACCCTGTTCAAGCTTCAGAGAGACAGAGGTCATATGATTCTCATAGCTCCACATTGGCCACGGCAAATGTGGTACCCTCTGCTCCTACATCTCTCTCAAGCTCTGCCTCTGGAATTAGGATCTCCTTTCTCAAGAGGACGGGATGCTGTGGCATCCCAATCCCCAGTCTCTGCATCTCAGGGCCTCGGTGCTGAAAGCCTAGAACTTCACGGTCTTAACCTTTCCCAACAGGTAAAGGATATCCTTTATGCTTCCAGGAAGCTTTCAACAAGACGCTCTTATGCATTTAAGTGGAAAAGGTTTACCATATGGTGCTCGCAGAAGGGTCTTAACCCTCTTGCAATACCTCTGGAATCATTACTGGAGTATCATCTTCATTTATCAAATGCAGGGCTTAAGACCAATTCAGTGAGAGTTCATTTGAGTGCTATTGCAGCTTCTTTCAAGCCTCTAAATGGACAACCTATTACCTCTCATCCTCTCATAGCGAGATTTATGAGAGGCCTTCTTTTAACTAAGCCTCCCATGAAGCCGCCTTTTGAACCATTAGCTACTACCTCTTTGAAATTCCTTTCCTGGAAGGTCATCTTTCTTATTGCAATCACATCAGCACGTCGCATCAGTGAATTGCAAGCGTTGGTGGCTGATCCTCCTTATACAAGGTTCCATCATGATGGGGTAGTCCTTAGGACTCATCCACACTTTATGCGAAAGGTGGTGTGACCTTTTCATTTAAACCAAGTGGTTTACCTTCCTGTATTCTTTCCAAGGTCTCACGCCTCAAATGCAGAAAGGAATCTTCATACTTTGGACTGTAAAAGAGCTTTGGCCTTTTACTTGCAAAGGACACAGCAACATAGAAAGTCCTTTCAACTCTTTGTTGCTTTTGATCCTAGTCATTTGGGACTTCCAGTCTCCAAAAGAACACTGTCCAGCTGGATTGCACAGTGTATATCTTTTGCCTATGAGAGTAAAAACCTTCCTCTTGAAAGCCATGTCACAGCTCATAATGTGAGAGCCATGGCAGCCTCTATGGTTCATCTTCACTCTGTGTCTATCGACGACATCTGTGGCGCAGCTACTTGGGCTTCGGTTCATACCTTCACAGCCCATTACTGCTTAGACAAGGACTTCCGCCGGGATGCCTTGTTTGGTCAGGCTGTTCTTCAACACCTGTTCCGTACTTAATCAACTCCTACCCACCATCCCTGGTAGGATGCCAGAGATCCATGGGGGGAAGTGGAGCCCTTTCACAAGGGCACACAACTTCTGGGGCTTTCTCTCTGGCATCTGCAGCTAGGGAGTCCCCATATGTGAAGACTACATTCCTGCTTGTTCCTGGAGATAGCATAGTTACTCACCTGTAACAGGTGATCTCTGGGAACAGCAGGAATTTAGGGGCTTGTTTACAAAGCCGCGGTAGCGGTTTGCGATCGTAATCGGAGCCGCGGCCCCATTGATTTCAATGGGGCCGCGGCTGCGATCGCGATCGCGAACCACTACCGCGGCTTTGTAAACAAGCCCCTTAGTCTTCACAACCCACCCACCTTCCCTAGGAGTTGTATCTCTCTATCTCTCTCTCTTTCTCTCTTTCCCTCTCTCTTTTGTCTCAGCTTTAAACTCAACTAGAGAGGGACAGTTGGGAAAGGCGGGAAGGCAGCACGCAGACGCTGTGGGATGCTCCCAAAAGCTTTCCTATTGGACGCTGGGGTGCGTTCCTGCATGGGCTCAGTCGGTACTGATGATACCCATATGTGAAGACTAAATTCCTGCTGTTCCCGGAGATCACCTGTTACAGGTGAGTAACTATGCTTGATTGCTGGGGATGAAGGCAGATGAAGAAGCAGTTTATATGAGTGTCCTGATTTATGACAGGATAGATTCTTGAATTATTTTGGACAGTATAATAAATGCAAAATGATACTTCTGTTTTGAAAAATTCCAGAACCTGGGTTGGAGGATCATATGTATGGAAGAGAACTAGGAGATGGATTGTTTGTTTAGAAAGCTCTGAGTGATATATTAAATAGGGTTAAGATACATGGAATTGTAAACATGAGTGAAAACGTTTGTGTAGGTTAATGTTTACAATATTGTTTTTTAACAAGTAATAATCAAAGCCCTTTCCATAAATAAAATGGCATTTTACTAATGGAAATTGGGGCTTTCAATATTGCCCATCAGCCCTAAGCTGTCCACAAATAAAAGTATGCCCTACTTCAACAATGCAGTTTTATTTGTCTGCCTAACGAAGAGGTAGTCCAGAGGACAAGGGATGGAGAGAGGCAAGTGGCGGATTTTTCTTTCACAACATTGGCAACCCTGTTTGGTGTTATCTATGCTTTCCAAACTTTTGCCCAAGATGGCATGGGCTTCCACCTTAATCATATAGCCGTTTTTCTAATATATTTCTCAACATGCTAACAAAAGTGAACAGGCTCTTTACATGCTGGCTTGTAAGAGAACTGTCACCTTCTATCTAGAGTGGACTAACATCTTTAGAAAATTCGCCCTGTCTTTTTTTTTTTGTCAGAATGTGCTTGTGATTGTTTTGAAGATAACCTAAGTGGATAGCAGACTGCATATTTTTCCTCATGCCAAAACTGGTTGGAACTTAAAGGGATGTGTGGAGGCACATACTATCAGAGTCATGGCTGCATCAGTATCCCATCTGAGCAAGTTCTGTTAAGGAGATATGCAGGACTGTGACCCGGGTTTAGTTTTGCATATTTGCATCTTTATTGTTTAGATGCAGACTTCTGATGCTATAGCAGGTGTGGGCACTCTCTCTTCTCCAGGGTCTCTTTGAAGATTAGAGTCCAACTTTAGTCGCCCTACCCACTCCAGACCTTTTTTTATTTTTTGGGGTTTTCTTCATGTATAAAAAGGGGAGTTTTAGACCCTCAAAAACATTTCTTTACTTCTGCTGGCGGGTTGTATTTTTCCCATTAGTCTCATCTGTGTGACCCAGGTGAACAACTTGTCTTTAGAGAAAACAGTTGTTTTCCTTTTAATGAGTGTTCTTTGAAGAAACAGTTCACTAGTCACACAGTCCCTCCTTCTAAGAACCCTTCTGGAGTTTAGCTCATTAGCTTAATTACAGAACAGAGCCACTGTTCAATAAAGAACTACAAAATAGCTTATTCTGTAGAATCAAAAGTTATAGAGCAGGGGTTTGTCATATGAAGCTGAATAGTGAGAATATTTATTTTTTCACTGAGTTGGTGATGGACATCTGAAAGAAGCCACCAACAAGTCTCATAGAATTCAAGCATGCCTGGAAGAGATGTAGAAGGACCTTAATAGCAGGAGGGGAGAAGCCCACAGATTGGATAAGACTTGAGGCAATACAGTAGACAAGAAAATTTAGCAAGTATTATTTCCACAACAGATTATTTGCAGTTTGCTGATACAATATAGCATTTACTAGCAATATTAGGTTCTGTGGCATTCTCCACACACAGTATGATTTTTTTTTTTTTTGCAGTAATGGAACTGAGGGAAACCTCAGTCCAGAAGAGAGCGCACACTCTCACAGCAATAAAGTAACACAAGCAGAAGCGAGGTGAGAACAGCAAACCTTTGTTTGTTGTACCTAACATGGCCATGTTTCGGCTCAGGCCTTTGTTAGGGGTATGGCCTTGGGGTAGAAACAAAAATGTTAAAACCTAGTAACATACAAAAATGTAAAGTACAAATTACACAAATAAGAAATAAAAGGATAAAACATGAAAAAGATAAAAAGTAATGATAATTCAATAAAAAGTACATCATACAGTGTAATGAAAAATAAAAAATAAGGAGAAAAGAGTTTAAGTTCAATCACTGAAAAAAAATCACACACATACTCATATCAAGAAAAAGAGTGAACAAGAAACAAAAATGTAGGGACACATAACTAATACAGGAGGACTGCAAGGAGATCTAAATGAAATACAGACAACCAAAACTTTTGTTCATGCACATTAACAGAGATAATAAAAATACTGAGTACAGCTCTAAAAAGGCAAGGGAGGTTGAACATACATCAAGGACAAAAAATGTTAAAACAAGAATTATAGATATGGCTATAACATACATAATAAGATGAATAAAAACTAGTGATAAAATGCATAGTAATGATGTTAAAGAATGTCAAAATAAAAGCAGCAGTCGGACAAAGTGTAAAAGCAATTGTATAAAAATCTATACATAAATATAAAAAGTACATGAAACCCCAGACATCAATATATAAAAACAGTTAACACCCATAAAAATGACCTTTACACAGATATGTATAAGATAAAGTGGAGACGAAGAGTACATAAGAAGCCATGGGTCATAAGAAAAGGCAAATATAAAAACTCACAGTTGAACGCTGAACAGGGCTAGCAGAAGAACCGCAGCTCACCATAAACAATTGATGTAGCACTACTATAAAGTAAAAGAAGTATAAATGAGGGCAAACACCATTGATGTGTATCTACAAGTAAGCAAAGGAGAGGGGTGCTATTTGTGTAGTCAACTAGTTCTTATAAATATAATGACAGCAAGTGCAATATGAAGGGCATAGGCAAAAAAAAAGGAAGAACAGAAGGTGCCCAAGAAGTATGCAAAATACTATTAAGTATCTGAAATACAGAGAAGCAGAATAACACACGTGGACAAAAATCATGCAAATCCAAACATAAAAATTGGGATATGGAGAAAAGGTATATACAATTATTGTACTTACCGCAGTGAACTGCCGACGTAATTCTCCTGCCAGAGTATAGGGAGTAAATCGGAGCACCACGCAAGTTCAGTGGCCATTTAAAGGGCTTTTCCCGCCAAACATTGTTTAGTATGTAATCATGATGACCTTAAAAACCAGGATGAATTTTGTTATAAAATTGATTCCAATAATGGAAACTCCCTAATAAAACACCCGACAAAGGTACATAATAAAAGTAAAATGATACACACAATGAAATCCTGAGAGTAGAGAGTAGAAATAGAGCCCCATAGATAATACAAAACATAAAAAGAAATGGATCCTCTACTGAGGCTGCTGTTGAAATTACTCTACATCCTGGTGTCATTTTAAAAAACCTGCTTCTTTATCTTCTGATCTGTGAGTTCCACCTTTTCAGTTCTCTGCACCCTCCCTCCCCCTGGTGTCGAAACATGGCAAGCCCTGACCCAACCAAATTTTTGCCAGCTCTTCAACGTCTTTGCGCCCAGAGTGCCCCATATCTTTGTCCCTTTGTATCTTACCCCCATTTCTGTTCATAACGTCTATCATGCTGCTTCTCTTGCCGTAAACTGGCCCAACACGTCTCTCCTTTACTGACTATCAGCTGTTTGAACTGCATGGTATTCCATAGCAAAACAGCTTTGTGGGGTTCAAGCAGTTTATAATTGATGAACTGCACAGCATACTAACAGAAAGAGGAAGGAAAGAGGTGCTAGCCCATCAGCAATAAGAGGAGCAGCCATAATAGAAGGTACAGCTAGCAATAAAGGAAAAAGGGTCAGAAGGGGGACAGAAACCAAATGCTCTCAAGGAAATGGGGAGGAAAGAAAAAGGGAGGATTCTAGATCTGTAGTTATGGGAAAGAGAGCAGGGAGTTGGGGACTGATATTGAATTTGAGGGAGAGTGAAAACAGGTGTGGGGGAGAAGAGGAACTCTGAGCTTGGTTGGATGGGAGGCCGAGTGGAGATCAGGTGGAAGAGAAGAGGAAATTAGAGATTGAGTGGTGATTGAAGAGTGACTTGATGAATGAGTGGGTGGTGATAGTTTGACTAGACGGCATGTATGGGGTTTGTGAGATGAATAGTAAGATAAGGAGAAATCAAGATATGGTATGGGATGAGCAACAGAAAGAACTGGAGCTGATGATATGATGAGAGATGAGGGCTCATGAGAAAGTAGTGAATACAGAGATCTAGGGAGTGGGTGGAAGAGAGGGGGAAATAATCTGGGGAAGGGGAAAGAGAAATGGGAGAACAGGAGGGCGAGAGAGGAGCTGAGACTGAGATGGAAAACTGATTGGTAGGTAGGTGAAAAGAGAAAAAGAGGGAGAGAATGAGAGGGAGGGGAAAGGGGGTGAAGTCTAGAAAGAAAAATGAGAGAAGGAAGAGATCAATGTTGGAGACAGATATAGGGGAGTAAATGAAGAAGAAAAGAAAGAAGAAACAGGAAATGGAAAGAAGACCCTGGAGGAAGTTAGAAGGCATACCAGAGGAAAATGAGAGAGAGACTGGGACATATATGATTTTAAAATAAAGCACAGGCAATAAAAATAGGAAACAAACATTTATTTTTCAATTAAGTGATCAGAATTTTATTTATTTATTACAGTTGCTTATATACCACACTATTCGGTATCAGCGCGGTTTACAATATAACAAACGACCAAGACAACAATCTGTTTGGTTTTACAAGGAACAGGAGTACCAACTTGGCTAACAGGGTTGAACTATATACATGAGATAATAAAATTGCAACAACAGGGTTGAACTTTATACATGAAATAATAATTACAAAGATCTATATGAAATACAGTGATCACTTTAAGACGGTATGCGCCTGATCTGCAGGAAGGAGGCTGGGAATATAAGAACACTAGGGATGGGTGTTTTCTTAGGTGGGGTTACTTAGATTTGGTTGCTGGAAGGGTAGAATTGGAGGAAGAGGTGAAATTTGATTGCCTTCCTGAATTGAGATAGGTCTACAATAGCTCGAATGTCTGGTGGTAGTGCATTCCAGCATTTGGGTACGTAAAGACTGAAGGCCCTATTTGCCGTTGTGCTGTTGCATTTAGTCAAGGACTTCGGGGTTATTAGTAGATTTAGGGTTGTTGACCTTCTGGATCTGTTGGGGGGCACTGTGTGGATAAGCTCAGTAAGTGCCGTAGAGGAGAGGCAATTGATGGCCTTGAATGAGAGGAGTAAAGTCTTGAATATAATCCTTCCATGTATAAGGTAGCCAATGAAGCTGCTTTAGAATGGGAGTCACATGGTCACCTCTGGAGGCTCCGTGGAGGACCCTTGCTGCGGCATTCATGGCCAGTTGTAACGGGTTCAGTGTAGATTGAGGGAGACCTTGTAAAATGGAATTAGCAAAGTCAAAATGAGGCAGGATTAGAGCTTGGAATATTGTCCGGAAATCATCTGGGTCCAGTAGGGAGCGCAGATGTCTGAGTGAACGGATTTTGAAATAAACAGCTTTGACTATGTTGCTTATGTGAGATTTCATGTCCAAATGTTGGTCTAGGGTGATCCCAAGGTATTTTATTGTTTCTTTGGTTTGCAATTCCGCTTCCTTGACTCTTACATGGGATGGTGGAATAAAGTCGGGGTCTCTTGAGATGAACAGTACCTCCGTTTTTTTGTGCTGGATGCGGAGGTTTTGTGATTGTAGCCAATCGGATATCGCATTGAAACACTACAAGTGGTGTAAGGTCCATTTGAACTGTCGAGAAAGGCATGTATAAGAGAATGTCATCCGCATATATCAGACAGCTCACATTAAATGATCTAATGATATTGCAGATAGGTTGCATGTATATATTGAACAGTAGAGATGACAGGGAGGAACCTTGAGGCACGCCTTGTGTTTGATGGAATTGTTTTGATTCTTCTGATCCGAATTTTACATATTGCCATCGACCATCTAGGTAGGACTTGCACCATTCGAGCGCAGTATTACAGATTCCCTTCTCATTCAGTCGCCCGAGGAGAAGCTCATGATGTACCGAGTCAAAGGCCGCAACAATATCTAAAAAGATGAGCACAAAACCTTGTCGGATGTTATCAATGCCTGTAATTATATTGTTGAAAAGGAAGGTGAGAAGGGTCTCGACTCCATGATACTCTCTGAACCCGTGTTGGCAGTGATCTAGGGGAGCTGTGGAGTCTATATGATCCTGAATTTGCCTTTGAACCTCTTTCTCAATTATCTTTGCTAGGAGCGGAATACTAGCTATTGGCCTGTAAGAATCGACACTTTGGGGGTCAAGTTTGGGGTTCTTCAATAAGGGCCTAGAGGTTTGTTTGAGTGCTGTGGGGAAGGAACCAGTAGTGAAGGAAAGGTTTATCAGTTTTGTGATGAATGGACTGAACTCCCTGCGTAGTTCCTTTACCCAAAACGCTGGGCAAGGGTCAGTTTGCGCTGTGGAGGTATTGATAGAAGCTATTGTATCTTCAATGCTTTTTCTGGATGGTGTGGAGAACTTGAGTAGGGGGGTTAAGCCGGTAGGTTCTTGAAACGAGGCTGTTGAGATTTTGTCGGTCTGTATGATCTTTGATTGGAGGTAATCAGCGAATTTTTGTGGGTGAATAACCACGTGTTGTTCAGGAGATGGTTCCCTTGAAAGGGCTTGAACCAAGTTGAAAAGATCCCATGGTTTGTTCAGGGATCTCTTCAGAGTGTCGGTGTGGTGTTGTTTCATTTTCATTGTGATTGCTTCTCTGTGCTTTGATAGGTGGCGTTGGTAGGCGGTCAGATCTTCCGTGGAGAGCGATCGGTGCCATTTTTTCTCAAGCCTGCGTAGTTGTGTGAGAGAGGCTCTCAGCTCTTGAGAGAACCATGGGGCCGCCTTTCTTATTCTCCTTGATGCGTTATTGGATTGTGGGCGTTGTGATATGGCATTGAGGTTGAGATTCCAGGAGGAGACTAGTTCTTCAGGATCGGATGTGGTTTTGTTGAGGAAGGAGTGAGTTTGAGAGAGGATGAACTCTGTTAAATGTGCGAAAGTTTCTTGTTGACGTTCGAGCTGTGCTGTTAAACTTTCGGTTACTATGCCGCTGGTTATCGCTGGTGGGTATCTGGAAAGTTATAAGTTTATGGTCCGACCAGGGTACATCAATAACCGACATCATTGGGTTGTGGTTTAGCTCGAGGGCCGACTGAGGTGCGAACACCATGTCAAGAATATTACCCTTTATATGTGTGGGATTGTTGATGATTTGTTTAAATCCCAGGTCCTCAATGGCCTCGAGGAAGGCAGTTGCATGGCTTTGATGTAGTGATGGGAGATTGAAATCACCCATAATCCAGATAGGTGTATTAGGGTTGTGGGCGTTAGCAGCAAGGTCAATAATATGTTAGCTTTGGGAATGCATGTCTTTTATATCTTTGTATTTTACTTAGTATAGGAGAAAACATTTACTTTGTGTTTCTCTAGTATTGCAGTGCACAGTCTGTCACTTTGAGGTTTCCAGTTTAATTTTGTCTATGTACTGTATTTCTGTTTCTAATTTATGGTCACTTATTCTGTATTTAGTGATGTTCTCTCTGTGTTCTGTGTGTTTAAATGACATATTCTGCAAGCATATAGATTCTGTATTGTTCCAGTAGGAGCTGTATTGGTGTTCTAGGACCCATTGGAATATTTACAGTTCTGCCTTTTAATTTCAAATATAAAACGGTCCCACCTACAGGGCACCCCCCTTTTTTTAAATAACATTCTTTATTTAGAAAGTGTGAGGATATCCATACAAATATATGGATGCATCCTCAAAACCAATCATATCATAAGCACACAAGTCACAACAAACACGATATTGTTAGGGCAGAAACTCCCACACTCCTACCCCCCAAAAGACAATGGTAAACAAGCAGTGCATTTGCTGGTACTATAGTCAACTACAGATATGCATCGAAGGATGTGCAGATAAGCTGAAAAGTACATATCATTTACAGCCAACTGTGGGGAAATTGTGGGGAGCACCACCTGTCAGAAAGGTGGAGTACACTCCACGGTTCAGGAAGTCAGTCCTCACATATAGGGTGAAGTTGACGCTGACAGAGCCCTCGAGGAAGCATCTCCCAGCTTTCAAAGCCTTTGGGGGGGATGCCACCACGCATGCGTGGTTCCCTTCCTGTCCAAGGGTGCCAACTTGGTCAGTCTCCCTTTTTCCGCAGAGCCATATAGACGTGGTTCTTGGCCCCCCCCCCCCCCCCCCCCGAAAAAATTTGATTTCTCGTTCACTGTTGTACACCTTTCTGGCTCGTGCCAGTCCTTTTCCCACCTTTGAGGCCCGCTGCCCTGGCATTGAGTCTCAAAACTTAGTTTTATTTTTGTTAGATTCCTCCAGCGCTTTCATGCCTTTTTCAACCACTGGCTGTGCCGAGGGTCTTCGACCTTGCGAGGATCCTTTTTGCCCCAATGCCCACTGATTTTAAGAAACGTGATTGGTGCTCCAAAAACATGTCTCTCACTGAAACTCACAGCTCTTGCCTCCGGTGTCTGGGTGCTGACCATGACCCAGAAGAATGCTCCCTGTGCAAAAAGATGTCTGCCAAGGCCATCCAGAGCAACCGGCTAAAGCAAGATGACATCTTCCACAGGAAAGACTCGACCCCGGTTTCCCCGGTACCTTGCGTTGAAAGGCCCCACACGGATCCTTGCAGTCACATAAGGCCCCCACAGTTCCAGAGTGGGCTCACAGACATTCCAAACAAGGGTCCCTGGAGCGAAAGAAGAAAAAGAAGACCTTGAGGGCCTCATCCTGGGAGGTGGACAAGCATGGGAAATCCCAGACGCAGTCCCTCAGCCCCCGACGGGCCTCTGAGGAGTTGGAGTGGCTGCGAAAGGTACCCAGGACAGAAGTTGAGGCCTCTGGCAACAGAACCCGGTCTCCTGAGGGCCGTCCCATCGAGGACCCCCTCTCCCCTGCATCGGTGTCAATGATGGCCACCCCAGAGTGGGGAAACTCATATGTTGGCGCTTGAACACAGTGTTTCTGCATTCATCGCATCCCAACAGGCATCGATGTACACACTCGTGCTGAGACTAAAGGGACGACCTTGGTGCTGAGGACTCCCTGGGCTGCCGAAGCAATTCTCGAGAGCCAGATCCCTTGGGTAGATCCTTGACGAGGGTCTCAATATTGCTCCCGCTCCTTTGGAGGCAAGGTCTTCACAGGTGAGTGCCTCTGGCTCCGGCCATGCCTCTGCCTCAAAGCACCGAAGACCAGAGCCAAAGACGCCACTGGAGCTGTCGGGCCTCAAGTCTTCCTCGGACTACTCGGCTTGAGAGTCCGATGTTGAGACGTCTCCGCAGTCCCAGGCCCACCGAGACCTCCCCTTGGACCCGTCTCCACTGGAGACCAGGCGCTGATCCCCACCTGAGGACACCTGGTTCCTTGAGTTTGTCTGGGATATGGCGCAGACCCTCTTCCTCACTACGGAGTCAGAGGAGGACCCCCTGTACAGAGGAGCTCGACATCCTCCAATACAAGGCACCACCTAAAGAAACTGATGGTCCCAGTTCTCTCCATCCTCAACCGGCTCCTTCTCCGGATATGGGAAGCCCCAGCTTCGGTGCAGATTGTTAGACGCCGCCTGGATATCATGTACCGGGTCCAGCGTGGGCCGAGCTTCTGGAAGACCCAACTCCCTCACACCTCCATGGTGTGGAGTTGGCCATGTGCTGACAGAAGAGCCCAAAGATGCACTCATTGGTGCCCCGGGCAGGGAGTCCCACACCATTGACGCCCTCAGGCATAAATGCTACTGGGGCTCGATGCTAGCATGCTGCATTCAAACTTATCAACTTTACACTGGCATGTTCCTCCGAGACCCAGTGAAGGAACTCGGAGGCTTCGTGGCTGATCTGGATGGAGACCACCTCCGGCGCTTCCAGACATTTATAAAATCCGTCGGAGAGTGCTCCGAGTATTTATCTCAAGCTGCCTATGATGGCTTTGAATCCAGCGTGAGGGTGGCGGCCGCCACCATTGGCGCCTGACGCCAGACTTGGCTCCAGACATCCATCCTTGAGAAATGGGTACAGGAGAAGCTCCTTGATGTCCCATGTCTTAGGGAGAAGCTCTTCGGCAAGCCCCATGGATGACAAGGCTGCCAAAATCGAGACAGAGTACGTGACTCAGACTTTACTCTCGAGAAAGACCTTGATTCTTCTGAGGAAGAAGCCTCCTTTCCATAGAAAGGGCCAACCCTATCGAGGCTATCCTTCATACCCAGCTACCCAGACTCCTCAGCAGGGTTACCAGAACAAGGGAGCAGGCCAGGACCTATGCAAGCCCAAGGGCCCCAAGCCCCAGCCCGGCCTGGTTTGGGGTTTTGATGCCTCAGCATAGCCTCTCTTCCTCTGGAGGTTCAGCTGCCAACAGAGGGGTGCCTGGTCCATTTTGCCCATAGGTGGGCTTCACTTCAGGTGGACAGGGAGGGTTATCTCCTCCTTCTGGATCAGCTGCCTCCAACCTTCTTTCCTGGGGAACCCCCTCGGTCTCCCCTGCTCCAGGCTCTGCTAATGCAAGAACTTGCAGGCCTTCTCAGGGACAGGGCTGTGGAGCCCATACCACACCACCTGAAAGAAAAGGGGTTTTACTCCAGGTACTTTCTGGTCCCAAAAAGAACAGGAGGACTAAGGCCCATCCTGGACTCGAGAAACCTAAACAAATCCCTGGTGCGGGAGAAGTTCAAGTTGCTCTCCCTTGGAATATTGCTGCCCTACCTCCAGCAGGGAGATTGGCTATGATCCTTGGACCTAAAGGAAGCTTATACCTATATCCTTATCCATCACAGTCACAGGCAATACCTAAGATTCATGGTCGGGGCGACCACTACCAGTACAGGGTACTTCCCTTTGGCCTTGCTTCCTCACCAAGGGTCTTCAAAATGCCTGGCAGTGATGGCTGCCTATCTTCTCCGGGGGGAGGGGGGGGCGGCCTTCCCTTACCTAGATGACTGGCTCGTAAAAGGAAACACAGCCTCAGAGACATTGCAGGCCACAGGCCATACCATCAGGGTCCTACAACATCCGAGATTCATGATAAATCACCCAAAATCCCATCTCACTCCAACTTAAGACTTGGAGCTCATAGAGGTTTGCATGGATACCCTCCAAGCCGTGGCTTTCCTCCCCCTGGGCAGGGCAGATCACCTCACAGCCCTGGCGACCGAAGTGCAATGCTTCGCCTCCTTGGCCACATGGTCTCCACAGTCCATGTGGTCCCAAACGCCCGCCTTCATATGTGAGCAGCTCAGTGGTGTCTCCATTCACAGTGGACCCAAGCCATGGGCAGGGTCAGGAACAGAGTCTCGGTGTCCCGCCAGCTGGTGGAGTCCCTCAGTTGGTAGCAGGATCCGCAAAACCTGCAGAAGGGCATGACACCTGCAGTGGGTCCTCATGATAGATGCTTCCTTGCTGGGCTGGAGTGCCCATTGCAAGGAATTGTGCACCCAAGGCGTTTGGTCCTTTGAGGAGAGCCAACAGCAGGTTAACCTGCTGGAACTCGGGGCCATCTTCCTTGCGCTTCAGGCCTTCCAGCACCGCCTGCAACATCAGTCAGTGCTCGTCCAGACGGACAATCAGGTCACAATGTTTTACCTGAACAAGCAAGGTGGCACAGGCTCCTACCATCTCTGCCAGGAGGCAGTAGCCCTATGCTCATATGCGACCAGGCAGGGTATGCTTCTCGGGGCGGTATACCTCCTGGGCCAGGACAACACCTTGGCAGACAAGCTGAACAGGGTCCTTCAACCACATGAGTGATACCTGGACCCTGGGGCTGCACAGTGGCTCTTCAGATTATGGGCATCCCGAACCTTGACCTCTTTGCCAGCCCGGCCAATGCTCAGTTACCTCGTTTCTGCTGCTCACAGCGGTCTGAATAGCGGCGGATGCCTTCCTCATCTCGTGGTCAGAGGGTCTGTTGTATGCCTTCCCTCCCACACCACTGATAGCATGGACCCTCTTCAAGGTCCAGCAAGCCAAGGTTTCCCTGATTCTAGCGGCCCCGAGGTGGCTCAGGCAGCCTTGATTTCCTCTACTGCTTCGTTTCAACAGAGTCCCCGGTCCCTTTTGGGAGCCAACCCCAACCCCAACCTGGGATCCTTGTCCCTCACAACATGGCTGTTGAACAGGTCGCTTTAATACCCCTCAACCTCCCCAAGGAGATGGAAGAGGTCCTCCTGGCCTCTCACAAGGACTCCACGCGATGGGCCTATGCCTTCAAGTGGTGCAGATTCTTGTTATGGTGCAATGGGTAAACCTGTTCTCCTGCCCAGTGCATGCAGTGATGGTGTTCTTGCTCCACCTTTCACAGTCCATACTTAAGTCCAATTCCGGAAGGGTGCACCTGAGCGCACTGTCTGTGAACCATCACGCCACAGAGGGCAAGCCTCTTTCCGTGCAGCCCCTCGTTACCTGATTCATGCGGGGCCTGCTACTTTCGAAACCTCCCATCCGTCCGCCCCTGGCAGAATGAGATATCAATGTGGTCCTGGCACAGCTTACCAAGCCGCCTTTCGAACCCTTGGCTACCTGATACCTGTCTTTGGAAGGCGGCCTTCCTGGTGGCACTCACCTGTGCACGCAGAGTCGGCAAGCTCCACGCCCTGGTGGCTGAGCCACCCTACACTAGGTTCTACAAAGACAGGGTCGTGCTCCGCACTCACTCGAAGTTTCTTCCGAAGGTGGTGTCTGATTTCCACCTCAACTAGGAGGTAGTACTCTCTGCCTTCTTTCCACGACCCCACACTGACAAGACATCAGCTGTTCTCCATACTCTGGACTGCAAAAGGGCTCTGTCCTATCTACAACATACTCAGGGCCACGCAAAGCCTCACAGCTTTTTGTTTCATATGATCCAAGTCGTCTGGGGGAGGCTGTCACTAAGCAGACCCTGTCCATCTGGGTGACAGACTGCATCACCTTCGCCCACAGCCAGGCTGGGCTGCTGCTGGAGCGCTGGGTCACGGCGCATAATGTCAGGGTTATGGCAACTTCAATTGCGAGCTTTCACTCTGTTCCTATGGCAGACATCTGCTGGGCCACCAGCTGGTCCTTGGTCCACACTTCTGCAGCTCACTACTATCTGGAGAGGGAGTCCCGATGGAACCGTGCCTTCAGCCAGACCGTACTCCGTAATCTGTTTGGGGTTTAGGCAACTCCTGCCCTCCGACCCTTCTTGTTCGGGCTACCAGAGCCATGGTTCTCCCTCAGAATCTGTCCTCAGATTCACTTGTGGCTGCACCATGCGTTTTCTACAGGTCCTCGGTAGCCTGTAGCTAGGGAGTCCCATATGTGAGGACTGACTTCCTGCTTGTTCCTGGAGAAAGCGTAGTTACTCACCTGTAGCAGGTGTTCTCCAGAGATAGCAGGAATCTGTCCTCACAACCCTCCCTTCTCCCCTTGGAGTTACTATAATTTTTGCCATCCTTTTTGTCGGCTCTAGCTATGTCAACTGACTGACCAAGATGGTACCCTTGGATGGGAAGGGGACCATGCATGTGTGGTGGCATCTCCCAAAGGCGTTGAAAACTGGGGAGATGCTTCCGCGAGAGCTCCGTCTGCGTCGACATCACCCATATGTGAGGATGATTCTTGCTGTCCCTGGAGAACACCTGTTACAGGTGAGTAATTACACTGTCCTAGCAGTACATTAGTCAGGGCACCCTCCTTATTTTGGGGCCATGATGGTAAAACACTTCAGGATATCATGTGGGGAGTTGCAATACTTAAGTCAAAGAATTTGGCAGAATTTTGTAATTTTTCTGTCAGATGCTAGCCTTTGGGAGAGAGAGATGTGTGTTCACGTAGATGGGGAAATGCAAATCTTTGGTCAGCAGAGAGAGAACTTTGCAGCCCCATGAACTGGTAGGTCTTAATCCTGGTGAGATGCAGATGTATAAGCTCACTTAAGAACAACTCTTCAGTGTATCACTTAGATCAAATGGTTCACTTTGCTGTAAGGCAGGTTTCTGGAAAAGCATATTTAAAAAAACAAACAAACCTCTGTCTTATAATCAGACCAATATGATATTTATCGTGTAATATCTCCTCAGTTTAGAAGTTTTATTCTGTCTTTGTCTGCTAGGTAAAGGAGTTAACTCATGGTCTTGGCTGTTCAAGTAGAACTTTGAGAATTAGAGAACCTTCATTTACTAAGCTTTTTGTTTCCTACACACACACACAGCATAAGGGAAAAAGCCTTAGTAAATCAGGCTCTAAATTATCAGGTAAGGAAATTTTCCTTTATTAAATCCCATTTGCTTTTGTAGATGTAAGTGCGATGGCTGCGTCGAAGTCTGTCCTGGTGGGTTACGGATAATGATTTACCAACAAAAGCAAGAGAAAGAGAAAAACAATTTTCCTTGACTTTGAATGAAAAATTAGTTACCCCTAGCAGAAGGAAGCATAATTGATATTGTTTGTCAAAGAATAGAAACTGATATCTAATATCTGTCTGCTCTTTCAGATTTGAGGGTATCTATACACATACGCTGTACTACTTAGCTCAAGTTTATCAACACTTGGAAATGAATGAGAAGGCAGCCCAATACTGTCATACTACTCTTCAGCGCCAGCTGCAATACAGTGGCTATGATCCACTAGAATGGGCCATCAATGCTGCTATGCTCTCTCAGTACTATCTCGGCAAGGTAAGCCCTGATCCAAAGTTTGACAGCTAATAGTTCTGTGTTCAGGCCATGTTGCAGTTTCCTGTACTTCCCACAGTTAATACTACTACAGAATTTATTTTACTGGGACTTCTCATTCTAAGAGACACAGATGGCCATTCATACTGTTTCCACAGTTGTATGTAATAACTTTGAAAAACTTTCAGTCCAGCTTTAGAAAAAGATACATGCATGTCAAGTGCTTACAAATTCTGAGAACTGCACATACATCAGAATCACATGTAAAATGAAACCTTTCCTGATCATCACTCCAGTCCAGTCCCGACAAGTGGATTGACTCTCCTTTCCAACAGTTGGAGACTGAGCATGCTCAAGACTTTGGTAATGTCAGCCTAGATATACCTCCTGAACCACCCACCAAAGCCAGTAACTCAGTCTCAAGCAGCTGGAAAGGAGCTCCGGCCTGGACAGACTGGAGGTTGTTTGATTGGGTTTTTTTGGGGGGGGGGTTGTTCTCCTGGGTTAGTCACTGTTTAGTTGGAGCTCGGGGAGAAGCTAGTTAAGTGATCTCCCTGCCAAGCAGCAATCCAGCATCAGTTATATGATGTTTTTGCGTGGTAGCAGTGAGAATTTACTTACAGGAGCCGACAGGGTAACTCTCTGAGCTGAGCTATTCTGGGTGGGCAACTTGGATGGCAGTGCTGAGAGCAATCTGGGGTCGCCAGGGGGCAGGCACCCTGAGGGTCCAGGACTGTTGCACCGGTCAGGTCCTGCTTGTAGTGGGGATCTACCGCAGGGTGCCGGGTCACTTTCAATCCTGATTATCTCGTTGAACTAGCACTGCCAACAGAAGGCTCTTCTGCGGTTGAGGAGGAGGTGTGTAAAGGCTGTGATGCCAGCAGAGGAGCAGGATATGCTGGAGGAAAGCCGTGCTCTATGCCCACCTCCAGAACAGCTTCTCCACCCTTGGTTTTGGCAGGAGCATGGGGAGACGGAAGTTTCAGCAGCAAAAAAGGCCAGATCTGGAAGGCAAGAGAGCTCGATCTTGGCAACCTTGGACTCTTTGGGGGGCGACGGGGGGGGGGGGGGCGGCTTCGGATGAGTCCTCCACAAAGGAAGCCTTCTCCCCAGGATTTATTCTTTTGCTGCACAAGGCATACTGCTTAAGGCAGAGTGCCTCAAGAGCTGGCCGGGGTTATCCCAAAACAGGACAAGGGGATTTGAAGATCCCCAGGGGCCCTCTGGACCTGCTGAGGAGGAACCAGTGGCTAAACCCCCGTGCCTGGAGATGGAGCCCTGGGAGGATCCCTGGGGGACTCTGGTGCCTCAGAGGACCCCTTAGAGGGCACGACAGCCTCCATGGCAGAGGCTTTCTCTGGGGACCCCGAGGAGCAGGACATGTCGGCAGGGGAAGATCCCAACATAGTCCTCGTCTTTCGGAAGGAAGAGTTGATGGCCTTAATTGGTCATTCGCTGGCGGCATTAAACATTGCTGCTCTAGGGCAGGCGGAGAAGGAGGTCCTGAAGGACCCTCTTCTGCAGGACCCTATTCTGCAGCACACCGTAGACCGCACACGGTTTTTCGGGTTCATAGGGTCTTCAGGCATATGATGGAGTCGGAGTGGGAGATGCCAAAATTAAGTCTCTGGGGTTCTAAGTCCATGGGATACTTATACCCACTCCCAGAGCAGGACAAAGAACGCGTTCAAGCTCCATGGGTGGATGCTGCAGTGTCGGCCATCACAAGAAAGATCATGATTCCAGTGGAAGGGGCAGTGGTACTCAAGGATCCACAAGATAAGAAGTTGGAGACTCTTCTGAAGCAGGCATTTGTTATTAATGCCCTGATCCTCCAGACCTCCATTTGTGGGGCCTATATTTCTCGTGCATGTATCTGCTGGTCTCGGGGACTTAGAGGGCCTCTTCCAAGGCTATGGCCTCAGCAGTGGCAGCTCGCCGCCTCCTCTGGCTGTGTAATTGAATGGCAGAACTATCCTCAAAAACGAGGCTTACTCATCTCCCCTTTCAGGGAAAGCTTTTGTTTGGCAAGCCTAGATACCTAAAACCAGTGCAGTTGGTTGAACAGATCTGGCACAAAACTAAAGATGTGCAGCCAATTAAGAGGGAATGCCCCCTATTACAACCAATAAGGCACAATGAAAGATTTGGCCCAAGGCTACACGACCCCTTATTTAAAAGATGGGAAAGTCAAGGTTTACAAAGAGTATATCAGCTATGTCAAAGGAGAAGATTGGCATCCTTCATGGAATTGTAAAGAAATATGGCATTAGACGACAAGACTTCTATGGCTATCTCCAGATTAAACATTGGCTACAGACTCCCTCATGGACAGATGTAATGCAAAAGGGGCTTTCTGATTTTGAAAAGTTATGTTGGGTTATGGGAAACAAAAAGAAGTCTCTATCAAGAATCTATAAGATATTGGTAGAATACCACACAAAAGAGCGCCATGACAGATACATTGGGAAGAAGATATTGGACGGGAAATAGATAGTCAAACTTGGAAGGAAAACCACAAAAGATTGAGGGAAGGCATGGGAGCAGCTAAATATATTGAGCAAAACTACAAGGTGGCATTGCGGTGGTATCACACACCAGTCTGCCTACAGCAGATGATGAAAAAAGGTAAGACGTCCTGCTGGCGGGGATGTGGGGAGCAAGGAGATTACATACACTTGTGGTGGTTCTGCACCTTTGTAGCAGATTTCTGGGAGATAAAACAAAGAGAAGCGGAGGACTTAATGGGACATACAATAGAATGGGAAATTATCAATCTGCTATTGGGAGTGAAGGAACGAGGATGGAAGGGAGCGAAGGGAAAATTGATAAGAATTTGTACAATGGCAGTCACAACTGAGATTGCCAAGGGCTGGAAGAAGGCTCATACACCCACCAAAGACTATTGGTGCAAGAGAATGAGATCAATATATGTGATGTAAAGTATAACTGCAAGCCTGTAGGAGATATTATCAGTAGCAGATAAATACACATGTATAAAGTCTCATTCTGTCTAGGGGTTTCTTCTACACTCCTTCTCCCAGGATTCCATAGGACCATCTGGCAAACAAATCACGTGATAAAATAAGAACTAGCCCTGTTTGTATGAAAATTAGACTTTATTTCTGATAGCAAAAATAGAGGAAATATTAGAATAAATTTAGGTTTCTGAAGTAGTATGTTGTTCAGCTCTACATTACAATTACCGAGAGATCTAATCTCTGTTTTAGAAACCCTTGTCACTGATTCACATGCACTCTGACATACAGTAAATTATCTGTCTGTCTAGGCTAGCCCCAACCTCCAGGAGAAATTAAAGACCAATACCTTAGCTTGTGCCAAAAACACCTGTGGCTGTGTTCTGGGTCTCAGGAGTCTGTGGGAGAAATTCACTCTATCTTGAGGCTTTGACCTTGCACACTATCTGACTTTCTCAGCCAGAGAGAAAAGGCAAGCAAACAGTCTGTATCAGAAGTTAGAGTTCCCTTCTCTTGTTCTTCCTTTTCAGAGTTCGTTCTTTCTTTCTGAGTTCTCCCTCTGGGTTCTGTGTCTCTTCCGTGCTCTGGGTTCCAGTGGACAGCCGTATAATTCTTTGTCCAGAAGACCTGGTGATTGTCTGGACTAAAGCCCTGTATGTCATCTTTAGCAAATCTGGTGGTTTTTCTGCAAACAAAGGTCCATCGTGCTTGAATACTGCTGGTATGCAGGTTCATACATTGTTGCCAAAGCCAGGCGCAATGAAGGTTTCAGCCATGTTCTTCTGCATGTAGTCAGCTGGAAAAAATACTTTTACGGTGAAGTATCATAAACTGGCAACATTGCTGGATCTGCAAGTTTTAATGCTGAGTTATAACAAAACAGGATTCCATCTTGTTTAATTCAATCTTTGGTTCAGAGCAGTCCCCATGGTTCAGTCTTTGGTTTCTGAGCAGGCCCCATCTTGTAACAGGAAGCCATGCTAGTGGTTCAGACATTAGTTTCTGAACAGATACCAGCTGTACAAGCCAAAAAGGAAGGGATAAACAATGTCAGGACATTTGGGCCCCATTTATAAACAAATTTCTCCAGGAACAAGCAAGAAGTCAGTCCTCACATATGGGTGACGTCGGCGCTGACAGAGCCCTTGTGCGGAGCAAACCCCCAGCTTTCTAAGAAAGTCTTTGGGCATTGCATCACCTATGCACAGCCCCTTCCCGCCCAAGGGTGCCATCTTGCTCAGTCTCCTTTTTTCCGCGGAGCCCAATGGATGTTGTCCTATAGTCCCCGAGAAAAAAGTGTTTTAAAGTTAGAAATTAACTTTTCTTTTCTACCGGTTCGACATCGGTTTCCCTTCCCGTCTTCGGCTCGGTACACCAGTATTGAGTTCGGCTAAAACGTTTTCGGTTTTTGTCCTTCATGACAGCCCAATCCTTTGACCTCGCAGTGGCCCTTTTTCCCCTGATGGCTGCCAGCGGGTTTAAAAAATGTGATAGGTGTATGAAGTTAATGTGTCTCACCGATACACATGACTGCTGTCTCCGGTGCCTCGGGCCAGACCATGACCCGAAGGTCTGTGGCCCGCATAGGAAAATGTCCTCGAAGGCCCTGAGAAGCCACCAGCAGCAGCATGATAGGATTTTTCCTGAGCCCGTATCCTCCCGGGCCCGGACCTCATCTGAGGCCTCGATGTCTCAAGAAATGTCTGAGCCTGAGCAGTGTCGGGTCTCCTCAGAAAGGGGTCTCCCTCACGGGAACACCAGAGGAAGAAAAAATCACTGAAGGCAGCGTCGAATGGTTCCGAATGGCCTAGTTCCTCGCGGGACCAGTTGCGGAGCCCCGACTGCCGGCCTGGATCCTTGGAGCGTCCAGCAAAACTTCCTTGAAGGGATCCGGAGCAGCTGAGGCAGGTAACCACTGTCCTCGTTGAGGACTCTCCTCCGGGAGAACTGGTGTCTGGCCCAACAGCGTTGGGACCCAACTCAGGGGCTGCGGAGCCTTCTGAGCTCAGTCTCAGCATGGTGGCCTTTGAGCGCAGCATGTCTGCCTTCCTGGAGCAGCAGTGGGTGCTGATAGCTGGTCTCACTGGTCCTTCTACCCCGACCACCGGGCCATCGATGTCCAATTCGACCCCGGAGGCCGAGCTAATCCTCGAGACCATGCGTACTCGAGTCGATCCTCGGCCAAGGTCTCCCTCAACCTCCCATGTGGGACCGAGGTTGTCAAGGCGGTCGAAGCCGAAGCCCTCGAGGCCGGAGCCACTCGATTCCTCTTTGGAGGCATCAGGCTGGGAGATGGAGGAGGAAGAGTCCCCAGTCACCTGCTGGACCAGGGACGTCCCATCTGATTCCCTGGTGTCCGAACCTTGGAGAAGGTCCTCCCCGGAGGACACTCAGTTCTTGAACTTCGTAAGGGACATGTCAAAGGCTTTGGCATTCCCTGCGGAGGCTGAGGAGGAGCCTCGAGCTGAGGAGCTCGAGATCCTCCAGTATGGCTTTCCCTCTCGGGAAGCCCTTACTGTACCGGTACCTCTGATCCTGGAAAGGCTGATGCTCCGCATGTGGGAGACACACCGGCATCGATGCCGGTACTAAGCAGGCGGATCGACTTGATTTATCGAGTCAGCAAGAGTCCTGGATTCCAGAAAGCACAACTACCGCACAACTCCATGGTTGTGGAATCGGCCATGCGCCAGCTCAAGAGCCAGAAGACGCACTCCTTGGTGCCTCCTGGGAGGGAGGCCCACAACTTGGACGCCCTCGGCAGAAAGTGCTACCAGGTTTCAATGCTGACATGCTGGATCCAGGCACACCAGCTGTACATGGGTATCTACCTGCGAGACCTGGCAGAGGAGATTGCCGGATTCTCAGCTGGTCTCTCCGAGGGACCTTTGCAGCGCTTCAAGACCCTGTCCACTGGAGTCCATGAGTGCTCGAAGTTCATGACTTGAGCAGCCTATGATGGCTTCGAGGCATCAGCCTGGATAGCCACGGCGGTCCTCGGTGCACGCCGCCAGGCATGGCTACAGTTGTCGGACTCGAGCAATGGGTACAGGACAAGTTGTTCGATGTCCCCTGCTGTGGTGAAAACCTTTTCAGCAAACCCATGACCGAGAAGGCTGCTGAGTTTGAGTCCGAGTACCTGACCAGGACACGGCTCTCGAAGAAGACTTCTGCCCTAACATACCCACAGTCTGGGAATGTTCAGAATGTGAGTATGTTGGGGCCAGATCATGTCCCTTACCCTGACCCAGGGAGGCTGGTTTGATATGTACATCATCATCATGTGAGTCCACACACACACACCCCTGCTCTGCGAACAAGTGACCATGGCAAGCACACGGGCTATGCACCAGTTTGGTTGCATCACGGTCTACAAGGGACAGACATGACTGTCAAATCCAAACAGAAACAGGGCATTTGCAGGCATCTCTGCAAATACCTCTCACACACTAGCACTGATGGAGACCTGCAGAAAAGCTAGCACAGCCAACTCGGGTACTGCGGACCTGGTGTTGGCCACCCCACTTCACCCTCAGGGTGATCACAGTACACGCACAATGGCAGGGACTGTAGGTAGTCAGTGGCAGTAACATGCACGGTCAGTCCCCCCTACCAAGCTGACGTGCTGTAGAGGTGCATACCCCATATGGGGAGCAGATGTAGACTGCTGTTCTGCATGTGAATTGAATTATGGGTACTGTTGTGTCTATCCTATCCTGGTTACCACAGCAGACAGTATGTCTGGTGACCTGCATCCCGTCTGTGGCCAGCCATTGGTATGATAAAACACCATAGTGATGTAATGCAATGGTTAATAGGATGTCCTCACTGGCATACGTCATGGTTTCAATTCCACAGTGGGCTCCCTGTATGTTTGGGTCTCCCCTATCCCGTGCAGCACCTCCATAAGGTTTGTGGGATGACCTGTACACCACCTGCAGCCAGCCATTCGTGGGATAAACGCATGTTGATGTAGCATAATGGTTAAGTCGATGACTTCAATGTCAGACGTCATGGGTCCAGTCCCTCAGTGGGCTGCCCTTAGTAATAATGGCTGAGGCAACTCCCTTGTAGGCCTGTAACAGACACACATATGTCGTTAAACATGTTTTAATGGGAATATTGTTTAAATGTGTAAATGAAAACACCCTCACCTCATTTGCCTACGGTAACGTGGCCTGGAAACTGCCTTAGCTGTGGGTTTCCCCTATCCCAGTGAGCACAGCAGAATGTATGTGTGTTGACGTGCAGTTGTTGTGTAGCCAGCCCTAGCTATGACGATGGCCATAAAGGCATAGCACACTGGTTATTACAATGCCTATGCAGCCAGCTCTCATGGGTTTGACTCCCTAGTGCAACAACATCAGGAAGAGTGTCTGAGGTGCCACCCTTTTGCATGGCTGTAACAGTTAGACACATCTCTGTAGTGTGCAGTAAACCCAACATACACACTCATCCTAGTCCTGTACACTGCGGTGGTGCCAAGCATGGGCCATAGAAGGCACGTCACAGGGCGCCGCAAGCTAAGGCGCCCTAGATTGTGCCCGTTGCCCAACGCTGGGGAGCCTCACTGCCATAATGTAAACAGCTATTCACCAATTAAACTAACAAATGGGGGCGTGGCGGCGAGATCTGGTGTATGGGGACTGTAAAAGCAGCTCATACCGTTCGAGGCACCTTTCACAGTTCTGCTAGCAATACTTTGACGTTTTCTGGGCGTCACAATACCACGTGTGCTGTCGCCGTAATAGCGCCAGGTAGCGCGAAATAGTGCATGTACGTGCATGACACGGCGCATGCTCCATGTGTATCAGCGAGCCGTCGCGCATGCTCCATGTCGCACACGTACACGCGCTATCTCGAGAGAAGAAAAATGGACACGCGATCCCGTAAGCCGGCATTCACCCAGAGGGAGTTCAGGATCCTCAGTGAGCTTATTTGCACCAGGCAGAGGCGTCTGTTTCCGGGAGCATCCAAGCGGCAGGACCTTGCATGGGTGAGGAGGGCATGAGTGCGCCTCACCAGGCGGTACAACCGATCTGCAGACTACCCACGTGAAGTAGGTGTATGGGGACAGGTCACACAATGGCAGTTGTTCAACACAATATACAGCAAGCATCACATATCATACATGCAGAACATGGTGGAAATACTAGTCTGTGGGCCAATCTGTTGCCAATGTAGATGCGTATGGTATTGGTTGCAAGCCTGCCCTATCCCCAGAAGGCCCCCAGACCTGATTACAGAGGTCTATTATAGATCCTGATGATAGATTAATTGAATCTGTTTCATTTACACAGCTCTGCCCTAACTCCAGGAGGCCCTGGACCTGATTACAGAGGTCCATTATAGATTCTGGTGTTTGGGTACCTGCATCTGTAGGGGTTTCACACCTCTGCCCTAACTCCAGGAGGCCCTGGACCTGATTACAGAGGTCCATTATAGATCCTGGTGTTAGGGTACCTAAATCTGTTTCATTTGCACAGCTCTGCCCTAACCCCAGGAGGCCCTGGACACGATTACAGAGCTCTATGGCCCAGCTAGGTGTATTGGTGCATGCTCCTGATGCATTCGGCCACAACTGCCCTATTCACAGGAGGCCCCAGTCCTGACCACAGAGGTATAGTAGACATCCTGGTGTTATGGTAGTGGCTTCTGGTGATGTGTTCAGGGCCACCCAATCACTGCGTGACGCCAGAGCACATCACGCATGTTCCAATAAAGATATCATGGTGGCATGGCGGGTGTGTCTGCTGATGTGTGTAGGTCAGGCATACACACAGGTGTGTGCCGGACCACACAGGGGTTTAAGAAACACCTCCCCTGGAGACCAGCATGCCTACCCCACACATGGCATGGTGCTGCCATGTAATGCAAGGAGAGCATAGGAACTGGGTAGGGAGGTCCGGGGGGGGGGGGGGGGGGGGGTTGCCCACAGGACACGTAGGTGGCACCCCATATATGCTCATACCCACAGCCACACATGCAGGCGGTGCTGGCAACAGGTAGTAGAGGACCCACTGGCCAGAGCAGCAGCAGCACCCTGCTGCTCACAGTGATGTGTGATATGCATTGGGCACCCACCAGAGATATCTTGCCCCTAATGTTCCCACCCCTTGCATTCCCCCCCCCCCTCCAGGTGGAGGACCTATGGAAAAAGGGACGGGAGTTGCGGCTGCACTGCCCGGATGTCCTCAACCGGCTCTAAAGGAGGGTGCTGCAGCAATGTGGTGGTGAGTGTTGCGGCTTCCGCAGCGCAGTACAGCATGTCAGAGTGGCCCAACAGCCTGTGGGAGGCCACAGTATGTTTGTGGTGCTGTAATTGCAAGATGGTGTGCTAATGACTTTCTTCCCCCACAGAGGATGCTGCTGCTGGTGAGGGACCATCCATCTCAGGGCCCTCCACAACATGCCTCATAGCTGCAGTCCAGCTGGTAGAGGAGGAGGCGGAGGCAGAGGCAGAGGAGGACGACGGGGACATGTAGGGGGTGGGGTGGGAGGGAGGGGAGGGTGAGGGTGCGTGTGATGTGTCGAAGGAGGAGGAGAGTGGGGAGGGGGGCGAGGGCAAGGGTGGGTGGGAGGTGTCAGGGGGTGTGGAGGGGGGAGGGTGGGAGGGGACACAGGACAGCGCAGGGCACTGTGGGTCCCTGCAAGCTGCCGCATGTGTGTGGCGATGGTGCCCCTCTGGGTGTAGCTACGCCACCCATTGCCACAGACAGGGCCCACGCACATGCCACCACACAGATACCGGGCACCTGGTGTGTATGTGGTGGCAGGTGGGTCCGGGACCTGACTGTGGCAGTGGCTGGCGTGCTGCAGTGTCAGCAGGCCCAGGACTGCACCATCCGGTGGCTGGCAGGCACCATTCAGTGGATGGCTGCCGAGATGCACAAGCAGCGTATGGCTGGTATGGGCGGTGCATCTCGACAGCCATCCCCTGATGGGCATCCCAGGAGCGTGCGAGGGTCCCGGTGGCGCCCACACACGTGCCCTGTGCTGCCTGTCTCCCAGGACCCAACATGGGGGATTTTGTATACACTACTTGTTGTACATATGTTTTTAAATAGAGTTATGTTACTACATCACAATGGTCATGTGTCTCCCTTACAGACAGACTGTTGACTTGAGCATGGGACATGTGTGTAGATCCCTATGTGTATGTGTGGTAGACATAGGTAACATACATGGACCGTCTCCACACTCAGGTGTGGGGGCTGGCCATGTGCGTAGGTGTCTGTGACCCCAGGTGCCCCTGTGATGTACCGCTATGCTGTGTGTCCCAGCAGCTATATTCACATGCATGCTGCCTGTGATGTGTAGGCTGCATATCTGATGCATCATACTCGGAGGAGGATGAAGGGAAAGGCTAGCAGTAGGTATGTGGCAGGAAGGATAGGACGGACTGCTGTAGCCCAGGAGCTGCACAGGGGGATAGCTGGTGAGGCCAGGACAGGTGGATGTTGGTCTGGAGGAGGAGCAGTGGCTCACTACAGGTGCTGGGGAAGAGTAAACAACTGACTGTAGCTAGCTACCTTTGTCTGTCTATGTCTCTCGCAAGCATCTGCGGCTAAACAGCCACATAGGCCCTGGTGTGGCCAGAGAGAATGGTCACACATGTGGGTAGACTAATGGAGAGGATATGGGGTGTGAGAGAGTGACAGATCCGTAAAACATAAATGTACCACCATAAACATATTCCTGGTTGACGGGAGAGGTAGGGTATACCCCCACGCATAGGTAGAAGGGTGCACACATGGCACGGTTCATGGCACACAGGGCATGGTATAACGTATGCGCATTGATTGGTGGTAGTGCAGACACCCTATCCCTAATGGAAATGTGGGGGCTCATGTAACCAGGGTGACAACATGGGGGACAGGGTACTCAGGGGAGCACAGTGGCAAACACTGGAGACGTGCACATAGGTATAAACAGGTTTAGCTGTCTTTACTCACACAGATAGAGACCTGTTCCCCACAATCACAACCTGCATGGCCGCCCACATCCATGGCGACCATGGCCCAAACCACCCCTTTGTGTCGGTTCTGTTGGTGCTGCCTCTGGTGCTGGCTGCTGGGGACGCCTAGCCATGGTCTCCTGGGCATCCGCAATACGCACCAGCACCCCTGCCATCACCTCAGCTGTAGACTAATACAAAACCTGTGAACTATATCCCACATTAAGATCCTAACCACTATAAGAGATATATCAGTTGAAAAAAAAAAGAAAACATTTTTTTGTCAGAACTACTGCCATGAAAACGTAACGTCCTCTCGAAGCAGATTGTTCCTGTTTACTATTTTATAAAATAGGGATCTCGCCCTAAAACTATACCCAAAAGGGTACGAAAACCCAAAGGGCATAACCAGTGTTAGTATGAAAGGTAAATCAATAGTAGACTGTCAAAAAAACTCCCACTGCAGGGTTTTCAAAAAACTTCATCAAGATTACATCGTTAGCCAGCGACGGGATACCAGGCATACCAGCCTCAGATACGAAAAAATATATATAGTACTTAGCTGTCGCTGGTAACATAAAGGATCCAATCCTCCAGGTAATAGGAAGTCCCAATCGGGGGAGTCAGCCGTCACAGTCAAACAATTATCCCGCAACTGTAGACTTGTATGTTCTTGTATATTTGTATGTTGACCCAACGTTGTGTTTCGGGCTTATGGCATTCCTAGCCCTTTATCAAAACTCCGTTGCTGACATGGAAGGCAAAAACCTCTCTCATTCATTTAAAGCTTCTACCCAAACACATGACTAACTGATCAACCAATGGAATAGGCCGCTGAAATTTAAAGGGCCTGACGTTCATAAGATGCTCCACCAATCCAAAGAAGAATTAAGACCTACAGGCGACAAAGAATTTAATAGAAAGATCCAGTATTGTTCACGATAAAGAAGGTGGGGTTCTCTATCCCTGCCCCGAACCTTGTCCAGAATAAAGTAAAGAATACGCCACCGTAAATCCATAAAAGAGTGATGGTAGTCTACACAGTGTTGGACTATGGGGACAGATACAACTTTCGTAGTAATCCTAGAACGATGTTCCTGTAAGCGTTTCTTTATTGGTCGAATGGTCTTCCCAATGTATAGCTTATCACATGGACATAGCAACATATAAACCACAAAAGAGGATAAACAGGTAGTATAAAATTTACTATAGTAAGAACGATGATGAATGGGGTGTATCCAGCAAGGGCCTTCCAATGTTGTAATACAAAAATCGCAGCTCTGACATCGATAATGACCCTTAGTTTGTGGCAATGGTAGGTTATCTGTAGTATGCACAATCCAATCCGCTAAGTTTCTGCCTCTTCTAAATGCCAACATTAAAGGCAGATCAAAACAAGAATGTAAAGAAAGCACAGACCAGTGTTTCTGAAGAATAGAAACAATTTCTTTTGATTGAGGCATATATGGTAAAACTCCTACAAACGAAGGGCTTTCCAACTGTTCCTCTCCCAAAATATCTCTTTCATTCTGCCACCATTCAGGATAATTATAATGTGCTCTACGATAAGCTTTGTTGATGATCGAAGCTGGATAGCCTCATTGACTGAGTTGAAGCTTCAAGTCAAAAGCTTGTTTCTGAAATTCATCCACAGTAGAGCGGAGCCGAATAAATTGTCCAATCGGTAGTCCTACGTAGCGGGGATTACCGATTGGACAATTTGGCTCCGCAGGCTCCGCTCTACTTTGGATGAATTTCAGAAACAAGCTTTTGACTTGAAGCTTCGACTCGGTCAACACTGTGTAGACTACCATCACTCTTTTATGGATATACGTTGGCGTATTCTTGACTTTATTCCGGACAAGGTTCGGGTGGGGATAGAGAATCCCGCCGCCTTTATCGTGAACAATACTGGATCTTTCTTTTAAATTCTTTGTCGCTTGTAGATCTTAACTCTTCTTTGGATTGGTGGAGCATCTTATGAACGTCAGGCCCTTTAAATTTCAGCGGCCTATTCCATTGGTTGATCAGTTAGTCATGTGTTTGGGTAGAAGCTTTAAATGAATGAGAGAGGTTTTTGCCTTCCATGTCAGCAACGGAGTTTTGATAAAGGGCTAGGAATGCCATAAGCCCAAAACACAACGTTGGGTCAACATACAAATATACAAGTCTACAGTTGCGGGATAATTGTTTGACTGTGACGGTTGACTCCCCCGATTGGGACTTCCTATTACCTGGAGGATTGGATCCTTTATGTTACCAGCGACAACTAAGTACTATATCTATTTTTTCGTATCTGAGGCTGGTATGCCTGGTATCCTGTCGCTGGCTAACAATGTAATCTTGATGAAGTTTTTTGAAAACCCTGCTGTGGGAGTTTTTTGACAGTCTACTATTGATTTACCTTTCATACTAACACTGGTTATGCCCTTTGGGTTTTCGTACCCTTTTGGGTATAGTTTTAGGGCGAGATCCCTATTTTATAAAATAGTAAACAGGAACAATCTGCTTCGAGAGGACGTTAAGTTTTCATTCCGCCAAAAACTTTTCTTTTTTTTTTCAACTGATATATCTCTTATAGTGGTTAGGATCACCTCAGCTGTGGCACGCAGCTAGCTGACCTCCTCCCAAATGGCCATCAGGGCCTGACGAGTGCCTGTGGGTGAGACACAAAGTGATGTGTGAGACATGTGATGCACCCCCCACCGTGACTCATGCACATGTCTGGCGTATCACAACAGACCTGTCCTCAGAGCAATCATGCATGCAACGGCTAGCAACACAGTACCATGTTTACATCTGTGTGTCCCATGATCCATCCTCAGGCCTGGAAATGATACTGCTGAAGGGTCGTGGGAATCCCAGATATGACACATGGTACTGTGTCGCAGTTCATTGGGTCAATGATTGATCGGCGTACTGGTCGTATGAGATAGGCCGGATAACGTGGGGTTC
Source organism: Ichthyophis bannanicus (assembly GCA_033557465.1). Taxonomy (NCBI): domain Eukaryota; kingdom Metazoa; phylum Chordata; class Amphibia; order Gymnophiona; family Ichthyophiidae; genus Ichthyophis; species Ichthyophis bannanicus. Next base: position 576,023,464 of record CM066034.1, on the reverse strand, counting down.
ATGGCACACAGATATATATCTGCGGGGCACTGTTTGCTCAGAACCTGACGCACAGTACTGATTATGACGACTATCTAGGCTAGGTACTATTATCCAGAAAGATGGGTCCGCCGAGTAAGCTGTCTAGGTGATCTGGGATAGGTGTTTACTGCTGTACGTCTCCTTGGGGTATATGGAGGTGAATAGTGTGCGGATGTATGAGCTCATTAAAATTATGACAACATACGACCCATGCTACAAGAGGGGGGGGATCGCACATGGCACAGACACCCACATAACATACAAAATTAAGTGCTATGGTGTCATTATATTGGGGGGCACATGGTATGTCATTGTGAATGTTACCCAAACCCCCAGGTGATTTGCTGTCTATTCTGTTACCCACCTTCAGCATCTTGCCTTGATGAGGCAGTATGAGCCCGCAGCTCCGCAAGGATCACATCTATGCTGGTAGGTGGGGTGCCTGATGTCTCTGGTGCGTGCACTGTGTGCCGACTCCCCTCCGTCTCCGTGCCCTCCACAGCCGGTGTGCTGCTGCTGGAGGACCCCACTGGTGTGTGGACATCCGCTGCCCCATCCTCTGCCTGGGGCACCACATTGGTCCCTGGTGTCTCACCACCAGTGCTGGCCGCGACCTCGGACTCTGCGACCCCTGGCCCCTCAGCATCCTCTGGCTCTGGCACATCCTCCTCCTCCTCATATGCCTCCATGGCTTGAATGTCACCTGTGGGGTGGAACAGGGTACACATCAGGGATGGGCTTGTGCAGAACACAAATGTACACCTGTGTAGTATATCCCCACCAGCACCAATGTGTTGTCCACCTGTAACTGCTGTCCTTCACCTACACTGGGGAGTACACATGTGCGTACAGTGTGTTGTACCTGGCAGGGGGGGAGGGCAGCCTCTTGTGCTGTTGGAGCTGTGCCACATTCGATGTTGTGTTTTGGGGGGATGGGGTGGCGAGTGCCGTGCCCACTGTATGCAGCTCTAGGTATGCACTGTGCGGGTGACCTGGGATGTGGGCTCAGTGCTACATGTGCCTGTGGTGCGTGTGGGAGCCCTGAATGTGATTGTGGTCGGTCATAGTGTATGTGAGCAATATCTATGCATTGGCCTGTGTGTTATGCAAGATAGGTGTTGCAGCATGCATCTGGGTCAGCCAGATGTGTATGGGGACTGCCGCATTGGTAGCCACTGTGCGGTGTGGGTGGACAGCTACCCAGTACTCTGTGGGTGTGGTGGATTGTTTGGGGGATGGGTGGAGCAATGCTGGGCATGGGGTTGCACCGTGGGTGGGGGTCATGGGAATCTGTCTGTAGCACCGTGGTACCTGTATAGGAGCTGGCCCCAGGTCCTGTTGGGGGTTGGGCTAGGTCCAGTTGTTGTAGCTTTGGAAATGTGCACCCCAGTGTCTTGTGAGGGTGGGTGGGGGATTCCTACTGTATGTTGGCCAATGACAGAGTAGTATGTGTCTGATATGTGTGTGATGTGGTCTTTGGCGTTGGTTTGCGTCCACCTCATAATCTCAGTGTGAGCGGCCATTCTCTGTCACTGTTCTGGGATATGTGTCTGGACAGGTAATGTCAGACACATGTCATAGCTGTTATAGGTGGAGGGTGCGGGGCCCCCCAGGTCAATGTGTATTGGGCTAGATGTATGTCCCTCCTGTATGTTCCCCCCTTTCATATTGTGATGCATGACTGGCTGCAGATGTATGATGTATCAGTGTGACCTATATGCCAGGTACAAATAGCTGCTGCATGTGCTGAGATAATAGGGTGAAAGGTGTTAGGCCCTCCCCGTATGTATGGTGCTCCTTTCCTCTCTTACACAGTGGAGGGGGGGGGGAAGTCCACCTGGCTGATGGACTGCCCCTCCCTCCGGTGCTTGTACGCCTGTTCATTGCTCTACTATGTCCAGGACTGTGACTGTCTAGGACACAGCCCCAGGTACCTGTCACAAACACCCTGTTGAGACCTTGACAGGTGTTGCTGGTGGTGTGGCCCCCAGTTGCCTCTGTTGGGGCACACGTTTTCTCAGGACATAGGCCTCCCACCATCCCCTCCATAGCCAGCATATGCTGGGCCGTGAGCTGTACGTGTGCTGCATATCTCAGACCTACCTGCGTGTGGATGTGCAGTGTTCAGCGTTTCAGGCAGTCCACGCAGGTAGATGGAACCAAGCCTTTCTGCAAGCTGCTGCTCCAGGGGTGACAGGGTTAGGACAAAGGGGGCACCCCCACCGGTGCCCATGGCATGTCGCCTTTCTGCCACCATGTGTGCACGAACACCATGCTTGATGTCATTAAATCTCTTTCTGAGGCTGTCCAGGTCCCTGGGTGGGCCCCTAGCCTACGTTACGGCTTCCTGTACCACCTCCCACACGTGTATATGTGTCCCCACCATGGTGCTGGAGCTCAGCCGTCCATAGAGCACCTCATAGTGCTCCAGCACACTGGCCAGCAGGATGTGGTTCTCCTGCTGGCTGAATCTAACTGCTCTTCTCCGTTCCTCCGCTGGCACTGGGACACGCCTCCTTTTGGCAATGGGTGGCCTCTCAGCCTGCCCCTGTGTGGGCTGGGACACACCCGATGGCCCTGCAGCCACCACCTTAGGCCCACCCATCCCTGCCGCCCCTGTGGACTGCTGTTCAGGGGTTTCCCCCTCATCCTCTCCTGCCATGGTCTGTTGCTCCATCTCCCTGCTCCCTGTGGCCTCTTACTCCCTGTCACACATTCCCACCTCTCCCAGTCCTTGCCTACTATTCCCTCCCCGGCTGCTCGCCTGGCCTCCTCTCCCTCTCCCCTGCTCCTCTCCTCACCACCTCTCACTCTCCCCTGCTCCTCTCCTCTCCTCTCCTCCTCTCCCTCTCCCCTGCTCCTCTCCTCACCACCTCTCACTCTCCCCTGCTCCTCTCCTCTCCTCCTCTCCCTCACACCTGCTCCTCACCACACCTCCTCTCCCACACACCTGCTGCTCACCTCACCTTTCCTCTCCTCTCCGCACCTGCTATCACCCTGACCGATTGCTCTCCACGCCTGCTCCTCACCTCGCTTACACAAATCCCTCTGTGTTTATCACATGTGGTGGCCTTTTTATGCGTTTAGTTGGGGGCGTGGGGTTGCGCGCATGCGCTGCAGCGCATGTGCACAGTATGTGCATGCGCTGTGGCACATGTGTGCTATGTGCGGCAACACACGCGCGCCAGTCGCTGTGCACGTTGCGCATGCACCATGCTAGGAGCTGCTTATGAAGGGCACTCCGCGCATGACACGCATGATTAGGTGCCCACAGCAGACGGCGCCCACCAATGTCGCATGTGCATGGCCCCATGCCTGCATGACGCATATGCCGTATGCGTGCGCGGGTCCACACGCAACACATGCAAATGGGTTACGGTCAGATCTGACGTGCATGCGCAACGTGCGCACATACGCGCACGGGATGAAAGGTACTTATCTGTGATGTATACGTGGTACACGCCGAGGGTTTTGTGTAGGTGAGGTGTAGAGCAGGCAAGTTGAGGTATTTGTCAGGTGTACAGCAGGTGCGGTGGGGTGAGGTGAGATGCGGTGAGGTGAGCAGCAGGCGAGAGGTGGTGGTGAGCAGGCATAGGGTACAGGGTATGAGGTGAGGGACAGGTAGAGGGCGGTGTTGGTTGGGCGAGGGGGAGGCGAGAGGAACCCTCTGTGGTATCTCTGTTTTGCTGATGGCTGCCTTTGTGGTGGCTACAGGTGTGTTGGGGGGTGCTCAGGACCCGCGGTTGCCTGACGTGGGTGATGGTGTCCACAGCAATGCGGCACAGGGCATGGGTGCAGACCCACTGCAACTCCGACCTGCAGCTGTGGAGGCCATGCAAGCTAGGGCTGAGCAGGCACGGCGCAGGAAGCGTGCCGAGCTGCACCCTCACCAGGCTCGCCTCTACAGGCCCAGGGCCCAGCTCCAGGACATGCGTGAGGACCAGGTGATCGCCCTGTACTGTCTGGACACAGTGGCTATTAGGGAGCTCTTTGAGGATCTCAGACCTGACCTCGAGCCCCTCACCGGTCGTTCACATGCCATACCGGGTTTGGTCAAGCTCCTGGCTGCCCTACATTTCTTTGCCTCTGGCTGTTTCCAGGCATCTGTGGCTGTAGTGGATGGCATGAGCCGCCCCACCTTCTCACGCTGTCTCCACCAGGTACTGCGAGCCATGGTCAGCTGGGTGGGGAATTACATTGCAATTCCCAACACTAGGGGACCCTGAACCAGGCCTTTGAGGAGGTTGCGGGGATACCACACGTGATGGGAGCTATTGATTGCACACATGTTGCCCTGGGCCCGCCCAGAGACAGGGAGGCAGTGTTCTGCAACCGCAAACACTACCATTCCCTGAATGCTCAGGCTGTATGTGATGCAAATATGCGTATTCTGAATGTGGTCCCTAGGTTTGCATGGTCCACCCATGACTCCTTTATCCTGCATCACTCAGCACTATTCAGACAGTTTGAGGCTGGGCAATATGAGGACTGTATACTGCTGGATAGGTATTTCTCTGCTCAGACGTGCACCTGGTGTTCCTCTGGGTACATGTAGGCGCACATGTCTGTGTTTGCAAGGTTTCCCCAGTTGTGTTTGTATGTCATTTGTGTGTGTGTGCAGGGGGGGCACTTCCCTTCACGGTCGTCTGTGGTACGGTGTTTTGTGTTGGTGGCACCTTCACCTCTGACATATCTGACCATTTCACATTGTGTGCTTTGTGTGGGCATAGTACAGGACACATGTATGTTCCACGTATATTCAACAGTATATTGTTGTGTTGGACATCCTCTCGAGGCAGCTCAGGGACCTTTTCCTGTTTCAACCCATGTGTGTGGGCAGTCTCATGGCTATCACACGCTTGCAAATGTGTGCATCACTAACCTTGTCAAGGGTACATTGCCATGTGTGTGGCTGATGATCTTGCAGCCAGCACCACTACATTTCGGCTATGGGTGTTTAGGCATGTGGGCATGTGTTGTTGTGGGTTACAGCTGAGGTGGTTTGCACACCTTACCCCCACCCCATGGTCCCTGTCTCACTCCTCCAGATGCTGCCACATACATGTTGTGTGTCAGCATGTGCTGTAACATGTTCATGGGAGACCTGTCTGTGCTGTTGGTTTGCATGTACATGCTTGTGTGCATGTGTGTGTGGCTCAGCTTCTGCTTTACCTTTCTACTATTTCTCTACAGGTGATACAGGATATGGGTGTCGTCCCTGGTTGCTGACCCCTGTGCATCTGCCGCGGACACATGCAGAGAGGAGGTATAATGAGGCCCATGCCTCCAGCCGCTCAGTCATCGAGTGCACCTTTGGCGTTTTGAAAAGTCGCTTCAGGTGTCTGGATAGAACCGGTGGGGCCTTACAATACAAACCCATGACTGTGGCAAAGATTATTCTGGCCTGTTGCATACTGCACAACATTGCTCTCAGGCACAATCTCCCAGTCCAAATTAATGAGGATCTGGAAGATGATCCTACGTGCCGTCCTGTACGTGGCTGTGGTGACACACGTGAGGGCACGGCAGCCAGGTGCCAGCTGATTGCGGCAGTCTTCTCATGTAAGTACTGCATATGTTGGATATTACATTGGTATCTAGACATATGTACTACTACTACTGTTGAACATTTGTATAGCCATACCAGTTATACGCAACACTACACAGACATATGGGGGACATTCCCTGCCCATCAGAGCATTCAGGATAGTCCAGGGGGAACACAGGCAGGGTGTTTAGGGGATAACTGCGGATGCACAGGGGTCAGATGAGACTGGATTGCCTGCCCTAGGTGGGTACGTTACCATACACAGGAACGTGGTCAGGAATTGGGGACGGTGGCTGGTGATCACACACGGGTTGTTGGTTGCAGCTGTGGGTGCAGCATGGTACACGGAGTGTAGTGTGTGGTCAGCAGTAGGAAAGCGGGACGTAGGTGGCACCATTTGCCTAGACGTGTGGATGCCACGATGGGGGATATTGGCTCATTGGTCACATAACATACACTGATTGGCACAGACTGTGCGTTACATGTTTGTGTACAGCGCTGTTTACGACTGGCAACAATATGTACATGCTCAGTGGTAGTAGTATTGGCAGGAGTTAATATTCTGGAGGGGAGGTACAGAGTACACACACAGGTACTGCATCATTTGCTCAGCGGGGTAACCTAAACCTGGATGCATACATGGATTGTGAGCCAGTGAGGTGATTTGACAGTAGCAGTATTATGGTCATGGCGCAGCCGGCAGATGATGAGCCATGCAGCGGCGTGTTGGTTGGTGTGGGGCAGACACAGCTGATTCAAGGGGATAACAGCAAGGTGTAGGTTACAGTTTAGCAGATCGTGGGGTGACTGAGGGGTGCATTCACGTTTTGTGTGTTAAGGGAGGATGGGGGGGATATTGCTCATGTTATCTGCAATGACACTGCATGTCCTAGCTACATGATGCGTATTTGTGGGGGAGGAGAGGGAGGGGTCACAGACAAGCCTTACATTACGTATCAACGTGCGGCAATGTGTTGCAAACTATACACAGACACCTAATATGGGGGCAGGGTTTACGGAGGGAGTTTAGATGTTGGGTCGTGGCCAGATTCCGTTTCAGGCAGCGTGGATACATCAGGCCAGCATTGTCAGACACGCAAACATAGCTCAGGGTCTGGATTGGCAGGGGCTGTTCAGGGATGTTGGGATATATTTGGCACTCATCAGCATACGGTTGGCACTGAGCGGCAGTGGATCAGATAGCCCCAACATGGCATTTTGTATGGAGCTCTGGAACATGCAGACACAGGACATATCCCTGTGTTCAGCATATGGGTGCAGGCACGCAGGGGAGGTTGGACCATCACAACATACACTGAAGGTGTGATGGGTGAGATATGGGGTGCAGGGGGTTGGTACGGAGGCAGTGTGGACATGCGAGGACAGTATATCAGGGTGACGGGTATGGTCAGCAGTGTCTGGGGAAGCAGAGAGATGATGAAATGGGGCGTATGGGGTACAGGCCCTTTTATTTTAGCATTAACACGTCATTGGGAAATTTGGCAGAGGCAATTTTGTACAGTGTAACGGACAAAAGCCAGACTGGAACGGATTTGGGGGGCAGGAGGGGTGATGACGTGATGGTGCTGTGTGTGTTACACAGCTCAAACATGACATATGTATGTTTCTGGTTTGTTTATCCCTCGACAGGATATGTTGTGTGATCTCCCTGGTGCTGTGGTTCACTGGCAGCTGTCTGTACCCCACTCAATGTGCAGGAGAATGGGTAGATGGACACACAGGTACATGGTGTGTGGGGACAGTCAGCCACAGATCATGTCTGGAGTCATCTGTCCAATGCACATATGTTGTGGTTCACCTTTTTGGTCGGCACCCCCATACCCCATATGTTATTGTCACACACAGGCACATGTGTTTCTGCCCAGCTCATCTGCTCCAGCACTTTTTTTCTGGAACACATCCCAGAGAGCTGCGTGTGTCCACACGTCCTAGGTGTTCTGGTGGTGGGCCACACATACACCCCTCTGTGACATTGTAACATCAGCCAAATGCTGTGTAGCATTGCTTTGGCCAAGAGCTATCTCCACTGATCTCAAGTTGTCCACAGACAGGCCGTTTGCTACTGCCTTAACATACTGTGTGTGTGTGTGTGTGTTTTTCTAGCGTGGGTGTGTAAGGATACAGTGTGCATACAGTTTGTATTATCATGTGGGTGGTGTTTTAACACCTGTGGAGGGTTGGGGACGCTGCTATCTGTAACCTACTGCTGTTGACCATGTAATAGGTCGACAAAGCTAAGTGTGAAGTTTTTTCTAAATTATAAATAAAAAGGAGAGGTCACAGTGGTGTATGGTATAACTTCCATTCACTTTGACGGCTGGCTCCAACAAAAATAATATTTTTCAAGGGGGATACATATGTTGGGAATTTTTGATATAAGGTCACTTAATGTGATTCTGACAGGTTTTTTGTTTTGGATACCTGTTTTCTGAGGGCAGATGTGTTTTGGTTATACCTTCATGACTGGTGTGTGTTGGGCTGTCATCATGCCCTGCCTACTGTCTACATGCACACATGTGAAAATGGCATTTGGGGCATGCAGCAGCATGTGGGGGTGTGTGGGGATACTGCATAGTACACACCATGCACCTACTGCATATCTGTACTGCTCATCATCTGGGCGGGGGGGGGGGCGTGACTAGTACGTGACATGTGGGTAGCTGACCTACTCAATGTGGTTTCAATTTGTTCACTGTAGCACAACTAGCTTCATATCATGACACACAGTATATTCAATATGTCCAGTAACTATCTTAAATAAAATGTCTTTAATGCACATTTGTCTCTGCTGCTGATTCAACACACTGACGCACGTATTTCTTGCTTTACCGGTGATGTACATGGCCCACCTGTGCTCACATCCTTGTACAGTGGCAGCTGTTTGCCACGTCAGGGTGTTATGGGTTCGCATAAACACATTCTCTTTTTGGAACATATTTGCATGGTCCCTGTAGTGGTGGTTTGGGGTAGTGGTTACAGACGTGCATTGGAGCACCATAGGTTGCAGGTTTGATTCCCACATGCTTTTCCTTTTACCTTGTGCTGTGCTAACCTGACCTTGAGCTGGCTGCAGCTTCGTCAGCTCTCCTTTACACCCTTCCATCGCTTCTTTGTACAGCACAGTGTGCCCTTTCTGCAGCCTATGTGCTCATATTAGCTATTACATATGGCTTTTCCTTTGTACTGTCCATGTGGCTGGTATGCTTGGGTGACTGTTCCTGATCGGTCCTCCAGTTTAGTCCTCCACAATCGGGTAGTGCACCTCCTCCTGCAGCCTGGAGACTGGACCAATCAAATCTTCTGTAGTATATATGCAGACGGAGCTCCCAGAAGCCCCCAGTGTGTCCAGTCTCCTTGCAGCTTGAGGACGTGTGTGCCCTGCCTGGGCACACTTAGTGACACTTGGGGGAGCAACACTAGTTAGTTCTTTTATGGGGTTTTTGCTTTCTCTCCTTATTTCATTACCTTTTCTTTCCTAGGTAGCTGTCTCTTTAAAAAAAAAAAAAACGGCTTAGACACAGGGGACTTCCCGGGGTGAGAAGCCAGTCCTGCCTTGGGCCCCTGTCTTCCTCCCGGTGTATTTGGACAGCCTCGGTTGAGCTCTACCCTAGACTGTACGGGGAAGAGCCATACCGGGTCCAGCATTGCCTTTCCATCTGAATTGCTGGCTGTATCCTGTGCTGTTTTCAGAGCTGGTAGGACTTTTCTGTTACTTATTTTAATCGGGTGCTGCAGTTCACTCCCGGTGCTATTTTCTGTGGGTCTCTCAGCTCCCCGGCATCCCGATTTCCTGCTGTGTGCTGGAATTTTGTTTTTTTTCTAATTTGCCCTTCTTTGGGGTCCGTTTTATTTATTTTCATCTTTCTCCGGTTACCTGGTATTTTCGCGCCCTTTTTTTACCGCGGGAGCTCAAACGGCGGCCATTTTGAACTTTTAAAAAGGGAACTTCTCAGTTTTTAACACTTGTGCACGGGTTCCCCTGGTATTTTTGGGTTTTTTTATGCTGGCGATTTTGCTCAGGACAGTCCTGGGAATCTAGGGAGTATTTTATTTTCTTAAAAAAAAAAAAAAAAAAAAGAAGTTTAATTCCAGTCCTTGTTTTCATCGGGTTAGTCCCTTTGGTGTGGGCTTGACCTGATTTTGCTCCCTTCTCTTCCACTTGCCGGGAGGTTGCCAACAGATGACTACCAAACCGCAGTGCGTAATTTGCGGGTCCCGCAGAGGTGCGGTTTCTGACTCTGGCATCTGCAGGGGCTGTGCCTCAGCTTCTTCAGACCTGGAACATTCACTTGAGCTGAAGGAGCTGCCTGTCCCTGCTGACCCTTCTGTAGCGGGGGAGAGTGTGCCTTCGTCGGGCGTTCTCCCGTCTGGTTCGGTACCGCTGTCTAGTGGGGGTGTCCCTGAGTTGCAGCCTGCTGCTGTAGCAGCGCCACCTGTAGATTTTTCCCCAGATTTCGTTCTCCTCATGCATCAGGCTTTCCGCTTGAGTCGGTCCGGTCAGCTGCCGGAGGCTTGGCCCGCGTCCCTTTCCCCTTGCTCCTCGGGGGAGGTTCAGCGCGCTTCTCAGCCGGCCGCCAAAAGGCTCAAGTTTGTGGACCACGATCAGGAACACCCTTTGTTTTCCTGATGTTGAGGCGGAGGGTGATCCTGAGACGGAGGCTGATGAGCTAGAGGACGGGGAGATCCCGGAGCCAGAAGATCAGGCTCGGATTATTTGCGTGTTTCGTAGGGACGAGCTGGTCCCTTTGATCACGGAGTCCCTTCAAACCCTTAACCTAGCTGTGGTTCGGCCTCTGGAGGAGGAGGGTCTCGAAGACCCTCTCATTCAGGCGGTCAGGGACGCCCAAGTGGTGTTCCCTGTACACCGGGTCGTTGAGCAAATGATCCACTCGGAGTGGGAACAACCCGAATCCGGTTTGAAGGGTGTTCGGACCATGCATCGTCTTTACCCATTGGCCGACAAGGACAAGGACTTGTTTAAGTCACCGCGGGTGGATGCTGCGGTGTCGGCGGTGACTAAGAAAACCACCATCCCGGTTGAGGGCGCCGCGGCCTTGAAGGATGTTCAGGATAAGAAGGTTGATAATTTGTTGAAGCAAGCCTTCGATACCAACGCCTTGTCCCTACAGGCCTCCATTTGTGGGGCGTGGGTTGCCCGGGCTTGTTTACGTTGGTCTCAGCATCTGCGCTCGGGTTCCGGACTGGACCAGCAGGGGTTGCTGGAAGCTACCCGCATGGAGTCCGGATCGGCTTACTTGGCGGATCTGCTTTATGATTTGATCCGCTCCTTGGCTAATAGTATGGCCTCCGTGGTGGCGGCATGTCGGTCCATCTGGTTACGTAACTGGGCGGCCGACGGTTCTTCCAAGTCTCGCCTCAGTAAGCTGCCCTTTAAGGGCAAATTGTTTGGTGAGGCTCTGGATAAGTTGGTAAAAGATCTCGGTGAGTCTAAGGGAGGTAGGCTGCCGGAAGATAAGCCTAAACTCAATAGATCGTCCCCCTCGGTGCGCGGTCAATTTCGGGATTTTCGCAGGTTTCGTTCTTCCCGACTGTGGTCGTCTCAGCGCAGTCGCTTTGGAGCCCGTTACCAGGGGTTTCGTGGTTTCAGAGGGGCAGGACGTGGCTTCTCTGGAGCCGCCTCTTCCTCATCCTCTTCCTTTAATCGCAAGCCACAATGAAGCGAGGCGGGCTCTAGAGGGAAGTCCGGTTATCAGGGGTTGTTTGCGCGATTTTCTTCCTTCTTGGGTCCAGCTTACGTCAGATCAATGGGTGTTACAGATTATCGAAGAGGGTTATGCGCTGGAGTTTGCCTGCCCGCTTCGAGATTCCTTTGTTCTGTCTCCCTGCAAGGGAGAGCAAAAGAAGCGGGACATCTGCGTGACTCTGGATCGGCTCCTCTCCCTGGGGGCGGTGGTTCCCGTCCCTCCCTTGGAAAGAGGCGCCGGTCGCTACTCCATTTATTTTGTGGTTCCCAAAAAGGATGGTTCTCTTCGCCCAATACTGGATCTCAAAGGCGTGAATCGCGCTCTCAAGGTACCGCACTTCCGTATGGAGACTCTGCGGTCAGTCATTGTCGCGGTACGTCGAGGAGAGTTTCTGACATCCCTTGATCTATCCGAGGCCTATCTTCACATTCCCATCCGATCGTCTCATCAACGGTTTCTTCGCTTCGCATTTCCATGGGGCCACTTCCAATTTCGGGCCCTGCCGTTTGGTCTCGCCACGGCTCCCCGCACCTTTACAAAGGTGATGGTAGTGGTCGCGGCGGCCTTGCGCAAGGAAGGCATCCTAGTCCACCCGTATCTCGACGACTGGTTGATTCGGGCGAAGTCCAGCCCAGAGTGTGTGCAGGCCACGAACAGGGTGGTGGCTCTGTTGCGATCTCTCGCTGGGTGGTGAACGAACGCAAGAGCTGTTTGTGCCCGACTCAGGAACTCGAATACTTGGGAGTACGCTTCGACACGGCGCGGGGCTTAGTAATTTTGCCGGAGCGCCGTGTCCTAGCGTTGCAGAGCCTCGTCCGTCTCTTCCGGGGGATGCCCGCTACATCCGCGTGGTGGTACCTTCGGCTACTCGGCACGATGGCGGCGACCCTGGAGGTGGTGCCCTGGGCCCGCTTCAATATGCATCCGCTCCAGAGTGCTCTTCTGCGTCATTGGTCCAACCAGTTCGACTCGTTGAACATGAGACTACCTTGTCCGAAACAGGTTCGCCGTTCGCTCCGGTGGTGGCTTTCCTCCAAGAACCTGATGCGGGGGATTCCCTTGGAGCCTCCCCTTTGGGTTCCGTTCACAACGGATGCCAGCCTTTCCGGCTGGGGGGCACACTGCGAAACCCGCTTCACGCAGGGGAACTGGTCTCCCCTGGAAGCCTCTTGGTCGATCAACCGGCTCGAGTTGCGGGCGGTGCGGCTAGCCCTCGAAGCCCTGGTCCTCGGTCGGCCAGTGTGGATTCTCTCGGACAATGCGACCATGGTAGCTTACATCAATCGCCAAGGGGGCACCGGCAGTGTAGCCCTGGAATCGGAGGCGACGGCTTTGTTCAATTGGATGCAGACTCGTCTTCCGGCGATCTCAGCAGCCCATATCGCGGGCGCAGACAACGTTCAAGCAGATTTTCTCAGCAGAGTGCGGGTGGACCCCGGAGAGTGGGAGCTCAACCCGCAGGTTTACGCGCAAATAGTTCATCGGTGGGGTCCGCCCATCATGGATCTCATGGCGACGTTCCAGTTGGCCAAGACGGGGCGCTTCTTCAGCAGGCGACGAGAGCGCATGTCCGAGGGGATCGATGCCCTCATTCAGCCGTGGCCAACGGCCGGTCTTCTTTATGTATTTCCTCCATGGGCTCTGATCGGCCGAGTCGTTCAACGCATCGAGGCCCACAGGGGTCGGGTGTTGTTGGTGGCCCCGGATTGGCCCAGGAGACCCTGGTATGCCGACCTGGTCAGGCTCCGCGACGGCGTTCCTTGGCTTCTGCCCGCGTTGCCGGATCTTCTTCTTCAGGGGCCCTTGCGGATGCCCCAAGTGGGTCGATTCTCGCTTACGGTTTGGCCATTGAGAGGGCTCGGTTAAGAAAGAAGGGTTACTCTACTGCGGTGATTGCTACTCTCCTGCGGGCACGAAAAACGTCCACCTCTCTTACTTATGTGCGGGTTTGGAGAATCTTTGAAGACTGGTGCTCCCGGCGAGGGATCCGGGCAGTGACGGTTTCCGTGCCCGTCGTTTTAAGTTTTTTCCAAGATGGTTTTGATAAAGGTCTGGCTGCTAGCTCCCTGAAAGTCCAGTTGGCGGCAATCGCCTGCTATCGCGGCAAAGTTTTGGGCCGTCCCCTTGCGTCTCATCCAGACGTCCGTCGTTTTCTTACGGCGGTTTTTCATTTGCGGCCTTCCCGCAGGATCTTCGTACCTCCATGGGACTTGAATCTCGTGCTGCGGGCCCTGGTTCGCGAACCTTTTGAGCCCCTGCGTAGGGCGTCTCTGAAAGACCTCACGCTGAAGACGTTTTTTCTCGTGGCCATCTGCTCCGCGCGGCGTATTTCTGATCTCCAAGCGCTGTCCTGCAGGGAGCCCTTTTTGTCCTTTTCCCAAGATCGGGTGGTTCTTCGTCCGGTTCCTTCCTTTTTGCCTAAAGTGGTTTCTCCTTTTCATGTGAATCAGGCAGTGTTTCTCCTGGTACTACCTTCTGGCTCCGCCAAGGCTGCGGACAAGGGGCTTCACTGTCTAGATGTTGGTCACGTGCTTCGTCGCTACTTGAAGGTTACCGAATCTTTTCGTAAGACCGACCACTTGTTCGTGCTCTTCGGAGGTGCACGGAAGGGGGAGGCGGCGGCTAAAGCCTCCATTGCCCGATGGCTCAAAGACGCGATCGCCTCCGCATATCTGTTGCAGCAGCGGCCGATTCCGGAGGGGATCCGAGCCCACTCCACAAGGGCTCAAGCGACCTCTTGGGCGGAGTATAGCCTGGTTCCGCCAGCGGACATCTGTAAGGCGGCTACTTGGTCGTCGTTACATGCTTTCAGTAAACACTATCGCTCGGATGTGTCAGCCGCTCGGGATTCCTGTTTTGGTTCGGCGGTTCTGCGCGCCGGATGGCAAGGTCCCGCCCGGTGTTGACTGCTCTGTTACATCCCGATTGTGGAGGACTAAACTGGAGGACCGATCAGGAAATGAAAATTACACTAACCTGGTAATTGTAGTTCCTGGAGGGTCCAGTTTAGTCCTCCTTCCCTCCCAAGTATCAGCTGGTTTAGTGCGGCACGCTTTCCGAACGGGTTGGCCCTGAGACAGTTTCCTCTTTTTCGTTCGGTCCTTTTTTGCGGCCGCGCTCTTTGTCAGTGCTATTCCTTCTATCGGATTTTCCGTCAGCTCTCTTGGAATTTTGACTGTGGGCTGTCTTTTTGCTACCGGAGCGTCGCTAGAGGCATGGTGCAGTGTTCTGGCTTCCTCGTTTGGGGAGGGGGCTGATAGCTTATTGGGGGGAACGAGTTTCTTCTTTAGTATGCATTTTTTTCTCTTACTCTAATGTGTTGCTTCGTTAAGTTTGCTTTGTTACTAGTACACTGGGGGCTTCTGGGAGCTCCGTCTGCATATATACTACAGAAGATTTGATTGGTCCAGTCTCCAGGCTGCAGGAGGAGGTGCACTACCCGATTGTGGAGGACTAAACTGGACCCTCTAGGAACTACAATTACCAGGTTAGTGTAATTTTCATTTATTGCTGTTGTTAAGCTGATCTGTCCCAGCTTCTGTTTGCAGGTTCAATTCTCGCATGCTCCTTTTCAGTACTATTCCCCATTTTGCCCTGCTACATACAGCATCCCCTGCTGCCCTTTGGGTTCCTTTTCCTTGCTCTTTTGCATGCTGTTTCAACTGCCTAACACGTTATGTGTGTGCATTTGTGTATGTGGCTCTCGTCCCAGTTGCAGACTGTGATATGCGCTGTACACAGCTCTTCTACATGTGCATTACATCATGGTTACTTTTGGGATTGCCTTTTCCTGGCACACAGCAGGCTTTTGGTGTGGGGCCATGCAGTGTTGTATGCAGCCTTTGCTGTTTGACTCACATTGGTGGGGTAGGCATACCGGTTTTTGCATTAACTTCTGTGCTAGTGGTCATGGGTTCATTCCCACCGAGGGCCTCCTTTAGTCATAATGTGCAGCACAACTCCCTTTTGTGGCTGTGTCAGGCAGACATATATCGGAGATCAGTTTTTAGCACATAGATCACCCTCACCTTATTTGTGTGACCTATGGTGCCCTATACAGTGCCTTGCCTGTGCTTTTACCCTGCCCCAGTATGCACAGCAGATCATTGGTGCGGTGACCTGCAGTTGTTGTGTGGCCAGCAATTGCTATGATGGATACCATAGAGGCATAGCACAGTGGTTAGTACACTGACTTTGCAGCCAGTGGTCATGGGTTTGATTCCTGTGTGTTCTTGGTTTTTCTGCTTGTTCTAGACAACTATTTTTCCTTCCTCTAACAGTCATGTCTGAGCAGATGTGTGTGGCGTCACATTATAGTCTCATCACAGTTGCCAAGCATCCTTCTGTTTGTCTATCTGTCTCTGCCAGCTGTGTGGCGTCATGCCCTAATGTGCGGACTACTGCCCCATGTCCTGCGCTGTGACCCTTTTCTGCATTGCGGCTCTTCATGATTGCCTCTCATGTGTATGCTCAGCATGGCACTGCTACTCCTCTGTCCTCCTGTTATGCTGCCACCTCTACCTGCTCTGGTGGACATGTAGTCGCATCCTCTGCCACACACTCTCATGATGGCACTTTACATCACCATCACCCTATGCATTGGTCCAGCTGCCTCTGATATGTTTCTGCACTTTTCCAGCTGCCACATGAGCTGCATGCTGTAGTGGGTCAAAGCCACCAAATCAAGCTTCATCCACACCATACACAACATGGTAAACAACTCACTCACTCAAGGAATCATGCCGAAGCAACTAAAGCTCGCCTCAGTAAGACCAATCACAAAGAAAACAGCTCTCGACAAAAAAGATCCAGCAGCATACCGACCAATCTCCAGCATACCCTTCCTGGCAAAAATCATCGAAAAAACGGTTCAACTACAACTACAGGAACACATCGACAAACATGAAACACTTGACGACAACCAGCACGGCTTTCGTCCCAACCATGGAGTCGAAACGCTACTGATCTACCTCTTCGACAGCATCCTAAAAATAATTGACAACACCAGGAATGGAGTCATAATGATCTTCATCGACATCTCCTCAGCCTTCGACACAGTGGACCACAACACGCTCCTGGAAAGACTAAAGAACACTGGTATACACGGTATCACATTGAAATGGTTCCACTCATACCTAACCGAAAGACAGCTTCAGGTCAAGGTGGGACATAACACCTCCCAATCCATAAATGTCCGTCAAGGAGTACCTCAAGGATCCGCACTCTCAGCACTCCTATTCAACATATACATCCAACCATTATGCAACATCATGAAAGAGAACAACATTCAATACACAATATATGCAGACGACATCATGATATACACCCCAATATCAATCGACAACCCGGACTTCTCTAAGATAACAGACTGCCTTATCCAAATGACAAATTGGTGTCAAAACAACAACCTCGCAATCAACTACAGCAAGACCGAAGCTTTAATCATCACTCGGAACCAGAGCTTCATTCACCCGACAAATATAAAGATACAAAGCACTACTATACCAATAAGATCAGAAGTCAGATACCTCGGAGTTACCCTGGACAATAAACTCAATCTTAAGCCCCACATAGACAAAACAATCCAAAAAGCCTACTACAAGATGCGAATCATCAGGAGATTGAAACCACTCCTCGCCCCCGAACACTTCCGTACCGTCTGTCAAGCACTGATAACCCCACTTCTGGACTTCTGCAATCCGATATACCTTGGACTACCGAAACAAGCCCTCAAGCCACTCCAACTGGCACAAAACACTGCAGCACGAATAATATCCGGTACTGCAAGACAGGAGCACATCACACCTACCTTGAAGGACTTACACTGGCTCCCAATCAGTGCACGCATCAGATACAAAACTATCATAAACCTATTTAAGATAAACCAGCACACATCAGCCAACAGCCTGCACACCCTCATACAACCAGACACCAGCACACGTCCTAGAAGAAAACAAACACACAACCGAGTCAGTACCCCAAGTGAATACAAACACACTTGCAAGGACACAACAGACAGAGCACTCTCAATGGCTGCTCCAACAATATGGAACAAACTACCGGACGATTTGAGGGCAACTACAGACCTCAAAGACTTTAGGAAACAGCTGAAGACCATGCTGTTCATAGAACATTATGGACACATCACATAACCTCGGAGAATGTATAACAGCACACGATTCCGCCTAACACTGTATGTATAGAAAAGGTTTTATAGCCACACTATATATAGCTCACTTTGTACATAGCTCAAACTAATCTAGCACACAATACAACACACTCAACTAAATTTCACCCTCACGGCATGTATAACACACTCACTTTACCCGATTGTTTGCTGTGATACCACCTTGATTAATAAGATAAGGCGGTTTAGAAATATTGTTAAATAAATAAAATAAATAAGTAAATGTGATACCCTCCAGATGCTGTTTGGCTTTCCTTAGTACTCTGTGCAGTGGTAGGGTTACATCTGTGTTTGGCCCATACATTTTGTGCTATTCAACTTGGGACTCCTTACTACCACTGGCCACCTTTTCAGGCGTTACCTTGCCCTCTGGGCATCTTTTGATGCACCTTAGTTTGCACCAGCTCATGGGGCGCCTTATATGGTGCCTTGGAGGTTGGCAAACTACAGCACATCATAGGGCGCATTTGGGTGGGCTCCCTAATATGCGCATCAGGTTACTGCACTGCAGCGTGGCTTTTTCGGTTGGCAGCACACACTGTTCAGATGTGTCCATTACGTGCATTAAAAGGACTTGTCTCGGACTGCCATATTGTGTGCACCCAGAGGAATCGAACTCATGACTGCTGCCTCGGCAAGCATTGTATTAACCAGTATACTACACCTCTGTAGCTATCATCACAGCACTTCTACGTACTTCGGCTTATGGCACGCAAACATACAGCGCGGCACACTATCGCACGAAAACAGCAAGGCGCCCTCTATCTCGCGATACACGGCTTAACGCCGGAACGCCCACTTCCTTATATGGGATTCTTCACGTTAGCGCTACAACTAGCGCCGGTGACATTAAGACGGTTTAGTAAACATACTCCTTAGTTGATCAGGGCATGCCATAGTCAGGTGGCAGATCATATGCTACTTTGAAAAAGATGAGTTTTAATAAGATCTTGAAAAAGAAGTTTCCGAACAAATAGTGGCTGGTTAAAGAGTTCCACAAATGGGGGCCAAGGAAGTAAAAAGCTGAATGTCTGGTGTGCTCATAGTCTGTGAAGGAGATGGTAAATGCAGACAGAAGCCATGGAGAGCGTCAAGGAGCCACGGGGGAGCATGTAGGATAAGCAAATTAAAAAGGTATGCTGGTGACCCAGTATGCTGGTGTGCAATTCTAGTCACCATATCTTAAAAAGGATATAGTAGAATTAGAAAAGGTACAGAGAAGAGCCATCAAAATGGTAAAAGGGATGGAAAGATACCCCTATGAGAAGAGGCTTAAAAGGTTAGGGCTCTTCAACCTGAAAAAGAGACGGCTGAGTGGATCGATTCTTTATGCCATCAAAAAGTTGAAAGACTAAGGGACGTGCAATGAAGTTAGTGTTACCCGGTTAAAACTAATAAGTGAAAATATTTTTTCACTCAACGTGTAATCAAAGTCTGGAATTTGTTACTAGAGGATGTAGTAAAAGCAGTTAGTGTAGCTGGGTTTAAAAATGGTTTGGACAAGTTTCTGGAGGAAAGGCCTGTAAATCATTATTAAAGAGGACCTGGGTAAGCCACTGCTTGCCCCAATACAAGCATTATGGAACCTGTGTGTCTTTTTGGGAAATTGCTAGGTACTTGTGACCTGGATTGGCCATTGTTGGAAATAGGTACTGGGCTTGATGGACCTTGGTCTGACCCAGTATGGCATAGCATTATGTTCTTAGGGCAAAGGAGTTTAAGGCTGAAAGAAGGCTGTAGATTACAGGTGACAGAACAAAATGGGAGGAGGTGGATAATCTGTAAGTAATACTAGCTTTATTGGAGTGTTAATATATGTATAACTAAACAGTGTTTTTTTTTCTATTTTCATCTCCCCAGCAATTGTACATGGAGGCACGCCACTGCTTAGCTGCTGCTAATGTGGTTTTCAGCCAGGCTGGACAGGTTCCATCTGTAGAAGCTGCAAAAGAAAGTAAGTAGTGATTTTGTTTTTGTTTTTAAATCAATGCTTGCCGTTTAAGAGGTTGAATTTAATTTTGTCTGGTTACAATTTGATTGTTATTGCCAGTGTTCCCGCTAAGCAGTTTTGAGCTGCACAGCAGTCCTCCGCCAGCATTTCTGCTGGTAGGGTGTAATGCAATGTGATTATGCTTTGAATCATGAGGGACTGGCAGGTGTAACTTTTCCCTATACTTAGAGTTCATCACTTGTACTTCTTCTCCCACAGAATATCCCAAAAGCGAACAGATGTAAGAGGATAGGGTCAGGAAGGATCTGGCCTGTGAGTCAGAGAGAGATCCATCCAAACAGTATCGCTACATGACTTTCTATTAGTAATAATAAATGAAAATTTCAGAGAGGCATCTATAATTGAGAGAGATGACTGTGGAGGCTCACTGTAAACAAGGACTCGAAAAGGTGTCAGAAGATCCCAGAAAAAAAGGATCTACTAGTTGTGTCCTGAACTAATAAAGGCAGGAGAATGCTGAAAGAAAGAAGTCGGGGCAAAGGAGTAGAAATGAATGGCTGTGGTGAGAATGAAAAGTTTAAAAAGTGGACTTCTTAATTATTGATTGAGAAATTAAAAGCTGAAGAGTATTTTCCCTGATACAAATAAGCATACTGAAACACAATCAGGTCGATGCAGAAACACCACGCAGGGTTTCATAGTGCAAGTTTAACACTGACTTTTTGCACAGCAATGCTATATGCCAGTTAACCAGTTGACAACAAGTCAGCATTTAAACTTGGAGAGCAAGCCAAACATGTGCACAGGAGTCTGCACACGTTTGGCATGCTGTCCTGGAGAAAAAGGGTTATTTGAGGTGAAGTTTGACACTTCACCTCAAATTATCCAGGCATCAGGGAAAGCTCCAAATGCCATTGGCACAACGTCTGGGGGCCAGTGCCCCCCCCCAGACATCACCCTCCACTACAGATGGGCCCTGATCTTCCTCCCCTTAAAAATCATTGGTGGCCCAGTGGGCCCTAATCACTCCCCACCTCTCAAAACAGAAAGGCATGGTGATCCAGTAAACAGTACTACCCCCAACTCCCCACACCCAGTATCTAAAAAGTTCTGGGGTAGGAGCATTGCCAACATAGTCCTGCCCCCATCTTGAAAAATGGCGGTGCCTGGCCCCACATGGTGCATCCTGGGATATACCCGGTGGGGTCAGAGCACCACCCCGTGTTGCATCCTGGGATGCATGATGCATAGTTCAAGAAATAATTTGTAATTATTATTCTCCAGGAACAAGCAGGAAGTCAGCCCTCACATATGGGTGTCGTCGGCACTGACAGAGCCCGACGGAGCATTTCCCCAGCTTTCAAAGAAAGCCTTTTGGACATGCTACTATGCATGCATGGTCCCCTTCCTTCTAAAGGGTGCTATCTTGCTCAGTCTCCTTTTTTCCACCGAGCCGAATGGACGTCTGACCTGTTTCCCTGGAAAAAATCCTTGCTAATTATCCTTAAGTTAGCTTTCCTGGCTTGCGTTACGGGTCCTCTTCCCACCTCGAACCGGCGCCGAGCTCTGCGCTGTTCTCGGTCCCTTCTCATTCTTTGATCGAGGCCTGCCTTGACTGTCCTTTTTCACCCTGGGGTCGTAAGCTCCATCCGGGTGCTCCTCACCATGTCCCCTGGTAGGTTAAAAAAAAATGTGACTGCTGCAATCAAACTATGTCAGTGATCAACACCCATGACTGCTGCCTGCGCCCCGGACCATGATAGCACCTCCTGCGACCTGTGCCAGGCAATGACACCTAAGACCAACAAAAAGAAGTCCGAGTTGCAGGAAAAACTGTTCCCCAGGTCCAACGCGGCCCCGACCTCCCCGACGCCGAGCTCTAAACCCAGCAAGTCCCATGAGGCCTGAGCGTCCTTGGAGTCCCGCAGCAGCGGCTCCTCCAAGAAGACCTCGAACCTGGAGAAAAAGAAGAAAAAGTCCTCAAAGTCAGCCAAGGTTGTACCAGAGAAATCTGGTAAAACTTCCAGGAAGGACTCTGGCGGCTCTGACAGGCGCCCTACCAACGTCCTCAAGAAGGATTCCTTGGTCGGTGGAGATCATGCAAGGTTCCTCGAGGCCGTAGTCCTCGTCGAGGAAGCATTCATGAGAGTGCCAGTGCTGGGCCAGAGATCCTCTGTTCCTGCACAGAAAGCTGTGGAGCCTTCTGGCTTGGAAACCAGAATGGTGGCCCTAGAGCAGAATATCACTGCCATCCTGGCCCTGCAGCAGACAATGATGGCTAGTTCATCTGCATCATCTGCCCCAATGATGGGCTCCCGACTGCGCGGGAGTCCCCAGTCTTCTAGCCAAGCTCCGAGCATCACCGACCTCAGGGAAAGTCCTCGGCGCTGGTCCCCCATCCCATTCCTCTGGCATCCGATCCTCCCCAGCTAGTTTCTGTGACTCAGACCCCAGGTCCTCCGGCGGCCACCAACCCCTCGGCGCCTGCCTTGAGACAGAGTTGCAGGGCCTCGGATTCGTTGTCACCACTTGATTCCGAGTGGAAGACCAATGGTGAGGCATCCCCAGAAACTAAACGGCACTGAGATATTCCCTCAGACCTGTCTCCCCCGGCGCCACTCTTCTCCGAAGGATGTGACCTTCCATGACTTTGTCAAGGATATGGCCAGAGCCCTCTCAGTGCAGACCAAGGCAGAGGAGGACCTGCGCACCGAGGAGTTGGAGATCCTCCAATATGAGTCTCCACCCAAGGAAACCCTCACGGTGCCCGTGCAACTGATCCTCGAGTAGCTACTGTTCAGAATGTGGGAGACACCAGCGTCTGTTCTGGTGGTGAGCCGGTGCCTCAACGCTATGTACTGCATCTGGAAGGGCTCAGGGTTCCACCAAGCAAAACCTCTCACACAACTCCATGGTCGTCAAGTCGACCATGCAGAAACGTAAGAGTCAAAAGACCCACTCCTCCGTTCCCCCTGGAAGGGAGGCCAGAGCCCTCGATACCCTCAGGTGCAAGTGTTACAAGGGCTCGATGCTGGGGTGCTGGATCAAAGATTATGAATTATACATAGGTATATACCTGAAGGCTCTAACCCAAGAGCTAGCGGGATTTTCAGCTGGTCTTGTCAGGGAGCTCCTCCAGTGGTTCCAGTCGCTGATTTTGGGGATCAAGGACTGCTCTGAGCAGCCTATGTTGGCTTCGAGTCAGCAGCTCAAGTTGCAGCAGCCGGCATCGGCACCCGATGCCAAATCTGGCTACAGTCTTCTGACTTTGAGTAATGGGTCCAAGACAAGCTGCTCAACGTCCGCTACACCAGGGAGAACCTATTCGGCAAATCCATGGCCGACAAGGCAGCCGAGATCAAGGCCGATGTGGTGACGCACCAGAGGCAACAAGGTTCTCACCCTAAGAGGCAAGGCCATGGGGCTCAGAAGGCGAATACACCAAAGCCTCAGGCCCCAGCTCCTACCCAACGCGGGGGAAGCTTTTGACTCCCAGAGCAGGGCCTCCCCTCCCCCAGGAGACCTTCACCAGCTCACAGAGGGTACCGGGTGCTTTTTGCCCACAAATGGGCCAGCATCACCTCAGATCACTGGGTACTGCAAGTGGTAAGGGAAGGATACCTCCTCCACCTACAGCAGATACCACCCAGGTTCTTCTAAGGAGAGCCAGTGCGACTCCTCCTTCACCAGACTCTTCTGCTCACAGAGCTCACAGGTCTGATCAGGGGCAACGCAGTAGAGCCTGTACCCAAACACCTATGGGGAAAGGGCTTCTACTCCAGGTATTTCCTTGTCTCAAACAGAACTGGGGCTTCAGGCCCATACTAGACCTGCACAACGTAAACAAGTTTCTGGTGAGGGAGAAGTTCAAGAGGAGTGGAGGAGTGGCCTAGTGGTTGGGGCAAGGTACTTCAGGCCGGAAGGTTGGGGGTTCAAATCCCACTAGAGGACAGCAACCTTGGGCCGGAAGGACTGGGGTTTCTAGTCCCACAGGTGCTCCTTGTGGTCTTGGGCAAGCCACTTAACCCTCCATAGCCCATGTTCCCTGTAAAATAGTTATCTCCAAGTTATAATGCCCTGTTCAATGTAATTTCAGTTTGTTCAATGTAAACCGCACTGATGCAGAATAGCGCGGTATATAAGAGAATGTAAATAAAATAAATAAATAAATGCTCTCCCTTGGAACACTGCTGCCTTACTTCCACCAGAGAGATTGGCTTTGCTCCTTGTATCTAAAAGATGCATACACACACATCCTCATTCACCCCTCCCACAGGCAGTGCCTAAGGTTCGTGGTAGGGAGTGCACTACCTGTACTGTGTACTATCCTTCGGCCTGGACTCCTCACCAAGTGTTTTTACCAAATGCCTGGCTGTGGTGGCCGCCCATCTGCGTCTGCAAGGGGCCTTCGTCTTCCCCTACCTAGATGACTGGCTAATCGGGCAGCACAGCCTCAGAGACCAGTCAGGCAGCAGAGCGTGCGCCCCTCCTTCTGCAGTACCTGGGGTTTATCATCAACCACCCCAAATCTCACTCTCTCCAGCCCAAAATCTGGAGTTTGGTGCTCAGCTCGCACGCTGCAGGTCAAGGCGATCCTCCCCAGAGAAAGGGCAGAACGCCTTGGACAACTGGCAGGGAAGGTATGTCGTCACCGGTCAATGCCAGCTTATCTTCTCCTCCTACTACTGGCCATATGGCCTCTATAGTCCACGTAACGCAACAGCCTGCTTGCACATGCAGACTGCCCAGTGGTGCCTATGCTCACAGTGGACTCAAGCCACGGGCAGGCTACGGGACAGGGTCAAGGTTACCCACCAAGTGGCAAAATCCTTCAACTGGTGGCAAAATGTCTGCCACATCTGGGTGGGAATGCCCTTCCAAGCACCCACACCTCAGATAATTCTGACCACGGACACCTCCCTCTTAGGTTGGGGGGCACATTGTGGGGCCGCCGCACACAGGGCAGCTGGTCCCAGGAGGAGTCACTCCTACAGATTAATCTCCTGGAGCTCAGTGCAATCTTCCTAGCCCTATGAGTGTTCCGCCACCACCTGTGACACCAGTCCTTACTGATCCAGATAGACAATCAAATCACTGTGTTCTATATCAACAAACAGGGGGGCATGGGGTTGTACTCCCTCTGCCAGGAGGTGGTGGCCCTCTTCTTCTTTGCAGCTCGCAACAACATGCTGTTGCGAACAGTTTACCTCTCAGGCCAGGACAACTGCCTACCAGACAGGCTGAGCAGAATCCTTTGGCTGTACAAGTGGCGCTTGAACCCCAAGGTAGCCAAGAGGCTCTTTCACCTCTGGAGCAGGCATGTGATGCATCTGTTTGTCTCTCCAGAGAACATGCAGCTGCCTCACTTCTGCTCACGCCAACCGCACACAGAGTGAGTGGCAGCAGATATCTTTGTGCTCTCGTGGTCCGAAGACCTACTCTATGCATTCCCACTGACTTCCCCCCCTCCCCCACCCCGGTAGCCAGGACTCTCTTCAAGGTCCAGAGTGAGAGGGCATCAGTTATACTAATTGCCCCTAGGTGGCCTAGGCAGCTCTGGTTTCCATTGCTGCTCTCCCTGTCGGTAGCACTCCCAGTCTGGCTGTGCCGAGCCCCAGACCTCCTGTCTCAGGAGGGGGCTTCCTCCTGCACCCCAATTTGGGGTCCCTAACGCTAACAGCATGACTGCTGGAAGGGTAGCATTTGCCCCTTTCAGTCTTCCGAGAGAAGTCGATGAGATCCTACTAGCCTCCCGAAAGCCCTCCACAAGACAGGCTTATGCCTTTAAGTGGACAAGGTTTTCCACCTGGTGCATGGAAAGAAAGAAGAACCCCTTCTCCTGCCATGTGCAATTAGTACTCCAGTACCTACTGCACTTGTCACACACCAGGCTGAAGTCTAATTCTGTGAGGGTGCATATGAGCGCAATAACCGCTCACTCCCACTCTGTCGAGGGAAAACCCCTCTCAGGCCAGCCCCTGGTTTCCAGATTCCTCCGGGGCCTCCTGTTATCCAAGCCCTTTCTCTGCTCTCCGGCAGCGGAGTGGGACTCAATGTGGCGCTCTCACAGCTCACCAGACCGCCATTCGAGCCACTAGGCACTTGTCGCCTGTGGTACCTTTCTTGTGTATGGTGCAGAGATGGAGTGACTGTGTGTGTGTGTGTGTCAGGTGCAGAGATGGGGTGCCTCTGTGTGTGTCAGGTGCAGAGATATGGGGTGCGCCTGTGTGTATATGGTGCAGAGATGGGGTGCCGTGTATATGGTGCAGAGATGCGGTGCTTCTGTGTTTTGTCTGTGTGTATATGCAGAGATGGGCTACCTCTGTGTGTGTGCCTTGTGCAGAGATGGGGTGCCTTTGTGTGTGTCTATGATGCAGAGATGGGGTACCTCTGTGTGTGTGTACCTTGTGCAGAGACGGGGTGCCATTGTGTGTGTGGTGCAGAGATGGGGTGCCTGTGTGTGTGTGTGTGTGGTGCAGAGATGGGGTGCCTTTGTGTGTCTGTGATGCAGAGATGGGGTGCACCAGTGTTTGTGTGTGGTGCAGAGATGGGATGCCTCTGTGTATGTGTGCGTGTGTATGTTTGTCCTGCAGAGATGGGGTGCCTTTATGTATGTATGGTGCAGAGATGTGGTTGCCTGTGTGTGTGTGTGCGTGCGTGCAGAGATGGGGTGCCTTTGTGTATGCATAGTGCAGAGATGGGGTGCCGCTGTGTATGTCTGTGTGGTGCAGAGATGGGTGTGTGTGTGTATGGTGCGGTGATGGGGTGCCGTGTATATGGTGCAGAGATGCGGTGCTTCTGTGTGTTGTCTGTGTGTATATGCAGAGATGGGGTACCTCTGAGTGTGAGTGTGCCTTGTGCAAAGATGGGGTGCCTGTGTGTGTGTGGTGCAGAGATGGGGTGCTGGTGTATATGGTACAGAGATGTGGTTGCCTGTGTGTGTGGTGCAGAGATGGGGTGCCTTTGTGTATGCATGGTGCAAAGATGGGATGCCTGTGTGTGTGTTTATGATGAAGAGATGGGGTGCCTGTGTGTGTGTCTATGATGAAGAGATGGGGTACCTCTGTTTGTATATATGTGTGTGTGTGTGTATGTATGGTGCAGAGATGGGGTGTTGCTGTTTGTGTGTATGTGTGTTTGTGTGTGGTGCAGAGATGGGTTGCTTCTGTGTATGTTTGTCCTGCAGAGATGGGGTGCCTTTATGTATGTATGGTGCAGAGATGTGGTTGCCTGTGTGTGCATGGTGCAGAGATGTGGTGCCTTTGTGTATGCATGGTGCAGAGATGGGATGCCTATGTGTGTGTGCGTATGGTGCAGAGATGGGGTGCTGCTGTGTATGTGTGTGTATGGTGCAGAGATGGGGTGCTTGTGTGTATGGTGCAGAGATGGGGTGCTTGTGTGTATGGTGCAGAGATGGGGTGCTTGTGTGTATGGTGCAGAGATGTGGTTGCCTGTGTGTGTGGTGCAGAGATGGGGTGTCTTTGTGTATGCATGGTGCAGAGATGGGATACCTGTGTGTGTGTGCGTATGGTGCAGAGATGGGGTGCCGCTGTGTATGTGCCTGTGTGTGTGGTGCAGAGATGGGGTGTGTGTGTGTGTGTGTGAGGTATGTGTGTGTACGGTGCAGAGATGGGGTGCCTCTGTGTATGTGTCTATATGGTGCAGAGATGGGGTGCCGCTGTGTATGTGTGTGTATGGTGCAGAGATGGGGTGCTTGTGTGTATGGTACAGAGATGTGGTTGCCTGTGTGTGTGGTGCAGAGATGGGGTGCCTCTGTGTATGTGTGTGTATGTTTGTCCTGCAGAGATGGGGTACCTTTGCGTATGCATGGTGCAGAGATGGGGTGCCTGTGTGTGTGTGATGTGTATGCATGGTGCAGAGATGGGATGCCTGTGTGTGTGTGTGTGTGTGGTGCAGAGATGGGGTTCCTTTGTGTATGCATGTGTGGTGCAGAGATGGGTTACCTCTGTGTATGTGTGTGTATGTTTGTCCTGCAGAGATGGGGTGCCTTTATGTGTGTATGGTGCAGAGATGTGGTTGCCTGTGTGTGTGTGCAGAGATGGGGTGCCTTTGTGTATGCATGGTGCAGAGATGGGGTGCCTGTGTGTGTGTCTATGATGAAGAGATGGGGTACCTCTGTTTGTGTATGTGTGTGTATGTATGGTGCAGAGATGGGGTGTTGCTGTTTATGTGTGTATGTGTGTGTATGGTACAGAGATAGGGTGCCTCTGTGTGTCTGTGATGCAGAGATTGGGTGCACCAGTGTTTGTGTGTGGTACAGAGATGGGTTGCCTCTGTGTATATATGGGTGTGTGTGTATGTTTGTCCTGCAGATATGGGGTGCCTTTATGTATGTATGGTGCAGAGATGTGGTTGCCTGTGTGTGCATGGTGCAGAGATGGGGTGCCTTTGTGTATGCATGGTGCAGAGATGGGATGCCTGTGTGTGTGTGAGGTATGTGTGCGTATGATGCAGAGATGGGGTGCCGCTGTGTATGTGTGTGTTTGGTGCAGAGATGGGGTGCTTGTGTGTATGGTGCAGATATGTGGTTGCCTGTGTGTGTGTGGTGCAGAGATGGGGTGTCTTTGTGTATGCATGGTGCAGAGATGGGATGCCTGTGTGTGTGTGTATGGTGCAGAGATGGGGTGCCACTGTGTATGTGCCACTGTGTGTGGTGCAGAGATGGGGTGCCGGTGTGTGTGTGTGAGGTATGTGTGTGTACGGTGCAGAGATGGGGTGCCTCTGTTTATGTGTGTGTATGGTGCAGAGATGGGGTGCCGCTGTGTATGTGTGTGTATGGTGCAGAGATGGGGTGCTTGTGTGTATGGTACAGAGATGTGGTTGCCTCTGTGTGTGGTGCAGAGATGGGGTGCCTCTGTGTATGTGTGTGTATGTTTGTCCTGCAGAGATGGGGTGCCTTTATGTATGTATGTATGATGCAGAGATATGGTTGCCTGTGTGTGTGTGTGCAGAGATGGGGTACCTTTGTGTATGCATGGTGCAGAGATGGGGTGCCTGTGTGTGTGTGATATGTGTATGCATGGTGCAGAGATGGGATGGCTGTGTGTGTGTGTGTGTGCAGAGATGGGGTACCTTTGTGTATACATGGTGCAGAGATGGGATGGCTGTGTGTGTGTGTGGTGCAGAGATGGGGTGCCTTTGTGTATGCGTGTGTGGTGCAGAGATGGGGTGCCTTTGTGTATGCGTGTGTGGTGCAGAGATGGGGTGCCTTTGTGTATGCATGTATAGTGCAGAGATTGGTTGCCTCTGTTTGTGTGTCTGTGATGCAGAGACTGGGTGCACTAGTGTTTGTGTGGTGCAGAGATGGGTTACCTCTGTGTATGTGTGTGTATGTTTGTCCTGCAGAGATGGGGTGCCTTTATGTATGTATGGTGCAGAGATGTGGTTGCCTGTGTGTGTATGGTACAGAGATGTTGCCTGTGTGTGTGTGCAGAGATGGGGTGCCTTTGTTTATGCATGGTGCAGAGATGGGGTGCCTATGTGTGTGTGCAGAGATGGGGTGCCTTTGTTTATGCAGGGTGCAGAGATGGGGTGCCTATGTGTGTGTGATATGTGTGTGTATGATGCAGAGATGGGGTGCCTGTGTGTATGATGCAGAGATGGGGTGCCTGTGTGTGTGGTGCAGAGATGGGGGTGCCTGTGTGTGTGTGTGTGGATGGTACAGAGATAGGGTGCCTCTGTTTGTGTGTTTGTGATGCAGAGATTGGGTGCACCAGTGTTTGTGTTTGGTGCAGAGATGGTTTGCGTGTGTGTGTATGTTCTGCAGAGATGGGGTGCCTTTATGTATGTATGGTGCAGAGATGTGGTTGCCTGTGTGTGCATGGTGCAGAGATGGGATGCCTGTGTGTGTGTGTGAGGTATGTGTGCGTATGATGCAGAGATGGGGTGCCGCTGTGTATGTGTGTGTATGATGCAGAGATGGGGTGCTTGTGTGTATGGTACAGAGATGTGGTTGCCTGTGTGTGTGTGGTGCAGAGATGGGGTGCCTGTGTGTATGCATGGTGCAGAAAAGGGGTGTGTGTGTGTGTGTGAGGTATGTGTGTGTATGATACAGAGATGGGGTGCCGCTGTGTATGTGTGCGTATGATGCAGAGATGGGGTGCTTATGTGTATGGCACAGAGATGTGGTTGCCTGTGTGTGTGTGGTGCAGAGATGGGGTGCCTGTATGTATGCATGGTGCAGAAAAGGGGTGTGTGTGTGTGTGTGTGTGTGTGTGTGTGAGGTATGTGTGCGTATGATGCAGAGATGGGGTGCCGCTGT
Organism: Ichthyophis bannanicus; assembly: GCA_033557465.1. NCBI lineage: Eukaryota > Metazoa > Chordata > Amphibia > Gymnophiona > Ichthyophiidae > Ichthyophis > Ichthyophis bannanicus. The sequence continues at coordinate 575,993,749 of CM066034.1, read as the reverse complement.
GTATGTGTGTGTATGGTGCAGAGATGGGGTGCTTGTGTGTATGGTACAGAGATGTGATTGCCTGTGTGTGTGTGGTGCAGAGATGGGGTGCCTTTGTGCATGCATGTATGGTGCAGAGATGGGGTGCCTCTCTTTGTGTGTCTATGATGAAGAGATGGGGTGTCGCTGTTTGTGTGTGTATGGTGCAGAGATGGTGTGTGTGTGTGTGAGGTATGTCTTTGTATGATGCAGAGATGGGGTGCTGCTGTGTATGTGTGTGTATGGTGCAGAGATGGAGTGCCTCTGTGTGTGGTGCAGAGATGGTGTGTGTGTGTGGTGAGGTATGTGTGTGTATGATGCAGAGATGGGGTGCCTCTGTGTATGTGTCTATCTCCAGGAACAAGCAGGAATGTAGTCCTCACATATGGGTATCGTCGGTACCAACGGAGCCTGCGCGGGAACGCTCCCCACCGTCCAATTAGAACGCTTTTGGGAGCATCCCACAGCACCTGCGTGCTGCCTTCCCGCCTTTCCCAACTGCCTCTCTCCAGTTCTTCTTTTTCCACGGAGCCAGCAGGTCGTGTTCCTGTCACTGCAGAAGAATTTTCTTTTTCTTTATTTCTTATTGTGATCACATCTGCCTTCTTCGACGCTCTACCGGTACCGCCGGTCTTTCTTTTCCTGTTTCTAAAAAAAAAAATAATAATAAATATCTTTTTTTTCTATTTTCTTCAGGTGCACCCGCCTTTTTGGGCCTTAGGCCCAAAAACTTTCCTTAACATGGAAAAACCTGCCTCAGGTTTTAAAAAGTGCACCAAGTGTGGCGGGACCATTTCCGTCACCGACACCCATGAATGGTGTTTAAAATGTTTAGGTCCTGACCACTCCATCACGGATTGTGTGTCCTGTGCCATGATGTCTAAAAGAGGTCGACAGAACCGAGCTGCCAAGCTCAGTACCCTGTTTCCCTCTGATACAGCTTTGGTGGCATCGACGTCTTCCAGGGCTGCTTCTTCCTCCTGTGGATCTCAGGTAACTAAACATAAATCCAGCCGGTCCTCGAAGGGTAGATCTCCTTCTAAGCATCGAGATGCCTCTGGCGTTGCCCTAGTATTCTGCACCGGCAAAATTACCCCGGCGGGAGGCTTTGGCTTCCAAAGCATTATCGGGGTTCCAGGATGTTCTAGATGGCTCGGCCTCGACAGATCTCCTGGTGCCATGCTCTGGGGTACCGGTGGCTTCCACCGGTACCGACCTCCAGGCATTGGCAGCGTCCATGGACCAGAGAATTCTGACCTTGGAACGCAGTCTGGCGGCTTTCCTTGCGGCATCGACGCCCTTGGTACCATGACAGACAACTCCACCGGTACCGGCACTAGCATCGGTATCGGCACTGGTACCGATAGCATCGACATCGGCATCGGTGTCTGCTATGCTGGTACTCTGTCCTACGATGCCCTCCGGTACTGGTTATTCCCGGTACCGACCTTGGTCGGTACGGGTATCGGGCTCTGCAGAAGCACCTGGACGGACGATACTTCAAGTCCTCAGAAGAATCTGAGGATTCTGAAAGTTCTGTCGATGCAGCGATGCTTCTTTCAGAGGAGGAGTCCTCCCCTAAACGCAGGATGTCTCCTCCAGAGGACATGTCTTTCCAAGACTTCATCAGAGAGGTGGCTCGGGGCCTGTCCATCACTGTGGCCCCTGAAACAGAGCCAAGGGCCAAGGAGTTGGAAATTTTACAATATCCCAAAACTCCTAAGGAGGCAGCTACCTTACCCATTCATGAGATTCTCTATGATCTCATGTTGAGGATGTGGGAAACACCTCTTACCACCTCTCCTCATTCTCGTAGGTTAGATACTATGTATCGTGTCCCTCCTTGTCCTGGGTTCCATAAGACTCAGCTTCCTCACCACTCTATTGTGGTGGAGTCAGCTATGAGAAGGATTAGAAGTGCAAAAAGACATGCCTCTAATCCTCCAGGACATGAATGCAGAACCCTGGATGCTTTTGGACGTAGTCTTTCAAGCTTCCATGCTTGCTGCAAAGAATCAGTTCCTATAGTCTCTACATGGGAATGTTCCTAAAGGAGGTCACAGATAATTTACAGACTTTAAGTCCTTTCATTTCTGAGGATAAAAGACAGGACTTTCTCACTTGGGTCAAACATGCCGAAGATGTCTCTAAATTCTCCAACCGTGCAGCCGTTGACTGCTTTGAGTGTATAACTTTAACTTTTAACTTTAACTTTATTCCATACTTGATAGACCGCTTACGTTAAAAACATTAAAGCGGTGTACAAACAAAATAAAAGGCGGCACTGCAAACTATGGAAAAGGAACGCCAAAAATAATAGGAAAGAAAGGAAAGCACAACAACAATACAGACAGCAATAAATAACAAATAGATATGGGCACAAGTTAAAACAATAGACAATATTAAAAACATAAGTTTAAAAACAATAAGAATTTATACAATAAAACAATAAAAACAGTTTAAACAATATGCAAACAGCAAATAGTAATTAACAACAATAAATAAACCAAAGGACATAGACAGCACTACATAACTAAATACAAACTTCAAGCAATGGTTAACAGCAATAAATAAACAAAAGGACAAAAACAAGACCACTTAACAAAGACAGACAGAACCTCGGCTATTGCCATAGGTGCACGTAGAATTGCTTGGCTCCAGGCATCTGATTTAGAGCTCTGGGTACAAGATAAATTGGGAAATATCCCTTGTACTGGTGAGAACCTGTTTGGTAAAGATTGGCAGGCAAAAGCCAATGAAATGGATGCTGAAAATTCCACCTGCTGATCCTGTTAGAAAGAAGTTGTTCAAGAAAACATCTTTTTCTAAAAAGAAAAGATTTTATCCTGCTTATACTCAGCAGGCATCTTCTGCAGGTCAGTTTTCAACCAAACGTCAGCAACCACCCAACCAGAAGAAAGCAAAGGCTGCTAGGCCTCCACCGGCCCAGCAGCCTCAGCCTCCTCAGGGCCTTTGACTTTCAGCTAGAGAACTTAGCCTTTCTCTTTCTGGAAGGACCAGAACCGTCCACCATTCCAGGAAGGTTATGTCATTTTGCCCCCAGATGGGGGCAAATAACAGCAGAGCATTGGACACTCTCCATCATAAAGGAGGGGTACAAACTTCATTTTTCAAGCATGCCCCCTCACACAATAGTGAAGCAGTTCAATTCTCCGACACCTCTCATCAACCTCTTAGGTCAGGAGGTTGCATCCTTCTTGCCCAAGGGGCAATAGAAGAAGTGCCTCTTCATCAACAGGGCACAGGGTTCTATTCCCCTTATTTTCTTATCCCAAAGAAAACAGGGGGATACAGACCTATCTTAGATCTCAGAGAATTGAACAAATTCCTTGTCAAGGAGAAATTCAAGATGATTTCTCTCGGTGCTCTGCTTCCATACCTTCAGAGTCAGGATTGGCTTTGTTCTCTAGATTGCAAGGATGCGTACACCCATGTACTCATCTATCCAACCCATAGAAGGTTCCTTCGGTTCCTTTTTCAAGGAAAGCACTACCAATACAGGGTGCTTCCTTTTGGTCTGGCCTCTGCTCCAAGGGTGTCCACGAAATGCATGGCTGTGGTAGCAGCATGTCTCCGCACTCTGGGAATATTCGTCTTCCCTTACTTGGACGACTGGCTCATTCGAGCTCCAACACAGTCAGAGGCCAAGACTTCTCTATCCTGCACAATGCGTAACCTCCAGTATTTAGGGCTGGTAATAAACATCCCAAAATCCAGTCTGACTCCCATTCAATCTTTATTATTTATTATTTATTTATTACAGTTGCTTATATACCGCACTATTCGGCATCAGCGCGGTTTACAGTATAACAAAATGACCAAACACACATTCTGTTTGGTTTTACATAGAACAAGGGTATGAACTTGGATAACAGGGGGGGGATGAACTATATACATGAATTATATACATGAGATAGGTTACATGCATGACACTAAAGTCCTGTAACATGGTTGAATTGAACAATATGTAATGAGTCCGTTTCGAATACAAGAGACATTGTGAGAATGGGCTGTAAAAAGGCAGTATTTCTTAGGTGGTGTTATCTAGAATCATCGCTGGCTGGGTAGTATTGGAGGAAGAGGTGATGTTTGATAGCCTTCCTGAATTGGGTCAGGTCAGCAATGGCTCGAATGTTTGGTGGGAGTGTATTCCAATATTTGGGGACGTAAAGACTGAAGGCCCTATTCGCTGTCGTGTTATTGCATTTAGTCAAGGTTTTCGGGGTTGTTAATAGATTTAGGGCTGTTGACCTCCTGGCTCTGCTGGGGGGCACTGTATGAATGAGATCAGTAAGTGCTGTGGAGGATATGCGCTTGATGGCCTTGAATGAGAGGATTAATGTTTTGAAGATAATCCTTCCGTGTATAGGTAGCCAATGAAGCTGTTTTAGAATCGGAGTCACATGGTCACTTCTGGTGGCTCCATGGAGAATCCTTGCTGCAGCATTCATGGCTAGTTGTAGTGGGTTTATTGTGGCTTGCGGGAGACCTTGTAGGATGGAGTTGGCAAAGTCAGTGCGGTAGGATCAGAGCTTGGAATATGGTCCGGAAATCATCTGGTTCCAGTAGGGAACGCAGATGCCTGAGTGAACGGATTTTAAAATAGACCGCTTTAACAATTGAGCCAGGTCCGGCTATTTCTTTGACTAGCCAAAGGAGGTATGAACTGAACTGAGAGTTCATAGGAGCTCTTCTGGATACCAAAAGGGCAAGGGCCTATCTTCCCCAGGCCCGTTGCCTTCGCTTGGTGTAGTTAGCTTCTCAAGCAGTGCTAAAGCCTCATCTAACTGCTCGAGAAATGTTGCAATTGCTGGGCCACATGGCATCCACCGTGCATGTGGTTCCATATGCTCGCCTCCACATGAGGGCAGCTCAGTGGACTTTATCCACCAAATGGACCCAGAGAATGGTGTGCCTGTGTGTGTGTGTGTATGGTATGGTGATGGGGTGCCGTGTATATGATGCAGTGCTTCTCAGTTTTGTCTGTCTATGATGCAGAGATGGGGTACCTGTGTGTGTGTGTGTGCGCGTGCAGAGATGGGATGCCTGTGTGTGTGTGTGTGGTGACCGGCAATCAGACGGGTGACATTCAGGGCTGGCAACAGGGCGATGATACTACCCCCAGTATAATACTAGCAGCTGCACATGGAAATGTAAGTCCTGGCACGCCTGTTTGGTCTGTGGAGCTAACCACTCAACTTACACATGTAGATCTGCCAGTAAGGGAAAACGTTTTAAGCCGCTGTCCCAATGACCCAGCGAAGGACATAGCTCCCTTGCACATCAAGCTTCAGTAGCTGTGGTCCTACCCTCACCAGAACTGGGTACGCATCATTATTGCAGAAGGATCCCTATTATGTCCTCCACCCCCACTTCCTTGTGCACCATACGCAACTCCCCTTCCTTCCTTCAGGTGGTGTGGAAAGAAAAAAAAATCGCCAAGGAAAATGGCTTGGGAAGGGTGGTGGGTCTCTACTGGGACCACCCCCTTCCCGGGTCTAGTGTTGTCTCCGTCGGGAATAGTGTCAAAGAAGGAGTCGGGCAAATTCCATTTGATACAGAACCTATCCTGTACAGCAGGCAAGTTGGTTGATGACCATATTGATGCTTCTTTTTGTAATATGAGATATAGACCAGGCCATAGCAATCATTTGGAATTTGGGCCACATGCATAGCTGGCTAAGGTGGAGATAGAATCGGCATTCTGACTACTCTCTGTGCATCCAGAATCTTTCATCTACTCTGTTTTCACCTTCGAGGGTGAATACTACTATGGCAAATACTACTATGGCAAATGTACATCAATGGGCTGCTCAATTCCTGTGCATATTTTGAGCAGTTCAGTTCATACCTCCTTTGGCTAGTCAAAGAAATAGCCGGACCTGGCTCAATGGTTCATGACCTAGATGATTTCCTGTTCTTGGGGGCTGGGTTGAAGGCATGCAAAAAGATCTTCGATTCCTGCAAGTCCCTCGCAAAATGATTTGGAGTACCTCTGGCGGCAGAAAAGACTGGGGGACCTGCAGGACACATTCCTTGGAATCAATCTAGATATACAAGTCCAAGTGTCTAGACTGCTCAGGGATAAATTGGAGAAATTAAAAACCTCCACTGGGCAAATGAGAGGCTGTTTACATAATTGTGAACCGCCCTGATGTAACATAGGGCGGTATATCAAATACGAATAAACTAAACTAAAGCTAGATTAGAGCAGAAAGCTAAATTAGCAGTTTCAATCTCTGCTCAATTTATTATGTTTCGCCTGTAGGGTGATTCCAATTGGACCTGTTTTCCATCGCCGACTGGCTCTTATGACAAGGGGGGGGGAGGTCAAGTAGAAGGCACCACCGCATCAGGGTTGAAAAAAGAATATGCGAAGACCTATGAGTCGGGGGAAAAATTTCCTGAAGGCCTTTAATAGCTTAGCCTTCTGGCAGGACTCCCTCTGTTGAAACCGTGACCTGGAATTAACGGATACGTCGGGGGGCCAGTTTTGGTATGTACTTCAGGGGGTCCTGGTCCTGGTGCTCGGCCGCTCAAGTGGCACTCTTTCGGCGCTAACAAGGATATCACATTCCTGGAGTTATTCCCCATGATGGCTGCCCTGTCTGTCTGGGCCCCTCAATTGACTAACAGGGCGATTACATTCCACACCAATAATTTGGCGGTGGTCCAAGCAGTACACGAGATGCATGCCAGGATGCTAGGGGTGGTGGCGCTGACCCAGGAAATTGTTATGCTCTGCAATCTGCAGAGTATCACCTTTAGGAAAGAGCATATTACGGGATTCTACAATAATATTGCTGATGCCCTTTCCCGTTGATCCATGCCATTAGAACGTCCATTCCATCAGCAGTCTGGGCATTTGGCCCGCCGAAGTGCGGGAGCTATCAACAGGTTTCTTTAGCCGAACACACCAGCCGGAAATATTTTGGAAGCCTTGGGAGCATTTCTGTGAGTTCTGTAGCCATAACGGGATCAGAGATCAGGGACAGTGACCGATGCACGATGGGCTCCACTCTCCAGTGGATTCTATCATGTAAGGGCAGCAGCATGATGAAATCTGCGGTATAGATGCGCTGGCTGGCAGTCCATTTGTTTGCCTAGGTAATGGAGAAAAAGAGCCCTTCGGATAATTTTGTCTTCCCTAAAGGATAGGGGCAGGATGGCTGACCGTTGCCGCGCCCGATCGCCCACAAGGTGTTAAGGAAGCTGCTCACTGTCACGAATGGCGGTCTGCTAGGATACCTTTGAGACCCATCTTTTCAGATGCACCTTCTCCTTAGTGTTCTCCAGGGCGCTCAGGTTAGAAGAGCTTGTTTTGTGTGTTCTGGCCTCCGACTGGAGGATGCAGTATTGAATGGAGGCAGGCAGGCATATCTGTAGCTCTAGGACAGACCCCATGAAAAGTGGGGCCAAATTGTCAGGGTCACCCCTGCCAGGAGATCGCATGTGTCTGGTTTGGTATTTTGAGGATTACAGATGATTACACCTGATGGGAGGCGAGCAGTGTTGGTCCGTGCAGGCAGAGCACCCTGTCTGTCTTCTGGTTCGCCAAGGTGTGGAAGCCGTCATCGCGGAAGTGGACCTTTAAGGTTGGCTATTATGGCATTCATTCCTTCTGCATTGGGATGGCTACCATGGCAGCTCGGCTTGGCATGACAAGGGAACAAATCATGTCTTTGGGTGGGCGGCTTTCTGAATGTTGCTATGACTAATCTGACTTTTCTTCTGTTCTTCTTTTGATGGCTTGCCCTAGGGCAACTGCTCCCTGAGGCCCCCTGGACATGTGGCTATGAGGCCATCCATATGTCCACTGAGTGCAAAGGAGAACCCGGAGCAGACCTCAGGGCTTTAATTTGGGCCTGAATCCTGCAGAGATGTCGATTGTCTGGATGAGGGTGTGGGGAATGATATGGGACCTGCTGGTTCCGTCCCTTATGCACAAAAGAAAGGTGGCCGGGAGCCCTTGGGTTTTAGTGGTGCACCTGGAGGGGAAATGATTGGCCAATACCTGCAGTGTCAAATTAACTGGAAGATGCAGCAGGACTAACTGGTGCTGGCCGACATTTTCTCTGGGACTCAGGTGATGTCCCATATCGTACAACGGAGGGTCTGAAAAAGCAAAAATATCACACCGGGCAGTGGATAAAATGAGATGATAGGCAAATGGATGGTTGGCTCGCTTCATGGAGGCAATCAAGGGGGGGGGGGGGTTTGCATTGGGCATGACCTCATTGACGAAAGTTGCCCTGGCCTGTTTTGCGCAGACAGCATACACCTGTTAGATATCGGCATGGCCGTTTTCCTGTGCACGGTCTAGGACACGGTAGAAATGCGGTGGGATAGGGCGAGAGTTGACCACAGCCAAGTACTGATTGGGGCCCCCTTGCAAGCGAGGAGTCGGTGGGGTGTGGCCAGAGGTTAAGGGCCATCAGACTGAGCGCAGAGCTGTACAATTGAGTATATGGGGAGTGGCCACAAGAAAATTGTCCTCTCCCTGACAGGGTCGACAGATTCGCAGCAAGATCAGCAGATAATGTGCCTCCCCACACTTTGATGGTAGGGGGAGGTAGGGATACATCTCGTTGCCATATATTAAGTATGCAATGATCCTGTCCTTTGACGGGCTGGGTCAGAAACAGAGGAGTATGCTGTTGCGACCGGGGGTATAGTCATGCTTTAACGACATGCTGCCCCACACAGCAAATTACAGATAATGTGTATCAGTTATGACAGTAATGGTTAAGAAGTGTTTTCAGATTAAGGGGCAGGCTTTGACAGTACCTCCCTTTGGTGAGTATGAGTTGTGCGTCTCAGAGGGGTTTAGGGCAGTTTAATGTTGTATATATGTTCAAGAATTATACACTGAATTTTGGTAATGTTTGTTTAAGGTTATGCTGTGGCCAACATTATCCAGTAAACTCTAAATTTTTGTGGTGAAACTGGTTGTTTGTGCATTCTTTCAGCGGTGAGGGATGACTTAAGCAAGGGGGCATGGGGCAGGTTAAAAGGGGAGGGAGAAGGGGTGGAGGGCAGTAGGGGAAGGGGGAGGGACAGGGAACATGGCCTAGGCCTGTATGCCACTTGCCCGGTTGAGCAAGGTGTTAACAGTCAGCATGGTGCTATAGATGTTTCAACTAAGTTGAATGAAATAATGTGTTTGCTGTATTACTCATCTTTAATGGTTGATAAATCAAAAGAAAAGAAATAAAAGTTTTACTTTTTATTGGACTAACTTAATACATTTTTTTTACTAGATTTCAAAGTTAAAACAGTCTTCCTCAGGGGCATTTAACTTTGAAATCTAGTCAAAATATGTATTAAATCGATCCAATAAAAAGGAATTGCCTTATTTTCTTTTTATTTATCAAGAAAATCCAGGAGCGTCTGGGTCTCCAGGAGTCAGCATTGACTTGAAGGCACACATTGCATTTGCAAAAGTTGACAAGAGTAGCCTAGTGATTAGAGCAACTGCTTAGTAAACGAAAGATCAAGGGTTCAACTCCCACTGGTACTCCTTGTGACCTTGGACAAGTCACTTTACCCTCCATTGCCTCAGAAGAAGAGGCCTGGCAATTTACTTCCGGTAATACATTGCCTAGAAACCCCAGTGGCAGCTGGGTCATCAGGAATCAGCACTGACTTGATGGCATAGAAAAGAAAAAAAAAGTTGACAATCTGAAGAATGGCTCCAAACAAAACAACCTTAGGACTGTGGATGTTCCAGAAGGTTCAGAAACTAGTAGTATGGAGAACTTTATAGAAAAACTTAACAAAGAAATTTCTGGAGGCTACTTGGAGCTTCTTTGTAGGTTCCCAAAAAGGGAATTGATTTACTGAACAATCATAAGATATGCCATACTGGGTCAGACCAAGGTCCATCAAACCCAGTATCCTGTTTCCAACAATGGCCAATCTAGCAGTTTCCCCAAAAGACACAGGTCTCACAATGCTTGTATTAGGTCAAGCAGTGATAACCCGGGTCCCTTTTAGTAATGGTTTATGGACCTTTCCTCCAGGAGCTTGTCCAAACCTTTTTTTAAACCCAGCTACACTAACAGCTTTTACCACATCCTCCGGTAACAAATTCCAGAGTTTGATTACACGTTGAGTGAAAAAATATTTTCTTTTATTAGTCTTAAATAGTTTACCCTGTAGCTTCATTGCATGTCCCCTAGTCTTTATATATTCTGATGATGTAAACAATTCAATCGATCTACGTTTAACCGTTCCACTCCATTCATTAATTTAAAGACCTCTATCATATCTCCCCTCAGCCGTCTCTTTTCCAACCTTTTTAGCCTCTCTTCATAGAGGTATCCTTCCATCCCCTTAACATTTTGGTGGCTCTTCTCTGTACCTTTTCTAATAACGCTATATCCTTTTTAAGATACTGTGAGCAGAATTGCACACAATATTCAAGGTGTAGTCGCACCATGGAACGATACAGAGTCATTATAATATCCTTTATTTATTTTCCATTCCTTTCCTTATGATGCCTAGCATTCTATTTGCTCTCTTGGCCGCCCCTGCACACTGAGCGGAGGGTTTTAACATGTTATCCACGATGACGCCTAAATCTTTTTCCTGGGTGGTGGTTCCTAATGTGGAACCTTGCATCTTGTAACCATAGTTTGGGTTGTTCTTTCCTAGGTGCATAACTTTGCACTTGTCCACATTAAATTTCATCTGCCATTTGGATGCCTAGTCTTCCAATTTCTCAAGATCCTCTTGCAATTTTCCAAAATCCTCATGGGTTTTAACAACTTTAGTTCCAGTTCATACTGCTAGACCAGTCCAGACAAACGGGTTATGCACCCCTGCCAGCAGATCTTGGAGACAGAGAATTCTACCAGAGCTCTGATAGGCTGGAGCCTGGTGATATAATCCTACCCCTAGGGGTCTCCCTCAGTTTTTCTCTGTCTCCAGCAGATCTGGATGCTTTGTTTTTTTGCTCCTTCAAAAACATTTAAAATGATTTATTTCTTTGTGATTTCTTTTGGAGAGATTATACCCTGTAGTTGCCAGTGTACTTATCTGAGCACCAGGATGATTCCAGCTGAGCTCCTGTGTCCTGTCACAGTAGAGATCGCTGATGTGAAGACTTCCCAGCACTAGTCAAGAGGACTATTTAGCTGGATGGTAAGCATCCTAAAATCCAGTCCCTGGGGCTGATTTTAGTGGTGAGGCAGCTGGCAGTGGGCTGAGCAGCGGTCCGTGGCTTCTCTGCACTTTCGGTACTGTGAGTACAAAGCCTGTCTTTCTCCCACTGATGTCTGGTGGTGACTCGATTTATTTTTCTTGATTTTTCAGCGATTTTAGGCATTTCTCTCATGCCTTCAACCCTCCCACCTTGTCCTTTAACTTTTTAAGGTAATTCCTTAGCTTTTGGGGGTTTTAATTCACTCTTTTTGAGGTTTATTTTTGCCGGCCGCCATTTTGAATAGCTAATGAGCCCCGGGTTTTGGCGGGAAGCCAGATTCCTTCTCTGCTTGCTTTCTAGCACCTCTATTGCTGTTTAAGTTTTTTCCATAACACTTGCTAGCTGTGAGTTGTGGAGGGGTTCTTTTTTCTCTGCCTATGTATTCACATAATGAATAAAAAGTACGGAAGGCATGAATAGAGAACAGGATGCAATTCAGAGCCACAGTACAATGCTAAGACATTGACCAATGGTGCAGGGCTCATGGGTTCCATCCCTCACTGTGCCCAACAAAGAAGGCTGGCTGAGGCATTACCTATTATGGGGAAGATTGTTAAATGGCTGTTCCTACAAGGCAGAGTTATTTTTTTTTAGTTCTCACTATGCCTTATTCAGGTTTACGCTGCATAGGCTGTCAGAAAAGACACAGGGGCCTCAAGAATCAGCTGTGCTCTTCCCCCAGCGTCTTGATTCCCCAGATAAACCTGGGAACTCCTGAGCCTGGCTTCAGTGGAGCTCTCCATTGGCTTTACGCTGCGCTGAGTCTTTGCCACCAGGGTTTGGACTTCCCCAGGAAGATCAGGTATCATTTTCTGAAAGGAAACTGTGAGTAGCCTGTTTTTTTTCTTACTTGCCTCAGCTGCCCTGGGTTGATTTCAACTGCACCCGGACCGGCTGCCTCTGAGTTTTGAAGTTCCTACTTTAAATTCTTAATCCACAAACTGCAGCCGGGTTACTTTGTACGTCTCACTGGAATATTGTACCTGTCTTATTCAATATACCATTTGATTGGAATTTTAAGTCAGTGTTTTGGATCCTGACTGTTTTGGGCTCGGCCTAATTAAGCATACTCACTGTAATCTTCAGTACAGCTGGCTTTGGGTTCTACATCCCTCCCCAGAAACACCTTTCAGCCCCTACCATGGAGGTCTGAGTGGCTGCGGAGGGATCAAACTCTAATTTCCCTACTTTCAGTCACTGTAATTGCCTTACCCTGACTTTGAAAGTTTCTCTGTACCAGCACAGTGAATGACTGATAGTTCCCTTCTCAGCTCAGTGAATACCTGACAGTTTTTCTGTGCCAGCGGCCATTTTGTTTTTCTCTTCAGTGTTTCTTTTTGGAGGGAACAGCTCTAGACAGCAGTTACCACACATTTAAACATGCTGTGGAGGCACGGGGAGTTTCAAAATCCTTTTCTTGAAGAGTCTTCGGTTTCCCTGAGCCTACCTTGATTTTTGTTTAAATGCCAAAAAAAAAAAAAAAAGAGGAGGAAAGGTGGTTTAAGTCTCTACAATGCTTGTTTCTCTGGCTGTATTATATGTGATATGTAATCAGCCGAAGGGGGCATTAATAGATTGCTTGTGTTCCACCTGCACGCTGCATCTCCGGAGACTCTTTCCCCATTCCCACTGCGCTGCTAGATGGGTTCATCAGCACCTTATCTCCTCCCTCCTCAGAGCCCCTGCTGCAGGATCTTCCTGCAGGAAAGGATTCAGTCAGCTCCCCTGTCGCTTCCACAGCCGCTGGAGGCCACAGCAGCATTGACTGACAGTGCCTTCCTCACACTCTTCCATCTGGCATGACGCCTGTGGCTTTTGGACTCTTTTGGAATAGCTCCTACACCTGCCCAGTAGCAGGCAAGCATATGGCGTGGTCTCGCAAGTGGTCCCATAAGTCCTCAGACCTTAGAGCAGTACGTCCTCCTTGGAGCATTGCATGTGCCTTGTGGGGTACTATGGATATTCAAGAAGACTTTAAATCTTCGGAGGTCAGCCCTGACTCGTTGGAGTACGGAGATGGGGAATATTCTCCGTCTGTTTTCTTCGCTGACTGTTCTCAGCCTTTTTCGGAACGAGGAGTTGCCGGCTCTATTCACACAGGTGATGGAGTCGCTCCCCCTAGCCGACACACCTGTTCCTCCGGATTCTCAAATCCGGTTGCAGCCGGATCCCATTTTCCAGGGCATTCGTACGGCACGCGGTATTGGTCAGTTTTACCCTTGGTCTCCCTTTCACTTGGACTGTTGGCTGACATACCCGACGGTTGATGCATTCTGACCAGGGTCTTTAGGCATACCACACTTCCGGTTGAGGGCGGAGAGGCGCTCCGCGACCAGCAAGACCTAAAGAGCTGGGAGGCTGCTAAAGACGGGTTTTCCTTCGCCCGCTCTTTCCTTCTTGTAGGGGTGTGTGGAGGTCTAGCAGCTCGGGCCTCCCTTCGATGGATTCAGCAGCTTCCAGGTGTTTCCCGAGTTGGTTCATTTCGAATCCATCGCTGCATTCCGGGCAGAGGCATTCTGTGATCTCTTGCGGCTGTCAGCTCTCTTCCTAGAACCGGTGTCGGTAGCTCGGAGATGGCTCAGCCTGCGTCAATGGGCAGCGGATGTTGCTTCATTTAAAGGCTCCAGCGTTTAGATGCCATTCGTCCCAGTCCACCGTTAGGAGGACTGGGCCGTTCCTCTGTCTATTTTGGGATGCTTCAGGTCCTGGATTTTCTAGGGGCTGGGTGCGCCACTCGTCGGGGACGGGTGTTTCTACCTCAGGAACGTTTTCAGAAGATCTCTCTTCAGCTCTGCCGCTGCTTGGATCAAGCGGCGCCCCGGCCTTGGGGCTGCCTTCAACTCTTGGGGTCCATGGCAGCAACGATAGCCCTTGTTCCGTGGGCAAGAGCACACATGCGCTGCTTGCCGACGGCGCTTCTATCTCGTTGGTCGCCGGTATCGGAGAGTTCTCGAATCCGGTTGCCTTTGCTTCTGCCGGTGCGCCGCAGCCTCCGCTGGTGGCTTCAGGCACACAATCTTCTACGGGGGGTCCCTCTGGAGTCTCTGCGCTGGATCTTGGTGACGCCAGTCGCCGACCTCTCTGGTTGGGGAGCGCCTTGCGGCTTGGCCTCGGCGCAGGGGAGTTGGTCACCTCGCGAAGCCCAAGGGTCTATCAATCGTCTCGAGACGCGGAAAGTGCGTTTCGCCCTTCTTCAGTTTCAGCCTCTTCTGCGGCGGTGTGCGGTTCGGATCCTGTCCGACGCCACGACGGTTGCTTACCTAAGCCGCCTAGGCGGCACGCAATGTCCGGATGTATCACAGGTGAGGGGTTTGCTCCTCCCGTGGGGGGAGGAACATCTTCAGGCTATCGCCGCAGCACATCGCAGGCGTGAACAATGTGTAAGCCGATTTTCTCAGCCGGCACTCTCTGGAGCCCGGGGGCTGGGCTCTGCAGCCGGATGCGTTCCGGTCCATTGTTCACCTGTGGGGACTACCGACCATGGATCTAATGGCTACGGCGCAGGCTGCCAAGGCTTCGCTGTACTTCGGCCATTGGAGGGACGAGGGAGCGCACGGCATAGATGCTCTCTCTCAACCGTGGCCGACTCATCTTCTCCTGTGTGTTTTCCCTCCCTGATCCGTGATATGCATGGTTCTCCAGCGGCTCCGAGACCGTCGCGGTCCTGTGCTCCTGCTGGCTCCGAATTGGGCTCGCGGACCATGGTATGTGGATCCCTTCCGTCTGTCTGGGGCGTTGCTGCTCCGCCTCGAGGCGTTTCTCGGCCTTCTGATTCAGGGACCGGTGGAGATGGAAGACCCGGCTCCTTACTCGCTTACGGCCTAGCTATTAAACGCCGCCGGTTTGCTCGCTACGGCTATTCGCCTTGCGTGGTCGTGACGCTTCTCACAGTGCGGCGGTCTACCACGACGCTGACGTGCGCTCGGGTTTGGCTTCTCTTGATGGTTGGTGTTCGCGACATAACCTCTCACCCTGGCGTTGCGGTGTTCCAGACATCCTGTTCCTTTTACAGGCCGGAGTGGATAGGGGATTAGCGCTCGATTCCTTGCGAGTACAAGTGGTCGCTTTAACTTGTTTTCGGGGTCCTATAGCGGGGCGCTCGATAACTTCGCATTCGGACGTGTCTTGGTTCCTCCGTGGAGTTCGGGCCTTCCGGCCTCCTCTGCGTTCGCCTGTCCGGCATGGGCTCTCGTGCTTGTCCTCTGTGCCCTCGTTGCTCCTCCCTTTGAGCCTCTGAGGGCCTGTTCTCTTCTAGATTTGACTCTGAAGGCAGTCTTCTTGGTAGCCATAATTTTGGCATGCCGTATTTCTGAGCTCCAGGCTCTCGCGTGTCGAGATCCCTATCTCTCGTTTTCCTCCGAAGGTGTTTTTCTGCGAACTGTCCCTTCCTTTTTTGCCCAAAGTGCTGACGCCGTTTGCGGTTAACCAGCCTCTTTTCTTTCCGTCTTTTCCAAAGGCGCAGTGTGACAGTGGTCGGTCTCCGTTGCGGGCGGTGGACCTTAAGAAGGTTCTTTTTCGGTATCTGGGGGTCGCGAGACCCTTCCATATGACTGTTCCTCTTTTGTCTTGTTCGCGGGTTCTCGTCGGGGATCCGCAGCCTCCGAATCTACCATTTCTAGATGGGTTGCGGAGGCCATTGAGGCGGCGTACCTTCTTCTGGGAGAGCCAGCTCCACCGGGACTCCGTGCTCACTCCTCTTGGGCGCAAGCAACTTTGTGGACCGGGAGGTCTCATGTAGTTCCTCTCGATATTCGCCGGGCGGCGACTTGGTCGTCACTGTCCACCTTTGTCGGTCATTATAGGTTGGACGTTCATGCCCGTCAGGAGGTCCGTTTTGGAGTTGCTGAGCTGTCGGCGGCCTTGCCCCCCCTTGAAAGCAGGTAGCTTGGGTACTGCCCGTTTGTCTGGACTGGTCTAGCAGTATGAACTGGAAGGAGAAATTTCACTTACCGTTAATTTCCTTTCCTGGAATACTGCTAGACCAGTCCAGGACCCGCCCTGCTGTTTGTTGGAGTGCCGCTGGTGCGGTGCAGCCGCCGACCGCGGTTCTTCTCTTTGCCGGTATGCCTCGCCATGGGCAGTCCATGGGTTCGTAGGTGGATACTGTTTTCGGCTCTAGGGAGTTCTTCGACTCCCTTGTCTATAGTTCACTTGAGACCCTCTGGGGTGGTGATACAGTTCATGTTGCATTAGCTTGTGGACGTAACTGAGGGAGACCCCTAGGGGTAGGATTATATCACCAGGCTCCAGCCTATCAGAGCTCTGGTAGAATTCTCTGTCTCCAAGATCTGCTGGCAGGGGTGCATAACCCGTTTGTCTGGACTGGTCTAGCAGTATTCCAGGAAAGGAAATTAACGGTAAGTGAAATTTCTCCTTTTGTGTCATCTGCACATTTGATAACCTCACTCGTTATTCCCATTTCCAGGTCATTTATGAATATGTTAAAAAGCAGCGGACCCAGCACATATCCTTGGGGTACTCTACCATTCACCTTTCTCCATTGGGAAAATTGGCCATTTAGCTCTACCCTCTGCTTTCTATCTTTTAACCAGTTCCTGATCCACAATAGTACACTGCCTCCTATCCCGTGACTTTTTAGTTTTGCCAAAAGTCTCTAATGAGGGACCTTGTGAAAGGCTTTCTGAAAATCCAGATACACTATATCAACCAACTCACCTTTGTCTACCTATTTATTCACACCTTCAAAAAAACATAACAGATTAGTAAGACAAGACCTTCCTTTTCTAAAGCCATGTTGGCTGTCTCCCTTTAAGCCATAACTATCTATATATTCAGTAATTTTGTTCTTTATGATGGTTTCCACCATTTTTCCCAGTACTGACATCAGGTTCACTGGTCTGTAGTTTCCCGGATCACCCCTGAAACCCTTTTTAAAAATTGGTGTTACATTGGCTATCCGCCAATCTTCAGGTATTATAGATGATTTTAATGATAGTTCACAGATTACTAATAGCAGGTCTGCAATCTTATATTTCAGTTCTTTCAACTCCCTTGGATGTCTACCATTCGGTCCAGGTGATTTACTACTCTTCAGGTTATCAAATAGTTGTAATACATCTTCCTGGTGTATCAATATTTCTTTCAATTCTTCCGCAGTATCACCTTTAAATACCACTTCAGTTGCTGGGTGGAGGCAAGATGGCAGCAGTGTTCAGCTTCTGACGAGCAGACTCCTTGGCGGTGCGTTGGTTTGGCGTGTTTAGCTGCTTGGCGATGGGAAGGAGGAAACGCAAGCAGGCTTACCTACCCTCGGGTGAAGCTATTCACAACTCAGCCAGCCAGAAGACATTGTCAATGTGTGGTTTTACAGTGTCAGGAGCAGGAGCGGTGTCTTCAGCAGGTTAGGCTTTATTGGTGGACCTGAGCACATCAGGGGTTGTATTATTCCCTGAGCAGTGGGCCCCCCGCCATGCCCTTGAGGCGCAGTGGCAGATCGTGGAGCGCTTCCCTCCGGCGTGAAAGCTAGTACGCCGGTGCAGGGAGGTGAGAGGTGAAGAGAGCTCCGGTCTTGTTTTTGTTCCTCCGTGGGGTGTCCCTGGAGAAGTTGGGAGACCTGTGGATTGTCCTTTGTTTGAAGGCAGCCCTGTCCAGGAGACAATTAATCCGTTGGTTGCTTCAGGTGCTGGCGTATTGGTGAGGCCTTAAAAAAATAACTTTGGAGGTGCTGTGGAAAGCTATATCAGCTATGAATTCTTCTCTTGGTACTATTGCTGCTTGTTTAACTACTGAAACTAATTCCCTTCATGAGAAACTTCGGGAGTTTTCAAGAAAGCAAAAGGATCAGGAGGGGGCGTTGGCCTGATTAAATGGAGACCTAGAGCAACTTAAGGGTCTCCATTGTGCCCATATTAAAGATCGGAGCGTATCTGCTAGGAGAATGGAACATCTGGAGAATCAAGTCCGGAAGAACAATTTAAGACTGATTAACTTTTCTAGATCCCCACTGCAGTCGCCCATGGAAATGGTTCGTAGGTACTTCCAGGAGGTGTTAAAACTCTCTAGGGAGGACCTGCCTCCATTAACTAGGGCTCAATACTTGTCAATGGGTCGGAGAGACCGTGGGGATGGTAGTGAGCTTACGGGGTTTCCTGCAGACCTTACAGGGTTTCTGGAGAACTCTGTTGAAGTAGTAACTGCTCGCTCTACCCTTCTGATTACTTTAGCTCTGGAATCTGATAAAGGTTTAATTTTGCGATCTTATTTCAGAAATTTCAGTGAGCAGTTTATGGGCTCTCATGTCCATATTTTTCCTGACCTTGCTAGAGATACCCAGCTGAGGAGGAAAGAGTTCCTGGGGCTTAAGCCCAGGGTGCTTGCCCTTGGTGGGACATTTTTGTTGAAGTTTCCTGTTAGATGTCATGTTTCCTATAAAGAGAAATTATATTTGTTTTTTGAGCCCTGCCAGCTGCTGGAATTTCTGATTGCTCGAGAGGAATCTGTTGTTGTTACTTCCCATACGGTTGACGCATAAGTTCTCACATTGCCATGTTTAATTGTATTTCTTTACCTAGGTAAATATGTATTTCCTGTAGTCTCCTCCCTTTTTTCCTTTTTCTTGTGGACTAAATCTGGACAAATGTTTATATTTCTTTTGTGTTTATTTTGTAAATTGTTTTTCTTATTGTCAATTTGCTTTCATTCAGTTTCCTGAATGTATGGATAAATTCAATAAAAATAAATAAATACCACTTCAGTCATGGGTAACATCCGTACATCTTCCTCAGTAAAGACCGAAGCAAAGAATTCATTCAGTCTCTCCGCTATGGCCTTGTCCCCTCTTAGTGCCCATTTTACCCCTCTATCATCTAATGGTCCAACTGACACTCTCTCACAGTTTTTTTGCTACAAATGTACTTTAAAAAGTCTTTATTACGCATTTTTGCTTCCATAGCAAGCTTCTCAAATTCTGTTTGCCTGCCTTATTTATGCCTTGCATCTAACTTGCCAGTGCTTGTGCTGTTTCCAGTTTTCGCCATTTGGCTCTTTTTTTTCCATTTCCTGAAAGATGCTTTTTTGGCAATAACAGCCTCTCTGACCTCACCTTTAAATCATGCTGGCAGTTTTTTGAACTTCCTTCCACTTTTCTTAAAGCGTGGAATACAGCTAGTCTGGGCTTCCAAGATAGTATTTTTAAACAACACCCAAGGTTGATGTAAATCTTTAACCTTTGCAACTGCTCCTTTGAGTTTTTTCTTAACTATTTTCCTCATTTTATCATAGTCTCCCTTTTGAAAGTTAAAAGGTAGTACTGTGGATTTCCTTACCATCCCTCCTCCATTAATGAAATCAAACATGATCATGCTATGATCACTATTGCCAAGTGGCCCCAACACCCTTCTCTCTTGCACCAGATCTGGTCCAAAATGGCTTTCCCTCTGGTCGGTTCATGAACCAGCTGCTCTAAGAAAGAGTTATTTATTTCATCTAGAAACTTTATCTCCCTGGCATGTCCTGCCATGACACTAACCCAGTCGATACCGGGGTAATTGAAATCACCCATTATTATTACTGTGCTGTAACTTTTGTTAGCTTCCCTGATTTCTTTGAGCATTTCATCATCTATTCATTCTGGCCAGGTGGTCGATAGTACACTCCCACTGCCATTGTCTTCCCCTTTATACATGAAATTTCAATCCATAGAGGTTCTACAGCAAATATTGTTTCCTGCAAAACTTTAATCCTTTGTGACTCAATGCCCTCTCTAACATAGAGCGCAACCCCTCCACCAATTTGATCAGCTCTATCATTATGATATAGTTTGTATCCAGGTATCACAGTGTCCCACTGTTTGTCCTCTTTCCACCATTTCTCTGAGATACCAATCATATCTAACCTCTCATTTAGTGCAATATATTCTAACTCTTCCATCTTATTTTTTAGACTTCCAGCATTTGTATACAAGCATTTTAGAGACTGTATTTTATTCGTATTAATCTGGCTATCAGTAGGCAGGAGTAATTTGGAATCTTTAAGCTTTGTCTGCTCTGTATTCAAGGGCATTTGGGCTACTTTTGTCTTTATTGGAACCTCTCTGCTGATATGCCCTAACTTCATTTTTTTGGTAGTATCCTTCAAGGATACATTGTTCTGAACCATGCGCTCTTGGGTGACTGTCGGCTCTCCCCTATTATCTAATTTAAAAGCTGCTCTATCTCCTTTTTAAAGGTTAATGCCAGCAGCCTGGTTCCATCCCGGTTAAGGTGGAGCCCATCCCTTTGGAAGAGCCCCTCCTTTCCTCAGAATGTTCCCCAGTTCCTAAGAAATCCAAAACCCTCATCCTTGCACCATCGTCTCATCCACGCATTGAGACTCCGGAGCTCTGCCTGCCTTTTGGATACTGTGTGTGGAGCGGGAAGCATTTTGGAGAATGCTACTCTGGAAATTCTGGATTTCCTTTTTCCTACCTAAAAGCCTAAATTTAGCCTCCAGAACCTCCCTACCACATTTTCCTATGTCATTGGTACTGACATATACCAAGACAGCAGACTCCTCCCCAGCACTATCTAAGACCTTGTCTAGGTGGCACGTGATACAGTACAAGACGTGATTATAAGAAACAGAGTTTATTGAATTATTCTTACTGCCAACCCGACACAGGCCGTGTTTCGCACACTTCGTCAGGGGTTGATCAGGCAGATAAAACTAAAAACATGAACATGTGAAAATAATTAATAATAAATGCATAAATAAATAACTTTAGAACACATAAAGAACAGATGATGCCATAAAAATGAAAACATCGTGCACGTATAAAAACATTTACAATCTCTAAAAACATCATAATATATATGAGTAAAGTGTGGATGAAAACTAATAAATAATTAATAAACACATGATTACTCAACGAATACTT
The DNA here is from genome assembly GCA_033557465.1 of Ichthyophis bannanicus. Lineage (NCBI taxonomy): Eukaryota > Metazoa > Chordata > Amphibia > Gymnophiona > Ichthyophiidae > Ichthyophis > Ichthyophis bannanicus. The sequence goes on along the minus strand of CM066034.1, from coordinate 575,972,630 downwards.
AATAAAACATCAAAAATTGCATTAAAGGAAATTCTTATACACATTAATATATGAAAATAGAAGAGAAGAACTGTAGAATGTGACAAACAACGTTGAAAGAGGAATAAATACCTCTGCGATGATAAATGAAGGACTACTTTATAAATGACCTTAGTATAGTGGCAACCAAGCTAAAAACAAAAAATAAAAACGAATGTAAAATTGTACTAATTTGAAACACTTAAAAACAACATATATATACTTCTATAAATAAATAAAAGACCGGAAGAGAACCAAAAAGAGGGAAAGAAGGTGGCAGGAGCGTGTGGTGAAACCTATCTTCAATGGGATCAAACCATATAACCCAAAAATACTTGTTTTAAAAGTACCTTGAGAAAATTTTTTTACCCATGAGGAATTCTAATCTACATTCATTATATATTAGACCATAAATCATTGTCGCTGAAAAAAGGCTGTAAAAAACGTAAACAGCTAACTACTTTAATTGTGAATAAGGGCTCATCTTTTTAAGAGACCATTTCATGAATAAAAATTAAATACAATGTGATGAACAGAATTTGAACTAACCAAGAGCCGTTTGTTCTATACTGTAGATAGCAACTTGTGCAGACCGCCGGCACTAGCGCACTTTTAACTAAAAGAAACAAAAGAATCCACTAAGGGAAATACAAGTATTGCAAATTCAAAATTAAACGATTACAATATACCCATGCATGTGTGAGAACTAAAATACAATAAAACTTGATGAATAAAATAAACAAACCGAGAGTTGCTTTCTCTTATTTATTTATTTATTTTTATTTCTTATATACCGCGCTATTATAATCAGTGCGGTTTACATTTGAAACAGAACATACAAGAATGTAAGCAAGTTACATCAAGTTTTTTACATTGAACAGGGAATGTAAACATGGAGTAAAAACGAGGGGAGACTATGTACATATTATAAACAAATTATAATGCTCTTACAGATAAATAAAAATATGACCTTTGCCTAGAGGGTTGGCTAGGTGGTCAAGGAGATCAGTGGGAGAGATAGTGGTTAGCCATTATCTACAGGAAGATGATCTGAGGGACGGGTTAGGCAGGGAGGTGAGGTGGGGGCATTGTAAATGTCGGGAATGCTGTCAGGGTAATATTGTAGGAACAGGTGATGTTTGAGGGCTTTACGGAATAGTGCCAAATTTGAGATGGCCCGGATTTCTGCTGGGAGGACGTTCCATGCCATAGGTGCAGCAATGGAGAAGGCTCAACTTGCTGTTGATTTCTTACATTTTACCAACACTTTTGGGACTTCAAGTTTATTCAACGAAGTAGATCTCCTAGTTCTATTGTCTGGTGTGCTGTTGAGGAGATCGCTGATGGGTGTGTGAGTAAGATTCTTACATGCCTTGAACGTCATGCTAAGAGCCTTGAAGTGGACTCTGGCCCGCAGCGGGAGCCAGTGTAGGTTCTTTAGAACTGGCGTTATGTGGTCTGATCTTGAAAGCCCTGACAGTGCCCTTGCAGCTGAGTTCATGGCAAGGCGTAACGGGTTAAGAGTCGATTGTGGGAGTCCCAGTAGGATAATGTTGGCAAAGTCAAGGTGTGGGATGACTAAGGCTTGGAAAATTGAGCGGTAGTCAGGGAAATTAGCAGTTGGCGGAGATGGCGTAGTGATTGGATCTTAAACTCTTGCTAGCGACTTCTGCAGAACGCTGGTATTAGTGCACTGTTCAACTACCGGAAACAAAAAATGCACTAAAAAAGAGTGTAATGATGTGAAATAAAACAAATCAAATAAAGCCAAATATTGTCTAAAATCAAACCTGACGTTAACCGTGTGAGGGCTCTTCTTACACTGCCAAAAACAATCTTAAGAAAACACCGGCGCAGGCGCACTTCAATTATATCCACGAAGGGTGAAAAAAGGGGCGGAGCGGGAAGACAGCCGGAACGAGAGAGGACCCGTCAGTGCAACAAATGCAACTCTGACTTATCCAGAGGTGAAGGGGTATCATAACTGAATAAATTATCACAAATATCAGACGGATATAACCACTCTCATTGATTTTTGTACTAAAACTGTACCTCTTATTAAAACCAAAAATGAACTACTAAAACCATAAACAAACGACTGATAAAACAGAAATAAATAAATAACAACATGATGACTTAATTGTAATCCAATTAAAAAACTATTAAAATACAGTGTTAATAACATAAGAACTCATAACGCATAAAACCTAATAGTTTGCCTTAAAAGACCAGTAAACACCAACCCATTAGGCATACACAGATAATACCATCTTGGAACTAGACCCTAAAAGAAACTATGAGCAAAATCAATAGTGAAAAGCGTGATAAAATAACATAAAACATGATAAAATAACTTATGCAGAATCATATTAACGAAAGTGAGGACAATAAAACCAGAAAAGCCGTACTAAACCATAATTGTAAAATGTGGATCCTTTCATATAAAGCCGCGACTAAATATATCTAGACTAAAACTATGCCTCTGGTCATGCCAAGACCAAGGAAGAGATACTAAAACCCAGGAAAAGGGGACCTACTAAAACTAACTCTAAATTACTCATTAAAATCGTAATTAAATAAATAAATACATAAATAGTGCTCTGACATAAATGGGAAAGGAGAATAATACCCAATATAGATAACATGAATACTTATTGGACAACGAAATTGAGTATATGGCTGATTGACAATGAGACACCAAAATGCAAGTGATCTATAACGTAATAGTGGAAACCATGATTAAAAACATAAAGAATCAATAGAGCAAACATAATAAAATAATATCATAGTATACCTCAACTATAAAAACTGATACTGAGAGGAGGCCAGAAAACATAACGCGCCGTCTCTATCTAAGTAAACAATGGTTATAAAAAGACGGAAAGGTCACTGTCCAGATTGAGACCATTTGGATCTAGGGACTTCAATAACTATATAAACCTCTGTTCCAACCTCAAATGACAGGTCCTAGCTACAGGATCACTTCTTGCTATACCAGGGTGATGCTCTCCTGTCATGTGGCCTCTGCTCCATGGCAACAGGGATGCTGCTATACTGGAGGTGGTTCTTCAGTACTATATCCCTGTAGGTCTCATCTGTGTACCTCTCTTGTCTTCCTTATGTCCTCCAAGTCTGCTACTCTATCCTCCAGAGATCGGACTCATTCTGTGAGAGCAAAGAGCTCCTTGCATCTAGTGCACACGTAAGACACCTTACCAACTGGGAGAAAATCATACATGTGACATTCAATGCAAAAGACTGGAAAACCCCCATCTTGCTGCTGGACTGCTGTTTGCTTCGTTTAAGATTGTGTTTAGGTATTTTAGTTGTTTACCTACTAAGGGTTGATAGGGATACTTGTACTAATACACCTTCACCTAATACATTTAATGTACTTTGTTCACCAAAAGCTTAATTAATCTCAGGTCCTTAACATATACCTGATGAGCACAAACAGCTGCACCTGAGAGTGAATATGGCATCTCCTTTCCTTTGAGAGATTTCTGCACCTATAAAGCTACAATTACCCCAGGGGTGTGTGGGTGCTGGGGATGGAGGGAGGGAAAAAGACTTATTAAAAGCTGGCTGCTACACAATACCCTGTTCTGTACTTCCAAGGTAATCTGTGACCAATTTCCAGGGGGAGTCCCACAGCCCTTGCTTGGATTGAGGGAGTCTTGGGTTCTAAATTTAACCAGAAAGCTCTCTGCTGTGTGTTAAATTTAAACTGAAAGCTCTTTGCTGCTACTAGGTCCTGACTGATTTAACAAATATACTGGATTCACAGATTAATCAGCTTTAAACTAAAGAATTCCCTTTTGCCCAGGATTTAGAAAAAATCCCAGAAGTAAATTCAATTGCAGATCTTTCTCCAGAAGTAGCAGTCCCCTTTTGTAGTCCTTCAAGACTGAGAATCACAGAATTCTGGCTGAACTATTTCTGCCTGTGCTTCTGAGGTAAGCTGGGACCAATTTCCTGGGTGATTAACACAGTTCTTGCTTGGATAGAGGGAGTCTTCCAAAATGGCCCTTTGATATGCCACCTGGCCTTAACACCTATTTAAAAAATTTCATAGGTCTCTTGCCCCTTATGTAGAAGGCCTCTTTGTAAAGATCTCTAGAAATAATTTATTGCTCAAAGAATACTGACCCTGTTTTGCCTTTTATGCTAATTTATATTCTGATTTGATTTAAATTAAAGCTCTTTGCTGCTACTAGGCCCTAACTGATTTAACAAATACACTGGGTTCACAGATTAATCAGCTTTAAACTAAAGAATTCCTTTTTCCCCAAGATTTAGAAAAGTTCCCAGATGTAAATACTTACAATTGCAGATCTCGCTCCAGAAGTAGCAGTCCCCTTTTGTAGTCCTACAAGACTCAATATTTGCTGCAAAATATTGTATAGATATTAAAATGCAATTAGAGACTGCCTAGAATTTAATGACATGAAAGGATGCCTCTTGATCTTATTTAATTTTTATTTAATTTATTTATTCTTATATACAATGTTTCCGAGGATCATCGCCGTTTACAGAAAACAGAACTTCATGGAACAGTTTCATAAGGAACCAAGTTACATTATTATAGGGATAACACAGGAAGTGTAACTATATACAAAATAATGAGATTGCTTGTAGGGAATTACTGTCCAGAGTTTCATCTCATGCTATGGGTAGGAGGGGAGGAGAAATAGGGAAGGGGCAGGAGTAAGAGATGGGGGTCAAGTCATGTAATCCCATCAAAATGGTTCACGAACAGGTGGGTCTTTAGTATTTTCCTGAATGTTGGGAAGACATGAGAGCCTCTGATGTGGTTTGGTAGAGCATTCCAGAGGCGAGGGACATGTATGGAAAATGCCCTAGTGCAGGTTGCCTGATTGCTCTTGGTCAATGCTGGTGGTAGGACTAGGAGGTTTGATGTATTATTAGTTTGGCGATTTTCTGGGTTTTTTGTTATGATGGTTTGCAAATATTGTGAAGATAACTGATGGATTATTTTGAATGTTGTCATCCATGTTTTATACTTAATTCGACTGAAGAGAGGTAGCCAGTGTAGCTCTTTTAGAACGGGTGTTATATGACTGTACCAAGGAGAACACATCAGGATTCATGCGATCGCATGTTGGGTGAGCTGTGGAGGATATAAGGAATTTTTTGAAATACCTTGAAGGATGGCATTACAGAAATCAAAGTGGGATAGTATCATTGCTTGGAAGACCGTTCAATAAGCATGTGGCTCAAGAAGGGGCTGTAAATTTTGGAGTGTCCTCAGCTTGTTGTAAATGCATTGGGTTACTTTGTTATATGCGGTTGATATGTGAGATGTTGATCGATGGTAACCTTTAATGACTTTGGGGGGAGAAAGGATTGATTTTTTTTGTGTGTCTTTTTGAGGTTGATATTGAGTTTTCTGATAGCCATTGGTTTAGAAACATAGAAACATGACGGCAGAAAAAGACCACATGGCCTATTTAGTCTGCCCTTCCATATCAACTACAGTAGTCCCCCTTTTACCTTTAGATATCCTCTGTGTTTGTCCCATGCTTTATTGAATTCAGATACTGTCCTCATCTCTACCAACTCAACTGGGAGATTATTCCATTCATCTACCACTCTTTCCTTAAAGAAATATTTCCGCATATTATGCCTGAGTCCTATCCCCTTTCACCCTCATTCTATGTTCTCTCGTAGCAGAACTTGCCTTCAATTGAAAGAGACCCTCCTGTGCATTTATTCCACTGAGGTATTTAAATGTCTCTATCATATCACCCCTATCCTGCCTTTCTTCTACGTATACATATTAAGATCTTTAAGTCTTTTCTCATATGCTATATAACAAAGACCACTAACCATTTTAGTAGCCCCCCTCTGCACTGACTCCAACCTGCTTATATCCTTTTGAAGGTGCAGTCTCCAGAATTGCACACAATGGAGTGGAGGAGTGGCCTAGTGGTTGGGGCAAAGTACTTCAGGCCGGAAGGTCGGGGGTTCAAATCCCACTAGAGGACAGCAACCTTGGGCCGGAAGGACTGGGGTTTCTAGTTCCACAGGTGCTCCTTGTGGTCTTGGGCAAGCCACTTAACCCTCCATAGCCCATGTTCCCTGTAAAATAGTTATCTCCAAGTTATAATGCCCTGTTCAATGTAATTTCAGTTTGTTCAATGTAAACCGCACTGATGCAGAATAGTGCGGTATATAAGAGAATGTAAATAAATAAATAAATACTCCAAATTAGGTCGCACCAGAGACTTATACAGAGGCATTATTATGTCTGCTGGCCATTCCTATACACCCAAGCATTCTTCTGGCTTTCGCGGTCGCCTTTTCTACCTGATTAGCTACTTTAAGATCGTCAGACACAATTATGCCCTGGTCCCGCTCTTCTTTTGTGGAGAGAAGTACCTCGCCCCCTACACTGGACAGCTCCTTTGGATTTTTGCAGACTAAATACATTACTCTTTTAGCATTAAATCTCAGCTGCCAAATTCTAGACCATTCTTCAAACTTAGCTAGATCCCTCCTCACGTTATCTATTCAAACTTAGCTAGATCCCTCCTCAGGTTATCTGCATGTCTTGTCTATTGCAGATTTTGGTATTATCTGCAAAGAGGCAAAACTTACCTGACAGCCCTCCTGCAATATCACTAACAAAAATATTAAAAAGAATCAAACCAAGGACAGATCTCTGCGGCACACCACTGGTAACCTCCTCCTCAGAGTGAGTTCCATTTACTTGTACCCTTTGTCGCCTTCCACTCTACCAATTTCTAACCCAATCGGTAACTTTAGGGTCCATCCTTAGGGTGCACAGTTTGTTTATAAGTCGCCTGTGCGGAATGGTGTCAAGGCTATCTCCAGGAACAAGCAGGAATGTAGTCTTCACATATGGGTATCGCCGGCACCAACGGAGCCCGCGCGGGAACGCTACCCAGCGTCCAATTAGAAAGCTTTTGGGAGCATCCCACAGCACCTGCGTGCTGCCTTCCCGCCTTTCCCAACTGTCTCTCTCCAGTTCTTTGTTTTCCGTGGAGCCGGCAGGTCGCACTTCCTGTCACCGCAGAAAATATACCTTTTATTCTTCTTTTTTGTTGTTGCGTCTGCCTTCCTTCGACACTACACCGGTACCGCCGATTCTTTCTTTCTTTCTTTTCCTTGTAAAAAAAAAAAAAATCTTTTCCTGGAGTCTTCCAGCTTTTTTCTCCTCTGGTGCCACGCGCCATTTTGGGCACTAGGCCCAATGTTTCTCTACAATGGAAAAACCCACCACGGGTTTTAAAAAGTCTTCCAAGTGTGGCGGTACCACCTCCGTCACTGACACCCATGAGTGGTGCCTCAAATGTTTAGGTCCTGACCACTCTATCTCCGAGTGTGTTGCCTGTGGGATGATGTCGAAGAGGGGTCGGCAAAACCGAGCTGCTAAACTTAGCACCCTTTTTCCCTCCGATGCAGCATCTGTGGCATCAACATCTTCCAGGGCTTCGTCTTCCTCCCATGGATCTCAGGTAACTAAAGATAAGTCTAGCTGGTCCTCAAAGGGTAGATCTCCTTCCAAGTATCGAGATGCCTCTGGCGTTGCCCTTGAGGGACTCACACCGGCAAAATTGCCCCGGCGGGAGGCTTCGGCTTCCAAAGCATCATCGGGGCTCCAGGATGTTCTCGAGGCCCCAACCTCGGCAGAACTACTGGTGCCATGCTCTGGGGTACCAGCCGCTTTGCCCGGTACCGATACCCAGGCATCGGCGGCATCGATAGGCCAGAGATTCTTGGCTATTGAACGCAGTCTGGCGGCTCTTCTCTTGGCATCGATGCCCCCGAAACTGCTTTAGACAATTCAACCGGTACCGGTACCAACATCGGTACTGGGGCCAATTGCATCGATGTCGGCAGGTGGACTACCGGTACTGACGCAGGCTATGCCTTCCGGTACTGACAAGTCGGTACCGGACCCTGTTGATACCGACTTCGATCGGTACCGGTATCGTGCGATACACGATTACCTGGACAGGAGATACTTTGAATCCTCTGACGAGTCTGAAGACACTGACAGCTCTGTCGATACCAGAGTACTTCTTCCTGAGGATTCTTCTTCTCCTAAACGTAGGATGTCTCCTCCAGAGGATATATCATTCCAGGATTTTATCCAAGATGTGGCTCGAGGTCTTTCCATCACAGTGGCTCCTGAAACAGAGCCTAGGGCGAAGGAATTAGAGATTTTACAGTATCCTAAAGCTCCTAAAGAGGCAGCTACTTTGCCTATTCATGAGATCTTGCATGATCTCATGCTAAGGATGTGGGAAACACCTCTCACCACTTCTCATTCTCGTAGGCTCGATACCATGTATCGAGTTCATCTCCAGGAACAAGCAGGAATGTAGTCATCACATATGGGGTATCGTCGGTACCGACAGAGCCTGCGCGGGAACGCTCCCCACCGTCGAATTACAAAGCTTTTGGGAGCATCCCATAGAGTTTGCTTGCTGCCTTCCCGCCTTTCTCAACTGCCTCTCTCAACTGCCTCTCTCCAGTTCTTCATTTTCCGCGGAGCCAGCAGGTGGTGTTCCTGTCACCGCAGAAAATTTTCCTTCTTTTTTGTGGTCGTGTCTGCCTTCCTCGATGCTTTACTGGTACCGCCGGTTTTTCTTTTCTTCTTTCTTTTCTTAAAAAAAAAAAAAAAAATTCTTAGTACTTTTTTTCCCATTTTTTTCCAGGTGCACGCACCATTTTGGGCCTTAGGCCCAAGATTTTTTCCACAATGGAAAAACCCTCTTCGGGTTTTAAAGAGTGCACCAAGTGTGGCGGTACCATCTCCGTCACCGAAACCCATGAGTGGTGTCTGAAATGTTTAGGTCCTGACCATTCCATCTCGGAATGTATGGCCTGCGCCATGATGTCGACAGAACCGAGCTGCCAATCTCAGTACCCTGTTTCCCTCTGATGCAGCTTCGGTGGCATCGACGTCTTCCAGGGCTTCGTCTTCCTCCCGTGGATCTCAGGTAACTAAACATAAGTCCAGCCGGTCCTCAAAGGGTAGATCTCCCTCTAAGCATTGAGATGCCTCTGGCGTTGCCTTTGAGGATTCTGCACCGGCAAAATTGCCCCGAAGGGAGGCTTCGGCTTCCAAAGCATTATCGGGGCTCCAGGACGTTCTCGAGGCCTCGACCTCGGCAGAACTGCTGGTGCCAGGTTCTGGGGTACCGGCGGTCTTCTCCGGTACCGACATCCAGGCATCGGCAGCGTCGATAGACCAGAGGGTCTGGCTATTGAGCGCAGTCTGGCGGCTCTCCTTGCGGCATCGACACCCTCGGAACCGCGTCAGACATTTCAACCGGTACCAGCACCAACTCTGGCACCGATATCGGTACCAGTACCGACAGCATTGGCATCGATATTGGCGTCCGCATTGCCAGCACCCAGTCATGTGATGCATTCTGGTACCGTTACACCGGTACCGATTCCCCTCGGTACCGACTTCGGTCGGTACGGGTATCGGGCTCTTCAAGAGCATCCCGACAGAAGGTACTTAGAGTCCTCAGAGGAATCTGAGGATTCTGACAGTTCTGTCAATGTGGGAATACTTCTCCCGGAGGAGCCTTCTTCCCCTAAACACAGGATGTCTCCTCCAGAGGACATTTCCTTTCAGGATTTCATTAGGGAGGTGGCTCGGGGTCTGTCCATTACTGTGGCCCCTGAAACAGAGCCCAGAGCAAAGGCGTTGGAAATTTTACAATATCCTAAAACTCCTAAGGAGGGGAGCTACCTTGCCCATCCATGAGATCTTGCATGATCTCATGCTAAGAATGTGGGAGACACCTCTTACCACCTCTCCTCACTCTCGTAGACTGGATACTCTGTATTGAGTCCCTCCTTGTCCTGGTTTACAGAAAACTCAGCTTCCTCACCACTCTATTGTAGTGGAATCAGCTATGAGAAGGATCAAGAGTGCAAAGAGGCATGCCTCTAATCCTCCAGGACCTGAGTGCAGAACTTTGGATGCTTTTGGACGTCATGTCTTCCAAGCTTCCATGCTCTCTGCCACGATCAGTTCCTATAGTCTATATATGGGAATGTTCCTGAAGAAAGTCACAGGAGATTTAGAGGCTTTGAGCCCTCTTCTTCCTGAGGATAGAAGGCAGGATTTTCTGACATTGGTCAAACATGCCCAGGATGTTTCTAAATTTGTCAACCGTGCAGCTTTTGACTGTTTTGAGTGCATAAGCAGAACCTCTGCCATTGCCATAGGTGCACGTAGAATTGCTTGGCTCCAGGCATCTGATCTGGAGCTCTGGGTAAAAGACAAACTGGGAAATATCCCTTGTACTGGTGAGAACCTGTTTGGTAAAGATTGGCAGGAAAAAGTCAATGAGTTGGATGCTGACAACTCCACCTTGGCTAGATTATTCAAGTCCACAGCTGATCCTGCAAGAAAGAAATCTTTCAAGAAACCATTCTTTTCTAAGAAGAAAAGATTTTATCCTGCTTATTCTCATCAGGGACGTTCTGCAGGTCAACCTGTCCGGAAGGGTCAGCAACCACCCAAACAAAGGAAAGCAAAGACTGCTAAACCTCAACCGTCTCAGCAGTCTCAGCCTCCACAAGGCTTTTGACTTTCAGCTAGAGAACTTAGCCTTTCTGGCTCTCAATGGACCAGAGCCTTCCACCATTCCAGGAAGGTTGTGCCATTTTGCCCCCAGATGGGGACAGATAACAGCAGAGCATTGCACACTCTCCATCATAAAAGAGGGGTACAAGCTTCATTTTTTGAGCATGCCCCCTCCCACAATGGTAAGACAGTTCAATTCTCAGACCTCTCTTATCAACCTGTTAGATCAAGAGGTCACTATGCTGCTTGCCCAAGGAGCAATAGAAGAAGTACCCATTCATCAACAGGGTATGGGGTTTTACTCCCCCTATTTCCTTATCCCAAAGAAAACAGGGGGACACAGACCTATTTTAGACCTCAGAGAATTGAACATATTCCTGTTCAAAGAGAAATTCAAGATGATTTCTCTAGGAACTCTGCTGCCATACCTTCAGAGTCAGGATTGGCTTTGTTCTCTAGATCTCAAGGATGCGTACACTCATGTTCTCATCCATCCAACTCACCAAAAGTTCCTTCGGTTCCTTTTTCAAGGAAAGCACTACCAATACAGGGTGCTTCCTTTTGGCGTGGCCTCAGCACCAAGAGTGTTCACGAAATGCATGGCTGTGGTAGCAGCATTTCTCCGCACTCTAGGGATATTCGTCTTCCCCTACTTAGACGACTGGCTCATTGGAGCCCCATCGGAGTCAGATGCCAGGACTTCCCTATCTTGCACAATGCGTATCCTTCAGTATTTGGATCTGGTCATAAACATCCCAAAATCCAGTCTAACTCCCACTGTCTATAGAGTTCATAGGAGCTTTGCTGGATACCAAAACAGCAAGGGCCTATCTGCCCCAGGGCCATTGCCTTTGCATGGTGCAGTTAGCTTCTCAAGCAGTGCTAAAACCTCATCTCACTGCCCGAGAAATGTTACAACTATTAGGCCACATGGCATCTACAGTGCATGTGGTTCCTTATGCTCGCCTCCATATGAGAGCAGCCCAGTGGACTTTATCCACTCAATGGACCCAGGCATCAGGGTGCCTGTCAGACAAAATAGCAAACATAAATCGCCTTATTTTGTCTCTTCAATGGTGGCAGTCCACTCAGAACCTGTTGCTGGGGTCCCCATTTCAACAACCCTTACCCCAGGCAACTCTCACAACAGATGCTTCACCAATGGGTTGGGGAGCTCATTTGCAAGACCTATCCACCCAAGGCACTTGGACTCCACAGGAGACTCATCTACATATCAATCTCTTAGAGCTCAGAGCAATTTTCCTTGCTCTTCGAGTGTTCCATACCCTGCGTAGCTACAAGACAGTCCTCATTCATACAGACAATCAAGTAGCCATGTTCTACGTGAACAAGCAGGGGGGAACAGGCTCTCTGTCGCTTTGCAACGAAGCTTTGCGACTATGTGCCCTCGCCAGAGAGCATCAGATTCATCTCCTGGCAGTGTATCTTCCAGGCATACAAAACTCTTGGGCAGACAGACTCGGTCGAGTTCTGCTTCCACACGAATGGTCTCTACATGCAGACCAAGTGGCCAAGAGTTTTCAAATTTGGGGAACCCCGGACATAGACCTCTTTGCAAGTCCGTTGAATGCCAAACTTCCCCAGTTCTGTTCCAGAATTCCGGCTGAGGGCTCTCAGGCCAGGGATGCTTTCCTCCTTCACTGGGGGCAAGACTTCCTTTATGCCTTTCCACCCATTTCTCTAATTCCCAAAACCCTGTTCAAGCTTCAGAGAGACAGAGGGCTTATGATTCTCATAGCTCCACATTGGCCGTGGCAAGTGTGGTACGCTCTGCTTCTACATCTCTCTCAAGCTCCCTCCCTGGAGTTAGGATCTGCTCCAGATCTCCTATCACAGGAGGACGGAATGTTATGGCATCCCAATCCCCAGTCTCTGCATAGCAGAGCCTGGTCGCTGAAGGCCTAGATCTTCATGATCTTAAACTCTCTCAGCAAGTAAAGGATGTCCTTTATGCTTCCAGGAAGCCTTCCACAAGACGCTCTTATGCTTTTAAGTGGAAGAGGTTTACTATATGGTGTTTGCAGAAGGGTCTTAACCCCCTTGCGATACCTCTGGAATCATTACTGGAGTATCTCCTTCATTTATCCAATGCAGGACTTAAGACTGACTCCGTAAGAGTCCATTTGAGTGCTATTGCAGCTTCCTTCAAGCCTCTAAATGGACAACCTATCTCCTCCGATCCTCTTATAGCAAGATTTATGAGAGGCCTTCTTTTAACTAAGCCTCCCATTAGGCCACCGCCGGTGGCATGGGACTTAAACCTGGTTCTTGGGCAGCTCATGAAGCCACCTTTTGAACCCTTAGCTACTACCTCCTTGAAATTCCTTTCTTGGAAGGTTATCTTTCTCATTGCAGTCACATCAGCACATCGCATTAGTGAGTTGCAAGCACTAGTAGCTGATCCACCTTATACAAGGTTCCATCATGACAAGTTAGTCCTTAGGACTCATCCACACTTTATGCCAAAGGTGGTCTCGCCTTTTCATCTACACCAAGCGGTCTACCTGCCTGTGTTCTTTCCAAGGCCTCATGCATCAAATGCAGAAAGGAATCTTCATACTTTGGATTGTAAAAGAGCTTTAGCTTTTTACTTACAAAGAACACAGCAATATAGAAAGTCCTCTCAGCTCTTTGTTGCTTTTGATCCTTCTCATTTGGGACTTCCAGTCTCCAAGAGAACACTGTCTTACTGGATTGCCCAGTGTATTGCCTTTGCCTATCAGAGCAAGAATCTTCCTCTGGAGGGCCATGTCACAGCTCAGTGTGAGAGCCATGGCAACTTTAGTGGCTCATCTGCACTCTGTGTCTATCGACGACATCTGTCGAGCAGCCACGTGGGCCTCGGTTCATACCTTCACAGCCCATTACTGCTTGGACAAGGACTCCCGCCGGGATGCCTTGTTTGGTCAGGCTGTTCTCCAACACCTGTTCCATACCTAATCAACTCCTACCCACCATCCCTGGTAGGATGCCAGAGATCCATGGGGGAAGTGGAGCCCTTCTCAGGGACACACAACTTCTGGGGTCTCTCCTTGGCATCTAAAGCTAGGGAGTCCCCATATGTGATGACTACATTCCTGCTTGTTCCTGGAGATAGCATAGTTACTCACCTGTAACAGGTGATCTCCGGGAACAGCAGGAATTTAGTCCTCACAACCCACCCACCTCCCCTAGGAGTTGTATCTCTCTATCTCTCTCCCTTTCCCTCTCTCTCTCTTTGTCTCAGCTTTAAAACTCAACTGGAGAGAGGCAGTTGGGAAAGGTGGGAAGGCAGCACGCAGGTGCTGTGGGATGCTCCCAAAAGCTTTCTAATTGGACGCTGGGGAGCGTTCCCGCGCAGGCTCCGTCGGTACCGACGATACCCCATATGTGAGGACTAAATTCCTGCTGTTCCCGGAGATCACCTGTTACAGGTGAGTAACTATGCTCTCCCTGTCCTGGATTTCAAAAACCTCAGCTGCCCCACCATTCCATGGTGGTGGAATCGGCTATGAGAAGGATCAAGAGTGCAAAAAGGCATGTATCTAATCCTCCAGGACGTGAATGTAGAACTCTTGATGCCTTTAGGCGTCGAACCTTCCAGGCCTCTATGCTTTTGCCAGGATTAGTTCCTACATTTTATATATGGGAATGTTCCTTAAGGAAGTTACAGGAGATCTAGAGCTTATGAGCCCTCTCCTTCCGGATGATAAGAGACAAGATTATCTTGCACTTATCAAACATGCTCAGGATGTTTCCAAATTCGTAAATCGTGCAGCTTTTGATTGTTTTGAGTGCATAAGCAGAACTTCTGCTATTGCCATAGGTACACGTAGGATTGCCTGGCTCCGGGCATCTGACTTGGAACTTTGGGTACAGAACAAATTGGGGAATATTCCTTGCACTGGAGAGACTCTCTTTGGCAAAAATTGGCAAGAGAAAGCTAATGAGCTAGATGCTGATAATCTCACCTTGGATAGATTATTAAAATCTACAGCTGATCCTGCAAGGAAAAAGGCCTACAAAAAACCATTCTTCACTAGAAAGAAGTTCTACCCCTCCTATACCCAACAAGGGCATTGTTCAGGTCAGTCTGCCCAAAAGGGTCAGCAGCAATCTAAACAAAGAAAAACAAAGGCTGCTAAGCCTCAGCAGACTCAGCCTCCACAGGGGCTTTGACTCCCATCTAGCAATTGTAACATTTCCCGAGCAGTGAGGTGAGACATCCCACCGCTTTGACCCGGTGAAAAGCGGGATATAAATACAGTTAAATAAATAAATAAATAAAATAAATAAAATAAATAAATAGAGAACTTTGTCTTCCTGGCACTCAACGGGCCAGAGCCTTCCACCATTCTAGGAAGATTATGTTATTTTGCCCCCAGATGGGGGCAGATAACAGCAGAAAGTTGGACTCTGTCCATTGTAAGAGAGGGATACAAGCTTCTCTTCCTCAGCATGCTCCCTCCTACAATGGTAAGACAGTTCAATTCTCAGACCTCTCTCAACTCCCAGTTAGATCACGAGGTCAGTCTGCTTCTTGCCCAAGGTGCAATAGAAGAAGTATCTATTCATCAACCAGGTGCAGGGTTCTATTCCCCCTTTTTCCTTATTCCAAAGAAAACAGGAGGGCACAGACCCATTTTGGACCTGAACAAATTCCTGTTCAAAGAGAAATTCAAAATGATTTCTCTAGGAACTCTACTGCCATACCTTCAGAGTCAGGACTGGCTTTGTTCTCTAGATCTCAAGGATGCGTACACTCATGTTCTCATCCATCCAACTCACCGAAGATTTCTTCGCTTTCTATTTCAAGGGAAGCACTACCAATACAGAGTTCTTCCTTGTGGCCTGGCCTCAGCACCAAGGGTGTTCACAAAATGCATGGCTGTGGTGACAGCATTTCTCTGCACCCTAAAAATATTCGTCTTCCCTTACTTGGACGACTGGCTCATTCGAGCCCCATCAGAGCCAGAGGCCAGGATTTCCCTATCTCGCACAATGCGTATCCTCCAATATTTGGGACGTGTCATAAACTTCCCAAAATCCGACCTAGCTCCCACTCAGTCTCTAGAGTTCATAGGAGCCCTGCTGGATACCAGACAGACAAGGGTCTATCTTCCGCAGTCCCGCTGCCTTCGCATTGTGCAGTTAGCTTCTCAAGCAATGCTGAAGTCTCACCTCACTGCTCGGGAAATGTTACAATTGCTAGGCCACATGGAATCCACCGTACATGTGGTCCCTTATGCCCGCCTCCTTATGAGGGCAGCCCAGTGGACTCTATCCACTCATTGGACTCAGGCGTCAGGTTGCCTGTCAGACAAAATAGCAACGTCAGATCGTCTTATGTTGTCTCTCCAATGGTGGCAGTCACCCCAAAATCTGTTGGTGGGGTCACCTTTTCAGCAACCCCCACCCCAAGTAACTCTAACAACAGATGCCTCACACGTGGGTTGGGGAGCCCATTTGCAAGGCCTCTCTACCCAGGGTACCTGGACTCCACAGGAGACCGATCTACACATCAATCTTCTAGAGCTCAGAGCAATCTTCCTTGCTCTTCGAGTGTTTCACACCCATCTCAGCTACAAAACTGTCCTAATTCAAATGGACAACCAGGTAGCCATGTTCTATATGAACAAGCAAGGCGGAACAGGCTCTCTGTTGCTCTGCAACGAAGCTTTGCGACTTTGGGCCCTCGCCAGAGAGCATCAGATTCATCTCCTTGCAGTGTATCTTCCAGGCATTCAAAACTCTTGGGCAGACAGACTCAGTCGAGTTCTGCTTCCACACGAATGGTGTCTCCATGCAGACCAGGTGGCCAATATTTTCCAATTTTGGAGAACCCTGGACATAGACCTCTTTGCAAGTCCGTTGAATGCCAAACGTCCCCGGTTCTGTTCCAGAATTCCGTCTCAGGGTTGTCAGGCCAGGGATGCCTTCCTCCTCCATTAGGGTCGGGACTTTCTTTATGCCTTCCCACCCATTCCCCTTATTCCCAGAACTTTATTCAAGCTTCAGAGAGACAGAGGCTACATGATTTTCATAGCCCCACATTGGCCACGACAAGTGTGGTACCCTCTGCTTTTACATCTCTCTCAAGCTCCATCTCTGGAGTTAGGATCTGCTCCAGATCTCCTATCCCAGGAGGACGGGATGCTGTGGCATCCCAATCCCCAGTTTCTACATCTCGGGGCCTGGTTGCTGAAAGCCTAGAACTTCATGGTCTTAACCTTTCTCAGCAAGTAAAGGATATCCTTTATGCTTCCAGGAAACCATCCACAAGACGCTCTTACGCTTTCAAGTGGACAAGGTTTACCATATGGTGTTCGCAGAAGGGTCTCAACCCTCTTGCAATACCCCTGGAATCATTACTGGAATATCTCCTTCATTTGTCTAATGCAGGGCTTAAGACCAATTCAGTGAGAGTTCATTTGAGTGCTATTGCAGCTTCTCTCAAACCTTTAAATGGGCAACCTATTTCCTCTCATCCTATCATAGCGAGATATATGAGAGGCCTTCCTTTAACTAAGCCTCCCATTAAGCCACCACCGGTGGCATGGGATTTAAATCTGGTTCTTGGCCAGCTCATGAAGCTGCCTTTTGAACCATTAGCTACTACCTCTTTGAAATTCCTTTCCTGGAAGGTTATTTTTCTTATTGCAATCACATCAGCACGTCGCATCAGTGAATTGCAAGCATTGGTGGCTGATCCTCGTTATACAGGGTTCCATCATGATAAGGTAGTTCTTAGGACTCATCCTCACTTTATGCCAAAGGTGGTTTCACCTTTTCATTTAAACCAAGCAGTTTACCTTCCTCTTTTTTTCCCAAGGCCTCATGCCTCTAATGCAGAAAGGAATCTTCATACTTTTGGATTGTAAAAGAGCTTTGGCTTTTTACTTGCAAAGGACACAGCAACATAGAATGTCCTCACAACTCTTTGTTGCTTTTGATCCTAGTCATTTAGGGCTTCCAGTCTCCAAAAGAACACTGTCCAACTGGATTGCACAGTGTATATCTTTTGCCTATTGGAGTAAGAGCCATCCCCTTGAAGGCCATGTCACAGCGCACAGTGTGAGAGCCATGGCAGCCTCTATGGCTCATCTTCACTCTGTGTCTGTCGACGACATCTGTCGAGCAGCTACCTGGGCCTCGGTTCATACCTTCACAGCCCATTACTGCTTGGACAAGGACTCCCGCCAGGATGCCTTGTTTGGTCAGGCTGTTCTTCAACACCTGTTCCATACTTTATCAACTCCTACCCACCATCCCTGGTAGGATGCCAGAGAACCATGGGGGGAAGTGGAACCCTTTCAAAAGGGTACACAACTTCTGGGGTTTCTCCTTGGCATCTGTAGCTAGGGAGTCCCCATATGTGAAGACTACATTCCTGCTTGTTCCTGGAGATAGCATAGTTACTCACCTGTAACAGGTGATCTCCGGGAACAGCAGGAATTTAGTCTTCACAACCCACCCACCTCCCCTAGGAGTTGTATCTCTCTATCTCTCTCTTTTTTTTCTTTCCCTTTCTCTCTTTCTTTGTCTCAGCTTTAAACTTAACTGGAGAGAGACAGTTGGGAAAGGTGGGAAGGCAGCATGCAGGCGCTGTGGGATGCTCCCAAAAGCTTTCTAATTGGACGCTGGGGAGCGTTCCTGCGCGGGCTCCGTCGGTGCCGACGATACCCATATGTGAAGACTAAATTCCTGCTGTTCCCAGAGATCACCTGTTACAGGTGAGTAACTATGCTTTACTGAAATCTAAATACATCACATCTAGTGGTCTCCCTCAGTCCAACTCGCTGGTCATCCAGTTAAAGAAATCTATCGGATCTGTCTGGCAAGACCTGCCGCTGGTGAATTCATGCTGCTTCGGATCCTGAAATCCATTAGACTCCAGAAACCTCACTATTCTCTCCTTTAGTAGCCTTTCCACTAATGTACTAATCACAGACTAACTGGTCTGTAGTTCTCAATGTCATCCTTACATCCACTTTTGTCTAAAGGGACCACATGTGCCTTTCTCCAGTCCTCTGGCACCACTCCTGACTCCAAAGAGGCATTGAAAAGTTCAGACAGTAGAGCCGCTAGAACGTCCCCAAGTTCCCTCAGTATTCTTGAATGTATCCCATCCTGACCCATGGCTTTGTCTTTTTTTAGTTTAGCTAGTTCCTTATGAACACAGTCTTCTGAAAATCGTTCGACATCCCAGTTGCTTCTGTTTGTGGGTGTATTCTGAGGTCCTGCTCCTGGCCCTTCATCTGTGAACCCAGAACAGAAATGCTTGTTAAGCAATTCTGCTTTATCCTCCTCAGTTTCTGCATATTCTTCCCCTGTACCCTTGAGTCTGACAATACCACTTTTGCCCTTCCTTCTCTCACTAACATATCTAAAAAATGTCTTATTCCCGCATTTTATTGCATTAGCTAGTTCTTCTTTTTGTACCTTTGCTTTCCTGATTACTTTGCTAGCTTCTCTAAGTTTTTTTTTTCAAATATAGGTGCCTATCTTCCTCTCTCAGTGATCTCCTGTATTTCATGAAGGCCTCCCTCTTTTTCTTTGCCTTTTCAGCTACTTCTTTTGAGAACCATAGCGACCTCCTTTTCCTTTAACATTTATTTACGTTTCTAACAAAAAGGTTTGTTGCATTGAAGCAGTTTGTAACCGTTGAG
Source organism: Ichthyophis bannanicus (assembly GCA_033557465.1). Taxonomy (NCBI): domain Eukaryota; kingdom Metazoa; phylum Chordata; class Amphibia; order Gymnophiona; family Ichthyophiidae; genus Ichthyophis; species Ichthyophis bannanicus. The sequence continues at coordinate 575,953,343 of CM066034.1, read as the reverse complement.
TTGTTTGCGCTCGTGATGGTAAAGGGAGCATTTATCATAATATCATCTGTGTACAAGTGGTAATAGACGTTGAATGAGTGTATGATGTCGCAGACAGGCTGTATGTAGTTGTTAAATAATAACACTGAAAGGGTAGAGCCTTGAGGAACTCCTTGTACCTGGGTGATTTGATTGGAGGTCTTTTGGCCAATTTGCACAGATTGGTTGCAATTTGTAAGGTTTGAGTGGAGCCATTCTAGGGCAGTGTCACAGATTCCTATATTGTATAGATGCTGCAGGAGGATGTCATGGCATACGGTGTGCTGCTACAGTGTCCAGAAAAATGAGAATGAAGCCTTGTTTTGTGTTTTCTGTGCCTTTGAGAAGTCTGTCTGTTAGTGAGATTAGCAAGGTTTTCATTCCGTTGTTATCGCGGAATCCATGTTGCTGAATGTTCAGGGGAGAATGTGTGTCAATTTGATCTTGTAATTGGCAGAGGACAACATTCTCGATAACTTTTGCAATAAAGGGTAAACTGGAGATAGGCTTGTAAGAGCTTGGGTTGTTCGGTTTGAGCTTAAGGTTTTTGAGGATTGGACTGATGGATGCCATTTTAAGATATGTAGGGGAAATATCCTTGGGTGAAGGAGATTGAGAATAGGTTATAAAGGATTGTGACAAGCTCTACTTTTGTGATTTTAAACCAGATTGTGGGGCATGGGTCCAGTGGGAATGTTGTGGTGTTGAGGATGTGGATTATGTGTTCCATTTGTTCTGTAGAAGTGGGGCTGAAAGACTGCAGCAATGTGTTTGCAGTGTTTTGGTCCATAGGTTTGTCAGACCTATAGGAGGAGGCCAGTTGTGTGATGGTGTTGGGGTATTTTGATTATAGATATGTAGCAAATTCCTGTGGTTCAAGAGTGTTTGTTTTGTGAGCTTGGCTGTTTACGTTTGCTAGTCTGGTTGACTATATTGTACAGTTCTCTAGGTTTATTTATTGCTTTCATTATTAATTTGGTATGATATTCCCTTCTTGCTTTGGTCTTGGTGCGGTATGTTTGAAGGGTAAGAAGATAGATTCCTTTGGTCTGCTCGTCATGTGTGTTTCTCCATCTGCGCTCAAGTTTCCGCAATTTTCACTTTAGTTCTTTGAGGCTTGGTGTGTACCAGAGGTGTGGATGTGGTAGTGTGGTTTCACAGGTCCAGTGGGAGGTGCTGTGGCAAAGGCTTTTATTGTGTTTATCCATTTGTTCATCTCAAGGTCAAGGTCCTGTATCAAGAGTGGGAGAACTTTGTCAATGAAGATAGATTTGTCAATGGGCTTGAAGCAGTGGTGGTACATACTGTGATTGGTATTTGATCTCCTGGTTGGATGCTGTGGTAGGTGGCAAGTGACAGTGTAGTGATCTGACCATGGGACTTTTGTGAGCAGCAGATTGGGGATTATGTGGGTTTCAAGGAGTTGAGTTTTGACGAATATGAGGTCCAAGGTGTTTCCTTTGGTGTGTGTTGGGGTGCAGATCAGTTGGGTGAACTGGAGGTGTCTCATGGCTTCCATGAAAGATTTGGATTGGTTTGGCAGTGCAGAGGGATAGATTCAGGTCACCCATTGTTGTGAGGTAGGATGATGGGTGTACATAAGCACTAGCTATTTCCAGAATGGATGCTAACTCATCGTGTTTAGCTGTAGGAAAGCAGTAGACAAGACATAGTGTCGTTTGTTTGAGATTAATATTAAGTCAAGGCAGTCTGTGGTGAAAGCCTGTGTAAGTTTAAATGTTAAATTACTTCTTACCAAGATGCAGACGCCACCACCCCTCGATTAGAGCGAGAGCAGTTGTAATCTGGTGGTTTGAGCTGGTTGAGTAGTATGGTGTCTGCACTGGAGAACCAGGATTCTTTAATGCATAAGATGTTAGGTTGTTATCAGTTATGTAGTCGTTGAGGATCTGGATCTTGTTTCTTGTGGAGCGGACATTTATTAAAGTGCATTTTAGGTAGTACGTGTTTTTTGTTGTTTGATTGGTATTTTCCAGAGTGATGGGTTCCTGAAGAGAGATGAACCAGGCGTGAGTTATTTCTTTGTCGCATTCTGTGTGGCAGACATTTGTGGCATAGAGAGCTGTTTCCATGGATGACTGGGATGGTAGTATTGGTTTGGGGAGAGCCATAGTGCATTACTGAATATCACAGATAGTATGAAGAGGCAAATGATGAGGAGAAGGATTCTACATGGGTCAAGCATTATGTGGCACTACAGTTTGTAAATTGATTTGTCACTCATTTCTGGTTGTCTTTATCTGAATTCAGATGAGTGTAGTTGTGACTGAGAGCTGAACTTATGGTAGGTCTTAGTTGGGCTGCCGTGGGTTGCTGTATTCACAAATTGTTTCTGAAGGTGGTCTTGCAGGTCGGTTGTTCAGGGTGCAGGTGAACAGGGGGATGTTTGGAGTATTTACTCGCTTATGCTGTCATTGGATGTGGTCTGCAGTTTTGATGTTCTGTTTGCGGCCCTCTTCAAAGGGTCCATGCCTAAGGGCCTAGCCAAAGGGCCTTCTGGCAATGCCCTCAGGTGCAGGCCTGCCTGAGGGCGCTGGGCTTTAAAGTGGCTGTCCGGGTGTCTTTAGACCCGATCGGAGGGGAGCGGGGAGGAACTTGCCTGCCCGCTTTTCCTCTGCTGCCTGTCAGGGCTGGCTAGAAAGGGTCAGCTCTTCTCTGGGCGCCAGGTCAAATCTTCTGGTTGAAAAGGCTCATTGAATCTCTAAGACTCCAGGAAAGCAATCTAGCGGGGGCCACACCTTCCTAGTTAAGAATCTGATCTCTAGACACAAGGTGCTGATCCTACAATTAGTTCGAAAGCACAAAGGGCCCGATATTCATTTGTGACAGCTATGCACCTCTTAGATGCATAGCTGTTGCCGCCGAACTTTAACCCCGGTACCAGAAATGGATTCAAGGGCCGGCATGGGCAGCAGTGTGGTAAGCAGCAAAAATGTCGATGCAGGCTCTTTCGGTACTATAGCTTGTACCGATGCCTGAGGGATCAACTGTAAAGGCTTTACTGGTATGGAGGCCGCCAGTAAGGCCGCTAAGCTCTGCTTGATGGCCAGGATACATGAGCCATGGAGCTTGCCAATGCTTGGGTATCAGTACCGGAATTGTGGGCCACGACTCCTCAGCATGGCACCAAGAGCTCTCTGCTGGGTTGGGGAGCTCACTGCGGAGGTCTCTGCATGCAGGGCACCTGGTCCAGAGTGGAAAGCCAACAACCTCTTGCAACTCAGAGTCTCATTTCTAGCCCTCCAAGCCCTCTGCCATTGCCTACAGCACCAACCGGTACTGTTCCGGACGGACAACCAGGTTGCCATATTCTACCTGAACAAGCAGGGGAGTACAGGGTCGTACACCCTCTGCCTGGAGGCAGTGGCCTTCTGCTCGTATGTGATCAGCCAGGCAATGCCCTCTAGGGCATTTGGGTTCTACTCCTGGTACTTCCTTGTCCCAAAAAAGACAGGCATTGGCTATCTGGAGTCCCGCACATGGCACAGAAGTTAACTGTGAAATGGCGATATTCTGCCACTGCCCTGTTAGCTCCGGTGGCAAAAGTTAGGACATTTTTTGCTGCGCCTAATTTTCACCACTATGGGATAACCGGGTAGCGACTGAATATTGCTGCTGCAGTTATTCCTTGGTAGCTCCCCCGACACGCCCCAATGCTAAGCTGTTAGGATTGAAGCATATAGGGGGCATTACTTGGGGATATTCAGTGGCACTAACTGCTGGGGGATGGATATCTGGAAGAGCTTGACTTACTGTAAGTGTTGTCACCTACCACCAGTTGAGCGATTCCGCCAGCAGGCAGATCACAAGTACTCTGTCCCTGAGACAGTCAGTGGCCTGTGTCCACTGTAATCGGAGGTACCATTGGGTCGCATTCATGTGGAGGAGGATGTCCAGTGTAACATGCACCATGGATAACATGTAACCGAGCAAATGGAGCATGGAGCAAGCTGGCACAAAGTGCTGGCACTGTACCACTGTGGCCAAAGCCTCAAGGCGACTCGCCCTGTCTAGGGGGAGGAAGGCCTTGCTCTGGTGGGTATCCACCTGCGCCCCTATGAACGCCAAGCTTTGTAGAGGAGTGAGATTACTACTACTACTACTACTTAGCATTTTTTTTTATTTTTATTTAATATTTCCAACAATAAACAACATCAACACTCCCCACAACAACTACAAGATTTACAACACACTCCCCTCCCCTGCCCCCCACCCCACCTGTCTCCATGTGGTCAATCCCTTATTCAACACATTAACAACTTCCTCATGCCTTGTTAACCCTTAACACATCTTATAATGAACCCACACTTGTTCCTGCTATTGCAGTGTACTCATCAAGACATTTCCACTTACTTTCTGGTATACCTGTATCCACCATATTTCGCTGTAAGATATCCTGAGCGGGTCCCGATCCTCCTCTCGGGCACCTCTGTACACTCACTGCTTCCTGTGCTTTTTCATAACTGGCATAAAGGCAAACCAGGTTCCACCAATGATGAACATCCAGTCTGCTGGAATCTTTCCAACAGACCATTATCAACTTTAAGGCTGTGGTTATCAAGGAATTAAACAGAAACTGATTTCCTTTTTCCACTGGAAGGTTACAGGATGCAGAGCATAAGATCACGGTCTGCAGGACTAAGGTGCCCGAAAGCGTAGAACGGTCTGGGTCCTCTCCCATACCCGTGTCCAGACTCTGTGAACGTAAAGGCAGTCAAAGAGCATATGTTTTAAGGTGCCCGAGTGTGCCAAGCACGACCAACATTTATTTCCTACTTCAGGATCCCACTTAGAAAGCCGAATGGGGGTGATATGCGCTCGGTGCATCAGAAAGTATAAGGATTGGATAACAGCAGCTGCCCTAGAAACTCTGTTTATTTTAGACCATAACAAAGGCCACTTCTGCGGAGATATGAGGATACCCAAGTCTTCCTCCCAGCTTTTCCCAGGTCCCCGTACTGAATTTAAACAGCCGTCTCTCAATAATGCATAGAAATTTGAAGTCGCATCTGCCTTACTTATGCAAGAGACAGCTGTCTTTTGTAAGCCCCACTCCTCTGATAAATTTTTAACTTCTATCCTCGACTTTGTTAAACAGTTCTTTAACTGTAACCACTGAAATTGACAGTAGTCAGGCAAGTCAAACTGAACTTGTAACTCAGCAAAGGTCTTCCAACATCGGGAGCTGACTAGCTGCCCCAATGTCCAGATCCCCCTGCTCTGCCACTTTTTCCATGATATTATTCTGTGACTGATTTTAAACCTGGGGTTACACCATACAGGCATTAAGAGAGAAGGCGGGTTTCCCTCCCCTAAGTATCCTGCCAAAGCTATATAGGCCTCTTGCGTTGAGACTACCATACTGCCAGCCGTGGAGGAGTCAGGAAGTCTCATTCCAATCAATAGGGTCAACGGTATGGGGGAGACCAGCCGCTCTTCTACCTCTACCCACATCAGCCTCCAACCTTTGATCTCCTCCGAACACCATAGTGCCCTTTGTTTTAGCAAAAAAGCCTGGTGATACCACCTGGAAATTGAACCCCTCCTTTTTTTCTTTTTCGCTTCCAATTTATTGATTGCTATCCTGGGGGGTTTGCCATAAAAAGACAGAGAGCAAACGTTCCCATGCTTTATAAGTCTTTGGAGGTAAAGATACCGGTAACATTTTGGGAATATAATTCACCTTGGGCGTGTTTCCTCCGTGGTGACCTGGATTGGCCACTGTTGGAAACAGGATACTGGGCTTGATGGACCTTAGTCTGACCCAGTATGGCATTTCTTATAGTCAATACCATTTTTATTGAGTCAAGCTTGCCCCACCAAGACATATGTAGAGGTGACCACTTAACCGTGTAGTCTTTGATCAGTTCCTCAATATTTTTACAATTAAGATATATAGTCTCGTCCAGGGAGGAGCAGTACTTGACCCCCAGATATTTGATGGCCTTTGCCTCCCACATGAAAGGATATTTTCCCACTGACTCTGGAAAGGTGACCCTATTTATTGGGAATGCCACCGACTTGTTCCAGTTTATCTTATAGCCAGAAACTTTTGAATATTTCCCCATTAGCCTTAACACTTCTTCCACTGAACTAGGATGGATAAATAACAAATCATCTGCGTAAGCAGACAGTTTTATCTCTAAATCACCGACCGTGATACCCTGGATCTTTTCCGAATACCCGAGTGCCAACACTAAGGGTTCCAGTGCTAAATTGAACAGTGTCGGAGAAAGTGGACATCCCTGTCTGGTCCCACGATGTAGCACAAAGGGATCCGACAGCTGCCCATTAACCAGAATGCGAGCCTGGGGTATAACACTTGAATCATTCTGATAATGGCTTCACCAAAGCCAAACCAGCTTAAAGCTCGAATCAAGGCCCACTCCAGTCTGTCAAAGGCCTTTTCTGCGTCCAAGGAGAGCCCTACCATTGGGAAATCTGCCTGATCAGTTAAAGACAAGAGGTTCAGAAGCAGATGCGCATTGTCCGTTAACCGCCCCGCCATGAAGCCACATTGATCAGGGTGTATTAGATCAGGTGTTACCTTTGCTAGCCTATGCGCCAAGACAGCAGCGAATATCTTGTAGTCTGCATTTAAAAGCGAGATCGGCCTATAGTTCTCTACTTTGAGCAGATCCCTGCCGGCCTTTTCTAATACTACTATTGTTGCCGCATTGAAAGCACCCACTGCCGGAGATTGCTCATACAGAAGATGAAAGTATCTTAATAAATAGGGAACTATATCCTCTTGGAATACTTGATAAAACTCTATAGGAATGCCGTCCGGCCCTGCCACTTTACCCTTTTTTGAATCTTTAAGGACAGCACGGAGTTCACTTTCCGTAATCTGTTTGTCTAACTCCGAGGCTTGTGATGCCGAGAGAACGGGATGTGGAATGTGTTCCAAGAATTCCTGACTAGCATCTTCACTCTCCTCCCCTTCTGAGGAATACAACCCTGAATAGAATGCCCTAAAGGCATCAGCTATATCTGAGGTCTTATTAAGGAAACCCTGTTGGTCGTTCCGAATCGCTTCGATCTTTGTTTTTGCAGCACGTGGTTTGAGATTGAGGCCAATAATCCCCTGACTTATTTTGCTCCAGATAATATCTCACTTTCTGCTCATGTATTGTTTTCACCGCCGCTGCACTTAATATATTGTTGTATTGATATCTTAGCCTTTGCAAACGAAGTAAAATCAGATCTTGTCTGCAAAAGTCTCTCACCAGCTAAAATTTGAGATTCTAGCCCAACCAACTTAGCTTTCCTTTGTCTGGCCGCATTTATGGAAAAACTAGTTATCCTAGTTCTGATGAAGGCTTTAAAAGCCTCCCACCAGGTCCACCCTGCCATGTCGTAAGGAAGGTTTACAGAGAAATAATCCTTTATTGCCTGCTTAATATTTTCACGGAAGGTCGAATCATCAAGCATTGTTCTCTGAAAGAACCATCCAGAGCCCCTCGTAGGCCCTCGTAGGTCAAAGACACTGCAGCATGGTCTGATACTGTAGTACCACAAATTCTCACCTCCACTGCCGATTCAACTAGGGATTTAGAGATAAGGAAGAAGTCTATCCGAGAATGTGAACCATAAGGCAAGGAAAAGAAGGTGAACTCTCTTTCAGTGGGATGCAACAGGCACCATATATCTGTTAGACCCGCTTCTTGTGCTAAGGAGAGAATCACTGCTGCGGCCCGACTCATCCCCTTTGACCTATAGGGTTGCCAATCCAGCAAAGGGTCCAGAACCATATTAAAGTCTCCCCCCATTATGATCTCATGGGGTACCAACTCATGCACTTCCTCTGCAATCTTATGGTAAAAAGAGACACCGTCACAATTTGGGCCGTACACGTTTACTATACCGAGCTTTCGTTCCCTGATGTGCACTAAGACCTTCGCCCATCTCCCACCCAGGTCCATACGGGATTGCTCAGTCACCGGCTGCAAAGTTTTCCGCATCAGGATTATAACCCCATTCTTCTTTTGGTACGCCGCAGAGGGGCCTACGAGCACATACTGCCCCATTCCCAGCTTTTTTGTTTCTTCCGAAGATAAATGGGTTTCCTGAAGTAGGAATCGGATTATTTATTCCCTTTACGTTCAGAGAAAGCACTTTAAGTGAGCCCATCACCCATGTTTAATATATAAGCACATCCCAAAGGGTTAACAGCAATAATCACAGCTATCATACTTTGCATCTTATACCAAACATACCTCCATGGAGACAACCCCAACCTTTGAAACAAGGTACACCCTAGGTGAGCCATCAGTTGCAGGACTACCACTCAACCTCCCCCCTTTAAGAACCCATTGCAACCCTCCCCCCACTCTCCAGTACGGTTTAGAACATTTCCCTTCCCAAGCATTTTGTTTTGTTTTGTTTTCCCCACCATAATTTCCCTTCTGAATCATGAAAACATTCCTAACTCCCCCTCCCTAGTTTTCTCTATCCTCTATCTCAACCATGACTCTCAGTCAATGCACACAATTGTATATAAAACACTCTAACGGAGGAAGTGACGTCACCGATCGAGATGGCGGTCTAAAGTCGGAGCTCCCTTCGGGATATAGAATAATAGCAATATTCTTTAGCATCGGGCCTCCCCCCCTGGTGGAAAAGAGCATTTTGGGGGTGCGGTGAGTGAGTGGATGATGTCGACCAAGAAAAAACTGGAAAAATTTCGGTCAAACTATGCGCCCTTACGCACTCAAAAGGAGAGGGCCGAGAAGGAGGACTCGGAAACAGAGGATGAATTGGAAAATGCTGAGGAGCACTGCACTAAAGGGGACTTACGACGATGGTGTCGGGAGATAAAAACGGAAGTCCTTGGTGTTAAAAGTGAGGTGAAGGAATTACTAACAGACTTTCGCCATGACATGCAGGCCTTGGGGCATCGTGTTGAAGCTCTGGAGGAGCACGTGGATGAGATGGCCTCGGCAGCGCAGACGGTGCGTAGTATCACTGGTCAGTGGCGGGAGACAACGGAGGACTTGTGGGCGAAAATCGAAGACCTAGAAAATAGGTCTCGACGGTGCAATATCCGTATACGAGGGGTCCCCGAGGAAGAACGCTACAAGCAAGCCAACACAGTGGTACGAGAAATATGCGAGGCCTTGCTGATTGTGGAAGATCAGGCCGCGTTGGCCCCTAAAGTGGAGATAGGGATTGAAAGGGCGCATAGGGCCCTCCGGGCCCCCCCAGGGAATAGGCCCAGGGATTTCATAGCCTGCTTGACGAGTTTCCCCCAAAAGGAAGCGATTATGAGGGCGGCGGCTAAGCGGGGAAAGTTGCATTGGCATGGCTTCACGATCGAGGTCTTTCAAGATCTGGCACCGCAGACCCTACTACGTCGCAAGCTGATGCGGCCGGTTACGGAGTACTTACGCAGCGAAAAGGTTAAATATAAATGGCTTTTTCCATTTGGGCTTCAATTTGAAGTTGGAGGGGCGCCGTACCGAGCTAAATCACTATCGGAAGCCTGGAAGTGCTTGGAAAAGGCTAAAGCCCCCAATTTACCTCAGAAGCGAACTGTTTCCGAACCCTCCGATCCAGATCGAGAGCAGTCCCCCCTTTTGGACAAGTTGCGGTGGCAGCGGATGCCAACGAAAGGACACCGTCTTCGCCGTACTTCAGGAGATCTCCCTACCAATGCGGACACTGAGGCGGGCGGGACATTGCAGTCGACATGAACTTGTGGATCTGCTTTTTGGATTTGGAATACTTCTTTGGTGAGCAGATCTTGGTCCCGGGGGTGAGGGGATGAAAGTCTGTTCAGTGATTTTCATGGCCTTCGGTCTGGGGTGACTTAGCTGATCTGCTCCACATTCCCTATTTATCTCCGGGTTGGACTGTGTGATGTTCTGTTTGGTAGAGGCTATAACTTTAAATGTGTGCTTTATTCAGGTGGTTTTAGGCTGTTATATTTTCCTTCTTATTATGAGGCATGATAGCACTGTTGCCTGGGGTCCCTCACCGGCTCCCTTGCACTTTTCGAGGATTAAATATGTTTATATTAAGGGGGGTTGCAGGGTTCCCATCTGTCTGTTTCCCACAGTTCTGTTTTGTTAGTAGTTGGAGAGGGTGAGGTGGGGGGGTGATGGAGTAGATTGATTGTGGGGGTTTCTTGGTTTTCTGGGCTATATTGGTTTAAGGCGGGGGGGGGGTGCCGGTATAATGGATGTATAAAGTGTCTCGGAAGGGATGTCTCTTCCTCCGGTGAGGTGGCACAGGATTTGGGCCTGTGGAGAGATATCTCGGGGAAGGGGGGGAATGGATGGGGAAGGATTCTACAGAAGACGGGTGGGGGGGGGAGGGGTTGGGGGGGGAGGGGTGGGAGTTGGGAGGGGGAGGGGGGATGGCGGGAGGGGGGAAAGGTTGGGGATGGATCATACCCTGGGGCTGCCAAGGCTAGAGTCTCCGGTAATGTTTGATGGCGGGACTTAGGGTAGGCTCTATTAATGTTAGAGGCCTTAACACTCCCCAAAAGCGGAAAGCGTTGTTCCGAGAAATCAGGCAACAACGCTGGCAAGTAATCTTTGTGCAAGAAACTCATCTGTTACCAAGAGATGAGCACCTTCTGCGTCATAGTGCTTATAAAGATATTTGGTTTAATGCTGAAGGTCTACATAAAAGAGCTGGAGTGGCTGTTATGGTTCGCCAGGACGTTCCTTTTCAACTGGGGGGGGTTATCAAAGGCATGGCAGGGCGAGTTTTGTTAATCTGGGGCGAGTTGCAGGGACAAGCGGTTACCTTTTTGAATGTTTATGGCCCCAATGACCCCCATACTGATTTTTGGGCCACACTATCTGGCTGGCTTTCTGATAAAATTCATGGGGCTTTATTGATGGGGGGCGATTTTAACGAAGTGCTGAACCCAAGGTGGGACAGATCCCTGGGGGGCCCTAGAGGCGACACTAAAAGACGGGTACAATTATGCAGATTAATGCAGACTTATGGGATGTGGGACCTTTGGCGTCAGGTCCACCCGCAAGGGCATGACTATACCCATTATTCCCAAGTCCATCATAGCTATAGTAGAATCGATTTGTTTCTTGGGGACTCCTCATGGCTCTCCAAACTTTTGAAAGTGGGAATAGAACCCATGTCTTGGACGGACCATGGCCCGATATGGGTGGAGTTTGGTGGTGAACGGGATACGAGTGGAAGGTCCTTTTGGCGCCTTAACGAAAGTCTGCTGCAAGATCCTGCAGTGGTGGCGAGTGTAGTGGAGGAAATTCGACACTACTGTGAGGTGAATGACACTGGGGACGTCTCCTTGGGGATACAATGGGATGGGTTAAAGGCAGTGTTACGTGGAGTTTTGATACAACGGGCAGCTCGCAAAAAGAAGGTTGCAGGGGAAAAACGGGCTCAGCTGCTCCAACTAGTTACAGAGTTGGAACGCCAGCATAAGCAGGGGGCCGGAACCCGGATTCAAGTGCGCTTGGCACATGCACGAGCCGAATTAACCTCCTTGCAGATGGAAACAATTAATTTTCAATTACGTCGCATTAACCAGCGCTATTATGAATTTCATAATAAGGCGGGCAGACTGCTAGCACGGAAACTGCAGGATAGGGACCGGCGTTCGACTATTTTAAAGGTTAAGGGCCCGGGAGATAGGCTCCTTTTTCGTGCTAAAGATATTAGAGAGCAATTCCGCCAGTATTACCAAACATTATATACTAGCGAGGTGGTGGGAGATCCCCTAGGCCTGTTCCAGTATATTCAGGATGGCGGCAGTCCCCCGGTAATTTCGGACTTCGATCGTGATATTCTCAATAAAGAGATCTCCCTGGAAGAGATCTATCATGTAATTAGGGGTTTACCCCTGAACAAATCCCCTGGATTAGATGGTTTCTCTACGCTGTTTTACAAAAAATTGCAGACATCCCTGGCTCCGCTGTTGCAGCGCTTATTTAATGCGGTTCTCCAGGGGCAACCGTTACCGCCTTCTATGAATCAGGCAGGGATTACGGTGATAGCAAAGCCGGGTCGGGATCCCACTGTCTGTGGTTCCTATCGGCCCATCTCTCTCCTAAATACGGACGGGAAAATCCTAGCCAAGATATTAGCTAACCGATTGGGGCCAATCCTGCCAAAAATTATTCATTCTGATCAGACGGGATTTGTTCAGGGGCGGAATACGGGGGACAATATCCGGAGAGCAATTCAGGCCATGTGGACTGCTCAGCATCAGAAGCAGGAGCTACTTGTATTAGCGATCGATGCTGAAAAAGCCTTCGATCGAGTGGAATGGGGGTTTATGTTTGCGGTATTACAAGCGGTGGGGATAGGCCCCAATCTGCTGTCCTGGATAAAGGCCTTGTACACTTGCCCGGTAGCGACGGTTAAAATAAATGGTAGACACTCCGAGTTCTTCTCTTTAGCGAGGGGGACGAGACAAGGGTGCCCATTATCTCCCTTGCTGTTCGCCTTAACCATGGAGCCATTGGCGCAGCATTTGCGACAGAATCCGGATGCAACGGGTTTAACCGTAGGCTCGACAACACACAAGTTGGCAATGTTTGCAGACGATCTGCTGCTTTTTATTACCCGTCCGTTATTGGCTTTGCCTATTTTTATGGCAGAGTTGAAACGTTTTGGGGCGGTTGCTGGTTTTAAGATTAATTGGGATAAAACAGAGGCACTGAATGTTAATCTGTCTGGGCAATTAACAGCGCATTTACAAGGGTGTTTCCCATTCCGTTGGGCAGCCAGTAAGATCAAGTATCTCGGGGTGTATTTAACCCGTAATCTTGCTGAGTTATACGGGGCTAATTACCCGGTGCTGATCGACCGGATAGGCAAAGACCTAGAGAAATGGAATCAGGAGGGGATCTCGTGGTTAGGCAGAATAGCGACGCTTAAGATGATGGTGTTGCCCCAACTGCTGTATCTTTTTCAAGTATTACCTATCAAAGTTCCTCAACCGGTCTTGCATAAACTTCAACGGAAATTGTTCTTGTTTGTGTGGAGACACCGACCCCCGCGCATTGCACGGATTATCATGTATAGGGCTCGGGAGAAAGGGGGATTGGGAATGCCAGTGATAGCGGATTATTATTTAGCGGCGCAAATGCGGCAGGTAATGGAGTGGAGGGAACCAGTACAGTCGAAAGGGTTTCTTGCTCTGGAGCAGCAAGCGGTACCCTCGTATAAACTTTATTATTTACCTTGGTTACCGAAGGGTACCTTGCAGGGTCAGTGGACGCACAACCCCTTTATACGTCATCTTTTGGGAGAGTGGGTCCGAGGGTGGCGTAGAGTAAACGTTCACCCAGGGACGTCTTTGCTCTCACCGTTGACAGCCACTCCAGCCTTTGTTCCGGGCCGAGAGAGGATATTTCAGGTTTGGGAGGAACGGGGGCTGACTCAATTCGCACACTTAATAGAGGCCGATGAGGTTAAGTCCTTTGATCAATTGAAAGCAGAATTCCAATTAGACAAGCGGGATTTTTTCGCGTATCTGCAGGTTACACATTACCTGCGCCAAAGGATTCAACGGGAACGCATTGACGAAGGACTTAACGATCTTGAAGCCTTGTGGGTGGGCCACCATGCCTCTCGAGGGTTGATACGCTTACATTATGCAAGTTTGCGAAAGGCCCAGGAGGTGGAACCCAAACTGAAATATATGGTGGAATGGGAAAAAGATTTGGGGCTGAATTGGACTGAAGAGGAGTGGAAGGCTATCCTTAAAACAGCGTCCAGATCTTCGATATGTACCTTGATTCAAGAGAATACTTATAAAATATTAATGCGGTGGTACTACACTCCTGAACGATATCATAAGATGTTCCCAGAGGTTTCGGCTCTTTGCTGGAGGGGTTGTGGGGCTAGGGGCACATATTTTCATATGTGGTGGGAATGCATCTGGGTCCGTTCCTATTGGACGAAGGTCCGGGACCAGATGACTACTATTTTTGGGGTCCGGTTAGACTTATGCCCTACTTTGTTTCTTTTGGGAGTCTGGCCGGACAACCAGTCGCAGAAATGGTCCCGCCCTATGCGGTCCTGTATAGTGGCAGCGAGGTGTGAAATAGCCTGGAAGTGGAAACAAAGGGGCCATCTGGAGCTTTCTCATTGGGTAGCACGATTATATAAAGTTCTGCATATGGAACGTCTGACCGCTCTAAGGAAAAATCAAGGGGAACGCTTTGACCGTCAATGGCAACCGTTGCTAGAGCACTTGGCAGCCTCCGGGGAGTGATGAGATAACTGTGGGGGCGAATTGGGGGGGTGGGAGGGGTAAGGGCGCTCCCGGCTTAGCGGATGTTATTTGTACAGGGGATTGGGGGGGGAAAGGAGGGGGGGGCTCTCTGGGTGGGGGGAGGGGGGGGGCTATGCGGGAGGATGGGGTAAAAACATAATTGCATATCTTATATCCTTGTACCGTTGTCTGTATGATTGCAGGAGGGGTGGAGGAGGGTTTATCTTCTTATTCATCTTCAGTATTTGGATATGTTCGGTGTATTGCAATGTTTGCTTTGGAAAACACTAATAAACATTAAGTTTTAAAAAAAAAACAAAACACTCTAACTAGGCCCACTGGCCTACTCTGTACTTCCAAGTTTCCACAGCCAAAGTTCGTTCTTGAAGTAGTCCTTCCGACATCTGCATTTCCCTGCTTTCCAGGGCGAGCCTCTAACGCATCACCGCAGCTTCTTGTTCCTCTACGAATGAGAGCAGGGCCTGAGGATCCTTGAATGTTTTCGTCTGGTTGTGCAAAGTCACCCTAAACCTTGCAGGAAAGAATAGCCCATATAGGGCCTGGAGGCGTTGAAGGCGCGGCCTGAGAGCCAGCATTTGTTTCCTTCGATCCACTGTAGCTTTGTTAAAGTCCGGGAAGAAAGCAATATTTTGGCCCTCAAACTTCACCGGCATCAAGGCTTTTGCCGCGGTCATTATCTTGGCCACCTGTGGATATCTCAGTAATCGCATTATTGGTCTCGGGTACCGCATTTGAGGGCTGACCTGTGCAGGAATACGGTGTGCCCGTTCGATCTCGAATGGTTGCTCGAATTCCAGGCGCAACAACTTTGGGATGTTCTTCTCCAAAAACACCATCATATTCCCTCCTTCTGCACCCTCCGGCACGCCGAGCAGCTGGATATTATTCCTGCGCGTTCTGTTGTTGAGCTCCTCTGTTTCACTTCAGTATAGAGATGTGTTTCCCGTTGGTCAAGGTCAGTTTTAAGTGCTCCTCATGGACTTCTACTTTGGCATCAAGCCTGACCATCCGCTCCGATAGTACATTTATTTGTTCCTTTAATTCTTTCAATTCTAAGATATTGGCCTGCACTCTACTCAGCGTCTCACCATTTGCTGCAACGATCTCTCTCACCGCCCGAATTTCCGCAAGAATCTCTTGCATGCCTTCCGCATTCTCCCTCATGCTCCCAGTCTTTTGCGGTGAAGGAGGGTCAGGCTTTGGCCTCTTCGCACCAGCGTTCATGGCAGCGTTGAATTCCAGCCGGGTAGGCTTACCGGCAAGCCATCTCACAATATTATGCACCCTGGGAAGGTCTTCAAATCAAAACTACTCAGGGAAGACAGGATTTAGGCAGGATTAACAGGAGAGAAAGACTCAAGCGGCCATCTTGCACTCTTCCAGGCTCCGCCTCCCTACTATTTAGCATTTATATAGCGCTATGCATGCAGCGCTGTACAGAAATATAAGCAAAAAGACAGTCCCTGTTCGTCAGAGCTTTAAATCTAGTCAAGACAACACAGAACAATAGACAGATCAGGAAAACAATTATGGTGATATGGAGCAATGGTTAATTTGGGATAAAGCAAAGTATGGGGTAAAACAAAGTATGGCAATTACAATTCGGGCAAAACAAGTATGGCATTTACAAAAACCAAGTATGGCATTTACAGTTTTAGACATGACAAAGGACGGGAGTCAGATGAGACTTGGACCAGTTTATTACGAAGCCCAAGTGTTTCAGGACACTGATGGTATGACCTGTGGCCTGCTGTAGCTCAGCGGCTGTTTCTCCTTTTATGAGCCAGACGTCTAGATAGGGGAAGACAAAGGCCCCTTGGAGGCAGCGATAGGCAGCTATCACTGCCGGGCATTTGGGAAGACTCTGGGTGCGGAAGCCAGCCCATAGGGTAGCACCCTATACTAGTAGTGATCACCCTCGATCACGAATCTTAGGTACTGTCTGTGACTGGGATGAATGAGGATGTGGGTGTAAGCATCCTTTAGACAAAGGAGCATAACCAGTCTCCCTGCTTGGAGGTAGGTCAGCAATGTTCCAAGGAAGAGCATCCTTAACTTCTCTCGCACTAGGAACTTGTTCATGTTACGCAGGACTAGGATGGGCCTGAGGCCTCTGGTTCTTTTTGGTATGAGGAAGTACTGGGATTAGAACCCCTTGCCCTTTTGGCAGTGGGGCACCGGTTCCACGGTCCTGTCCTCGAGCTCCTTCCATAGCAGGTTCTGGTGAAGGGGAGTTCTGGAGAGCTCTCCTGGAAAGAAAGAGGGGGTGTCTGGTCCTGGATCAGGCGTTCCTCTGTTGGCAGCTGACCTCCTGAGGGTAGAGGGGACTATGCCCAAGGAGTCAAAGATGGGTCTGGACCGGTATCGGTCCTTGAGAATCCTCTGCTTACAGTGGGGCCCCTTGGCATGCTGCACCTGCTGTGGAGCCTGGGAAGGCTGGTACTGCTGATAGCCTCAGAAAGCCACTCCCTTCCTCGGGTAGGGTGGCTTTTTCCTGAGGCCTTCCACTTAGGCAGAATGTAGTCTTTTTAGAAAGTCGAATTCTTGTCAGGAACTCAGACACAAGCTCCGCAGCCTTGTCTGACATGGGCTTACCAGAGGTTTTCTCCTTGGCATAGGACATCAACAGGTTTGTCCTGGACCCATTGCTCCAGGTCTGAGGACTGGAGCCAGGCCTGGCGTCAGACGCCAATGTCTGCTGTGGCCACCCAAACTGTGGACTCAAAGCAGTCGTAGGCTGCTCGAGATAAAAAGCTTGCAAGTGTCCGGGGATGTCTCGTCCTCGGACTCCCAGTCGGAGTACTCGGTAGAGGAATCTAAGATGGGCAATGCCAACGATGGGCCCGGGGCGGTGACCATGGGCCTTTGAGGCTGCATAGCCAAAGCCATGAGCACTGATCCAAGATGATCGACAGCCCAAGGAATGGGACAGTGATCGGGACCACTGTCGAGGATCAACCCGAGGCTATACGTTCATGAGGACAACCAAGGAAGTCCTCGAGGTTGAGGTCCTGGTGGTCTAGGCAGGTAAACCAACCGAGCCAGACAACTGCGCCCGCTGCATCTCCCGGAAGGCAGTTAGACTGCACTTCAGGGACTCCATCCTGGACTCCAGTCCAGATGGTACCGCAGCCTTTGGTGCGGACGCCGAGGTAGCCAAGTCCTGTGCCATTGAGGAGGGGGAGTCCTTGACCAGGATAGCCTCAGAGGTCTGACGCCCATTGTCGGGGGTCGACAATTCCTTCTTGGGGACCTTGGACGGCCGCTCTTGCTCCCACACCTCCGGCCTTCTTTGGGGGCAGAGGGATCTGGTGCAGGGTTTGTCCACTTTTGCCAAGTCCCACAAAGAGGTCCTCAAGGATTTCTTCTTCCTCTTTCATTCCCAGTCCAAGGAATACCTGTTGGAGGACCCGCGTGCCTGGTCAGTTGCCACTGGGTCGCTACAGGACTCTGGATCGTGGGTTCACCGGGGCCCTGGATCGTGGGTTCACCGAGGACTCTGGAGTACAGTCTGACCTGGAGAAAATTTGGTCATGCTTCTGCTGACAGAGTTTGATTGCTTTAGTGGACATCTGCTTGCAGAGGACACAAACCTCCAGATCATGGTCAAGATCACGACAATGGAGGCAGCAATCATGTGTGTCGGTGACAGACATATTTTTACAGCAACGATCACACAACATAAGAAATGCCATACTGGGTCAGACCAAGATCCATCAAGCCCAGTATCCTGTTTCTAACAGTGGCCAATCCAGGTCACAAGTAGCCGGGAGGTACCCAAAGTCCACAGCTTCTACAATGCTCATCATGGGGTAAGCAGTGGATTTCCCAGGTCCTTTTTAATAATGGTTTATGGACCTTTCCTCCAGGAACTTGTCCAAACCTTTTTTAAACCCAGTTACATTAACAGCTTTTACTACATCCTCCGGTAATGAATTCCAGAGTTAGATTACACGTTGAGTGAAAAAATATTTTCTCTTATTATTCTTAAATGGGTTACATTGTAGCTTCACTGCATGTCCTTTAGTCTTTTCTACGTTTTGATGTTGTAAACAACCGATCTACGTTAACCCATTCCATTCCATTCATTAATTTATAGACTTCTATCATATCTTCCCTCAGCCTTCTTTTTCAAGTTGAAGAGCCCTAACCTTTTAAGCCTTTCCTCATAGGGATATCCTTCCATTCCCTTTACTATTTTGGTGGCTCTGCTCTGTACCTTTTCTAATTCCACTATATCCTTTTTTAAGATATGACGACCAGAATTGCACACAGTATTCAAGGAACAGTCGAACCACGGAACGATACAGAGGCATAATATCATCCTTGGCTGTATTCGCCATTCATTTCCTTATGATTCCTAGCATTCTATTAGCTTTCTTGGTCACCACTGCACACTGGATGGAGAGTTTTAACATATTATCCATGATGACATCTAAATCTTTTTCCTGAGTGGTGGTTTCCAAGGTGGTACCTTGCATCGTATAACCAAAGTTTGGGTTGTTCTTTCCTAGGTACATAACTTTGCACTTGTCCACATTAAATTTCATCTGCCATTTGGACACCCAGTCTTCCAATTTTTCATGGTCCTCTTGCAATTTTTCACAATTCTCTTGTGTTTTAACAACTTTGAATAATTTTGTGTCATCTGCAAATTTGATCACCTCACTCTTTATTTCCATTTCCAGGTCATTTATGAATATGTTAAAAAACAGCAGGCCCAGCACAGATCCCTGGGGGTACTCCACTATTTACTTTTCTCCATTGAGAAATTTGGCCATTTAGCCCTAATCTCTGCCTTCTATCTTTTAACCAGTTTCTGATCCACAGTACTGTACTGCCTCTAATCCCATGACTTTTTAGTTTCGCCAAGAGTCTCTCATGAGGGACCTTGTCAAAGGCTTTCTGAAAATCTAGATACACTATATCAACCAGTATACCTTTGTCTACCTGTTTATTCACCTTGGCTAAATCCATGTTGGCTTCCTCCCATTAAAGCACGACTATATACATGATCAGTAATTTTATTCTTTATAATGGTTTCTACCATTTTGCCCGGTACTGATATCAGGTTTGTAGTTTCCCAGATCACCCCTGGAATCCTTTTTAAATATTGGCGTTACAATGACCATTCTCCATTCTTCAGGTAGTACAGTTGATTTTAATGATAGTTCACAGATTACTAATAGTAGGTCTGCAATCTCATATTTCAGTTCTTTCAATAACCTTGGATATATACCATCCAGTACAGGTGATTTGGTAGACTTCTTGAAGCTGCTGGCCATTGGGGGGAAAAACCACCCCAGCGAGGTTGAAGACCCAAGGAACTGCCAGCCGGTGAAAAAAAAGGCACGAAACCACGCCAGGGAAAAAAACTTTAACGAGGGAAAAAAGGACGGCCTGAGACACAATGCCGAGGCAAGCGAGCTCTGAGGCAGGAAAGGAACCGGTTGCAGCCGGAGAAAAACCACACACTATAGGATGAAATTAAACTGCTTTTTCCAGGGAAATCAGACATGCGTCCGATGGGCTCAGTGGAAAGAACGAGACTGAGCAAGATGGCACCCTTGGGCGGGAAGGATACCACACATGTGTGGTACATCTTCCAAAGGCTTTCTTTGAAAGCTGGAGAGATGCTTCTGCACAAGGCTCCATCAGCGCCGACGTCACCCATATGTGAGGACTGACTTTCTGCTTGTTCTCGGAGAACGTCAAGAGCGGGTGGAGGCCATCTACAACCATTTGCCATTATTTCTCACTGGAAAAATCCCTGTGAGAACTTCAGCCAATGTTTAATGTTAGGGGGGCACACCATAACCTGTTGCCTCAGAAGCAGAACAACAAAAAAGATGAGTCTTGAACCAATGTTACACCAACATTAACCAACAAAACGTAACAGAGAAGCAGAAGGACAGGGAAGGCATTCTGGATTTAGCTTGCGCCTTTTTCAGGAATAGCTCAAGGAGGGCTTACAATCTAAGTTTGTACTTGTGGCAGTAGAGGGTTAAGTGTCTTGCCCCATATCCGAAGGAGTAGCAGTGGGATTCAAATCTGGGCTTCCCCGATTCTCAGCCTGCTGCTCTATCCCTTAGGCTACTCCTCCCAGCACTGGCTCAAAGTGTAACATCTTCAGAGCACTCACTGCAGTGAGAGTCACTGCAGCTAACAAAGATTTGTTAAAGGAGAGAACGCCATGCATGCCAAGCAGGCTTTCTGCAGTGCACAAGTAACCTGTTCAGAAGTATTTCAGCAAGGGAGTGAAATAAAGACAACCCTTAGGTATAAGCATATTTGTCCTCAAAAAAAGAGACAATAGCTTTCACCACATATTCCTGCAGTGCTTTCTGCATAGTAGGTTCATTAGAGTTTTGTCCCTTCCCCCAATGGCTTCCAATGAAGGGAAGTTCCTCAGGGAAATGCAGCTGCAGAAACTGCTGGGCTTCATCTAACAGCAGACAAGAAAATTGTTTCTCCAGGACCAAGCAGGAAGTCAGTCCTCACATATGGGTGTCATCGGCGCCGATGAAGCCCCAGCGGAGCATTTCCCCAGCTTTCTATGAAAGCCTTTGGGAATGCAGGCACGCATGCGCGGTTCCCTTCCCGCCTAAAGGTGCCATCTTACCTCAGTCTCTTTTTTTCCGTGAAGCCCACCGGACGTGTGTCCAGTTTTCCCGGTTAAAATTAGATTTTTCAGCGGTTTTTTTGCTCTTTTTTCTTCCGGTTGAACACCAGTTCCCCTCCTGCTGGGTTCGGTACACCGGTATTGAGCCCGATTCCTCTTTTTCGGTTTTTGCCCTTCGTGGCTGGTGTTCGCGCCCTTTTTTCTCGTTTTCCCTGGAAGGCCGGTCTTTTGACCTCGCGGGGACTCTTTTTTTCCCCGATGGCTTCCAGTGATTTTAAGAAGTGTGATCGGTGTAAGAAACTAATGTCTCTCACCGACACACACAACTGCTGCCTTCGGTGCCTTGGCCCCGACCACGACCACGATCCTAAGTCGTGCGGGGCCTGTGGAAAAATGTCTTCCAAGGCACTACGAAGTCGCCAGCAGCAAAAGGAAAGGCTTTTCTCGGACTCAGCCTCCGGCCGGGCCCGGACCTCATCTGAGACCTCGACATCTTGGGATTCCGATCCCGAGCGCCGTCGAAGCTCCTCGGACAGGGAGTCCCCCGACCAGGAACGCAAGAGGAAGAAATGGCTCGTGAGGGCGTCGTCGGAAGAGGTCCCTGGCTCCTCGAGGGCCAGGTCTAAGACTCCCGACCGTCGCCCCGGGCCTGTGGAACCGGAGAAGCCTGCCAAAGTTCCTCGTGTGGAGCCGGAGTCTGCTGGACACGTAAGCCCCGTAGTCCTCGTGGACTCTCCTCCCAGGGAGCCGACGTCCCGGGGCCCGAGTCGGTGGCTGCTGCGTCTCCCGAGCTGAGTCTCAGGATGACAGCCTTGGAGAGCAGAATGTCTGTCTTCATGGAGCAGCAGCGGGCACTGATGGCCAGCCTGTCTGGCGCATCTGCCCCGACCACCGGGACATCGACGTCAAAGTCGACCCCGGAGACCAAGCTGATACTCCAGTCCATCGTGGCTCGGAGTCAAACTCAGTCGCGGTCCCCCTCGACCTCCCACTCGGGACCGAGGGCGTCGACGCCGGTGCTTCCGGCGTCGGGGCGGGTGCTCCAGGGCCCCGCGGGGTCGGAACCTGACTCTTCCTCGGATGAGTCGGCTTGGGAGACGGAGGACGAGGAGTCTCCTGACACCTTTAAGACTCGGTGCGTCCCTTCGGACTCACCGCAGGCTGAGCCCCGGAGTAGGTCCCCCCAGGAGGACACCCGGTTCTCGGAGTTCGTCTGGGATATGGCCACTGCCTTGGCTATTCCGGCGGATCCCGAGGAAGAGCCTCGAGCTGAAGAGCTCGAGGCGCTTACAGTATGACTCTCCTCCGAAGGAGACCTTTACTGTCCCTGTTCCTCCGATGCTGGAACGGCTCCTCTTCCGTATGTGGGAGGCACCGGCCTCGGCGCCAGTTCTTAGCAAGTGGATTGATTCGATCTATCGGCTCCGTAAGAGCCCTGGTTTTCAGAAAGCACAGCTACCACACCATTCCATGGTTGTGGAATCGGCCATGCATCGTCTGAAGAGTCAGAAGATGCACTCCGTGGTGCCTCCTTGCAGGGAGGACCGAAACCTAGATGGCGTCGGTAGAAAGTGTTTTCAGGGCTTGATGCTTGCTTGCCGTGTCCAGTCTTACCAGCTGTACATGGGCATGTACTTGCGGGATCTGGCCAAGGAGTTGGCCGGATTCTCTGCTGGTCTCTCCGGGGAACCCTTGCAGAGATTTAAGTCCTTGTCCTCGGGGATTCGGGACTGCTCGAAGTTCATGTCCCACGCCGCCTACGATGGCTTCGAAGCTTCGGCCCGAGTTGCGGCAGCCGGCATCGCGGCTCGACGCCAGGCATGGCTGCAGTCATCGGACCTCGAGCCATGGGTTCAGGACAAGTTGGTCGATGTCTCTTGCTGAGGTGAAAACCTGTTTGGCAAGCCCATGACCGAGAAGGACGCTCAGCTCGAGACCGAGCACCTCACCCGGACAAGGCTGTCGAGGAAGACCTCTGCCCCTTCTCATAAAAAGAAGGGCTCGGGTAAAAAGCCCTTTTACCTGAGGAAGGGCACTGCCTACAAACAGTACCCACAATATCAGGCTGCCCAAGCTGCCCCCCAGGGTCAACAAGCCAAGGGCCAGGGTAATGGGCCCCGTAGGCAGAGGACCCCCAAGCCTCCGGCCCCTACTACCACTCAACAGGGTGGGGGCTTTTGACTCTTTGAGCATAGCCTCTCCTCCACTGCTCTCCCAACCCTGTACAGGAGGTCGTCTCGCCCTCTTTGCCCACCAGTGGCCCCTTATCACCGGGGACAGTTGGGTGCTGGACATCATCCACAGGGGATATGCCCTCCATTTCCACCAACTGCCACCTCCATATTTTCCAGGGGAGTCTCCAAGGCCTCCTCTGCACACAGACCTTCTCCGTCAGGAGCTTCAGGGTCTGTTGGTGGACAGGGCGGTGGAGCCTTGCCTCCCCACTTGCAAGGTCACGGATTCTACTCCAGGTATTTCCTGGTGCCCAAAAGAACCGGTGGCCTTCGTCCCATTCTGGACCTCAGGAACTTCAACAAGTTCCTAGTGAAGGAAAAGTTCAAGATGCTTACTCTTGGAACCCTTCTGCCCTACCTCCAGCAGGGAGATTGGCTATGCTCCTTAGATCTAAAGGATGCGTACACTCACATCCTCATTCATCCAGACCACAGAAAGTACCTCAGGTTCATTGTGGGAGGAAACCATTATCAGTACAGAGTGCTGCCTTTCGGCCTCACCTCCGCTCCCAGGGTCTTTACCAAATGCCTGGCAGTGGTGGCGGCCTACCTGAGAAATCAGGGCATTTTTGTCTTCCCCTATCTGGACGATTGGCTCATCAGGGGTCAGACAGGTCAGGAGGCCAATCAAGCCACCCTCAGGACCATTGCTCTTCTACAACTCCTGGGGTTTGTCATAAACTTCGCAAAGTCCACTTTGCTCCCTTCCCAGAACTTGGAGTTCATAGGGGTAAGGTTGGACTCTCTCCTGGCAAAGGCATTCTTGCCAGAAAACAGAGCCCGAAGGTTGATGGCCTTGGCAAGTCAGTTTCTCAGCAGGTCCCTGGTCTCCGCCAGACTCTGCCTGCGGCTTCTAGGCCACATGGCTTCGACAGTACATGTGACCCCCAATGCCAAGCTCCATATGAGGTCTGCACAGTGGTGCCTTCGGACTCAGTGGTCACAGGCCACAGGCAGCCTCAGAGACAGGATAAGGGTGTCCAGACCATTTCTGCACTCCCTCAGCTGCTGGCTACACCCACCCAATCTGCTGAAAGGGGTGCCTTTTCAGATTCTAGGTTACACAGTGATACTAACCACAGATGCCTCCCTGCAAGGCTGGGGAGCGCATTGTCTGGGCAAGTGCACCCAGGGCCTTTGGTCTCCCTGGGAAGCTGCACAGCAGATCAATCTCCTCGAACTCAGAGCTATTCGATTAGCACTCAAAGCTTTCATTCCTACCCTGGCTCAACAGTCTGTCCTGATTCAGACAGACAACCAGGTTGCCATGTTTTATGTGAACAAACAGGGCGGAACTGGGTCCGGGATCCTTTGTCGGGAAGCTCAGGACCTTTGTTCTTTTGCCCTCAAGCACAACATGCTCCTCAGGGCTGTCTACCTTCCAGGCCAGGACAACTACCTGACAGACAGGTTAAGCAGGATACTGCAGCCCCACGAGTGGCAGCTGCATCCTTCAGTGGTTCAGAAGATCTTCCTGTAATGGGGTCTCCCTTTGATGGATCTCTTTGCCAGCCCCATGAACAAGCAACTGCCAAAGTTCTGCTCCAGGCAACCACATCCTCTGCGGATAGCAGCGGATGATTTTCTGATATCTTGGTCTCAGGGCCTCCTCTATGCGTTTCCTCCCACGCCCTTGGTGGCCCGAACCCTATTCAAGATTCTCCAGGACAAGGCCTCGGTCCTGCTGATAGCTCCCAGGTGACCGAGACAGCCTTGGTCTCCTCTTCTGCTTCAACTGGCGGTAGATCCTCCACTGCCTCTGGGGTTGCAACCCGACCTTCTCACACAGGACCAGGGTTCCCTTCTGCACCCAATCTCAAATCTCTCAATTTGATGGCCTGGAGGCTGCAAGGGTAGTTTTGGCTCCCTGGGGCCTACCTCAGGAAGTTGAGGAGGTTATCCTAGCCTCTAGGAAACAGTCTACTAGGAAAACCTATGCTCTCAAGTGGAGGAGGTTTTCTGTGTGGTGTCACCTACGTACGGAGGATCCTTTCTCCTGTACTGTATCAGTAGTTCTTCAGTACTTACTGCACTTATCCAATCAGGGACTTAAGTCCAATTCTGTTCGGGTCCACCTCTCAGCTCTAGCAGCTCACCACTCATTGGTAGAGGGGCAATCTCTGTCTGGTCACTCCTTGGTGTCCCGCTTTCTCAGGGGCTTGCTTTTACTCAAGCCTCCCTGAACATTTTTATCCCATCCGACCTCCTGCCCCTGAGTGGGAGCTGAATGTGGTCTTGCAGCAACTGACTCGCCCACCTTTTGAGCGATGGCTACTTGTCCACTACACTTCCTCTCCTGGAAGACACTCTTCCTGATAGCCCTTACCTCGGCTAGGCGAGTAAGTGAGCTTCAGGCCCTGGTCTGTGACAGGCCTTACACCAGGATTTATAGGAACAGGGTAGTCCTCGGGACTCATCCAAAGTTCCTCCCTAAGGTTGTCTCCTCTTTCCACCTCAATCAGGAGGTGGTTCTTCCAACATTCTTCTCTAGGCCTCATGCTAGCCAGGCTGAAGCAGTCCTGCATACCCTGGACTGTAGGAGGGCCTTATCCTTCTACCTTGACCGTAATCAGGGGCATAGAAGGGCTACTCAGCTCTTCGTATCCTTTGACCCCAATAAGTTGGGGTTGGCTGTGTCCAAGCGTACCTTGTCCATCTGGGTGGCTGACTGTATCACCTGGGCTTACAAGGCGGCTGACCTTCCTTTGCAGGGTAGGGTCACGACCCATCGTGTCAGAGCAATGGCTGCCTCAGTGGCTCATCTCCGCTCTGTGCCCTTGGTCGACATCTGCAGGGCTGCAACTTGGTCTTCAAGCCAGACTTTTGCGGCCCATTACTGCCTGGAGAGGGAGTCCCGTAGGGACAGTGCTTTTGGCCAGGCAGTACTCCGGAATCTCTTTGAGGTTTAGGCAACTCCTGCCCTCCTGCCCACTGTTGGGTTACCAGTGGAGGTTGTGTCCTTGAAAAGCCTTTCTTTGCTGCTGAGACTAGAGGGAGTTCTCTTGATCAGCCTGGGTTCCTTGGTAGCCCAGAGCTTGGGAGTCACCCATATGTGAGGACTGACTTTCTGCTTGGTCCTGGAGAAAGAGTAGTTACTTACCTGTAACAGGTGTTCTCCAGGAGCAGCAGGAATCAGTCCTCACAATCCGCCCTCCTCCCCTTGGAGTTGCAGTTGTACATAGTTTATTTTCTTTTTTGTGTGCTGTTCTTAGCTATGTCATTTGACTGAGGTAAGATGGCACCTTTAGGCGGGAAGGGAACCGCGCATGCGTGCCTGCATTCCCAAAGGCTTTCATAGAAAGCTGGGGAAATGCTCCGCTGGGGCTTCATCGGCGCCGATGACACCCATATGTGAGGACTGATTCCTGCTGCTCCTGGAGAACACCTGTTACAGGTGAGTAACTACTCTTTCCCCTTTCTGGACAACTCTCAATATAGCAGGGTACAGGATAGCCTGAGCAATACTGTGAGAGCGAAATCCTTTTTTTTTTTTTTTCTTCTTTTTTTTACTTCACTGAACTGTTGCCATTATCTGTCTAGCTAAGCACTGTAGTCTTTAATACCTTGTTGTGCAAGGCAGTATAACAAGTGATAATCAAATCAAATCACTTTCTGATTGTTTTATCTGAGATCTTTGAGCCCGATATTCAAAGGCATTTATACGGTTTACAGAGCTGTAAACCGTGTAAATTCCCCTAAGCGAGATAATTCAGCGGCACTGAGCTCTGGAGGTGGAGGCCTCGGGAGCGTCCTGGGACCCCATTAAGGCTTTGGAGGTAAGGTCCTTCCGCCGTGGTGTGTCCCCCTCCAGGGCAACACCCGAGGCATCTCGATGCTTAGAAGGAGATCTACCCTTGGAGGGCTGGCGAGTCTTTGATGAAGACTTAGGTTTCGATACCTGATATCCTTGGGAGGAAGATGAAGCACTCAATGACGTCAATGCTAAAGATACTGCATCGGAGGCAAAGAAGGTGCCCAGCTTTGCAGCTTGGTTCTGTAGGCCTCTCTTTGTCATCTTCCTACAGAGAGGACATTCTGATGGTTGATGATCTAGTCCTAAGCTTTTTAGACACCAGTCATGGATGTCTGTGGCCGAAATGGTACTGCCACATTTGGAACACTTCTTAAAACCACTGGATGTTTTTTCCATTTTTGTCTGTGACAAACTGGGCCTAAGCCTAAGATGGTGTCGATGCGCCTAAAGAAAGAAAGAAAAGATTCCTTCCCTCACAAAAGATTTTTTTTTTTTTTTTTTAAAGAAAGAAAGCATTGACGGGCCAGTACTAGCATCGACGGGAAGGCAGACTCAACCACAAAAAATAAGAAAGGACACATTTTCTGCAGTGACAGGAATTGCTTCTTGTTGGCTCACCGAAAATGAAGAACTGAGGAGGGAGAGCTGAAAAGGCGGGAAGATAGCTACGCAGGCACAGTGGGATGCTCCCAAAAGCTTTCGTATTGGACTCTGGGGAGCGTTCCTGCGTGGGCTCCATCAGTACTGATGTTACCCATATGTGAAGACTAAATTACTGCTGTTCCCGGGGATCACCTGTTACAGGTGAGTAACTACGCTTTCGATAAAGACATTTTTCCACATATTACTCCTGAATCTATCCCCTTTCACCCTCATTCTATGCCCCCTCATGCCCACTCGTCTCTGGTATTGCACCGGTACTCTTCCCGCCACCGACCTCGTTGTCTCGGCGTCGAGTTTGGGTCTATTTTTGTAGTTTTTGTTCTTTTTTTGTCCTGGCATCTTCGTGCCTTTTTTCTCCCACTGGCAGCCCGGAGAGTCTCTGACCTTGCAGGGATACGTTTTTCCCCCACGGCCACCAGCGGCTTTAAGAAGTATGATCTGTGCTCTAAAATTATGTCTTTGACTGACACACACGACAGCTGTCTCTCCTGCCTTGGAACAGACCACGACTAGGCAGGCTGCGGTCTCTGCAAAAGGATGTCCACTAAGGTCCTCAAGAGCCGCCAGCAGTGGCACAATATGTTTTTCCCCAGTGACGAGGCCCTGACCTCTTGGGTGGAACCTCCCGAACCCGAACCCTGTCATAGGTCCTCAGAAAGGGGGTCTCCCTTAGGGAACCCAGGAAGAAGAAGAAATCCGCAAAGGCGGTGTCCTTGGATGGTTCCAACCAGCTGGGTACTCCCTGACCCTGGTCCTGCAGTCCAAGACATTTGTCCGAGGCTTTGAAGAGGGAGCGACCTGCAAAGATCCCCTGAAAGGATCCGACCACGGACCAGCCTCGGTCCCAGACACCATCCTCTTTGATTCCCCTTTGGGGGAGCCTGTATCAAGCCTGACTCACTCGGTGTCCGCGCCGAAGTCTGCGGAGCCTTCTGAGTCCAGAATGGCGGTCCTGGAGAGCAGTTTGTCTGCCTTCATGGATCAGCAGTGGGCGCTGTTGTCAGGCACGACCGGTTCATTCCCCCCGACCACCGGGCCCTCAACGTCCAAGATGTCCCTGGATGCCGAGCCAATTCACAAGGTCATTCGGCATCGAGTCGATCCTCGGCTGAGATTGCAGTCCGAGTCCCGCTTGACAGGACAGCGGTCACCCCACCGGTAAGTATGCCGAGTGCCGGCCGTAGGGCATTGGGGGCCCCGAGACCTGCAGAGCAGCCCTCCTAAGAGTCCTTGACGGACTACTCCGAGTGGGAGATGGAGAACGAGGAGTTCCCCGATACCCGTTGCCACCGTGATGTCCTATCTGACTCTCCCATCTCGGAGCCTCAACGGCAGTCCCTGACGGAGGATATGGGCTTCCTTGATTTCATCAAGGATATGTCAAAGGCCCTGGCATTCCCTACCGAGTCAGAGGAGGACCCTCGGGCGGATGAATTGGAAATCCTCCAGTACGAGGCTCCTCCGAGGGAATCGTTCACGGTGCCCATTCCTCCCATCCTGGAACAACTGATGCTCCGAATGTGGGAGACACCGGCTTCGGTACCGGTGGTGAGAAAACTGCTTGACTCGATGTACCGAGTCCGCCGGAGCCTGGGCTTTCAAAAGTTACAGCTGCCGCATAACTCCATGGTGGTGGAGTTGGCCATGTGTCGACTGAAAAGCCAGAAGACATACTCCTCTGTGTTCCCCGGCAGGGAGGCCCATACCCTGGATGCCCTCGGCAGAAAGTGCTACAAGGGCTCAAAGTCACTTAGCCCTCCATTGCCTCAGGTACACATAGATTGTGAGCCCTTTGAAAAGGGAATGTATCCAGTACCTGTTTGTAGTGATTACATAATGTAAACCGCTTTGATTGAAGGATAAGGTGGTATAGAAAACTGGTTAAATAAATAAATTGTCCTTTTGCGGTTGGGTAGGGTCTCTGGTGAGGGATTTTACCAGGTCAAAGAGCTCCCTGGGTTGTTGAGTGCATGTAAGAGCGTGTTGGTGTAACTACCTGCCAAACCTAGACTTTTGCATCACCCAAAACAGATTAGTCCCAGGCCACTCTGTCAAATGCTTTTTCTGCGTCCAGGCCCACCATGACTACTAGAGAATCCCACAGCCTGCTTTGCCAAAACAGCATCAAGGCACGCAGTAGGGCTTCTACCGCACTGCGGCCCTTCACAAATCCCACCTGATCCAGATGTATAAGATCAAGCAGGATGGCACTCAGCCATTGGGCTAGCACCATAGTTATAATTTTTGATTCAAAAGCGATTTAGGCCTGTAGGACTCTCCTTTCTCTAAATTCCGCCCTGGTTTGAGGAGCAAGATAACTACCACCTTGTTGTGTAATCCCCCATCTTTCTGTCGGCTACTGCAACCTCCCTTTGAATAACTTTAATAGCTCAACAACAGTAAGAAGCAGGCTACAATCTAGCAACAACATGAGGACTATCAAGTCTTTTGCATAGAATGCCACATGTATGATTATCTGCCATTTAGAGAGAGGGTTGTATGTGTGTATCCAATACAAAGAACTACTGGCCTTCGATTCCCATTTAGGGACAGCAATCTCAGACCAGAGGGACTGGGGTTTCTAGTCCTATAGGCACTCCTTGTGGCCTTGGGCAAGCCACTTAACCCTCCGTTGCCACAGGTACACATATAGATTGTGAGATCTTCCGGGACAAGGGAATGTATCCAGTACCTGTTTGTAGTGTGTGTAAACTGCTCTGATGCCCTTCAGCCTGTGCGGTATATCAAGAAATTGCATAAACATAAACACTATGGGTTGAGCCACCAAATCTCACAGGATTTTATAAAATTTGGGACCTAAAACATCCGGACCTAGGACCCTAACAGGCTTCAAACTTATCTGCCCCGTCGAGTCAGTTTAGCAGCTGTCCCTGTTTCGCTAAGTTGTGGAATGTGAAGATTTTCAAAGAAGGCTTCACGTACCTCTGCCTCTCCGTGCTCAACCCTATATAGCCTTCAAAGAAGGCGGTAAAGCGCCAAGCAATTTCAGCTTCCTGCACTTTCACCGTGCCATCCGCTTTCCACAGGCGGGTCACGATAGTTTTAATTTTATCAGGCCAAATCAATCTAATTTACCAGTTTTGTCCTCCCATTTGTGTAATTTGTACTTATAAAGCTGAATGCTACTCATGGGCCTTTGCTGCAGAATCGCTTGAACTTTATTCCTTCCCTCCTGTAATTGCAATCGCGCATGCTCTATCCTTTCCTGCAGGCACTGAGCCTGGCGCACCTGCAGGTTCCTCAATCTCTGCTGCAGTGCAGCTCCCTGTTGGTGCTGCTGGGACACCGTATATCCCAGTCGGATGGGCTTCGCCGCGTCCCAGTATATCACTGGGCCCACATTCTCCACCCGATTTTCTGCCTCATAGTCTAGCCACGCTTTTTGGAGGAAGTTTTGGAAATCAGCTCTCTGTGTCCAAACTGGATTCAGACGCCAAAACTTGTCCCCCTCCCTATTTCCCTCCAGCTTAATTTAATTTGAACCATCCCATGATCAGGTGCTACCTGTGGGTGGATGTCAGAGCTGCTCATTTTAGCATATAATCTCTCTGACAAAAGCAAGTAATCACTGTGGTGATGTACTTTATGTAGCCCTGAGTAGTGTGTGAATTTGGTATCCAGGGGGTTCAACATGCGCTACCCAACAATCAGCTCCAGCTCTTTACACAGGAGATTGATCCCTCTATTCTCCACACCCTTAATAACCTCCGCAGCAGCCAGCAGTCCACCATTGCATCCGCCACCATGTTAAAGTCCCCTCCCAAGAGTATTTGATAATCAGATTGGCCAGCCAAGTGGGCTATCAAGTCTAAAAAGAAACTATGTCGATATATATCAGGGGCATATATGCTCCTAACAACACTATTTTCTTTTGTAAGTCCCTTCCCTCCTGCTAGGACATATCGCCCCTCTGGATCCTTAATCACTCGATGGACTTCCCTTTTCCTTACCCAAGTAGCCACTCCCTGTCGGTGAAAATTATAGTGGGCTGAAATGACTTCCTCCACCCACTGTCGCTTGAGTTTGAGATGTTTGTTTATTTGTTCTTGATATATCGCCCTTTATAACATCAGGGCAGTTTACAATCGGGTTAACATTCAGAATTGACTCAAGATCAGAATTAGGAAAGGAACTACAATCTTGACAGGAAAGGGAAGGCAGCAAACACCCAGACAGGATGTAGAGAAGAAATCAGCAGACATAGATATAGCCAGGTCATTAGTGTGAGTCAGAGAGATTATGGGCGGAGATGAAAAGGTGTGTTTTCAGTAAAGATTTAAATGTAGTGTAATTCTGTTCCAAACGGAGTGGTGTGGGCACTTCTTCTCAGCCGCGTGCTCTCCCAGGAGGGATCGAGCTTTGCCTGCACCGCCAGCTGACTTGGCTGCCCAATCGGGGCACTTCGCTACACTTTAAAAGAAGGCGCCAGCCTCCAGCAACCCTCTTCTCAGCCGCGTGCTCTCCCAGGAGGGATCAAGCTTTGCCTGCACTCCTGCACCGCCAGCTGACTTGGCTGCCCAATTGGGGCACTTCGCTACACTTTAAAAGAAGGCGCCAGCAGGCGGACCCACGCCGGAGGGCCTCGCAAGAGGGCCCTTTGGTGTGGCCCTTCGGTGGGGCACATAAGGTACCGGAGAGTGTACGAAAAACCCATCGCCTCTATCGTTTGCAGCTCATCCCAGAGGTTGAAGAAGAGTCTATACTTCTTGAGTGAGATTTGTAATTTAGCCTACATAGCGACCATCGATATCTACTGAACCAGCCCTGAGCTCACCACCATGCTTAGAATCTACCACCGCATAAATCCATCAACATTCAGCACTTGGAACTCACCACCAAATTCAGGTACTTTCAGCAACTTTGATTCCCCTGCTGCATTTTCCCCCGAGCACATCTCTCAATAATACTGCTACAAAGTAGCTACTCCATTGTGCTACTGTGTTATACCTCCTTTTGTGCTACTATATTACACCCCTCTACCACTCAAATACTACTAGCTACTATGTGAATACTCTTATTGTGCTGCCATTTCACATTCTGTTACCTTCGACACCTCCAATCTCTATCCTTTGGCCGACTGCATTGACGCTCAGCAGCTCCCTAAGTTTCGCTTGTCCGGAGAATATCAACCTTCCAACTCGTTTAACTCCTGCTTGTCAAGAGTGCTATGTCTAGACAACAAACTGGTAACATTGTATTATTATATCTACCGAGCTGTTACATTGTTTTACTCTGATTAGAGACTTCACCTCATATGCTAGTAGTCAGCTTTGTTAAATTAGCTTGAACAGTCTAAATGTTCCAGCACTTCTAGCAACTAGCTGGCCTTCTGATATACATTCTGTCCGGTGCACGGTCTCCTTCACCATTTGTTTAAACCTGACAGATATATGACATATATATATTGATTTCTGCTTTGGTAGTAGTGAACTACCTCGTTTACATTCTGCCTAGCTAACCTGTGCTACCTTGGAAAACAGATTTGCATTCCAGAACCTATCTATACCTAGATTAGCACGATCTAGAACTAATTTACTGTCTGTTATAGCGCCTAGTTAGTAAGATGGGGCCTCCTATCACCACCTTAACTGGCATCTACTTCCTCTTCTGTAGCTTCCTCTCAATCTCTCAATCTCTCTCCCCGGAGTACAATCAGATACCAATCCTACATAACCATGGAAGAAGATGGTCAGGTATACCTAAGAACAGCTATAATTGGGACTCTCGCTCACATCACTCCCATCTATTACACATTTCACTCCAACACTCTATGAAAGCTAAACAGGACAAAAGCCTCTACCCACAAATCTTAAAATGTGCCCTCGTCAACTCCCGCTCAATTCGGAAGAAGTGGCCAGTGATTGCAGACACAATATCCCTGCATAACCTCGATATTCTCATGGTTACCGAAACATGGCTTTCCTCGGAAGACAATGTCCTACTCAACCAGCTCCTTCCATCAAATTTCACAGTATTTACTAGTCACAGACAAAACAAGAGAGGAGGCGGAGTGCTCATCCTCACCAGGTCAGACCTACATTTCTAGCTGGATGACTCCACTAACACTGACCACCTAGAGTTAGTCTCTATCTCCAACAAGCTCTGCTCTATAAACCTTCTATATAGAGCTCCTACACCCTCCCCAGATGACCTACCAACTATAATAAACCTGGCATCCAACTTCCAGAATCCGAATACCCCAAATTGGATTGTGGGTGATTTTATTTTTATTTATTTATTTTATTTATACATACATTTATATACCGCATCTTCCAAAGTTCAGTTGCGGTTTACAGTGAACAACAATTAACAAAGCAAGTTTGTTTTACAGGGAACGTCATATTATAACAGAACATATTTACAAGGAACATCATATTATATATAGCGTATACAGTCTTAACAATTTGAGATAATATAGAACAGATTAAACTATATACAGTTTTATATATATGTATATATATACATGTATATATATACATATATATATATGTATATATACACACATACATATATATATATATATATACACATATACATACATATATACATATACATGGAGGTGAATGGACATAGGCTGTGAGGTCATCGTATGTATGTGTTATCTGTGTATGATAAGGGCTTTTGCTTAATGTAGACATATTCCTGTTTAACCTTTGTCTAAAGTGGGTGTTGAGTTATCTATGTTATAGTTTTTGGTGAACAGATAAGTTTTCAATTTTTTACGGAGTTCCATGATTTCCGTAAGTGTTCGTAGTTCCTCTGGGAGGGAATTCCAGATTATTGGGGCTATGTGGGAGAAGGCTCTGTTATTAGTTGCTTTATGGGCTCTTGTATAATCTTTCGGGATCTTTAGTCTGTTTAATTGACCTTTTCTGTGTGTTGGCTTGGACGGTTCTTTATGTATTAAGTTACAAAGCATTGTTGGGGCCATATCATTTAAGGCCTTGAATATTGTTATTATTGCTTTGTAGATTATTCTGCTTTGAATTGGTAGCCAGTGAAGGGAGGCTAGTACTGGTGATATGTGTTGGAGTGAGTTAATTTTCAATATGATTCTTGCAGCTGCATTTTGCGCTAATTGCAATCATTTGATGTTTTGTTTTGATATGCCTATTAGAATTAGATTGGCAAAATCAAAATGTGGAGTTATTGTTGCCTGGATTATGTTGATAAAATCTTGTGTAAATACTAGCGGACGAAGTTGTTTGAGTGTTTTGAGTTTGAAATAAATTTTCTTTATAGTATTGCTAATGTGTGTTTCCATCGTAAGGTGTGTATCTAGTATAACGCCTAGATATCTTATTTCATTTTTTATTTTAATTTCTTGGTTTTAACCTGCCAGCGCTCCAAGATAACCAATCATCGGCCTTTCTTGAAGCTCTCGAGACTCTTGGATACCAACAATTAGTGAAGGAATCTACTCATGTGAAGGGAAATACTCTTGACCTTGTTTTTGCTCCACAGTCAGTATATGACCAATTATACAACACCGTGATGTCCATATCTACTGTGCCGTGGTCAGACCATAAACTTATTATCTTCCAGATTCCCACTCACAACAGGCAATTAAAGATCGACAGTGTTCCAAGCAATAGCTCTAGATTTCCTGCTAGAAGCTTCCTTCCATTCAACAGAGATCGTATCCTTGCTGGAACGTACTCGCTCTGTAATGAGTCTTCCCTAAATCTGGAAGAGCTAATCACTTGCTGGAACAGTAGTCTCAACGCGATAGCCCTTTGACCACCATTCAGCAGATCTCTAAAGAAAAGAGCCTCAGCACCATGGTACACTGCAGAGCTGAAACTCTCACTCTCCCAACTACGGAGTATGGAGAAACGCTGGCGTCGGTCATGCTCCATGGTAGACCAGGCAGCATACTTCTATCAGCTATCCATCCACCACAATGCCATCACAGAGAGGATGAAACAGTACCACACAGACACCCTGAAGCGCTCTTTAAATAAACCTCATGCTTTGTTTAATTTAGTCAAGACCCTCTTGAAAGAACCAGCTGCTGAACAGCAATGTGAGATCCATCCCCAGGAGTTTGCAGTCTACATACAATCCAAGCTTACCCTGACAAGTAAACCTCCAATAGAATTTGCTTCCACAGTCAAAGATTGCCCAACACCCCTAACTACCTTTTCTACTCCTGCCAAGATGCGCATCGAAGACTTGATCATGTCCCTCAATACTACCACTGCGCAGACAGATCCTTGCCCAGCATTCTGGATAAAGGAATTGCGCAGTGAATTCAGCACAATAATAACCAGAATAATGAACCTGTCTTTCACCACTGGTACGTTCCCCTCTGCCCTTAAACATCCATTAGACCACTCCTAAAAAATAGTAAGTTGGATCCCCAAAAGGTAGACTCCTACAGACCCATCTCAAGTATACCTTTTCTCGCAAAGCTAATCGAAAAAGAGGTACAAAGACAGTTACAGGACCACATCGATGCTGCTGCTCCACTGGATCCTTGCCAACATGGTTTCAGAGAGTCACACAGTATGGAAACTCTTCTTACCACCCTCCTCAACAATATTTCTAGTGTTGACAACATCCGACAGGGAATTGCACTTGTTTTCCTAGACTCTGTAAGTCATGAGCTTCTCTTAATACGGCTAAAAGAGAAAGGAGTCAATGGAACTGCTCTTGAATGGTGCAGATCATACTTATCCGGAAGATGGCAGCACGTTCGATCCGGTGGAGCAATGTCAGAACCATTTTACCACCAAAACCAGGGGGTTCCACAGGGATCCTCCCTCTTTGCCTTGATGTTTAATATATACATGCAACCCATTTGTAATATCATCCAGTCTTTCAATGTAAGTTGCATGTTATATGCGGATGACATCTTGCTCTATATGCCGTTCGACATAGACAAGCTGGACCTCGCGCCCCTTACTAATTGCTTCAATGCCATATCGGAATGGCTCATGTCACAAAACCTCAGGATTCAACATAAAAAGACAGAGGTGCTCTTTATGTCGAAGAACCCAAATTTTAGCCCTCCGCAATTCTTGAAGGTGAAAGAAGCTGATTTACAAGCAAAAGCCACTATACGGTACTTAGGGGTCACCCTTGATCAAAACCTAGACATGAAGGCACATATAGCTAATACTGTAAGAGCTATATACTACAAAATCCGTTCTCTCAGACATCTTCGCCCCTTGCTTGAACCAGAGGTTCCTGTTCGGTAATCCAGTTTAGTCCTCTACAATTGGGTAGTGCCCCTCCTCCTGCAGCCTGGAGACTGGACCAATCAAGTCTTCTGTAGTATATATGCAGACGGAGCTCCCAGAAGCCCCCAGTGTGTCCAGTCTCCTTGCAGCTTGAGGACTGCTGTGCCCTTTCTGGGCACACTAAGTGACACTTGAAGGAGCAACACTAGTTAGTTAGTTCTTTTGGGGTTTTGTTTTTGGTCCTTTATTTACCATTTCTTTGCTAGGTAGCTGTATCTTTAAAAAGAAAAAAATCCATTACCACAGGGGACATCCTGGGGGAAGCCAGACCTGCATTGGGCTCCTGCCTTCCTGCCTGGGGATTTCTGAAGCCTGGGTTGAGCTCTCCCCTAGGCTGTACGGGGAAGAGCCATACCTGCTACAGCATTGTCTGTTACCTGGAGAAGCTGGCTGAGTTCCTGGCTGTTTCCTGAGCTGGTAGGAGTTTTCATTTCCTTACCTTTCTCGGGCACTGCTGCTCCCTCCTGTTTGATTTGTCAGAGGGTCTGTCAGCTCCCCTGTTTTTCCTGAATTTTTTCGCTTGCCCTGTATTTGAGGGTCGTTTTCTTTCTTTTCCATGTTATTTGGTTGCCTTTGTATTTTCGCGCCGTTTTTTACCGCGGGTGAAAAAGTGCGGCGGCCATTTTGAATTTCTAAAGAGTGCTTTTTAGGGGCATTTTTTAACACTTGTGCACGGGTTCCCCTGGCATATTTGGGGTTTCTTATGCTGGCGATTTTGCTCAGGGCACCCCTGGGATTCTGGGGAGTGTTTTATTTTCTGTAAAAAAAAAAAAAAAAAAAACCGTTTTAACTTTAAGTCTGTACTAATTTGCATAGGGTTGGTCCCTTTGGTGTGGGCTTCCCTGTTTCTGTTCCCTTCTTTCCCGCTGGGCGGAGGTTGCCTTAGTATGGCTGCCAAACCCCAATGCATGATTTGTGGGTCCCGCAGAGGTGCGGTGACTGACTCTGGCATCTGCAGGGGCTGTGCTTCAGTTTCTTCAGACCTGGAGCGTCCTATTGAAGTTAAGGAACAGCTTATCCCCGGGGACACTTCTCTTTTGGGGGACAGTGTCCCTTCAACGAGCATCCCCCCTTCTGGATCGGTCCCCACCGTCCAATGATTCGGTACCTGAGCTCCAACATGCGGCTATAGTAGCGCCGCCTATGGACTTTTCCCCTGATTTTGTTCTCCTCATGCATCAGGCTTTCCGCTTGAGCCGGTCCGGTCAGTTGCCGGAGGCTTGGCCCGCCTCTCTCCCCTCAGGACCCGCAGGGGAGGTTCAGCGGTCTTCTCAGCCCGCGGTCAAGCGGCTCAAGTTGGTGGACCAGGATCAGGTCACCCTTTGTTTCCCGGATTCCGAGGCGGAGGGTGATCCTGAGACTGAGGCTGAGGAGTTAGAGGACGGGGAGATCCCTGAGCCGGAAGATCAGGCTCGGATCATTCGGGTGTTTCGAAGGGACGAGCTGGTCCCTTTGGTCACGGAGTCTCTGCAAGCGCTTAACCTATCGGCGCTGCGGCCCCTGGAGGAGGAGGGTCTTGAGGATCCTCTCATTCAGGCGGTCAGGGATGCCCAGGTAGTTTTCCCCGTGCACCGCGTGGTTGAGCAGATGATCCATGCGGAGTGGGAGCAGCCGGAATCCGGTTTGAAAGGGATTCAGACCATGAATCGTCTTTACCCCCTTGCCGACAAGGACAGGGACTTGTTTAAGTCTCCACGAGTGGATGCTGCGGTTTCGGCAGTGACCAAGAAAACCACCATCCCGGTTGAAGGGGCTGCGGCCCTGAAGGATGTTCAGTACAGGAAGGTTGATAATTTGTTGAAGCAAGCCTTCGACACCAATGCCTTGTCTTTGCAAGCCTCTATTTGTGGGGCGTGGGTAGCTCGGGCTTGTTTGCGGTGGTCACAGCATCTGCGCTCGGGTTCCGGTCTAGACCAACAGGGTCTGCTGGACGTTACACGCATGGAGTTGGGATCGGCCTACTTGGCGGATCTGTTTTATGATTTAATCCGCTCCTTAGCGAATAGTATGGCCTCCTTGGTAGCAGCGCGCCGGTCCATCTGGTTGCGCAACTGGGCGGCTGACGGTTCTTCCAAGTCTCGCCTCAGTAAGCTGCCCTTTAAGGGCAGATTGTTATTTGGTGAGGCTCTCGATAAGTTGGTGAAGGATCTCGGTGAGTCTAAGGGTGGACGGCTTCCGGAAGATAAGCCTAAGCTCAATAGATCGTCCACCTCGGCGCGCGGTCAGTTTCGGGATTTTCGCAGGTTTCGTTCCTCCCGACTGTGGACATCGCAGCGCGGTCGTTTTGGAACCCGTCCTCAAGGATTTCGTGGTTTCAGGGGAGCGGGAAGAGGCTTCTCCGGAGCCGCCTCTTCCTCGGCCTCTTCCTTTAATCGCAAGCCACAATGAAACGAGGCGGGCTCTAGAGGGAGGCCCGGTTATCGGGGGTCGTTTGCGCGACTTTCTTCCTTCTTGGGCCCAAATTACGTCAGATCGGTGGGTGCTGCAGATTATAGAAGAAGGTTATGCCCTGGAGTTTGCGTACCCACTTCCAGATTCCTTTGTTCTGTCACCCAGCAAGGGAGCTCAAAGGACGCGGGACATCCGCGTGACCCTGGATCGGCTGCTTTCACTGGGGGCAGTGGTTCCGGTTCCTCCTTTGGAAAGAGGCGCAGGTCGCTACTCCATCTATTTTGTGGTTCCCAAAAAGGGCGGCTCTCTTCGTCCGATCTTGGATCTCAAAGGCGTGAATCGCGCTCTCAGAGTGCCGCACTTCCGTATGGAGACCCTGCGGTCAGTCATCGTAGCAGTGCGTCAGGGGGAGTTTTTGACGTCCCTCGATCTCACCGAGGCCTATTTACACATTCCCATCCGGCCCTCTCATCAGCGGTTTCTCCGCTTCGCGCTTCCGTGGGGCCACTTCCAATTCCGGGCCATGCCGTTCGGCCTCGCCACGGCTCCCCGCACCTTCACAAAGGTAATGGTTGTCGTCGCGGCGGCCTTGCGCAAGGAGGGCATCCTGGTCCATCCGTATCTCGACGACTGGTTGATTCGAGCAAAGTCCAGTCGGGATTGTGTGGGCAAGTCACGAGCAGGGTGGTGGCTCTGCTGCGGTCCCTTGGCTGGGTGGTGAACGAAAGCAAGAGTTGTCTGTGTCCGACGCAGGATCTCGAGTACCTGGGGGTTCGCTTCGACACAGCACGGGGCTTGGTGTGCCTTCCGGAGCGCCGCTTTCTGGCATTGCGGGCTCTTGTCCGACTCTTCCGAGGGATGCCCGCTCCGTCGGCATGGTGGTACCTGCGGCTCCTCGGAATGATGGCAGCGACCTTGGAGGTGGTGCCTTGGGCGCGCTTCCACATGCGTCCGCTGCAGAGTGCTCTTCTGCGCCGTTGGTCCAACCAGTTCGACTCATTGAACAAGAGATTGCCTTGCCCAAGGGCGGTTCGCCGATCACTACGGTGGTGGCTCTCCTCTGAGAACCTGACGCGGGGGATTCCCTTGGAGCCTCCACTTTGGGTTCCATTCACATCGGATGCGAGCTTAACCGGCTGGGGGGCTCACTGCGAGACCCGCTTCGCTCAGGGGGAATGGTCTCCCCGGGAGGCTTCTTGGTCGATCAACCGTCTCGAATTACGGGCGGTACGGCTAGCCCTGTTGGCCCTGGAGACTCTAGTCCTCGGCCGACCGGTGCGGGTCCTGTCGGACAATGCGACCACAGTAGCTTACATCAATCGCCAAGGGGGCACCGGCAGCGTGTCCTTGGAAGCAGAAGCGACGGCCTTGTTCAATTGGGTGCAGGCTCGTCTTCCGGCAATCTCGGCAGCACACATTGCAGGCGCAGACAATGTCCAGGCCGATTTTCTCAGCAGAGTGCGGGTAGACCCCGGAGAGTGGGAGCTTAACCCGCAGGTTTACGCGCAAATAGTCCGGTGGTGGGGTCCGCCCATCATGGATCTCATGGCGACATTTCAATCGGCCAAGACAGGGCGCTTCTTCAGCAGACGAAGAGAGCGCATGTCCGAGGGGATCGACGCTCTCATTCAGCCGTGGCCAACGTCCGGTCTTCTTTATGTCTTTCCTCCATGGG
This sequence comes from Ichthyophis bannanicus, assembly GCA_033557465.1. Lineage (NCBI taxonomy): Eukaryota > Metazoa > Chordata > Amphibia > Gymnophiona > Ichthyophiidae > Ichthyophis > Ichthyophis bannanicus. The sequence continues at coordinate 575,912,460 of CM066034.1, read as the reverse complement.
CTCTGATCGGCCGGGTCGTGCAACGCATCGAGAGCCATCGGGGTCGAGTGTTACTGGTGGCCCCGGATTGGCCCCGGAGGCCCTGGTATGCCGATCTGGTCCGGCTGCGCGACGGCGTTCCATGGCTCCTGCCCGCGCTGCCAGATCTTCTTCTTCAGGGTCCCTTGCAGATGCCCCAATTGGATCGATTCTCGCTTACGGTTTGGCCATTGAGAGGGCTCGGCTGAAAAAGAAGGGCTACTCCCCCGCGGTGATTTCTACCCTTCTGCGGGCGAGGAAAACGTCCACTTCTCTTACTTACGTTCGGATTTGGAGAATTTTTGAGGACTGGTGCTCCCGGCGGGGAGTCCGGGCGGCGACGGTTTCCGTGCCCGTCGTTTTAAGTTTTCTTCAGGATGGATTCGATAAGGGCCTTGCGGCTAGTTCCCTGAAAGTCCAGTTGGCGGCTATCTCGTGTTATCGAGGCAAGGTTTTGGGCCGTCTTCTCGGGGCTCATCCGGATGTACGTCGTTTCCTTACGGCTGTTTTTCATTTGCAGCCCTCCCGCAGGATTTTCGTTCCTCCGTGGGACTTGAATTTAGTGCTGCGGGCCCTGGTTCGTGAACCTTTTGAGCCCCTGAGTAGGGCGTCCCTGAAAGATCTCACGCTGAAGGCGGTTTTTCTTGTAGCCATCTGTTCGGCACGGCGCATTTCTGATCTGCATGCATTGTCCTGCCGAGAACCTTTTTTGTCTTTTTCCGCGGATCAGATCGTCCTCCGTCCGGTCCCTTCCTTTTTGCCAAAGGTAGTGTCTCCTTTTCACATGAATCAGGCAGTGTTCCTTCCGGTGCTTTCTTCGCACTCTGTCGGTTCGGCGGACAAAGGTCTTCACTGGCTCGATGTGGGTCGTACGCTTCGTCGCTATCTGAAGGCTACCGAGACTTTTCGGAAAACTGACCGTCTTTTCGTGCTCTTCGGGGGGTGTGCGCGTAAAGGGGAAGCGGCGGCTAAGGCCTCCATTGCAAGATGGCTCAAGGAAGCGATCGCGTCTGCGTATCTGTTGCAGCAGCGGTCTGTTCCGGAGGGGCTACGGGCTCATTCCACTAGGGCTCAGGCGACCTCTTGGGCGGAGTATAGCCTAGCTCCGCCAGCAGATTATCTGTAAGGCGGCCACTTGGTCGTCTCTGCATGCTTTCAGTAAACACTATCGCTTAGATGTGTCAGCGGCTCGGGATTCCTGTTTTGGTTCGGCGGTTCTGCACGCCGGATGGCAAGGTCCCGCCCGGTCTTGACTGCTCTGTTACATCCCGATTGTAGAGGACTAAACTGGATTACCGAACAGGAAATGGAAATTACACTAACCTGGTAATTGTAGTTCCTGGAGGGTCCAGTTTAGTCCTCCTTCCCTCCCGACTATCTGCTATAATAATGCGGCGCGCTTTTCCGAACGGTTGATCATAAGACGGTTCCTCTTTTCCGTTCGGACCCTTTTTTCTTTACAGCCGCGTTTTTTGCTATGGCTCTTCCTTTTCTCAGGTGTTCAGTCAGCTCCTGAGATTTCTGATGGTGAGCTGTGTTTTGATTACCGGGGCGTCGGTACCGGCACAATGCAGTGTTCTGACTTCCTCGTTTGGGGAGGGGGTTGGATATTTATTGGGGGGTACAAATTGTTCTTTCTTATGTCATTTTGTATATTAATCTAATGTGTTGCTGCGTTAAGTATGCTTTGTTACTAGTACACTGGGGGCTTCTGGGAGCTCCGTCTGCATATATACTACAGAAGACTTGATTGGTCCAGGCTGCAGGAGGAGGGGCACTACCCAATTGTAGAGGACTAAACTGGACCCTCCAGGAACTACAATTACCAGGTTAGTGTAATTTCCATATTTCCGTACCATCTACCAGGCTCTGATCATGCCTCATTTTGATTATGCCAATGTCATTTTACTAGGTCTCCCTCAATCCACTTTGAATCCCTTACAGCTTGCAATGAATAGCGCAGCGAGGGTTCTCCATGGGGCATCTAGGAGAGACCATGTGACACCCCTTCTAATACAGTTACACTGGCTCCCTATACAAGCCAGGATCATCTTCAAGACAATGCTACTAACTTTCAAGGCGGTAAATAGTCTCTCCTCCTCCTCACTCACTGACTGACCTCATCAAATCCATAACCCCGAATAGAACAAGAAGATCCACAGCATTAAATATGCTAATGATTCCTCGAGAGCTAACAAGATGCAATGCAACTACAGCAAATAGGGCTTTCAGTCTCCGTGCACCAAGACTCTGGAACGCCTTACCTACAAACATCAGAGCAATCACTAACCTAACTCAGTTTAGAAAGGCCCTCAAACATTACTTATTCCTCAAATACTTCCGAGAGAGCACAGAAGCACGTCCCCTCTCCAATAGCTATAGCGACTCCAAAGCATCTAATGAGCCAGGAGAACTCACCTAGTAAGGTGTCCGTTAACCAGAAATTACATTCATGTATTCTGTAACTCAAAGATGTATATAGTTATCCCTGCAATCCAATTTTAGCTGGCCTGTTATTTGTAATTACCTCGTTATCCAAGTTTGTTCCCCTGTTTACTGTAAACTCAGACACATGTTTTCTGTCTGAATTTTTGTTCGATGTAAACCGCGCTGATGTCGAATAGTGCGGTATATAAGAAATGTAAATAAATAAATAAAAGATTTAAATGTAGTGTAATTCTGTTCCAAACGGAGTGGTGTGGGCAGGGAGTTCCAAAGGGAGGGTCCAAGGAAGAAAAAGGCAGAGTGACGGGTGGAATGCAGGTGTGCGCGTGATGTGAGGGTGGGGGGAAGGTGGAGGTGGTATATGTGAAGTGAATGGAGGTTGCGCGTTGGGGCATGAAAATGAAGGTGGTTAGCTAGATATTGCAGCGCGTGAGTGTTGATTACTTGCTGCACCAAGGTAAGTATCTTGTAACAAATACAGTATTCAACGGGAAGCCAATGCAAATGGAGTAATAGGGGGTAATGTGGCCTCTATGTGAGGAATAGGTTATGATCCTGGCCGCGGTGTTCTGTATAAGCTGAAGATGAAGATGGCATAGTGACACTTGCGAGAGCGGAATTACAGAAATCGAGACGAGACATTACTGTGGATAGAGTGAGAGTGGTCAAGGCAGAGGAAGAAAGAAAAGGACGAATAGATCATATTTGATGGAGAAAGAAATAGGATGTCTTGGCAAGCTGGAAAATGTGGTCTCTGAGGGTTAAATTAGAATCAAGTAAGACCCCCAAATACCGAAAGGATGAAACTATGGGGATGGAGGAATTTCCAAGAGTAGGAGCAATTAAAGGGCAGGGGCTCCCGAAGGTAAACCAGGTGGAGGATGTCTTAGCCAGATTTAGGTGACAGCAGTTCGTAGATAACCATTCTGCTACTTGAGTGAGGCAAGAATTTAAGGGCCCAAGGACAGGATGAAGGGGATTGGTGTGATGAAGAATAACGATGTCGTCAGCGTAATAAAAAGCTGATAGACCAGACTGCTGAATACAGAGAGCAAGTGGCGCAAGAAAGAGATTAAATAGAAGGGGAGCCAGGACCGAACCTTGGGGGACACTGCAGGGGAGGGGGGGAGGGTCTGAGAGAGACTGCGAGCTAGTAGATGAGACCACAGAGAGAGAACGGGAGGAGAGAAAGGAGTGAAACCAATGATCGACAGAACCATGAAGGCCAGCATCCCGAAGGCATGAGAGTAGGGAGTGATCAATAAGATCGAAAGCTGCGGAGAGATCTAGAGAAACCACCACCGAGATGTCACCTCTATCGTGCAAGGAATGGAGTTCATTAAGGAATGCTAGTAGGACTGTCTCAACACTATGGCCTCAACGGAAGCCCGATTGGCGAGGATGAAGGAAGTTTATGGAATTGAGGTGTTGTGAAAGCTGGGTAAAGACAGTCATTTCTAAGATCTTGGCGAGAAAAGGAAGATTAGAGACTGGACGGTAGTGCGCTGGGACTAGGGGGTCAAGAGAGGGTTTCTTTAGGACAGGACGTGCTAAAACATACTTCCAGAGGGAGGGAAAGGTTCTGGAGGAGAGGCAGGTGTTGACCATGGATAGAATAGGGGGCACTAGAGCGAGAGAAGGTTCAAGAAGCCAGCTGGAAGGGATCGGATCAAGAGGACATGTGGTCTTACGAGCTGCAGAGATGCTCTGCAGCAGTCAAATGGGTTTCCTAAACTAGGGCTACCGTGGTCCCCAGCAAGCTCAAATTTGTTAGAACCCAGTCTCACTTAACCGTTGCATGAAGTCCTCCCACATTCGATGTAACAGTATTGACCTCAATCACTTCATCTCATTGTCCCCTGATCCTTACACCAGTTAAGAGTATGAGGCATCCTAGCTGAGCCTCTGCAGTGAAGTTCCATATGTCTCGGGCTCCTCCAGTCAGCCCCATCTTCCAATGTCCTTTTTTCTCCCCTGGGTAGCCCCACTTCCCCTCCCCCCCCCCCCAACCCTTTGCAGGACTTCCCCCCAGTTCCTCCCCAATAACCCTATCTCCTTCCTTCCCCTTCTCCATCCCCAAACCCCACCATTCAGTCTCACACTCACACCATACATTCCCTTCCTCCATTCCACCTTTCCTCTCATGTGGGCTTCCCCCGCCGGCCCCGGGCCCAACTTTCATGGACCCTCATCCCCTTTTGCTCTCATACCCCTTGCCCAACCTCAAGCCCAACTGTGGGCAGGGGGTTAAACCCTCTTTCCCCCAATACCACAGTAGTTGACCAACCAGGCCCCCTCCCCACCCCTTCCCTTTAGTCAACCCTTAACAGTTCAGCATGAGCTTGCCAAATGTCCCCGGCGCCCACCGCCATCGCCCCCCACCTAGTGAGAGAAAATGGACAGTTGGCCCCAGTTTACTAGAGTCTATATGTCTGAGTCCAGGGCAAATGCAGAATGCCTCCTCCATCACCAAGCCACTCGCAATTCTGCATTGGTGCAGTCTCCATCTCTTTGCGCGGTTGGGATCGCAATATTCTTTCAAAGAAAACTGGGGAGGAGGGGTTCCCAGTAAGGCCATCTGTCCTCTAGTCACGCTATAGTCAAACTGGAATCCAATGCTGTTCACCCCCCGCTGTCTGCATCGCTGAGCAGCTCGAGACCGCTTCCCTCTGTGTTCCATTTCCTCCTGCCTGGACAAGCCAGTGCACGACCATACGGCCTTCTTCCAGTGTGTTGAAGTACGTCTTCCCCTCGTGCAAGACTCACAGCTTCTGGGGAAACAGCAGGGCAAACCACACCCCTTGTTTAAACAAGCTGTTGCAGATAGGTGCCTGTTTCCACCATTTAGCCGCCAACCTGGAGGAATAATCATTAAACAATAAGAGTCTCTGATTATTTTATTCCAAGGACTTCAGCTTGCGGTATTCTTTTAGGATATGCTCCTTCTGAGACCAAATTAAATACCATCCAATAGTGACTCATGGGTGGTAGTTCTTGTCCAGTTTAGGGCCAATCCTATGCGCCTTTCCACTACGCCAGGCTCCTTCCCAGGTTGGGAGGCCTTAGGTAACCAGTCCTGAAAGATGTTGCATACTGCTTCCATTATACTCTTGGGGAGTCCCACCACCCAAAGATTGGTTCTCCAGATCCAGTTTTTGTATTTCTCCAGCCTTTCTAACATCTGTTACTGGTCCCAGACAAGCTGAGTTACGGTCATTTCTAGCCTGCCTACTGAGTCTTCCTGTGCTACTATGTGGGTTTCTACTTCAGTGAGCCTGGTGCAGTTGGGACTCAAATCGCTCTTTTATGTCATTGATCTTTGACTGCAATTTATTCAATCGATCTTCCAGCGCTGCTGCCACAACCAAGGAAATCTTGGCTTGCAAATCTCCCACTCTTGGCTGCTCTGGCCTCTGCATGTCAGCGACCCTCTTGTATTTCACTCAAGCTTTTGCTTCTTTTTTACATGCTTGTGGGGCATACCCCTATTCTTCAATGGCGTTTTCTTTTCCCCACAGTTGTCCGGGGTTTGGGACCTCTGCTCAATTCAGTTAGGAACTGGGTCCATCCAATTTCTGTGGCTATTTCGCCGCTTATTTCAGCCTGGGGCGGGAGCGCAAGCTTCACGCATCCGCCTCCCAACCGCTCATTTCCAGAAGTCCTTCTGTACCTATTTTAATGTGGGAATTGCAAGAATTTGGGCACCTGACTGGCTTTAAAATTAATATGAAAAAGTTTGAAGTTCTGGGGTTGTGAATGCCAGCTGGTTTGGAACAAATGCTGAGGAAGAAGTTCTCCTTCAAGTGGGCTAAGGAGTGGATGTAGTATTTAAGGGTATGGATTATGGAGAGCCCAGCTAAATTGTATCAGGCTAATTACACAGGTACACTACCAAAAAACTGCCTCCAGTTTTGCAACTGATTCCTATAGATTTTGGGGTGCTGAATCCAGGAAAAATAGCCAAAATGTTCCATCACGTCACGTTTTCTTGCAAAATTAGATTTCTTACCCATATAAGGAATGTTCACATAATTTCTTTTTAGCCGACTGCAGTTTATTTTCTTGGCCCAAAATAGAGGTTGTAATGGTTAACTAACTAGAAACACTCCCTCATGATATTTTAGAGTGTTTTGTATTCATTTTATACATTAACAGGACAATTGGGAGGCGGGGGCTAAATCCAGTACTCGCGCTGGCGCATGTTCTTTCCTGTTCGCCTCGCCTCGTTCGCTCGCTCGCTCAAACACGGTGGTTGCGACATGAACGTTCCTGTCAAATTTCAGTTTCTTGCAAGTTCATTATTACCTTTTGTTTGCTCAGTCGTAATCCAGCTTTATTCCGAAGTGGTTCACTACAGTTGTAGTTTGCAGTGCTGTGTATTTGTGATGGCTCACAGAGCCAGAGGTTGCGTCAACTCTCCGGACAGTTTTTGTTTTATTTGTGGGGAATATACCGTGAAAAAGCGGCAGAGGAACATTTCTGCATTTATTAAAAAAGTATATTTCGCCTATTTCGGTTTGAAGTTAGGCGATCAAGACAAACCGTGGGCTCCTCACAAAGTGTGCAAGACATGTGAGGAAGATCTACGCTTATGGATGAAAGGTAAAAAACAAGCATTTCGTTTCGGAATACCTATGATGTGGCGTGAACAAAGAGACCACAGCAGTGACTGCTATTTTTGCTCTTGCATTGTGGAGGGATACAACTTAAAAAATAAGAACGTAATAAGTTACCCCAACCTTCCCTCAGCAATTAGGCCTATGCCTCATAGCAACGAAGTACCTGTGCCTGAACACCAAAATCTTTGGATCATATTTGTGTGGACGGTTCTGATCATGATGAGACTCATCAGATGGCTTTTCCCGATGAGTCCAGTACTTCCGAGTTTGAAACTGAACCAGATCCGAAACCTGAACTTTTCTCTCAAGCTGAATTGAATGATTTAGTCCGGGATTTAGGACTCCCAAAAGATGCTGCCCAACTGCTAGGTTCTCGGCTTAAACAGAAAAATCTATTGTCACCAGGAACAACTTTTTATTGGTACCACAACCACGAGACACAATTTTTGAAGTATTTCAGCAAAGAGGAAGATTTGGTATTTTGCAATGATATATACGGAGTGATGGAAAAGTTTAAACTCAAGTATGATCCTGCTGAATGGCGGCTGTTCATTGATTCGTCAAAAGACAGCATAAAAGGTGTTCTTCTTCATAATGGCAACACATTTGCTTCAGTTCCTATTGCTCACTCTGTTATTCTCCAAGAAAAATACGAGAATTTGGCCTGATTCTTCAGAAGATTCGTTATGATGAGCATAAGTGGATGATTTGGGGAGACTTTAAAATTCTATCCATGCTATTAGGGCAGCAATCCGGTTTCACCAAATATCCCTGCTTCCTTTGCTTGTGGGATAGCCGGGCCCACGACCTACACTGGGGGAAAAAAGACTGGCCAATTCGGGAGTATTTGAGACCCGGTGAGAAAAATGTTCTTCATGAGAGCTTGGTACCTCGTGATAAAATTCTATTACCACCTCTCCACATTAAGTTGGGTCTCATTAAGCAATTCATCAAGTCCCTTCCAAAAGATGGTGAGTGCTTTCGGTACCTTTGCTCAATGTTCCCCCGACTTTCTGAAGCAAAGCTAAAGGAAGGAGTGTTTGTTGGCCCTGATATAAGGAAACTCATTTCAGATGGAGCATTCGCTGAAACGATGTCTGAGAAGGAAAAGAAGCCTGGGATTCCTTCAAGGATGTTGTTCTCAAATTCTTGGGGAACAGGCGGGATGAGAACTATAAGGATATTGTTGCCAGGATGCTCAATGCCTTCAAAGAACAAGGCTGTAACATGAGCCTGAAAGTCCATTTCTTGCACTCCCATGTGAACTACTTTCCCGAAAACTTGGGGGCGTACAGTGAAGAACAAGGTGAAAGGTTTCACCAGGACATCAAGGACGCAGAGAGAAGGTACCAAGGAAGATGGAACACCACTATGATGGCTGATTTCTGCTGGTTGCTGCTGCGGGAAACCCAGATGAAAAATACGCCAAGCAGCGCACCAAGAGAAGCATTCGGGGGGAAGAAGAAACGGGCCCACCAGGAGATTGATTGACCCAAGAATGACTTTAAAATCTAAACTGTGTTGACAAATATCGTGTTTTTACTAAACTTTGAAATAAAAATTTGCTAGTTATTACCACAGTGTCAGATCTCATTTATTAGAATTTTATTTTCACACCATCGGGTGTTTGTCTTCATGTATTGCAATGGTGCGGTTTGCGTTTTCTATTCTTACATACATACCTGTACAACATTTTTTGCACATTTCTTTGCTTTGCTTTGTGTCTAACCTCGCTCTTATATGCTCAATGTTTGTGCACATGTATGTGGCTGTTTTAAGTGCAGACAATTTTGCTACCATCACAGTGTGTTTTGTTGACATTACTCTATTCTTATGTGCTGCCTTGTTACAATTTTCTTTATTCTTATTTGAATAACTACTAAATAATTAGTATAAAGAATTCATCCAAGAAACTTTTATCTCGATCGCACTCAATCTGAAACGTTCACATCAAACTGCTAACCCAATGTAGCAAAAAATCTGTACGTGATGGAGCAAATTGGTTACCAGATTTGGATTCAGCGCACCAAAAAACATAAAAATCAATCGAAACATTAGAGGCAGTTTAAAAAAAAATTTTTTTAGTGTACCTGTGTTATGATGATCTTTGGACCAATAGGGGGTTATAATTTGTCTTGATTAGGCTGCTTGAAGATGGTGTCATTACTGCAGTTGTTTTTGTTTCAAGTGTTGAGGGTGTCCTTATCAGAGGGGATTTGGTGGATTATTATTATTTATTATTATTATTATTTATTTTTCTTATATACCGCGCTCTTAAATCAGTGCGGTTTACACATGAACAAATATAAACACAATTGTACAAACAGCATTGGTTTTTTACAATGAACAAGGTAAATAAACTTGGTAAAACATGGTAATAATATATAAATAAACTATATACATGGTAACTATATACATGGATATTTTGGTTAATTATTAATGCCGTGGATAAGAGGTTAATTAAATTAAAGAGTAAATATGCTAAATATAGTGAGAATAAATATGTCCTATAGTGAGCAGGTAATAATCATCGTAATTATCCATTCTCTACAGGGGTCAAATATGAAAGATCTGCATGAGAGCTGTTTTCAGATGGAGTAGCTTCGGATGGAGTAGCTTCGGGGTAGTATGTTAGGAACAAATAGTGCTTCAGTGCCTTTCTGAACTTAATCAGACTTGAGATAGCTCTGATTTCGGGTGGAAGGGCATTCCAGGCTCTGGGTGAAAACAGAGAGAAAGCTCTAGAGGCTGTTGATTTAGAACATTTTGTGATGACTTTTGGTAGGTCGATGGAGTTTAATGTAACAGATCTCCTGGATCTGTTATTTGGGGTGATATGAATCATATTGCTGAGAAGTGATTGAGATGGGCACTTTGATGCTTTAAAAGTCATGACCAGGGTCTTGTATAGAGTTCTGGCTTGTAGGGGTAGCCAATGTAAGCTCATCAATATTGGGGTTATGTGCTCTGATCGTGGAGCACCTACGAGGATTCTCGCGGCTGCATTCATGGCTAGACGGAGGGGATTTATGGTGGATTGCGGGAGACCGTGTAGAATGATATTGGCGAAATCCAAGTGTGGTAATACCAGTGCTTGGAATATGGTACGGAAGTCGGAGTAGTTAAGTAAAGGTCGGAGATTACGTAATGATCGTATCTTGTGGTAGATTGCACTCGTTGTTTTCTTAATGTGGGCTGCCATATTAAGCTGTTGATCTAATATAATTCCCAAGTATCGAATTGTGGGTTGTGCTTTCAACTCAATGTTGTTTACCTGGAGAGAGGTAGGTGGTATGAATGTTGGATTCCGTGTAATGAATAGAACATCTGTTTTGTTATGGTTTATCCGTAAATTCTGATTGAGGAGCCAGTTGGATACAGCTTCAAAGCAGTGAACTATTGGTGTAAAATCTGGTTGTTTTATGTTGAATGGGGCAAACATCAGGATGTCATCAGCATAGGCAAGACATTGTATGTTGAAGGTGCGAATGAGATCGCAGATTGGCTGCATATAAATATTGAACATTAAGGCGGACAATGAGGAACCCTGCGGGACACCTTGTTTAAGGGGGAATGGATCAGACGTTGATTCTCCTGTTCTGACTTGCAGCTGTCTATCAGATAAGTAGGATTTACACCATTTCAGGGCTAGTCCTTGGATTCCCTTGTCTTGGAGGCGCTGAAGTAGAGTATTGTGGTTTACTGAATCGAATGCTGCAGCTATGTCGAGAAAGATAAGAGTGAACCCTTGGTGGATATTATCAATGCCTATGATTAGGCTATTGAACAGTGTTGTGAGAAGGGTGTCGACGCCATGTTCTTCTCTGAAGCCATGTTGTGATGGGTCCAAAGGGGATTCGGAGTCAACATGATGCTGTATTTGTCGCTGGACTACTTTTTCCATGATTTTTGCCAGTAGAGGGATGCTGGAGATGGGTCTGAAGGATTCAAATTTTGTTGGGTCAAGTTTACTGTTCTTTAGGAGCGGGCGGATGGATGAGTATTTCAGGCTCTGAGGAAAGGATCCTGTTGAGAAGGAGTGATTGACAATCTTGCTAATAGTTGGGCTAAGTTCATGTCGTAGTTCTTTGATCCACCTGGCTGGGCAGGGGTCATTTGGTGCAGTAGTTAAATTAATAGCTGCTATGGTATCTTCGATCTCTTTGTGGGATACCTGGGAAAATTTGTCAAGCGATGCTAATTGGACCACGGTCTGTGGAGTAGAAGGTGATGATGTTGTGGTAATCGTACTAGACTGTATCATTTTTGATTGTAGGTATATGGCATAGTCTTGGGGGTGTGGCATAGGTGTTTGGGTTGTGGTTGGGTCACCTGTTAAGGATTTAACTATATTGAAGAGGTCATGTGGCTTGTTTAAGGACCTCATTAGTGCATCTGAGTGGAATTTTTTTTTTTTTCTCTCAATTGTCATTCTCCGGTGAGTTTGTAGGTATGAATTGTACAAGCAGAGTGCGTCAGGAGAGCGAGAGGAGCGCCAGCGTCTCTCGAGTCTGCGCAGGTGAAGGAGAGATTCTTGTAATTCAGAGGAGATCCATGGTTTATGTTTGTCTTTGGTCTTGATCCTGTCGGTAGTAGAGATGCAGTGGATGGTGATTTGGAAGGCGTATCAATGTATATATGGCAGGGACGGCCACCGTGGATTTCAAGGATGGTTTTGGGGAAGAGAAAAGGGGGAGTTAGGGGTCCTGAATTTTAAAAGATATTTGACAGCATAATTGTGGGCAGTATGGGAGTAGACATGGAATCCTGGGACATTATGGATGATTATTGAGCAGGAGCATCTTGGGCGGGGATATCTTGGGGATTGGATGGCATCCATTAGGTCAGGAGGTGGGAGGGAATATACAAAACCAGTTTACTAGGTGTACAGTGGAAATTTGGGGAATATGGTGAAATTTGGGGAATTTGCGGAATATGGTGGATAAAGTAGTTGGGGGGGGAGAGGGTATTGTATTTGACATCTATTTGGCGGAATGCTGATTTCTCACTTGGTTTGGCTGGGCAGGCTTTTTGAGAATGGGAAAGGAAGGGATTGGAGCAGTTGGGACAGCCATGGGTTGAAGGGGAGCTTTTGCTCTTTGAAAAACGAAGGGAGAAGTATGTGTTAGATTGGAGAGGGAGGTTTGGGTATTTTCAGATCCGACATTATTTTAAATTGGGTCAGGTTTAAGGTACATTGGGGAGGGGAAGACCTATTTTGAAGTCAATGGGGGAATAAGGGGCTACTATCTAGGATATACCAGGCTCTAGAGAAGGGGGGAGGTCTCCCAGGATTTATATGACAGTGGGAGTGGGACTTGGGGAAGGAACATTTTTGTAAATGTTCATAGGATCTCAATGGTCGAGAATGGACTTAAATTGTTGTATAGGTGGTACCTTACTCCTCAATGACTGAGGAATATAAGGGGAGGGGATTTGTGTTGGAGGGGGTATGGTTGGATAGGTACCTTTATTCACCTGTGGTGGGAGTGTGATAAGGTTAAAAAGTTTGGGAACAGTGTATTATGGAGGAGATGATTTGGTTTTCTTTTGATAGAGACCCCAAGATTTTTCTTTTGCATAAGTTTTTATAGAGATGATACATTTCAAATATTGGGACTTTTTGAAATATGCAATTGTGGTGCCCATTGTGAAATAGCGGCACATTGGAAGGAGCAGGGCCTGCCTTCTTTGTAGGGCTTCTATTGTAGGTTGTATAGTTGCTATGAGTTGCAATACTTAACTGCTATGTGACAGGGGAGGAGAGAGAGTTTTGATGCGTGGTTGGGTCTGTTGGAAGAAGTGGAGTTTGAGTGATTGAGATAAGCAAGGGGAATGGTGGGTAGGGGTTATAATTCTTTGTGAACTGCGTGATTTGGTATGGTCACAGAGTGGTTCTGTTGTATTATGTTCTTTATTATTTGCAAACTTTATTTATTTAAAGTTTCTTCTATACCGCACTATTCGGCATCAGCGCGGTTTACATAGAACAAAAACATCTCAGTACATTTAAACAAGTATGAGTTTACAGATAACAGTTTAAGAACTTGGATAACTGGGATACTCTATTTGTAGAACCATTACATTAACTATTTACATAAGATCAACAAAAACATATGTATTTCTAAGTGTATATACAACTGCATTGCTTAATTCTAGTACATTTGGGTTTTTGTTAAGCACTGGAGGTACATGTTGCAGGTGATCTATGTTACGGTGGCTGAAAGTATTCCGTGAATAAATAGTGCTTGATAGCCTTTCTGAATTGTTTAATATCTTGTATTGCTGTAATATCTGGGGGGAGTTTATTCCAACATCTAGGAGCAAATGAATTAAATGCCCTTTTGATCGTTGATTGTGACCAATTTGTGGATTCACTGGGTATGACTAGCATGTTTTCAGTGAGAGGTCTTCTTGCTCTTGTACTAGGTGCTTGACAGATGAGGTCAGCGATCGTTGATGGCGAAATTTTATAGAAGGCCTTGAATGTGATAAGGAGCGCTTTATAAGTAATTCTGCATCTTATTGGTAGCCAGTGTAAGTCCATTAGGATTGGCGTAATATGGTCTCTTCTTGATGCACCTACTAAGAGACGTGCCGCAGCATTCATTACAAGTTGCAGCGGGTTGATGGTGTTCATTGGTAGGCCATGTAAGACAGTATTTGCATAGTCAAAGTGAGGAGTGACTATTGCCTGGAATATTGAACGGAAGTCATTAGCTTCTAACATGGGTTTTAGTTGGCGTAAGCTTTTTATCTTAAAGTAAATCGTTTTTACCGTACTTTTTATATGCTCAGTAAAATCTAGCCGTTGATCGAGTATAACACCTAGGTAGCGGATTGACTTCTTGATTGGGAGCTCAGCGTCTCTTACTTTGAGTGAAACTGGTGGGGAGAAGAGCTTGTTTCTGGTGACAACTAAGACTTCTGTCTTTTTGAGATTAATTCGCATGTTTTGGGCTAAGAGCCAATCTGTTATTGCATTGAAACAGTTGGTTAAGTTAGTGTAATTTGGACTCGTGGTGTCAATCGGAGTGAAGATAAGCACATCGTCTGCATAGATGAGGCAAGATACATTGAAGGATTTGGTGATTTGGCAGATTGGCTGCATATATATATTGAAAAGCAGTGCAGAGAGGGAGGATCCTTGTGGGACACCTTGCGTTTGGAGGAAAGGTTCGGATGTGTTTGAGCCGATGCAAACTTGTTGCTGTCGATTTTCCAGGTATGATTTACACCAGTTCCATGCTAGACCTTGAATGCCCTTTTCAAAGAGTCGTGATAGTAGTATCTTATGGTCGACTGAGTCAAACGCGGCCGATATATCGAGGAAAATCATTGCCACACCTGACTTTATGTTGTTGTTCGTGATGATTAGTGTATTGATTAAGGAGGTCATGAGGGTCTCGACTCCATGAGCTTCCCTGAAACCATGCTGGCTCTGATCTAACGGGGAATATGTGTCAATATACTGCTGTATTTGGCGTTGAGTCTCCTCCTCCAGTATTTTGGCAAGTATCGGGATACTGGATATTGGACGATAGGATTCTTCCTAATAAAATTTCAGTTACAACCCTCCCCCCCCCCTAGCTATGCTGACTGCTTTAATCACATCCTCAGCAAGATGTTCCAGAACATAACTATGCAAGAAATGTCCCTAGTCTTTGTACTTTTGGAAAGAGTTACAATCAATTCATGTTTACCGGTTTCACTCCTCTCGGGATTTTAAAGACCTCTTTATTATATCTCTCCTCAGCCGTCTCTTTTCCAAGCCAAGAGCTTCTAACCTCATGTGAGAGTTTTAACATCCCTCTTATCTTGGTTGCCCTTCTCTGCACCTTTTCTAATTCTGCTATATCTTTTATACAAGACCATTACTGAACCAGAATTGCACATAATATTCAAGATGTAGTTGCACCATGGAGCGATATAGAAGCATTATGATATTCTTTGTTTTACTTAAGTGTTTGATAGCTATGACAGGCTCTTGTTTTGCCTCTCTGATTATGACTGAAAGAAAGCCTAGAGAATTGCTTTATCCTAGCTGCTAGATTAGCACTTGCTGCAAAATGGAACTATTTTCCCATCCCTCACCCTCTCAATTAGATTGGAATGTCCAAAATATGGAATATATTAGAAATGGAGACTAATGTATCAAACTGATATCACCTCTTTTTTGGAAAATTTGTCTCCCTTCCTGAATTATGATGGGCAGTTGTTAAACATTCCTACCTCTCAGTAGCTATTTTTTCCATTATGAAGACTATAGGATGTATTATTGCATTTATTACTGTTTTTATCTTTTTCTTTTATTACTGCCAAACTGCTTTGAGACTGTGTGTATCTGTATAATTTTAATGTATGTTGAAATTGGTTGATTTGGTTATACTGTAAAATTTCTCAATAAAAATATAGTGAAAGACAATTATCCCAAGAAAAGTATCAACAAGCATATACGCCTCATAATTTGTGCAGATGCTTTTTCTAACTAAAAATATGTACATATTTTTAAAAATTCTGAAATGTATAAAGCTTTAAAACTGAGTCATTCAGAGAGAATATTAAGGCTGATATTCTAAAGATTCATACAGTTAACACTGGAGGTTACCCGAACAAATCTTTGCTTTTGAAATTTCCAGCCTCCAGGTTGGGTTAAATATGTTATCCAGACAAAATTTAACTAGCTAGATGTGGGAGGAGAAGAGGCATGGCAGGGGCACTGTTTGACTTTAACTGGGTGGCGCTGATACTCATTGCTATCCAGTGAAAGTTACAGTAAAGTTGGACCACATAAAGAGCTGTCTCTAAATTTAAACAGACAAGTTATCTGGTTAACTTTAACTAGCTATTTTGAGCAGTGTGACTTATCTGGATAAGTTCTTTGAACCTCTGGGTAAAGTTAATTGGAAATCCTGGTGCTGAATATTGAACCCATTGTGATAAAAAAAAATACTTATCTCTTACCCCCTGTGCTTATACATTTATCAGGTGAAGCAGAACAAGAACGTCTGGGTCTTCTCCAGCAAAGACGAGCAGAAATAGCAAGATGCTGGATTAAATACTGTTTGAATCTCTTGCAGGAAGCTCGCAAGATGCTGGAGGTATTAGATCTCTTTTTGATGATAAATGAATGAAACCAGAAAACAAACTCCAAACTGGTTCCAAGGAAATGTAATGGTCTTTGTATATAATTAAGCATATTTGGAAGGGCAGTACTCGTATAGTCATGGTCACATTCTTCCTCATGGATCTGATACACTAAGGAGATCATTTTAGAAACATCTAGTTATAAATAGTGGCATTTGCAAGTTTAGATTGTAGACAAGCCCAGATAGTGATTTTAGAAAGCTACTATACCCCCTGGAATGCAGAGATTTAAAGCGGGCATGGTGGGAGAATAACAGGACGTGGCTTTGATATGCCCCAAACATAGACATGTACTTCCCGTTTTACAATGGGAAGACACGTCTAGCTTGAAAAATGTCTGCTTTTGCACCTACCCTGCTCCACACACAAGTGCCAACTCCCAGTTGAGACTTGGGTCTCAAACAAGAGGCAGGTGCAAAGGTTAGTGGCCCCCCAACCCCTTATCCACCCAGACTACCTCCAACATCAATCGCATCCCCTTTCCCACCCCCTCCAGCCTTCCCCTGGCTCTTACTGGGGTCTTCCTGGCGTCTAGTTGGGAGGGGGGGAGTAATCCCTAGTCACTTCTACCTTGATCTCCTAGCAACAATCTTCTGGCTGCCAAATAGGGAGCACATGCAAGGAGAGAATTTGTTGGTTCCTCATGTAATTCTTAAAATGGAATATTTGTTACCTCATCCTCTTAGCTCGGTTTGCGAGACTTGTATTTGTAAGCGTTCTCCAAACACATGGAAGCATTGTCACCTGTCTTCAAGCATTAGCGCAAGTGTTGAGGAAGTTTTACAAATCAGACGTTTTGAAAGGCATGCAAAGTAAGGGGTTGGGGCAAGCTCCATTTGCAAACAGATGGGAAGAGAACTTGTTTAATATTTGTTGCCATATGTGTGTGGAAGAAACAACCCATTCAGAGTAAATGCACTTTGAGCAGATTCTGAGCCGTTTAATGAGAAAAATCTCATATAGAAGAAATTTTAGACATGTATATTCTACAGCATCATACAATTATCCCAGTGCACTTCATTGCATAATATAATAAATGATGACAGATAAAGACCAAATGGCCCATCCTGTCAGCCCAGTTTAGATTCACCCTCTTTTCATAATATGCATATAAAATTTCCAAATCCAATCCAACACCAACAATTCTGACCTGCATCTCTATTTCTGTTTTGGTATTTATTTATATGCTGCCTCCCTGCTGAAAAGAACAGAGTGGTTTAAAAACCCAGTACCTAAGAACACAATAAAATTGCAAACATAAAATTAAAACACATATACTGTAAACATACAATATCACCCAGAGTCCAAGGGGAAAAAATAGAAGTCTTTATGAGCCAAGAGTCTTTCCTCCCTTCCTAAATTACAAGTAGTTTATCTCCTGACATACCTTGAATATGAGAGTATTTCTAAACTTAGAACCAGCTATTGAGAAAGCTCATGCCCTGTAGGAAAACCTCATTCACAGCTTCACCCATGCACTTCAGGTCTTTTGAGATCTCACACACAGGTCAGCCAGTACACCACAGTTCTTTCGTACAGCATCCCTTTGCAATTCCAGCATTGAGATCCCTGCTAAATTGATATAATAATAACAGTAAGTTCCTTTGCGTTCCTCCAGTTCAGTCCTCTACTTCTGGGTTGTGCTCCTCCTCCTGCAGCTT
This sequence comes from Ichthyophis bannanicus, assembly GCA_033557465.1. NCBI lineage: Eukaryota > Metazoa > Chordata > Amphibia > Gymnophiona > Ichthyophiidae > Ichthyophis > Ichthyophis bannanicus. Next base: position 575,894,570 of record CM066034.1, on the reverse strand, counting down.
GGAGACTGGACCTGTCAAACTAATGACATCACCGGATATATCCTGCTGGAGCCTCCCATAAACCCCAGTGTGTCCAGTCTCCACGCAGCAGGAGGACTTAGTGAGCCTAGGGTGCTGGGCTCACTGGAGGAACGGATAAGCAGATTAGGATAGAGTAATAGGGAAAATTTGATTTGAGTTCCCATTCCTTTCTTTATTTTCTGGTACTATTCCTTTAAGATCAAGACTGTCTGGTCAATAAAGTTTATCCTACTGCCGGTTCCTGCCTGCCTTCTATAATCGAGGCCTTGGGGAGTCCGAAGGTGTCCTCAGCTTTAGATCTCTCCTCCTGGACAGGACGGAGGAGAGCTCTAGGCAGGAGCAGAGGCAGCTTCCCCGGTGGTGAAAGGCACGGGGAATCTCCTCCGGTGGCGGCAGAACACAGACGGCAGGCTCGCCCAGCGGTTTTGTTTCTCTCATTTCAGGGATCGAGGAAACCGCATGGGTTAGAGTCCCGTCGGAGAGGGGTGAGTACCTTTCTGGGTCCTCTTTAGCGGGGCGGCTGGTTCAGAGATATCGGGCCGAGCAGGAGCTCCGTCGTCATCTTCGCGTGTGTTTGGCGCCTTTTTTTGTTTTTAGTCAGCAGTGGCGGCCATTTTAGTTTATCGGAGCTGCATGGTACGGGGTCTGGGAGGCCCCTTGAGCACCGGACTTGCTGCTCTGGGGGATTCTCCGTTCGGCGGCTTAGTTCTGCTTCTGGCTTTGGCGTCTCACCGCCCCGCCAGTTTTTGGAGTCCCGCTGATCTTTCATAGCTTGAAGGGCTATAGCTAAATGTTGAGAAAAAAAAAAGGGGGGGGCTTGTTTTTTCCAGCGCAGCTCCACGGGGGATACCAAGAGGGGCAGGTCTCTTGACTCCTGCTGGGTTCCTGTGGTCTAGCCAAAGTCACTGAAAGAAAAAAAAAAAAGAGAAGAGAAGGAATATACGTTCATGTGTATATGGCTATATGCATTTAATCTTATAGAGCTACCCTAGCTTTATTTTCGGCGTTAGCTGATGGTTTAAAGATGTCTTCTCGACCGCAGTGTGTGGTCTGTGGGACTCGCAGGGGCTCCGTAGTGGACTCGGGCATTTGCAGAGGCTGCGCTGTGGTGTCCACTGATGTGGAACAGCAGATGGAGGCGAAAGCCAGCCCGGAGCAGGCACTGTCAGCGAAAACCTCCAAGGGTGGACAGCTAAGGACCTCCACTTCGCGAGATACTCTGGATACCTGTGGGCTACCGCCGCCGGCGCAGCCAGAGTTCGGGGCTCGTCCGCAGGCGGAAGACTTTTGTCCAGATTTCGTGCTGCTCATGCATCAGGCTTTCTGCATGAGACGGCAGGGTAAGTTGCCAGACCCCGCACCTCTCGCGGTGCTCTCGCTGCCTAGTCTCGCGCAGAAAGGATCTTCTGTCCCGGGGCCCTCTAAGAGGCCGCGCCCCTGCGCTCTGATGCTTTGGCCTGAGCGGTATATCAAATGTAAACATAAACATAAAGAGGGACTCGGGTTGGACGATGTCGATCCTGAGGTGGACTTTGAAACGGATGACCTGGAAGAGGGTGAGATCCCGGAGCCGGAGAGGATCAGGCGAGGATTATTCGGGTGTTTCGGAGAGAAGAGCTTTCGGCTCTGATTACGGAGTTCCTCCAGACATTGAATTTGGCGGCCGCTCCAGCAGCAGAGGAAGAAAGTGTAGAAGACCCTGTTATCCAAGCGGTGCGGCAAACGCAGATAGTGTTCCCTATCCACCGAGTAGTGGACAAGATGATTCAGGATGAGTGGGACCAACCGGAGTTGGGGCTCCGAGGGGTTCGAACGATGAATAGGCTATACCCTCTGGCAGATAAGGACAAAGAGCGTTTTCGCTCTCCCCGTGTCGACGCGGCAGTGTCGGCGGTCACCAAGAAAGCTACTATTCCGGATGAAGGCAGCGCGGCCTTAAAGGACGCGCAGGATCGGAAGATGGACAGTCTGTTAAAACAGTCCTTTGAGGCGGATGCATTGTCCCTACAGGCTTCCATTTGTGGGGCCTGGGTGGCAAGGGCGTGCCTCAGATGGTCTCAACGTTTGCGGCAGAACTCCCAGTTGGATTCTGCAGGACAGGCGGAGTTGGATCAGCTGGAGTCAGGCTCTGCGTACTTGTCTGACGTGCATTATGACTTGATTTGGGCTCTCGCCAACAGCATGGCCTCCTTGGTGGCCGCACACCGATCTCTATGGTTGAGGAATTGGGCGGCCGATGGTTCGTCTAAATCTCGGCTCAGCAAGCTCCCCTTTAAGGGCAGGTTGCTGTTTGGGGACGACCTAGATAAGTTAGTAAAAGACTTAGGGGAGTCCAAAGGGGGTAGGCTTCCTGAGGACAAGCCGAAATCAGGAAAGGCCCCTCCAGCCTTTCGTGCTCCGCATAGAGATAGCAGAAGATTCTGAGGGTCCTGGCTGAGCAACTATCAGAGAGGCAAGTTCGCTCCCAGAGCCCAGGGGTTTTGAGGGTTCCGGGGAGCTGGTAGAGGCTTCTCTGCGCCTCCTGCCCAGACCTTCCGTAAGCCCAATGAAGGTGTGGGGGCCCAGGCAGAGAGGCAGCAGATAGGTGGGAGACTCTCAAGGTTCCTTTCAGCCTGGGTCCACATAACAACCGACCGGTGGGTCTTGGGAGATTATTCAGGAGGGCTATGCATTAGAACTGGCAAGGCCAGTCCGCGATTCCTTCGTTATGTCTCCGTGCCGGAACTCGTGGAAGGCGCAGGTGATTCGCAGTACCCTCGACCGGCTCTTGCTCTTGGGAGCGATCGTCCCAGTTTCTTTGTCAGATTACGGTACGGGTCGATACTCAATCTATTTTGTCGTGCCAAACAAAGACGGTTCCCTACGCCCTATCTTGGATCTCAAAGGGGTGAATCGCTGCTTGCGGGTCCCACACTTCCAGATGGAGACTCTGAAGTCGGTCTTGGTTGCTGTTCCCACGGGCGAGTATCTCACCTCCCCAGATCTGACCGAGGCCTACTTGCATATTCCGATCCAGTTAGCCCATCAAACGTGGCTACGGTTCGCGCTTCCTTGGGTTCATTATCAATTCCAGGCGTTGCCCTTCGGGCTCGCAATGTGTGATGGGGAAGATCCGTCCCTTGCTGTGCAGTCAGAGGAAACTGAAGAAAACAGGTCCGATTCTGACAGCCAGGCAATGCACATGGCTACAGGTTGCCAAGGGAGATGTAAACAAACCCAGTCACGAGTGCAGCAGCCCCGCCCAAGCTGCAAACAAGCCCCGTGCCCTGAGTGCAATAGGATTCACCTGGGTGGAGGAGGGGCGAAGCTAAGCACTGTGGAAGATAAAAAGCACTCATTAGAAAGCAGAGTTAGCTCAAGTTCAGGTGAGAGCGCTAGTTCCGGTAAGAGCTCAGGTGCTGATTCGAGTTCAGGCTGGAGAGGAAGTTCAAGCTGGGGAGCAAGCTCAGGATCTGGATTAGGATCCGGGAGGAGTTCTGACGGAGCAGCTGTGAATTCCTGCAGCAGAGCTAGAACAGGAGCAAACATTGGAACAGACAGAGGAACAACAAAAGCTCAAGCTGAAAAGGTACCGAGAGTTAAAACCCACAGTCTGCAGGAAAGCTTCTCTCAGTTAAAGCCTTGGGAGGAAGGCAGCTGGAGGGAGAAGCCACGCAGGGAGCCAGCTTGGGTGTGTCCAGAAGCTCACGAGAGAGAAAGGTACAAACCTCTGAACTTTCCTAATAGTGAAAGAGCACTGCTCAGTAAGCCTTGCAGGCAGAAGCCAGAAGGTAGTTCCTATAAGAGGAACAGGGAGAAAACTAAGCCTAATAGTTTTCTCTGGGACTATAAAGCTTTCCAGAATTCTCTTAACGCTAAAGAGAATGTTTTGAGAACCCTGTGTGAATGCGTTCCTATGTATCCAGCGGGGGATGGGCTGGAGGATATGCAGGTTGAATACACAGATGAAGGCATAAACGATGTACCCATGGATTGTACGTTAACCATTGCAGATAATATGGAAACACTTTGCTGAATTGAATGTTTGAAGCTAATGGTATTGCTGGAGAAAGCAAAGTGAGCATTACTGCCATTGAAAAAGAAGCCTTTATTGTTTCCTATGTAAAGGACTGTGTATTTAAAAGCTGGAAGAAAAAGATGTCATTTTTCTGCAGTTCCTGAGTTACTATTTCTTTATACCAGACGTATGGTTTTGTCCTGAGTTCATTTGTGTTTACCAAAACCCCGGGACGGGGAAATAAAACCTTATTTTGACCTTACCACTCTGTTACCTCAATTCCTTTGCCTGTGAGGTGTTTGGGACTCCATTACCCAGAGGGCCAGTGTACTACGCCTGCACTACCCCCACTTCCTGGCTTAGGATAGTCATCAGCTGAACCCTCTCTGCTAGCCCTAGGACCCAGGGTGGGCAACTGGTGACAAATGGCGCCGCGCATCTTCACCAAGGTAATGGTAGTGGTGGCAGCAGCGCTAAGGAAGCAAGGCATTTTGGTTCATCCATACCTCGACGACTGGCTGATTCGAGCAAAGTCACAGGAAGAGAGCGTTCGGTGGAGTTTCTGGAGAGCCTTGGCTGGGTGATCAACCAGACTAAAAGCCGTTTTGGTGCCGTCGCAAGATCTCGAGAACCTGGGAGTCCGTTTCATCACGCGGAGCGGGTTCGTGTTCCTTCCTCAGCGACGCGTCCTAGGGCTCCAACGCTTGGTCAGGACATTCAGCGCCGCGCAAGCCCCGACAGCGTGGGAGTACCTGCGGCTCTTAGGCATGATGGCGGCAACGCTGGAGGTCGTTCCTTGGGCCAGGTTCCATATGAGGCCTCCAACGGGCGCTTCTCTGGAGGTGGTCGCATCAGCACGATTCCCTGAGCAAGCGCCTCCCCTGTCCATCCCCGGTCAGAGCCTCCCTAAAGTGGTGGCTCCGCCCCGAGTCCCTTCAAGCGGGAGTGCCCCTGGACCCTCTGGAGTGGCTTCCCCTGTTAATGGATGCGAGGCTGGGGGGCCTACTGCGGAGAGCTGTTTGCGCAGGGCACTTGGTCACGGTTGGTCGATCAACCGGCTGGAATTGAGAGCGGTGTATCTTGCGCTGCAGTATTTCGAGTCAGAGGTGACGGGTCGAGCGGTGAGAGTTCTGTCGGACAATTCCACGACAGTGGCCTATATCAATTGGCAAGGAGGTACCAGCAGTGCGGCCATGGAGGAAGAGGCAGAGTTGTTGTTCAGCTGGGTGGAGCAGCACCTGCCAGCTCTTTCAGCGGCGCACATTGCCGGAAAGGACAATGTGACAGCAGATTTTCTCAGCAGAGTTCAAGTGGATGCCGGAGAGTGGGAGCTGCATCTGGAGGTGTTTGCGGGTATCGTGTGCCGGTGGGGGCTGCCGATCATGGATCTCATGGCAACCTTCCGGTCCGCGAAGGTGAGTCAGTTTTTCAGCAGACGGAGGGAAAGAACGTCGGAGGGTCTCGATGCTCTGATGCAACAGTGGCCAGCGAACGGCCTACTTTACGTCTTTCCCCCGTGGGCACTAATAGGTCGTGTGGTGCAGCAAATCGAAGCCCATCGCGGCAGGGTGCTCCTGGTGGCTCCAGATTGGCCAAGGAGGCCGTGGTATGCCAATCTCGTTCGGTTGCTGGACGGGGAGCCATGGCGGATCCCAGTATCGGCCGACCTGCTGGTGCAGGGTCCGCTTCGCATGCCTCAGGTGGATCGATTCTCGCTTATGGTCTGGCCATTGAGAGGGCGCGGTTGAGAAAGACAGGTTATTCCGCAGCGGTAGTAGCGACGTTGCTGCGAGTGCGAAAAAGGTCCACCTCCCTGGATTACGTCCGAGTCTGGTGTATTTTTGAAGATTGGTGTTCTCGGCGGCACGTCCGGGCGGCCACAGCCTCTGTAGCAGTAGTGTTTAATTTTTTGCAGGATGGCTTTGATAAGGGGCTGGCGGCCAGTTCTTTGAGGGTGCACGTGGCAGCCCTAGCCTGTTATAGGGGTAAGGTTCAAGGTAAATCCCTAGGGGCACACCCGGACGTCATGCGCTTCTTGAAGGCGGTATCCAGAATTAAACCAGTTTGTTGAGTGGTGGTACCCTCCTGGGACCTTAATTTGGTTTTACGGGCCTTGGTGAAAGAGCCCTTCGAGCCCTTGGCTCAAGCTATGGTTAAGGATTTGACATTAAAGACGGTATTTCTGGTGGCCATCTGCTCGGCAAGACGAATTTCTAAACTGCATGCTTTATCTTGCAGAGAGCCTTTCCTCCAGTTTTCCAACGAGAAAGTGGTCTTGCCGGTGCCGTCTTTCCTTCCGAAGGTCGTATCTCCCTTTTCATATATCAATCTGTGTCACTTCCGGTGCTTCGGTCCAACGAGGGCGCATCGTCGGATCGTTCCTTGCACTTCTTGGATGTCAAGCGGACGCTGCGCCGGTATCTGAAAGTTTCCCAATCCTTTTGCAAGACGGATCGTCTCTTTGTGGTGTTCGGGGGATCCCGTAGGGGCGAGGCGGCATCGAAAGCTTCCATTTCCCGATGGATCAGAGAGGCAATCGCTTCGGCGTATTTGGTGCAGGGGCGCCTAGTTCCGTCTGGGTTACGGGCACACTCGACCAGAGCGCAGGCGGCCTCTTGGGCGGAACATAGCTTGGTTTCGCCATGGGAGATCTGTAGGGCGGCGTCTTGGTCGTCTCTTCATACTTTCAGTAAGCACTATCGGCTGGATGTCTTAGCAAAGAAGGTTGCTGGTTTCGGTGCCGCAGTTTTGCGAGCCGGAGCTAAGGGTCCCTCCCTATGATCACTGCTCTGTTACATCCCAGAAGTAGAGGAGTGAACTGGAGGAATGCTAAGGAAATGATAATTACACTTACCTGGTAATTGTAGTTCCTTTAGTGACGACAGTTCAGTCCTCGATCCCGCCCAGAGGCGTGTTCTTTCGTAGATTCTTAATGGTAATATTGAGAGGCTTACAGGTAAGCATAGGTTTGTATCTATTACCGGCTTTTGACTCTGTCCTATTCTTTCTCGGTTTCTTCTAAGAATGGCAGAAGGAATCAGTATGGGACGGGGTTTGTTTTCCAGTTTTGATTGGATCCTAAGGTTAGGTTAAGCTAAATGTTAAGTTTAATGTTAACTTTGAATTGGCTTCTTGGCTACTTATTTGTTGCTCTGAGTCCGCTTTGTCAATTGTTCACTGGGGTTTATGGGAGGCTCCAGCAGGATATATCCGGTGATGTCATTAGTTTGACAGGTCCAGTCTCCAAGCTGCAGGAGGAGGAGCACAACCCAGAAGTAGAGGACTAAACTGTCGTCACTAAAGGAACTACAATTACCAGGTAAGTGTAATTATCATATTGCACTGAGGTCTGCAGAGATGTCAGTGATTAATCATTGCTGGGCATATCTTGGGGGAAGGGAGAGGAGAATCTCTCTCACCTAGTCTTACTGAGTACCTCCACATGTGACCATGGAGAACTTCTAACAAATCTCAGGAAGATGGCCACTACCATGGTAATACACTTTATTGATCTACATTTGCTTATCTGCCTCTCAGGAAAGGAAAAAGAAAAGTCTATACTGGGCTAATGATGGTGGTAGCAGTAGTATAGACTCTTCAGATGAAGATAATGCTCCTTGTGTAACTATAGAAAAGAGACAACCTCATAAGAGAGGCAGAAGATTGTTTAACCTTCCAAAGAACTCTAAAACAAGAATGTACTCTTATAAAACTAATGACTAGCAAATTGAAAATAAATTGCTGAAAGTATTATCCTCCATGGACAAGCAGGATAACTCCTCACATATGCGTGACATCAAAGGCAGAGCCCTTGAATGAGAGCCTTCCCCAACTCCTTTTAGAAGCTTCTGGACAATCTTCACTGCGCATGCATGCATCCCTCCACTTGCCGTTCCTGAGCCATTTTCCCTAAGCAGGGCCAGCCCAAGGGTTTCTGTCACCCCAGGCAGAAGCACTGGCCATGCCGCACCCTGTCCCCTCCCCTGCACTGCATTGTTCTCCCCCGCACTGAGCCACATCACTAGACCCCCCCCCCCGCACTGCCACCGATTCCAGTGGCAGGGTCGAGGGCGATGTGGCGGCAGGGTCGAGGGCGATGTGGCGGCAGGCTATGTACTTTGGCATACATGGCCTGCTGCTTCTGACACCCCTCCGACATGACTTCCTGCCGGAGGGGGGGTCAGAAGCGGCAAGCCATTGGGGCTGAAGCTCATGGCCTGCTGTGGGCACCATGCCATGCAGCCCAAAGAGGTCTACTGCCTAGTGGATGGACCGGCCCTGTGCCTAAGTATCTTTTTCTCTTTTTTTACTGTGGAGCCCATTGATTGAAGAGGTCTGCGTTTCCACAAGGTGGTTCTTGCAAGTTTTGTGAGTTTGCTTCTGTCATATGCCTCTCTCTCTTTTCCCTTTTTAGCTCCTTAGGTTTTACATTCGTTTTTAGGTTTCCTTTCATTCTGCGTCACCATCTCTGACTGCTTAGGTCTCAAGCAATTCAGCCTTATTTTTTCACCATCAAGTTGTTTGATTTTGCAACAGCTGTTTTTTTCAGATGTCATGTCACAAAAATCTATCTGTGAGTTTAAAAAATGTGCAGATGTTTCAGGACCATATCCCTTATGGACACTCACAAATAGTGGCTGCAATGTCTGGGGCTCAACCATAAGCCACCACTTTGTGATTTATGTGACAGATGACAAAAAGAGGGCTTCAGGGTTATGAAAAACAGCACAAATGTATTTTGGGGCTGAGATGTCCAATCCATTGACTTTGGCATTGGTGGCCTTGGTCTCTATGGCCTCAGAGGCTGCACCAGACACTGTATTGAGGGGTTCTTGAACTCAGTCAGAACCCAGCTCCCATAAGTCACTCCAATATCAGTCACCGACTGATACCTCCTAGAAGAAGAAGGATTCATCCTCATTTTCATTAGCATTGAGAACTAAGACTGTTGAACATCGGGTGGAGGCTATGCTGTATTGGCGCCATGATTCATTGGAGCTCAGTGCTGAGAGCACCAAGAGCTCATAGACCCAACCCTCAAAGCAGCCCCGATGTAAGGAAAATGCAAACTCCTTGGTAAAAGAGGAGCCATACTATCCTTCATAAGGCTGAGATCAGCCTGCCAATATGCCCCATCAGAAACATTGGTCACAAATGCTGTAGGCCCCATACCTATGGAGATGGTAGCCCTGAAGAAGTGGCTGATGAAGGATATCAAGGAGAAAATATCGCTGCTCTTCACCATATGCAAGCTTATGTCTCTGTTAGCATTAAGCATGCTACATTGAGAGGTCAGTCCCATTCTCGAAACTCACCTGTGGTAAAGGCATCATCACTGGTGTATCAAAGGACCTCAACACTGATACCTTACCAGTCGATATCACTCTCTAGTGCATTGGGAGGTGAACACCCCTTGAAGCATTGGAAGTCATCAGTGCATCGGCACTGTGGATTCTCTAAAGGATGGAGAGCCATCCAGACAGAGACTCAGACAATATAAGAGTACTTCTCCGAGTCAGAATCAGACCTCTGGGATTCGAAGTATGACTTTGAATATCTGTCAGAGGATAGGTCTTCAGAATTGCCCTCAAATTCCTCTCCACTTTATGAGAGACAGAAGTCCCTTTCTGAGGAGTTATCTTTCTATGGTTTTGTCATGGATATTGCCAAGACTATACCATTTCCATTAAAGCCAGAGGAGGCGCCAAGGACTGAAGAATTGGATATCATCCAGTATTACATCGCTCCTAAGGAAGCAGTAACCGTGCCTCTGCACTGCACCCTTCAGAGGTTACATATTAAGATGCAGGAGACCCCCCTCTCTGTACCTCCTGTCAGTAAGTAGGTCAGCTCTATAGATAGAGTCCAGAAGGCTTCCAGATTTGAGAAGCTTCAGCTTCCACACCACTCCATGGTGGTTGAACCTGCTCTCAAAAGATCTAAAAGTTTAAAGTCATAATTTTTGGTGCCCATGGGGCGGGAAGATTGGAGGATGTAGTAAAGGCTGTTAGTGTAGCTGGGTTTAAAAAAGGTTTGGACAAGTTCCTGGAGGAAAAGTCCATAAACCATTATTAAGAACGGACCCAGGATATCAATGCTTGACCCAGTACAAGCATTGTGGAACCTGTGTCTTTTGGGGAAACTGCTAGGTATGTATGACCTAGATTGGCCACTGTTGGAAACAGGATACTGGGCTTGATGGACCTTGGTCTGACCCAGTATGGCATATCTTATGTTCTTATGACTTTGGATTCTTTTGGAAGAAAATTCTTTCAAAACACTATGCTGGCATCCCACTTGTGTCCTACCAGCACTCAATGGGCATGCACTTACAAAAGTCAAGGAGTAGCCTAGTGATTAGAGCAGTGACCTGGTGACCAAAGATACCAATGTTTGAATCCCACTGGCACTACTACTACTGAGGACAGGGAAATACTTGCAGTACCTGAATGTAATTTGTCTTGATCTCCTACTGGAAAGGAATGAGCTAAATACTAGACACAACTCTAGTGAAAGCTTTTCTTCTATACCACAGACTCACTTGCTTGGTGGCAATAGTGCAAGTCATACAACGGACTCAGCAGACAAAAGCATGAAACATGTTGAGAATGTTGAGCCACATGGCTTCAGTGGTTCATGTCACATCTTCTCATGCAACAAAACCCCTCCTTCAACAGTAGGTGCAGTGCAGAACTAGGACATTTCACCATAGAATCCAACATACAAGAAAAATAATCTGATTCCAGTGTCATCTCATTGACAGCCTCTCCAGTACCAAGCAGGTTGTGAACTCAAACAAAACCCCCTACAAAAGCCGCTGAAGACCTATAAAGCAAATCTACCATACCATAACATTTACCCAGCATTTCCTTTCCAGCTATTCCACTCCTCTTGTCCATTTGTCCAGCGTATTCCTTCCAACCATTCCACCCCCCCCCCCAATGTCCATTTGCCTAGCATTTCCTTTCTGACCATTTCACCCCCCTCCTTGTGTCCATCTGCCCAGCATTTCCCTTCCGGCTATTCCCCCCTCCCCCTTCATGTTCATTTGTCCAGCATTTCCTTTCTCGCCATTTCACCCCCCCCCTCCTTGTGTCCATTTGCCCAGTATTTCCCTTCCAACCATTCCCCTCCCCCCACCCTTTGTGCCCATCTGCCCAGCATTTCCCTTCTGGCCTTCCACACATACCTTTGTCCCCCAACCCACGCCGCTGCCGCTGCTCTTTCTATGCCTGCAGCAGCAACAGTGGACTGGCATCTGGTTTAAAGGGAAAAAATAGTGGGTATAAGTACTTCCTTGCTAGGAAGGCTGGTCTAGTCTCGCCCCCTCTGACATGAAGCATACATCAGAGAGGGGCGGGACCAGACCAGCCTTCCTAGCAAGGAAGAGCTTACATCCGTAGTTTTTATTTTTCAAATCGGAGACCTGTCCATTGCTTCTGCTGCAGGCACAGAAAACGCAACAGTAGCGGCTTCGGCACGGGTGGGGGGGGGGGGGGCAGGCCATTGCCGAATTGGCAGAGAGTGAACTCATTTTAGAGGGCAAAGCCCCCCTCACCTTCCCATACTACACCCATGTTGAGGTGAGGGTCTTTTGTACATGTATCCTCTAATCCCTCTCATTGCAAAGACCTTTCTGAAACACAAGAGTGATGGAGGCATAATGATTCTCATCACTCCTTATTAACCCTGACAACCATGGTTCACTCTGCTCTTTGAATTGCCCATCTGGAACCCAGTTTGCCTGGGCCATGCACAAACTCTCGGTATGCAGGATCGGGGACGATGCTTCATCCCAACATAAAATCCCTCAGTTTCACAGCTTAGATCTTGAGAAGCTAACTTTGTCCTCTCACATTCTGCCAGAAGGTATTCCACCCAGAGGTCATATTCTTCTAAGTGGAAGAGGTTTGCTATCTGGTATGAGGGAAAGGCCTTAGATCCTTTCTCTTGTTCCACACAAAAACTGCTTGAATACCTTCTACATGTCTGAGTCTGGTTTGAAATCCAATTCTGTAAGTGTTCACCTCAATGCAATTGGTGCTTATCACTATCATGTAGAAAGTAAATCCATCTCTTTACAGCCCTTAGTTTGATTTATTTATTTATTTAACGGGTTGGTGGGTTTTTTTTTAATACTGTTTTATCATTTAGTCTAAATAGTTTACATTGTAACTTAAACTTGGTAATGTACATTAAACAGGGGCATTGATAACTTGGATTTTTCTGAGGCAATGGAGGGTTAAGTGACGTCCAAGACCACAAGGAGTACTAGTGGGAATTGAATCCTGGTCTGTTGGTTCCCAAGCCAGTGCTGTAACATAGTAACATAGTATATGACGGCTGATAAAGACCAGTATGGTCCATCTAGTCTGCCCAGCCAGGCAGCAAGAGTAGGTGCACCTGCTGCTCTGTGTAGGTCACCCCTCCCCATGCCTTTGTTTAGGGGTGTACCCACCGCTCTGTGCAGGTCACTCCTATTTGTTAAGATATAAGAGATAGTTATGTTTATTTTGATTTTATCCTGTTGCTATAAAGGGATCCATTGTGTCTGTCCCATGCCATTTTGAATTCTGTCACTGTATTTGCCCCCACCATTTCCATCCAGAGGGCATTCCAAGCATCCACTACCCTTTCAGTGAAAAAGTATTTCCTGACATTGCCTTTCAGTTTACCCCCTTGCAGCTTCATGTTCTGCCCTCTAGTTTTACAGCTTCCCCATTTTTGGAAGAGATTTGTTTGTTCATTAATACTCTTTAAGTATTTAAAGGTCTGAATCATATCTCCCCTGTCTCTCCTCTCCTCCAGATTGTACATATTTAGGTCTTCAATTCTCTTCTCGTATGTCTTCTGGCGTAGGCTCCAAATCATTTTGGTTGCCTTCCTCTGAACCCTCCAGTCTTTTTATTACCCTTTGCGAGATATGCTTTCCAAAACTGAACACAATGTTCCAAGGGAGGCCTCACCAGCTACTTGTACAGTGGCATTAGTACCTCCTCCTTTCTGCTGCTAATTCCTCTCTGTATGCAACCCAGCATCCTTCTAGTTTTGGCCACTGCCTTGCCACACTGTTTTGCTACCTTGAGGTCCTCAGAAACAGTCACTCCGAGGACCTTCTCCTGGTCCGTGCACACCAACATCTCACCCCCTATTGCATAAAATTCCCTTGGATTTCTGCTTCCCAAGTGCATGTCACTGCACGTCTTCAAATTAAATGGTTAGGAGTAGCCTAACCATTAGGCTATTCCTCCGCAGAGCTTGCTTCTCATGAAGCCTCCTGCGATTTCTTGGTATCTCAATGTGGACTTAACATATTTGATGAAAGCTCCTTTCGAGCCACTGAATACCCATGCCCTGAGGTCTTGTTCTTGGTGGCAATCCCTTCAGCACACAGAGTTAGCAAGCTCCAGGTCCTAGTAGCTAATCCATCCTTCACAAAACTTTTCAACAATGGGGGGAGGGGTGGGGGGTTGCAAACACATCCTAAATTCTCCAGGAACAAGCAGGAATCAGTCCTCACATATGGGTGACGTCAGTGCCGACGGAGCCCTCGTGCAGAGAAATTCCCCAGCTTTCAAAGAAAGCCTTTGGGATTGCATCGCACATGTGCTGTCCCCTTCCCGCCCGAGTGCCATCTTGCTCAGTCTCCCTTTTTTCGCAGAGCACAACAGACGTTGTCCCTAATTCCTCGCGGAAAAAGTGCATCAAAACTTGGAAGAAATTTTGGATCTTTGACCGGTTTCCCTTCCCGCCTTTGGCTCGGTACACCGGTATCGAGTCCAGTCAATTTTTTGTGTTTTTGTCCTTAGAGACTAGCATTCATGCTCTTTTTTTTATTTTCACTGGCAGCCCGGTCCTTCGACCTTGCAGGGGCCCTTTTTCCCCCGATGGCTGCCAGCGGGTTTAAAAAGTGTGATTGGTGTAAGAAGTTAATGTCCCTCTCCGACACACACACATGATTGCTGTCTCCGATGCCTCGGGCCCGACCATGACCCGAAGGTCTGTGGCCCGTGTGGGAAAATGTCCTCTAAGGCAATGCGAAGTAGGCAGCAGCAGCGTGAAAGGATTTTCTCGGAGTCCGCATCCCCCCGGATCCAGACCTCATCAGAAGCCTTGATGTCTCGGGAGCTGTCTGAACCCGAGCAGCATCGGAAGTCTTCTGAACGGGGGTCTCCCGGGAACACCGGAGGAAGAAGAAGCCCATGAGGGCGTCATCGTTGGATGCCTCCGATCGCCCTGGGCCTGTGAAAGCCTGGTCGCGGAGTCCTGACCGCTGCCCTAGGTCCTCTGAGTCGGAGCGGCATGCGAAGGTACCTTGCACGGAGCCGGAGACGCCGAGGCGGGTAAGTGCTGTTGTCCTCATGGACTCCCCTCTGTGGGAGCCAGCATCAGGCCTGACGATGTCGGGGCCCGAGCCGGAGGCTGCAGAGTCTTCTGAGCTCGGTCTCAGGATGACGGCCCTGGAGCGCAGCATGTCTGCCTTCATGGAGCAGCAGCGGGCACTGATAGCTAGTCTCACCGGTCCATCCGTCCCGACCACCGGGACCTCGACGTCCAAGTCGACCCCGGAGGCCAAGTCGATCCTCGGCCAAGGTCTCCCTCGACCTCCCGCTCGGGACCGAGGTCATCGACACCAGTGCTCTCAGCATCGGGGCCGAAGCCGTTGCGGCTGGTGCCCCTCGATTCCTCCTCGGAGGGATCGGCATGAGAGACGGAAGATGAGTCCCCTGACACCCATCGGACCCGGTATGTCCCATCGGATTCACTGGGTTCGGAGCCTCGGAGAAGGTCCCCTCCGGAGAATACCTGGTTCTCGGACTTCGTCAGGGACATGCCCAAGGCTTTGGCATTCCCGGCAGATGCTGAGGAGGAGCCTTGAGCTGAAGATCTCGATGCCCTCCAGTATGACTTTCCCAGGAGGGAAGCCCTTACTGTGCCGGTTCCTCCGATGCTGGAACAGCTGAAGCTCCACATGTGGGAGTCCCCAGCCTCGATGCCGGTTCTAAGCAAGTGGGTCTATTCCATCTATTGAGTCCGCAAGAGCCCTGGGTTCCAAAAGGCACAGCTGCCGCACAACTCCATGGTTGTGGAATCGGCCATACATAGGCTCAAGAGCCAGAAAACGCACTCCTCGGTGCCTCCTGGCTTGGAGGCAGGAACCTGGATGCCCTCGGCAGAAAATGCTTCCAGGGCTCGATGCTTTCATGCCGTGTCCAAACCTACCAGCTGTACATGGGCAGGTACTTGAGGGACCTGGCAAAGGAGATTGCCGGGTTCTCTGCTGGCTCTCCGAGGCACCCTTGCAGTGCTTCAATGCCTTGTCCACCGGGATTTGAGAATGCTCGAAGTTCATATCTCGAGCGGCCTATGATGGCTTCGAGGCTTTGGCCTGAGTATCCGCGGCCGGCATTGGTGCACACCGCCAGGCCTGGCTAATGTCATCGGATCTGGAGCCATGAGTTCAGAATAAGTTGGTCGATGTCCCTTGCCGAGGTGACAACCTCTTTGGCAAACCCATGACTGAGAAGGCCGCTGAGCTCGAGTCCGAATACTTGACCCGGACAAGACTCTCAAAGAAGACTTCTGCCCCTTCTAAGAAGGACTCGGGTAAAAAGCCCTTTTTCCCAAGGAAGGGTACTTCTTACTGCAACTACCCCACTTACCAAGCCACCCCAGCTCCCCAACAATGGCAGCAGGCCAAGGGGCAGGGGCATGGCCCGCGTAAGCAGAAGGCCCACAGGCCCCGGCTCCTACCCAGCCGGGTGGGGGTTTTTGACTCCCAATGCATAGTCTCTCTTACGCCAGTGGTAAGGTTATGCACAGGGGGCAGGCTAACCTTGTATGCTCACAGGTGGCCAGCCATCACCTCGGACATCTGGGTCCTGCAAATAGTCCAGAGGGGCTATATGCTTCACTTCAGCCAGTTACCACCCCCCTTCTTTCCAGGGGAGCCTCTCAGACCCCCTCTTCACAGGGACCTTCTCTTGCAGGAGCTGGCAGGTCTTCTAGAGGATCAGGTGGTGGAACCGTTGCCTCACCACCTGCAGGACAAAGGCTTCTACTCCAGGTATTTTCTCATACCAAAGAGAACAGGAGGCCTCAGGCCCATCCTCGACCTACGAAAATTAAACAAGTTCCTGGTGAGGGAAAAGTTCAAGATGCTTTCCCTTGGAATGTTGCTGCCTTACCTCCACCAGGGAGATTGGCTATGCTCCTTAGACCTGAAGGATGCCTACACACACATCCTCATACATCCAGACCACAGACAATATCTGAGATTTGTAGTGGGAGGAAAACATTTCCAATACAGGGTTCTACCCTTTGGCCTAGCCTCTGCTCCCAGAGTGTTTACAAAATGCCTGGCTGTAGTGGCGGCCTTCCTCAGAAGTCATGGAATCTGTCTTCCCTTACCTGGATGACTGGCTCATCAGGAGCCAGTCGCTTCAGGAGGCCCAACAGGCCACTTCTCGCACTATTCACCTGTTGCAACGTCTAGGCTTTGTCATAAACCACGCAAAGTCTATTTTGCTCCCCACTCAAAACTTAGAGTTCATAGGAGCAAGATTGGACACCCTTCAGGCGAAGGCTTACCTGCCGGAGGACAGGGCACAGAGGCTGCTAGCACTGACACAGCAGTTCAGGCACAGGTCTCGGGTTTCAGCGAGACACTTTTTACGTCTCCTGGGCCACATGGCCTCCACGGTACATGTGATGCCGAATGCCCATCTGCACATGAGAACAGCTCAGTGGTGCCTCAGATCAGTGGACACAGGCCACCGGCAGCCTCAGAGACAGGGTAACAGTGTCCAGGCGACTAGTGAAGTCATTGCAGTGGTGGAGTCAACCACCCAATCTGCTCGAGGGGGTGTCTTTTCAGATTCCCTCGCACTCAAGAGTGCTGACGGCAAATGCCTCCTTGCTGGACTGGGGAGTCCATTGCCAAGGATCATGCACTCAGGGGTTATGGTCTCAGGAGGCTGCACACCAAATCAACCTCTTGGAGCTGCGGGCGATTCGCCTAGCTCTTCAAACCTTTTGTCATCCTCTCACATCAGTCTGTCTTGATACAGACGGACAACCAGGTAGCAATGTTCTACGTGAGGAAGCAGGGAGGTACGGGGTCTCGTATCCTATGTCAGGAGACACTAGAGCTCTGCTCCTTTGCCATCAGGCAGGGTATATCTCTCAAAGCAGTATACCTGCCTGGTCAGGAGAACTGCCTAACAGACAAACTGAGCAGGATTCTCCAATCTTACGAGTGGCAACTGGATCCGGTGGTGGCCCAGAGGATTTTCCACCACTGGGGACATCCATCCATAGATCTATTTGCCAGTCTGCAAAATCACCAGCTGCCCAGCTTTTGCTCCAGACAGCCACATCCTCTGAGGGTGGCTGCAGATGCTTTCATGATCTCCTGGTCAGGGGGCCTCATCTATGTGTTTCCTCCCACGCCTCTGGTGGCCCAGACTCTGTTCAGAATCCTTCGGGAGAAGGCCTTTGTCATTCTGGTAGCCCTCAGATGGCCAAGACAGCCTTGGTTCCCACTTCTTCTCCAGCTGGGAGTGGAAACCCCACTCCCACTGGGGACGTAGCCCGACCTCCTGTCACAGGAGCAGGGCTCTCTCTTGCACCCCAACCTCAGGTCCCTCAACCTGATGGCATGGCTGCTGAAAGGGTAGTGCTGGCTCCTCTCCTCCTACCTCGGAATGTAGAAGACGTATTACTGGCCTCAAGGAGGCAGTCCACTAGGAAATCCTACGCTTTCAAGTGGCATAGGTTTGAGGTGTGGTGTAACCAGCACAATGAAAACCCTTTCTCTTGCCTTGTACCTGTGGTACTGCAGTACCTGCCTCACCTCTCAGAATTAGGTCTCAAGTCTAACTCTGTCAGGGTCCACCTGAGTGCTTTGTCAGCAAACCACTCGCCAGTGGACGGGCAACCTCTTTCGGCTTACCCCCTGGTGTCCAGATTCCTCAGACGTCTGCTTCTGCTGAAACCCCCAGTTCGTCCTCTGGCAACTGAGTGGGATTTGAATGTGGTCTTACAACAGCTTACTCACCCACCCTTTGAGCCAATGTCCTCTTGCCATCTGTGCTTCCTCTCCTGGAAGGTGCTTTTCCTGGTGGCACTCATCAGCCAGACGTGTGAGTGAGCTGCAATCTCTCGTAACGGATAAACCATACACAAGGTTTTATAGAAATAGGGTGGTCCTCCGCACTCGCCCGAAGTTCCTTCCAAAGGTGGTCTCTTCTTTCCACCTCAAGCAGGAGGTGGTTCTTCCGACCTTCTTTCCCAGGCCGCATTCCAGCTGGGCAGAGGAAGTCCTGCATACCTTGGATTGTAAGAGGGCGTTGTCCTTCTACATGGAGTGTACGAAGGAACATCGAAGGGCTACTCAGCAGACTGCATTGCCTGGGCGTGCAGGGTGGCTGACTTCCTATTTCAGGGTCGAGTCACGGCCCACCGCATCAGGGCTAAGGCCACATCAGTGGGTCACTTCCGCTCTGTTCCGCTGGCAGACATCTGCTGGGCCGCAACTTGGTCTTCAAGCCAGACTTTTACAGCCCATTACTGCCTGGATAGGTAGTCCCAACAGGACAGTGCTTTCGGCCAGGCGGTTCTCCGTAACCTATTTGAGGTTTAGGCAACTCCCACCATCCGACCCTTTGGTGTCAGGCTACTGGGAGGTGTTGCTTTCTCGGCTGAATTCCTATTGCAGCTGCTGCGGCTCTTCTAGAGGGAGCCATTTTTCAGCTATGGGTTCTCGGTAGCCTATAGCTAGGGAGTCCCATATGTGAGGACTGACTTTCTGCTTGTTCCTGGAGAAAGCGTAGTTACTCACCTTTAACAGGTGTTCTCCAGGGACAGCAGGAATCAGTCCTCACGACCCTCCCTCCTCCCCTGGAGTTGCAGTCCTATTATTGGTTTTTATTCATTTTGCTGTCTTTTTAGCTATGTCATTTGACTGAGCAAGATGGCACCCTTGGGCGGGAAGGGGATTGCGCATGCGCAATGCAATCCCAAAGGCTTTCTTTGAAAGCTGGGGAATTGCTCTGCACGCAGGCTCTGTCGGCGCCGACGTCACCCATATGTGAGGACTGATTCCTGCTGTCCCTGGAGAACACCTGTAACTGCACTTTCCTTCCAAAGGTGGTTTCAGGTTTCCACTTTAATCAATCAGTTGTCTGACCAACCTCTTTCCCAAGATCCCATACTCACAAGATCCCATACTCACATGCTGCATATGTTGGACTGTAAGAGAGTCTTGGTCTTCTTTTTGGAATGGACTAAAGACCATAAAAATATCACCTAACATTTTGTATTGTTCAACCCAAGCAAGTTAGGGGCTGCCATCTCCAAACTCACACTTTCAGTTTGGCTGGTAGATTGCATCTCCTTTGCTTATGCCCAGGTAGGCTTGAGTCTCCATGAAGGAGATTTGCATAGCTGTATCCTGGACTTCGGTCCACGATTTTTCAACCCACTGCTGTCTGGAGGGGATTCAGCCAATCTGTACTTCAGAATCTCTTTGGGGATTAGAATCCAATTCTATTTCCCCTAGGTCCTTTTCTTTCTGTTCAGGTTGCCTAAAAAAAAAAAGACATGTCAGATATGACATTCACAAGAGGTCTTTTGCCACTGAAAATAGCTGTTACTTGTCTACCATTTAAGCACTTTGTTTATTCCAATTTTTGTTTAGAGGCAGCACATGGCTAGGGATTCCCACATATGAGGACTTTATTCTGCTTGTCCATGGAGAAAAACGTTACTCACAAATAGGAGGTATTCTCTGTGGACAGCAGGATAAGTCCTCACATCCCATCCACCTCTCTGGAGTTGTATTCTACTCAGCTGCTTACATGTCTGAGGTAAAACGGCCCACAAGAGCAGGTAGGAAGATGTGTAAATGCCCATTGAAGCCTTTCCAAAAGCTTCTACAAGGAGCTGAGAAGGGTTCCTGTATGTGGGCTTCATCGATGATGTCACCCATATGTGAGGACTTAATCTGCTGTCCATGGAAAACACCTGCTTGTCCATGGAGAAAAACTTTTTTTTCACACAGTTGTGGAATCTGTTGATGGATAACTTGGTCAAGGCAACTAACAGGTTCAAAAGAGGTCTGGAAAAGTCCATAAATTATCAGTGTGCGAGTTCCCCTTGTTTCTTTTGTATTTTGTTTTTTAGATGTATTCCTTTTCTCAGTTATGTGGGCTTTACAACACTCTTGAGTTTTGTAAAATGTAGGGGGAATTGAGCATGTTTTGACTTGGTTATCTAAATTCCTCCCTTATGGCACCTACATTTCTTTATAAAAATAGGCAGCTATGAGGCCTTTGCACGTGGGTAACCTGTTATAAAACTGCCTCCTTGACGTGTACTTTCTGCAAACATTTAGCATTTTCCTTTATCAGCCAAAGAAACGCCATAGAATTTCAAACCTGGACCTCCACCCTCTCTGCTGCGTTCAACACTCTTGCTCAACTCCGTCCTGTCATGCTCTGTTCTTCCTCCCACCACCCCTGGTACCATCCTGGACTTTATCTACTCCGTACACATCTTCGCCGCACCGAGCATCTCTGGCAGAAGAAGCCTTCCCCTTCCTCTATTTCAGCGTTTCGCCAGGCCCAACTCCACTATCACTCTGCGATCGCTTCCGCTAAGAAAAACTACTACTCTCACCTCATCTCCTACTCCTCCAGGCGACTATTTCAAGTCCTCAAGTCCTTCTCCTCTCCCTCCACCACCCCCTCTCCCTCCTCCCACTCCTTAGCCCCCAGCCCAACCTCGCTTGCCTCCTTCTCCGATAAGGTCTCTTCTCTTCATTCGTCCTTTTTGGCCTGTCCCTCACCCCTTTCCCCCCCTCCATCCCCTTCCGTTCCCTCCTTCCTTGTCTCCCCGCCCACATCCAACACCTTTCCTCATACCTGGGGCACTTTTAGTCCTGTTACCTCTCCTGAGCTTATCAAGGCCATCTCTTCCTCTCACCGCACCACCTGTCCTCTTGACCTACTCCCTTCTTCCTGGCTCCTTAACCCATCACTTCACTTTATTCCTTCTATCCTCACCATTCTCAATGCTAGTCTCACTACTGGATGCTTTCCCTCTAGGTAGAGACACGCCATCGTTCAGCCCCTCCTTAAGAAAGCCTCCCTTGACCCAGTTGTCCCTGGTAACTGGCGTCCAGTTGCTAACCTTTCCTTTCTTTCTAAGGTTCTCGAGAAATTGGTCTTTTCCCAGCTTTCTGCCCACCTTGACGCCACGTTTTCCCTCCACCCCCGCCAATCGGGTTTCCGCGCCGGCCACAGCACCGAGACTATTCTTCTGGCACTTCTTTCTGAGATACATCGCGCTCACAATTGTGGTGACCTTTCCCTTGTTGTCTCACTGGACCTCTCTGCTGCTTTTGATGTTGATCACTGCACACTTCTATCCCGCCTGTCTGACCTGGGTATTTATGGTGTAATCCTGCAATGGTTTCGGTCCTTTCTCTCCTCTCGTTCCTTTGCTGTTCACATGGGCTCCGATGTTTCTCCATCCCTCCCATTACATTGTGGGGTTCCCCAGGGCTCTATCCTCACCCCCCTTCAGCGTCTTCCTTGCTCCTCTCGCTCTTCTTATTCAGCAATCCGGTATCTCCTCCCATATCTATGCTGACGACATCCTACTGGTTTACCATGTTTCCCCTCTAGCGCTTGACCTTGCCCCACTTAATAACTGCCTTAATCTCATTGCCTCTTGGTTTAGTCAGAATTTCCTGCACGTAAACCCATCTAAGTCCTCTGCCATCTGGTTTTCCTTCCGGAACCCTCCCCCCGACCTGTCTCCTACTATTTCTTCCCTTCCCATCCCTCTGGTTTCCTCCCTCCGCTACCTGGGTGTTACTCTGGATTCTTCTCTCTCTTTCGACCAACACATCTCCTCTGTGGTGCACTCTTGCTTCTTTCACCTCCGCCGCATTAGATCGGTCTGCCCTTTCCTTTCTCCCTCGGCTGTTACCCTCGTCATGTCCCTTGTTATCACCCGGTTGGACTACTGCAATTCTATCTTTGCGGGTCTCCCCTGTCACCAGTTACGTCATCTCCAGCTAATTCAGAACACTGCGGCCCGCCTAATCACCCATTCCCCTACCTCCGCTCATATCACTCCTTCTCTTCTCTCTCTCCACTGGCTGCCCATCAAAGTCCGGTTTGTCTATAAGGTCCTCACTGTCACTCATAAGGTCCTCTTCACAAGCACCCCACAATATCTGGCCGATACTATTCATCTCCAGCCCGCCCCTCGCCTTCTCCGCTCTGCACATGGTAATCGTCTATTCCTTCCCCCTCCCTCCCAGGCCCATCTTGAAAGTACCCGTCACTCTGCCGCCTTCTTCCTTGGCCTTGCCCTCTGGAACTCGCTCCCTCACTCCCTCCGCACTGAACTGTCCTTCCCGCGCTTTAAAGCTCTCCTTAAAACACACCTTTTCTGCCAGGCTTTTGACCTCCCTCCTCCCAGCGACGGCTCTGGTCTCCCCTCTTCTGACCCCCCCCCCCCCATTTGCCACTTAGCATCCCCCATTCTTGCAACATTCTCTCCCTTAATTATTTACTGCTCTCCCTCTTTCTCTCCTCTTTCCTGTCCTTCATTGGCGTTCTTTTCCTTTCTGTGTCCTTGTAGCCAGTTTATTGTATCATTGTACACCGCCCTGATGGCTTGCCATGGGCGATATATCAAAACCTGCAAATAAAGTATAAACCAAATTAAAGTCTGAAATGTATTTCTTTTTTTTGCAGGACGACATTGGGGAGCTTGATACTGACAGACAGGAGGACATGAAAGCTCAAAGACTTAAAGACGAAGATGAGAAAGAGAAGGGCAGGAAGAAAGCTGTACTGTTTGGGTCCAGTGAACTGTCCGACTCTATACTGGCAGCAGAAGAGAAAGTGGATTGTACCTATCCATTAGACTTTGAAGAGGCCAGGGAGATTTTCCTAATGGGACAGAATTGTGTGCAGGAGGCTAAAGAGTACTTCCAACTGGATGGACATGTCACTGACCACATTGAGGTGCTACAGGACCATAGTGCTTTATTTAAGGTGCTTGCTTTCTTTGAAGAAGATTATGAGAGGCGCTGTAAGATGCATAAGCGCAGGGTGGATATGCTGGAGCCCATTGTTAAAGAATTAAGCCCACAGTACTACCTGCTGATATGCAGGCAGTTGCAGTTTGAGCTGGCAGGTACCTATTATGAAATGATGGATTTAAAGGTAGCAATTGGTAACAAGCTAGAGGAACTCGATTCACACACTATCAGGAAGATCAACACTCTTGCCCAGTGTGCTATCAAGTACTATGAAATTTTCTTGGACTCGTTGAAGGACTCTGAAAAAAAGGTCCCTGAAAAATTGGAGGAGGATGTTCTGCGCCCAGCTATGGTGGCCAAATTTCACATTGCACGACTTTATGGAAAACTCATCACCTCAGATGGGAAAAAGCAACTGGAAAACATGCAGATGTCTCTTGATTATTACACATTTCTTGTAGAATACTGCAAAAAGCATGAGGATGCCATTAAGGTTGTGGAAACGGAATTGGAGCTGAGCAAGGAGATGGTTGACCTCCTTCCAACAAAAATGGAGAGATTAAGAATGAAGTTGTCCTTCGCATGAACCCTTGTCTTTAACAAATGCAAATGGCTAATATTGATTTTCTTCAGTGTAGAGTGAAATAACCAATGCTAGCCATCAGGAAACGGGTAGCTGCAGTAACAGGCTTCAGTTCCCCTGACAGGTAAGAGCTGAAATATTTAATTGAAAGCTAATATGCACATTTAGATTAAAAAAAATCACAGGCTCATGAGAGTTAATTTCACTAAAAGCTGTGGTGTGGTTCTAAGTAATAACACATTCAGAATAAAAGCATTTTTGCTTCTGTATTTTGCTGACTAGCCACATCAGAGGTGAATTCATTTTCCGCCTCTGATCTTTCTTTTCATGAAATCCAATTTAAGTTATTGCTTTAGACAGATTTGTGGTGAAAAGGGGAACATACAAGATAATAGTTCAGTTTATGCAATGAAAATATGATACCGTACCAGATGTCCAGGTTTTGTCACTGTTGTCTTGTGACTCACCATTTGCAAGTTTGCTTACGATAACTATAAGATATCTCTAGGAGCACCAACTCTATGTGCAGTGACAGTTTTAAACATTAAGATATGCTGACAACAATGCAGAGTAAATGAGCTTTAGATTTGGAGGTGCTTTATAATTGGTCTATTTTAAAATGTGTTTTGTGGAAAGGTTTCCCATACAGCTTGCAGTGGAACAGTCTATCTGCAGTTTCACTGCATGAAGTAGCACTGCACTTTCCAACCTTCCCCTATCTCCTGGAAAGCACATTTGTACTGGAGGTACAGTTACATAAATCCGTTCAAATTACTTAGCCTTAATAGGTGAAAGGCATTTGATAGTCTTTTCTAAACAGAATCTATTGGTAAAATGAATGACTTGTTTGGAATGATTTGACCATTAGAATGAACATTTCTCGCATTCTCCCTTCCTCTGTGGAATGATGCTAGTGCTGTATTTACATAAGTCATTTTCTAGGACAATATGATCTCTATCCATAGTAATGTTAATGTGTAAAAATACTATATAATAACAATGAAAGCATTAATATTATATTATCTTTCATTTTTAAAAGTCCAGGTATATTAAAATGTCATATGTTGTGAATGTGTGTAATGTTCCTTAATAAATCTCTGATTGTAATTGCAAAGTACATTTCTACATGTATGCCTGCTCGGAGATCAGTCGAACAGCTCATATTTATGCTTGATTTCTGCTAAATTGCCTTAAGTCTAAATTGTAACGTGGAGCATCAGATGTACCCATTGTAAAGTATTAACTTAAATCCAATAAAATAACCTGTGAAACTGTTGCGGTCTAATAAATAAAAATCTAACACCATTTATTAATATTTTTAGAAATATGTCATTCTTTGCCTGGATACACACCTGAGTCTATTGTCCTGGATGATTGAGAATTTGAGCTCAAGACCTATCCACCAGCCTCTTACCATCTCTTTAAAAGAAGGCCTCTCTTAACTCAATGCCACTGGATTTTTCTATGAAACTTAAGCAAACATTAGAATTTTGGCTAGTTAGCTACTTGGGGGACTTTATATAGAGCAGTGGTTCTCAACTCAGTCCTCTGAGGCCCCCAGGGCAGTCAGGTTTTCAGGATATCCACAATGAATATGCATGAGAGAGATCTGCATGTACTGCTTCCTGAAAACCAGACTGGCCTGGGGGTCCCAGAGGACTGGGTTGAAAACCACCGATATAGAGGGAGGTAACCAGCACGGAATAGCAGGTACAATCCTAAAAAAAGGCATAGAGGGTAGATGCAACTCTATAACTCTAGACACCTTACTGGGCAGACTAGATGGACTATGCTGGTCTTTATCTACCATCATTTACAATGTTACTATGTATTTTTTAAAGATGATGTCCAAAGAACTTAAGCAGTGCAGCAGCTGAGCAAAGATACAGGTCCATGGTCTGGTTTCAGGAACTGCCTTATTCCTTGACACTATTTTTGCTGTGCTATATAAATATCTTTTGGTCATAGTATTTTATACATCAGATTGCCATCCCTTTTTCCAGGCTAGTATTAGGGACCTTGGCATTATGGATGTCCCTTTTATAACAGAAAACTACTCTGCATACCATGTAACTAATCCATTGCTATTGGTTCCAAAAACAGGCAAGAGGGGCATGAGATAGAGAGGGAGATGCAGGGAGAAGATAAAAAGTGTACTTGAAAACAAAATAAGATGTTACGAGCAAGGTGGGCTAGGAGGAAAGTGGGGAAAAGTAGAGATGATGGAGAGACAAGGGAGGCAGATTGGGGTGAAAGGAGAAAAAATGACAGAGGGGAGAAAGACTTGATAGGGACAGCTGAACAATGATGTTATCTCACTCAGAAAGGACTCTTTCATTCTATGATTTGGCAAAAAAATTATTAAATAAGGCCATTGGCAATAGAAGAATGGGAGATAATGAGAGATGTTGAAGAGGCTCATGGATTTCCCACTAAAAATGTGGAAGATTGTTTGTCCTATTCCTTATCGCTTCTCCGGGCCAGTCCAGGGAAAGGTAGGGTTGTCAATCCCCTTTAGCAGCTGAGGACTGAAGACGTCAAGTTTTCTTGAGAGGTGAAGCCACTCCCTCTGAGGATAACCAGTCAGTCTTTCAGTCCTCAGCAGCTGAAGAGGATCGATTCTATCTTTCTCCCTACTGTGCATACCTAGTGCTTGTTTTCAGTTCTTTTTCTTTCAGGAGGTACAAGTTGGCTCTGGCAGAGCTGATTTTTTTCTATAGTCCTCCGAATCTGTCTCAGTTCCCTAGTTATTCTGAGACGTTAGAGAGGGTCCTTCTATATCAAAGGAGATACTAAGAGATCCTTTGGATCCTTTTGCTTCTCAGCCCTCTGTACCCCTGGGTCAGGGGGAAACAGAGCTTCTTGCTGATGCAGGCTTGGATCTAGATACAGAGGAGCTCGAAGAAGGTGAGATTGCACCCGGAGAGGATCCTAATATCTTTCGGGTCTTTCGTAAGGAAGATCTTGCGGCTCTCATCTCCCAATCCTTGTCTGCGTTGCATCTGCTTCTTCCTTCTGCGTCTCAGGAACCTTTAGAGGATCCGTTGTTGCAGGGTGATCAAGCAGATGATTGAATCTGAATGGGAGTGTCCGGAGGCTACGCTCCGTGGAGTCCGTGCCTTGGCTCGCCTTTACCCCGTGCCGCAGGAGGAAAAGGATTTATTACGCATGCCAAGGGTGGATGCGATTGTGTCCGCAGTGACCAAAAAGACTACCATCCCTGTGGAAGGGGCGGCGGCGCTTAAGGACCTCCAGGATCGAAAATTGGAAATTCTTCTCAAGCAGGCGTTTGATTCTAGCGCTTTGGCATTGCAGGCTGCGGTTTGTGGAGCGTATGTTTCTAGAGCATCCATTCGATGGCTGCATGGAGACGTTTCGGGGGATACCACTTCGGTAGTTGGGACAGAAACTGCGAAGTTGGAGTCGGCCGCGGCTTATATGGCTGATGCCTTTTATGATTTGCTGCGGATTGCCGCCAAGACCATGGCCTCCCTAGTCGCTGCCAGGCGTTTTCTGTGGTTGCGTAACTGGTCAGCGGATGTTTCCTCTAAGTTGCAGCTGAGCAAATTGCCCTATAAAGGGAAATTGCTTTTTGGAGAGGCGTTAGAGAAGATTGTTAAGGATCTAGGAGACTCTAAAGGAGGGCGTTTGCCAGAGGATAGGCCTAAGCCGGTGAGAGGTGCTGGTGGTCTCCGAGGCTCCGGTCGGGACTCCCGTAGATTCCGAGGGGCGCGCTTTGCTCCCTATTCCAAGGGCCGTTCCGGTTTTCGCGGACAGTCCTTTCGAGGAGCCAGAGGTTTCGGCAGAACTTACTTCAGTGCGTCTCAGCCCTCAGTTGAAAAGCCGCAATGAAGGTATGTTGATCCAGGTGTCGGTGCCTGTAGGAGGGCACCTGCAGGACTTTCTTGCAGCCTGGACCGCAATCACTGCAGACAAGTGGGTGTTAGAGATAATTCAAAAGGGATATGCACTGGACTTCGCCTGCCCTTTGCCGCCCGCCTTTGTAATGTCTCCCTGTGCGCCCGGTCTGAAGTGGCAGGCCATCTCAGACATGCTTTTTTGCCTCCTGCAGCTGCGGGCGATAGTTCCCGTCCCTTGAGACCAATTCGGTTGCGGTCGATACTCGATCTATTTTGTAGTTCCCAAAAAGGAAGGTTCTTTTCGGCCCGTGCTAGATCTCAAAGGCGTCAACCGTACTTTGCGGGTTCCTCATTTTCGCATGGAAACATTGCGTACCGTGATTCGGGCGGTACGGCCGGGAGAGTTTCTCTCGTCCATAGATCTCACGGAAGCCTATCTTCACATTCCCATCAGACAGTCTCATCAACAATTTTTGCATTTTGCCCTTCCCATGGGTCACTTCCAGTTTCGAGCGTTGCCGTTCGGACTTGCCACGGCTCCGCGGACTTTCACGAAGCTCATGGTGGTGGTTGCAGCGGCGCTGCGAAAGGAAGGTATCCGTGTTCATCCATATCTCGACGATTGGTTAATCAGGGCCGATTCTCATTTGGCCTCAGTGACGGCGACAGCTCGAGTTGTACAGCTTCTGGAGCAACTCGGTTGGGTAATCAATCACGTCAAAAGTCAATTACAGCCAATGAGGCAACTGACTTATCCCGGGGCCTTCTTCGATACGGATCGAGGGGCGGTCTTTTTGCCCGAGCTCCGAGTGCACAAGCTTTTGCAGCAGGTGCAAGCGTTTTTGAGACTGTCGGCTCCGTCAGCGTAGACGTACTTGCAGCTGTTAGGCTCCATGGCGGCGGCGTTGGATCTCGTTCCGTGGGCCAAGGCTCACATGCGACCCTTACAACAAGCGTTGCTTTCCCGATGGTCGCCGCAGCTTCACCCTCTCTCGCAGCGCCTGGTCTGCCCGGAACTTGTGCGTCACAGTCTAGACTGGTGGTTAGTTCCGGCACATCTGAGAGCGGGAATTCCCTTACAGGAGCCGTCATGGGTTTTAGTCACCACGGACGCCAGTCTCACGGGCTGGGGGGCTCATTGTCAGTCGCAAATCACTCAAGGATCTTGGTCCCCAGAGGAGAGCTCGTGGTCGATCAACCGACTAGAGCTTCGCGCAGCTCGACTTGCCCTGCAGCATTTCGCGAACTTGCTCAAAGGGACTGCGGTCCGGATATTCTCCGACAACGCAGTAACGGTTGCATATATCAATCGACAGGGGGGGGCCAAGAGTCTCTCACTCATCGCCGAATGTCAGGAATTGATGGCTTGGGCAGAGAGCCATCTTCTAGCATTGTCAGCGGCACACGTGGCTGGCAAAGAGAACGTGCAGGCCGATTATCTCAGTCGCAATGTGCTCGATCCCGGAGAGTGGGAGTTGAATGTGGCAATTTTTCATGACCTCACCTTGCGTTGGGGACAGCCAGTGATGGATCTTATGGCTACTTGCAGCAACGCCAAGGCAAGCCGTTTTTTCAGCAGGCGCAGGGAGCGCATGTCAGAGGGTCTCAATGCTCTGGTTCAGCCATGGCCGCGGGACGCTCTCATGTATGTGTTCCCTCCTTGGCCGATGTTGAGTCGAGTT
Source organism: Ichthyophis bannanicus (assembly GCA_033557465.1). Classification (NCBI taxonomy): domain Eukaryota; kingdom Metazoa; phylum Chordata; class Amphibia; order Gymnophiona; family Ichthyophiidae; genus Ichthyophis; species Ichthyophis bannanicus. The sequence goes on along the minus strand of CM066034.1, from coordinate 575,865,364 downwards.
ATACAATGCGTAGCGGGACACCGGGGTACAGTGATTCTCATTGCGCCGGATTGGCCTCGGCGTCCCTGGTATGCCGATCTGGTTCGGCTCCTGATAGCTCCGCCTTGGCGTCTTCCGGTCCGCGTCAATCTGTTGCATCAGGGACCGGTGCTAATGCCGCAGGTGGATCGCTTCTTACTTACGGCTTGGCTCTTGAGAGGGCTCGCTTAAGACGCAAGGGTTACGCGAGCTCAGTTGTGGACACCTTACTTCAGTCTAAAAGGCCAGGGACTTCTCTGGCGTATGTACGGGTGTGGCGACTTTTCGAAGATTGGTGTGAACGGCGCAACGTTATTCCTCTGTCATCTACCTTACCCCAATTGTTTTTGTTTTTCCAGAGCGGGTTGGAGAAAGGTTTAGCGCTTAGTACCCTTAAGGTTCATGTGGCAGCGCTCGCGTGTTTTCGAGGGTCCGTACAAAATCGCCGTCTTTTGACGCACCCGGATGTGCAACGATTTTTTAGAGCGGCAAAAATTATCCGTCCCCCAGTGCGCCAAATCGTGCCTCCCTGGGATTTGAATGTAGTTTTGGAGGCGTTTTCCCGGTCGCCGTTAGCATCCCTGTCCTCGCGGGCTCTCCGTGAGTGTTCCTGGAAAACTGCATTTCTGGTGGCCTTATGTTCAGCGCGACGCATTTCAGAGTTACAGGCCTTGTCTTGCCAGGAACCTTATCTTCAATTTCTACCAGAACGGGTTTTGCTGCGGACGGTGCCTTCTTTTTTGCCTAAGGTACTGTCCATTTTTCATGTTAATCAATCAGTGGCCTTGCCCGTTTTTTCGGATTTATCAGATTCTCCAATGGACCGTGCTCTCCGGAAATTGGATCTTGGGCGTGTTTTAAAGGCATACCTTAGGGTCTCGAAGCCTTTTCGGAAAACCGACCGGCTGTTTGTCCAGTATGCCGGACCCAATAAAGGTCAGGTGGCGTCGAAGTCCACGATTGCTCGTTGGGTTCACTGCGCTATTGTGGCGGCTTACAATGCCAGAGGGCGATCTCCGCCAGTTGGTCTGAAAGCTCATTCCACTCGAGCTCAAGCGGCTTCCTGGGCGTAATTTGCTTTTGTTCCTCCGGTGGATATCTGCAGAGCAGCGACGTGGTCTTCTTTGCATACGTTTACGAAGCATTACCGTTTGAATGTTCAAGCCAGGGAGGATGCGAAAGTGGGGGCGTCGGCTCTTATCGCAGGGCTGGCAGGTCCCTCCCGGTTTTAGGTACTGCTTTGGTACTGCCCTACCTTTCCCTGGACTGGCCCGGAGAAGCGATAAGGAAGATGAAATTAGGGCTTACCTGCTAATTGTCTTTCCTTGAGCTTTCTCCGGGCCAGTCCAGGGTCCCACCCTTTTCGTTTGTTGGATGCCTCTGCGTAAGCGTAAGAATAATAGCTGTATCATGGTGTTCGTACGAGAGGGGATGCTGGGGCTTCTATGATTCTTTCTCGAAGACAGCCGATTCTACTTTTGAAATTAATATAATTAAAAAAAAAAAAAAAAGGAAAGACAAGCACTATTTTAATGCTTCCTCGTTCCAAAGGACTATAGAGGATTATCAGTTTTATCGAGTTAACCTTGTGTTTTCAGTTCTGTTCTAGTTAACTGCTTTGTCAGAAGGAGACTGACTGGTTATCCTCAGGGGAGGGGCTTCACCTCTCAAGAAAACTTGAAGTCTTCAGTCCTCAGCTGCTAAAGGGGATTGACAACCCTACCTTTCCCTGGACTGGCCCGGAGAAAGCTCAAGGAAAGACAATTAGCAGGTAAGCCCTAATTTCATCTTTGCTTAGCGAACATTATTTAGGTCCCAGTCCTCCAAAAAAACAAAACTAGATCTAGCATGATGAGAGGAAGATCCATAGGCATACCCTGTAGTTGCTCCTAGTATGTTGTCAGGTAGTGGAAGCGGGAAATCATTTTCTCTTTCCCATTGCTTTAGTGCAGCTGCTAATGCTTGTGAGAGAATCCCACTTCTCCGTACTCCTAGACCAGGGATTGAGCCTCCTGAAAGTGGGAACAGATAAGATGGAAAATCCCATGCCATCCTTTTTTTATTTTTTTGGTGTACTTGTAAGGTAGATTTAAACCCTTCCTGTCTCAAACTCTGATCTCTGTGACGGATTTTACTTTCTGGCCATTTACCTAAAGCATGGTCTAAAGGTTTAAATGCATTAATCTATATAAATCTAGGGATATCACTAACCCAAATTTATAGAGGCATCTGTGTCAACAATATCCATAGTAAACTGTTCTGCAGTGTCCTCAACATAAGAAGATGAAGGTTCCTAACAAAAAGCAAAAGCCTGCACAGAAGTCAGATTTTATTCCTTCAAAAGACAGGTATCTGACTACCAACCTTATCGTCACCTTATAGACACTGATTAGCAAATATTTTAAAAGCCAACCATTTGGTGGAGAATACTTGTATGTTTTATTGATTTTACAGAAGCTTTTGTTTCTGTCTGGCACTCTGGGCTCAACTTTAAACTACTGCAAACTAGAATGGGGGGAAAACATATGATAAAATTCATCCATTAGCTATAAGGTAAAAATAAATGACATACAGCTTCAGACTGGAAAGAGATGTTATATAGCTTGGTCCTCCTCCTCTTTAATATTGACAACCATTATTTCTCCAGGAACAAGCAGGAAGTCTGTCCTCACATATGGGCGACAGCGCCGACGAAGCCCTCGTGTGGAGCAATTCCCCAGCTTTCAAAGAAAGCCTTTGGGATTGCATCGCGCACGTGCTGTCCCCTTCCTGTCCAAGGGTGCCATCTTGCTCAGTCTCCCTTTTTCCGCAGAGCCCAATGGACGTTGTCCCTAATCCCTCGCGGAAAAAGTGCGTCAAAACTTAGAAGAATTTTTGATCTTGGACCGGTTCGACGTCGGTTCACCTTCCCGCCTGCGGCTCAGTACATCGGTATCAAATCCAGTCAATATTTTTCGTTTTTATCCTTAGAGACTAGCATTTGCGCTCTTTTTTTTTTTTTTAACTGGCAGCCCGGTCCTTCGACCTTGCAGGGGCCCTTTTTCCCCCGATGGCTGCCAGCGGGTTTAAAAAGTGTGATCGGTGTAACATAGTAACATAGTAAATGACTGCAGATAAATACCAGTATGGTCCATCTAGTCTGCCCAGTAACATTCCTATTCAGTTAATGTCCCTCACCGACACACCTGACTGCTATCTCCGATGCCTCGGGCCTGACCATAACCCAAAGGTCTGTGGCCCGTGTGGGAAGATGTCCTCTAAGGCACTCCGAAATAGGCAGCAGCAGCGTGAAAGGATTTTCTCGGAGTCCACATCCACCCCCGGATCCGGACCTCATCAGAAGCCTTGACGTCTCAGGAGCTGTCTGAACCCAAGCACTGTCAGGGGTCTTCTGAACAGGGGTTTCCCTCCCGGGAACACCAGAGAAAGAAGAAGCCCGGAAAGGCGGCGTCATTGGATGCCTCCGATTGCCCTGGGCCCTTGAAGGCCAGGTCGCGGAGTCCTGACTGCCGCCCTGGGTCCTCTGAGTCAGAGCGGCCTGCGAAGATACCTCGCAAGGAGCCGGAGACGCCGAGGCGGGTAAGTGCTGTTGTCCTCGTGGATTCCCCTCCGGGGCAGCTGGTGTCGTTGGAGCCCGAGCCAGAGGCTGCGGAGTCTTCTGAGTTCTGTCTCAGGATGACAGCCCTGGAGCGCAGCATGTCTGCCTTCATTGAGCAGCAGTGGGCGCTGATAGTCGGTCTCACCGATCCATCCACCCCGACCACCGGGACCTCGACATCCAAGTTGACCCCCGGAGGCCGAGCCGATCCTCAAGACTCTTCGGACTTGAGTCGATCCTCGGCCAAGGTCTCCCTCGACCTCCTGCTCAGGACCGAGGTTGTTGACGCTAGTGCTCTCGGCATCGGGGCGGTCAGGGCCAAAGCCTCGCGGCTAGAGCCCCTCGATTCCTCCTTGGAGGGATCGGCATGGGAGACGAAAGATGAGGAGTCGCCGGAACCCATCAGACCCGGTATGTCCTATCAGACTCACCGGGTTCGGCGCCTTGGAGTAGGTCCCCTCCGGAGGATACCCGGTTCTCGGACTTCATCAGGGACATAGTCAAGGCTTTGGCATTCCCAGGGGATATCGAGGAGGAGCCTTGAGCTGAAGAGCTCGAGGCTCTCCAGTATGACTTTCCCCCGAGGGAAGCCCTTACTGTGCCGGTTCCTCCGATGCTGGAAAGGCTGATTCTCCACATGTGGGAGTCCCGGGCTCGATACCGGTTCTCAGCAAGCGGGTCGATTTCATCAATCGAGTCCGCAAGAGCCCTGGGTTCCAAAAGGCACAGCTGCCGCACAACTCCATGGTTGTGGAATTGGCCGTGCATAGGCTTAAGAGCCAAAAAATGCACTCCTCGGTGCCTCCTGGCCGGGAGGCCCGTAACCTGGACGCCCTCGGCAGAAAATGCTTCCAGGGCTCGATACTTTCATGCCGTGTCCAAACCTACCAGCTGTACATGCGCATGTACTTGAGGGACCTGGCAAAGGAGATTGCCGGGTTCTCAGCTGGCCTCTCCGAGGCACCCTTGCAGCACTTCAATGCCTTGTCCACTGGGATTCGGGAGTGCTCGAAGTTCATATCTCGAGCAGCCTATGATGGCTTCCAGGCTTTGGCCCGAGTAGCCGCGGCCGGCATCGGTGCACGCCCCCAGGCCTGGCTAATATCATTGGATCTGGAACCATGGATTCAGGACAAGTCGGTCAATGTCCCTTGCCAAGGTGACAACCTCTTTGGCAAACCCATGACTGAGAATGGCAACTGGATCTGGTGGTGACCCAGCAGATTTTCGACCGCTGGGGACATCCGTCCATAGATCTATTTGCCATTCCGCAAAATCACCAGCTGCCCAGATTTTGCTCCAAACAGCCACATCCCCTGAGGGTGGCTGCAGATGATTTCCTGATCTCCTGGTCAGGAGGCCTCATGTATGCGTTTCCTCCCACGCCTCTGGTGGCCCGGACTGTTCAAAATCCTTCGGGACAAGGCCTCGGCCATTCTGGTAACCCCCAGATGGCCAAGACAGCCTTGGTTTCCACTTCTCCTCTAGCTGGCAGTGGAAACCCCACTTCCACTGGGGACGCAGCCCGACCTCCTTTCACTGTTGCACAAGTTGCACCCCAACTTCAGGGCCCTCAACCTGATGGCATGGCTGCTGAAAGGGTAGTGCTGGCTCCTCTCCTCCTACCTCGGAATGTAGAAGAAGTGTTACTGGCCTCCAGGAGGCAGTCCACTAGGAAATCCTATGCTTACTACTGGCGTAGATTTGAGGTGTGGTGTAACCAGCACAATGAAAACCCTTTCTCTTGCCTTGTACCTGTGGTGCTGCAGTACCTGCTTCACCTCTCAGAATTAGGTCTCAAGTCTAACTCTGTCAGGGTCCACCTGAGTGCTTTGTCAGCAAACCACTCGCCAGTGGAGGGGCAACCTCTTTCGGCTCACCCCCTGGTGTCCAGATTCCTCAGAGGTCTGCTTCTGCTGAAACTCCCAGTTCGTCCTCCGGCAACTGAGTGGGATTTGAATGTGGTCTTGCAGCAGCTTACTCGCCCACCTTTTGAGCCGATGTCCTCTTGCTATCTGCGCTTCCTCTCCTGGAAGGTGCTCTTCCTGGTGGCACTCACATCAGCCAGACGTGTGAGTGAGCTGCAAGCTCTCGTAACTGATAAACCACACACAAGGTTTTATAGGAATAGGGTGGTGCTCCGCACTCACCCGAAGTTCCTTCCAAAGGTGGTCTCTTCTTTCCACCTCATCCAGGAGGTGGTTCTTCCGACCTTCTTTCCCAGACCGCATTCCAGCCGGGCAGAGGCAGTCCTGCATACCCTGGATTTGTAAGAGGGCGTTTTCCTGGAGCATATGAAGGGACATCGAAGGGCTACTCAGCTCTTCGTCTTGTATGACCACAGTAAGCTGGGGTTACCTGTTTCCAAGCGTATGCTGTCCACCTAGGTAGCAGACTGCATTTCCTGGGCGTGCATGGTGGCCGACCTCCCATTGCAGGGTCAAGTCACTGCCCACCGTGTCAGGGCTAAGGCCGCATCAGTGGCTCACTTCCGCTCTGTTCAGCTGGCAGACATCTGCTGGGCCGCAACTTGGTCTTGAAGCCAGACATTTGCAGCCCATTACTGCCTGGATAGGAAGTCCCAATGGGACAGTGCTTTCGGCCAGGCGGTTCTCCATAACCTATTTGAAGTTTAGGCAACTCCCGCCCTCCGACCCTTTGGTGTCAGGCTATCGGGGGTGTTGCTTTCTCAGCTGAATTCCTATTGCAGCTGCTGCGGCTCTTCTAGAGGGAGCCATTTTTCAGCTATGGGTTCTCGGTAGCCTATAGCTAGGGAGTCCCATATGTGAGGACTGACTTCCTGCTTGTTCCTGGAGAAAGCGTAGTTACTCACCTGTAACAGGTGTTCTCCAGGGACAGCAGGAATCAGTCCTCACTACCCTCCCTCCTCCCCTGGAGTTGCAGTCCTATTGGTTTTTATTCATTTTGCCGTCTTTTTAGCTATGTCATTTGACTGAGCAAGATGGCACCCTTGGGCGGGAAGGGGACCGCGCATGCGCGATGCAATCCCAAAGACTTTCTTTGAAAGCTGGGGAATTGCTCCGCACGAGGACTGTGTCGGCGCCAACGTCACCCATATGTGAGGACTGATTCCTGCTGTCCCTGGAGAACACCTGTTACAGGTGAGTAACTATGCTTTCCTCACAACAGGGCCGGCCCAAGGGTTTCTGCCGCCCCCTCCCTCCATGCTGCAAATTCTTGTCGAAGGAGGGTCAGGAGCAGCAGACCATATGTGCCAAAGCACATGGCCTGCCATGGGTGCCATGCTGTTCTCCAGGACCAAGCAGGAAGTCAGTCCTCACATATGGGTGACGTCGGCGCCGACGGAGCCCTCGCGGAGCAATTTTCCCCAGCTTTCAAAGAAAGCCTTTGGGAATTGCAGCGCGCATGCGCGGTCCCCTTCCCGCCCAAAGGTGCCATCTTGGCCAGTCGTCTTTTTTCCGCGGAGCCCTACAGACGTTGTCTACAAGTCACCGCTGAAAAGTTGATTTTCTTTCTTTATTTTAGTATTTTCTTCGGTTCGACGCCAGTCCTTTTTCCGTCCGGCCTCGCGACGCCGGTTGCGAGGCCTCCCCTTCTTTTTGTTTTTTTCTGTCCTTCGTGACAAATTCGCGCTTTTTTCGCTTTTCCCTGGCGGCACGAACGTTCGACCTCGCAGGGGCCCTTTTTCCCCCGATGGCCGCCAGTGGTTTTAAAAAGTGTGTTCAGTGTAAGAAACTAATGTCTCTTACTGACACACATGATTGCTGCCTCCGTTGCCTGGGCCCAGATCATGAAGAAATGATCTGTGGGGCCTGTAGCAAGATGTCCGCGAAATCTTTGCGGAGTCGGCAGCATCAGCGGGAGAGAATCTTCTCTGACCCCAGCCGTACCCGGACCTCGTCAGAAGCTTCGGTGTCCAGGGAATCTGGCTCTGAACACCGTCGGAGCTCCTCTGAGAGGGGGTCTCCTACCCGGGAACATCATCGGAGGAAGAAACCCGCGAGGACAGCGTCGGTGGACGCTCCTGGCTCCGCGAGGGCCAGGTCGCATAGCCCCGATAGCCGTCCCGGGTCTTTGGAGCTGGAGCAGCCGTCCAAACAGCCTCGTCTGGAGATGGACTCGTCTGCTCACGTAAGTCCTGTTGTCCTCGTGGACTCGCCTCCGAGGGGTCCGACGTCGGGCCCGACGCCGTCGGGGCCCGAGTCGGGGGCTGCTGGGTCTCCTGAGTTCGGACTCAGGTTGACGGCCTTGGAGAGCAGCCTGGCTGCCTTCATGGACCAGCAGCGGGCATTGATCGCTGGCCTCGCTGGCGCTTCTGCCCTGACCGCCGGGACGTCGACGTCTAAGTCGACCCCGGAGACCGAGCCGATCCTCGAGTCCATGCGGGCTCGAGTCGATCCTCTGTCGAGGTCCCCTTCGGCCTCCCGTTTGGGGCCGAGATCGTCGACGCCGACTCCCTCGGCGTCGGGGCGGACGGCGTCTGTGCCCGCCCGGCCGGAGCCGCTCGACTCCTCCTCCGAGGAGTCCGCCTGGGAATCCGAGGTGGAAGAGTCACCTGACTCTTTTCGGACTCGGTGTATCCCTTCGGACTCCCCCGAGTCCGAACCTCGGAGACAGTCCCCTCCGGAGGATGCCCGGTTCTCGGACTTCGTGAGGGATATGGCCAAGGCCTTGGCCTTCCCTGCGGATCCCGAGGAGGAGCCTCGAGCTGAAGAGCTCGATGCCCTCCAGTATGACTCTCCTGCAAAGGAGCATTTTACTGTACCGGTTCCTCCGATGCTGGAACGACTTCTCTTCCGCATGTGGGAGAGCCCGGCGTCGTCGCCGGTATTAAGCAAGCGGGTCGATGCCATATATCGAGTCCGCAAGAGCCCTGGCTTCCAAAAAGCACAGCTGCCGCACCATTCCATGGTGGTGGAATCGGCCATGCATAGGCTCAAGAGCTAGAAGATGCACTCCTCGGTGCCTCCCGGCAGGGAAGCCTGCAGCCTGGATGGCCTCGGTAAGAAGTGTTTCCAGGGCTCCATGCTTGCTTGTCGGGTCCAGACTTACCAGCTCTACATGGGCATGTATCTCAGGGACCTGGCTAAAGAAATAGCCGGATTCTCTGCTGGTCTCTCCGAGGACCCTTTGCGGAGGTTCCAGGCCTTGTCCACTGGTATTCGAGAGTGCTCAAAGTTTATCTCTCGAGCAGCCTATGATGGCTTTGAGGCATCGGCTCGAGTAGCCGCAGCCGGCATCGGTGCCCGCCGACAGGCTTGGCTTCAGTCATCCAACCTCGAGCCCTGGGTGCAGGACAAGTTGGTCGATGTCCCCTGCAGAGCTGAAAACCTCTTTGGCAAACCTATGGATGAGAAGGCTGCACAACTCGAGACAGAGACTCTCACCAGGACTCGGCTCTCCAGGAAAACCTCTGCCCCTTCCCAGAAGAAGAAGGGCTCGGGGAAAAAGCCCTTTTACCCGAGGAAGGCGGCTGCCTATAAACACTACCCTCATTATCAGGCCTCCGCAGCTCCCCAACAGGGTCAGCAGGCCAAGGGACGGGGTAACGGGTCCCGTAGGCAGCAAGCCCCCAAGCCTGCGCCACCGGCCCCTGCTCCGCAGGGTGGGGGTTTTTGACTCTTTCAGCATAGCCTCTCCCTCTCCGCTGGTTTCTCTCAGCATGGGAGGCCGGCTGGTCCACTTTGCCCACAGGTGGTCCAACATCACGTCCGATGCCTGGGTGCTCCACATAGTCCGAGAGGGCTATCTTCTACACTTCCACCAGGTACCTCCCCCCTACTTTCCAGGGGAGCCTCTGCGACCCCCTCTTCACCGGGACTTACTCCTTCAAGAGTTGGCAAGTCTTCTTCAGGAACAGGCGGTGGAACCGGTGCCCCACCACCTGAGAGGTCAAGGCTTTTATTCCAGGTACTTCCTGGTACCAAAGCGTACTGGAGGCCTCAGACCCATCCTGGACTTGAGGAACCTCAACAAGTTCCTGGAAAGGGAAAAGTTCAAGATGCTTACCCTTGGAATCCTGCTGCCCTATCTCCGGCAGGGAGATTGGCTATGCTCCTTGGATCTAAAGGATGCCTACACTCACATCCTCATCCACCCAAGCCACCGACAATACCTAAGGTTTGTGGTGGCAGGCAATCATTACCAGTACAGAGTACTGCCCTTTGGCCTGTCCTCCGCACCATGGGTCTTCACAAAATGTCTCGAAGTGGTAGCGGCTTATCTCCGGCTTCAAGGCCTCTTTGTCTTCCCTTACCTAGACGACTGGCTCATCAGAGCCCCGTCCTCCACGGAGGCCACTCACGCCACGCAACGTACTGTGACTCTGCTCCAGTATTTGGGCTTTGTCATAAACTTCGAAAAGTCCACTTTGCTCCCCTCTCAGGATCTCGAGTTCATCGGCGCCAGATTAAACACGCTTCAGGCGCGAGCTTTTCTGCCGCTTGACAGGGCACAACGGCTCATGGCTCTCGCCAGCCGCTTTCGCAGCCATTCCCAGGTCTCGGCCAGGCACTTCCTGAGACTGCTCGGCCATATGGCTTCCACGGTCCATGTGACCCCCAATGCCCGCCTGAATATGCGGCCTGCTCAGTGGTGCCTTCGCTCACAGTGGCGTCAGGCCTCGGGGAGACTAGCGGACTCAGTACAAATCTCCAGCCCGCTGGTCTCTTCTCTACGGTGGTGGCTTCATCTGCCCAACCTAGTGCTCGGAATGCCTTTTCAGTCTCCTCCGCCTGTTCAGGTACTGACGACCGACGCTTCTCTCCTGGGTTGGGGAGCACATTGCCAAGGGACATGTACTCAGGGTCTCTGGACCCCGTGGGAATCTGCCCAGCAGATCAACTTCCTGGAGCTCAGAGCGATCCGCCTGGCTCTACGGGCCTTCTCCCACCTTACCGCTCACCAGTCCGTCCTCGTCCAGACGGACAATCAAGTGGCCATGTTCTACGTGAACAAACAGGGGGGCACGGGCTCCTTCCTTCTCTGTCGGGAGGCACAAAAGCTCTGCGCTTGGGCCGTCAGCCGAGCAATCCTCCTCAAAGCTGTCTATCTCCCAGGTCAAGAAAATTACCTGGCAGACAAACTGAGCAGAATCCTCCAACCACACGAGTGGAGATTGGACCCGTTGGTGGTTCAAAGGATCTTTCTCCAGTGGGGCCTCCCCACTCTGGATCTCTTTGCCAGTCCTCTGAACAGGCAACTTCCTCGGTTCTGCTCTCGGGAACCGCATCCCCTCCGAGTAGCGGCGGATGCTTTTCTGCTCTCATGGTCCACGGGCCTTCTGTATGCCTTTCCTCCCATGCCGCTGGTGTCTCGAACACTTTTCAAGGTTCTCCAAGACAAGGCTTCGGTGATCCTGATAGCTCCCCGGTGGCCCAGGCAACCGTGGTTCCCGCTACTGATGCAACTGGCGGTAGACACTCCGTTGCCTCTGGGGTTTCAACCCGATCTCCTGACCCAGGATCAGGGGTCTCTCCTACACCCCAACCTCAGATCTCTTCATCTGATGGCCTGGCTGCTGAAAGGGTAGTCCTTGCTCCCCTCCTGTTGCCTCCAGAGGTGGAAGAGGTCGTGCTAGCTTCCAGGCGACCCTCTACCCGGAAATCCTACGCCCTTAAATGGCGTCGCTTCTCCACCTGGTGTACTCAACAGTCTCAAGATCCCTTCTCCTGCTCGGTGTCAGTGGTCTTGCAGTACTTGCTTTCCCTCTCCAATCTTGGACTAAAGTCCAACTCGGTCAAAGTTCACCTCAGTGCTATTTCTGCACATCATGTGCCGGTGGAAGGCAGGCCTCTTTCCGGCCACCCTCTCGTGGCACGGTTCTCCCGAGGTCTCCTTCTCCTTAAACCACCTTTGCGCCCCCCAGCCCCTGACTGGGACCTCAACGTGGTTTTACAGCGGATCACCTGTCTGCCTTTTGAACCCATGGCTACATGTCCTCTCCGTTTTCTTTCTTGGAAAACCTTATTCCTGGTAGCCCTCACTTCCGCTAGACGCGTTAGTGAACTGCAGGCCCTAGTGTCTGATCCCCCTTACACTAGGTTCTACAAGAATAGGGTAGTCCTGCGGACTCACCCTAAGTTTCTTCCAAAAGTGGTCTCCCCTTTTCACATCAATCAGGAGGTGGTGCTTCCGACCTTCTTTCCCAGGCCACACTCCAGCCGAGCTGAGATGGTCTTGCATACCCTGGACTGTAGAAGGGTGCTGAACTTCTACCTTGATCATACGCGGGAGCACCGTAAGACTGTTCAGCTCTTCCTGTCTTACGACCCTAATAAATTGGGGCTCCCTGTCTCCAAGCGTACTCTGTCCATCTGGGTAGCTGACTGTATCGCTTGGACTTATGGGGCGGCAGGCCTCTCGTTGGAAAGTCGAGTCACCGCTCATCGGGTTAGGGCGAAGGCTGCGTCAGTGGCTTACCTCCGCTCTGTTCCATTGGCAGACATCTGCCGGGCCGCTACTTGGTCTTCGAGCCAGACTTTTGCAACCCATTACTGCCTCGAGAGGGAGTCCCGCAGGGACAGTGCTTTCGGACAGGCAGTCCTCCGTAATCTCTTCGAGGTTTAAGCAACTCCTACCCTCCATCCCGGATGTTGGGCTACCGGTTGGAGATTAGTCAGAGAAGATTCCTTCCTTCGGTGCTACTGAGCTTGAGGGAGCTCATTTTTTTGTGCTTAGGGTCTCCGGTAGCCTTAAGCTGGGGAGTCCCATATGTGAGGACTGACTTCCTGCTTGGTCCTGGAGAAAGCGTAGTTACTCACCTGTAACAGGTGTTCTCCAGGAGCAGCAGGAATCAGTCCTCACAACCCTCCCTCCTCCCCTTGGAGTTGCAGTCATATGATTTAGTTTTTTGCAAATTTTTTGCTGTCTTTTCGTTATGTCATCAGACTGGCCAAGATGGCACCTTTGGGCGGGAAGGGGACCGCGCATGCGCGCTGCAATTCCCAAAGGCTTTCTTTGAAAGCTGGGGAAAATTGCTCCGCGAGGGCTCCGTCGGCGCCGACGTCACCCATATGTGAGGACTGATTCCTGCTGCTCCTGGAGAACACCTGTTACAGGTGAGTAACTACGCTTTCTGTGCCACCCACAGAGGTATGCCTCCCTAGGCGGCCGCCTAGTGGATGGGCTGGTCCTGCCTGACAGTACTGGAAAGATCCTCAGCCCTAGAACTAAAACTAAGTGACCCAGTAATTAAATGTCTCCTGTATGCAGATGATCTGTTCATTTTATCTCCTACCCGAGAAGATCTACAAAAGAATCTAAACATGCTAGAAACCCACTTTAAATCATGGGCTCTGCAAGTACAACTGGAAAGGCAAAATTCAGGCTTTCCAGAAAGGACCAAAAAATCTCCAACAAAAATTGAAATTCTTGCTAAATATATAATAAGCTGAGCATGCTCTATGAGTCTAGAGCAGCGATGGCGAACCTATGGCACGCGTGCCAGCTGTGGCACACGAAGGCCTTGCAGCTGGCACGCGGGAAGGTCCGCAAGTAAAATTAAAAAAAAAAAAAAGCTGTCTTCTCCCGCTGCCGGGGCCGCCGCGGCAGAATCGAGTGTGCCGCGGGGCCCCCCCTGCCCAGCATAGCCTGCCCTCCCCCTCTATCCGCTCTCTCGTCGCAGCTCACAGTGACACGCGCCGGCTTTCAGAGAGCGAGGGAAGAGTTTCTCCCTCGCTGCTCTGTTAAGCCCGCGGGGGCTGATGGGAAGTTCCCATCAGCCCCCGCGGGCGTAACAGAGCCGCGAAAGGGAAACTAATCCCTTCGTGCTCTGAAAGCCGGCGCGTGTCACTGTGAGCTGCGACGAGAGAGCGGATAGAGGGGGAGGGCAGGCTGTGCTGGGCAGGGGGGGCCCCGCGGCACACTCGATTCTGCCGCGGCGGCCCCGGCAGCGGGAGAAGACAGCTTTTTTAAAAAAAAATTTCCCTCGGCTGGGCTGGGCTGGGCTGGGGGGGGGGGGTTAGGATTTCTGATGGGCTGGGGGGGGTTAGGATTGCTGATGGGCTGGGCTGGGCTGGGCTGGGGGGGGTTAGGATTGCTGATGGGCTGGGGGGGGTTAGGAGTGCTGAGGGGCTATGGGGGGGGTAGGAGTGATGATGGGCTATGGGGGGCTGGGGGGGGGAGGAGTGCTGATGGGCTATGGGGGGGTTAGGAGTTCTGATGGGCTATGGGGGGGCTGGGGGGGTTAGGAGTGCTGATGGGCTATGGGGGGTTGGGGGGGGGTTAGGAGTGCTGATGGGCTATGGGGGGGCTAGGACAGGAAATGGGCTGATGGGGAGGGGTTAGGACTTGAGGTGGGGTGATGGGGTTAGGACTGGTAATGGGCTGTTGGCTGATGGGGGCGGTCTGGTAATGGGCTATGGGTGGGTTAGGACTGATAATGGGCTATGGGGGGGGGCTAGGACAGGAAATGGGCTGATAGGGAGGGGTTAGGACTTGAGGTGGGCTGATGGGGTTAGGACTGGTAATGGGCTGTGGGCTGATGGGGTTAGGACTGGCAATGGGCTATGGGGGGCTGACTGGAAATGGGTTGATGGGGTTAGGACTGGAAGTGGGTTGATGGGGGGGCTAGCACTGGTATTGGGTTGGGGGGTTGCTAGGACTGGAAATGGGCTGATGGGGGGCTAGGACTGGAAATGGGCTGATGCAGGGACTAGAAGGGAATGGATGCTGGGTGAGGCTGGAACTAGAAGGGAGCTGATGTTGGGGGAGGATTAGAATGGGATGGGGCTGGGAGAGTAAAATGGAGAGGGGAAAAAATATTTTGTGTGGGAGGGATAAAAAATCTACAATTGGCCGGGTATTGGGAGAGTAAGTGGGGATTGAGGATGGAGGGGTAAAATTTGAGTGGATGAAATAGGAATGAGTAAAGAGCAAAAGGAGAAAGATTAGTATTTTAAAGCGGATGTAGAGAGAGAGAATGGAAAAAAAACTAGAAGAGAGAAGAAAGGACAAATGGACAGCAGATGATGGAGAGTTAGCAGAAAACATGAAGAAACCAGAAGAAAGTGGCTGGAGCAATTGCAACTGAAAAAAAATGCACAAAAGGTAGAAAGATATCTCTTTGACAAGTTATCAGCATGCATGCAACAACAAACATCACATTAATTTTTTTCATGTATAGATTCTTTGGGAATACACACCGAGTCCTGACACAGTTAACAGTTTTAAGAAGTTTATCTTTTTTTTACTCAGGATACATTTGACATGTTATGTGAATAATACATTTAAAATATATTGTGTAACTGAATCAAATTCTTCCTAAATTCATTAAATTGAATGAAATCATTAAAACATTATAAATTGCCAATAAATTGAAATGAAAACCAAAGGATTGTGAATCAAATTGATTCTCTGACAATACAAAGATTCCAACCTTTACAAATGATGTTACATAGTTCAGGCAACTTTATAAAGAGTTTTTAGATACTAAAATCTTGTTGTTAAGGTTTAATTGACGTGCTGGCACTTTGAGGAAATTCTTTGGTTTTGTGCGGCAGTTTGGGCACTCGGGCTCAAAAAGGTTAGCCATCACTGGTCTAGAGTATGGAAACACAGAAAATAACAGAAGAAAAAGGCCATATGGCCTATCCACTCTGTCCATCCATAAGAACTGTTAAATTCTACAATCCCTTTCGCTCCCTCAGAGATCCTGTGTATTTGTCCCATGGTTTCTTGAATTCACATATGGATCTTATCTTCATCACCTCCATTGGAAGGCTGTTCCATGTATCCACTACATTTTTTGTAAAGAAATATTTCTTCAGATTACTCTTGCCCCCTTTCACCTTCATCCTATGACCCCCTTGTTCTAGAGCATCCTTTGAACTCAAAGAGGGCCACCACCTGTGCATTTATACCACGGAGGTATTTAAATATCTCTATCATATCACCCCTCTCCCTTCTTTCCTCCAAAGTTTACATATTGAGATCTTTAAACCTATCCCCATATGCCTTATGATGAAGATCAATGATCATTTTAGTAACCATCCTCTGGATCAACTCCACCCTTTTGAGGTGCAGTCTCCAGAACTGTACACAATACTCCCAAGTCTCACTAGAGACTTACACAAAGGTGTACATCACCCTTTTTTCATGCTGGTCATTCCTCTCCCTATGCACATAATCATCTTTCTAGCTCTTGCTATCATCTTTTCTACCTGAATGGCCACTTTAAGATCATCTGATTATGATCACCCGCAGGTCCTTCTCTTCTTTCATGCACTGCAGTGCTTCACTCCCCATAGTGTACTCTTCTCTTTGTTTTTTTGCAGCCCAAATGCATGCTGAAAGAACTCAAAAATAAAATTGCAGACCTACTGGTAATTTGCAAGCTATTATTAAAATTGTCTATAGTACCTGATGATCGTAGAGTAGCAAACATAATGCCAACTTTTGAAAAGGGTTGCAGGAGAAATCTATAAAGTTAAAGACCAGTGAGCTTGATGCCCGTGCCGGGCAAAATGGTAGAAACTATTACAAACAGCAAACTTACTGAACATGTAGATAGTCATGGTTTAATGGTCAAAGCCAACATGGATTTAGCTAACCAAAGTCTTGTCTCACTAATCTGCTATATTTTTTGGAAGGTGTGAACAGGACCGTACCTAGCCCTGTGCGAGCGGTGCGGCCGCACAGGGCGCAAAAGCTTAAGGGGTGTATTTCAGCTGTCTGCCGTTGCCTGCCGCTGCCACTTTTTCTTCTCTCAGCAGCGGCAGGCAACGGTTGACAGCTGAAATGAGCGGCATCAGAGGGAGGGACCAGACCTGCTTAGCATGCCACGAGAAGGTTTAAGGGGCTAATTTCAGCTGTAAACTGTTGCCTGCCGCCGCTGAGAGAAGAAAAAGTGGTGGCGGCGGCAGGCAATGGATGATAGTTGAAATGAGCCCCTTAAGCCTTCTCGTGGCATGCTAAGCAGGTCTGGTCCCTCCCTCTGACGCCGCGTCAGAGGAGGGAGGGACCAGACCTGCTTAGCATGCTGGCGACTTGCACATCAGGTGCGCCTCTTCTCTCCCGCCCCCATAAAGTGGCTAGAGGGAGGTGCGGGGGAGGGCGCGTGCCTGATGTGCAAGTCGCACAAGGCACATTTCATGATTGGTATGGCCCTAGGTGTGAATAAATAGGTTAATAAAAGTGAGCTGGTTGATACTGTATATCTGAATTCGTCCTGCTGCTGCATAAGGCATTCTGCCTGCATCAGCAAGGAGTGCACGGGCTGGGAGCAGCGCAGGGGCGTGCAGTAGTGCAACAGGCGGAATCCAAGGGGCAGGAGGATGCAGGCTTACCGCCTAAGTGGCTGTCAGACTCTGGAAGGGGAAATCTTGGACAGAGAGTTGGGGGAGGACGAGGAGATACTCGAGGAAAACGAAATCCCAGAGGAGGAGCAAGCCAGAATTGTTCGGGTTTTCCGCCAAGAAGAGTTGCTGGCTTTGATCGGTGAATCTCTGAAGGTTCTTAATATGGCGGCAGGGGTTCCAGTGGAGTAAGAGGTGCTGAAGGACCCGCTGATTCAGGCAGTCAGGAAGTCACAAAAGGTTTTCCCAGTGCACCGGGTAGTTAGGCAGATGATTCAAGAGGAGTGGGATCAGCCGGAATCTGTGTTAAGGGGGGTACAGTCAATGGCACGTTTGTACCCCTTGCCGGAAGGGGAAAAGGAATTGCTCCATTCACCTAGAGGGGATGCAGCAGTAGCGGCAGTCACAAATAAGATGACAATACAAATGGAGGGCAGCACAGCCCTCAAGGATACCCAGGATAGGAAGCTGGACATGTTGTTAAAGCAAGCGTTTGACATTAGTGCCCTAGCTCTCCAGGCGTCGGTATGTGGGGCTTGGGTAGCCCGAGTTTGCTTGCGGTGGTCCCGACAGCTCCAACTGGCTGATGACCTCCCCAGTGAATCGCTGGGGGAGGCAGCAAGAATTGAGTCTGGAGCAGCGTACTTGGCAGATAGCCAGCATGATCTCATGAGGAGCTTGGCAAAGAACATGGTTTCGGTGGTGGCGGCCCATCGCTACTTCTGGCTCTACAACTGGGCTGCTGATGGTTCTTCTAAGGCTCGCCTCAGCAGGCTCCCCTTTAAGGGAAAGTTGCTTTTTGGGGAGGACCTGGACAAATTAGTAAAGGAGCTGGGGGGGAGTCAGGGAGGTAGACTCCCTGATTATAGGTCGAAGCAGAGTTGCTCTCCCACTCCTGCGCAGCCTCAACCGCGGGAGTCTCGGAGGTTTCAGTCGGCCCGATCTGTGCCCTTTCACAGAGGTCGCTTCCTCTCTAGGGGGCAGGGCTTCCGAGGATTTCGAGGGGCAGGAAAGGGGTTTGGCGCCTCTTCCTCCGTCTCTGGGACTAGGAAGCCACAATGAGACCACGGGGGCCTAGGAGGGAGTTCTGCCGGTGGGAGGACGTCTGCGGCAGTTCTTCTCTGCCTGGGCCTGGGTCACGTCTAATCAATGGGTCCTAGAGGTGGTGCAAGAAGGCTATGCCCTCGAATTTGCAAGACCCGTTCTTCCTTCTTTCGTGCAGTCCCCTTGCAAGTCTCCAGCCAAGGTTGCAGCGGTGGAGGAGATGCTAGCACAACTGTGGTTCCTGGGGGCAGTGGTTCCGGTGCCCGCAGACCAATAAGGCTGCGGTCGATACTCCATTTATTTTGTGGTACCCAAAAAGGAGGGCTCGTTCCACCTGATCCTCGACTTGAAGGGGGTCATTCGTTGCCTCCGGTTTCCTCATTTTCGTATGGAAACTCTGAAGTCTGTGATTGTAGCGGTGAGGCAGGGAGAGTTTCTGACCTCTCGACCTCACAGAGGCATATTTACATATTCCCGTCCGTGAGTCACATCAGCAGTTTCTGTGGTTTGCAGTGCCAAAGGGGCACTTCCAATTTCAGCCCTAGCCTCAGGAACATCAGCACAGAAATCAGAATTGATAGCACTCACAAGAGCACTAATACTGGGAAAAGGACTCTGTATAAATGTATACACAGATTCTAAGTATGCATTCACAACATTGCATGCTCATGGAGCCTTGTACAGAGAACGGGGATTGATAACTTCAGGAGGAAAATCTATCAAATATGGCCCAGAGATATTGACATTGTTAGATGCTGTATGGGCCCCTGAGCAAGTTGCAGTTATGCACTGACGAGGACATCAAGCAGGAAAAGGAGAAATTGCACAAGGGAACAGATTTGCAGATGCCTCTGCTCGTAAAGCAGCATTACCGGACAGACTAACTCAGAATACTACAATTCAAACAGTTCTATTTCCTGTACCTCTTAATTCATGGGATCCCCGATATACTACAAAAGAATTGGACTATTATTGTGAACAAGAAGGGGGAGTACTCAGAAATGGATGGATAGAACTTCCACCACAGGAGGGAAGTCAACCTCCTGGACAAATAGTGATTCCTGAAGCATTAAGTTTTTAGCCTTTGTTCAAGCATTTCATCAAGCAACACATTATGGAAAAACTGCAATGACAAAAGCTTTGAAACCTCATTTTTATATTTCTTTGTTGGGACCTTTGACAGCTTCAGAAGCTCGTCAATGTAAAACATGTGCCAAGAACAATGCCAAGCAAGGTCCTAATCTACCAATAAGAATTCAATCAACAGGAGTTACTCCCATGAGTAATTTTCAAGTAGACTTTACTGAAATGCCAAAAGCAAATGGATATCGTTACTTGCTTGTTCTAGTGTGTACCTACTCTAGGTGGGTAGAAGCTTTTCCCACCAGGAATGAGAAAGCCAGAGAGGTCACTAAAGTCCTACTTCGTGAAATTGTTCCAAGATTTGGAATACCATTAGTCATAGGGTCAGACAATGGGCCCTCATTTATATCCCAAGTAACTCAACAGTTAGCTAAAGCTCTACAGATACAATGGAAGTTACACAAAGCATACAGACCTCAGAGTTCAGGGAAAGTAGAGCATATGAATAGAACTCTGAAATCTCAATTGTCCAAACTTTGTCAGGAAACACATTTAAAATGACCACAGGTACTTCCAATAGCTCTTTTAAGAATACGCTCAGCACCTACTAAGTCATTAGGACTTTCTCCCT
Source organism: Ichthyophis bannanicus (assembly GCA_033557465.1). Lineage (NCBI taxonomy): Eukaryota > Metazoa > Chordata > Amphibia > Gymnophiona > Ichthyophiidae > Ichthyophis > Ichthyophis bannanicus. The sequence goes on along the minus strand of CM066034.1, from coordinate 575,845,713 downwards.
ATGAGATTTTGTATGATAGACCTTCACCTATTGTCAAAGGGATCAAAGGGGATATGAAGCAGATAGTATCTGAAATTACTAGACAAGAACTATTGGTTTTAAGTTCTGTTTTGCAGAGTCTTCATACGTGGATACGAGATCAGCTACCCATCAACTTGACTGAACCGCTGCATCCTTTCAAGCCTGGAGTCTCGGTGTGAATCAAAGAGTGGAGAAAGACACTGGTGGCACCGCATTGGAAAGGACCTTATGTTGTTATCTTGTTAACCCCAACAGCAGTTAAAGTTGCAGAACTCGAACCCTGGATTCATCACAGCAGAATGAAATCAGCAGCAGCTCCAGAGCCAGACCAGTGGACATCAGAACATGATCCAGAAGTTCCATTGCGGCTAACTTTGCGAAGACAAGCAAATTGAAAAATTCAGGAAATTAAAAAAAAAAAGAAACTGTGCTAATATAGAATTCCTGAATCCCAAGAGACAATTTGTTTATTCTGAAGAGATTATCATCAACAGAAAGAGACTGTAATATGGAATATATTATTTGAAAATCTTTGTGCCATTTTGATCAAGGACAGTGCAAACTAAAAGGACTGTGTCTATTGAAATACGTTGGAATCTACAGCTCTACTCACCTACCAATGAAATTGGTAAGGTCATGTACAGCGGAAGCTTGAGGATCTACAATCAACACTACACCTGTTGCATGCTACTGAGAGCAAAACAGGTCAATGTAAAGTAAAGAAGAAGACACGACTTCATGGTCAAGAATTATCAACAGTTGCACTGGTTTTTCAAAGACTTGCACTAATTCTTCAGAGACTTTTCATCATGATTCTCTACTGTTTCATCTTGATAGCAGCCTTGAGATGCTTTGAACTGACCTTTGCCTTGCCACCTTGTGCTGCATGCATAACTACTACTCATACTGGAGAAAAGATTACACAGACTTTGCTTTATCATACCTACTATACTTGTACAGGTATAGTGAGTCAATGCATATATAATGGCACGGAACTGAACATTTGCACAAAAGGAAAGAGCAGAACTTGTTTTCACCCACGACAGAATCCATCCTACTATGTGCTGATAATACGATGGAATAATGAAGATGGAACTCTCTTAAATGCTACTCAACAACTTGAAGACCCTACAAAACCTGCAGCTCTATACTTTGATGCTTGAGATGCCATAAACAGAAACTATAATCAGAAATGTGGGATTTGGGAGAGAAATTATTATGTTGATAATTGCAGCACTAGTAGTAATAACATGTTTAATACTTCCATGCATTTTCCCCTCTGCCTACGTAATATATCTGCAATCATTGAGAATATTGTAGAAAGAAAGACAACAGCTAAGCTCCTAGCTATGAGACGGTATCGGCCTATACCACATAACATGGCAACAACTCAAGTATAAGTGATTTGCTTCTCACCCATCTTAACATTCAGGGTGAGAATAATCAAAGGGGGGAATGTGGTAGCCAAGACCTATAGACTAGGCCATAAGCCTGAACCTGAAAAATGACAGGCTTAAGAACCAAGCCTGGATTTCAGTAGTGCTGAGATATAAAATTAAAAAGACAGAATTAAATGCTGTTTTAGAATGAAATGCTGCTATTGCAAAGTTTGCACAAAGTGAATACAATGCCTGTATGTTAAATCGTTACTCCAGAATTGTTACTTACACATTTTAGGAGCTAGATATGACTTTGATGTAGAGAAGTAACCAGGTTTGAACCAAACCATTGTTCATTTAGCTGGAGAAAGCAGAGCAAAGGGCATAGACCCTGATTGGTCAAATTCAGGGAAATGTCAGACCAATAGAAAGTTTGTAGAAATTAGCATGCGACCAATGGAAAGTTTTCATGTATCAAGCTAGAAAAGCGGTATAAAAAGTTATGTTTCTATGAAGAGCTCCGCTCAGTTACTTTACAACTTTGACTGACTGAGCCTGTGCACATTAAACTGGTTTGGACCCTGTAAATTGACTCCTGGATTTATTCATTGACTGCAGTTTGCCGCTACATCATCACTACCCATGGCTTTCAGTACCATCTTTATGTTGATGACTTAGATCTACCTCTCTACACCTGAAATCATTCAGGCAATACAGGCCCGAATCTCTGCCTGCCTTTCGGACATGCTGCTTGGATGTCTTATTGCCGCTTGAAATTGAACATGGCCAAAACTGAGCTTTTTATCTTTCCCCCTAAAACCCTCCTCTCCCCTTTATTCTTTCTCAATCTCTGTGGATAACTCTCTACTTCTCCCTGTTTCCTTGGCTCGCAACCTTGGGGTTATCTTTGACTCCTCTCTCTCCTTCTCCATACACATCCATCTGATAAGATCTGCCGTTTCTTTCTCTATAACATCAACAAAATCCACCCATTCCTTTCTGAACACACTACTAAGTTTAATCACATCCCGTCTTGACTATTGTAACCTACTCCTTGCTGGTCTCGCTTTGAATCATCTCTCTCCTCTTCAATCTGTTCATACTCTCCTGCGTGACAGATCTTCCGCCAGCCTTGTCATGCTCATATTACCCCTCTTTTCAAGTCATTTCATTGGCTCCCTATCCGTTTTTGCATCCAGTTCAAACTTCTCCTGCTGACCTATAAGCGCATTCACTCTGCAGCTCCTCACTACCTTTCCTCTCTTATCTTTTCCTACACCCCTCCTCGGGAATTCTGCTCTTCTGGCAAATTGCTTCTATCTGTGCCCTTCTCATCTATTGCAAACTCCAGACTTCTCTCCTTTCACCTTGCTGCTCCTTATGCCTGGAACAAACTACCTGAGTCTGTACGTCAGGCGCCTCCTCTGACCCTTTTCAAATCCAGACTGAAAACTAACCTCTTCGCTGCTGCTTTCAGTTCTTGGCTCACCTGATCTCCTTTGTGTTTCCTTACCATTCCTCCTAGATGTATCCCGTATCTACAGCTACTGTGTTGTCTGTCTTGACTAGATTGTAAGCTCTGATGAGCAGGGACTGTCTCTTACATGTGTCTGTGCAGCGCTGCGTAGGTCTTGTAATGCTATACAAATGCTTAGTAGTAGACGGATGTGGAAGGTCAACATCTGCATGCCACCCCCTGCAAAAGCAGAACAACATCAGAAACAGCCATACTCTTAAACCACACATCAAAAACAAGTGGGAAGAAATGGGCAGAATAAAATCAATGCAAAATACACACAAGCCAGGTAAATGCTGGAAAGCAATGAGCACAAATGCTCGAAGCTTAGCCAAAAAAATTCCAGACCTGGAAGCCCTAATGGTGGAAACAGATTTGGACGTCGTGGCCGTTACGGAAACATGGTTTAATGAATCGCATGATTGGGATATAGCCATAGCTGGCTATAATCTATTCAGAAGAGACAGAGAAAATGGAAAAGGAGGAGGAGTAGCCTTGTATGTCAAAAGCAGTATTAAAGCTACTGAAATGCAGGGAACATGGGGAAAAGAAGAAGCGCTCTGGATTGCGTTGGAAAGAGGAGATGGCACTGTCATCCATATTGCTGTAGTCTACAGACCTCCGACTCAAATTGAAGAGAGAGATAACGAATTGATTATAGATATTGCCAAGATAGCAGCAAAGGGGGAAGCGATCATATTAGGTGACTTTAATCTACCTGATGTGGATTGGATTACTCCTTCTGCACATCTGGAAAGAAGCAAAAATGTGGATGCTCTCCAAGATGCATTACTTAGACAAATGGTGATGGAACCAACCAGGGAAAGCTCAATGCTGGATGTAGTGCTTACCAACAGTGATAACGTGTCGAATGTCTGCGTGAGTGCCCCTGTGAGCAACAGCGAACATCACACGGTGTGGTTTGAGATAAAAGCCATGGTACAGGCCAATCATAGCAAGCTCAAAGTCCTAAACTTCAAAAACACTGACTTCAATAAAATGGCCGAGTACTTAAAGGAGGAGATGACGGGGTGGAAGAAGATAAGGGAAGTGGAATTGCAATGGACTAAACTAAAGGCGGCAATAAAAGGGGCAACAGATAAATATGTAAGAAAAATAAATAAAAACAAGAGGAGAAGGAAACCTATTTGGTTTTCCAAAGAGGTGGCTGCGCAAATAAAGGCAAAAAACGCAGCTTTTTCAAAATTCAAAAGCTTGCAAACAGAAGAACACAGAAATGAATACAGGATCCAACTCAAAGAGTCTAAAAGAGTAATAAGGATAGCAAAATCAAAGGCAGAAGAAAAAATGGCTAAAGATGTTAAGGGTGGCAACAAAACTTTCTTCAGGTATATTCAGGAAAGGAAGAAGATCAGAGTTGGAATTGCAGGACTCAGAAGTGCTGGGAAAGGACTCGTGGAAAGTGACACTGAAAAAGCGAAATTGCTAAACAAATACTTCTGCTCTGTTTTTACTAAAGAAGATCCTGGAGATGGACCAGCTGTGACTCCCAAATATAAAAATAGGACTGAAGTAGATACCACACCATTCACAGAAGATGAGGTGTTAGAACAACTTGCTAAACTGAAAGTGGACAAAGCCATGGGACCGGATGGGATACATCCCAGGATACTGAAAGAGCTCAGAGAGGTTCTTGCAGGACCGTTAAAGGATGTCTTCAACAGATCCTTGGAAACAGGAGTGGTTCCTCAGGACTGGAGAATGGCTAATGTTGTACCTCTACACAAAAGTGGTGACAGGGAAGAAGTGTCAAATTACAGGCCCGTGAGCCTTACCTCGGTGGCAGGAAAAGTAATGGAGGCGCTCCTGAAAGAGCGAATAGTGAACTTTCTCAAAACCAACAGGTTGCAAGATCCCAGGCAACATGGTTTTACCGAAGGACGGTCTTGCCAAACAAATCTGATTGAGTTCTTTGATTGGGTGACCAAGGAACTAGATCTGGGGCATGCAATGGATGTCATCTATCTGGATTTCAGCAAAGCCTTTGATACTGTTCCTCATAGGAGGCTTGTCAATAAACTCAGTAGCTTGGGGATGGGTCCCAAGATAGTAAACTGGATTAGAAATTGGTTGACTGACAGACAACAGAGGGTGATGGTACATGGAGCTCACTCGGATGAGAGGAAGGTGATTAGCGGGGTGCCTCAGGGTTCGGTCCTGGGCCCGGCACTGTTCAATGTATTTGTGAGTGATATTGCTGAAGGACTGAATGGAAAAGTCTGTCTTTTTGCAGATGACACAAAAATTTGCAACAGAGTGGACTCCCCAGAGGGAGTGGATAACATGAGGAAAGATCTACAAAAGCTGGAAGACTGGTCTAATGCTTGGCAACTACGATTTAATGTGAAAAAGTGCAGTGTCATGCACTTGGGTAGCAGAAATCCAAGGGAAAAGTACACAATAGGGGGTGAGAGGTTGGTATGCACGGTTCAGGAGAAAGACCTTGGTGTGATTATCTCTAATGATCTCAAGGTGGCAAAACAGTGCGACAAGGCGGTGGCAAAAGCCAGGAGGATGTTGGGCTGCATTCAAAGAGGGATTACCAGCAGAAAGGAAGAGGTACTTATGCCACTGTACAAGTCACTGGTGAGGCCTCACTTGGAATACTGTGTTCAGTTTTGGAGGCCATATCTTGCAAAAGATGTAAAAAGACTGGAAACTGTTCAGAGAAAGGCGACCAAAATGATTTGGAGCCTGCGTCAGAAGCCTTATGAGAAGAGACTTGAAGACCTAAATATGTACACTTTGGAGGAGAGGAGGGACAGGGGAGATATGATTCAGACCTTTAAATACTTAAAGAGAAATGATGAACAAACAAACCTCTTCCAAAGACGGGGAAGCTGTAAAACTAGAGGGCATAACATGAAGCTGCAAGGTGGTAAATTGAAAGGCAATGTCAGGAAATATTTCTTCACTGAAAGGGTGGTGGATGCTTGGAATGCCCTCCCGATGGAAGTGGTGAGGGCAAACACGGTGATGGAATTCAAAACGGCATGGGACAAACATAGTGGATCCCTTTACAGCAACAGGATAAAAGCAAAACAAACAGTACCATCTAACTTCTGAACTATCTAGCATCTGAACAAATAAGGGTGTCCTACATGGAGTGGTGGGTTCACCCCTAAACAGAAACAAAAACATGGGGAGGGGTGGCCTGCACAGAGCGACAGGTGCACCTACTCTTGCCATCTTGCTGGGCAGACTAGATGGACCATGCTGGTCTTTATCTGCCGTCACTTACTATGTTACTATGTTACTAGTAGTAGTGGACACCCTCAGCCGAAAGTGCTTCCAGGGCTCGATGCTGACTTGCCCAGTCCAGTCCTACCAGTTGTTTATTGGTATGTGCCTCAAGGAACTGATGAGGGAACTCACAGGTTTCTCGGCAGGCCTCAATGGGGAACCTCTCCAGCTGTTCAAGTCACTGGCATCGGCAGTGAAGGAGTGCTCGAAGTTCCTCTCTCAAGCCGCATACGATGGCTTTGAGTCCTCAGCCAGAGTGCCGCTGCGGGCATTGGAGCCTGACGCCAGGCATGGCTGCATTCATCTGACCTCAAGCAATGGGTCCAGGACAAACTCATTGAGGTCTCCTGCACCAGTGAGAACCTCTTTGGAAAACCCATGGCAGACAAAGCAGCAGAGATAGATACTGAGTTCCTGACCATGACTAGACTCTCTAGGAAGACCTCAGTGCACCCCTGTAAGAAAGTCTCAGAAGGGAGCTAGAGCTTCTTCCTGAGAAAAAATGGGGGTTTTGGTAATTCCCCACAGTACCAAGTCTTCTCTGCTCCACAGCAAGGACAACAGCTGAAGGGGCAAGGGCACATTCCCCGCAAGTCTAAGACCCCTAAGATCCAGGCACCTGCCCCGGCCCAGCCTGGAGGGGACTCTTGACTCATTGGGCATGGCTTCCTCTCCCCTGAGAGAGACCCTCAGCAGCCCACAGTGGGGCATCTGGCTCTGTTTGCCCACAGGTGTTCCTCCATCACCACCAATTCCCGGGTACTGCAAGTAGTCAAGGAGGGTTACCTCCTCCATCTGCAACAGATGCCACCCTCGTTCTTCTCAGGAGAACCCGTAAGACCTCTCTTTCACCATACCCTGCTCTTCATTGAGCTCGCAGGCCTCCTCAAGGACAAGACGGTGGAGCCAGTGCCCAAACACCTCTAGGGCAAAGGATTCTACTCCAGTTATTTCCTTATTCCCAAGAGAACAGGGGGCCTCAGACCCATCCTTGACTTGTGGAATCTAAACAGATTTCTGATGAGGGAGAAGCTCAGGATGCTCTCCCTTGGAACACTGCTGCCATACCTCCAGTAGGGATACTGGCTGTGCTCCTTAGACCTGAAGGATGCCTATACATACATCCTGATCCATCCCAGCCACCGAAATACCTCTGGTTTGTGGTGGAAGGAGGTCACTACCAATACAGAGTGCTACTCTTTGGTCTGACCTCATTGCCAAGGGTCTTCACCAAGTGCCTAGCGGTGCTTGCAGTCCACCTTTGTCTTCAAGGAGCCTTCATCTTTCCCTACCTGGACGATTGGCTCATAGGGGGAGGCACAGTGGCAGAGGTTTACCATACCACCGAGCGCACCATCCATGTCCTGCAACATCTGGGGTTCATCATCAACTACCCCATGTCCCACCTTTGTCCAGCTCAGTGCCTGAAGTTCATAGGGGCTCAGCTAGACACCCTCCATGCTAAGGCCTTCCTCCCTCCAGAGAGGACAGAACACCTCAGGGCACTAGCCACAGAGGTGCAGCACCACTGGTCGATGCCTACTCACCTTCTTCTCCACCTGTTGGGCCACATGGCCTCCATGGTCCATGTGACCCCCATATGCCCGCCTGCACATGAAGGCGGCTCAATGGTGCCTCAGTTCCCAGTGGGCACAAACTATATGGGCAGGCTTCGAGACAGGATAAGAGTGACCCATCAGTGGCGGACTCCCTCGACTGTTGGCAGCTCCCCTGCCACCTTCAGACTGGGATGCCCTTCCAGGCACCCACCCCCCAGGGGGTTCTCACTACGGACACCTCCTTGCTGGGATGGGGAGCGCATTGCAAGGACCTCCCCAGGCAGGTCATTTGGTCCCAGACGGAATGCCAGTTGCAGATCAACATTCTGGAGCTCCATGGGATATTTTTACCCTCCAAGCCTTTCTCCACCGACTGCAGCACAAGTCGGTGCTGGACCAAATGGACAACTAAGTAGCAATGTTCTGTGTCAACAAGCAAGGGGGCACGGGATCATACTCTCTCTACCAGGAGGCGGTAGCCCTCTGCTCATATGCGACACGCAAAAGGATGCTCCTGCAGGTGATCTACCTTCCGGACCAGGACAATGCCCTGTCAGACAGGCTGAGCAGAGTCCTCCAGCCGCACGAGTGACGCCTGGATCCCAGAGTGGCCTCCCGGCTTTTCCGACTCTGGGGCGTCCCCCTAGTGGACCTGCTCGCCAGTATGGACAACACGCAATTGCCCTGCTTCTGCTTCCGCCAGCCACACCCATCTCGGATAGCAGCGGATGCATTCCTTATTCCGTGGATGGAAGGCCTTCTTTACGCCTTCCTGCTGCCACCATTGGTCTGCCCCATTGGTCTTCAAGGTCCAGAGCGACAGGGCATCACTGATCATAAGAACAGAAGATATGACATACTGGGTCAGACCAAGGTCCATCAAGCCCAGTATCCTGTTTCCAACAGTGGCCAATCTAGGTCATACATACCTAGCAGTTTCCCCAAAAGACAGATTCCACAATGCTTGTACTGGGTCAAGCATTGATATCCTGGGTCCCTTCTTAATAACACAGGTCTGCAAAAAAAATTTTTTCGAGAGTTGTTTTGGTTATTTCACATAAACTTTGTTTTTTGGTGCGCTGACATTTCCTGACAATTTAGGTAACTATGTTAAATAAGGCAATACCTCAAAATAAATGGAAATAGACTTATAAAATTAAAATTACAATATTTTCATGAAAATCCTTTTTTGAACTGAAATGAGCTCACCTACACACACTAAACTCGATTCTTCTTCCTTGTGAGGCTCCTCTTGGTGCATTTACGCTTGTGAGTAGCATCTGGAATGTCTCTCTGAAGCATCCAACAGTAGTCTGCCATCATTGTAATGCTCCATTTTCCCTGGTATCCCCTTTCCATCTCTTTAATGTCTTGGTGGAATTGTTCACCTTGTTCCTCACTCACAGCTCCCAAATTTTCAGGAAAGTAGTCAAGGTGGGACTGGAGGAAATGCACTTTCAAACTCATCAGGCAACCTAAAGCGTGAAATGCTTTCAGCATTCGTCCGACGATCTTTTTGTAGTGAGGATCTTTGTTATTGCCTAAAAATTTCTGTACGATTTCTTTAAATGCAATCCACCCTTCTTTTTGAGGATCCGTCATGGTATTGACAAACTCTTTATCAACTATAAGCCTTCTAATATCTGGTCCAACGAACACACCTTCCTTCAATTTTGCCTCCGACAGGCCTGGAAACTTGGTGACCAAGTATTTGAAGCATTCTCCATCTCTTGGAAGTGATTTTACAAATTGCTTCATCAATCCCAATTTTATGTGGAGAGGTGGCAGAAGAACTTTATGGGAAGGTACCAAAGTTTCTTGGAGGACATTTTTTTCACCAACTGTTAGCACCCTCGGCTGCCAACTCTTCTTGGTCCAGTGATTTTGTCGGTCTCAACTGTCCCATAGACACAAAAAACAAGGATATTTGGTATACCCAGCTTGTTGCCCGAGCAGCATGCACAAGACCTTCAAGTCCCCACACACTTGCCAACCATAGTCTTCATATTTAAGTTTGCGAAGAACCAATTCCAAGTTCTCGTAGGTTCCCTTCAAGTGTACAGAATGACCTACAGGTATGGAAGCGTAAAAACCGTTGTGGAGTAAAACTGCTTTGAGAATTTTTTTTGAAGAATCTATAAAAAGACGCCATTGCTCTGAATCATATTGGATTTTAAATTAACCCATCAGACTTTCGACATCGATGCAATAAACCAACTTGTCTTCCTGGGAGAAGTAAGGAATGAACTGCTTTTCACGATGTCTGAACCATGAAGATGACACTCCTGGCAACAATAAATTCCTGCTTTTCAGCCTTGATCCGAGTAACTCAGCGGCATCTTTGGGAAGATTCAAGTCTCTTACCAAATCATTCATTTCCTCCTGAGAAAACAATTTTGGTCTTGTATCATCTTCAAAGTCAGAACTTGATTCGTCATCTGGTTCAGGTATGACTTCACCTTCATCGGAGCTAGGTATCTCTTCCAAGGTAGCAGGGGGCTTGGGTAATGGTATATCTGTGCCATGGGGGATGGGACGAATTGCCAAGTGAAGATTGGGGTATGAAATGGAATGCTTCCATTTGGAATTAAACCCTTTCACATCACATGAACAAAAGTAACAGTCGTCACTATGGTTCTTTTGCTCTCGCCATACCATAGGAATCCCATAACGGAAAGATTTTTTCTTACCCTTGAACCAGTTTCGGAGGTCCTCAACACACCGTTTGCACACTTTATGAGGCGCCCAAACTTTATAAGAACATAAGAACATAAGAAATGCCATACTGGGTCAGACCGAGGTCCATCAAGCCCAGTATCCTGTTTCCAACAGTGGCCAATCTAGGTCATACGTACCTAGCAGTTTCCCCAAAAGACACAGGTTCTGCAGTGCTTGTACTAGGTCAAGCATTGATATCCTGGGTCCCTTTTTAATAGTGGTTTATGGACCTTTCCTCCAGGAACTTGTCCAAACCTTTTTTAAACCCAGCTATACTAACAGCCCTTACTACATCCTCCGGTAACAGATTCCAGAGTTTGATTACACGTTGAGTGAAGAAATATTTTCTCTTATTTGTCTTAAATAGTTTACCCCGTAGCTTCATTACATGTCCCCTAGTCCTTCTATATTCTGATAGCGTAAACAATTGATCCACGTTTATCCGTTCCACTCCATTCATTAATTTATAGACCTCTATCATATCTCCCCTCAGCCGTCTCTTTTCCAGGTTAAAGAGCCCTAACCTTTTTAGCCTCTCTTCATAGGAGTAGCCTTCCATCCCCTTCACCAATTTGGTGGCTCTTCTCTGTACTTTTTCTAATAACTCTATGTCCTTTTTAAGATACGGTGACCAGAATTGCACACAATATTCAAGGTGCGGTCGTACCATGGAGCGATACAGAGGCATTATAATATCCTTTGTTTTATTCTCCATCCCTTTCCTTATGATACCTAGCATTCTATTTACTTTCTTGGCCGCCGCTGCACACTGGGCGGAGGGTTTTAACATGTTATCCACGATGACTCCTAAATCTTTTTCCTGGGTGATGGTTTCTAATGTGGAGCCTTGCATCGTGTAACTATAGTGTGGGTTGTTCTTTCCTAGGTGCATAACTTTGCACTTGTCCACATTAAATTTCATCTGCCATTTTATCTTGATCTCCAATTTTTAGTCCAAAGTATGCAACGTATTCTTTTTTCGCAAAGTCTGTAATATTCTGCTGTTGCTTCAACACTGCATATTCACCACAAATGAAACAGAAACTGGCGAATTAATACACTTTCGCAGAGCCATAACATAACGGTTGAAGAATGATGAGCTAACACGAATTGCGATGAAAAAGTGTGAACAGCCTAGAACCAAGAACCTGATGATGATTCGTGCACAAGTGTGGCATGCAGGAGAGAGCAGCTCTGTGTCTGTACACGAGACGTCACAGTGCTGGCCACGCACCCCTGCACTGACCGGAGCTGCTGCTATCTGCCCTGTGTCTCCCTCCCACTGGATTCTTCAGGAAAGATTAACCCCTTCTACCATTAGAAGCATGGACTTAAAACTTGCTTAGCTTATGTATATATTGCTGACCATCAGATTTACAGTGCTATATTTTTTTTTACATAACTCGGACAACCCCTTTAAGGTTTTTTGGGCATTTTAAATCTTAAATGCACTTATGTGAATTAATTAATAGTAATTTGAATTAATTAATAGTAATTTTAAAAAATTGATAAATTTGAAGACAATTTTGCATGTTCTGGCAAATCATGACGTCTAGGAGTTTTTTAAATATTTTATTTGTTTTCAGCACACCAAAATACATGGAAATTAGATGAAAATAATTAAACAGCTTTTTAGTTGCAGACCTGTGTAATGGTTATGGACCTTTCCTCTAGGAACTTGTCCAAACCTTTTTTAAACCCAGCTACACTAACAGCCTTTACTACATCCTCCGGTAACAAATTCCAGAGTTTGATTACACGTTGAGTGAAAAAATATTTTCTTTTATTAGTCTTAAATAGTTTACCCTGTAGCTTCATTGCATGTCCCTTAGTCTTTCTATATTCTGATAATGTAAACAGTCGATCTACGTTTACCCATTCCACTCCGTTCATTAATTTATAGACTTCTATCATATCTCCCCTCAGCTGTCTCTTTTCCAGGTTAAAGAGCCCTAAACCTTTTAGCCTTTCTTCATAGGAGTATCCTTCCATCCCCTTTACCATTTTGGTGGCTCTTCTCTGAACCTTTTCTAATAACGCTATATCCTTTTTAAGATACGGCGACCAGAATTGCACACAATATTCAAGGTGCGGTCTCACCATGGAACGATATAGAGGCATTATAATATCTTTTGTTTTATTTTTCATTCCTTTTCTTATGATGCCTAGCATTCTATTTGCTCTCTTGGCCGCCGCTGCACACTGGGCCTAGGGTTTTAACATGTTATCCACAATGACGCCTAAATCTTTTTCCTGGTTGGTGGTTCCTAATGTGGAACCTTGCATCATGTAACCATAGTTTGGGTTGTTCTTCCCTAGGTGCATAGCTTTGCACTTGTCCACATTAAATTTCATCTGCCATTTTGATGCCCAGTCTTCCAATTTATCAAGATCCTCTTGCAATTTTCCACAATCCTCTTGGGTTTTAACAACTTTAAATAGTTTTGTGTCATCTGCAAATTTGATAACCTCACTCATTATTCCCCTTTCCAGGTCATTTATGAATATGTCAAAAAGCAGCGGACCCAGCACGGATCCCTGGGGTACACCACTATTCACTTTTCTCCATTGGGAAAATTGGCCATTTAGCCCTACCCTCTGCTTTCTATCTTTTAACCAGTTCCTGATCCACAATAGTACAATGCCTCCTATCCCATGACTCTTTAGTTTTGCCAAAAGTCTCTGATGAGGGACCTTGTCAAAGGCTTTCTGAACGTCCAGATACACTATATCAACTGACTCACCTTTGTCCACCTGTTTATTAACTCCTTCAAAAAAACATAACTTATTAGTAAGACAAGATCTTCCTTGTCTAAAGCCATGTTGGTTGTCTCCCATTAGCCAATGACTATCAACATGCCGAATAATTTTGTTCTTTATGATGGTTTCTACCATTTTTCCCGGTACTGACATCAGGCTCACCGGTCTGTAATTTCCCGGATCACCCCTGGAACCCTTTTTAAAAATTGGCGTCACATTGGCGATCCTCTAATCTTCAGGTATTACAGATGATTTTAATGAAAGTTCACAGATTACTAATAGCAGGTCTGCAATCTCATATTTCAGTTCTTTCAACACCCTTGGATGTATACTATCCAGCCCAGGTGATTTGCTACACTTCAGTTTATCTAATAGTTGTAATACATCTTCCCGATGTATCGATATTTCCTTCAATTCATCCACACCTTTAAAAACCACTTCAGTTATGGGTAACATCCCTACACCTTCCTCAGTAAAGACCGAAGCAAAGAATTCATTCAGTCTCTCCGCTATCGCCTTGTTGCCTTTTAGTGCCCCTTTAACCCCTCTATCATCTAATGGACCAACTGACTCTCTCACAGGTTTTTTGCTACAAATGTACTTGAAAAAGTGTTTATTTTGTGATTTCGCTTCCGCAGCAAGCTTCTTCTCAAATTCTCCCTTTGTCTGCCTTATCAATGTCTTGCATTTGATTTGCCAGTGCTTGTGCTGTTTCCAGGTTTCGTCGTTTGGCTCTTTTTTCCATTTCCTGAAAGATGCTTTTTTGGCAACAGCCGCCTCTCTGACTTCACCTTTAAACCATGCTGGCAGTTCTTTGGACTTTCTTCCACTTTTCCTAAAGCGTGGAATACAGCTGGCCTGGGCTTCCAAGATAGTATTTTTCAACAACACCCAAGCTTGATGTAAGTCTTTAACCTTTGCAACTGCTCCTTTTAGTTTTTTCTTAACTATTTTCCTCATTTTATCAGTCTCCCTTTCGAAAGTTAAAAGGTAGTACTGTGGATTTCCTTACTATCCCTCCTCCACTAATTAAATCAAATGCGATCGTGCTATGATAACTATTGCCAAGTGGCCCCAACGCCCTTATCTCTTGCACTAGATCTGGTGTTCCACTAAGAACTAGGTCTAATATGGCTTCCCCTCTGGTTGGTTCATGAACCAGCTGCTCCAAGAAGCAGTCATTTATTTCATCTAGGAACTTTATCTCCTTAGCATGTCCTGCCGTGACAGACCCAATCTATACCGGGGTAATTGAAATCACCCATTATTATTACTGCTCTGTAAATTTTGTTAGCTTCTTTGATTTCTTTGAGCATTTCATCATCCATTTGTTCATTCTGGCCAGGCGGTCAATAGTACACCCCCACTGCCATCGCCTTCCCCTTTTTACATGGAATTTCAATCCAGAGATTCTACAGCAAATTTTGTTTCCTGCAAAGCTTTAATCCTTTCTGACTCAATGCCCTCTCTCTAACATAGAGCGCAACCCCTCCACCAATTTGATCAGCTCTCTCATTACGATATACAGTCAAACCTCGGTTTTCATGATTAATCCATTCAAAAAAGTCTGACTAAAACCGAAACGTATGAAAACCGAAGCAATATTTCCCATAAGAAATAATGTAAATCCAATTAATCCGTTCCAGACACCCAGAGCTGAGCATGCGTTCCAGAGCCATGTAGCAATGGCTGCAGCAGCACGAGCCCCGAAGTCTCAACCAGGCAGCAGAACGACTCTCTCCCTGCCTCCGATTCTCAGCAGCAGAACAGCTCGTGCACTTCTGTCACACACCTCCGATCACAGATTCTCTCCCCCGCCTGCAATTCTCAGCATCAGCAGAACAGCTCGTGCACTTCTGTCACACACCTCCGATCGCCGATTCTCTCCCCGCCCTGCAATTCTCAGCATCAGCAGAACAGCTCGTGCACTTCAATCACACACCTCCGATCGCCGATTCTCTCCCCCGCCTGCAATTCTCAGCATCAGCAGAATAGCAGCACTTTTCTCACCTCACCGGACAGCACACACACAGATCCCTCAAGTTTGCCAATCAGCAGGGAACATCGGAAGCCACACTCTCACTCCTTGATTACAGTAAGGAACGCTGAAAGCAAAGAGCTCAATCGCAAAAATAAGTACGAAAACCGAGCGGATGTACGAGAACCGGGACAAAATTGCAACCAAAAAAAGTCGTCGAAAACCGAAGCTAACGAAAACTGGGGCAAACGAAAACCGAGGTTTGACTGTAGTTTGTACCCAGGTATCAGTGTCCCACTGGTTGTCCTCCTTCCACCATGTCTCTGATATTCCAATCATATCTAACCTCTCATTTAGTGCTATATATTCTAACTCTCCCATCTTATTTTTTAGACTTCTAGCATTTGCATACAAGCATTTTAGAGACTGTATTTTATTCATATTAATGTGGCTATTGGTAGACATGGGTAATTTGGGATCTTTAAGCTCTGTCTGCTCCATACTCAAGAACCAGTCCAAAAAAACGTGGTATAAAGGAAGGATTACTTTATTTCATATATTTCTTACACTATATCGCCCATATGGTGTAAGAAATATATGAAATAATCCTTCCTTTATACCACGTTTTTTTGGACTGGGTTCTTATTGTTCACGTGGTCATCTGCTTTGTTGTTGGTGCTCCATACTCAAGGGCATTTGGACTACTTTACTCTTTTTTGGAACCCCCCTCCAGTGGCCCAGGCAATCTTGGTTTCTGCTACTTCTCTACCTTTCGGCGTCACCTCTGATCCCCCTGGGCCGAACACCAGGATTGCTTTCACAGAAGGAAGGCTCTCTCCTGCACCCAAATCTGGCTCATGGCTTGGCTGCTGAAAGGATAGCTCTAGCTCCCTTCAACCTCCCACGAGATGTGGAGGAGGTCTTTCTGGCCTCCTGCAAGGCCTCCACGAGAACGGCATATGCCTTCAAGTGACGTCGATTTTTGGTGTGGTGCACCGAGAGGTGGGTGAACCCATTCTCCTGCTCGGTACAGCTGGTACTCCAGTACCTCCTCCACCTGTCCCAGGTGGGACTAAAGTCTAACTCAGATAGGGCACACCTTAGCGCTATTGCGGCACACCACCACTCCATTGAGCGCAAGCCCTCTCTGCTCAGACCTTTGTTTTGTCCAGGGCCTCAAGTTGTCCAAGCCCCCTATCCGTAAAGGGTCCAACAAAGGGCACAACACCACGTGCAAAAGCAGTCCAACAAAGAAACGTGGATAGCAACGAAGGACGTGTGAAAATCTTTATTGGTCAAATCAGCCAAAGGCCCGACACAGGCCGTGTTTCGGAATTCCCTTCTTCAGGGGCTAAATGGCTAAAGACAAATACACAAATTAAAATAAACAACAAAAATAGTTATTTAAAAACAAAATAAAACTGGCTAAAACCACGGACATCAATGAATGCATACTAAAACAGTTTTAAATGTAAAAATAATAACAAATTAAAAACATTTTTCTAATAAACGGATGTATCAATATAAATATATAAATATAAATATAAATGGTGGAACAAATAAGTACGGCTAACAACAGAACGACACAAAAAAAACAACACCTAAACAGTACAATTAAAAATAAATGAAAGTATATAAATATATATAAGAAAATATAAATATGTAAATATAAATTTGTAGATAGATAATAAATGTTTCAACGGACGATAAACATTTCATAATATAGTCAAAAAATTAATGTTGTATTTAAAAAACATATAAATTACACATACCTGAATCAACAGACTATATCAATTAACCAAAAAGAACTAAAACAATGTGTGTCTTCAAAAATATACTATAACAAATATGACACCTAAACAGTACAATTGATAAAAACATATAAATATATATAAAAGATATATAAAATATATAAATGTGTAAATGTAAATATGTAGATAAATAATAAATGTTTCAACGAATGATAAATATTTCTTAATATAGCATAAAAATAATATATTTAAAAAAACATATAAATTACACATACCTGAATCAACAGACTGTATAAATTAACCAAAAAGGACTAAAACAGTGTATATCTTCAAAATTGTGCTATAACAAAAAACAAACATTTAAATTGAAAACTTATAAATAAATTACTCTTAAATAGAAAAAACAATCATGAAATCCATACATATATATAAAAAATATTAAAAATTAATTATAAAAAATAATAATAAATTATTAATTTCAAAAAATATAAATAGAAATCGGCCTGATTTAAAGAGAGATGAAGACAACCCATGTAAATTGATATTTAAAAAGAGTAATAAAATGAGAGAATGAAAATAAAAATGATACCTGACCAAGAAACTCTTCCTACGACCATAAATGTGCAATCTGTAAAACGTGAAAAATGTATAAATAATTAAATTGTTTTTAAAAGATAATAATTTGCCAAGATAATGATGTAAAAACAAAGGCTAAAAACTGACCAAAATTAACAAATTATGATTTTAAAACCAACGGCCATTTGGAATTCTCAAAACGGTCTCGATGATTTCAAGAGGGATGGAAAAACTGTTCATTTATTTTTATTTATTTATTTATTTATTTATTTATATATTTCTTATATACCGCGCTATTATAATCAGTGCGGTTTACATTTGAAACAGAACATACAAGAATGTAAGCAAGTTACATCAAGTTTTTTACATTGAACAGGGAATGTAAAACATGGAGTAAAAACGAGGGAGGAACTATGTACATATTGTAAACAAATATAATGCTCTTACGGTAAATAAAAATATGACCTTTTTATGACATTTGTATGAACCTTTTTATGACATTTGTATGAACGATTAGAAAACATCGAAAGACTTTTAAACCCACTCAACCATTATCAAAAATTAAAAATTATCAATGATAATGATATAGCGGATACAACAATAAGAATTATACTTCACTTACAAAAGTTTTTAATTCATTTGTAAAAAAATTTTAAAAATCGCAGTATAAACCGCTACGTATACTCTAAGTTTAAGCAGCATCGGTGAGGAAGATATAAAATAAAAAATTAAATAAAATCAGAACGACAGGATGCTGCAAACTAACTAACATAAAACCATATTTATGTCATGCGGTCAGCGCGCCAGACTCGGCAACTTATTTTTTAAAAATGTAACCCCCTGCATCTGCGTATTGCAGGAATGAAACAAGGATGGCAACATAGGCATCGTTATGTAAACTATCATAAAACCATGTTTGTGTCATACGGTAAGCGCGCCAGACCCAGTTTTTCCATCCCTCTTGAAATCATCGAGACATGGTTCGAGGTGGTCGGAGGCTTTTGTCAATGATAATATTTTATTTGTTTAGAATTGATGTTTTTAGCTTTTTTTAAGTGAAGTGGCCTGTGTAGTATAACAACCGGTGAAATGGGCAGTTTGTGACTATTATGTATCATTTTTGAATATACTCTGTGACTGCTTCCACGCATTCATGTTCCGTTGTGTCCCCCAATTTTGAATTGTTTTTTTGTATTTCTTACAAATTTATTGGATCGTTTTCACAGATGCCACTCATACCGTTTTGAGAATTCCAAATGGCCGTTGGTTTTAAAATCATAATTTGTTAATTTTGGTCAGTTTTTAGCCTTTGTTTTTACATCATTATCTTGGCAAATTATTATCTTTTAAAAACAATTTAATTATTTATACATTTTTCACGTTTTACAGATTGCACATTTATGGTCGTAGGAAGAGTTTCTTGGTCAGGTATCATTTTTATTTTCATTCTCTCATTTTATTACTCTTTTTAAATATCAATTTACATGGGTTGTCTTCATCTCTCTTTAAATCAGGCCGATTTCTATTTATATTTTTTGAAATTAATAATTTATTATTATTTTTTATAATTAATCTTTAATATTTTTTTATATATATGTATGGATTTCATGATTGTTTTTTCTATTTAAGAGTAATTTATTTATAAGTTTTCAATTTAAATGTTTGTTTTTTGTTATAGCACAATTTTGAAGATATACACTGTTTTAGTCCTTTTTGGTTAATTTATACAGTCTGTTGATTCAGGTATGTGTAATTTATATGTTTTTTTAAATATATTATTTTTATGCTATATTAAGAAATATTTATCATTCGTTGAAACATTTATTATTTATCTACATATTTACATTTACACATTTATATATTTTATATATCTTTTATATATTTATATGTTTTTATCAATTGTACCGTTTAGGTGTCATATTTGTTATAGTATATTTTTGAAGACACACATTGTTTTAGTTCTTTTTGGTTAATTGATATAGTCTGTTGATTCAGGTATGTGTAATTTATATGTTTTTTAAATACAACATTAATTTTTTGACTATATTATGAAATGTTTATTGTCCGTTGAAACATTTATTATTTATCTACAAATTTATATTTACATATTTATATTTTCTTATATATATTTATATACTTTCATTTATTTTTAATTGTACTGTTTAGGTGTTTTTTTTTGTGTCGTTCTGTTGTTAGCCGTACTTATTTGTTCCACCATTTATATTTATATTTATATATTTATATTGATACATCCGTTTATTAGAAAAATGTTTTTAATTTGTTATTATTTTTACA
The DNA here is from genome assembly GCA_033557465.1 of Ichthyophis bannanicus. Taxonomy (NCBI): domain Eukaryota; kingdom Metazoa; phylum Chordata; class Amphibia; order Gymnophiona; family Ichthyophiidae; genus Ichthyophis; species Ichthyophis bannanicus. The sequence continues at coordinate 575,825,896 of CM066034.1, read as the reverse complement.
TTTAAAACTGTTTTAGTATGCATTCATTGATGTCCGTGGTTTTAGCCAGTTTTATTTTGTTTTTAAATAACTATTTTTGTTGTTTATTTTAATTTGTGTATTTGTCTTTAGCCATTTAGCCCCTGAAGAAGGGAATTCCGAAACACGGCCTGTGTCGGGCCTTTGGCTGATTTGACCAATAAAGATTTTCACACGTCCTTCGTTGCTATCCACGTTTCTTTGTTGGACAAGCCCCCTATCCGTCCACCAACGGCAGTGTGCAACCTCAGTGTGGTGCTTTCACAGCTCACTAAGCCACTGTTCAAACCCCTGCCTACTTCCCACCTGCGATTTATCTCTTGGAAGGTTGCCTTCCTTGTGGCACTCACATCGGCTCGCAGGGTCAGCAAGCTCCAGGTTCTGATGGCAGAGTCTCCGCACACACCCCAAGTTTCTGCCACAGTTGGTGTCCACCTTCCACGTAAACAGGAGGTGGTGCTTCCCACCTTCTTCCCAAGGTCTCCCTCCGGCAAGGCGCAGACCATTCTCTATATTCGGAATTGTAAAAGGACTCTGTCCTTCTATCTACAATGGACTCAGGGCCACCACAGAGTGCCTCAGCTTTTCCTCTCCTATGACCTCAGTCTACTGGGGCTTCCAATGACCAAGCGAACTTTGTCCACTTGGGTGGCAGACTGCATTGCCCTCACTTATGAGCAGGCTGGGATCTCACTGGACCACTGGGTCATGCGCACCGTGTCAGGGCCATGGCTACCTCCATGGAAAATCTGCGTTCTGCACCTGTGATGGAAATTTGCCGGGCCACCATCTGGACTTCAGTCCATACCTTCGCAGCTCACTACAGCCTGGAGAGGGAGTCCCGACAGGACAGCACCTTTGGTCAGGCTGTACTCCATAATCTGTTCAGGGTGTAGGCAACTCCTGCCCTCTGACCCTTCTGTGTTCAGGCTTCCGGAGTGCTGGTTCCCCGCTGGACACTTGGGTCTTGCGAGAGTCTCTCAGAAGCCTGTAGCTGGGGAGTCCCATGTGTGAGGACTGACTTCCTGTTTGTTCTCGGAGAAAGCATAGTTACTCGCATGTACCAGCTGTTTTCCGGGGACAGCAGGAATCAGTCCTCTCAACCCTTTCTCCTCCCTTTGGAGTTGCTTCTTTACCGTATTTTATTTTTGCCAGCTGTCATTGGACTGAGGCAAGATGGCACCCTTGGGAGGGAAGGGAACCACGCAAGCGTGCTGCATCTCCTAAAGACTTTATTTGAAAACTGGGGAGATGCTTCAGTGCGGGCTCTGTCGGCGCCAGTGTCACCCATATGTGAGAATTGATTCCTTCTATCCCCAGAGAACACCTGTTACAGCTGAGTAACTACGTTATATCCTTTCCCGCTGTGCAGCTGCAGCTAAGAAAGCAAATAGAATGCTAGGAATCATAAGGAAAGAAATGGAGAATAAAATCAAGGATGATATAATACCTCTTTATCACTCCATGGTGTGACTGAATCTTGAATATTGTGTGCAGTTTTGGTCACTATATCTAAAAAAACATATAGTGGAATTAGAAAAAGTACAGAGAATAATGGCCGAAACAATAAATGGGATGGAAGGATATCTCTATTAAGAAAGGCTTACAAGGTTAGGGCTCTTCAGCTTGGAAAAGAGACAGCGGAGGGGAGATAGGATAGAAGCCTTTAAAATAAGTGGAGTGGAATGGATAGGATAGAGGCCTTTAAAATAATAAGTGGCGTGGAACGGATAAACGTAGGTTGGTTGTTTAAACCTTCAAAGAGTAGAAAGATTAGGGAACATACAATGAAGTTACAATGTAGCACATTTAAGACTAATTGGAGAAGAGTAAATTAGACTTACCTGCTAATTGTTGTTCCTTAAGGAACTCTAGTCCAGTCCCAGAACCATAGAGCTGTGAACCTCCACCAGCAGCTTTGGAGACTGAAAGATGTCATTGCTTTGATGTCACTGGTACTAATAGGCAAGATCCGCCCCCTTTCCACCAGCACCTATTGACAAAGCAGACTCAGCAGAGCAACAAATAAGTAGATATGAGCACAAAACTGATAGATTAACTATGTAAACATTCGAGAATAGCGGAAAAAGGAACATGAACCGCACAGACCAAAGGTCTAGCTCATGAGAACGGAAAACACCGAACTCTCGAGCTGAGTAGTGTCACCCCCTATACCCCAGCTGAAGCCCGAGCATAGGCAGGAAGCTGAGTTTAATAGGGGTGTAAGAATACTTCACTCAGGAATAAGTGTAGCTGTGAGTCCAGAGTGGTAAAGGTCCAAATTAAAGGTTTTATTTCCCCTCCCGGGGTTTAGGATTTTCAAAAAGGTACAGCAACTCAAAAACTCCTGGTACAAACTAACAAAATAAAGTACAGCAACTTGCTTCCAGTTATGTTCACTGTTCACTGCAGCTAATCACTTCTTCTTAGCTTTAAACAATAACATGCAATCAATTGCTCAGAGTTTTATAACAGAGAGGTCGGCTCCTCTTCCCACATCAAAGAACAGTCCATTTGTTCATACTGTGGAGCCACCACATTATCATCTGTGCACATGGGTTCAATGTCCTCATCTGGGGCACAGCTTAATTGTACGCTGCTTAACCCTGTTTCTCCAGCATGCACTAAGCCCTCTTCCTTAGAGCCTGGCCAGCAATTCTCATCTTCATTATAACAAGGAGGGAGGAAGACAGACTTTCTAGTATGCCTTATTCGTGGGTTGTCTATAAACCTCCTGTTACCTTTAATGCCTGCTGGTTCAACCTGCTGGTTTCCTGGGCAAACAAACTTCCCTCTAGTCACTCGGTGCCTGGGCTTGTCATGCACACAATCCCCTATATCACGCATACAGACATCTTGTACAATAGGGTTTCTTTCCCAGTAAGGCAGTGTCTTAAACACCTTGTCTCTGATAAGCATAAGGCTTCCTCTTTAAGTCACGTTCCTCACTTCCAAAGAGCGGGGGAAATTCTCTCTCTATCAGAGGTTTAATTAACTGGTTACTGACCTCTGGCTTTTCAGCTCTTCTCACTCTGCTCCTGGGATTACTGTGAGCTTCTCCTTGGGGAATTCTCAGTGATTCACAGCAAGTGTCTGCAAACTCAGTGCCGTCAGAATCAAACAGGTCTCTCTCACTCTGACCTCTGCCTCTGCAAGCAGGTTTAGTGTAACCCCTCCTCCAACTCTCTCTAGAGCTTCCTGGGTCACACTCTGAGCAGTTTCCTCTCCAACCCTCTTGGCAATTATCTCTGTAAACTGCTTTAGGCTTTGGAAACCAACCTGGATTCTGATATGAAGTGAAACCTACTTTCCTTCTGCAAGGTAGGTTGAAATTAGGTTCTTCTAATTCCCCAGCTGTGCCTGGTCTTGCACAGCAACTGCAAGTCCGTCCCACTCTTGCTTCTGCTCCTAATCTCAGTCTTAGTCCGCCATTACCTCTGTTAGAGGAGGTATTATAGTGGCTTGAAGGTGTGGCTTCCCTCACGTGCAAATCATTCTCTTTGCTCTGTGAGAATTGCTTGTCAGGGAAGCAAGGCTGCAAACCTCGTGTCTGCCTGGGTTGCTTAGGGCAACAGGGAAGCTTCTGATTAAGCTGCCTGACAGAATCTGACCTGTTTCTCTCGGGATTCTGCATTTCTATAGCCTGGGACTGATCTGCTGTGTCACACATCCCCCTCCTTAAGTTATTACACGCTGCTGACGTCCTCGTCTGACAGCGTGTAATCCTATCGGGCCTAACACAACAGTCCTCTACATACACCAGGCGTACCGTTGCTGACCTTTCCCGCCAAGGTTTCAGCAGATTTACATGGTACGTTTGTCGACGTCCCCTTTCATTCTCAACATTATATGTAACGGGACCTACCTGACCAACTACCGTGCCTGGGCCCCTCCATTTAGCCTCAAACTTTGGGCCCGGACCAGCTACCAGGATCAACACTTTATCCCCTAGAGATAACTTCCGTGTCTTAGTCCCGCGGTCATAGTATTTCTTTTGCCTACTCTGGCTGGCCTGTAAATTATTCATGGACACCCTGGATGTCCGCTCTAAACGATTCCGTAAATCCTTTAGGAATTGTGGGACCCCCACCTCTGTCTCCTCGGGGGCAACCCACTGCTCCCTGAGGATATCCAAAATGCCTCTTGGGGCCCTCCCAAACAACAATTCATATGGGGATGCACCCAATGATGCTTGCGTGCGCTCCCTGCATGCATACAAGACGAATGGGAGGACAGTATCCCACTCGATCATATTTCCCTCAAGGCTTCTCCTCAGCATTTGCTTCAGGGACTGATTAAGCCTCTCTACCAACCCATTCGACTGGGGGTGATACGCGGAGGTACGGACATGGCGTATCCCGAAGGCGTCCCATAGCATAGCCAAGTGTTTGGATGTAAAGTTAGTGCCCTGGTCAGTCAGTATCTCTTGGGGGAACCCAATTTCGCAGAAGAGCTTTATAAGCTCTACCGCTATGGTCTTGGCGGATATATTCCTAAGTGGTATGGCCCATGGGAACCTTGTCGCATGGTCAATTAGTACTAGGATATAGGAAAATCCCCTGGGAGTCCTCACTAGGGGGCCTACAATATCCATAGCCAACCGTCTGACTGGTGTCGCAATGGTGGGGGTTGAAACTAGGGGTACTGGCTTAGGCTTCGCTGCTGTAACTCTCTGACAGGCCGGGCATGACTCGCAGTAGCGTGTTGTTTCCCTAAACACACCCGGCCAATAGAAGCGAGCCAACACCTGATCCAGCGTCCCTTGGACGGCCTTATGACTACCTACCGGGTGGTCATGCGCCAGTTTCATCACTACCACCGCCTTAAAGGTAGTTGGCACCACCAATTGCTTACGTATAGAGCCTGTTCGGGGATCGGAACTTTCCCTATACAGCACTTCTCCCTCTAGGAAAAACCTGGGCAAAATTGTTCTTTTTTCCCGGGCATACTCAAATGCCCTCTTAAGGGCAGGGTCACTTTGTTGTTCGGCTGGGAAAGAAGGGAATTTCCTCACCAGCTCTGCTGGCACCCATGGTAATTCCTCCCCCTCTTCCAAACTTGCTTTCCCCTGTGACCTGCTCCTCCTCTCTTGACGCCTCACTGGCTTCTCTTTCCTGACCTTTTTTGGGGGGTTGATTAGCCCTTCATCATTAGGAAGTGTATCTTGTAGTGTTCTATCCGGGTCTACCTCTCGCTCGGGGGATAGATCCCTATCCTCGGGCCTCTCTCTCGACTCAGGTTCTGCACTGGGCCCTGAGCTTTCACCCTTACTCTGGGATCGGGTGGACACTAGGCCTATTTTACCATCAAGCCTTCCCTTGAGTGCTTGCTGGAAAAGAGGCCACCCTTTCCCTAATACGACCTCTCTCGGGAGGTTGTGAATCACCACTACAGGCACCTTCATACTCACCCCCAGTGCCTCCATTCGCACATCATATAGGGGATAATAAGAGGAGTCTCCATTCATACACTTCAATTTGACATTCGGGGGTACCTGACATACTACTTGGGGGTTACTGGCTATCATAGCCTGCCACATAGTGCTGGAGATCATATTATGATCCGCTCCTGTATCCAGGAGTGCGATAGCTTTTACCCCTTCCATCTTAACACTAACCACGAATTCTCCTTCCGTGGGTTCCTCTCCCTTTGCTATTAGGACAACATGCTTAGTACAGTATTTGCTAATGTGCCCTCTTTCTCCACACTGGAAACATCTTATTTCTTCAGCATTCTTTTCATTTTTCTTAGGCCCTCTTTGGGAGTAAACTCTTCCTGTCCCTGGCATTCTTTCCCTGCCTGTAACCTTTAACATTTGGCTTTGAGAAGCACCAGCTAATTCTGCCTCAAAATAGCAGTCGGTTAGCTGTACTGCTTCCTTTGTGGACTTACACTTTTGCAAAAAGAGAAAGGCTTTTACTTCTGGGGGTATGGCTTCAAAATATTGCTCCAGTATTACAGCATCTAGCAGGGAGGCTACTGTAGCTGTTTCGGGAGCAAGCCATTTTGATGCCAGGCCTGTTAACCTCTGCATCAAGGCCTTTGGTGTTTCTTTTGGCAGGATCCTAGCCTGCCTAAAGAGACGGCGGTAATGGGTCTGCGTCAGCCCTAGCCTATCCCTGACTGCGAGTTTTACCTCATGGTACTGGGACGCTAGATCAGCGGGCATCGCCTTATACGCAGCCAGTGCCTCTCCTGTTAGAGACACGGCGAAACGTACTGCCCACTGATCTAGTGGCCACCGGGCCGCCACAGCGATCCTCTCAAAAGCTTCTGCATAATCATCGAAACTGTCAGAATGCTGCAAAGGTCCTAGTGCCAATGCACTACAACTATTTAGTCCTATCACAGGGGTCACTCGAGCAATGTCCTCCTCTGTGGGGCTCAGTCTCTTCACCAGCGCAGTGAGAATGTCCAGAAGGGGCTTCTGCTGCGCTGCCATTGCAGCCATCATCTTCTCTTGTGCCTGCCGTGCGAGTTCTCCCTGGGCCTTCCACTGGGCCTCCATCCAGCTGCGCACTTCAGCGGGGTCCATCTCAGCGTCGATATCTGAAAAAAAAGAAAACAAGCCCACCAAGTGCGGAACACACTTTTTCCTGTCCCTTCACTGCTACTTGGTTTTTAACTTTTCTTTTTCCCCCTTTTTCTCACTCAATCCTTGCTACCCGTGCCCAGTCACTTATACCTGATCACGGTGCAGGATCTTGCCTTGAGAAAAAGGTCTTGGCCAGCTCTGGATGTAGAGATCCTCTCCAGACACTCCGGTGCAGGTTTTTTTCTTTTTTTTTTTTTTTTCTTTCTTCAATCAGCCGTACCTTCCTTGTAGAGCTGTTAGTAGTATCACGTGCTGTTTTTTTTTTTTTTTCAAAAATCCAACTACTACGCCATTTTGTCACCCCCTATACCCCAGCTGAAGCCCGAGCATAGGCAGGAAGCTGAGTTTAATAGGGGTGTAAGAATACTTCACTCAGGAATAAGTGTAGCTGTGAGTCCAGAGTGGTAAAGGTCCAAATTAAAGGTTTTATTTCCCCTCCCGGGGTTTAGGATTTTCAAAAAGGTACAGCAACTCAAAAACTCCTGGTACAAACTAACAAAATAAAGTACAGCAACTTGCTTCCAGTTATGTTCACTGTTCACTGCAGCTAATCACTTCTTCTTAGCTTTAAACAATAACATGCAATCAATTGCTCAGAGTTTTATAACAGAGAGGTCGGCTCCTCTTCCCACATCAAAGAACAGTCCATTTGTTCATACTGTGGAGCCACCACATTATCATCTGTGCACATGGGTTCAATGTCCTCATCTGGGGCACAGCTTAATTGTACGCTGCTTAACCCTGTTTCTCCAGCATGCACTAAGCCCTCTTCCTTAGAGCCTGGCCAGCAATTCTCATCTTCATTATAACAAGGAGGGAGGAAGACAGACTTTCTAGTATGCCTTATTCGTGGGTTGTCTATAAACCTCCTGTTACCTTTAATGCCTGCTGGTTCAACCTGCTGGTTTCCTGGGCAAACAAACTTCCCTCTAGTCACTCGGTGCCTGGGCTTGTCATGCACACAATCCCCTATATCACGCATACAGACATCTTGTACAATAGGGTTTCTTTCCCAGTAAGGCAGTGTCTTAACACCTTGTCTCTGATAAGCATAAGGCTTCCTCTTTAAGTCACGTTCCTCACTTCCAAAGAGCGGGGGAAATTCTCTCTCTATCAGAGGTTTAATTAACTGGTTACTGACCTCTGGCTTTTCAGCTCTTCTCACTCTGCTCCTGGGATTACTGTGAGCTTCTCCTTGGGGAATTCTCAGTGATTCACAGCAAGTGTCTGCAAACTCAGTGCCGTCAGAATCAAACAGGTCTCTCTCACTCTGACCTCTGCCTCTGCAAGCAGGTTTAGTGTAACCCCTCCTCCAACTCTCTCTAGAGCTTCCTGGGTCACACTCTGAGCAGTTTCCTCTCCAACCCTCTTGGCAATTATCTCTGTAAACTGCTTTAGGCTTTGGAAACCAACCTGGATTCTGATATGAAGTGAAACCTACTTTCCTTCTGCAAGGTAGGTTGAAATTAGGTTCTTCTAATTCCCCAGCTGTGCCTGGTCTTGCACAGCAACTGCAAGTCCGTCCCACTCTTGCTTCTGCTCCTAATCTCAGTCTTAGTCCGCCATTACCTCTGTTAGAGGAGGTATTATAGTGGCTTGAAGGTGTGGCTTCCCTCACGTGCAAATCATTCTCTTTGCTCTGTGAGAATTGCTTGTCAGGGAAGCAAGGCTGCAAACCTCGTGTCTGCCTGGGTTGCTTAGGGCAACAGGGAAGCTTCTGATTAAGCTGCCTGACAGAATCTGACCTGTTTCTCTCGGGATTCTGCATTTCTATAGCCTGGGACTGATCTGCTGTGTCACAGTAGGTACTGCTGCGCAAAAAAGGAGGAGGCTTCCCTGCATCACCCAAGGACCGCCCACCCCCCATCCGCAGCCTCATCGACCTACCATCTTTTCCTGTAAACACAGTAAACTTCAGGCTGCTTGAACCCCCAAATCCCAGGGAGGGATCCGGGACTGGACTAGAGTTCCTTAAGGAACAACAATTAGCAGGTAAGTCTAATTTACTCTTCCTTTGCGTCCCTCTAGTCCAGTCCTGGAACCATAGAGGATGTAACAGAGCAGTGAATATCAACGGGAGGGACCGGCAAGCCCAGCCTGAAGAACTGCTGCGCCAAAACACCCGTCTTCCCGTGCCAGCACATCAAGCCTGTAGTGCTTCGCAAAGGAATGCAGCGAGGACCATGTAGCCGCCCGACAGATGTCCTCCACCGGCACCAAACTGACCTACGCCCAAGACGCCGCTTGCGCCCTAGTCGAGTGTGCCCTAAGACCGGCAGGAACAACCTTACCTCTGAGAAGGTAGGCCGACGTGATAGACTCCTTAAGCCACCGAGAAAACGAAGACTTCGCCGCCGCTTCACCCCGACGGGGGCCGCCGAAAGATACAAAGAGCCTGTCCGACTTCCTGAAAGATGCCGTCCTGCGGAGATACCTCTTGAGGACTCTACGAACATCGAGAAGATGCAACCGTCTGACTCCGTGCATTGCTCCTCCGAAAACACTGGAAGCGATACCACCTGGTTAACATGGAACCCGGAAACAACCTTAGGCAAAAAGGCTGGCATGGTGCGCAACAAGACCTGGTGACTAGAGAAAGACAAGTAGGGCTCCTTACACGACAGCGCTTGCAACTCTGAGATCTGCCGAGCGGAGCAGATCGCCACCAGAAAAACCGTCTTTAACGTCAAATCCTTCAGTGAAGCCTTTCCTAAAGGCTCAAACGGCTTTTTGATCAATACTTCCAAAACCACATTCAAATCCCACTGAGGGACAGAACAGCACCTTGGCGGTCGAAGAAGAAGCACCGCCCGCAAAAAACACCGAACATCGCCGTGTTTCCCTAGCGGCTGCCCCTGGACCTTCCCCCGGAAACAGGAGATAGCCGCCAGCTGCACTCGCAAGGAACTAGCTGCCAGACCCTTCGCCATACCGTCTTGCAAGAAGGAAAGAATGTGAGGCACCGATGCCCCCAGGGGACACAGCTTCCTGTCCGCACACCAAGATTCGAAGACACGCCACACTCGAATATAAGCTAACGAGGTCGAACGCCTACGCGACTTTAGTAAGGTAGAAATCACCGCCGCCGAATAACCCCTTGCAGTTAACCGAGCCCTTTCAAGAGCCATGCCATAAGCGAGAATCGATCCACCTGCGGCATGCGTAATGGCCCCTGAAGCAAGAGATCGTCCTGGAGCGGAAGCCTCCACGGCTTGTCGACCAGCAGCCTGACCAAATCCGCATACCATGGTCGCCGAGGCCAATCGGGAGCTACCAGAATCACCAGACCCCGGTGCCTCTCTATGCGCTGCACCACCTTGCCTATGAGAGCCCAAGGTGGGAACACGTAGAGGAGCTCCTCCACTGGCCACCGCTGTGCCAACGCATCGAGACCCTCTGACATGCGTTCTCTCCGCCTGCTGAAGAAGCGAGCCACCTTTGCCGACTCGAAGCTCGCCATCAGATCCATGACTGGAATCCCCCAGCGCCGCACCAACATCGCAAAGACGTCCGGGTGAAGGCCCCACTTCCCCGGATCCACCCTGTGGCAACTCAGAAAATCGGCCTCGACATTGTCCACACCGGCCACATGCTGCGCCGAGAGCGCCATCAAATTCAGCTAGGCCCAATACAAAAGCTGACTCGCCTCTGCCTCCAGCGACGCACTTCCCGTGCCGCCTTGGCGATTGATATAGGCCACCGTTGTCACATTGTCGGAGAGCACCCGGACGGGCTCCTGACGCAGGCACTCTTGGAACTCGAGCAGCGCCAAAAACACTGCCCTCATTTCTAACCTGTTTATGGACCACTGAGTCTCCTCCAACGACCAAAGTTCCTGCGGAAACCTCCCGTTGAGATGCGCCCCCCCAACCCGTGAGACTGGCATCCGTCGTTAGCAGTCTCCAGGCCGGAGGCTCCAGAGACACACCTGCGCTCAGATGGCTGAGCTGCAACCACCACCGGAGCTCCTGACACACTTCTGGAGGACAAACTAACCGCTGAGACAGAGCATCTCGCTGATGAGACCAACACCTGAGAAGCGTGCTCTGCAACGGCCTCATATGAGAACGGGCCCACTGAACCACCTCGATCGTGGCCGCCATCGTGCCGAGCAACTGCAAGTACTGCCACGCCGTCGGAGCCCTGCACACCAGAAACCTGTCCACTAACACCCGCAAGGCCTGTGCCCACTTTTCCGGAAGATACACCGCCCCTTGCCGGGTCTCGAAGCGAACTCCCAAGTATTCCAGATTCTGAGAGGGAACCAAACTGCTCTTCGTGAAGTTGACCACCCAGCCAAGGCTTTCCAACATCTGCACCACGCGAGCCGTGGCCAACACACTTTCCTCCCGGGACTTCGCCCGAATCAACCAATCATCCAAGTAAGAATGCACCAGAATTCCCTCCTTGCGGAGCACCACCGCCACCACCACCATGATCTTGGTGAACGTTCGTGGCGCCGTCGCCAGACCAAAGGGCAAAGCTTGAAATTGAAAATGCCCCATCGGAACCGCAAAGCGCAGGAACTGCTGATGTTTGCGGCGCACCGGGATATGGAGGTATGCCTCGGTAAGATCTAATGATGTCAGAAACTCCCCTGATCTGACCGCGGCAATGACGGAGCGCAAGGTTTCCATCCGAAAATGCGTTATCCGAAGACACCGATTCACCCTCTTCAAATCCAGAATTGGCCGAAACGTGCCTTCCTTCTTGGGGACCACAAAATAGATGGAGTACCGACTGCACCCGCACTGGTCCGCTGGCACGGGTACTACCGCTCTGAGCTGCCGCAGCCGCCGAAGCGTCTCTGCGACCGCCTGCAGCTTCTGCGGCGCTCTGCACGGGGAAAGAACAAAGGAATCTAATACGGGTCGCTGTAGCTCTAGGGCATAGCCCTCTCGAATGACCTCCAGCACCCACTGATCGGAGGTAATTTGGACCCAGGCAGGGTAAAACTCCCGTAACCGTCCATCCACGGGCACCACCGCCACCTGAGTCCGCCTTATCTCATTGGGGCTTTTTGTTGGTAGATGGTTTAAAGGGAGCAAAACCCTTGCCCCCGCGAGGGAAAGCAACCCCTCTGCGGCTGACCAAAACGCGAGGACCGAAACCTCCGAAAATCCCTGAAGGACCCCCTGGTCCCCGAAGCCACTCAGCCTTGCTTCAGTTTATCTTCCGGGAGCCGACCACCCTTAGACTCCCCCAAGTCCTTGACCAGCTTTTCCAGGTCCTCACCAAACAGCAGCTTTCCCCGAAACGGGAGTTTACTAAGCCTTGTCTTTGATGAGCCGTCCGCCGCCCAGTTACGCAACCACAGATACCGGCGCGCAGCAACCACCGACGCCATACTCTTGGCGAGACCACGGATAAGATTGTAATGAATATCCGATAAATAAGCCGTGCCCTACTCCAGCCGCGCCAGCTCTCCCGCGTGCTCCTCCACCTGCGCCCCCTGCAAACGCTGGGACCATCGCAGGCAGCCTCTCGCCACCCATGCCACTGCTATCGAGGCCTGCATAGAAATGGCTGAGACATCAAATACCTGCTTCAATAAGGTATCTAACTTCCTGTCCTGAACATCCTTTAAGGCAGCTGCCCCTTCTACCGGAATGGTGGTCCTCTTAGTGACCGCCGACACAGCTGCATCGACCTTCGGAGAGTGAAAAATCTCCCTATCCTGTTCAGAAAGCGGATAAAGACGGGACAAGGCTCTAGTACCACGTAGCGCCGTCTCTGGCAAGTCCCATTCCTCTTGAATCATGTTCCGAAATACCCTATGAACCGGGAACACCCGCTGAGAAGTCCACACCGCCTGCAAAAGAGGGTCCTCCAACGACTCCTCAGCGGACGGTAGCTCCGAAGACATGTTTAAAGTCTTAAGAGTCTCGGCAATCAAGGCTGGTAACTCCTCCCGCCGAAACACCCGGACTACTCTACTCTGCTCTTCTAAGTCCGGCAACTCTCCTTCCTCCAACTCCACATCAGAGGCCTCTTCCACATCCAAGCCCGCCCCCCCGGCCCCGTCGTCCAAGCACGAAGGCGGGCTGTCATCTAGGGCCTCTCTATGCTGTTTGACCGACCGGACCTCCACCTCCGGGAGGCCCCCCGAAGCTGACCGCTTTCACCCTGAAGAGCTGCGAGCCGGAGGTGCCACCGCAGGTTGCAGCAAGGCAAACGCCTTCTGCATAAGCGTGAAAAAATCCGGAGGAATTCCAGGGCCAACCCCACCGAGGCCCCCTCCTTGTGACGAACCCACACCTTCAGCGAAGGCAGGCCCCGCCACAGCTTCCACAGGCCCCAGAGATGGCGGCCTGGACTCCCGGGCCTCCGAAGGACCCGCTACCTGTTCTTCAGCGACACTCCCCAGAGCCCCATCCATGGTCTCCGCCTGCAAGGAGCAGCCTTTGCAGACCCCGGACTCCAAGACCTCGTTTCTCCGTACCCCACAAACGAAACAGCGCAGCTTAGCAGGCATGTTACTCAGCGTGCAGCACAAGCTTCAGGGCCCCTGAGCACCAAGGGGCTGTTTTTAAACCAAAGGAAAGAGCTGGAGTCAACTAGCAAAATGTAGGCAACCTGATCGCAAAATGAAGCCCAGAACAGCTTTAATGAGGCAAAGAAGGCTGGGCCGCTAAAAACATGGCCGCTGGCAAACTTCCCGCGCTAACTGCATGTGGCCCGTTCCCGAGACCACGAGGCCCGCAGGAGCCGCCACGAAAGCTCTGTTCAGCCCTCTCACCCTCCGTCCAAATTTTTTAAGCAAAAAACCTGCTATTACTCACCCAGCGAACCGGAGAAGAGAGGAAACAGGAGGGAAGAGGAGAAGACACTGGCGCCGGAGCACAGCCTTAATGCGGCTTCAGCCCCAGTGTGCTGTCAGGAAGAGAGGGCAGCCCGTTCAGACCATGCCGCGGCTCCTCTGCTTTCCCCTGCAGCCTTCCACACTGCTGCTCAACGGCTGCCTTCCACCTGCTCCTCACCCTTTTATGCGGGTTCGGGAGCAGGTTGGCCCTCCAGAAAATACCCCCCCCCCCCCCCCCACAGCTCGTTTAAACGCTGGGGCTCAGCCAGACTACACAAAGAGAAAGGAGAGGGGAAGGAAAGAGGGAGAGAGAAAGAGAGCGATCCTGAGGGGAACCAGAAAAGACCCCCTGAGCAGCAGCACCGGACTTGACAAAAAAAAGAAAACCCAAAATCAGTATTAAAGTAAATCAATTAAATTAAAATAAATTAAATTTCCAAAAAGAAAAGCTCTGCTTATTTGTTTCCCTTGAGCCCAGTCCCCGGGCTCAGAACCTCCAAGCTGCTTGGAGACTGAAAGTACTGGTGGAAAGGGGGCGGATCTTGCCTATTAGTACCAGTGACATCAAAGCGATGACATCTTTCAGTCTCCAAAGCTGCTGGTGGAGGTTCACAACTCTATGGTTCCGGGACTGGACTAGAGGGACGCAAAGGAAAATATTTTTTTCACTCAACATGTAATCAAACTCTGGAATTTGTTGCCAGAGAATGTAGTAAAAGCTGTTAGTGTAGCTGAATTTAAAAGAGGTTTGAACAAATTCCTGAAGGAAAAGTCCATAAACCATTATTAAGGTATACTGGGGAAATCCACTGCTTACCCCTGGGATAAGCAGTATGGAAACTATCTACCTCCTGGGAATCTAACAAGTACTTATGACCTAGATTGGCCACTTCTGGAAACAGGATACTGGATTTGATGGAGCTTTGACCTGACCGAATATGACATATTTTATGTTCTTATGTTCTTATCTTGCATTTTTTTAGCATTAAATCTTATCTGCCAAATTCTTGGTCATTCTTCCAGCATTACTAGATCCCTCCTGATATCCACTGCTTGCCCTGGGACAAGCTCTGTGGAACATGTGTGCCTTTTGGGAACCTGCCAGGTACTTGTAACCTGGATTGGCCACTGTTGGAAACAGGATACTGGACTTGATGGACTTTGGTCTGACCTATTATGGCATTTCTTATGTTCTTATCCATACCTTCCAGGGCGTCTACTCTATTGCAGATTTTGGTATCATCTGCAAAGAGGCATTCCTTTCCCAATCAACCTTACACAATATCAATTACAAAAATGTTAAAAAGAACAGGACCCAAGGACCAAGCCCTGAGGCATGCCACTAGTAACGTCCCTATCTTCAGAATGAAATCCATTTACTATTTCCCTCTAGCGCCTCCCACTCAACCAGTTTCAACCAGTCAATCACTTTACAGTCTATCCCAAGGGCACTCAGCTTATTTATAAGGTACCAATGCAGAATGATGTCAGAGGCCTTGATGAAATCTAAGGGGGTCTTTTAAAGGGTGCTATCTGTCAGTGCAGGTCTGATGCACATTAAATACATGCATTGGACCCACATTGACAGCTATTGTGGGGCCATAGCACCGCTGGATTATAGCACTAACTGTCCATGCTGCGTTAGGGTTGCAAGTGGGAGGGTTAGGGGCGGAAAGTGGGCAGGGTGTGCATCATACAGGCAGTGCACTCATGCTTCCTGCAAGGTGGGCTAATAGTGTGGGTGCACTCATCAGCACCTCCATTTAATGCTGTGGTGTTGCCCTAACACACCATGGCTTCATGCCTTATGGGTGCATTAGGTGCAGCACCACTGCGCCCTTTAGTAAACGAGCCACTAAATATACCATATCTAGCACTCTGTACATATCCAACTGTCTAGCCGCCCAGTCAAAGAAATAAATCAGATTCATCTGACAAGACCTATCTTTTGTAAAGCCAATTTGTCTTGGATCCTGCAATCCCTTGGATTCCAGAAACCACACTATTCTGTGCTTTAGCAGCGTTTCCATACAGTTATAAGTAAAAGAGCCAGTGGTTATTGAAAGTAGACAGAACAACAATCACAACCTGAGAAGTTAAAAGTTCAGAATATTTGTTCTTCTGTAAAATAGTCTTCATTGACTAATTGAAGGCCTGATTCAATCAACTTTTTGGGCCTTATTTACAACTTTAAAAAAATGTCTTAATGAATCAACTGGACAGATGCCCAAACTTACACCTTCCATACTCATTTTTCTTATTTTCAATCTGTTAAAGTCAGCAATGAGTAATTTTGCATCAAAATTGTAGAAAAATGTATTTTAACTTTGTATCAGTTGGTTTGCAGCTTGTCGTACTGTGAGGGCTTGTATGCATCAGTGATGCTGAGGGCTAAGCTATCGGTAGCTTAACTACTGGCAGGGTCTCCCAAGCTGGACAGGTCTCAGCTGAGGAGCCAGACCAAGACAAACCACCCATCTGGGCAGCAGCAGAATGGGATGGTGTTGGCAGCGGCGGAAGATCACATTTCTGTGACAATGGCAAAACCACTAAAATTAAACTGTACGGAAGAAAGGCCTGGCAACCTACTTCCATATCTTGCCACGAAAACCCAATGGATAGTCACAACAAAACAAATTGTACTATAGTGCTGGAAGATGAGACCCCCAGGTCAGAAGGCACTCAACTGGCTACTGGGGAGGAGCTGAAGACTTTTCACATTAAAGCCAGCATTTATGATGTGGTTGCATCAAAGCCCTCAGGATGTCTGACTGCTGATGTAGCTGCACATGAAATGAGAGTCAGAAGCTGCAAAGATATCTTACATATTGGGACATGGAACGTATGAAGCATGAACCAAGGGAAGTTGGAGATGGTCAAGAATGAAATGGAACGTGTACAACTCAATCTGTTTTCGTGTCAGCGAATTGAAATGAATTGGCATCGGGCACGTTGTATCTGATGATCACATGGTCTACTATGCTGGAAATGAAATTCAAAGAAGAAATGGTGTTGCATTTATCATTAAGAAGAAACTTGCAAGAACTGTAATGAAATACAATGCAATCAGTGAATGCTTAATTTCTATTCGTCTACTAGGAATACCCATCAACAAAACTATAATTCAAGTATATGCCCCAACAAAAGCTGCAGAAGAGGATGAAATTGAGTTCTATGAACAAGTTCAAGCTGAAATTGACAGAACATGCAAACAGGATATCCTGATAGTCATGGGTGACTGGAATGCAAAAGTTGGCAACAAAGAAAACGACAAAGTGACTGGAAAATATGGACTTGGCAACATAAATGAAGCTGGAGAAAGACTGATAGAATTCTGCAAGATCAACGATCTGTTCATCTCAAACACCTTCTTCTAGCAACACAAGCGGCGACTGTACACATGGACTTTACCCATGGCTTGTACTAAAATCAAATTGACTACATCTGTGGAAGTCAACTATGGAAAAGCTCTATAACATTAACAAAGACAAAACCTGGAGCTGACTGTGGTACAGATTACCAACTACTAGTATGTAAACTCAAGCTAAAGTTGAAAAAGAGGAAGCCACTCATGAATGTAGCAAAATATGACCTTGAGAATATACCACTGGAATTTGAAGACTGCCTGCAAAATTGATTTGCTGCTTTACATACAAATGACAGAGCTCCAGAAGAGTTATGGGATGACAAGAAGAAGATTGTGTTGGAAGAAAGTGAGAAATCTTTACAAAAGGTGAAAAAGCAGAAACGGCCAAAATGGATGACTGAATAAACTCTGAAAATTGCTCAGAAATGCAGAGAAGCTAAACCAGAGGAGAAAGAGAGGCAATTGCAGAACTCAACAGAGATTTTCAACATGCAGCAAGACAAGACAAGGAGAACTACTGCAATAACATATGCAAGGAAATAGAAGCAGAAACTATTAAAGGAAAAACAAGATTGGCTTTCCTTAATCTTGAGAGTTAAAAAATTCCAGCCTCGAATTGGAATGTTACAAGATGCTCAAGGATCCATGTTGAATGATGCTGAGAAGATCAAGAAAAGGTGGAAAAAATATACATAGTTAATCTCCAGGAACAAGCAGGAATGTAGTCTTCACATGTGGGTACCATCGACACCGACGGAGCCTGCGTGGGACCGCTCCCCAGCGTCCAAAAGGAAAGCTTTTGGGAGCATCCCACCACGCATGCGTGCTGCCTTCCCGCCCAACTACCTCTCACTTCAGTTCTTCATTTTCCGCGGAGCCGACAGGACGTGTCCCCTGTCACCGCAGAAAATCTTCTCTTATTTTTATATTTTTTGTGGTCACGTCTGTCTTCCGTCGACGCCTACCAGTACCACCGGTACTTTTCTTTCTTTTCTTTTAAAAATAACTCCATTTTAGTGCTTTTTCTCAGGGGTTTCTTCCCTGCTCTGGTGCTTGGCGCCATTTTGGGCATTAGGCCCTCTTTTCCTTTACCCAAACCAGCCACTGGTTTTAAAAAATGTTCAAAATGTGGTGGTATAATTTCCATTACCGACACCCATGACTGGTGTCTTAAATGTTTAGGTCCTGACCATTGCCCTACGGAGTGTCTCTCCTGCAGGAAGTTGACTAAAAGAAGTCTTCAGAATCGAGCAAATCAACTCGGTGCCCTATTTGCTTCAGACACGATGTCTGTAGCATCGATGTCTTCCAGGGCTTCTACATCTTCCCAGGGATCTCAGGTAACTAAACACAAGTCTTCTAAGACTAGCTGGTTCTCGAAGGGTAGATCTCCCTCTAAACATCGAGATGCCACTGGCGTTGCCCTCGAACATTTCACCGGCAAAACAGCCCCGGCGGGAGTCTTTGGGCTCCAAAGCTTTATCGGGGCTCCAGGATGTTCCCGAGGCCTCGACCTCGATGGAACTACTGGTGCCATGCTCGGTGGTTGTGGCCGCTTCCACCGGTACCGACACCACAGCATCGACAGTAGCGATGGACAAAAGACTCCTCGCTATTGAACGCAGTCTAGCGACTCTTTTAGCTACTTCAGTACTGCTAACGTCGCTGCAGACTGTTCCGCAGTGACCTCGGTACCTGTTTCAACAGGCATGCTTCCCCTGATGCCGAGCTTGGAATCTCTCTCCAGCATGGGAGATCAGGTACCGACTCATTTCGGTACAGACATCGAGCGGTACCAACGCCATCTGCTTCGGGAGAACCTGGTGCCTTCCTCCTTTTGAGTCTTCCCATTCCGATGACTCGAATGATTCCACCAGTACCAGAGCTGAACTTTTACAAGATTCAACTCCTCCTCCTCAACGCAGAATGTCCCCTCCTGAGGATATTTATTTATTTATTTACATTCTATTATATACCGCGCTATTCTGCATCAGTGCGGTTTACACTGAACAAACTGAAATTACATTGAACAGGGCATTATAACTTGGAGACAACTATTTTACAGGGAACATGGGATATGGAGGGTTAAGTGGCTTGCCCAAGACCACAAGGAGCACCTGTGGGACTAGAAACCCCAGTCCTTACGGCCCAAGGTTGCTGCCCTCTAGTGGGATTTGAACCCCCGACCTTCCGGCCTGAAGTACCTTGCCCCAACCACTAGGCCACTCCTCCACTCCATGATATGTCTTTTCATGATTTTGTACATGATATGGCAAAGGGTCTTGCCATTCAGTAGTACTAGGAAAGGAGCCTAGGGCAGAAGAATTGAGAATTCTTCAATATCCTTTGGCTTCAAAGGAGGCAGCTATGCTTCCTATACACCAGATCTTACATGATCTAATGTTAAGAATGTGGGAAGCTCCTTTAACAGTATCTCCACATTCTAGAAGTCTTGACACTATGTATCGAGTACCACCTTGTCCAGGGTTTCAGAAGACTCAGGTGCCACATCATTCTATGGTGGTAGAGTCCGCCATGAGACGGATTAAGAGTGCTAAAAGACACTCTTCCAATCCACCAGGTTGTGAGTCTAGAACACTGGATGCCTTTGGTCGTCGATGCTTTCAGTCCTCCATGCTATCAGCAAGAATCAGTTCCTATATATTATACATGGGAATGTTTCTTGAAGAGGTTACAAAAGACTTGGAACTTTTGAACCCTTTTCTTCAACAGGATAAACGGACAGATCATTTGACTTTGGTCAAACATGCTCAAAATGTCTCTTAAGTTTATGAATCGTGCTACCTTTGACTGTTTTGAATGTATTAGCAGAACTTCTGCTATATCCATAGGAACACGTCGTATTGCGTGGCTCCAAGCTTCAGACTTGGAGGAATGGGTGCAAGATAAGCTGGGAAACATTCCTTGCACAGGAGAAAATCTCTTTGGCAAGGATTGGCAGCTCAAAGCTAATGAAATTGACACTGATAATACAACTTTAGACAGATTGTCAAAATCTACAGCTAACCCAGCTAAGAAAAAGTTTTTCAAAAAACCTGTTTTCTCTAAAAAGAAAAAATTCTATCCATCTTCCACCCAGCAAAAACATGTTCCCCAGAAGGGGCAACAACAAACTAGACAAAGAAAGACACAAGCTCAGAAGGCTCAGCAGACCCAGCCTCCTCAGGGTCTTTGACTGTTGTCTAGAGAACTTAGCCATTCTTCCTGTTCTAAGCCCAGAACCTTTAAATATCCCAGGCCGTATCTGCCATTTTGGCAAAAGATGGCAACAAATCACATTAGAAAATTTGACTCTATCGTGAGTCTGGGATACAAGCTTCATTTCCTCAGCTTGTACCCATCCACGCTAATAAAACAGTTCAAATCTCAACCACCAGTCTCAGACCTGTTGTGGCAAGAGGTAACCACTCTTCTGGCTCCAGGAGCTATAGAAGAGGTTCCAATGTCCCAGCAGGGCACAGAACATAAGATATGCCATACTGGGTCAGACCAAGGTCCATCAAGCCCAGTATTCTGTTTCCAACAGTGGCCAATCTAGGTCATATGTACCTAGCAGTTTCCCCAAGGGACACAGGTTCCACAATGCTTGTATTGGTTCAAGCATTGATATCCTGGGTCCCTTCTTAATAATGGCTTATGGACCTTTCCTCCAGGAACTTGTCCAAACCTTTTTTAAACCCAGCTACACTAACAGCCTTTACTACATCCTCCGGTAACAAATTCCAGAGTTTGATTACACGTTGAGTGAAAAAATATTTTCTTTTATTAGTCTTAAATAGTTTACCCTGTAGCTTCATTGCATGTCCCCTAGTCTTTCTATATTCTGATAAGGTAAACAATCGATCTACGTTTACCTGTTCCACTCCGCTCATTAATTTATAGACTTCTATCATATCTCCCCTCAGCTGTCTCTTTTCCAGGTTAAAGAGCCCTAACCTTTTTAGCCTTTCTTCATAGGAGTATCCTTCCATCCCCTTTACCATTTTGGTGGCTCTTCTCTGAACCTTTTCTAATAACTCTATATCCTTTTTAAGATACGGCGACCAGAATTGCACACAATATTCAAGGTGCGGTCTCACCATGATTCTATTCCCCCTATTTTCTCATTCCAAAGAAGTCAGGGGGACTAAGACCAATCCTGGACCTCGGAGAACTGAACAAATATTTAGTCCAAGAAAGGTTCAAGATGATCTCCCTCGGCACACTTCTTCCATACCTTCACGAGCAAGATTGGCTATGTTCTCAAGATTTAAGGGATGCTTACATGCATATCCTTATTCATGCAGATCACAGAAAATTCCTTCGATTCCTAGTCGAGGGAAGGCATTTTCAATACAGGGTCCTTCCTTGTGGACTGGCCTCTGCTCCAAGGGTCTTCACAAAATGCATGGCAGTAGTAGCAGCATTTATGAGTACTCTAGGAATTTTTGTATTCCCTTACTTAGATGATTGGCTCATTCGAGCACCGTCAGCTCTTGAGGCAAGTCATGCTTTTTCCCGAGCAATGCAAATACTGCAGTACTTGGGATGGATCATAAACCTTCCAAAGTCCCAGCTCACCCCATCTCAATCCCTCGAGTTTATAGGGGCTCACTTGGACACACAGCAATCAAAGGCTTTCCTGCCTCAGCCTCGCTGTCTGTGCATCATCGAACTAGCATCTCAAGCAGTGCTACAAACCTTCTTCACTGCCCGACAGATGCTTCGACTTCTAGGACACATGGCATCTACAGTCCATGTGATTCCTTATGCACGCCTTCACATGCGAGCGGCCCAGTGGACCTTAGCTTCCCAATGGTCCCAGGCCTCAGGATGCCTGTCAGACAAGATCAGAGTTACCACACGCCTGATTGTGTCTCTGCATTGGTGGCAGTCTCTGGAAAACCTTACAGTAGGCTCTCCTTTTCAGCAACCCCTACCTCAGGCTGTCCTGACGACAGATGCATCAAAGTTGGGTTGGGGAGCCCACTTGGGCGATCTGTCTACCCAGGGTCTCTGGACCCCACAGGTGGCTTCTCGTCAAATAAACCTCCTAGAACTAAGGGCCATTTCCAATGCTATTCGAGTCTTTTGCTTCCATCTCATAAACAAAACAGTTCTGGTGCAAACCGACAATCAAGTGGCCATTGTTTACCTAAACAAACAAGGAGGAACAGGCTCTCTGCAATTATGCAACAAAGCTTTGCAACTGTGGGCCTTTGCCAGAGAGCATCACATTCATTTGTTGGCAGTATACCTTCCAGGCATTCAAAACGTTTGGGTGGACAGGCTCAGCCGAGTCCTGTTGCCACACGAGTGGTCTCTCCACTCATATCAACTTGCTTGAGTATTTCAAGTCTGGGGAACACCAGACATAGACCTCTTTGCAAGTCCACAGAATGCCAAACTTCCCCGGTACTGTTCCAGACTTCCAGCTCAAAATTGTCAGGCGAGGGATGCATTCCTGCTCCATTGGGGCCAGGATTTTCTCTATGCCTTCCCACCAATTCCCCTAATTCCCAAAACCACCTTCAAACTCCAGAGAGACAGAGGTCGCCATGATACTCATAGCTTCCTGTTGGCCAAGGCAAACATGGTATCCTCTTCTCTTAGGTCTCCCTCGAGCCACTCCTCTGGAGTTGGGGAGTGCTCCGGATCTTCTGTCCCAGAACAATGGATCCCTACTGCACCCCAATCCCCAGTCCCTTCATCTCAAGGCCTGGCTACTCAAGGCATAGAATTTCAAGATCTAGGCCTTTCACAACAAGTGAAGGATATTCTTCTAGTTTCCAGAAAATCTTCCACAAGGCGTTCTTACACTTTTAAGTGGAAGATGTTCTCAGTCTGGTGTTCCCAGAGGGGACTTAATCCCCTCTTGGTACCAGTAGAGTCCCTTCTGGACTATCTCCTTCACTTATCAGCTTCTGGTCTCAAGACCAATTCTGTTAGGTCCATCTTAGTGCTATTGCTGCATCTCATAAACCCTTCGATGGACAACCAATTTCCTTTCATCCTCTTGTTTCAAGATTTATGAGGGGTCTCCTTTTCACAAAACCTCCCATCAAACCACCTCCGGTGGCATGAGATCTTAATCTTGTTCTGGGTCAACTCATGAAGCCACCCTTTGAACCTTTAGCTACTTTGGAGCTAAAGTTTCTTTCATGGAAAGTCATTTTCCTAATTGCTATCACTTCTGCAAGACGCATTAGTGAACTGCAAGCTTTAGTGGCTGACCTGCCTTATACGAGGTTTCATCATGACAAAGTAATCTTGAGGACTCATCCTCATTTTATGCCAAAGGTGGTATCACCTTTTCATTTAAACCAATCTGTTTATCTCCCGGTCTTCTTTCCTAGGCCTATCTGTTTATCTCCCGGTCTTCTTTCCTAGGCCTTATACCTCCAGCGCAGAAAGAAATCTTCATACCTTAGATTGTCAATGGGCTCTGGCTTTTTATCTTCACAGAACTCAGCCATTTAGAAAGTCTTCTCATCTTTTTCTGGCTTTTGACTCTAGTCATTTAGGACTTCCAGTAACTAAGAGAACTCTCTCTAAGTGGATTGCAGACTGTATTTCCTTTACCTATCAGAGTAAAGGAATCCCTCTTGAAGGCCATGTCACGGCTCATAATGTTAGAGCCATGGCAGCCTCAACAGCTAATCTTCATTCAGTTGCTATGATGAGATTTGCAAAGCAGCAACTTGGGCTTCTGTACATACTTTCACTGCCCACTATTGTTTAGACAAGGACTCCCGTTGGGATGCCTTGTTCGGTCAGGCTATTCTACAGCATCTCTTCCAATCCTAGATCAACTCCTTCCCACCATCCACTCTTGGATGCCTGAGGTCCCTGGGAGGAAGCATGGCCCATCTTACATAGATCCGCAACATACTGGGGTCATCCCTAGGCATTTTATCTGTGGAGTCCCCATATGTGAAGACTACATTCCTGCTTGTTCCTGGAGATAGCGTAGTTACTCACCTGTAACAGGTGATTTCCGGGAACAGCAGCAATAAGTCTTCACAACCCACCCACCTCCCCTAGGAGTTGTCTTTCTCTCTCTTTCTATTTTTCTTCTACTTCTCTCCTTTGGTCTCAGCTTTCAACTCAACTGAAGTGAGAGAGGTAGTTGGGCGGGAAGGCAGCAAGCATGCATGGTGGGATGCTCCCAAAAGCTTTCCTTTTGGACGCTGGGGAGCGTTCCCGCGCAGGCTCCGTCGGTGTCGACGGTACCCATATGTGAAGACTTATTCCTGCTGTTCCCGGAGATCACCTGTTACAGGTGAGTAACTATGCTTTATATGATAAAGATCAATTGGACCAACCTGTACCTTATGATCCGGAATCATTGGTGATGAAAGAAAAAGTCGAAGCAGCATTGAAAGCCTTATCAAAGAACAAAGCACCAGGCATTGATGGCATTCCCATTTAAGCTTTACAGCAATCAGATGCAGCTGTTTCCATACTTACAAGGCTCTGCCAGGAAATTTGGAAAACATCATCATGACGAACTGACTGGAAAAGATCTGTGTTTATACCAATACTAAAGAAAGGTAATCCAACTGACTGTGGAAATTATTGCACAATTGCTCTGATCCCACATGCTAGCAAGATTCTACTCAAGATTATTCAGCAGAGATTACAACCATATCTGGAACAAGAACTACCTGACATGCAAGCAGGGTTCAGGAAAGGGTGAGGAACTAGAGACATCATCGCAAATGTGAGATGGATCTTTGAAAAGACTAAAGAATACTAAAAGGCTATCTATATGTGTTTGATTGACTACAGCAAGGCTTTTGATTGTAAACCAAAACTCTGGGCCACATTAAGAAGCATGGGTATACCAGAACACCTGATCTTTCTCTTGCATAACCTTTACATTGATCAAGAAGCAACAGTTTGAATGGAACAAAGAGAAACAGAATGCTTTAAAATAAGCAAAGCTGTACGACAAGGCTGTATACTTTCCCCCTACATGTTTAATTTATATGCAGAAGAAATCATGAGAGAAGCAGGACTGTATGACAACAACAGAGGTGTGAAGATTGGTGAAAGACTCATCAACATCCTTCGCTGTGCTGATGATATCACATTACTGGCTGAAAATGAACTGAAACATTTGCTTCTCAAGATCAAGGAATATAGTCTTAAAATGGGCCTGCACGTTAATGTAAAGAAAACAAAGATCCTGACAACTGGCAAAATCAATAAGATCATTGTTGATGGAGAAGAAATTGAAATAGTGGACAACTCTTCCTCTCCGGACACCATCGATCCTGCAGCACCGAGGGCAGAGCACGCTTGCTCCTCCCGCACCTCCCCCAGCCCAATCGGGGACCAGAACTGAGCAATAAAAGCAGCAGCACGCTGCCGGGAGTCCCTCTTCCTCTCCGGACACCATCGATCCTGCAGCACCGAGGGCAGAGAATGCTTGCTCCTCCCGCACCTCCCCCAGCCCAATCGGGGCCCAGAACTGAGCAATAAAAGCAGCAGCACGCTGCCGGGAGTCCCTCTTCCTCTCCAGACACCATCGATCCTGCAGCACCGAAGGCAGAGCACGCTTGCTCCTCCCGCACCTCTCCCAGCCCAATCGGGGACCAGAACTGAGCAATAAAAGCAGCAGCACGCTGCCGGGAGTCCCTCTTTCTCTCCGGACACCATCGATCCTGCAGCACTGAGGGCAGAGCACGCTTGCTCCTCCCGCACCTTCACCAGCCCAATTGTGGACCAGAATTCAGCAATAAAAGCAGCAGCACGCTGAAGGCGTGCCCGCGCCTGAGGGCCTCGCCAGAGGGCCCTTTGGCGTGGCCCTTAGGCGTGGAACTCATCACTACATGATTGTGTGCCATCTGCCTCTTCTAACCACAGCAGCTTCACGTTCTAACTCCAATTTGAGCCCTCTCCAGCTTCAATTGTAAGCAACACCTTTTCACTTTTCTTTCCTAATATATTTTGTATTCTCCAGCTAATTGGTAGCCTCCCCTTACTCTTTATGCATAACTACCTAACTCTCACTGTGCTAACTTGTGCTTCAATGTAACCAATTATTGTCTCATCCACTGCTCTCTAAAATTAACAGCTACTACACTGTTACAACTATTAAATGCTACATTTGTTTCAACTGTACTCAATCCCAACTTAATGTAACATTTGCCTTTGTAAATGTCAATTTAAGTAACATTTGTTACCGTACTTGCAAACTCATACCCATTAACATAACTCCCAACCTTAAGCCCAACCCTCCCTCTAACATCCCCTATCCCCCCCCTCAAATGTGCCCTACTCAATGTTCGCTCTGCCAGAAATAAAATCCCCTTACTCACTGACCTCATAACTGACTATGACCTCAATATATTTTGCCTCACTGAAACCTGGTTTCAAGACACTGACATGGTTCTAATAAATCAACTTTGTCCTAATGCATAGTGGTTGGGGCAAGGTACTTCAGGCCGGAAGGTCGGGGGTTCAAATCCCACTAGAGGACAGCAACCTTGGGCCGGAAGGACTGGGGTTTCTAGTCCCACAGGTGCTCCTTGTGGTCTTGGGCAAGCCACTTAACCCTCCATAGCCCATGTTCCCTGTAAAATAGTTATCTCCAAGTTATAATGCCCTGTTCAATGTAATTTCAGTTTGTTCAATGTAAACCGCACTGATGCAGAATAGCGCGGTATATAAGAGAATGTAAATAAATAAATATATACCTGTAACAGAACACCAGGCAGAGGTGGAGGTGTAGCTATTATTGCCAGATCTAACCTACAACTTTTTATAGTTGAGCCTACCTCAACATCAGGCATGGACACCATAAAAGTCTCTAACTCTACCTTATCTTTACACCTCTTATACCGTGCACCCCAGACAGTCTCATCCGACCTCTCCACGATTCTAGACACAGCCTGCTCCCCCAACCTGCCTTATGCCCCCTCATAATCTTAGGTGATTTAAATTTACACTCCATAACCCCTAATCAATCGTCTACCTTCCTCCAAGCTATGAATGCCCTCCACTTCACTCAAATCCTAAATCATCCTACACATTCCAAAGGAAACATCCTTGATTTAATATTTATTCCACAACAAGCTCCATTCGCTGAACAAATCCATCACAACATTCAACCTATTCCTTGGTCTGATCATGCTCTCATCCTCTTTTCCTTCCCCTACTCTACTCACAAAGCTCATCCTCCTACCCACCCTCAACACACTCGTAAATTTAGACAATTCAATGCGCCCATCTTCCTAGAGCAAACGATCCCATCCCTCGACCTATTAAAAGATATGGGACTTAATCAAGAGTCTCACATCTCCAAATGGAACGAAATCCTATCTGCAGCCTCTCTACTCCCACCTAAAGAATTCCCTCAAAAGCACTGCAATAGAGCACCTTGGTTCTCTACAAAACTAAGAAATCTCAAAAGAGAACTTAGGCGTTTGGAACGGATCTGGAGACGCTCAGATAATCCCAATGCACATTCTGCCTACATAAATAAACTCCAAACCTACTGCTCTGAAACCTTCAACCATAAAAGGGAATATAATGAAAACATAATCCAACGGTCTCTCAATAAACCTAGGGAACTTTTCTCTATAGCGAAATCCTTAATAAATGAACCTTCACCGCAGGACCAACCCCCGAAAATATCTGCACAAACTATTGCCAACCACCTTACCTCTAAATTCCTTCCTCCCTCCTCAATTAATAACCCCTATTTTACTCCTGACTATAGCACCCAACCTCCAGAACCTACCCTCCTAACTTCTTGGAACGAATTTGATCCCATCACTCTAGAAAATGTCTCCAATGTTATAAAAGACCTGAATACCTCCACTTCTGCCCTTGACCCCTGTCCTGTCCCTTGGATCAAATCTACTAGAGATTCCCTCAGCCCCTACATCCTATCTATTATACAAACCGCCCTCCAGACTGGTTTTGTTCCACCTCCTCTTAAACGCGCCACTATCCAGCCTTTACTAAAAGGAACTAAACTTGACCCCACTTCCCCTACCTCCTACAGACCTATATCTAGCATCCCTTTTCTTGCCAAAATAGCCAAGAAACTAGTTCAAACCCAACTTCAAAACTATATTGATGATCACTCTCCCCTCGACCTATTCCAACATGGTTTAAAAAGAACCATGGTCTCGAAACCTTCCTTACCTCCCTACTAGACTCCCTGTACTTGCACACCCAGAATCCTACCCAAGGATGCCTACTCATATTCCTTGACCTATCTGCCGCTTTTGACTCCCTTCCTCACCATCAACTCTTATGCAGGCTCCATGAAATAGGGCTAAGAGGCACAACCCTAAACTGGTTCCGATCCTACTTAGATGACAGAACCCAACAGGTCCGTATTGGCAATGATACCTCTCTCCCATTTACACTAAAACAAGGTGTCCCCCAAGGATCTAGCCTCTCTGCTCTCCTTTTCAATATTTTCCTTCAACCTGTTTGCAATATCTTTCAGAGCTTTGGCATTCAGTACCAATTATATGCGGATGACATGATGTGCTTCACCCCATTTAATCTCTCCAACCCCGACTTCTCTAATCTAAGTGATAGCCATGATTTCAGTGTAAATAAGCAATCTCAACATAACCTTCTAATTAACCAAGCTAAGACTGAAGTGCTACAGGTGTTCTCTGCTACCTCATACACCCCCCCCCCCCTCCAACTATCACTATTGGAGATTTCACCCTTACTATAAAAAACCAGGTGAAGTATCTTGGTATCATCCTCAATCAGAACCTCTCCTTCACTAATCAAATAAAGAGAACCACTAATACAATATATGCAAAACTACGTACCCTCCGGAATCTCAAACCCCTCTTAAGCCCCACTTCTTTTCAATCTGTCTTTCAAGCCCTCACAACCCCCTCTCTTGATTACTGCAACCTAATCTATCATGGCCTTCCCAAGAACGCTATACAACCGCTCCAACTTGCCCAGAACACGATCGCACGACTCATAACCAACATTCCCAGGCGATCACACATCACACCAGTCCTATATGACCTCCACTGGCTCCCCATCTACTGCAGGATTAAGTTCAAAGTGCTTACCCTCATACATAAATTCATCTCCAACGAATCAGCTCCATGCCTTTCCCCTCTCATTTCCCTCTCCTCTAGCTCTAGAACCCGCCGTACTATTACCAAAAACCTCATCTCTATCCCAACAGCCACAAGATATAGTAAACAATATACCTGTAACAGGGCCTTTTCCCTCTATGCTCCTACCCTATGGAACTCCCTTCCCCATGAGCTGCGGAACTCTAGAACTCACCTTGAGTTCCGAAAGAACTTAAAAACCCTCCTCTTTCAGGAACATTTTTCCCTTCCACCTTAGTTTCTAACCTTCATCTGCTTCCCTCCAGCTCCTACCCCTTCTGAACTTTCATACTGACAACTGATATCTCGGTAAATACCTTGTAAATAGTTGTTTTATTTTTATGATTAGTTCTCATTGTTATCTTATATATATTTGTTACTTTGTTCTATTTTAAATGTTTTATGTAAACCGTCTTGATTTGTAGAAAGACGGTATATAAAATCGATTAAATAAATAAATAAAATAAATAAACTTTAACCTACTTGGATCACCTACCAATAATGAAACAACAAACAGTAAAGAAATCAGACGACACATTGCTCTTGGCAGAATGGCTATGAAAGACCTAGACAAGATTCTCAAGAGCAGAAATGTCTCTCTCCATACAAAAATTTGACTCATTGAAGCCATGGTATTTTCAATAATGTCATATGGATGCTAAATTTGGACAATGAAAAAGATAGGAAGAAAATTGATGCCTTTGAATTATGGTGCTGGCGACATGTACTGTGTATACCATGGACTGTCCGAAGAACAAACCAGTCCGTACTAGAGGAGATTAAACCTAAGCTTTCTTTAGAAGCTCAGTTGACAAGACTTTGACTTTCATACTTTGGACACATCATGTGAAGAGAGAGATCATTAAAGAAAAACATCATGCTTGGCAAGGTAGAAAGTCAACGCAAAAGAGGAAGGCCAGCAATGAGATGGATCGATACAACAACAGAAGCTATGGGTGCCACTCTGTCAACAATGAGCCCAACTGACTGAAGACCGAATATAGTTTAGGACAATTATCCAGAGGGTTGCCATGAGTCGACACTGACTCGACGGCACTTAACAACATCATGTAAAGGTTGTGTCACCTCTTCACTTAAAAATTCATTGCAATGTAGAGTTTGACCAGCAGTGCCGAAACCTTTGCACACGAGTGCGGATGGCGCTGGATCCGTGCTAAAAAATGGAGGAGTATCTGACATGTCCTCATATAGTGTATAAGCTGAGCTAGCTATCTTCATGCTATGCTGATTGGCGTGAACAATGTTGTTGCTCTTAATACCACCCATTGAGGTAGCAGTAAGTGCACCTGTGCTAAATGCAATATCGCCAGTTAGTGGGTACCAAGAACGCCCATACCAACTATGATGTGCATGCTCTGCCCCTGAACTGCCCAGTTTCTGCCCTAACCTGTGCAGTGTGATTGGCATGGGATTATAATGGACACGTTTTTAATGTGTGGTAAATGCTATCATGGTGCACTTGGTGTGTGCTAAATGTCATACTACCTGTTAGTGCAGTTTTAGTAAATGTGCCTTTAAGGGGACTTTTTACTAAAAAGCACTATGGTGATACACCAAACACGCCAATAACTGTAAATCCATAGTACATTAGGGCAACACTAACACCATAGCCTTATCTAGTGGGAGCATGAAAAACATGTTCCCAGCAGTTAGCACAGTACACTTAGTCCTGCACAGCATGACAATAGTGCGGGTGCACTCAACACTACCTGTGGATGTGGTGGTACATATAGCTGCACTACATGCCTGCTATGCAGGTGGCTTGGGTGTGCTGCCTGCTCAGCACTCCCCCCATCCACTCTCCGCTCCTAACATTCCCACTTACAACCTTAGCATACCATGGACAGTTAGCGGCAAAATATGGTAGTGCTGCCATGGTCCCATGCTATTTGTTAACATGTGTCCAATGCACTCCTTTAGAACGTGTCCGATCCATGCTGAGAACTAGCACCCTTTAGTAAAATGGCCCCTAAATTTGCTAAAATTGACTATAAAAACATGAAGAAAAATCACTATAGAGCAACAAAGAAATCCCTGGATAAATACAACCTCCCGGTAAAATTATTCAAACTATTTGATCACATCATTCAATCAGCCCTCCTATGGGACTCTAATCTGTGATCTGTCATTAACCTCAAACTATATAGAATGGAAGAGACCCCCCAAAGAAATTCCACACCTCCAGTTCTGCAAAATAAAAAAAAAAAAAAACATAAAGGGAAAAATCATATTAAAGAAAAATTTTTTCAGTGAAAACAAACCAACAAAATCCTTAAATGATATGTAAAGCAAGAGCACCAAAATAGTAATTATACTCGCAAAAACATTCAGCATAATCTTCTCCTGAGCTGCCTTGACTGTTTCTGGGGCTGCAGAAGGAAGCTTAAGTATTTAAATACAAAAAATAGCACTGAAAACTCACATGATCCCCGAGTGCACACCTATTAAGAAATGTGTTTTTTAAAACATTTTAGCACATGCTAAACTAATATAGCGGCACATTTACTAAAATGAAGTAAGCCCCAACATTAGTACAGGAAGTGGTATAGGCCCATGATAACTAATGGGAGTGTGCCCCTTGGTTCAGATTTATTTAATTAATTAAACTGTTTTATATATCATCTTTCTACAATTTAAGACAGTTTACATGAAACAAAACATGTAACAGTGTAAGATACAGCTGTTGTACAGAGAACAAGAACTTTTTATATTAATAACATTCAACAATCAACAATTTAAGAGCAATGTCGGGGTTGACAACTATGTACAATAAAGTGGGGGATGAGGGCTAAGAGTGAACTTGTTGGACGGGGGTGGGGGGAGACAGGGAATTGCTCATGAGGGGGGAATTCGGTTAAATTGTATGGTGTGGAACAGAGGAACCTGACATGGTTAATGATTGAGCGAACTAGGTTACACTAGATTGTTGGTGGTTTGTATTAGGGTATTCATGGAAGAGGAAAGCTTTGAGCTTTTTTTGGAAGTCTGAGTGGTCAGAACAGCCTCGCAAGGCAGGTGGGAGGTCGTTCCATTCAGTGGGAGCAAAGAGGGAGAATGGGCGATTAAAAGTGGCTTGTTTGCTTTTTATTTTTTGGGTTGGGATATTGAAGAGGTTTACGGAGTTGGGTCTACGTAGTCTGTTGCTATTTGGTCTGGAGAGGAGGGAAAGAAGACAGGGTGTTGAATCATCATTATTTATCACTTTGTGGATCAGTGTGAGAGCTTTATAGTTTATTCTAGCAAGGATAGGGAGCCAGTGGAGGTTTTGAAGGACAGGGGTAATGTGGGCTTGCCTGGATGTTCTGTTGATTAAATGTGCTGTGGTGTTTTGGGCCATTTGGAGAGGGTGAAGGCTTTGCTTCGGGAGGCCGTGATATGAGGTTACAGTAGTCAAGGGAGGGGGTAGTTAAGGCTTGGCAGATGGTTTGTAAAGAGTCTGAACTTAGTAAGGGACGGAAG
The DNA here is from genome assembly GCA_033557465.1 of Ichthyophis bannanicus. NCBI lineage: Eukaryota > Metazoa > Chordata > Amphibia > Gymnophiona > Ichthyophiidae > Ichthyophis > Ichthyophis bannanicus. The sequence continues at coordinate 575,793,521 of CM066034.1, read as the reverse complement.
TTCTTCAGGGTTCTGATTTTGCAGTATATAGATTTGGTTGTTCTTCGTATTTGTTCATGAAAGGTGAGGTTCTGGTTGGGTATTATACCTAGATATTTAACTTCATTTTACATTGATGGTGAAGTTGTCAAGGTTGAGTGATGGTGGAAGGGAATAAGATGCATCAGAGAATAGGTGCAAGGCCTCGGTCTTGGCTTGGTTAATGATGAGATTGTGTTGGTGGAGCCATTGTCTGACCTTCGTAAAGCATTTGTTGATATTGGTGAAGTTGGGCGCTGCAATGTTGAAGGGGGTGAAGAACATAATGTCGTCTGCCTAGAATTGGTATTGGATCTTGTGATCCTGGAAGATTTTGCATATAGGTTGGAGAAAGATGTTGAAAAGGAGTGCAGATAAGCTGGAGCCTTGTGGCACGCCTTGTTGCTGTATGAATGGTTGGGAGGTCTTTTCGCCAAGATAGGTCAAGATAGGAGGAGAACCAGTTAAGGGTGGTATCTTTAAGGCCGATGTCATGAAACCTGTCAAGTACTTGGTGATGTGGAAGGGAATCAAATGCGGAGGATATATCAAGAAAGATTAGCAGGCAGCCTTGGGTAGGCGTTTGTGTGTAACTGAGTCTAGGAGGGATGTAAGCAAGATTTTAACTCCATGGTTTCATTTAAAACCATGTTGGAAGAGATCGAGGGAAGCATGGTCCTCAATGAAATTCTATAGCTGGTTTTGTACAATCTTTTCTGTTATCTTTGCTAGGAGAGGGATACTTGAGATCGGTTTGTAGGATGAAGGAGTGGCGTTGTCTAGTTTGTTTCTTTTTAAGATAGGATGAATTGAGCTCTTCTTCAGGGGGGTTGGCATAATCCCAGTGGAAAAAGAGGATTGAACTATGGTCAAAATATAGGGGCTAAGGTGTTCATTAGCACTCTTTATCCAGGTGACAGGACAGGGGTCTAGGGCTGAGGTAGATGCGTTTAAGTTTTTGATGGTGGTAACTACATTGTCAAGAGATGGGAGGTTGAATTTTGCCCAGGTTACTTGAGGGGGTAATATTGGAAGTTAAGTGATTGGAGTGGTGGGTTAATGGTTGCTGGATTGAGTGGTATTTAGAGCGAAGGTGGTCGGCTGTATCCTGTGGGGATAGTTTGTCATAAGGCAACTGTTTAGTTCATTTAGGAGAGATTTTGTAATGTAAAATAATTCCCTGGGTTTGTTTATAGAGCACATGCTGATGTTTTCATGGTATTACATCTTAGGGTTTCTTCACGATAAACATGCTGCTGTTCTGAGTAGGTGGCATGGAAGGAGGTGTCTCTAGAATGTCTTCAGTTTCGTTCCATTCATCATAGTTCCTTCTTTAGTTTGTGGAGAACCAAGGGGCTTTTTTACGGTGTTTGTTTGAAGGTGGTCTGGGTGAGGCTTGGGCTTCAGAAGCCATGATTTTGTCTCACCATTGTCTTACCTCATACAAAAAGTATTTAACCATGCCCAATCCTGAACGCTAAAGTTATGATGAAAATTGTAAATAGTTACTAAGTTTATGACTTTACTGTTTTTTGTAAATAGTTGCAATGTTGTATATTGTTCTATGTATGGTTCCATTGTTATATGTAAACTGCCTCTGATCTTGGGAAGGGGCGGTATATAAACGTTTTCAAATAAATAAAGAAATGATTTTATTCCATCCTTCAGTCTAAGGTTGTGTTACTATTTTTGAGAAGAGCAAATTGGGGGATAACTTGTTTAAGGAACAGGTTGTTGTCAAGTTGTTTAAAGTTTTGGGTTGTCGGTGGTGGTGTAGGTATTAGCTTTTGGTGGTATAGTAATAATAATGGGTGATTTCAATTATCCCGGTATCGACTGGGTCAGTGTCACAGCAGGACATGCTAGGGAGATAAAGTTCCTAGATGAAATAAATGACTGCTTCTTGGGGCAGCTGGTTCATGAACCAACCAGAGGGGAAGCCATATTAGACCTAGTCCTTAGTGGAACACCAGATCTAGTGCAAGAGATAAGGGTGTTGGGGCCACTTAGCAATAGTGATCATAGCATGATTGCGTTTGATTTAATTAGTGGAGCAGGGATAATAAGGAAATCCACAGTACTACCTTTTAACTTTCGAAAGGGAGACTATGATAAAATGAGGAAAATAGTTTAAAAAAACTAAAAGGAGCAGTTGCAAAGGTTAAAGACTTACATCAAGCTTGGGTGTTGTTAAAAAATACTATCTTGGAAGCCCAGACCAGCTGTATTCCACACTTTAAGAAAAGTGGAAGGAAGTCCAAAAAACTGCCAGTATGGTTTAAAGGTGAGGTCAGAGAGGTGGCTGTTGCCAAAAAAGCATATTTCAGGAAATGGAAAAAAGAGCCAAACGACGAAACCTGGAAACAGCACAAGCACTGGCAAGTCAAATGCAAGGCATTGATAAGGCAGGCAAAGGGAGAATTTGAGAAGAAGCTTGCTGCGGAAGCAAAAACGCAAAATAAAGACTTTTTCAAGTACATTCGTAGCAAAAAACCTGTGAGAGAGTCAGTTGGTCCATAAGATGATAGAGGAGTTAAAGGGGCACTAAGAGGCGACAAGGCGATAGCGGAGAAATTGAATGAATTCTTTGCTTTGGTCTTTACTGAGGAAGATGTAGGGATGTTACCCATGACTGAAATGGTATTTAAAAGTGCGGAAGAATTGAAGGAAATATCGATACATCGAGAAGATGTATTACAACAATTAGATAAACTGAAGAGTAGCAAATCACCTGGGCCAGATGGTATACATCCAAGGATGTTGAAAGAACTGAAATATGAGATTGCAGACCTGCTATTAGTAATCTGTGAACTATCATTAAAATCATCTGTAATACCTGAAAATTGGAGGATCGCCAATGTAACACCAATTTTTAAAAAGGGTTCCAGGGGTGATCCGGGGAAACTACAGACCGGTGAGCCTAACATCAGTACCGGGAAAAATGGTAGAAACCATCATAAAGAACAAAATTACTCAGCATGTAGATAGTCATGGCCTAATGGGAGACAGCCAACATGGCTTTAGACAAGGAAGATCTTGTCTTACTAATAAGTTATGTTTTTTTGGAGATGTGAATAAACAGGTGGACAAAGGTGAGTCGGCTGATAATAGTGTATCTGGACTTTCAGAAAGCCTTTGACAAGGTCCCTCATCAGAGACTTTTGGCAAAACTAAAGAGTCATGGGATAGGAGGCAGTGTACTATTGTGGATCAGGAACTGGTTAAAAGATAGAAATCAGAGGGTAGGGCTAAATGGCCAATTTTCCCAATGGAGAAAGGTGAATATTGGTGTACCCCAGGGATCTGTGCTGGGTCCGCTGCTTTTTGACATATTCATAAATGACCTGGAAAAGGGAATAATGAGTGAGGTTATCAAATGTGCAGATGACACAAAACTATTTAAAGTTGTTAAAACCCAAGAGGATTGTGGAAAATTGCAAGAGGATTTTGATAAATTAGAAGACTGCGCCTCAAAATAGTAGATGAAATTTCATGTGGACAAGTGCAAAGTTATGCACCTAGGGAAGAACAACCCAAACTATGGTTACACGATGCAAGGTTCCACATTAGGAACCACCACCCAGGAAAAAGATTTAGGTGTCATTGTGGATAACATGTTAAAACCCTCAGCCCAGTATGCAGCGGCGGCCAAGAGAGCAAATAGAATGCTAGGTATCATAAGGAAAGGAATGGATAATAAAACAAAAGATATTATAATGCCTCTATATCATTCCATGGTGAGACCGCACCTTGAATATTGTGTGCAATTCTGGTCACTGTATCTTAAAAAGGATATAGCGTTATTAGAAAAGGTTCAGAGAAGAGCCACCAAAATGGCAAAGGGGATGGAAGGATACTCCTATGAAGAAAGGCTAAAAAGGTTAGGACTCTTTAACCTGGAAAAGAGACGGCTGAGGGGAGATATGATAGAAGTCTATAAATTAATGAACGGAGTGGAACGGGTAAACGTAGATCGATTGTTTACATTATCAGAATATAGAAAGACTAGGGGACATGCAATGAAGCTACAGGGTAAACTATTTAAGCCTAATAAAAGAAAATATTTTTTCACTCAACGTGTAATCAAACTCTGGAATTTGTTACCGGAGGATGTAGTAAAGGCTGTTAGTGTAGCTGGGTTTAAAAAAGGTTTAGACAAGTTCCTGGAGGAAAGGTCCATAAACCATTATTAAGAAGGGACCCAGGATACCAATGCTTGACCCAGTACAAACATTGTGGAACTTGTGTCTTTTGGGGAAACTGCTAGATACGTATGACCTAGATTGGCCACTGTTGGAAACAGGATACTGGGCTTGATGGACCTTGGTCTGACCCAGTATGGCATATCTTATGTTCTTATGTTGAGAAGGGGCGGAGAATAGGATCTGGGAGTGATCTGACCATGGTACTGGATGGATTGAGTGTGAGGTTTGGCCATTGGCTATGAGAGTTTGAGGCATAAAAATCAGGTCGAGGGTATTTCCTTTATTGTGAGTTGGGGATTTGAGGATCTATGAGAAGTGTAGGGCTTCCATGGCATCCAGGAAGGATGAAGTTTGTTTGTGTGGTTGAGGTTCATGTCTGCTAGAAGGATGAGGGGGTGATGGGAAGTTTGGGGGGAACAAGCTGCTTCAAGTATTGTAGAAAGTGTCTAGATCATCACATTGTAGTGCTCTGTATATTAGGCACAGAGAGAGTGAGCCATTGGAAACTTTAAGGATGTCCATTCCTGAGGAGGAGGTTGAGTCAATAGTGATGAATTTCAGATCTCTTCGTGCTATGATACTCCTCCACCTCTACTTGTTATTTAGTTGCAGATATGAATTGAATGGGAAGGGATGCGGCGCTGGTTAATGAGTACGGCGTCTGTTACTTTGCCCCACCAAGACATGGTTCAATGAATGTGTAATTTATAATCAGGTATTAAATCAGCTAGACGAGGGATCTTATTTTAGCAGATCGGACATTGATCAGGGCACATTGGAGGAGGGAGGGTTGTTAGCACTCGAGTGGGGTGTGGGGATGGGAAAAGAGTTGGGGTAATCCTGGTTAGATTGCATTTCTGAGGGTTTTGGTGGATATGAATTTGGAGCATATAGTTGTAGATGAGTGAGGGTTGTCAGACGGCTGCCTGGGTGAGAATGTTCACAGTCTTGGCAAGTGCATATATCAATATGATTTGCAAGGGATTGTGGGAAATGCAGTCCATTCACACCAGACACAGCTGCTCACAATAATTAGTTGTGCTTGAGTGTAAAGCCAATAAGATATTTATTTATGGGGTTATTTCTCCCAACACAGATATGCTTGGTAGCACATAAAACAGGATACTTGCTTTCCGTGTTAAACTTGGAAAAACAAAATCAGGAAAACAACAGATGAACTTGTCAGGCAATCAAATGAAAAGAATAAAGACCTGGTTGGTAACAAACTGGTCTTTTATGTAGGCTTTAGCTAATATTTTCTTAGCAGTGTTTCAAACAACAAGCAAAACCCACAAAGAAGGGAAAAACTGTTCTTTTCAGGTTAACTTCTTATATCTTCACACATAGACTCAGAAGTGATTCCCTCAGAGCTCACAAGCAATTAGGTAAGGCTCAATTGCTAGCAGTTACCCAGCTGAAACCCCTTAGCTGGCTTGCTTTCTACTGCGTGGCTCAAATCCTACTTCAGGAGCTTTTCTGAGTAGATTAAAGAACAAGTTTGTATTTCTTTGTGATGGTTGTTGTACTTTGTAACAGAAAATTACCAAAGGAGTTTAGACAGAGAGCAATCCATATATTCACAGCCTGTATCTAAGACCGCTCCCCCTTCTTCAACAATCATGGGTTCAATATCATGGATTGGCACAGAGGAATTTCTCAAATGTAGCACTCTCAGGAGAATACTTGTTTCCCTGCTGTCTTTCAAGGTTATAGCTAGGGCATAGATCAGTGTTCATACCTGAGCTTCCATTGCTGTTAGAGTTCCTCTCTAAATAGCCTGGCCAGTATGTAGTCCAGTTCTTATGTCCAGCCTTCCAATCCAGATCCCTGGACACTGGATCTCTCTTCACATACCTTCTGGCACGGGTCCTAGGGTCCCTTCCAAGTGCAGCCGTCTCCCTCACAGGTACCGTCTGGAGATGCCTAGCTCTGCAGCACCACTCCTCTGGTTTTCCCCAGTCCAATGGTGTACGCTGGCCTTTTGAATGTCTCCCAGTATACGTACTGCTCTGGACTCCTTTAGACCTCCCAAATGCTTTTCTCTTCTTTCTTCCAAAGGGTTTCTTGCCCTCTCTGTCCGTCCGCACTGGCTTCTGCTTCTGATGATCCTCCAGATGAAACTGAAGATAATTCTGAGGATCTCCCAGATGAAACTGAGGATGAGGATAATTCTCTGTAGAATAAACTCTAACTTTATTCTGCTTTGATGAGTGCTCCACCCTAGCACAGCGCTGCTGTGCTGAATCAGGCCCTGCCCTTTGAGAGGAGTGCTTGGGGATTACCTCATAGCCCTCCTTATTGAACACACGTTTCTCCACTTCAGCTCCTCTAATGGCTGTTGGAAACCTGGTGCATTCTGGGACTGGTAGTCTTATAGAAAAATTCTGTTTTCTTATTTCTACCAGAACTGACAGGTTGCTTGTTCAGAGTCACTTCACCTTTACTATAGCTCCTTCCTGAGCTATGATAAGCTTCCTTATCACAGGGTCTGTAGGTATGGATTATAGAAATTCTTATGTTTTGCTTTAATTCCAGTGAGCTAATCAGTAGGGCTGATATGATGATGATGATCAGTAAAAGGTATATAGGTGTGGTTGGGAGCCATGATCTTGTTATATCAATGTTGAGGATGGAAAGGGGTGGGGGGGGGAGGCGCTGGGGGACTGCCAGATTAGGAAGTTATACTTTAGTAAATAATGGTTAGGCACGCAGTTCTGCGCTTGGGTAGAGTGCTGTGTATGGAAACAGTCTGGGGTTGAAGGATGGAGGTTGAACTGAAGCAGTTATCCAAAACAGGGGGGGCTTGAGTAACATGAAGGACTCTGATTTAGCTGGAATCTATGAGAATATTGTAAACTTGTGGGATGGATGTGATAGTAGCCTCAGGGGAGAGAGAAAATAACAAATTATTGATTTTAGGTCAGTTGAGCAGTTGTACAGTAGTTACAGTGCTATGGCTGGTAATAGGCTGACATCACAGACATATGGTAGTAAATAGGATCAATGCAGTAATATAGTGATGCATCTGATAGTAAGATAAATGCGGTAATATAGTGCTACATCTGATAGTAGGCTGAAATGCCGAGACCACCTTGGGCAAAAAAGACGGCACTGGATGCAGGACCACCTTTTCACTTGAGAAAGAAAGAAACGGCTCCTGGCAAGACAAGGCCTGAAGCTCCGAAATCTTGCGCGACGAGCATACAGCTACCAGAAACACCGTCTTGAGAGTTAAGTCTTTCAATGAAGCCCAGTTCAAAGACTCCAATGGCTTTCCCACAGCACCACTAATATCAAATTGAGATTCCACAAAGGCACAGCTGACCTCTGTGGTGGGTGTAGGTGGGTCACCGCCCTCAGGAAACGTGCAATGTCCAGGTGCACCCCCCAACATTCCCTCCTGGACCTTTCTGCAATAGCAGGAGATCGCCACCAGCTGTATCCTTAAGGAACCAGCCGTTAGGCCCTTATCATAACCGGCCTGCAAAAATGCTAAGATGTCCAGAACTGAAGATGTGGATGGTCGAACCTGCTTGTCTGCACCTCATGCCTGGTAACATGCCATGCCTGGTAACATGCCTGCCTGGTGCGAAGGTAGCAGACCTCACACGCCACCTAGATAAGGTCTTAGATAGTGCTGGGGAGGAGTCTGCTGTCTTGGTACATGTCTGTACCAATGACATAGGAAAATGTGGTAGGGAGGTTCTGGAGGCAAAATTTAGGCTTTTAGATAGGAAGTTGAAATCCAGAACTTCCAGGGTAGCATTCTCCAAAATGCTTCTTGTTCCACGCGCAAGACCCAAAAGGCAGGCAGAGCTCCGGAGTCTCAATGCGTGCATGAGACAATGGTGCAGAGATGAGGGTTTTGGATTTGTTAGGAACTGGGGAACATTCTGGGGAAAGGAGGGGCTCTTCCGAAGGGATGGGCTTCACCTTAACCGGGATGGAACCAGGCTGCTGGCATTAACCTTTAAAAAGGAGATAGAGCAGCTTTTAAACTAGATATTAGGGGAAAGCCGACAGTCGCCCAAGAGCGGATGGTTCGGAAGAATGTATCCTTGAAGGATACTACCAAAAGCAGAGAGGTTCCACAAAAGAGTAAAGTAGCCCAAATGCCCTCAAGTATGGAGCAGACAGAGCTTAAAGATCCCAATTTACCCATGTCTAACAATAGCCAAATTAACATGAATAAAATACATTCTCTAAAATGCTTGTATGCAAATGCTAGAAGTCTAAAGAATAAGATGGGAGAGTTAGAATATATAGCACTAAATGAAAGGTTAGATATGATTGGAATATCAGAGACATGGTGGAAGGAGGACAACCAGTGGGACACTGTGATACCTGGGTACAAACTATATCGTAATGATAGAGCTGATCAAATTGGTGGAGGGGTTGCGCTCTATGTTAGAGAGGGCATTGACTCAGAAAGGATTAAAGTTTTGCAGGAAACAAAATCTGCTGTAGAATCTATATGGATTGAAATTCCATATAAAAGGGGGAAGGCAATGGCAGTGGGGGTGTACTATCGAGCACCTGGCCAGAATGACCAAATGGATGATGAAATGCTCAAAGAAATCAAGGAAGCTAACAAAAGTTACAGCGCAGTAATAATAATGGGTGATTTCAATTACCCCGGTATCGACTGGGTCAGTGTCACGTCAGGACCTGCTAGGGAGATAAAGTTCCTAGATGAAATAAATGACTGCTTCTTGGAGCAGCTGGTTCATGAACCGACCAGAGGGGAAGCCATATTAGACCTAGTCCTTAGTGGAACACCAGATCTAGTGCAAGAGATAAGGGTGTTGGGGCCACTTGGCAATAGTGATCATAGCATGATCGCCTTTGATTTAATTAGTGGAAGAGGGATAGTAAGGAAATCCACAGTACTACCTTTTAAATTTCGAAAGGGAGACTATGGTAGAATGAGGAAAACAGTTAAGAAAAAACTAAAAGGAGCAGTTGCGAAGGTTAAAGACGTACATCAAGCTTGGGTGTTGTTGAAAAATACTATTTTGGAAGCCCAGACCAGCTGTATTCCACGCTTTAAGAAACGTGGAAGGAAGTCCAAAAAACTGCCAGCATGGTTTAAAGGTGAGGTCAGAGAGGCTGTTGTTGCCAAAAAAGCATCTTTCAGGAAATGGAAAAAAGAGCCAAACGACGAAACCTGGAAACAGTACAAGCACTGGCAAGTGAAATGCAAGGCATTGATAAGGCAGGCAAAGAGAGAATTTGAGAAGAAGCTTGCTGTGGAAGCAAAAACGCGAAATAAAGACCTTTTCAAGTACATTCATAGCAAAAAACCTGTGAGAGAGTCAGTTGGTCCATTAGATGATAAAGGGGTTAAAGGAGCACTAAGAGGCGACAAGGCGATAGCGGAGAGACTGAATGAATTCTTTGCTTCGGTCTTTACTGAGGAAGATGTAGGGATGTTACCCATGACTGAAGTGGTATTTAAAGGTGCGGAAGAATTGAAGGAAATATCGATACATCGGGAAGATGTCTTACAACTATTAGATAAACTGAAGAGTAGCAAATCACCTGGGCCGGATGGTATACATCCAAGGGTGTTGAAAGAACTGAAATATGAGATTGCAGAACTGCTATCAGTAATCTGTGAGCTATCATTAAAATCATCTCTAGTACCTGAAGATTGGAGGATCGCCAATGTAACACCAATTTTTAAAAAGGGTTCCAGGGGTGATCCGGGAAACTACAGACCGGTGAGCCTGACGTCAGTACCGGGAAAAATGGTAGAAACCATCATAAAGAATAAAATTACTCAGCATGTAGATAGTCACAACCTAATGGGAGACAGCCAACATGGCTTTAGACAAGGTAGATCTTGTCTTACTAATCTGTTATGTTTTTTTGAAGGAGTGAATAAACAGGTGGACAAAGGTGAGTCAGTTGATATTGTGTATCTGGACTTTCAGAAAGCCTTTGACAAGGTCCCTCATCAGAGACTTTTGGCAAAACTAAAGAGTCATGGGATAGGAGGCAGTGTACTATTGTGGATCAGGAGCTGGTTAAAAGATAGAAAGCAGAGGGTAGGGCTAAATGGCCAATTTTCCCAATGGAGAAAGGTGAATAGTGGTGTACCCCAGGGATCTGTGCTGGGTCTGCTGCTTTTTGACATATTCATAAATGACCTGGAAAGTGGAATAACGAGTGAGGTTATCAAATTTGCAGATGACACAAAACTATTTAAAGTTGTTAAAACCAAGAGGATTGTGAAAAATTGCAAGAAGATCTTGATAAATTGGAAGACTGGGCATCAAAATGGCAGATGAAATTTAATGTGGACAAGTGCAAGGTTATGCACCTAGGGAAGAACAACCCAAACTATGGTTACATGATGCAAGGTTCCACATTAGGAACCACCACCCAGGAAAAAGATTTAGGCGTCATTGTGGATACCATGTTAAAACCCTCGGCCCAGTGTGCAGCGGCGGCCAAGAGAGCAAATAGAATGCTAGGTATGATAAGGAAAGGAATGGAAAATAAAGCAAAAGATATTATAATGCCTCTATATCGTTCCATGGTGAGACCGCACCTTGAATACTGTGTGCAATTCTGGTCGCCGTATCTTAAGAAGGATATAGCGATTTTAGAAAAGGTACAGAGAAGAGCCACCAAAATGGTAAAGGGGATGGAAGGATACTCCTATGAAGAAAGGCTAAAAAGGTTAGGGCTTTTAACCTGGAAAAGAGACGGCTGAGGGGAGATATGATAGAAGTCTATAAATTAATGAACGGAGTGGAACGGGTAAACGTAGATCGATTGTTTACCTTATCAGAATATAGAAAGACTAGGGGACATGCAATGAAGCTACAGGGTAAACTATTTAAGACTAATAAAAGAAAATATTTTTTCACTCAACGTGTAATCAAACTCTGAAATTTGTTACCAGAGGATGTAGTAAAGGCTGTTAGTGTAGCTGGGTTTAAAAAAGGTTTGGACAAGTTCCTGGAGGAAAGGTCCATAAACCATTATTAAGAAGTGACCGAAGATATCAATGCTTGACCCAGTACAAGCATTGTGGAACTTGTGTCTCTTGGGGAAACTGCTAGGTACGTATGACCTAGATTGGCCACTGTTGGAAACAGAATACTGGGCTTGATGGACCTTGGTCTGACCCAGTATGGCATATCTTATGTTCTTATGTGCCAGACCTGAATATAGCTAGAGAGGTAGATTTTCTCCCTGCCTTTAGCAAGGTTGAAGTCACTGGGGCCGAGTAGCCTTCTTTTTTTTTTTTATCGTACCCTCTCAAGATCCCTGCCATAAGTGAGAATTGATTTACCTGTGGCGTGTGCACTGGCCCCTGCTTCAGTAGCTCCTCTTGAGCCAGAAGGCATCATGGGTGATCCGCCAGCATCCGCACCAGGTCGGCATATCACGGGCACCGTGGCCAGTCCGCCACTATCAGAATTAACAAACTCCGATGAGCTTCAATCTTCTACATGACCCAGTCTATTAGAGCCAAATGAGGGAACACATAAAGAAGCCCCTCCGCGGGTCAGTTTTGCACTAGGGCGTCTAGGCCCTCCATCATCCTTTCCTTTCACCTGTTGCCAAAGTGGCTTGCTTTGGCGGTCTCGAATGTTGCCATCAGGTCCCTGACCAGGATGCCCCAGCAGTGCCCCACTTGGGTGAACACCAACTGGTTGATCACCCACTCTCCGGGGTCCACGCACACTCGACTCAGATAGTCCGCCATCATGTTGTCGACTCCCACTATGAGTGTTGCTGAGAATGCTTGGAGGTGGCTTTCTGCCCAGCTTAGCAGCCCTTCGGACTCTTCCTACAAGGCTGCACTGCCCGTGCCTCCCTAGCGGTTGATGTAGGCTACCATGGTTGCAATGTCCAAAAGATCCTTACCACCTTCCCCTGCAACCATGGTTCTAAAACTCTGGAGCACCAGGACCACCACCACATTTCCAGCCTGTTGATCGACCAGTCAGCCTCCTGCATGTTCCAGAGCCCCTGTGCCATGTGTCCTTTGCCATGGGCTCACCATCCGGACAGACTGGGGTCGGTGGCAGCAGAATACACAGTGGCGACTCGTGAGGCATACTGCCGTCCAGATTCTCCAGACGAAGCCACCATTTTGAGAGCCTGTTTGGCCACCGGCGAGCAGGTGAGCTTCTGGGACAAGGGATGCATCTGGCGTGATCACCACCAGAGCAAAGCCCTCTGCAGGGGGGCCGCATATGTGCCTTTGCCGATGGTACAAGTTCAAGAGTGGCTACCATAGTCCCTAGAACCTGAAGGTAATGCCAGGCCATTGGTTCTGTCCTTTTCAGAAACTGTCACACTAATCCTCGAAGCCCCTGAGCACGCTGTTCCGGCTTGAAGACTCTCCCCATGCGGGTATTCAAGTTCCTGAGATGGAACCAAATGGCTCTTGGCCACATTGTCACCCAACCTAGACTTTGAAGAGCTTTACCACCTGAGAGGTTGCGTGTTCGCTTTCATTCTTGGACTTTGCTCGAATCAGCCAGTCGTCAAAGTAGGGATGAACCAGAACGCCTTCCCTGCAGAGCGCGTCCGCTACTACTAATACCATGACCTTGATGAAGCTTCGCGGCACCGTTACAAGACCGAACAGCAATGTACAAAACTGGAAATGTCCCATTGGAACCACCAACCGGAGGAACTATTGATATTCTGGCCCTATGGGGATGAGCAGATATGTGTTGTAGGGCCCTGTATCCCACAACAAATGTTTTTCAGATATCACCAATCAGCAACAAATTAATCAAGACAAACTTCTGCTCAAATGCAAAGCTTCTTTATTGGTATACCAAAAGCGAAATAAATCACCAATGCAGAGAGCAAAAGACTCTGTCTGAGAGTGTGACAGGCAACCCCCTCTCTGCCCAGGATCAGAGAGCAGATTGCCCGCTGAGTTATGGAGGGGGTTGCCTGTCACACTCTCAGACAGAGTCTTTTGCTCTCTGCATTGGTGATTTATTTCGCTTTTGGTATACCAATAAAGAAGCTTTGCATTTGAGCAGGAGTTTGTCTTGAGTAATTTGTTGCTGATTGGTGATATCTGAAAAACATTTGTTGTGGGATACAGGGCCCCACAATTGGTGCCGAACCCTACTGGGTGCCGCATCTCACTTCTAAATTGAGTGTAGCCATTCCTAATCTTTTTCTAAATTGCCCAAGGATTCTTCTGACTACGCTTTTGGCTGCGTTCTTGTCAGAAAGGCTCCCTCCTGTTTTAAAAGACAACAACAGGGGATGTGAATTCCTTCTCATTAGGAGAAGACGCTACCTCCTGTTTTTAACATTAAAAAAAAAAAAAATAGAACAGGGGAAGAGTTTCCTTCTGCTGGCTTAGAAGACGTGATTCCCTCCTGCCAGTTCAGGAGAAGTGTATGCGGTCCCTGTGTGACGCAGTGACATCTGAATCCCCTAGGAAGACTCCGCTTGTGAGTATTGTTTCCTGTCTACCCCATCAACGACAGAAGACTTGCCGGTGGGTGAGTAGTGACTTTATGCTTTTATGTGATCACTGTTCTGCTATTGTGCTGCTATGTAACTGATTAGGGTGTTCTGTAAATATTAGGGAAAGTAAGTTTTTGTTTTTTTTTGCCCAGACCTTAGATTTTCAAAGTCCCAGGATTGCTTGGTGTATATGTGAGACTGTACGCCCAATTGGAGCGAAGCGCCTGTGTGTCCTTATCCACGTTTCCGTATCTCCGCGAGGGGAACGGCTGGGTTTGGACGAAGCGTAAGAACTGTGTGTTTGAGTCCTGGATTTTGTACCTTTCATTCCTCTGCAAATAAAGAGGTTCAATTTTTATATATATCGGTAAAAGTGAAGTTATTAACAGGATCTTGCCTATAACTAAAGTGTCCCCGCACAGTGAAAACACCAGGTTTACTGATTATAGGAAGTAAGGGACAGTCGAGTATGTTTAAGAGAAAATCCAAACAGGTGGTAAATGATAAGGAAGGGACTGAGTCTGGTCCTACTCCCATAGATTCCCTCATTAGGCAGAACCCCCTGTTGGAATCCTCAATAAAAAATTGCTCTAAACAATGGGAGAAATGGGCAAAAAAGGATGCTACTCTCGCCTGGCCAGCGGGAGGATCATTCGATCCGCTCATTTTAACTAAAATTAGGGATCATATTTTATTTACCAAATGTGGAAAAGCTCAGTTAGAACATCTGTGGCATATCTCTCTGTGGATGCAGGCTGGTCCTCACCCAGCGCCCACAGCACCTGTTTCCCCACCACCATACTGGGCATCAGAAAGTAAGACCATGGCAGCTATTGGCTACTCTGATCCAGTATTAAAACCTAAATGGGAACAAATTCCTTCTAGTGTTCCTGATGCTGAAATTACTGAAGCCCTTAACGATGCTATAAGAGAAGGTAATGGCATGTGGGCTGAAGTTGAGGGAGTCATAAATCTTAAACCGACAGTGCCCCCACCATCTGATGTTAGTGAATATTCAGAGGCACGAAAGCTGTTAGCAGAGCAACAGAAGCTTTTGAAGGAGGAACTTCAGCAGTTAGAGTATGACAAAGAAACTGTCACAAAGCAGAAAGAGGCTTTGGAATTTGAGCTCTCACGTCTTCATCAAGACGAACAGGATCAACCCAAACAGGATGATCTTTTAACCCCCAATAAAGAACTTGATGAAGTCAAAGTCCCTGATAAGAACTTCAAACAAAAGCCATTGTTGCCTAAGAGTGATAGGCAGACGCGATCACTTACTACTGGCAAACCACTGTTGTCCCTCATAGATGAGGAAGATGATGTAGATGGGGTTGGTTTTTCCTTAGTGGCCCAGCAGGGAAATAAAGATATTTTGAGTTTTGTTACAGAGATGGAGGGAGGAAATGGTTATTATGTGTACCTTTGGTCCTCCAATATGTACGGATGGACCAAGAATAATCAGCCCCAAATGTTGCAGTGGCCCCCAACTGGCTCACTCGACACAGTACACCTTAATACTGCCCGCCTTTGTATTCGTAGCGGTGCTGGTGATCCCGGCTGGGACCTCACCTACATGGAAGCAGGCCTGAGAGTTTGGGAGAAATATGAGGGAAAGGAGCCCAAGTCTGGTTTAATGTTTCCCATTATACACACCACTCATGGACAGAAATATGTCCCCTGGAATTTCACGGACATGACAAATATTGCTTCAAGCCTACCTCCCTTAAACCGAGGAGGTGGAGCATGGATTCAGAAATTTGAAAGGGTAACGGCCGGATATAGCCTGGCCCTGGGAGATGTGAAGGCTTTGCTTGCTAAAATTCTTGGCAATAATGCCACAAATCAGATTTTCATAGGAGCAGGCCTGACAGATGTTACTATAGCCGATAATAGGTTTGACGGTGCATCTTTTAATAACTACCGTCCACAAATTTGGGCATCTCTACAGGAAACATACCCTACGCAGCGTAGTATGACTCCCCTTACTACTATGCGGTTCCAACCCGGAGAGGATATTAGTGCATATCTTGCAAAATTCCAAGATTTGTGGGAAGCACAAATGGGCATTTCATATGACGACCTGAACATGTCACTCATGTTTTTCCAGACTCTTTGTAATACTCTTCCTCCTACAGTATTAGCAAAACTTAAGTCTATGATAGGTCTTGAGACCGAGCCATGGCCCAAACAACAGGCCCATATCTTTCACTACATCCGTTCCTTAGAGGAGGACACCCTAAAACCTGAAAAAGACTTTAAGCAAGCTCAGGCCCGTCTTTTGAGCCTTCAGCTTAAAATATTGCAAGAGAATAAGGAGCCACCGACTCCCACGAAGCCTCAACCCACAGACAATAAAAGCAATGATGAGGAACTCATTAAGAAGCTTAAACAGAAAATTAAGGAACAGCAGGATAAATTCGATGATTTTGAATATCTGGATTGTTATGATGATGATGTTCCAGACCCCCGTGATGAGGTATGTGATTGATATAGGGAACATGTTTATTATAACGGAGCCCAGCGACCCCGTTATTCCCAGCCACGGCATTGGGATTCCCCTTCCCAGCGAAATAACTGTTCCTCCACCCCTCAGTGTTGGAATTGTGGTGGCTATGGCCATATCCAGCGCACATGCCGTGTCCCACGTAGGTATGAAAATCCTGACAGAAAGCATTTCCCCTTGTGGGCACCCCCTCAGGGTTCTGGACCCCCTCCACAACAATGACTGAGAATTTGTCTTTTACAGGCTAGGCTCACCTATAAGGAAGCCATCATAGTGGTATTCCTTAATGATGAGCCTACTGAAATGTTGTTAGACACTGGAGCCACATCCTCCATGTTAACTGCTTTACCAAAAGACTGTCAGCTTAGCACAAAGAAAATGAATACCACAGGTTTTGATGGTAAACCCCTTACATCTTACATGACTACACCGGTTTCCCTGAGAATTGGAGACCAACAGGTTTGTCATTCCTTCCTATTTGCCCCTCACTGTCCCGTAAATTTGATGGGAAGAGATTTACTGGTAAAATTGCAGGTTAAATTCACCTATGGTCCACTGGGAGAGAGAGGTCCTGAAAGGTCACTGCTCCTTAGCCCCTATGGACGGGTTAAGTCACACCCGCCTGTCACGATTCATATCAAGCCTGGTTGCAAACCACCAAAGATTCCACAATATCCTATCCAACCTAATGCCCTGCAAGGATCTCGCCCGGAGATCCAGGAATTGTTGCAGCATGGCATTATTGAACTCAGTAACTCTCAGTATAATACCCCACTGTTCCCTGTGAAAAAGCACAATGGTAAGTGGCGAATAGTTCATGATTTGCGAGCACGCAATAGTGTCATTGAACCCCAGTTCCCGGTTGTTTCCAACCCTGCTACCCTGTTAACAGCAACTACTTTGTATAAGTATCACACTGTTTTGGACCTGTCCCATGCTTACTTCGGAATTGTGGTCGAACCTGCTTCCCGGTGCTTCCTGACCTTTACCTTCGAGGGTCAACATTATCAGTGGACCAGGTTACCCCAAGGGTACGTAAAGAGCCCCTCCATTTTCTCTCAAGCGCTGGTGGCAGATTTGCAACCATTTCAAGCTGAACTACCCACTGAAGCATCACTTTTGCAATATGTGGATGATCTGTTACTGTCCACTGCTGAAGCAGAAACAAATTTAACCCTCACTGACAAACTTGTGTGTCACCTCAGAAACTGGTTATCAAATTAACATGGACAAGGCACAGATATGCCAGTCTGAGGTTACTTTCCTGGGTTTCCTGGTTGGTGAAGGTGTGCTCTCTTTAACTGACAAGACTAAACAACATTGTTTAAAGCTAAAGATGCCCAAAACTGTTAAGGAATTACGCTCCCTTCTCGGCATGATAAATTTCTGCCGTAATTGGGTCCCAGGTCACAGTCAGCGCACACATCCTTTTCGCAAATATCTGAAAGGGGGAGTAAAAGGGTCTGCTGCTATCGACTTGTCAGCTCCTGATCAAACTTTACTTCAGTCACTTCTGTCTGATGTGTCAAATACGCCAAGTCTTTGCCTCCCTGACTATTCAAAAGAAATGTTCTTGTTTAGTTTCCATGGACATCATACGTGGGCAGCTGTGCTTTACCAAGATCAAGGTAAAATAGTGTCCTACTTGTCAGGAACTTTCTCAGTCACTGAATTAGTGTTACCATACATTGAAAAAGGGTTGGTGGCTCTCAGTGAGGCAGTCCAAAAGACTTATAACACCTTTCACCCCTTGTCTCTTACAGTGTACTGTACTGGTGATGTGGAGGCATTGTTAAACAGTAACACTCTCCATTTCACCCCATGGCGTGTAAATCAGGTTTGTGCCACTCTTTTGCGAAGTCACATCTTTCTTAAGTCATTTCCTGCAAATCATCCCTTTGGTTATTTACAGAACCTAGTTTCTGTTACTGTGGGTGAGGAGGGAGACAGAGCCCCCTCCTTTGCATTCACTGATAATATTTGGCCCTTTAACGAAATGCCTTTAGACTCTTCAATCTGGTTTACCGATGGTTCAGAGACTTTACTTTTCTCTGGGTTCAGTGCAGTGCACATATCCCCCTCTGGTGATATTTTGGAGATACTACAGTATCAATTGCCCAGTGGTTACAGCGCCCAAGGCGCTGAAATCTGTGCAATATTGGCTGTTTTGTTACATCAGGCAAATCATAACCTTGTCATCTTCACTGATTCTCATTATGCAGCACAGGTACTGACAGCACTCCATCAAAAATGGTCACAGAGAGGCTTCATTACCTCTTCAGCTAGCACAATCACACACCTTGATGAGATATACCAAATCTATGAGTGCCTAGAGAAACGCAGAATTGATAATTTGTTCTTATGCTGTGAATGGGTTCCTGGGCACACCCAAGGGGACTCCTTTCTCCATACAGGAAATGCTTTAGCTGATCAGTTAGCCAAAGAAGTCACCAAAGGTGCACCGCTAACATTACCTGTTACTAGATCTCAGACCTATTCAGTGCCTGATCTCTCTGACTATCAAAAAGATGCCTGTGTTTATGAGATTGGCAATTGGGAGAGACTAGGCTGTACCCAAGTTAAGAAACTCTGGGTGCACCCATCTGGAAAACTTTGTATCTGTTTTGTAGCTCTGAAACGCCTGACAGGTCTCATACATGATGTCTTATCATTCTACTGCTGCATATGTTTATGGGATGCTAGAGGATACCTTTTGGTGCCCTCACATGAAGAATCGAATTCAAGAAATTGTGGTAAAATGTCCTGTGTGTATCCTGAATGCTCAACCTGGAGGTAGACCTCTGACTAGAGGTCACCTTCCTGTCTTGCATGGCCCTTTTGAATCATGGTACGTGGATTTCACTGATATGATCCACCGATGTGCACAGAAGCAATACCTTTTGGTATGGGTCTGCCCTTGGTCTAAATGGATTGAGGCTTTTCCTTGCAATAAAGAAACTGCCGAAGAAGTAGTAGAAGTTCTGCAAACACAAATTATACCCCGATTTGGTATTCCTAAGGTAATATATTCTGACAATGGTTCTCATTTTCGAAATGCCCTTGTTTCTGCACTCACTCAGCACCTCTCTGTTCAGTGGAAATATGTTTCTGTGTATAAGCCCACTTCTAATGGTCTTGTTGAACGCTGTAATGGCATTTTGAAAACTCAGCTCAGAAAGATTTGTGCTTCTGGTCACATGACCTGGTTACAGGCTTTACCAATGTGTTTGTTTCAGCTACGCAACAGCCCCATCAAGCGGCTGCCTCTGACGCCTCATGAAATGGCCACTGGCCGGCACATGCGCACATCTCCTCTTTCACAGTCTTTGGTCCCGGTCCATGATGATCTTTCTTCTTACCTTGCAGGACTCTGAATTGCGCTACAAGAAATTGCTGACCGTGTGACAACCGCGCAGGCTGCATCCAGTTCACCTTTGTCACTTTGCTTCCCCATAGGGTCCGCAGTGTATAAGAGAAACTGTGTTCGTGCCTCCTGGGACTGCCCTACATTCTCCGGCCCTCACATTGTTACTGCAGCATCCCCTTTCGCTGCTCAACTGAATGACGTGGACACCTGGATACATGTCAGTCATCTGAAAGCTGTCCCAGCTGTCTCATCTGAGTGACCAATCTCATTCCTCCAACTAAGACTTACACCACGAGGTTGCTCCGTTGATCAGAATGATTGCTATCTACCCACTCTCTCCTGGGGCATCCCTGTGCTTACTTCTTTTTATCTCCGTTGTGATTGTACTGTTTATTCACTTCTTTCATCCTGATGGAGAATTTGCTTTCTTTCTACGAGTTTATAATCAAACCCTGCCTTGAACTGAACTCTTATTTGAACATTGGACATTCTGGTGATCAATTTCTGTGATATTACTCCTTTTTATACTGTTTGGATTTTCTCCCCTCCAGTCAGATAAGTACCATGTTTCCTTTACCTTTGAGTTTTCTTTTGGGACTTTCAATTGTTCTTGTTCTTTTTATCCGGTGTCTACCTCCGAATGGACAGCAGGCCCTGTACCTCCATGAGCAAAACCAGGTTAATCTGACTACCCAACCGCTACTGCGGGTACCCCGGGCTGTTTCTGTTGTTTCTCAGAACTCGTGGAAGCAGTCAGTGTTGCAGATTGCTTCTTTATTAAATGTCTCAGATTGTATTATATGTACTCCTTTGCCTAAAGGGGTTGGGTACGCCCCAGTTGTTGTCTCCTCGGTATCGCTCTCTGAGATTATGGGACGCGTGCCGTGCTGGGACAACGACGATAGAACCCCTGGTTGTTTTGAACCTATACAGTGTAACCAATCTTGGCGCTCCCAGAATGCTTCTAATGAGCCCATACCAGTCTTTACACCAGAATCTCAGACTTATGTCTACTGTTTAATCTCTAATGCCTCTGTTTCTTTCTCTGCTAGGTGTAACATGTCCTATAATGTGCAAAATGCTTCTTGGCATATACGCGCCCATACAACCTTACCTCTATGGCAGGGTCCCAACTTTACTAACCTTACCCTACTGTACTCACTCTTGCGCTCCCGTGACTTATGGAAAAACACTTCTGCAGCTGATTTTGTTGTAGATGCCACATACTGGAATAACAGTTTTAACATTGGCCCCATGTATGCCAACGGTACTGTAATGGTTTCGTTAGGTAGAGTGTCCCCCTCCCCTTGCAGGTCCTGTTATATGCCTAAGAATTAATTTTACATGACAAGGAGCTCCCCAAATGTTGGCTCTTTGTATTCTGGTTATCATATGACCCATAGGTGGACTCCGTCCTCATCCCTTGAGGCGGTGGTTGGTCACTACTGGTTATGTGGACATACCCTGTATCAAACCGCCAGCCTTTCTCTTTTGCCATGTGCTTTAGTTAAAACTTCCTCTTTTTCTGCTTTAATCCCTCTTAATGTTACCCATCATTCTGTTGCCCATTCCCCTTTGCACAGATTTAAACGTAGTTTTTCTCCTGACTCCAGCCCTTGGGATTCCTCTGTAGCTGAGAATGATGCTATCCAGGCTTCATATCAGTACATCAATTCCACTTATCCCATGACCAAAACCCGTTTGGATGCCCTTAGTGCAACTGCCTGGATCCCCTTTGCAACCCCTGCCCTTACTGCTGAACTTGGTATGGCTATACGTCGCCTTCAATGTTTACTACATACTCAGATGAAAGCTGTAACTGACTCTATTTCACGTTTAGCTGAGTCCCTTGAGCAAAATACGCAAATCACTCTGCAGAATAGGCAAGCTCTAGATTTGCTTTTGGCTGCTGAAGGCGGCACATGTACTTTTATTAATGCTACCAATTGTTGTACTGTCATCGCTAACCACTCTATTTTTGTTCTTGAGGCTATGAATAAGATAAAACACCTTTCTGAATTACATATTAATGATTTTAAGGGTGGGCTCCAGCTTGACAATATTTGGGGTAGTATTTCTTCATGGTTTGCTAGTTTAGGAGGAGGACTTAAGGCTTTCTTTGTTACACTTTTAAGTATAGCTTGTTTTGCAATTATTGCCTGTTGTACCTTATCCATTTTGCTTGCCTGCTGTAAACGTATGATAATGCGAAGCACTAAGACTCTGTATATTGTCTCTAGGGGCCAGTATGAGCTCTTACCTCTGCAAGATCCTTCCCTGTCACAAATGGTTGTTAACAACCTTATCAATAAAGAACCCAATCATATTCCTCAAAGACGAGACCAACTAAATAAACTAATAACACCAAAGGAATTTATAAAGGCCAAAAAATCAACAAACAAGAAAGCATTCTCTCATGCTGCCCCTATAATTTGGAACACCATTCCCTCGGAATTAAGATCCCTATCTCAAATCATAGAGTTCAGGAAAAAACTGAAAACACACCTATTCTCATCATACTACGGTTCCTTGTCAAACTCACCTTTTCAACAAGAAAAAGGTTAGTTTTACCAGCTGACTTAAACCATCACTGAACTGAAATAAGTGCTAAAACCCCAAACCGATGTTTTTGAAATTATACATACATTGTACATAGTTATAATCTTGTTCTTTGTACATAGTTTACAACTGTTAATTGTAAGATTGAATTTTATGTAGTATCACATTGTTATCTGTAAAAACAGCACTGCCTGTTTACTGTTGTTCCATGTAAACCGCAACTGATCAATGGAAGGTGCGGTATATAAAAATTCGCTAATTAAATTAAAATTAAATTAATTATTCATAGTCCCTAAATTTGGGTTTCCTGCCTTTGCCCCTCACCTCAGCGAAAAGAAAAAGAAAAAATTGGGGAATGTTGGGATATCTTGGCTTAGGGATAGTTTTGCTCCTTCAGCTGCTATCTGTGACTGTAATCATGGCCTGCCTGCAGTTTGCACGATGAAGAAAAGAAAATGTCCTGTGGGCTATCTAAGAAAGTATATGCTACAAGAGAGCTTTGCGGCCTGCTGCAGTCTGGAGGCCTTGCTTTGAGTAGAAATACACAGAGTCAGGCTCAGAAGAAGAATACAGGTCAGCTCAGAGAAATAATTAGCAGAAAAACATACTTTCAGCCTTGAAGAAAAGAAAAATGTAATTTAGCACCAGGAGATGAAAGACCATAAACAGGCCCAAGGAATGCAGGAAAGATTTGCTCCACAGCCCAGATAAGAAGCACAATTAAGCAAAGACCAGAAGACCTTGGGAGCACCAGCTGCAGGGAGGACAGCCCCTAAGGCATAATTGGCAATAATTCATGGGAGGGGGCCTCAGAGAAGGAGTTCTAGCAAAGTTTTCTTTCTTTGCAATGAACTCTGACTTTTACAGAATAACTGAGGATGACATCAGACTTTCTAGAAGTTTTGTGACAGAGAATATCTATATATAAGGAGACGGCTCCATAACTCAGCGGACAATCTGCTCTCTGATCCTGGGCAGAGAGGGGGTTGCCTGTCACACTCTCAGACAGAGTCTTTTGCTCTCTGCATTGGTGATTTATTTCGCTTTTGGTATACCAATAAAGAAGCTTTGCATTTGAGCAGAAGTTTGTCTTGAGTAATTTGTTGCTGATTGGTGATATCTGAAAAACATTTGTTGTGGGATACAGGGTCCCACAGTGTCCATTAAATCGAGAGACGTCAGGAACTCCCCTTTTCTGACTACTACTATGACAGACTGCAAGGTTTCCATGTGAAAATGCGGTATCTGCAGGCCGTGGTTCACTCGCTTGAGGTCGAGGATCAGGCAAAAGGACCTTCCTCTTTAGCACTACGAAATAAATGGAGTACCGAATGCAGCCGTACTAATCTCGGGGGACTGACACCACGCCCTGAGCTGCAAAGGCCGCGTTAAGGTGTCTCCTATCGCTGCAATTTGGCTTGTGCCTTGCAGGGAGACCGAACGAAGGAGTTTCCCCCCCGTCGCGTGATCTCAAAGGCATAGCCCTCTCGCATAACCTCTTGTTGGAGGTGATCTGGACCCAGGCAGGATAGAATTCCCGCAGCCTGAATTCCCCTGGGCTGCACCACCACCTGGACACCCCTTGCTTCATTGGGATTTCTTGAGGCCGAGGACGAAGTAGTGGCAAAACCTCTGCCTGCCCCTTGAAAACCTCAAAACCCTTGCTCCCTGGGGGCGAATCTTCCCTTCTGGAAAGGGGGGAAAGCATGTTGAATGAAAATGCCTGACATCCCACGGCTGACCCTGGGGCATGAGAGATGCATGGCTCTGCTTCTGCGTGTCCTCGGACAGACACCTGCCTTTGGACTATCCCAAGTCCTTAACCAGTTTGTCCCGGTCCTCCCCGAGGAGCAGTTTCTCCCACAAGGGAAGCTTGCTGTGTCGGGCCTTGGAAGAACTGTCCGCTACCCAGTTATGTCACCAAAGCTGGCCATCCTCTTCGAGAGCCCTCTAATGAGGTCATAGTGGGATGTCCACCAGATAAGCTGCCCCCGACTCTAATCTGGTTGCCTCCTCAGCCTGATCCACAGCTGGCTCCCCTTGCTGTTGTACCCACCATGACCAGTGGAGGTGGGTTCTAGCCACCTAGGCTCCGCAAATGGAGGCTTGTAGCAAGAGGGTATATATATATTTTAAAAGTCTGCTTTAACAAGGTGTCCAATTTCCTATCTTGGATGCTCTTGAGCACCGCACTGCCTTCCACCGGGATTGTCTTATTCTTTGTAGCCGCCAAAACCGCTGCTCACAGTCCTGATCTGACAGTGGATAGAGGTGAGCCCTAGACCTTAAGGCCAGCCTCCAGCAGATCCCACTCATCCTGAATCATCTGCTTAACTACTGTATGCACTGGAAAAAGCTTTCTGTGACTTCCCTACCGCTTACAGTAATGGACCCTCCAGTGACTCATCTTCCATCTGAAGATTAATGGGCATACTAAATGCCTTAAGAGATTCCACGATGAAACCTGGCACCTCCTCCTGGCAGAACACCTGTACCATGCATGCCTGTTCTTCCTGTCGCAGGGTCTCCCCTTCTACCAGGTCTTCATCCACATCTAACTCCATGGCCAGGTCCTCGTTTTCCAGACCTTCGGACAGTGGAGACTGTCCCTTACTCTCCTCAAAGGGCCTGGGCTTCTTTGCAGATACTGTCCAAGGCTCACTCTCGAGGACCCCCTATCCTCTTGGCTCTGTGCTCAAACATCGAGGGATGCCCCCAGTGGCCCCTGCTAGTGCAGGCCGAACATCTGATGAAGGAGGAGTATATATTCAGGATGAAAAAAACCTGGGACCCCTACCTCACCTAGGCTCTGAGTTGCAGAGGATCTGTGAATGTCTGGGGGACAGGAAGTTGTCTCCTGCGGTGGCAGCACTGAAACCACGGAGTCTTGCGCCTCTCTAGACTGAGAGAGCTCCCTCTCTTGTCCTATCTTGTTCTCTAGGATCTGTTCCATCTGCCCAGGCTGGGGATCTCAACCGGCAGCAAATGGAGGCAATATGGTTAACCCAAGAACTGAAAGAAACAGAAAATGAAAATGAAACTAAAAGTATTTAAAATGAAGTGTTTAAAATGAAAAGAAGCTCCCTTAAACTGAACAAAAAACAGCTTCCCTGCTGCACCTGAGCCTAATGAGGGACACTGAGTGAGGGGTTCACACCCGAAAGAACAAGCCACGGAAACACCACACAACGCGCAGGCCTGTTGTTAAGTGCTGTCGAGTCGGTGTCAACTCATGGTGACCCTCTGGATCCAGGGGTTCCCCGAGGACTGGGTTGAAAACCTATGCTCTGGATAGTTGTCCTAAATTGTGTTCGGTCTGCAATCAGGCGGCTCATTGTTGACAGACTGGTACCCGTAGCTGCTGTTATTGTATCAATCCATCTCATTGCTGGCCTTCCTCTTTTGCGTTGACCTTCTATCTTGCCAAGCATGATTTCTTTCTCTAATGATCTCTCTCTTCGTATGATGTGTCCAAAGTATGAAAGTTGAAGTCATCTGAGCTTCTAAAGAAAGCTTGGGTTCGATCTCCTCTAGTACTCACTGGTTTGTTCTTTGGGCAGTTTATGGTATACGCAGTATTCGCTGCCAGCACCATAATTCAAAGGCATCAATTTTCTTCCTGTGTATCTTTTTCACTGTCCAGCTTTCACATCCATATGCTATTGAAAATACCATGGCTTGAACAAGTCAAATCTTTGTATGGAGAGAGACATCTCTGCTCTTGAGAATCTTGTCTAGGTCTTTCATAGCCATTCTGCCAAGAGCAATGCATAGTCGGATTTCTTGACTGCTTGTTCCTTCTTTATTGATAGTTGATTCAAGTAGGTTAAAGTTGCCCATTATTTCAATTTCTCCTCCTTCAACAATGAACTTGTTGATTTTGCCAGTTGTCAAGATCTTTGTCTTCTTTACATTAAGATGCAGGCCCATTTTGAGACTATGTTCTTTGATCATAAGAAGCAAATGTTTCAGATCATCTTCACTTTCAGCCAGTAATGTGGTATCATCAGCATAGCGAAGGTTATTGACGGGTCTTCCACCAATCTCCACACCTCTGTTGTCTTCATACAATCCTGCTTCTCTGATGATTTGTTCTACATATAAATTAAACAGGTAGGGGGAAAGTATGCAGCCTTGTCTTACACCATTGCTTATTTTAAACCATTCTGTTTATCCTTGTTCCATTCGAAATGTTGCTTCTTGATCAATGTACATATTGTGCAAGAGAATGATCAGGTGTTTTGGTATACCCATGCTTCTTAATGTGGCCCAGAGATTCTCATGGTTTACACAGTCAAAAGCCTTGCTATAATCGATAAAGCACAAATAGATATCCTTTTAGTATTCTTTAGTCTTTTCAAGGATCCATCTCACATCCGCAATGTCTCTCGTTCCTCGCCCTTTCCTGAACCCTGCTTGCACTTCAGCTAGTTCTTGTTCCAGGTACGGTTGTAGTCTCTGTTGAATAATCTTCAGTAGAATCTTTCTGGCATGTGGGATCAGAGCGATTGTGCGATAATTTCCACAGTCAGTTGTATCATCTTTCTTTAGTATTGGTATAAACACAGATCTTTTCCAGTCAGTTGGCCATGATGTTGTCTTCCAAATTTTTTAGCAGAGCCTTGTAAGTACGGTAACAGCTGTATCAGATTGCTGTAATACTTCTATGGGAATGCCATCAATGCCTGGTGCTTTGTTCTTTGATAAGGCTTTCAATGCTGCTTCAACTTCTTCTTTCATCACCTATGGTTCCAGATCATAAGGTACAGGTTGAAATGGCTGTTGGTCCTCTTGATCTTTATCATATTTTCTCTACCTTTTCTTGATCTTCTCAGCATCATTCAACATAGAACCTTGAGCATCTTGTAACATTCCAATTCAAGGCTGGAATGTTTTCTTTAACTCTCGTAGCTTTAGGAAAGCCAATCCTCTTCCTCTAATAGTTTCTGCTTCTATTTCCTTGCATGTGTCATTGCAGTACTTTTCCTTGTCCTGTCTTGCTGCACGTTGGAAATCTCTGTTGAGTTTTGCGATTGTCTTTCTTTCTCCTCTGGCTTTAGCTTCTCTGCATTTCTGGGCAATTTTCAGAGTTTCTTCCATCATCCATTTTTGCCAGTTTTGCTTTTTCACCTTTTGTAGAGACTTTTCGCTTTCTTCCAGCACAACCTTCTTCATGCCATTCCATATCTCTTCTGGAGCTCTGTCATTTGTATCTAAAGCAGCAAATTGATTTTGCAGGCAGTCTTTAAATTCCAGTAGTATATTCTCAAAGTCATATTTTGCTGCATTCATGAGTAGTTTGCTCTTTTTCAACTTTAGCTTGAGTTTGCATACTAGTAGTTGATGATCTGTACTACAGTCAGCTCCAGGTTTTGTCTTTGTTGATGCGATAGAGCTTTTCCATTGTTGACTTCCACAGATGTAGTCAATTTGATTTTTGTACAATCCATTGGGTGAAGTCCATGTATACAGTCGCCGCTTGTGTTGCTGGAAGAAGGTGTTTGAGGTGAATGGATTGTTGGTCTTGCAGAATTCTATCAGTCTTTCTCCAGCTTCATTTCTGTTGCCAAGTCTATATGTTCCAACCACTTTGCCCTCTTCTTTGTTAGGTGCAGGCCTACAGTGGGAGAAAAACAGGCAGACAACTCTTCTGATCTCCCGTGCCACTGAACGCTGCCAGCCATGCAGTGCTAGGCTGCATGCTGATGCCATGTGTAACTACCTCAATCGAACCAGCATGCGTCATTCCTCTGTTTGCCTCCCCTTAATTATTCCTCTTTATATGAGCAGACCACTGCTTTCTGTGTGCCTTCTCCCTCTCTGATCTCAGCTGCTTCTGCTCGGCTTTGGCACTGCGGGGGGGGGGATGTGCCCGGGAAGCTGTCTGTGCGCTGGGCATGTAGCTGTGGTGGCTTCTCACCCGGTGACTGGTTCGGGAGCCGCCGGTATCTCCCAGGAGCCAGGTTTCCTCCATCCTCTCCCCTGAAGAGCTGTGGAAGGGAGGGGGGTTCTCCTTCGGTTAACCAACTCCTTTTGTACTGGCTCCTACAATCCTCGCTGTCTTTTCACCTCATTTATTTTTTTTAAATGGAAATAAAAACCAGCAAGCTTCTGCAAAGTCAGTAAAAGAAAAGGAAAAGAAAACCTAGCCTAAACCTATTTTCCTTAGTTCTCCCTTCAGCGTGTCCAGCACCCTGGCTCACTACCTCCTCCAGCTGCTTGGAGAATGAGCATACTGAAGCTTGTGGGCAGTCCGTGTTGTATTAATACTGGTGTCATCAAAAGATGACATGCTCAGTCTCCAAGCTGCTGGAAGAGGTACACTACCCAGAGGTGCGGGACTGGACTGGAGGGACAATAAAGTGGTGCTAGTGCAGCTTAAAAATATTATCAAAAGAAAACTGTAAAGTTGAAAGATCTTGGTGCAAAAATGAAATTTAAATAGGCTTTCTATTCAGGAGGTAATTTTATAAACCTTTTCCGCACATAAAACATCTTTTATAAAAGTTGACCTTGCCTAAAAGTAAGCACAGTGCAAACAGGAATGCATCTAGGACCATGCCAAGTTCTAAATTCTCCCTGTGCAATTTGTGAACTTGGAGCCCCTCTCCTTCCCCAGCCATATGAAGGAACTCGCTCTTACTGAGCTTCCTGAAAGCCCAGTGGTGATATCAGCACCCCTACTGTGCTCTCACCCTGTGCAGACATAGCACTCACACAGCCCTTGGTACGGCCCTGCGTGTACCTATACAGTAGAGTAAGCATACTCAGGAGAGGAGTGTAGATGGAGTCATGATTTACAGATGTATATCATAAAATATATGCATACGCACATACTTTACATGCTAATATTTATGTCAGCATCCACAATCTAGTATCTATGAGTTTTTGCTAGTATTTTATAAAGACAGAGATACCTACATGTCTTCATAAAACAGGCTAAAAATAGATGTCTTCTCCAAACCCACACCTAAGCACCCTGCTGTAAAATTACCCTTTCAGCATATACATGACATCTTATAAAATACCAGCTGGCATAAAATTACATGCATTGGCATGAAGGTGTGCACTGTGCTGGTAGGCGTAGCTGGGGGAGCAGTCTTGGCAGAGCACAGGCAGAATTTGGATATATGCATATAATTAAGGTATTTATAGTCTACGTGTGTACATGCATGGTCATGTACACCTGCTTGAATTTACATAGGGCCTCTGTAAGCACCTACCCATGGTTCCCTATTATAAAATTACCCTCCATATGTCTAGATCAGTGGATCTCAACCACTGTGTCATCAAGAATTGAGAGGCATGTCACCAAATATTTGGCATAAACAGCAAGTTAATGCTTGCTAGGAGTCTGCAGACAAACAATTTTCAATTTGTTTGGTTTCCCATGCCATTTACAGAGTTTTTCATTTTATTTAGGTGTTTTCCATTTCGGGGCAATGTCATCAATAATGTGCCCTAGAGCTCAACAGGGAGTATTATTGAGCGATAGTGTGCACTATCGAGAACAGAAAAAACCCCAGAAAATTTCAGTATTTTTCTGTTTCGGGTTATAAAAAGAGTAGTTACTCACCTGTAACAGGTGTTCTCCAGGAGTAGCAGGAATCAGTCCTCACATATGGGTGACATTGACGTCGATGGAGCCCCTGCAGAGCATTTCCCCAGCTTTCTAAGAAAGCCTTTGGGAATGCAGGCACGCATGTGTGGTCCCCTTCCCGCCTAAAGGTGCCATCTTTGCCAGTCAAATGACATAGCTAATAACAGCACTTAAAATGCAAAACAATAAACTATGTACAACTGCAACTCCAAGTGGAGGAGGAAGGGTTGTGAGGACTGATTCCTGCTGCTCCTGGAGAACACCTGTTACAGGTGAGTAACTACTCTTTCTCCAGGACCAAGCAGGAAGTCAGTCCTCACATATGAGCAGGGCCGGATTTACCTATACGCCATGTACGCCATGGCGTAGGGCCCACAGCCGGCAGGGGCCCACAAAAAAAGAACCAGGTAATTTTTTTTAAACACAATTTAAAAAAAAAACCTGGTGGCTGCCGCCGCGGGGCCCCCTCTGCTGCCGCGGGGGCCCCGTCTACAAGCTGAAGCCGTCGGGTCGGGTCGGGTCTCTCCCTCCCTCCCTCCCTCGCTGCAGGCTGCGAGAGACGCGAAGATAGAGCGTCTCCTCGCGTCTGTGTTAAGCCCGCAGGGGCTGATGGGATTTCCCATCAGCCCCTGCGGGCTTAACACAGACGCGAGGAGAGACGCTCTCCCTTCGCGTCTCTCGCAGCCTGCAGCCTGCAGCGAGGGAGGGAGGGAGAGAAACCTGACCCGACCCGACGGCTTCAGCTTGTAGACGGGGCCCCCGCGGCAGCAGAGGGGGCCCCGCGGCGGCAGCCACCAGGTTTTTTTTTTTTAAAATTAAATTTTACTTTAGGCCGGGGGGGGGGGGGTAGGACTGGTAATGGGCTATGGGGGGGGGTAGGACTGGTAATGGGCTATTGGGGGGGGGGTAGGACTGGTAATGGGCTATGGGGGGGGCGGGGGCTGGAAATGGACTGGGGGGGGGAAGTGCTGGTAATGGGCTATGGGGGTGGTAGGACTGGTAATTGGCTAGTGGGGGGCTGGGGCTGGAAATGGGCTGGGCTGGGCTGGGCTGGGCTGGGGGGGGTTAAGGCTAGAGGTGGGCTGATGGGGTTAGGACTGGTAATGGACTGTGGGCTGTTGGGGGGCTTAGAACTGGCAATGGGCTTTGGGGGGGGGTTAAGACTGGTAATGGGCTTTGGGCTGATGGGGGCTGTCTGGTAATGGGCTATGGGGGGGGCTAGGACTGGAAATGGGCTGGGGGGTTAAGACTGGAGGTGGGCTGATGGGGTTAGGACTGGTAATGGGCTGTTGGGGGGGTTTAGAACTGGTAATGGGCTTTGGGGGGGTTAAGACTGGTAATGGGCTGTGGGCTGATGGGGGTTGTCTGGTAATGGGCTATGGGGGGCTAGGACTGGAAATGGGCTTGGGGGTTAAAACTGGAGGTGGGATGATGGGGTTAGGACTGGTAATGGGCTGTGGGCTGATGGGGGGGTAGGACTGGTAATGGGCTATGGGGGGCTGACTGGAAATGGGTTGATGGGGTTAGGACTGGAAGTGGGCTGATGGGGGGTTAGGACTGGTAATGGGTTATAGGGGGGGCTTAAACTGAAAATGGGGTGATGGGGGGTTAAGGACTGAAAATGGGGTGATGGGGGGTTAAGGACTGTAAGTGGGGTGATGGGGGGGCTAGGACTGGTATTGGGTTGGGGGGTTGCTAGGACTGGAAATGGGCTGATGGATGGCTAGGACTGGAAATGGGCTGATGCAGGGACTAGAAGGGAATGGATGCTGGGTGAGGCTGGAACTAGAAGGGAGCTGATGTTGGGGGAGGATTAGAATGGGATGGGGCTGGAAGAGTAAAATGGAGAAGGGAAAAATATTTTGTGTGGGAGGGATAAAAAATCTACAATTGGCCGGGTATTGGGAGAGTAAGTGGGGATTGAGGATGGAGGGGTAAAATTTGAGTGGATGAAATAGGAATGAGGAAAGAGCAAAAGGAGAAAGATTAGTATGTTAAAGCAGATGTAGAGAGAGAATGGAAAAAAATCTAGAAGAGAGAAGAAAGGACAAATGGACAGCAGACGATGGAGAGTTAGCAGAAGACACGAAGAAACCAGAAGAAAGTGGCTGGAGCAATTGCAGCTGAAAAAAATGCACAAAAGGTAGAAAAATATCTCTTTATTTTGAATTTATTAATTGGAATATGTCAGCTCTGGTAAATGTGCATCATTAACATCTGCGCTTTGTTTAGTACAAGAGCAAATTAATGTATAGTTTTATTTCTACAGTGTTGTACATTCCAAGTTTGGCTTTTGGGATTCCCAGTTTAATTATTGTCTTCCTATTTCTAAATTGTGATTACTTGTTTGGTGATGGTCTATGTTCTGCATGTGTAACTGAGCTGAGGTGTTCTGTTTATATAATTCCTATTTGACATTGCCACTTGTTCTCTTTCCCCAGTAGGTCATGTATTGTTGTTCTCTGAAATGTATTGGTTTAATATTTGCAGTGTTGCCTTTTGATTGGTAGAGTATGGTGCTTTGTGAGTCCTGGTAGTGCTGTTAGGATACGGCGGGTTTACTATGGGCAGTGTTTTGTAGTAGTTCCTAATGTGTCTGGCAGTTGGCACTGGATTATAGTAATGTAGAAATCTTTTAGTCTTTCTTTATCCATACACTCATTAAGAGGCACGTTTACTAAAAGTTAGTATATGGTAACATTATGCAAATATTTATGCAAATGAGGCCCCTTATGCAAATGAGGTCCGCACCCCCCTTGGGCCGCCCCTGCTGGGGGCCCACAATTTTTGTTGGCGTAGGGTCTCACTCAAGGTAAATCCGGCCCTGCATATGAGACTCCCCAGCTCCAGGATACCGGGGACCCCAGAGCTGAAAAATGAGCTCCCTCTAGCCACAGCATCAGAGAAAAGGATTTCACTGGACTACACCTCCACCGGTAGCCCAACCAGAGGGCTGGAGGGTAGGAGTTGCCTAAACCTCGAAGAGATTCCGGAGCACTGCCTGACCGAAAGCACTGTCCCTGCGGGACTCCCTCTCCAGGCAGTAATGAGCTGCAAAAGTCTGGCTTGAGGACCAAGTTGCAGCCCTGCAAATGTCTGCCAATGGTACAGAGCGGAGATGAGCTACTGAGGCAGCCATAGCCCTGACATGGTGAGCCATGACCCGACCCTGCAAGGGAAGGTCTGCTGCCCTGTAAGCCCAGGTGATACAGTCAGCCACCCAGATGGACAAGGTATGCTTGGCAACAGGCAACCCTAAGTTATTAGGGTCAAAAGAAATGAAGAGCTGAGTAGCCCTTCTATGCCCCTGCGTACGCTCAAGGTAGAAGGACAAGGCCCTTCTACAGTCCAGGGTATGCAGGACTGTCTCAGCCCGGCTAGCATGGGGCCTAGGGAAGAATGTTGGAAGAACCACCTCCTGGTTGAGATGGAAGGAGGAGACAACCTTAGGGAGGAAGTTAGGATGAGTCCTAAGGACTACCCTGTTCCTATAGAAGCGAGTGTAAGGCCTATCACAGACTAAGGCCTGAAGTTCACTGACTCGCCTGGCCGAGGTCAAGGCCACTAGAAAGAGAGTCTTCCAAGAAAGGAAGCGAAGATGGCATGTAGCCATCGATTCAAAAGGTGGGCGAGTTAATTGCTGCAAGACCACATTCAACTCCCACTCAAGGGCTGGTGGACGGATAGGAGGCTTGAGTAGAAGCAAGCCTCTGAGGAACCTGGACACCAATGAGTGAACCGACAAGGATTGTCCTTCCACCAGGGAGTGGTGAGCTGCTAGAGCAGAAAGGTGTACCCGAACAGAGTTAGACTTAAGGCCCTGATTGGACAAATGCAAGAGATATTGAAGCACCACTGGTACAGTGCAGGAGAAGGGATCTGCCTGGTGTTCTCGACACCACAAGGAGAATCTTTTCCATTTCAGGGCATAGGTTTTCCTGGTGGATTGCTTTCTAGAGGCTAATACCACCTCTTCCACTACCTGAGGCAGGCCCCAGGGAGCTAATACTACCCTTGCAGCCTCCAGGCCATCAAATTGAGAGATTTGAGATTGGGGTGTAGGAGGAAACCCTGATCCTGAGATAGGAGATCGGGCTGTAACCCCAGAGGCAGTGGGGTGTCCACTGCCAGCTGAAGCAGAAGTGGGAACCAGGGTTGCCTCCGCCATCTGGGAGCTACCAGAAGCACCGAGGCCTTGTCCCTTACAACCTTGAACAAAGTTTGGGCCACCAAAGGCATGGGAGGAAACGCATAGAGAAGGCCCTGGTTCCAGGAAATTAGAAAAGCATCCGCTGCTACTCTTAGGGGATGCGGTTGTCTGGAACAGAACCTGGGTAACTGGTGGTTCAGGGGACTGGCAAAGAGATCTATGGATGGAAGTCCCCATTTCAGAAAAATCAGTTGAACCACTAATGGGTGCAGCTGCCACTCGTGGGGCTGCAGAATCCTGCTCAACCTGTCTGCAAGGAAGTTCTCCTGACCTGGCAGGTAGTCCGCCTTGAGCACCATGTTGTGTTTGAGTGCAAAAGAGCAAAGGGCCTGTGCCTCCAGACACAGGAGTCTGGACCCAGTGCCCCCTTGTTTGTTCACATAAAACATGGCCACTAATTGTCCATCTGTACCAGAACAGACTGGTGAGCCAAGGTGTGAGAGAAGGCCTTGAGGGCTAAGCGAATAGCTCGAAGCTCCAATAGGTTGATCTGCTGAGTGGTCTCCGCTGGAGACCACAGGCCCTGGGTGCACTTGTCTGCACAATGAGCACCCCAGCCCTGCAGAGAGGCATCCGTTGTCAACACCACAGTGGGACTATAACCTTTTCATTGACTTGAAACAGGATATTACAAATTCAGTAGCTGTAAGGTCTCAGAAACTCGGGCTGCCATTGACTTCTAAAGCACCGTCAACATGGACTAAAAGCCCTCCAAACATCAACGACCTTTTTCTGACCAGCCACTGTTTTTTAATTTTTATCAATTAATTAAAAAAATTAGTGCTTAGCTTATGAAAGAGATTTCAGCTTTCACATCCCAAAACTTCAGTGCTCAACTGTCAAAGAAGATTTTCAGCTCTCAATGTGTATCCCGACGCTGTCAGGCGCGCTATCTTCTGCGTTTCACCTTTACAGGTTTCTTCAGGGGAATACTTCAAGCACTGTATGCATATGGGTGCTGGTTCTCAAAAGCTAACTCGCTCAATGCTCTCCATTTGGATGCACTGTTGATGCCATGTGACCCAGAAGCTGTAGGCAAAGCTTGGCCGACACCCTTGGCACAGTGAGAAACTGGTGTGCCAAGGTGATGAGCCTCTGTGCTCTGTCCTCTGGCAAGAAGGCCTTCGCCTCCTTGGAGTCCAGCCTTGCTCCTATGAACTCGAGGTTCTGGGAGGGGAGCAAAGTGGACTTTGCGAAGTTTATGACAAAGCTGAGGTGTTGCAGGAGGGACACCACTCTGGAGGTGGCCTGTCTGGCTTCCTAGTAAGTCTGACCCCTGATAAGCCAGTCGTCCAGGTAGGGGAAGACATATATCCCCTGATTCCTGAGATAGGCCGCTACTACAGCCAGGCACGTTGTGAAGACTCTTGGTGCGGAGGTGAGGCCAAAGGGCAGTACTCTGTACTGGTAATGGTTTCCTCCCACAATGAACCTGAGATACTTTCTGTGGTCTGGATGAATGAGGATGTGAGTGTACGCATCCTGTAGATCTAAAGAGCATAGCCAATCTCCCTGCTGGAGGTAGGGCAGAAGTGTTCCAAGTGTAAGCATCTTGAACTTTTCTTTCAGTAAGAACTTGTTGAGGTTCCTGAGGTCGAGAATGGGTCGGAGGCCTCCTGTTCTCTTTGGTACCAGGAAGTACCTGGAGTAGAACCCTTGCCCTTGCAGGTGTGGAGGGACAGGCTCCACCGCCTTGTCCAGAAGCAGGCCTTGAAGCTCCTGAAGGAGAAGGTCTGTGTGTAAAGGAGGCCTTGGAGGCTCTCCTGGGAAGTAAGTAGGAGGAAACTGTTGGAAATGGAGCATATAGCCCTTGTGGATTATGCTCAGAACCCATGCATCTCCTGTTACTGGTGGCCACCTGTGGGCAAACAGGGCTAGGCGTGCAGAGAGGGGACAGCAAAGGAGGAAAGGCTATGCTTAGGGAGTCAAAAAACCCCTCCCTGCTGTGTAGGAGCCAGGAGCCGGAGGCTTGGGGGTTGGCTGCCTATGGGACCCACGTTCCTGCCCCTTGGCCTGCTGCCCCTGTTGGGGAGCTGGGGAGGCCTGGTAATGAGGGAAAGGTTTGTAGGCAGCCGCCTTCCTCGAGTAAAAGGACTTCTTACCCGAGCCCTTCTTTTTCTGAGAAGGGGCAGAGGTCTTTCTGGACAGTCTGGTCTGAGTAAGGTGCTCGGTCTCGAGCTCAGCAGCCTTCTCGGCCATGGGTTTGCCAAAAAGGTTCTCACCTCGGCAAGGGACATCAACCAACTTGTCCTGAACCCAAGGCTCGAGGTCCGATGACTGCAGCCATGCCTGGCGTCGGGCGGCGATGCCGGCTGCCGCTGCTCGGGCCGAAGCCTCGAAGCCATCGTAGGCCGCTCGGGACATGAACTTAGAGCAGTCCCGGATACCTGTAGACAATGACTGGAACCTCTGCAAAGGTTCCCCGGAGAGGCCAGCCGCAAACCTGGACATTTCTTTGGCCAGATCCCGAAGGTACATGTCCATGTACAGCTGGTAAGACTGGACACAGCAAGCAAGCATCGAGCCCTGGAAGCACTTTCTGCCGAAAGCATCCAGGTTCTGGGCCTCCCTGCCGGGAGGCACCGCAGAGTGCATCTTCTGGCTTTTCAGACGATGCATGGCTGATTCCACCACCATGGAATGGTGCGGCAGCTGCGCCTTCTGGAATCCAGGGCTCTTCCTGAGTCGATAGATGAAATCGACTCTTGCTTAAAACCGGCACCGAGGCCGGTGCCTCCCACATCCTGAAGAGGAGCCGTTCCAGCATCGGAGGAACCGGAACAGTAAAAGCCTCCTTCGGAGGAGAGTCATACTGGAGGGCCTCGAGCTCTTCGGCTCGAGGCTCCTCCTCGGGGTCCGCGGGAATGGCCAAGGCCTTAGCCATATCCCTGACGAACTCCGAGAACCGGGTATCCTCTGGAGGGGACCTACTCCAGGGTTCGGACTGCGGTGAGTCCGATGGGATGCACCGAGTCCGGAAGGTATCGGGGGACTCCTCGTCCTCCATCTCCCAAGCAGACTCGTCCGAGGAGGAGTCGGGGGACTCCGACCGCGTGGGTCTTGGTGGCACCCGCCCCGATGCCGAAGGCACCGGCGTCGACGCCCTCGGTTCCGAACGGGAGGTTGAGGGTGACAGCGACCGAGGATGACCTCGAGCCTTCATGGTCTCGAGTATCGGCTCGGTCTCCGGGGTCGACTTCAACGTCGATGTCCCGGTGGTCGGGGCAGATGCACCAGCGAGGCTGGTCATCAGTACCCGCTGCTGCTCCATGAAGGCAGACAATCTGCACTCCAAGGCTGTCAGCCTGAGTCCCAGCTCAGGAGACGCAGCAGCTCCCGATTCGAGCCCCAGCGGCGGCTCCCTCGGAGGAGAGTCCACGAGGACTACAGGACTTACGTGTCCGACGGACTCCGACTCCACACGAGGCATTTTGGTCGGCTTCTCCGGCTCCAAAGGCCCGGGACAGCGGTCAGGGGTCTGAGACCTGGCCCTCGAGGAGCCAGGGACCTCTTCCGCCGCCGCCCTCGCGAGCTGCTTCTTCCTCTTGCGTTCCCAGTCGGGGGACCCCTGTCCGAGGAACCCCGGCGATGCTCGGGATCCAACTCCCGAGGCGTCGAGGCCTCAGACGAGGTCCGGGCCCAGCCGGAGGCAGAGTCCGAAAAAATCCTTTCCTTTTGATGTTGTCGGCTGCGTAGTGCCTTGGTAGACATTTTACCACATGGGCCACAGGACTGAGGATCGTGGTCCGGGCCCAGGCACCGAAGACAGCAGTCGTGTGTGTCGGTGAGAGACATGAGTTTCTTACACCGATCACACTTTTTGAAACCACTGGAAGCCATCGGGGAAAAAGGGGCCCCCGCGAGGTCAAAGGACTGGCTAGCCAGGGAAAAAGAAAAAAAGGCGCGAATGCCAGCCACGAAGGGCAAAAAACGAAAAATAGAAAAACGGGCTCGATACTGGTGTACCGAACCCGGTGGGAAGGGGAACCGGCGTCGAACCGGGGAAAAAACGAAGAATCGCTGAAGAAGAAAGTCAACTTTTCCGGGCGACTAGGACAAGCGTCCGACAGGCTCCACGGAAAAAGAGAGACTGGCAAAGATGGCACCTTTAGGCGGGAAGGGGACCGCGCATGCGTGCCTGCATTCCCAAAGGCTTTCTTAGAAAGCTGGGGAAATGCTCCGCAGGGGCTCCATCGACGTCGATGTCACCCATATGTGAGGACTGACTTCCTGCTTGGTCCTGGAGAAAGACATGACACAACATAGGAAATGTCTCTTTCATTTCCCATGTTGTTTCAAATGAATGCACATCCCTCATGCTTTCCCTAACAGCATGTTCCAGCAGTGTGTGCAAACCAAGGAGTCAAGTACTGGAAATCCCTATAACGTCTCTGTAATTCTGCTCTCCCCCCCCTCCCCGCCCCCATAATCACTGTTTCTGTTAATCCAAACTGAAAATGTTCCATATCTGACCCCCTCCCCCTACTAGTGATTAGCTTCACAGCATCCTGAACCTACCCGTGCTTTTATCACTGTCACTGCTGCTACTAGCCTAGGTTGGAAATCCCACATCCTGTTCCCTCCCCTGTGGCCATTATCACTGCCATTGCTGGCTGCAGAGGAGAAAGAAGATACTGTGTGTCTTGGGGAAGGGGCTTCCTCAGGCAATATATCTCTTTTGGGAATGTGCATTTCTTACATCTTTGTATTTTACTCTGTACAAGAAGAAATGAAGTTTTATCTTTTATTTCTCCTCTGTTGTACTACTCACGGAGAGTGTGGCTTCTTGGGATTTCAGTTTCTAAATTTCGGCTCTTATTCTATAATTGGTGACAGCTGGTCTGTGTCCTGTATGCATGACAGAGCTGAGGGATTCTGCTGGCATGTTTCTATATGGGAATCCTATAGCAGTCAGACTTATTTGGCTTTTCTAGTAGGAGATGTATTTGCATGCACTGCCTTTTCTTAGGTGCAGTTCTTGCTATTTCTGTCATGAGAGTTGGTGTCCTTATGATTTGGAAGGTTTGCTACATAGGTTCCGAGTAGCTTATCTGCAGAGTTTTCTGTTAATTCACAAAGTATCTGGCAGTGGATGAATTCTGTTTTGCTGTTACTGAGGTAATATCAGAATTTGACTATAAATATTGTTTCTGTATGGCAAACTATAAAGGGAAATATCCTAGCACTGTTCTGCATTAACTCCAAACTAGGTTAAAACAATTTATTGATGTTGACAGTAAGCTTAATGTTAATTTGCCTACCATTCAACCACATATTGAAAAACTGTGTGCAGCTCATTGCTCCCAAATTTCTCACTAAAGAAATAAAAATTTAATAACTGATTAGCAGGAAAGACAGAATGAGGAAAGAAGAGAAATAGCAGATGAAGATGCATGAGAAGAGACATCATGAGAAGAGATGGGGAAGAGCAGTGAACATCTGATGTTCTTCAGGACCAAGCAGGAAGTCAGTCCTCACATATGGGTGACGTCGGCGCCGACGGAGCCCCCATGCGAAGCATTTCCCCAGCTTTCAAAGAAAGCCTTTGGGAATGCAGCCTCGCATGCGCGGTCCCCTTCCCGCCCAAAGGTGCCATCTTGCTCAGTCTTCTTTTTCCGTGAAAAAAAGTGGATTTTCCTGCGTTGAGACGAGTTATTTTTCTTCGGTTCGACGTCGGTTCTTTTCCTGCCTGGACTCGTTACACCGGTGCCGAGTTTGGATCTCTTTTTTCGGTTTTTGTCCTTAGAGGCTGCATTCACGCCATTTTTTCTTTTCCCTGGCAGCCCAATTTTTTGATCTTGCAGGGGCCCTTTTTCCCCCGATGGCTGCAAGTGGCTTTAAGAAGTGTGATTGGTGCAAGAAGCTGATGTCTCTCACCGACACACATGACTGCTGCCTCTGGTGCCTGGGGCCTGACCATGATCCTAAGGTCTGTAGTCCCTGTGGCAAAATGTCCTCGAAGGCATTGTGGAGCCGTCAGCAGCAGCGTGAGAGGATCTTCTCCGACTCAGCGTCTGGACGGGTCCGGACTTCGTCAGAGGCCTCGACGTCTCGGGAGTCTGACCCCGAGCATCGTCGTGGCTCCTCTGAAAGGGAGTCCCCCTTGAGGGAGCACCGAAGGAAGAAGAAACCCACGAGGGCGGCATCGGTGGACGCTCTTGGCTCCTCGAGGGCCAGGTCGCATAGCCCCGATCGCCGTCCCGGGTTTTCGGAGTCGGAGAGGCCTGCAAAGCATCCTCATGTGGAGTCGGAGGCCCTGAGTCACGTAAGTACTGTAGTCCTCGTGGACTCTCCTCCGGGGGAGCCGACATCGAGCCTGACGCCGTCTGGGCCCGAGTCGGAGGCTGCTGGGTCTCCTGAGCTTGGACTCAGGTTGACGGCCTTGGAGAGAAGATTGTCTGCCTTCATGGAGCAGCAGCGGGTGCTGATCGCCGGCCTCACCGGCGCATCTGCCCCGACCACTGGGACCTCGACGTCTAAGTCGACCCCGGAGGCCGAGCCGATCCTCAAGACCATGCGAACTCGAGTCGATCCTCGGCCGAGGTCACCCTTGGCCTCCCGTTCGGGAGCGAGGTCATCGACACCAGTACCCTCGGCGTCGGGGCAGATGGTGTCGGTGCCCGCCCACTCGGAGCCGCTCGATTCCTCCTCGGAGGAATTGGCGTAGGAGACAGAGGAAGAGGAGTCCCCGGACACCTTCCGAACTCGGTGCGTCCCTTCGGAATCACCGGGATCCGAGCCTCAGACAAGGTCCCCCCCCCCTGGAGGATACCCGGTTCTCGGACTTCGTTCGGGACATGGCCAAAGCCTTGGCCTTCCTGGCAGACCCCAAGGAGGAGCCTCGAGCCACGGAGTTCGAGGCCCTGCAGTATGACTCTCCTCCCAAGGAGGCCTTTACTGTGCCGGTTCCTCCGATGCTGGAGCGGTTGCTCTTCCGCATATGGGAGGCGCCGGCCTCGATGCCAGTTTTAAGCAAGCAGGTCGATTCCATCTATCGAGTCCGCAAGAGCCCCTGGTTCCAAAAGGCACAGCTACCGCACCACTCCATGGTTGTGGAATCGGCCATGCATCGCCTGAAGAGTCAGAAGATGCACTTCTCGGTGCCTCCCGGAAGGGAAGCCCGGAACCTGGATGCCCTCAGTAGAAAGTGCTTCCAGGGATCTATGCTTGCTTGCCGCGTCCAGACCTACCAGCTGTACATGGGCATGTACCTCCGAGACCTGGCAAAGGAGATTGCCGGGTTCTCTGCTGGTCTGTCCAAGGAACCCTTGCAGAGGTTCAAGGCCTTGTCTTCTGGTATTCGAGAGTGCTTGAAGTTTATCTCTCGAGCAGCCTATGATGGATTCGAGGCTTCGGCCCGAGTAGCAGGGGCCAGCATCGGTGCACGCCGCCAGGCCTGGCTACAATCCGCTGACCTCGAGCCATGGGTACAGGACAAGTTGGTCGATGTCCCCTGTCGAGGTGAAAACCTCTTTGGCAAGCCCATGGCTGAAAAGGCTGCAGAACTCGAGACCGAGACTCTTACCCGGACAAGGCTGTCCAGGAAAGCCTCTGCCCCTTCTCAGAAGAAGAAGGGCTCGGGGAAAAAGACCTTTTACCCGAGGAGGACCACTGCCTACAAAACCTACCCTCACTACCAGGCCTCTGCAGCTCCCCAACAGGGCCAGCAGGCCAAGGGGCAGGGTCATGGGCCCCATAGGCAGAAGGCTCCCAAGCCTCCTACTCCGGCTCCTGCTCAGCAGGGAGGGGTTTTTTGACTATGCCAGCATAGCCTCTCCTCCTCTCCAGGGCACAGGAGGTCGGCTGACCCTGTATGCAGACAGGTGGCCAGCCATCACAGGGGATACTTGGGTGTTAAGCATCATCGAAAGGGGCTATCTGCTCCACTTCACCCAGATACCCCCCTCCTACATTCCAGGGGAGCCTCCAAGACCCCCTCTGCACAGAAACGTACTCCTTCAGGAGTTGGAAGGTCTACTACAGGACCAGGCGGTGGAACCGGTGCCTCACCACCTGGAAGGGCAAGGCATCTACTCCAGGTATTTTCTGGTACCAAGAAGAACAGGAGGCCTCAGACCCATCCTCGACTTGAGAAATCTGAACAAGTTTCTGGAGAGGGAAAAGTTCAAGATGCTTACCCTTGGAATCTTACTGCCCTACCTCCAGCAGGGAGATTGGCTATGCTCCTTAGACCTGAAGGATGCTTATACTCACATCCTCATCCACCCCAGTCACAGGCAATACCTCAGATTTGTGGTGGGAGGGAACCACTTCCAGTACAGAGTGCTTCCCTTTGGCCTCACCTCTGCCCCCAGGGTCTTTACAAAGTGCCTGGTGGTGGTTGCGGCCTACCTCAGGAACCAGGGGATCTTTGTGTTCCCTTACTTGGACGACTGGCTTATCAGGGGCCAGTCTCTGCAAGAGGCTAGGCAGGCCACCTTCAGAACCATATCCCTGCTTCAGCACCTGGGTTCGTTATAAACTTCCCAAAGTCCACTTTAGTCCCCTCACAGGACCTGGAGTTCATAGGGGCAAGGTTGGATACTATCCATGCAAAGGCCTATTTGCCTGTGGACAGAGCTCACAGGCTGATGAAGTTGGCCGGCCAGTTTCAGGCAAACTCTCTGGTCTCTGCTAGACACTTCCTCCGGCTCTTAGGTCACATGGCTTCCACAGTGCATGTCACCCCAAATGCCCATCTGCACATGCGGCCGGCTCAGTGGTGCCTCAGGGCACAGTGGGTACAGGCCATAGGAAAGTTGTCAGACAGGATAAGGGTGTCCAAACCCTTTGTGGACTCCCTACGCTGGTGGAGGCATCTTCCGAACCTGGTCAGCGGAGTCCCTTTTCGAGCCTCCCCGCACACTCAGGTGCTGACAACCGATGCCTCCCTGCAGGGCTGGGGAGCACATTGTCAGGGGACCTGCACCCAAAACCTGTGGTCTCCGTGGGAGGCCCCCCAGCAGATCAACCTGTTGGAATTGAGAGCCATTCGACTAGCCTTACGGACTTTCTCTCGGGTCCTCTCTCACCAGTCTGTCCTAATTCAGACGGACAACCAGGTGGCTATGTTCTACATGAACAAGCAGGGAGGTACAGGATCCCGACTCCTATGCCTGGAAGCACAAGCTCTCTGCTCCTGGGCTATCAATCAGAGCATGACCCTCAGGGCGGTCTACCTCCCAGGCCAGGAAAACTACCTGGCGGACAGGCTAAGCAGACTCCTGCAGCCTCACGAGTGGCAGTTGGATCCTCAGATAGTCCAACAGATCTTTATGAAGTGGGGACTTCCAACCATGGATCTTTTTGCCAGTCCGTTGAACAGGCAACTACCCAAGTTCTGTTCCTGACAACTGCATCCTCTGAGGGTAGCGGCAGATGCATTCCTGATCTCCTAGTCCGAAGGCCTGCTGTATGCGTTTCCTCCCACACCTCTGGTGGCCCGGACTCTATTCAAAACCCAGCAGGACTGAGCCACGGTGATCTTGATAGCCCCCAGGTGGCCCAGGCAGCCGTGGTTCCCTCTTCTTCTGCAGTTGGCGGTGGATGCTCCACTTCCTCTGGGGCTGCAACCCGACCTTCTGACTCAGGATCAGGGGTCCCTCTTGCATCCCAACCTCAAATCCCTCAATTTGATGGCCTGGCTGCTGAAAGGCTAGTCCTTGCTCCCTTGCTCCTACCAAAGGAGGTTGAAGAGGTGGTGTTGGCCTCCAGGAAGCATTCCACTCGGAAGGTCTATGCTCTGAAGTGGCGTAGGTTTTCCACTTGGTGTTCTCAACAGCAGGAGGATCCCTTCTCCTGCTCGGTCCCGGTGGTACCTCAATACCTGCTCCACCTGTCCAACCTGAGACTTCAGTCCAACTCCGTCCGGGTCCACCTCAGTGCCCTCTCAGCTCACCACTCACCGGTGGATGGATAATCCCTCTCGGGCCACCCTCTGGTGTCTCGCTTCCTCAGGGGCCTGCTTCTGCTCAAGCCTCCTATTCGTCCACCGGCCACTGAGTGGGATCTCAATGTGGTCTTGCAGCAACTGACTTGCCCACCTTTTGAGCCGATGGCTACCTGCCACTTAAGTTTCCTATCCTGGAAGGTGTGGTTTCTTGTGGCACTCACCTCGGCCAGGCGTGTGAGTGAACTTCAGGCCCTGGTCTCGGATAGGCCGTATACCAGGTTCTATAAGAACAGGGTAGTCTTGAGGACTCATCCTAAGTTCCTTCCCAAGGTAGTGTCCTCCTGAGGTGGTACTTCCGACGTTCTTTCCCAGGCCGCACGCTAGAAGGGCAGAAACTGTCTTGCATACCCTGGATTGTAGAAGGGCGCTGTCCTTTTACCTAGAACGTACGCAGGGCATAGAAGGGCTTTCCAGCTCTTCATTTCCTTTGACCCTAATAAATTGGGGTTACCTGTCACTAAGCGTACGTTGTCCATCTGGGTGGCAGACTGTATCGCCTGGGCGTACAGGGCAGCCGGCCTCTCCCTGGAGGGTCGAGTCACGGCCCACCGGGTCAGGGCAAAGGCCGCGTCAGTAGCTCACTTCCGTTCTGTTCCGTTGGCAGACATCTGCCGGGCCGCTACTTGGTCTTCAAGCCAGACTTTTGCGGACCACTACTGCTTTGAGAGGGAGTCCCATAGGGACAGTGCTTTCGGGCAAGCGGTACTCCGTAATCTCTTTGAGGTTTAGGCAACTCCTACCCTCCAGCCCTGGTGTTGGGCTACCGTTCAGGTGTGGTCTCCGAGAAGAT
Source organism: Ichthyophis bannanicus (assembly GCA_033557465.1). Classification (NCBI taxonomy): domain Eukaryota; kingdom Metazoa; phylum Chordata; class Amphibia; order Gymnophiona; family Ichthyophiidae; genus Ichthyophis; species Ichthyophis bannanicus. The sequence continues at coordinate 575,748,852 of CM066034.1, read as the reverse complement.
TCTCTCACTGTTGCTGAGACTCTAGAAGGAGCTCTATTTTTCAGCCTGGGTTTCTGGTAGCCCAGAGCTAGGGAGTCACCCATATGTGAGGACTGACTTCCTGCTTGGTCCTGGAGAAAGAGTAGTTACTCACCTGTAACAGGTGTTCTCCAGGAGCAGCAGGAATCAGTCCTCACGACCCTCCCTCCTCCCCTTGGAGTTGCAGTTGTATATAGTTCATTTTTCCTTTTTCGTGCTGTCTTTTAGCTATATGTCTTTGGACTGAGCAAGATGGCACCTTTGGGCGGGAAGGGGACCGCGCATGCGTGGCTGCATTCCCAAAGGCTTTCTTTGAAAGCTGGGGAAATGCTCCGCATGGGGGCTCCGTCGGCGCCGACATCACCCATATGTGAGGACTGATTCCTGCTGCTCCTGGAGAACACCTGTTACAGGTGAGTAACTACTCTAAACTGGATGCAAACATTTATTATTTACGTCCAAATAAATATCATAAATGGAAGGTGCATAAGTGGAGGAGTGGCCCGGTGGTTAGAACAACAACCTAGTACTGGAGAGATCAGGGTTTGATTCCCATTGACCCTTCTTGTGACCTTGAGCAAGTCACATTTACCTCCATTGCCTCGGAAGAAAAGGCCTGGCAATCTACTTTCGGTCATACCTTGCCAAGAAAACCCAGGGGCTGCTGGGTCATCAGGAGACAGCATTGACTCGATGGCACTTAAAAAAACAACAAAAACGTGTACTATAATAAGTTATACTGATTCATTAAGCCATTAATTTTATCATGAACCCAATATCTACTTAAAAAGTCTTTAATTTGACTTTCAGAAAAAAATGATTAAAATATTTACCAGACTCCCAGCCAAAGTGGAGAAAACCCAAGAGGACCCAACAGAAGCCATTTTGACATGTTTGTGCCTGCTTCAGGGGTCCACAACATCTCATCATGTTCAGCCTGTTAAACAGGGTTGGTGTTAAACTTACAACCTATTGGTTGGCTTTGAGGTTTAGTATCTCCTTCAGCTTCAAACAGGCTTGGGTCACCCTGTAGTCTGGAAATCTAAGCCAATCCACCCTGTTTGAACCCCCCTAACGACAGATTTGCTTTGAAAGGACTCATATTATGGAAAATAAGAAATTCTTGCTTATTTTATTACAATTGTAACAGAGACAATGTTGCTAAAAGTGGCAACATAGTGAAGAAAAATAAAACTGGACTACACTACTGTATTTTATGGAATAAAGCAATCAAAAATAAAATGAAAATGATATGGCCTACATCTCAAAACAGATTAATGGAAATCAAATAGTCACTTATATAGTCCCATGTTGGTAGGAGTCAGGTGACAGAAAAGGAGCATTTCAATTAGGGTAAATTGTCAAAATCTGATGAAATAAATCAGAACATACGTAGTAACATAGTATATGATGGCAGATAAAGCCCATCATGGTCCATCTAGTCTGCCCAGCAAGGTCACCCTTCCCCATGCCTTTGTTTAGAGGGGTATACCCACAGCTCTGTGCAGGTCACCCCTATTTGTTGAGATAGCAGAGACAGTTGAGGTTATTTTGATTTTATCCTGTTGCTATAAATGGATCCACTGTGTCTGTCCCATGCCATTCTGAATTCTGTCACTGTATTTGCCCCACCAATTCCATCCCAAACACAATCCTTGGGTCAGCAAATATAAATCCAAAACTATAGAACTAACCCACAATTTTGGCGACGGTTTCTGGATGACGTATTTTTCTTATGGTTTGACACTTTACCACGTCTTCAGGATTTTCTTATTTGGCTTAATGCCTTGAAACCTAATTTAAGATTTACTGCTCATTTTGATCTAAAACAAATTGAATTTCTTGATATGATGGTGATAAAGGAACAGGGCACCTTTCGCACGACTTTATACCGGAAGGCTGTCCAGCGGAACAGCCTCCTTATGTATCACAGCTGTCATCCCGAACCTATGCGGAACAACTTACCTTATGGTCAATTTCTTCGACTGCGAAGGATCTGCTCCACAACATCTGATTTTAAACTTCAGGCTTCTGCCCTTATTACTAGGTTGACTCAACGTGGATATCCGGAGCGAGTTATTAAATTGGCGTATAGACGCGCTTTGTACACACACCGTGAATGGCTTTTAGATGATAATCGCCAGAACATACCATCCGACTCTCAGAATCCTAATTATATAGTGGGGATGTTACCTTTTACCAATTTGAGCTCCTCTATTGTGGCCATCCTTAGAAAACATTGGGGAGTGCTAGGATTACACGAATGCTTTCGAAAACCCCTTAGAATAGCTTTTTCTAGGGGTAGTAATTTGCAAGATCGTTTGGTGCATTCAGCAACCCCCTTAGATCGCCCTTTGCCTTATGATCCTGCCAATAGAGGACATACTGTCTGTTCCCATTGTGCTTATTGTGCACAAGCACTGACAGGAGAGGACTGGACACATCCTAACACGGGGAAGATATTCCAGCGTCGATGGCTGACGTCATGTGACTCCGCCTATGTGGTCTATGCCCTTCAATGCTCCTGTCCTAAGGTTTACATTGGCAGGACCTCTCGTCAAATTCGGGTCCGCCTTGGTGAGCACGTTTCTCGCATAAGGCATAAGGTTATGACTGCCCCTCTGGTTGAACATTGTGAAGCTTATCGACATCAATTTGAATCTGATTTTGTCTGGACGGTATTGGACTTCATCCCCCCTAATCCTCGGGGGGTAATAGGCTTTCGGCTTTACAGCGATGTGAGCAACGGTTGATATTTGAATTACAGACTGTGCACCCTTTGGGCCTGAATAAAGAGGTTGAGTGGTTCAGCTTGCTATGACACATCCATGACGCTGAGGGATTCCCCGATGTCAATGGGGTCTTCCATCCAGCTGATTGGATTTCCTCTGAGTGACAGTTTCTGTTAGCCAATGGTTGCAGTGGTTCCCCTTTAACTATTCAGTGGAGCATATGATTGATAGAAGCTTTCCTATAGCAGCACGTCTTGGATAAGAGCAAACACTTGAAACAGGGCCCGTTGGCCCGAAACGTACGTCGTGTGTGGATTCAATGACCGCTGGTTGAAACCTTGGTTGTGGTGTGATAAAGCTTCACTGGACTATAACAATGAGCTAAGTACAGCGTTTTACTGCGTGAAATTAAAAAAGAAAAAAGAATGGGCTGTCTGGTGTGACTGGATTTTAATTTCAGTTTCCTCCAGCCTCTTCTGACAAAAATATTATTTTCAAATAGGGGGTTATTTGTGGGTTAGTTCTATAGTTTTGGCCACCAATTCCATCGGCAGGGCATTCTAAGCATTCACCACCCTTTCAGTGAAATAATATTTCCTGATGTTGCCTTTCATTTTACCCTCTTGCAGCTTCATGTTATGTCCTCTAGTTTTGCAGCTTCCCCGTCTTTGAAAAAGGTTGGTTTGTTTATTAATACTCCTTAAGTATTTAAAGGTCTGTATCTTATCTCCCCATCCCTCCTCTCCTCTAGAGTATTCATATTTAGATCTTCAAGTCTCTTCTCATATGTCTTCTGGTGCAGGCACAAATCATTTTGGTCGCCTTTCTCTGAACCATTTCCAGTCTTTTTATATATTTTGCAAGATACGGTCTCCAAAACTGAACACAATATTCCAAGTGAGGCCTCACCAGCAACTTGTACAGTGGCATTAGTACCTCCTCCTTTCGGCTAGTAATTCCTCTCTGTATGCAACCCGGCATCCTTCTGGCTTTGGCCACCACCTTGACACGCTGTTTTGCCACCATGAGATCCTCAGAAACAATCACTCTGAGGTCCTTCTCCTGGTCCGTACACACCAACCTCTCGCATACAATTCTCTTGGATTTCTGCATCCCAAGTACATGACACTGCACTTCTTCACATTGGTCTAATGCTTGGTAGTTAAGATTTATTCTTCCAGCTTTTGTAGATCTTTCCTCATGTTATCCACTCCATCAGGGGAGTGAAATTCATGTTAATTGTATTCTATGAAATATAATCCTGAAACTAAAAAAAATGAAATCTGAATCTTAAGGCAAATAAATATATTTTTAATGTGTAAATCTACAGATTTATTAAAAACATGCAGTGGCTTATTTATTAAGCTGCTTTAGCTGTTTAAAGCAGAAATTATAGTGCACTAGCAATTAATGTGTCAATTTAACAGTGTGTGGCAATTCCTATATTAAACATTTAACATGGAGAGTGGAATGGGTGGGAACTGTGCCTTATAGTTAATGGAGATAGTTATCGCATATTAACCCAGAGTAGGAAACACCTTCTCAGGAGCTGTAGCTAACTACATTGCGTTATTGGCCATTTAGTTAAGGCACAATAAAGAAAATGTCTCTGTATAAACCTAATGGCAAAATGCTGGGAAAGCCCCAAACAGTTAATGCTGAGGGTTTGCTATTACTGCATGTTAAACTTCTCTATTAACAGATGGTAAAAGCAAGACCATAGCATGTTTTGGTAAATAGGCCCTTATTTATTTATCCAGATTTGTATACCACCTTATCCTTCAATCAAAATGGTAGGGGGGACGAGGTAGTACATTTAACATCGGGGACAAACATACATATAGTCTGGGGGGTTTTGCCCAAGGATGGATGATGGTGCTAGATGCGTCTTATTGGCAGGGTGGGAGTTGAGGTTCTTGTTCAAAAGAGGCCCTGAACAGATAGATTTTGAGGGATTTTCGGAAGTCCTTTGGGTCCCCTTGTACTCTTAGTTCTTCAGGGAGGGTGTTCCAAATGTCCAGTGCTGAAAATGAGATGGCTCTTCTGGATGTTGATTGCTTTGTTTTGTGGTATCCGGCAGGGGTGAGGAGTTTGTTGCTGCCTTGGGTCCTTCTGGGTCTGCTGCTAGTGTCTCTTTTTACTGTGGTTTGTAGAATTTCTGCTGAGCATTGGTGTATGATCTTGAATATGGTTAGTGTTGCTTTGAATTTCTGCAATGCAGTTAACATATGGCGAGACATTTTTCTCTGCGTTAACTAAATGGGCCACTGCTGCAAATGCCTCAAAAATTAATGCTGAGGTTTTTGCAGTTACCTTATATTAATTTAGGAAGTTAACACACATTAACCTTAGTAAATAGGGACTATAAAGTTCCGTAAGAGGGATGTCCAACTTGTTTTCATAAGGACAATTCCTATGTTCATGGATCTGAGCTCTCAGCAGTCTTAGTTTTGCTTATATACAGTGTGACCCAAAAAAAGTGAGAACATCTCGTAAATTAAAACCGTAAATAGTTTACTTATTTACCTTTTTTAGCTATATAACGCCTTTATTTTGACAATTTCCGGTCACCATCTTTTTTTTTTAATTTGTCAATCATTTATATCTGTCTTTTTGAAATTTTAAATAACTTATAGGCTATGAGATGTTCTCACTTTTTTTGGGCCACCTGGTATATCAAGAGGCAAGAACACTTAGGGGCCCTTTTACTAAAGGGTGCTGAGCAGTTAGCATGGGTTACAATATGTGTTAAGTGGGCAGGTTAGGGGCAGACAGTGGGCTAGATGAACACCTTGCAAGTCAACACATCCCGCGCTAACTGCAAGGCATGCCATTAGCGCAGGTGCACCTATTGCTACCCACGTAGGTGGAGGTAAGTGCCCCTACACTAATTTTAGGCAGTGATCTCCAGGAACAAGCAGGAATATAGTCTTCACATATGGGTATCGTCGGTACCGATGGAGCCTGCGCGGGAACGCTCCCCAGCGTCCAATAGGAAAGCTTTTGGGATCATCCCACAGCACCTGCGTGCTGCCTTCCCGCCTTTCCAACTGTCCCTCTACAGTTCTTCATTTTCCGCGGAGCCGACAGGTCACACATCCTGTCACCGCAGAAAATAATTCCCTTTTATTCTTCTTTTTTGTGGTCGTGTCTGCCTTCCCTCGACGCTACACCGGTACCACGGGTTCTTCTTTCTTTTTTTCTAAAAAAAAAACAAAATTTTTCTTCTGGAGTCTTTTCCAGGTATTTTCTCCTCAAGTGCCACGCGCCATTTTGGGCACTAGGCCCAACTTTTCCTTTAAAATGGAAAAACCCGCTTCGGGTTTTAGAAAGTATTCCAAGTGTGGCGGTACCATCTCCGTCACCGACACCCATGAGTGGTGCCTCACATGTTTAGGTCCTGACCACTCTATTTCGGAGTGTGTTACCTGTGGGATGATGTCGAAGAGGGGCCGGCAGAACCGAGCTGCTAAACTTAGCACCCTTTTTCCCTCCGATGCAGCCTCTGTGGCATCGATGTCTTCCAGGGCTTCGTCTTCCTCCCATGGATCTCAGGTAACTAAACATAAATCTAGCCGGTCCTCAAAGGGTAGATCTCCCTCTAAGCATCGAGATGCCTCTGGCGTTGCCCTTGAGGGACTTTCACCAGTAAAATTGCCCCGGCGGGAGGCTTCGGCTTCCAAAGCATTAACGGGGCTCCAGGATGTTCTCGAGGCCTCAACCTCGGCAGAACTACTGGTGCCATGCTCTGGGGTACCGGCTGCTTCATCCAGTACCGATACCCAAGCATCGACAGCGTTGATAGACCAGAGATTCTTGGCTATTGAACGCAGTCTGGTGACTCTTCTCACGGCATCGATGCCCCTGAAACCGCTTCAGACAATTCAATCGGTACCGGCACCGACTCCGGTACCGGTACCGACTGCATTGACATCGGCAGGTATTCTACTGGGAACGAGTCATGCTTATCCATCCGGTATTGACAAGTCGGTACCGGACCCCTCCGATGCCGACTTCGATTGGTACCGGTACCGTGCCTTGCACGATCACCCGGATCGGAGATACTTTGAATCCTCGGATGAGTCTGAAGACTCTGAAAGCTCTGCCGATACCAGAGTACTTTTTCCTGAGGATTCTTCTTCTCCTCAGCGTAGTATGTCTCCACTAGAGGATATGTCCTTTCAGGATTTTATCCGAGATGTGGCTCGAGGTCTTTCCATCACAGTGGCTCCTGAAAAAGAGCTTAGGGCAAAGGAATTAGAAATCCTACAATATCCTAAGGCTCCTAAGGAGGCAGCTACCTTACCTATTCATGAGATCTTGCATGATCTCATGTTAAGGATGCGGGAAACACCTCTAACCACATCTCCTCACTCTCGAAGACTCGACACCATGTATCAAGTTCCTCCTTGTCCTGTATTTCAGAAGACTCAGCTACCACACCATTCCATGGTGGTGGAATCAGCTATGAGAAGGATCAAGAATGCAAAAAGGCATGCATCTAATCCTCCAGAACGTGTGAGTGTAGGACACTTGATGCCTTTGGGCGTCGAACCTTCCAGGCTTCCATGCTTTCTGCTAGGATCAGTTCCTATATATTATATATGGGAATGTTCCTTAAGGAAGTCACAGGAGATTTAGAGCTTATGAGCCCTCTTCTTCCTGATGATAAGAGGCAGGATTTCCTTGCCCTTGTTAAACATGCTCAGGATGTTTCCAAGTTTGTAAATTGTGCAGCCTTTGACTGCTTTGAGTGCATAAGCAGAACCTCTGCTATTGCCATAGGTGCATGTAGGATTGCCTGGCTTCAGGCATCTGACTTGGAACTTTGGGTACAGGATAAACTAGGGAATATTCCTTGCACAGGAGAGAATCTCTTTGGCAAGAATTGGCGGGAAAAAGCTAATGAAATAGATGCTGACAATATCACTTTGGATAGATTGTCTAAGTCTACAGCTGATCCTGCAAGGAAAAAATCCTACAAGAAACCATTCTTCAGTAAGAAGAAGAAGTTTTATCCTTCCTATACCCAGCAGGGGCATCGTTTAGGTCAGTCTGCCCAAAAGGGACAGCAGCAACAACCTAGGCAAAGAAAAACAAAAGCTGCTAAGCCTCAACCGGCTCAGCAGACTCAGCCTCCACCAGGGCTTTGACTCCTATCTAGAGAACTTTGCCTTCCTGGCCTTGAATGGCCCAGAGCCTTCCACCATTCCAGGAAGGTTATGTCATTTTGCCCCCAGATGGGGTCAGATAACAGCAGAAAATTGGACTCTGTCTATTGTAAGATAGGGGTACAAGCTTCATTTCCTCAGCATGCCCCCTTCTACAATGCTACGACTGTTCAATTCTCAGACCTCTCTCAATGACCACTTAGGTCAAGAGGTCACTATGCTTCTTGCCCAAGGGGCAATAGAAGAGGTATCCATTCTCCAACAGGGTACAGGGTTCTACTCCCCCTATTTCCTTATTCCAAAGAAAACAAGAGGACACAGACCCATTTTAGACCTTAGAGAATTGAACAAATTCCTGTCCAAAGAGAAGTTCAAAATGATTTCTCTAGGAACTCTGCTGCCATACCTTCAGAGTCAGGATTGGCTTTGTTCTCTAGATCTCAAGGATGCGTACACTCATGTTCTCATCCATCTAACTCATCGAAAGTTCCTTCGCTTTCTATTTCAAAGGAAGCACTATCAATACAGGGTTCTTCCTTTTGGCCTGGCCTCGGCACCAAGGGTGTTCACAAAATGCATGGCTGTCGTGGCAGCATTTTTTCGCACCCTAGGAATATTCGTCTTCCCTTACTTAGAGGACTGGCTCATTCGAGCCCCTTCAGAGCCAGAGGCGAGGGTTGCTCTCTCTCGCACAATGCGCATCCTTCAGTATTTGGGACTTGTCATAAACTTCCCAACATCCAACCTTGCTCCCACTCGGTCCCTAGAGTTTATAGGAGCTCTGCTGGATACCAGAAGACAAGGGCCTACCTTCCACAGGCCCGCTGCCTTCGCATTGTGCAGTTAGCTTCTCAAGCAGTGCTAAAACCTCACTTCACTGCTCGGGAGATGTTACAATTACTAGGCCACATGGCATCCACCGTGCATGTGGCTCCTTATGCTTGTCTTCATATGAGGGCAGCCCAGTGGACTTTATCCACTCAGTGGACTCAGGCGTCAGGTTGCCTGTCAGACAAAATAGCAAACTCAGATCACCTTATTTTGTCCCTCCAATGGTGGCAGTCACCCCAAAACCTTTTGGCGGGGTCTCCTTTTCAGCAACCCCCACCCCAAGCCATTCTAACAACAGATGCCTCAGAGGTGGGTTGGGGAGCCCACCTGCAAGTCCTCTCTACCCAGGGTACCTGGACTCCACAGGAGACCTATCTACACATCAATCTCCTGGAACTCAGAGCAATCTTCCTTGCTCTTTGAGTATTCCACACCCAGCTCAGCTACAAGACAGTCCTAGTTCAAACGGATAATCAAGTAGCCATGTTCTATGTGAACAAGCAGGGTGGAACAGGCTCTCTGTCGCTATGCAACGAAGCTTTGCGACTATGGGCCCTCGCCAGAGTATCAGATTCATCTCCTTGTGGTGTATCTTCAGGCATTCAAACTCTTGGGCAGACAGACTCCATCAAGTTCTGCTTCCACACGAATGGTCTCTCCATGCAGACCAGGTGGCCAAAAGTTTTCAAATTTGGGGAACCCCGGACATAGACCTCTTTGCAAGTCCGCTGAATGCCAAACTTCCCCGGTTCTGTTTATTTTATTTATTTATTTGTGTGTTTTTCTATACCTCCCCTTCCAGAGATCAGGAGCGGTTTACAGAGAACATGTCAAAATATAACATTAACATTACATGTAACATTAACAGTGTAAAAATTAGTTACATAGGAAACTAAAAATATAATTATAAACGTATTAACTATTTACATTGGTTGAAAAAGCTTAATCATACTGATGTATGTAGTTTAATGACAGCCATAGAGATTATCTAGTTTAATTGTTTACAATTTGCTTGAGAGAAATTAATCATAGTGAGGTATGTAAATTCAACAGCAAAGAGATTACAGTCATCCCTCGCTACTTCGCGGTTCATTTATCGCGGCCTCAGTACATCGCGGATTGTTCAAAAATTCAAAATTGAGGAATTATGGCGCGAAAGTTGCCCGCACGCCAGCAGAAGGCAGGGAGTGCCCACACAATTCAAAATCCACGTCTCTGATTGGCTGCTAGCATCCCACCATTTGATATCCCTCCCGACTCGGGAATCTCGCAAGCTGATTGGCCTAGACGTTTCCCCCACCTTCGCTCTCATACCCAGCGAAGACGACCGCGCTCATTCAAATCAATGTTTGAGTGATGCTTAGTCTCGAGGTGTGCTAATTTTTGCTGTTCTCTTGTGTCTTTTTGTGCAAAATAGTGCTTGTGACGCCCTTGAAAATGGCTCCTAGACGTCCTCCACCCTCTAAATCCTCTAGTGAACCCAAGAAGAAGAGAAAAATGATGACAGTGAACGAGAAAGTTAATTTATTGGACATGCTTAAGGCAGGCCATAGCTATGCGTCTGTTGCACGCCATTACGGATTGAACGAATCGATGGTTCGCTACATAAAAAAAGATGAAGTGAATATCCGTAAAACTGCCTCGATATCGTTCTCCAAGGACACTAAGCGAGTTGTGACTTCTCGTAATAAGCGAATTGTGAAAATGGAGAATGCCATATCAGTGTGGATATCGGATTGTCGGGAAAAGAAGGTTAGTCTCGATACCAATATGATTCGGACTAAAGCCAAAGCCCTGTATGATAGCTTCGTTCCTGAAGGAGATTTGAACGAAGACGACGAAGGTGATGACGACGACGAAAATGAACCTCAGCCTAGTACCAGTGCCTCGAGTGATCCTACCCCACGAGAAGAACGTGGTTTTGTTGCCAGCAAGGGCTGGTTCGAGAAATTCAAGAGGAGATTTGGCCTTCGCAGCGTTCCTTTGTATGGGGAGGCCTCCTCGGCAGACCAAGAGGCAGCTCTTCGTTACGTCGAGGAAGAGTTTCCGAAGATAATTGATGAGGGTGGTTATCTCCCGGAGCAGGTCTTTAACATGGATGAGAATGGCCTCTTCTGGAAGAGGATGCCGTCCCGGACGTTCCTTTACAAGGACGAATTGAAGAGGCCAGGGTTCAAGGCCCACAAAGATAGAGTGACTCTCCTCATGTGTGGGAATGCTGCGGGCTGCATGCTCAAGCCCGGCTTAATTTACAAGTCCCTGAATCCTCGGGCTTTGAAAAACAAAAACAAAGCCTTGCTGCCCGTCTACTGGATGCACAACAAAAAGGCATGGATAACAAAAGCCCTCACACTCGACTGGTTCGTAAACTGCTTTATCCTGCAGGTAAAGCTGTACCTCGCTGAAAAGGAGCTGCCCTTTAGGGTCGTCCTCTTCATGGACTGTGCAGGAGGACATGCAACCAGTCTCCATTATGACGGGGTCCAAGTGGAGTTCCTGCCCCCCAACACCACTTCCCTTATACAACCCATGGATCAGGGGGTCATTCGGGCCTTCAAGGCCCTCTACACGAGGTCCACGATGGAGGGCCTCATCTCCTCCATCGACGAAGACAACGTGGCCTTCAGCCTGAAGAACTATTGGCGGGGATACAACATTGCAACGTGCCTGGTCAACATTCAGAATGCTCTTAATGAGATGAAAGAGCAGACACTGATTGCAAGTTGGAGGAAACTGTGGCCAAAAAATGTCACCCATGACTACGAGGGATTTACGTCTGACGAAGTTCACCACTCCGCCGTAGATAAGGCTGTGAGGCTGGCTTGGTTGGTAGCCACTGAAGGGTTCTCCGACATGACGACGGAAGAAGTGAACACACTGATCCAGTGCCACTCGAACCCCCTAACCGACGAGGAACTCGTCGAAATGACAAGATCGGCGAGTGAGGAAGAAGAGGAGGTAGCTGACGACGGTGACGACAACGAAGCTGAAGAACGTGGCCTTACCTTGGAAAACCTGCAAGAGCTCTGCAACATAGCACGGACTCTGCAACAAAGGGCCCAAGAAATCGACGACAACATGGTCAGAGCCATAGAATTCAGTAACCGTATTGACGGTGTAATGGCGTTATACAAGGGCATCTTTGCTCAGAAGAAAAAACAACGGTCACAACTCCCCATCACGATGTTCCTTGTGCGCCAAAAACGTTCTACAGAAGCTCCTCCTGCTGCCTCTACACCGCCTCCTGCTGCATCTATGCCGTCTACTGCAGCTACCCCAGCTCTATCCGAAGCTGCCTGCGACAATCCAGCGCCCCTAGCACCTGACGATGAGGCGTCATCTGAGGAGCAGTAAAGCTCTCATTAACCGTACTGCACAGGTGTTTCATCGACATTTATGCACTTATATGGTTTCATATACAGTACACTTATTGATACTATACATACACAAAAACTGTACGTGTTAAAAATGAGACACTACTTCGCGGTTTTTCACTTATCGCGGCCGGTTCTGGTCCCTATTAACTGTGATAACTGAGGGATGACTGTATTTACAACAGTCCTACTAGGATTGACTAACATTCAGTATGAGTGACAAATGAAAAAGTGTGTTTTGGGTTAGGTTGGGTATGCTTGTGATATTAGATTTGCATAATCTTGTGCCTTTTGTTCGAGTGTGGGTTGTAAGTCATGAAAGTGTTGGGTGAACAAGTGTGTTTTTAGTTCCTTCCTGAAGGAACTAAGGTCTTTAATCTCTCTCAGATTGTAGGGTAATTTGTTCCATTGACTGGGGGCGTAGAAAGAAAAGGCAGTATTAGTTGCTATCTGTTTAAGCTTTTTCATTGAGTCGGGAATTAGCAATTTATTGAGGTTTACTCTTCTTAGTCTAGTTTCTGAGGGGGACTTAATTAATGTTGATAGATGTGAAGGGGCTATATCATTGACGAGCTTAAAAATGGTGACTAGTGTTTTGTATTGAATCCTGCTGTGAATAGGTAGCCAGTGGAGGACGTATAAAATTGGGGTGATGTGGTCAGATAATTTGGCTTTAAAAATAATCCGGGCAGTTACAGAATTCTGTTCCAGAATTCCGGAATTCCAGAATTCCGGCTCAGGGTTGTCAGGCCAGGGATGCTTTCCTCCTCCATTGGGACCAGGACTTCCTGTATGCCTTTCCACCCATTCCCCTAATTCCCAAAACCCTGTTCAAGCTTCAGAGAGACAGAGGTCATATGATTCTCATAGCTCCACATTGGCCACCGTAAATGTGGTATCCTCTGCTCCTACATCTCTCTCAAGCTCCGCCTCTGGAGTTAGGATCTGCTCCAGATCTCCTTCCTCAGGAGGATGAGATTCTGTGGCATCCCAATCCCCAGTCTATGCATCTCAGGGCCTGGTTGCTGAAAGCCTAGAACTTCATGGTCTTAACCTTTCTCAGCAGGTAAAGGATATCCTTAATGCTTCCAGGAAGCCTTCCACAAGATGCTCTTATGCTTTCAAGTGGAAAAGGTTTACCATATGGTGCTCAGAGAAGGGTCTTGACCCTCTTGCAATACCTCCGGGATCATTACTGGAGTATCTCCTTCATTTGTCTAATACAGGGCTTAAGACCAATTCAGTGAGAGTTCATTTGAGTGCTATTGCAGCTTCTTTCAAGCCTCTAAATGGACAACCTGTTTCCTCTCAGCGAGATTTATGAGAGGCCTTCTTTTAACTAAGCCTCCCATTAAGCCACCACCGGTGGCATGGGACTTAAATCTGGTTCTTGGGCAGCTCATGAAGCCACCTTTTGAACCATTAGCTACTACCTCTTTGAAATTCCTTTCCTGGAAGGTCATCTTTCTTATTGCAATCACATCAGCACGTCGCATCAGTGAATTGCAAGCGTTGGTGGCTGATCCTCCTTATACAAGGTTCCATCATGATAAGGTAGTCCTTAGGACTCATCCACACTTTATGCCAAAGGTGGTATCACCTTTTCATTTAAACCAAGCGGTTTACCTTCCTGTATTTTTCCCAAGGCCTCACGCCTCAAATGCAGAAAGGAATCTTCATACTTTGGACTGTAAAAGGGCTTTGGCCTTTTACTTGCAAAGGACACAGCAACATAGAAAGTCCTCTCAACTCTTTGTTGCTTTTGATTCTAGTCATTTGGGATTTCCGGTCTCCAAAAGAACACTGTCCAACTGGATTGCACAGTATTTCTTTTGCCTATGAGAGTAAGAAACTTCCTCTTGAAGGCCATGTCACAGCTCACAATGTGAGAGCCATGGCAGCCTCTATGGCTCATCTTCATTCTGTATCTATCAACGACATCTGTCAAGCAGCTACTTGGGCTTTGGTTCATACTTTCACAGCCCATTACTGCTTAGACAAGGACTCCCGCCGGGATGCCTTGTTTGGTCAGGCTGTTCTTCAACACCTGTTCCATACTTAATCAACTCCTACCCACCATCCCTGGTAGGATGCCAGAGATCCATGGGGGGAAGTGGAGCCCTTTCACAGGGGCACACAACCTCTGGGGCCTTCTCCCTGGCATTTGCATCAAGGGAGTCCCCATATGTGAAGACTACATTCTTGCTTGTTCCTGGAGATAGCATAGTTACTCACCTGTAACAGGTGATCTCCGGGAACAGCAGGAATTTAGTCTTCACAACCCACCCACCTCCCCTAGGAGTTGTATCTCTCTATCTCTGTCTCTTTGTCTCAGCTATAAACTCAACTGGAGAGGGACAGTTGGGAAAGGCGGGAAGGCAGCATGCAGGTGCTGTGGGATGCTCCCAAAAGCTTTTTAATTGGACGCTGGGGAGCGTTCCCGCGCAGGCTCCATCGGTACCGACGATACCCATATGTGAAGACTAAATTCCTGCTGTTCCCGGAGATCACCTGTTACAGGTGAGTAACTATGCTTTAGAGCAGGATATACTGTGTTAAATGCCAGGAATATGCTTTTCACACTCCCAACAGTTAACATGGTGGCGTTGCACCTAATGGGCATGGTTTTGAATGTTATAGGCGTGTTAGATGTGATACCAAAGCTTTTAGTAAAAGACACCCCCCCCCCCACACACACACACCTTAATCACATAGGGCATATTAAAGCTTGAAAAGTGACAAAGTGATCCTACTGTTTTCTGGTGTAGTCACAATCTTTCAACCCATTGCTATATAATGCAAACAGAACATTTACCACGTGGGTATTGACCACCAAGTTCATTCGATTTTTCCTTCCTTTCTTTAGATACCAAAGCAGGCAAGCCAGATCATAAAGATGACATCCATGATTGTATTAGAAAATAGATTATTATTCAAAAATATAATGTAATTGTAATATATCCCCCTTTGCAAAATGAGATTTCTAATGTGATTGGCTTGAATAGAGAAAGAGATAATAACCATACTGTATGTATAAACTATCATCTTATTCCTTGATTGGGAAAGTAACTTTTGATTTGAGAACTGTGCTTGTTAGGTCAGAGTGTACAGCTGGACCCTGCTGGGATCCTATTGGATGATCCCAGGAAACTGGGGATCAAGGGAAATGAAACTAAAGCTTTGATTTGTAAGGTCTGCCTTGTAGGGAAAAAAGGGAGGCAGCATGGAGGAGTTCTGGACCACCCCCCCCCCCCCCCTGCCATTTAGGGCTGGTGCAATTCTCTGTTTCTTGATGCAGATGGAAAAAGTGCCCAAGACATTTCAGCTAGCCATATACACTTCATAGGGGTATGGCAGCCATACATCCATTCTCTGGGGCCTAAAGCTCAGATTTTAGTTTTAAATCATACCTGTGCTTAATGTGCTTAATGTGTTTTAAGGTAATGTTTATCAAAGCAATATAGCTGTGGGGAGGGGGGATGAGGGAAATACAGCAAACATTGGAAAAATATTCAGCATTCTGGTTGTCTTGAAGGTAGCTCGGTGTGCAAGAAACAATCATGTGCTGGTTTGGCATAGAAAATGGAATAAACCATAATAGGCTGAAGGTGAAAACTGAATGTGTAGCTACAAAGGCAGACAGGCAACTGTGAGAGTCTATGCAAGTGGGCTCACCACCAAGGTCACCAACATCCTACTGTATGTTCCTTGGCGGTCCTCCAGTTCAGTCCTCCACCATCGGGTTGTGCACCTCCTCCTGCAGCATGGAGACTGGACCAATCAAATTCTTGATAGCTCTGGATACCCTCTGCTGGTCCTCCCATCAGCCCCCCCAGTGTGTCCAGTCTCCATGCAGCAGGAGGACTTAGTGAGCCGGTGCTGGGCGCACTGGAGGAACTTATAAGGAGCTCTTTTAGTCTAGGGTTTTAGGATTTCTATTGTTTTATTCCCCTTCTTTGGTTGATTTTT
Source organism: Ichthyophis bannanicus (assembly GCA_033557465.1). NCBI lineage: Eukaryota > Metazoa > Chordata > Amphibia > Gymnophiona > Ichthyophiidae > Ichthyophis > Ichthyophis bannanicus. Next base: position 575,732,757 of record CM066034.1, on the reverse strand, counting down.
CTTTGGTGGTGATCTGTCCCTTTAAAAAAAAAAAAAAAAAAAGCTGTACCGGATCGCTTGTTTGCTGCTTCCTTCTGTCTTTTGGGAAGTCTTGCAGCACTCTCTCCCTGGACTGCTCGGGAGAGAGCCCTGCGCAGCACCGTACCCGGACTCAGCTTCGGGAGCTCCCGGTGAGGAAAGAGGCGGTCAGTGCCTCAGCGGGTGAGCAGGGCTGCTGACTGGCGAGTTAGCCCTCGCCGCGAACGTCGCTCTTGACGAGCCGAGCGACGTCGCGGCTCGAAGAGCACTGCAGTAGAGGTAAGCGCTGGGTTCGGGGTTAGCGTGGGCGGCCCTATTATCTTTGACGCAGAGCTTCTGTGGCCGGTACTGGGGTTTCCCGCCGAAGCAGTGAGCCGCGGTGGCCATTTTAAGTTTTTCCCATGCTGCAGGAGTCTCGTGTGGCTGTATAGGGTAAGAAGCACGGAGTTAGGTTTTGGGCAGTGCGTGGTTTCTTTAGGCAGCGCTGCCGGTGAAGCATTCGGGATTTTGGTCCATTAGTTGGTTTTGCTGTGAATTCCTATAATACAAAAAAAACCCCATAATAATAATAAAAAGAAAACAGTACTTTTAAGAGGTCTCAGGATCATAAGAGTATATATCTTACTAGGAAGTTGTAGAGGCCCTTTGTTGGCAGGAGAAAGGCTCAGGGCTGGTATTTGAGGAGCCTATTCCATGGCTGCCCGTCCGCAGTGCATGGTTTGTGGCACGCAGCGGGGCACAGTAGCAAATTCTGGCATATGCTGTGGCTGTGCATCTGTTTCTACCTCGGTGGAGCAACAGATGGAAGGCAAGGGGGTCCTGGACTCCCCGGTGCTCCCAGTTGGAGGTGAGGGGGAGCCCATAGCGATCGCCTCGCCAGGAGTGGCTTCAGAGGTTCTTGGGGGGTCCGCGGGGGCGTCTTAAGCTCCGGGGGCCAAACCATCATTAGGAGACTTCTCCCCAGACTTCTTTCTTATTATGCATCAGGCTTTCCGCTTGGGGCGCCTAGGCAAGCTGCCGGAAGCTATAGCGGGGCCATCAGGGCTTTCCTCGCCCCGAGTGGAGGGGGCGAGTGGGGTCTTTCCGCCACCAGCTAAGAGGCCTCGGTGTTCCAGTGTAGTTTCCTCTGAGGTAGACTGGCTGGAGCTGGAGGAGCCGGAGCCGGACCCGGAGTCGGGTCTTGAGAAATTGGAAGATGGAGAAATTCCGTAACCTGAAGATCAGGCGAGAATTATTCGCGTATTTCGCAAAGAGGAACTGTTGCCGCTCATTACAGAGGCTCTCAGGACTCTCAACCTCTCTGCAGTGCTGCCGGCGGAGGAGGAGGGGTTGGAGGATCCCCTCATACAGGCGGTTAGGGAGTCTCAGACATGTTTTCAGTTCACCGGGTGATGGATAGGATGATCCAGACTGAATGGGATCAGCCGGAGGCAGGTCTCAAGGGCATCAAGCCCATGAACAGGCTCTATCCTGTGGCAGATAAAGACAAGAAGTTTCGTGCACCGCGGGTGGATGCGGCAGTGTCGGCGGTCACGAAGAAGACGATTCCCGTGGAAGTAGTGCGGCTTTGAAAGATGCACAGGACAGGAAAATTGATGGGTTATTGAAGCAGGCGTTTGAAGCTAGCGCCCTGTCGCTGCAGGTTTCGATTTGTGGGGCCTGGATTGCGCGCGCATGCCTGCGTTGGTCTCAGCGCTTATGACAAGTGGAGCAGCTGGACCAGCAGAGCATGATGGAGGTGACCCGTCTTGAATCAGGGACAGCGTATTTGGCGGATGTACACTATGATCTGATCAGGGCATTAGCTAATAGCATGGCGTCGGTAGTGGCCGTTAGGCGTTACATCTGGCTGCGGAATTGGGCAGCCGACGGTTCCTCCAAGTCTCGGCTCAGTAAGCTTCCCTTCAAGGGCAGATTATTATTTGGTGAAGATCTAGACAAGTTGGTTAAGGAGCTTGGGGATTCCAAAGGTGGTAGGCTTGCGGAGGATAAGCCTCGACAGGGGAAGGCTGTGCCGTCCCCCCGGGGCCAGATTAGGGACTTCAAGAGGTTTCAAACGTCTTGTTTTGGTGGCTTTCCCCGGGGAAGGTTTGCTTCACGAACTCAGGGGTTTCATGGCTTTCGTGGGGCCGGCAGAGGTTTCTCTTCCGTTGCCTCTTCCTCGGCTGGTCGAAAGACCCAATGAAGCGAGGCGGGCCCCGGCGGGAAGTCTCTCGATTGGGGGGCGGCTTCGGGAATTCCTTCCTGCCTGGGTCCAAATCACGTCTGATCAGTGGGTGCTGGAGATCATCCACGAAGGTTATGCGCTGGAGTTGGCGCATCCAGTGCGGGACTCCTTTGTAATGTCTCCCGCCAAGGGGCATCAAAAGACGGCGGCGATCCGTCAGACATTAGACCGCCGCCTTCAGTTGGGGGCGGTGGTGCCCGTTCCGGCATCGGAATGTGGGGTAGGTCGGTACTCCATTTATTTCGTGGTGCCAAAGAAAGACGGATCTCTTCGGCCGATTCTGGACCTCAAAGGCGTAAACCGCTGTCTTCGGGTTCCCCACTTTCGAATGGAAACACTAAGATCCGTTATGGTGGCAGTTTTTGACATCTCTCGACCTCACGGAAGCTTACTTGCACATTCCAATACGGGAGACCCATCAGCAGTTTCTTCGGTTCGCCTTTCCTTGGGGTCATTACCAATTCCAAGCGCTGCCCTTCGGCTTGGTGACGGTGCCGCACACGTTCACCAAGATCATGGTGGTGGTGGCGGCGGCGATGTTGCGAAAGGAGGGCATTTTAGTTCACCCTTACCTCGACGACTGGTTGATCCGAGCAAAGTCCAGGGAGGAGAGTCTGCGGGCAACAGACAGGGTGGTGCAGCTGCTTCAAAGCCTCGGCTGGATAGTCAACGAGGCAAAGAGTCACTTAGTGCCCACTCAGAGCCTCGAGTATTTAGGAGTTCACTTCGACACTGCGAGAGGAGAAGTGTTTCTTCCGGATCGACGGGCGCTCCTGCTTCGCGGACTGGTGCGCACCTTCTTGAACACTCCGGCTTCGTCTGCCTGGTGGTACCTGCGGATATTGGGCACCATGGCGGCGACCCTGGAAGTTGTGCCGTGGTCCGGGTTCCATATGCGAGCCTTACAAAGGGCGCTGTTGCGTCGCTGGTCTCCGCAGGCGCAGGCGCATGCGCTGAGCAGACAGCTTCCTTGTCCTCTACAGGTGAAACAGAATCTGCAGTGGTGGTTGGCTCCGGACTTCCTGAAAGCAGGCATGCCCCTGGAGCAGCCACTTTGGTTATCCCTGTTGACAGACGCCAGCCTCGCGGGGTGGGGAGCTCACTGCGAGGGGCTCTTTGCGCAGGGGGTATGGTCCGGGCAGGAAAGGGCTTGGTCCATCAATCGACTCGAGCTTCGGGCGGTGTTCCTGGCCCTTCAAGCGTTCGAGAGCACAGTGAGGGGCCGAGCAGTGCGAGTGCTGTCAGACAATTCGGCGACGGTGGCCTACATCAACTGGCAGGGGGGAACAGGCAGTGTGGCCATGGAGGAAGAGGCAGAGGTTCTGTTCTCCTGTATAGAGTCGCGACTGACAGCCATCTCGGCGGCACACATTGCGGGGAAGGACAATGTGATGGCGGACTTTCTCAGCAGAGTCCAAGTAGATGCCAGGGAGTGGGAGCTTCATCCAGCAGTGTTCGCTCAGATTGTTCTCAGATGGGAGACGCCAGTGATGGATCTCATGGCGACGTTCCAGTCTGCAAAAGTGTCTCGGTTCTTCAGCAGGCGTCGGGAGAGGATGTCAGAGGGCATCGATGCCCTGATTCAGCCGTGGCCGACATCCGGTCTGCTGTATGTCTTTCCTCTGTGGGCACTCATAGGTCGCGTGGTTCAGCGCATCGAGGCGCACCGTGGCAGGTTGTTACTCGTGGCACCAGACTGGCCAAGACGTCCATGGTATACGGATCTGATTTGTCTTCTGGACGGGACTCCTTGGAAGTTGCCGATTTTGGAGGATCTCTTACTCCAGGGGCCTCTAAGAATGCTGCAGGTGGCTCGGTTCTCGCTTACGGTATGGCCATTGAGAGGGCAAGGTTGAGGAAGAAGGGTTATTCCATGGCGGTTATCGCTACGATGCTGCGGGCTAGAAAGCGTTCTACCTCCCTTGCTTATGTGCGCATCTGGCGGATATTTGAAGACTGGTGCTCACGTCATCGGATACGGGCGGCGACTGTTTCAGTTCCCGTGGTGCTTAACTTCTTACAGGACGGATTCGATAGAGGTTTAGCAGCCAGCTCGTTGAAGGTTCAGGTGGCTGCCCTAGCCTGTTATAGAGGCAAGGTGAACGGGGTGGCTTTAGGGGCTCACGGGGACGTGCAGCGCTTTCTCAGAGCGGTGTTTCGGCTTCAGCCGTCGCACAGGTGTCTCGTTTCGCCTTGGGATCTCAACTTGGTGTTGGGGGCGTTGTCCAGGAAGCCGTTTGAACACTTGGGTCAGGCATTGGTTAAGGATTTAACGCTCAAGACAGTATTTTTGGTGGCCATCTGCTCGGTGAGACGAGTCTCGGAGTTGCAGGCGTTGTCGTGTCGGGAACCTTTCCTGTCTTTTTCCAGGGAGAAGGTGGTGCTAAGGCTGGTGCCGTCCTTTCTGCCGAAGATTGTCTCTCCGTTTCACTTGAATCAGTCGGTTTCCTTGCCGGCACTTCCGGAGTCGGTGAGGTTGGAGTCAGATAGTACCCTGCGTCGCCTGGATGTGCGGAGGATTTTGCGGCGATACTTAAAGGTGACAAGTGCATTTCGCAAGACCGCCTCTTTGTTCTGTTTGGTGGTGCTCATAAAGGAGAAGCGGCAGCAAAAGCCTCCATTTCCAGGTGGCTTAGAGAGGCTATTGCGGCCGCTTACATTTTACAGAACCGGTCGGTACCGGAAGGCCTTCATGCGCATTCTACTAGAGCGCAGGCGGCGTCCTGGGCAGAGCACTGTTTAGTTCCGCCTGTTGAGATTTGCAGGGTGGCGACTTGGTCGTCGCTGCACACTTTTAGTAAGCACTACCGTCTGGATGTGCTGGCGGCGAGTGATGCATGCTTTGGGGCGGCGGTGTTGCGGTCAGCCTGCAAGGGTCTCCCCCATTGAGTACTGCTCTGCTACGTCCCGATGGTGGAGGACTGAACTAGAGGACCGCTAAGGAAATGAGAATTACACTTACCTGGTAATTGATGTTCCTTTAGGGACGACAGTTCAGTCCTCCTTCCCGCCCGGTGTGTCTGGATCCGACAGGGGATTGGTTGGCAGCTGACATGATTTCAGGTAAGGAAGATTTTAACTCATATGGCCTGGAATTGTCTTCTGCTTTGATCTTTTGCTCCCTTTCGCTCTTTTTCTCTCTCTGTCACTGCCTCTACCCTTTTTATCTCCAGGAACAAGCAGGAATGAGTCTTCACATATGGGTACGTCGGTACCGATGGAGTCTGCGCGGGAAAGCTTCCCAGCGTCCAATCAAGAGCTTTTGGAAGCATCCCAGCACGCCTGTGTGCTGCCTTCCCGCCTTTCCCAACTGCCTCTCCTCAGTTTTCATTTTTCCGCGGAGCCGGCAGGATGTCCTCCTGTCACCGCAGAAAATTTCTGTTTTTAGTTTTTAGTTTTCTTGTGGTCGCGGCTGTCTTCCTGATGCCACCGGTACCGCCGGTGTTTTCTTTTCTTTTCTTGAAAAATTTTCCTTCCACGGGATATTTTTTCTTCATAGTGTCCCACGGTCTCTTAGGCCTTTTAGGCGTCTTCTTTTTCCTTCATGGAACCACCAGGCACTTTCTCCAAGAAATGTTACACTGTGGCGGTACAACTTTATTTTTAGACCCTCAGAGTCGGTGTCTAACCTGCTTGGGTCCTGACAACAGTTTGGTGAGAAGAGGTCTTCAACATCGAGGTTCCCTCGATACACGGTTGCCCTCCAACTAAGGGGCACCGTCCCCTTCTTCTTCCACACAGGATCAGGTAACCCACAAACAGTCTGTTAAGACTAGCCAGTCCTCGAGTGGTAGGTCTCATGCACAGCATGTAGACGGCTCCGGCCTTGCCCTCGAGGGCCCACTAGCTTCAAAACCCCGGCGGGAGTCTTCGGTCTCCAAAGCAGATAAGGGGTTTCAGGTTGTTCCTGAGGTTCACCCCTCACAGAACATACCTCAGCCGTGTCCGGTGGTGGCATCCGCTTCGAGCGGTACCGGTACCCCGGCATCAGCACTGGTGTTGGATGAAACACGCCTCACCAGGGATCGTCATCTGGCATCCTCGGTGCCTTCGGGACCGGTGGATACACTCCAGACTGACTTTCCATTATCGATACCAGCACCGATACTACCACCGCCGTCGGTACCCTCCAGACGTGCATCAATAGACTCGCTTCCTTCGATGCCGAGTCTGGAATCGATCTCCAGTCTGGAGGACTGGGTACCGACTCGCCTTGGTACCGTCTCTCGGCAGTACCGAAGGCTCGGTTCCGATGATTCGAATCCACAACTCTCGGTTCCTTCGAGGTCGATTGAGTTGCCACTGGTTGACCTTCCTTCACCGGTGTCAGACACGGTACTGAAATCGGTACCGGCGACCTCATTACCTTTACGGTCGGTGCTTTCCATGCTTCGCTTATCAGGCTCTCTGCCCTCGATGCCGAGTTTGGAATCGATCTCTAGTCTAGAAGACTCGGTACCAATAGGTTTTGGTACCGAGATCGATCGATACCGGTGCTTCGGTACCGAGGATAGTGGCCGGAGGGTTTCGGTCACCTCGGTACCGATTGAACTGTCACCGATGACTCCTCCGATGTCTTTGTCGGGCTCGACTCCGACATCGGTACCGGTATTGACATCGGTACCGGTATCTACAGTAGCATCGTGGCCAACTCCTGCCATGCTTTTTTCAACAGGATCGCTCCATTCTATACCAAGCTTGGAGTCGATACCTGGCATGGACAATGTGGTAAGGACGGTTGCTGCTCCTGATACCCAGTACCAGCAACTATTCCTTAAGCATTCCACACTGCACTGTGCAGGATCTTCTATTCCTATATATTTGGATACCTCTGTGGGTGCTCAGGCTAGTTCTTTAAATCTAACCTATCCAAGAGAGATTCCTGTTGGGGATCCCTCTTTTCAGAGTTTCCTCCTGGATATAGCAAGATCTCTTGCCATTCCTATCCCAGGACATGATCCTGCACAAGGCTCTCTTTCTACCAAAGCAAAGGGGAACATAATGCTTCCTTTGCATCATTCCTTGCAGGATCTCCTTCTAGGAATGTGGGAAACACCTTTTAGGGTACCCCCACCTCCCAGGGCAACTGATCTGTTATATCAGGTGCCCCCCTCTCCAGGGTTTCAAAAGACTCAACTTCCTCATCATTCCATAGTAGTGGAATCAGCAGTGAGGCGGGTAAAGAGTAAGAAAAAGCACTCTTCCTATCCGCCAGGTCGTGAGTCTAAAACACTAGATGACTTTGGACGTCAAACCTTCCAGACATCTATGCTTTCTGCAAGAATTCTCTCATATATTTTTTATATGTCTTTCTCTTGAGGAGGTCACAAAGCAATTGCATCTTTTGTGTCCTTTCCTTTCAGATTCCAGGAGTACAGACTATTCCTCACTGCTTAAGCATATTCAGAATATCTCTTGGTTTCTTTCTCGTGCTTCCCTAGACTCTTTTGAGTCTGTTAGCAGGACTTCTGCTATAGCTATAGGGGCACGTCATAGAGCCTGGCTCCAAGCTTCAGACTTGGACAAATGATAATTACACTTACCTGGTAATTGTAGTTCCTTGAGTTACGACAGTTCAGTCCTCTACCTCTGGGTTGTCAATCTCCTCCTGCAGCTAGGAGACTGGTATGTCAGAATGATGACATCACTGGATATAGCCTGCTGCACTCCCACTCGCATCCCAGTGTGAACTATTACAAAGCAGACTCAAAGGAGCAACAAATAAGTAGCTAATCATGAAAAATCACTACCTCTGAAGGATATGTACTCCCCCCCCCCCCGACAAGGCTTTCATACGACCTGCCCCGTCATTGAGAAGGAAACAAAGCACAAAAGAAATGAAAAAATGCATACTCACATGTAAACATCTGCCACCTGCCACCCATCGAGAATCCCCTGACACATCCGGGTGGGAAGGAAGACTGAACTGTCGTAACTCAAGGAACTACAATTACCAGGTAAGTGTAATTATCATTTCCTTATCGTTCCTCCAGTTCAGTCCTCTACCTCTGGGATGTACCAGAGCAGTGATTAATGGGAGGGACCCTTCCAGCCGGCAGATAAAACCGCCGCGCCGAAACGAGCATCCGAGGCAGCTGCCACATCCAGATGGTAATGCTTGCTGAACGTGTGCAGCGTGGACCAAGTGGCAGCTCTGCAAATGTCCGCCGGCGGAATCAAGGCATGCTCCGCCCAAGACGTCGCCTGCGCCCTAGTAGAATGCGCTCTGAGCCCCACCGGTGCAATACGCCCTTGAAGCAAGTAAGCGGACACAATTGCTTCCTGAAGCCAACGGGCGATGGAGGCCTTAGCCGCCGCCTCCCCTTTGCGCACGCCGCTGAACAGAACAAACAAGCGCTCCGACTTCCGGAACGGCTCTGTGACTGACAGATACCGACGCAATACTCTCTTCACGTCCAGCCGCCGAAGACCGCGATCCGAGGCGTTACCCCCCAAGGTCTCCAGAACGGGCAAACATACGGTCTGGTTCATATGAAAGGGGGACACCACCTTCGGCAAAAAGGACGGAACCGGCCGCAACATCACCTTTTCCTTGGAAAAAGATAAGAAAGGCTCTCGGCACGATAAAGCCTGCAGTTCGGAAACTCTCCGCGCAGAACAAATAGCCACCAGAAACACCGTCTTCAAAGTCAAATCCTTCAACGACGCCCGACGCAAGGGCTCAAAGGGGGATTCGGTCAGCGCCGTGAGAACGAGATTCAAGTCCCACGGCGGCACCTGCACTCGACGGACCGGGCGCAACCGAGAAGTCGCTCGGAGAAAACGACCCACGTCAGGATGGGACCCTAACGGTACCCCATTGACCTTGCCACGATAACAGGAAAGGGCTGCCAGTTGAACTCGCAATGAACTAGCCGCGAGCCCTTTCTCAAAGCCGTCCTGAAGAAATTCCAATATCATTGGAACGGAAGCCGAGCCCGGCCGAACCCGGCGAGCCATACACCAATCTTCAAAGATACGCCAGACACGCACATAAGTAAGGGAAGTGGAATGTTTCCGCGCCTTCAGTAAAGTCGCGACCACCGCCGACGAATAACCTTTCTTCAGGAACTTAGCCCTCTCAATGGCCAAACCGTAAGCGAGAACCGATCCACTTGTGGCATGACCAGGGGCCCCTGAAGTAAGAGATCCGCCCTCGACGGCAACCGCCACGGATCCCCGTCCAGGAGACGGATGAGATCGGCATACCAAGGACGCCGCGGCCAATCGGGTGCCACCAACAGCACCCTTCCGGCATGCGCCCCGATCTTCTGGAGCACCCGGCCTATCAGCGCCCAGGGTGGAAACACATAGAGAAGCCCATTCGACGGCCACTGACGGAGCAAGGCGTCGATGCCCTCCGACATGCGCTCCCGACGTCTGCTGAAGAAACGGCTGACTTTGGCCGACTGAAAGGTCGCCATGAGATCCATGACCGGAGTTCCCCAGCGTCGAACTATCCGTCGGAAGATCTCGGGATGAAGCTCCCACTCCCTGGCATCCACCTGAACTCTGCTGAGGAAGTCCACGGTGACATTGTCTTTGCCGGCAATGTGCGCTGCTGAGAACGCGGTCAAGTGAGGCTCCACCCACGCGAACAACTCGTCGGCCTCTGCCTCCATCGCGGCACTTCCGGTGCCGCCCTGTCGGTTGATGTACGCTACCGTCGCCGAGTTGTCGGACAGCACACGCACCGGCTGACCGCGCACGGACCCTTCGAATGCCTGAAGACCTTGGAACACCGCCCGAAGCTCCAGACGGTTTATCGCCCACGAGGCTTCCAGGGGAGTCCAAAGCCCCTGCGCAAATTGGGCCCCGCAGTGGGCTCCCCAGCCCCTCAGACTGGCATCCGTCAGCAGCGGAATCCATTCCGGCTGTTCCAGAGGCAGACCGGCCGCCAGGGACGATGGGCGCAGCCACCAACGAAGAGAGTGCCGCACCTTGCCCGGGCAAAGAAGACGCTTGTTCAAGGAATCCCGCTGATGCGACCAACGACAGAGCAAAGCCCTCTGAAGAGGACGCATATGAAATCGAGCCCACGGCATGACTTCCAGGGTCGCTGCCATGGTGCCCAACACCCGTAGGTAATCCCACGCTGATGGTGCCGACACCGACAGAAAGCGCCGCACCAGGGTCCGCAAGCCCTCGGCCCGTTGGTACGGGAGAAACACGCGACCCTCCTTCGTGTCGAACCGGACACCCAATTATTCGAGGTCCTGAGACGGCTGCAGCCAGCTTTTGGTCGGGTTGACCACCCAACCCAGGTCTTGCAAGAACCGAACTACTCGGTCCGTTACCCGGCGGCTTTCCTCCGCAGACTTGGCTCGGATCAACCAATCGTCCAGATAAGGATGGACCAGGATCCCTTCCTTGCGCAACGCCGCCGCCGCCACCACCACCATAATCTTGGTGAACGTCCGCGGTGCCGTTGCCAAGCCGAACGGCAAAGCCTGAAACTGATAATGACCCCAAGGAAGGGCGAATCGCAAAAAACGCTGGTGAGCCTCTCGAATGGGAATGTGCAAATACGCTTCCGATAGGTCGAGAGACGTCAAGAATTCGCCTTGCCGTACCGCCACTATGACGGAGCGCAACGTTTCCATCCGAAAGTGTGGCACCCTTAAGCATCGATTCATGCCTTTCAAGTCGAGAATGGGCCACAGCTTGCCGTCCTTCTTGGGCACTACGAAATAAATGGAGTAGCGACCCACGCCGTATTCGGCACTGGGAACTTGCACCACTGCGCCCAACTGCATCAGCCATTGCAAGGTTTCGCGAACGGCCACCGTTTTCTGGGGACCCCTGCAAGGAGACAGAACAAAGGAATCCCGAACGGGCCGCGCAAACTCCAGGGTGTATCCGAACTGAATGATTTCTAACACCCACTGATCGGACGTGATGAGGGTCCAAGCGGGAAGAAACTCCCGAAGCCTCCCGCCTATGGGAGGTTCCCCCGCCGAGACCCGCCTCGCTTCATTGTGGCTTCCGCGTGGTGGACCCCGAGTTACCAGTGAAGCCTCTGTTTGCTCCCCGAAACCTACGAAAGCCCTGGCCTCTGGAAGAGAACCGCCCGCGCTGAAAAGAACCGGTACGGGCCGAGCGGAATCTCCGAAAGTCCCGAAACTGACCTCGACCGCCTTGGCCGGGCTTGGGCGGCTTCGGCTTGTCCTCCGGCAGGCGACCCGCCTTGGACTCACCGAGATCCTTCACCAACTTATCCAAATCCTCACCAAACAGCAACCCACCCTTAAAGGGAAGCTTGCTGAGGCGGGACTTAGAAGAGCCATCCGCAGCCCAATTGTGGAGCCACAAGGACCGTCGCGCAGCCACTACGGAACCTGTGCTATTGGCTAGCGCCCTAATCAGATCATAGTGGACGTCGGCGAGGAAGGCCACCCCGGACTCCAATCGATCCAGCTCCTTTAGCTCCTCCAGAGCGATGTACGACGATTGGCGAAGTCTTTGCGCCCAGCGTAAACACGCCCGGGCCACCCAAGCTCCGCAGACGGAGGCCTGAAGTGAAATAGAATCCGCTTCAAAGACCTGCTTTAAAAGGCCATCAATCCTACGGTCCTGTGCATCCTTCAAGGCCGCACTGCCTTCAACCGGAATCGTGGTCTTCTTCGTAACAGCGGAGACCACCGCGTCTATGCGCGGCGTTCGGAACCTCTCCTTAGAAGCATCCGCCAAGGGATATAAGCGAGAAAGTGTCAGAATTCCCCGCAGACCCGCTTCCAGCTTGTCCCATTCATCTTGAATCATCTTCTCCACCACACGGTGCAGCGGGAAGACCACCTGTGTCTGCCGAACCGCCTGGATGACCGGATCTTCCACGTCGTCCTCTGGCGCTGCGGGCAGTGTGAGATTCAAGATTTGCAATGTTTCCGCAATCAAGGCCGGTAACTCGTCCCTGCGGAACACCCGAATGATCTTAGCCTGCTCCTCGGGCTGTGGAATCTCACCTTCCTCTAGGTCAGGGGTCTCAAACACGCGGCCCGCGGGCCGCATGCGGCCCGCGAGAGAAGGTTGTGCGGCCCGCGACGGAGGGAAATAAAAAAAGCCTTGCTTCTGCCGTTGCCGCCGTGGCAGCGGCAGAATCGACTGTCAATTTTTTTTTTAAAAACGGGCTTCTGCTGCTCAAGCAGCAAAATCAGCTGTGCTGCGTTACCTTCCTCTCTGCCCGGAGATCCTTCATTGTGCTCCATCAGCGTGTGCTTTTCAAGCCGCGAAGGGAGTCTTCCCCCTCTCGCGAGGCTTGACAAGGGAATTGGGTTAGGCCGCGCGAGAGGGAAATACTCTTTTCGCGGCTTAAGAAGCACACGCTGATGAAGCACAATGAGGGATCTCCGGGCAGAGAGGAAGGGGCCGCGGGACAGCTGATTTTCTGCTGCAGCAGCAGCAGCAGCAGAAGAAGCCAGGTGTTTTTTTTATTTACCCGGGGGGGGGGGGGGTGTAGGACGGGAAATGGGCTATTGGCAGGGGGGGGTAGGACTGGAAATGGGCTATTGGAAGGGGGGGGGTGTAGGACTGGAAATGGGCTATTGGCAGGGGGGGGGTGTAGGACTGGAAATGGGATATTGGCAGGGGGGGTGTAGGCCTGGAAATGGGCTATTGGCAGGGGGGGTGTAGGACTGGTAATGGGCGATTGGCAGGGGGGGGTGTAGTACTGGAAATGGGCTATTGGCAGGGGGGTGTAGGACTGGAAATGGGCTATTGGCAGGGGGAGTGAAGGAATGTAAATGTGCTATTGGCAGGGGGGGGTATGACTGGAAATGGGCTATTGGCGGGGGGGGGGGGTTATGACTGGAAATGGGCTATTGGCAGGGGGGGTATGACTGGTAATGGGCTATGGTGGGGGCTAGGACTGGAAATGGGCAGGTGGGGGTTAGGAAGGACTGGAAGTGGGCTGATGGGGGGAGTTAGGACTGGTAATGAGCTATGGAGGGGCTGACTGAAATGGGGTAATGGGGGTTAGGGCTGGAAGTGGGCTATTGGCAGGGGGGGGGGTTATGACTGGTAATGGGCTATGGTGGGGGCTAGGACTGGAAATGGGCAGATGGGGGTTAGGACTGGAGGTGGGCTGATTGGAAGGGGGGCTTGAACTGCAAATGGCTGATGGGGAGGGGGCTTGGAATGGAAATGGGCTGTGAGGGGAGGGAGCTAGGATTGGAAATGGGCTGATGGGGGGCTAGGATTGGAAATGGGCTGATGGGGGGCTAGGATTGGAAATAGACTGATGCAGGGACTAGAAGGGAGCGTATGCTGGGTGGGGCTGGAACTAGAAGGGAGCTGATGTTGGGGGAGGATTAGAATGGGATGGAGCTGGGAAAGTGAAATGGAGAGGGGAAAAATATTTTGTCTGGGAGAGAAGACAAATCTACAATTGGCCAGGTATTGGGAGAGTAAGTGGGGATTGAGGATGGAGGGGTAAAATTTGAGTGGATGAAATAGGAATGAGGAAAGAGAAAAAGGAGAAAGATTAGTATGTTAAAGCAGATGTAGAGAGAGAATGGAAAAAAAACTAGGAGAGAAGAAAGGGCAAATGGACAGCAGACGATGGAGAGTTAGCAGAAGACATGAAGAAACCAGAAGAAAGTGGCTGGAACAATTGCAACTGAAAAAAAATGCACAAAAGGTAGAAAAATATCTCTTTATTTTGAATTTATTAACTGGAATATGTCAGCTCTGGGAAATGTGCATCATTAATGTTTGCGCTTTGTTTAGTACAAGAGGAAATTAATTTATAGTTTTATTTCTACAGTGTTGTTGTACATTCCAAGTTTGGCTTTTGGGGTTCCCAGTTTAATTATTGTCTTCCTGTTTCTAAATCTTTTAGTCTTTCTTTATCCATGCACTCATTAAAGAGGCATGTTTACTAAAAGTTAGTGCATGGTAACATTATGCAAATATTTATGCAAATGAGGCCCCTTATGCAAATGAGGCCCCGCGTCTTATGCGGCCCCCGGGTTACTTTACAAGTCCTCATTCGGCCCTCAAAGCAATTTGAGTTTGAGACCCCTGCTCTAGGTCCTGTGACCCCTCATCAGGGTCCCATTCTGGATCTTCCGCTTCCTGCCAGGCCCCGTCCCCGGGCTCGGTCATCTTCGCCCATTTCAGGGCTGGGGGGTCCGTGCCCAACCCACCCTCCGCCAGCAGAGGCGGAGGAGGGGCCACCGGTGACCCCGAACGTGGTCTCTTACCTTGTTGCCGCAAGCAGAACGCTTTATGCATCAGGAGCACAAACTCCGGACTAAAGACCCCGAAGCTGGACTCCTGAACTGAGGAGAGCCCCCCAGAGGGGCCGGCCACCTCCTCCGACCCCACCTCTGGCGTTAAAAGGTGCGCGGGAGCAGGCTCTACCACCACTGGCGTGACCTGCGCCTCGGCTACCTCAGGGGTCTCCATCTGCATCTCCACAGACGATGAGAGGGCGGCACAACCCCTGCAGACACCCGTGTCGGCGACTGTGCCCCTCCGAGTGCCACAGACGAGGCACTGAGGCCTGGTAGCCATTAGCAGAAACTATTAGGGAACTGCGCCCAGGAAACAAGCTGCCCTGCACAGCCCAAGCTACCAGAGGCACCCACAAGACCTTCCTGTATGTATGCTGTCTGAAGAAGGGAAGGTGCCAAAAGAAGCACTTCCCTCAGCCCCCCCCCCCATGCGATCGAGAGGGACCGACCGAGGAAAGCAAAATAACAAAGGAACTCAAAAGGCAACAGCAACGAAAAATAAACAAAAGCAATAGAAAAGAAAAGAACGCAAATAAAATCGCTAACAGAAAGAGAAAGGAAAACAGCCGCCATGCGGCTGCAACGCGGTCTCAAAAATGGCCGCCGTACAGTAAACCAAAAGGGGCGCCAAAATCCCGAAGCTCCTCAGCTTCGGCGAAACTGAACGGCCTGGCTAACTGAGCTGCCAGATGTCGGCGAAAACACTTACCGCACCGGACAGGACATTTGCACAGAGCGTTGCAGATAGCAGGAACCCCGGGCCCCGAAAGAAAAATGTATCACCGCAGTGATGCAGCCGCGGGACACAGAGACATCAGATCTGTGTGCACCGTCTCAGGGAAGGACTCACCCCCGTATAGTCAGGGAGGTGAGGCTTCCGGGCCCAACGGGAGAGGGGAGAGGACTCGTAATGACCTGAGTCAGAACCCCCGAGGAAGAGAAAACCCAGACCTGACTCAGGCAGCGGGTAAGAAAGCCTTCCTTCCTCCACTGCTGTCAGTAGGAAACAGCCTGAATAAAGGCTCTGTACTCCTGTTTGTTCTTTTTTTCTTTTTTTTTCTTTTTTTTTAAAGCCACAGCAGCCCAATAACCAAACCAACCATTAACTACACTAAACCCTTATTGCTCCTTATCCATTCCTCCAAAGAGCCTCTCCTTAAGGCTCGTCAATTCCTCCTGCTGCAAGGACACTGGTTACACTGGGATGCGAGTGGGAGTGCAGCAGGCTATAGCCAGTGATGTCATCATTCTGACATACCAGTCTCCTAGCTGCAGGAGGAGATTGACAACCCAGAGGTAGAGGACTGAACTGGAGGAACGATAAGGAAATGGGCACAACAAACTCTGGGACATACTCCTTGCACTGGAGAAAATCTTTTCAACCAGGAGTCTTTACGTCAGGTTACTCAGTTGTCCACTGATTTACCTGTTCCTAAGGGTTGTTTTACCCCTTCCTCTGTCCCAGTAGGTAGGAAATGTCCTACCAAACTTTCTTCTCACAGGAGAAGGTTTTATTCATCATTTGCCCATCATACAGGTGTTCCCCAACAGGGGAAGCATCGTCCTGGTCTGAAGAATCCAACCTCTCACCAGGCTCAGCAAACCCAGCACCTGCAGGGTTTCTGATCATTCATCAGATGCTTGTGACTCTTGGGGGTTAGAATCCACCGCTTTATTCTAACCCCAACACATGGATCTTTTTCCAAAAGATATCCATTTTTTCTATATTTCTTTGAGCTGTCAGGATATTAATGCCTATAAGTCACAGGTTTCTCCTCTTTTTCCTGCTAGGGAGAGAGGTCTAACCACTATCAGATGATAGTTCCTGTGCCAGCATGTATTTTTCCTTTCTATAGACTTACTACTTCGTAAGTCTTCTTCAGCTCCATTCTCTTCACCCTCTTACCAAGTTTTCCTCTGTAAGAGCGGAATTACTTACTGGGAGGCTTTCTCTTCAGCCTCTCTACTTTTCTCACTTTCCAGTGCGGAGTTTACCTCCTCTGCTCAATCTTGCTTTGGGGCAGCTTATCAGACATGTCCAGAGTTTCCTACTCCTGTTCTGTCTGTTCTCCTAGGACAGGGGTCTGCAACCTTTAAGACGTAAAGAGCCACTTGGACCCGTTTCCGAAGGGAAAAAAAAACTGGGAGCCGCAAAACCATTGCGACATTTAAAACAAATCTAACACTGCATATATTGTTTCTTACCTTAATGCTATATACGACCCCCTACTTTTCCTGTTAAAATATAGGTGTTTGGCCTATACTCGCCGTATAAGACTACCCCTCTTCCTTCACACACCAAAAAAAAAAAAGCCAGAAAATATCACAACAACAAGTAACAATATTTGATTTCAAAATTATGATGATTTTGTAGTCAAATCACTAATATGAAATAAAATTATTTTTTCTACCTTTGTTGTCTGACCAATTTATTCTTTGATCATGCTGGTCCCGATCTGAGGCTTCTGCTTTCCTGTCTTCTCTTAGCTCTCTTTCTGTGGTCTATGGTCCATCTGCCATTTCTTATCTCTTCTTTCGTTTTCTTCACTTCTTTCCATCAGCCTATTTCCAGTCCCAGTAACCCTCCCCAATATCAGCCCCTTTCCAGTCCTCACTCCCAGTACCTTCCAGTGCTAATCCCCCCTCAACCCCATTACCAGTGCTAGCCTCCCCTAATCAGCCCAATACCAGTCCTACCCCCCCATCAGCTCATTACCAGTCCTAGCCTCCCCTAATCAGCTCATTTCCAGTGCTCGTCCCCTCAACCCCATTACCAGTGCTCCATCCCTCCATGTCAGCCCCCTCCCTCCCTCCCTCCATCCATATCAGCTCCCTCCCTCCATGTCAGCCCCCTCCATCCCTCCATGTCAGCCCCCCTCCCTCCATCCATATCAGCTCCCTCCCTCCATGTCAGCCCCCTCCATCCCTCCATGTCAGCCCCCTCCCTCCATCCATATCAGCTCCCTCCCTCCATGTCAGCCCCCCTCCCTCCATGTCAGCCCCCATCCCTCCATGTCAGCCCCCCTCCCTCCATCCATCCATATCAGCTCCCTCCCTCCATATCTGCTCCCTCCCTCCATGTCAGCCCCCACCCACCATACATCCATATAGGCTCCCTCCCTCCATGTCAGCCCCTCCCTCCATGTCAGCCCCCCTCCCTCCATCCATCCATATCTGCTCCCTCCCTCCATGTCAGCCCCCCTCCCTCCATGTCAGCCCCCTCCCTCCATCCATTCATATCTGCTCCCTCCCTCCATGTCAGCCCCCTCCCTCCATGTCAGCCCCCCTCCCTCCATCCATCCATATCTGCTCCCTCCCTCCATGTCAGCCCCCCCTCCCTCCATCCATCCATATCTGCTCCCTCCCTCCATGTCAGCCCCCCTCCCTCCATCCATCCATATCTGCTCCCTCCCTCCATGTCAGCCCCCTCCCTCCATCCATATCAGCTCCCTCCCTCCATGTCAGCCCCCCTCCCTCCATCCATCCATATCAGCTCCCTCCCTCCATGTCAGCCCCCTCCATCCCTCCATGTCAGCCCCCCTCCCTCCATCCATCCATATCTGCTCCCTCCCTCCATGTCAGCCCCCCTCCCTCCATGTCAGCCCCCTCCCTCCATCCATCCATATCTGCTCCCTCCCTCCATGGCAGCCCCCCTCCCTCCATCCATATCAGCTCCCTCCCTCCATGTCAGCCCCCCTCCCTCCCTCCCTCCATCCATCCATCCATATCAGCTCCCTCCCTCCATGTCAGCCCCCTCCATCCATCCATATCTGCTCCCTCCCTGTCAGCTCCCTCCCTTCTTCTGCAGCCGCGGCTCTCTGCCTCTTAGGGAACCGCGGCTGTGCTTTTAAAATCATCTCGGAGCCCTTCCTGTCTTGACGGGCTCCGTGCAGCATTGTCCCGCCTCCAAAGGAAGTGGTAAACAACTTCCTTTAGAGGCGGGACAATGCTGCACGGAGCCCGTCAAGACAGGAAGGGCTCCGAGATGATTTTAAAAGCACAGCCGCGGTTCCCTAAGAGGCAGGGAACCGCGGCTGCAGAAGAAGGGAGGGAGCCCATAACGCCATAAATACCGGGCGGGCAGTGTGCTCCGGAGCCGCGGCAAAGGTGAGAAAGAGCCGCATGCGGCTCCGGAGCCGCGGGTTGCCGACCCCTGTCCTAGGACAAGCAGGATGTGTCAGCCACACCTGGTGACGTCATCCGACGGCACCGAGACGGAAGTGCTCTCTAGCTCAGAAGCTTCTGAGCATGTGTGAGGTGGTCCCACCTCCCCAGTCCGCCCCTAGCCCTACCAGTTTCAATTCTTCCGCCTTTGCCTCAAGACGGATTCTACTCTCTCTCACCATAATATGCCTAAACCTGGATTTAAACAATGCCCGCAATGCAAGCGAAAAATAAATATAACGACACTCACCAGAATTGCCTCAGATGCCTCGGGGCGTCCCACAACGTAGAAGACTGCTCCTGCTGTGCCCGGATGTCCCCTCGAGCTCAAAAACTCAGGGACTATTCTCTTAAGGACTTCTTAACTGCTCCGGAGCAAGCTCCTCAAACCGGCGCCCCAGAGCGCAGTAAGTCCTCCAAAGGGAAAGCCCCCGCCAAAGCCTCTCACCGGGCAGCCAAGGGCTCTGCTGCGCCTCCCTCCACGGAAAGGTCTGCCTCCTCTGCGGCCTCTGCGGTGCCTGGGGCAAGCCCCCCCACTGCCAGCGGCTCCTCGGATATACCCCCACGCAGCTCCAGCGTCCTGGTTTCTTCTCTGCTCGGGGAAAGCCATCCTTCTACCTCGAGACACTCTCCCCCGCCATGCGGCTCAGCAGGACTCCCTCCTCAGCCATGCGGCTCAGGCAACCGCGGACAAGATGGCGCTGCCCACGTGGCCTCGCCAGTCTCCGCCCACAGGGATTTCCCCTCTAACCGGATTGGCCGGAGCGGATCCCGCATCAGCGCTGACGTCAGCCGGCCTCCCCAGCGCCATTCGCCTTCGCCCCTAGACGGCGAACAGGGGGCTGCCTCAGATGTGATTCTCCGCGCCGACAGACATCGCGCCGACGGCACTCACAGCAGCCATCACAAAGGACACAGCAGGCAGCATAAACGCCGCGCCGACAGCCTGGAGTCCCCCCATCGGCGTGGCAACAGCAGCAAGAGCCATACAAGTGCCCACAGGAGCAAGAGGCACAGGAGGGACTGCCATTCCCGATCCAGCAGCGGGAGCGCTGACAGCAGATCCTCCCGCAGCCGCAGAGAAAGCAGGCGATCCAGATCCTGTTACAGCAGAGGGCACAGGAGCAACAACTCTTCAAGGTCCAGCACTTCCGATGCTATTTTACAGCTGCTGACACGCCTGGTGCAGCAAACTGCTCCTCCAGGCCAGGAGAGCTCTGCTACAGCCCCCTTGGATGTACAACCTGCAGCTGAACACGGGAACAGATCCCCTACTCCGGTCTCGCCTCAGCGAACCCCTTCAAGGGAGCGGAGTCCGTCCCCTATGCTGGGACCAGACTCCGGAGTGAGTGCTGAAGAGGAAGAGCACCCAGAATCCCCTTCCTCCAAATCTACTCCGAACGAGCAAGAGGAGATGCAGACGCAGATACCTGAGGACCTGACTTATCCTAAATTCTTGAAGAAAGTCATTGCCAAACTGGGCCTTACCAAGGAGGAGGCCTCCGATGAGAAGGATCCGGAGGTCATGAAGTACCTCAACGGCCCCAAGCCGGCTTTGGCTCTTCCCCTCCACTGGAAACTCAAGGACAAGCAGTCCACCCTGTGGCAGTCCCCTGCCTCTGGTCATGCCTGCGCCAGACGCCTGGACAGCAAATACCTCCTGCTGACAGCGCCTGGCTTTGATAAGCCTCAGCTGCCCCACCAATCCATTGTGGTAGCATCAGCGCTCAAGAGATCTAAGTCTTCACGCACACAGGCTACCCATCCTCCAGGTCGGGATCCTAAGCTCCTCGACGACCTAGGGCGGAAAGTATTCCAGGGAGCTATGCTGAGTGCCAAGATATCAGCGCATCAATTCCAACACCTGTTGTTCCAAGACGCCCTGCTAGCAGAACTTAAAAGCCAACTGCTCACTCTTCCTAAGCAATCCCAGCACACAACTTCAGCCACGCTCCAGGAACTGGCCGAATGCTCCAAGCACCTTATGAGCACAGCCTTCGATGCTTTTGACACGGCCATCCGGACAGCGGGCATGGCCATTGCGGCTCGCCGCTGGGCCTGGCTACGTGCTTCCGGCCTGTCAGATAACACTCACGACAGGATCGCGGATGCGCCCTACCTGGGAGACTCCCTTTTCGGGGACAAGGTTGCTGACACGGTGAACGGCCTTAGAGAGGACTGCACCACTCTGAAAACGTTAGCGGCGGACGGACTCGAACGCCCCTCCTGGTCACAGAGAGGGAACTATTTCCGCAAGCCTTTCTCCTCGTCAAAAAGATACTACGGGACCAATAGACAGTGGCAGGCCCCAAAATTCAAGCAGAACTACAACAAATCGTCCTTTCAGAGACAACCGCAAAGAGAACGCAAGCAGAAGCAAGCGAACCCTCAGCAGTCTGGTAAGAACTCATCATCCTTCTGACTATCCGCTCCAGCTGGCCACGAGTGTTCCCTCGGCCCTGCCGGTGGGAGGCCGCTTGTCCAGCTTCCTGTCTGCCTGGCAGGAAATCACCACGGAACAGTGGGTCCTCCAGATTATCCAAGCAAGCTACCACTTGCGGTTCTCCTCCCCTCCGTGGCAGCGCACACAACCCACCAGCAAGCCTCCACTACACCTGGAAGCTACCCTCTTGGAACTCCTGCAGCAACTCATCAGGACACGGACGATCGAGCGGGTTCCCTCCAACGAGATAAACACTGGCTTTTACTCCCGGTACTTCCTTATTCCCAAGAAGTCCGGGGACCTTCGCCCTATTCTGGACCTCCGCAAGCTGAACAACTTCCTCGTGAAGGAGAAGTTTCGAATGTACTCCCTGAACTCCATCCTTCCCCTCATCAGACCGGGGGACTGGATGGCTACCTTGGACCTGCAGGACGCGTACTCTCACATACCTATCCACTCCTCTCACAGGAAATTCCTGAGATTCATAGCAATGGGTTGCCACTACCAATATCGTGTGCTTCCTTTCGGGCTCTCCCCAGCTCCCAGAGTCTTCACGAAGTGCGTAGCTGTGGCGGCTGCTCACCTCCGCAAACAAGGGCTCGCCATCTTTCCCTACCTGGACAACTGGCTGATATCGGCACCCTCCGCCCCAGACCTTATAACAGCAGTTCGAAAGACGACGGCCCTGCTGACCAAGCTGGGATTCTTACTCAACAAGGACAAATTGTGGTTAGAACCCACACAGCGCACGGAGTTCATCGGGGCGATAATCGAAACCACCTCCAGGGCCTTCCTCCCCGAGAGCCGGCGGAAAACCATCATCCACATGGCCAAAAAGATAGCAACCGCGAAACATACCAAGGCCCACGACATCCTACGCCTTCTGGGTCACATGGCAGCGACTACTTCAGTCCTGCCCTTCACCAGATTGCACATGCGCACACTCCAGTGGCACCTGCGCTCACACTGGAAGCAACTGTCCCAACCACTCACCACCCTCATCCCTTTCAAAGCAAGGGTGAGCCAGAGCCTACGCTGGTGGATGGCTTCAGCCAATCTCGCCGTGGGCAAGAGCTTGCAGCCCTGCGGCTATCAGCTCATCCTGACCACGGACGCCTCCCCCACGGGTTGGGGAGCCCATCTGCTACAACTCAGCACACAAGGAGCTTGGACCAGAAGAGAACAATCCCTCCACATCAATGTTCTCGAGCTCCGGGCGGTCAAGTATGCGCTCCAGACCTTCATGTCCCACCTGGCTGGGAAAACAGTCTTGATCCAGACCGACAATCAGGTGGCAATGTTCTACCTCAACAAGCAAGGGGGTACGGGCTCTCGTCCTCTCTGCAGGGAGGCACTCGAGATATGGTCTTTGGCCCTGGCCCACAACTGCTTGCTGCAAGCAACTTACCTCCCCGGAGAGCAGAACACACTAGCAGACAAGCTGAGCAGGCAGCTCCAAACACACGAGTGGACACTTCACGAGGACGTGGCGGAGTCCATCTTCCTACGTTGGGGGAATCCACGGATCGACCTCTTTGCCACCGAAGTCAATTCCAGGTGCCCCCTCTTCTGCTCGAAACGCCCCTCACCCAGGAGAGTGGCCTCCGATGCGTTTGCAGTGCCATGGGGGGAGTGGGAACTGGCCTACGCCTTCCTCCCAACCCCCCTCCTGACAGCCACCATTCAGCGCATCATCAACGACAAGGCACACATCATCCTGATTGCGCCCCACTGACCACGGCAGATGTGGTTCTCCCTGTTACTGCAGCTCTCACAGGAACCTCCCATCCGATTACCGCTGCGACCGGATCTGCTCACCCAGAACAACGGCAAGACCTGGCACCCCAATCTCCAGACTCTTGCATTGACAGCCTGGAGGCTGAGAGGGTAGGTCTCCGCGGCCTACACTTGCCCGCTGAGGTACAGCGAATAGTGCTAGCGTCCAGGAGACCGTCCACTAGAAAGTCATACAGCCTCAAGTGGAAACGTTTCAGTATCTGGTGTGCAGGGCAGGGCATTCCACCCGCTTCCTGCCCCGTCCCTTTGGTGCTACACTACCTCTCCACCCTCTTCAGCCTGGGCTTGAAGCCCCAGTCCGTCAAGATACACCTCGCAGCCATTGCGTCCCTGCATCAGCTGCGCAGCGACTCACACAAGGGCTCCATGGCCGCCCTTCCCATCGTGACCCGCTTCATGAGAGGCCTCAGGAACCTACAACCCCCGGTTCAGAAACCGGTTCCCTCTTGGGACCTCAACATTGTCCTCCAGCAGCTGACACAAGAGCCTTTCGAGCCCCTGCCCTCCGCGGCAGGAAAATTTCTATCCTGGAAGACACTCTTCCTCATCGCCATCACATCCGCAAGGAGGGTTAGTGAGCTACAGGCCTTAATAGCTCACCCCCCGTACACCAAAATTTACCACAACAGGGCATCCCTCCGGACACACCCTAAGTTTGTCCCCAAGGTCGCCTCTGCCTTTCACGTCAACCAATCGGTGGAGCTGCCCTCCTTCTTCCCGGCCCCCCACGGGTCCCCAGAAGAGCAACGCCTCCATTCACTGGATTGCGTCCGAGCCCTGCGCATCTACATCGACAGGACGGCCTCCATCCGTCAGGGGACCCAACTCTTTGTGTCCTTCGACCCCAACAGACCGGGGCGGCCCGTCACTAAGCGCACACTCTCCCACTGGATTTCCGACTGTGTCGCCTACTGCCTACAGAAGGCCGGCACGCATCCGGCGAACAAAGCAAGCGCCCACCAACTCCGCGCACTAGCCACCTCCCTCGCCAACGCACAGGAGATCCCAGTAAGCGAGATCTGCAAAGCCGCAACCTGGTCCTCGCACCTCACCTTCCAGAAACACTACTGCCTAGACCTGCAGGCAGAAGCCGACAGCTCCTTTGGCCGAGCAGTCCTATCTGCGGTAGCAGGGTCCGCTACCGTAGATCCCACCTGACGATGGTTAATTGCACAAGGCTAATTGCACAATTGATGTTTACATTGCACTGTTGACTTACATCCTGATGGTTGTTATTGCACAATGCTAATTGCACAGTTGATGTTTGGACTACATCCTGATGGTTGTTATTGCACAATGCTAATTGCACAGTTGATGTTTCATTTGCACGGTTTGTTGATTGCACTTGACGTTCTACCTCAATGCAGGTTGCACAGTTGAAAGTGTCCTCCTTACTACAGATGGTCTGTATGTTTACACTTTGTTGTTATTTGCACAAGTTACACAATAAATAAACGGTGGTTCACCTTCACTGACGCCTTCTGTTGTGTCCTCCTTGCCTGGCGTCCGGCCTCAGGCCCCCCTCAGCCACAGCGCAGATTAACAGCTTGGGAGACACCAGGTGTGGCTGACACATCCTGCTTGTCCTAGGAGAAAACAGAGTTACTTACCTGTAACGGAGTTCTCCGTGGACAGCAGGATAGGTCAGCCACACAATCCCACCCACCTCCCCTCTGAGGGTGGCCTGTGCGATCCGCGCCCTAGCCTCGGGGCGCAGCTAATTACTAACTGGTAGGGCTAGAGGCGGACCGGGGAGGTGGGACCACCTCACACATGCTCAGAAGCTTCTGAGCTAGAGAGCACTTCCGTCTCGGTGCCGTCGGATGACGTCACCAGGTGTGGCTGACCTATCCTGCTGTCCACGGAGAACTCCGTTACAGGTAAGTAACTCTGTTTTCTTTCTGTTTTTGAACAGTAAGATTCTTTCTGCTGTCTTCCTAACAGCTGCCTATGCAGGAGCTTTAATGTTTGGACCACTGGTTCTTATCCACAAACAACCAGATTGTCCTCCACTAACATTCTGTCTAGTCTTAGTAGTGGCTCCAAGTCAGTGCTTCATCTCTCTTGGAGATCATCTCACTACAAGCTTTCTAAATTGTCTTCTATTCTGCCATCTTCATTTCCTGAGTTTGGCAGCATAGTTGGCAGAGATACTGGCTCTCTAACAGTCAGTTCTATCTCCTCATTCTCCTGCATCATGCTCTCTGCAATCTACAGAGAAGCTTTCCACTATGGGCCCGTGCTAGAGAGCATGGTTTTTTTTTTCTCCAACAGCTATCCTAGCTGGTTAGAAAGGCTTTTCAGTCATGTCTCCCATGACTAGAAGGTTCCCCCTTCTTTTACTATCTCCTTTTTTGATATAAAGGACATTGCCCTTCTCTTACGTGAAAGCTCAAGGAGTTGCCAGTTCCCTGCTTTGGTCCATAGTATTCCCAATTGGGGATATGCTCGTCCTCATGGTAAGAACGCATGATACCTTTGCCCTTAAGCAGGTCAACATGGTATCTCATCTCTAGGCGTCTTCTGTCTACTTACCATGCTAGAGTCCTGGAAGACTTGGGACTTGCTGGCTGCACATTGATATTGTCCTTTGTTTTTCATGTAACAGTCCTGGTTATTTTGCACTAACTAGCATTCTTGCAGATCATGACCAGGAGGAATAGATTCTCTATATGTCTTCTCAAGTAGGTTCCACCTCCTTGTTATTAGATGAATCTTTCCTCTCCACTTATCCTATGTGATAACTGTGCTGTAGGCATATCTCTGTCTGTTTAATTGCAGACACCCATATGTAGGCCTACATATCCATATTTATTTTTTGTGTGTATATTATGCCCTGCCATATCTCACTATAGATATATATTCTCCAGGACCAAGCAGGAAGTCAGTCCTCACTTATGGGTGTCATTGACGCCGATGAAGCCCCAGTGGAGCATTTCCCCAGCTTTCCATGAAAGCCTTTGGGAATGCTGGCACGCATGCGCGGTTCCCTTCCCGCCTAAAGGTGCCATCTTACTGCAGTCTCTTTTTTTCCGTGAAGCCCATCGGACGTGTGTCCTTTTTTCCCGGAAAAGAGACGTTTTTTCTTGGCATTATTTCGCTTTTTTCCTTCGGATTCGACGTCTGTTCCCCTCCCGCCGGGTTCGGTACACCGGTATCGAATCCCTTTTTACTTTTTTTGGTTTTTGCCCTTAGTGGCTAGGCGCTTGCGCCAAAATCTTTTCTTTTTCCCTGGAAGGCCGGTCCTTTGACCTCGTGGGGACCCTTTTCTCCCCGATGGCTTCCAGCGGTTTCAAGAAGTGTGATCGGTGTAAGAAGATTATGTCTCTCACCGACACATACGACTGCTGCCTTCGGTGCCTTGGCCCCGACCACGATTCTAAAATGTGCGGGCCATGTGGAAAAATGTGTTCCAAGGCCCTCCGAAGTCGTCAGCAACAAAGTGAAAGGCTTTTCTCGGACTCGGCCTCTGCCCGGGCCCGGACCTCGTCTGAGGCCTCGACACCTCGGGATTCCGATCCCGAGAGGCGTCGGAGCTCCTCGGACAGGGGGGTCTCCTGACCGGGAACATAAGAGGAAGAAGCGGCTCACGAGGGTGGCGTCGGAGGAGGTCCCTGAGCCCTCGAGGGCCAGGTCTCAGACCCCCGACCGTCGTCCCGGGCCCGTGGACCAGGAGAAGCCAACTAAAGTTCCTCACATGGAGCCGGAGTCTGCTGGACACGTAAGTCCTGTTGTCCTGTTGTCCTCGTGGACTCGCCTCCCTGAGTACCGACGTCGGGCCCTGCTGCGTCACCCAAGCTGAGTCTCAGGTTGACAGCCTTGGAGAGCAGAATGTCTGCCTTCATGGATCAGCAGCGGGCGCTGATGGCCAGCCTGTCTGGCGCATCTGCCCCGACCACCGGGACATCGACTTTGAAGTCGACCCCGGAGACCGAGCCGATACGCGAGTCCTTTGCGGCTCGAGGTCGTCCTCGGTCAAGGTCTCCCTCGACCTCCCGTTTGGGACCGAGGGTCTTGACGCCGGTGCCGCTGGCGTCGAGGCGGGTGCCTAGAGGCCCCGCGGGGTCGGACCTTGACTCGACGTCGGACGAGTCTGCTTGGGAGACCGAAGACGAGGAGTCTCCTGACACCTTCAAGACTCGGTGTGTCCCTTCGGACTCACCTGAGTCTGAGCCCCGGAGTAGATCCCCTCCGGAGGATACTAGGTTCTCGGAGTTTATCCGGGATATGGCCGCTGCCCTGGCTATCCCGGCTGACCCCGAGGAAGAGCCTCGAGCCGAGGAGCTCGATGCTCTGCAGTATGACTCTCCTCCGAAGGAGGCCTTTACTGTCCCGGTTCCTCCGATGCTGGAACGGCTCCTCTTCCGGATGTGGGAGGCACCGGCCTCGGCGCCGGTTTTGAGCAAGCGAGTCAATTCCATCTATCGGCTCCGGAAGAGTCCTGTCTTCCAGAAAGCACAGCTACCACACCATTCCATGGTTGTGGAATCGGCCATGCATCGTCTGAAGAGTCAGAAGATGCACTCTGCGGTGCCTCCTGGTAGGGAAACCCGAAGCCTTGATGGCGTCGGTAGAAAGTGCTTTCGGGGCTCCATGCTTGCTTGCCATGTCCAGACTTACCAGCTGTACATGGGCATGTATTTGCGAGACCTGGCCAAGGAGTTGGCCGGATTCTCTGCTGGTCTCTCCGGGGAACCCTTGCAGAGTTTTAAGTCCTTATCTTCGAGGATCCGGGAATGCTCTAAGTTCATGTCCCGCGCCGCCTACGATGGCTTCGAGGCTTCTGCCCGAGTAGCGGCAGCCGGCATCGTGGCCTGACACCAGGCATGGCTGCAGTCATCGGACCTCGAGCCATGGGTTCAGGACAAGTTGGTCGATGTCCCTTACCGAGGTGAAAACCTTTTTGGCAAGTCTATGGCCGAGAAGGCCGCTCAGCTCGAGACAGAGCACCTCACGAGGACAAGGCTGTCGAGGAAGACCTCTGCCCCTTCTCATAAGAAGAAGGGCTCGGGTAAAAAGTCCTTTTACCCGAGGAAGGGCACTGCCTACAAACAGTACCCACAATATCCGGCTGCCCAAGCTGCCCCTCAGGGTCAGCAAGCCAAGGGCCAGGGTAATGGGCCCCGTAGGCAGAGGACCCCCAAGCCTGCAGCCCCTGCTTCCACTCAGCAGGGTGGGGTTTTTTGACTCCTTGAGTATAGCCATACCTCCCTTGCAGACCCAGACCTGCACAGGAGGCCGCCTAGCCTTGTTCGCCCACAAGTGGCCCTTGATAACCCAGGACAGTTGGGTGCTGAACATAGTCCGTCGAGGCTATGCCCTGCACTTTCACCAACTGCCTCCGCCACACTTCCCAGGGGAACCTTTCCGGCCTCTCCTGTATACATCCCTTCTCCTTCAGGAGCTACAAGGTCTGTTGCTGGACAAGGCGGTGGAGCCTGTGCCTCCCCACTTCCAAGGTCACGGGTTTTACTCCAGGTATTTCCTGGTGCCAAAAAGAACCGGTGGTCTTCGACCCATTTTGGATCTCAGAAACCTAAACAAGTTTCTAGTGAAAGAGAAGTTCAAGATGCTTACTCTTGGAACACTTCTGCCCTACCTCCAGCAGGGAGATTGGCTTTGCTCTTTAGATCTAAAGGATGCTTACACTCACATCCTTATTCATCCAGACCACAGAAAGTACCTCAGGTTCATTGTGGGGGAAACCATTATCAGTACAGAGTACTGCCTTTTGGACTGACCTCCGCTCCCTGGGTGTTTACCAAGTGCCTGGCAGTAGAGGCAGCCTACCTGAGAAATCAGGGAATCTTTGTGTTTCCTTACCTAGACAACTGGCTCATCAGAGGCCAGACTTCCCTAGAAGTTCAACAGGCCACCAACAGGACCATAGAACTGCTCCAAAAGGTGGGCTTTGTCATCAACTTCGCAAAGTCCACTTTGCTCCCCTCCCAGAACTTGGAGTTCATAGGAGCAAGGTTGGATTCTCAGCTGGCAAGAGCATTCTTACCAGTGGACCGAGCACAAAGGCTCATGGGCCTCGCCAGCAAGTTTCTGCACAGGTCCCTGGTCTCTGCCAGACTCTGTCTCAGGCTTCTGGGCCACATGGCGTCGACAGTACAGGTGACCCCCAATGCCAGGCTCAATATGAGACCTGCCCAGTGGTGCCTTCGGACTCAGTGGTCACAAGCCTCAGGCAGTCTCAGAGACATGATCAGAGTGTCCCACCGTTTCCTGGTCTCCTTCAGCTGGTGGTTACACCCCCCCCCCCAATCTGCTGGCGGGGGTGCTCTTTCAGATCCCACCTCATACAGTGGTCCTAACCACCGATGCCTCTCTACAGGGTTGGGGAGCACATTGCCTAGACAAGTGCACCCAGGGCCTGTGGTCTCCTTGGGAGGCGTCCCAGCAGATCGATCTGCTGGAACTCAGAGCTATCCGCTTGGCCCTAAAGGCCTTTACTGCCTCCCTGGCACAACAGTCTGTCTTGACCCAGACAGACAACCAGGTAGCCATGTTCTATGTCAACAAACAGGGCGGAACTGGTTCCCAGCCCCTTTGCCAGGAGGCCCAGGACCTCTGTTCCTTTGCCCTGAAACACAACATGCTCCTCAAAGCAGTCTATCTTCCAGGCCAGGAGAATTCCCTGGCAGACAGATTGAGCAGGATTCTGCAACCACACGAGTGGCAGCTACATCCTTTAGTGGTTCAAAAGATTTTCTTGAGATGGGGGCTTCCCTCCATAGACCTGTTTGCCAGTCCACTGAACAACCAGCTGCCAAGGTTCTGCTCCAGGCAACCGCATCCTCTGAGAGTAGCAGCAGATGCTTTTCTGATTCCCTGGACTCAGGGCCTACTCTATGCATTTCCTCCCACCCCTCTGGTGGCCCGAACACTATTCAAGATTCTCCGAGACAGGGCCTCAGTCCTCCTGGTAGCTCCCAGGTGGCCAAGGCAGCCTTGGTTTCCCCTCCTGCTTCAACTGGCAGTGGATCTGCCTCTGCCTCTGGGATTGCAACCTGACCTTCTCTCTCAGGATCAGGGCTCCTTGCTGCATCCCAATCTCAAAGCTCTCAATCTGATGGCATGGAGGCTGCAAGGGTAGTGTTGGCTCCCTGGGGCCTGCCTCCCGAGGTTGAGGAAGTTCTCCTAGCCTCCAGGAAACAATCCACTAGGAAGACCTATGCTCTCAAATGGAAAGGGTTCTCTGTGTGGTGTCAGCTGCGTGCTGAGGATCCTTTCTCCTGTACTGTGTCAGTAGTGCTTCAGTACCTGCTGCACTTGTCCAATCAGGGTCTCAAGTCCAACTCTGTTCGGGTCCACCTCTCTGCTTTGGCAGCTCACCACTCCCTAGTTGAGGGCCATTCCTTGTCTGTGCACCCTTTGGTGTCTAGGTTTCTCAGAGGCTTGCTTCTGATCAAACCTCCCATACGTCCTCCTGCTCCTGAGTGGGAGCTTAATGTGGTCTTGCAGCAACTGACTCGCCCACCTTTTGAGCCTATGGCTACTTGCCCTCTACGCTTCCTTTCCTGGAAGACTCTCTTTCTGATAGCCCTTACTTCGGCTAGGAGAGTGAGTGAGCTTCAGGCCTTGGTCTGTGATAGACCTTACACCAGGTTCTATAAGAACAGGGTGGTCCTCAGGACTCACCCTAAGTTCCTTCCTAAGGTTGTCTCCTCTTTCCACCTCAACCAGGAGGTGGTTCTTCCTACTTTCTTCCCTAGGCCTCATGCGAGTCAGGCTGAAACAGTTCTCCATACCTTGGACTGTAGGAGGGCCTTATCCTTCTACCTTGAATGTACGCAAGGTCACCGGAAGGCTTCTCAGCTCTTCCTTTCTTTTGACCCCAATAACTTGGGGAGACTTGTGTCCAAGCATACCTTGTTCATCTGGGTGGCTGAGTGTATCACCTGGGCTTACAAGACGGCTGACCTTCCTTTGCAGGGTAGGGTCACGGCCCACCGTGTGAGGACAATGGCTGCATCAGTGGCTCACCTCCGCTCTGTTCCATTGCAAGACATCTGCAGGGCTGCTACTTGGTCTTCAAGCCAGACTTTTGCAGCCCACTACTGTCTGGAGATGGAGTCCCGTAGGGACAGTGCTTTTGGCCAAGCAGTACTCCGGAATCTCTTTGAGGTCTAGGCAACTCCTGCCCTCTGGTTGGGCTACCTGTGAAGGGTGTGTCCTTGCAAAGCCTCTACTGTGTTGCTGAGACTAGAGGGAGTTCTCTTGTTCAGCCTGGGTTCCTGGTAGCCCAGAGCTGGGGAGTCACCCATAAGTGAGGGCTGACTTTCTGCTTGGTCCTGGAGAAAGAGTAGTTACTCACCTGTAACAGGTGTTCTCCAGGAGCAGCAGGAATCAGTCCTCACTACCCTCCCTCCTCCCCTTGGAGTTGCAGTTGTACATAGTTTAATTTTTACATTTTTGTGTGCTGTTCTTAGCTATGTCATTTGACTGCAGTAAGATGGCACCTTTAGGCGGGAAGGGAACCGCGCATGCGTGCCAGCATTCCCAAAGGCTTTCATGGAAAGCTGGGGAAATGCTCCGCTGGGGCTTCATCGGCGTCGATGACACCCATAAGTGAGGACTGATTCCTGCTGCTCCTGGAGAACACCTGTAACAGGCGAGTAACTACTCTTTATATGTCTGTCTATCTATTTATATATATATATATATATGTATATATATATATATGTATCTGTTGAGATATTTCATTATAGATAGATATGTATCCACATACTTATCTATCTCACTGTCTATTCTCATATAACTATATGATTCTGACAGAGGGACTTTACCCATACCTATGCTATCTAGCAGGTTTGGGGTTCTACACACCCACCCACTCCTGTGGTAGTCAACAATTTTTATACCATAACCTAACGGTTTAGGTACCTCTGAAGCTCTCCGTGCTCAATATCTCTCCTAGCTTACCCCAGTTAGGAGAGACATTGTGGATCTTCAGTTAATCACAGGCTTTAACGCCTCAGGCATTGGTCCTCTCTTTTTGGGATACAAGGAGTTCCCACACCCTTTCTCCCCACAAGGACTGTGCCTGTTTGTCCAAATCGGTTAGCCTTCTCTTTTGCTCCTAAGAGTGACTCACTCTGCCTCCAAAAGAGCTAGGGTTTTTCTCATAAAGCCTTCCGCTGAAGGCCCACCGTTTTTTGGACTACCCCAGTTTCCCTACTGGGGTTACCTGTTACCTTTCAAGATTCTGACCTCCACTGGTTTTCCTACAGGATTATTACCTCACTTACAGTGAGGTCCTCTTCAAGGTTCCTCTACTAGGTTCCCAGTAGATCCATGAACCTCCATACTTCTGTGAAATCCTGTCAGGGGAGGTCCATATTGCAATATCCTTTGCAATATTATTGATGACCATCATCATCCACACATGGACTCCATCTCTGCAGTCCTATGCTAGGTTAGCTGTTCCACAGCATCCTTCTTTCTTCAACTCCTACCCTCCATCCTCAGGATGCCTGGTGTTCTGGGAGATAGCATGTTCCAGCCTATGACATGCTGGGACTCCAGGCATCTCAGCTTGGGAGTCCCCATATGTGAAGACTCATTCCTGCTTGTTCCTGGAGATAGCACAGTTACTTACGTGTAACAGGTGATCTCTGGGAACAGCAGGAATAAGTCTTCACAACCCTCCCACCTCCCCAGGAGTTGTATCTCTATCTATCTTTCCTTTCCTCTCTCTCTCTCTCTCTCTCTCTTTTTCTCAGCTTTAAAACTTAACTGAGGAGAGGCAGTTGGGAAAGGCGGGAAGGCAGCACGCAGGCGTGCTGGGATGCGTCCAAAAGCTCTTGATTGGACGCTGGGAAGCGTTCCCGCGCAGACTTCGTCGGTACCAACGTACCCATATGTGAAGACTTATTCCTGCTGTTCCCAGAGATCACCTGTTACAGGTAAGTAACTGTGCTTTCTCAGAAGCAGTTCAGTGGCAGAGGGGGTGGTGAGTTGGGAGTGGTCTTGGTTCTGTTCCCCTGGGTAATCAAGGGGGGTATATGTTACTTCAGTGTTGAGATTTACATTTTGATATCCAGTTAGCGTTTTTTGTTCTATGTTATTGGCTACTTATTTGTTGCTCCTTGGAAGTGTGCTTTGTCAATAGTTCACTGGGGGGCTGATGGGAGGACCAGCAGAGGGTATCCAGAGCTATCAAGAATTTGATTGGTCCAGTCTCCATGCTGCAGGAGGAGGTGCACAACCCGATGGTGGAGGACTGAACTGTCGTCCCTAAAGGAACATCAATTACCAGGTAAGTGTAATTCTCATTCGTATAATCATTTTTCTTTGTTCTTTGAAGCTGCCAGAAAGAGCTAATGGGTACAACCTGCTACAACTCATAACCTGCACTTTCTCCCAGATGAGCTGCCAGGAAGATTTATGGGGTACATCTGTGAGAAACTGCCTCCCCAGCTTCCTACAAAGCAAACAGAAATCTGTTCTGCTGGAAATATATTTTAAAAGGAATCCAGAACAAAGGAAGAACAGAGACCCTCAGCGTAAACCCTTGGTCTAATAAATGATGAATTTCGCTGAACCCACAACTTGTCCAGTTCCACCAGTTGTTAGTTTGTAGGAATGTAAGTTTGACTTTTTTAGGTGCAGCATAGTTTGGTACAAACATTACTCTCAGGAAAAATATTCCCACTTGAAGGTGCTGAGAGAAATTATGTGTACAGATTAAGCGTAGTTACTGACCTGTAACAGGTGATCTCCGGGAACAGCAGGAATTTAGTCCTCACATATGGGTATCGTTGGTACCGACGAAGCTTGCACGAGAACGCTCCCCAGCGTCCAATAGGAACGCTTTTGGGAGCATCCCTCAGCACATGCGCGCTGTCTTCCCGCCTTTCCAACTGTCCCTCTTAAGTTTGTAGCTGAGTGAAAGGATAGAGGGAGAGAGGAAAGAGACAAAGAGAGAGAGAGAGACAACTCCTAGGGGAGGTGGGTGGGTTGTGAGGACTAAATTCCTGCTGTTCCCGGAGATCACCTGTTACAGGTGAGTAACTACGCTATCTCCAGGAACAAGCAGGAATGTAGTCCTCACATATGGGGACTCCCTAGCTGAAGATGCCAGGGAGATAGCCCCAGGAAGGTGCCACCGTCGAAGGTGAGAATCCTTCCTCCCATGGATCTCTGGCATCCCACCAGGGTTGGTGGGTAGGAGTTGGTTTAAGTTTGAAAGAGATTTTGAAGAACAGCTTGGCCAAAGAAGGCATCCCGACGGGAGGCTTTATTTAGGCAGTAGTGGGCTGTGAAGGTGTGTACCGAAGCCCAGGTGGCTGCTCGACAAATGTCATCAATAGACACAGAGTGGAGATTAGCCATAGAAGCTGCCATGGCTCTCACATTATGAGCTGTGACATGGTCATGAAGAGGAAGACCCTTACTCTCATAAGCAAAGGATATGCATTGGGCAATCCATTTAGATAAAGTTCTTTTGGAGATTGCAAGTCCCAAATGACTAGGGTCAAAAGCTACAAAACATTGCGAGGACTTTCTATGTTGCTGTGTTCTTTGTATGTAAAAGGCTAAGGCCCTTTTACAATCCAAAGTATGAAGGTTTCTTTCTGCATTAGAGGCGTGAGGCCTCGGAAAAAATACAGGAAGATAAATTGATTGGTTTAAATGAAAAGGCGAAACCACCTTTGGCATAAAGTGTGGGTGAGTTCGAAGAACAACCTTATCATGATGAAATCTAGTATAAGGAGGATCAGCCACTAAAGCTTGCAATTCACTAATGTGATGGGCAGAGGTGATTGCAATTAGGAAGATGACCTTCCAAGTCAAAAACCTAAGGGCTGTAGTGGCCAAAGGTTCAAAAGGCAGCTTCATGAGCTGCCCGAGAACTAGATTTAGATCCCATGCTACCGGTGGTGACGTGATGGGAGGTTTAGTTAATAAAAGGCCTCTCATAAATCTTGATAGGAGTGGATGAGAGGAAGTTGGTTGTCCATTTAGAGGCTTATAAGAAGCTGCAATTGCACTAAGATGAACTCTTACCGAATTGGTCTTTAACCCAGAATTTGATAAGTGAAGGAGATACTCTAGTATCGATTCTAGGGGTATGACCAGGGGGTTTAATCCCCTCTTGGAGCACCATATAGTAAAACGTTTCCACTTGAAGACATAAGATCTTCTTGTGGAAAGTTTCCTAGAAGCCTGAAGGATATCCTTTTACCTGCTGAGACAGGTTGAAATCCTGGAGATTTAAGCCTTCAGCAACCAGGCCGTGAGGTGCAGGGACTGGGGATTCGGATGCCATAGCATCCCGTTCTCCTGGGAAAGGAGATCTGGAGCATGCCCTAACTCCAGAGGTGCCGCTTGAGAGAGATACAGAAGCAGGGAATACCACGTTTGGTGTGGCCATCATGGTGCTACGAGAATCATGCGACTCCTGTCCCTCTGAAGCTTAATGAGTGTTTTGGGGATGAGGGGAATGGGTGGGAAGGCATAAAGGAAGTCCTGACCCCAGTGAAGGAGGAAGGCATCCCTTGCCTGACAATTGTCCGCCGGAATCCTGGAACAGAACTGGGGAAGTTTGGCATTCAGTGGACTTGCAAAGAAGTCTATGTCTGGAGTGCCCCAGAGATGAAATATCTTTGCCACCTGGTCTAGGTGGAGTGACCACTCGTGAGGTAGCAGTACTCGACTGAGATTGTCTGCCCGAAGGTTTTGAATGCCTGGAAGATATACCACTAGAAGGTGAATTTGATGCTCTCTGGCGAGGGCCCATAGTCGTAAAGCTTCGTTGCATAACGACAGAGAGCCTGTCCCGCCCTGCTTGTTCACAAGGAACATGGCTACCTGATTGTCCGTCTGGACTAGGACTGTCTTGTAGCTGAGCTGGGCGTGGAACACTCGAAGAGCTAAATAAATTGCTCTTAATTCCAGGAGGTTTATGTGTAAACCACCCTCCTGTGGAGTCCAGGTGCCCTGGGTAGAGAGATGATTCAGGTGTGCTCCCCAACCCACCTGTGATGCATCTGTTAGGGTGGCCTGAAAGAGGGGTTGATGGAAAGGAGACCCCACTGTCAGATTTTCTAGTGATTGCCACCATTGGAGGGACAAAATTAGTCGTTGAGAGATTGTTATTTTGTCCAACAAATGACCCGTGGCCTGTGTCCACTGTGTAGAGAGGGTTCACTGAGCTGCTCGCATGTGGAGGCGAGCATATGGGACTACATGAACTGTGGATGCCATGTGTCCCAGTAACTGCAGTAGTTGCTGAGTAGTGAGGGAGGATTTGCCTGCTGCTTGGGAAGCTAGCTGCATAATGCGAAGACACCGGGCTTGTGGAAGGAAAGCCCTTGCCTGTCTGGTATCCAGACAGGCTCCTATGAATTCTAGGCATTGGGAAGGAACTAGTTGAGACTTCGGGAAGTTTATTTCCAATCCCAAGTATTGGAGGATTCGCATTGTACGAGACAGTGCAGTGCTGGCCTCTGCAACTGTGGAGGCTTGAATGAGCCAGTTGTCTGAGTAAGGGAAGACAAAAATCCCCAGGGTTCGTAGAAATGCTGCTACTACTGCCATGCATTTCATGAACACCCTTGGTGCTGAAGCCAGACCAAAAGGAAGAACCCTGTACTGGAAATGTCTTCCCTTGAAAAGGAAATGTAAAACTTTTCTGTGATCTGGATGGATGAGAATATGAGTGTATGCATCCTTTAAGTCTAGAGAGCAAAGCCAGTCCTGGCTTTGAAGGTGTGGCAGAAGAGTTCCTAGAGAAATCATTTTGAATTTCTCTCAAAACAGATATTTGTTCAATTCTCTCAGGCCTAGAATGGGTCTGTGTCCCCCTGTTTTCTTTGGAATAAGAAAATAGGGGGAGTAGAACCCCGTCCCCTGTTGAAAAATGGGTACTTCCTCTATTGCCCCTTGGGCAAGAAGTGTGGAGACCTCGTGATCTAGCAGATTGTCTGCAGAGGTTTGTGAATTGAATTGCTTTAGAATTGTAGGAGGGGGTATACTTTGTAAATGAAGTTTGTACCCCTCTCCTACAATGGACAAAGTCCAATCTTCTGCTGTTATCTGATGCCATCTGTTGACAAAGTGGCATAACCTGCCTGGAATATTGGGGGGTTGGGGACCCCTCAGAGGCAGGAAGGCAAAGCTCTCTAGGAAGGAGTCAAAGCCCTTGGGGGGGCTGAACCTGTAGAGCTGGTTGAGCTCTCAGGCCTTTTGGTTTCTTTTGCTGTCTGGTTTGTCCCTTTTGGGCAACCTGACCTGGAGTCTGGCTCTGCTGGGTATAGGAAGGATAAAACTTCCTCTTTTTGCTAAAAGAGGGTTTTTTTTATAAGGTTTCCTTTTGGCTGGAGTGGCTGTAGACTTTGACAATCTATCTAAGGTAGAATTGTCAGCATCTAACTCGTTAGCCTTTTCCTGCCAGTTCTTGCCGAAGAGATTTTCCCCCGTGCAAGGAATGTTGCCTAACTTGTCCTATACCCAAGTCTCCAAGTCTGATGCCTGTAGCCAGTGTTGGCACTGGTGCCCTTGGGACCATCGGTACCACAGCTGAGAGAAGAGCTGCGATACTGCGTTCGATAGCAAGAAACCTCTGTTCTATCGATGCTGCCGATGCCTGGGTGTTGGTACTGGTAAGAATGGCCAGAACCCCTGAGCATGGCACAGGTAGTTCTTGCGAGGTTGAGGCCTCGAGAACATCCTGAAGCCCCATCGATGCTTTGGAAGCCGAAGCCTCCCGCCGGGGCTGTTTTGCCGGTGTGGTTCCCTCAAGGGCAATGCCAATGGCCTCTCGATGCTTAGCAGGAGAGCTACCCTTTGAGGACCGGCTTTTGTGTTTAGTTACCTGAGATCCATGGGAGGAAGAAGAGGCCCTTGATGTCGATGCAATGGATCTGGCATCTGAAGAAAAGAGGGTACCGAGCTTTGCGGCCCAGTTCTGTCTTCCTCTTTTGGTCATCCCCATGCAGGAGAGACATTCAGTTGGAGAATGATCAGGTCCTAAACATTTTAGACACCAATCATGGGGGTCAGTGACGGAAATGGTACCGCCACACTTAGTGCATTTTTTAAAACCACTAGTTGGCTTTTCCATGATTTAGGAAAAATGGGGCCTAATGCCCAAAATGGCACCTAGCACCAAAAAGGAAAGTTTCTGAAAAGAAACAGTCTAAGTCTAAGGGGGGTTTTTTTATATGAAAAGAAAAGAAAAGAACCGGCGGTACCGGTAGGCGTCGTGCAGTAGGCAAATGTGACCACAAGAAAGAATTTTAAAGACGGAATTTTCTGCAGTGACAGGGAATAGGTCCTATTGGCTCCGCAGAAAACGAAGAATTGAAGAGGGACAGTTGGAACGGCAGGAAGGCAGCGCGCATGTGCTGAGGGATGCTCCCAAAAGCGTTCCTATTGGACGCTGGGGAGCGTTCCCGCGCAGGCTCCGTCGGTACCGACGATACCCATATGTGAGTACTACATTCCTGCTTGTTCCTGGAGATTAATGAATACTGTTCTTATAATAATGAAATTCTTATATATGACACTTGCTATAATTTTAGTGAATCATGAGTAGGCACCACCACATTTTCTTGCAATTCCTGTATGCATGCCAGCCTAAAGCATTTATATCATTTCATTTCATTTATAAACCGCTTTTACAAATTGTAATATCTAAGCAAAGTGGCATACATAATACATGATCAGGTCGTCTACAAGGCATAAAGGGGACAATTTTCACACTTTGGGGTACGTCTAAGTCATGTTAGGCTTTTGCAGCTAATGTGATGTATTAGCGCAAATAGCGCAGTGTAAGCTGCAAAAGCCATGTGTTATTTGTTGTGGGGCATGCGCAGCATTTCTCCAGCAGATAGTATGGTTGAAAAAGCAGAGAATGTAGGGTGGCAGCATCACCAATGGAGCTAATGCCATCTATTTAGCTGACATTAGCTGCACCCACAATGTCTTCAAAATGTGCAGTTACTGTGTGCTATTGACGCTCACGGTAATCTCATGTTACAAGCATGCCCACTGTCTCCTGTGACTAATGTGCAGCCTGCAGATAGTGCAGGAAATGCACAATGTGCAGCCTGCAGATAGTGCAGGAAATGCACTAACAGCTAACGCTGCTTAGTAAACATACCCCTTTGTGTTTAAGTGTGAAGTCTGCACATACTGTTCACTACAACAGTTTTCAAAGGGAACATGTGCCCCTTTGAAAATTGACTTGGGGAAAATAGGCCCACAAATCTGCACTTACTGTTTATGCAAATATTTTTCCCATGTAAACTTATGCACATGCATTTGAAATGGCAGAAGTGTGCATATAAGTTCCATGCACAGGAACACCTCCTTTATATATTTATTAACATAGGTATATTGTGGCAATACAAGCACAGAGTTTACATGCATATCAAGTTGGCACTTAAGTCAATTTCTGTGCATAAATCCCTCCATTATGTGCATAAATGCCTTTGAAATTTGTTCCCAAAAATCTAAAAAAAATTCATAAACTGATATTTTTACTCTTTGGTCTTCTTTATTTTCTCCCCTTACTCTTTCACGTATAGGCTCTTAAACTTGGACTTTTTTCTTTTGTCACACCAAGCATAAAATCTTTTTTTTTTTCATCTTCTCGGTTTTCATTAACTACTTCTTTGTTTTATAAAGATCAAAAAACGAGTTGTGGGTGCTATCTTTTTAATTGGATTATCTTAATGTAGGTAATACTTTTTTTTTAAGAAATCACTAATCATAGGATTAAAACAAAGACTTCCATCTGGTGGCGAATGTTAACATGGGCAAGACAGATGGAAAAGGGAGTCTAAAGAGAATGTAATATAAAAACAGAACCATGAAAAAAGCAGAGGAACAGAAGTACTATCAGAGAAGGAATTGAGTACAGTACGATGAGGGGAAAAATACAACAAAAGTAGAAGAAAGTATTTTACAATTGTTGAAATCTTAAAATTATTATATACAAGTGGTAACCTGTGAAAAATCAGGACTTCGGATCCTCTTTCAACCCCCACCCTCCTTCACTTATCCCAACTATTACATTTGTTCTCAGATCCCAAAAATCGTATTTATTTTAATTTTGGTTCCATTAAAATCAATGAGGAAGCACCCTTGGTATAAACCCTAAAGTGACTATCTGGGTCAGAAACTGGATGAGAAGCAACACAAGGTATGGGAGTTATCAGTGGTGTGCAGTAGGTATCAATCCTTGGTCCGGTTCTTTTCAAAATGTTTGTTATATTGCAAAAGAGCTATAAGGACAAGTTTGTCTCCTTGTGGATGACACCAAAATATGCAACAGGGTAAACATCCTAGAAGGTGTGAATAACATAAGGAGGGATCTAGTGAAGCTTGAGGAATGGTCTATTAGAGTATGCCAGCTAAAGTTTAATTCTAAAAAATACAGGGTCATACAACTGGGCTGTAGAAACCCAGGGGCTGTGGGAGGCGGAGCCCAACACCAACAAAAAGAAGCCGCCGTGCAGCAGCCAGCCTCTGTCTTCCCTCCGGCTCCGTGCTCCCCGATCGGGGTAGAGCACACCTGAGTGGGACGCAGCCATCTTCCCCGCTCAGGAGCCTCCAGCCCAATCGGGGCTGTGGGAGGCGGAGCCCAACACCAACAAAAAGAAGCCGCCGTGCAGCAGCCAGCCTCTGTCTTCCCTCCGGCTCCGTGCTCCCCGATCGGGGTAGAGCACACCTGAGTGGGACGCAGCCATCTTCCCCGCTCAGGAGCCTCCAGCCCAATCGGGGCTGTGGGAGGCGGAGCCCAACACCAACAAAAAGAAGCCGCCGTGCAGCAGCCAGCCTCTGTCTTCCCTCCGGCTCCGTGCTCCCCGATCGGGGTAGAGCACACCTGAGCGGGACGCAGCCATCTTCCCCGCTCAGGAGCCTCCAGCCCAATCGGGG
The DNA here is from genome assembly GCA_033557465.1 of Ichthyophis bannanicus. Classification (NCBI taxonomy): domain Eukaryota; kingdom Metazoa; phylum Chordata; class Amphibia; order Gymnophiona; family Ichthyophiidae; genus Ichthyophis; species Ichthyophis bannanicus. The sequence goes on along the minus strand of CM066034.1, from coordinate 575,691,977 downwards.
CTGTGGGAGGCGGAGCCCAACACCAACAAAAAGAAGCCGCCGTGCAGCAGCCAGCCTCTGTCTTCACTCTGGCTCCGTGCTCCCCGATCGGGGTAGAGCACACCTGAGCGGGACGCAGCCATCTTCCCCGCTCAGGAGCCTCCAGCCCAATCGGGGCTGTGGGAGGCGGAGCCCAACACCAACAAAAAGAAGCCGCCGTGCAGCAGCCAGCCTCTGTCTTCCCTCCGGCTCCATGCTCCCCGATCGGGGTAGAGCACACCTGAGCGGGATGCAGCCATCTTCCCCGCTCAGGAGCCTCCAGCCCAATCGGGGCTGTGGGAGGCGGAGCCCAACACCAACAAAAAGAAGCCGCCGTGCAGCAGCCAGCCTCTGTCTTCCCTCCGGCTCCGTGCTCCCCGATCGGGGTAGAGCACACCTGAGCGGGACGCAGCCATCTTCCCCGCTCAGGAGCCTCCAGCCCAATCGGGGCTGTGGGAGGCGGAGCCCAACACCAACAAAAAGAAGCCACCGTGCAGCAGCCAGCCTCTGTCTTCCCTCCGGCTCCGTGCTCCCCGATCGGGGTAGAGCACACCTGAGTGGGACGCAGCCATCTTCCCCGCTCAGGAGCCTCCAGCCCAATCGGGGCTGTGGGAGGCGGAGCCCAACACCAACAAAAAGAAGCCGCCGTGCAGCAGCCAGCCTCTGTCTTCCCTCCGGCTCCGTGCTCCCCGATCGGGGTAGAGCACACCTGAGCGGGACGCAGCCATCTTCCCCGCTCAGGAGCCTCCAGCCCAATCGGGGCTGTGGGAGGCGGAGCCCAACACCAACAAAAAGAAGCCGCCGTGCAGCAGCCAGCCTCTGTCTTCCCTCCGGCTCCGTGCTCCCCAATCGGGGTAGAGCACACCTGAGCGGGACGCAGCCATCTTCCCCGCTCAGGAGCCTCCAGCCCAATCGGGGCTGTGGGAGGCGGAGCCCAACACCAACAAAAAGAATCCGCCGTCAGGCGGGCCCGCGCCTGTCGGCCTCGCCAGAGGCCCATGCTGAGACATCCACACTCCTCAGCAAAGCTCCAAAGAAAGCAATACCTACAATAGACCGGCAGCTTGAGCTTCCCCCTGTGTTGAGCTCGCTCTCCACTAGTCGCTGCGCCTCTACTGAACACGGAAGAAGAACCACGCTCCCGGCAACAAAACAGACCGCCTATCTTCCAAGCCTTCCCTTCAACCAACACCGAGCAACCCTCCTGCTGCAACCAGGTTTGATAAACCACACCAACCCTATGTTTAATACTCGAGGTTCTAACTGACTCATACTACTCAGTCTTACCTACTTGGATACTATTGTTCTACATGATACTGCTTACTGCATTATTTTAATCAAAAAACGCTGTCAAACTATGTTCTAATGTTAGTCTGTTTGTCTACCCTTACATTCATACCACGCTACTTTGGTTATCACCACCACCAATACAATTACTGCTCTGTAGGCTACACTACCTTAACTAAAGACGCCACTTTCAAATGTTTACCGTATCTGATGCCCTGCCTACCTTATAGCCCATAGCACACAGACACCTCATAGATACCCTGTCATCTCTACCACCTATTTCCTGGTAACGCAGCCCTACCAGGACAATTAGGCCTGCTCCCGTAATACCATCCTACGTCTTCCTACCTTGAGGTCACATAAGTTCCCCCACCCAAAACACCAAAAATGCACTCTATCCTGACCTTAACCCTACTCCTCCTTACCTCCTGCTACCCCAACCTCCTGCATGCCTTTAACCCCAGTACTAGCTATATCCCAATTCTCCATAACATGAGTAGAAAATGGTCTGAAACCCCCCGCCACCCTACATCAAGACCCACCACGACCCACCCACACTTACTATACATCCCATTGCACACCCTCAAAAAAGACCTCAATGGAAAAAACAACTCCCAACTCCCGATCAGATGTGCACTTATAAATGCAAGATCCATACGTTCAAAATGACCAGTGGTCCACGACCTGATATCACAACACAATCTCGATATCCGAATGATAACTGAAACTTGGCTATCAGATTGCGACAATGCTCTCATCCACCAGATGTCACCACCAGGCTTCACCATCCATACCTACCACAGGTCCAACCAGAAGGGTGGAGGTACACTTATCCTCACCAGATCAAACCTCCAGTTCAAAACAAGCAACGCATCCAGCACCACCCACCTTGACATGATTACCATAACAAACGAACTTTGTTCAATCAACCTTCTATACCGAGCTCCTACACCCTCACCAGACGAGTTACCAACAATAATCAACCTTGCCTGCAACTCCAATAACCCAAGCTGGATAATGGGAGACTTCAATCTGCCTTCCCTACAAACTTCACATGCAGCAGCCTTCATCGAAGCTATGAATGACCTGGGATACAAACAAATTGTCGAGTCACCCACCCACATCAAGGGAAGCATACTCGACCTGATATTCGCCCCACAGTCGGCAATAAACATATCCAACCACCTTGCCACCTCTATAACCCCAGTACCCTGGTCTGACCATGATCTTATCACGTTCCAAATACCTGCCACCCATCAAACCAGCAGCGATAACAAGGCACAAGCCCCCCCAAGCTCCCTGTCTACACGTTTTAGGCCCCTTGTTAAGGATAAAGCCCTCGAGGAAATCCTACCTCGCCTCATTACCACACCATCTGACCCAGATGAACTAGTTTCCAACTGGGACCACGCTCTCAAATCTGCTGCCTCCGCTCCAACCACAAGAAAAAAACCCAAGAAGCGAGAAAATGCACCATGGTACACCGACGACCTTAGGGCATCGCTCCTTCACCTACGCAAGCTCGAAAGACACTGGCGCCATACCCGGTCTTCTGAATCCCTATCTACATACACCTCGTACCTACAAAAACATCGAGTGATGACAATGAAAAAAAGAAAACAATACCATGCAGATATACTAAAGAGATCGCTGAACAAACCCCATGACCTGTTCAGCATAGTGAAGTCACTAACAGGTGACCCAGCTCCAGCCCAAACATCTATGCCTCACCCACAAGATTACGCCATCTACCTACAATCAAAGATGATCCAAGCCAATAAGACGACAATCCACGCAATCCCCCCTACCCCATGTGAAACCCCTCTACTCAAATTTTGCGAGGTATCCAACAAGGAGATACAAGATATTATCACATCCATTAACCTTACTACCGCCCCTAGTGACCCGTGTCCAGCCAGCTGGATTAAAGAATTGCGCCATGAGCTCAGTCCTGCTATAAGCCGAATCACGAACCAATCCCTCTCCACGGGATCCTTCCCACAGAGCCTTAAATTTACTTCAATCCGCCCACTGTTAAAGAATAACAAACTTGATCCTTCCAAAGTGGAATCTTTTCGCCCAATATCAAGCATCCCCCTGCTCGCCAAAATCATCGAAAAGGTAGTCCAACGGCAGATACAACAACATATTGACACTGCAGCTCCACTGGACCCATCTCAACATGGCTTCAGAGAAGCACATGGTGTCGACACCATCCTCACAACTCTCTTCAATGATCTGGTTACAGGATTAGATAACACCCTCCACGGATTTGTACTCATCTTCATGGACATTGCTGCGGCCTTTGACTCAGTCAACCACGAAACACTGATACTCCGTCTCATGGAAAAAGGAATACAAGGCTCAGCTATAACATGGTGCAAGACCTACCTGGCTGACAGGTGGCAACAAGTCCGAACAGGCCCCACGACCTCTGATCCTTTCCCGCTCAATCAAGGTGTACCTCAGGGCTCGTCTCTATCTGCATTAATGTTCAACATCTATATGCAGCCAATTTGTGCCCTAATCTGATCCTTTAACATCCAGTGCCTAGTCTATGCAGATGACGTCCTGATCTACTCCCCATTCCTGATCGATCAACCAGACTTTTCACCAATATCAAGTTGTTTTGAAGCTGTAGCAGAATGGCTTTCAGCACAGAACCTAAGGATCAACCACAGCAAAACGGATGTCCTATTCCTTACCAAGAACCAGAAGTTCACCCCACCCTCCACACTACAAATAAACAATGTTGAGCTGATAGCAAAATCAACAATCCGCTATCTAGGCATCACGCTCGACCAACGGCTCGATATGTCTACACACGTGAAGAACACCACAAAAGCAATTTACCATAAGATCCGGATACTACGTCACCTGCGCCCCCTACTGGACTTTAACGACTACCGTACAATCTTCCAAGCCTTGGTGCTCCCACATCTGGATTTCGCAAACATCGTCCTCCATGGCCTCCCTCAGTCAACGCTAGGCCCTCTCCGCCTTGCAATGAATGCCGCAGCAAGAGTACTTGCAGATACATTGAGAGCTGATCATATAACTCCAGTCATGATGGACCTCCACTGGCTTCCGCTTCAAGCTAGAATCCAGTACAAGTCCCTAGTGCTGACATTCAAAGCTCTAAGGAACCAGACCCAGACGCCCATCAGCAAACTCATTCAAAGCCGACCGATCAACAGAATCAGAAGTTCTAACCAAGCAAACACCCTGGAGGTCCCCAAAATACTAACAAAGTGCACAAAGGCTACCGCTAACAGGGCCTTCTCCATATTTGCACCCATGGCCTGGAATGCCCTTCCTACTGAGCTCCGTACCATTCCAGACCTATCGTCATTTAGAAAAGCCCTCAAACACCACCTCTTCCTAACCCATTACCCAGAATCCAACCCCAGAAAACAACCAAATAACTCTACACCCTACTCCACTCCATCCACAACACAACAACATAAAGAGAACGATTAGATCTACCACTATGTCCCCTCTCCTGTTTAACATTGTTGTGAACCGACCTATATTATGTAAACAAGCAGTCAGTATAACCCCATGCACAACTTCATACTCTGTAAATACCTATTCTATAAATAGTTACCCTAGTTCACCTCCAAGTTATCTTGTTCCTTGTTCAATGTAAACTCAACTGTCATGTGACATTGCAGTATGTTTTGTTCAATTGTAAACCGCACTGATTTTAATAGCGCGGTATATAAGAAAAGTAAATAAAATAAATAAATAAATAAATTAATTAATGAGCTCCACATTTCTCACGACTGGGGTGATGTCTCTTTAGCTGTCTCTCTAGATCTCTCTGCCACCTTTGATCTTGTCGACCATTCTATTCTCTCTCATCTCAGGAATGCTGATCTTTGAGGCACAGTCTTTCACTGGTTTTATTCTTTCCTTCACTCTTGTTCCTTTTCTATCACCACTGGCTCCTGCACTTCTGCCTCTGCACTGTGGGGTTCCCCAGGGCTATGTGCTTGCACCATTCCTCTTTAATATTTTCCTGGCCCCCTTCACTCTTTTATGATTTAGGAACTTGATATACCGTCCTTTATCCTGTGTATCAGAGCGGTTTACAAACTTATGCCAACAGGCACTTTTTAGTGCAACAGACTGGTATCTTGGCATATCACTATGCTGATGATATCATTCTTCTCTATCACACCTCCCCTATCAACCCGGACGTCTCACTCCTCAGTACCTGTTTATCACTTGTTGCCAATTGGCTGACCATGAATCTCCTTCATTTTAATCCTTCCAAGACATCTGCGATGTGGTTCACGTTTGGTAACTCTGCCCCTCTTCTTCTTGACTCGCCGATCCTTTTGGTGCCCTCATTGCATTACCTTGGTATAATATTAGACCCTGACCTGCCCTTCCACACACACATTTCTGCTCTAACTCATCGCTCATACTTTTACCTTTGACAAATCTGCTCTGTCAGTGCAGTTCTGCCTTCTGCTTCCCTCACCACTCTCCTCCTCTCCCTGGTAATTTCACAAATTGATTACTGTAATATAATTTATGCTGGGCTTCCTCAATAGCAACTTCACTGTCTTCAGATGATTCAAAATACTGCTGCCCAGATACTCTCCCACACCCCCCGCCACACTCATATTACACCCCGCCTTATCCAGTTACATTGGCTACCAGTCTCTCGTCGCATTATCTTCAAGCTTCTGATTCTGACTCACAAAGCTCTTTATACACACACCCCTCAGTACCTGTCCGACTCCTTACAGTTTCAGCCCAGCACCTTGTAGTCTTCAGTCCATACATGTCTAATGCCTTGCTCTCCCCTCCCCAGCCCAACACATCTCGAGCAAATCCGACACTCACCCTTTCTCTTTTTAGCTCCCTACCTTTGAAACTCCCTTCCCACCACACTTTGTCAAGAACAGTTCTACTCCAAGTTTAAGTCACTTCTAAAGACCCACCTTTTTAGTGCCACCTACGACCTACCTCCTCCTGGCTCTCCAAACCCCCCCCCCCCCCTTTTGTCCGACAAAATTCTTCTCTTTCCTCTCCTGAACTCTGGTGTGACTGTTTGCTTTCCTGTCTAACATTGTAGTTCCTTTCTGTTTCTGGCCTTGGTCATCTTTTCTGTTTTACGTTATTGTAAACCGCCCTGATGGTTCCCGAAGATGCAGTAAATCAAGCGCTCTAATAAAGATAAAGAGCGACTATCATATGCTGCATTGAGAAGAATAAGGTCACTGAAACCCTTTCTTGACTCAAGGGCTCTGAAGACTATTATTCATGCCTTAGTTAATCAATCATATTGAGTCTCCAGAGTAAGCAGGAATGATTCATCGCGTATGGGTGACATCCCTGACGGAGCCCTGTGCAAGAATGCTCCCCAGTTTCTATTGGAAGCTTTTGGGAAGCTCCATCATGCCTGCACGCCTCCTTCCCGCTTGCTGCCATAGTGCCATGATGCCTCAGTCTTTTGTTTTCCGCAGAGCCCCACTGACAAGTTTCAGACATCCTCCATTTGGTAAACTTCTTTTTTCCCCTAACAGAGTTTTTTTGCCTCTGGTTTTCAAACCTAGTTGCCTGCCATCGCAGTTCTCTCCTTCCTTTACTTTTCCTCCCTCTGATCATGTGTTTTATTCTTTCAGCAGCATCTTGTCCCCTTTGGGGCCGGCACTCAAGCCTTGGTCTTCATGATTGAACTGTTTGACTTTGCTGCAGATATTTTTCCAAATGACACGTCCCAGAAACCTGCCAGTGGGTTTAAGAAGTGTTCCAAGTACTCTAGGACCATATCTGCCACAGATATCCATAACTAGTGCCTACAGTGCTTGGGACCTGAACATCAGCCCTCTTCTTGTAATTTGTGTTTGCAGATGAGAAAGAGAAGACTCAAAGGTCAAGAGAAGCAGTGCAAATCTGTATAATAATGTAAATATGTATATATAGATGTAAGAATGTATAAGTCATCCCCTAAGACGCTAACCATGTGTGCTGTGACCCCAGTTCTTTGTACATACCATCCCCCCCAGTCTTGATTGACAATCCCCGAACATGAATCAAACCGCTGCTGATCGCTGGAAGTAGCGGTATATAAGTGTGCAGTAAATAAATAAATAAAATAAATCTCTTTTTGGCACTCACAAGTCCAATCCATCACCTTTAGCATTGATCTGTATGGCTTCCAAGGTTGCATCAGATACTGGCAGTGCATCAACACCGAGGAGCTCTTGAGCTCAATAGGAGCTGAGTACGCATAGTGCCCTGGAGCACTGGCTATTGATCGATCTCCTCCCGAAGATGAGGAAGGATTTGGCCTCATCCTCTTCGATGTGGAGGGTTGACCACGCTGAACATTGGGTGAAGATTCTGGTGCATCGGTGTCGGAGCCCATCTAATACTAGTGAACATTTGTATAGTGCTACAAGACGTACGCAGCACTGCACAGACACATGTAAAACACGGGCCCTGCTCATCAGAGCTTACAATCTAGTTAAGACAGACACAACACAGTAGCTGTAGACACAGGAAACATCTAGGAGAAAAGATAAGGAAGTACAAAGGAGATCAGGTGAGTCAAGATCCGAAAGTGGCAGCGAAGAGGTGAGTTTTCAGCCTGGATTTGAAAAGGGCCAAAAAAGGCAACTGGCATACAGACTCAGGTAGCTTGTTCCATGTGCAAGAAGCAGCAAGGTGTAAGCAGCGAAGTATGGAGTTAGCAAAAGAAGAGAGGGACACAGATAGACTCGGTAAGTGTCACAGCATGACATGCTAGGGAGATAAAGTTCCTAGATGAAATAAATGACAGCTTCTTGGAGCAGCTGGTTCATGAACCGACCAGAGGGGAAGCCATATTGGACCTAATCCTTAGTGGAACACCAGATCTGGTGCAAGAGATAAGGGTGTTGGGGCCACTTGGCAATAGTGATCATAGCATGATTGCGTTTGATTAAATTAGTGGAGGAGGGATAGTAAGGAAATCCACAGTACTACCTTTTAACTTTCGAAAGGGAGACTATGATAAAATGAGGAAAATAGTTAAGAAAAAACTAAAAGGAGCAGTTGCAAAGGTTAAAGGTTCTCCGGCCCAATCCGGGCTGTGGGAGGGAGGAAGCGACCCCTAAAAGCGGCTGCCGCCGAAAGAACTGCCGCCATTTAACAGGCTCCTCCGATCGGGAGTTGAGCACACCTGAGCGGGCTCTCCATCCTTCCCGCTCAGGTTCTCCGGCCCAATCCGGGCTGTGGGAGGGAGGAAGCGACCCCTAAAAGTGGCTGCCGCCGAAAGAACTGCCGCCATTTAACAGGCTCCTCCGATCGGGAGTTGAGCACACCTGAGCGGGCTCTCCATCCTTCCTGCTCAGGTTCTCCGGCCCAATCCGGGCTGTGGGAGGGAGGAAGCGACCCATAAAAGCGGCTGCCGCCGAAAGAACTGCCGCCATTTAACAGGCTCCTCCGATCGGGAGTTGAGCACACCTGAGCGGGCTCTCCATCCTTCCCGCTCAGGTTCTCCGGCCCAATCCGGGCTGTGGGAGGGAGGAAGCGACCCATAAAAGCGGCTGCCGCCGAAAGAACTGCCGCCATTTAACAGGCTCCTCCGATCGGGAGTTGAGCACACCTGAGCGGGCTCTCCATCCTTCCCGCTCAGGTTCTCCGGCCCAATCCGGGCTGTGGGAGGGAGGAAGCGACCCATAAAAGCGGCTGCCGCCAGGCAGGCCCGCGCCTGCCGGGCCCGCGCCTGAGGGCCTTGCCAGAGGGCCCTTTGGCGTGGCCCTTAGGCAGTGGCCCTCTCTGAAACGCCTGAAAACAGTCAGGTACGCATCTCCTCCATCAACCAGCTGCTTGAGCTCCCCCAGGGTCGAGCTCGCTATCGTTACCAGCAAGAACATCCCTGACAACATTATCGCTCCCAGAAGTCAACATCTACCTTCACGGTAACCAGCAGCTGAGTCCAAATGGCCATATGTACTGTATCCAGCGCCTGAACTCCTTCCTTATTGTTGCCAGTAACTTGCAATCCTACAAGTACCGCCAGCTAGCATTAATTAAATAGCCAGCAATCTACTTTTATTTGGTTGTTCACCTTACAAATCACTAATGTCAGTAAATTCTTGCCAGTAGCTTTACTGCTTATCTACCTTACAGTCTACCTTGATCAATTAGCTTGTTGCCAGTAACTTCACCGTTGTCTGCAGTTCACTGTATAGCTATCGCATGATTTTTTACAGTCATCTAGTCTGTCCTTGAATCCTGTTATCTGTAATGAAGTCAGTAATAGCCTCCACCTAATACCATATATTCCCGCCAGCAACTCAAACCCATTTTAGTCATTGTACCACTGTACCGTACCACTGTACCGTACCGCTGTATTGTACCACTTATACTGTAAGATAGCCTTTACTAACTTTACTGTAACTTGTAATTTGCATCCCAAGACTCTGAGACTCCCATACACATCCCATACCAAGAAACCAAAATGTCTCTCCATCTCATCACCTTTCTCAGTTTTTACCTTCTCACAGACTGGCTCGGGACCTCTCTTGCCTACTCTCCCTCCACCAATCATATACCGATCCTCAAGAACCACGGAAAACAATGGTCAGGCAACCCTTACCATCGTCCAGATAGGGAAGCCCGTATACGACACTCCCACCTCATCCACATTGCAATACACCAAACCAGCAATCCTAAGCAACACAAATCCCAACCACCACAAAGCTTAAAATGTGCCCTCATAAATGCACGCTCAATTCGAAAAAAATGGCCTGTAATCCTTGATATAATCACCCTTCATGATCTTGATGCACTCATGATCACCGAAACCTGGTTATCCAAAGAGGACAATGTCCTCATCAACCAACTTATTCCACCTAACTTCTCCATACACACAACCCATAGAGAAAACAAGAAGGGAGGAGGAGCACTCATACTCACCAAGACTGAACACCTTTTCTACATGACCAACTCGCATAGCACAAGCAACCTAGATATAATCACCATAGTGAACAAACAATGCTCCATCAACCTGGTCTACAGAGCCCCCTCGAGCTCACCGGATGAACTTCCCACCATATTGGACCTGGCCGCCAATACCAGCAACCCCAACACTCCTAACTGGATATTGGGAGACCTCAATCTCCCATCATTACAGCAAAACCAATCATCTTCACTCCTCAATGCCATTGAAAATCTTGGATATCAACAACTGATCACGGAGCCCACTCACACCAAAGGAAACATTCTTGATATGGTCTTTGCTCCACACTCTGTATCCGAACAGAGCTGCAACATTGTAAAATCGATCACCAATGTACCATGGTCAGACCATAAACTTATAAACTTACAAATTCCTCTGAGCAACAATCAGCTTCTCAACAACAGAAAACTGGACAACACATCTAGAGCTACAAGAGGCTTTCGACCTTTCAACAGGGAACTTATACTATCAAGCACCCAACCACTCCTTGACAACACAGTACTCAACCTTGATGAGTCTATCACCGCCTGGAACAGCAACCTCAACACCATTGCTCAACTACCACACAAAAAGAACATGTCCAGGAAAAAATCCTCTGCTCCATGGTTTTCCCCCGAGTTACAGTCCTCCCTTACCCACCTACGAAGACTCGAAAAACGCTGGCGCCGCTCACTTTCCATCGACGATCACGCAGCCTACAATCTCCACCTTGCATCTCACCGTGAAGCAATCACAACCTTAAAGAAGCAATACCACACTGATTTGCTCAAAAGATCTTTGAACAAACCTCACGACCTCTTCAATCTTGTCAAATCACTGTCAAAGGAACCATCCTCTGAACAAAATGAAGATATCCACCCACAGGAATTTGCTGATTACCTACAATCAAAACTTCTTCAAACAGATGAGCTCTCAAAAACCACTGTACAAGAAACAACCTGTCTAACATCCCTGTCTGTACTTACCACACCCTCTGCTAAACACATTGAAGACACAATCGCCTCACTCAACACCACAACTGCACAAACCGACCCGTGCCCAGCCTTTTGGATAAAGGATCTTCGAAGTGCATTTAGCCCCTTCATTGCAAGAATCATTAACCTCTCCTTTACATCTGGCTCCTTCCCATCTGCATTAAAGTTCACATCCATTAGACCTCTGCTAAAGAACGTGAAACTAGACCCTAAACGGCCCGACTCCTACAGGCCTATAGCCAGTATCCCCCTTCTAGCAAAGATTTTTGAAAAAGAGGCACAACGGCAAATCCAAGACCACATAGATTCCGCAGCCCCCCTTGACCATTCCCAACACGGCTTCAGAGAATTCCACGGGGTTGAGACACTGCTCACCACCCTATTCAATGATGTTCTCACCACTATAGACAACTTACAGCAAGGCGTTGTGCTAATCTTCCTGGATATAGCAGCAGCGTTTGATTCGGTAAACCATGAGATTCTCCTCGTTCGACTGAAAGAAAAAGGCATCCATAACTCAGCACTTGAATGGTGCAAATCATACCTTGATACCAGAATGCAATATGTAAAAACTGCAACAGGAGAATCCGAACTCTTCCATCAAAAACAAGGGGTTCCGCAAGGGTCCTCTCTCTCATCCCTCATGTTCAACATCTATATGCAGCCGATCTGCAATATCATCAGGTCATTCAATGTGGAATGTATGGTATACGCAGACGATATCCTACTCTACATGCCGTTTTCCACAAAGCAAATGGATTTACTACCTATAACAAACTGCTTCGATGCAGTCTCAGAATGGCTCCTGTCACAGAACCTCCGCATTCAGCACAAGAAAACCGAGGTTCTCTTTATCACCAGAGACACCAACTTCACCCCACCTTCACATATAAAAGTCAAGGGAGCTGAACTATGCACTAAGGAAGCAATAAAATACCTTGGAGTCACACTGGACCATCGGCTCAACATGAAACCACACATAAATAATATCGTAAAAGCTGTGTACTTCAAGATACGCACGCTCAAGCACCTACGCTCCCTACTTGACCCAGAAGACTTCAGAACCATTTACCAAGCCCTAATCTTACCACATTTTGATTTCGCCAACTCAATTCTTCAAGGACTTCCACAATCCACCTTGAGCCCATTACAGCTCGCTATGAATACTGCCGCAAGGGTTCTTCAAGGAGCGTCCAAGAGTGAACATATTACACCAATCCTCAAACAGCTCCACTGGCTCCCCATACACGGAAGGCTGATGTTCAAAATCCTGATTCTAACATTCAAGGCCATAAAGGGACTATCTTCCAACTCACTTTCTGAGCTCATTCAAACTGTACCACGAAACAGAAACAGAAGACAGGCAGCATTAAACTCCTTATCAATACCAAAGGCCATTACAACATACAATCTATCAACAGCTAACAGAGCCTTCTTGTGTTGCGCACCAAAATGCTGGAACTCGCTCCCTGCCGACATCCGTACCATAACCGACTTAACCCAGTTCAGAAAGGCCCTTAAATTCAACCTATTCACCAGATACTACCCCATATGAAGATAACATTTAGTCCCACTACATATCCAACTACAGTTTTTCCCTTGCTCCCAACATTCGTGCTAATTCATGTACATAGTTCGAGCATGTGATCTAGTTAACAGATTACATATTCCATGTAAATAGTTCTCCCTTGTTTTCCAAGTTGATAATCCTGTTATATGTAACTCCGAACAGCCTGTTGTTCTGGTTTTGTTGTGTTCTCTGTAAACCGCGCTGATGTCAAAGAGTGCGGTATAAAAGAAATTAAAATATATAAATAAAATAAATAAAAAATAAATAAAGACTTACATCAAGCTTGGGTGTTGTTGAAAAATACTATCTTGGAAGCCCAGACCAGCTGTATTCCACGCTTTAAGAAAAGTGGAAGGAAGTCCAAAAAACTGCCAGCATGGTTTAAAGGTGAGGTCAGAGAGGCTGCTGTTGTCAAAAAAGCATCTTTTAGGAAATGGAAAAAAGAGCCAAACGACGAAACCTGTAAACAGCACAAGCACTGGCAAGTTAAATGCAAGGCATTGATGAGGCAGGCAAAGGGAGAATTTGAGAAGAAGCTTGCTGTGGAAGCAAAAACGCGTAATAAAGACTTTTTCAAGTACATTCATAGCAAAAAACCTATGAGAGAGTCAATTGGTCCATTAGATGATAGAGGAGTTAAAGGGGCACTAAGAGGCGACAAGGCGATAGCAGAGAGACTGAATGAATTCTTTGCTTCGGTCTTTACTGAGGAAGATGTAGGGATGTTATCCATGACTGAAGTGGTATTTAAAGCTGTGGAAGAATTGAAGGACATATCGATACATCGGGAAGATCTATTACAACTATTAGATAAACTGACGAGTAGCAAATCACCTGGGCCGGATGATATACATCCAAGGGTGTTGAAAGAACTGAAATGTGACATTGCAGACCTGCTATTAGTAATCTGTGAACTATCATTAAAATAATCTGTAATACCTGAAGATTGGAAGATGGCGAACGTAACACCAATTTTTAAAAAGGGTTCCAGGGGTGATCCAGGAAACTACAGACCGGTGAGCCTGACGGCAGTATCGGGAAAAATGGTAGAAATCATCATAAAGAACAAAATTGCTGAACATGTAGCTAGTCATGGCTGAATGGGAGACAGCCAACATGGCTTTAGAAAAGGAAGATCTTGTCTAATATTGAATATTGAATATTGTGTGCAATTCTGGCCACCGTATCTTAAAAAGGACATAGCGTTATTAGAAAAAGTACAGAGAAGAGCCACCAAATTGGTGAAGGGGATGGAAGGCTACTCCTATGAAGAGAGGCTAAGAAGGTTAGGGCTCTTTAGCCTGGAGAAGAGACGGCTGAGGGGAGATATGATAGAGGTCTATAAATTAATGAATGGAGTGCAACGGATAAACGTGGATCAATTGTTTACGCTATCAGAGTATAGAAAGACTAGGGGACATGTAATGAAGCTACAGGGTAAACTATTTAAGACAAATAAGAGAAAATATTTTTTCACTCAACGTGTAATCAAACTCTGGAATCTGTTACCGGAGGATGTAGTAAGGGCTGTTAGTATAGCTGGGTTTAAAAAAGGTTTGGACAAGTTCCTGGAGGAAAGGTCCATAAACCACTATTAAAAAGGGACCCAGGATATCAATGCTTGACCCAGTACAAGCATTGTGGAACCTGTGTCTTTTGGGGATATTGCTAGGTACGTATGACCTAGATTGGCCACTGTTGGAAACAGGATACTGGGCTTGATGGACCTCGGTCTGACCCAGTATGGCATGTCTTATGTTCTTATGTTTTTTGAAGGTGTGAATAAAGAAGTAGACAAAGGTGAGTCAGTTGATATAGTGTATTTGAACTTTCAGAAAGCCTTTGACAAAGTCCCTCATCAGAGACTTTTGGCAGAACTAAAGAGTCATGGGATAGGAGGCAGTGTACTATTGTGGATCAGGAACTGGTTAAAAGATAGAAAGCAGAGGGTAGGGCTAAATGGCCAATTTTCCCAATGGAGAAAGGTGAATAGTGGTGTACCACAGGGATCTGTGCTGGGTCCGCTGCTTTTTGACATATTCATAAATGACCTGGAAAAAGGAATAACGAGTGAGGTTATCAAATTTGCAGATGACACAAAACTATTTAAAGTTGTTAAAACCCAAGAGGACTGTGGAAAATTGCAAGAGTATCTTGATAAATTGGAAGACTGGGCATCAAAATGGCAGATGAAATTTCATGTGGACAAGTGCAAAGTTATGCACCTAGGGAAGAACAACCCAAACTATGGTTACACGATGCAAGGTTCCACATTAGGAACCACCACCCAGGAAAAAGATTTAGGCGTCATTGTGGATAACACGTTAAAACCCTCGGCCCAGTGCGCAGCGGCGGCCAAGAGAGCAAATAGAATGCTAGGTATCATAAAGAAAGAAATGGAAAATAAAACAAAGGATATTATAATGCCTCTATATCGTTCCATGGTGAGACCGCACCTTGAATATTGTGTGCAATTCTGGTCACCGTATCTTAAAAAGGATATAGTATTATTAGAAAAGGTTCAGAGAAGAGCCACCAAAATGGTAAAGGGGATGGAAGGATACTCCTATGAAGAAAGGCTAAAAAGGTTAGGGCTCTTTACCCTGGAAAAGAGACGGCTGAGGGGAGATATGATAGAAGTCTATAAATTAATGAACGGAGTGGAACGGGTAAACGTAGATCAATTGTTTACGTTATCAGAATATTAGAAAGACTAGGGGAGATGCAATGAAGCTACAGGGTAAACTATTTAAGACTAATAAAAGAAAATATTTTTTCACTCAACATGTAATCAAACTCTGGAATTTGTTACCGGAGGATTTATTTATTTATTTATTGAACGGTTTTATATACCGCCTTTCAGAAAAATGAAAGTGGTTTACATAGAACAAAACTTGAACATTACATTGAAACGTATTCAAACAATTGAAATTACAGTGAACATTAAATTGTATATAATAAAAATGGTAATTTGAGGGTTACAATGCTGAGTAAATGCTGATTAGGTATATAGATAGTTTAAACATATATACAGATTTAAATATTTACAAATTTCAAAAATCTTATCTGAGCAAGGAAAAATGTATTGTAGTTCACTAGAATTATTAGTGTAAAGAGTAAATGTGATAATGTGGAGAATTGGATATTGTAAGATAAAGTAAGAAAAAGGAAAAAGTAAGTTGTGAATTAATGAATATGAGTATACGTGAGTTTAAGTGGGAAATATTTAATCTATTGGGAATGAGTCTCCAAAGTACTCTATAAATAGGTGAGTTTTAAGATCTTTTCGAAATGCTGAAAGATCTGTGATATCTCTGAGTTTATCCGGCAGAGCGTTCCATATTAAAGGAGCATTGAAGCTGAATGCCCTATTTGTTGTAGTTTTATTAAGTTTTGAAAAGTTGTTTTGAACAAGTAGTGTGTTCTGGTTCCTTTGTTTCACTGTTCTGGTCCTTGAATGAATTGTCAGTAGATCAGTTAGATATGATCTCTTATCAGTTTGAACGTTGTTATGATAACTTTATATTTTATCCTACTTTGTATAGGTAACCAGTGAAGTTTGTACAGTATAGGGGTTATGTGTTCAGTTGGACCTGCATTTATAAGCATTCTTGCAGCAACATGTTGTGCTACTTTTAGTTGGTGTAAAGCATGTTTTGGAATACCTTGAAGAATTATGTTACTAAAATCTAAGTGAGGCAGGATCAGGGCTTGAAGGACTGATCTGAAGTCCAGATTTGATAATAATGGTTTTAGATTTTTAAGATATCTTAATTTATTATATATTGTGTTTGTTGTATTCCTGATGTGTGTTGTTAGACTTAACGTTCTGTCTATGATAACGCCAAGGTATCTTATTTCATCTTTTATGGGGATGCTTATGTTTTCAATTTTTATTTCTGTTGGGGGGTAAATTTTTGATTTCTAGAAACAAATAATGCTTCTGTTTTCTTAAAGTTAATGTGAGATTGTGTTCATTTAGCCATTGCGTCATTTTAGTGAAGCATGATTTGATATTGGAGAAGTCCAGGGAGTCTATGTCCATAGGGAGATAAATCATAACATCATCAGCATAAATTGCATATTTTAATTTGCACTGTTGAATGATGTGGCATATAGGTTGTAAATATATGTTAAAGAGTAGAGCTGACAATGCAGAACCTTGTGGGATTCCTTGTTTTTGCGTATAGGTTTTAGATGTATGGTTTCCTATTTTTACCTGTTGCGATCGATCAGTTAGATATGAGTGGAACCATGCAAGAATAGTGCCATGTATACCAATCTGTTTGAGTCTTTCAAAAAGGATACGATGGTTAATTGAATCAAAGGCAGCCGATATATCCAAAAATATAAGTAATACTGCTTGTTTTGATTTGTCAATGTATTTTAGAATATCATCAAAGATAACTGCAAGAAGTGTTTCTACACTATGGTATGGTCTAAAGCCGTATTGGTGTGAATCTAAGGGGGCATGAAGTTCAATGTGATCCTGAAGTTGATTATATACTATTTTTTCTATAATCTTTGCCATAAATGGAAGGCTAGAGATAGGTCTATATGAAGAGGGATCAAGATTGTCTAGTTTTTGTTTTTAAGAATAGGTCTAATCGAGGCTCTTTTTAGGATGGTTGGCATAGTACCATGTGTGAGAGAAAAATTTGCTATATTTAGAATGTAGGGCGCTAGGAGTGGTTTAGTATTTTTGATCCAGCTAACTGGGCAGGGATCAAGACTAGAAGTGGTTGTGTTAATATCTGAGATCACCTTATCCAGTTCTTTTAGTGTTACAGTATGAAATTTATCACATATGTGTTCAGGTTTTGGGTTGGAGTAAATTAGTGGAATTGGAGGGTCTGATAGTGGAGAGAGCTTAGTTATGTAATAGTCAGCAAGAGTTTGTGGGTTAATAGGGGTGACATCTGTCCACCCACTCATCTGCATTTTTCTTCCTGGCCCCCGCCCTGTGGAATTCCCTGCCTTCCTCTATCCGACTTGAATCTGAACACTCTACTTTTAAGAAAAACCTCACCTCTTTGCCCATGCCTTCGACCTGTCCGATCACTTTGTGTGACCCACTCTTCTCTGTCCTCCCTTCCTCTCCCCGTCCTGTCCTGTTGTATGACTCTGCTCGTTTGCTTTCCTGTCTCATATTGTAACTTCCTTTCCTTTTCTGAGCCTATTTTTTTACCATGTAAACCGCTGTGATGTACTTTCCTCAGCGGTATATCAAATCTAATAAACATAAACATATTAGGAGGGTTTGATACTTTAACTATTTCAAATAATTCTCTGGGACGATTGAGGGAATTTGTTAGTAATTTTGTATGAAAGGCTTTTTTAGATGCATTTATTGTTTTTCTGTAGTAGTCTAGTTTCTCATTGTATAAATTTCTGTCATTATTTGAGTTAGTTTTCCGCCATCTTTTTCCAATCTTTCTAAGTTCCCTCTTTATTTGTCTAATTTCTTGCGAGTGCCAAGGTTGGGAGTCTCTCTGTTTGGATCTGGATTTGTTTGTTTTAGAGCTAGGAAGCATAGCTGCTTTTTTATAGTCTCGTTCCAGTTAGCAATACTGATATTGATGTCTGTTACTGTTTCAGAAATATGTGGTAATATCTGTCCTAAAAATGTTTCCCTGTCAAATTTCCTGAACATTGTAGTTAGTCTTTGTTTCGGCTGTTGGGTTGTGATTCTATTGAAATGTGGGAGATTGAATCTAATTAAATGGTGGTCGGACCATGGAATGGGAATAGCCTGGGGTTGTGAAACATTGAGATTATAATCTGGAGATCTTTGAAGAAAGATTAGGTCAAGGGTGTTTCCTTTTATGTGAGTCGGAAAATCTATGATTTGCTCAAAGTCAAGTTCAGACATGGTTTCAATGAATGCTTTTGAGTGTGATGGTGTAGTTGAGGGGAGGTTTAAGTCTCCAATGATTACTAGCTGTTTTTTTCTTGTGTTGAGGGAACATATCATATCTAATATGGAGGATAAAGATTTTGTATCTGTGATGAGACCAAATGAATGTGAAGTTGTTTCAAACATAAGAACATCCATGTTCTCAATAATGTTAGTGGAAATGAGGGAAGCTTTAAGGTTATTATTTATAATAGTAATGACGCCCCCGCCCCTTTTTAAAGCCCTAGAGCAGTGAAGTAGCTCATATCCATCAGTTTGTAATTGATTTAGGAGAATGTTATCATGAACCTTGAGCCATGTTTCTGTTAAGAATAATATGTCAGGTTTATAATCGGTGAGGATATCAGTTATGATCGGTATTTTATTCCTAATTGATCTCATGTTTATAAGCAAACAAAGAAGGTCTTTAGATAAGGATTTGTGTTGTTGGACATGGTGATGGTAAGATTTCCCAGGTGTGATATATATTAGACGATTTCTTTGACCTTGTGCATGAGGTGTTTTGTGATATGGTGCATTATGAGAGATTTATTTATTTATTTATTTATAGCTCTTCTATACCGCGCTCTTTTTCATCAGCGCGGTTTACAATGAACAAGAACACTCACAGCAAGCAACAGGTTTACATGAAACAGGAAAATTCAACTGGGATTCAACTTGGTGAAAACTATGTACATATATGTTATGAAACTATATACAATGAATAGAGATTTATTAACATCTTGTATAAATAATATATTTGGGATGTTGGGATTCTTATGTTGGAGAATAATTGGAATGTTATGAGTAACAAGGGAGTATGCTTGGATATATTTTGGCACAAATATTGTAAGTAGAATTAGAAAGATAGACATGATTTTAAGCCGATTGATGTAATCCATAATGATAGGAGTCTATTGTATTAATTACCTTTCTGAGATTTCAGTAGAATTGAAAAGGTGAAAGGCAAGATTTCTGCTCTAAGGTCACAATTAGGTTAATGCTCAGCTAGTTACTAATTACTGGCTACTGGCAACAGTATATGAATCTCACGATAGGAATAATTACTGACTACTGGCAATAGTATATTTAAAACAAGTAGAATTAATTATTAGCTACTGACAACAGTATATGTAAGACAGGTTAGGAAAATTACTGATTACTGGCGACAATATAAGTAGTTCACTAGCTACTGGTAACAGTATATGTAAGATATGTAGGGATAATTATTATTGGCAACAGTATGAATAATTCACGAAAGAGATAAGTATTGGCTACTGACAACAGTATAATTGAAACAGGTAGAGATAATCTATTAGCAGGAGAGAAAGGGGTAGGCTTTTAATTTTTTAAGGGGGCCATTATGTAGTTTTTGGTGAGGGGGCTGTGTATGAAACTACTAACAATAGTAGATGCGGCTACAGCTACACTAACAGCCTTCACTACAGGATGTAGTAAAGGCTGTTAGTGTAGCTGGGTTTAAAAAAGGTTTAGACAAGTTCTCCAGGACCAAGCAGGAAGTCAGTCCTCACATATGGGTGATGTCGGCGCCGAAGGAGCCCTCGCGGAGCAAATTTCCCCAGCTTTCAAAGAAAGCCTTTGGGAATTGCAGCGCGCATGCGCGGTCCTCTTCCCGCCCAAGGGTGCCATCTTGCTCAGTCTTCTTTTTTCCGCGGAGCCCTACAGACGTTGTCTGTGAATCCCCGCCGAAAAGTTGATTTTTTTCTCTTTATTTCTCTTTTTTCTTCGGTTCGACGCCGGTTCTTTTCCTGCCCGGACTCGCGACGCCGGTTGCGAGTCCGTTCTTTATTTTTCGGTTTTTTGTCCTTCGTGACAGATTTCGCGCCTGTTTACTTTTTCACTGGCAGCCCGGTCTTTCAACCTCGCAGGGGCCCTTTTTCCCCCGATGGCTGCCAGCGGCTTTAAAAAGTGTGACCTCTGTAAGAAACTCATGTCTCTTACAGACACACACAACTTCTGCCTCCGCTGCCTCGGACCCGATCATGACCAGATGATCTGTGGTCCGTGTGGCAAGATGTCCTCTAAAGCCTTGAGGAGTCGGCAGCATCAGTGGGAACGTATCTTCTCTGACTCCGGCTGGGCTCGGACCTCGTCAGAGGCTTCGACGTCACGGGACTCTGGTCCCGAGCATCGTCGGAGTTCCTCTGAAAGGGGGTCTCCTACCCGGGAACATCATCGGAAGAAGAAACCCGCGAGGGCGGGATCGGTGGACGCTCCTGGTTTCTCGAGGGCCAGGTCGCATAGCCCCGATTCCCGTCCCGAGTCCTCGGAGGTGGAGAGGCCTTCAAAACATCCTCGACTCGAGATGGACTTGCCCGTTCACGTGAGTACTGTTGTCCTCGTAGACTCGCCTCCGAAGGAGCCGACGTCGGGCCCGACGCCGTCGGGGCCCGAGTCGGGGGCTGCTGGGTCTCCTGAGCTCAGACTCAGGTTGACGGCCTTGGAGAGCAGTCTGACTGCCTTCATGGACCTGCAGCGGGTATTGATCGCTGGCCTCGCCGGTGCTTCTGCCCTGACCGCCGGGACGTCGACCTCCAAGTCGACCCCGGAGACCGAGCCGATCCTCGAGTCCATGAGGGCTCGAGTCGATCCTCGGTCACGGTCTCCTTCGGCCTCCCTTCGGGACCGAGGTCGTCGACGCCGACTCCCTCGGCGTCGGGGCGAGTGGCATCGATGCCCGCCCGACCGGAGCCGCTCGACTCCTCCTCCGAGGAGTCGGCCTGGAAATCCGAAGATGAAGAGTCACCTGGTTCCTTTCGGACTCGGTGTGTCCCTTCGGACTCCCCCGAGTCCGAACCTCAGAGATGGTCCCCCCGGAAGATACCCGGTTCTCGGACTTCGTGCGGGATATGGCCAAAGCCTTGGCCTTCCCCGCGGATCCCGAGGAGGAGCCTCGAGTCGAAGAACTCGATGCCCTCCAATATGACTCTCCCCCGAAGGAGGCCTTTATTGTACCGGTTCCTCCGATGCTGGAACGACTTCTCTTCCGCATGTGGGAGAGCCCGGCGTCGTCGCCGGTATTAAGCAAGCAGGTCGATTCCATTTATCGAGTCCGTAAGAGCCCCGGCTTCCAAAAGGCACAACTACCGCACCATTCCATGGTGGTGGAATCGGCCATGACAAGACTTAAGAGTCAAAAAATGCACTCCTCGGTGCCCCCCGGTAGGGAAGCCCGAAGCCTGGATGCCCTCAGTAGGAAGTGTTTCCAGGGCTCTATGCTTGCTTGTCGAGTCCAGACCTACCAGCTCTACATGGGCATGTATCTCCGGGACCTGGCTAAAGAAATAGCCGGGTTCTCTGCTGGTCTCTCCGACGAACCTTTGCAGAGGTTCCAAACCTTGTCAACTGGTATTCGGGAGTGCTCAAAGTTTATCTCTCGAGCAGCCTATGATGGTTTTGAGGCATCGGCTCGAGTAGCCGCAGCCGGCATCGGTGGACTCCGCCAAGCTTGGCTTCAGACGTCCGACCTCAAGCCCTGGGTGCAGGACAAGTTGGTCGATGTCCCCTGCAGAGGTGAAAACCTCTTTGGCAAGCCCATGGATGAAAAGGCTGCACAGATCGAGACCGAGACTCTCACCAGGACCCGTCTTTCGAGGAAGACCTCTGCCCCTTCTCAAAAGAAGAAGGGCTCGGGGAAAAAGCCCTTTTACCCGAGGAAGGCGGCTGCCTATAAATACTACCCTCAGTATCAGGTCTCAGCAGCTCCCCCACAGGGTAAGCAGGCCAAGGGACGGGGTAATGGGACCCGTAGGCAGCGAGCCCCCAAGCCTGCACCACCTTCATCAGCATAGCCTCTCCCCCTCCGCTGGTTTCTCTCAGCACAGGAGGCCGGCTGGTCCACTTTGCCCACAGGTGGTCCAACATCACCACAGATACCTGGGTCACATAGTTCAAAAGGGCTATCTCCTTCACTTTCACCAGGTACCTCCCTCCTACTTTCCAGGGGAGCCTCCGAGACTCCCTCTGCACAGGGACTTACTCCTTCAGGAGCTAGCAAGTCTCCTTCAGGAACAGGCTGTGGAACCGGTGCCCCACCACCTGAAGGGTCACGGGTTTTACTCCAGGTACTTTCTGATACCAAAAAGAACAGGAGGCCTCAGACCCATCCTGGACTTGCGAAACCTCAACAAGTTCCTTGCAAAGGAAAAGTTCAAGATGCTTACCCTTGGAATCCTGCTGCCCTACCTCCAGCAGGGCGACTGGCTATGCTCCTTGGATCTAAAGGATGCGTATACTCATATCCTTATTCATCCAGACCACAGACAATATCTCAGGTTTGTTGTGGGAGGGAATCATTACCAGTACAGAGTACTGCCCTTTGGCCTATCCTCCGCCCCCAGGGTATTCACCAAATGCCTAGCAGTGGTGGCGGCCTATCTAAGACTACAAGGCCTTTTTGTGTTCCCATACCTGGACGACTGGCTCATCAGAGCCCAGTCTTCCCAAGAGGCTACTCAGGCCACTCATCGCACTGTGTCTCTACTCCAGCACTTGGGATTTGTCATAAACTTCGCAAAGTCCACTTTGCTCCCCTCTCAAAATCTCGAATTCATCGGCGCCAGGTTGGACACTCTTCAGGCGTGGGCCTTCCTCCCTCTGGACAGGGCCAAGCGGCTCATGGATCTTGCCAGCCACTTTCACAGCAATGCCCTGGTCTCGGCCAGGCAATTTCTCAGACTGCTCGGCCATATGGCTTCCACGGTCCATGTGACCCCCAATGCCCGCCTGAACATGCGACCTGCTCAATGGTGCCTTCGCACTCAATGGCATCAGGCCACTGGGAGCCTAACGGACTCCGTACAGATCTCCGACCACCTGGTCTCTTCTCTACAATGGTGGCTTCATCTACCAAACCTAGTACTAGGAGTGACTTTTCAGCCCCCTGCGCATTCTCAGGTCCTGACGACCGATGCTTCTCTCCTGGGTTGGGGAGCACATTGCCAAGGGACATGTACTCAAGGCCTCTGGACTCCTTGGGAGTCTGCTCAACAGATAAACTTCCTGGAGCTCAGAGCCATCCGCCTAGCGCTCAAAGCATTCTCTCACCTGGTGTCTCACCAGTCGGTGCTGATACAGACAGACAATCAGGTTGCCATGTTCTACGTGAACAAACAAGGCGGAACAGGCTCCTTCCTTCTCTGTCAGGAGGCACAAAAGCTATGCTCTTGGGCAGTCCACCACGGCATCCTCCTCAAGGCTGTCTATCTCCCAGGTCAAGAAAATTACCTGGCCGACAAGCTCAGCAGGATCCTCCAGCCACACGAGTGGAGGCTGGATCCGCTGGTGGTTCAGCGGATCTTTCTCAAGTGGGGTCTCCCCACCATGGATCTGTTTGCCAGTCCTCTGAACCGGCAGCTTCCCAGATTCTGCTCTCGACAACCGCATCCTCTCAGAGTAGCAGTGGATGCTTTTCTAATTCCATGGTCCACAGGCCTCTTGTATGCCTTCCCTCCCATTCCGCTGGTGTCTCGGACACTCTTCAAGGTTCTCAGGGACAAAGCCTCGGTGATCCTAGTGGCTCCCCGGTGGCCGAGGCAACCTTGGTTCCCCTTCTAATGCAGCTGGCGGTGGACACCCCTCTTCCTCTGGGATTCCAGCCCGACCTCCTGTCACAGGATCAGGGGACTCTCCTGCACCCCAACCTCCGGTCCCTTCATCTGATGGCTTGGCTGCTGAAAGGGTAGTCCTTGCTCCCCTCCGCCTGCCTCCAGATGTGTGGAGGAGGTCGTTTTGGCCTCCAGGCGGCCCTCCACCCGGAAGTCCTACGCTCTGAAGTGGCGTCGGTTCTCCGTCTGGTGTGCTCAGCAGTCTCAAGATCCCTTCTCCTGTTCAGCGTCAGTGGTCTTGCAGTACTTGCTTTCCCTCTCCATTCTTGGACTTAAGTCCAACTTGGTCAAGGTCCACCTCAGTGCTCTTTCTGCGCACCACATGCCGGTGGAGGGCAGACCTCTTTCTAGCCACCCTCTGGTGGCTCGTTTTCTCAGAGGCCTCCTTCTCCTTAAACTACCTTTGCGCCCACCAGCCCCGGACTGGGATCTCAAAGTGGTTTTACAGCGGATTACCTGTCCGCCTTTTGAACCTATGGCTACCTGTCCTCTTCGTTTTCTTTCTTGGAAAACCTTGTTCTTGGTGGCCCTCACTTCTGCTAGACGCGTTAGTGAGCTGCAGGCCCTGGTGTCTGATCCTCCGTACACTAGGTTCTACAAGAACCGGGTAGTCCTACGGACTCACCCTAAGTTTCTTCCCAAAGTGGTTTCCCCTTTTCACATCAACCAGGAGGTGGTGCTTCCGACCTACTTTCCCAGGCCACACTCCAGCCGAGCTGAAATGGTCTTGCATACCCTGGACTGTAGAAGGGCGTTGACCTTCTACCTTGACCGTACGCAGGAGCACAGAAGGGCTGTTCAGCTCTTCGTCTCTTATGACCCCAATAAGTTGGGGCTCCCTGTCTCCAAGCGTACTCTGTCCATCTGGATTGCTGACTGTATCGCTTGGGCTTACGAGGCAGCCGGCCTCTCCTTGGAAAGTCGAGTCACGGCCCATCGTGTTTGGGCGAAGGCTACGTCAGTGGCTTACCTCCGCTCTGTTCCATTGGCAGACATCTGCCGGGCCGCTACTTGGTCTTCAAGCCAGACTTTTGCGGCCCACTACTGCCTGGAGAGGGAGTCCCGCAGGGACAGTGCTTTCGGACAGGCAGTCCTCCGTAACCTCTTCGAGGTATAGGCAACTCCTACCCTCCATCCCGGATGTTGGGCTACCGGTTGGAGACATATTCAGAGAAGATTCCTTCCTTCTGGGCTACTGAGCTTGAGGGAGCTCATTTTTGTGCTTAGGGTCTCCGGTAGCCGTAAGCTTGGGAGTCCCATATGTGAGGACTGACTTCCTGCTTGGTCCTGGAGAAAGAGTAGTTACTCACCTGTAACAGGTGTTCTCCAGGAGCAGCAGGAATCAGTCCTCACAACCCTCCCTCCTCCCCTTGGAGTTGCAGTTCTATGCTTTCGTTTTTGCTAATTTTTTGCTGTCTTTTAGCTATGTCATCTGACTGAGCAAGATGGCACCCTTGGGCGGGAAGAGGACCGCGCATGCGCGCTGCAATTCCCAAAGGCTTTCTTTGAAAGCTGGGGAAATTTGCTCCGTGAGGGCTCCGTTGGCGCCGACGTCACCCATATGTGAGGACTGATTCCTGCTGCTCCTGGAGAACACCTGTTACAGGTGAGTAACTACGCTTTCCTGGAGGACAAGTCCATAAACCATTATTAAGAAGGTACCCAGGATATCAATGCTTGACCCAATACAAGCATTGTGGAACCTGTGTCTTTTGGGGATACTGCTAGGTACGTATGACCTAGACTGGCCACTGGTGGAAACAGGATACTGGGCTTGATGGACCTTGGTCTGACCCAGTATGGCATATCTTATGTTCTTATAGAAGTGATTTGCCAGAACAGCAGAGTTCCCGAGGAGGGGTATAGGGAGAGATAAGAGAGGAAAGGTAGTGAGGAGCTGTAGAATGAATGCATTTATAGGTCAGCAGAAGACGTTTGAACTGGATGCGGAAACGGATAGGGAGCCAATGAAGTGACTTGAGAAGAGGGGGGTAATATGAGCACGGTGAGGCTGGCAGAAGTTTAGCCTTGCAGCAGAGTATTGAACAGATTGAAGGAGAGAGAGATGATTCAGAGGGAGATTAGCAAGGAGTAGGTTACAATAGTCTAGACAGAAGATGACTAAGGAGTGGACAAGTGTCTTAGTAGTGTTTTCAGAAAAGCATTGAAGCATGGTGTCACAATGTGGGTCTGCGTGAGTGCCCCTCAAAGGTGCCCTGAAGGGAGGAGCGTTCAGGATATCAGAGGGGCACTGCCAGCTGAGACCCAGCTACCGATATCCCTGTAGACATACCAGGTACATCGGTCGAAGTTGCTCAGACTCCACAGCCTTTGGAATCAGCAGCCCTGGAGAAGCACCTTCTGCAAATGCTCAAGGAACATATCGTGACACTGCTAGTGATACAGCAGGTCGGGGTCTTGCAGTTGGGCACCGTGCAGCCATTCCTAGAGACACACACACTGCCTGTGGGAGAGGCATTGACATTGGGGTATCGAAGGACCCCGACACCAGTGTATGCCTGGATGATCTCCCTTTCTAGTATCTCTGGGTCCAATGCCCCCTTCAAAATCTAGAAGGAGCTCCTGATCTCCTTGAAGCAGGAGAGAGATCTAGGGAGGGACCCAGAAGTACTTTGAATTCCCCTCTGAGTCTGACCAACCAATGTGGAATCTGAGAACTTGTCAGAGGGTAGGTCCCCTGAGCTCCCCTCGGACCCTTCTCCACCTCCTGAGTGGTGCAAATCCCCTCCTGAGGACATGACCTTCAAAGAGTTTGTGAGGGTTTGGCCAAGGCCATTCTATTTTCTTTGAAGAGTGAGGATGACCCCAGGCTAGAGGAGTCGGAGATCCTGCAATACTCGTCAGCCCCTAAGGTGGTGGTACCGGTGCCTGTGCAGAGGGCACAGACGAGGGTGTGGGAGAGCCCCTTCACTGTACTTCCAGTTAGTAGAAGGCTTGACTCTATATACAGAGTTCAAAAGCCTTCTGGGTTCAAGAATCCTCAGCTTCTCTACCACTCTTTGGTGGTTGAATCTTGCCCTAAAGAGGATCAAGAATACCAAGACTCATTTCTCAGCATTCCCAGGGAGGGAGGCTCAGACACTACTCTCTTTCAGGAGATACTGTTTTTAGAATTCCATGCTTGTGGCCCGTGTGGCCTTTTTTCAGCTCTACATGGGCATGTTCTTGAAGAACATCATGTGTGAGCTAGTTGACCTGGCCCAATTTATGCCCTCAGCGAAATTATTTTAAATTTAAAGATATATTTTACAATCAGACACATGGAGTTTCGATGGGGGCCACAGTTGCCCCTAGTGTGCCCAATCTGTATGTCACTTCATTTGAAAAAAATGTACCTTTATCCATCGACCTGGTTTAAACAGATTGGTTTATGGGCACGTTACATCAATGACACTTTTTGCATTTGGCTGTGTACTTTTGCTGCCCTACAAGATTTGCACAGTGGTTGAATGCACAGTACTCTAATTTACAATTTACCATGTCCTTGTAATTTTTGGACATAGAAATATGATGACAGAAAACGACCACATGGCCTATCTAGTCTGCCCTTCCAGAGACTACTACAATAGCCCCCTCTTTTCCTTTAGAGATCTTCTGTGTTTGTTCCGTGCTTTATTGAACTCAATCTCTACCACTTCAACTAGGAGACTATTCCACACATGTAC
The DNA here is from genome assembly GCA_033557465.1 of Ichthyophis bannanicus. Taxonomy (NCBI): domain Eukaryota; kingdom Metazoa; phylum Chordata; class Amphibia; order Gymnophiona; family Ichthyophiidae; genus Ichthyophis; species Ichthyophis bannanicus. The sequence continues at coordinate 575,663,954 of CM066034.1, read as the reverse complement.
CACTCTTTCCGTAAAGAAATATTTCCGCATATTACTCCTCCATCTATCCCCTTTCACCCTCATCCTATGTCCCCTCATAGCAGAGCTTGCTTTCAATTGAAAGAGGCTCTCCTCCTGTGGATTTATGCCATAGAGATATTTAAACGTCTCTATCATATCTCCTCTATCGCCTTTCCTTTAAAGTATACATATTAAGATCCTTAAGTCTGTCCTCATATGCTTTATAACAAAGACCATTAACCATTTTAGTAGCCACCCTCTGCACTGACTTTAACCTGTTTATATCCCTTTGAAGGTGTGGTCTCCAGAACTGCACACAGTACTCCAAATGAGGTTGCACCAAAGACCTAAACAGAGGCACTATCACCTCTTTTCTTCTGCTGGCCATTCCTATCTCTATGCACCCAAGCATCCTTCTAGCTTTTGCCATTGTCTTTTCTACCTGTTTAGCTACTTTAAGATCGCCAGACACAATCATGCCCAGGTCCTGCTCTTCTTTTGTAGACAGAAGTACTTCCTCCCCCTATTCTGTACCGTTTCCTTGGATTTTTGCAGCCCAAAAGCATGACCCTGCATTTTTTAGCATTAAATCTCAGCTGCCAAATTCTAGACCATTCTTCAAGCTTAGCTAGATCCCTCTTCATGTTATCTACTCCTTTCTGGGTGTCTACTGTATTGCAGATTTTGGTATCATCCGCAAAGAGGCAAACCTTACCCGATAGCCCTTCTGCAATATCACTAACAAAGATGTTAAAAAGAATCAGAGAAAGGATAGATCCCTGTGACACACCACTAGTAACCTCTCTCTCCTCAGAGTGAGCTCCATTTACCAGTACCCTTTGTCGCCTCCCTCTCAATCAATTTCTAACCCAATCAGTAACTTCAGGGTCCATCCCTAGGGTGCTCAGTTTGTTGTTAAGTCAGTCGCCTGTGTGGAACGGTGTGAAAAGCTTTACTGAAATCCAAGTACACCACATCTAGGGTTCTCCCTCGGTTCAACTCCCCCTGGTCACCCAAAGAAATCAATCAGATTTATCTGACAAGACCTACCTCTGGTGAATCCATGCTGCCTCCGATCCTGTAATCCATTGGACTCCAGAAACCTCACTATTTTCTCTTTGAGCAGCATTTCCAATAATTTACTGACCACAGAGTTTAGACTAACCGGCTTGTAGTTTTCAACCACATCCTTACTTCTACTTTTGTGTAAAGAGACTGTGCCATTCTCCAGCCCTCTGGCACCACTTCTAATGCCAAAGAGGCATTGAAAAGGTCAGTCAGTGGAGCCACTAGAACATCCCCAAGTTTCTTCAGTATTCTCGGATGTACCCCATCTGGCCCCATCGCTTTGTCTACTTTTAGTTTAGTTAGTTCCTCGCGAACACAGTCTTCTGAAAATCGTTCAAGATCCCCGTCACTTCTGTTCCTATTTGTGGGTATTTTCTGAGGTCCTGCTCCTGGTACTTCATTTGTGAACACAGAACAGAAACACTTGTTAAGCAACTCCACTTTATCCTCATCAGCTTCTACATATTCCTCCCCTTCACCCTGGAGTCTGACAATACCACTTTTGCCCTTCCTCTTCTCATTAACATATCTGAAGAATGTCTCCCCCCCTTCCCCCACCATTTTATTGCATTGGCTATTTCTTCTTCTTTTATTATCTTTGCTTTCCTGACTACTTTGCTAACTTCTCTAAGTTTTTCCAAATATTAGAAGCCTGTCTTTCGCTCTCTATGATCTCTTATATTTCATAAAGGCCTCCCTCTTCTTCTTCACCTTTTCAGCTACTTCTTTTGAGAACCATAGAGGCCTCTTTTTGCCTTTTACCTTTCTAACAAAAAGGTTTGTTGCCCTTAAAATATCCCCTTTGAGTTTTTCCCACTGTTTTTCTACATCCCCCAGCTGTTTCCATCCCACTAACGACTCCTTGAGGTATTGGCCCATCTTGGCAAAGTTAGTTTTCCTGAAATCTAAGACCCTCGCTTTTGAATGGATTTTATCAGCCCTAGTTCTAATGCTGAACCACACTATCTGGTGATCACTGGATGCGAGATGATCTTCCACTATAACATCAGAAACACTTTCACCATTGGAAAGCACCAAGTCCAGTTTGGCCTCTTCACATGTGTGTTCTGTTACCAGTTGCCTGAATAGTTCTCCCTATAGAGAATCCAGGATCTCCTTACTTCTAGATGACACCACAGCAGGGGTGTTCCAATCAACATCTGGCATATTGAAATTACCTATCAATAGCATTTCCTCTTTCCTAGCGATGCTGCATATATCTTCTATTAAATCTCTGTTGTCTACTTCTCCCTGTGAGGGGGGGAGGTCTGTATGTTACGCCAATGCAAATTGATTTCTCTTTCCCTCTTTCTAGTTTAACCCACAGTGCCTCCCTCTCTCCCTTTTAAGCCCTGTAATTCTATATCTTTAATGTTATTTTTTACATATAGTGCCTCTCCTCCTCCCCTTCCTCCTATCCTGTCCTTTCTGAATAAGGTGTAGACTGGTATAATTATATCCCAGTCATGGTTGCCTGTTAACTATGTCTCTGTAACTGTCCCTAAATCCAAGTCAGCCTGTTCCATTAAAGTCTCAACATCTGGGATCTTATTTACCATGCTACAGGCATTTATACACACTGCTTTCCAGATGTTGCCCCTTTTACCCATTTCTATAGAGGTATTTAATGTTTCACTTTCCTAGGGGCTTTCTTCATCCATCCCCAACAAATCTAGTTTAAAACCCTCTCCAGTAGGTTAGCCAGTCTGCTACTGAAGACATGTCGACCCTTCTTGGGCAGATGGACACCATCCCTACTCTGCAGCCCTTGGAACATCATCCCATGGTCCAGGAAACCAAAAAGCTCTTGATGACACCATCCACACAGCCATGTATTTATCTCCAGGATACGAGTTTCTCTGCTTCCGCCTTTACCCTTAACAGGGAGGATTGAAGAGAACACCACCTGTGCACCTATCTGCTTCTCCCTCTGTCCCAGAGCCATGAAGTCACTTTTGATATGCTCAGAGGGATACCTGGCAGTATCATTAGTGTCAGCATGGATGAGCAACATCAAGTAATAATAGGCTTGATGAGTCTCAGCAAACTCTCTGTAACATCTCTGATTTTGGCACCTGGCAGACAGCACACCTCTCTGGATATCAAGTCTGGTCGGGAGATGGACACCTCAGTACCCCTCAGAAGATCTCAGTACCCCTCACCAATCTCCACTACCCTTTGCTTCCTTGTGGTCACTGATTCTGCAACTTCGGGGTGCTCGAGTTCTGGTTCTTCCCTTTCCTGGATGCTTTCAGCTCCTCCATTTCAAGGGCTGCATAATGGTTCTTCAATTCAAGGGCTGGAGGATTGGATTGGTGATTCTGCAGGCCCTGATGACTCGTGTTCAGCTTTTGTCATTCTGCAGACTCCCCTCTTCATCTCTTTTGGGGAGCTTGGATGTTTCAAGAAGCATCTCATCAATATACTTCTCACTGTCTTGAATGCTCTTCAGCATCACCACCTCTTCTCTCAGCTCCTCCACTTCTTTTCTAAGAGCTTCAGCAGGCAGGCATCCTGCACATGGAACCTGTCCTTCAACTGGCATAGGGATCTCTGTCTGGACAAAGGCAGATGCTGTAATGGGGGCAACAGCTCTGGCAATACAATTCTTCCCTGCCATGTGCCAGTTGGTAGAGCTTTGTTACCTGTTGAAATAAAAGAGAGAGACCTACCAAAGTACCTGCCTGTTCCTCAGCTGTCCTTTTAGAGAAAAAGCAGTTAACCTCTTTTAAGTGTGTTCTAACAGTGCTGTTCAGAGTCCCTGTATGTAGCTAATTGGGGAGTTGCCCTTCAAATGTGTAGCTGATTGGTGAGCTGCCCTTTAAACCAAGAATGTTCACATGGAGTAGGTGGGAGCTGGAGTGGATAGGAAGGGAACTAACACCTGATGAGGTCAGTGGCTTCAAAGAGTTTGCTGTGAATGGAACAAAAAACAATGAACTCTGCCAGAGCTTTTTGCCGAACACCACAAAAAATGCCCCCTTTGCAGTATAGAAAAACAATTTGCTTTTACAGATGATAACCAAAATCCCTTTAAGAGCTTTCAGTCAGAGATTGTAGTTAAAAGCCACACAGCATTACCTTGCTGCTAACCAAGTTCCTGCTTGGAATGTCAGTGCTTGCAAGGCCCTTTATACAGCACTCAGCTAGCCAGCTTCTTTGCAAGCTAAGCTAATTAAGGATCACTAACACCTGATGAGGTCAGCAGCTTCAAAGAGCTTGCTATGAATGGAAGAAAAAACAATGAACTCTAACAGAGCTTTTTGCCCAACATGTAACAGTATCTTGGATTAATGGGGTTCTGAATACTTCCCTTTATAGAAAGAAGGTGGAGCGTAATTGATTCTTGCACTTTGATAGTCATCATCCAATTAAAATGAAACTATACGGATACGTCGTGTATGCTCATCTGATGAAGATTTTTTATGTCAGTCAAGAATCTTAATGACCAAGTTATCAGCACGGGAATATCCTAAGAGCATCATACATAGTGCATACTTGAGGGCTAAATTTGCAAATTGTTCTTTACTGCTCAGTAAATGGCAAGTTCCAGACGTGGATGAACAAGTAGTGGTTCTACAATATTCAGATAGAGTGCAAGTGTTAGAACGGAGCATACACAAACATTGGCATATTCTGCCCATTCACAAGATGTTTCAAAATGGACCCTGCTTTGCCTTTAGTGGGCATGGAAGACATGTTAGTTCACACTGATTTTGTGCATCAGTGCCCTTCTGTCTATTTACATGGGCATCACAAACCCTGAGGCCATTGTGCTATGTGTCAAACATCTTTGGATATATGAATGGACTAATTCTCAAACAGAAAAAACCTATGTGCTGAAGCATATGACTGATTGCCAGACTGAGTGGGTGGTTTATGTGATCATTTGCCCCAGCTCTAAAATATATGTGAAAATATATCAAAATTACTCCAAACAGAAACAAGCAATCAGAGTGGGATAATCTTTCTGATAGGTAGCAAAGCTTTATGAGCAAGTCTAAATTAGACAACAGGAGGTCTCAGACCCACATGTGCGCTCGAGCTAATGCTTGGTTGAAAGTCTAGCATTGGCGCATGGTAACATCAACGACCAACCTGAACATTTCCAATTGTTACTTTTTTATTGTTTTTATCTTGCTCATAAAAACCTCCTTTCCCCACCACTTATATTTCTAAACTAATAATATTCTTGTAATCTTTTAAAACGCTTAGCTTGATGATGCTTTTATCTTCCACCTCTACGCCTCCCCCGGCACCTTCGTAGCGTTTCACTCCGCCAGGAGTTTCATCAGGAGGGTTCAATTTTCACTAATTTGCTGCCCACATTTCAGCTCATATGCTTCTTAGATCAAAAAACGCCGCGCATCTAAGAAGCATATGAGCTGAAATGCGGGCAGCAAATTAGTGAAAATTGAACCCTCCCGATGAAACTCCTGGCGGAGTGAAACGCTACAAAGGTGCCGGGGGAGGCGTAGAGGTGGAAGATAAAAGCATCATCAAGCTAAGCGTTTTAAAAGATTACAAGAATATTATTAGTTTAGAAATATAAGTGGTGGGGAAAGGAGGTTTTTATGAGCAAGATAAAAACGATAAAAAAGTAACAATTGGAAATGTTCAGGTTGGTCGTTGATGTTACCATGCGCCAATGCTAGACTTTCAACCAGGCATTAGCTCGAGCGCACATGTGGGTCTGAGACCTCCTGTTGTCTAATTTAGACTTGCTCATAAAGCTTTGCTACCTATCAGAAAGAGATTATCCCACTCTGATTGCTTGTTTCTGTTTGGAGTAATTTTGATATATTTTTGGATTTCATACTCCGAGACGACCATTACTATTTTTGTACTAAAATATATGTGGGCAGGACATGTTGACAAATTAAAACATGATTGGCAGAATATAAATCATAGTTGTCCACTCGCACTGTCACGGTACCAATGGTACAGCATTGTCTTTTGTTGCATCATCAATGGCAAGATATGCATTTATCATTGATTGTATTTATGGAGTCCAGAAGAGTGGTGATCCTCAAATTCTAACATGATTAAAACAGAAGTGGATTTTTATGTTAAAAATCTGTGCAACCAATGGGCTTTAATAAGTCCTTAGATTGGATGACAGCAATCTGTAGTGATTGGCTGTAGTCTGTTTGACAGCTGGAACTGCCTTCTATATAACCTTGGATGCTGGCTGGTTGTGTCATGATGCAGTCTTTTAAATTACAAGGCAAAACTTGAGTCAATGACTAATGTCCAGCAAGACAAAAGTCTTGGATATCGATACCTGATGAGAGATTGAGCTAAGTGTTTCGTTTTTTAAATGTATTTGAAAAATTGTTAAACAGGATAGAAACCTATGAATGATAAATCAGGTGAAGCAGTCTGAACTGAGTGGTATAACAGCCATGTAGAAGCCGCGATCCCTGTGCTAAGGCTTCCTCAATCAAAAATTACCTTGTTGATCTTTGCAATTCCTCTATGAGTGGGTAACTTTAGTTTGATACTAGAGAGCCCACATTTCAATTGTTCCTTTAGGTTAATTTGGTTACATCATAATTCTTTTTCTATTTCACTGTTTGATGTGAGAGTCATTTGGAGTTTTTGAAATTTTGTAGATTTCCCAGAGAAACTGGAACAATTTTGTGCCCTGATGGCCCATGGCAAGGACTGCTCTAAGTTCATGGTGTGGGCCACCTATGATAGTTTCAAAACTGCATTCAAATTCCACTGTAATAGAGTGGTCCTTTGTACTCATCTTAAATTCCTTCCAAAAGTGGTACTGAATTTCCACCTTAATCTGTTTGTTGTTCTTTCAACATTTTTCCTAAGACCTCATGTATACAAAGAGGAAGCTGCGTTTCATATGTTGGACTGCAAGCTAGCCTTAGTCTTCTATTTGAAGTGGACAAAAGCCCATATAAAGTCCATCCAGCTTTTTGTATCTTTTGACCCCAATAAGCTGGGGACTGCCATTTCTAAACTCCCTCTTTTAATTTTGCCAGCAGTCTGCATCTCTTTCCCTTATGACCAGGCAGGCCTGAGCTTTGTTGGTCATCGCTGCTCATGTCAGAGCTATGGCTGTGTTGGTGGTCAACTTATGCTCGGTCTCCATGGAAGAGATTTGCAGGGCTACAAAGTGGTTTTCAGTCCATACATTCACATCCCACTACTGCCTAGATGGGGATTCCCAATGCAACAGCAACTTTGGCCAATCTGTACTCTGGAATCTGTTTGAGGATTAGAATCCAACTCCATCCCCTCAGGCCCATTTTCTTCTGTCCAGGCTACAAAAAAAAAAAATAATAATGATGATAAAAGAGAAGAGAGAAATTCACTCTTTTGTACATAGTGGTGGTTGAGTGGTTCTGGCCTCTCGCCATTTTGCACTTGAGTTTGCCTGTTGAGTTTCTCGGTGGCCGCCTCGGTTTTCAGTAGCCCGTAGCATGGGATTCCCATTCTTGCTTGTCCATGGCAAAAAGGTAGTTACTCACCTGTAGCAGGTGCTCTCCATGGACAGCAAGAATAAGTCCTCACAATACTCCCACCACCCCGAGGAGTTGTCTTCTGCTACATTTTATTTATTTATTTATTGAACGGTTTTATATACCGCCTTTCAGAAAAATCAAAGCGGTTTACATAGAACAAAACTTGAATATTACATTGAAACTTATTCAAACAATTGAAATTACAGTGAACATTAAATTGTATATAATAAAAATGGTAATTTGAGGGTTACAATGATAACTATGTTATCAGACTGAGGTGGCAGGAAAGAAGGAGGCATGCAGGCATGATGGAGCTTCGCAAGCTTCCAATAGAAGCTGGGGAGCATTCCCATTCAGGGCTCCACTGGGGACATCACACATATGTGAGGACTTATTCCTGCTGTCCACAGAGAACACCTTCTACAGATAAACTACCTTTTACTATAATTCCTTACTTTTGGAGTTTCCCAATACCAACTCAAAATACTTCAGCTAATCCAAAACATGGCAGTTTATTTTAATTTATAATGCTAAGAAACGTGAGTACCCAATGCCACTTCTTGCAGAACAACACAGGCTACCAGTTATCCAACACATCCAGGGACTACCTTTTTATTTAAATTCTCTTGTTATCTTGCTCTCTTTGACCATCACAAGCAAATTTTCTTACCATTCCCTCCAAAAGAAGATTGAGATTAGTCTTTTCTGCAAGGACATTTAGTTACTTAGGATCTCAACTCTGGAACACCCCCCCCCCCCCCATATAACTCAAAATCTCTGTTGTCTGAACACATTTTGAATGCCATGCAGAGATGATGAGGCACTTCAGAGATAGGGGATTTCCATAAGATGTATAAAGGATGGGTGCTCCTGAGCATTATCAACAGACCATTCAGTTTTACTGAAAAAAGTGGATAGACATAAAAAGAATGATCTTGTGTTTACTCTTTCTTTTTCCAATCTGTAAAAAGATATTCAAAAAATACTGAAAGAGGAATGGCATTTATTACAACTTATTCTTTCATTTTCAGATAAACATCTTGTAGTGGCACATAAGAAAAGACCTAGTCTTAGGAGTATGTTGATCCCATCGGCCCTACTAGTATTGATTCTGGAACCAAGAATAAGAAGTCATTTTAGGTGTGGACATTGTTCAGTTTACTATCTTTCTCTTATTGTATGGGATTCCTTTGTACAGGACCGGATTTACCTATACGCCAGGTAAGCCGTGGCGTAGGGCCCACAGCTGGCAAGGGCCCACAAAAACTGAAGTTAAAAAAATTGTTAGTGACTTTTTAGGTTTGTAGCGCCTGAGTTTGAAATAGTTAAATCAGAATGACATCAAAATCAACGTTATCACTCATGCTAATATCCTGAAGGCACTAGCTTTCGGAGAAGGTGAGAACTAACGTACAGACGTGCCTGATACACTACACATACTTAGTTAATGGTGAAAGCCTATGCGCGCCTACTACAGTGTAGTAGGCGCGCATAGGCTTTCACCATTACACAATATCAACCTCTCCACAAGGCTTAAGATATCTATACTGACGAGGAAGTTCGAAGCAAAGGCATAGATAGCTACATTTGCCTAGTTGAGGATGGAAGAGCGCCTCCTGGCTCATTCCATATCTTGGAAATTTCAAATCTTCACCGTCCAAATTTCAAATCTTTTTAGACTTCATACTGCCTGCCAGAAATATAACGCTGATAAGAATTTGTCTGCTTTCGATAGAATTCTATTCATAACTCTATGGCTTTTTACACCGGGTATCGATTTCACTGCCAATCATAACGCTGCCAATATAACGCTGCTCAACAATAGCGTATCATATCTACTCTTTCAATATCTTTGGCCCGACCTGACTCCGCCGCTATTCCATCCGCTGTCCTCCGCTCTCAGTCTCTCTCAGTCCCCCCTTACAATAGTCATGAAAAAATATGAAAGTGGCGCATCTAAACGAAAAAAGAAAATGCTAGAAAACGAATTGACCGCCAAAATTCCCAAGATTACCAGCTTTCTTCTTCCATTGACGAAAATTCAAGCTGTGTCAGAATCAGAATTTTTGAATCTGAATGACGCGGCTACTCCACAACTTTTGGATACTACTGACACTACTCCTCAACCTTCCGATACTGCTGATGTTACTCCACAACCCGATGTACCTGAGGAGAATATTTCTAGTTCTTCTCCACCACCACCACCTCATGATGTGGGTCTCTGGAAAACATTCCTTCCAGCTTCCGACGTTGATTATTGGATTCTTAATGGTCCAGCTGCATGTCAACATCACGATGATAGTTTCATGTCATCAGAAAGAACTATGGGAAATAGAACACGCTGTTTTGCGAAAGAATTTCTTTACGGACGAAAAGCAAATGATGAGAAGTATTACCGAGACTGGTTGCTTTATTCGCCATCAAATGGGAACATTTATTGTTTTTTCTGTAAGTTGCTTTCAAGGTCCACGTCGCAGTTTGCCTCATGTGGATTCAACGATTGGAGCAACTGCGGTAAAGTGATCAAGTCTCACGAAAATAGTGCAGAACACCAAGCATCAGTCAGTTCCTGGTTAGCACGTGTTTCAGCGAAAGGGTGCATCGACGAAAAGCTTCAGAAAGAGATGAAGGAAGAGAAGATATATTGGCAGTCAGTTCTTCGGCGTGTTGTTGAAGTGATAAAGTTCCTTGCTCAACGTGGCCTAGCATTTCGAGGAGATACCAAATTATTTGGTTCTGTGCAAAACGGAAACTATCTGGGAATTTTGGAACTTTTAGCCAAATTCGACCCCTTCCTTGCCGACCATATATCTCGTTTTGGAAATAAAGGAAGTGGAAAAATTAGCTATTTGTCTTCCACTATATGTGACGAACTCATCGAGCAAATGGGACAAGACGTGTTGGCTGTCATTTTAAATGAAATTCACGACGCGAAGTACTATTTCATATGTATTGATTCCACTCCAGACGTTAGTCACATCGACCAACTAACTTTTATTGTGCGCTACGTTAACAAGTTTGGTGAAACAACTTAACGGTTTCTAAAATTCTTTCCAATTGAAAGTCACAAAGCCGAAAGCCTTTACCAAGATGTGTTGAATATACTAAATGAAATGTCATTGTCTCTGGATAACTGCCGAGGACAAAGCTACGACAACGCAGCAAACATGGCTGGGAAATACGCCGGTCTCCAAGCAAAACTGAGGGAAATGAACCCAATGGCTGACTACATACCTTGTGCAGCACATTTATTAAATTTGGTTGGAGTTGCTAGTGTAAATTGCTGTCTGGACGCTGTTAACTTTTTTGGTCTCGTCCAAGAACTCTATGCCTTTTCGGTTGGTTCAACAAAGTGGTGGAGTTCATTGACATCAGGACTCACACCGAACGAAAATGGACGAATTCTGACTTTGAAAGCTTTATCATCTACCCGTTGGCATTGCCATTCAGAGTCCGTGAAAGCACTACATCTCAACTATGCCAACATCTATACTATGCTGAATAGTATTGCAGAAAATGAAGACGAGAAGGGTGATGCCCGACGCTTAGCAGCAGCCTTGGCGGGTAAAATGTGTCTGTTGGAAACCGCATTCATGTGTGTTCTGTGGGACAAGATCTTGCAGCGATTTCAAAAAATCAACACTGCCTTGCAAAGTATGTCTATTGACATCAGTGTCGGCGTTTCTTTGTTTACTTCTTTGTAAACATTTGTTGCTGGAATGCATGATGACTTCGACAACCTGGAGAAAGAAGCAAAAGAGCTCATGGAGGACATCCAACAAGACTACACCTCTCGTTTCATTCGGAATCGACAAAAAAGATGCCAGGTTGTTGAAGAAGCAGGTGAGCCGAATGCTACTTTACAAGGTGCACAAAAATTCCGTGTTGCGAGTGTATATGTCATACTTGACAAACTGCTTGCATGTTTATCTCAACGCCGGAATGCTTACAAGCAGATTTCTGAAGACTTCGCTTTCATCAAATCACTGAAGGAGAATGATGTTGGCTCTCTCAGAGAAGATGTAACCCATTTGCAGCAAAAATACAATTGTGATCTGGAAAGCGGGTGTGAAGAGGAATTTGTGGCGTTTTCTGGAATGGCCGCGGATTTGAATTTGGATCGTGAACCCCAAAACCTACTGAAATGGCTGAAAAGAAATCCTGTAGTGGATTCAACATTTTTGAATGTTTCCACTGCCCTCCGCTTGTTTTCAACGCTTCCCGTGACTATCTGCGAAGGGGAACGTTCTTTTTCAAAGCTTTCCCTGATAAAAAATAGATTTCGTTCTACGATGACGCAGAAAAGACTGAATTCTCTGGCAGTCATGTCAATTGAAAATGACGTTACTTCTGCATTGACTTTTGATACAATTATTGAAAAGTTTTCACAAACTAAATCGCGAAAGAAAACAATTTTGTAAGTGGTAACTGGTAAAAGTGGTAAGTTGATCTCGTTTTTATTTTTTCTGGGGGCCCACAATTTTTGTTGGCGTAGGGCCTCACTCAAGGTAAATCCGGCCCTGCCTTTGTACATTACAAAGAGAAGATAATTTTTGAATCAATTTTCCAAGTTTGTTTACGTGGTTAAATGTTCGTGATATTTGTTTTACATTGGGAAAAACAAAGAGAAATATCCGTGTTAGAGGTGTGTAACATAAGAGCTGTCTGCAATGAAATGTTGAAGATAAACTGCTAGTTGGACATTGGTGCTAAATGAAACACAAACTCAATGATATGAAATTGTGTGTACTTAAGATCATTAGAAAAATTGGAGCAGAGGGAACTCGGATAGACGTTTGTTACAGACAGAACTATATATAAATGGGACATACTGGTTTCACATGATTTGAATCTTGATATTATTTTCTTTTTGCATAAAGAAGTTTTTATTTTTAAAATCTTTTGTAAATTTTATATTTATTGAATTTTAAATAATAACATACAAGTAATCCACTTGTTACAGAAAATAAATAAAGACCAGGAAGTTCATCCTAATTAAAAATAAGCAAATACATAATTATAATATAAAGACAAGTCTCACTAGCCATCAATATATGAAGGAGCCTGTTTGTAATGAAATGGAAAACCAAATAACACAGGAAAATACAGACATAATCTGAACAAGCAGCGTACAATACCCTCAGTGTCTAAAGTACCTAGGGCAGACTAGAAGAAGAAGCAGCAAACTGCCTGGCCGCCAGCTCAGAAGACTCGGGAAAAACCCAGAATTAACAGAGTTGTACTTTACTAGGCTACATGATTGCACTCTCAGAGACATGGTGGAAGGAGGATAACCAGTGGGACACTGTGATACCTGGATACAAACTATATCGTAATGATAGAGCTGATCAAATTGGTGGAGGGGTTGTGCTCTATGTTAGAGAGGGCATTGAGTCAGAAAGGATTAAAGTTTTGCAGGGAACAAAATTTGCTGTAGAATCTCTATGGATTGAAATTCCATTTATGAAGGGGAAGGTGATGGCAGTGGGAGTATACTATCGACCGCCTGGCCAGAATGAACAAATGGATGATGAAATGCTCAAAGAAATCAAGGAAGCTAACAAAAGTCACAACAGAGTAGTAATAATGGGTGATTTCAATTACCCCGGTATCGACTGGGTCAGTGTCACGGCAGGACAAGCTAAAGAGATAAAGTTTCTAGATGGAATAAATGACTGCTTCTTGGAGCAGCTGGTTCATGAACCGACCAGAGGGGAAGCCATACTGGACCTAATCCTTAGTGGAACGCCAGATCTGGTGCAAGAAATAAGGGTGTTGGGACCACTTGGCAATAGTGATCATAGTATGATCATGTTTGATTTAATTAGTGGAGGACAGATAGTAAAGGAATCCACAGTATTACCTTTTAACTTTCAAAAGGGAGACTATGATAGAATGAGGAATATAGTTAGGAAAAAACTAAAAGGAGCGGTTCCAAAGGTTAAAGACTTACAGCAAGCTTGGGTGTTATTTAAAAATACTATCCTCGAAGCCCAGACCAGCTGTATTCCACGCATTAAGAAGAGTGGAAGAAAGTCCAAAAAACTGCCAGCATGGTTTAAAGGTGAGGTCAGAGAGGCTGTTGCTGCCAAAAAAGCAATCTTCAGGAAATGGAAAAAAGAGCCAAATGATGAAAACTGGAAACAGCACAAGCACTGGCAAGTTAAATGCAAAGCATTGATAAGGCAGGCAAAGCGGGAATTTGAGAAGAAACTTGCTACGGAAGCAAAAACACGAAATAAAGACTTTTTCAAGTACATTCGTAGCAAAAGGCCTGTGAGAGAGTCAATTGGACCATTAGATGATAGAGGGGTAAAAGGGGCAGTAAGAGGAGACAAGGCTATAGCGGAGAGACTGAATGAATTCTTTGCTTCGGTCTTTACTGAGGAAGATGTAGGGATGTTACCCAAGACTGAAGTGGTATTTAAAGGTGATACTGCAGAGGAATTGAGAGAAATATCGCTACACCGGGAAGATATATTACAACTATTTGATAAACTGAATAGTAGCAAATCACCTGGACCGGATGGTATACATCCCAGAGTGTTGAAAGAACTGAAATATGAGATTGCAGACCTGCTATTGGTAATCTGTGAACTTTCATTAAAATCATCTGTAATACCTGAAGATTGGAGGGTCGCCAACGTAACACCAATTTTTAAAAAGGGTTCCAGGGGTGACCCAGGAAATTACAGACCGGTGAGCCTGACGTCAGTACCAGGGAAAATGGTAGAAACCATCATAAAGAACAAAATTACACAGCATGTAGATAGTCATGGCCTAATGGGAGACAGCCAACATGGCTTTAGACAAGGAAGATCTTGTCTTACTAATCTGATATGTTTCTTTGAAGGTGTGCATAAACAGGTAGACAAAGGTGAGTCGGTTGATATAGTGTATCTGGACTTCCAGAAAGCTTTTGACAAGGTCCCCCATCAGAGACTTTTGGCGAAGCTAAAAAGTCATGGGATAGGAGGCAGTGTACTATTGTGGATCGGGAACTGGTTAAAAGATAGAAAGCAGAGGGTAGGGCTAAATGGCCAATATTCCCAATGGAAAAAAGTGAATAGTGGAGTACCCCAGGGATCTGTACTGGGTCCGCTACTTTTTGACATATTCATAAATGACCTGGAAAAGGGAATAACTAGTGAGGTTATCAAATTTGCAGATGACACAAAACTGTTTAAAGTTGTTAAAACCCAAGAGGATTGTGGAAAACTGCAGGAGGATCTGGATAAATTGGAAGACTGGGCATCCAAATGGCAGATGAAATTTAATGTGGACAAATGCAAAGTTATGCACCTAGGAAAGAACAACCCACACTATTGTTACACGATGCAAGGCTCCACATTAGAAACCACCACCCAGGAAAAGGATTTAGGAGTCATCGTGGATAACATGTTAAAACCCTCCGCCCAGTGTGCAGCGGCGGCCAAGAAAGCAAATAGAATGCTAGGTATCATAAGGAAAGGGATGGAGAATGAAACAAAGGATATTATAATGCCTCTGTATCGCTCCATGGTACGACCGCACCTTGAATATTGTGTGCAATTCTGGTCACCGTATCTTAAAAAGGACATAGCGTTATTAGAAAAAGTACAGAGAAGAGCCACCAAATTGGTGAAAGGGATGGAAGGCTACTCCTATGAAGAGAGGCTAAAAAGGATAGGGCTCTTTAGCCTGGAAAAGAGACGGCTGAGGGGAGATATGATAGAGGTCTATAAATTAATGAATGGAGTCGAACGGATAAACGTGGATCAATTGTTTACGCTATCAGAATATAGAAAGACTAGGGGACATGTAATGAAGCTACAGGGTAAACTATTTAAGACAAATAAGAGAAAATATTTTTTCACTCAACGTGTAATCAAACTCTGGAATCTGTTACCGGAGGATGTAGTAAGGGCTGTTAGTATAGCTGGGTTTAAAAAAGGTTTGGACAAGTTCCTGGAGGAAAGGTCCATAAACCACTATTAAAAAGGGACCCAGGATATCAATGCTTGACCCAGTACAAGCATTGTGGAACCTGTGTCTTTTGAGGATATTGCTAGGTATGTATGACCTAGATTGGCCACTGTTGGAAACAGGATACTGGGCTTGATGGACCTCGGTCTGACCCAGTATGGCATGTCTTATGTTCTTACATTTACATGGAGATTTAAAAAAAAATAAAGTACCTAACTGCAAACGCCATGTTTTAACAAGAGAAATTCCTTATGGCATTTCTGGGTATCTCTTAGCAAGGTCAGGAAGACCTTAACATAAGAGTCCCTCTTTTTTTAAAGAACAGCTTAAGAATCCATTCTCTATCAAGAGATAAAGCACTTGACACTAGCAAAGGAGCAGAGGTCAATAACTCAGTCTGCAATTCTTCCAACAAAGCTGAAATGTTTAATATATCCATGGAGGCAGCTTTTCCCATTATTTGCTTCTTTGCAGTAGGAAAGAAAAAAAATGTGAGATACTGGGGGAATCGCTTCCTTGGGCACTTGCAGAATCTCTATGAAATACTTCCCATAGAGAAACAGTCGAAGACCAGCATCCGAGGGAGTGCAGCTGCAGCTTGTGATGGGACAACTGTTTTGACAGGAAGTACTCCGACGGTCTCAGGAGTGCCTTCAAGGGAGGGAGAAGACGGCAGTCAGATTGAAGAAGGTGTGTTGGCCTCTCCTGCTTCTGGTGCGGCTGCCATTAGAATTATCTCATCTGCATTGATCCCGGTAAGACCAGCTGTATTCACTCTTGAAGCATTGTGGGATGCAGTTGCTAACTTGACTGCGGCTGTTTCTTCTCAGCAATTGAAAGTTTAAAGGTTTCTGTTTCGGACCATTCCATCAGAATTGATTCAGTCTGTGACTCAAATCTTGGCTATTATGAAGGATTTAACCTTTCCTTGTTTAAAGTTGGAGACCCTTTAGAATAGAAAGCAGAGGGTAGGGCTAAATGGCCAATTTTCCCAATGGAGAAAGGTGAATAGTGGTGTACCCCAGGGATCTGTGCTGGGTCCGCTGCTTTTTGACATATTCATAAATGACCTGGAAAGTGGAATAACGAGTGAGGTTATCAGATTTGCAGATGAGACAAAACTATTTAAAGTTGTTAAAACCCAAGAGGATTGTGGAAAATTGCAAGAGGATCTTGATAAATTGGAAGACTGGGCATCAAAATTGCAGATGAAATTTAATGTGGACAAGTGCAAGGTTATGCACCTGGGGAAGAACAACCCAAACTATGGTTACATGATGCAAGGTTCCACATTAGGAACCACCACCCAGGAAAAAGATTTAGGCGTCATTGTGGATACCATGTTAAAACCCTCGGCCCAGTGTGCAGCGGCGGCCAAGAGAGCAAATAGAATGCTAGGTATGATAAGGAAAGGAATGGAAAATAAAACAAAGGATATTATAATGCCTCTATATCGTTCCATGGTGAGACCGCACCTTGAATATTGTGTGCAATTCTGGTCGCCGTATCTTAAAAAGGATATAGAGTTATTAGAAAAGGTTCAGAGAAGAGCCACCAAAATGGTAAAGGGGATGGAAAGATACTCCTATGAAGAAAGGCTAAAAAGGTTAGGGCTCTTTAACCTGGAAAAGAGACGGCTGAGGGGAGATATGATAGAAGTCTATAAATTAATGAGCGGAGTGGAACGGGTAAACGTAGATCGATTGTTCCCCTTATCAGAATATAGAAAGACTAGGGGACATGCAATGCAGCTACAGGGTAAACTATTTAAGACTAATAAAAGAAAATATTTTTTCACTCAACGTGTAATCAAACTCTGGAATTTGTTACCGGAGGATGTAGTAAAGGCTGTTAGTGTAGCTGGGTTTAAAAAGGTTTGGACAAGTTCCTGGAGGAAAGGTCCATAAGCCATTATTAAGAAGGGACCCAGGATATCAATGCTTGAACCAATACAAGCATTGTGGAACCTGTGTCCCTTGGGGAAACTGCTAGGTACATATGACCTAGATTGGCCACTGTTGGAAACAGAATACTGGGCTTGATGGACCTTGGTCTGACCCAGTATGGCATATCTTATGTTCTTATGTTCACCTAAGGCTTCCAACTTGCGATTTATTAATTTTCCAAAATCTTCAACTTTTTAAAATGTCTTCAGGTTTTGTTTTCTAATTTGTTTTCTTAGATGTTTGGGGTTTTTTTGGCTCCTATGTTTTTAATCTTTTAATTTTGTAATAAATATTTATTTTTTATTTTCTTTATACAGTATTTCTATTTTGATAATTATTTGTCTTTTTTTGCTTAAGTTTTTATATATATATATATATATATTCCTATTATTTAGTTTTGGGGATTATTATTTTTGTTCTATTATTTTTTTATTCATTTTCATCAGCAACAACTTGCTTGGTCTGTTATTTGCACAGTGCTATTGCTTGTAAAGCCCCTGGTTATTGCATGTATATCTTACGATGTTTTTATCCCCTTTTTCAAGCTAGTTTTTGGTTCTCTTTGCTCTTTTTAGCTTATCTAGCAGTCCATCACGGTGTTTCATTGTGATACTAGTCTGCATTGTTGTTGTCGCTTTTGATGTTTTACTTCTTTCAATTTTTTTCTATATATCAGTTTTGCAAGATAAAGTAACTACAATGTGATTAGGTCAGCTCATGAGGTTTGGGATATTGCGGTTTATACAGTGGTTTGCAGGCTCCGCTACTGTTAAACATGTAGATATTTGTAAGAGAGGCTTGCTGGTATTCTTCTTGCCTGTATCGTTTTGATACTTTTCTGAACATGCCTGTAAACCTTTGATTTTATTTGCATTGTTTTCATTCCAAATCACTTGTGTGTGTAGATATATATTATAAATTGAAATAGGAGACCCTACAATGTTACCCTTTGCTTTGTGAACTGCTGGAGTTCAGCATCTTGATATTTCTGCCTAGTGCTTTTAATATATTTTAAGCCATATTCATATATTCTTTTATATAGCGTAGTTACTCACCTGTAACAGGTGTTCTCCAGGAGCAGCAGGAATCAGTCCTCACTTATGGGTGACGTCGGCGCCGACGGAGCCCTCGCGGAGCAATTTTCCCCAGCTTTCAAAGAAAGCCTTTGGGAATTGCAGCGCGCATGCGCGGTCGACTTCCCGCCCGAAGGTGCCATCTTAGCCAGTCAGATGACATAGCTAAAAAGACAGCATAAAAATTTGCAAAAAGAACATAAGCAGACGATTGCAACTCCAAGGGGAGGAGGGAGGGTAGTGAGGACTGATTCCTGCTGCTCCTGGAGAACACCTGTTACAGGTGAGTAACTACGCTTTCTCCAGGACCAAGCAGGAAGTCAGTCCTCACTTATGGGACTCCCAAGCTCAAGGCTACCGGAGACCCTAAGCACAAAAATGAGCTCCCTCTAGCTCAGCAGCACAGAAGGATAGAATCTTCGCTGAATTATCACCCACCGGTAGCCCACAACCGGGATGGAGGGTAGGAGTTGCTCAGACCTCAAAGAGATTACGGAGGACTGCCTGTCCGAAAGCACTGTCCCTACGGGACTCCCTCTCGAGACAGTAATGGACCGCAAAAGTCTGGCTCGAAGACCAAGTAGCGGCCCGGCAGATGTCTGCCAGCGGAACAGAGCGGAGGTAAGCCACTGATGTGGCCTTTGCCCGAACGCAATGAGCCGTGACTCGACTTTCTAAGGAGAGTCCGGCTGCCCCATAAGCCCAAGAGATACAGTCCGCAACCCAGATGGACAGAGTACGCTTGGAGACCGGGAGCCCCAATTTATTGGGGTCAAAAGACACAAAAAGCTGAGCAGCTTTACGGTGCTCCCGCGTACGGTCAAGGTAGAAGTTCAATGCCCTTCTACAGTCCAGGGTATGGAGGACCGTCTCAGCTCGGCTGGAGTGTGGTCTGGGAAAGAAGGTTGGAAGTACCACCTCCTGATTGATGTGAAAAGGGGAGACCACTTTAGGCAGAAATTTTGGGTGAGTCCGTAGGACTACCCTATTCTTGTAGAACCTAGTGTAAGGGGGATCAGACACGAGGGCCTGCAATTCACTTACGCGTCTAGCGGAAGTGAGGGCTACCAAGAACAGCGTTTTCCAAGACAGAAAACGGAGAGAACAGGTAGCCATAGGTTCAAAAGGCGGACAGGTGATCCGCTGCAAAACCACATTCAGGTCCCAGTCAGGCGCTGGCGGGCGCAGAGGTGGTTTAAGTAGAAGAAGACCTCGGAGAAACCTCGCTACAAGAGGGTCGCTGGAAAGAGGTCTGCCGTCCACCGGCACATGATGTGCTGAAAGAGCACTGAGGTGAACTTTGACGGAGTTGGACTTAAGTCCCAGATTAGAGAGGTGTAGCAAGTACTGCAAGATCACCGACACCGGGCAGGAGAAGGGATCCTGAGACTGTTTGGTACACCAGACTGCAAAGCGACGCCATTTAAGGGCGTAGCATTTGCGGGTAGAAGGCCGTCGCGAAGCCAAGACGACCTCCTCCACCTCCGCCGGCAGGAGAAGGGGAGCAAGGACTACCCTCTCAGCAGCCAGGCCATGAGGTTGAGAGACCTGAGGTTGGGGTGCAATAGGGACCCCTGATCCTGAGTGAGGAGATCCAGTTGCACCCCCAGAGGGAATGGATCCTCCACCGCCAGTTGCAGCAGGAGCGGAAACCACGGTTGCCTGGGCCAGCGAGGGGCCACCAGGATCATGAAGGCTTTGTCTCGGAGAACCTTGAAGAGAGTTCGAGAGACTAGCGGGATGGGAGGGAAAGCGTACAGGAGGTTCCCCGACCATGAGATCAGAAAAGCGTCCGCCGCAACCCGGAGGGGGTGTGGCTGACGAGAGCAGAAGCGAGGAAGTTGCCGGTTGTGAGGACTGGCAAAGAGATCCACCGTGGGGAGGCCCCACTTGAGGAAGAGCTTCTGAACTACCAAGGGATCCAGGCGCCACTCGTGCGGCTGGAGGACCCTGCTGAGTTTGTCCGCCAGGCAATTTTCTTGGCCTGGGAGGTAAACTGCCTTGAGGAGAATGCCGTGACTGACGGCCCAAGAGCAGAGCTTCTGTGCCTCCCGGCAGAGGAGGAAGGAGCCCGTGCCCCCCTGCTTGTTCACGTAGAACATGGCAACTTGATTGTCCGTCTGGACAAGGACGGACTGGTGAGAAGTCAGGTGGGAGAAGGCCTTGAGAGCCAGGCGGATCGCCCTGAGCTCCAGGAAGTTGATCTGCTGAGCAGACTCCCACGTGGTCCAGAGGCCCTGAGTACGAGCCTCTTGGCAATGTGCTCCCCAGCCCAGGAGGGATGCATCGGTGGTCAGCACCCGGGTCGGCTGAGGTGACTGGAAAGGCATTCCGAATAGGAGGTTCGGCTGCCGGAGCCACCACCGGAGAGACGAGATCAGCGGCTCGGAGACGCGCACTAGGTCTGCTAGGCCGCCTGAGGCTTGACGCCACTGCTGGCGGAGACACCATTGAGCAGACCGCATATTCAGGCGGGCATTGGGGGTCACATGGACGGTGGAAGCCATATGGCCGAGTAGTCGCAGGAAGCGCCTGGCGGAGACCAGGGGCTGGCTGCGAAAGCGGTCGGCTAGGTCCATGAGCCGCTGAGCCCTGTCGAGCGGGAGGTATGCTCGCGCCTGAGGAGTGTGCAGCCTTGCGCCGATGAACTCGAGATCCTGTGAGGGGAGCAAAGTGGACTTTGCGAAGTTTATAACAAAGCCCAAGTGCTGCAGAAGAGTCACCGTGCGGCGCGTGGCGCTGGTGACCTCCCGAGCAGATGCTGCTCTGATGAGCCAGTCGTCGAGGTACGGGAAGACATAGAGGCCGTGAAGCCTGAGATGGGCCGCCACGACCGCGAGACATTTTGTGAAGACTCGCGGTGCGGAGGACAGGCCAAAGGGCAGTACCCTGTACTGGTAATGATTTCCTGCCACCACAAACCTTAGGTATTGGCGGTGGCTGGGGTGGATGAGGATGTGCGTGTAGGCATCCTTTAGATCCAAGGAGCATAGCCAATCTCCCTGCTGGAGGTAGGGCAGAAGGATTCCAAGGGTAAGCATTTTGAACTTCTCCCGCACAAGGAACTTGTTGAGGTTGCGCAAGTCCAGGATGGGTCTGAGGCCCCCTGTTCTCTTTGGTATCAGAAAATACCTTGAATAGAAGCCCTGACCTCTCAGGTGGTGTGGCACCGGTTCCACCGCCTGATCCTGCAGAAGACCTGCTAACTCCCGAAGGAGCAACTCCCTGTGCAGAGGGGGGCGCGGAGGCTCTCCCGGAAAATAGGAGGGAGGGACCTGATGGAAGTGGAGAAGGTAGCCCTCTCGCACGACCTGAAGCACCCAGGCATCTGTGGTGATGCTGGACCACCTGTCGGCGAAGTGAACCAGCCGGCCTCCGGTGCTGGGGGGAACCAGCGGGGGGGGAGAGGCTATGCTGAGCGAGTCAAAAACCCCCACCCTGCTGAGCAGGGGCTGGTGGTGCAGGCTTGGGGGCTTGCTGCCTACGGGACCCGTTACCCCGTCCCTTGGCCTGCTGGCCCTGTTGGGGAGCTGCAGGGGCCTGATAATGGGGGTATTGTTTGTAGGCAGCTGCCTTCCTCGGGTAAAAGGACTTTTTTCCCGAGCCCTTCTTTTTCTGGGAAGGGGCGGAGGTCTTCCTAGAAAGCCTGGTCCTGGTGAGAGTCTCAGTCTCAATTTGTGCAGCCTTTTCCGCCATGGGCTTGCCAAAGAGGTTTTCGCCTCGGCAGGGGACATCGACCAACTTGTCCTGTACCCAGGGCTCAAGGTCGGACGACTGAAGCCAAGCCTGTCGGCGGGCACCGATGCCGGCTGCGGCTACTCGAGCCGAGGCCTCAAAGCCATCATAGGCTGCTCGGGACATGAACTTTGAGCATTCCCGAATACCTGTGGACAAGGCTAGGAACCTCCGCAAGGGTTCCTCGGACAAACCAGCGGAGAAGCCGGCTAGCTCTTTAGCCAGATCCCTGAGATACATGCCCATGTAGAGCTGGTAAGTCTGGACACGACAGGCGAGCATAGAGCCCTGGAAGCACTTTTTGCCAAGGCCATCCAGGTTACGGGCCTCCCTTCCAGGAGGCACCGAGGAGTGCATCTTCTGGCTCTTAAGACGATGCATGGCCGATTCCACTACCATGGAATGGTGTGGCAACTGCGCCTTTTGAAAGCCAGGGCTCTTGCGGACTCGATAGATAGAATCGACCCGCTTGCTCAGGACCGGCGAGGAGGCCGGACTCTCCCACATGCGGAAGAGTAGTCGTTCCAGCATAGGAGGAACCGGCACAGTAAAGTGCTCCCTCGCGGGAGAGAGTCATACTGGAGGGCGTCGAGCTCTTCGGCTCGAGGCTCCTCCTCGGGATCCGCAGGGAAGGCCAAAGCCTTGGCCATATCCCTAACGAAGTCCGAGAACCGGGCATCCTCCGGGGGGGACTGCTTCCGAGGCTCGGACTCCGGAGAGTCCGATGGGACACACCGAGTCCGGAAAGAATCAGGTGACTCTTCCTCCTCAGACTCCCAGACCGACTCCGACGAGGACTCGGTGGGGTCGGCTCGGGCAGGGTGCGGCGCCAGCCGCCCCGACGCCGAGGGAGTCGGCGTCGGCGACCTCGGTCCCGAACGGGAGGCCGAGGGCGACCTCGACCGAGGATCGACTCGAGTTCTCATTGACTCGAGGATCGGCTCGGTCTCCGGGGTCGACTTGGACGTCGACGTCCCGGCGGTCGGGGCAGCGACGCCAGCGAAGCCAGCGAGCAGTGCCCGCTGCTGGTCCATGAAGGCAGACAATCTGCTCTCCAAGGCCGTCAACCTGAGTCCGAGCTCAGGCGACCCAGCAGCCCCCGGACTCGGGCCCCGACAGCGTCGGGCCCGACGTCGGCTGTCGCGGAGGCGAGTCCAGAAGGACAACAGGACTTACCCGGGCAGGCATCTCCGACTCCAGGCGAGGTCGCTTCGGGAGGTGTTCCTTCTCCAAGGACCCGGGGCGGCTGTCGGGGCTATGCGACCTGGCCCTCGCGGAGCCAGGAGCGTCCACCGACGCCGCCCTCGCGGGTTTTTCCTTCCGTCGATGGTCCCCGGAGGGAGAACCCCGGTCGGAGGAGCTCCGTCGACGGTCCGAACTGGAGCCTTTCGACAGGGAGGCCTCCGACGAGGTCCGGGTACGGCTGGGGTCAGCGAAGATTCTTTCGCGCTGATGCCGCCGACTTCTCAACGCCTTCGAGGACAGTTTGCTGCAGGGCCCACAGATCAGTTCCTCGTGATCTGGGCCCAGGCAGCGGAGGCAAAGGTCGTGTGAGTCGGTGAGTGACATATTTCGGTCACACCGACCACACCGCTTAAAGCCACTGGCAGCCATCGGGGGAAAAAGGGCCCCTGCGAGGTCAAAGGACCGGGCTGCCAGGGAAAAAAACGAAACGAAAGCTGACTAAGTCAGAAAAACCGAAAAAACCGTTAGAGGACTCGAGACCGGCGTCGCGACTCCGGGCGGGAAAACGACCGGCTTCGAACCGAAAGAAAAAAGTATAAAATAAAGAGGAAAATCAACTTTTTCGCGGGGACAAGACGGGGACGTCTGTAGGGCTCCGCGGAAAAAAAGAAGACTGGCTAAGATGGCACCTTCGGGCGGGAAGTCGACCGCGCATGCGCGCTGCAATTCCCAAAGGCTTTCTTTGAAAGCTGGGGAAAATTGCTCCGCGAGGGCTCCGTCGGCGCCGACGTCACCCATAAGTGAGGACTGACTTCCTGCTTGGTCCTGGAGAAATGTGTAGTTTTTATACCAGGACTATCTTTATTATTAATTTATTATCTCTATATTGTGCCTGTACTCATCTATAATTTTTGACATATTAGTTACCATTATACATTTTATTTTATTTTTATTTATTTATTTATTTATTTAACATTTCTTAATATACCGCCTTTCATGATATAATGGCGGTTTACATTGAACAAACTGAAATTACATTGAACAGGGCATTATAACTTGGAGATAACTATTTTACAGGGAACATGGGCAATGGAGAGTTAAGTGGCTTGCCCAAGACCACAAGGAGCACCTGTGGGACTAGAAACCCCAGTCCTTCCAGCCCAAGGTTGCTGTCCTCTAGTGGGATTTGAACCCCCAACCTTCCAGCCTGAGGTACCTTGCCCCAACCACTAGGCCACTCCTCCCAATACATGTTTTTATATTACGATTGTCTGTTCCTTGGAGACAGAAACCAACCTGTCCAAATTACAACACAATGATTTAGCATTTTGAGGTTTTAATGTATAGTAATTTGAATAATATTCTTTATGTAAGTCTATTATTTTAACATTCTTTTTAACCATAATTGTTTGTGTTTTGAGTTAGACATCCCTGATGAAGTCTATACAGACTAGACACAATCACATAGGGTAGATTGCAGTTGGTTTGAAGAAATAAAAACCCTTTGGGCTCAACACTGTGTGGTTTCAGACCTTTGTTCACTTCAGTTCACTCCTATTTGCCTGGTATTTGAGCTGCAGAATGTGTGTGCTTTCTTCAGTAGTATACTTGACTGATTAAAGACAGGTAGGCAATTTAGGAAAGGAAGATTATACAATTGACTTGCAATCAGTCTCATTCATCAGCCCCCCTCGCTTGTTCTATGCTGCTGCACCCTACGTTGCCTGCATTGTTTAACTGCCACTGGGCTTGATTCTCTTCATTTAACACTGCAGTACTGCTACCACTACCTACAGCTGCCTTCTTGTGCTAGCCCATGTGCCTTTTTTGGACTTGTGCCACTAATGGGTGAGCAAGGAACAACACTAACCATCAAAGTTGCAATGCTTCTTCCTCCCAAGCCTGCTAAGAAATGATATGCAAGGGAGAGTGTCCTAAGGAAAGGAAGGGGTGGTATGCAGGGGGATATCATAGGTAAGCCTGAGGAGGAGCCAAGAGTCAGAAATGGCCATACCAACTGGGAGAAAATCATACATCTCGCTGCTGGACTGCTGTTTGCATCTTAGTTTTAAGGTTTTGTTTAGGTATTTAAGTAGTTTACTAGTTTGCTGGGGATATTTTACAAATAGAACTATACCTAATATGTTTAATCTAGAGGTGAACAAAATTCATTAATCTCAGATCCTTAATTAATCTATTCCTAATGAGGATAAATAGCTGCACCTGAAAGTGAATATGGGCACCTCCTTCCCTTTAAGAGGTTTATGAGCCTATAAAGCTAAGATTATCCCAAGGGTGGGTAGAAGAGAAAGAAGACTTAATAAAAACTGGCTTGCCACACAGTGCCCTTACCTATTCTTCTAACATAAAGTCCTACTAATTTCCTAAGAGATTCACACAGCCCTTGGCTTGATAGAGGGGGGCCTTTCAAATTGCCCCTTTGATCTGTCACTTGGCTGTAACACCTATAAGGTGTGACAAAAAAGAATAAATGTTTTATTACAAAATCTACAGAGAAATTAAGCAGTCCCCTTCAAAGTAATCCCCCCTAGAGTTAATTTGCTTCTGCCACGTACAGAAGCACTCAGTTAAGTCCTCCTCCATGAGGTCCCTCAGCTCCCTCATCACAGTGGCCTTGATCTCTTCTACAGAGGCAGAATTTGTTCCTCTGAGCACAGTCTTCAGCCTGGGGAAGTGCCAGAAGTTGCATGGTGTGAGATCTGTGGAATAAGGAGGGTGGTCGAGAGCTGTGATCTGTTTGTTGGCCAAGAACTGCTTCACACTGAGTGCAGTGTGTGCAGGCGCGTTGTCATGATGGAGCAGCCATGACTTGTCTCTCCACAGAGCCCGCCTGCTGTGCCAAACCCAGTCATTGAGGCAATTGAGGACCTGCTGGTTGCCTGTCTGACCTTCAGGCACAAACTCATGATGGACCACTCCCTTCTGGTCGAAGAATGCGATCAGCATGATCTTGATCTGGACATGCGCGCCTTCTAGGGTCTGGGTGACAGTCGAGTCTTCCACTGCAGGCTCTGTCTCTTGCTTTCAGGGTCATACTGGAAGACCCAAATCTCGTCTCTTGTGATGACTCGGCCAACGAATTCTGCATTTTCTCCAATCTTCTCTAGCAAGTCTCGACAAACAATCCGATGCTCCTTCTGGTCATCCAATAAAAGCTTGGGCATCATCTTGGCACACACCTTCTCCAGCTCCTGCACCAAGATTTTATTTATTTATTTATTTATTTTACAGTTTTTATATACCGCGCTCTTTGGTATCAGCGCGGTTTACAGATAACAAATTTCGCATTAGAACAGTCCTTTGCTTACATTATAACAGGGTCAGTAACTTGGAGACAACATGGTAAACCATATACAAGCTATATACAGAAAGATATATTACCTCTGGAAATTTACAGTTAAATTGGGTCGTAACTTTGGGTGTGCAGAGCGTCTAGGTCGTGTTCTGTTATGACTATGTTGTTGGAATGTCAGAGGCTGTGTGAGTGATTTGTGAGATGGGGAGGTGTAGGGTTAGGGCCTAAGAGATGATGACAGAATAGGTAGTGTTTGAGGGCCTTTTTAAATTGAGAGGTCTTTTATTGATCGGATATGAGGAGGGAGATTATTCCAGCAAGTTGGAGCGAATAAGGTGAAGGTCCTGTCTCTGGTTGTTTGGTTACATTTAGTGTACTCCTTTGGTACGACAAGGGTATTGGCGGCTGCGGATCTTCTCAGTCTGTTCGTGGGGGTGTTGATAATAAGTGATGAGAGGGAAGGTGGGGCTATTTGATTAATTGCTTTAAAGGATAGCAGAAGATGGTCCGCACTGACTCCCTGTTCAGGCTGAGCTCCTCAGCTATCATCTGCACTGTCAATCTGGATCACTCTGCAACAGCTGGTTCACTCTGTCAATGTTCTCAGCCGTCTTTGTTGTGGAAGGCCGTCCTGCCTTGGGGTTATCCTCCACCTCTTCGTGGCCAGTCTTGAAGCATTTGTGCCACTCGAAGACTCGTGGCCGTGACATTGCATCTTCTCCATAAGCCTTTTGGAGAAGTTGGAGACACTCAGTTGGGCCCTTCTCCAACTTAACCAGAAATTTCAAGTTGATTCTTTGCTCCGTATTTCTGCCACCTCCAGTTGCATGACAAAGCGATGGAGCAATGTGCTACAAAAACACCCCTGAAAAAGAAAAACAGAGTGAGAGAGATGAAAAATATTATAGCAGAACAGTGGTGAGATGTTGCACAACACAGTGACATAAGTGATTAACCAATTGGCATTGAGTCATGGGCATGGCTGCCACAGTCTCGTTTCTTTTTTGTCACACCTCGTATTCAAGACAACTTCAAAGATCTTTTGCCTCCTAACTGGAAGGCCTCTTTGTAAAGGTCACTAGAAACAAATTTATTTATTTCTACTCAGACTATTTATGCTACTTGCATGCTAAGCTATACTCTGATTTGATTTAAATAAAAGCTCTAGAAACAAATTTTTTCAATGGCTATTTACTCTATTTTACTTTCTATGCTAAGATATACTCTGATTTGATTTAAATAAGCTCTCTGGTGGTACTAAGACCTGACTGACCTCCTTTTCCAAGGAACATTCATGAGGCTGAAGGATTTGGCTCAGCCTGTCTGCCAGAGTGTTTTGTTTGTAGAGCAGGTAAGTGGCTCTCAAGTCCAACCTGTTTTCCAACATAGGAGGTATGGCCCCGTTTCTCCCTGCTTGTTGATGTAAAACATGGCTACTTGATTGTTTGTTTGAATCAGGACAATTTGATTGGACAACCAATCTTTGAAAGCTTTTATAGCTTTCACAATAGCTCTTATTTCTAATTGAGACTTTTCTGGAGGGCCAAAGTCCTTTGAGTGTTGAACCCATCAAGATGAGCTCATCTGACTTCCGGTGACGTCACCTACTGGAATGGCGGCGTAGCGGAGGAGCTCCGCCACCAACCCGCAATAATTCATGCTTTTTTAGCCCCCACGGGCAACGGAGCAGCGGTCCGAGGAGCAGCGGTGTAAGCGGAGTGTGCCGGCAAACCGCGGCGGTGGCGAAACAAGCGGGGTGCGGGGTGCAGCGAATCTGGCGGGAGCCGAACGGGTGAGATAGCCTGACCATCAGGGGGCTTCTTGGCCGGTGGCTGCGCCGAGTAGGCCCTGCTGGGAGAGTATCCACAGGGACATAAGAGGCTGGCCGGTGAACAGAGGCAGTGAGGGCTCCAGCGGGAGGACACCGCGCCGCCGATCCTCACAGACCACGAGGCTGCAGAAGAGGGTCGCCAGCAGAAAGGTGCATCCGGAGACAGAGGGGGCCGGGAAGGCCTAGCACGTGGCTGGGAGAAGTTGGAGGCAGGGACCTGTGCCAAGTTGCAGCCCACAAGGAGCAGAGTGCAGAAGTAGCCAGCAGTGGTGAGTCTCACCCCCCCCCAACTGCACTAAAAAGAGGAGCAGAGGCAGAGAACTGCCAGCCACGAGAATTGTACCCAGCAGAGGCTGTAGAGCAGTGAGTGGCCGCCCTACCTGATCCACTAGCCGGAGAGATCGGGGAGAAAGGGGCTAATCAGCCCAAAATGGAAAAAAAAATAATAAAAAAGAGACTCTGGCAAAAAAAAAGCTGGCCGAGTTCCGATCCCCATATGCAACTACCAAAGGAGGGAAGGAGGCGGAAAAAGCAGGGAAACCTGTGACAGAGACCCCACAGAGCCCGGAGGGGAGTGAAGGAGGAGAGGAGGGCTTGTCGGCAGCGGAACAGATTAAACAATGGCTCCATGAGTTAAAGGAGGAATTGAAGATGGAGATGTGTGGGGTTAAAAATGAAATCAAAGAAGTAATGCAGACCATGCGCCAAGATCTGCTGGAGCTGGGGGGACGTATGGAGGAGGTGGAGACCAGGTTGGAGAGTCAAG
Source organism: Ichthyophis bannanicus (assembly GCA_033557465.1). NCBI lineage: Eukaryota > Metazoa > Chordata > Amphibia > Gymnophiona > Ichthyophiidae > Ichthyophis > Ichthyophis bannanicus. The sequence continues at coordinate 575,634,584 of CM066034.1, read as the reverse complement.
AGGAGACCCTGACGCAGGTCCAGAGCAGCTGGGAAGAGCTCCAGAGGGCGCAGGAGACCCTGAAAGCTAAACAGAAGACCTGGAGGACGTTCGCGCAGATGTAACCTCCGGGTGAGAGGGGTGCCGGAGGAACCACAATATAAGAACTGTGAGGAAGTAGTCCAGCGGATCTTCCGAGACCTACTAGTAGCAGCTGGCCCAGGAAGACCTGCAGAGGAGACCCGCCTCGAAATAGAAAGGGCGCACAGGGGTCTGGGGCCCATCCGGGACAATAGGCCAAGAGACATTGTGGTATGCCTGCACTCCTTTAAGAGTAAGGAACTCTTGCTGGGTGCTAGCCGCAAACTGAAAAATTTCCGCTGGGAGGGGCATACGGTGGAGCTGTACCAAGATCTGTCCCAAGGTACGCTACAAAGACAGAGGGAGATAAGAGAAGTTACCGCATATCTCAGACATGCCGACCTGCGATACAAGTGGCTCTTCCCCTTCGGTCTCTTTATTACGGTGAAAGGACGTTCGAGGACGGTGAGATCCAGTGTGGAGGCGTGGAGAGCGTTGCGGGAGCTCGGTGCCGAGCATCTACCGGAGCAGGCCGGGGGCTCCTCCACTTCGCCAAGAACGGAATCCAGGACCGGAGGAGCAGCACAGTTGAAATGGCAGAGGGCAAGCGGACGGAGATTGGCAAAGAACCACCATGTACCCGCACCAGCGCCGTACCATAGAACAAGAGCCGGGTTGAGCTGAAGCACCTCACTAAAGGACTGGTTTTTCTGAATATGTTGGGCTGTGGGCAGGGGGGGGTTGGAAGGAGAGAGGGGTAGTGGGCCAAGGGGAGAGGGAGGGGGGAGGAGGTGGGGACCAGGCTGAGAGGGAGGATGGAGAGGGAAGGGGGGGTGTAGAGGGGGGAGAGATGGAAGCGGGGGGGGGGGGGGTTAGGCAGGGGAGTGGGGGGGGGGGCTAGGGGACGGTTGTGGAGGGTTGGGGGGGAGGGAGAGAAGGACAACGATTTGGAATTCGCACAACCGCAGAGGAGAGTTACGAGGGGGGGAGAGGGAGGAGGGGAGGGAGCAGCAAGGGGGGGAGAGGGAGGTAGGGTGGGAGCTGCGGGAGGGGGAGGGGGGGGGGGGGGGGGAGGAGGGGGGGGTGAGGGGGGGGGAAGAGGGGGGCCAAAGTGGGAAGTGGGGGCGGAGGGACTTAGGGGGCGAGGGTAGGGACCTGGGGGAAGGAAAGGAGTTAAAAATTCACTTTACATGTGAAAGGTCTAAATTCACCAATGAAAAGACAGAAATTATATAAGGAGTTAACAAGACATAAAGCGGATATAGTGCTGTTGCAGGAGACACATCTATTGAGACAACATGAGGCATTGGTGCAACCCCGGGGGTATAAGCACCGTATGTTCGCCTCTAATCTTAATGAGAAGAAGAAAGGCGGGGTGGGGGTGTTCATCAGAGAGACAGGCCCCATGGAGGTCCAAGTAGTGTCCCGGGACAGGGGGGGGAGGTATCTCCTGCTGAGGGTGAAGATAGGTGAGGAGTGGTTCTGCGTGGTAAATGTGTATGCCCCTACGGGCCCACAAACTGAATTTTGGGACGCATTGAGTGAGCAAGTGGCGGCAATGGGGGATGGGGCCCTAATCTGTGGTGGGGATTTCAATGTGGCATGGGAGGGTGGGGAGAGACACGACCGGGCGCAGGGAGGGGAGAGGTACGGATAGGAAACACTACCATAGTTTTGTGAGGGAGAACGGCCTGATAGATGTATGGCGGACCCTAAACCCGGGGCGGAGGCAATTTTCCTTTTACTCTGCAGCACATGGCACCTACTCCCGGTTGGATGCCATATGGGTAGGGAAGGAGATAACAGGACGGCTCCTAGGGGGTGAAATGGAACCCATTACCTGGTCCGACCATGCCCCGGTGGTGGCACGGGTGCGGGTGGAAGGGGAAGATAGGGGCCGTCAGTTCTGGAAGTTGAATGAGGGGCTCCTTGAGGACGAGAGGGTGGTGCGGGAGATCGAAAGGCTCATCCCGGAGTACTTTGACCAAAATGGAGGTGGGGAAGTGAGGGATGGCACAGTCTGGGATGCCTTCAAGGCTGTAATTAGGGGGGTTCTCATTAAGTGGGGAGCCCGTCTAAAGCGAGAGAGAGGGCGGAGAGGGAGGACCGGTTACGCCGGCAATTGCGGGAGATGGAGGAAAGAGATGGACAGGACAGAACTGGCCAGGTCCGGGGAGAGGTGCTGGCACTACGGGCCCAGGTGAATGCTCTTGAAGCGGAAAAGATACAATTCCGCCTACAGCTGTTAAAACAGAGGTTCTTTGAAGGGGGGAACAAAGCGGGAAAATTCCTCGCGAGACAACTGAAGAAGCGGAGGGAGTGGAATAGGATTACACAGATTAGGAGTACAGGGGGGGTAGTGCGAGAGGCCCCACGAATAAGGGAGGAATTTGTGGCCTTTTATAGTAACTTGTATGCAGCCCAAGCTGCGAGGTCGGGAGAGGACATTCGGGAATATGTGAGGGAAGCAGGGCTCCCGACTCTGACGGGAGATGAACAAGAGGGGCTCGACAGGGAAATACAAGCTGACGAAGTCAGCCAGGCCATCAGGGGATTGAAAAACGGCAAGGCCCCAGGGCTTGATGGTCTGACGGCAAAGTTTTATAAGCGCTTTGGGAGCCTTTTGCTGAACCCGTGACCAGGGTATTTAATGGACCGGGGCGGGGGGAGGCCCTGCCTGAATCAATGGGTTGGGCAGGTATTACGCTTATCCACAAAGAGGGGAAAGACCCGCAGGAGTGTGCGTCCTACCGTCCGATCTCGCTGCTGAACTTAGATGCGAAACTGCTGGCGAAAGTACTAGCGGTGCGCCTCACTGGAGTGTTAGGCAAAATTGGTGCATGAGGACCAGGCTGGATTTGTGCCAGGCCGGCAAGTGGCGGATCACATCCGCAAAGTGTTAAATGTGATGTGGTCGACACAGCGGCAGGGGGCGGGGGCCTTGTTGGTATCACTGGATGCAGAGAAGGCCTTTGATCAGGTGTCTTGGGACTTTCTGCACGCGGTGTTGGAGGCCCAGGGGTTTGGACCTGGGTTTACACAGTGGATAAGGGCTCTTTATGCTAGGCCGAAGGCATGTGTTCGCGTGAATGGGGGGTACTCTGGGTTCTTCCCCTTAGAAAGGGGGACGCGGCAGGGATGCCCACTGTCCCCCCTACTTTTTGTGCTATCCTTAGAGCCGTTGGCAGCTAAGTTGCGCAGCAGCCCCGATATCACGGGGGTTAGGGTGGGACGTCAGGAATGCAGAACGTCCCTCTTTGCAGACGATATACTCCTGACACTTACAAATCCCAGCGAATCTCTGAGGGCTGTGATGAGAGAGATTCAAGATTATGGTGAAAGGGCGGGCTTCCGGATTAATTGGGGGAAATCGGAGATTTGGAGGGGAGGGGGGGCGGGGGAGGAACAGCGTGACTGGCAGCAGAATTTCCCATTCAAATGGGCAAAGACATCGATCCGGTACCTCGGGGTTCACCTCGGTAGAACCTTGGAGGAGTTGTATGATTTAAATTACAAAAAATTGGTGGGGCAGGTAGAGGCGCGGTTACAAGGCTGGAGCAGGGGGTATTATTCGTGGTTTGGACGAATAGCGACGGTTAAGATGATGCTTCTCCCCCAGTTCCTCTTTCTGTTTCAAGCTTTGCCGGTCCCGATCCCCCGAAAGTGCTGAGGAAGATCCAACAACAGGTCGAGCGGTTTATCTGGGGGTTGAGGCGTCCACGGGTGGCGGCAAGGACGCTGCAAGTATCGGTACGGGAAGGAGGGATGGGGGTTCCCAACTTCCGACTATATTATGCGGCAGCACAATTGAGAGCAGTCTACGCGTGGTTGCGGGAACCCCAGAAGCAGTGGGTTCAGCTGGAAATGGCCGAATTCAGGCCGGGTGCACTTGAACGGATAGTATGGGAGGGGAAAGGAGAGAAGGGGAGGAATCCCATTGTGGGGCATACTTTGCAAGTGTGGCAGCAGTACAGGAAGCGGCTGGTGGGCGACAAACGATGGTCGGCCACCATGTCACTACAAGCATGCTGTGCGGAGAGCGGGGGACCGGGAACCACAGTGCTCCGTAAATGGGCGGCGTTAGGATTGTCCCAGGTGTCCCAGATTGTGGTAGGGAGACACTGTAGAGGTTTTGAGGGGGTCCGGGACCTTTATCGTTTGGGGGAGGTAGATAGATTCGCGTATAGGCAGCTATGCTCGGTAGTGAGTACAAAGGGAAGGGAGCAAGGGGGATGGGGGGGAGGTGAATGGTTTGAGGGAGCCTGTCTGGGATCCCTGGGACGTCAGGGGATGCTCTCCAGGATTTATAGAGGGTTGACAGCGAGGGGAGAAGGCAAGTTGAAATACATGGAAGCGTGGGAGAAGGATTTAGGGGTAAGCTGGGGGGTGGAGGAGTGGGAGACAGTGGCACTAGGAATAGCACGATTCTCCATTGCAACGACACTGCGAGAGAATGGGTTTAAGGTGCTGAGTCGCTGGTATCTCACACCGGAGCGGTTGTGTAAAGCGGGGGTGTTGCAAACGGATGACTGCTGGCGAAAGTGTGGGGAGCGCGGCTCCTGGCTGCATATGTGGTGGACGTGCCCGGTAGTGAGAGAGTACTGGCACCGTATAGGGGAAAACATCAACAAAATGATGGGGGCGAACCACGAGCTTGGCCCTGAGATGTGTCTCCTGCATAGACCAGATGGAAAATGGGAGGGGGATTGGAAAATTATTTGGTATTGTGTCACAGCGGCCCGCTGCGAAATTGCATGGTATTGGAATAGACCAGCTCTACCCTCCATGGCGAGCTATGCACGCAGGGTGTCGCATCTTTATGCCATGTATAAATTGACCGGGGAGGGAGAGGGGAGCAAATGGAGAAGCAGTGGGCAGGGGTTTGGAGGTGGTTGAGGGAAGAGGGGTGGAAATAGAGAGGGGGTGGGGGGATGGCAGATAGGAGGAGAAATGACTAGGGAAAGCTGACTATTGAGAGGGCCGCATAGGCGGTACGCTGTTGGGCCCTCTCAGTTGGTCGCTACATAGCCTGAGCTAGAGCATTGGGGGAGGGGAGGGGGGGGGAGATTGGGTTGGGTGGGGGGGGGTCAGGGATGGGATTCAGGTAATAGGGACTGTGTGTTAGTTGAAGGGTTGTCTCTTATGTTGTTGTTTGCTGAATCCTTGATGCCTTGGAGCTGTTGAGCACATGCTAATGTAACTGTTACAAAAGTTAATAAAAATTAAAAAAAAAAAAAGATGAGCTCATCTGTTGTCAATAATTTTTGCAAAAGAAATTTGGAAGGAAAGTCCCTTGGCCAGATTGTCTCGAACAGTCCACCAGTCCAGAGACTTGAGAGGACTGGTGATGTGCAGGTCTCCGAGATTCCCTGTGGCTTGCAACCAGAGTTCTTAGCATCCATTGAGTTTGTCTCATATGGAGACATGCCAGGGGTATTATATGTACTGTCCAGGGCATGTGGCCTAGTAATGTTATTTTTATTTGCAACGTTTGATATACCGCCCTTACCGAAGCGTCAGGGTGGTGTACAATAAAAAAATATATATATATATTGGCTACTGAAAACAAAGCAGGAAAGGAACGCCATTAGCATATAGAAAAAAAGAACAGAGCAAGGGATAGCACAGGGACAGAGACAGACATGAGAACTAACAATAGGCAAGAGGGAGGGGAAAACTATGAAATAAATGGATTGTAACGTTGCTGAGTTACAGCGGGTGGGGGGCCCAACTAGGGGAGGCAAGACCATCAGCAGATGCAGGGAGATCGTAGGCCTGACAATAGAGGTGTGTTTTAAGAAGTGCTTTGAAACGGGAGAAAGATAATTCAGTGCGGAGGGAGTGCAGGAGCGAATTCCATAAAGCAGGGCTTAGAAAGAAGAATGCGGAGTGACGGGTAAGTTTGAGGTGGGCCTGAGAGGGGGAGGGGAGAAAAAGACGGTTGCCGTGTGCAGAGCGGAAGAGACATGGAGACGGTTGTAGGTGAATAATGTCGGCCAGGTACTGTGGAGTGCTGGTGTGCAGAACCTTGTGCGTGATAGTAAGGAGTTTATAAATGAATCTAACATTGATCGGAAGCCAGTGAAGAGAAAGGAGGCAGGGGGTGACATGGGAATGAACAGAGGAGCGAGTGATAAGGTGAGTGGCTGTGTTTTGGACTAACTGGAGGTGCCGAAGCTGGTAACGGGTGAGACCTGCGAAGACAGAGTTACAATAATCTAAGCGGGTGATCACAAGTGACAAGAGTAGTGACAGAGGAAATAGGGAGAAACGACCAGATAGCCCTGATCCTACGAAGATGGAAAAAGGAAGTACGTATCACCGAAGAGATATGTTGGTGAAAAGAAAGGGAGAGGTCCAAGGTGACACCCAGGTACCGAAGGGTGGAAACAAGGGGAATGGGACGAGCTGACAGAGTGGGAGATAGATCAGGGGAGGAGGAACCAAAGGAGAAACAGATGGCAGAGGATTTGGAAGGGTTGACGTGGAGAAAATTCTGATTAAACCAGGAAGCGATGGAAGTGAGACAGATATTGAGTGGAGCAAGATCTGGTGTGGAGGGAGAAGTGTGATGGACTAAGAGAATGTCATCAGCATAACTATAGGCAGAAATTCCAGCTTGTTGTATGAGCAAAGCAAGGGGAGCAAGAAAGACGTTAAAGAATAGGTGAGCGAGAATAGAACCCTGGGGAACACCACAATGCAAAGGGAATGAGGGTGAAATGTTAGAACCTGAGTGGACAGCAAAGGAGCAAGAGGAAAGAAAAGACCGAAACCACTGCAAGACTGTGCCGTGGATACCCAGGTCGGACAAGCGTGAGAGGAGAGTGCGGTGATCAACAACGTCAAAGACAGAAGAGAGATCCAAAGAAACGGCAAGGGAGAGATCGCCACGGTCGTGAGCGTGGTGAATTTCTGAGAGGAGTGCCAAGAGGATGGTTTCGGTGCTGTGGCCAGGTTGGAATCCCGACTGGCATGGGTGAAGTGAAAAAGTGGAGTTGAGGTGAGTGGCAAGTTGAGAGAAAACAAGCTTCTCCAGAATTTTGGAGAGAAATGGGAGGTTAGCTACTGGGCGCCATTTGGCAGGGACCGCAGGATAGAGAGTAGACTTTTAAGAGGGGACGAACTATGGCATGTTTCCAGCTAGTGGGGAAGTGACCGGAGGTGAGGCTGGCGTTAACTATAGTTAGGACGTACGGAATGAGTGTGAGCGAAGGGTTGAGAAGCCAGGAGGAAGGGAAGGGATTGAGGGGGCATGTGGTCTAGTGGGAAGAGGAAATAGCTTTAATAAGCTCAATATAGGTGACAGGCCAAAAGGAGCACCAAGTGTGTGGAAAGGTGCGAGAAGGAGGCAGAGAGACTACTGCGGGGGAGGTAGGAGGGTTGGGGGAGGAGAAAGAGGGAGGGGGCAAATGGTAAAGAGCAGAGAGATTGGACTTTGTCTGCAAAGAAAGAGGCAAGGGTGGTTGGGCTGAGGACGGAGTGAAGATGAAAGGGAAGAGGTGGAAGGAGAAGAAAGGGATTTGAGAACCTGGTAGAGACGCCTAGAGGAATTTGAGGAAGAGCTGTGAGTAATATGATTGCTTGGCTGAAGTTATCACAGAACGATAAAGGAGATGTGCCTGGCAGAATGCAGTAGTGGAAGCAACGGTTTCTTCCGCCATATGCGCTCTGCGCGGCGGAGGTGGGTACAGTGCAAGTATAAGCCAGGATGATACCACGGGTGATGTGAGGAAGAGCGAGAGGGGATAGGGCGGAGTGGAGCTACAGTGTTGAGGGTAGCAGAGAGGATAGAAGTCCAGGTATCCACCTGCTGGTCCACGGAAAGAGAAGAAAACTCTGGAGGGAGAAGGGAATCAGCTGGGGGGAAGCGTTGAAGAATGAGTGGGGTAAGGTGACGTTTGAGAGTCTGAGAGGAAGGGCCCAAGGTAGAAAGCTTAGAGGTTCCTGGGGAAGGAAAGGGGAAAGAGAACAGTAAACAATGGTGATCAGACCAAGGGAGGGGGGAATGCCTGGATACAAGATGGGAAGTGGGGAGAAGGAACAAGAGTAAGAATGAGGTCCAGGGTGCGGCCGGAGGTGTGAGTCGGGCGGACCACATGTTGGGTGAGGCATAAGTCATTAAAGAGTGAAATAAGGACCGTGTCGGGGAGTCAAGGTTAGGAACATGGCAGCAAAAAAAAGACCACATGGCCTATCTAGTCTGCTATTCCATATCAACTACAGTATTTATTTATTTATTATTTATTACAAGCTCTTCTATACCGCGCTTTTTAGTATCAGTGTGGTTTACAGATAACAAAAGTTTTTGCAACAGACCAAACGGCCTTAAGCTTACATTGTAACAGGATAGATAACTTGGGACTGTAACTGGGATAACTATATACATGTATAAAACGTATTTACAAACAGTAAAACTATTTACAATTTATAATACCTGATGGAAGGTTCTGTTGTATATTTTGTCATAAGTCATGTTATGGGTGTGTTAGGGGCTGCATGAGTGGGTTGAAGTGTGGGGGGTGGTTGTGTTGGGTTAGGGTGGGCAAAGTGTAGGAGGAACAGGTGATGTTTAAGAGCTTTCCTGAACTGATAAAGGTCCCTGATTGATCTGATATGTGGTGGGAAGTTGTTCCAGCACCTCGGGGCATAGAAGGCAAAGGATCTATTCCTGGTTGTTTGTGTGCATTTTGTGGCTTCCGATGGTATAATGAGCGTATTGGCAGCTATTGACCACCTCAGCCTGTTGTTGGAGGTGGCGGTGAGGAGAGCAGTGAGGGATGAGGGGGCTATCAGGTTGATTGCTTTGAAGATTAGGAGTAGTGCCTTGTAGGTGAGCCTTCTGTTCAACGGTAGCCAACGTAACTCCATAAGTATGGGCGTGATGTGATCTCTTCTGGATAAGCCGCAGAGAATGTAGTCCCCTTCTTTCCTTTAGGGATCCTCTGTGTTTGTCCCATGCTTTTTTTGAATTCAGATACTGTCCTAGTGTCCACCACCTCCACTGGGAGACAATTCCACGTGGATGGTTTGCGCTGATACCTATTGAGTTTCCTGCACTATTGCTGTCCGTCTGGATAGTCTGTCGTGCAGGAGGAAAGCTCTCGCTTGAGCCATGTCAAGCAGCGCTCCGAAGAATTCCATTTGTTGGGTGGAATAGAGGTGGGATTTGGGGTAATTTATTACAAACCCTAGTAGTTCTAGCACACGAATGGTCAGTCATATTGATTCATGAACTCCTTTCCGCGTTGTACTCTTTATCAACCAATCATCCAGGTAGGGGAAGATGTACACTCTGTCAGCGTAGAAACACTGCTACTTTCTCAAGGCATTTTGTATAGTACACAAAGAGCTGACATAAGGCCAAAAGGCAGAGTGCAATACTGGAAGTGCTGATGCCCTACTACAAATCTTAAATACTTCCTGTGAGTGGAGTTTATCTGTATGTGGTTATATGCATCCTCTAGATCCAGAGAGCATAAGAACATAAGAGATGCCATACTGGGTCAGGGCCCATCAAGCACAGCAGCCAATCCAGGTCACAAGTACTTGTCTGTTTCCCAAAAGGTTATACAGTTTCCATGCTGTTTATCCTAAGCAGTGGATTTCCCTGCTCCTCCTTAATAATGGTTTATGGACTTTTCCTCCAGGAATGTATCCAAACCTCTTTTAAACACAGCTACACTAACAGCTTTTACTACATTCTCTGGTCATGAATTCCAGAGTTTGATTATGCATTGAGTGAAAACGTATTTTCTCCAATTAATTTTAAATGCGCTACATTGTGGTTTCATTGCGTGTCCCCTAATCTTTCTACTTTTTGGAGTAAACAACAAATCTACATTTACCTGTTCCACTTTATTTATTATTTTATAGACCTCTATCATATCTCCTCTCAGCCATCTCTTTTCCAAGTTGAAGAGCCTCAAACTTTGAAGCCTTTCCTTGTAGAGATACCCTTCCATCCCCTTTATTAATTAGTAGATGGTCTAGGTAACCTTCCCTGTACAGGAGAAAACCTCTTTGGCAAAGATTGGCAAGCAAAGGCCAACCAGATGGATGCTGAAAATTCTGCTTTAGATAGACTTTCAGTCTACTATTGCTCCTTTTAAAAAGAGGTTATTCAAAAAAGGATCTTTCCCAAAAAAAGGGAAATTTTCTTCAGGTTATGGTCAGGCCTCTTCCCAAGGTCGTTTTGCTACAAAGAGACAACAACAACCAAAACAGGCCAAGTCTCAGGCTGCGAGGACTGCTACGGCCCAACAGCCTCAGCCTCCTCAGGGCCTTTGACGTTCCACTAAAGAAAGCCTTTCTGGCTCTAGAACATCCAGAGCCTCTCACCATCCCAGGAAGGTTAGCTCACTTTGCTCCCAGATGGGAACAAATCACAGCAGAGCAATGGACCCTCTCCATCATACGAGATGGGTACAAGCTTCATTTCTTAAACCTTCCTCCTCACACCATGGTGAAAACAGTTCAATTCTCCAACATCTCTCCTCAACCTTCTAGGTCAAGAGATTGCTACCCTTCTTGCCCAAGGGGCAATAGAAGAAGTACCCCTTCTTCAACAGGGCTCAGGGTTCTACTCCCCCTATTTTCTCATTCCAAAGAAAACGGGGGGCTACAGACCCATACTAGATCTCAGAGAATTTAACAAGTTTCTATGCAAGGAGAAATTCAAGATGATCTCTCTCAGAACTCTCCTTCCATACCTCCAGAGTCAGGACTGGCTTTGTTCTCTAGATCTCAAGGATGCGTACACCCATGTTCTCATCCATCCAACACACAGAAGGTTCCTTCGGTTCCTTTACCAAGGAAAGCACTACCAATACAAAGTGCTTCCTTTCGGTCTGGCCTCTGCTCCAAGAGTGTTCACAAAATGCATGGCAGTAGTAGCTGCATTTCTGCACACTCTAGGAATATTCGTATTCCCATACCTGGACGACTGGCTCATCCGAGCTCTATCCCAGTCAGAGGCCCAGACTTCCCTGACCTGCACAAGGCGTGTTCTTCAGTATCTGGGACTGGTAATCAACATTCCAAAATCCCATCTCACCCCTACTCAGTCTCTAGAGTTCATAGGGGCCTTACTGGATACCACAACTGCAAGGGCCTATCTTCCCCAGGCCCGTTGCCTACGCTTGGTGCAGTTAGCCTCCCAGATTCAGTTAAAATCCCATTTAACTGCTCGAGAGATGTTACAACTCTTAGGCCACATGGCATCCACGGTGCATGTGGTTCCTTACGCTCGCCTTCACATGAGGGCAGCTCAGTGGACCCTATCCACCCAATGGACTTAGGCATCAGGTTGCCTGTCAGACAAAATAGCAACCTCCAGTCGCCTCTTTTGGTCCCTCCACTGGTGGAAGTCCACTCAAAATCTGTTGCTGGGGTCCCCCTTTCAACAGGTGTTACCCCAAGCCACCCTTACAACAGATGCCTCTCCAAAGGGTTGGGGAGCTCATCTACAAGATCTCTCGACCCAAGGCATCTGGTCTCCACAGGAGACATCTCTACATATCAACCTTTTAGAGCTCATAGCAATCTTTCTGGCTTTCAGTCTTCCACACCCTGCTCAGCTACAAGACAGTCCTCATCCACACGGACAACCAGGTAGCCATGTTCTACATGAACAAGCAGGGAGGGACTGGCTCTCTGTCGCTTTGCAACGAAGCTCTCAGATTGTGGGCCTTCGCCAGAGAGCATCAAATCCATCTCATGGCAGTGTATCTTCCAGGGGTTCAAAACTCTTGGGCAGACAGACTCAGTCGAGTTCTGCTTCCACATGAATGGTCCCTCCATGGGGACCAGATAGCCAGGATTTTTCAGATTTGGGGTACCCCAGACATAGACCTGTTTGCAAGTCCGTGGAATGCCAACTTCCCCGGTTTTGTTCCAGGATTCCATGTCAGGGAGTTCAGGCCAGCGATGCCTTCCTCCTTCATTGGGGGCAAGACTTCCTCTATGCCTTTCCACCTATTCCCCTCATTCCCAAAACTCTGTTCAAGCTTCAGAGAGACAAGGTGTCTATGATCCTCATAGCACCACATTGGCCACGCCAAGTGTGGTACCCTCTACTTCTGCATCTCTATCAAGCTCCCTCCCTGGACCTGGGGTCTGCTCCAGATCTCCTCTCCCAGGAGGAGGGAACCTTGTGGCACCCAAATCCTCAGTCTCTTCCTCTCAGAGTCTGGTTGCTGAAGGCCTAGACCTTCAGGATTTACACCTTTCTCAGCAAGTGAAGGATATCCTTCATGCTTCCAGAAAGCCTTCCACCAGACGTTCCTATGCTTTTAAATGGAAAAGGTTTTCCATTTGGTGTGCAGAGAAGGGTCTCAACCCTCTTGCAATACCTTTGAATTCTTTACTAGACTATTTACTGCATTTATCCCATGCAGGCCTTAAAACAAATTCAATCAGAGTCCATTTGAGTGCTATTGCAGCATCCCTTAAGCCTCTCAATGGACAACCTATTTCCTCCCATCCTCTTATAGCAAGATTCATGAGAGGCCTTCTTTTGACTAAACCTCCCATTAGATCACCTCCAGTGGCATGGGACTTGAATCTGGTTCTTGGCCAGCTTATGAAGCCACCCTTTGAACCCTTAGCCACTACCTCCTTGAAATTCCTTTCCTGGAAAGTTATTTTTCTCATTGCAGTCACCTCAGCTCGCCGTATCAGTGAGTTGCAAGCTTTAGTGGCTAATCCTCCTTATACAAGGTTCCATCATGACAAGGTAGTCCTCAGAACTAATCCACACTTTATGCCTAAAGTGGTCTCACCTTTTCATCTGAACCAGGAGGTGTATTTACCTGTCTTTTTTCCAGGACCTCATGCATCAAGTGCAGAGAGGAATCTTCATACCCTGGATTGTAAAAGAGCACTTGCTTTCTACTTACAAAGGACACAGCAACATAGAAAGTCCTCTCAACTTTTTGTTGCTTTTGATCCTTCTCATTTAGGACTTCCAGTCTCCAAGAGAACTCTGTCTAATTGGATTGCTCAGTGTATTTCCTTCGCCTACCAGAGCAAGAATCTTTCTCTGGAGGGCCATGTCACAGCTCACAATGTGAGGGCCATGGCAGCCTCTATGGCTCAACTTAACTCTGTGTCCATCGACCAAATCTGTCGAGCAGCCACCTGGACATCGGTTCATACCTTCACAGCCCATTACTGCTTGGACAAGGACTCCCGCCGGGATGCCTTGTTTAGTCAGGCTGTTCTCAAACACCTGTTCCATACTTAATCAACTCCTACCCTCCATCCCTGACTGGATGCCTGAGATTCATGGGTGCAGGTGGAGCCCTTCCCAGGGACTCACAATCTGGGTGATCTCCCAGGTATCTCTAGCTGGGGAGTCCCCATATGTGAAGACTCATTCCTGCTTGTTCCTGGAGATAGCACAGTTACTTACCTGTAACAGGTGATCTCTGGGAACAGCAGGAATAAGTCTTCACAACCCACCCACCTCCCCTAGGAGTTGTATCTCTCTATCTATCTTTCCTTTCCTCTCTCTCTCTCTTTGTCTCAGCTTTAAAACTCAAACTGGAGAGAGGCAGTTAGGAAAGGCGGGAAGGCAGCGCGCAGGCGCTGTGGGATGCTCCCAAAAGCTTTCCTTTTGGACGCTGGGGAGCGTTCCCGCGCAGGCTCCGTCGGTACCGACGATACCCATATGTGAAGACTTATTCCTGCTGTTCCCAGAGATCACCTGTTACAGGTAACTGTGCTTTCCTGGGTAATGGTTCCTAATGTGGAACCTTGCATCGTGTAACCATAGTTTGGGTTCTTCTTCCCTGAGTGCATAACTTTACACTTGTCCATATTAAATTTCATCTGCCATTTGGACATCCAGGATCCCACTTTATCAAGGTCCTTTTAACATTTTTCAGAATCCTTGTTTTAACAACTTTGAATATTTTTGTGTCATCTGCTGATTACCTCACTTCTTGTTTCCATTTCCAGCTCATTTATGAATATGTGAAAAGGCAACGGGGTCCAGCACAGATCCCTGTGGTACTCCACTATTAACCTTTCTCCACTGAAGATAAGGGAGTATGGTACCTAGAGAAATCATCCTGAACGTCTCTGACCAGATATATCTTCAGATCTCTTAGGCCTAGGATGGGATGGAATATCCTCATTTTCTTGGTAATCAGGAAATACCTGGAATAAAATCCTTGTCCTTCCTGCTCTCGTGGCACAAGCTTAAATGACAGATCACTTTGAAGGCAGTGACTTCTTGTAGAAGTAGTTCCTGATGCTGAGTGTTTAAGGACTGAATACTCTAAAGGGCAATTTGGAGGAAGATAATTTGTAGCTGCTTTGGCTAATTTGTAAGACCCAAGTGTCTTAGGTTATAAAGTGCCACTTCTGGGCAAAGAGAGCAAGTTACCTTCCGACAGAAAAGTCCTCCCACTGTGGCTACAGGTAGGGTGGCTACACTCTTCAGAAACCAAATCAAAACCCTACTTCTGGCTTTGGCCAAGGAGCTGGTTGGGCCTTCTGATGCTTCTCTTGCTTTGTTTGAGCTTGAGGAGTTGCTTCGTTTGGGAATAGTGAGAACCAAGAAAATATCTATGCCTGAGAGCAGTAGGTCTTTTTTATAGTCACCACCCTGAAACCTCCTGCAGTAGGGAGGCCAGCTCAGACATGTGCTTTGAGAGGTTCTGAAGGCTGATGTCCTACTTTTTTTATGAAGCCAGTTTTCTCTTTGAAGAGATTCTTTCCATGGCATGGTACGTCAGCAAACTTGTCCTGCATTGATTGTTGAAGGTCTGAAACCCAAAGCCAAGTGAGTCTGCGGGTGCCAATACCTGCTGCAGAAGCTCATATAAAAGATAACATACATCACTCGGACCATGAACGTCAAGTACTGTTTGACATGTTTCACCAGGAACAATAATGCTCCAATCTCTCTGAAGGAAGATATTGGGACAGATCATCTAAGCCACACATGATGTCCTTCAAGAACATGCCCATGTATAGCTGGTAAGAGGCCGTGTAGGCAGCAAGCATGGAACTCTGCAAAACCCTTCTCCCAAAAGAGTCCTGTGTCTGAGCCTCCCTCCTTTGGGGATCAGAGGGGTGTTGGAGCTTTTGAGAGCGGATTTGACTACCAGTGAGTGGTGAGGAAGCTGGGGCTTCTTGAATCCAAGAGCCTTTTGAACTCTGTACATCGAGTCAAACTTTCTATTGACTGGAGGTACAGAGCAGGAGTTGACCATACCAAGGGCTGTGCGAGTGGTGTGGCTGCACAGGGCACAAGTACAGAAAGGGCTCTGATATCACTGGGCTTCTAGGAAGCTCAAAAAAGCATTGTTACTCACCTGTAACAGGTGTTCTCCAGGGACAGCAGGAATCAGTCCTCATATGGGTGACATTGGCACCGATGGAGCCCACGTGGAGCATTTCCCCAGCTTTCAAAGAAAGCCTTTGGGAATGCCACCACGCATGCATGGTCCCCTTCCCACCCAAAGGTGCCATCTTACTCAGGTGCCATAGCTATAGCCCCTCCAAGAAGATGGCAAAAAAGGATAGCAACGCCAAGGGGAGGAGAGAGGGTTGTGAGGACTGATTCCTGCTGTCCCTGGAGAATAACTGTTACATGTGAGTAACTATGCTTTCTCCAGGAACAAGCAGGAAGTCAGTCCTCACATATGGGACTCCTCGGCTACAGGCTATCGAGGACTTGTAGAAAAAAGCATGGCAGAGCCATGAGCAGTCGCCAGTGAAGGCCGAAGGCAGCCCAAGGACCCCGGGTCCATGGATGGCCATGCTCCTGATAGCCAGAACAAGAAGGTTGGAGGGCAGGAGTTGCTTAAACCACAGATTATGGAGAACGGCCTGGCCAAAGGCACTGTCCCAATGGAACTCCCTCTCCAGGCAGTAATGCACTGCAAAGGTGTGAGAGGAGGACCAGGTGGTGGCCCAGTAGATGTCTGTCAGTGGCACAGAGTGCAGACTAGTGACAGACATCACCATCGCTCGGACACTGTGAGCCGTGACTCAGTGGTCGAGGGGAAGTCTGTGCCTGGGCAAAGATGATGCAGTCCGCCACCCAGATGGACAAGGTATGCTTGGTGACTGCCAGCCCCAGGTGGCTGGGATCATAGGAGATGAAGAACTGCCCAGATCTGCGGTGGTCTTCAGTTTGCTGCAGCTAGAAGGAAAGAGACCTCTTACAATCCAGAGTATGGAGAATTGCCGATGCCCGGTCAGCATGGGGCTTCAGAAAGAAGGTGGGCAGCACTATCTCTTGGTTGAGATGGAAGTCTGAGATGACCTTTGGGAGGAACTTGGGGTGCATGCACAGAGCCACTCTGTTCCAATAGAACCTTGTGCATAGCGCTTCGGCCATCAATGCCTGGAGCTTGCTGACTCTCCAGGCAGAGTTGAGAGCCACCAGGAAGGCCACCTTCCATGACAGGTGCCGCAGTGAGCAGGTAACCATGGGCTCAAAAGGCAGCTTGTTCAGCTGCCTGAGGACACATTGAGGTCCCATTCTGCTGGGGGAGGGCAGGTGGGGGGCTTGGACAGGAGCAGGCCCCACATGAAGCGGGAGACAAGCAGGTGCCCAGAGAGGCGTTTACCTCGATGGGGGTGGTTCGCCAAGATGGCACTCAGGTGATCCCTGACCAAGTTAGACTTCAGTCCAGCCTGCGAGAGATGTAGCAAGTACTGCAAGACCAAGCTGGTAGGGCAGGAAAATGGGTCCGCTCCGAGCACCACACTGAGAACCGGAGCCACTTGAAGACGTATGCCTGCCTGGTTGTGTCCTTTTGTGAGCTCAAAAGTATATCCTCGATCTTCATGGGGAGATAGTAGGCGGCTAGAGCAAACAGCTGAGCTGCCATGCTGTGAGGGATAGAGACCTCAAGTTGGGGTGGAGTAGCAGACCCCCCCCTCTCCTGCGTCAGCAGATCTGGTGAGTTCCCGAGAGGGACCAGGGGTTCCGTTGAGAGGCGGAGCAGCAGGAGAAACCATGACTGCCTGGGTCATGAGGATCGAGGCCTTGTCCCGCTGGGCCTTGAGAAGGGTCAGGCAGTGGGGGGGAAGGCATACAACAGGCCAGTTACGCATGAAAGGTGTCCAGGGCTACCCTGTTCAGATGCGGGAGGAGACCACAGAATCGAGGGAGCTGCAAAGTTGCAGGGCTGGCAAAGAGGTCCTGGGCTGGAGACCTCCTGTGCTGGAAGTGCCACTGTGCCGTCCGGGGACGCAGGTGCCACTCGTGCAGTTGGAGGACTCTGCTGAGCCAGTCCATCAATACATTGTCCTGGCCCAGGAAGTAGGTGGCCCAGATGGTTATACCCTGGCTCGTGGTGAAGGAGCACAGGGTCACTGCCTCCAAACAGAGATTGTAGGAGCCAGACACTCCTTGTTTGTTCACCCTGCTGAACAATATACATCGGTTCCTGAAAGCCATGGCGTGCAAGGTGGATGGCCCAGAGCTCCAGCAGGTTGACTTGCTGCTGGGACTCCTTGAGGGAACAGGTCCCCCGAGTGCACTGCCCCTCACAGTGGGCTCCCCAGCCCACTAGAGAGGCATCCGTTGTCAAGACCACTTGATGAGTTGGAGCTTGGAAGGGCATGCCTTGAAGCAGGTTCCAAACCTCCCATCACCATGCGAGAGACTCCACCATGCCAGTTGTGACCAAAATGGAGTCTGAGGCAGCCGGTCGATCGAGCTCAGTGGGTACAGAAGCACCACTGCGCTGACCGCATGTTGAGGCAGGCACTGGTCACGACATTAACCGTGGAGGCCATGTGGTCGAGATGACAC
Source organism: Ichthyophis bannanicus (assembly GCA_033557465.1). NCBI lineage: Eukaryota > Metazoa > Chordata > Amphibia > Gymnophiona > Ichthyophiidae > Ichthyophis > Ichthyophis bannanicus. Next base: position 575,616,742 of record CM066034.1, on the reverse strand, counting down.
TATGGCTCCGCACTTTGGATGCCAGGGATATGAGGTGGGTCCATCCTGTCCTGAGGAAGGAAAGCTATGGCCCACAGGGTGTCCAAGTGAGCCCCAATGAACTCCAGGGACTAAACTGGAGTGAGGTGGGACTTTGGGTAATTGACCACGAACCCCAGATGCTCCAGGAGGTGAATGGTGCAGACCGTGGCCTTCTAGGCTTCGGAGGCCGTGCCCCCTGTTATGAGCCAGTCATCTAGATAGGGATAAACAAAAGTGCCCTGCAGCTGGAGGTGGGCCGCAGCCACGGCCAGGTATTTTGTTAAGACCTGCCGGGCGGACGCGAGGCTGAAGGGAAGCATCCTGTACAGGTATTTTCCCTGAACCATGAAGCGGAGGTACTTTCTGTGCTTGGGATGGACGAGGATGTGAGCGTAAGCATCCTTTTAAGTCCAAGGAGCATAGCCAATTGCCCTGTTGGAGGTAGGACAGTAATGTTCCAAGGGAGAGCATCTTGGACTTCTCCCGCAAAAGGAACTTGTTTAGGTTCCGCAGGTCGAGGATGGGCCAGAGGCCCCCTGTCCTCTATGGGATGAAGAAGTATTGGGAGTAAAACCCCTGTCCTCTGAGGTGCGCTGAGACTGGTTCTACTGCCCCGTCCTCGAGGAGGCCTTTGAGCTCCTGACTCAGGAGTGTCTGGTGCTGGGGAAGCCGCCTTGGCTCCCCGGGGGAGTACGGAGGGGGGAGTGGTCCAGATGGAGGAGATAGCCCTTCCAAATGACCTGGAGGACCTAGGCATTGGTGGAGATGGACTCCTACCTGTGGAATAAGTGGACCAGATGCCCCCTGACAGACAGCCGATTTGTCAGCAGACAAGAGGCTATGCCAATGGCGTCAAAACCCTGAGAACAGCTGAGCAGGTGCCAGGGGTTGGGTCTTGGGACCATTCGGCTTACGAGGGCCGTGCTCTTACCCTGGCTGCCCTGAACTGGGGTCGATGCTGGCGGGTAGAATGGATAGCCCCTATACATGAGCCCCTTCTGGTGGAAGGCAGGCTTCTTGCTCTGCCATTTCTTCTTGGGAAGGGAGGAAGTTTTCCAGGAGAGGCGAGTACAAATCATGTACTCCGTTTCAATCTCTGCTGCCTTATCCTCCACTTGCCAAATAGTTGCTTCCTGAGACAAGAGACGTCCAGCAGCTTCTCCTGGACCAACTGCTCCAGGTTTGAGGACTGGAGCCATGCCAGCTGCCGCCACCAGGGCAGAAGACTCAAAGCAGTCATACACCACTTGCGAGAAGTACTTCGAGCACTCTCCGACAGACTTCGAAAGGGTCTGAAAACATCGAAGATGGTCTCTGTTAAAGCCCACCGCGACATCTCCAAGCTCTCTAGCGAGGTCATAGAGGAACATCCCAATGTATAAATTGGTAAACTTGAATGCGGCATGACAGCATGGAGCCCTGATAAGCCATGTGCCTGAGGGCAGAGGGTACAAGACTCTCTACCCAGCGGGACTGAAGAATGAGTCTTTGGGCTCTTTAGCTTCTGCATGGCTGATTTGACTACCATCGAGGTGTGGGGAAGCTTGCTCACGATAGAGACAGAGGCCGGGGTCTCACACATGCGGAGGAGGAGTTGGTTCAGAATGGAGTGAACCAGCACCGACAGCTTCCTTCGGAGGAGCTTCATATTGAAGAAAATAGAGCTTCCCCAACTAGGTGGTGAGCACTAGGTCCCGTGCCATGTCCCAGGTGAACTCCAGAAAGGAGGTATCCTTGGGAGATGACCGCCGCCTCTAGATCAGCAGAGTGTGGTCCGAGAGTCTTGGTGGGACAGAGTCTCCGGGGAGGTTTCCCCATTAGACACCCACTCTGAGTAGTCTGTGGAGGATAACTCGGGTGGCTCAAGATGGGTCGGTGACCTGCGCTGGGCTCTCGAGGCCGAAGCCTGCCCGGAGCCAGAGACACTCGCCTGAGAAGATCACATGCCCGAGAACCAGAATGGAGATTGAGACCTGCACTGAGGACCCTCATGAGATTTCTGGCTCTCCAGGTTTACTGTGGCGGCCCGGGGAGTCGTCGAGGTCCCTGCAGTCTCAAGATGCATGCCAGTGGGGCTAAGCAGCAGCACCACATGCTGGGTAGCAGGGAACGCAGAAATGCTGTGCTCCAAGGCCAGCATTCAGGCCTCCCACTCAGGAGTGGGACCCTGTGACACCGACACCGGGGTGACCGGGTCAGGTGTCGAGGGGGTCCTCGCCAGGATGACCCTTGGCAGACCGGGTGCCTTTGCCGGAGGCCTCCGTATTGGTTCGAGGTACCTTACTGGGCCACTCCCTCTCAGACTCTAAAGTCTGCCGAGGGGGGGGCTGACAGACCAGGCACGTGACCTCTCACGCTTGTCTGGCACCCCCAACAGAGTCCTCGCAGCCTTCTTCCGCTCGCGTTCCGGCAACCCCTGGTCAGAGTGCCGCCAGGCCCGGGGAGGAGCCTTGGGAGAGTCCAGGGGTTGTGGGGCTAAGAGCAGGGGGATACCGGGGCTGCGTTGCGGAAGAGATCATCCAGCTTCTGCTTACAACTCTGGATGGCTTGGAGGACATCTTCTTACAGAGGGAGCATAGCTCTGGGTCATGGGTCTGCTCCTAGGCACCTGAGACAACAGTTATGGGTGTCCGTGAGTGACATATTTTTTGAACATCTATCACATTTCTTAAAATCAGAGGCCATTGGGGGGAAAAAGGACCCCTGCAAGGTCAAAGACCCTCGACGCAGCCAGTGGTTAAAAAGAGCACGAAAGCGCAGTAAAAACACAAAAAAGGGAAAAACCCAATACCAAGGCTGAAGCAGAGGTGCTCGAGAGGCAGGAAGAGGACCGGCGAAGGCCGGATAGCAAAAACCAGTTGGAAATAGAAAAAGCTTTTTCCAGGGACGAGATCCACATCCGGAGGGCTCTGCGGAAAAAGGGAGATTGAGTAAGATGGCACCCTTGGGCAGGAAGGGGACCACACATGCATGGTGGCATTTCCAAAGGCTTTCTTTGAAAGCTGGGGAAATGCTCTGCGTGGGCTCCGTAGGTGCCGACATCACCCATATGTGAGGACCGACTTCCTGCTTGTTCCTGGAGAACAGTGCGTTACCGCACATGGCTGGGGTAGAGAGGGGCACCAGATTTGTTAGTCACACAGGGCACATTTCTAGCTTGGTACGGTCCTGCTCCCAGTCTCACCTGCACTCTCTGAAGGATACCGTGTACGGGCACCATCACCACTTCCTTGGGGCTGAAGAAGTACTAGAGGATCTTCAATTCTTCTGCCCTTGGCTCACCCTCAGTCTCCAAAGAAAATGGTATGGCCTTAGCTCAGGCCTTGACAAATTTTGTGCAGATTTAGGAGCAAGGCCAAAATCTTAGAAGCCAGTGCTCATGACCTCCTTGCCCTCCCTCCTCCCCAGTTCTCTTGCGCTGGTGTCATGTTCAAGTCTTTTGAGACCAGCACCAGAGTTCTTACATTGTGCATCATCTTTAGATAACAGCAGCTATAGTTTCAGATAGCAAGCGTCTTGTATGGTGTAACAGTGATGTGCCAGTCTGTGCGTGGAATGTGTGTGTATGCTGCAGAACTGGGCAGCTTCTGCATGTGCAGTATAGAGGCAAGGTTCCCGTGTATGTAGTGTGGAGCCGAAATATGTTTTTTAAATTTATTTTATTTAACAAGCATTTCTATACCGCTCTTTCCCATGGTTCAATTGCGGTTTACAGAGAACTAAAGTTTATAAGGTATGGAGAGGTTCATACCTAGTCATTTTACATATAACAATTGTAACTTTTGCAGGTAACAGAATAACTAAATGCATACAATACAATTAACAATATTACAACTCTTACAATACGGGCTACATTCCAAGGGGTATGTTTGGGATGTAAACCAACTTTTTACATTATTAGGGTGTATAAAGGTCAACATGTGCAAGGTATAATAATTGTTAGAAATAGTTTTAAACTACATATGTAGTATAACAGTGTGTAGTATAGAATGTTAACCTGTGTCTCTTTGCATTTCTTGTTTATTTTGTGTAGTATAGTGTAAGGTAAATAGGTGTGTTTTTAGTTTTTTACGAAATTCCTTTAAGTCTGTCAACAGGCGTATGTCATCTGGTAGATCATTCCAGAGAATAGGGGCTGAGTGAGAGAACGCCCTATTATTGGTGTGTTTTTTGGCTTTAGTATATTCTCTTGGTATTGCTATTTTATTTGTGTTTCTACTCCTTTGTGTACGTTTAGGTATTTCTATGTTGATTAGTTTATTAAGGGCAGATGGTGCGAGATTATTGACTAGTTTGAAGGTAGTCACCAGTATCTTATATTTTATTCTACTGTGGATTGGTAGCCAATGTAATTTAGCTAAAATAGGTGTTATATGTTCTATAGTTCTCACTTTTAATATAATTCTTGCTGCTACATTTTGCATTAATTAAATTTTTAAGGTTTTGTTTCGTAATACCTTGAAGTATAATGTTTGCGAAATCAAAGTGAGGTGTTATTATTGCTTGGACTATGGTTATGAAATCTTGCAAGTGAATCAACGGACGTATTTGTTTCAGTGTCTTGAGTTTAAGGTGTGTAATTTTTATTAGGTTTTTTATGTGAGAGTCCATAGTGAGTTTATTGTCAAGTATCACACCTAGATATTTTACTTCATTCTTTGTTTTAATCTCATGTTTATTTAGGATGATGGAACTTGGTGGTGTGTAGGTTTGATTTCTAGTGACATATAGAACATCAGTTTTTGCGAAGTTGATGTGTAGGTTATGTGAGTTAAGCCAAATTGTAAGTTCATTAAAACATTCGGTTATTAGTTGTATTGGTGGGTTTGGGATCCTGAATGGGAGGTAAAACATTATATCATCGGCATATATATGATAGTAGACACCAAGACGTTTAAAAATGTTGCAGAGTGGTTGTAGGTAAATATTGAACAACAGTGCTGAGAGTGCAGATCCTTGTGGAAGACCCAGTTCTTGCTTGAATGTGTCTGAGGTTTGGTTTAAAATTCTTACTGTTTGAGTCCTATTTGATAGATATGATTTAAACCATTTATATACTGTGGAGGTTAGTCCAATTTGTTGGAGTCTATGTAACATCGTTGTGTGATTGACACTGTCAAATGCCGCAGAGATGTCTAGAAAAATTAATATGAATGCTTGTTTGGTGTCATCTATACCTCGTATTATTAGTGTGTCAAATAGGACTGTTAACAATGTTTCAACCCCGTGAAATGGTCGAAATCCATATTGGTGTTCGTTGAGGGGAGTTGATGTGTCAACAAATTCTTGCAATTGTGTTTGAATTACTTTTTCAATTAGTTTAGCCATAAAGGGAATACTTGATATGGGTCGGTATGAATTTGGAGATGATTTATCAAGGGAGCTGTTAAGGATTGGTCGTATTTGAACATGTTTAAGAGATGGCGGTAAATAGCCATTTTCTAAAGATAGATTAACCATTGGTAGGATGAAAGGGGCTAGTGTTGGGAGTGTATTTTTTATCCAGCCTACTGGACATGGATCTAGACAGGAAGTTGTTGTGTTTGTTAGATATTAAGGATTTGAGTGTGCTCTTTGATATTGGGTTGAATTCAGACCAGGTATCTGTCTTGTTTGATTTTGTTTCAAAATATGTTGTTGGTGTCGTTTGGGGTTTTGTTTTGTTCATGTAGTAATTTGCTAGTGTTTGTGGGGGAATATCTATGGTAATTTCATTTGAATTGTATGTTTTATTTGTCAAATTTTGTACTATATTGAACAATTCTCTTGGTGTATTAATAGATTTAGCTAATAAGTTGAAGTGGTAAGTTCTCTTAGCACTATCTGATGTCTCCTTGTATATATTGAGTATGTTTATATATGTCTCTCTCTTCTGGAGGTGGTGTGCCTTTGTGCGCGTAAATGTGTGGTACACTTGTGTTTGTGTGATCTCCAGGAACAAGCAGAAATGTAGTCTTCACATATGGGTATCATCGGTACCGACAGAGCCTGTGCGGGAACGCTCCCCAGCATCCAACAGGAAAGCATTTGGGAGCATCCCACAGCGCCTGCGTGCTGCCTTCCCACCTTTCTACCTCTCTCACTTCAGTTCTTCGTTTTCCGTGGAGCCGACAGGACGTGTACCCTGTCACCGCAGAAAATTTATTCTTATTCTTTTGTTTTTTTTGTGGTCGCGTCTGCCTTCATTCGACGCCTACTGGTACCGCCTGTTTTCTTTTCTTCTTTTTCAAAAAAAAACAAAACAAACAAACAAAAACAAAAACACAACCTAGCTTTCTAAAATATTTTTTCTTTCAGGGGCCTCTCCCCTTTCGGTGCTAGGCACCATTTTGGGCACTAGGCCCACTTTTCTTCAAACATGGAGAAGCCAGCTAGTGGTTTCAAGAAATGTTCTGTGGCGGTACTATATCCGTCACCGACACCCATGATTGATGTCTTAAATGTTTAGGTCCTGAACACTGTCCATTGGAGTGTCTTGCCTGCAGAATAGAGCTGCAAAACTCGGTACTCTTTTTGCTGCGGATACGATGTCAGTTGCATCGATGTCTTCCAGAGCTTCATCTTCCTCCCCCTCCCATGGATTTCAGGTAACTAAACTTAAGTCTTCCAAGACTAGCCAGGCCTCAAAGGGTAGATCTCCTTCTAAGCATCGAGATGCCACTGGCGTTGCCCTCGAGGAAAGTTCACCGGCAAAACAGCCCCGGCGGGACTCTTCGGTCTCCAAAGCATTAACGGGGTTCCAGGATGTTCCAGAGGCTTCCACCTCTGCAGAACTACTGGTGCCATGTTCTGGGGTTGTGGCCGCTTCCACCGGTACAGACACCCAGGCATCGGCAGGAGCAATGGATAAGAGAATCCTCGCTATCGAACGCAGTCTAGCGACCCTCTTAGCAGCTTCGGTACTGCCAAGACCCCTATAGACTATTCCACAGGTATCGGTGCCGGTACCGAGTGCAGCAGGTATGTTTCCGCCCATGCCGAGCCTTGAGTCTATCTCAGGCATCGAAGGGCCGGTACTGAGACACCCCGATACCAACTTCGAGCGGTTCCGGTACCAAGCGTTGCACGAACACTGGTCACCGAGATACTTTGAATCTTCCGATTCTGATGACTCTACAGGTACTAGAGCCATCCTACCAGAGGATCCAACTTTTTCTCCTCAACGCAGAATGTCTCCTCCAGAAGACATGTCCTTCCAGGATTTCATAGGTGATTTAGCCAAAGGTCTTTCAATCACGGTGATTCCAGAAAAGGAACCTAGGGCAGAAGAATTAAGAATTATACAATATCCTATGGCTCCTAAGGAAGCAGCTACGCTTCCCATTCACAAGATCTTACATTATCTTATGTTAAGGATGTGGGAAACTCCTTTAATGGTGTCTCCACATTCTTGACGCCTCAATACCATGTACCAAGTGCCAAGCTGTCCTGGCTTTCAGAAGACTCAGTTATCACACCATTCAATGGTAGTTGAATCAGCCATGCATAGAATTAAGAGTGCTAAAACGCATTCTTCTAATCCTCCAGGCTGGGAATCGAGGACACTTGATGTCTTTGGGCGTTGATGCTTCCAATTCTCCATGTTATCAGCCAAGATCAGTTTCTATATTCTTTATATGGGTATGTTCCTGGAAGAAGTTGCACGTGACTTAGAGCTCATGAGCCCTAATATGTCTGAGGACAAAAGGGAAGTTTGTCTTACCCTGGGTCAAGCATGCCCAGAATGTCTCAATTCATGAATCGTGCAACCTTTGATTGCTTTGAATGCATAAGCAGAACCTCTGCTATCTCCATAGGTGCACGTCGTATTGCCTGGCTTCAGGCATCAGACTTAGAGCAGTGGGTGCAAGACAAGCTGGGAAACATTCCTTGTACAGGAAAAAATCTCTTTGGCAAGGACTGGCAGGACAAGGCTAATCAGCTAAATCTGAAAATACTACCTTGGACTATCAAAGTCTACAGCCAACCCAGCAAAGAAAAAGTCATTCAAGAAACCTTTTTTCAACAAGAAAAAGAGGTTTTACCAAATTATACCCCCAATTTGGGCCACTGTCCAGTTCATATTCCCCAAAAGGGACAACAGAACAGACAGCAAAGAAAGCCGCAAGCTCAAAGAGCTCAACCGGCCCAGCAGACTCAGCCTGCCTCCTCAGGGGCTTTGACTCTTACCTAGAGAACTTAGTCATTCTGCCCCTGAAAGGACCAGAACTCTTAACCATTCCAGGCAAGTTATGATATTTTGCCAAAAGATGGCAACAAATAACATCAGAAAACTGGATTCTGCCCATTGTACGACTGGGGTACAAGCTTCACTTTCTCAACATGCCCCCACCTACAATAATCAAACAATTCAATTCTCAGGTCCCTGCCACCGGCCTCTTGTGGCAGGAAGTCACATTACTTCTCGCTCAAGGAGCGATAGAAGAAGTACCCATATCCCAACAGGGTATGGGGTTCTACTCCCCCTATTTTCTTATTCCAAATAAAAGAGGGGGACACAGACCTATAGTGGACCTCAGAGAATTAAACAAATATCTGTTCCGAGAAAAGTTCAAAATGATCTCCCTCGGAACACTCCTACCATACCTTCAGAGGCAGGACTGGCTATGTTCTCTAGATCTAAGAGATGCGTACACACATATTCTCATCCATGCAAATCACAGGAAGTTCCTTCGATTCTTGGACCAGGGAAAACACTTCCAGTACAGAGTTCTTCCCTTCAGTCTGGCTTCTGCCCCAAGAGTCTTCACAAAATGCATGGCAGTGGTAGCAGCATTTCTGAGAACTCTAGGAATATTCACCTTTCCTTACTTAAGACGATTGGCTCATTCGAGCATCAACAGCTCCAGAGGCCAGCTTCGCTCTCTCTCGAACAATGAGAATCCTTCAATACTTGGGATTGGTCATCAACCTCCCAAAATCTCATCTCTCCCCCTCTCAATCTCTCGAGTTCATAGGGGCTCGTCTAGACACAAGGCAGTCAAAAGCTTTCCTGCACAGCCGCGCTGTCTACGTATAATACAGCTGGCATCCCAAGCAGCTATGAAGGTCTTCTTGACTGCTCGGGAGATGCTTCAGCTTCTGGGGCATATGGCATCCACTGTCCATGTGGTTCCCTATGCTCGCCTTCATATGCGAGCAGCCCAGTGGACTCTATCTTCTCAGTGGACACAGGCGTCAGGTCGGCTAACGGACAAAATCAGAAATTCCACAAGTCTAATTTCGTCCCTGCAATGGGACTTTGTGTGACTCCTCTCCCCTTCCTTCCCTTGTCTCTCTCTCTCTTTGTCCATGTCTAGTTTGATGTCTTGAGTGCTCTCCTATCATCCATTGTAATTTCTTTTCTTTTCCAGGCCGGTTATTTGATTTTTCTTTTTGTAAACCGCAGTGCTCTATTTGGAACTGTGGTATATCAAGCCTAATAAACATAAACATAATGGTGGCAATCATTGGAAAGACTCCTTGTAGGCTCTCCTTTCCAGCAGCCTCTGTGCAAAGCCACCCTAACAACAGATGTGTCCAATTTGGGTTGGAGGGCCCACTTGCACGATCTCTCAACTCAGGGTCTCTGGACCCCTCAGGAGGCTTCTCTTCACATACACCTCCTAGAGCTGAGAGCCATTTTCAATGCTATTTGAGTATTTCAGGCCCATCTCAGCCACAAGACAGTTCTGGTCCAAACCGACAATCAGGTAGCTATGTTCTATATGAACAAGCAAGGCGGAACAGGCTCTCTGTCGCTATGCAACAAAGCTTTACGACTATGGGCCCTTGCCAGAGAGCTTCAAATCCACCTTCTTGCAGTATACCTTCCAGGCATTCAAAATTCACGGGCAGACAAACTCAGTCGAATACTGCGGCCACACGAGCGGTCTCTCCACTCAGACCACCTTGCTTGAGTGTTTCAGATCTGGGGAACACCAGATATAGACCTCTTTGCAAGTCCACAGAATGCCAAACTTCCCCGGTTCTGTTCCAGAATCCCGGTTCACAACTGTCAGGCAAGGAATGCCTTCCTCCTCCACTGGGGTCAGGACTTCCTCTATGCCTTCCCACCCATTCCCAAAACTTTATTCAAACTTCAGAGAGACTGAGGTCGTATGATACTTATCGCTCCACGTTGGCCACGGCAAACGTGGTATCCTCTGCTTTTGCATCTCTCTCAAACCACTCCTCTGGAGTTGGGAAATGCTCCAGATCTCCTTTCCCAGGAGGACAGATCCTTACTGCACCCGAATCCCCAGTCCCTGCATCTCAGGGCCTGGTTACTGAAAGCCTAGATTTCTTGGACATCAACCTCTCTCAGCAGGTAAAAGATATCCTTCTGGCTTCCAGAAAACCTTCCACAAGGCGTTCCTACACTTTTAAATGGAAAAGATTCTGTCTGGTGTTCACAAAAGGGACTTAAGCCCCTTTTAGTACCTGTGGAGTCGCTTCTGGCGTATCTACTCCAACTATCCACTTCTGGACCAATTCGGTGAGAGTCCATCTTAGTGCTATTGCTGCTTTTCACAAACCTTTTGATGGACAACCTATTTCCTCTCATCCACTTGTATCAAGCAAGGTTCATGAGAGGCCTACTGTTAACAAAACCTCCCATTAAACCACCACCGGTGGCATGGGATCTAAATCTTGTTCTCGGGCAGCTTATGAAACCGCCTTTTGAACCCTTAGCCACTACAACCTTAAAGTTTCTTTCATGGAAAGTCATTTTCCTAATTGCTATCACTTCGGCAAGACGCATTAGTGAACTGCAGGCTTTAGTGGCTGACCCTCCTTATACAAGGTTCCACCATGATAAAGTAGTCCTCAGGATTCACCCTCACTTTATGCCAAAGGTGGTTTCGCTTTTTCATCTAAACCAGTCTGTTTATCTTCCTATATTCTTCCCTAGGCCTCATGCCTCCAGTGCAGAAAGGAATCTTCAAACTTTGGATTGTAAAAGGGCCTTAGCCTTTTATCTTCAAAGAACTAACCAGCATAGAAAACCTTCTCAGCTTTTTGTTGCTTTTGACTCTAGTCATTTGGGACTTCCAGTTTCCAAAATAACTATCTAAATGGATTGCAGATTGCATATCCTTTACATATGAGAGTAAAGGACTTTCTCTCGAGGGCCATGTCACAGCTCACAATGTGAGAGCCATGGCAGCCTCGATGGCTAATCTTCGTTCTGTGTTTATTGACGACATCTGTGGAGCAGCTACTTGGGCTTCGGTGCATACCTTCACAGCCCACTACTGCTTAGACAAGGACTCCCGTCGAGATGCCTCATTTGGCCAAGCTGTTCTTTAGCATCTCTTTCATACTTAATACAACTCCTACCCGCCGGTCCCGCGTTTGATGCCAGAGGTCCATGGGAGGAAGCATGATCCATTTCACCTTGGTTCACAGCTTGCAGGGGTCATTCCCTTGGCATCTATAAGCTGGGGAATCACCATATGTGAAGACTACATTCCTTCTTGTTCCTGGAGATAGCGTAGTTACTCACCTGTAACAGGTGATCTCCGGGAACAGCAGGAATGTAGCATTCACAACCCACCCACCTCCCCTAGGAGTTGTTTCTATCTCTCTCTCTCTCTCTACTCCTCTCCTTTGGTCTGAGCTATAAACTCAACTGAAGTGAGAGAGGTAGAAAACTGGGAAGGCAGCAAGCAGGTGCTGTGGGATGCTCCCAAAAAAACTTTCCTATTGGACATTGGGGAGCGTTCCCGCGCAGGCCCCGTCAGTACCGATGATACCCATATGTGGACTAAATTCCTGCTGTTCCTGGAGATCACCTGTTACAGGTAACTACACTTTCTTGGGGAGGGGGGTGCACCTTTAGGTAAAAAGACATTGTGCCCTTTTGTCCCCATGCATTCATCCTTCTACCCCTCTATTCCCCCTAAACATTCTCTCCCCCCTGCCCCTGGATTTCACACTATTGTCTTTTTTTTCTTGTTTTTGTTTCTGACCCTTTAAAATTTAAATTCACTCTCCCCATCTAGCTTCTTTTTTTTTTATTATTGCAGGTCCCAACCAGCTCAGATTTTACGAGCAGCCTGCTTTCCCTCCTGTTCTACCCACGAGGATCCGATATACTGCAGGCAGAAGGGGAGGGCTGCCATTGTAGCCCAAATGCACACTGTCTGCCCACAGGGATACCATCTCCTGTGGATATTCAGCTTGCATCTGTGCTGCAATCGTGGCTATCCCCCTTCTCTTCTTCCTGGAAGAAATTGGATCCCTGTGGGCAGCCAGGGCAGAGTCCCACTCTGATTGTGGCCTGCAGGGATGAGATCCCCATGGGCAACCAGTGCCAGTCCTGCAGCAGATGTTCCAAGCCCCAGGTGCAAAGTCAGATTTTTTTGTTGTTGCTATGGCAATCTTGCACCTGGGGTTGGTTGAGCCCTGCTTTAGCCTATCCTGAATAAAATCCTGGAAAGTCATGTCCTTGGGAGGAGACGGATTAGAAGGAAGTTCTGGGAACCTGTACTCTTACATGCCTTCAGACTTCTCATCCATGCCCCAGCCTTCTGACTCAGACTCAAGAGATGAAGTCGAAGTACTGCTGAGTCTTGGCCTGGGAAATGGGAGCTTCTTCGGGAGCAGTCATGCACAGATTGACTTTCTAGGAATCAGGACTGAATTGGACCCCAATGCACTAGACAGTGATATTTGCAGGGCAGGCTCCGATGTCGAGGCCCTTCGATGGCTCTCTTGCAGGCACTCTAGGCTGCTTGAGGATAGGCTGGACTGCTGCCAGTACCCAATACGGTCAGCATCAAGGTCCTGACTTGCTACATGGTAAACAGCATCAAGATCTTTTCAATAGCCTTCAGAAGGCGTTTCTCCAGGTCTGCTGTCTCCAAAGGCTGTGGGGCTACAGCAGCCTCGACAAATAGTTCTGAAATCAGAGAGGGTGTATTGGCTGATTGGTCTCAGTTCTCTGTAGTAATATCCACCACACAAAATACACTAATACAATAAGTAGTGGTGATATAAAAACAAATAAAGGAGACAATGTTTTTCACATACAATAAGACTGTACATAAAAATCATTAAAACCATAAAAGCACATATAACTTGCTTGATGGTTGCGTGGCTTTTTTAGGGGTATCATCTCTTCTTTAGCTAAATGCCTCCAGCATCGGGATACCTCAGGTTTGTGGAGAGCACAGTGTTTTTAGTGTAGCTCAGTATATCGCTCTAGTCTTTCACTGTAATTTTTAGTTAATCTATCCAATGGAGCTCTTTACTTTCATTTTATGCTGTGCTTATACATGCAGTTTAATGCATTGCTCATGTGCACTCTATTTTCGTTTTAATGTTTGGTTTCAAGGATTGGGTTTTGGTCCCTTTTTAGAAATGGTCCCATATTGACTGATGAGTGGGTACAAGAATCTTCTAGTTTTTTTGTTTTTCCATGTGGGTTCCTCTCTTTATTTGCTGTTTTAATGTATGCTGCTGGTGCAAAAGCTGCTTGGCTATCTTGAGTGTCTACTGGAAGCAATTCTTATACACACTTGGTGTCCAGGGTTTTCAGGTACGACTTGTTCCATGGGTCTCTTTTTGGGTGCTCTGTATTTATCAGTTTTTATTGGTTTGTTTTAATCAGGTTATTTATTTTTATCATAGGGATGTTTCCCTGGCTTTTTTCCAACAAGGTTGGTCTTTTTTAGTATTAAACAATTTTTCTATACTGCTTTTTCTTACACATTCAAAGTGGTTTACAATGAACAAATAAACTGAGAACTTTACGTAGAACAAGGGAGTTAAGAGGGTTAAGAACAATGTTAATTCATGGTAAGTTTTCCAGGTTGTGTGATCTATTGTCTTTGTATGATTGGGAGTATGTGAATTGGAGTCAATAGATGTATGTCCAGGGGGAGATTATGTTTCTGGTTCATAATATTCCAAGAATGTATATTTTTTAAAAATTTTTGGAAGTCCCATAGCTTTTAATTGTAGTTAGATTCATTCTACAAGCTTTTGGATTGATTTATCTCCATAACTGTTTCTGATGATTATTGTTTGTATTTATGCCTTTTTATAATTTTACATAAACATGATTTTAAGTAACCTTTTCTGTTTTTGTGTTTTACCTATTTTTAAGAACCTTTAATATTGTTTGCATTTTTTTTTATGACTGAAACAATAAGATCTCATTTGACTATACCATTTATTTATTAGATTTAATTTTACCCCTGATGCAGGCTGCAGCAGAAACACATTGATTTTTAAGTTACATGCTTTTATGATTTTATAGATGGTCTTATTGCATGTGAAATAAAATGTGTCTCCTTTATTTATTTTTATATTCTTACTACTTATTGTATTGACTCAATTCTCTGTAGGCTATCACTGCCCCTTCGATGTCAACAGGTCTTCCCTTCAGCATCAATGGGAATAGCAGGGGGGATATTAATGTGTGTGGGGTGTTATAGTTGGGGAAAAAAATTATCTGCAATGATGAGTGGGGTTGAGCTTGACTAATGATACAACAAGGGCTGACAGAACAGAAAAGTGAAATAACAGACAAAAAGTGTGATTAGTCTGTTGACTGAAATGGATGGAGTGAATTAAGATTATCTCCAAATTAAGGCCATGTTTTTTGTAATTTAGACTAGTGGAACACTTTTTGATTGGTTGTTCACCATCAGCTGGACTATGACATCAGACGCCATCCCATTTATAAAGAGCACTGTAGCATTTGAAAATTCTTGCATGCACAGAATTATTTCTGAATTAATCTGTGGTTGCATTAAGTGTTTCATTAGCTAATTTGCAGGATTAGGGGTTTGAAGCAGTGTGAAGACTGGCTTTGACTTTCCTGGCAAGACTTGATCTTTTATCAACTGAAAGCTTGACAGGGTCTGTGTGGACCCAAAACACAGAACTGTGTAGCTGTTCCTGATTCTGCTTGTGTGTTTCGGCACTGCTGCTGCTGATTCGGCTTATGCATTTTTCCACTTCAGAGTTGGACATTGTAGTCATGGTTTGTCCCAGAATCGAGCAATCCGAAGCTTCAACTGCCAGCTAAGTATATACAATTTATGATTTAAATGGTTTTGTACTGCTTAGCTTGTTGGCTTTTCGGCACAAGATTTTCAGAATAAAAAGGAGTTGTTTGTTATGCAGGGAGAGCCCTCCAAAAAACAAACATTCCAACATTTATATAATTTTATTTTTAGCTCTTTTAGTTTTTTTGATTGGATCTTTTGGACTTGCTAGTTTAATGGTCTGGATCAGTGGGGGTTTCTATTTTTAGTTCCTTTTATCTTGACAGATCTTGAGGAGGAATTTATTATGAGTAGAAATGTATTTATTTTATTATTTGGTTCTTCTATACCGCCCCTTCCAGAGATCAGGGGCTGTTTACATTTACAGAATGAGAAAAGAACATTTTACATGGAACGTTATTTAAACTATTTACAGGAACATATTTTACAAATTTTGTATAAACTTAGCAGAGCTTGGTAGATCCACTATTTACATAGGTACAAAGTGTATTCAGCAATTTTAAGAGGTGTTGATTTACTATTGTATCATAGTTGTGCATAGGGACCTTAGTTTAAATTGCGTAGTTTACTGTTTGTGGGTGTCTAAAAGGGAAAAAAAGGGGGGTAGCGTGTGTGTGTTGGGGGGGTATAGGGTCATTCCTTGGATGTATTATATGTCTGTTTGTGAGGGAGGGGTTTCAATTGAGTTTCCAAAATACTCAGAGAATAGAACATTTTGAGTCCTTTTCTAAATAGCTGTAAGTCTTTGGTCATGCGAATTGATAGTGGCACTTCATTCCAGAGGCTGGGTGCAGTAAATGAGAAGGCCCTAGAGCTTGTGTTTTTTTTTTGTTCTGCAAATGGCTTTGGGTATTGTGAGTGGTTTGCGTTTTGTCTGCATGCTCAGGTTACAAGTGGTGTATGTAGGAGGGTAACTAGGTAGGAGGGGGAGATGTCATTAATCAGTTTGAATGTTGTTATAAGTATCTTATATTTGGCTCAGTACTGGGGAGCCAGTGTAGGTATTGTAGGATAGGGGTTTTATGTTCAGTTAGGTGGGCTTTGATGACAATCCTGGCAGTGATGTTTTGGGCTCTCTGGAGTATGCTTATGTTTTTGAATGATAGTCCGTGTAGTAGACTATTACAGTAGTCGAAGTGAGGGGTGATTGACTACTGACTTAGTCATTCAAGTCCAGAAGGGGTCTTAGGTGCTGCACAGTTTTTAGTTTAAAGAATATGGTTTTTACTGTTTATTTTATATGGGGGAGCATGCTGAGGGTGTGATCTAATATTATCCCAAGGTATTTTACTTCTTGTTTAACAGGGATGACTATATTGTTGATCGTGATGGTTTTAGGGTGGGTAGTATCTTGTTCTCCAGGACCAAGCAGGAAGTCAGTCCTCACATATGGGTGACGTCGGCGCCGACGGAGCCCTCGCGAAGCAATTTTCCCCAGCTTTCAAAGAAAGCCTTTGGGAATTGCAGCGCGCATGCGCTGTCGCCTTCCCGCCCAAGGGTGCCATCTTAGCCAGTCTTCTTTTTTCCGCGGAGCCCTACAGACGTACCCGTCGTGTCCCCGCTAAAAAAGTTGATTTTCGTGAGTTTTTCTCTTTTTTCACTTCGGTTCGACGCCCCTCACAGGACCTCGAGTTCATCGGCGCCAGACTGCACACTCCTCAGGCACGAGCTTTCCTGCCTCTCGACAGGGCTCAACGGCTCATGGACCTAGCCGGCCGTTTTCGCAGCCAGTCCCTGGTCTCCGCCAGGCGCTTCCTGAGACTACTCGGCCATATGGCTTCCACCGTCCACGTGACCCCCAATGCTCGCCTGAATATGCGGCCTGCTCAATGGTGCCTTCGCAAGCAGTGGCAACAAGCCACCGGCGGACTAGCCGACTTAGTGCGCATCTCCGAGCCGCTGGCCTCTTCCCTACAGTGGTGGCTTCATCGGCCGAACCTGGTGCTCGGAATGCCGTTTCAGTCGCCTCAGCCGGCTCAAGTATTGACGACTGATGCTTCCCTCCTGGGTTGGGGAGCACATTGCCAGGGGGCATGTACTCAAGGTCTCTGGACCGCGTGGGAGTCTGCTCAACAGATCAACTTCCTGGAGCTCAGAGCAATCCGTCTGGCGCGCCAGGCTTTCTCCCACCTGACTTCTCACCGGTCCATCCTTGTCCAGACGGACAATCAAGTTGCCATGTTCTACGTGAACAAGCAGGGGGGCACGGGCTCCTTCCTTCTCTGCCGAGAAGCTCAGAAGCTCTGCTCTTGGGCCGTCAGTCACGGCATTCTTCTCAAGGCAGTTTATCTCCCAGGCCAAGAGAATTGCCTGGCGGACAAACTCAGCAGGCTCCTCCAGCCGCACGAGTGGCGTCTGGATCCCTTGGTAGTTCAGAAACTTTTTCTGAAGTGGGGCCTCCCCACGATGGATCTCTTTGCCAGTCCTCTCAACCGCAACTTCCTCGCTTCTGCTCTCGCCAGCCACATCCCCTTCGGGTAGCGGCAGATGCTTTTCTACTCTCATGGTCGGAAAGCCTTCTCTATGCTTTTCCTCCCATCCCGCTAGTCTCTCGAACTCTATTCAAGGTTCTCCGGGACAAAGCTTCCATGATCCTGGTGGCTCCTCGCTGGCCCAGACAGCCGTGGTTTCCACTCCTATTGCAATTAGCGGTAGAGGATCCGTTCCCTCTGGGGTTTCAACCGGATCTCCTAACACAGGATCAGGGGTCTCTGCTACACCCCAACCTCAGATCTCTCAGTCTAATGGCCTGGCAGCTGAAAGGGTAGTCCTTGCTCCCCTTCTCCTGCCGGCAGAGGTGGAAGAGGTCGTCCTAGCTTCTCGGCGACCTTCTACCCGCAAATGCTACGCCCTTAAATGGCGTCGCTTTTCCGCTTGGTGTGTATAGCAGTCTCAGGATCCCTTCTCCTGCTCGGTGTCGGTGATCTTGCAGTACCTGCTCTACCTCTCTAATCTGGGACTTAAGTCCAACTCCGTCAAAGTCCACCTCAGTGCTCTTTCGGCACACCATGTGCCGGTGGACGGCAGACCTCTTTCCAGCGACCCTCTTGTAGCACGGTTTCTCCGAGGTCTCCTTCTACTTAAACCACCTCTGCGCCCGCCAGCACCTGACTGGGATCTGAATGTGGTTTTACAGCGGATCACCTGTCCGCCTTTTGAACCGATGGCTACCTGTTCTTTGCGTTTTCTTTCGTGGAAAACCTTATTCCTGATAGCCCTCACTTCCGCTAGACGCGTAAGTGAATTGCAGGCCCTCGTGTCTGATCCCCCTTTCACTCGGTTCTACAAAAATAGGGTAGTCCTACGGACTCACCCAAAATTTCTTCCAAAAGTTGTCTCCCCTTTTCACATCAATCAGGAGGTGGTACTTCCAACCTTCTTTCCCAGGCCTCACTCCAGCCGAGCTGAAAGGGTCCTGCATACCCTGGACTGTAGAAGGGCATTGAACTTCTACCTTGACCGTACGCGGGAGCACCGTAAAGCTGCTCAGCTTTTTGTGTCTTTTGACCCCAATAAATTGGGGCTCCCAGTCTCCAAGCGTACTCTGTCCATCTGGGTTGCTGACTGTATCGCTTGGGCTTATGGGGCAGCCGGACTCTCCTTAGAAAGTCGAGTCACGGCTCATTGTGTTCGGGCGAAGGCTACGTCAGTGGCTTACCTCCGCTCTGTTCCGCTGGCAGACATCTGTCGGGCCGCTACTTGGTCTTCGAGCCAGACTTTTGCGGTCCATTACTGTCTCGAGAGGGAGTCCCGCAGGGACAGTGCTTTCGGACAGGCAGTCCTCCGAAATCTCTTCGAGGTTTGAGCAACTCCTACCCTCCATCCCGGATGGGGGCTACCAGTGGGTGAAGATTCCTTTCTTCTGTGCCGCTGAGCTAGAGGGAGCTCATTTTTGTGCTTAGGGTCTCCGGTAGCCTTAAGCTTGGGAGTCCCATATGTGAGGACTGACTTCCTGCTTGGTCCTGGAGAAAGCGTAGTTACTCACCTGTAACAGGTGTTCTCCAGGAGCAGCAGGAATCAGTCCTCACAACCCTCCCTCCTCCCCGTGGAGTTGCAATCATCTGCTTAAGTTTTTTTTGCAAATTTTTATGCTGTCTTTTAGCTATGTCATCAGACTGGCTAAGATGGCACCCTTGGGCGGGAAGGCGACCGCGCATGCGCGCTGCAATTCCCAAAGGCTTTCTTTGAAAGCTGGGGAAAATTGCTCCGCGAGGGCTCCGTCGGCACCGATGTCACCCATATGTGAGGACTGATTCCTGCTGCTCCTGGAGAACACCTGTTACAGGTGAGTAACTACGCTGTTTCTCGATATAAACATGGCTTCAGTTTTTTTGAAATTGATATTAAGGTGGTTGGACTTTAACCAAGATTCAGTTTCTCTTATGCATTCTGAGAGATTGAGGTAAGAGGGGATGTTTGTGTCTTTGGGGAGGGTCAGCATAATGTCGTCGGCATAAATGTAATGATCAATGTTAAATTTTTTGAATATGTCTGTAATAGGTTGCAAGATAAGTTAAAAAGTAAGGCTGATAGGACCGAGCCTTGTGGTATCCCTTGATCTTGGGGGAATGTATCTGAAATTTCTTGGCCCATTTGGACTCGCAGCATACGATTTGATATGTAGGACTTGAACCAGTGAAGGACAGTACCTCCTATGCCTAGTTGTGCTAATTTCCCAATTAGCGTGTTATGATTGATATTGTTGAATGCTGACACTATATCTATAAAGAGGAGGATGAATCCTCACCTGTGGTCATCCGTACCTCTGATGACGTGGTCCATTAGTGTTACCAGTAAGGTTTTGAATCTATGAAAGGGACAAAAGCCGAATTGGTGAGTGTCTAAGGGGGCATAGAGGTCAAAGTAATCTTGCAGTTGGATGAATTTTTCTATTAGTTTAGCAATAAATGGTATGCTGGCTATGGGCCTGTATGAGCTCGGTTCTTTTGGGTCCAGTGTGTTGTTCTTCAGTATGGGGCAGATGGAGGTGAGTTTAAGGGCATGATGCCTTGAGAGAGTGATTGGTTGACTATGTGTAGGAGGTGTGGGGCTAGTTCAGTTTTGGTGGACTTGATCCAGGACACAGGGCAAGGATCTAGGGGGAGGTTGTGGTGTTTATCATTGTTACAATCTTGAGAAGGTGTTTTTGAATCAATTAAATGGAAATTGTCCCATTTGTTGGGATTTGTTGAGCATGGATATGTGGGGGTGAAGAAGTTGCAGGATTTATTTTTAGCTTATCTGCGAAATGGGTGGCTAGTATCTGCATGCTTATTCTGCCAGATTCAGATTTACATGTTTTTGTTAGGGATCTAACAATTGCAAATAGTTCCCTGGGTCGATTAATAGACAGATTTATGATATTGGTGTGATAGTCTTTTACATTTATTAAATGCATCTTTATAAGTGTTGAGAAGGTTAAGGTATTGTGATTTATTTTCATATGTTTTGGCCAATCTCCATCTTTTTTCTTGTTTTCTCAGTTGCTTTTTTGGTTTAGCGAGTTCCTGTGTGAACCACTTTTCAGATCTCTTTAGATGTTTAGGGGAGCTTATAGTGGGGGAGGTTGCCTTTTGAATGACTTGGTTCCATTGATCTAAGGATGTGTTAATGTCTAGGGAGTTTGTTGTCAGCTGTGGTAACATGTTATCTAGGAATGTCTATTTATTGAAGTATGTAAAACTCCTATTTTGTGGTCTAGGATTAGGAGTAGAGTTGGTAGGTGTCTGAATGGGTATATAGACGGATACTAGGTGATGGTCAGACCAGGGGAAGAAATGGAGTGAATGCATAGAGTAGCCGGTGACTCTAAGATATGGCGAATGCATCGTGTCCCCACCTCAATGAACTAGTTCAGATGGAGTAAGAGGGGACATTTGGCATTGTCGTAGCAGCAAAAAGATCCATCTCTGGGAGTCCCACTTTGTGAAGAGTTTGTGGACCACTGTGAAGTCAAGACCATTTGTGGAGGGCCAGTCTTCGACTTAGTGAATCCGCCAGTTAGTTCCGAGCACCTGCTAGATAGGTTTTTCTGAGAGAGGTCCACATGGACTGAGAAAAGAGCCAGAAGCTCGTGACATAGACGAAGGGAGCACATTCCCCCTTTATATATAGAATATGGAGCCTTGATTGTCAGTTTATAGCAAAAGGAGCTTGTGGCTTGCCCAGCCACAGAAGACATCAAGGACATGAAAAACTGCCTGGGTTCCAAAACACTGATATGTAGCATACGCTTGTGTGCCGACCACAGGCCTTTTGAGGAAAGGTGAAGGAGGTGTAATCCCTAGCTGTAGTTGGTTGCGAGGTGCTGCGCTACCTGGAATAGACAACCCACTGTTAAGTTGGATGGGTTGTTCTACCAACAGAGGCTGCTATGAAGTCCATGGTACTGTAGGTCTTCTTGGATAAGGGAATTCTCATACGTAGAGAATGTGTATGCCAATTCCAGTTTAATCTGAGATGGCATTGAAGTGGTCGCATGTAGTCTTGCGAATGGGACAACATGGACTGAGGCTGCCATAGTCCCAGCAGTTGAAGTATGACACATGGGTAGTCGCATACCAGAGATGAAAAAAACCCTCATTGCTGAGGCGCTGAAGAAATCTGAGCCTGTCATTGGGAAGGAATGCTTTGGGCTACCAAAAGTGTCTATACATGCCCCTTTGGATTTTTGCAAGTTTATTACAAATCCTAATGCTTGCAGTATGTTTATGGTGGCTTGAATTACATGCTGCTCTTCCTTCTCAGGAGCCGAAATGAGCCATTTGTCCAGGTAGGGATACAAGTGGTGTCCCTGATGTCGATGATGGGCAATGATTACTGCCAGGCCCTTCAGGAATACAGAGTGCTGCTGATAGGACAAAGGGAAGAACTTTGTACTGGTAAAGTTTGCCTATGAATTTGAAACAAAAAGTATCTCTCTGTGCAGGGGATGAATGGGTATGTGGGTGTAGGTATCTTTCAGGTCCAGGGAGGCCAACCAAACCTCACAACTCAGCAAGGGAAGGATAATGAGGGAGTTCATTTTGAATTTCTCTAGCTATATATAGTGGTTGAGGTTATGAAGATAGAAGGGAGGAGCTGCATCCCATCCACTTCAGAACCAGGAAGACCCGCGAATAGAAGCCCTGGCTGCACTGATTGGGAGGGACTGGTTAGATGGACTGATTGCAAAGGAGTTCAGTGACCTCTTATCTCAAAATAAGTTGGTCAATATTTCAGCTCAGCACCATCTCAAGGTAGGGATGAGGGGTTGAGAGTTTTTAAAGATTGATCTGGCAACTCCTTTGCATGATGTTGAGTGTCTAGCGATCCATGATTATGGATTGTCAGGCCTCCCTAAAATGCCGAATTTTGCCACCAACTAGTAGTTAGCCCTCCAATATAACCCTGCTCAGAAACCCAACCCTAGTTTGACTATTTCCTTTCTAGTGGCCTTGGATGCTGAGCATATGCTGGATGGAATGAGCACTGCGATGGTTGTCTAGAGTGAGGTTGGAATCTCAGACATGGGTAGAATTGCAGAAACTACTGATAATGGTATGCCCTCTGATATTGAGGCAATTGCGACCTTCTGGACTTTTGACAATTGTTCTGCAGGTTGGAGGTTTGACCTATGAAACAGCTTCTCGCACTTTAGAGCCAAATAGGTTGTCACCCTGACATGGTACATCTGCAGGTTGATTGTAGAGATCTTCTCAAACTCCAGACAGAGTCAGGCTGTGTGTCTGGTGGAAATGGCTATGACGGCAGAACGTGTCAGAGTCAAAAGCATCATATGTGGTATAAATGATATATATAATACGATATGATTCGTGACGATTTGTTCGGATTTGAGCCTGATCATCTACTGCTAGGGTACAAGGGTCAGCAGACATTGATGATAATGCAGGTTCTGAAGTTGATGCGCTAGAACTCACATGGCCAAGACATTGCTCTGATAGTTTTTGCAGGCAATGGTGTCTGGAAGATGGACAGGGTACTTTACGATTTTTTTTTTAAGACAGCTTCAGATACGATGGATTGATGGGGCCAGCTGTTAATGCTCAAACCCAGGGGCAGGAAGCACTTTGTACTTGAGATAGTCATCGAGAAGTGGTATGTACCAAGATTGGATTTTTCCATATGGAAGCTTGAAGGATCTGGTGCACCAGCAAGGCTATGATTTCCTAGGGTGCGCTGCATGCTTTGGGAATAGATTGAAAGTCACTGTTGTAGGTGTCTGAGTTGCTTAGAATGAGGGCTTGTGAGATTTTCTGCAGAAATGTAGGATAGGATAAGTCCTCAGTACCTCTTCCAAGTGCACCAGTTCTGGAAGGGCCCCTGAAAGATCTCTATCAGCATGGGATACTGAACAGGGAGCTGACATCATATCCCAACAGTGGAAGGGTTCTCCAATCCACCAGGAGGGATGAATGTGGACAACCATGTTGTCTAGGGTCCATGGGTGCTTCAACTGGCATACTGTGCAAGGGATGGGCTACAATGGCAGGGGCAGCACCGAGTATGGTGGCACTATCTTGAACAGACCTCTGAAGGTGGAATAGGAGGGATGAATGTGGGCATGCAGTCCCTGTTTGGGGGGGGAGGGGGTGGTTGCTTCAGAAGTTCTGATTGGTCTGGCAGGCAAGGGTACTTAAGAGACCTTACCTGCAAACTGTCTTTACCTGAACCGGGCAATGCTGCTTTATTCTGTTTTTTTTTTAATTTAAACTTTGCTTACCAATTATCTAGGATCCACCACTGCATGCAGCATCGGGGGGGGGGGGGGGGGGGGGAAAGAGGTTGGGGAGCCACCAGCATTGGATCACAGGCTCTGGGCTGAGCTGGAAGAAACCAACAGAGGTAGGGAGTCTGTCTCTGACCACAACTGTGCCTGGTCTGGACTGATGGAGCAGGGCCTGCCACAACTGCAGATCGCTACAGGATGGATGGCATGCAGGTGCTGGCAGAAACCTACGGTTCAGGACATGCTGGAGAGGTTAGCATCAGCTTGTCTTTGTGGCCACAGTTGATGCACTGATGCAAATTTGGCTGTCGGCTACCAGAGAATTTAGGTGCAGCGTTACCCTCCAAGAACAAGACCAGAGGAAGGAGAAGAAAGAGAAGCAGCAGAGAGAGACTGACTGCAGAGTGAACAGCAGAGCTGAATTGGAAGCTGGCAGGGAAAACACTCACTGTACCTCTCTGTTGGAGTTGAGTGGGTGCTGCAGACAGTTGTGAAGGAGGACAGCAGAATACTGACGTCAGCGCCCTGGAACTGGTTGTCTACTATGAGCCCTTTTTTTTAATTTTTTAATTAATTTTTTTTTATTGAAAGGCAGCAATTAAACACAAAAGAAAACAAGAGTCTCATAAGCTATATGCATAATACAATGGCAGAAGGTAACAATGCCAGAGTCGCAAATATCAAAGAATAATCCAGCAAAACGCCCCCCTTTTTTTCCCCCCGACTCACCATCTATCAGCAAATAGCACTCCCAGAACACTCTACCTACTCCCTCCAACCCCTCCCTATCTTCCCCCCTCCCTACGAACCTCCACACCAGCTAAAAGTGAAGGGAGCGGACCAGCTAACCAGACCACATGAGGCAAAGGGGGAACTCTAGGACTCCATCGCACAGGAAAGCACAAGGCCAGCCCCCCCACGGGATATACAGAACACTCGAGCAATCATGAACCATATTGTAGGACAGAAGCTTCCCACACTTGCTCAAAACGTGACAACCGCAACTTACCAGCTGCCACACCACGCTCCATTGTATACGTATCCCACATCCGTTCCAACCAGGCAGAGAAGGACAGAGACAGGACCTGCTTCCAAGCAGTAGCCACAGCTAGCCGAGCCGCATTCAAACCATGTTGAATCAAGGCCAGCTGAGGACTTTGTGCTCTAGGCACATTTACACCAAAAAGGAAAATGCCCGGATCCCAAGGAAAGGTCAACCCAACCAATTGTTTTAAGCAGTACTGAATCCCCCTCCAAAACATTCGGACACGAGGACAAGACCACCAGACATGCGCCAAAAGTACGTTTCTGTCCACATCTCCGAAACCCCTGGATACACTCGAGCAATCCGCTCAGGTGTCTCATACCATCTGTACAATAGCTTATAATTAGTTTCATGGACATTAATCGCCATCAAACTTTTCCACAGCCTGCCCTCTACCTGTTCCCATTGCTGCTCAGAATAACAGAGACTCAAGTCATCATTCCATTGCTCTCTATACTTGCCTAATCTCGGCTGCTGCGCCTGCAAATGGGCATACAAAGCAGCTATAAGACCTTTTGTGGTAGTGCACTCCTCACAGAAACGCTCTATATCCGACAAATCGTGGGCAACTTGAGACCGAAGGTTTCGAGCCTGAACCCAGTGGGCCACTTGCGTATATTGGAAAACATGACAGTCGGGAAGGTCAAATTCCTCCTGAAGCATACTAAAAGAGCGCAACCTACCCTCATCAAACAATTGACCAGCACGACTAAGTCCCTTGTGCCCTCACATCCGAAAAACCGGGTCAGTCATCCCAGGGGGAAACACAGCATTATCCACTATAGGCGCCAGAGGAGTCAGGTCCGCCCCCCCCCCCCCCCGAGTTCGAAAAGATTGGTACCAGCAGCGGAGGGTATGTAGGATATATGGGTTACCTAAACGCAAGCCACCTCGCAACTTGGGACTAAGCCACAACCGATCTCCCAGCCCCCCCCCCCCCGCAATATGCATTTCCAGTTGTACCCAACGTTTGGGGCTATCCGGGTTCATCCATTCCACCCCAGCACGACACTGTGCCACCGCATAGTACCAATAAAGGTTAGGTGCCCCCATACCCCCACAGCGTGTGCGCAAATAATTTGACGTGCTATACGCGGCTGACGAAACTGCCATATAAGCTTCATGAGCATTGTTTGCCAGACGGCCAATATTCCCCGGGACAGTGGTATAGGAAGTACCTGAAAGAGGTACAAAAACCTTGGGACGACCACCATTTTAACCACCGCTATACGCCCAAACCAGGATAACGTCAAGCTGGCCCAAGACTCCAGATCACGCCGAACCTGAAGTAACGGATCAAAATTAGCCTTAAAGAGCGCCGCCCGCTCAACCGTCATGTTCACACCTAAATAGCGAAGAGCACCTGTCACCCATCGAAAGGGGTAGGTAGCCCTCAATTCCACACAGACCGCCTCCGGGACCCCAACATTGAGAATCTCAGATTTAGTATAGTTGATTTTGAATCCAGACACCTGGGAGAAGGCCTCAAAGAGCTGCATAGCAGTGGGAAGGGACGTAGCTGGGTTCACCAACGATAATATGATATCATCCGCAAAGAGTGTGATTCTATAATCAGTAGGACCCCCTCGAACGCCCACAATGTCTGGATGCTCGCGAAAGCTTTGCGCCAAAGGTTCCATCACCAGCGCAAACAACGGCGGCGACAGAGGACATCCCTGACGAGTACCCCTTTCCAACAGGAAACTCGATTGACCCCCATTAACCCGGACACAGGCCGTAGGGTCTTGATATAAGCTATGGACCCAACGGATAAAGTTAGGACCAAACCCCATCGTGTCTAGCACGCACCAGAGATAGCCCCAACTAACACAGTCAAAGGCCTTCTCGGCATCAACTCCCACCAGGAGCGTCGGCTGAGAATCCTGTTGAGCAGTATGAATAACCTGTAACATTCGCCTATTATCATCCGCCACCTGACGGCCCGGCACAAACCCCACCTGATCCAGATGTACCAAATCTGGGAGAACCTGGTTCAATCGGGCAGCCAATGCTGGGGCCAGTATTTTAACATCCGTGTTTAGTAGGGAGATGGGGCGGTATGAGGTGGCCTCCTGCAAGGGCCTACCTGGCTTAGGGAGCATTGCTATAAGAGCCTCACGCTGAGAATGGGGCAATGGCTCCCCCCGCAGAACCTCATTAAAGAGAACTACCAGAGTCGGGGCTAATTGAGCATGAAATTTTTTATAGTACTCCGCAGGAAAGCCATCACTACCCGGCGCTCCCCCACTTTTTAACTGGCGGACTGCAATTTCCACCTCCTCCGCAGTAAGTTTGGCATCTAATTGGTCTCTATCCGAGTCATTCAACCGCGGCAAAGCAATAGTCCGCAGGTAGCCCTGCACACGGGCCAAATCAAAAGACTCAGCTTTATATAACCGTTCCAGAAAAGTGGCAAAAACATCACATATCTCCCAGGAGACCACCCTCCTCTGCCCCCCGGAATCTCGAATTTCACGAACCACCCTCATAGTTTGCTGCTGCCGAAGCCGTAAGGCAAGAAAACGACCTGGCTTATTCCCCCGTTCATAAAAAGTTTGTCGTAATTTCCGACGTTTATTATCCAATTCTCTCTGTAGACACGCATCTAAGTTGGCACGTGCCGCCCGCCATTGGCGCAAGACCCGTTTAGAGCCAGTCCGAGCATGTTCCAATTGGAGACGGGACATTTCCCCCACCAGTTGGCAATATTCCTGTCTCCAAGCCCTCCGAGTATGAGCTGCTTCAGCTATTAAGACGACCCCGAGCTGTGGCCTTAAAAGCGTCCCAAACCATGGGGAGTGGAACCTCCCCGGAATCATTTAGCTCAAAAAAATTGGTTATGAAGCGGCCATGCTCCTGAACAGCGCACTGTTGCCGGAAAAATCGTGCATCTAGTCGCCAAAGCCGCTCACTGCACAAATCCGCCAGAAGAGTAATCCAACACGGGGCATGGTCCGACCATGTCAATGCCCCATGCCCAGCCTCCACCCTCTCATCCATCAGGCGCTGATCCAATAGAAAATAATCTATGCGGGTATGCACCCGGTGAACGGGTGAGTAATAAGTGTAACTTTTCTCCCCTTCATGTGTATCTCTCCAAACATCACGCAAGCCTAAATCCAGCATAAATTTCCACAACGCCTTGCTAGGCCCACCCGCCACCCTCCCAGCGCTACCCGTCGAATCCAAGTGGGGTACCATGTGGGCGTTACAATCCCCGCCCACTATAATAGGGCCTTTCGCAAACTCAGCTAACAAAGCTTTCAGCCATGCAAAAAAGGTTACTTGGCCTTCATTAGGGGCGTAAATATTAGCAAACGTTAATAAATGGCCCTCCAATCGCACATTCACGAAAAGCCACCTCCCCAAAGTATCTTTCTTAACCCCTTCACCCTGAGGGATAAGCACTGATGGAACAGCAAGGCCACGCCACATTTCCTCCGCCCATTCATGTCCGACGCTACCCACACCTCAGAGTAAGGATTACGTTTTAACCACCCCTGAGTGCTATTACGAAGATGTGTCTCCTGTAAAAACACAATATCCCCTTTCAAGGATCTCAATTCCAAAAACGGCAATGAACGCTTTCTAGGGGAATTAAGACCCTTTACATTCAGAGAAATCACTTTCAACATGGGTAATCAATCACCTTACCACCATCGCCCCTCTCCCCCCGTCCCGCATGGTCCAGCCCCCCCGTCGCCTGCATAGCCACGTACCTTAAGCAGTAAAAGCAGCCCCACACCCATCAACCGCCTGACTGTCTTCGGAGGTTCACCCCACATCCACCAACGCTCCCCGCCCCATAAAATTACCCAGGAACCACTTCCCCCCACACCCTTTCCCCTACCCTCCCCCAGCTTTACTCGCCCCCCATCTAATCCCACCCCCCTTCCCATCAGTACCACCTGCCTGCCAAAAAAAAAACAGGACACGGTTAGACTGACCCCAAACCCAGCTCTTTCCGGGCCCCCTTGCATAAAAATTATGATAAAGTAATGCAATGTCATATCCCCTTTGTACAACTCACCGATAGGCTATTGTTCCTACTATGCCCCTCCGCCCCCATATAACAAAAAGCAAGTACCAAGATCCCCATACATCCAGAAACATTTAGTACAACAAGAACAAAAGTAAAGGACAGCTAACTTGTACAAAACTGATCAGTCATGCTCAGTCGCAGAACAGGAGAACCCCTGAGCACTTCCCCAGGTCAGGAAGACAGAAACGCAGGGACCAAGGAAGTTTAAGCAGGTTTTCCCACCTCGAGTGCTGAGGCTTAGAGGCCGGAGGTGCTGGCAACGCATTATCTTCCACAAGACCCGCCTGGCGCAGCGCTCTCCAAGCTTCTGTATGGTCTTTTGCTGAGATCTTTTTGTTTCCAAAGAGGAAGTTCATCCGGAACGGAAAGGACCAGGAATAGCAAATCCCTTTGTTGTTCAGCACCGCTGTGATTGGCTTCATCTCCTTCCGGCGAGCCAGCGTAAAAGCCGAGAGATCCTGATATACGGTTACCGCTGCCTCTTGGTACTGGATCGCTTTTTTGTCCCGACCCCTTCGTAAGAGAAGCTCCGCATCAGCATACCGCAGGAATCTGGCAATAACATCCCGGGGTTGATTGTTAGGGGGCTTTCCCAGGGCACGATGCACTCGTTCGATCTCCATTCCAGACCCCCGGGATGCAAGTTCCTCTGCTGTAATTCACCCATCAAAGTTTTGAGCACCACCGCCAGGTCTTCAGCTCCCCCCACAGCCTCCGGAATTCCTCGGAAACGCACATTGAAAACCGATCCCGTTGTAACAATGTCATCAATTTTATAGGTCAGTGCCATCGCTTGTGAGTGCTGCCTATCTACTGCACATTGTAAATCCACCAAAGCACCATCATGATCTTCAAGACCTCTTCCACTCAAGTACCTAAGTCTTTTATGTCACCCCTGAGTTCCGCAATTGTGCTCATCACTTCCTCGCGCATGGAGCAGAATTCGCCAGCCAAATCCTCAAAGCCCCTCCGAAGCTCCCGCTGCAGAAGGGCATGCGAGGACAGCGCCGCAGGACCCTGGTCATTTTCACTCAATGTCTCATCGCCGGAGCCCTCAGAAGGCTGTTTACTGGTTGGACTGGACTGTGAACCACTCTTACCCAGCAGATGCTGGGAGGCCCGCATTCCGTCCCGGACTTCAAGCCCCCTGGTTTTGGCAGCCATGGGTGGTCTTAAGAACCCTACAGTCCAAAAATATGAGAGGGGCAGCTGTCAGTAAAAGGAGCAAGAAAAAAAAGAATAAAGGGAAAGTCCCACTCTTGAGCAACAGATGGCGCTCCAGGCTCACTTAAAATGGCAGGGTCCAACAGGCACAGAGGAGCTGCGCCCGATGCAGTTAGCAAAAGTTCAGCTGCACATAGCAAGAGGCTCAACGAACCAGGCTCAGAGGCGGGGCAAGAGGAGAGAGGGTCCAGCAATCAAAGTAGCAATCTCCGGAAACGTTGAGACACAAGGTGCTGGAGGCTGATTCGCTGGCTGCAGCACACGTGATTCTTTCCCGCCGTAGCTGGCTGGAACGCAGACGGGGTCATGCGTTCCAGAACCGCGTGGCAACGGCCGCTGGGGCACCCAACCAAGCCACCGGCGCTCACTCAGCCCCACCACACCGTAAACAGCACTGCTCCCACCTCTTCTGAGCGCACTTGTTGCAGGCAAAACAAATAGGCAGCAATAACCAAAGCACTGATTTCACCGAGGAGCCGGTCCCCTCTTGCTGCTCCGGTTCCCAGCAGTGAGTCAGTCAGCCTCGCACCCACATCCAAGCTCCTCACACTCTCCGATCAGTGGGCTCCGAAGCAGTAGCACTGGATGACCTCTCTACAGGAGTCGCTGAGAGGGGAGCCCTGTTCTGTTCGGCAGCTGGCAGGGAGATAGTGGCTCCAGCCGCGGGGTCGTATGCCGCCGGCCTCCAAAGCACAGCGCGCACCTCCGATCACCCCACCAGGTCTCAGAGCGAATCCGCAGAGTCCCAGCAGTCAGGATCGGGTAAGCACGGGGAATTACGCTGATGAACTGCGGTTGTTAGCTGTATAGGGGGAGATCCCTGTTCAGAGCTGTACTAAAATGCAGCCATTCCTTCACAGGCTCTCTAGCGCCCCCCTATCGAGCCCTTTTTTTTTTTTAATGAACTTTATAAAGAGCCTGGTAGGACAAGTCCTGAACTGACAAAATGAAGGCTGATAGAAGACTGATGTGGAAGGTTCATGTACAGAAGCACTTTCCTTCAGGAGGTGCTCTACTGATCCTCCAGACCAGGAGCACCTCTGGAATTCCTGGATAAGATGGGATGTGGGGATAAGGAGCACCGCTTTGTATGCAAAATTCCAGGCAGGAAGAAAAATGCCCCCCAAAAATTCCTTTGAACTCTTCAGAAGCTAAGAAGTTCACCATCTGCTGAGACAGAGAAAATACTGAAGCTGACCTCTAGAGGTGCGTGGTTATATACCAAGGATGGTGTCACAAAGTTTCTGTGATTTTCTCTCTCACCAATCTGCTGGTAGGGAGACACTACCCACTAGTCTGTACTGGTCTAGCAGGATGATTTGGAAGGTGCTTTTCTTCTTCTGCCCATGGGGGATGAGATCCCCACGGGCAGCCTGCTATGCCAGGACTTTTGGTGGGGTCAGGTCCCATGTGGCCCATCTCTTTCTGAAGCCTATGCATTTCATTGCTGTCCAGAGTCTGTAAGGTCATCCAGTGACATAAGGGAGGGGGGTTGATAAAATCCATAGAAGAAAGCCCCCCTTCAGAGCATGGAGGAGCACAAAGAGGAGTTTTAAAACTCGCTGAACATGATTTAAAGATTGAGGATGTGACATTTTAACCACAAAGATTGAAACGCAAGTTGTATACTGCGTGATAAGGAAGCTTATCATAGCTCAGGAAGGGGCTATAGAAAAGGTGAAGTGTCTCTGAACAAGCAACCTGTCAGTGCTGTTAGAAATGAGAAAACAGAATTTTGCCATAAAAGACTACCAGTCCCAGAATGCACCAGGTTTCCAACAGCCATGAGAGGAGCTGAAGTGAGAAAACGTGTGTTCAATCAAAAGGGCTATGAGGTAATCCCCAAGCACTCATTGCAAAGGGCAGGGCTTGATTCAGCACAGCTATGCTGTGCTAGGATGGAACACTCATCTCAAAGGGCAAGGCCTGATTCAGCACAGCTGTGCTGTATTAGGGAGGAGCACTCATCTAAGCAGAA
This sequence comes from Ichthyophis bannanicus, assembly GCA_033557465.1. NCBI lineage: Eukaryota > Metazoa > Chordata > Amphibia > Gymnophiona > Ichthyophiidae > Ichthyophis > Ichthyophis bannanicus. Next base: position 575,584,702 of record CM066034.1, on the reverse strand, counting down.
TAAGAGTAGAGTTTATTCTACAGACCATCTTCATGATCACCTTGGATATCCAGAGAATTGTCCTCAGTATCCTGAGAATCAGCTTGAGTTTGATCATCAGTTTCATCAGCAGCCAAACCGGACGGACAGAGAGGGAAAGAGACCCTTTGGAAGAAGGAAGAGAAAAGCCCTTGAGAGGTCTAGAAGAGTCCAAAGCAGTACGTATACTGGGAGGTATTCCAAGGGCCAGCATACACCATTGGACTGGGGAAAGCCAGAGGAATGGTGCTGCAGAGCTAGGAATCACCAGAGGCTACCTGTGAGGGAGACGGCTGCACGTGGAAGGGACTCTAAGACCTGTGCCAGAAGGTATGTGAAGAGAGATCCAGTGTCCAGGGATCTGGATTGGAAGGCTGGACATAAGAACTGGACTACATACTGGCAAGGCTATATAGAGAGGAACTCTAGCAGCAATGGAAGCTCAGGTATGAACACTGATCTATGCCCTAGCTATAACCTTGAAAGACAGCAGGGAAACAAGTATTCTCCTGAAACTGCTCCATTGAGAGATTCATCTGTGCCAATCCATGATATTGAACCCATGCTTGTTGAACAAGGGGGAATAATAGCAGATGAGGATCCTGTTTATATGGACTGCTCTCTATCTAAACTCCGTTGGTAACTTTCTGTTATAAAGTACAGCAACCATCACAAAGAAATACAAATTTGTTCTTTAACCTACTCAGAAAAGCTCCTGAAGCAGGATTTGACCCACACAGTGGAAGGCAAGCCAACTAAGGGGTTTCAGCTGGTAACTGCTAGCAATTAAACCTTACCTAATTGCTTGTGAGCTAGGAGAGAATCACTTCTGTATCTATGTGGGAAGTAATCAGAAGTTAACATTGAAAAGAACAGTTTGTTTATTGCTTTGTGACTTTTCATTTGTTGTTTTCCTGATTTTGACTTTGTTTTTCCAAGTTAACACTGAAAGCAAGTAACCTAATTTATGTGCTACCAAGCATATCTGTGTTGGGAGAAATAATCCCATAAATAAATATCTTATTGGCTTTACCCAAGAGCACAACTAAATTATTGTCAGCAGCTGTGTCTGGTGTGAATGAACTACATTGCCCACAATACCTTGCAAATCATATAGAGATATGCACTTGTCAAGACTGTGAAGTTTCTCACCCAGGCAGCCGTCTGACAACTGTCAAGCTTTATCTACTTCTGTTAAGAATTTTCTTGCTAGTCATAGACAGCTGGAGTCAAAAGAATTCTACCAGGGCTAAGGATCTTAGATTTTTAAATTGTTCTATTACTTGTCTCCCTTTCATTTATTTCAGAAATGTCTGTAACTTTCTGATCCAGAGACAATCCAGTTGTCTAATATTTTCTATTTGCCCATAAAAAAAACAGTTGGAGATAGAAGGGGAAGGTATGTATCATCTCTCCATAGTAGTTTGGATTTGTCTGCCTTTTAGGAATATTCCTCTGGTGATATTCCAGCATTCTTTTGGTTTTTTTTTCTTCTAAGTTGATTAAAAACAAGATCTTTAAGTTGCATTTTCAAAAGAAAAACATTTATTTTTGTGGGAAAATAATATTGTCCATGATGTGTGTAGAGTTACTTAGTTAAGGAGGTCCTATAAAGGCTAAGAGTTTTGGCCTTGAAGCACTGTTCCCTCTAAGCTGTGCGCGTGTGCGCGCGCACACACCTCGCCGAGCATGCGCACATACTTTACAACAGAGCGCACAAAAATTGCGGTTCTGATTCTGATAGAAAACAACACAGACATCTTAAAATTTAAAAGTTATGTATTTACAGTTTTCACAAGTTCTACAACATTTTCTAGTGCAATCAATGTGGTGTACATACTGTATTCTGATGTGTAGTCAAATTTTAAAGTATATAACTCCGAGTGTCGTTATGTGGCGCACCAAAATTTAACCTTCCTTCAAAAGCTGCATAGCTGATATTTTATGCGCACACAGCCTACAGAAAATTAGAGGGAACATTGCCTTGAAGGCCACTTTTGTTCTCAGGTTTCCTTGTAAATGTTTGGTTCTGCATCAGGGATCACTATTTTTATGACCCTGTGCAACTGGAGAGTTTCTTTGTGGGGAAAAATGGTTGAAGATATTGTATAAGTTTCTTTTCTGGACAGTTTCATTTAAAAGGGTCTCGATTTTTAGATGGTATTGGCAGACTTAATTTTTCTATCCAAAAGGTTCTCCGTGAAGTGGGCTTTAATAAGTATTTATTCTTGTTTTGTACGTTAATGGTTTTTACATTTTTTTTAAACCTATGTTTTCCTTGACTTTGTAATTTGTTTCTTGTAATAATGGAGGAGTCAGCTACCTAATGAACAAGTCCCATTGTTCTACACCTGATAGTAGCTTTGTACAGGTTTAAAAAAAAAAAGTCAAATGCAGTATCCTACTTTGATGCATATCCCATGCCTAGAAGGTATCCCTGAGCAACAAGGGGAAGCACAGTATCTCTTACAAATGGGTATTAGCAAATACCCTTAGAAGCTTCATGAAAAAATTGCTTTCATAACATAAATGCTATATAAGGTCATGCCCTTTGGTCATCATGGAGCACCCACAACCTTTCAGCATCTTATTAACAAGTGTACTTCATCATTTAACATTTCTTATATACCGCCTTTCATATCATCAAGGCGGTTTACATTGAACAAACTGAAATTATATTGAACAGGGCATTATAACTTGGAGATAACTATTTTACAGGGAACATGGGCAATGGAGAGTTACGTGGCTTGCCCAAAACCACAAGGAGCACCTGTGGGACTAGAAACCCCAGTCCTTCTGGCCCAGGGTCGCTGTCCTCTAGTGGTTGGGGCAAGTTACCCGAGTCCTTCCGGCCTGAGGTAACTTGCCCCAACCACTAGGCCACTCCTCCCTCAGTTCCACACAAGTGCTTACCTACATGATGTAATTTTTTCTCTTGATTAGAATAGTTATGAGGCATCTAGAAGCAGTATGCAAGTCCCATAGCTAGACTGATTTCACAGCCAATCCAAAGTACAGTACCTCAGCCAAATTGTGGGGAATGAATTGATAAAGCCCCTAGCTTCTAAACAGGAGGGCATTAAAAGCTGTAAAGGTTCCTAAAAACATTATGGCTTTTTTTTTTTTTACTCATAGGGTATTACAAAAACTTTATTCCAAACTTTACTGAGATTGCAGCTACATTAGGTTAGTTATTGAAGCATTCAATGATTAAAAAAAAAATAAATAAATAAATAAATAAATAAATATATATATATATATATATATATATATATAAATAAAATGGGGAAATTTCTGTGATCACGTCTTCAGTAAGTTGAAAGAAAACTTCTGCCAGGAACCAGTGCTACATAATAGGTTTTTTTTTAAATTAGTACCTTATAGACCAATATTAAGCCAAGATGAACACTTCTTGCTGTATCTCAGTCACAAATTTATCTTTCTCTCGATATATATATCTAAGGCACTAGTATATTACCCTAAAAGCACGTGTCTTCCAAGTAGTAGGGAAGGGAATATATTAACACAGGCTTTCCGTTCTCAACATGTGGAGGAAGAAAACAGGGAAGAAGCTGCCAAAACCCTACAGAAAAGGAGGGAGGTATGCGATGGTGTGTATGTACCATTACTAGTTAAGAGTGAAAGACAAGGTTAACTTGTCAATCAGTTCCAGGCAAATGGCTCCAGTTGGGACTACGGACGGGAGTACTCATCAGAAGGTAAAAGCCCATTTGCTTAAGCTGAGTGATTTTTTTTTCTACAAAGCTGATGCTGGGAAGAGTCCATGAAAATAGAAAGACTATGAGGGAGGTGTAAGGATAGCTGATGAACAGCTGAACCTAACTATGCTTTAAACCCTGCTGAAGGATTACACAGGGTTTGTGAAATGGAACTAAGATTTTAAATTGCAAGGCACACATGGACTTAATTTCTCTTTCAAGACTGGGGTGGGGGAGGGAAACTGTCTTGAAAGTCCCTGGATGCCTGATATTGTGGTAGGCGAAGGCCTATGATCCATGCTAATTGAACTAAACAGACAGGCCTAAGCAGCTTGACCTGTAAATGAAGCCTGTACTTAGGCCCAGAGGAATGAAAACCCCCCTGAATGATGACACCGTAGAATTGAAACTTAACTGAACACAATTTAGTATAGCTAAGCAGAATCGAAACTTAGAAAATATAGAAAAACAAGTCTAATTGGTACTGATAAGAGAGCACAGCTTCTATGGAATTAACTCTGCAGAAAGCAAGGTTACAGTGCCCCGCTCTCACTCATATTTTAGCAAGCCAGTGACCTTGGAGGAGAGAAGTATCAAAAGTCTAAGAACTGTCCATTGTAATGAGGACTGAAAGGGGGGCAACCAGGTGCTGAGCCCAGATCAAGGTCCTCATTGGATAGCTACGTAGTGGTACCGGGACCAATAGATGGGTGAGAGGGGTTACTGGGACCAATGAAAAGTTTGCCTATGTCTAGAATGGAGAAGAACGGTATAAAAGTTGTTGTTTTGCTAGAAACCATTGCTCAGCCATTTTGAATTTGATTCTGCTTGAGTCTTGTGCACAAATAAATGATTTGGACCTTCTGAACTGACTCCTGGTATCATTGGTTTGTCTGCGCTCTGCTGCTACAATATAACCAGCTGTGAGGACAAGTACTATTTTGTAATTCATTTTTTTTTCATAATGGCAACAGACATTGGATGGTCAAGACAGAGAGAGGGTGACTGACTACAGAGTAGAGTATGGCCAGTTATCCGAGGCTGCAAAATGAGACACCTACTACAAAAGGTATAACCAGAACTATTACAAACCTGATAAAAATCCAGAAAATATATTTCTAAAACAGAACTACCCTAGACTAAATTTTAAATTATATAATAAAAGATCATGAAGATTTTCCCAATGGGTGCTAACATTTAAAAAAAGTTAGGATACTAAACAACTCAAATAGGGTAACATTGGGAAGAGCTCTTTTTCAAATTGTTCAGCCAACACTATTTGCCCCCTTGCATAGTATGTTTACGAAGCTGGGTTAACCCTTTAGTCCATGAGGAATACAGATATGGCCAGCTAGGGCTATGCAACCAACACTGCCCGTCTCAACAATCAGCTCAACACACCTAGGCCCGAACCTAACTCATGCCACCTTGAAGCTCTCTCCGGCATCTGTTGCCCATTGTTACTTGTATTGCCACCCTGGCTATACAGATGCCAAGGATAAATTTAATTAAATGTCCAATTCACTCTAAATATCAAACCCCTATATATAATGATGGGTGACGTTAATTGAAATAATGAACTAAGGATAAATTTAAACCAAAAAAGCGAGATTTTTCAGATAGGGTATTAATTTAGAAGGAAAAAAAGCATAAAATATTTGCCTTACACCTCCCAACGCATAGAGCAGAATGAATAAGTTATCTGGAAAGAAAACCGCTCTCCACTCATTAACTAGAAGTATGTTTCAGAGCACACAACATTCGTAGATGGTAAAAGGGATGGTAGGCAGAGAAAGTCCGCAAGAAAGGGTGCTTGAATTTCTTTCTACCGATTGGGCCACTTGATTTGTCTTCTTTTCAGCTTACCTTCAGTGCACTGGCACACTCTATGTTTAAGAGCAGTGACTCATAAATACGAGTGTGCCATAGCCTTCAAATGAGTCAGAGCGTGACAAACACGTAATGAGCGAGACTTGGCACTTCCATGGCTAGCTACACCCGGGATCCCAAGCACACAATAGGCTGACGCTTCCCTGCTGTTGTTAACCAGCGCAGCTCGACTCCCATCGTTACTTTCCTCCACTGCAACCCATCTCCTCATCCGATGCCGCTCAGCTGTCCCGGCCTACCTTTCACCGCTAGCACCAAAGCGGCCCTGGCTCACTCTGCACCCCAAAGCTGATGCTGCGGCCAGTTTTTTCTAAGATCCCGCAGCCTATTTCCTAAAAAAGCCGAGTCTCCCTCCTATCTCCTCAGTCAGATACACATATTCTGGAGCAAGTCTGTAACAGTCGCACAGTGCCCAAATTAAAGATGGCGACGAGCCCCTCCCGCCCACCAGTCAGATGCTTAGTCAGTGAGCACCGCGTGGTGCACGCCGGTCCCCCCTCCCCGCAGTTAGGTTGTGGCCGCCATGTTGCTCTCCGTTTCAGTGCGGCGCTTCCTGGCCCCTCATTCCTAAACCGCTGTGGAAGCGGAAACAACACCGGCCGGGAAGCACACGCCGCTGCAGTTTATATCTACTCCGGTAGTTTGGCGCCCTGCCGTCCGCACGATGTCCAACAAGGACGGCAAACACAGCACCATCGAACGGGCGGTAAAAAGTGAGTCTTTAGTGACTAGCGTATCCCTGCGCAGGTGCCGGACCTACTTCCGCTTCGGGAGTTGTCATTTGGTTTGGGTATAGCCCATTGCAGTATCCTTCCGCCCGCCGGGATCGGGTGTACTTCCGCCTCTGTGTCAACAGAGCGGGCGGAGTATTGCTCACATGAGTATAGCTATGCTAGGTACAGGTGTATTTCTGTGCTTGGTCAGTAGATGGGAATATTATCTATAATAAATATTCTGACTCTAGGTTCCCGGTGTATATTCGCTAATGAATCTTATTGGTCATAATAGTACTCAAACCTTTGCTACTTTTGTCTGGCTTTAGGGCTACCAGTTGCTTCCATGTTCTCTGGCAAAGCTGATTTGGCCCTTGCTTTACCCCACTGCGTGCATAAAGTTCATACATGCACTATAGTATAACTGTAACGGGCTTGCTTGCGGGAAAAACTGAACATGGCCAATGTAGTTATATATCATTATATTTCTCTATGCACTGTTTTTTCATTACTGTATTCCTTTTGATGTCTGTTCCTGTATATTTTTTCACGTTACCATGCTTTATTAAGTTTTGTTCACCTCCTACAGTATTTGTTTCCTTGCCATTTCCCCTAGCTATATCCTTGTCCTTGGTTGTTGCCTTACCTGTCTTGACTAGACTGTAAGCTCTTGTGAGCTTGGACTGTCTCTTGCTTGTCTCGGTACAGCACTGTGCAGCCTTGTAGTGCTATGCAAATGATAAGTAGTAGTAATAGTAATATGTTTCTCAATTAGTGGGTCCCTCCATTGATTCATTACTCTTCCCAATGGATTTCTGTTATTGTATACATCTCGTTTAATACATCTCTTAAAAACTTAAGATGTACCATCCTATCTTGGGTAACATGGTCCATCAAGCTCAGCATCCTGTCTCTGACTGACAGTGGGTAGTCTGGGTCACTTGGAAGTACCCTGTTAATTTCCAGATGTGTGCAGTTATGATAGCCATATCTCCCTAGCTAGTAAACACTAATGGACGTTTTCTCCAAAAACCTGGCCAAGCTATTTCTTCTTCGCTTGATATCGGTATAATTCTAAAAAATCCCATGTGTTTTTCCATCGTTATATCTGTCTGTTGGAAATCTTTGCATCTGTTATATGTACATCTTTCAAAGGTTCTTCTGTCCAGGTTCTTTGTATCTCTTTGTGTGGAATCTGTGTGTAATTATGCACAGTCTACATATTGTTTAGTCATAATAATTCTATATGATGATGTTAATGGACAATACTGATTGCAGTTTTGTGTTATATTTATTTAGAATTTAGCTCACACTTTTCCAGTAGTAGTTCAAGTCAAGTTACATTCTGATACAGTAGTTATTTCCTTGTCACTGGAGGGCTTACAATTTAAGTTTGTATCTGAGGCATTGGAAGTTTAAGTGATTTGCCCAAGGCCACAAGGAGTATCATTGGGAGTCAAACTCTGTTCTCTCTGGCTCCTAGGCTACTGCTGTAATCACTAGCTTGATTTGGTGATAGAGGTACTCTATCAATCTGAAAAAAAAAATCAGTTCTGAAGCTTGAAGTTAATGAGGGCAAACAAAGCATACCCCATAGCTCAAAACCTATTATGAATTTACATTTTATTTTAAAATATATATTCTCCCTTTACTAACTAAAACCCCATATGTCGCAGCTCTGTAAAGGTTAATTGGTATTACTGAATTTATCACACAAAACTTTGGGCTTGATCTACTATGCTCTTCCTCTGTAGAAACAGAATGGGGAAAAGCTTAGTAAATATTTGGCACTTGGTTTAGTTGTATATTTTGCTTTTTAAGACTTGAAACATTCAATATGTAAAAGGAAGCCAATTAGGGGGGATTACTTTGTTTTTCATCTTCCAGACTTTGTAGATTTTAAGTACAAGGTAGCTCCATTTTTTTGAGGACAGGTTTTACAACCCCCTCCACACACATGTCGTGGACTTGTAGAAGGAATCTTGAGCTCACATGCTGAGTAAGTGGGAGCAGCCCTTTAAACCCCAGTGCCAGGGTTACATCCCTCTTCCCCCTTCCCCTTTTTGATTTGGTTTGTTTCCTATCAATTTTTATCCATGTGAATTCAGCTCTTTAAAAATATCCATCATTTTCTTTTTAGATTTATTCATTTAATCTTGTACAGAAAATAGTACAATATGTTTAAATCAATGTCATAAATATCTCCCAGGAAATAATCCATAACATAGGTGCCATTAAAGGCTACAAGAAAAGGAAGGAGACCCAATCTGTTTAAGGAAAAAAAAAAGACACCGAGGGACCCTTTTCCTAAAGGTTGTTAGTTGTTAGTGCTGGTCTGGCACTTGTTAAAGGCATGCTGGGACACGACAACTAACACAGGGCCATGACAGCGTTGCCGGATTTTGGCGCTAACTGTCCATAGCATGTTAGGGGAGCAAGTGGGTAGGTTAGAGGTGGAGAGTGGAGAGGCGAGCACTTTGCTGTCAGCACTCCTGCCAAAAATGGGCACCCAGCTGTAACAAACCAGGTTTCAGTAACAGAAATCTCTTCCTCCTAACTCACGCAACCTTTGCAACCATGGGGAAGCATGCAATCTTTCCAATTAAATAGCAAGTCTTCCTTATGCCAAAATAGTACCTAACAAAAAAATCAGAATGAGAATCCAATACAAAGCAAATAATAAAAATAGCAGGAACAGGAACATCATCATAAGATGGTTCAAATATTTCAGAAAGATTAAAAGGCTTTGTGTTGCGGTATAGAGATTTGCTCCCTAGCATCCACATTATTTTAAAATCATAGTTAAATAACATGCTTTGGAGATTCCTTAGCCCTTTCCACTGGGATAAATTTTCTCTGTCGCTCATGCCAGATTGTAATAAATTTTAACAAGAAACTGGCAAAATTGCAACCAATATGCTTGCCACATTCTCTATTGTTGCCACCTTATTTTGTATATACAAATTCCCCTTCACCAGGGAAGAATTACATTCTTGTATCTTTTCCAGCTTAAGGGCCTGTTTACCAAAAGTTAATTTGTGTTTCTGAACATTAACATGTTAAGTGCCGTTGCACATGGTGGTACTTAATGCTTGTTAACATTTAGTAATCATGTCACTTAGTCTCAATTTCTGAACTGTGTTGCTTATGGTTACTTATAATAGCTTCTTGAGCTTTGCCATAGTCTGAAGATTCCTGAACTTGCTGGGAAAGCTGCATTCATTTACCCAAAAGAGCCAAAGTCCATATAACCTCAAGGTGGACTACTAGGCAGTAACTCTTTAACAAAAAATGAGCCAAATGTATAGTAGCAGCTCCTGGGCTTTCATCAATTACAGTTACTTGCCTGTTCCCTGACAGTATGCCAAGTGATTGGTGGTCCTTCTTTATCTTCACTCTCCCAACAGCTGCCGCTTCCCCTCTGACCAAAGATGCTGTCGTTGCTTGGGTACTAGCCGACAAAGTACCAGCCACTTTGGTTGTATCCTAAATGACATCATCCTTTGGGGCTGCTAAGCTCTCTGGAACACTTTGTCACACACTGGCCTGGGAGAGGGGTTGCACCTTTTAGGGCTTAAATGTATCTGGAGTGGAGGAGTGGCCTAGTGGTTGGGGCAAGGTACTTCAGGCCGGAAGGTCAGGGGTTCAAATCCCACTAGAGGACAGCAACCTTGGGCCGGAAGGACTGGGGTTTCTAGTCCCACAGGTGCTCCTTGTGGTCTTGGGCAAGCCACTTAACCCTCCATAGCCCATGTTCCCTGTAAAATAGTTATCTCCAAGTTATAATGCCCTGTTCAATGTAATTTCAGTTTGTTCAATGTAAACCGCACTGATGCAGAATAGCGCGGTATATAAGAGAATGTAAATAAATAAAATAAATAAATCTGGATCCATGGACAGGGACAGTTCACCTCATCCTGCCCATTGTCCTGTTGGAAATACTTCCCAGCTGCTCCAACTAAAACAGCAGTGCACCACAGACCACTTGGGTGTCCAGAGGGCCAGAAACCAGGGAAGATGGTTGAGAAGGCACCACTGGCTAAGCCTGAATATTGACCTTACATTTCCCCATATAGTAGGAAAGGTAATTGCAGGAAAATATAGAAATGGTCAGCAGAGCATCCCCAGTAAGCAGCCATGTTGGGCTCCTCCCTTCTCACCTTTGCTTTTGTCTTTTAACAAGAATATCCTAGGCAATGATTCTCAACCCAGTCCTCAGGACACATCTAGCCAGTTGGATTTTCAGGATAACCCTACTAAATATGTATAAGAGATTTGCATGCACTGCCTACATTGTATGCAAGTTTCTTTCATGCATATTTATTGTGGGTATCCTGAAAACACAGTTGGCTACATGTGTCACAAGGACTGGGTTGAGAACAACTGGTCCTGGATTTTTATTTATTAAGCTGCATTATGGCAATAATGCATTTTGTCAATAATGTAGCTTACATGTTAGAAATCGTAACACAATGATTGTTAAATAAGCTGTAAAGCATGCAAATAATGAAAAGCAGCCCGTAATGCACATGAATACGTTTGCAGTAAACTTCGTAAGCAGTGTTTATTCGGTGAAAGTTACCAACACTTCAAGAGGTGGTTTTAACTTTCTCCTAGAAGGATTGGCCCACAAATTAAAGGGCTGGCACTTGCAGGGTGATTCCTGGGATCTAGTTGAGGGCAAAAGCAGGCCCCATTTGCTCCAGCTGACTAGTTTCTTTCTCCAAAATGGTGTCTTTCAGACCCTAAGAGTACTTCTAGAAGCCTGAAGGATACTATTTTGGATAAGGGAACTACTGGGGCAAGAGTGCTCAGGAATCATTCCTGCTCCCTACTGGTCTCCAAGGATCGTCTGGCAAGTGCCCGGGATGGGGGGGACTAATTGAAGGTGGAGTAATTTTTACAGGGGTTAGTGAATCCTTATATATTTTTTTTGAAGGTGTGAACAAACAGGTTATATCAACCGGCTCACCTTTATCGACCTATCTCAATTTTCAAAAAGCCTTTGACAAAATCCCTCATGGCAGACTCTTGGGGGAATTAAAAAGCCATGGGATAGGAAGCAATGTACTACTGTGGATTAGGAAATGGTTAAAAGATAGAAAACAGAGAGTAGGGCTAAATGGTCAATTTTTTCAATGGAGAAAGCTGAATAGTGGAGTACCCCAGGGATTTGTGCTGGGCCTGCTGCTTTTTAACATATTTATAAATGACCTGGAAATGGGAATAACAAGTGAGGTGATAAAATTTGCAGATGACACCAAATTATTCAAAAGTTGTTAAAGCACAAGAGGCTTGTAAAAAAAAAATTGCAAGAGGACCTTGATAAATTGGGAGACTGGAAGGCCAAATGGCAGGTGACTTTTAATGTGGACCAGTGCAAAGTTATGCACTTAGGGCCCGATTCCATCCCAGAAGTCGATCCCCTCTGTACATCAGGTCTGAACCAGGCGTACAGAGGGAATTGCGATTCTGATCCCGCGGGGCATGTCTAGCCCCACGGGATCAGAATTGTGAATGGTCCTGCACATGCAGGCTGGGGCTATGATTCATTCAGGCCTGCACTTGCAGGACTGTCCCCGGCTAACTCAGTCAAGGCTCTTCAATGGAGCCGTGGTGTCATGGCATCTTGTTGCCATGGCACTATGGCTCCATTGAAGAGCCGCACTGCCGGCTGCCAGAGAATAAATGCTTATTCCCTGCAGCCCGACCCACGATCTGGCCTCCTAAGGCCAGGGTTGGGCTGTAGGGAATGTCCTCCGGCCCTCCCTGCCCCATCTGTGCCCTGACTGTTCCAAAGAGAAACGTCCAGGGAATTTATTCCAACTCGGAGATGGAATAACTTCCCTGCACATGTCGCCAGCCCTGTATGTCCAGGGCCGACATTAGAATTGGCCCTATATGTTCAGGGTCGGTGACCGCCCAGACTCGCCCCTGAGCTGCCCCGAGCGTCCCCATCTACCTTTCCTGCACAAGCGGTGAGGAAGTTAGTCGAGGACAGGAGAAGGCACGAATAGCGGGGATGGACATCCCGTTGGGTCGTCCATCCCCGCTATTCATGGCACAGAATAATCTCCTTAGGGAAGAACAACCCAAACTACAGTTACATGATCCAAGGTTCCACATTAGGAACCACCACCCAGGACAAGGATTTAGGCGTCATCATGGATAATATGTTGAAACCGTCTGCCCAGTGTGCAGCAGTGGCCAAGAAAGCAAATAGAATGCTGGGAATTGTAAAGAAAGTAAAGGCAAATAAAACAGAGATTCTCATACCTCTGTATCATTCCATGATGTGACCGCACCTTGAATATTGTGTGCAGTTCTGGTCACCATATCATAAAAAGGACATGGCAGAATTAGAAAAGGTACAGAAAAGAGGGAGAAAAATGGTAAAGGGGATGGAAGGATATCCCTACGAGGAAAGGCTTAAAAGGTTAGGGCTCTTCAACTTGAAAAAGAGGCAGCTGTGGGGAGATATGATAGAGGCCTATAAAATAAGGAATAGAGTGGAATGGGTAAATGTAAATTGGTTGTTCACGCCTTGAAAAAGTAGAAAGACCAGGGGACATGCAATGAAGTTACAATGTAGTACATTTAAGACTTATCAGAGAAAATATTTCTTCACTGAACGCATAATCAGACTCTGGAATTTCTTACCAGAGGATGTAGTAAAAACTGTTAATGTAGCTGGATTTAAAAGAGGTTTGGACAAGTTTCTGGAGGAAAAGTCCATTAACCATTATTAAAGAGGACGGGGAAATCCACTGCTTACCCATAGGTCAAGCAGCATGGAATCTGTATACCTTCTGGGAATCTGATGGAGTAAACAACTTATCTACATTTACCCATTCAATTCCATTCATTAATGTTTAGACCTCTGTCATGTCTCCTCTCAGCTGTCTTTTGTCCAAGTTGAAGAGCCTAACCTTTTAAGCCTTTCCTTGTAGGGATATCCTTCCATGCCCTTTACCATTTTGGTGGATTTTCTCTGTACCTTTTCAAATTTTGTTATATGCTTTTTAAGATATAGCAACCAGAATTGCACACAGTATTCAAGGTGTGATCTCACCATGGAATGATACAGAGGCATTATAATATCCTTGGTTTTATTCTCTATTCCTTTCGTTATGATTCCTAGAATTCTGTTAATTTTCTTTGCCGCCGCTGCACACTGGTTAGAGGGTTTCAATGTATTATCCATGGTTATGCTTAGATCTTTTTCCTGGGTGGTGGTTCCTATTGTGGAACAGTAGTTTGGGTTGTTCTTCCCTAATTGTCATCTGCCACTTAGCCTTCGTCTTCCAGTGTATCAAGGTCCTCTTGCAAATTTTCACAATTTTCTTGTGTTTTAATAACTTTGAATACTTTTGTCTCATCTGCAAATTTGATCACCTCACTTGTTGTTCCCATTTTCAGGTAATTTATGAATATGTTAAAAAGCAGCGGGCCTGGCACAGATCCCTGGGGTATTCCACTATTCATCTTTCTCCATTGAGAAAATTGACCATTTAGCCCTACTCTCTGCTATCTATCTTTTAATCTGTTCCTGATCCACAATAGCACACTATCTCCTATCCCAACACTTTTTAATTTTGTCAAGAGTCTCTCCCATGAGGGATCTTGTCAGGCTTTCTATAAATCCAGATACACTTTATCAACCAGCTCACCTTTATCTTCCTGTTTATTCACACCTTCAAAAACAATATTATAGATTAGTAAGACAAGACCTTCCTTGGCTAAATCCATGTTGGCTTTCTCCCATTCAACCATGACTTACCTACATGTTCAGTAATTTTACTCTTTGTAATGGTTTTTCTACCATTTTGCCTGGTACTGATGTCAGGATCACTGCTCTGTAGTTTCCCAGATCACCCCTGGACCCTTTTTAAAAATTGGCATTACATTAGCCATTCTCCAGTCTTCAGGTATTACAGATGATTTTAATGATAGTTCACAGATTACTAATAGTAGGTCTGCAGTCTCATATTTCAGTTCTTTCAGCAACCTGGGTTGTATGCCGTCCGGTCCAAGTGATTTACAATTATTTGATAAAACTAAAGAGTTGCAATACATCTTTCCAGTTTATTGATATTTGTTTCAATTGTTCTAATACATCACTTTTAAATACCTACTACTACTGCTACTATTTAACACTTATTTAGTGCCACGCACGCAGTGCTGTACAGACATATATACAAGAGACAGTCCCTGCTCATCAGAGGCTTGCTCATCTGAGCTTACAATCTAGTCACAACAATACAGAGCATTATTCAATTAGTGCAAAGTACAATATGGTTTCAGTCATGAGTAACTTCCCTACATCTTCATCAGTAAAGACCGAAGGAAAGAATTCATTCAGTTTCTCTGCTATAGCCTTATCCTCCCTTAGCACCCCTTTTATCCCTCTATCATCTAATGGTCCAACTAACTGGAGTGGAGGAGTAGCCTAATGCTTAGAGCACTGGCTTTTGAATGAAGAGACCATGGTTCAATTCCCACTAGTACTTGGGCACATCACTTAATCCTCCATTGCCTCAGAAAAATCCAAGTTATCAATGTCCCTGTTTAATGTACATTACTGAGTTTAAGTTACAATGTAAACCACTTTGATTGAAATAAAGCGGTATAAAAAAACCTGTTAAATACAATAAATAAATAACTCTCTCATAGGCTTTTTGCAAAGGATGTATTTGAAAACATTTTTATTGTGAGTTTTTGCTTCTACTGCAAACTGTTGTTCAAATTCTCTCTTTGCCTGTTTTATCAGTGCCTTATATCTAACTTGCTAGTGCTTATGATGTTTGCTGTTTTTGTCATTTGGTTCCATTTTCCATTTCCTGAAAGGTGCTTTTTATGCTACAACAGCCTCTCTGACCTCACCTTTAAACCATACGGGCAGTTTTTTCGCCTTCCCTCCACCTTTTTTAAAGCGTGGAATACATCTGGTCCGGGCTTCCAAAATAGTGTTTTTAAAGAATGCCCATGCTTGATATAAATCTTTAACCTTTGCAGCTGCTCCTTTTTAGTTTTTTCTTATCTATTTTCCTCATTTTATCATAGTCTCCCTTTCAGAAGTTAAAAGGTAGTATTGTGAATTTCCTTACTAGCCTCCCTCCATTTATTAAATCAAATATGAGCAAGCTATGATCACTATTGCAAAGTGGTTCCAACACCCTTATTTCTTGCACCAAATCCTGTGTTCCACTAAGGATTAGGTCCAAAATAGCTTCCAGTTTTGTTGGTTCATGAACCAGCTGCTCCAAGAAGCAGTCATTTATTTCACCTAGAAACTTGATCTCCCTAGCATGTTCTGCTGTGACATTGACCCAGTGGATACCATGGTAATTGAAATTACCCATTACACAGGTCGGCGACTAAAAAGCTGTTTGATTATTTTCATCTAATTTCCATGTACCAGGAGCTTCTGGGTCGCCAGGAGTCAGGACTGATTCGAAGGCACACATTGCATTTTTTGGTGTGCTGAAAACAAATAAAATATTGAAAAAACTCCTAGACGTCATGATTTGCCACAACATGCAAAATTGTCTTCACATTTATCACATTTTTTCAAATTACTATTAATTAATTCACATAAGTGCATTTAAGATATAAAATGTCAAAAAAACCTTAAAGAGGTTGTCCGAGTTATGTAAAAATAAATATAGCACTGTAAATCTGATGGTCAGCAATATATACATAAGCTAAGCAAGTTTTAAGTCCGTGCTTCTAATGGTAGAAGGGGTTAATCTTTCCTGAAGAATCCAGTGGGAGGGAGACACAGGGCAGATAGCAGCAGCTCCGGTCAGTGCAGGGGGGCGTGGCCAGCACTGTGACGTCTCATGTACAGACACAGAGCTGCTCTCTCCTGCATGCCACACTTGTGCACGAATCATCATCAGGTTCTTGGTTCTAGGCTGTTCACACTTTTTCATCGCAATTCGTGTTAGCTCGTCATTCTTCAACCGTTATGTTATGGCTCCGCGAAAGTGTATTAATTCACCAGACAGTTTCTGTTTCATCTGTGGTGAATATACAGTGTTGAAGCAACAGCAGAATATTACAGACTTTGTGAAAAAAGTATACTTTGCATACTTTGGACTAAAAATTGGAGATCAAGATAAAGTCTGGCGCCTCATAAAGTGTGCAAATGGTGTGTTGAGGACCTCCGAAACTGGTTCAAGGGTAAGAAAAAATCTTTCCATTATGGGATTCCTATGGTATGGCGAGAGCAAAAGAACCATAGTGACAACTGTTACTTTTGTTCATGCGATGTGAAAGGGTTTAATTCCAAATGGAAGCATTCCATTTCATACCCCACTCTTCACTCGGGAATTCGTCCCATCCCCCATGGCACGCATATACCAGTACCCAAGCCCCCTGCTACGTTGGAAGAGATACCTAGCTCCGATGAAGGTGAAGTCATACCTGAACCAGATGATGAATTAAGTTCTGACTTTGAAGATGATACAAGACCAAAATTGTTTTCTCAGGAGGAGATGAATGATTTGGCAAGAGTCTTGAATCTTCCCAAAGATGCCGCTGAGTTACTCTGATCAAGGCTGAAAAGCAGGAATTTATTGTTGCCAGGAGTGTCATCTTCATGGTTCAGACATCGTGAAAAGGAGTTCGTTCCTTACTTCGCCCAGGAAGACAAGTTGGTTTATTGCATCGATGTCTAAGGTCTGATGGGTCAATTTAAAATCCAATATGATTCAGAGCAATGGCATCTTTTTATAGATTCTTCAAAAAGAAGTCTCAAAGCAGTTTTACTCCACAACGGTTTTTACGCTTCCATACCTGTAGGTCATTCCGTACACTTGAAGGAAACCTATGAGAACTTGGAATTGGTTCTTCGTAAACTTAAATATGAAGACCATGGTTGGCAAGTGTGTGGGGACTTGAAGGTCTTGTGCATGCTGCTCGGGCAACAAGCTGGGTATACCAAATATCCTTGTTTTCTGTGTCTATGGGACAGTCGAGACCGACAAAATCACTGGACCAAGAAGAGTTGGCAGCCGACGGTGCTAACAGTTGGTGAAAAAAATGTCCTCCGAGAAACTTTGATACCTTCCCATAAAGTTCTTCTACCACCTCTCCACATAAAATTGGGATTGATGAAGCAATTCGTAAAATCACTTCCAAGAGATGGAGAATGCTTCAAATACTTGGTCACCAAGTTTCAAGGCCTGTCGGAGGCAAAATTGAAGGAAGGTGTGTTCGTCGGACCAGACATTAGAAGGCTTATAGTTGATCAAGAGTTTGTCAATACCATGACGGATCCTCAAAAAGAAGGGTGGATTGCATTTAAAGAAGTCGTACAGAATTTTTTAGGCAATAACAAAGATCTTCACTACAAAAAGATCATCGGACGAATGCTGAAAGCATTTCAAGCTTTAGGTTGCCTGATGGGTTTGAAAGTGCATTTCCTCCAGTCCCACCTTGACTACTTTCCTGAAATTTTGGGAGCTGTGAGTGAGGAACAAGGTGAACGATTCCACCAAGACATTAAAGAGATGGAAAGGAGATACCAGGGAAAATGGAGCATTACAATGATGGCAGACTACTGTTGAATGCTTCAGAGAGACATTCCAGATGCTACTCACAAGCGTAAATGCACCAAGAGGAGCTTCACAAGGAAGAAGAATCGAGTTTACTGTGTGTAGGTGAGCTCATTTCAGTTCAAAAAAGGATTTTCATGAAAATATTGTAATAAAACTTTAATTTTATAAGTCTATTTCCATTTATTTTGAGGTATTGCCTTATTTAACATAGTTACCTAAATTGTCAGGAAACGTGTTGTCCTATGACAAAATGGAGGTCATTTTCGGATTCAGCGCACCAAAAAACATAAAGATTACATGGAATAACCAAAACAGCTCTCGAAAAATTTTTTTTTGCAGACCTGTGTTATTAGTATGTTGTAACTTTTGTTAGCTTCCCTGATTTCTTTTAGCATTTCAGTATCCATCTGTTTATTCTGGCCAGGCAGACGATATCCCCCTCCCCCCCCCCCCCACAGCCATTGCTTTCCCCTTTTTACATGAAATTTCTATCCATAGAAATTCTACAGTATATTTTGTTTCAAAACTTTTATCCTATGTGATTCAATGCCCTTTAACATAGAGCGCAACCCCTCCACCAATTTGATCTACCCTATCATTGCAATATAGTTTGTACCTAGGTATCACGATGTCACATTGGTTGTCCTCCTTCCACCAAGTCTTTGAGCTGCTAATTATATCTAACCTTTCATTTAGTGCTATATATTCTAACTCTCCCATCTTATTTTTTAGACTTTTGGCATTTGCATGCAGGCATTTTAGAGGTTGTAGTTTGTTCATATTAACAATATGGTTATCAGTTGGCAGAGGTAATTTGGAATCTTTCAGCTCTGTCTGCTCTGTACTTAAAGGCATCTGGGTTATTTTTATCTTTATTGGAGCCTCTCTATCGGGATGTCCTAACTTCCCTCTTTTGCTAATACCTTTCAAGGATATATTCTTCTGAACCATACGCTCTTGAGCGATTGTTGTCTTTCTGACAGCAAGGAGGAAATGTTAAAGGGACAAGGGAGTGAGGGAGGAGAAGAAAAGAGAGAAGAAAGTGAGTGGAGGAGGATGCCAGAAAGGGTATGGGGGGGATGAAAGGAAAGTGAAGGCAGGAAGGATATAAGAGGAGGAGAGGGGAAAAGGAGTGAAGGGAAGAAGTATTTTACGAAAGATAATGAAGGTGTTCTCCAGCAAGAATCGGTGGCCATACTCTCTGATGCTGCCTGAAAAATTGTTGCAGTTTCCCCCAAAGTCATATTAAATCTTCATGCTTGCTAGTACTATTTTCACCAAAATAGGCCGTTTTTCTTTTTAAATAATGTACTAAAATTGCCTAGGATATACATATGTGTAAGCACAGAAAAATCAGTGGTTACTTTTATGCAACTGTACTTGTGGTGGAAAATAGGTGGGGCAGGAATGGCACCTTTTGCAAATATTTTATAAAATACATGCTTTTCTTACTGGCACATACATACAGGTGTAAATGTGTGCACTACGTTCGGTGGGATATTCTTATAAAGAGTGGAGGAGTAGCCTAGTGGTTAGAGCAACAGATCCAAGAGATAAGGGTTTGATTCCCACTGGCACTCCTTGTGACCTTGGCAAGGCATTTTACCCTCCATTGCCTTAGAAGAAAAGATGTGGCAATTTACTTTCGGTCATATCTTGCCAAGGAAACCCAGAAACTGCTGGGTTTCCAGGAGTTAGCATTGACTTGATGGCTCTTAAAGAAATAAAAATCTTATAAAGGCACATATGTTGCCTTTATAAAATAGGTGCACCTATTATTTATTTACCATCTTTTTCTTATACCTTCTTTCTACGAGTCAAGACGGTTTGCCGGTAACTCAGTGCAAGAACATTGAACAACTTTAGCAAAGGTGCACATCACATTGAACATTAGATTTAACGGTAACGCAACAAATAACGCGGTCATTCAGCAACTATATACATAGTGTGATAAGGAAGCCTGTAGTGAGCCTATGGAAATAGGAGAAACAAATGATTTTGCTTTTAAGAAAAGTGACATCCCTGCAGTGCACAGGTTTCAGCTTTTGCCTAAAGAAAGCAAGCAGAGAGAAACTGAACCTAGGCTGCCACACCCAAGCTCTGCTGACGTAGTTGCAGGCTTGGAAGATAATTGCAAGCACCTGTCCAGAGAGGGAGAGACACTGCCCGGGAAGCAGGGATATAAACCTTGGCTAGAGGGAAAGCAGGGAAGGAGAAGAGAGCCTGGGTGGAGAGAGCCCAGGAGAGGAGAGCTCGGAGAGAGAGAGCACTGGAGGAGAGAGCAGAGAAGGCTTCAAACCCCAGTTCCTGATCAGAAGGTTCAGAGGTGGGAGCCCAGGACTCAGCACAGAAGTCAAAGGAGCCAAGCCTGGAACAGGGAGCCGTGGCAGAGCTCCAGGAAGGAACTCAGGGAAGTGAACCAGGGACTGTTTCCCAGAAGCTAGAGGGAGACTGGTGAACACAGCCAGGGAGAAGTGTCCACAGCTTCAGGTACAATTTATCCTTACCGGGTGGAGCTGTGCTCAAGAGAGACACAGGGATCCTCAGAGAGAGTATACCCTGAGACATACGTTAAAAGCTCAGAGCAGGGCACTGCATTACCGGAGCCAGAGGAAATGCAGGTTGAGCCTATTGAGCAGGATTTATTGCCTCCAGAAGTACTTATGGACTGTACTCTATGTCAAGCTGTTAGCATTGAGTCCCTTTGCTAAAGAATAGCTGAAAAGATAAAGTCTCCTGAAAAGTAGAGTAATGAAACCTAGCCTGAACTGAAGGTAGGAACTTGCTCTTTTAATGGGAGGATACCTGTTGCATGTATATTTGAATGCTTAATGAAGACAAAGGTAAAAAGAAGATATTTTTACTTTGTTGAATGAAGAAGTTGTGTTTTCTTTATCCATTATATTGATAAGCAGCTGCATATAATTAATGACTGTGAAGCTCATCCAGCCTAAGTTGTAAATAACCTTGAGCGAATGAATGGAGAAGTATCCTGTTACAGTCTACATGGACTTTGTTTGCGTTTGGGGAATAAATTTTGTCATTTGCCTTTACTTTCGATTTCATGACTACACTTCATCTTAGAAGGCCAAAACTACAACTCCCAGCAGGCATCACTGGGAAAAATAGTTTATTCAACCTTTTATAAGAGAAGTTAATGGCAACCCTACCCCTCTAAGCCTGAGGCAGAGGGCTGGGGCGTGACAATAGATATGGAGCTAATTAATTGTGCGTTGATGAGTCCATAATGTTAGGTTAGGTCCAAAGTGATCAATGAAGAGTAGGGCTTTCAGATTTTTGCAGAAGTCGTCTTTGTTGGATAGCGCTTGTTTGGGGTGTAGGGAGTTCCAGATTGAAGGGGCATATAACGAGAAACCTCTGTTATTAGCTGCTCATGGGCCTGTCTGGTGGTATTTCCAGCAGGTCAATGGTGTTTTGTCTCCTGGGTCTACTGTTAGTTTGTTTTGATGATAAGGGTGCTAGGTTGCCTGCTGACAGGTTCTTTTTGATCTTGTACGTGCTGAGGATGACTTTGTATTTGAGTCTGCTTATGATGGGTAGCCAGTGAAGCTGTTTAAGAAGTGGAGTAATGTGAGTTTGCTGGGACTTTGAGAATAACTGTGACTATGGTGTTTTGCGCCAATTGCACAAAACACCATGGCCAGAGTTCTCTTAGGTAGGCCATGATAGATTGTGTTGCAGTGGAAAATTGGGAAGATCGTAGCTTGGCATACTGTGCAGAAGTCCATGGGGGTGAGAGGTTTGCATAGACTTTTTATGATCTGGAGTTTGTAATAGACTGATTTGGTGATGCGGTTGATCTAGTGTAAGTGATTTTGGTTTTGACTGTAATCCTAGTGTTGTTTATGACGATTGTTGATGGAGGGTTGAAATTCGGGTCCCTGGTGATGTGTAAGAGTTCAGTTTTGTTGTGGTTGATGCTTAGATTGTGTCTTTGAAGCACCTGTGTGTCTTCACAGCCTAGCCACCTTTTCTTATAAAATTTCCCCCTTGCTATTTATCCATTGCCCCTTGGATGGATCTCTTATGTGTTTGGCAGTTAAATTTCACCACTGATTGTTTTCACATTTTGCTCCCAAACCACACTCTTTTTGTATGCATAACTGGCCATTTTGGAATTAAAATGGGCACTGCCACCAATCACATCAACTTTTGAATATTGACTTTTGACCTGATAATTTCTATCTTCTTGAAGTAGTAATAAAAATAAATCAAATTATTAAAATAAAAAAGCAGTATAAATTAAGTAAAATCTGCCAGACATAACAATTCTAAAGTCTATCACTAAATTCTAGACACCAAACTAGTCTCTAAAATGACTAAATTACTAAAAAGGTATATTCATTTATATCACTAAATACAAGTTAAAAAGAAAGGAACCAGAATCAACCAAACAAAAAAAAAATACCAGTTAAAAATCATAGGTTCAAATGGTATCTAAACGTGCTGAAAACTTGCTGGAAAAGCTGTTTTGATAGTCTTTCTGAAGCATAGTAGGTCCCTCATAAAACCAAAATCTCTAGCTACTTGGTGCCACAATTGCAGGCCCACATATGGGGAAGCTTGGTTTCTAGTGCTCTTTAACGTCTCTTCAAATGGAGCAGGGAGCTTTAAAAGAAAATCATTAGACTCCATAGCGAGAGCAGGTCAGTATATACAGACCTGAATTTGTCAGTTGTAGGGGTAAGATGGGTTAGAGGTCAGCAGAACTTTAAATATTGATAACAGTGTGTGAGACCATGCCGGTCCTAGGCGGTTGCCTAGACCCGGGATAGCCTGGAGTTGTGGTGAATAAAGGACACTGTAGTCGTGATCCAAATGAAATTAAAGTTGGGTTTTATTCCCCTTCCCTTGAGGATGTCGTAGAATAAGGGACAACATAAAGAACGGTTGTTTTCACCAGGGTAAAGGATGTTTAACCAAAAATAATCATGCTTCTTTCCAGCAATAAAGTTCAACACTTTTCAATGTGCAAAATACAGTTTCTTTCTTGCTCTTTCCGTTTAACAAAGACTCTCTATATCATCAGTCACGCATGCAGCACATTCCATCGGTTCAGGGATATTTTCTGAGCTATTGCTCTCCCATTGCATAGGGCTAGGACCTGCCCCTGTATAAGGACACTGAGCCCCTATGAAGCTGCTCTCTGTATCTAGCCCTGGGGAAACCTCAGTTGCCACCAGTTGGAGCTGCTTTTGTAAGTCCCAGATATCAGGAGCTGTGCTGGGGATTTCTTCCCACGGCTTGGGCCAATAAGAGTTCCCTTGCCGGTTATAAGCCTGGCTTCTATCCTGGAGACTCCCTTTTCTCCCCTTAGCAGAAACAGGGTACTTATCTTTTCCTTTGGAGAAGATGGTCTCCAACTCCTCTGTCTCCAGCCAAGGCTTTCTTTCTGCCCTGCAGCCTGCTCTTCTATGGGAACCCTGGTTACGATGTCTGGCTGAGGGAAACTCACTTCCTGCTTCCTGTGTGCTTCTTTGGACGTGACCTCTGCCTTCTGTTAACTGGACAGTTTGCCTTGGTGTGAGGACCCCTCTGGCTGGGAAGACCTTGCTGCAGTTTTGCTTATCCCACCTGGGTTTGCCAGCCTGCCTTTCTCCAGCCCTGGTTCTCCAAGGTAACGTGTCTTCCTGCAATTGCTTGGGATTTCTACTCTCACCTTCTCTCCAAGCCTGCCTGAAACAGCAGTCAGAGTTCCTTTGGTCTCTGCTTTCCTCCTGGCATTCAAGCTCCGGCTCCCGCCCTAATCCAGGCTCCAGCTTCCACTGCCAATGCTCATTCTGCTGCTTCCAATTCTCTTTCTCCTTTCCAATCTGCTTCCCCCTCCAACTCTGTCTCTGTGAGATTCCCCACCTGCTTTTATCTCTCAGCTCCTCTAACGTGGAACGTGAGTCTGAGTCCAGGTGAGCCTGATTGGCACTCTCAATTCTTACTGCGTCACTACACCCATGTGGAAAGTTTGTTTTCCTTTTCCCTGCCTCTCTGTACTGTGAATGCTGCAACTGCCCCTGAGGCTGCAAGTTAAGCTCTTCTTCCTTTTCATTTCTTAATATTTCAGGGTCTGTGCTGTCTACCTCATGACAAGTGTCATGAATTTTTCATCAGCAAACTGACGGTATAAAGTTAAATGCATGTCTTGTTCTTGTTGTTGTTAAGTGCCGTGGAGTCAGAGTCGACTCATGGCGACCCTCTGGATAGCTATCCTAAATTGTGTTCGGTCTTCAGTCAGGCGGCTCATTGTTGACAGACTGGTACCCGTAGCTGCTGTTATTGTATCAGTCCATCTCATTGCTGGCCTTCCTCTTTTGCGTTGACCTTCTATCTTGCCAAGCATGATGTCTTTCTCTAATGATCTGTCTCTTTGCATGATGTGTCCAAAGTATGAAAGTCAAAGTCTTGTCATCTGAGCTTCTAAAGAAAGCTTAGGTTTGATCTCCTCTAGTACCGACTGGTTTGTTCTTCGGGCAGTCCATGGTATGCACAGTATTCGCTGCCAGCACCATAATTCAAAGGCATCAATTTTCTTCCTGTCTATCTTTTTCACTGTCCAGCTTTCACATCCATATGATGTTGTTGAAAATACCATGGTTTGAACAAGTCGAATCTTTGTATGGAGAGAGACATCTCTGCTCTTGAGAATGTTATCTAGGTCTTTCATAGCCATTCTGCCAAGAGCAATGCGTCGTCTAATTTCTTGACTGCTTGTTGCTTCTTTATTGATAGTTGATCCAAGTAGGTTAAAGTTGTTCACGATTTCAATTTCTTCTCCTTCAACGATGAACCTGTTGATTATGCCAGTTGTCATGATCCTTTGTCTTTACATTAAGGTGCAGGCCCATTTTGAGACTATGTTCTTTGATTGTGAGAAGCAAATGTTCAGATCATCTTCATTTTCAGCCAGTAATGTGGTATCATCAGCATAGTGAAGGTTGTTGATGAGTCTTCCACCAATCTTCACACCTCTGTTGTCTTCATACAATCCTGCTTCTCTGATGATTTGTTCTGCATATAAATTAAACAGCTAGGGGGAAAGTATGCAGCCTTGTCTTACACCTTTGCTTATTTTAAACCATTCTGTTTCTCCTTGTTCCGTTCGAACTGTTGCTTCTTGATCAATGTACAGATTGTGCAAGAGTACGATCAGGTGTTCTGGTATACCCATGCTTCTTAATGTGGCCCAGATTTTCTCATGGTTTACACAGTCAAAAGCTTTGCTATAGTCGATAAAGCACAAATAGATATCCTTTTGGTATTCTTTAGTCTTTTCAAGGATCCATCTCGCATCCGCAGTGATGTCTCTCGTTCCTCGCCCTTTCCTGAACCCTGCTTGCACTTCAGGTAGTTCTTGTTCCAGGTATGGTTGTAGTCTCTTTTGAATAATCTTTAGTAGAATCTTGCTGGCATGTGGGATCAGAGCGATTGTGTGATAATTTCCACAGTCAGTTGGATCACCTTTCTTTAGTATTGGTATAAACACAGATCTTTTCCAGTCAGTTGGCCATGATGCTGTCTTCCATATTTCTTGGCAGAGCCTTGTAAGTACGGTAACAGCTGCATCAGATTGCTGTAATACTTCTGTGGGAATGCTATCAATGCCTGGTGCTTTATTCTTTGATAAGGCTTTCAATGCTGCTTCAACTTCTTCCATCACCAATGGTTCCCGATCATAAGGCACAGGTTGAAACGGCTGTTGGTCCACTTGATTGTTATCATATAAAAACTCTGTATATTCCTTCCATCTTTTCTTGATCTTCTCAGCATCATTCAACATAGAACCTTGAGCATCTTGTAACATTCCAATTTGAGGCTGGAACTTTTTCTTTAACTCTCGTAGCTTTAGGAAAGCCAATCTTGTTCTTCCTCTAATAGTTTCTGCTTCTATTTCCTTGCATGCGTCATTGTAGTACTTTTCCTTGTCCTGTCTTGCTGCACATTGGAAATCTCTGTTGAGTTCTGTGATTGTCTTTCTTTCTCCTCTGGCTTTAGCTTCTCTGCGTTTCTCGGCAATTTTCAGAGTTTCTTCCGTCATCCATTTTGGCCGTTTTTTCTTTTTCACCTTTTGTAGAGACTTCTCGCTTTCTTCCAACACAACCTTCTTGATGTCATTCCATAACTCTTCTGGAGCTCTGTCATTTGTATCTAAAGCAGCAAATCGATTTTGCAGGCAGTCTTTAAATTCCAGTGGTATATTCTCAAGGTCATATTTTGCTGCATTCATGAGCGGTTTGCTCTTTTTCAACTTTAGCTTGAGTTTGCATACTAGTAGTTGATGATCTGTACCACAGTCAGCTCCAGGTTTTGTCTTTGTTGATGTTACAGAGCTTTTCCATCGTTGACTTCCACAGATGTAGTCAATTTGATTTTTATACAATCCATTGGGTGAAGTCCATGTGTACAGTCGCCGCTTGTGTTGCTGGAAGAAGGTGTTTGAGATGAACAGATCGTTTGGTCTTGCAGAATTCTATCAGTCTTTCTCCAGCTTCATTTCTGTTGCCAAGTCCATATTTTCCAACTACTTTGCCTTCTTCTTTGTTGCCAACCTTTGCGTTCCAGTCACCCATGACTATCAGGATATCCTGTTTGCATGTTCTGTCAATTTCAGCTTGTACTTGTTCATAGAACTCTTCAATTTCATTCTCTTCTGCAGCTGTTGTTGGGGCATATACTTGAATTATAGTTGTGTTGATAGGCATTCCTCGTAGACAAATAGAGATTAAGCGTTCACTGACTTCATTGTATTTCATTACAGTTCTTGCAAGTCTCTTCTTTATTATAAATGCAACACTATTTCTTCTTTGTCTTTCATTTCCAGCATAGTAGACCATGTGATCATCTGATGCAAAGTGCCCGATGCCAGTCCATTTCAGTTCGCTGACACCCAACAGATCAAGTTGTACACGTTCCATTTCATTCTTGACCACCTCCAACTTTCCTTGGTTCATGCTTCATACGTTCCATGTTCCAATCTGTAAGACATCTTTACAGCTCCTGACTCTCATTTCATGCATGTCTTATCCACCGCTGAAGTTCCATTTCTGATCTGTTTAATTATCAATTTATGCCTGTTTGTGCAGCTCCATTAAAACGGATAAGTTATCCATTTAGAAATTTTATAAACCTTTTCACACTTAGAATACGTCTTAGAAAATTAGATCACACCTAAAAGTACATGTGATGCAAATAGGTGCATAATTTTACAGTAGGCTTGCTTAGGGGAATTGTTTGGGCGGGGCATGGGCAAAGTCGGAATTTACATGCGTATTTTATAAAATGCGCATACACTTTATGTACTTACATGCCTGCTCCCAAGCAGGCGTAAATGTAATCGCCCACATTCTAGGTGCTATCTCTGCAGGCATTCTATGCATATGACAATACAGTCGAACCTCGGTTTTCGTATGCCCTAGTTTTTATACGATTTGGTTTTCATTGACTTTTTTTCGTCGAGATTTTGTCCCAGTTTTCGTACATTGTCTCAGTTTTCGTACAGTTGAAAATGGAGCACCATCTTGTGGCCAGAAGTAGGATTTTCTTTATTTTGATTCTCTTGCTGATTGACTGTCTTCCATATGCCAACAAGAGTCTTCAATAAAGGTAAAAGTGATGTTAAATGTTCATTTATCCATTTCATTAGTCATTTATATTTATTTCTCATTGTTTTCTGTATGTAAAAATAGTTATCTATAAAATGTATTTTTGTTAATATTTTTGGGTGTCTGGAACAGATTAATTGGATTTACATTATTTCTTATGGGGAATATTGCTTCAGTTTTCATACGTTCGGTTTTAGTCAGACTTTTTCAAACGGATTAATCATGAAAACCGAGGTTCTACTGTATATGTATGCAAAATACCTCTTATAAAATTACCCTAGGTGTACCCACATGATGACAAGAACACACGTATTCTATGTGACTTTGCTGTAGGCATGTTCAGGGGTGGGATTTGGGCAGACTGTAGGCGGAGTCATGATTTACACACGTACTATATAAAATCTCCCAATAGCAAATATTGTATGTGCATACATGTATACCTGCTCTCAAGCTAGTTATGTTTGTTTATTGAATTTGATATACTGCCCTTCACATTCGCAACAGGGCGGTGTACAATAAAACAAAAATATGAAGAAGTGAAAGGAAAGGAACGCCATAAATCAATAGGAAAGTGTTAATCACACAGGGTGAGAGTAGGGTCAGAAGACAGTAAGGTCAGGAGAGTAATGGACAGGGAGGTGGTATCTCAAGAGCTATCTGAAAGAAGTGGGTTTGGAGTAGGGATTTGAACTTAACATAGGATATTTTGAGATGGAGGATGGTGGGGTAGAGCATTCCAAAGTGATAGGCCAAAGAAATAGAAGCAGAGTTTCAGGTGGATTCTAGTCTGGCTCTTGAAGCAGAGGGAAGGTGAAGGCGGTTGGCATGGATGGAATGAAGTATCCAATGTGGAGAGTGTAGATGAAGGATGTCAGAAAGATAGAGGGGGTGCCAGTAGGTAGGGCTTTGTGAACTAGGGTGAGGAGCTTGAATTGATATAGATGTACGCGGGTTCATTATAGCTGTGATTGCTGTAAGTTTTTTATTTTAGGTGACTATAGGGCCGATGCAGAAATCTGGCATTAGACTTTTGTGCTAAAAGCTGTTCGCATGGGTTTCTAGTGCAAGAGTAACACAGACGTTGTACATCTGTATGCAGCAAGCAAATGAGGCAGGCATTAAACTGGCAGGCACATGCGCACAGGCATCTGCATTAGCGGCTGGAATTAGGTGCTGGAATTCTGTGTGGCACATATCTCTGCTCAGAAGTTTTACTCTGAACAATATCGGTGTTTGAACACCAATATCATTCTGAGCAGAATGGTTGCTGTCGTGTACCACATACGATTTCAGCATGTGCGCATACATTGGTTCCAGTACTATTCCCTTGGGTCTTACTATTCCTATGTCTGCTCATGAAACAGACATAAATTATTCCTAGGCAGAGAGCAGAGACCCCTTATATATCCTTCGTATAGTCATTAAATGTCAAGCGTTCAGTTCAGTCTTTGCTCTTTTGCGCACTTCTCTACATCTGAGTGGAATAGCTAACTGCTTGATGATCATGTAATTTGAATAGATTTACATGGGCTATGTGTTAGCATTTGCGCTGGCATTTGTGCAGTGATTACATTTGTTCCAATCCCATTTCTGCATTGCGGCACGTCGTCTACACAAAAACAAAATATGTGCAGATGTTGCACTAACTTTGCATAGACTAATGTTTGTGTATTGGCCCCTCCTTGTCGCGCTATATAAATTATTAATAGTAGTAGTAGTAGTAGCAGTAGTATGTGTCTATAAAATAGGTTAAAAATAGATGTCTCTTGCCCTTTCATTCTAGGTGACTTTTTATAAAATTACTCTCCAAATGGCTAAATATTGATGCTTAAATGGATAACCTTTTGGCTAGTCCTGGAATGCTGATTTTATAAGGGGCTCATGGAAAGCTACATGCTTGTTACATGCGAGGCACTGTTTTAAAGCACTTGCATGCATGAATGGGCACTTACCTGCGTGCTTTAGGTGATCGCTATTCTGTAAGCCCGTTTGTATTTTCAGTTTGGCAGTACATGGGTGTGGAGCTTGGGCAGAACATAGGCAGAGCCTAAACTTACAACTGTGCGTTATATAATATTATCACTTATCTGCATTTCTGAAGAATCTGGGCACGAGTATTTACACCTACTCTAGAGTAGGCATAACTGCCATGACAAGATTGTTGAGGTGCATCTTTACACCCCTATTTTATAAAGTAAAGTACTTAGTACTTTATAAAATAAGCCCCAAATATGCGCATGGCACTGCTCATTAACTGTGTGGGATTTTATAAAATGATCATCTTTAGGGGGTCATTTTATAAGGAGCTGCCTAGAATGAGGCAGCAAGAGTGGTCATACGTACCTAGCAGTTTCCCCAAAAGACACAGGTTCCACAATGCTTGTACTGGGTCAAGCATTGATATCCTGGGTCCCTTCTTAATAGTGGTTTATGGACCTTTCCTCCAGGAGCTTGTCCAAACCTTTTTTAAACCCAGCTACAATAACAGCCTTTACTACATCCTCCGGTAACAAATTCCAGAGTTTGATTACACGTTGAGTGAAAAAATATTTTCTTTTATTAGTCCTAAATAGTTTACCCTGTAGCTTCATTGCATGTCCCCTAGTCTTTCTATATTCTGATAACGTAAACAATTGATCTACGTTTACCCGTTCCACTCTGTTCATTAATTTATAGACTTCTATCATATCTCCCCTCAGCCGTCTCTTTTCCAGGTTAAAGAGCCCTAACCTTTTTAGCCTTTCTTCATAGGAGTATCCTTCCATCCCCTTTACCATTTTGGTGGCTCTTCTCTGAACCTTTTCTAATAACGCTATATCTTTTTTAAGATACGGCGACCAGAATTGCACACAATATTCAAGGTGCGGTCTCACCATGGAACGGTATAGAGGCATTATAATATCTTTTGTTTTATTTTCCATTCCTTTCCTTATGATACCTAGCATTGTACAGCCAAACCTCGGTTTTCATGATTAATCCGTTCTAACAAGTCTGACTAAAACCAAAACGTACGAAAACTGAAGCAATATTTCCCATAGGAAATAATGTAAATTCAATTAATCCGTTCCAGACACCCAGCTCCTGTCACTTCTCTCACCTGCCCGATCGTCCACAGGACAGCAAACACACAGATATTGTACTGTACGGCAATCTGATCGCTGACTCCGTCTCAACAGCAATTTGCAAGCGTACCCTGCAAGAGAAAGAACTGCCTCCCACATTCATGCAACATCTCCTGCTTACATTGACAGCTACCCTGCTACCTCCGAGCCTGAGGGGGCGCTCCAGAGAACAGGCAGGCGGTGGAGAGATCGGGGCCTTCCTCTCTGTGCAATCTTTGCATCTCTGACTCTGGCTCGAGGATGTTGCTCAGCTGACTTTCGCTTCTCAACACGCGATCGGTGAGTCCGGGGGGTAGTGCTGCCGGGACTGGGCGGGCAGTGTATACAGACCAGCGCGAGGGTGTATGTATTGCCTTCTATCCCATGACACTTCTTCAGGAGTTGTATATAGGTTTTCAGATCTGGCAGCACTGGCTCACCTAATTCCACATTCTTTACGAAAACCGAGGCGATATCCGATAACCGAGACAAAATCTCAGTCAGAAAAGACGTCGAAAACCGAAACGTACGAAAACCGGGGCAAACGAAAACCGAGGTTTGACTGTATTTGCTCTCTTGGCTGCCGCTGCACACTGGGCCGAAGGTTTTAACATGTTATCCACAATGACGCCTAAATCTTTTTCCTGGGTGGTGGTTCCTAATGTGGAACCTTGCATTGTGTAACCATAGTTTGGGTTGTTCTTCCCTAGGTGCATAACTTTGCACTTGTCCACATTAAATTTCATCTGCCATGTTGATGCCCAGTCTTCCAATTTATCAAGATCCTCTTGCAATTTTCCACAGTCCTCTTGGGTTTTAACAACTTTAAATAGTTTTGTGTCATCTGCAAATTTGATAACCTCACTCGTTATTCCAGGTCATTTATGAATATGTCAAAAAGCAGCGGACCCAGCACAGATCCCTGGGGTACACCACTATTCACCTTTCTCCATAGGGAAAATTGGCCATTTAGCCCAACCCTCTGCTTTCTATCTTTTAACCAGTTCCTGATCCACAGTAGTACACTGCCTCCTATCCCATGACTCTTTAGTTTTGCCAAAAGTCTCTGATGAGGGACCTTGTCAAAGGCTTTCTGAAAGTCCAGATACACTATATCAACCGACTCACCTTTGTCCACCTGTTTATTCACACTTTAAAAAAAAACATAACAGATTAGTAAGACAAGATCTTCCTTGTCTAAAGCCATGTTGGCTGTCTCCCATTAGGCCATGACTATCTACATGCTGAGTAATTTTATTCTTTATGATGGTTTCTACCATTTTCCCGGTACAGACGTGAGGCTCACCGGTCTGTAGTTTCCCGGATCACCCCTGGAACCCTTTTTAAAAATTGGTGTTACATTGGTGATCCTCCAATCTTTAAGTATTACAGAGGATTTTAATGATAGTTCACAGATTACTAATAGTAGGTCTGCAATCTCATATTTCAGTTCTTTCAACACCCTTGGATGTATACCATCCAGCCCAGGTGATTTGCTACTCTTCAGTTTATCTAATAGTTGTAATACATTTTCCCGATGTATCAATATTTCCTTCAATTCTTCCGCACCTTTAAATACCACTTCAGTCATGGGTAACATCCCTACATCTTCCTCAGTAAAGACCGAAGCAAAGAATTCATTCAGTCTCTCCGCTATTGCCTTGTTGCCTCTTAGTGCCCTTTTAACTCCTCTATCATCTAATGGTCCAACTGACTCTCTCACAGGTTTTTTGCTACGAATGTAATTGAAAAAATCTTTATTTCGCGTTTTTGCTTCCGCAGCAAGCTTCTTCTCAAATTCTCCCTTTGCCTTCTTTATCAATGCCTTGCATTTGACCTGCCAGTGCTTGTGCTGTTTCCAGGTTTCATCGTTTGGCTCTTTTTTCTACAGACCTTTTTTCTAGAATACTATAATTTATATATATAATTGCACAATGTGGGTACAGTCATTTACACCCACTCTAGGGCTTGTATAAAAAGTGGGGCCCAATAAAAATAGATTAAACATAAAAAGTGGGGCCCAAATTAAGGAGCATTTTCGGCCACTTACAAGAAAAGGAGGTACCTGCTTTTGTTTATAAAATAGGCATGTTTTGCCTGCCTTAGACTAAGCATCCTGTTATAAAATTACTCTTCATGTGATTTAAGTGGCCAAAGTTATCCATATATGTGGCCTCAATTTTAAAAAAAACAAACAAAACGCTTATGCCGCTGACTACATAAGTGCTTTTAAACATACAGCTAAGTACAAAGATTTACGCACCCCCTAGTCAAACCATTTCAGTGAATCCCTAAGTGAAGAGAAGCTGATGCAACCTTTGTTTACATAATACAAAGTTAAATTAGCTACAACTTCTTTCCACACACTTTAATGTAGAATTACTATTTATTTGAGGATTTTAACAGATTTAAATTAATGAAAAGTGAATTATGGCAGGTGCAAAACTTTGAGCACCCTTCCAATTGATTCATTATTGCCCATTTCTTAAAGTTGCTCATTGGGTCCAAAATGTTTTGTGACTTGTTAGGCCTTTACTTAGTAGGATGGAGACAATTCCATGGTTGAATAAAAACTCTGTCTCTTCTAAATTCTAAGCTTCTGATTGTTCTGTCTACCTTCAAGAACTGTAGGCTCTTCTAAACAGCTGGACTGATAATTAAATATTACAAAGTTTTGGGAAGTTATACAGAATCTCTAAATGTTTAGAGCAGGGAATTTTAACTGTCACAGGGATTGTTAGGAAATGGAACTTTCATACAGCTGAAGTCAAGGCAAGTTCCTTATCGTCCCTCCAGTCTAGTCCTGGCACCTGCGGGTTGTCTCTCCCCTCCAGCAGCTTGCAGACTGAGCATGTCACATTTTGATGACATCAACCTTGGATAAGCAACTGGCTCCTCTCTCCTGCCTCCAGTATCTCAGTCACAAGAAAAATATCTGATAGATCGGCCTGAAAACTGGTTAGATGTGCAAAATAGAACCCAGAGATCACTGCTAATTACTTCCTGAAAGGTTTAGTGAGACATTCGATACTCCTGAGTCAGTTCTGTGCAGTGAAGAATGCTGCATTTGCCCTGCAAAATTAGGCCCGGGTACTAGAAAGCAACAGGAAGAGCTGCACATCCTCAAGGAAGCAGCAGCAGCAATAGTATCTGGCCCTCTGAATCCCAAATCAAAAAGCATCAAAGAGTGGTAGTGGCTGCTGCACATGGTGGACAAAAAGAAGGTGTGCAGTCAAAGAAGAAAGTAGGCTAGGCAAAGTCAGGGAGCATCTGTGGGCACAGCCTGGTCTACAGACTTTTTTTCTAGTTAAGGCAGTTTGAGGCTCGATCAGTTGCTGGGAGGTGAGCAGCTACACCTCAGTGTTAAGAAGCAGGAAGAAGACTTAATCAGTGTGCTCCACTCTAAAGCCCAATAGCGGCGGCTCCTCCTCCTCCTGGGTTTAAGGTGGCACATGCTGATTCAGTCTCTGGCCAGCTCTTTACCATTGAGATGCAGCTATTTGTCTCAAGCCGCAGGAACAGAAAACTGGTACCTGGCTGGAAATTGGGAGGAAAGGAGCAGGAGAAAAGGAGGACAAACCTGAGGAGCAGCTGAGTCAGAGTAAAACAAGTTTGTGGTCTTATGGGGGACCGGATAAAAAAAAAATGGGGCTGGGAGTTCAAGTTTTAGTACAGAGAGCGAGATGGTGGCCTTGCTGGGAGGGAACTGGGGGGGTGAGAGAAAGCTGGGAGGAGGTTTTGAGTCAGGTGGGTGGAGAGGGAAACACCACGTGTGTTGAGAGGAGATCCAGTAAAGGGGAGGATAGAGATGGAATGGTGGAGGAAGGTCAGGACATGAAAGAGGAATTCTACACAATTCTAAAAAATATTCTGCATCTTTGAGTAATGATGTTTTTCCATAGTGTATCTTAAATGAACTGTTGTTCAAATGCAGCGATTTATATTATCTGGGCAAATAGATAAAGAAAGGTGCCTATGTGCTTTGACAAAATAGGCTCATGGAGAGGCAATGTGTGTTAGTGCGTGTGTGTTTGCGGCCTATTTTATAAAGTGAAGCACACATATACTTTACTTTTATAAAATAGGGACATATTGACATGTCTGAACCTAGTTGCAGCAGTTATGCCTTCCCTAGAGACTAGATTGGTGAAGACGCATGCATAGATTATAATATTCTATAACCTACATGTGTGAATTTAGACTCTGCCTATGCTCCTCCCAAGCACTGTCCCCATTCACACCCCTATGGAAAGTACATGCTTGGAATTTACGCGCACGTTTACAAAATAGCTGCCACCCAAAGCACATGTGTAAGTCCCCATTCGCGCACGTAAGTCCTTGAGTTTAGGGTCTAAGGGGCATTTATGTTGCATAACTGTCCACGTGTGCTATATAAAATCAGCCCCTATATATCTTTATAAAATACTAGTAACAAATCCTGTAGAAATCATGCCTAGATTGAAGACTGGGTAAACTGGATCTTTATCTGCCATTGTTTTCTATATTTACCTCTATTCCTTTTATCTTTTATATGTGCATGCATGCTTGGGTGCGTTTATATCCCTCACCATAAAGTCCTTTGATAACCTCTTACTAACTGTGGTGGCATCAGCCGTTGCATGCAGGTAGGCTTTCATTCATTCTGAATACATGCATACACTAGACAGAACATGTAAGAACAATGGAACCAATGTTCCAAAACACGGATCCAGTTAGCACCTGCTAATTGCATAAGTGCTGGTTCTAGCAAGGTATTCAGCAGCATTATCCAGAAAGTGCTGCTGAATATTTCCTCTGATCGCGTTGGCATTATCCAGATAGTGTTGGTGTGGTCTGTGGGCGGAGCTTGGGTAGAATTCTGGCTTATTTGGTTAGCGGCAATATTCATTCCATTAACCGAATAACTGTCTGGATTTACCAGCATTGACTCAGCAATATTGCCACTCCTGCTCTATCAGCCAAGTCCATAATATTAGTAAAAACTAAGGGGTCAGCCCAACAATCCCCCCATGGGGTCCATTTGTAAATATTTGGATTGATTTTATTCAAATGCAGACAATCTGGGTCAATATTAAACTACAGTGATCAATGCTTTATTTGAATGTCAGCTGCCACAGTTAAATAAAATCAAGATATTTGGTGCCAAGATCAAGAAAGTGACCAATACTGAACATCTGGATTCAGCATTGACTACCTGTGCTATCTAAACAGTGCCAATTTTAAGCCTGCTATCTGGAGTGAATCAATCAAACCTAATGACATTAATAATTTCCTCTTTGCTCATCTGCAGCATTCCATGATCCCATGGTTCACACAGTCAAGGTATAAAAAATAATCCATTTAGAGAAAATGCCTCAAGGTATAGAAATAGAACCATAGGCACAACTAAGTAGCTGTCCGGGGGGTGGGAGTACCATAGATGGTCAGGGTGTAAAAGACATGCATCTTGTCTAAATGAGTCTTTCTCTGAATCTGGAGCCTGATCTTGAAGGAGGATAACATTTTTAAGAGTTGCCACAGGAGACTGGTCAGTTAAGAGGACAAGAATATAGGAGTAACTTGAGGTATGGAAATAGCCGCAGCCTTGGCTGCAGAATGCGCTAAATGACATCATCATAAGGTATCTGGTGAGCAACACATTTTATAGTAGCACAATAGCAACTGCAGAGGGAAGCATTAATGTATCTAAAAGATCAGAAACATAAAGACTTTATTTTGATTTGTGCTTCTCCAGACGTGAGAAACCTATGCTGTTTACATAATTGTCCATAATCATGTACCACACCAAGGGCATAATGAGAGTTCCTTATTGTCACTCCAGTCCAGTACCGCACCTCTGTATACTCAGTCTCCAAGCAGCTGTAGGAGGTAGTGAGCCAGAGTGCTGGACTCACTGAAAGGACAACTAAAGATATAGGTTTAGTTAGTTTCCTTTTTATTTCCCGTTAAAGTGCAGGTATCTTTGTTTTTAAAGGCAGAAAAAAAAATCAGAAGGATCAGAAAGAACCTGTGGGACAACAGGGCTGAGGGGAGGATATTCCTTCTCGCCCCCACCCCCCAGGATTTCGGGGGGGGGGGAGAGTTCTGTAAGGGCCTTCCTCAGTCCAAGACTTCTGGTGGCTCCCGAACCCGTTATCGGGTGAGGAGCTGCTGCGGGGGCAGTAGTTGATAGACGGGAGTGACAGCCTGCAGCCCCGAGTTGCCCCCTTCAGTGCCGAAGCCAGGAAGGAAGTCTGAGTAAGAGGGGTAGGAAAGCCACACGGCAAAGAGACTCCAAGGGAAGAGCAGAGAGGGGGGGAGGACAGCAGGAACCCCTAGCAACTGCTGGAACACGAGGAGACAGAGTGGCCTGCAGCCACGTGTTTGGGAGCCTGCAGTGGCACGGGAAACTCCCCCCCCTCCCCGCTGTATTTAAGCATGATTCTCGACCTCAAGGGCATGAACCGCTGTCTCCGGGTACCACATTTCCACATGGAAATGCTGGGATCAGTAATAGTGGCGGTAGGAAGCAGAGCGTTCTTGACGTCTCTCGATCTCACAGAGGCGTATCTGCATATTCCCATCCATCCAGAACATCAGCAGTTTAATGTTTAATTACATTTGATATACCGCTCAGGCCAAAGCATCAGAGCGGTTTACAATACAATATAAATATTACAGAAAATACGAAAGGTTTCTCTGCTTTGTGGTGCCAAGGGGCCATTCCCAGTTTTGAGCGTTGCCCTTCGGTCTGGCAACCACCCCCCATACCTTCACCAAGGTCATGGTGGTGGTGGCAGCAGTTCTCTGCAAGGAAGAGGTTCTCATCCATCCGTACCTAGACGATTGGCTGATCCGGGCAAAGTCCAGGGATGACAGCGAAAGAGCAATCGCGCGGGTGGTGGAATTCCTTCAAAGTCTCGGTTGGAGGGGGGGGGGGGTGTCAACCTGGCCAAGAGTCAGTTATGGTCTGCCCAGGAGCTAGAGTATTTGGGAGCGTGCTTCGATACCTGCATGGGCAGGGTTTTCCTGCCAAATCGCCGGGTGCAGGAGCTACGACAGTTGATACAGCAGTCCTGAAGATGGTGAGACAGTTGGCGTGGCATTATCTGCAGGTTCTGGGGACCATGGCGGCCACTCTTGAGCTAGTCCCATGGGCAAGAGCACACATGCGACCGCTGCAGAAGGCTCTGCTCCGTCAGTAGTCTCATCAGAGTCGACACCTGTCCCAAGTACTTCCCTGCCCACAGAGCACCAGGAGAGCTTTCAGGTGGTGGCTGCATCTGGGGAGCCTGAAAGGTAGCATGCCACTCGAGTCCCTGGTGTGGGTTCTGCTGATGACTGATGCCAGTTTGTCAGGTTGGGGAGCCCATTGTGGAGGATACTTTGTTCAGGGACAGTGGAGTCTGCAGGAGGCCCTGTGATCGATCAACAGGCTCGAGTTGCGAGCAGTGACTTTGGTGCTAAAACGTTTCGAGCCATGATTGCAGGGGAAGGTAGTCAGAGTCCTCTTGGACAATGCGACCATAGTGGCTTACATAAAATGCAAAGAGACACGGTCAGTGCAGACCTGGAGGAGGAGGCCAAAAAGGCTTGGAGACTGAGTATACAGAGGTGCGGGACTGGACTGGAGTTCCTCAAGGAACAACAATTAGCAGGTAAGTCTAATTTCTCTTTAGTATAAATATTAACTGTTTTCCGTTTTGTCGGAATACATGCCCTTGTGAGAGGAACATGTTCTGCCACTTGGGCAAAAAAGACAGAAGGGAAGTGGTGACTCTCTGCAACCTCGTATTGGGAACAGACAACATTTCCAGTAACAAGAGAATCTGATTCATTTCCATGGCAAGAGCCATCAACATAGAAAAACAAATCAGGGTTTTATAAAGGGGTGTCTTTCAAGCCCGTGCAGGATATAGTAAGGCAGGCTGCTTGTTAAGAGGCAATAATGGGGTTCATCTTTAGAAGGAAAAGGAAACGGCGAGGCAGGATTCAAAGTAGGGCACCTTGTAAGGGTTATAGTCATAGCAGACAGCAGCAATTTCTCATATATTGTTAGCCTGGCATTGGACAAGTACCGAGTATTTGTTTTCAGTAGAGTTGTTGCTACAACATGATTAACTTGAAGGATGAGAGGAGAACAAAGAACAAGGGATGCAAAGTTCCAAAGTAGTGGTGGTGGCGGCAACAGCAATTGCCTATAGACAGGATGGCAGTCCAGCTGCTGCAGGATCAAGGGGAAAAATAAGCAGCTGGTTAGTGTTTATTACCATGAGACTTAATGAGCACTCCGAGTGCAAACCATCCTCTTCATGACAGAAAAGTATGCAAGGTTTAGTATAGCCAGGAAGTCCAAGAGAAGCGTTGTAGACAGTGCTTATTTAATGGAGGTGAAGGCATTTTCTGCTTCTGGTCTCCAAGGAGAAGGTTTCGGGATCTTTAAATGTGTTCAGTTTTGTAGTGGTTTAAAAATTGAGGCATAGTCCTGTATCCACTGGTGTCTATGGCCTGACATTACCAAAAAGGTCCTTATTTGTGATACATTTATGAATTTGAGGATCTTAAAGATAAAAAGCTTGAATCCTAGAAGCTGAGAGGAGTTGATCACACGCAGAGAGATTGTGTTATAATCTACTTGAAATGGACAGTTCTAATTTTTCTTTAGAAACTTTGGGGAACATTCCAAACTGCGAATAGTAGGGATGGATGTCCAAACCCAGCTATTCTCAGGGAGTGTATCCTGCCAGCTTGCCTTCCCGCATACACAGACCTGCTGTGCGGGGAGCGCTGGACAGGGGCAGGAGGGGGAATTATGGAGGCAGAGAGTGGGCACCGAGGAGGCGGGCCCATGATCCCAGACGTACAGGGTCGATTCAGGTCACGGTTCTGTATGTCCGGTGGGCCGAAGATGGAAGTCGGACTTATTCCATCTCGGAGGTGGAATAAGTCCAATGAAGTGCAGCGATCAGGCCAGGCCCCCCCAACCCACGGCGCCCAAACCTGGCCAGGGCATCTCCTGCCGAGGTTCAGATGTCAGGGAGAGGGCTGTGTTGCTTGCTGGGCCTGTCGGCACTCCTGCATGGTGTCCCATTGCCATGGCACCTGGGCTCCATGCAGGAATATAGGGAGGGTTAGCCTGGACAGTACAGCACGTCTCAGCCCGGACAGCACAGCACGTCTCAGCCCTCAGAATCAGGGCCTGCCCAAGTGCCCCGATTCTGCTTCTGCGGGAACATCTTATTCCCGCAGGTGCAGAATCAGGGTCTGATCTGGGCCATCCAGTTTTTGGACATCCGGACGACCCGGATGTGCCCTGATCTGAATTGGCCTCCATGCTCTACATGTCCTTTTAAAGCAAGAGAGGTACATAAATGCAGAGATTCAAATTTACATGCTTCAAGAGACAGTGGTGCTAAAAGCAAGTCATCTACAAGGGCAGACATTTTGGGGAACGTGTTATCCATCAAAGTTCCTCTTTAAAATTTGGGAAAAAGGAATGGAGACTTAGTATGTAATTCTGAGGAAGTCTAATCCTTGTAAACTGTTGCCCTTTTATTTATTTATTTATCCAGTTTTATATACCACCTTTTCCTTCAATCAAAATATTAGGTACATTCAAGGTAGGGGGTACAATTATGTACAGATAGCAAGTAAAGGCAGGCATTGGTTAACTGTGATTGGTTACGGGTTTTAGGAAGATCCGTAGTGCTCGGAGAAGAGTAGAGTTTTGAGCATCCTCCGAAAGTCTTTGACATCACTTGTGATTCTCATTAACTCCGGAAGTGAGTTCCATAGTGCAGGTGCAGCGAGTGAGGGAGCCCTTCTGGTTTATTTATTTATTTATTTTATTTATTTATTTAATGGTATTTCTATCCCGCCTTTTCCTTTAATCAAGGCGGTTACACAGCAATCAATGGAAGTGATAGTTGGGTTCAGTGTGTGCATCATGTACAGTGAAAGTGTGTGTGTGTGTGTGTGGGTTGATTATTGTGCGCTATTTACAGCATGAGCTTTATACAGTGAAAGTGTAAAGAGCGTGCATGTAAGTTGTTAGTCCCTGGCTGTAGCTCTCATTGTGTGTTCAGTCCGTAGTGCTCCAGGAATAGTAGAGTCTTTAGTTGTTTCCTAAAGATGTTAGTGTCTTCCGTGGCTCGCAGTTCGTCCGGGAGTGTGTTCCACATGCCAGGTGCTGCCAGTGACAGCGCTCTTCGTGCGGTGGACCTGCATGCTTTTGTGTAGTCTTTTGGCGTGTTGATTGTGTCTGATGTGGCTCTTCTTCTGGGTCTTGTACTGGCGTCGGGTTGTATGAGAGGTTGAAGGCTGAGGGCAGAGTTCCTGTGTTTGATCCTGAATATGTTTAGGATTGTCTTGTATTTGATACGTGAGTTGATTGGGAGCCAGTGTAGGTCTTTTAGTATGGGGGTGATGTGGTCTTGTTTGGATGCACCGGCTATTATTCGAGCTGCCGTGTTTTGTACCATTTGTAGTGGTTTGAGTGACTGTTTTGACATGCCTGTATGGGTTGCAGAAATCAAGTATGGGCGTTATTAGAGCTTGACAGACTATGCGGAAGTGCTCGTGTGTGAGGAGTGGTTTGAGGCATCTGACTATTCTCATTTTGAAGTATGAATTTTGGATTGATTAGTTGTGGATTGATTGGACCATTGATATTCAGTAGGTGTGATAAGTTGGTTTACCATACTGCTTCACCTGGGCGTTGTGCTGGAGTCTTTGATTACTATGTTCTGAAGGACAGTGGCCAAGATATTGTGGAAGATTTTGAATATATTTACGGTTGCTTTGTTTCTTGCGTGTAAATGGATGGGCAGCCAGTGTAGCTGTTGAAGAATTGGCGTGATATGCTTGTTCCTTGATGTGTTTGTAATAATCCAAGCCGCCGTATTTTGATCCAGTTGGAGAGGGTGAAGGGATTGTTTTGGGAGGCCTTGATAGAGTGAGTTGTCGTAGTCTAATATTGGTGTAATTATTACTTGGCATACCGAGCGGAAGTGATCATGGTGCAGGATGGGTTTGAGCCTTCTAATGAGCTTCAGTCTGTGGTGTGCTTTTGTGGCAGTTTTGTTCATGTGGATCTGGAGAGTTAAGTTTTTATCCAAAGAAACTCCCAGGTACTTTGCTTCTTCTTTCACTGACATGTGTTTGTTGTAAATTTTGATAGTTTGCAGTGGAGTAAAGGTGGTGCTTCTAGTGATGAACATCGCTTCCGTCTTGTTACAGTTCACTGAGAGGGAGTTGTTGGTGAGCCATGTGATCATATCTTCAAGACACCTTGTTATGGGAGACAAGTCTGGTGCGTGTATGTTGATAGGGGTATAAACCATGATATCGTCTGCATATAGGTGGTAATGTATCTTGTGGTGTTTGATGATGTTGCAAATAGGCTGTATGTATATGTTGAAGAGAATGGATGACAACGCTGATCCTTGAGGGATGCGCTGCTGAACATCAAACTCTGTGTAGATTTGTTTTTCCCACATTTGACTTCCTCTGTTTGGTTGTTGAGGTATGATTTGAACCATTTTACCATGTTGCTGCATAGGCTGATTTCTTGTAGACGTTGTATCATTATGTTGTGAGAAACTGTACTGAAGGCTGCTGATATGTCCATGAAAACTAACTGGAATCCTTTTTTGGCGTTATCAGTGCCCTTTTATGAGGTTATCAAATAGTGAAGTTAGCAGCATTTCAACGATTTAAACCCATGCTGATTTAAACCCATGCTGATGAATGTCCAGTGGTGTATTTAGGTTGATGTGATCTTGTAACTGCTTTTGTACAGATTTTTTGATGACTTTTGCGATTAATGGCAGGCTAGAGATTGGTCGGTAGGATTTCGGGTCTCTTGGATTGAGGGTGTTCTCCTTGAGGGCCGGTTGTATGGTGGCTTGTTTGAGGGCTGGTCAGGAACTCTCAGGCCTCCTCGAGGACAGGGCAGTAGAACCAGTCCCACCGCACCTCAGAGGATGGGGATTTTACTCCCAATACTTCCTTGTCCCAAAGAGGACAGGGGGCTTTTGGCCCATCCTCGACCTGCGGATCCTAAACAACTTCTTGGTGCGGGAGAAGTTCAAGATGCTCTCCCTTGGAATATTACTGCCCTGCCTCCAGCAGGGCGATTGGCTGTGCTCCTTGGACTTAAAGGATGCTTGTGCTCAGATCCTTGTCCATCCCAAGCACAGAAAGTACCTCTGCTTCATAATTCAGGGAAACCACTACCAGTACAGGGTGCTTCCCTTCGGCCTCGCGTCTTCCCCGCGAGTCTTCACAAAGTGCCTGGCCATGGCTGCGGCCCACCTCTGGTAGCAGGGCACCTTTGTCTGTCCCTCTCTAGACGACTGGCTCGTAACAGAGAGCATGGCCTGTGAAGCGCGGCAGGCCACGGACTGCACCATTCACCTCCTGGAGCATCTGGGGTTCATGATCAATTACTCAAAAGTCCCAACTCACTCCAGTTCAGTCCCTGGAGTTCATCGGGGCTCGCTTGGAGACCCTGTGGGCCATAGCTTTCCGTCCTTAGGACAGGGCGGACCTCCTCGTATCCCTGGCGTCAGAAGTGCAGTGCCACAGCGCCATCTCGGCCCGGACGATGCTTCGACTTCTCGGCCACAGGGCCGCCATGGTCCATGTCATGCCAATGTACGCCTCAACATATGGGCGGCGCAGTGGTTCCTCTGAGTGCAATGGACACAATTGATAGGCCGCCTCCGAGACACTATCTCGGTCATACCCGGCATGGGGGAGTTTCTCGTATGGTGGCAGGAGGTTCGGAATCTGCTTTGAGGCATGCCCTTCCAAGCTCCAACGCATCAGGTGGTCTTGACTACGGACGCCTCCCTGGCGGGCTGGGGAGCCCACTGCAAGGGGTGGCGCACTCAGGGGACCTGTTCCCTTGGGGAGTCCCAGCAGCAGATCAACCTGCTGGAGCTCCGGGCCATCCACCTTGCGCTCACGGCTTTCTGAAACCGCCTACAGCACCGAGCGGTGCTTGTCCAGACAGACAATCAGGTCACAGTGTTCTATGTGAACAAACAAGGAGGGACCGGCTCCTACAGCCTCTATTTGGAGGCGGTTGCCCTGTGCTCCTTCGCCATGAGCCAAGGCATGACCATCCGAGCCACCTATCTCCCGGGCCAGGACAATATATTGGCAGACTGGCTCAGTAGAGTCCTCCAACTGCACGAATTGCACCTGCGTCCCCAGACGGCGCAGTGGCTCTTCCAGCATTGGGCGACCCCAGTCCTGGACCTCTTTGCCAGCCCTGCGAATTCGCAGTTCCCCCGGTGTTGCGGTCCCCTCATGCACCCAGACAGGGTGGTTCCAGACACCTTCCTCCTTTCGTGGGCAACGGGTCTGTTGTATGCCTTCCCCCCCACGCCCCTCATTGACCGGAACCTTCTCAAGATCCAGCAGGACAAGGCTTCGATGATTCTCGTGGCCCCGAGGTGGCCCAGGCAGCTGTGGTTTCCCCTGCTGCTCCGCCTCTCGACGGAACCCACTGAAGCTGCTGACGTAGGAGGGGGTCTGCTACTCCACCCCAACTTGAGGTCTCTATCCCTCACAGCGTGACGGCTGAGTGAGTCGCTCTAGTCCCCTACCATCTCCCCATGGAGATCGAGGATATTCTTTTGGCCTCATGAAAGGACTCGACCAGGCGGGCATACGCCTTCAAGTGGCATCGGTTCTTGGTGTAGTGCTCGGAGCTCCGAGCAGACCCATTTTTCTGCCCTACCAGCTTGGTCTTGCAGTACTTACTACACCTCTTGTGGGCTGGACTGAGGTCTAACTAGGTCAGGGTTCACCTGAGTACCATTTCAGCGAACCACCTCCCCATTGAGGATAAATCCCTCGCGGGGCAACCACTTGTCTCCCGCTTCATGCGGGGCCTGCTCGTATCCAAACCCCCCAC
Organism: Ichthyophis bannanicus; assembly: GCA_033557465.1. Lineage (NCBI taxonomy): Eukaryota > Metazoa > Chordata > Amphibia > Gymnophiona > Ichthyophiidae > Ichthyophis > Ichthyophis bannanicus. The sequence goes on along the minus strand of CM066034.1, from coordinate 575,540,177 downwards.
CTGCCCTTCCCCAGCAGAATTGGATCTCATCATGGTCCTCATGCAGCTGACCAAGCCGCCCTTTGAGCCCATGGCTACCTGCTCACTGTGGCACCTGTCATGGAAGGTGGCCTTCCTGGTGGCTCTCAACTGCCCAGAGAATCATTGAGTTTCAGGCACTGATGGATGAGGCGCTATCGAGGTTATATCAGAACAGGGTGGTTCTGTGCATGCATCCCAAGTTCCTCCCAAAAATAGTCTTGGGCTTCCACCTCAACCAGGAGATAGTGCTGCCCACCGTCTTTCCAAAGCCCCAAGCCTACCGGGCATCGGCGATTCCCAATATGCTGGATTGTAAGAAGGCTCTTTCATTCTACCGGCAGTGGACGTGGGACCACCGCAGATCTGGGCAGCTCTTCGTCTCCTATGATCCCAGGCGCCTGGGGCTGGCAGTCACCAAGCGTACTTTGTCCATCTGTGTGGCAGATTGCATAGCCTTTGCCCAGGCAGGGCTTCCCCTGGACTGCCAAGTCACGGCTCACAATATCCGAGTGATGGCGATGTCTGTCGCTAGTCTGCGCTCGGTACCACTGACAGACATCTGCCAGGCCGCCACCTGGTCCTCCTCTTACACCTTTGCGGTGCATTACTGCCTGGAGAGGGAGTCCCGTTGGGATGCTGCCTTTGGCCAGGCCATACTCCATAATCTGTTCAGAGTCTAAGCAACTGCTGCCTTCCGACCCTTCTTGTTCTGGCTACCGGGAGCGTGACCATCCATGGACCTGTGGTCCTCGGGCTGCCTTTGGCCATCACTGGCAACTGCTCACGGCTCTGCTGTGCTTTTCCTACAGTCCTTGGTAACCTGTAGCTGGGGAGTCCCATATGTGAGGACTGACTTCCTGCTTGTTCCTGGAGAATGCGTAGTTACTCACCTGTAACAGGTGTTCTCCAGGGACCACAGGAATCGGTCCTCACAACCCTCCCTCCTCTCCTTGGAGTTGCTGTCCTTTTTTGCCATCTTCTTGGAGGGGCTATAGCTATGGCACCTGACTAAGTAAGATGGCACCTTTGGGTGGGAAGGGGACCATGTATGCGTGGTGGCATTCCCAAAGACTTTCTTTGAAAGCTGGGAAAATACTCTGCGTGGGCTCCATTGGTGCTGACATCATCCATATGTGAGGACTGATTTCCTGCTGTTCTTGGAGAACACCTGTTACAGGTGAGTAACTACGCTTTTACCTGGTTTCTTGAAAGGCAAGTTGGGAGTATTACAAGGACTCTTGGTTGGGATAATAATTCTTTGTTAAAGATGTGATGACATGCCATACTCATCCTTCAGTTTCAGGGCTTAATGGATACTGAAACGCTCTTGGCAAGGATTTATCTGAATTTATTTATTTTTGTTTTAATTAACTTTTCTTAAAATACTCACAAACTGGAGCTCATCAAACATCACACCAAAGGGCTCACATATCAAAACCATGATTTCTACACATCTAACGGTCATATATCTATTTCTTCCTGCGCCTTCCTCCCTTCACCTTCCCCTTCCCTCCCTTTACTAAGCCAAATAACAAGTCCAGTTCTCTTCTGTCTTATCTTGCTGCCCCCCAACCTCCAGTGAATTGCTGTAAGCCTCTGCCATGGGTGTAGTTTGACTTCTTCATTTGTGGGGGGAACAAGGGTGGAGTGTCATATTTGCATATTCATTGTGGTTATCATAAAAAACAAAACAAAACAAAACCCTAGATGAATAGGAAGCTTTTATATCAAACAGGTGAGGGATGAACTGTTGCCCTCACAATACTCAGAGGGAGCAGAGGCTTTCATTCAGTGGCTTTACTAAAAAAGGGAAAGCAAAATATTCCCAGGCTATATAATTAAAATGCAGCAGAACTTGTAGCTGTTTAGTTATTTAATCTGGCATTCTAAGATTAAAAAACTACTGACACCTGTAAATATATATTGTGCAAAAAAAACAAAGGAGATGTAAGGTGCTCACACAGCAAGGGACAAGAAGAAAGAGAACCACAGCACAGTTTCTAACACAAAATAAATTATAACTAAATTTAATTTTGGCATTAAAAACTGTGCTATGATTCTCTTTTTCTTTTTGACCCATCTATTTTGCATCCAGTGAAGCCAGTCTTTCAACAGTAGGTGCAGAGCAGAACTAGGATAATTTTCACCATCAAACCCAACATACAAGAAAAAAAAATCTGATTCCAGTGTCATCTCATTAATAGTCTCTCCAATACTAGGCAGATTGTGAATTAACACAAAACCCTACAAAAGTTACTGAAGAGACCTATAATGCAAATTAAACATATCATAATGACACCAGCTTTTAAAATGATCACATTGAGGAACCTACCTAGAAAAGAGCAGCACCATAAATATTGCAGTAGGCCTTAGAACATCCTTTCATCTATTCAGAAAACTGAATAAACCAGATTATTACAGATCCTACATAAAAACTCTGTGCTAACAGAACACTTGGGAATATGTCTAGTAAGATGGGCTAATGGTTAACCTGGGCTATCTGCAACTAGATCCCGTGTTATTCGATGGGACCTAGTTGTAGATAGCCCAGGTTGATTGTTAGCCTGGCTTAGTAGGCATATCCCTTGGTCTCAGTCACATAGGTAAAACACAGTTAGACTTCCACCAAGTACAGAATAAATTATTATAAACTTGAAGTAGAAATATGTAGATAAAATTAAATTGAAACTCAAGAAGCCAGGCTCTGTATGACATTTAACACAAGAAATAGAGGAGGCGGTTGACACTTTACCTCACCTTGCTAAGCAGTAGCATGAACTGCGCAGGCCTCTCTGATTCCACATACAAGTGGCTCAGCCTCTTGCCATAGTCTTCCCCTTCCATCTTTCTTGGTGCTGCTTGCTCAGAGGTTGTAAGGTCATTGATTAGGTGCAGTGCTGGCTCTGTCTGCACCCCATCTCTGAACAAGAATCATCAGGATCCAGGGAAGGGACAGACCATGGGGAGAGGCAGTGTTGCCTGCATGTGGGATCGGAGAGAACTGTGCCTTATGTTACTGCTCAGCAAATATAAAAGCAGCAGCTAGCAGAGAGATACACATGGTGATGAGACTTTATTTGTGCAGCTGTGCATCCTATAGCTGGCCTTGAAATTCAAAATGTGCTGCCCCCTCTATTGCAGGCCTCAACAAATTTTGTGTGGCTTTAGGAGCTAGGCCAGAATCTTAGGTGCCAGTGTTTGTGACCTCCTCGCATCCACCCCATCCCCATTGTCTCTCACGCTGGTTTCATGATCTCAAGTCTCACAAGACCAGTGCCAGAGTTCCTATACCTCGCAGCATCTTTAGACTGAAATACATTTATAGCTTCAGATATTAAGAGGGTCATTCAGAACAGCGAATAGCAGGGATGTACGTCCCATTTGGACATCCATTCCTTCTATTTGCTCCCCTGCCCGTTCCAACTAAAGCCTCCCTGTACGAACAGCTCATGGGCGAGTGAAGATGGGGCAGGGGCAGGCCGTGACCCTGGACCTACAGGGCCGATTCAGAGGTCAGCCCTGTACATCTGGGGCCGTGGACTTAGACAGAGGACTTATTCCATAGCAGAGGTGGAATAAGTACCCCTGGACATTGGGGGATGATGCTGCCGTGCCCGAAGAAAAAGGTAGGGGGTGAAGTAAGTTCCCCGCAGCTGGACCCAGGCCATGGGAGGTTGGATTGAGGGTCCGGCTGCAAGGAAAGGAGGAATTTGGCAGTGGCCAGCATTCTCATCTCCTGAATGGAGCCATGGTGCCATGGCAACGGGATGCCATGGCACTATGGCTCCATTCAATAGCCAGCTGAAGTAGCTGGTCATGTGGCTGGGTGTGCAGGCTGATCAGAATTGGGGCCCGGCCTGCATGTACAGGCCATAGATCCGATTCTCATCCCACGGGCATGTCTAGCTCTGCAGGTCAGAATCGGATTTACCTCTGGGCGTCCCGACTCAGATCGGCCGCACAGGGGGCTGAGTGACCTGTTTGGAATGTGCCTTCATGTGTTTATACTTGTGTGTGGTGCAACGGTGGTGTGCCTGTCTGTGCATGGGAGGAGATTGTTTATTATGATTTGATAGACTGCCCTTGGTCAGGCAGACAGAGCGATTTACAATAAAAATTGCACACATTAAAGGCAGAAGAAGAAAGGAACTCAATTTTGTGATAGGAAAGGAGGAGAGCAGGATAGCTTGGTAGTCAGAGAGAAATCCAGGCATACCAAGGAGGTATGGCTAACTATAGAACAGGCCTCAAGTGGCTTCTGTTCCAAACTCTTGGGTGGAAAGGTTGGTTTTTAGGAGCTTTTTAAATTTGGGGAATGAAGATTCCAGTCAAAGCTGGGAAGTTAGGCAGTTCCAAAGTGCAGGGGCAATGAAGAAAAAAGCGGAACGGCATGTAGATTCATGTATAGTATGTGAGGAGGATGGGAGGACCAGGTGGTTATCATGGAGGGAGCGAAGACAGCATTGAGGCATGCAGGGGATAGTCAAGGAGGAAAGATATTGCAGGTCTCAGTTTATGTAGGACCTTGTGGGTGAGGATTGAAGTGGACCCTCTGAGGGAAGGGGAGCCAGTGGTGTTGAATAATCAGGGGTGTGATGTGATTGAAATTTCTGATGTAAGTGTTTTGGATGGTTTGTAGACATTTTAGTTGGTGGTGTGGAAGTCCGGTGAATATGATATTACAGTAGTTGAGACGAATGATGACAGTGCTAAGGAGGTCAGGGCTGCCTGGTCAAAGAAAGGGCGACGATCCCGAAATTTGCGAAGGGCTGAAAATGCGGAGGGAGTGATATGAGAGATGTGGGTGGAGAAAGAGTTCAGAGTCTATGTGGATAGTGAGGTATTTAAAAGAAGAGAGTAACACAATGGTAGTAGTGCCCAGTGAGGGGGGGGGGGGGGTTGGTCCTTGGAGCCCATGATCCAGGTTGCAGTGGTCTTGGACGGGTTAGGTTTTAGTGCATTATTGTACAACCAGGCTGAGATAAAGTCCAGGGTTGAGTTGATGATGGAAAGATCAGGTGATATGCTGTCGAATCATGCAAAAAGTAGAATATCATCTGCATACATGTAGAAAGTGATATCCAGAGATTGAATGAAAGTTGCCAGGGGGTGAGGAAGACGTTGAACAAGAGGGGGGACAGTGCTGACCCTTGAGGGACCCCAGAAAGGAGGGAATAAGGAGAAGATGACTAGTTGTGACTGAGGACTTGGTAGAAACAATCAGGAAGGAAGGAAGAAAACCAAGAGAGAACAGTGTCCCGGTGACCCAACTCATGAAGGCGTGAGAAAAGGAGGTCATGGTCTATGAGGTCAAACACAGCTGTTAGGTCAAGAGAGCTAGCGAGTGCAAAGGAGCCTTGGTTAAGAATGTTGTGGATGTCCTTGAGAATGGAGGCAAGAATTGTTTCTGTGCTATGAAATGTGTGGATTTCCGATAGATGAGGGTGCAAGGCCAGGGTATGTTCCAGGTGGTTGGATAATTGAGGGAGAATGAGGCATTCAGCTAGTTTAGTGAGAAAAAGGAAGGTTAGAGATTGGGAAATAGTGGGTTGGGTCACCAGGGTCAAACTTTGAACCTTTCAGGAGGGGGAGAATCGGTGCCTTTTTCCAAAGGGGGAGGAACAGAATTGGTAGAGAAGCAAGAGTTAAGCATAGCACAGATGTAGGGACTAAAGCCTAAGGAAAGATCTGTGAGCCATTCAGAGGGAATGGGATCCAGGGGGCATGTGGATGGCTTAGAGGAGGAAAGAAATCTTATCAAAGCTGAAGGGTCAACCGGGGAGAAACTAGGCAAGTGTGGGTAGTAGTGGAGTCCAACAAATTGGGGGACAATGGTGGGATCAGTGGGTTAGAGGATGGCAGCTCAGAGCGGGCAGAGGTGATTTTGACTATGAAGACACTGGTACTGGCTTCTGGAGAAAGACCTGTAAGAGGGGTAGGAGGTTTGTAGGGAGGAGAGACGAGCAAAGATTTTGAAAAGCGTGGTGGTAGGTGCCTTTGTGTGGGTGGGGTACAGGGCTGCTGTGCATGCATGCATGTGCATGTGTGTGTAGTGCAGAGGTGGGGTGCCTATATTTGTCTGTATGTGGTGCAGAGGTGGGGTGCCTGTATGCATATGTGTGTGGTGCGGAGGTGGGGTGCCTGTATGTATGTATGTGCGTGTGTGGTGTGAAAGTGAGATGCTTGTGTGTATATGTTTTGTGTGTGCATGTCTGTTGTGCGAAGATGAGGGGTGCCTGTTTATGGTGTGAGGGTGGGGACGGGGTACTTGTGTGTATTCTGGGGGAGTGGAATGTATCTTTCGGCAACACCTTGTATTCTTCTCTCCCCTTATAACACCTCTCCTGCTGGTTCCCTTTCTCTTTTATCCTTTCAGACAGTCCTCCCTTCACCAACTCCCCCAGCACTCCCATCCTCTGCCCTAAAATCCCCCATTCTCCTTTTTTAAATAGGCCCCCTGACTCTTTAAATTGTCCCTGCCTCATTTGAACTCCTCCCCCCTCCTCCCACACAACCTGTTATGCTGCAGAAAGCGACCAGGCCTCTTTGTTCTCTTCGCTAGCAGGGTTTAGCTCCCCATGGGCAAACTGCTTGCTTCTGCAGCCCTTTCTCTTCTGCCTACGGGCAGATAGAAGGGGACTTTGCTGCGATCACCTTCCCCCTTCTCTTCTGCTCGTGTGGATCCCATCTCCTGCAGGCAGATAGAAGGGGACTTTGCCATGATCGTGTCTCCCCCTTCTCTTCTGCTCGTGGGAGATCGATTCCCCACGGGCAGACAATCATCGACACCATCATCAGGGCAACTTGTTTGGGGGGGAGGGAAATGCACCTTTTGCCCCTCCCCTCCAAACTGTGCCCATGGCCTCTGCAAGCTATACAATTTATGCATATGGGCATGAAAAACTTCCCAGGTCCAGAAACACAGCAGTCTTCCAGCTGTATGCTTATCTCCCTTCTGGCAGCCAGCATGGCAAATTTCACGAATTCCCAGTATTTTTGGTCTACCTCAGGGCTATAGTCATGTAGTAAAAAAGATTTTGGGGGTCTTGATCCAACTTAAAACCCACAAAACTTTCCATGCATGCAATACATTTCCCCCAGAACCTTTGAACCTCTGGGCACTGCCACCACATATGAAAGTATTTTATTTATTTATTTAGACGGATTTATATACTGCTTTATTCTGAAATCAAAGCGGGTTACACAGCAAACAAATCAAGTGGCAGGGTGCTTTGGTGTGGGCATGCAGTGATAAATTGAGGTGTGTGTGGTGATCTATATATAGTATGAGCTATGTACAGGAACTATTTATATTTTTTACATTTTGGTGGTAGAGAGGGAGTTTGTTTGGACAGTAGATGTGATGTCCTTTTAGTGTTTGCTGAAGAATATAGTTATTAGCATCTTCCGGATGTCTTTGAGTTTGTTTTTTTTTTAATCTCAGGTTGTCGGGGAGTGAGTTCCAGAGCGCGGGTGTGTCCAGGGTTATGACTCTTCTTGCAGTGATTAGGGTTATTGGTGGTCATCATTGAATTGTTCAATGAATAGGGTGGTTTTTAGTAGTTTCCTGAATTCTTTTATATCTGTTGTTTATTTTAGTTTATCTGGGAGGACATTCCAGATAGTGGGGGCAGCAAGAGAGAAGGCTCTCATGGATGTGGATTTGTTGGTTCTTGTAAATAGACTGGGTGTTGGTATATTGTTTTTGGTGCTATTTCTGTCTGATCTTTTGTTTGTTTTGGTTCCAATAAGTTCATGTATTTCTGCTGACATGTTTTTAATTTTGAAGATAGTTAATGCTGCTTTATATTTTGCACGTGATGATATCGGTAGCCAGTGCAGGTCGTGTAGTATTGGGGTTATATGGTCTTGTCTTGATGCGCTAGCAATGATACGGGCAGCTGTGTTCTGTATCATTTGTAGTTGACGGGTGGTTTGTTTGGGTAGACTTTGGTATAGCATATTACAGTAATCCAGTACAGGTGTAATGATGGCCTGGCATACTGTGCGGAAGTGTTCTTTGTTGAGGAGAGGTTTTAGTCTTTGGAGCGTTGCGAGTTTGAAATATGCTGTTTTTGATATCTTGTTTATATGTGGTTGGAGTGTGAGTTGCTTGTCTAGAATCACTCCAAGGTATCTGACTTAATCTTTTATTGTAATCGGTCTATTGGATATGTTGATAGTGGTAGGATGAATGAATGTGGTGGTTCTCGTTATGATTGCTTCAGTATGTCCTTTTCTGCCTATAGCCCCATGATCCATTCCCCCCACCCCCAATTTACTTAATTGTTGGGGTGTTAGGTACCAGCAATTATAGAACTTTCAAGCCATTCTCCTCCATATTCACTGCAGTTAAACTCTTACTCATATTCCGAAAGATATTCTGCCTCCTTTGCATCCCCAAATCCTATTTCCATCTCTGTATATGGCGGATCAGGCACTCTTAAGTCCCTTCCCAATACAGTTGATATAGTTTAGAAATAATTCGTCCCCCCCCATCTCACTTCACAGATGGCTTCAAAGAAAGTCTTCCCCTTGCCTGTATCTTTCCCCACTCACCCGGTCTTTAAATAATGCCAAATTATTGAAAGTAATCAAAGTCATGTAAATCAAAGCTTTCCTGCAAATCTTCGAAGTTCCTAAGATCACCCCCTCATGTGTTTATCAGGATTTAAATTAATTTTGACAGGTTGGGCTGTCCTGATTTGTCCAGTCTCATTATCATGCTGAGACCACAGGCAAGGAGGAATGGCTTTGATAATCTCTTCTTGTAAGGGAGAGAGTAGAAAAGCCTTTAACTGGTTTTCCAATTAAAGCTGCCAGGACACAAAATTTGTGCTCAGCAGAAACATTTAGATGGATTCAATCCGGGGAACAATAAATCATGTAAGCTAGTTTATAGAGTAGGTCTCCTCCTAAAAGGTTAACGGGAATAAGGGCTAAGAAGGAAGGCAGGCTAATCGGAGACAGAGGATCAGAAACGGAGTAAGGCACTACTTTGATTAGAGATGTCCAGAGCATTTAAAAACTGAGGAAGACATGGAACATTTGGAAAGTCCTGAGCCTGAAGGGCCGATCAACTATCTCCAGTATTGACAAGACATTGAAAAGAAATATTAACAGTACACTTCACATAGGGGCTAAATTTATCTGAAGACAAAAATGGGGCAGCAATGATGTTACTTTCCCTCAGGCTGTTCTAACATGAGTGTTGTTGACCTGACAGTGGGAGAATGGAAGAGGGTGTCCAAAGGCAGCCAGAAGGCAACAGAGGAGGGAGGGCGCCGGGGCTTCGAATATCTGGGCTGACCACAGTAGCGACAGGCTGTAGTTTGGGGTGGCTAAAAAGGGTCACAACCCATTCGGTGGCCTTGTCCTCAACTTCTGAATCCTCCTTGATTATTTCCTCTGCCTCCACCTCTGCCAGTGTTAAATTGTTGTATTTGTAGAACCATGAATTTGGTTTTAGATGGATTTGGATTTCTTTCTTGCTTGGCAAGAAACACAATGGATAGCAATGGTGACTAACTCACTAAAAGGTTTTGTTTGTCGTCCTAGTGCTATAGATCAGAGTTATTCTTGAACTTAGGAAAAAGACCTTGTACAAAAGCAGCTGCAATGGCTTCAGTTGCAGTCTCAACAGCATTTTCTCTGTCTGGGAGATTATTGAAGAAATGTTTTAGGCTGTCCATATAATAAGCAGATAATTCCCCTTTATTTTGTTTACAATTGTTAATTTGGCCCAGTTTGTTTTTTTCTAGGGCAAACACATGAAGTAGTTCCTAGGAGCTGGTGTCTAACTTGTGCTAGTTTTGCTCTGATGGACTCCTCGTGTGGCCACTGTGCTACTTCAGAGCTTTTGTTTAACTTCAGGGGGTAAGGTAGCCTGTAAGAGTTGGTTTAAACCTTCCCATGTGGGATTATAACAGTTAATTGTGGTCTCTAACTCTTTTTTTAAATTTTTGTATGTTTTTTTTATATTTGGAAATTCTTTTGCAAGGTTCTTCAAACTTCTTGGGGGTCCAGGGTATATGGACCCATTACATGATCATGAAGTTTGAGTAGTTGATGGAGGGGAAAAGCTTCTTTTGAGATAGAGGTCAGGAGATTGGCTGCATGTGTAGGCAGCTGATCCCAGAGCATTCCTAAGGATCTCCTGTATTTAGGAAAAGCAAGTTTGTAGTTGTTGGAAGGATTTGTTTATTCCTCATCATCCCTCCAGTCCAGTCCCGCACCTCTGGGTAGTCACCCTCTTCCAGCATCTTGGAGACTGAGCATGTCATCTTTTGATGACATCAGTGTACTTAGGCGGCCGGCTCCTCCTTCCATCCCCAGTACGCTGAGTCTTCAAGCAGCTGGAGGAGATAGTGAGCCCAGGTGCGGGGCACACCGAAGAGATGATCAAGGAGAGTTTAGCTTTTCTTTTGCTTTGCCTTTTGCTTTTTTTCTTTTCTTAGGTCTTCTTAATTCTCAAGTTGGAAAACCCCCCAAAAAAGTCTGACTTCCCTCCCCCCCCCACACTAAGGGGGGAGGTGGGGTAGATCACAGGAGGCTAGACTATTTTATTTTGCGACTCCGAAACCTGTTACCCGGTGAGGAGCTCAGTGTTAAGGCCTGCAGGCACCTCTGGGCAGTGCCTCTGTCCTGACGCCGAAGCTGGAGGAATCAGGCTGAGCGCTGACCCTCCATCAGACATTCCTGGTAGGGTTTGTTTAATGCTGAGCTGTTATTGAGGAACAGATCCAGAAGAAATAACGGAATCGTATGGTGGGGGATTATTAGGATTATTGATTATTTTATTTATTTATATTTTACACTGGCATGCCCCATAATATCATCTTTATTTTCTTTAGTCTCCTTTTCTCTGATGTTTTGCTCATTGGAGATAAAGAAAAGCTGAAGCTGTTGGTGAATGAACAGGACATGTCTTTTCTTTTAGATATTTAATCTGGACGTTTAGGGCCCGATATTCAGTGGCAGGGGCTAGACATTCTAAAGTGGCTAACTGCTGCCGCTGAACCAAAAACCCGGATATTCAATGCCGGGTCCCTATCTGGCCACTGGCATTGAATATCCAGGTCAGCCAGATAGTAGAGAAGCTAACTGTGCATCAGTGACATTCAGCCACTGTCCAGATAGCTTCAGCAGTGAAAGCTATGCCACATTTTAAGGTGCCTAACTTCCACTGCTTAATTTATGAGCGGGCCGTGGCTTAATATCACTGCTGTCCAGTTATCACCAGATGCTGCCCCAGAATGCCCCATTGCTAGCCCAGCAGCGGCATCCAGGGATATTCAGCGACACTAACCATGCCATGTTCATGCCACTGAATATTCCGATCAGCGTGTTTAATGACACTGAATATCAGGCCCTTAGCTTTTACTGGGAGTCCTTCATACCCCATACTGTAGATTCTTGTAAGATTGGGTTTCTGCATCCCAATCAAAATAGCTGTCCTATTGCGTCTGAGGAGTTTTTGACTGCCTTTTGACTCAAGGACTTTGTAGAGATCAACAATTTCATCTAAATCAAAAGTCCCTTCTAAGGAAACTGTTTCCCACGATCATCTAAAAACCTGCAGCACCTCTGACCATAATGGGTGTAATTTTATGAAGAATGTTCCGCACAGAAAGGTCTTTTTATGCATGTTAAAGGGCTTTTATAAAATTATCCCAGGAGTTATGCTTCGTAGAAGCATGCGCAGAGAAAGGTTAAGAGCTTCTATGTGACCCACATGCAATTATGTTCTGGGGCAGAGTGCAGGTGAAGGTATTTATGTCTGCAACTCCAATCTAGGCACAGTTTCTACCGCTTTGCCCCCATTGTTTTATAAAGATACACAGCGAGATGTTGATTAAACTGTGCTAATTGAACACGCATGCTGTATACACCCACAACAGGTAGCCCACTACTAATGCACGTACTGCACATTTATTTTTACTCCAAACGTGATGCCTGCAAAACCCTCTCTATTGCACTTTAGAAAATATGCACCACAGGTGCCTCGACATAGGCATCTACTTAGCATTCACGCTTAGGCGACCTGTTATATGTATACACAGAGGTAATTATATAACAGACTGGTGCCCCTTTCAACAGGCACCACCATTCCTTTGTTCCTCCTGCCCTCCTTTCTCAATTCACACACAGCTTTCATACTCTGGTATGGCTTATTCAGGGAGTCTGACAAACTATCTAGAGAGTAAAACAGCCAATGCTCCCGCCTTTGAGTCAATAGGGAAACACTAAATTGAGCCCCTCCAAATGGTTTGGATAATGCACATCTTTTATGCTTTAAGAGTTTGATTTTATAGGGAGCCAGTTCACTGAGGATATTTGTTAGAGAGAATGGGACAAAAATATTTTTGTTGCAGCGATTATAGTCTGAAACTGCAAGAACAGAGCAACTCGAATGTAGGAAAATCCAACTATTTTATTTAATTTCATTAAAATTTATACACCACCAGTTTTGCACAAATTCATTCAAAGTGGTTTTAAAAAGTTATATGTTTTTAAATAATTTGTTTAATGATTTTGTTCCTGTAATGTATTCTTCTTTACTGCTTCTTTTCTTAGCAAGTAAGTCAACACATTTGCAATCTTATAGTGCTTTGCTGTTTCCTTCTTGCAAAGCTATCCATTTTAAATTTAATTTTATGCACCCTATTCTCTATAAGGCGTTGGAAATGCGGTTGAAATTACCAATGAGGATAAAAACTACTCCCTCTTTTCTTCATTTTTGAAAACGTTTCCTTCTTTTCTTTATTTTTGAAGACTCTTGAAGGCATGGTTGTTCAAATCTTAAATTAATTTTTAATTTTCGACTTAGTTTTTTCTTTTTCTCATGCATACTGCTTGCTGTAAACTGCACTGAACAACCTTGTATGGGATTGTAGTGGTATTTATTTTATTTTACCGGGTTTTTATACTGCTTTATCATTTAGTGAAAGCAGTTTACATTGTAACTTAAACTTGGTATATACATTAAATAGGGACATTGATAACTTGGATTCTTCTGAGGCAATTGAGGGTTAAGTGACTTGCCCAAGGCCACAAGGAGTGCTAGTGGGAATCAAGCCTGGTCTGTGGGTTCTATATATAGGACTTATTTACCAACATAGAATCCCTAACCCATACATATCCCAATCATTCAGCCATATCAATTAAAACTGTCTCCATCAACATATAAAAGATTACCCCTATAAAGGTAACTAACTTGTGGGAAACAGCAAGATCTTAATCTGCTTTCTGAATGCCATCAGATTTGTCTCCAGTCTGCAGAAATACTATAATCTTGGGAAGACAGAAATACAGGGAGGAAGGAAAAGGGAGTGACAAGTCATTCTGTAGTAGCAGCATGTCAAATCAGGAGTACAGATGCTTTCTAAAGAGGCAGCTGTAGCAGCTCCATCTTCCCTCAGCAGCTAAGTCTGACAAATCAAGAAAAACTAATGTAAGAAGTGCTTAACAAAAAGTTAACAGTACATACTTTCTGAATCAGGGTGATATTATAAAAGTCATTTTCTTTGTGAAAATCAGCACAATTGGTGGTAATTTTATAAAACCATTTGTGTGTGTATGTGGCAATATATCCTCGTAAAAGGGCTCTTATGTGCTAAGGGGCCCTTTTATTAAAGGTTAATGTGCGTTAAAGAAATTAACATGCATTAAGTGCAACTGTGCCCATAGAAATAAAAAGACCGTGAATACTTAATGTGCGCTTAAACCTTTAGTAAATGTGCCCCTAAGTGTAAAAGTTTGCATGATGATCCTTTTATTGTAGGTGATAGCGAGGGTGTGGTATGAGCAGAAAGCAGGCAGAATGGTAAAATACTTGCCCAGATTATAAAATATAAGATAAGGGTGTTGGGGCCACTTGGCAGTAGTGATCATAGCATGATTGCGTTTGATTTAATAAATGGAGGAAGAACGGCAAGGAAATCCATAGTACTACCTTTTAACTTTCAAAAGGGAGACTATATAATAAAATGAGGAAAACAGTTAAGAAAAAACTAAAAAGAGCAGCTGCAAAGATTAAAGATTTACATCAAGCATGGGTGGTGTTTAAAAGTACTATCTGGGAAGCCCAAACCAGCTGTATGCCACACTTTAAGAAAGGTGGAAGGAAGTCCAAAAAACTGCCAGTATGGTTTAAAGGTGAGGTCAGAGAGGCTGTTGTAGCAAAAAAAAAAAACAATTTTCAGGAAATGGAAAAAGGAGCCAAATGACGAAAACTGGAAACATAAGCACTGGCAAGTTAGATGCAAGGCATTGATAAGGCAGGCAAAGAGAGAATTTGAAAAAAAAAGCTTGCTGTGGAAACAAAAACACATAATAAAACCTTTTTCAAGTACAATCTTAGCAGAAAACCTGTGAGAGAGTCAGTTGAACCATTGGATGATAGAGGGCTAAAAGGGGCACTAAGAGGGGACAAGGCCATAGCGGAGAGACTGAATGAATTTAGTCTTTACTGAAGATGATGTAGGGAAGTTACCCATGACTGAAATGACATTTAAAGCTGATGCAGCAGAAAAATTGAAAGAAATATTGATAAACCGGCAAGATGTATTATAATTATTTGAGAAACTGAACAGTAGTAAATCACCTGGACTGGATGGTATACATCCAAGGGTGTTGAAAGAATTCAACTGTGAACTATCATTAAAATTATCAGTAATACCTGAAGACTGGAGGGTGACCAATGTAATGCCAATTTTTAAAAAGGGTTCCAGGGGTGATCCGGGAAACTAGAGACCGGTGAGCCAGACGTCTATACTGGGAAAAATGATAGAAACCATTATTAAGAACAAACTTCTGAACATGTAGATAGTCATGGGTTAATGGGAGACAGCAAACATGGCTTTAGCCAAGGAAGGTCTTGTCTTGCTAATCTATTTTTTTTTTTTGAAGGTGTAAATTAACAGGTAGACAAAGGTGGGTCGGTCGATGTAGAGTATCTGGATTTTCAGAAAGCCTTAGACAAGGACCCTCATGAGAGACTCTTGGTGAAATTAAAAAGTCATAGGATAGGAGGCAGTGTACTATTGTGGATCAGGAACTGGTTAAAAGATAGAAAGCAGAGGGTAGGGCTAAATGGCCAATTTTCCCAGTGGAGAAAGGTGAATAGTGGAGTACCCCAGGGATCTATCTGTGCTGAGTCCGCTGCTTTTTAACATATTTGTAAATGAACGGAAATGGGAATAATAAATGAGGTAATCAAATCTGCAGATGACACAAAATTATGCAAAGTTGTTAAAACCCAAGAGGATTGTGAACAATTGCAAGAGGACCTTAATAAATTGGAAGGCTGGATGTTCAAATAGCAGATGAAATTTAATGTGGGCAAGTGCAAAGTTATGCACCTAGGAAAGAACACCACAAACTGTGGTTACACAATGCAAGGTTCCACATTAGGAACCATCACCCAGGAAAAAGATTTAGGCATTATCATGGATAACACGTTAAAACCCTCTGCCCAGTGTGTAGTGGCAGCCAAGAAAGCAAATAGAATACTAGGAATCATAGGGAAAGGAAAGGAGAATAAAACAAAGGATATTATAATGCCTCTGTATCGTTCCATGGTGCGATCACACCTTGAATACTGTGTGCAATTCTGGTCGCCATATCTTAAGAAGGATATAGCAGAATTAGAAAAGGTGCAGAGAAGAGCCACGAAAATGGTAAAGGGGATGGAAGAATATCCCTATGAGGAGAAGCTAAAAAAGTTAGGGCTTTTCAACCTGAAAAAGAGACGGCTGAGGGGAGATATGATAGAGGTCTATTAAATTAATGAATGGAGTGGAACTGTAAACGTAGATCGATTTGTTTACGCCATCAAAATGTAGAAGGGGAAATGCAATGAAGCTACCATGTCATCCATATAAGTCTAATAAGAGAAAATATTTTTCACTCAATGTGTAATCAAACCCTGGAATTCGTTACCGGAGGATGTAGTAAAAGCTGTTAGTGTAACTGGGTTTAAAAAAGGTTTGGACAAGTTCCTGGAGGAAAGGTCCATAAACCATTATTAAGAAGGGACCCAGGATATCAATACTTGACCCAGTACAAGCATTGTGGAACCTGTCTTTTGGGGAAACTGCTAGGTACGTATGACCTAGATTGGCCACTGTTGGAACAGGATACTGGGCATGATGGACCTTGGTCTGACCCAGTATGTCATATCTTCTGTTCTTATGTTCTTATGATCAGTGATGCCCTGACCCAGTATGGCATATCTTATGTTCTTATTTCTTAATTTATGTACATACTTCAGTAATTACCCATGGATATTTACACCTGTACTAGAGCTGGCATAATGTCTTGCCTGCAATGTAGACATGATCTGTGCACCTTCCAGTCTGATTTTAGAAAATATCCTTTTTAAAGGTTAATCAGATACCTCTTACATTTACACAGGCCAGTATTTTATATGCATGTTAATTTGATGACGTGGTCTATCGCTGTGAGCGTGTTTATGGGTGAAGTTTGGGCAGAGTGTGAGCAGTACGAGCAAGTGCATGCGCTTACTATTTTATGCCCATACTTGCAAAATATAGACACAGTCATTTACGCGAGTTCTAGGGCTGTATGAGAGATTACACCTAAATTTGGCATGATTTCTGCCACTTATGCTAGGGGGTAGTTATATCAAGTCCTGCGTTGTTATTGTGTATTTCTGCATGTATTTCATGCCTGCACTTTTTTTTTCTTCATAAAATAGGGGACATAAATGCATGTGAAATCTAGGTGCGGTCACTTACACCAGCCCTGTGGCTAGTGTAAATGCCCACATTTAGATTTGCCAAGAGCACTCATAAATTCTAGTGCTCTGCCCTGTGCACACCGACAGCGAAATACACACTGTCGGGCTTACATATGCACTTACAGAATAACAACTGAATAAAATGCATGCGTAAATCACTAAGAATCCATGATTTAGTCACATAAATAGCATGTAACTTTCCACAGTTTCTTATAACATTACCTCTGTGGAGAATCATTTTATAAGGGGTGGCAGGGTTTACGTGAATTTTAATGCACATATTTCAAGTCTGTTTTGTAAAGTCAAATATGTATGTATTTGACTTTAGAAAATAGGGCATAAGTGTAAAGGTATGAATGTTCATTTAAGCTATGAGCACTTATGCCAGTCCTTTGGCTGGTGCAGATTTTTTTCAGATAGTGTTTTATAATTTATGCACATAACTTTGCACTCTGCCCACGCTTCACCCAAATTCTGCCCATGCATGTCCTCAGTGAAAGTATGTGATCAGCCCAAAGCATGTGCTTTCAGTCTAGCGATCATGTCAAATACTGGCATATATGACTAAGATACCTAGTTCTACTTGGTTGTTTGTTGTATGACTCTAGGTGGCTTTTTATAAAATTACCTCCTTAATGTTTGTCTTCCCAAATTGGTTTGGATGCTGCCAAATAATAACCAAGAAGCTACTGTCAGCTGGGAGACCAGATCTGTCATCAAAATCAGTTGGCCAACAACTCCATGTGAAATGGATAGGTTTGGGGGTAGATTTATGAATTATTAACCCAGGGCCAATAAATTTTGAGGCTGACTATGAAAATGGCCATATATGCAGATCTCTAGGCAATGGTTGCTCAATGTGAGCTGCACTGAAGCTGGGATAAAGGTTGATAGGGCTAGATAGCAAGATATGAAGCTGGCCCTGAGAGAAGAGCCATCATGAGCAATTACCAGCAGTAG
This sequence comes from Ichthyophis bannanicus, assembly GCA_033557465.1. Lineage (NCBI taxonomy): Eukaryota > Metazoa > Chordata > Amphibia > Gymnophiona > Ichthyophiidae > Ichthyophis > Ichthyophis bannanicus. Next base: position 575,522,434 of record CM066034.1, on the reverse strand, counting down.
GCAGCTTGCTCTTTGAGGGCTGCAGGCTATTCCGTTTTTCCTTATTGTCTCTCCAGTCCAGTCCCGTTACCTGAGGGTTGTCATGCTTCACCAGCAGCTTGGAGACTGAGCAAGTCACAGACCTGTGACAGCATACAAGGGCAGCTGGTAGCACCTCCCAGCCCCCAGTATTTCAATCTCCAAGCAGCTAGAAAGATGCGACTCCTTAGGGGGACGCACTGAAGGGACAATTAGAAGGATAGCTAGGTTCAGTTTGCAAACCCCCCCCCCCCACAAAACAGCCCAAATAAAGTAGAGTTGAATTTCATTAATGAGAAGAGAAGCCCTGTTTGGGACCTTCACACCATTTACTGCGGTCTGTGAAGGACAGATTGGAGCCTGAGCAGAGGCGCAAAAGGGAACCGAAGCACAGGCTGTGCAGAGTACTTCTTACCTAAAAGGGCAATAAGAAAGGCAGACGGTAAGATCCTCACTTGGGGGGAGGAGATCTTGTTTGTCTGTTGCCTTGCAGGCTCCCATACCCGGCAGAGGGTGAGGAGCTGTGCAGTTGCCGGAGCTGGTATTTTGTGTCCTCGGGAGATTCCCGCATCTGCCGACACTGGAAGACTGGCTGAGCAGAGCTTGTCATTTGGGCGGCAGGGAAGCTGCGGCCTAGCAGACTCTCTTCGGTGTGTGTTTTGTCTTTGAGAAAAAGGATTTTGTTCCTTATCTGTCCTCCAGTTCAGTCCTTCACCACTGGGTAGTGCACCTCCTCCTGTAGCGTGGAGACTGGGCATGTCAAAAACGTGACATCACTGGATATACCCTGCTGGACTCTCCCATCAGCCCCAGTGTGTCCAGTCTCCATGCAGCAGGAGGACGTAGTGAGCCTAGGTGCTGGGCTCACTTGAGGGACAGATAAGGAGCATTGTTTAGATTAGTTAAATTTTTGGGGTTTCTTTTTCACCTTTACTTACTTTATTTTGGTACTGTGCCTTTAAAAAAAAAAAGGGGTTAATTTTGCTGGTTTCGATCCAGCTTTAATTGTTTCCCTCTCAAATTCTCTTCAATTTTGGGAGCTGCTCTCCCCTCCTAGATTGATCGGAGGGGAGTTGTGCAGCGGGGCTGACAAGCAGGTGTTCGGCTCCGGGGCTCACAGAGGCTGTCTCGCTCCCGTCGAGGCAAAGCCGGGGCCAGAGTGCTCTTTCCGCGGCTGCTGCCTCTGCGTCTCGGGGAGCAGCAGCGTAGATGGCAGGGCTGCCGATTGCTTTGGTGAAGAGGACCTGTTTGACAGGCGTTTGTTGCCCGAGGTGCAGGTGAGTGCACCGGAGTGGGATGGAGCCACAGGCGGAGTGCTAAGTCGCATCGGGGATACACGGCATACAGCAGGCCCGGCCGTTTTCGCGGGCTTTTCTTCCCGCGCCTTTCCTTTCTAGCTGCAAGGCAGCTACAGCATAAACTTTAATTTTTTATTTTCAAGGGATTTAGCTCTCATATGACTTGGATTAGATTTATTTTGATTTTGGGGTTTTGATTTTTTGGTTTCCTCACCTCTAGGTTATAGGAAAAAAAAAGAGGAAGAGTAATTTGTTGGTTTTTCTTATAGTGGAGAGGGAATCCTTTAAAAAAACCCAAACAAACAAAAGAGACTTAAGGATTTTTTGTAGCCCATGCCGTCGCGTCCACAATGTTTGGTGTGTGGCATGCGCAGGGGCGCAGTCTCAGATGCAGGAGTCTGCCGTGGCTGCGCAGGTCTCGTCCGCAATGGAGCAGGAGATCCAAGACAGAGCTGATGAGGGCAACCAGGTGCATCTACTATGGGAGAAGAAGAGTCCATGCGGGACCCCTTGCCCACAACCCTACTGGAAAGCCAACGGGGGGCGGCTAGCTCTGTGCCATTAACAAGCTCTGGAGTAACCCTTGGGGCTTTTTCTCCAGATTTTGTGCTAATAATGCATCAAGCTTATTGCTTGCGTCAGCAAGGGACGGTAGCAGAGCCGATATCCCTTGGAACGGGAGTACAGCAATCGGGCCCAGAAAGGGGCAGTAGCAGTTTAGTGAGACCTCTTAAGAGGGCATGGTCGTCCGAGGACCAGCCTTTAGATTCGGATTGGCCGGAGGTGGAAGAACTTGAGTTCGAACCAGAATCCGTAATGGAGGAACTCGAAGAAGGAGAGATTCCTGAGCCTGAGGACCAGGCGAGAATCATGAGTATTCCGGAAGGAAGAGCTGACGGTGTTCATCACCGAGTCCCTTCGGGCGCTAAACCTTGCTTCAGTCCAGCCAACGGAGGAGGAAGGTCTGGAGGATTCACTCATACAAGTGGTGCGTCAGACGCAGGCAGTATTTCCGGTTCACCGTGTGGTTGACCGAATGATTCAAGATGAATGGGATTTGCCCGAAGCCGGATTATGGGGGGTGAGAGCTATGAATAGGCTCTACCCCTTGGCGGACAAGAAAAAGGAAAGATTTCGTTCGCCGCAGATAGATGCGGCGGTGTCAGCAGTCACAAAGAAGACAACAATACTGGTTGAAGGTAGCGCGGCCTTGAAGGATGCACAAGACAGGAAGGTGGACGGGCTATTGAGGCAAGCCTTTGAGGTTAATGCGCTCTCCTTGCAAGCTTATATTTGCAGGGCTTGGGTGGTGAGAGCTTGCCTCAGGTGGGCACAGCACTTGCAGCAACCATTTCAGCCGGCCCAAGAGCGTCTAATGGATCGGACACGACTGGAATCAGGGGCGGCATACTTGGCTGATGTCCACTATGACCTGATTAGGGCGCTGGTGAATAGTATGTCATCGTTGGTAGCCACTCGCCGTTATCTATGGTTGAGAAATTAGGCAGCGGATGTTTCTTCCAAGTTGTGTCTCAGGAAGCTTCCGTTAAAGGGAAAGTTGTTGTTTGGTGAAGACCTTGACAAGTTGGTTAAGGATTTGGGGGAGTCCAAAGGCATAAGGTTGCTGGAGGATAAGCCTGAGCAAGGAAGATCCCTACCGTCTGTTCGTGGTCAGTTTCGAGACTTCAGGCGGTTTCATACCTCTCGCTTAGGAGGTTTCCAAAGGGGAAGGTTTGCTTCAAGAGCGCAGGGGTTTCGTGGCTTTCGAGGAGCGGGGAGAGGGTTCTCAACTCCCTCTGCCGCGGTGAGTCAAAAAACACAATGAAGCGAGGCGGGCCCGGGTAGGGATACAACCGATAGGAGGGCAACTTCGGGAGTTTCTTCCTGCCTGGGCCCAGATAACGTCCGATCAGTGGATGTTAGAGGTAATACGCGAAGATTATGCTCTCGAATTTGCTCGTCCAGTACTAGACTCGTTTGTCCTGTCTCCTTGCAAGGGGCAACAGAAAACGGCCACAGTTTGACAGACATTGGATCGGCTGTTACAGTTAGGAGCGGTGGTGCTGGTTCCACGAGATCTCTACGGCGCCGGTCGTTACTCCATTTATTTTGTGGTGCCGAAAAAGGACGGATCCCTCTGTCCTATTCTGGACCTTAAGGGAGTCTATTACTGTCCAAGAGTACCTCACTTCCGAATGGAGACGTTGCGGTCTGTAATAGTGGCAGTTCGTCAAGGGGAGTTCTTGACGTCCCTCGACCTTACCGAGGTCTGTTTGCACATCCCTATCAGATCATCTCATCAGAGGTTTCTACGATTCTCCCTGCCGTGGGGGCATTTTCAGCTTCAGGCTTTGCTCTTCGGCTTGGCTACGGCGCCGCGCACCTTCACCAAGGTGATGGTGGTGGTGGTGGTGGTGGCGGCGCTGTGAAGAGAAGGTATCTTAGTTCACCCGTACCTCGACGATTCATTGATTCGGGCAAAATCCAAGGCCGAGAGCATGAAAGTCACAAACAGAATAGTGACATTTCTTCAGAGTCTCGGCTGGGTAGTCAATGCAGCCAAGAGTCGTTTGGTGCCGTATCAGGTTCTGGAGTACTTAGGTGTGCAGTTCGACACTTGCTTGGGAGCAGTATTTCTGCCAGAGCTATGGGCCCAGGCCCTGTGGCAGCTGGTACGCAAGTTTGCTTCAACTCTGGCTCCGACAGCCTGGGACTATCTTCGTGTGCTAGGGACAATGGCAGCGACCTTGGAGGTAGTACCATGGGCCAGAGCGCACATGCGTCCGCTACAGAGGTCGTTACTTCAGCACTGGTCACATCAGAACGATTCTCTGAACAAACGCCTTCCTTGTCCATTTCGGGTCAGAATGTCCCTTCGGTGGTGGCTTTGCCCAGGAAATCTGGCGGCAGGCATGCCACTGGAGCAACCGCAGTGGCTTCCGGTGTTGACGGATGCGAGTCTCTTAGGTTGGGGAGCTCATTGCGGGGATCTCTTCACGCAGGGAACTTGGAGCGTCCAAGAGACCCAGTGGTCTATCAGCCGTCTGGAACTGAGGGCGATGGTCCTCGCTCTGCAAGTGTTTGAATCCACGGTAAAGGGTTGAGCGGTGCGGGTGCTGTCAGACAACGCCGCGACGGTGGCTTAACTCAATCGGCAAGGCGGCATGGGGAGTGCGGCCATGGAAGATGAAGCAGGGGCCCTGTTCGCCTGGGTGGAACCTTGTCTACAAGCAATTTCGGCAGCGCACATAGCGGGGACTGACAATGTGACTGCAGATTTTCTCAGCAGAGTCCAGGTGGATGCCAGAGAATGGGATCTTCATCCGGAGGTGTTTGCCCAAATAGTCCTCAGATAGGGTCCTCCGGTCATGGATCTCATGGCAACATTTTGGTCAGCCAAGGCGAGTCTCTTTTACAGCAGAAGACGGGAAAGAATGTCGGAAGGGATCGATGCCTTAATGCAACAATGGCCATTGCACGGTCTTCTCTATGTCTTTCCCCCGTGGGCGCTCATAGGACGAGTGGTTCAGCGCATCGAAGTGCATCGGGGGAGAGTGGTGTTGGTGGCCCCGGATTGGCCAAGATGTCCGTGGTATGCCGATCTAGTTCGTCTGCTCGACAGGGATCCTTGATTCAGGGACCTCTTCGAATGCCTCAAGTGGATCGGTTCTCGCTTACGGCTTGGCCATTGAAAGGGCGAGGTTAACTAAGAGAGGTTATTCGGCAGCAGTGATTGTGACCTTGCTTAAGGCCAGAAAGAGGTCCACATCCCTAGCGTACGTGCGTATTTGGTGGATATTTGAGGACTGGTGTTCACAGCGACAGGTCCGTTCAACCACAGTTTCTATTCCTATGGTATTAAGCTTCTTACAGGACGTTTTTGATAAGGGATTGGCGGCCAGCTCCCTAAGGGTCCAGCTGGCAGCGCTGTCTTGCTATAGAGGTAAGGCCCAGGGGGTGGCCCTGGGCGCCCATGTTGATGTGATCTGATTTCTGAAGGCAGTATCCCGGCTACGGCCGTCTCGCAGAATGGTGGTTCCTCCATGGGATCTCAACTTGGTTCTGGGGGTGTTGACTAGAGAACCTTTCGAGCCCTTGCTCCAAGCTTCGGTCAAGGATTTAACCTTAAAAACAGTATTTTTGGTGGCCATTTGTTCGGCATGCTGAGTTTCGGAGTTGCAGGCCCTATCTTGTCAGGAGCCGTTCCTATCGTTTTCCAGAGATAAGGTGGTCTTGCATCCGGTGCCGTCCTTTTCACCTTTTCATATGAATCAAGCCGTTACGTTACTAGTATTGGGGTCTATGGAGGAGAGTGCTTCGGACAGCAGTAAGAGACTATTGCAACGTAAAGAGAGCTTTGCGTCAATATTTAAAAGTCTCTGAAGTTTTCCGTAGGTCTGATCCGCCTGTTTGTCCTGTTTGGAGGGCTGCGTAGAGAAGCGGCAGCCAAAGTTTCGATTTCCAGATGGGTCCGAGAGGCAATAGCATCTGCATATATTTTGCAGGGGCGACCAGTGCCCATGGGATTACGGGCCCACTCTACTAGAGCGCAAGCGGCTTCTTGGGCGGAGCATAGTTTAGTTCCGCCAGCGGAGATTTGCAGAGCGGCCACTTGGTCATCGCTCCATACTTTCAGTAAGCACTATCGCCTGGATGTTCAGGCGGCTAATGATGCCTATTTCGGGTCGGCAGTCTTGCGATCCGGGTGGACAGGTCCCTCCCAATGATGACTGCTCTGTTACATCCCAGTGGTGAAGGACTGAACTGGAGGACCGATAAGGAAAGAGAAATTAGACTTCCCTGCTAATTGTTGTTCCTTGAGGAACTCCAGTTTAGTCCTGATTCCCACCCGGGGATGATTAGTTCAGATGGCAGTTCTGTCTGGGGGGGGGGGGAATATCAGTTTTGATCGGTGTAAAACCATTCTAAAGTTCGGGATCACGGTGATTATTTACCTTTAGTTCCTCTATCTTCTTTTGTTCCTGGAAGTAAGAGAAAGTGAGAGATGAACATTTTTCCCTCTTATTTTAGGGGGGGGGGTTAATTTAGTTGGTTAAAGTTGAGTTTAAAAATAACAAAAAAACCCCAAAGTCAACTTTAATGCTATAGCTACTTATTTGTTGCTCCTTTGAGTCTGCTTTGTCAATAGTTCACTGGGGCTGATGGGAGAGTCCAGCAGGGTATATCCAGTGATGTCACGTTTTTGACATGCCCAGTCTCCACGCTGTAGGAGGAGGTGCACTACCCAGTGGTGAAGGACTGAACTGGTGTTCTTAAGGAACAACAATTAGCAGGTAAGTCTAATTTCTCTTTTTCTCCGTTGGAGCGCAACGCGCTGGTGTTCAGACCTTAGGACAGCCTCATTGCAGGAGCAGGGCCTCTCTTTTATTTATTTATTTAACAGTTTTTATATACCGCTTTATCATTAAATCAAAGCGGTTTACATTATAATTCACAGGTTTTACAAAGAACTTGTTATGAAACTTGGGGGGAGGGGTGACATGCTGAAGGTGCTCTGATGCATAACTTATTTACAAAGAAACATATGTACATACACAATGCGGTGGAGGATTGTGGTTCGACTGGTAAAGAGTTAAGTGGTTTTATGGAAATGATTGCTAAATAGGAAAGTTTTTTTAGTTGTTTTCTAAAATCCTTCATGTCAGTGGTGGACCTTAGTTTCCCAGGGAGAGAGTTCCACATGGCTGGTGCTGCAAGCGAGAATGCTCTCTTCGTAGTTGATATATTTGCTCACTTGTATTCTGAGGGTGTAGGGATAGCATCCATCGTACTCTGTCTCCTGGGTCTGTTGTTGTTTGTAGTGCAGAACATCTCCTCTAGAGCTCCTGCTGTAATGTGGTTTCTTATCTTGAAAACAGTCAGGGCAGATTTGTATTTGGCACGGGTGGTAATTGGAAGCCAATGGAGTTGGTGTAGGAGGGGAGTTATATGTTCTTGCTTATTTGCACCAGTGGTGACTCTAGCAGCTGTATTTTGGACCAATTGTAATGATCGTGTAGCTTGCTTTGGTAGACCTTGATAAATGGCGTTGCAATAGTCCAGGATAGGGGTTATAATTGCTTGATAAACTGATCAGAAATGGTCCTGGTTGAGGAGTGGCTTGAGTCTTCGAATGGTGGAAAGCTTGTATAATGCATTCTTAGTGATCCTGTTGATGTGTGGTTGTAGGCTTTGCTGGCGGTCAAGTGTTACTCCAAGGTATCGAATTTCGTCCTTAATTGGGATGGTAGAATTTGCTACTGTTATTGAAGTGGGGAGGATGTTCGAGGTATTCCGTGTGATGATTAGTGCCTCAGTCTTTTTCATGTTTATGTTTAGGTTATTGTTTGATAGCCAGATGGATATCTCTTGGAGACCATTTATTATGGAAGAGTAATCTGGAGAGTCTAGGTTGTTTGGGGTATATGCCATGATGTGGTCAGCATAGATAGTGTATTGTAACCTATGTTGCTTGAAGATATTACATACTGGCTGTATGTAAATGTTAAAGAGCAGGGCCGACAGCGAGGATCCTTGAGGTAACCCCTTGTGTTGTTTGAAAAGCCGCAGATGTGTGTGATCCTACTTTGACCTTCTGTTGTCGGGTGCTATGGTATGATTGAAACCACTTGTGGGTAGTGTTGCATAGGCCAATGTCCGTTAATCTGCTTAAGAGGATGTTATGGGATACTGTATCAAATGCTGAGGAGATGTCGATAAACACTAGCAGGAAACCAGTCTTGATGTTGTCTATTCCTCTGAATAGGGTGTCTAGTAGGTGGATGAGTCTCTATGCTGTGGTTTGGACGAAAGCCGTATTGATGTGGGGAAGGTGTGTGTCCAGGTGGTCCTGGAGCTGTCTTTGCACTGTCTTCTCTATAATTTTGGTCAGAAAAGGGAGGCTGGAGATAGGTCTATATGTAGCTGGATCTGTGGGGTTTAATGTTGTAGTCTTCGAGATTGGACGTATTGTGGCTTCTTTGAGTGCAGTGGGCACGTAGCCTTGGGTTAGGGAAGCGCCTATTAATCTGTGGATGACTTTGATCAATTCTTCCTTTGTTGATTTTATCCATGCCACCGGGCAAGGATCTGATGGAGCTGTGCTGGAGTTTAGCTGGGTTATTGTGTGGGTAACTTGCTCTGTTGTTGGGATCTGGAAATCACTCCATTTGCTTGTTATGGCTGGTCTTGTGCTCGGTAGAGGATAGGGAGTGTTAGTAGGGTCTTGGGTGCTCAAGGGGTGTCTGCTCTTGGCAAGGAGAAAATCTGCAAATTCTTGAGGGTGTATCATGTCCTTGTCCTCTTGTGATAGTACGGTCCCTTACAAAAGAACCATCCCAAAAAGGTCTCTAGGCTTGTTGCTAGCTTTTAAGATGAGGTTGGTATGGTATTGCTCTTTTTTACTGTTGATAAGGTGGTTGCAGTCCTGTTGCATTAATTGGTATTCCTGGGGAGGAGTGGTCTAGTGGTTAGGACAAGGTACTTCAGGCCGGGGGTTCAAGTCCCACCTGGGGACAGCAATCTCAGGCCGGAGGGACTTGGATTTCTAGTCCTATAGGCACTCCTTGTGGCCTTGGGCAAGCCACTTAACCCTCCATTGCCCATGTTCCCTGTAAGTATTAACGTATGTGTGTCATATCCCCTCATGTTAAATGTATCCCCCAATTGACCGCTTTGACCCGGTGAAAAGCGGAATATAAATACAGCTAAATAAATAAAATAAATTCCTTTAATGTGTTATCTGAGCGGTCATGCCTCCATTGTCGCTCCTTCTAACATAGCTTTCTTTTAGTCATTCTGATATTCTTGGAGTACCATGGGGCAGGGTTTCTTCTTGTGCTCCTATGATTTGCGCTGTCTCGTTTGGGTGCTCTTGAAGCTGTGCTAATGGTAGCGTTCCATTTGTCAGTAGCCTTGTCTAGATCAGTGCTGTCTTGTGGAAGGTTTTATAAGATGTCACTGAGGATTTGTCTCTGTCGAAACCCTTAAATCTTCTTGTCTGGTTGGGTATCTTCTGTGGTTCATGTGTGGGGGGGGGAGCTTGATCTTAAATTCTATAGCATGGTGGTCTGACCAGGGTACAGGTGTGACTAAAGGAGTGCTTATGCTGTCCTGTTCTATGAGGCTCTTGGTTGCAAATATGAGGTCTGGGGTGGATCCTGAGCAAGTGCGTAGGTTGGGTTGGTAGATGGTGGAGTTGAAAGGATCTCATAGCTTGGAAGAACGTTGTTTCATCTTTACTGGATGTTGAGGTGAGGTTTAAATCCCCCAGTACTAACAAATGTTTGAAGGGAGACTTGGTTGCACATATTGATTCCAGAATTATTGAAGTATCGTCAGAACCTGTACTGGGAGCTCTGTATATTAGGCAGATAGTTATGTGATTATTTTCAATAGTGATTATCTCGCAGTTCTTGGCGCTTGAGGAGCTGGTGGTCTTAAATTTTAAGGTCCGTTCGTGCTAGGATAAGTACTCCTCCTCCTCTCTTTTGGGTGCAGGGACAGTTGTATGATGTGTGTGTGGATGGAGTGATTTGGTTTAGAAGAACTTGGTCTGTGCTTTTAAGCCATGATTCTGTGATGCATAAGATGTCAGATTGGTGGTGGTGAATGTGATCTATAATTGTGTTTATCTTATTGTGAATAGAGCGAGCATGACTATACGGGAAGAGGCCGACCATTTTGTTTTGCCTCGGAGTTGAGCCGGGGGTTCTCTTATACCTGTCTGTGGATGCAGGGTTTTGGCTTCCCTTGCACTCGCATTTTATTGTTTTCCCTCCTTATCTGGCAGAGCTTATTTTTCCATTGTCTTGGGAAAAAAAAGAAAAAGAGGACAATCAGGAAAGGAAAGGAGAGCCTTAGTTTCCTTCTTCTGTCCATTTTTTTTCCTAAATCCTCATTGATTTTTGGACGGGCACACAGATTGGACAATGCCTGCTAGACCTACGTGCATGGCATGCGGTTCCAGGAGGGGGGCGGTATCTGAGGAGGGCTTCTGCCGTGGATGAGGCAGAAGTGTGCTCCATAGATGATGGCCTGCAGGACAGATACAAGATGAGTGGGACGTTCCCGAAGCGAGTCTGCGAGGGATGAGAACCATGGTGGTCTCTACCCACTTCCGGAGCGAGAGCTGGAACTGTTTAGGTCGCCTTAGGTGGATGTGGCAGTCTCAGCAATAACAAAGAATACGATTCCGGTAGAAGGCAGTATGGCCCGCAAGGATGTTCAAGATCATAAGCTAGAAACCCTGCTGAAGCAGGCCTTTGATATCAATGCCGACTCCTTGCAAGCCTTCGTGTGTGGCGCCTTTGTGGCAAGGGCATGCTTGCACTGGGTCAAGGGGCTTCAGGTGGAGTCGGGGGAATCCAACTCACCACAGGAGGTCACAAAGTTGGAATCGGGTGCAGCTTACATGGCAGATGCCTTTTATGATCTGATTTAGGTGTCTGTCTATGTCGTCGGTGATAGCCGCATGTCGATACTTGTGGCTCCACAATTGGTCGGCGGACGTCTCCTCCAAATACCATCTGAGTAGACTTCCCTTCAAGGGAAAGCTCTTATTTGGAGAAGCACTGGAGAAGTTGGTGAAGGATTTGGGGGAATCTAAGGGAGGAAGGTTCCCTGAGGATAGGAAAACGCTAGGGCGTGTGGCAACTCTGGGTTGGGGCCAGCCACGGGACTTCCACCGCTTCCAGGCAGTGCGTTTCACGCCCTACCAGAGGGGCTGTTTCCCTTTGAGGGGGCAGTCCTTTGGGGATTCCACGGGGCAGGAAGAGGTTTTTATTCTTCCTTCCCCCTCAGCAAAGAAGAAACCGCAATGAAGTGAGGGGGACCCAGGCGGTGGTAGTTCCGGTGGGAGGATGTCTGTGGCGCTTTTACCCCACCTGGGTCCAAGTTACCTCCGATCAGTTGATGCTGGAGGTTATCAGAGAAGGCTATGCACTCGAGTTCCAGCATCCGCTAAGGGAGGCCTTTCTACAGTCGCTCTGCAGGGCCTCTCGCAAGGTCAGAGCGGTGTGGGATACTCTGGAGAGGCTACAAGAGCTAGGGGTGGTTGCGAGGGTGCTGCAAAACCAATGCGGCTCTGGACGATACTCCATATATTTTGTGGTACCGAAAAAAGAGAGGGCCTTCCGATCCATCTTGGATTTTAAACACATGAGTTGCTGTCTGAGTTCCACTTTTCCACTTGGAGACGCTGTGGTCGGTGATTGTGGCTGTCAGGGAGGGAGAGTTCCTCACCTCCTTAGATCTCACGGAAGCCTACCTGCACGTGCCCATTCATCCGGAACACCAGTGCTTCCTAAGATTCGCAGTTCCCTTGGGACATTTTCAACTCACTGCATTGCCGTTTAGTCTGGCGACTGCTCCCTGCACCTTCACCAAGAATCATGGTGGTGGTCGCAGCCACCCTGCGGAAAGAGGGCATCCTATCTCGACGACTGGTTAGTTCGAGCGAAGTTCAGGGAAGAGAGCCAAAATGCCACTGCTCAAGTGGTCAAATTTCTTCAGAGTTTAGGCTGGGTAATCAAAATGTCCAAGAGCAGCCTACTTCTGAGGTAGGAGCAGGTTTACCTAGGAGGACAGATCCAGACATGAGAGGGCAAAGTTTTGTTGCCCGCAGAATGAGCATGCAAACTACAGCTACAGGTCAGACTGTTCCTCAGGGCATAGTATCCAACAGCCTGGCATTACCTTCAGTTTTCAGGAACAATGGTGACGACCATCGAATTGGTTCTCTGCGCCCATGTTCACATGAGATCTCTGCAAAGGGCATTTTTGCGAAGGTTGTCGGCACAACATAATTGGTTGCAGCAGCAGCTGCCTTGTCCGACAGTGGTCAAGGAGACACTTCGGTGGTGCTGCAACCACCTCAGGCAGCTTATGGACGTGGAGTGGGAGGTGCCTGAGATGGTGTTGAAGGGGTTGTGGTCCACAGCTCTTCTGTATCCAGTCTCTTCCATGGAGAAGAACTCCTCAAGGTTCCCAAATTGGACGCGCTGGTGTCTGCGGTAACCAAAAAGACACTTTGATTCTGGTGGAGAGTGGATCAGCCTTGAAGGACGTGCAGGACAAACGTTTGGAGACCCTGCTGAAGCAGGCCTTTGAAGTTAACACATTGGCCCTTCAAGCCTCAGTTTGCAGGGCCTATGTGGTGAGGGCTTGCCTGCGGTGGACTCAGGCGTTGCCTCAGGGCATGGACTTGGATGCATTGGTATCTTCTGAGGCTACCAAGGTGGAATCTGGCGAATGCCTTTTACAACCTCTTGTGCACCTCGGCCAAGAGCATGGCTTTGATGGTGGCGGCTCGTGGTTGTGGAATTGGGTGATGAATGGCTCATCTAAGGCTTGGCTCACCCGTCCCCTGTTCAGAGGAAAGATTCTCTTTGGGGAAGCCCTCGACAAGTTTGTTAAGGATCTCAATGAGGCCAAGCTGGTTCGTCTGCCGGAGGATCGGCCTAAGGGTTCCAAGCCCAGCTCTTCAAGTCAGGGAAAATTTAAGGATTTCCAGTGGTAGCAGGCGATTTGTTTTGCTTCGTACTAATGGGGAAGTACACCCCTTGGGGTCCTTTCCTTTCAGGAGATGGCGCCAAGAAGCCACAATGAGATGAGAGGGGCTCAGGTGAAGGTGTTTTCTGTAGGCGGCTGCCTCCATCAGTTTTACTTCGCCTGGGTCTACCTCACCGACAACCAGTGGGTGTTGGAGGTCACCTGAGAGGGTTATGCCCTGGAGTTTGCATGCCCTCTCGATGCCTTTCTCTGCTCTCCCTGCAAGGCACCAGCCAAACCTCAGGTGGTCCAGGACACCTTGCAGCAGCTCTTGCTGCTGCAGGCAGTAGTTCTGGTACCCACTGACAGTGCAGAAAAGGTCAATACTCAATCTATTTTAGGGTCCCCAAGAAAGAGGGTTCCTTTCAGCCCATTCTTGATCTGAAACATGTCAACTGAGTTCTTCGGGTGCCTCATCTTTGCATGGAAACCCTGCACTCAGTCATGGTAGCGCAAGGGTGAATTTCTCACGGCCTTAGATCTCACCGAGGCTTATTTGTATGTTCCCGTGCATAAGGAGCATCAGCGTTACTTGCACTTTGCAGTTCAAATGGATTATTTCCAGCTCCAGGCCCTGCCTTTCGGCGTGGCGATAGTGACACGAACCTTCACCAAGATGGGTGATGGTGGTGGTGGTGGTGGCAGCGGCGCTCTTATGCGATGGAGTGCTAGTGCACCCCTACCTGGATGATTCACTTATAGGGGCGAAGTCTCAGAAAGAGAGCCTTGCCAGTACGTAGAAGGTGCTCTGCCTCTTGCAAGACCTCGGATGGGTGGTCAATCTGACCAAGAGCTGTCTGACGCCTTCCCAAGACCTCATGTACCTCAGGGCGTGCTTCGATACCTGGACCAGATAGTTCTCACTGGCAGAGGAGCGAGTCTCCAATCTTCAGACTCAGATTCATGTTTTCTGCAGCTGAAGGCACCAACGGTGTGGCAGTACGTTCAGGTTTTGGGCTGTATGGCTGCTGCGCTGGACCTGGTGCCCTGGGCATTGGTGCACATGAGGCCTTTGTAGTACTCCCTCCTCTCCAGCTGGTCTCCACAGCAGCACTCTCTGGGGCGGCAATTGGCGTATCCCCTGGGGGTTCGGATCAGTCTTGGTGGCTGCAGTCCGAGACCTTGCTGAGAGGTGTTTCCCTGGACATGCTGGACTGGATGGTAGTGATGACGGATGCCAGCCTGACCTGCTGGGGGGCTCATTGCCTCTCTCAAGTGACACAAGGTTGCTGGTCGAAGGAGGAGCACCAGTGGTCAATCGGCCGTCTGGAAATGCATGCAGTCTTTTTGGCCCTTCAGGCCTTTCGGATTTTGGTGCCCAACAAAATGGTGTGGATTTTCTCCGACAATGCCACAGTAGTAACCATCAATTGTCAGGGCAACACCAGAAGTGCAATCTTGGCGAGGGAGATTGAGCCGCTGCTTCAGTGGGCTGAGCAGAATCTCTTAGAGCTTTCAGCAGCACATGGGGCAGGCAAGGACAATGTGCAAGCCGACTTCCTCAGTCGGCAAAAGCTGGATCCGGGTGAATGGACGCTGGAGGACTTGGTGTTTTGCAGCATAACCCAGAGATGGAGAGAACAGATCATGGATCTGATGGCTTCGGCCGACAATGTGAAAGCCAGCCGCTGCTTCAGTCATCGTCGAGAGAGAATGTCTGAGGGGCCAGATGTTTTGTCTCAGCCTTGGCCCATGCAAGGTCTTCTGTACGTGTTCCCACCATGGCCCCTCATCGGTAGGGTGCTGCAGCTCATAGAGGGACCCAGAGGGCTGGTGGTGCTGGTGGCGTGTCTTTGAGAGCTGGTGTGCTGACAAGGGGATCCAACCAATGTGGTCTTCGATTCCAGATGTCTTAGCCTTGTGGAGAAGAGCCTCACCCTGAACTTGCTTCGGGTGCAGGTGGTGGCATTGGCGTGCTATAGGGGTTGCATTCAGGGGTGTTTCTGGCAGTACACCCTGAAATGGCTTGGTTCCTTCGGACAGTCAAAGAATTTCAACCTCTGTCGCATGCAGTTATCCCACCATGGGACCTCAGTTTGATTTTGTTAGTGTTGATGGAGGCGCCCTTTTGTCTGAGGCGTCGCTGAAGGACCTTGCCTTCAAGACGGTGTTTTTGGTGGCCATCGCCTTGGCATGTCGCATTTTGGAATTGCAGGCCCTTTTGTGCAGGGAGCCTTACCTGATCTTCTTGAATAAGAGAGTGGTCTTGCAACCTGTGCCGGCCTTTTTGCCTAAGGCGGTGTCGGCATTCCATATGAATCAAGCTGTGATCCTTCCAGTTTTCCAGGATATGTCGGATGACTGGATGTCTGTTGTGTGCTCAAGAGTTGCCTCAAGCGGACTGTGGAATTTCGGTGAGGGGAGGCCGCCTCTAAGGCTTCCATTGCCTGTTGGTTGAAGGAAGCAATTACATCTGCCTACATTTTGCGCCGAAGGACTGTCCTGATGGGTCTTCGGGTGTATTCCACCAAGGCCCATGCGACATCATTGGCCGAGTTCGGCCTTGTGTCGCCAGTGGAGATCTGCAAGACGGTGATACGAGTGGAGGAGTGGCCTAGTGGTTGGGGCAAGGTACTTCGGGCCGGAAGGTCAGGGGTTCAAATCCCACTAGAGGACAGCAACCTTGGGCCGGAAGGACTGGGGTTTCTAGTCCCACAGGTGCTCCTTGTGGTCTTGGGCAAGCCACTTAACCCTCCATAGCCCATGTTCTCTGTGTGCTGTGCTTTCCTGTCTAATCAATGTGTTTATACCTCAAAAATTTCCTGTCATGATTTGACAATTTCCAATCTGTAATCAAACCGCTGCTGATCGCTGGAAGTAGCGGTATACAAATGTATACTAAATAAATAAAAATAAATACCTTTGTTCGACATTAGGCTGGACGGTCAGATACGCAATGAGGCGCGCTTTGGGACGCAGGTGTTGCGGGCTGGCCTCGCTGGTCCTTCCCTTTCTTAATCGCTGCTCTGGTACACCTCAAGAGTCGGGACTGGATTGGAGGGGACGCTATGGAAGGTAAAATTTGATCTTAGCTGCTAATTTTCTTTCCTTGAGTCCCTCCAATTCAGTTCTCACCTTCTTTTTTATTTTATTTATTTATTTGACGATTTTCTATACCGCCTTTTTGAGAAATCAAAGCGGTTTGCAATGAACAAAACCAAACAATTGCATCAAACAACTGGATAACAGTAAATAATTCAAAGTGAAGCAATGATAGGATAAATCCCTGTAAAATAGTTATCTCCAAGTTATAATGCCCTGTTCAATGTAATTTCAGTTTGTTCAATGTAAACCGCACTGATGCAGAATAGCGCGGTATATAAGAGAATGTAAATAAATAAATAAATAAATAAAATGCAGGGTTTCAGCACGAGCTAATTACATTTGACATATTTACAATGTGTGAGTGCATTCAACAAATGTATTTACATTTGAGATACTTACAAAGAGGGTTTAGGTTAGGTATATTTCTGTTTTTTGTAGTGTGTTCCCAAAGTGCTCAATAAAGAGGTATGTTTTAATCTCCTTATGAAATGTAGCGAGGTCATTGATGCCTTTTACATTTTCTGGGATGGAATTTCAGAGCACGGGCGCAACATAAGGAAGTGCTCCATTAGTGTTTGAACGAGTGGAATTATGAAATTACGAATTGTCAGTCTCGCGAGGCCTCTATTGATATAACTGTGGGCAGGAATGTCTCAGCTGATTCTCTCCCCCGGGAGGGATAAGAAGGTCATCCTCATGTAGTGGCTTCCTGGGGGGGGGGGCCCTCCGCTGCCTGTGTCAATTTTTCTTGATATGCAGGCGCAGCCTTTTGGGGCTCTCTTCGCTGTCTGTATATAGGTGTATAGGTATAGATGGTATTTTTGTATGTTTGGATAGTTCGATATAGTTTGCTTGGTGAGGGTCATACTGGCTTCAGTACTGGGTCTGCCTCTCTTATGGGGTGACATCTCAGAAGTCTGTAATTCTCAGTTTCCATCTGCTGAGGGGGGACAAACCCCAGGTGTCGGGACTAGACTGGAGGGACTCAAGGTAAGAAAATTAGCAGGTAAGACCTAATTTTACCATTTGTTCCTTTTTAACCATTCTTTAGTACTTTTGGATGTATGTTTTGGGTCATTGTCCTGCTGGAGGACCCATGACCTTCAACCCAGGCTTAGCTTTCTGACACTAGGTAGCACATTTTATTTATTTATTTGACATGTTTTGTATACCGCCTTTTCCTTCAATCAAAGCGGTTCACAACATACAACAAAGGTCATACAAAGGCAGGGAGGACATGCACCACCTTATCATTACATCAAAGTGGTTGGAAGTGAGACTACATAGCACAGAGAATGACAGTACATACATTACAATACAATTAACTAACATAGTCATACCTTCAAACAGAGTTACCAACTACAGTCAAACCTCGGTTTTCGTTGGCCCCGGTTTTCGTATGTTTCGGTTTTCGACGTCTTTTCTGACTGAGATGTTGTCTCGGTTATCGGATATCGCCTCGGTTTTCGTTGTGTTACTGAACAGCTGATGGTCCCAATAGTGGCTGGTGCTGCTCCTCCTATGGGCAAGGGCAGCAATGTGGACAAATTGCCAGCCTCCATGTGCCTCCCCAGTCCCGGCAGCACTACCCCCCGGACTCACCGATCGCGTGTTGAAGTCAGCTGAGCAAGAGTCAGAGTCAAGGCCCCGATCTCTCCACTGCCTGCCTGTTCTCTGGAGCGCCCCCTCAGGCTCGGAGGTAGCAGGGTAGCTGTCAATGTAAGCAGGAGATGTTGCAGTGCCGTACAGTACAATATCTGTGTGTTTGCTGTCCTGTGGACGATCGGGCAGGTGAGAGAAGTGACAGGAGCTGGGTGTCTGGAACGGATTAATTGAATTTACATTATTTCCTATGGGAAATATTGCTTCGGTTTTCGTACGTTTCGGTTTTAGTCAGTCTTCTTAGAACGGATTAATAATGAAAACCGAGGTTTGACTGTATATAGCAAGGAGCAGACGTTTCTTTTGCTTCGCATGGTCCAACGCCTAAGGGCCACGCCAAAGGGCTCTCTGGCGAGGCCCTCAGGCACAGGCGCGCCCCCGCAGTGACAATTTAAAAGTTCTTCCCTCACGATCCACTTAGCAGGGGGAGGGAGCATTTACAAACAGCTGCTCTTGATGGCTTCTGCTCTCCTGCTATTGTGCACGCCCCCGCAGTGACAGTTTAAAAGTTCTTCCCTCGCGATCCACTTAGCAGGGGGAGGGAGCATTTACAAACAGCTGTTCTTGATGGCTTCTGCTCTCCTGCTACTGTGCACGCCCCCGCAGTGACAGTTTAAAAGTTCTTTCCTCGCGATCCACTTAGCAGGGGGAGGGAGCATTTACAAACAGCTGCTCTTGATGGCTTCTGCTCTCCTGCCACCTTGGTAGTCCTCTGACTTCATGATTGCTTTAATACATTCAAAACCTCCAGTTCCTGAGTCAGCAAAACAGCCCTACAACATTAAGGAACCTCCACCATATTCAACTGTAGGAAGAGTGTTTTCTTTTTCTTTATAAGCTTCATTTCTTTGCATGTAAATGTATCACTGATCTGCATTGCCAAAGAGCTCAAGTTTGGTTTCATCTGTCCACAGAACATTTTCCCAGAAGTATTGTGGCTTTTCAAGGTGGGTTTGGGCAAAGATCAGGCATGCCTTTTTATGTGTCTTTGAGCAGTGGGGTCATCCTTGGCCTTTGCCCATGAAGTCCTTCTTTGTTTAGTGCGCGGCATATGGTGCAGGTTGAAATCACCACTCCAGATTGCTCCAGGTCAGCCTTAAGCTTTTTGGATGTTATATGTGGTGTTTTTCCAACAGGTCACACTAACCTTAGAAAACCTCTTAGATTAATTTTCCTCTTCCCACCACATTCTGGGAGGTTTTTGACCATTCCATAATCAGAAAACTTCTTAATAACATTGCGAACTGTAGATACAGGAATCCAATAGTCATTGGAGATGGTCTTGTTCCAGTTTGATGTTTGGTGATAATAGCTGTGATAATAGCTTTTTTGATGGTTTCGGGCAGTTCTCTTGTCTTCAGTATTGTGAAAATGGAACAGGGAGTGAATGTGGTTATTTTAAACATTAGAGCCATTATTCATTGTTTGATTCAAATCATGTGAGTACTGACAATTGATCACAGGTGCATCTAATTTTGCTGCAATGGGAATGTGGTTTTTCTGTTCAAACTGATTTTAATTGTTTATAAGGGTGCTAATAATCATGTTCTACCACCGCACTGTTATACTCCTAGATCATCAACTTATACCTCCTAAAGAGATGCGCGGCTTAACAGCTAAATGGAAAAACCATCAGATCAATACAGGGACTGCTCAAAGGGTTAAAAAACCCTATTACTAGGTCCCAGTTGTGTCATTCATAGGTCTCATCCATTGAACAGCATAAACACACACACAAATATTTCATTTCAAAGTTTTATAAACAATTACCATCAAATTTATCTAAAGCAATACTTTACAAAACATTTCACTTAGCTTTGATGAAGAACACCAACATAACCCAACATATCATCATGTTTCAGGCTTAATAAAGCCTTGCCACAGGGGAAAACTCTCACAACACTGCGTCACACTGGCAACTCCATCACAAATTCACAGCTGTTGTGAAAAACAGGAAGCAATGTCAGAATATAAAGAGTAAACAATCTAACTAATTGAGATTAATCATGACTATGAAACCCACTCGATTTCATTGTTAAACCCATTAGATTCCAATGAGTCAAGACAAAAGATCCATTGTCCTTCCTTATAATTTAGTCTATGAGTCAAGTCTCCATCCCGCCAGTCCATCACTACCTGATCAATAACCCTCCAAGTGAATTCATTAGCTGCATGATTTTTTTCAAGAAAGTGAGCCACTAAAGGGGCTGAAAGGTTACCAGTGGAAATTCTGCTGAAATGCTCATTAAGCCATTTACGCACTGATCTTATAGTGCTTCCTATATACAATTTAGGGCAAGGGCTCACAATCAGCTATATTACATCTTGAAGGACTACCTAGAGGGCTACTACAACTGGCAATAGATCTGCATTTGTAAGTATTTATCTTCTTGAATATATTCTAAATCTTGGAGAAAAGGGGTAATCTTTGGGTTAAAACTGTTAAATCTGTGTGTTTTAGAATTCACTGTGTTTGCTGAATGAGTCAGATCTTAGTACCACCAGAGAGTTTTTCATTTAAATCAAATCTCAGTATAGCTTAGCATAGAAAGAAAAATAGAGTAAATAGTTACTGAAATAACTTTGTTTCTAGAGAGCTTTTTTTATTTTAATCAAATCTGAGTATAGCTTAGCATACAAGTAGAATAAATAGTCTTAGAGTACAAAGAACTAAACTTGTTTCTAGTGACCTTTACAAAGAGGCCTTCCAGTTAGGAAGCGCAAGATCTGTGAAGTGGTCTTAAATAGATGTTAAAGGCAAGTGACAGAACAAAGGGGCAATTTGAAAGGCCCCCTCTATCAAACCAAGGGCTGTGTGAATCATCCAGGAAATTGGTAAGACTTGACCTTAGAAGCACAGGTGAGGGCATCATGTAGTAAGCCAGCTTGTAAGTCTTCTTTCCCTCTCTCCCACCCCGACTCCCACCCACCCCTGGTATAATCTTGGCTTTGTAGGTTCTTAAACCTATTAAATGGGGGGAGGTGTCTACAATCACTTTCAGGTGCGGCTGGTTATCCTCATCAGGAAGACATTTGTTAAGGACCTCAGATTAATTGTAATTATTCTTGAGGTGCACAAAGTCCATTTAACATATAAGGTATAGTTTTATTGGAATAAGTATCCCCTGCAAACCTAAGTAAGTAAACAACTTTAATATCTGAACAAAACCTTAAAGCTAAAATGCAGACAGCAGTTCAGCAGTGAGATGGGAGTTTTCCAGTCTTTTGCATTGAATGTCACATGCATGATTTTCTCCCACTTGGTGAGGGGTCTTACGTGTGCATTAGGTGCAAGGAGCTCTTTGCTCTCAGTGAACGAGTCCGATCTCTGGAGACTAGAGTAGCAGACTTGGCGAACATAGGGAAGACCGAGAAATATATAGACGAGACCTACAGGGACATAGTACTGAAGTCCTACCTCCAGTCTGGCAACCTCCCTGTTTCCATGGAGGAGAGAGGTTACATGACAGGAGAGCATCACCCTGATGTGGCAGGAAGTGATCCTGTAGCTAGGACCTATCCTCCAGGTGATGTAAAACCCTCTCGCACTGAGGTTTCTCCAGGGCCATATGTCCATGAGGGAAGGGTTTGGACAGCCGTTATAGTTGATGATTCGATCATTAGGCATGTAGATAGCTGGGTGGCTGATGGATGTGGGGCTCGCCTCGTAACATGCCTGCCTGGTGCAAAGGTAGGAAGTTGAAAACCAGAACTTCCAGGGTAGCATTCTCAGAAATACTTCCCGTTCCACGCGCAGGACCCAAAAGGCAGGCAGAGCTCCGTAATCTCAATGTGTGGATAAGACGATGGTGCAAAGAATAGGTTTTGGATTTGTTAGGAACTGGGCAACATTCTGGGGAAGGGAGGGGCTTTTCCAAAGGGATTGCTCCACCTTAACTGAGATGGAACTAGGCTGCTGGTATTAACCTTTAAAAAGGAGATAGAGCAGCTTTTAAACTAGATAATAGGGGAAAGCCAATAGTCACCCAAGAGAGCATGGTTCAGAATGATGTATTCATGAAAGATACTAGCAAAAGAGTGGTTAGGGCATATCGACAGAGAGGTTCCAATAAAGACAAAAATAACCCAAATGCCCTTAAGTACAGAGTAGACAGAGCTTAAAGATTCCAAATTACCCCTGTCTACCGATAACCAGATTAATATAAATAAAATACAACTTACAAAATTCTTGTATGCAAATGCTAGAAGTCTAAACAATAAGATGGGGGAGTTAGAATATATAGCACTAAATGAGAGGTTAGGTATGATTGGTATCTCAGAGACACGGTGGAAGGAGGGCAACCAGTGGGACACTGTGATACCTGGGTAGAAATTATATTGCAATGATAGAGTAGATCAAATTGGTGGAGTGGTTGCACTCTGTTAGAGAGAGCATTGAGTCACAAAGGATTAAAGTGTTGCAGGAAGCAAAATACACGGTAGAATCTCTGTGGATTGAAATTCCATGTAAAAAGGGGAAGGTAATGGCAGTGGGGGTGTACTACCGACCGCCTGGCCAGAATGAACAAATGGATGATGAAATTCTCAAGAAATTAGGGAAGCAAACAAAAGTTACAAGACAGTAATAATAATGGGTGATTTCAATTACCCCGGTATCGACAGGGTCAGTGTTACAGCAGAACATGCTAGGACGATATAGTTTCTAGATTAAATCAATGACTGCTTCTTGGAGCAGCTGGTTCATGAACCGACAAAAGGGAAAGCCATTTTGGACCTAGTCCTTAGTTGTACACAAGATCTGGTGCAAAAGATATGGATATTGGGGCCACTTGGCAATAGTGCTCATAGCATGAATTACGCTTGATTTCATAAATGGAGGAAGGACAGCAAGGAAATCCACAGTACTGCCTTTTAACTTTCAAAAGGGAGATTATGATAAAATGAGGAAAATAGTTAAGAAAAAACTAAAAGGAGCAGATGCAAAGGTTAAAGATTTACATTCAGCAAGGGTGTTATTTAAAAATACTATACTATCTTGGAAGCCCTGACTAACTGCATTCCACGCTTTAAGAAAGGTGGAAGTAAGTCCAAATAAATGCTAGCGTGATTTAAAGGAAAGGTCAAAGAGGCTGTTGTAGCTAAAAATGCATCTTTCAGAAAATGAAAAAAGGAACCAAATGATGAAAAGTGGAAACAACATATGCATTGGCAAGTTAGATGCAAGGCATTGATAAGCAGGCAAAGAGAGAATTTAAGAACCTTGATGTGGAAGCAAAAACGCATAATAAAGATTTTTTCAAGTATATTTGTAGCAAAAAACCTGTGATAGTCAGTTGGACCATTAGATGATAGAGGAGTAAAAGGGGCACTAAGAGGGGACAAGGCCATAGCGGAGAGACTGAATGAATTCTTTGCTTCAGTCTTTTTTTTTTATTTTTTATTTTATATTTATGCAAATTTTACAAATAAGTCAAGAAAGCATAACAATGCACTCTCTTGAAGAAACAGGTTGGTAAAGAGAAATTAAGAAAAGGAAAATCAAATACATATACATTATACAGCAATTAACACAAATATCCAACCAATCCAGTCCACTAGAAAAGGGGGCAATTCATGAAAAATAATATATATGCACCCAAGCAGACCAAATATGTAAGGAAACAGGCAGCACAGCAGTTCAGACAAAACACTATCTGAGCACCTTTAAGAAGGAGAAGTGGAAGACTCCACACATCTGGCACTGATAAAGGCTAGCAGCTGGGAGGGCTCAAAAAAACATATGAAACATCATGATATTTCACCAAACACTTACAAAGATGTTTTAGAAAGAAGAGCCCGCCCAACTGCACAACCCCAGACCTTAACAAAAGAAACTCTCTACGTCGTTTTTGCGTTTCTCTACATAAATCAGGGTAAATACGAACCGCAAAGCCCCGAAAGGGAATTTTCCTTTTCCGAAAGAAAAGCTTCAATAACCACTCCCTATCCGATAGCAAGGCAAAGGTGACTAGAAGGGTAGAAGACTCCAAAGATTTCCGAGAGTCCTCCAACAAATTAGTAACATTCAAGGTGTCCCCTTGTACCACCCTCCCTTCTACAGGGCTACTAGAGGGAACCCGCTTTACTTTAGGTAGATAATATGATTTAACCAAAGGAGGCATTAACTCCGGGGAAACCCCCAAAACTTTTAATAAGTATTCTTTAAACATCTCTGTTGCCCCAATAGAGGGAGATTTAGGAAAATTGACAATTCGTAAGTTATTTACATGAGACACATTTTCCAACTGTTCCAATCTCATAAGTACCGATAATGAGTTCTTTTTATAAACATCAGAATGTTCTTTCAGACTAGCAAGTCTACTTCGTATCTCTTCTTCCCCCAAAGAAATATCCGAAATTTTTTTCTCCAAGTCACAGCATCGGCAGTAGATTTTACCTTTGTGGTTAAGGAAGAAACATGTGGAAATAAGGCCTCTCCCAACGAAGCGATAGCGGTTCAGATGGATTCCAATGTGAAATTCACAGGACGTTGCAAAGAAAATACAGCGTCCATATTCAAAGCTGTGTCCTCCACTTCCAAATGTGTCTGATGAACAACCCGCGACGCAGTAAAACCAGACTGTATCGCGCATACTTCTCCTTCAGGGACCAAGGACGATGAAATAACTGGGAGCTTGCTCTTAGCTCCACTCTCCAGCTCCACCAACGCATCTCTTTCTGGCCCACCCGAGGCACCACTGACCCCCGACATAACAGGGGAGGGGATCTCCAGAAAGCCCTCAGGCAATGCGTGCGTGCGGGAGACCTTGGACACCGGGCTCAACAACGGGGAGAGAGATAACACCGAAGCGGTTGCCGAGCTGTCCCGCTCCGACAAAACTGCTAACCGGCAATCACCACCGTCAGCGTCTGAACCCCGAGTAGCACGAACAAGATAAGCGTCTAAAGGCCCAGAAGAAACAGGCGTCGAGGCAGCAGAGGGTTGGGGGGGCACCGGCCCTGATTTGCCTTTTCGCTTCCTCCTCATAAGAAAAACGTGCTCACGCGGAACGCCAGGCTGCCACCATCTTGGAACGCCTTTGCTTCAGTCTTTACTAAAGAAGATGTAAGGAAGTCACCCATGACTGAAATGGTATTTAAAGGTGATGCATCTGAAGAGTTGAAAGAAATATCGATAAACCGGGAAGATATATTACAACTATTTGATAAATTAAACAGTAGCAAACACCTCGACCTGATGGTATACACTCGAGTATGTTGAAAGAACTGAAATATGAGATTGCAGATCTACTATTAATCTGTGAACTATCATTAAAAGCATCTGTAGTACCTGAAGATTGGTGAATGGCCAATGTAACTCCATTTTTTAAAAAGGGTTCCAGGGGTGATCCAGGAAACTACACGCTGGTGAGCCTGACATCAGTACCGGGCAAAACGGTAGAAACCATTATAAAGAATAAAATTGCTGAACATGTAGATAGTCATGGTTTAATGGGAGGAAGTCAACATCGCTTTAGCCAAGGAAGGTCTTATCTTACTAATCTGTAATATTTTTTTGAAGGTATGAATAAACAGGTAGACAAAGGTGAGCCAGTCGATATAGTATATCTGGATTTTCAGAAAGCATTTGACAAGGTCCCTCAGGAGAGACTCTTGGCGAAGTTAAAAAGTCATGGGATAGGAGGCAGTAGGTAGGGTAGGTCTGAATGGCCAATTTTTCCAATGGAGAAAAGTGAATAGTGGTGTACCTCATGGATCTGTGCTGGGTCAACTGCTTTTTAACATATTCTTAAATGATCTGAGAATAACGAGTGAGGTAGTCAAATTTGCAGATGACACAAAATTATGCACAAAGTTGTTAAAACACAAGAGGATTATGAAAAATTGCAAGCGGACTTTGATAAATTGGAAGACTGAATGTTCAAATGGCAGATGAAAGTTAATGTGGACAAGTGCAAAGTTATGCACCCAGGAAAGAACAACCCAAACTACGGTTACACAATTCAAGGTTCCACATTAGGAACCAACACTCAGGAAAAAAGATTTAGGTGTCATCGGGGATAACACATTGAAACCCTCCGCCCACTGTGCAGTGGCAGCCAAGATGGCAAATACGTGCTAGGAATCATAAGGAAAGGAATGGAGAATAAAACAAAGAATATTATAATGCCTCTGTATTGTTCCATCGTGCGAACACACCTTGAATATTGTGTGCAATTCTGATTGCCGTATCTTAAAAAGGATATAGCAAAATTAGAAAATGTACAGAGAAGAGCCACCAAAAAGGTAAAGGGGATGAAAGGATGCCCTATGAGGAGAGGCTTAAAAGATTAGGGCTTTTCAGCCTGGAAAAGAGATGGCTGAGGAGATATGATAGAGGTCTATAAATTAATAAATGGAGTGGAATGGGTAAACGCAAATTGATTCTTTATGGCATCATAAAGTAGAAAGACTAGGGGATATTCAATGAAGTTACAGTGTAACCCGTTTAAGGCTAATAAGAGAAAATATTTTTTCACTCCAATGTGTAATCAAACTCTGGAATTTGTTACTGGAGAATGTAGTAAAAGCTATTAATGTAGTTGGGTTTAAAAAAGGTTTGGACGGGTGACGTCAGCGGGGCTAATGGCGGCGTAAATCTGACACTGCCGCCAAAGCCTGTACTAAGGGGGAATTAATACCCCTACTATGTTGGAATTAGCGAGCCCCAAGTGAGAGTAAGGAAGGGGAAGAGCTACTGACCGCGTTACTAAAGCGGCGAAGTCATCGGCCCCGCCGAAGAGCCGGAAAGTGCGGCACAAGTAAGCTGACCCGGAGGCCCTGCCGACCGCGTGGCGGGTAAGCACGGCAATTGCTGGAGCGGGGTATTGGCGGCCTGCCCGGAGCGAAGGGGGGCGGCAGAGGCACTGCGACCAGGAGAACCGAAGCTCTGGCGCATCAGGACATTGTCCCTCCCGAATTTGGAGGCTGCGGGGAGCGGAGCTCCGGGGAGAAATTGCGAGTGGTGGAGAAAGGCGAAATCTAGCAGCGGAGCCCCCCCGCAGCAGTGAACAAATCAGAGATGGAGCGGAGGGAGAAAAGAGTCAGCAGCCGGAGGCAGACGGTGGAAGCCGCAGGGCCCGAGGAGCGGAGTGCCAAAACTGACCCCGGAGTGGAGGCCGGCGGATAGCGCAGCTGGCAGCAGTGCACGGAGTAGGGAGGAGGAGGTCAGCTGAGTCCTGGATTGAGCCGGCAACGCACACTACAGCCCGGAGAGTGGCGCAGGAGAGCAGCCCGGAGTGAAGACAGACACGGAGTCTGGGGAGCAAGGAGGTCGATTCTGGGGGCAGCCACAAGCGGAGAGAGATAACAAGGTGAGAGGCTCGGTGGAGAAGCAGGCCCTGGCGAGAGGGCATGGAGTGGAGACTGCGGGGAGCCTGGTAGAAGACGGAGTGGTTCCAGAGCAATAGTGGTAGCCCAGTTGAGTTGGCTGCTGGTGCACTATCCAGGGGTGCAGCCTGGCGGAGGCCCCTTTGCAGGATTGGGACTCCAGTGAAGCTCAAGTCCTCTCCCACACAAGTATGGAGATACCTAAGGGGGCTATAGCGGCACGTAAAAAACTGGCTGACTTCCACTCCCCATATGCGACAGCCAAAGGTGGAAAAGAGGGGGAGAAAGAGTGCCAAACGCAGGCGGGAGACCCCAAAGACCAGGGAGAGGAGATGGAAAACGGAGCTGGAATTGGGGATTTGTCCCATCTAAAAGCCTGGCTCATTGAAATGAAAGATGAGATTAAAACAGAAATCAGCGGAGTGAAGCACGAACTCAGAGTCTATACAGTCATTGCGGCAAGATATTGTGGACATTGGCAATAGAGTTGAGGAGATGGAAATCCAGATGGAACAGCAAGGGGAGGAGATGGTGGACCTACAGCAACACTGGGGGACACTTCAGCAGACCCAGGTGGACCAGCTGATGAAGCTGGAGGACCTGGAAGACAGGTCCCGGAGATGTAACAAGGATCCGGGGGATTCCAGAGGAGCCTCAGTACCGTAACTGTGAAGATGTTCTGCTGAGGGTGTTCAAATCCCTGCTGCTGGCGGCGGATCTACAGGGGGAGATACCGATGGATCCATCCCAAATTGAGCGAGCTCATCGTGGCTTGGGGCCGATACGAGATAATAAACCCAGAGACATAGTGGTATGCCTTCGCTCGTTTAAGATAAAAGAAGGATTGTTGTGAGCGGCGCGGAAAGTACGACAGATCAGTTGGGAGGAACATCCTCTGGAGCTATTTCAAGACCTCTCTGCAGGAACGCTGCAATGCCGGCGCAGCCTGAAGGAGGTGACAGCGTATTTAAGGAAAGAGGACATCAGATATAAATGGCTGTTTCCCTTTGGGTTGCTAGTCACCTGTAGGGGGAAGTCAAGGAGAGTACAAACCAGTGAGGAGGCTTGGACTGTTCTCTGAGACTTTGGGCTACCTAATATACCAGAAGGGGGGCGACCCCCTGCAGGAGACTTGGCCAAGACTGTGAAACCCCCCAGCTCGCAGAGGAACCTACAGAGATGGCACAGAATTCCCACGACCGGGAGGAGGGCGGCGAGGCTGAATAGAGAAAGTCCAGGAATGCCAGCAGCGGAGCGGGACGCAGGCTGAATATGTGGACTTTGAGTGATCACAGCTGTCTCAGTGGGGATTTTCTGCAATGGTAATTTTGTGTTGATAATGGTTGGGGGGTGGAGGGAAGAGTTAGATTGCATGGGAGGAGGGAGGAGGGGAGGATAGTAGGGGGGTTTAGGAAGGCATGGGGTGAAGGAGGGAAGTGGGTGGAGTGATGGGGTAGGGTGGAGGTAAGCAGGCAAGGCCCGCTAATATGGTCACCAGTATGGAAGACGATTCTCTCTTAATGAGAGGGGGGAGGGGAGGGGGGTTGGGGGGGAGGGGGTAGAAGGGGGGGATGGGGGTTTAGGATGCTGATAGGGAAGGGGGGGGAGTGGCAGAGCGGGTGAGCTCAAAATAGTTACACTAAATGTAAAGGGGCTCAACTCACCATTTAAGCGACAAAAACTTTATTCAGAGCTATCTCGTCAGAAGGCGGACATAGTCATGCTCCAAGAAACACATTTGACAAGGGCCACAGAATACCTGGTTAAGCATAAAGGGTATGGGGTCTGCATTCACGCTTCAAACACAATGGAGAAGAAGAAGGGAGGGGTTGCTATACTCTTTGCATCCCGGTTAAAGCTTCAGGTACAATCTGTGGTAAGGGATAAAGGGGGGAGGTATGTGTTGGTACGGGTGAAAGTGGGGAATGTATGGTACTGTGTAGTGAATGTGTACTGTGATGGCCAAAATGTCCCCAAGCCCTTAGGAAAGGGAAAAGAGCACACTTTTACCTTAAGGGAGAGAAGACCAGCTGGGGAAGCAGCACGTGATCACTGCTCAGACACGTGCAAAGGGAGTTCCCAGGGGATTACAAAAGGAAAGTAACAGAGAGCAGATGGAGCACAGGAGTCACAGGAATCTCAGGGCAGAGAACCACTATCATGGAGCAGAGGGCCCGAGACACAGACACAGAGTGGAGAGAGCTGAGTCAGAGAGTTCAGACAGTGATGAGGAAAGTCTGAAGCTCAGCCTGCTTCCTGAGACATACTCTGATGCCTATGCCTATGCTAATGCTGAGGTTGAGAAGCAGCATTACAGGAAGAAGGGAGTTCCCAGGGGAGGAGCTACTGGAGACTCAGAACGGAGCAGGAATCCTAACGTGCTGGAGGGAGGAAAAAGCCCTCGGGTATCTGAAGTGAGAGGTATTTCCCAGGACAGCCCAGCCTTAGAGGAAACTGCTAGAATACTCAAAGGAACAAGCCACAAAGCAGGGAGGTTTGCTTTGGAACCTGGAGGCAGGAGATTTCCTTTGGAGAGGGAGCTTTGAATGAGGACAGTTTTACTATAAGCCAAAGGCTTGGTAAAAGCCCATCTGATAACAGGAGAACCGTGAGTAACCCTCTGTCTAACAGACAGTTAAACCAGCTGAAAGCATTAAGCCACTCATGGAGAGAGAAAGAATTGCCAGTATGTGCTAAGCAGCCCAAGAGACAGAAAAACCTCTAGGTGGAAGGAAATTCTTAAACTTTTAGAAAGTGTAGAGCCGGGTATTACCAGGAGGAGTTTTAATCCTGATGTACAAGAGCCAGACACTGAAGATATGGAGATAGGAAGTTATCCTTCTGACAGTGAATGTGAATGCCCGATGGAATGTGCTCTATGTTATAAGACAAGCGTTTGAGCCCTGGAAAGGAGAAAGCTCAAACAGCTGCCTTTGCTAGTTAAAAGGTGTAAACAGGCTGGACTGTGTTTTAAAAGCCTTGTTTCCTTTTAGAAAATGTTCCTGGAATAAAGCCAGAAAGTGCTTGTATGTGAGGAAGTTTTAGCAAAGCAAACTAGCACTTGTGTTAAAAAGGCTAGGAGAAGTAATGAAGCCTTTGTTCATGAAGTCTGGAAGTAACTGAAGTTAATTGTATCAGGAGAAGAAATCCTTTTTACTTTCTTGGTTTGCGTTGAGCTTTGTACAAGCTCTATTTTGGAGAAGCAGTGAAAATCAATAAATTTCCTGTGTTAGCCTTAAAGCCTCTCGGACTTTCATTTTACATGAGAACCCACAACTACAAAATAAAGAGGTGACGCACCCTATATTAGGCGACCGCCTAGGGTGGCCATTAGGGTGCGGGTAGATCACAGTGCGCACCCACAGGGGGGCAGTGTGAATTCTGGACAGAACTGAATGGGGAGGTGGGGAAGCAGGGGGACGGTATTCTCATTTGCGGGGGTGATTTTAACCTAACATGGAACCCCACCCGGGATGCTGCAGGACCACGGGAGGGGAAGAGGGGGGATCGAAAGCGCTATCGTACCTTTGTGACACAGCATTGTCTGGTAGACGCGTGGCGATTGCACCATCCAGGGAGGAGACAGTTTTCCTACTACTCGCCAGTACATCAGTCCTACTCCCGCATTGATTCTATATGGGTGTCCAGAGAGGTGGGGGGGAAAATAAGGGAGGCGGACATGGAGTCCATTACCTGGTCAGATCATGCACCGGTGGTAGTCTGGTTGCAAATGGCAGATGAAGAGAAGGGGAATCGGTTCTGGAGACTCAACGAGTCTCTCTTGGAGAAGGAGCAGGTCCAAGCAGAAGTGGAGAGAGGAACGCGGGAGTATTTTCGATTTAATGACAACGGAGAGGCCACCTGGGGGGGTATTTGTAATGGGTACAAGGCTGTGGTAAGAGGTATATTAATCAAATGGGGGGGCGCGGAAAAAGAGGGAACGGGAGGAGAAAGAGCGCCCCCCCATTTGGAACTGGAAGAATTAGATGGGCAAGGGAACGGAGGAGCTTATAGGGGACCGGGTTTGGTGGTGAGAGCGCAAATTAATGAGTTGCAGGCGGACAAAATACGATATCAGATGCAGCTTCTGAGGCAGGAGGTATTTGAGGGGGGGAATAAGGCCGGGCGGTATCTAGCGCAGAAGTTGAAGCAACAGAAGCTTCGCTCCCATATAATAGGGGTCCGGCGGAAGGGTGGGGCATTGGTTACTAAAGATGGGGAGATCCGGGAGGCATTCAAGGATTATTACAGGGAGTTGTATAAAGCAAAAGACCTGCCTCAAGCTGAGAGGGGGGTAAACTATCTGGATTCCATAGAATTGCCTAAACTGGGTGAGAGCGACCAAGAGGACATAAATAAACCTATTCGAGCAGACGAAGTGGAGAGGGCGATCAAACAGTTAAAATTGGCGAAAGCTCCAGGGTTAGACGGTTTATCGGCCCGGTTTTATAGGACCTTCGGAGGCCTGCTGATCGGGCCTCTGGTGAAACTATTCAACCCTATTCAACCAACCACGGGAGGGTGGGAAATTAGCGGACACCATGGGATGGGCGGGCATCACGGTGCTCCATAAGGAGGGGAAGGATCCGCAGGAGTGTGCCTCATACAGGCCTATCTCCCTGCTTAACTTGGATGCTAAGCTCCTGGCCAAGATCCTTACTACAAGGCTGAACAAAGTTATCGGGAAATTAATTCACCAAGATCAGGCAGGGTTTATTCCTGGTAGACAGGTCGCCGATAATATTAGGAAGAGTCTCAATATTATTTGGGCTAGCGAGAGGAGAGGGGAGGAGGCGCTCTTGCTCTCGCTGGATGCGAAAAAGGCTTTCGACCAAGTGTCCTGGCCTTTCCTCTTCCAGGTGCTGGAGAAGGTGGGGTTGGGGGGGCGAGTTTTTAGCGTGGGTGCAGGCGCTTTACGCGCATCCTAAAGCATGTGTGCGGGTAAACGGGGCCCACTCGGGTTTTTTTGATCAAGGGCGGGGAACGCGGCAGGGCTGCCCTCTGTCTCCATTGTTGTTTGCTTTAGCCATGGAGCCTCTGGCGCAGCAGATAAGGGAAAGGGAGGATATCTCGGGAATAACAGTGGGGAGGAGTGCCTATAAAATTTCGTTGTTTGCGGATGATATCATCTTAAGCCTAGCCCGACCTCGAGTGAGTCTGCCCATAGTGCTGTGAGAGCTGGAAGAATATGGTAATGTTTCGGGGTTTACGATCAATCAGACAAAATCGGAAATTTTGAATTTAACGGTCCCCAGTGGGCTAGTTAATACATTGGCTAAGAAATATCCCTTTAAGTGGGCCCGGGGCAGCATCCGGTACCTAGGCATTTGGATAAGCAATAAAATTGAGGAGTTGTACAACCTGAACTATAGGAGGGTGTTGGGGAAGATAGAGGGCTGGCTGGACGGGTGGGGACGGGGATATTTGTCCTGGTTTGGGCGCATAGCGACGGTAAAAATGATGCTGGTGTCCCGATTGTTGTTCTTATTTCAGACACTCACAGTATGGGTCCCGCCACATAGTTTAACAGGATACAGCGGTTGATCAATCGGTTTATATGGGTGCAGAAGCGTCCTAGGATAGCAATGCAGGTATTGCAAAGGACCAGAGGGGAGGGGGGTTGGGGGTACCTAATATACGCAAATATTATGAGGCAGCGCAATTAAAAGCGCTGTATGAGTGGCATAGGGAAACATCTAAATCCTGGGTTAAAATGGAGTATGAGTTGGTAGGGGGACTAGACCTTGAAAGAGCGATTTGGAGGGGGTACAAGGGATTGGACCAGCACGCCCTGAGCCCCATGGTAGCGAATAGTTTGCGAATTTGGAAACGCAATAAACCTCAACTTGTTCTGGATAAGGGTTATATACAGGGGATGACTATTGAGGCATGCTTTGAGTGGGGACAGGGTCCCGGAGAGCGTGTCTTACGTAGATGGGCCAGAACTGGGTTAACGCATGTCCATCAGGTTATTCAGCCCCAGGGGGTCTACCCGTTTGAAGGCCTTCGGGACCTTTATAAGCTGAAAGGGAGCGATCACTTCGCTTATATACAGCTGAGGAGTTTCCTGAGGCAACCAAAGGTATGGAAGGACCTCTGGGAAAATAGGGGGTCGTTTGAGGCTATATGTACTGGCCAGGGGGGGAAAAAGGGGGTTTTGTCCAGAATTTACAGGGGCCTATCGGGGTCTGGAGAGTGCAAGCTCCGATATATGCTGCAATGGGAGGAGGATCTGGGGGTGTGTTGGAGTGTGGAGCGCTGGGAGAAGCTCATACAGACGATAGTTTCCGTGTCAATAGCGACACAAATTAAGGGAAAGCTTATAAAGTATTATATCGATGGTATTGGATGCCAGAGCATCGCTTTAGGGCAGGGAAGGGAAGGGATGACTTATGTTGGCGGGGATGTGCTGCAAGAGGGAATTGGATGCATATGTGGTGGAAGTGTGACAGGTTACAGGTTTACTGGGGGCAGGCTCAGGAGGTGATTCAAGGTATGACTGGGCAGAAGCTACACGGGAAACCGGCGGTCTGTTTGTTGCATCAACTCGATGAAGGTCTCTCGAGATGGGCGGAGGGGGTTTTGCATTATTGTATAGCCGCAGCTCGATGCAAGATTGCTCAGCACTGGGGGGGGGGGGGGGGGGCAAGATTAAACCCCAGGTGGCGGGTTTTGGGATTAGAGTGGCTGTGGTGAGCTTGATGTATAAATTAACGGAGCTGCGGCGGGGGAAGGGAGGGAATAGCGCGGTATATTGGAAGAAGGTTTGGAGCTGGCTGGAGGGCTGGGATGGGAGGGGGTGTTGGGAGCAGGACGACAGTAATTGTGGAGGTTTGGCCTGGATGCATGGTGAGTGCTGAGTGGAAAGGCGGGTCTTGGAGATAATGAAGGGGGGATGGGCAAAAAGGGGGGGTGTTGGGGGAGGGGGAGGGTTAGTTAGTTAGTTAGTTCCTAACACCTGTAGGGGAAGAGGGGCGGGGAGGATAGGGGGAGGGGGAAGTTTCGGTTGGCCTATATGCATTGTTGTATGTGTAAATTGGGATTGATGACTGGATTGATTTTCGTTTGTTTCTGTTGACCATACTGTATATCAGTGGGGTTTAAAATGGTTTGTATTTGTATCTTTCTTATAAAACCTTCATAAAAATTTAAATGGAAAAAAAAAAAGGTTTGGACAAGTTCCTGGAGGAAAGGTCCATAAACCATTATTAAAGAGAACCCAGGTAATCCACTGCTTGCCCCAATACAAGCACTGTGGAACATGTGAGCCTTTTTGGGAATCTGTTAGGTACTTGTGACCTGGATTGTCCACTTTTGGAAACGGGATACTGGGCTTGATGGACCGTTGTCTGTCCCAGTATGGCATTTGTTATGTTCTTATGTTCTTATATTGTGAATTGCACATCATAGGTTGATGTGCCTCAAAAATTCTCTGGGTGATTGGATGGGTCCAAGAGGCCCCTTCTATGGCATTGTCACACCAACGACAATTTCCACAGACCCTTCAACAAAGCCCCAACTCCCAAATAACACTGGACAACAAATATTTTGCTCCCTGAACACTTTTGGGTGCATCTTATGGATTTTGGGTTGCTGATCACGAAAATCACATTGAAATTTTCCTATCATGCTCCATTGTTTTGCAGTTGCCTATTTTTGTGATTTTTTCATATATTTTAAATCTACTCCTATGTTGCCTAGAAAGTAAGCAGTTTGCAAACAGTTTGAGTTGCGTGTAAACTGCCTGGTTATAATGTAAACAGTTGAGTTGAAATGTAAACTACCTTGATTTAAGGAAAAGGCATTATATAAATCCAGTTAAATAAGATAAATAAGTTGTTTTGTTTAAGCCAGGCATGCCTGGGCATTCACATGGTGCAGGCTCACAACGTGCAGTGTTAAAGCTACTGCTCAGGAATGTGTGGGCATGTGTAGTCAGGATGGATGCTGGCAGTACAGGCTATAAAAGTAACATTCATACACAGATATGCAATGCACGCTGTTGATATCATTTTCTGTACTTAACAATAGTATTTACATGTAAGCTTCTCATCTAAATGATTCGTT
Source organism: Ichthyophis bannanicus (assembly GCA_033557465.1). NCBI lineage: Eukaryota > Metazoa > Chordata > Amphibia > Gymnophiona > Ichthyophiidae > Ichthyophis > Ichthyophis bannanicus. The sequence goes on along the minus strand of CM066034.1, from coordinate 575,487,464 downwards.
ACAGCAGAAATGTCTCATCAATGTCGCAACAGCCGCGATCCATTCCATTACATTTGTGATGAATATACGCTTAAGCCTCAAAGACACAGCATGACTGCATTTATTAAGAAACTGTATGAGCTCTACTTTGGTTGTAAAGCAGGAAATCAAGAAAAATCCTGGCTCCTCACATTTGATGTGCAACATGTGCTGTCTATCTCAGAGCTTGACTCAGAGGGACTCAGATGTCAATATCATTTGCAGTCCCGATGTGTGGTGAGAACAGAAGGATCACGTGACAGACTGTTACTTTTGTCTGACCAACGTATCTGGCTTCTCTGCTAAAAATGGCCTCCTGCCATGAAACCAGTGGCTCATGACAACAGTATGCCAGTACCGAAGCCACCAGAAACATGAAGCCTAGATGAGACAGACGAAGATGCCTCATTAAATAGGCCAGATGTGTAAAACGACATGGATCCAGACTTTGAACCGTTTATGTCCAGTGTGCCTCATCTGATAACAGTATTGAATGACCTGGTGAGGGACTTAAGTTTGTCAAAAACAAAAGCTGAGCTACTTGGTTCAAGATTGCAGGGATGGGGTTTGCTGTCACCAGGTATGAAAATTTCTGTCTTTCCGACCCTCCAAGAAGATATGAAAAAGTTATTTTTGCAGGTTGATGACCTCTGTTTCTGCCTGACATTGATGGGTTGTTCACGGCTTTGGGTTGTCAGCATGACCCACAACAATGGAGCCTTTTTATTGACCTGAAAGCTGTCTTGCTACACAATGGCAGTGTCCACCCTTCAGTACCTATTGCTTATGCAGCGCACATGAAAGAAACCTATGAAAACATGGAACTGTTGTTGAAACCTACCTGTTTTTGGTAAGGGGGCAGAAAAGCTGCATCACATAAACAACTTTAATACATGGCTCCAAACCTTGTGCAAACAAGAAGGATTTAGATATATAGGCGACCGGGGAAACAGATGGATCAACAAGAGACTATACTGTGCTGATGGACTACATCTCTGTTGCAGGGAAAAGGATCCTAAGTGAAAAATTCAGGCAGTATGCAGAGGCATTTAAACTAGGGAAAGGGGTGACGGATGGAGAAGGACAAGTTCAGGATGTCACTCCCAGCAAAAGCATAATAACATTGGAAACAGCCGCACTTTTAAACCACACATCAGTGGCAAGTGCGAAGACGCATGCAGAACAAAATCCATGCAAAATACAGGCAAGCTGGAAATCAGTGATCACAAATGCTCGAAGCCTAGCTAACAAAGTCCCTGACCTGGAAGCCCTAATGGTGGAAATGGACTTGGACATTGTGGCCATTACAGAAACATGGTTTAACGAGTTGCATGAATGGGATATAGCCATAGCTGACTATAATCTATTTAAAAGAGATAGAGAGGGTAGAAAAGGCAGAGAAGTAGCCCTATATGTCAAAAGCAATATTAAAGCTGCTGAAATACAGGGGACGTGGGGAAAAGAAGAAGCGCTGTGGATTGTGTTGGAAAGAGGAGATGGCACTGACATCCATATTGGCCTCCAACTCAAACCGAAGAAATGGATAGTGAATTGATTATTGATACTGCAAAATAGCCATAAAGGGAGAAGTGATCATAGTAACATAAAATATGACGGTAGATAAAGACCAGTATGATCCATCTAGTCTGTCCAGCAAGACAGTAAGAGTAGGTGCCCCTGCTGCTCCGTGCAGGTCACCCCTCCCCATGCCTTTGTTTAGGGGTATACCCACCGTTCCATGTAGGTCACTCCTATTTGTTGAGATATGAGAGTTATGATTATTTTGATTTTATCCTGTTGCTATAAAGGGATCCACTGTGTCTCCCCCAAGCCACTTTGTCACTGTATTTGCCCCCACCACTTCCATCAGGAGGGCATTCTAAGCATCCACCACCCTTTCACTGAAAAAATATTTCCTGATGTTGTTTTTAAGTTTATCGCCTTGCAGCTTTATCATATGCCCTCTAGTTTTACAGCTTCCCCGTCTTTGGAAGAGGTTTGTTTGTTCGTTAATACTTTTTAAGTATTTAAAGGTCTGAATCATATCTCCCCTCTCCCTCTTCTCCTCCAGAGTATACATATTTAGATCTTCAAGTCTCTTCTCATATATCTTCTGATGCAGGCTCCAAATCATTTTGGTTGCCTTCCTCTGAACAATCTTTTTATATCCTTTGCGAGATACAGTCTCCAAAACTGAACACAATATTCCAAGTGAGGCCTCACCTTCAACTTGTACTGTGGCATTAGTACCTTCTCCTTTCTGCTGGTAATTCCTCTCTGTGTGCAACCCAGCATCCTTCTGGCTTTTGCCACCATCTTGTCACACTGTTTCGCTACCTTTAGACACTCAGAAACAATCACTCCGAGGTCCTTCTCCTGGTCTGTGCATACCCATATTGGGTGACTTTAATCTACCCGATGTGGATTGGAGTATTCCTCCTGCAAATCTGTAAAGAAGTAAAAAAAAAAATAGTGGATGCCTTCCAAGATGCATTACTTAGACAAATGGTGATGGAACCGACCAGGGAAAGCTTGATGCTGGATTTAGTGGTCACCAACGGAGATAGCGCGTCAAATATCCATGTGGGTGCCCATATGAGCAGCAGCGATCATCACATAGTGTGGTTTGAGATAAAAGCCAAGGTGGAGTCCAATCACAGCAAACTCAAAGTCCTAGACTTCAAAAACACTGACCAGTAAAATGGCAAAGTACCTGAATGGAGGAGTTGGCAGGGTGGGAGGGGATAAGGGAAGTGGAATTGTAATGGGCTAAACTAAAGGAGGCAATAAGAGGGGCAACAGATACATATATGTAAGGAAAGTAAATAAAAATAAGAGGAAAAGGAAACCTATTTGGTTCTCCAAAAAGTGGCTGCACAAATAAAGGCAAAAAACACAGCTTTCACAAAATTCAGAAATTCACAAACAGAGGAACACAGAAAAGAACACAGGATCAAACTAAAAGAGACAAAAAGAGAAATAAGGATAGCAAAATCAAAGGCAGAAGAAAAGATGGCTAAAGATGTGAAGTGTGGCAACAATTTTTTTTTCAGATATATTTGGGAGAGGAGGGAATTCAGAGGTGGAATTGTAGGACTCAAAAGTGCTGAGAACGGATTTGTGGAAAGTGACATTGAAAAAGTGAAAATGCTAAACAAATACTTCTGCTTTATTTTTACTAAAGAAAATCCTGGAGAAGGACCACCTGTGATTGACAAATACACAAGTGGGAATGGAGTAGACACCACACCATTCACAGAGAGTCTCAGCTTGCAAAACTGAAAGTGGACAAGGCCATGGGACCGGATGGGATACATCCAGGATACTGAAAGAGCTCAGCGAGGTTCTTGCAGGGCCGTTAAAGGATGTTTTTAATAGATCCTTGGAGACAGGAGAAGTTCCACAGGACTGGAGAAGGACTGATGTGATACCTCCTCACAAAAGTGGTAAAAGGGAAGAAGTGACAAACTACAGGCCAGTAAGCCCCACTTTGGTGGTGGGAAAGTAATGGAGGCACTTCTGAAAGAGCGAATAGGCATAATCCGAGGCAACATGGTTTTACCAAAGGATGATCTTGCCAAACAAATCTGATTGAGTTCTTTGACTGGATGAGCAGAGAACTAGATCGAGGGCATGCAATGGGTGTGGTATACCTACATTTCAGCAAAACCTTTGATATTGTTCCTCATAGGAGGTTTATCAATAAACTCAACAGCTTGGAGATGAGTCTCAAGGTGGTGAACTGGATCAGAAATTGGTTGACTAATAGACGACATGGTAATTAGCGGTGTGCCTCAGGGTTCGTTCCTGGGACCGGTACTGTTGAATGTATTTGTGAGTGATATTGCTGAAGGACTGAATGGAAATGTCTGTCTTTTTGCAGATGACATAAATTTGCAACAGAGTTGATAACATGAGGAAAGATCTATAAAAGCTGGAAGAATAGTCTAATGCTTGGCAGTTAAGATTTAATGTGAAGAAGTGCAGTGTCATGCACTTGGGAAGCAGAAATCCAAGGGATCTGTATGCGATAGGGGGTGAGAGGTTGGTGTACACGGACCAGGAGAAGGACCTCGGAGTGATTGTTTCTGAGGATCTCAAGGTGGCGAAAAAGTGTGACAAGGTGGTGGCAAAAGCCAGAAAGATGCTGGGTTGTATACAAAGAGGAATTATCAGCAGAAAGGAAGAGGTACTAATGCCACTGTACAAATCGCTGGTAAGGCCTCATTTGGAATACTGTGTTCAGTTTTGGAGACTGTATCTTGCAAAGAATATTAAAAGATTGGAAACGGTTCAGAGGAAGGCGACCAAAATGATTTGGAGCCTGCATCAGAAGACTTCTAAGAAGAAACTTGAAGACCCAAATATGTACACTCTGGAGGAGAGGAGGGTGAGGGGAGATATGATTCAGAACTTTAAATACTTAAGAGTATTAATGAACAAACAAACCTCTTCCAAAGACGGGGGAGCTGTAAAACTAGAGGGAATAACTTGAAGCTCAAGGAGGTAAACTGAAAGGCAATATCAGGAAATACTTTTTCACTGAAAAGGTGGGGATGCTTGGAATGCCCTCTCAATGGAAGTGGTAGGGGCAAATACAGTGACAGAATTCAAAATGTCATTGGACAGACACAGTGGATCCCTTTATAGCAACAGGATAAAATCAAAACAAACATAACTATCTGTTATATCTTAACAAATAGGGGTGACCTACATGGAATGGTGGGTACACCCCTAAACAAAGGCATGGGGAGGGGTAACCTGCACGGAGCAGCAGGTGCACTTACTCTTGCCGCCCTGCTAGGCAGACTAGATGGACCATACTGGTCTTTATCTGCCGTCATATACTATGTTACTATGAAACACATATAGTACAATAACTGCAACTGGAACATCTGCGGTGGTCTAAATGTATAGGCACTGCTACTAGGAATGCAGCTCGGGTATGCCAAGTACTGCTGTTTCATTTGTGAATGGGACTGTCATGCTAGAGAGTCTCATTACATTAAAAAGAACTGGCTGCTCCATAGGCATTTGGCTCCAGGACAAAAAAATGTGGCACATGAACCACTTTTCTACACAAGATATTTTTGCCTCCTCGTTATATAAAACTCGGACTTATGAAAAACGTTGTGAAAACGATGAATAAGAAAGGTGAAGGATTTTGATATTTGAGATGGATGTTTCCAAGAATAATTGATGCCAAGATTAAGGAAGGCATTTTTGTGGGGTTCACAAGTCAGACATCAGTGACAAACAATTTGAAGATCTGCTAGTAGGGCCTGAGAAAATCGCATAGAAGGCACTCAGGGATATTGAGAATTTTCTTGGCAATTACAGGGCACCAAACTATGTCCAGCTGGTTGACAACATGCTTCAAGCATACAAAACCATGAGCAAAGTGTCGCTGAAGATGCATGTCCTGCATTCTCTCATTGGGACTTTTTCCCTGCTAATCTTGATGTAGTCAACTACAAACATGATGAAAGGTTTCAGCAGAACATTGCGACGATGGAAAAGCGGTATAGGGCAACTGGAACCCATCAATGCTTGCTAATTTATTGTTGGACACAGATGAGAGGCATCAGATGCCGAGTACAAACAAAAATCAAGAGCAAAACATTTTTAGCTCAAATAAACTAGTGCTAGTGCAATATGGCAGCATCATTGTGCGATTAAACATGCTAAATTCAGTCAAAATTTAATTTCATGTTTCTCCAAATTCCTACTGATACAGTCAATCTGAAATTATACTTGTGTTCAGCTTGACACTATCATAATCGCCAAACATTTTTCAGGAAGCAAAACTTTTGAACCGATTTATTGTCTGGTGTAATTACTTATATTCCTGCCTTGACTAAAAGCGAAGCACGGGAGGCTTGCAGTGAAAATATCATGTAGCTGCAGGGTGCGTCAGTGAGACCTGTTCAAAGTCTCAATCCGAGATTCCATACCGGATTAAGGTAGCGCACAAATCATCCTGTCATCCCAGGTCTTAGTAATAGGCTCAAGCAAACACCTCCAATGTGCATTTTGTGCCCTCTTGAATGCCTTTTTTATCTCAAAAAAAGCATTCTCCTCCTTGTTTTATCCCTGACTACACCTTCTGTGTTGTCTGTCTTGACTAGATTGTAAGCTGTGATGAGAAGGGACTCTCTCTTACATGTCTGTGCAGTGCTGCGTACGACTTGTAGCGCTATACAAATGCTCACTAGTAGTAGTAGTAGCAAAAAGAGGATAATCTTGTTGAAGTACCATGCTTGCAGCTCAGTAGCCTTACAAAAAATTGTTTGTGGTCTTTTCGGAGCTATATATATCTGATATGAATAAATGAATTGCTCCACTCCAACTTATTGCTAGATATAAAATATTTATAGGAATGTTCCTCATTCAACTTATAATGCCCAATTTGTAGTCTCAGATTCACACGGCACTGATTATCATGAGATTCAATGAAAATCAACGTGCCCAAAAACATCAATGACTACTGGGCTTTTTTCTTTTTTTGTATAATGCTGATACAACCCTTTTGTGCTTATCTTCCCTTATGAAAAAATATATATATATCTTTGTTAAAATATGTTTTCAAGATGCCATTTCTCTTTGTTGATTATCACTGTGTTGATTTTTTACAGATAAATATATATATACTCATATTGATAAACTTATCTTTTTTGTGTTGGTTCTTCTTATGCTTGAGAATGCTAAGTCTTCTCTTAGCGATAAGCACTGAGTTATCTGTACTCTCAGTGCTTATCGCTAAGAGAAGACTTAGCATTCTCAAGCATAAGAAGAACCAACACAAAAAAGATAAGTTTATCAATATGAGTATATATATATTTATCTGTAAAAAATCAACACAGTGATAATCAACAAAGAGAAATGGCATCTTGAAAACATATTTTAACAAAGATATATATATATTTTTTCATAAGGGAAGATAAGCACAAAAGGGTTGTATCAGCATTATACAAAAAAAGAAAAAAGCCCAGTAGTCATTGATGTTTTTGGGCACGTTGATTTTCATTGAATCTCATGATAATCAGTGCCGTGTGAATCTGAGACTACAAATTGGGCATTATAAGTTGAATGAGGAACATTCCTATAAATATTTTATATCTAGCAATAAGTTGGAGTGGAGCAGCTCAGTAGCCTTAGCCAAAAAATCATCAAAAGAAGAGCAAATGCAATGCAGTCTCAAGAATTGACCCACTGATAAGCTTTCTTTAAGGCGACGGGGATGGTGACTTTGAAAACGCAATAAAGTATTGTGGTCAACAGCCTTCTGAAATAAGGAAGTCTTAATCTTTGTCGAAGTTAAAGTAACATGCACATCCAAAAATTCTATCTGATATGAGGATTATTTCATAGTAGAGCGTAAATAATCATTCTACATATTAAGCCATTGCAAGAATTTGCTCTAATTCCTGCATTGGTCCTTTCCATAGGAAAAAAATATCATCCAGGAATTGGTTCCATAGAATGACTTTAGAATGACTATTTTTTTGGCTTAAGGCCACTGAGCTGCAAGCTTGGTTACTTCAACGAGGTTATCTTGTCTTTTTTTTTTTTGTGACAAAAAAGGTGTTCAAGTAGGTGCGTAATGCACATCGGCAGTGGTTGCTTGAGCCTGTCACTAAGACCCGGGATGAGAGGTTAGTTTGTGTGCTACCTTATTCTGGTATGGCATCTCTTATTGCGACTTTGATCAGGTCTCATAAGCGCACCCTGCAGGTACGTGATATTTTCACTGCAAGCCCTCCCATGCTTCGTTTTCAGGAATATCAGTAATTATTTGGGAGGTGGGGCAGCACTTCCTGCCGAAGGGACCCATCAAGCCTGAGGAAATTGTCATTGTTGTGACAATATCATTGAAGGGGCCACTTGGATCCATCCGATCACCCAGAAAATTTTTAAGGCACATCAATCTATGACGTGGAATTCACAATTTATAATATATCTGATTGTGTGTCCTTGCCCTAAATTGCATATAGGATGCACTATAAGATCAGTGCATAAACAGCTTAATGAGTATTTCAGCAGAATTTCCATTGGTAATCTTTCGGTCCCTTTGGTGGCTTGCTTTCTTGAAAAAAATCATGCAGCTAATGAATTCACTTGGAGGGTTATTGATCAGGTAGTGATGGACTGGCAGGGTGGAGACTTGACTCCTAGAGTAAATTATAAGGAAAAACAATGAACCTTTCGTCTTGACTCATTGCAACCTAATGGGCTTAACAATGAAATCGAGTGGGTTTTATTGTTATGATAAATCTCAATTAGTTAGATTGGTTACTCTTTATAGTCTGACATTGCTTCTTGTTTTTCACAACAGCTGTAAATTTGTGATGGAGTTGCCAGTGTGACACAGTGTTGAGAGTTTTTTTCCCTGAGGCAAGGCTTTGTTAAGCCTGAAAGATGATATCATGTTGGGTTATGCTGGTGTTCTTAATCTAATCTAAGTTCTCAAGTAAATGTTGCCCCGCCTATAGTTTTATGACAACACCGGCCATATAATCTTATTCTCTATGTTAATATGTATATAGTTACCCTATTTATCCCAAGTTTTATTCCCTGTTATAATGTAAACACAAACTAGTCTTGACTAAATTGTGCAACCTTTGTTGAATGTAAACCGCACTGATAATAGCGCGGTATATAAAAGATGTTAAATAAATAAATAAGCTGAGTGAAATGTTTTGTAAAGTATTTTAGATAAATTTTATGGTAATTTCTGAAACTTTGATATAAAATATTTGTGTGTGTGTTTATGCTGCTCAATGGATGAGACCTATGAATGTCACGATTGGGACCTAGCAATAGGGTTTTTTATCCTTTGAATAGTCCCTGTATTGATTTGTTGGTTTTTCCATTTAGTAGTTAAGCTGTGTATGTCCTTAGAAGGTATAAGTTGATGATCTAGGAGTATAATTATGTGGTGATATGTGTTGTTTCTGAGATATTGAGATTGCTAGGGCATGATTATTTCAAATGTCACTTACAACATGTCCCAGTTTTTATACTATTTCCATTTTTGATAGGTCTTGTTTTATTTGATTCTCTTATGTGTCAAATATGTGTGCATATATAGTCCAAAGCCATTTCACTGGTCACATTTTTTAGGAGATATTGAACATTTGGGGTTGAACTGTAAGGGTGCCAATAATGTTGACCATAACTGTACAAAATAATTTGATTCTACCATGAAATTTTACTAAAACTAACCAAATAAGACCATAACAAATCCATTAAAAGCTAGCCAACTAGCATAACGTTTACTAAAAACATTTATGTTCAGATCTCTTTATTAGTTTCACACATTATACTCGGTGCACACAAACCAACTCTTCTTACATTAACAATAGTATAAGTCTACTTACATTAAGAGTAAAAGTCTTCTTACACTGAGAGTAGAAGAACCTCCCCCCTCTCCCTTATCAAACAGATACTATACTAAAGGTTCCGCCCAACATGATACATGACCCAGTCCAACCATTATAAACATTTATAAACAATATAAACAATAGAGACATTATAAGCATTCTCAAGATTATGAACATTTCCCCCCCACCCTGCCCTCCCCTTGCCCCCATTTATCCCTCCCACCCCCTCCTCTCCCCCTTATGTCTATGCCCTCCCCCTCTACCCCCTCCCCCCATACCCTCCCTTCTGCCCCTAGTACGTTCCATCCCCCTCACACTTGAACCTCAACCCACTTCACTACACTTCCCTGTTCCCCAGGGAGATGCGAAGGAAGCTCCATCACACTGTATTTTGCACATTTAATAGTGCACTTTGCTCCTGTGGGGTTAAGGTATATAGGACAGGCATCCACAGCTCCGTGAAACTTTCCCAGTGCTTTCCCCCAAGCTGCTTTGCTGTTAGCCGTTCCATCTGCAACAACTCCAGAAGAGCCTGTTCCCAAATGTCGACCACTGGGGCTGGCCCCTCAAGCCAGCGGCCCAACAACACCTTCTTCACTATCAGGAAGCCTCGTGCCATTAGGGCCCGTTGTTGCGGATCCACCCACTGCCCTAACGCTTCCCAGCTATGGAATAAGCAAATTTCCATTCTCTGTGGGACCGATCTCTCCAGCATAGCAGTCATCCTGGTACAAGCCTGTGACCACAAAACCTGTACTTTGGGGCATTGCCAGAATTTGTGTAAGAGAGTTCCTCTCTCCAGCCTACACCACCTTCAGTTGTCATCTTCCAGCAAGCCTGCCTTGAAAGCCCATCTATCACTTACGTATGCTCTCCACAAAAACTTATATTGCATTTCCTGCAGGTAGACCCATTTCCCACCCAAGGGAATTTTTTTTTAAGGCGTTCTGCATGCATTCCAGGGTTACCCCCTCCGCCCCTTCCCCCGCCCACCGCTCCAACAATCGATATAGATAGCACTGGTCTCCTATAGGGCGTACCATGTGCCTCCCTTCCTCAGTGCGGGTCCCCCATCCCATCACTTTCAGCAGCAAGTCCTTGGGGTCCCGCTGACCGGTTAAACCAGGGTCCCTTTTCAGCATCTCATTGACATAGTGTTGTGCCTGTAAATAGCAATAGAACTCATGTTTGTGTAGGGAGTATGTCTCTGCTAGAGTCTGAAAGCTTTCAACCCCCATTCCACCCTCTCCACACAGGTCCCCAATACACAAGAGGCCCTTCTGGGCCCATTCCATAAAGATCTTAGATGCTAGGCTAACGGGAGCAGCTGTGACCATTTCCAATCCCACCCATATCTCCTACAGAGGGCCCGCCACGTCGCTCTCAATGATCCCAGTTAGGTCCCACCGCGCAGATTCACTGGTAAGTCTCTCCTATGTGCGTGGAGCATCTATAAACCATGACACGGTGCAATTACCCAGTTCAGTTGTTGTATTGGCGCACAGCCCCCCTCCGATGACACCAACCCCACTAGATGTCATGTCATATATCTAAGGTTGTAGTTGCGTATTGAGGGGAGCTCCAGTCCACCCTCATCCCGACGCCCCATGAGTGTTTTCAGGGGGATACGAGCCCGTCTCCCCCTCCATAGGAAATGACCCAGATACCGTTCAAAACACTGCCAGTCTTTACTCAAAACCCAAATGGGCAGCATGTGGAGCACATAAAGCCACCTTGGCAATTCCACCATTGTGAATAAGGCTATCCGGCCTCTTAGGGATATCGGCAGGGTGGTCCATCTCTGAAATGTCTGCCGAGCTCTCTCCAGCATTCCAGGTATATTACACTTATACAATTTCTCAGGAGCATCTGGCATTTGGATCCCCAGATACCTAAAAGAGCCCGATGCCCAGGTCAAGGGGAAGGAGCCCATCCAGGACTGCCTAATTTGTCCACCCATATCTAGTGCCATTGACTTAGCTGCGTTAATTTTAAGTCCCGAGAAGCTACCAAACTGAGCAATTATCTGCAGCACCCAAGCTAGCGACTCCTGTGGATCTCTCAAGCATAGGAGCATGTCATCCGCAAATGCACTTACTTTCATCTCCTCTTCCTTGCCCATTCGCACCCCCACTACCTGAGGGTCATTCTGAAGAGCCTGTAGAAGAGACTCTAATGAGAGCACAAACAAGAGGGGTGACAGGGGGCATCCCTGTCTTGTACCCCTTCCCAGCGTAAAAGGCTCAGAGAAAACTCCATTGACCCCCACCCTTGCCTGGGGTGCTGCATGCAGGATCTGGACCCACTGTAGGAAAGCACCCCCAAAGCCGAACCCCTGCAGAGCCTCCCATAAGTACTGCCAGTCCACCCTATCGAATGCTTTTTCAGCGTCTAAGCTTACTTACAGAGATGCTCCCTCCTTGATACAATACTCCATCCCCACTAGCAATTTTGCTATATTCTTTGTGGCCTCCCTACCCTTTACAAAGCTCACCTGCCGTGGGTCTATTAATGCAGGCAGAATGGGGTTCAATCTTCCCGCCAGGATCGAGGCCAGAATCTTTATGTCAAAGTTGATCAGTGATATGGGCCTATAAGAGGCTGGGTTCTGAGGATCCTTCCCCTCCTTCGGTATTACCGTGATGTCTGCACATTTCATGTCCCTGGGGAAACATCCCTTCTGGAATACTGCTTCATATATTGCCAGGAGGGTGGGAGTGATCTTGTGCTCTAGTATCTTATAATATTCCGACCCGAATCCATCGGGGCCTGGGGTCTTATGAGATTTGCCCCCCCATCCCACGGATTGCTTTCTGTATTTCCTTCCCCGAGATAAGAGCATTGAGGGCCCGCACCTCCTCTTCTCCCTAGCTTGGGGAGCTTTAGCCCAGCAAGGAACCTCTGACCCTGCTCGTGGTACCTATCTTCTTCTGTATACAGTTTGGCATAAAAGTTTCTAAAAATGGCCGCAATCTGTTGCGGTTTATGATGTATGTTTCCTTCCTCACACACAGTCAGAGAACGTGGTACGAAACCAAGGATAAGGATGTGTATCAAAATTTTATTAACATTGCCAACACATATTGGGTTGGCAATATGTGTTGGCAATGTTAATAAAATTTTGATACACATCCTTATCCTTGGTTTCGTACCACGTTCTCTGACTGTGCTTAGCCTGACGTGGTTTCTTGCTCTCAGTTGGACGTGTTTCCTTCCTCACTCCTTAGAATGGGAACAAATCGCGTGCCCCCGGGTCTCTAATCACTTTAGCTAATAGTCTCCCCGATCTATTACCAAATTTGTATAACTGGTGTTTATAATACTTCAAAGACATATTAGCCCGCCTCTGCAGCAGCTCACCGAGAGCCGCTTGGACTCTCAAATACTCCTGCTGTGAGGCTCTATTCCGTGTAACACTCTGTCTCCTCTGTAACACATGCAGGGTACGCTCCAACACTAATAAACTATGATTTAGGTGCTTATGCCATCGTATAGTATACGTAATGATGGCCCCTCTCATTACTGCTTTGCTTGCTTCCCAGAACAGAGGGGGTGAGCATTGGGGGGTATCGTTAAACTCCATATAGTCCTCCCACTGCTTCTTGAGGTATGCTCTGAAGTCCTTATCCTCCCAGAAATATGTGGGAAAACGCCAACTCATCCTTCCCGGGCTTTGAGTATCCCAGTTTACCCAAACCATACCATGATTGGAGATCATTACTGGCTCAATTTCAGCTTGCAATATTTGTGTGAAGCCTCCTACGCTTACCAAAATGTAATTGATTCGAGACCAAGTCAGATGTGCTCTAGACTGGTGAGTGTATTCCCTAGCCCCTGGATGCAGGGCACGCCACACATCAACCATGTCCCCCATCCTGCACAAGTAGCCAATCCCTCTTTTGGTCCATGCCCCCTTGTCACATCTTCCTGACTTGTCCAACCTCGGATCATGCGGGCAATTGAAGTCTCCTGCTAGAATCATTTTCTTCCCCCCTGCTCTCGTGATAAACTTCAACAGATCCTTAAAGAAACCATGGTCATAGACATTGGGGGCATAGACGTTCCCTATCCAAAGGTCCTCTGTGTACAGCTTTGCCTGCAAGAATATATATCTCCCAAGGGGGTCTGCCTCACACTTTACCACTTTCAATGGGAGGCCCTTCTTTACCAGAACCACCACCCCCGCCTTCCTGGACCCCGACGCTGCCCCATAGTCTTTGCCACCGACTCTCTTGCCAGCTTCCTGTGTTCCACCGCATTCAAATGGGTCTCCTGCAGCAATGCAATCTGCGCTCCTTTTCTCTTAAGCGCCTGCAGTATTTTGGTTCATTTTACTGGTGAGCCAATCCCCCCTATGTTCCATTTAATTAATTTTAATTTAATTAACAGATTATTTATATACCGCTCCTTCCATTGATCAGGTGCGGTTTCCATATAACAACAATAAACAGAGTGGTCTGTTTTTACATATAACATTTGTAGCTAGGTAAATACAGTTAACAATTAACAATTAACAATTAACAATTAGTAAACTATGTACAGTTGAACATAATTAAACTATATACATTGTTTTGTTTTTCATTTACTTATTCGCTTTGTTTTAGGGTGTATCACTTCATTCTTTTGATGAGTTGTGTATTACTCGGGGTGGGATTATCCTTTATCCAGTTGGGGGGTGTGGGGTGTGCTGGTCAAAGATCCATAATGCTTTGTGAATAAGTGTGTTTTGAGTTTTTTTCTGAACTCCATTATGTTGGGTAATTGTCTTAGTTCTATTGGGATTGTGTTCCATAAGATAGGTGCTGCATGGGAGAAGGCTTTTTTGTTAGTGGATTTATTGGCCCTAATGAATTCTTTTGGAGTGGTTAGTTTATTGAGCTGGTCTCTCCTTTGTAGATTGTGTGTAGGTTCTATTTTGATAAGGTTATTTATGGGCAGGGGTGCTGTTTTTGTTATGGCTTTGTAGGTGGTTAATATAGTTTTATATTCTATGCGGCTTTGAATCGGGAGCCAGTGTAGATATTCTAAAATTGGGGTTATATGTTGGAAAGGTGGGGCTTTCGTTATGGTCCTTGCTGCTGCGTTTTGTGCTAATTGAAGTTTTTTTATGGCTTCCTTGCTTACGCCAAGTAAGGTTAGGTTTGCGAAGTCGAAATGTGGGGTTATGATTGCTTGTATGACGCGTTGGAAGTCCTGTAAGTGCATTAGTGGGCGGAGTTGCTTTAATATTTTTAGTTTAAAGTAAACTTTTTTTGCTATGTTTCTTACATGTGTGTCCATGCTGAGATGTTTATCCAGTATAACACCTAAGTAGCGTATTTCAGTTTTCAGTATGATATTATTATTTTGCAATGTTATATGCGAGGGGGGAATAAATGTTGTGCATTTAGTTACTATTAGGGCTTCTGTTTTTGAGTGATTGATGTGCAGATTGTTTTCATTTAGCCAGGTGTTGATTTCAGTGAGGCAGTCGTTAATGAGTTGTTTAGGGATATTTGGGATTTTGAATGGGACATACATCATTATGTCGTCCGCATATAGGTGATAGAGGACATTGAATTTTTTAAATATTGTACAGATGTGTTTTAGGTATATGTTAAAAAGCAACGCTGATAGAGCTGAGCCTTGTGGGAGGCCTAGTTCTTGTTTGTATGTTTTTGATGAGAGATTACCGATTTGTACCGTTTGTGATCGTTCTGTTAGATAAGAAGTAAACCACTTTAGGACAGTGGATTTAATACCTATTTGTTTAAGTTTATTGATCATTATTGAGTGGTGAACACTGTCGAAGGCTGCAGACACGTCTATGAATATGAGTAAGAATGCTTGTTTAGGTTTGTCTATTCCTCTCACAAGTGTATTGATTAGCACTGTTAGTAGTGATTCTACTCCGTGTCTGGGGCGAAACCCATATTGCTGGTCGTCAAGTGGGGCTGAGCTATCAATGAATTCTTGTGTTTGAATTTGTACAGTTTTTTCGATTAATTTGGCCATAAATGGAATACTCGATATGGGTCTGTAAGAATTAGGTGATGATTTGTCAAGGGTAGTATTTTTTAGAATTGGGCGGATCTGTGCGTGTTTTAGAGTAGCGGGTAGGTATCCACTTTTTAGGGAGAGGTTTATTATTGGGAGGATGAACTGAGAGAGTACAGGTAGGGAGTTCTTTATCCAGGTTACTGGACAGGGGTCAAGTAGAGATGTAGTAGTATTAATGTTTGTGATGATGGATTTGAGTTCAACTTTGGTTAAGGGTTGAAATACAGACCATTCATCTGTGTTAAGTATTTGTGAAGTGTCTACTGGCTTAGGTGGTATGGGATGGTACTTTGTCTTGTTCATGTAGTAATTTGCCAGTGTTTGTGGGGTAATGTCTGTGATTTCATTACTGGAGTTGTGATTATTATTAGTCAGCTTTTGGACAATTGAGAAAAGTTCTCTAGGTCTATTTATTGCGTTGTTTAAGATAGAGGCGTGGTAGTTTTTCTTGGCATTGTTTATTGCGTCTTTATACTTGTTGAGTTGCGTGAGGTATGAGTCTTTTGTAATTGTGTTTTTATTTTTCCGCCATTTATATTCGGCTTTTCTTAAGTTCTTTTTCATTAGCTTTAAATCTTTATTGTACCAGGGGGTTTGATCTTTTTTAGGGTGTGTGTTTTTCTTAGTTATTTGTTTATTGGCTGCAGCATTGTTGATGGTTTTGTGCCAGTTCGTTACTGCTGCATCTAGGTTTATTGGTGATGTAGATAAATTAGGGATTATTATGTCGAGGAATTCTTCTTCATTGTATTTTTTAAATCTTGATGTATGTGCATTAGTTGTTGTTCGTTTAACTGATGTGTTTATTGTGATATTAAAGTTGATAAGGTAGTGATCTGACCATGGGGTCCGTGTGCAATTGAGGGATGTTGGGTTATAGAGTTGGTAGAGTTCGTTTGGTAGGAATACCATGTCAAGGATACCACCTTTTTCATGCGTGCTAGTGTTTATTATTTGGTGAAAATCCATGTCTATTGTTGATTCCATAAAGAGGGAGGCATATGATGCTGGTAGTGATGGAGTGTTGAAGTCTCCAAGCATAATAATTGGATTTTGTTCAGTGGAGGAACTTAAAAAGTCAATTAGTGGGTCTAGTTTTTCTGATTGTTTGTCTGGTGGCCTGTAAATTAGGCAGATTGTTATGTTGCCAATTTTCACAATAAGGGTATCTATGTTGGTGTGTAGGTTCGATGTTAGTTTTTTGGCTTTTAGTTCTTTTTTTGACATTATTAGTACTCCACCACCTTTTTTGTGAGTTCTATGTGTGTAGAATGTGTCGTAGTTATTGTTGCATAGTTGATTTAGGTAAACGTTGTCTGTGTCTGATAGCCATGTCTCGGTTATACATAGTATATCTGGTTTTTGGTTGTCTAGAATGTCTGTGAATATAGGTAGCTTATTTTTCATTGACCTGGCATTGATTAATATTGTTGATAATGATTCTAAGTTTTTACATATCATAGTGTTTGTTGACTGAGGGGATGAGGAGTATTTTATGTGGATTAATCTATGGTTTTTTGGTTTGGGATGATCTTCTATGTGTGGGTGCCATGATTGGGGGTTGTTTTGTGCAAAACTGTTTATGATAGGGATATTTTTCACATTATTGTTGTGTAGGCTCTGAGCAATAGTTATTAGTATCGCTAGTGTGATACTAATTAGTATTATTTTACATTTGTCAGAGTTGATTAGTTGCATTTTGGGTGATATGTTATACCGGTGCTAGTTAAAATTAATATTAATGTGGGTGCAATTGCTGTTATAGGTACTGGTAACAGTAAGAGGTTGCTATCAATGTGAATGTATATACAGTTTTGGATTACTGACAACAGTACTATATTACTAGCAATGTTATATGCAGATATCGTTGAAAATACTGACAACAGTACTATATTACTAGCAATGTTATATGCAAATATCGTTGAAAATACTGACAACAGTACTATATTACTAGCAATGTTATATGCAGGTACAGTTTTAAAATATTAACATTATAGGTTACGTTTTTAATTTCAATGCAGGTACTGATGAGATAGTGCACACAGTGATAGGAGATTTTGTTATGACCCCTCAAAGTTAATTTGCAATTTTAAACCAGTAGTGTAAAAGTTTTTGTTTGTATTTGTTTATACTTGCTGCGATTTGAAGGTCTGCTGTATAGGAGATGTACGCAAACTCAACCCTGGGGGAGCTCTGCTGTGCTTTGTTGCTGTTGCTGGTCTCGGTGTGTTTTTCAGTTTGGTTTCCGTGTCCGTTTCGTGCTCCTTACAGGCCTTTTCCTAAGGGCCGTGCCAAAGGGCCCTCTTGCGCGGCCCTCCGGCGCGGGCCCGCAAGGCGCGGGTGCGCCTGATCGCGTCCCCTTTTAAAGTGGATTTCTGTGCCCCGATTGGGTGAGGGTGAGCGATGACGCGCTGTAAACGTGGTTGCGCAAATGCTCCTTTCCTGAAAGCACGTGTGTTGAGAAGTCTGCTCTTTCAGCTGCTGATCTCCGTGCAGGGAGAGGGCTCTTGTTCGCTGAGCTCTTTTGTGATGGAGCAAGATCCGGTCTGTCTGCTGCTTCGGCGGCTGGTCTCCGGGCAGGGAGAGGGCTCTCTACCGATGAGGGTTGCAGCGGTTGGTGTTCCAGCTCCTCCGGGAGCACTGGAGAGAAGGACCTTGTGCCTGATCGCGTCCCCTTTTAAAGTGGATTTCTGTGCCCCGATTGGGTGAGGGTGAGCGATGACGCGCTGTAAACGTGGTTGCGCAAATGCTCCTTTCCTGAAAGCACGTGTGTTGAGAAGTCTGCTCTTTCAGCTGCTGATCTCCGTGCAGGGAGAGGGCTCTTGTTCGCTGAGCTCTTTTGTGATGGAGCAAGATCCGGTCTGTCTGCTGCTTCGGCGGCTGGTCTCCGGGCAGGGAGAGGGCTCTCTACCGATGAGGGTTGCAGCGGTTGGTGTTCCAGCTCCTCCGGGAGCACTGGAGAGAAGGACCTTGTGCCTGATCGCGTCCCCTTTTAAAGTGGATTTCTGTGCCCCGATTGGGTGAGGGTGAGCGATGACGCGCTGTAAACGTGGTTGCGCAAATGCTCCTTTCCTGAAAGCACGTGTGTTGAGAAGTCTGCTCTTTCAGCTGCTGATCTCCGTGCAATCTTTACATTACTCATCACATCTTATCCATAGTTTTACCATAAGTGTGTTATTCTGCCCTCCCGGGTCTGGGAGCCGCCCAGCCTCGGCTCCACGTGAACATTCAAAACCTCCTCAGGTACCTTCCCTCCTATTCTGCTGTCCTCCTCCCCCCCGGTGGTTCCCAGTTCTGCATCCCTCATCCCCCCCTTCCTTTCTCTCCCAGTCCCTCCCTCCCCCACCCTTGGTCTCCGACCCCCACACACCGCAAACTACACAGCCCAACCAAATCACACTCCACCCCCCAACCCCCCTCCCAGACCAGCCCCCCAAGACCAACCCCCCTCCCCCCCTCCCCCCCTTAAGAACCTGGTAGCCATCGCTAACATCCCTATTGGGATGGATCACTGTCCACACTTCCGGGCCGCCCCCTTCGCCCCAAGAGGTGAAAGGGGGGACATCAGTCCAAGAACACTCATGTCCTTCAATGGGGCTGCCAAAGAGAACTAATGCTTGGCGCCAGTCGTTGCTGATTCTTGTTGCAACTTCTATCCTCCAGTCTTGTGCGGCATCAGTCTCCGCTGCTCATCACTGCTCCTTGTCCTGTTGCAGGGTAGCCAGAAACGTCTTTGCAGCCGGGGCTTGATCAAAGGTGTGCGCTGCCCCTTTATGGAATACTCTCAAGAGAGCTGGATAGCTTAGCACAAAGCGGATACCACATCTAGCCAGCTCACTACACAGTGGTGAAAATTCTTTCCACTTTGCGGCCAGCGCCGCCGAGTAGTCCTGGAACATAAGAATACTGCTATTGTCCAGTTTTTAAGATTCTTTGCTTCCGGTATGCTTGCAATAGTGCTGCTTTGTGCTGAAAGTTTAGTATTCGAGCCAGCACCGGTCACAGCCGCTCGTTTGCCTCCCTTCTCTGGCCCAACTGGTGTGCTCTTTCCACTTTTATTTGCCCCTGTAAGTCCACGAGGCCCAACTGTTTTGGCAGCCACGCCTCAAATAGGCCAGGGAGCTGCTGGTCTGTCCATGACTCTGGTATTCCCACCAGCCGCAGGTTATTCCTTCTGGACCTGTTCTCGAGGTCATCCACCTTTACTAGCAACGCATCTATTTGCTTTTGGTGCCTTTGAGTGTCCTGCTGTAACAAGAGTTCACTATCTTCCAACACAGTTACCCTTTGTTCCACTTCCTCTGCTCTTCGAGTGATTTCAGTAAAAGTCTCTCCCATCTCCTCCAGCTTTTTCAACACCGTGTCGAATTTGGGCTCCAATAGCTTAACCACCTCTTGTGCCAGTTCCTCAGAGCCCGACTCCACGATTCCAGACCCCGGCGATCCTGGCTGCTCACAAGCTCGCGGTGTGGCCGCCATTTTGTTCTCCCAAGGCCCATGCTGTTTCTCCCTTTTTGTCGCTGACCGCATGCCGCTTCTTCACCCTCCCAACGTTCCAATAGCACACTGAGATTCTTTTCTCTTTGGCCCTCCGTCCCTCTCAGTCTAAGATTGTTTTTGCCTGTTTTTTCTGCGGTTCAAGGATGCGGCCCGGGAGCGCAACGAGGAACGTCCTTACCCGCTCATGTGATCATGTGATCCCTCACTAAAAACATTTAACCTAATATATTTCTATTACCTAACTACAAAATGCTGAAATAACCTTACATTTCAGCATATATTGAAGACTTGGCTATTCTCTTCTAATCTGAACTGGTAACATATTTCAATTAGGGTTGCCAACTCCAGATCCGCCCGATAGGCTTGATCCAGTCCTGGGTTTACCCCACTGCATGCAGGGACATGTAGTCTTGTTTTTCTTATGGCGTGCAATGGAGAAATCAGAACTACATGTACATATCCCTGCACGCAATGGGGTAAACCCAGGACTGGATCAAGCCTGTTGGGTGCATCTGGAACAACCCTAATTTCAGTGTTTAGCTGCACAGTAACTAAAAGTTTTTTCATGAGATTGTTTGTTTTAGCTCACTGGTTGACTGAAAACATATGGTATTCAATATGCAGGACTTCACAGATCTTGTTAAATAACTGATACTGACCAAAGGCAACATATAATGGTATCTTAGAAATTTTGATGTACCACCCTTTAAGACAACAGAGCGGTTTACATAAAATAAATTAAAAAGAGCAGAAAGGAACTCCGATAAAATTTACTAAAAGAGAGGGAAAGCAATTGCACAACATAAAAGAGAAAAAAGGAAGAGGAAATGTAGAAAGATTGCCATCACACAATACAGAAAGAGGAAAGGGAAGGAAAAGAGCAGTCTAGAGAACCTCTGCATCATTGAGAAGAAAGTCAAAGGCTTTGAGAAAGAGATGAGCCAGACCATAAAGTATTTTGTGCATAAGATGAAGCGATTTAAATGTTCAAGCACAGGTACATAAATTAACAAAGTTGTCACATGATCCTAGGGCTTATATCTAAACACCAGCTTAGCAGCTCTATTCTGTAATTTTGAAGTCAGAAAAATTACTTACTAGTAACATCCAGATATACTATATTGCAATAGTCTAACTGTGATAGAATCAGCATCTGAACCATAGGGATAAGAAGGTCTTCTGAGAAATCATCTCTTACCTGTCTGAGATAATTAAGATAAATAAAGACTTTTCTAACTAAGTGTAGAGTCCAAGACAATCCCCAAAATTCTTTTAAGAATTATGCAGTGCGATCTACATCCCTGCAAACATAAGGTTTAAAGATGGAACCGATTTATTTTGCTCCCCTAGCCATAGAATCTTGGTTTTAGTTGGATTCAGCAGATATTATCCAGGAGTCAACCAGAGTTCTGCTGATTTGCAGCAACCCGTAAGTTACTTTCACCGAATTCAGAAAAAAAGAATTATTAAAAAAATATCATCTGCATATATAAAATAAAATAAACCCAGTTTACTTAGTTCCATCCCAAATGTGCTCAAGAACATATTAAATAAAATTGGGGCCAACGAGGACCCTTGCAACTCCATATCTCATAGCCTGTTCCTTAGATAGTATAGAACCTAGAGCCAGAAAGATGAGAATTCAAATTCCACTGGCACGCCTTGTGACCTTGGGTAAGTCACTTAATCCTCCATTGCCTCAGGTACAAACTTAGATTATAAGCCCTTTGGGGACAGAGGAAATGCATACCGTATCTGACTGTAACTCACCTTGATCTTCTCCGGGAAAGGCATAAGCTAAATACTAATAATAAAAAAACCCAAACCCATTGCATCCTATATATAAAGGATTCTGTAAACCAATTAAGAACTAACCCCATAATACCAAGATCATGCAGCCTAGATAAAAAAATATCATCAAAAAGTTCAGAAGCAGCTGACAAATCCAGTTGGATCACCAATGTTTGTTGATCTTTGTCAAGGAGCATGTTTAATTTATAAAACAGGGTAGCTAACACAGTTTCTGTGCTAAACATTGGGCAAAAGCCAACAATATATGGCCATCCAAATAATTTTTCAGTTTCAAGGCAAGTAAGCTGGCAATGGACTTATAGCTAGCACATTGATACACATCCTCACTGCCAGGTTTCAGTTAAGGAGTCTGAACAATACCACCTGACTGGGGAAGAAAGACATCCTGCTTGTAGTGCCTGATTAACAAATGATGTGAACCAATTTAACATTATAGCTAGGACACTTTGTAGCAGATTCCCATGACAAGAATCATAACCCTCACCAAACTTCGTTAGTAAGATTTTGAATATCCTCATTTGTGCCATATATACCTGCTTATACTATATGTACATACTATTAATAATCCGTTATGGTGCAGTGAAGGCATTGAACACTAGTGGGAGGTTGTAGGTTACCTGAGAAAAGAAGTGTAGCAAACCATTTTCTGCATACGTATTGAGTGTAATTTTATAAAGCCATGCCTAGTTAATGAATGTTTTCACATGTGTACTTTACAGTGCATGTGCTTGACCTTTATAAAATAAGGTATAAGTGTGAAACCCTCTCTTGTTTTGCAGCTTGTCGTGCTGTGAGGGCTTGTGTGCATCAGTGATGCTGAGAGCTAAGCTATTGGTAGCTTAACTACTGGCAGGGTCTCCCAAGATAGACAGGTCTCAGCTGAGGTGCCAAACCAAGACAAACTGCTCATCTGGGCAGCAGCAGAATGGGATGGTGTTGGCGGTGGAGGATCACATTTCTGTGACAGCGGCAACAACACTAGAATTATCTGTGAGGAAGAAAGACCTGGCAGTCTACTTCCATATCTTGCCACAAAAACCCAATGGATAGTCACAATAAAACAAATTGCACTATAGTGCTGGAAGATGAGACCCCCAGGTCAGAAGGCACTTAACTGGCTACTGGGGAGGAACTGAAGACTTTTCAGAGTAAAACCAACATTTCTGATGTTGTTGGGTCAAAGCCCTTGGGATGTCTGACTGCTGATGTAGCTTTGCATGAAATGAGAGTCAGAAGCTGCAAAGATATCTTATATATTGGGATATGGAATGTGTGAAGCATGAACCAAGAGAAGTTGGAGTGGTCAAGAATGAAATGGAGTGTATACAGCTTGATCTGTTGGCTGTCAGTGAACTGAAATGGACTAGCATCAGGCACTTTGTATCTGATGATCACATGGTCTATTATGCTGGAAATGAAAGACAAAGAAAAAATGGTGTATTTATAATCGAGAAGAAACTTGCAAGAACTATAATGAAATACACTGCAATCAGTGAATGCTTAATTTCTGTTTGTCTTCGAGGAAAGCCCATCAACAGAACTATAATTCAGGTGTATGCCCCAACAACAGCTGCAGAAGAGGATGAAGTTGGTGAGTTCTATGAACTAGTAGAAGCTGAAATTGACAGAACATGCAAACAGGATATCCTGATAGTCATGGGTGACTGGAACGCAAAAGTTAGCAACAAAGAAGAAGGCAAAGTGGATGGAAAACATGGACTTAACAACAGAAATGAAGCTGGAGAAAGACTGATAGACTTCTGAAAGACCAACAATCTATTCAACTCAAATACCTTCTTCCAGCAACACAAGCAACGACTGTACACATTGACTTCATCCAATGGACTGTACAAAAATCGAATTTACTACATCTGTGGAAGTCAACAATGGAAAAGCTCTATAACATCAGTAAAGACAAAACCTGGAGCTGACTGTGGGTACAGATCACCAACTACTAATATGCAAACTCAAGCTAAAATTGAAAAAGAGCAAGCCACTCATGAATGTAGCAAAATATGACTTTGAGAATATACCAACAGAATGTAAAGACAGCCTGCAAAATTGATTTGCTGCATTAGATACAAATGACAGAGCTCCAGAAGAGTTAAGGGATGACATCAAGAAGGTTGCATTGGAAGAAAGTAGAAGTCTCTACAAAAGATGAAAAAGCAAAAATGGCCAAAATGGATTACTGAAGAAACTCAGAAATACAGAGAAGCTAAAGCCAGAGGAGAGGCACTCGTAGAACTCAACAGAGATTTCCAACATACAGCAAGAAGTATTACAATGACATATGCAAGGAAATTGAATCAGAAACTATTAGAGGAAAAACAAGATCAGCTTTCCTAAAGCTATGAGAGTTAAAGAAAAAATTCCAGCCTTGAATCGGAATGCTTCAAGATGCTCAAGGATCCATGATGAATGATGCTGAGAAGATCATAAAAAGGTGGAAAGAATATACAGAGTCATTATACCATAAAGATCAAATGGACCAACAACCGTTTCAACCTGTATCTTATGATCAGGAACCATTGGTGATGAAAGAAGTCGAAGCAGCATTGAAAGCCTTATCAAAGAACAAAGCACCAGGCATCAGTGGCATTCCCATTGAAGTATTACAGCAATTGGTTGCAGCTGTTATCATACTTAAAAGCTCTGCCAGGAAATTTGGAAGACAATATCATGGCCAACTGACTGGAAACGATCTGTGTTTATAGCAATACTAAAGAAGGGTGATACAACTGACTGTGGAAATGATCAGACATTCACTCTGATCCCACATGCCAGCAAGATTCTACTCAAGATTATTCAGCAGAGACTGCAGCCATACCTGGAATGAGAACTGCCTGAAGTGCAAGTAAGATCCAGGAAAGGGCGAGGAACGAGAGACATCATCGCGGATGTGAGATGTATCCTTGAAAAGGCCCAAGAATACCAAAAGGATATCTTTTATATGTGTTTTATTGACTACAGCAAGGCTTTTCACTGTGTTAGCCATGAAAAACTTTGGGCTACATTAAGAATCATGGGTATACCAGAACACCTGATAGTTCTCTTGCACAACCTTTACATTGATGAAGAAGCAACAATTTGAATGGAAAAAGGAAAAACAGAATGATTTAAAATCAGCAAAGGTATACGACAAGACTGCATACTTTCCTCCTACCTGTTTAATTTACATGCAGAACAAATCATCAGAGAAGTAGGACTGTATGAAGACAACAGAGGTGTGAAGATTGGTGGAAAGACTCATCATCAACCTTCGCTATGCTGATGATGCCATATTGCTGGCTGAAAGTGAAGACAATCTAATCTAAAACATTTGCTTCTCAAGATCAAGGAACATAGTCTTAAAGCGGGCTTGCACCTTTAACATAAAGAATACAAAGATCCTGACAACTGGCAAAATCAATATAGTCATCATTGATGGAGAAGAAATTGAAATAGTTGACAACGTTAACCTATTTAGATCAACTATCGATAAAGAAACGACAAGCAGTCAAGAAATCCAATGATGCATTGCTTTTGACAGAATGGCTATGAAGGATAAGATTCTGAAGAGCAGAGATGTGTTTCTCCATACAAAGATTTGACTTGTTCAAGCCATAGTATTTTCAATAACATCATATGGATGCAAAAATTGGACAGTGAAAAAGATAGGAAGAAAATCAATGCCTTTGAATTATGGTGCTGGTGAGGAATACTGTGTATACCATGGACTGCCCAAAGAACAAACCAGTCCGTACCAGAGGAGATCAAACCAAAGCTTTCTTTAGAAGCTCAGTTGACAAGACTTCGACTTTCATACTTTGGACACATCATGTGAAGAGAGTGATCATTAGAGAAAGGCATCATGCTTGGCAAGGTAGAAGGTCTATGCAAAAGAGGAAGGCCAGCAATGAGATGGAACAATACAATAACAGCAACTATGGATGTCACTCTATCAACAATGAGCCGCCTGACTGAAGACCGAACACAGTTTAGGACAACTATCCAGAGGGTTGCCATGAGTCAACACCAACTCAAGAACACTTAACAACAAGTATGAAAACACACACATGTTAAGGCGCGATTAGTTACACCAGCCCTAGTGCTGGTATAAATGGTGAGGCCTACTTTTCACAAGTATGTACATAAGTTAAGGAATTTTATAATCTACGAGCATACTTGAACTTACCGTAGTGAAAGTACGCGTGATGCACACAACACACATGCTTTCACACTATTCAGTATTTTATAAAGGTTATTTATTTGCATAAGTTGCTGTTTATGCATGAAAAATGACTGGCATACTGCCATTTAAATACGTACTTGCCATGTAGATCTAGGCAGCCCCTTATAAAATTACCCCCTTTACGTTCAATTAAAGAGGTGAATTTCAAAACACAGCGGAAAGACAGTTGTAATTCCTGCTTCTGGAAGAATTGCTTTAATTGTAGTAGCTGTTAAGGGATACTGACTTATTTGCCTTTTGCCCATTTTAGCTGTCCCCTTCCCGCCGACTCATCGCTTAATGTCTGACGAGGTCTTTGATTCAGACGGGAAGCCCAGGGTAGATATTCTGAAGAATCACTTAATTAAAGAAGGCCGGGTAGATGAAGAAATTGCACTTAGAATTATTGATGAGGGAGCTGCAATCCTTCGGAGAGAGAAGACAATCATAGAAGTGGAAGCGCCAATCACAGGTGAAATTTTCTACTCTCTTTTGTACAATATGTTGCTGGGCAACATTACTTCAGATGTGTGTGTTCTGCCTGCTGCAATTGGTGGCATTTAATGTAATATGTGGGGTGGCTGTGATGATTACGGTCTGATATGAGCCTGGTTCCACTGTGTTGTTTTGACTCAGGTATGTGAGGATCCCATTTAGTCAGATGGTAATTTATTCAAACCATACTTGATTTGTTGTAGGTCTATTTACTAAGCTATGTTAGAGTTTTAACGTGTATTAAAAGCACAGTGTCATGTTAACTGTTAGGTGTTTAGCGTGGCAGTTAATGAATACTAATGGGGAACTTCCTATTAGCAACATGAAATGGGCAGGGCGTCCCTATTGTGCATTAACTGCTTATGTGGCAGGTGATGTGAAACAGCTACCTCTTCAGAGTTGTAGTTTACTGCATCCTGTATTAGCGACTGTGCTGTCAACTAATGTAGGTAACCATTCCTCCATGTTAACTGCACAGCTTCCTTCCCCAGAAATGATTAGTAATAGTAGTAGTAGAGTGCTGGGTTTTATATTTAATGCTCCTTAACTTTGGCAGTCAATGCACATTTGGTGCAGAACCTTTATGTAAGTTAGCAAGTAGTCCGCTCCGAGTTGTCACATATTTTATGTCTTTCAGTCTTGCCCTTGTCATTGCAGTATGTGGTGACATCCACGGCCAGTTCTTCGATCTCATGAAGTTATTTGAAGTGGGTGGAACACCTGCGAACACAAGATACCTCTTCCTTGGTGACTATGTAGACCGAGGTTATTTTAGCATAGAGGTAAGTTTTTAAATTAACATTCTAGTCTAAATCTTACTGTTCAATAACTCTTACTGACGGTTTTATATAGCTCTGCCATATACATTGTGTGATCGCTGTCCAAGTATTAAAAAACTAGAAGGAAACATACCACAAGCAGAAAGATAACCACAGAAAGTGGTAAAAAATAAACGATTGTATCATACTAGTAGAAGGTAAGAGCACAAAGAAACAAAATATGTTGAATGGAGTTTCATCTGTACGCAAGGACATATCCAGTAGTCCAGTGTACAGTGGCAGCGGCTAACCAATCTAAAGTGGCAAGCCGTCGCCACTGAAACGAAGACCAAGAAAGTCAATGCTGGGGCCATTACTGGCTACCAGCGTTGACTATCCAGATCAGTCAGATAGTGGCAAAGCTAAGCAGGCAGCAGCGATATACAGCTGCTGCTCGGTTAGCTTTGGCAGTAAAAGATAGAATTAGAAAAGGTACAGAGAAGAGCCACCAGCATGTTAAAGGGGATGGAAGGATGTCCTTATGAAGAAAGGCTTGAAAGGTTAGGGCTCTTAAACTTGGAAAAGAGACGCCTGAGGGGAGTTATAATAGAGGTCTATAAAATAATGCATGGAGTGGAATGGGTTAAATGTAGATCGATTGTTTTATTCCTTCAGAAAGTAGAAAGACTAGGGGACACACAATGAAGCTACAATATAGCATATATAAGACTAATCAGAGAAAATGTTTTTTCACTCAATGTGTAATCAGAATTTGCTGCCAGAAGATGTAGGAAAAGCTGTTAGTGTCACTGGATTTCAAAGAGGTTTGGATGAGTTCTGGAGGAAAAGTCCATAAACTATTATTGAAGAGGATCAGGGGAATCCACTGCTTACCCATGAGACAAGCAGGATTGGATCTGTATACTGTTTGGGAACGTGCCAGGGACTTGTGACCTGGATTGGCCACTGTTGGAAACAGGATACCGGGCTTAATGGACCCTTAGTCTGACTCAATATGGCATATTTTAAGTTCTTATGTTAAGATAAGAACATAAGAAATGCCATACTGGGTTCCACAATGCTTATACTGGGGCAAGCAGTGAATTTCCCAGGTTCTCTTTAATAATGGTTTATGGAGCTTTCCTCCAGGAACTTGTCCAAACCTTTCTTAAACCCAGCTACACTAACAGCTTTTACTACATCCTCCAGTAACGAATTCCAGCGTTTGATTACTCATTCAGTGAAAAAATATTTTCTCTTATTAGTCTTAAATTGGTAACACTGTAGTTTCATTGCATGTCCCCTAGTCTTTCTTCTTTTTTGATTGTGTAAACAATCGATCTACATTTACCCGTTACACTCCATTCATTAATTTATAGACCTCTATCATATCTCTCCTTAGCCGTCTCTTTTCCAGGTTGAAGAGCCCTAACCTTTTAAGCCTCTCTTCATAGGGGTATCTTTCCATCCCCTTTACCATTTTTGTGGCTGTTCTCTGTACCTTTTCTAATTTTGCTATATCCTTTTTAAGATACCAGAATGGCACACAGTATTCAAGGTGCGGTCGCTGCGTTGTGGTAACCAGTCAGCGGTTCAATGCCCTCCCTGTAACGCCCCCATGCTAGCAGGTTAGCATTGGGGTGTGCAGCAGCGGCACCAGCAGATATTCAGCGGCACTAACTGTTAATCGCTTTGAGTATACTCCCATAGGTCCTAGTTTTCTCTACATGAGCCAAGGGACTAGAAAATGCATTGAATCAAAATAATTTTTATAAATGAAAATAAAATAATAAAAACATGTTTCTTGCATTGTCACAGCCTTCAGAATTCCTCTGACAAGGTCTGCATTTTAGCATGACTTGTCTAATTCAAGGGGAATTGTTTTTTCTGCAGCAGAAGTTGCTAACATCCAGTATTTTGTTCTTTGTATTTAACCATATCCCCAGAACTCTTGCAAAACGATGCAGAGAACTTTCAAAGCAGGCTCATACGAATCATTAGATAGTCTTCCTAGTCATAGACCACTTTCTCTATGTAAGACATGCACCTTAGCAGAAAACATATAAACATGTTTTGGGCAGAAGCATCCAAATGTGAGTCAACCATGTCTCTTTCCTGAGGGACAGCACATTTAGATACTTCCATCCTGTGACTTTTTCAGCATTTTCATCATCCTTCCAGTGACTACAGACTATCTGCTCTGCCTTTTTTCTCCCTTCAGCACATTTGTGCAGTAAAATCATTTTTAACATTTCAAGCTCTCTATACTTCTGATTCATGCATTAATTATATCTAAACTGTTGTTAAGTGCTGTCAAGTCGGTGTCAACTCATGGCAACCTTTTGGATAGTTGTCCTAAACTGTGTTCGGTCTTCAGTCAGGCGGCTCATTGTTGACAGAGTGGCACACATAGCTGCTGCTATTGTATCAATCCGTCTCCTTGCTGGTCTTGCCCTTTTTGCATTGACCTATCTTGACAAGCATGATGTCTTATTCTAATGATCTCTCTCTTCGCATGATGTGTCCGAAGTGTGGAAGTTGAAGACTTGTCATCTGAGCTTCTAAAGAAAGCTTAAGATTCATCTCTAGTACTGGCTGGTTTGTTCTTCAGGCAGCCCATGGTATACACAGTATTCATCGCCAGCACCATAATTCAAAGGTATTGAATCTTGGCTAAGTCCTTCATAGCCATTCTGCCAAGAGCAATGCGTCGTTGGATTTCTTGACTGCTTGTCATTTCATTATTGATAGTTGATCCAAGTAGGTTAAAGTTGTTCACTATTTCTATTTCTTCTCCATCAACGATGAACGTATTGATTTTGCCAGTTGTCAGGATCTTTGTCTTCTTAGCATTAAGTTGCAGGCCCATTTAAGACTGTTTCTTGATCTTGAGAAGCAAATGTTTCAGATTGGCTTCTCTTTCCGTCAGTAATGTGGTATCTACAGCATAGCAAAGGTTTTTTTATGAGTCTTCCACCAATCTTCACACCTCTGTTGTCTTCACAGAGTTCATCTTCTCTGATGATTTGTTCTGCATATAAATTAAACAGATAGGGGAAAAGTATGCAGTCTTGTTGTACACCTTTGCTGATTTTAAATCATTCTGTTTCTCCTTGTTCCTTTCAAACTGTTGCTTCTTGATCAATGTAAAGGTTGTGCAGGTGTTCTGGTATACCCATGCTTCTTAATGTGGTCCAGAGTTTCTCATAGTTTACACAGTCAAAAGCCTTGCTGTAGTTGATAAAGCACATATCAGTGGTTAGGACCGGTTACCAAAGGCCGGAGGGCCGGGGGTTCAATTTCCACATAGGGACAAGTAACCTCATGCCTAAGGGACTGGGGTCTCTAGTCCCATGGCCACTCCTTGTGGCCCTGGGCAAGCCACTTTAACCCTCCATTGCCTCAGGTACGCTTAGATTGTGAGCCCTTTCGGGACGGTGGAATAAAAAATGCCTGTTAGCATATATCTGTAAACCGCTCTGATATAAGTAAAGGGCGATATATCAAGTGCCTAAACCATAAACCAGTTTGAAAAAGTTACAGCTAGTCCAGAATACAGCAATTAGATTATTGACTAATGCTTCTAGGTATGATCATATTTCGGTGATATCACATGACCTGACCAAAGGCCTCAACTTTCTGCATCTTAATTGTTCCTGCCCTTGCCCACCCCCTGCCCCCCCACCTCCTGCCCCTCTCTCCTGCCCCTCCCTGTTCCCTCACCCCACTTACCCCAGTTAAACCGACTCCTCCTCCTTGTATATAGCTCATTTTGTACATAGCGCATCTTGTACATAGTTAAATTATAATTACACCTATTTAAACGCATTGTAACATCCACTGCATGCCTACACACTCGCACCATGTAACATGTTTGGGTTGAATTGTAAACCGCTTAGATTTAAGGATAAAGCGGTATAAAATTATTTTAAATAAATAAATTTCTCTGTTACTATATCAACATCACTGGCTCCCTTTCTCTGTCTGATTTTGTTTTATTCTTATACATAGAACCTTTGACACTGGATTTCTTATATACTTGTCATCTCTGTTGATTCCACACAATGTCTGCAGTCCCAGAAAACAAATCTTTTGGCTTTACCACCTATATATCACAAGCCATCTTTGAATCCACTCAGCATTCTGCTTTTTATTTCTTAGCTCTTACTCTGGAATTCGTTATTGGAATGCATCCATTTGGCATCATCTCTAAAGGAAACTGAAAATGTCTTTAAAGACCCATTATTTTGAACAAGCCTTTTCAGATTTGGGGTAGCGAAGGTAGCATTTCCTGAATCTTCCTCTTCTATCCTGTTCCTAACTGCTCTTTGCTCTGTTAAATCTGCTCTTACTGTTCTATTCTTTTCTCTTATTTTATGGAGTTCTTTCTTTTAAATAAAAAAAATATTTTTTGTGAACCACTATGATACTAAACCAGGTGTGTGGTGGTAAAGTAAGCTTTTAATAAACATAAACATATCAAGTGGGATTTTAGAAGGGATGTCTAGTAAGAATCTGGAACGTCTAGAGTAGAACTTACAAAAATCCTGGGGAATGGCAGCAGTGAAGCGAGGGCGCACATAAGTGCCTTCTGAAATTGCTTCATCTCCACCCCGAAAAATGAACGTTCCAGTAACTGGTTCTGAAGATGGGCCCTGCACAGATTGCAAGGCCGAGGGGATATATGATAGAGGTCTATGAATTAATGAATAGAATGGGACGGGTAAATATAGATCAGTTGTTTATGCCATCAAAAAGTAGAAAGACTAGTGGACATGCAATGAAGCTACAGCGTAACACATTTAAGACTAATAAGAGATTTTTTTTTTCACCCAATGCGTAATCAAACTCTAGAATTCATTAGCGGAGGATGTAGTAAAAGCTGTTAGTATAGCTGGGTTTAAAAAAGGTTTGGACAAGTTCCTGGAGGAAAGGTCCATAAACCATTATTAAAGAGGACTGCTTGCCCTAGTACAAGCATTGTAGAACCTGTGTGTCTTTTTGGGAACCTGCCAGGTACTTGTGACCTGTATTGACCACTGTTGGAAACAGGATACTGAGCTTGATGGATCTTGGTCTGACCCAGTATGGGATTTCTTATGTTCTTAAGGCCAGGTACATGCATGTGTGTAGGACGTTTGACAAATGTGAATGTCCCGAATTGCACGCCCTCAGAACTGGGTACTTGGATGTACTGGCAGGGGTATTTCAGAAGGGGAGAGGGGATGACTATGCTATGAGACATGCACATCCTGACTTGCCATTTCAAATACTTGCACATATGGTGGTGGGCCAGTAATATGTTTGGAGTATGTATATCTCCAGGAACAAGCAGGAATGAGTCTTCACATATGGGTATCGTCGGTACCGACGGAGCCTGTGTGGGAACGCTCCCCAGCGTCCAGTAAGAAAGCTTTTGGGAGCATCCCACAGCGGCTGCGCGCTGCCTTCCCGCCTTTCCCAACCGCCTCTCTCCAGTTCTTCTTTTCCGCGGAGCCAGCAGGTCGTGTTCCTGTCACCGCAGAAGAAGTTCTTTATTTTTTTCTTTATTTTTCTGTGTCGCGTCTGCCTTCTTCGACGTCAGACCGGTACCGCCGGTCTTTTCTTTTCTTTCTTAAAAAAAACAAAAACAAACCTATTCTTTACTTCAACTGTGCATTTTCAGTTTGGGCCTTAGGCCTGAATATTTTTCTCCTCATGGAGAAGCCCGCTTCCGGGTTCAAAAAGTGCACAAAATGTGGCGGTACTATTTCTGTCACCGACACCCATGATTGGTGTCTAAAATGTTTGGGTCCTGACCATTCCATCACGGATTGTGTGTCCTGTACCATGATGTCTAAAAGAGGTTGGCAGAACCGAGCAGCCAAGCTCAGTACCCTGTTTCCCTCTGATGCAGCCTCGGTGGCATCGACGTCTTCCAGGGCTTCTTCTTCCTCCCATGGATCTCAGGTAACCAAACATAAATCTAGCCGGTCCTCGAAGGGCAAATCTCTCTCTAAGCATCGAGATGCCTCCGGGCTTGTCCTCGAGGATCCCGCACCGGCAAAATTACCCCGGCGGGAAGCTCCGGCTTCCAAAGCATTGTCTATGGGGTCACAGGTTGACATCGATGGCTCAGCCTCGACCGATCACCTGTTGCCGTGTTCTGGGGTACCGGTGGCCTCCACTGGTACCGACATCCAGACTCTGGTGGCGTCCATGGATCAGAAGATTCTGTCCATGCAGCGCACCCTAACGGCGTTTATGCAGGCTGCGACGCCTCCGGTACCGCAACAATCTCTGTTGCTGGTACCGGCTCCGGCACCGGCATCGTTTCCGGTGCCGGTACCGATTGCATCGACATCGGCTTCGGTGTCGACTGCAACAGTACCATGTCCTATGATGCCCATCGGTACCGAACCGGTACCGCTTACTCCCGATGTCGATCCCACTCGGTACGCATATCGGGCTTTACAAGAGCATCCAGACAGGCGATACTTCGATTCCTTCGAAGACTCTGACGAGTCGGAGGCTTCTGTCGAGGCATCGGTACTTCTTCCTCAGGAGTCTTCTTCTCCAAAACGAAGAATGTCTCCTCCAGAAGACTTGTCTTTTCAAGACTTCATTAGGGAAGTGGCTAGGGGCCTCTCCATTACAGTGGCCCCTGAGTCAGAGCCTAGAGCCAAGCAATTAGATATTTTGCAATATCCTAAGGCTCCTAAAGAGGCAGCTACCTTACCTATTCATGAGGGAGGAGTGGCCTAGTGGTTGGGGCAAGGTACTACAGGCCGGAAGGTCGGTGGTTCATATCCCACTAGAGGACAGCAACCTTGGGCAGGAAGGGGTTTCTAGTCCCGCAGGTGCTCCTTGTGGTCTTGGGCAAGCCACTTAACCCTCCATTGCCCAAGTTCCATGTAAGTATTAGTGTATGTGTCTCATATCCCCTCGTGTTAAATGTATCCCCCAACCGCTTTGACCCGGTGAAAAGCGGGATATAAATGCAGCTAAATAAATAAATAAAATAAATTCTCTATGATCTCATGTTGAGCATGTGGGAGATTCCTCTTACCACCTCTCCTCATTCTCGTAGGTTAGACACCATGTACCGTGTCCCCCCTTGCCCTGGCTTTCATAAGACTCAGCTTCCTCACCACTCTATTGTGGTAGAGTCTGCCATGAGGAAAATAAAGAATGCAAAAAGACACTCATCTAATCCTCCAGGACGTGAATGCAGGACCCTAGATGCTTTTGGCCGAAGGGTTTTCCAAGCTAATATGCTTGCTGCCAGAATCAACTCCTCTAGTCTCTATATGGGGATGTTTCTAAAAGAAGTCACAGATCATCTGCAGACTTTAGCTCCTTTTATATCAGAAGATAAAAGGCAGGAATTTCTCACTTGGCTCAAACATGCCCAGGATGTTTCCAAATTTTTCAACCGTGCAGCCTTTGACTCTTTTGAGTGTGTAAGCAGAGCCTCGGCTATTGCCATAGGTGCACGCAGAATTGCTTGGTTACAAGCCTCTGATTTGGAACTCTGGGTCCAAGATGAATTGGGAAATCTTCCTTGTACAGGTGAGAACCTTTTTGGCAAGGATTGGCAAGCAAAGGCCACTCAGATGGATGCTGAGAACTCTGCTTTGGATCGACTTTCAAAGTCTACCTCTGCTCCTGTTAAGAAAAGATTGTTCAAAAAGACATCTTTTTCTAAAAAGGGAAGATATTATCCTGCTTATGGTCAGCAGGCATCTTCTGCAGGTCGTTTTGCTGCAAAGCGTCAGCAACCACCTAAACAGGCCAAGTCAAAGGCTGCCAGGCCTCCCACGGCCCAGCAGCCTCAGCCTCCTCAGGGCCTTTGACTTGCAACTAGAGAACTTAGCCTTCCTAGCTCTGGAAGAACCAGAGCCCCTCACCATTCCAGGAAGGTTGGCTTACTTTGCTCCCAGATGGGAGCAAATCACAGCAGAGCAATGGACCCTCTCCATCATAAGGGAAGGGTACAAGCTCCATTTCTTAAGCCTTCCTCCTCACACCATGGTGAAACAGTTCAGTTCTCCAACATCTCTCCTCAACCTTCTGGGTCAGGAGATTGTTACCCTTCTTGCCCAAGGGGCAATAGAAGAAGTACCTCTTCTTCAACAGGGCTCAGGGTTCTACTCCCCTTATTTTCTTATTCCAAAGAAAACAGGGGGCTACAGACCCATATTAGATCTCAGAGAATTGAACAGGTTTCTATTCAAGGAGAAATTCAAGATGATTTCTCTCGGTGCTCTGCTTCCATACCTTCAGAGTCAGGACTGGCTTTGTTCTCTAGATCTCAAGGATGCGTACACCCATGTCCTCATCCATCCAACCCACAGAAGGTTCCTTCGGTTCCTTTTTCAAGGAAAGCACTACCAGTACAGGGTGCTTCCTTTCGGTCTGGCCTCTGCACCAAAGGTGTTCACAAAATGCATGGCAGTAGTAGCTGCATTTCTACGCACTCTAGGAATATTCGTATTCACATATCTGGACGACTGGCTCATTCGAGCTCCATCCCAGTCAGAGGCCCAGACTTGTCTAACCTGCACAATGCGTGTCCTTCAGTATTTGGGACTGGTAATAAACATCCCAAAATCCAATCTCACCCCTACTCAGTCTCTGGAGTTTATAGGGGCCTTACTGGATACCACAACTGCAAGGGCCTATCTTCCTCAGGCCCGTTGTCTACGCTTGGTGCAGTTAGCCTCTCAGATACAGTTAAAGTCCCATTTAACTGCTCGAGAGATGTTACAACTATTAGGCCACATGACATCCACCATGCATGTGGTTCCATATGCTCGCCTTCACATGAGGGCAGCTCAATGGACTTTGTCCACCCAATGGACTCAGGCATCAGGTTGCCTGTCAGACAAAATAGCAAACTCCAGTCGCCTTTTTTGGTCTCTCCAGTGGTGGAAGTCCTCTCCAAATCTGTTGCTGGGGTCCCCTTTTCAGCAGTCGCTACCCCAAGCAACTCTTACAACAGATGCTTCTCCAATGGGTTGGGGAGCTCATCTGCAGGATCTCTCCACCCAGGGTATCTGGTCTCCACAGAAGACTTCCCTGCTTATCAATCTCTTGGAACTCAGAGCAATATTCTTAGCTCTCAGAGTGTTCCATTCCCTGCTCAGCTACAGGACAGTCCTCATCCATACGGACAACCAAGTAGCCATGTTCTATGTTAACAAGCAGGGCGGGACTGGCTCTCTGTCACTTTGCAACGAAGCTTTGCGACTGTGGGCCTTCGCCAGAGAGCATCACATCCATCTTCTGGCAGTATATCTTCCAGGCGTTCAAAACTCTTGGGCGGACAGACTCAGTCGAGTTCTGCTTCCACACGAGTGGTCCCTCCACATGGACCAGGTATCCAGGATTTTTCGAATTTGGGGAACACCGGACATAGACCTCTTTGCAAGTCCGTGGAATGCCAAACTTCCCCGGTTCTGTTCCAGAATTCCGTGTCAGGGAGTTCAGGCCAAGGATGCCTTCCTCCTTCACTGGGGTCAAGACTTTCTTTATGCCTTTCCACCCCCTAATTCCCAAAACTCTTTTCAAGCTTCAGAGAGATCGAGAGACCATGATCCTCATAGCACTGCATTGGCCACGCCAAATGTGGTACCCTCTACTTCTGCATCTCTCTCAAGCTCCTTCCCTGGACTTGGGCTGTGCACCAGACCTTCTATCCCAGGAAGAAGAAACGTTGTGGCACCCAAACCCCCAGTCTCTCCATCTCAGGGCTTGGTTGCTGAGGGCCTAGACCTTCAAGATTTTCATCTCTCTCAGCAAGTCAGAGATGTTATTCATGCCTCTAGAAAGCCTTCTACTAGACGTTCCTATGCTTTCAAATGGAAAAGATTTACCATTTGGTGTTCAGGGAAGGGTCTTAACCCTCTTGCAATACCTTTGAATTCTTTACTAGAGTATTTCCTGCATCTATCCCATGCAGGTCTGAAAACAAATTCGGTAAGATTCCATTTGAGTGCTATTGCAGCGTCCCTCAAGCCTCTCAATGGACAGCCTATTTCCTCTCACCCTTTTATAGCAAGATTCACGAGAGGCCTTCTAACTAAACCTCCCATTAGACCACCTCCAGTGGCATGGGACTTTAAACCTGGTTCTTGGCCAGCTTATGAAGCCACCCTTTGAACCTTTAGCCACCACCTCCTTGAAATTTCTTTCTTGGAAAGTTATTTTTCTCATTGCAGTCACCTCAGCACGCCGCATCAGTGAATTGCAAGC
This sequence comes from Ichthyophis bannanicus, assembly GCA_033557465.1. NCBI lineage: Eukaryota > Metazoa > Chordata > Amphibia > Gymnophiona > Ichthyophiidae > Ichthyophis > Ichthyophis bannanicus. Next base: position 575,450,010 of record CM066034.1, on the reverse strand, counting down.
TTTGGTGGCTAATCCACCTTATACTAGGTTCCATCATGATAAGGTAGTCCTCAGGACCAATCCACACTTTATGCCCAAAGTGGTCTCGCCTTTTCATCTGAACCAAGAGGTATATTTACCTGTCTTTTTTCCAGGACCTCATGCATCAAGTGCAGAGAGGAATCTTCATACCTTGGATTGTAAGAGAGCTCTCGCTTTTTACTTACAAAGAACACAGCAACATAGAAAGTCTTCTCAACTCTTTGTTGCTTTTGATCCTTCTCATTTAGGACTTCCAGTCTCTAAGAGAACACTGTCCAAATGGATTGCTCAGTGTATTTCTTTCGCCTACCAGAGTAGGAACATTCCTCTGGAGGGCCATGTCACAGCTCACAATGTGAGAGCCATGGCAGCCTCAATGGCTCATCTAAACTCTGTGTCCATCGACCAAATCTGTCGAACGGCCAGCTGGGCCTCGGTTCATACCTTTACAGCCCATTACTGTTTGGACAAGGACTCCTGCCGGGATGCCTTGTTTGGTCAGGCTGTTCTCAAACACCTGTTCCATTCCTAATCAACTCCTACCCACCTACCCTGGTCGGATGCCAGAGATCCATGGGAGGAGGTAGAGTCCTTTTCAAGGACACACAACCTGGGGTTTCTCCCTGGCATCTGCAGCTAGGGAGTCCCCATATGTGAAGACTCATTCCTGTTTGTTCCTGGAGATAGCACAGTTACTTACCTGTAACAGGTGATCTCTGGGAACAGCAGGAATAAGTCTTCACAACCCACCCACCTCCCCTAGGAGTTGTATCTCTCTATCTATCTTTCCTTTCTCTCTCTTTGTCTGAGCTTTAAAACTCGAACTGGAGAGAGGCGGCTGGGAAAGGTGGGAAGGCAGCGCGCAGGCGCTGTGGGATGCTCCCAAAAGCTTTCTTACTGGACGCTGGGGAGCGTTCCCGTGCAGGCTCCGTCGGTACCGACGATACCCATATGTGAAGACTTATTCCTACTGTTCCCAGAGATCACCTGTTACAGGTAAGTAACTGTGCTTTACGTGCAGGTTTCTTCGGGCAGGAAATAATACTTGTGACAATGAAAATGCATTATGTGCTTTCCCCTGGAAGAGTTGCATCCATGAAACGAGGACTGTTTTACATCTTATTCATGGTTGGGAGCCAGGTATAGGCATAGATGTCTCACCAATCTGGGCCAGATGTGCTTGTGCCGTTCTAAATTCTCACTGCAAAGTGCTTCTCCCTTGCTCCACCCAGGCCAAGCTTCCACACTACACGGCTGTTATTGTGCTGGGGACATCTATATACCCCACTTCTAAAATGGCCCTTGGGACATCTCCATGCTTTGCCATGTCCGTGCCCTTTTTTCAGGTGTCCAACTCACGAATAGCTATTTTAAAATACTTTCCATAATGTTTGGGATCTTTTTATTAAAGTGTTTTGTATTGTCTTTGCCTTGCAAGAGCTTTTGGGCTGCAGTTAATGCAGGGAGGACAATCTTGATATTTGCAACCTCTGCTGCCTGAAAAATAGTTCCCCACGAGCCAAGCAGATTATGCCAAAATATGAAACACGTTGGGGGCTTTGCGAAATGACAACACAAAGAACATGTTTTCCTGGAAAATATTTTGGGGGCAATTATTAAGCTGCCTGTATTTATGCAGAATCCATGGATACATATCTGCAGTCTTTGCACCAATTTTTAAAGGGAAAATACAGAAGGACTTTTAGTCACATTTGCAGTAGGCAGTTTTCAGACAGCTGATAAATAGGAGTAACAGAATTTGTCGCTGTATTAATCTCTTCCTTCTTTATTATACTGTGTATTTATAAACATTATATATTTATAAACCTTGGCAGTTCACTGCATTTGAAACAATCATAAAATAACAAAAACAAAGACACACATGAAAAAGAAACAAGTACATTAAAATCCAGAGCAAAATCAGTAATCATGTTTCCAGACCAAAGGTGGTCAGATGGGTCTTTAATAATTTCCTGAACTTGAGGACATCAGTTTCCACTTGCAAATCAAATCCCACTGGTATTCCTTCTGGCCTTGGGCAAGTCACTTAACCCACCATGCCTCAGGTGCAAGCTTAGATTGTAAGCCCTCTGGGGAAAGGGAAATACTTACAGTACCTGATTGTAACTTGCCTTGAACCACTAGTGGAAAGATGTGAGCTAATACTAAATTAAAAAAAAAAAAAGAAGAAAGGGACCTGAAGACTTGCCACTGAGAGAACCCTTTGTCATATAAACACCTGTGGAGTGAACATATAGGATGGTATCTCCATAAGCCCCTGCTGAGAAGAGCACAGAATATGACAGAGATGGTACAGAATCAAAGAAGCCACAAGCTGCAGAGGCACAAGAGATCATAAAACCTTAAAAGTTCCCACACCTCCAACTCGATCGGCATCGGGGAAGGGAACAGGCAGGTAAGCTCCTCCCTGCTCCCCACCACCAAGGCCAATCGGGCTGTGAAGAAGCACCGCACCCCAAGGACCTTTAAATTGCAAGCGCTCTAAGGCGCGAAAGTTCCCACACCTCCAACCCGATCAGCATCGGGGAAGGGAGCAGGCAGATAAGCTCCTCCCTGCTCCCCACCGCCAAGGCCAATCTGGCCGTGAAGAAGCACTGCACAGCAAGGACCTTTAAATTGTAAGTGCTCCAAGCGCACCCGCGCTTGACGGGCCCGAGCCTAAGGGCCACGCCAAAGGGCCCTTTGGCGAGACACGGAAGCGTGCATGTTGAAACCAACAACATCGGCAACACACCCAGCCAGACAATGGGACATCGGGAACGCAGAAGGAAAAAACCCAGCAAGCAGAGAGCAGGTAACAAAAGACTCAAAAGGTGTCTTTATAATGCCATCAGGTGCAAACAACGCCAGCCAATTCAACGGACTCCCCCCCAATCGACCAGGGTCGAGCCTGGCAACTCTACACAGCCCCAGCAGGTGCCCAATCAGAAAGGTTCCAGACAGCAAAGAGGAGGACGCCATCGACGAGATTGATTTCATCAGCACCAAAGAGAAAGCAAGTAGAGAATCATATGGAATGAACACAGCAACACAGATGTAAATGTAAATATAAATGTAAATATAATATATGCTGCATACGCATCCTGCCTCATAGATTTACGATAATATATGCTGAATAACCTGATACAGATAATAATATATACTGAATAACCTTATGTAGATAACAGAAGATGTATATAACAAAATCGGCTTAACTTGCTTTAGATAACAAGTGCTGTAGATAACATGTGCTGATTAACCTGCAGACTCCTTTGCTACCTATGTTTGCACTACAAATACCATGATACTTGTAGATGGCATATGCCACATAACAGATTGACCCCATTAATACTTCATTGCTTGTTCGCCTGTTTGCGACCTATCTGCTTGTAAAATAATATACTGCGTAGCGTATAGACCTCATGTCATCTAAAGATACACAAGAGAAGGAGATACCAACCAAGGAGAACAAGCACGTTCATAGCTACAAAAGAAGAATCAACCTCCTTCCACCACCAAACCACAACTCTAGCTGATACCAGGTCAGTAATTTAAAAAATGCACGCCACTCCCCACTATCTCATGGCCTATCTTGCATTTCTCTATACATTCGCACCATACATACAGGGCATTGGACCAAACGAACAAATCCCCTTGCTCAATCCACATTTCACCCAACCTGTATGGACACAAAGATCATTACTCTATAAAGAGCACAGGCATACTAAGCCAACAAATCATAAACCACAAAATGTCACAAGGACTACACCATCTATCTCCACAAATAGTGTACACGCCAACCCAGTCATATCAACCAACATTAGGTGTGCTTTACTAAACACAAGATCAATCAGGAACAAAACGAATATGATCCTCGACCTCATCCTAGACAAAAAACTGGACATAATCTGCATCATCGAAACCTGGCTAGATGACTCAGACCAGGTAATATTAAACCAAGTAACCCCTACAGACTACTCAGCATTCAGTTGCATTAGAGAACAAAGGAGAGGAGGAGGTGTACTCATTCTGGCTAGAAAAGAATACAAATTTAAAACAATACCAATAATATGACTGAATCCAACACAATCACCATAACTAACAAATACCTAAGCATCTCCCTCACCTACAGGCCTCCTGGAGCAACAATTGAACATCTCGCCACAGTACTAGAAGCTGTATGTGCACATAACACTAAACATAAACCGCTCATTGTATTAGGAGACTACAACCTGACCTCCGCATCCAACAAAGAGGCCACAACTTTCATAAAAGCCATGGAGTCACTAAAATATAGCCAAATAATCAACACCCCAACTCACCAGCACAGCAAAACTCTAGATATGGTTTTTATTCCAACACACTTAACGGAACAGAGCAACTCCAAAACACCAATAACCACGCCGGTCCCTTGGTCAGATCATCACTTGACAGAATTCACCCTGACCCTGAACAACCCCACCCTACATAAGGAAAATGAGAATATAACCAGGCGCTATAGAGCCTTCAAGATAGACTCATTCATAGATGAAATTACCCCATAACTCCAGCAAGAATGTGACACCCTTGACCTAGGCATAGAGAAATGGAACTCTATAATATCTAATGCAGCATCAGTCCCTACGATTACAAAACCACAAGCAAGAAAAAGACCCAATGCCTCCTGGTACTCAAATGATATCAGAGACGCAAAACGCACGCTCCGTAGACTGGAGAGAAAATGGAGGCAGAACAAATCTCATAACTCACTGACTCAATACAGAACCAAGCTACTGGAATATAACAATTTGATAAATGAACGTAAACAACAACACCATACCAACCTAATCATGAAATCTGTCAACAAACCAAGAGAGCTCTTTTGCATTGTCCAAAAGCTCACTAAGGATACCACACAGAATTGTACCCACCATCTTGACCCACAGGAGTATGCAGACTACTTGAAAGCAAAAAATACTACCCAAACATGCTCCATCACACACCAGACAGATGACCATGAAATGAAAGAGCAACATCAAACCTGGGAGGACTTCAGCATACCATCAACACAGCAAGTAGAAGACATAATACACGTACTCAATACAACAACCTCACCATCAGACCCATGTCCTGTGGCATGGATCAAAGTCACAAGAAACCAGCTCTCCCCTCACATACAGAGAATTGTCAGAGATTCACTCCAACAAGGATACGTGCCACAATCTCTCAAGCACGCCATGATACGACCGATACTTAAAAGCAACAACCTAAGCCCATCAGACCCAAAATCATACCGTCCCATCTCTAGCTTACCATTCCTTGCAAAAATCATTGAAAAGTCAGTACAAAGGCAGCTTCAGGACCATATTGACAAGAATGCCCCATTGGACATCCATCAGCATGGCTTTAAACCCCAGCATGGTGTAGAAACACTATTCACGTCCCTCTTTGACAACCTCCTAAGAGGCATAGATAACATAAAGAATGGATTCCTACTAGTTTTCATGGACATCTCAGCAGCTTTCGATACAGTGTCCCACCCCAGATTACTGCAACGCCTACAACAGATAGGATTATGCAAGAATATCATGAAATGGTTCACCTCCTACTTGAAAGATCACAACAAGTCAAATGCGCCCAAAAGAAATCATCACAATTCCCCGTCATGCAGGGCATACCGCAAGGCTCCGCCCTGTCATCAGTGCTCTTTAATATCTACATCCAACCCATATGCAATATCATCAAAAAACACAAACTACACTATCACATCTATGCTGACGACATCATGGTGTATGCTCCCATCAACCTGCTAGCATTGAACACCGTAACAATAACTAAATGCCTGGAAGACATGAATACTTGGCTCACAGCCAATAACCTAATGGTCAACTATGAAAAAACTGAAGCAATGTTCATCACCAGGAACCCTACCTTCATTCCACCACAGACACTCAGCATTCTAAACAAACTCATAGTAGTAAAAGATGAAGTTAAATACCCGGGCATCACAATGGACAGAGTTCTGAACCTGAAATCTCATATCACTAAAACTGCAAATAAGGCCTATCAATGTTTGAAAACCATAAGAAAGATCAAACCATTACGCTGCCAGGATCACTTCCGTACAGTGTGCCAAGCACTCATCACACCTCTGCTTGATTACGGTAACTCATTATATCAAGGCCTCCCCAACCAGACCTTACACCCACTCCAAATGGTGCAAAACACTGCAGCACGCTTCATTACAGACACCCCAAGAACTGAGCACATCACCCCCGTCCTGCAGCAACTCCACTGGCTCCCAGTGGTGGCCAGAGCAAAATATAAAACAATCCTGATCATCTTCAAAATCATCCACAACCTCTCGGCTGATGTACTCCAAGATATTATAATAAGGGATATCATTAATAGGCCAAGAAGGACCATTAATACAACATGATCGGCATACCAGTAGGATACCACAAAACTAAGCAGAATACCTCAAGAAGAACTCCATCACTACTGGCAGCCACAATATGGAACCCCCTCCCAATGAGCCTGAGGGCAATACAAGACATTACAGAATTCCGCAAGGACCTTAAAACTCTGCTGTTTACAGAAACCTATAAGCAGACAAACAACAGTCTCAACCTGAATGGCGTAATTACCCCCGCCAACTCAATACCAAACTAGACCTACAAATTCATTGTATAACGTTCTTAAGTATCCTTCATGCTAAATGTAACCCACCTGTGATGTCTAAGTGTTGTTAAATACCCTCATGTTAAATGTTGTAAACTTCCTAATTCCAAATGTCATGTAACATTATGTAACCACTTTGATTGTAGGATAAGGTGGTATACAATTCTGTCTAAATAAATAAATAAAAGCTGGGAAAGTAAATATAAATAGATAAAACTAAAAAATGGGCAGCCAGTGAAGAACTCGCAGACTTGGCATGACATGATTGTGCTATGAGCAATCAGTAATAAGTCTTGTGGCATCATTTTATACAAGCTGCAAAAGCTGTAGAAAATACAGCTGGTAGACCAAAATAAATAATAATGCAGTAATCCAGGGCAGGAAGTACTATAGCTTGTTAAGACAGTTCTGAAATTGAAGGACTCTCTGTAAATGGAGCATGAAAAAGGATGTAGCCACAGCCTATCATAATCAGCTAAGGGTCTAAAATGATTCCCAGATACAAGACTTGAGAGTACAGAGGAAAGTCAATATCCTTGCAAACAAACTGGGCTGGAAGTCCTGGAATTGGGGTTTTAGATACAACCAGTACTTCTGTTTTGCTCATATTTGGCTTCAAAACAATTCGTGGACATTCATCTGGAAATCTTGCCCAGTCAGAGTTTAGGACCAACTCCCAAACTATTTAAAATATAATGAACTAGGTAAATGTTAACCATAAGTGCAGAAAATGCAGAACAATGAGGAGCTTTCAGAGTATCAGTGTCCAGGTTGAACAAGAAGCACCTACTCTAACTTGGATGTGATAGGACAAAAAAGAAGTAAACCACTGCCATACTACTGAGACAATACTAATCTCAGACAGCTGATTCAGCATAAATGCATAATTAATGGTGTCAAAAGTTCCTGACATATTGAGGAACAACATAAGATATGTACCACAGCCAGAGGCCATATCTGGTATGATCAAGTCCAGCACAGTGACCAAAAGCATCTCTGTCTCATGACATGGTCTAAAACCATACTGATGCTAGTATAGAACACAGTAGATGTTAAAATCTTGCGGTTAGCGTAGAACCATCTGTTCAACCAGCTTTGACTAAAAAAGGAAAGATGGAGATTGGGCAGAAACCATAGAGCAGCAGAGGACAAGACATTATTTCTTAAGAACCAACCTAATACAAACTGGAGACATTTCTTCAAATGGGTTGAAGAGTGAGAAGAAAGAATGGTATCATCCAGTGATTGAATTTGGTCCCTGGAATCTATAAATACTGGACATCATCATTGGGGGCTTAGTGGTGCAACTCAGAAACTGACGTTCACTTAACCAGAAAAGCTTGAGAATCTATAGTCAGTCTTAATGGCCTGTGTCAGGTAATGCATGACCTAGATCATTGAATTATAAAACTTAATAAGTGAGTGGTCTGACTATGGAATTGGAGAAACCTTAACATATGATAAACCACTAACACCATATATAGTAAAGGGAACAAGTTCTAAGTGCAACTCTTCAAATGTATATGACCTTAAACTAGTTGCACCCTTTTTTGGCCGGTGGCCATTTTTGCGAGCGCGCGTTTGCGCTCCCATCAGCCATTTTCAATAGCGGAGCACTCTGTTTATTGTTTTCACTGCTCTTCTTGTTTCTTTCCCGGTGATTTGGGATTTTTCTGAACGTTGGTTCAGTTCTGCCTCACAGTTTAAAAAAAAAGACAAAACAAAAAACGGCACAGCCATGCCAGCTTTGGGGCAACGTTGTATTGGATGCAATAGAAAGCAGAAGGATCTGGCTGACAGAATGTGTTCTTCTTGTCTATCCCATCCCGGGGAATCGTCCCGGGGTCCTTCAGTGGCTCTCACATCCCTGGATGTTCCTCCGAGTTCGTCGCCCTCATCTCTCGATGTCCTGCAAATCATGCCCCCTCAGACTGTACCACCTTTAACTCCTCAAGCGACGTCTTCACGCCTGGAGTCGGACTGGTCTAGCAGGATTACAGGAAAGGAAATTAACGGTAAGGGAAATGTCTCCATATGCCATACTAGGTCAGACCAAGGTCCATCAAGCCCAGTATCCTGTTTCCAACTACTCGAGCTGCTGACTCAAACCCGACATGGCCAAGCTAAGTCATAAGTACCTAGCAGTCCCCCCCTTGTTGATATAACTTCTCAAAGCCCTTTTTCTCCCCTCCCTTGACTCCTCCCCCCTCCCCTTGCCATCAAAAAGTATGTCACCTGAAGCTAGGGGAACACATCTACATCCCCCAGTCCATATTCCTCCCTTAGAGTCTCAAAACCTTTGACCTTCTCCCCGTTCTGCTATCAGTTGGCCCTACTCCCTTGTATCCTGCGCTTCCCACCTCCTATAGCTATCCGTTTCCTTGCCTGGATGAAACCCTTCGGTCCCCCTAATGAGCTGAAGCCGTATTCCTCCTCTCCACCCCCCCCCCCCATACCAGCCCTCCCCTCTGTTTTCCTCCATACCCCATATGTTAGCCCTAATGTGTGTGTGGGGGGGTTGCCTCTTCTGCCCTCCCTCCCCCCTTTTCACTCCAGGTGCACACTGAGCTGGGCTGCCCAGTAATACCTGACCAAATCCAGTACCCCCATCCTCCTTCCCCCCCTTGTCGTACACATCACTCACTGATTCACTCCAGGTGATCGGTGCTTCCAGATAAGGAAAACACCTGCCTCTGGAGCCCCCTGAGAGCCTGCTCTGGAGTTTCCACTGGGAGATTCATAAACAAGAATAACAACCATGGTAGTACATTCATCTTTATTAGAGCTGCGGCTGATTCCAGCTCTCCAGGTCTAAGGATCTGCTTCACCACTGGCTCATAATTGTCCCTATAAAGCCTCCCCAAATTCCATCCAATACGCACCCCCTGGTACTTTATACTACTTGTGTCCCATTTGAAATGGGAATGCATCTGTCAATCACTCTTCCAACTCCGATACTATCATCAATTTCAGCACCTCAGTTTTTGTCATGTTCACTTTGTATCCCGATACCACACTATAATCCTTAATGACCACCAGCAAGTTAGGCAAGGCTGTAACTGAGTTGCTTACCATAAATACCACATCATCCGCATACAAAGCAATTTGTATTCGCTCTCCCGTACCACCAACCCTTTGATGTCTGGTGCGTTCCTTACCACCGCCGCTAATGTCTCAATTACCAGAGCGAATAATAGCAGGGACAGGGGGCATTCCTGCCTAGTGTCCTTCTGCAGCGGGAACCCTTCTCAGTAAATCCTAATTCTCGAGGACCAAGCAGGAAGTCAGTCCACACATATGGATGATGTCAGCACTGACGGAATCTTTGCAGAAGCATCTCCCTAGCTTTCAAAGAAAACCTTTGGGAGATGCCACCACGTATGCGTGGTCCTCTTCCCACTCAAGGGTGCCATCTTGCTCAGTCTCCTTTTGTCCGCGGAGCCCTTCAGACATCTGTCTGACTTGTCCCTGGAAAAAGTTGATTTTTTTTCTTCTCTGAGTTTCATATTTGCCTCCGGTATCGCACCGGTACTCTTCCCGCCTGCTGACCTCATTGCCTCGGCGTTGAGTCGGCCCATTTTGTAGTTTTCATTCTTTCTTTTTCCTGCTGCCTTCGCGCCTTTTTTCTCCCACTGGCAGTCCGGAGAGTCTTCGACCTCACAGGGGTACTTTTTTCCCCCAGGGCTATCAGTGGCTTTAAGAAGTGTGATCGGTGCTCCAAAATTATGTCTTTGACCGACACACATGATTGCTGTCTCCGCTGCCTGGGGCCAGATCACAATCCGGCAGCCTGCGTTCTCTGCAAGAAGATGTCCAGTAAGGCCCTCAAGAGCCGCCAGCAGCAGCACAATAGTTTTTTCCCCGAGTCCCCAGTGCCTTTGAAGGTGAGGGCCTCATCTGAGGTCCCGACATCTCAGGCGGAACCCTCCGTACCTGAGCCTAGTCGTGGGTGCTCGGAAAGGGGGTCTCCCTCGAGGGAACCCAGGCAGAAGAAGAAGCCCTCGAAGCGGCGTCCCTGGACGGTTCCGACCGCTCGGGTGCCCCCCAAGCCTGGTCCCGCAGTCCCAGATGCCCACTGAGGCGACGGAGAAGGAGTGATCTGCCAAGGTCCCCTGGAAGGCTCCAACCATGGACCGGCCTCTGTCTCCAGACCCCTTCCTCATCAAGAATTCCCCTTCGGGGGAGCCATTGTCAGGCCAGAGTTCCTTGGTGCCTGTGTCGAAGTCTGTGGAGCCTTCTGGTCTGGAGGCCAGAATGGCGGTCCTGGAGCACAGTTTGTCTGCCTTCATGGACCAGCAGCGGGTGCTGTTGTCCGGCACGACCATTTCATCTGCCCGACCACCGGGCCCTCTATGTCCAAAATGTTCCTGGAAGCTGAGCCGATCCACTAGGTCCTCCAGCCTCGAGTCAATCCTCGGTTGAGGTTGCGATCCAAGACCCGCTTGATGGGACCGTGGTCATCTCTGGCGAGTCTGCTAGACACTGGCTGCATGGAATCGGGAGCCCCACGGCCTGCGGAGCAGCTTTCCTATGAGTCCTCCATGGACTACTGTGAGTGGGAGATGGAGGATGAGGAGTCCCCTGATACCCGTCACCATCGCGATGTTCCATCTGACTCTCCCGTCTTGGAGCCTCGACTGCGGTCTCTGCCCGAGGATATGGGCTTCTTTGATTTTTGTCAAGGACATGTCCAAGATCCTGGCATTCCCCACGGAGTCAGAGGAGGATCCTTGGGCGGATGAGTTGGAAATTCTCCAGTACGAGGCCCCTCTGCGGAAATTGCTCACGGTGCCCATCCCTCCCATCCTGGAAAGGCTGATGCTCCGTCTTTGCCGGTGGTGAGCAAGCGGCTCGACTTGATGAATCAAGTCCACCGGAGCCCGGGCTTCCAGAAGTCACAGCTGCTACATAACTCCATGGTGTGGAGTTGGCCATGTGTCGGCTGAAAAGCCAGAAGACGCACTCCTCAGTGCCCCTCCGGCAGAGAGGCCCGCACCCTGGACGCCGTTGGCAGAAAGTGCTACCAGGACTCGATGCTCATCAACTACATCCAGGCATGTACCTGAGAGACCTGGCGAAAAAACTCACCGGTTTCTCAACTGGTCTCTCCGAGGAACTCTTGCAGCGGTTCAAGAACCTGACCAAAGCAGTCCGTGAATGCTCCAAATTCATATCTCGAGCAACCTATGATGGGTTCGAGTCGGCAGCTCGAGTAGTGGCGGCTGGCATTGGTGCATGCTGCCAAGTTTGGCTACAGTCGTCTGACCTCGAGCAATGGGTTCAGGACAAATTGGTCGATGTCCCCTGCCAAGGAGAGAACCTCTTTGGCAAATCCATGACTGACAAGGCTGCCGAGCTGGAGACCGAGTTCATGACGAGGATCTGGCTCTCTAAAAAGACCACTCCCCCTCTCCGACGGAAGGGCTTGGGTAAAATCCCTTCTACCAGGGAAAGGGGGCTGCTTACAGAAACAACCCACCTTATCAGGCCTCCCCAGCTCCCTAACAAGGTCAGCAGGCCAAGGGACAAGGGCATGGCTCATGTAAGCAGAAGGCTTAGAAACCCCAGGCACCAGCTCCGGCCCAGCCAGGGGGGAGCTTTTGACTCCTTGAGCATAGCCTCTCTTCCCCAAGGAGATAAGCAGCCCACAGGGGTATGTCTGGCCCTCTATGTCCAGAGGTAGGTGACCATCACCACTGATTCCTGGGCACTACGAGTAGTCAGGGAGGGTTAGTCCTCCACCTGGCTCAAACACCTCCCCCTTATTTTCCGGGCGAGCCCTCGGGTCTCCCCTCTATCGGGACTTTCTTCTGAAGGAGTTGGCATGTCTTCTCGAGGACAAAGCGGTGGAACCAGTGCCCCACCATCTCAAGGGCAAGGGGTTTTACTCCCAGTACTTCCTTGTGCTAAAGAGGAAAGGTCCATCCTCAACCTGTGCAGCCTCAACAAATTCCTGGTGAGGGAAAGGTTCAAGATGCTCTCCCTTGGAGCATTGCTGCCATACCTCCAGCAGGGAGACTGGCTATGCTCCTTAGACCTCAAGGATGCTTATACCCACATCCTCATCCACCTCAACCACAGACAGTACCTTGTGGTAGGAGGACAGGCATTTTCAGTACAGGGTCCTCCTCTTTGGTCTAGCCTCTGCCCCAAGAGTTTTCACAAAATGCCTGGCAGTCGTGTCTGCCTTCCTCCGGCTCCAGGGTGTCTTTGCCTTCCCCTACCTGGACGACTGGCTCATCAGGGGTGGCACAGCCTCAGAGGTGTGGCAGGCCACCGCATGCGCCATCTGCGTTCTGCAACACTTGGGCTTTGTCATAAACTACCCCAAGTCTCACCTCCTCCTGTCACAGTGTCCGGAGTTCATTGGGGCAAAGATCGACACTCTCCAGTCAAAGACTTTCCTACACAGTGACCGAACCGATCGTCTCAGGTCTGTAGCTCGGGACGTACAGTACTGTCCCTCGGTGCCCGCCCGGCTTCTCCTGCGCCTTCTCGGTTGCATGGCCTCCACGGTCCACGTCACCCCAGACGCTCGCCTCCACATGAGGGCAGCGCAGTGGTGTCTCCGGGATCAATGGTCTCAGGCCACGGGCCGCCTCCGCAACAAAGTCTCTGTGACCTGCCAATTGGCGGACTCCCTGGTCTGGTGGCAGTCGCCCCAGCATCTCGAAGCGGGCATGTCTTTTCAGGCCCCAAGCCCCTCAAGAGTTCTCACCATGGACACTTCCCTGCTCGGCTGGGGAGTCCACTGCAGAGATATCCGAACTCAGGACAGCTGGTCACCAGACGAGAGCACCCAGCAGATCATCCTCCTGAAGCTCCGAGCCATATACCTCGCCCTGAGGGCCTTCTGTCACCACCTGCATCACCAGCCAGTTCTGATCCAGACGGACAACCAGGTGGTGGTGATCTACGTGAACAAACAGGGGGGCACAGGGTCTCGTGCCCTCTGTCAGGAGGCACCGGTCCTCTGCTCCTATGCAGTCCAACAGGATATCCTCCTGGGGGTAGTGTACCTGCTAGGCCAGGGCAACCTGCTGGCCCACAGACTCAGCAGAGTTCTCCAGCCGCACCAGTGGCAACTGGACCCCAGGGTAGCCAGTTGGATTTTCCAGCTCTGGGGGGAACTCGTGATGGACCTGTTCGCCAGCCCGGACAACTTTCAGTTGCCCCGCTTCTGCTCCTGGAAGTCCCACCCCTCCAGGGTGACAGCAGATGCATTCCTAGTCTCATGGTTGGATGGCCTCATGTACGCCTTCCCTCCGATGCCGCTGATCGCCAAGATCTTGTTCAGGACCCTCCACGACAGGGCCTTGCTCATCCTGATAGCCCCTCAGTGACCCAGGCAACCGTGGTTCCTGCCGCTTCTACACTTGACAGTAGAGGCTCCCATTCCATTGGGGACTGCCCCAGGACTCCTATCTCAGGAGGGGGGCTCTCTCCACCCCAACCTGGGGTCCCTGTCTCTGACAGCATGGCTGAGAGGGTGACTCTGGCCCCTTTCAACCTTCCGGTTGAGGTGGAGGACATTCTGCTGGCCTCTCGCAAGGCCTTTACTAGGAAGACTTATGCCATCAAATGGCACAGGTTCTCTGTTTGGTGCTCCGAACACGGGGCTGATCCTTTCTCCTGCCCGGTAGGTTTAGTGTTACAGTACCTTCTCCACCTCTCTCAGTCCGGTTTCAAATCTAACTCCTTCCAAGTGCACCTTGGTGCTCTGGCAGCGCACCATCATCCAGTGGATGGTAAACCCCTTTCGGTCCAACCGATGGTGACTCATTTCCTTTGGGGCCTGCTCCTATTGAAGCCCCCGATTTGCCCTTCAGCGACCGAATGGGACCTCAACATAGTGTTGGGGCAGCTCACTCGCACACCCTTTGAGCCTCTCGCTACCTTCCACCTTCACTACCTATTTTGGAAAGTGGTTTTCCTGGTTACGCTCACTTCCGCTCGCAGAGTTAGCGAGCTTCAGGCCCTTGTGGCGGAGGCACCTTATACCAGGTTCTGCAAGAATAGGGTGGTGCTTCGCATGCATCCCGAATTCCTGCCGAAGATAGTGTCGCCCTTCCATCTCAGCCATGGAACGGTGCTCCCTACCTCCTTTCCCAGATCTCGCTCCAGCCTGGGGGAGACGGTCCTTCACACCCTGGACTGTAAGAGTGCCTTGTCCTATCTCCCAACGCACTCAGGGCCACCGTAAAGCTTGTCAGCTTTTCATGTTCTTCGACCCCAGTAATCTGGGGGAGGCGGTGGCCAAATGTACATTGTCCACCTCAGTGGCAGACTGTATCACCCTCGCTTATAAGCAAGCGAAGCTCCTGCTGGAAGGCCGCGTCACATCGCACCATGTCAGGGCCATGGCGGCCTCGATGGCAAACTTGTGTTCTGTCCCAATGGTGGACATCTGCCAGGCCGCCACCTGGTCTTCAGTCCATGCCTTCACAGTCCATTACCACCTGGAAAGAGTCTCAACGGGACAGTGCCTTCATCCAGACTGTGCTCCGTAACCTTTTCGGGGTTTAGGCAACTTCTGGTTTCATCAGACACAGGAGTCCTACTGTGGTCTGTGAGCACAGATTCAATTGCTGCTGCTTGCGGCTCCCCATGATGGAGCCTTGGGTTTTGCTATGGGCTTTTGGTAGCCTGTAGCTGGGGAGTCCCATATGTAAGGACTGACTTTCTGCTTGTTCCCGGAGAAAGTGTAGTTACCTGTAACAGGTGTTCTCGGGGGACAGCAGGAATCAGTCCTCACAACCCTCCCTCCTCCCCTTGGAGTTGCTCCTATACCATCTTTTATTTTTGACGTCTTTTAGCTATGTCATCTGACTGAGCAGGATGGCACCCTTGGGTGGGAAGGGGACCACACATGCGTGGTGGCATCTCCCAAAGGCTTTCTTTGAAAGCTGGGGGGATACTTCCACGAGGGCTCCATCAGTACCGACGTCACCCATATGTGAGGACTGATTCTTGCTGTCCCCGGAGGACACCTGTTACAGGTGAGTAACTATGCTTCTCAAATACATGCTCTGGAGGCCCGATAAATGGCCTCAGCCACCCTGCAAACCAATACCCTACTTCCATCTTCTGCAGGACCGCAAACATGAATGACCACTCCACTCAGTCAAATGCTTTCTCTGCGTCATCCGAGGCCAGTAGCGACGGGCACTGTTGCATGTACTGCAGCCCATACCAAGTTAATGAGCTTATGCACACTATCACTGGCTTGCCTACCAGATATAAAGCCTGTTTGATCATCATTAATCAATCCCGGCATATACCGCTGCAGCCTTCCGGCCAACACTGTTGCCAAAATCTCGGCACCCCCGCCAGAGAACTTTCAACCTGAGAAGGAGGCACCACATCAACATGAAGATTAGACACCTATTCAAGTACAGAAATCACTCCAGAAAGTCCTGGGATAATGCATTGGCAGAATTGGGTGTAGGGAGGGATAATAAACCACAAAATCCCTCATGATCCAATAGACAACAATAAGAGTTCCATACCAGAGAGGGGGAAGGTAGTAAAACATTTGTAAACAAAGGAAGACCTGATAATTACCATTTAGAAGTGACCAGAAGAGAAACTACTTCAGATCTAGCTCTTAGTGGCACACGGAACCTATACACCTGCAAATGGACCGCTTTGGACAAAGGCAGTATAGAAAAACTGTTAAATGTATACAGAACTTGTACCAGTGGAAATGTAGTGGCACTGCTAGGCAATAGTGATCACAATGTGATTAAATTTATTTTATTTATTTATACATTTTTCTATACCGCCCCTTCCAGAGATCAAGGGTGATTTACAATTAAGCAACAAACATTTGCATTAAACCCTTACTTTAAACTTACATATAAGTTAGTACATAGTTTTCACAGTTTGTTGTCATAGTTTGTCATCACTGGAAGAAAGCATCCTTCCAAAAAGCTGCTGCTACAGCATTTTATTTTAAAAGGGAGACTATGGTAAAGTAAGAAAATAAAAATACCCCCAAAAACTAAAAGGAATGGTCACCAGGGTTGAGTTTGCAAGAGGCATGGACATTATCTAAAAGATCATTTTGGAAGCATGCATCAAGAACAGTCAAAGAAAGGCCGTACAATATCCAGCATAGTTTAATGGTGAGGTGGAAGAAGAAGCAGTGAAAGCCAATAGGATCTGCTTTCCATTTTCTGAAAGATACCCTAATGAAGAAAATAGGGGTGAGCACGTGACAAATTTAGATATAAAACAGCAATAAGGTAGTCCAAGAGAAACTTTAGAAGAAGCTTTCTTTAGAGGCAAAAACTGACACCAAAACCTTTTCTGGTACATCCGAGGCAAAAACCTCATGAGGGAGTTGTTTGGACTGCTTTTGGTTCATAGGGCATTACACACAGGTGTACCCACATATTTGGCTTCCTTGACCATTCTTCCCACTCCACACAGGGCACTTCGTTCAATCCATACAAATCATCTTTCTCTCCTCAGCCTCTCAAGCTAGATATGAAGTTACTTGGCACTCTTTCTACTCTCTTGCCCCTCACCTTTGGAACAACCTTCCTTCTGCTGTTCGTCTAGAATCCACATATACCAAATTTAAAATGGCCCTCAAAACTCATCTAGAGATAGCAGGTGATGCTGTTGTGATATATGTATGCGTTTGTTATCTGTCCTTAAACTATGTAATTCTTTTCTGATTTCTTGAATTATTTTATATTTTCATTGTAAATGGCCCTGCTGGTCCCGAAGGGCGGTATATCAAATTTTAATGAACTAAATGAAACTTTTCATATAGAGGCCTATTCTAATTTGGATGTCCCGGCACGCTGTGCGTCTGGTTGGAAACGGGCGCACAGAGTTAGACAGGATTCTGATCCCATGGGGCACGTCTAGCCTCTGCAGGATCAGAATCCCGTCTAAGCTGTACATAGAGACCTGGACTCGATTCCAGGTCGGCCTGCATGTACAGGCACCTGCCCAGCTAACTCAGTCAAGGCTCCTGAATGGAGCCGTGGTGCCATGGTGTCCAGTTGCCATGGCACCGTGGCTCCATTCAGGAGCCATGATCTCTGGCACTGCCGACTTCATTCATTCCCCATAGCCCGACCCCCGATCTGGTCTCCCAAGGCCAAGGTCGGGCTGCGGGGAATCTCCTGTGCCCCCACCAATCTTTGATGCGCCCCGGGCCTGCCTTTCCTCGTCTGTCAGCCCCAGACATACATGGCCGACATCAGAATTGGCCCTGTACGTCCAGGGCCACAAACTGCCCACCATCTGCCCTAACTCCGCCTCCGCTCTACCCCCTTCCCGTCCCATCTAGCTTCCCCATACAAACTTCCTGTTCGTACGGGGAGCTTAGTCAGAGATGGGGAAGGGGGACGAATAGCAGGGATGAACGTCCCAATTCGTGTTACAGAATAGACCTCATTGTGGCACACTTTTGAGTTTGTCAGTCCTTGGTGCACACAAATCAAATTCTGCATGCAGGGCTAGTGCAAGGGTATTATGCACCTCAGGCAAAAATTAGTCTTCTGCCTTCTCACAATTAGTTATAGACCTCTAACACCCACCTCCCCCCAAGATTTTGATTATCAAACTGAGTTGTAATAATCTCAACACCATCCCTCCTAGAACAATACTATAAAAATGCATATTTGCCATCACATGTTTAAATATTTTCCTTTTTTTGTAAATATATGTATGAGGGAGATTTCAAAAAGCCACTTACAAGGGTAAATGGACTATTTATATATCATCATTCTTCCTGCAGTTAAAAACATGCACTGATGATTCTTTGAGAGTGTGGCTGCCAGGACACATTGCTTTGCTTTGACTGTAGCTGTTCTTTGCTTCTCCTCCCCTTCCCCGCCACCCCCCCCCCCCCCACGAAACTGTTGTCCTAAGCAACCATCTGCTTTGCCTAGTAGTTGAACTGGTCCTGTTAGCATGATCCTCCAGAAATGCCGCCTCCCATCCAGCCCATGTTATCTAAAATGTGCTTTCACATGGTTAACAAAGATATTCAATAAAAATAGAAAATAAGGCTAAACATACGTACAATAGAAAAGAATTAACAGAAAATAAACAAACTTCAAACATTATGAAACAATTTTTGTTTACTGTGTTTTGTGGTATTATTGACACAGACAGAAAATTGGAACATATGATTATAGCTACTAGATATGGAAATATGTTGTGTGTGAATGTGCTCTTGGAGACCCTTCATATATTTGTTTTGTATTTTATGGGCAGGATTTTTGTAGTTTGTTGCAGTAGTTTACATTTCTCTGTGGACAAGCAGGATGAAGTCCTCATGTACTGTATGGGTGATGCCACTAACAGAGCCCCTGCATGGGAGCATTTCCCAACTCCTCCTTGAAGCTTTTGGAAAGCTTCACAATGCATATGTGTGCCTTTCCACCTGCCGCTGTGGTGCCATTTCTTCTCAGTTCTTTAACTGTGGAGCCCACCAGATGTCAATCACAGTTTGCATTGTGAAAGTCTCTTGCATGAGTTCTTCTCATCCACAGAACCAGATCCAAGGCAGCCGCCATGGAACCCAAAAACTGTAAGTACTTCCAAGCCGATGGAGCTTGAACTCTTAAAAAAGCTTGCACTTGTTGCAAAATCTTGACTATTCTTTTTTTTTTTTTTTTCCGGCAAGAAAAACTGCTTCTCGAGCCGTATCGAAGTAGGCCCCTAGATAAGTCAGTTGTTGAACTGGCTGCAAGTGACTCTTTGCTTGATTTATCACCCAGCCTAGCTGTTCCAAAAGTTGAACAACTCGAGACGTCGCCACTACGGAGGCCAGATGAGAATTGGCTCTAATTAGCCAATCGTCGAGGTATGGATGAACACGGATCCCTTCTTTTCGCAGCGCAGCTGCTACCACTACCATGAGCTTTGTGAAGGTTCTTGGAGCCGTGGCCAGACCGAAGGGCCGAAACTGGAAGTGACCCATTGGAAGGGCAAAACGCAAAAATTGCTGATGAGATGGCCTGATGGGAATGTGAAGAGGAATTCCCCCAGCCGTATTGCCCGAATCATTGTACGCAGCGTTTCCATGCGAAAATGAGGTACCCGCAAAGCACGGTTGACCCCTCTGAGATCGAGAATTGGTCGAAAAGAATCCTCCTTTTTGGGAACCATGAAATAAATCGAGTATCGACCGCGACCGTATTGGTCTCGGGGTACAGGGACTATTGCTCAAAGGTGTAATAGACGCAAAACCGTGTCTAACACGGCTTTCTCTTTTAGCCCCTTCGCACAGGGAGAGCGAACAAAGGCGGGTAGCAGATTGTAAGCGAAATCCAGCGCATACCCTTTTTGAATTATTTCTAACACCCACTTGTCTGCAGTAATCTCGGTCCAGGCTGAGAGAAAATCCTGCAGGCGTCCCCCTAGAGGTACTAACGCCTGAACCAAGAGACCTTCATTGTGGTTTCTTAGCTGCGGATTGAGAAGCCGCGAAGTAAGATCTATTGAAACCTCTTTTGAGAGATTGCAAATAGATCATGTGTGCCCTCTTCCATTAACAGCTAGGGAAAATAGATCTTTACTCACTGTTGTTGATTCCTTTTCTCATTGGGTAGAAGCTTTCCATGTCACAGATCCTAGCAGTATTGGAAACACATCACCCAGTTGAAACCATATGGGTAATACATGTTGTATGAATCTTTGTTTTCAGATACCATCTGAAGACAGCACGGACAGCTGCTTTCTGAAGACAGCACGGATAGCTGCTTTCTGAAGACAGCACGGATAGCTGCTTTCTGAACAAAAGTTGTTTGAGGATGGGAACTATTTACTTCTGCTGTATAGTTGACGAGTCCTAGATACTGGACATGTATCTAATAGTTATGTAAATAAGTAGTAAAAATTATTTTTGTTGTTGCATAGTATAAGTGAGGAGCACTAGTTTACTCCGTAGTAGAGTAAAACAAGTTAGCTTTTATTATGTCTCGGTTTCCTGTTGTTCTTGTATCTGCTCTCCTCTACCCAAGTCTCATTACAGGAACTATCATCCGAATATGCACGATTGGCTAAATCCACAGATGGGGTATATCGCTATCAAGAAATACCCCCACCTTTCCCCGAAGGAAAGTATCTGGTCATCCTGAGTTTCTGTTCCATACAGGACCAGCCAGTGTTCTACTCATTAAACATCACCCAAATACTGTGGGCGCCACCAGTTTCCACTTCTCTAGAAAGGACAGAAGAAGTGAGGGCACCTCCAGAACATTACTTTTTAGGTCCTCCTGCCTAGATTTTGTACAATATTTCTTGCCAGGATAAAGAATGTTTCTTTTTCAGTTGCTCCCAGAATGCATGACACCCGCCTTCCTAAGAACACTTTGTTGTACAGTTTAAACAATACCTGGTGCAGTCATACACCACTGGTCTCCATCACCATTGACGGGACAACTTATTCCACACCGCTGGTTACCAATGACTCTATGGACATTCCAGACTTTATCTCATATGCTGTGCATCCATTACCACTTGGCATGGGAGAAAAGACACTACATAAACTGTTCAACTTTACAGAACTCCATGCCTATATTGATCACCTTAAAACAACTGTAACCGTTTTGTTTTTTATTTAGAGTGTGTGCAACTTATTTTGATGAAGTATGCAGTTGAGGAATAAAACTGATTTTCTCCTGTGGAATTTGGTTGGAGTTCTACTGCTTCATCTGCATATCTCATAAAGAGGTCTCTGATTGGCTAAAGGACCTAGGGAGCAGATGGATGATGTCAGCAGAGTCCTTGTTTCCTAGACAACAGGAAGAAAGTTGGATTTGAGTTTTTGACCTTGAACAGAAAACAGAAATGTTTAAGTTGTGTTTTGATTTTGAATAGAGAGAGATGTAAGTTGACCGGAGAAAAAACCGCTGGCTCAAATCAGCAGGAAACAATGCCTCTCGCTGAAATCACGCCGCTGTGGAAAACAAACACTGCACCGGTAGTCACACAGGTGGTTTGTTAAAGTTTTATTCCGCTGCTAGCGGAAGCAGGAAACAGCTGACTCAATAAAGTTTTGTTCCGCTGCTAGCGGAAACAGGAAAAGCATAGCATCACCAAGCATAGCATCACCAACGCAGAGGAGGTACTGGGGCTCCCAGTCTCAATCTGCCACAGTTTTGTTCCGCTGCTAGCGGAAGCAGGAAACAGCTGACTCAATAAAGTTTTGTTCCGCTGCTAGCGGAAACAGTAAAAGCATAGCATCACCAAACATAGCATCACCAACGCAGAGGAGGTACTGGGGCTCCCAGTCTCAATCTGCCACAGTTTTGTTCCGCTGCTAGCGGAAGCAGGAAACAGCTGACTCAATAAAGTTTTGTTCCGCTGCTAGCGGAAACAGGAAGAGCATAGCATCACCAACGCAGAGGAGGTACTGGGGCTCCCAGTCTCAATCTGCCACAGGAGTCAGAGACGGAATAAAAAGACAGGCAGGCTCTACCTGAAACCGTCGCGCTCCAATTCTCTCTGCTGGCAAAGCAGGTAAATTAAATTAAAATGCTCTGTTAGGACTATAACTAAATCAGCTCTGCTAGAGCCAACTTAAAGAATTACAAATAATAAATAACAAAAACTTAAGGGAGAGATTTAAATCGATCCTCTTCAGCTGCTGAGGACAAACAGACTGGCAGTTGGCTTCAGGGGGAGTGGCTTCATCGAGCAAGAAAACTTGATGTCTTTATGTCCTCAGCTGCTGAGGGGGATTGACAACCTAACCTTCCCTGGGCTGGCCCGGAGAGGCGAAAAGGAATCACAGTTTGCATTGTGAAAGTCTCTTGCATGAGTTCTTCTCATCTTTAATCTTGTTTTCTTGAGTATTTTTCTCCTGCTCGCCATTGGATGACCTGTTTTTCTCATAGCTCCCTTGGATTTTTATGAGCTGTTTTGAGACTTTTCTTTTTATCAAGAGCACAGTCTTTCTTCCCATATCCCATTCAGAGGATCCTCCAATCGGAAGCAGGCTCACACTCTTTGCCCAGAGATGGCCACTTGTAGCCTCTGACTCTTGGGCTCTAAAAATTGTCTGAGAGGAGTGTAGACTTCACCTGTTTGAACTCCCTCCAAATTGTCCACAGAGGGCCAATTCTTTTTGCCCTCTGCATCAGGATGTGCTTTTTCAGGAAATCTCTGTCTTTTCCATTGCAGAAGTGATCAAGCCCATTCTGCTAGGGTGGGAAGGCTGAAGATTTTACTCAAGGTACTTCCTACACCCCAAAAAGACAGGGGAATTCCATCCCATCCTAGACCCAAGAAATTTGGTCAGAGAAAAGTTCAGGATGGTTTCTCTAGGCACCCATCTCTTTCTCCAAAAGCGGGATTAGCTATGTTCTCTAGATATAAAAAATCCTTACACCCACATCCAGATACATCCTACTCACTGGAAGTATCTCAGATTAGTCATAGGGAAAAGCACTTCCAGTACCACATATTGCCATTTGACCTTACATCAGCTCCCCACATTTTCACAAAATACCTTGCTGTAGTAGCAGCATTTCTATGCAGACTGGGAGTGCATGTGTTTCTCTGTTTAGACTATTGGCCCTTCAAGAGCTCCCCTCTAGAAGGAGCTCAAGAATCTGCGAATCACTACCCGAGTGAATGTCTAGGGTTTGTCGCTGATTATCCCAAGTCCCATCTCAACCCCTCTCAACAATTGGAGTTTATAGGAGCTCTACTAGACATGACTCTAACGAAAGCCTTTCCTCTGCATGACCAATTAAACCGCCTGGTACGAAATTCAACAAAGTCAGCAGATAGTGCACTCCATGTTGAGAATGTTGGGCCACATGGCCTTGACTGTTCATGTCACTCCCTTGGCAGATCTCCATATGAGACAATCTCAGTGGACCCAAGACACTGGAAGGCTCAGCGACCTACTCTGTCATTCATCCCCTCCAGGAATACTTATCCTGGTAGACTCTCCACGCCAATCTGGCCAGGGGGCTTAATTTCAAATTCGATCCTACCAAAACCTGCTCATGACAGACGCACTGAAGCTGGGCTGGGGAGCTCATCTCAAAAGACTTCACAATCAGGACACTTGGTTTTTCCAAAAACGTTTCCAGTAAATCAACTTCTTGGAGCTGAGAGCAAAAGCAAACACTCTAAGGGCTTTCAGAGATGGTTGATAAACCAAATTGTGATAATTCAAACCAATAATCAAGTTGCCATGTTTTTCATCAACAAACATGGAGAAACTGGGTCATACCTTCTATGTTGGGAAACAGAATGTGTAACTTTGCCATCTCTCACGAGATGGAACTAAAGAATACCTATTTGCCTGATAAACAAAGTACTCTGGGGACTAACGGAGTCGTGTCCTTCAACCTCATGAATGGACATTGGACAAGGACATGACCCTTCACATCTTTCAAGGAATGGAACACCCTATCAGTAGATCTCTTCGCCACGCAAAATGCATAGGTACCTCAGTTCTGCTCCAGAGTGAGATCACACAGCATACTGGCCTTGTATGCTTTCCTTCTCATTTAAAGGGGAGAGGGCCTTTTGTATGCATATCCTCTAGTACCTCTCATTATGAAGACCTTCCGGAAACTCAGAAGCAACAGAAGCACAATGATTTTCTTCGCTGCTTATTGGGCCTAGAGGTTCTCTCTCCGCCTGGAGCTCTCCATCTGAAACTGCTACACCTGCATTATGCACCAACTCTAATTTTGCAGAAGAGTGGCACAATGTTGCATCCCATCTGCAAGTCCCTGACCCTCACTGCTTGAATGTTGAGAGGCTAGCGTTGTTGTTGCTTAACCTGCCCATTGGTGTTACTAACATCCTTGATGGAGGACTTCAACAAGAAGATCCTATGCTTTGAAGTGGAAGAGGTTTGTTATCTGGTGTGAGGAGCAGTCCATAGATCTTTTTGTGTCTTACGCAAACACTGCTTGAATACTTTTACATTTGTCAGAACCTAGACTCCAGTCCAACGCTATAAGGGTTCACCTAAGTGCAACCGGAGCTGCTTATTTTATAGAAGGTAAACCCATCTCTGTACAATCTTTAGTTGTTCACTTTATGCAGGACTTATTATTTCTAAAAACCTCTTTCAAGCCACAGTACCTTGAGACCTCAATATGTTCTGATGCAGCTGATGAAAGCTCCTTTCGAGCTGCTCAGTACCTGTCCTCTGAAGTACTTAACCTGGAAGATCTTGTTTTTGATGGCAGTCACTTCAGCACATAGAGGAGCGAGCTTCAGGCCCTTTTAGTTCATTCACCTTTCGTGAAATTCTTTCATAACAGGGTGGTGCTTCATACCCATGCCAACTTCCTTCCAAAGGTGATGTCAAACTTCCACCTTAATCAGTCAGTAGTTCTACCAACCTTTTTCTCAAAACTGCATTCTCACAAAGGGGCAACTGCACTACACATGTTGGACTGTAAGAGAACCTTGGCCTTCTATTTGGAGCAGACAAAAACCTGTAGAAAGTTCATCTAACTTTTTATTTCTTTTGAGCTAGGGCTACTGTTGCCAAACACATTCTCTCAATTTTGCTAGCAGCTTGCATCTTTCATTTATGCCCAGGCAGGCTTGTGCTGTGAGTCATGTCACTGCTCAAAATGTCAGAGCCATGGCTGTGTCTGTGGCCCACTTGCGCTCATTCTCCGTGGAAGAGATTTGCAAGACCGCAACATGGATTCACTTCTCACTATTGTCTGGATTGGAACGCTCAATTGGACAGCAGATTTGGCTAAGTTTGAATGAAAAGGGCTATTATTACCAAACAAAATGTTTTTCGCTGTGCTTCTGTTTATGTTTATGCAATTTTTTGATATACCACCCAGGTTGAAGGGCATCAGAGTGGTTTGCAATCACTACAAGCAGGTACTAGATACATTCCAGCACATTCTGGTTTTCCTCTTTCTTCTTTAGTTAGAGGCAGCATGTAACTAGGGATTCCAATATATGAAGACTCCATCTTGCTTGTCCAAGGAGAAAGCAAAGTTACTTACCTGTAGCAGGTGTTCTCTGTGGACAGCAGGATAAGTCCTCAGAACCCTCCCTCCTCCCTTTGGAGTTGAATTCTACACAGTTATTCAACTGCTGAAGAGAAATGGTGGCAGGTGGGAAGGTGTGCGCATGCACGGTGAAGCTTTCCAAAAGCTTATAGAAGGAGTTGGGACATGCTCCCATGTGAGGGCTCCCGTCAGTGGCCTCACCTATATCTAAGGACTTAACCTGCTGTCCATGGAGAACACCTGCTACAGGTGAGTAACGGAGCCTTCCCTTTTTACCATTTTCTTTGTCATTCGACTGAGTATGTATCCCCACCCCTAACCATTTTATTATTTCACATCATTCTCTTTTCACAAAGATATTTTTCTGTACTGCTCAAACTGTCCATTAAAGGGTAAGTATGTGTATACTTTTGCTTTAAAAATTGCCATGAGGACAAAGTGTCGTCGTGCTTTTGTATCATCTTTTGGTGCGTGCAGATTTGCTAAGGAAAATATCAGCCATAGGTTTGAAAATCCAGTCTGTGCATTGTTTTCCAAGTCCACACCTCTGGGAATGCCTCTCCACAGTCCGATATGGAACTCTGCATATACTTTTATCTGGATGGAAGGAGAGCAGTTTTCAGACCCCCCAGTTTATTTCAGTAAATGTCTCCACATCTTGAACTCTATCTTGTCTTAGCCGTTGGAAAATAAGAAGGACATGTTCTTCCCTTTAATTTATTTGAAAAATTTGTTATACCGCTCTTCAAAGAGAACATCAGTATGTACATATGCAGATACATCAGAGTGGTATGCATATACAGGTATACAAAAATTCACCATCTTTCCCTCTGCTTCATCTTCACTTTCCTCCTCCTCTGGTGAGAAGCTTGGGCAGCACTGTGACCCTTCATCTCATTCATGCCGAAGTGTTGCAGAAGCTGTTTTAAGATGAGTGGAAGGGAAGTGCAGGCCTTCTGGGCTAGGGCAGACAGTTCCTCTTCATCCTTTTTACTGTTTCTCCAGGCAGGTTAACAGTAATGAGGCTTGAGGCCCTAAGGGGAGAACTGAGGCATCTTAGCCCCTCCTATCCTACAGCAATCACTGTGGCCTGGGTATCGACTCTCTGGAGTAGATTTTCTTGATGAGGGAGTGCCTCGTCAGTGCTAGGTACAGGAGAGTCTATTTAGTCATGCTGTGCTTGTCTACAGAAAGGCAGTATGGTTTCTCTGAACACTTTAAGGTATCGCATCTACAGTTATCAAGTGCAATAAATGAAATGAAAATGAAATGAAATTAGTAACTCCTTTCTCGCTAGTGAACATCACTCTACATTGAAAACATATCAGCTTTCAACCGGTCTTCTGTTTTTTTTCTGTTTCCCAACAGTGTGTATTGTACCTTTGGGTTCTAAAGATTCTGTATCCAAACACCTTATTTCTTTTGCGAGGTAACCATGAATGCAGGCATCTTACAGAATATTTCACCTTTAAACAGGAATGTAAGTACAAGTAATTTTTTTCACTCTGTAACATTTAGAGGGCAGTTTTCTAAGACATTTTCACACACAAAACAGGATTTCATCCATGAAAATGGGGTATGTGAAAATTTCCTACCACATATGTGGATACAATTATGCATGTTTAGCCAATACATATATGATTGGAAATGCATCTTGCGGCGGTGTTCTGGGGATGGAATTAGGATGAGAGTACACGTTTGGAACTATAAAAGTATGCATGTATGTGCCTAAATGCACATGGAAAAATACCCACACGAATAGCTGGGATTTTGCTGAGTCATTTTTTTAAAAAGGAAAGTTTTTTTTCTTTTTGAAAACGGGCTTGTTTACAAAGCCGCGGTAGCGGTTTGCGATCGTAATCGGAGCCGCGGCCCCATTGATTTCAATGGGGCCGCGGCTGCGATCGCGATCGCGAACCACTACCGCGGCTTTGTAAACAAGCCCCTAAGTAAAGTCTGCTAGTAAAAAAAAAAACAACCTACAGACTTCTCTTTTAAGTGGAACTAAAATGGAAACAGAGAAAATGATGGCAGATAAAGACCATAAGGTCTATCCAGTTTGCCCATCCAGTCTGTGTACTTTTCTGGTCCTATTTTCCTCAAATTAAAGTTTGTCTCTTCGTAGATATTCTTCCAGACTGGTTTAGTTTATTTAGAAAGCAATAATCAAAGTCCTATCTACAGATAAAGTGCTGTTTTACCTGCAGAAATGTTTTCTTTTTTTTAATACTGTTCCCTTTCCATTCCATTCCATTTTTTGCCCATGTTCCCTGTAAAATAGTTATCTCCAAGTTATAATGCCCTGTTCAATGTAATTTCAGTTTGTTCAATGTAAACCGCCTTGATATCATGAAAGGCGGTATATGAGAAATGTTAAATAAATAAATAAATTAGTATTGATGTATGTTTGTCAACAGTGCAGGTACTTGTAGGACATATTTGGGGACAGGGTAGGTTGGAGAAGAAGACTATGTGCTCAGTTATGAATTCACATGTAAATTTTGCTTAAAACAATACCAGTACAAATAGGTGCAAATTTGTGTGGTTGCTTTTTCATGGACAATAATCAAAGTAAAAGTAGGAACAAACCCCTTAAGCCAAAAATGTCATTTTTTTTGTTGACAACCTGGATTTGAGTCAGACACAAGTAGATGTCATCTGATGTCAAGACAGAACAGGGCCTGCTAGTAGTAGTAGTAGCAGCTCTCCCAGAACTGAGAACTAAATGTACAGTTCCTTAGCGTTCTTCCAGTTCAGTCCTCTACTTCTGGGTTGTGCTCCTCCTCCTGCAGCTTGGAGACTGGACTTGTCAAATTAATGACATCACCGAATGTATACTGCTGGAGCCTCCCATAAACCCCAGTGTGTCCAGTCTCCACGCAGCAGGAGGACTTAGTGAGCCTAGGGTGCTGGGCTCACTGGAGGAGCGGATAAGGAGCGTTAGGATAGTTAGAGTAGTAGAGGGGAAGTTTTTTTCTTTTGAGTTCCCATTCTATTTACTTTTCTTTGTTTGTGGGTACTATACCTTTAAGATCAAACTGACTGGTTAATAAAGTTTGTCCTGGTGCTGGTTCCTGCCTGCCTTCTTTAGAAGCGGCCTTGGGGAGCCCGAAGGCTTTCTCGGCTTCAGATCTCTCCTCCTGGACTGGACGGAGGAGAGCTCTAGGCAGGAGTGGAGGGAGCCTTTCCCGGTGGTGCAAGGTACGGGGAATCTCCTCCGGTGCCGGCAAGACACAGACGGCTGGCTTGCCCGGTGGTTTTCCTTGCAGCTCAGGGGTCGAGGAAACTGCGAGGGCTGGAGCCCCGTCGCAGAGGGGTGAGTGGTTTTGTGAGCCTTCTGTAGCTGTGCGGCTATCTCCGGAGGTAAGGGAGCGAGCAGGAGAGTCGTCATCTTGCTCACGTGTGTTTGGCGCCTTTTTTGTTTTAGTCAGGAGCGGCGGCCATTTTAGGTCATCGGGACCGCATGGTACGAGTCCCGGGGAGGCCCTTAAACGTTGGACTTGCAGCTTCGGGGGAATCTCCATTCGGCGGCTTAGTTCTGCTTCTTTCTCTGGTTTTTATAGTCCCACTGACATTCTGAAAGCTTGGAGGGCTCAAGCTAAATGGTCAGGCAAAAAGGGGCTTGTTTTCTTCAGCGCAGCTCCGGGGGATATCCAGGAGGAGCAGGCCTCTCGACTCCTGCTAGGTTCCTGTGTGCCAGCTCAGTTATTGAAAGTACAAAAAAAAAAAAAAAAAAAAAAGAGGAAAAAAATATAGTTACTTTATATATAGCTGACCTAGCTTTATTTGTCATTAACTGACGGTTGTTAAGATGTCTTCTTGATCACAGTGTGTGGTCTGTGGTACTCGCAGGGGCACTGTAGCGGACTCGGGTATTTGCAGGGGCTGCGCTACGGTGTCCACTGATGTGGAGCAGCAAATGGAGGTGAAGGCCTGTCCGGAGCAGGCACTGTCAGTGGAAGACTCCGAGGGTGGGCAGTCACGGGCCTCCACTTCACGAGATGCTCTGGATACCTGCTGACTACTACCGCCGGCGAAACCAGTTTTGGGGGCTGGACCGCAGGCAGAAGACTTTTGCCCAGATTTCGTGCTGCTCATGCATCAGGCTTTCTGCATGAGGAGGCAGGGAAGGATGCCAGACTACGCACCTCTCGTGGCGTTCTCGCAGCAGCCTAGTCTCGCGGAGAAAGGACCGTCTGCCCCTGGACCCTCTAAGAGATCGCGACCCTGGGAGTGGTCCCCTTCTGATGCAGAGGGACTTGGGTCGGACGAGGTCGATCCAGAATTGGAATTGGAAATGGATGACCTGGTAGAAGGAGAGATCCCAGAGCCGGAGGACCAGGCAAGGATTATTCGAATGTTTCGGAGAGAAGAGCTTGCAGCTCTGATTATGGAGTCCCTCCAGACATTGAATTTGATGGCCGTTCCAGCCGCGGAGGAAGAAAGTGTGGAAGACCCCGTCATCCAAGCGGTGCGTCAAACACAGATAGTGTTCCCTATCCACCGGGTAGTGGACAAGATGATTCAGGATGAATGGGGGCTCCGTGGGGGACCAGCCGGAATTGGGGCTCCGTGGAGTTCGAACGATGAATAGGCTATATCCTCTAGCGGATAAGGATAAAGAGCGCTTTCGCTCTCCCCATGTCGATGCAGCAGTGTCGGCGGTAACCAAGAAAACTACTATTCCGGTTGAAGGCAGCGCGGCCTTAAAGGACGCGCAGGATCGGAAGATGGACAGTTTGTTAAAACAGTCCTTTGAGGCGGACGCATTGTTCCTTCAAGCTTCCATTTGTGGGGCCTGGTGGCAAGGGCGTGCCTCAGATGGTCTCAACGCTTGCGGCAGAATTCCCAGTTGGATGCTGAGAGGCAGGCGGAGTTGGATCGGTTGGAGTCCGGCACGGTGTACTTGGCGGACGTGCATTATGACTTGATTCGGGCACTAGCCAACAGCATGGCCTCCTTGGTGGCCGTACGCAGCTCCCTATGATTGAGGAATTGGGTGGCCGATGGTTCATCTAAATCTCGACCCAGCAAACTCCCCTTTAAGGGCAGGTTGTTGTTTGGGGACGACCTGGATAAGTTAGTGAAAGAGTTAGGGGAGACCAAAGGGGGCAGACTTCCTGAGGATTAGCCGAAATCAAGAAAGGCCCCGCCAGCCTTTCGTGGACAGCATAGGGATGGTAGGAGATTCCAAGGGTCCCGGCTGGGTAGCTATCAGAGGGGCAAGTTTGCTTCCAGAGCTCAGGGGTTTCGAGGGTTTCGGGGAGCAGGTAGAGGCTTCTCGGCGCCCCCTGCCCAGTCCTTCCGTAAATCTCAATGAAGGTGTGGGGGTCCAGGCGGAGAGGCAGCAGATAGGCGGGAGACTCTCAAGATTCCTTTCAGCCTGGGCCCACATAACGACCGACCAGTGGGTCTTGGAGATTGTTCAAGAGGGCTATGCATTAGAACTGGCAAGACCCGTTCGCGATTCCTTCGTTATGTCTCCGTGCAGGAACTCGCAGAAGGCTCGGGTGATTCGCAGTACCCTCGACTGGCTCTTGCTCTTAGGAGCGATCGTCCCAGTTCCTTTGTCAGATTATGGTACGGGTCGATACTCAATCTATTTTGTCGTGCCAAAGAAGGACGGCTCCCTGCGCCCTATCTTAGATCTCAAAGGTGTGAATCGCTGCTTGCGGGTTCTGCACTTCCGGATGGAGCCCCTGAGGTCCGTAATGGTCGCAGTTCGCAAGGGCGAGTTTCTCACATCCCTAGATCTTACCGAAGCCTACTTGCATATTCCAATCCGGTTGGCCCATCAAAAGTGGCTATGGATTGCGCTTCCTTGGGGTCATTATCAATTCCAGGCATTGCCCTTCGGACTTGCAACGGTGCCGCGCATCTTCACCAAGGTGATGGTGGTGGTAGCGGCGGCACTAAGGAAGGAAGGCGTATTAGTTCATCCCTATCTCGATGACTGGCTAATTCGAGCAAAGTCGAAGGACAAGAACGTTTGGGCTACCGCCAAGGTGGTGAAATTCCTAGAGAGCCTTGGCTGGGTGATCAACCCGGCGAAAAGTCGTTTGGTGCCGTCGCAGGATCTTGAGTACCTGGGAGTCCGCTTCGACATGCGGATCGGGTTCGTGTTCCTTCCTCAGCGACGTGTTCTGGGGCTCCAATGCTTGGTCCAGGCGTTCTGCGCCGCTCCAACCCCGACAGCGTGGGAGTACCTGCGGCTGTTAGGCACGATGGCGGCGATGCTGGAAGTCGTTCCCTGAGTCAGATTCCATATGAGGTCTCTTCAGCGGGCGCTTCTCCGGAGGTGGTTGCATCAGCACCACTCTCTGAGCAAGCGCCTCCCCTGCCCGTCCCCGGTCAGAGCCTCTCTGAAGTGGTGGCTCCGTCCCGAGTCCCTCCAGATGGGAGTGTCCCTGGAACAACCGGAGTGGCTCCCCCTGTTAATGGATGGGGGGCTGGGGGGTCCACTGCGGAGAGCTGTTTGCGCAGGGCACTTGGTCGCTACAAGAGCGCGGATGGTCGATCAACCGGCTGGAATTGCGAGCGGTGTATCTCGCGCTGCAGTATTTCGAGTCGAAGGTGACAGGTCGAGCGGTGAGGGTACTGTCGGACAATTCCACGACGGTAGCCTACATCAATCGGCAAGGAGGCTCCGGCAGTGCAGCCATGGAGGAGGAGGCAGAGTTGTTGTTCAGCTGGGTTGGGCAACGCCTGCCAGCTCTTTCAGCGGCGAACATTGCCGGAAAGGACAATGTGACAGCAGATTTTCTCAGCAGAGTTCAAGTGGATGAGGTGTTTGCACGTATAGTGCGCCGGTGGGAGCAACTGATCATGGATCTCATGGCAACCTTCCGGTCCGCGAAGGTGAGTCCGTTTTTCAGCAGACAGAGGGAAAGGATGTTGGAGGGCCTCGACGCTCTGATGCAACCGTGGCCAGCGGATGGCCTACTTTACGTCTTTCCTCCGTGGGCGCTGATAGGTCGCGTGATACAGCAAATCGAAGCCCATCGCAGCAGGGTGCTCCTGGTGGCTCCGGACTGGCCAAGGAGGCCGTGGTATGCCGATCTCGTTCGACTGCTGGACGGGGAGCCGTGGCGGCTTCCAGTCTCAGATGATCTGCTGGTGCAGGGCCCGCTCCGAATGCCTCAGGTGAATCGATTCTCACTTACGGTCTGGCTATTGAAAGGGCGGGGTTGAGGAAGACAGGTTATTCTGCAGCAATAGTAGCAACGTTACTGCGAGTGAGAAAAAGGTCCACCTCCCTGGCTTAGGTTCGAGTCTGGTGTATTTTTGAGGATTGGTGTTCTCGACGGCACGTCTGGGCGGCCACAGCCTTTGTAGCGGTCGTGTTGAGATTTTTGCAGGATGGTTTTGATAAGGGGCTGGCGGCCAGTTCTTTGAGGGTGCAAGCTGCGGCCCTAGCCTGTTATAGGGGTAAGGTTCAGGGTAAATCCCTAGGGTCGCACCCGGATGTCGTGCGCTTCTTGAAGGCGATATCCAGAATTAGGCCGGTTCGTCGCGTGGTCGTACCTTCGTGGGATCTTAATGTGGTTTTAGGGGCCTTGGTGAAAGAGCCCTTCGAGCCCTTAGCTCAAGCTACGGTAAAGGACTTGACATTAAAGACGGTGTTCCTTGTTGCCATCTGCTCGGCAAGACAAATTTCTGAACTGCAGGCCTTATCTTGTAGAGAGCCCTTTCTCCAGTTTTCCAACGAAAAAGTGGTCTTGAGGCCGGTGCCGTCCTTTCTTCCGAAGGTCGTGTCTCCTTTTCATCTGAATCGGTCAGTATCGCTTCCGGTGCTCCGGGGGGGCAACGGCGTGTCGTCGGATCGTTCGTTGCACCTCTTGGACATCAAGCGGATGCTGCGCCGGTATCTGAAAGTTTCCGAATCCTTTCGCAAGACGGATCGTCTCTTTGTGTTATTCGGGGGATCCTGTAAGGGCGAGGCAGCAGCGAAAGCGTCCATTTCCCGTTGGATTAGAGAGGCAATCGCTTCAGCGTATTTGGTGCAGGGGCGCCTAGTCCCGTCCGAGTTGAGGGCGTACTCGACCAGAGCGCAGGCGGCCTCTTGGGTGGAACATAGCTTGGTTCCGCCAGGGGATATCTGTAGGGTGGCGTCTTGGTCATCTCTTCATACTTTCAGTAAAGCACTATCGACTGGATGTGCTAGCAACGAAGGATGCCTATTTCGGTTCCGCTGTTTTGCGAGCCGGGGCTAAGGGTCCCTCCCTATGATCACTGCTCTGTTACATCCCAGAAGTAGAGGACTGAACTGGAGGAACGCTAAGGAAATGATAATTACACTTACCTGATAATTGTAGTTCCTTTAGTGACAACAGTTCCGTCCTCGATCCCGCCCAGAGGAGTGGTCTTCAGTAGATCCTTGATGGTGGTCTTGAGAGGATTACAGGTAAGCATACGTTTGTAATTATTGCTGGCTTTTGACTCTGTCCTGTTCTTTCTCGTTTTCTACTAAGAATGGCAGAAGGAATCGGTATGGGACAGGTTTTGTTTTCAAGTTTGGATTTGAAGCTAAAGTTGGGTTAAGCTAAATATATTAAGCTAAATGTTAAGTTTAATGATTTGACTTGTTGGCTATTTATTTGTTGCTCTGAGTCTGCTTTGTCAATAGTTCACTGGGGTTTATGGGAGGCTCCAGCAGTATACATCCGGTGATGTCATTAATTTGACAAGTCCAGTCTCCAAGCTGCAGGAGGAGGAACACAACCCAGAAGTAGAGGACTGAACTGTCGTCACTAAAGGAACTACAATTACCAGGTAAGTATAATTATCATTTCTGAACATGTGTGGACTTCCTATGTGCAGTGGTCCCCTCAGTCCCTCCATTTTTTTTTTTGCTCTGCTGATTGGACGTGAAAGCAAAGCTCTCTCATATTCAATAAGTTTCTTCACCTCTGTGTATGTCCAATGGAGGATTTTTTTCAGTTTTCTTCTTTCTAAAATGAAAATTATTATGTTTTTTTTCTTTGGTTTAAATATCCCAGACAAAATAAAGGTTCCATCCTTGCCTGTAGTGTGGGAGAAAGATCCAAAATCTCAGCATCCACTCCAGTTGCCTAATATGTTTGGGCTCACTGCACCCATTTGGAAGGATGTCTCTGTGAATCCAAAATAATCACCTGAACCGTCTCCATAATTACTGCAAAGTGGAGAAGAGCCTTCTGCTTGCTCAGAAAGAGAGGAGGTTGGAAGTAATCTATATAGAAATTGACTCTGCACACTCCAACAGATCCTTCTCAGCAGAAGTTGCCACTATCTCCCTTCGCAGTGGTTTCAAGAGTTAAGCTGAAAAGGAGCTATATCAGGTCTCATCGAAATGGGGTACATATCAACCGTGTACTCTTGTGTCATCGCAACAAAGTAATTGTTTGTACTCATCCAAAGTTCTTACCAAAAAGCCATGCTTTTTCATGTCAATGAGGAAATAGTGCTCCATACCCTTTGCCCAAAACGTCATAAGAATTCAGGTCAGACGTCCCTCCACACTCTTGACTGTAAATGGCTTTCGCTTGTTTCCTTGAAAGAATGGAATCAGTCTGAAAGTCTTCATAGCTGTTTGTCTCCTTTGACCGTAAAAGAGTTGGTATTCCAGTAGCAAAACAAACTTCGGTGAATTGGCAAGCATCCTATACAATTCTGTCATAAATAAACTGATCTCTGCTAGCAAATAAAGTGAAACCGTATCAGATCAGAGCCACTGCAGCTACAGTGTCTGTGTAGAAATCTGCTTCAGTAGATACCACCATATACAGAGCAGCAGTGACTTGGTCCTTGCCTCATACCTTCATGTCACACTATTGCCTGAACCAGTCTGCTGCAGTAAGAAATGGTGCATTTGACCAAGCTATGCTGGCCATCCTGTCTGTGATTTTTGCAACTTTTGCATCTTTCTATCTCCAGGAACAAACAGGAATGAGTCTTCACATATGGGTACGTCGGTACCGACGGAGCCTGCGCAGGAGCGCTCCCCAGCGTCCAATCAAAAAGCTTTTGGGAGCATCCCACAGCGCCTGCGTGCTGCCTTCCCGCCTTTCCAACTGTCTCTCCTCAGCAGGTCGTGTTCCTGTCACCGCAGAAGAATTTCCTTATTTTTTCTTTATTTCTTTTCTGTCGCGTCTGCTTTCCTCGACGCTATACCGGTACTGCCGGTTCTTATTCTTTTCTTTAAAAAAAAAAAAAGACCTTTTTTCCATTTATTTTTCTTCAGGTGTACTTCAGTTTTGGGCCTTAGGCCCAAAACCCTTTTCCTTAAATATGGAAAAGCCTGCCTCAGGATTTAAGGAGTGCACAAAATGTGGCGGTACTATCTCCGTCACCGACACCCATGACTGGTGTCTCAAGTGTTTAGGCTCTGACCATTCCATTAAAGATTGTGTGTCCTGTTCCATGATGTCTAAGAGAGGTCGACAGAACCGAGCTGCCAAGCTCAGTACCCTGTTTCCCTCTGATGCAGCTTCGGTGGCATCGACGTCTTCCAGGGCTGCTTCTTCCTCATATGGATCTCAGGTAACTAAACATAAATCTAGCTGGTCCTCGAAGGGCAAATCTCCTTCTAAGCATCGAGATGCCCCTGGCCTTGCCATCGAGGATTCTGCACCGGCAAAATTACCCCGGCGGGAGGCTTCGGCTTCTAAAGCATCATCATCGGGGTTCCAGGATGATCTAGATGGCGTGGCCTCAACAGATCTCCTGGTGCCATGCTCTGGGGTACCAGTGGCTTCCACCGGTACCGACTTCCAGGCATTGGCGGCGTCGATGGATCAGAGGATTCTGTCCATCGAACGCAGTCTGGTGGCTTTCCTTGTGGCATCGACGCCCGTGGTACCGCAACAGACTACTCCGCCGGTAACGGCTCCGGTATCGCCATCGGCACCGATTCCGGTACCGGTGGCATCGGCATCGGTGTCAGCTATGCTGGTACTCTGCCCTCTGCAGCCCTCCGGTACCGATACCCCGGTACCGATGATTCCCGATACCGATCCCGGTCGGTACGGGTATCGGGCTTTGCAAGAGCATCCCGACAGACGATACTTCGATTCCTCTGATGACTCTGAGGATTCTGAAGAGTCTGTCGATGCAGCGATGCTTCTTCCACAGGAGGAGTCCTCTTCTAAACGAAGGATGTCTCCTCCAGAGGACTTGTCTTTTCAAGACTTTATCAGAGAGGTGGCTCGGGACCTCTCTATTACAGTAGCCCCAGAGTCAGAGCCTAGAACTAAGGAGTTAGATATTCTACAGTATCCTAAAGAAGCAGCTACCTTGCCTATTCATGAGATTCTGTATGATCTCATGTTAAGGATGTGGGGAGCACCTCTATCCACCTCTCCTCATTCTCGCAGGTTGGACACCATGTATCGTGTCCCTCCTTGTCCTGGTTTCCACAAAACTCAGCTTCCTCACCACTCCATTGTGGTTGAGTCTGCAATGAGAAAGATTAGAAGTGCCAAGAGACATGCCTCTAATCCTCCAGGATGTGAATGTAGAACCCTGGATGCTTTTGGTAAAAGAGTCTTCCAAGCTTCCATGCTTGCTGCGAGAATTAATTCTTATAGTCTCTACATGGGAATGTTCTTAAAAGAAGTCACTGACCATTTGCTGACTTTAAGTCCTTTTATGTCAGACAGTAAAAGGCCATAATTTCTCTCTGGGCTCAAACATGCCCAGGATATCTCCAAATTCTCCAACCGTGCAGCTTTCGACTCCTTTGAATGCGTAAGCAGAGCCTCAGCTATAGCTATAGGTGCACGTAGGATTGCTTGGCTTCAAGCATCTGATTTGGAGACCTGGGTCCAAGATGAATTGGGAAATATCCCTTGTACAGGTGAGAATCTGTTTGGTAAAGATTGGCAAGCAAAAGCCAATCAAATGGATGCTGAAAATTCTGCTTTGGATAGACTATCCAAATCTCCTGCTGCTCCTGCTAAGAAAAGGTTGTTCAAGAAAACACCTTTTTCTAAAAAGGGAAGATCCCATCCTGCTTATAGTCAGAGAGCATCTTCTGCAGCTCAGTTTCCTTCCAAACGTCAGCAATCCTCCAAACAGACCAAGGCAAAGGCTGCGAGGCCTGCTCCAGCCCAGCAATCTCAGCCCCCTCAGGGCCTTTGACTCTCTGCTAGAGAACTTAGCCTTCCTGGCTCTAGAAGGACCAGAGCCCTCCACCATCCCAGGAAGGTTATGTCACTTTGCTCCCAGATGGGGGCAAATCACAGCAGAGCATTGGACACTCTCCATCATAAGAGAGGGGTACAAACTTCATTTTTCCAGCTTGCCCCCTCTCACAAGAGTGCACCAGTTCAATTCTCCAACCCCCCTCCTCAGCCTGTTAGAGCAGGAGGTTGCCACTCTTCTAGCCTAGGGGGCAATAGAGGAAGTGCCTTCTCAACAACAGGGCACGGGGTTCTACTCCCCCTATTTTCTTATCCCAAAGAAAACAGGGGGCTTCAGACCCATTTTAGATCTCAGAGAGTTGAACAGATTCCTAGTCAAAGAGAAATTCAAGATGGTTTCTCTAGGAACTGCTATCATACCTTCACAGTCAGGATTAGCTTTGTTCTCTAGATCTCAAGAATGCGTACACTCATGTTATCATCCATCCAACTCACAGAAGGTTCCTTCAGTTCCTTTTCCAGGAGAAGCACTATCAATACAGAGTGCTCCCCTTTGGCCTGGCCTCTGCACCAAGGGTGTTCACGAAATGCATGGCAGTGGTAGCTGCTTTTCTGCGCACCCTGGGAATATTTGTCTTCCCTTATCTGGACGACTGGCTCATTCGAGCTCCCACTCAATCAGAGGCCAAGATTGCTCTAACCTGCACAATGCGTATCCTTCAATATTTAGGGCTGGTAATAAACATCCCAAAATCCAATTTGATCCCTACTCAGTCCCTGGAATTTATAGGGACGCTACTGGATACCACAAGGGCAAGGGCCTATCTTCCCCAGGCCCGTTGCCTTTGCTTGATGCAGTTAGCTTCTCAAGCAGAGTCAAAGCCCCTTCTAACTGCTCGAGAAATGTTACAGTTGCTAGGCCACATGGCATCCACCGTTCATGTGGTACCATATGCTCGCCTTCACATGAGAGCAGCTCAGTGGACTTTATCCACCCAATGGACCCAGGCATTAGGCTGCCTGTCAGACAAAATAGCAAACACAAGTCGCCTCATTTTGTCCCTCCAGTGGGGGAAGTCCCCTCAGAACCTGTTGCTGGGGTGTCCTTTTCAACAGCCTCTACCCCAGGCAACTCTTACAACAGATGCTTCTCCAATGGGCTGGGGAGCTCATCTTCAGGACCTCTCCACCCAGGGCATCTGGTCCCCACAGGAGACTTGTCTACATATCAATCTCTTGGAACTCAGAGCAATCTTCCTTGCTCTGCGAGTTTTCCACACCCTGCTCAGCCACAAGACAGTCCTTGTCCACACGGACAATCAGGTAGCCATGTTCTATATAAACAAGCAGGGAGGAACTGGCTCTCTTTCGCTTTGCAACGAAGCTCTGCAACTGTGGGCCCTCTCCAGAGAGCATCACATTCATCTTCTGGCAGTCTATCTTCCAGGTGTTCAAAACTCTTGGGCAGACAGACTCAGTCGAGTTCTGCTTCCACACGAGTGGTCCCTACATATGGACCAGGTATCCAAGATTTTTCAAATTTGGGGATCCCCGGACATAGACCTGTTTGCAAGTCCGTGGAATGCCAAACTTCCCCGGTTCTGGTCCAGAACTCCGGCTCAGGGGGCTCAGGCAAGGGATGCTTTCCTCCTTCACTGGGGTCAAGACTTCCTGTATGCCTTTCCAGCCATTCCCCTAATTCCCAAAATCCTGTTCAAGCTTCAGAGAGACAGAGGCCACATGATTCTCATAGCTCCACATTGGCCACGGCAAGTGTGGTACCCTCTGCTTCTACATCTCTCTCAAGCTCCCTCCCTAGAGTTAGGGTCTGCTCCAGACCTCCTCTCTCAGGAGGACGGAAAGTTGTGACATCCCAATCCCCAGTCTCTGCATCTCAGGACTTGGTTGCTGAAGGCCTAGATCTCCAGGATCTTCCTCTTTCTCAACAAGTGAAAGATGTTCTTTATGCTTCCAGAAAACCTTCCACTAGACGTTCTTACGCCTTCAAGTGAAAAAGGTTTACCATCTGGTGTTCTGGAAAGGGTCTTAACCCCCGGTCAATACCTCTGGAATCGTTACTGGAGTATCTCCTGCATCTGTCTAATGCAGGCCTTAAGACAAATTCAGTAAGAGTCCATCTGAGTGCTATTGCAGCTTCCCTCAGGCCTCTAAATGGACAATCTGTTTCCTCTCATCCCCTTGTAGCAAGGTTCATGAAAGGCCTCCTTTTAACAAAGCCTCCCATTAGACCACCTCTGGTGGCATGGGACTTAAATTTGGCTCTTGGTCAGCTTATGAAGCCGCCTTTTGAACCTTTAGCTACTACCTCCTTGAAATACCTTTCTTGGAAGGTTATCTTTCTCATTGCAATCACATCAGCACGCCGCATCAGTGAATTGCAAGCACTAGTAGTTAATCCACCTTATACAAGGTTCCATCATGACAAGGTGGTCCTTAGGACTAATCCATACTTTATGCCTAAGGTAGTCTCGCCTTTTCACCTCAACCAAGAGGTCTACCTACCTGTCTTTTTTCCAGGGCCTCATGCATCAAGTGCAGAGAGGAATCTTCATACCCTGGACTGTAAAAGAGCTCTAGCTTTTTACTTACAGAGGACACAACAACATAGAAAGTCTTCTCAACTCTTTGTTGCTTTTGATTCTTCTTATTTGGGACAACCAGTCTCCAAGAGAACACTTTCCAACTGGATTGTCCAATGTATTTCTTTCGCCTATCAGAGCAAAGACATTTCTCTGGAGGGCCATGTCACAGCTCACAATGTGAGAGCCATGGCAGCCCCAATGGCTCACCTGAACTCTGTGTCTATCGACGACATCTGTCGAGCAGCCACTTGGGCCTCGGTTCATACCTTCACAGCCCATTACTGTTTGGACAAGGACTCCCGCAGGGATGCCTTGTTTGGTCAGGCTGTTCTAAAACACCTGTTCCATACTTAATCAACTCCTACCCATCATCCCTCAGAGGATGCCAGAGATCCAGGTGGGGAAGTGCAGCCCTGTCCCAGGGACACACAACTTATGGGCTCTCTCCCTGGCATCAAAAGCTAGGGAGTCCCCATATATGAAGACTCATTCCTGCTTGTTCCTGGAGATAGCACAGTTACTTACCTGTAACAGGTGATCTCTGGGAACAGCAGGAATAAGTCTTCACAACCCACCCATCTCCCCTAGGAGTTGTCTCTCTCTCTCTTCCTTTCCCTCTCTCTCCCTCTTTGTCTCAGCTATAAAACTCAACTGAGGAGAGACAGTTGGAAAGGCGGGAAGGCAGCACGCAGGCGCTGTGGGATGCTCCCAAAAGCTTTCTGATTGGACGCTGGGGAGCGTTCCCGCGCAGGCTCCGTCGGTACCGACGTACCCATATGTGAAGACTTATTCCTGCTGTTCCCAGAGATCACCTGTTACAGGTAAGTAACTGTGCTTTATCTGTACAGCCCCGAGCTTAAGTCATTCACTTGTGTGTCTTACTCAGTC
Organism: Ichthyophis bannanicus; assembly: GCA_033557465.1. Taxonomy (NCBI): domain Eukaryota; kingdom Metazoa; phylum Chordata; class Amphibia; order Gymnophiona; family Ichthyophiidae; genus Ichthyophis; species Ichthyophis bannanicus. Next base: position 575,408,733 of record CM066034.1, on the reverse strand, counting down.
CTTCTTCTCAGTGGAAAAAGCATTGTTTCGATATCGTCTTGCTAGACCAGTCCAGACAAGTGGGTTATTTTCCCCTACCAGCTGATTGGTGGAGACAAAGAACCAATGAAAAGCCCAGGTTTCAGTGACAACACTCCCATGCCTCTATTTGCCTCAGCCACCAGAAGCCCCTTCAGTACTTCTTTGTTTCCAGCAGATAGTGGATGGATTTTCTCCTCTCTGAAGAAAGTCTGAGGATTGAGAGGAAAAGATTGATTAAATGCTCTTGAATGGCTAACTTGAGGGTGACGCTCTCACTTGAGTGCAATGTGGGAGGCTCTACTAGACTGTGGTCTTTTTGGTAGCCATATGAAGAGGGAAAATTGATTCAGCTCCATGCTGTTACAATAAGAATTTGTTGAGTATCCACAAATTTGAAGGATTTCAAAGAATCTGTAAGAGTGCTGGAGCCTTAACACCCCCTCCCTTTTCTGTTCCCTTCTGCTCTCTCTTTATGATTGCAGAAGGCTCTCAGAGGAATTTACCTGCCAGCCATCTTAAACACAGTGCTGCAAAAGCCTGTAAAAAAAATATCATGGGAGTAGGGCTGACCCTGGCATGGATTCTCTGCCTGGGGCTCTCATGGGTTGAGTACCAAGGCTTGACCTCATCATTGTCCTTGTCGGGGGCTCCTGATTCCATCTGTGTGGGACGCAATTCAGGGTAGACTGCTGATGACCTTTGGAGCAGTGTGGGGGTTTCCTATTGTTTTATGCATGGGTTAGTAGTGTTTTTCTCCTCTTGTACACCTGGTGGTCGCATGATCTGTAAGCGCGTTCTGTCCAAGCGGCTGCAAAGTGCAGTTCCTACCCTAGCGCCTGTAATGCACATTGCAGTAAAAGTGCAGTTAACATGCACCTTCAGGCCACTGCAGCTTTAGCGTGCGCTGTTGTGATACTTGCCTTAACTCTCTTCCAGGTATTCTTCCAGTAAACGTTGTTTGATCTGTGGCAAGCAAGATGCCTCGTCTCTGGATTCTGGACGCTGCTCTTCTTGCATGGCAGTTTCTTAGCCATCCTTGGAGGGCTCGCCCCCTTTTTCAGCCGGGGGATGTGATTAGTCCAGCCGTGCCTGCCTCAGGACAGGTGGTGATGGATGGCGCTATGAGTAATGCTATCCAGTGAGTTGGAGGATCCGGCAACCATGTGAGCCGCTCATCGTCCTCTAAGGGGTCTGTGGTGGCTGTGCCCTCTGGTGTTGGGGGGGGGGGGTCATTTCCAGGGGGAGAGCTTCCGGACTCCGGCTTGTCCTCCCTGGAATTCTTTCTTTTTTGCAGAAGGCCTGGTCCTTTTGGCATGGAAATTCAGACCCTGCGACCTCTAGGTGCCCCCATGCACAGTCTTGTTCAGGGCAGGAAGAGTGGAAGCCCTGTTTGATTTGCCTTTGACTAAGCATCCCCGGTGTGGGGCACCTTCTGGAGATGGGGGGAACAGCTGGGAGCTGTCTGAAATTTTGACTATGACTTGTATTCAGATGGCTTGGTACTGGGCTTTGATGTGGATGTAGAAGTGCTTTCGGCTTCTGAAGATTGTGAGGAGGCGGTATGAGCCCCCTATTCTGGAAGGAGGAGCAGGCGGCATTGATTGCCAGGGTCTCATCCACCTAGAACTTGATGGATGCTTCTGGCATAGAGCAGGAGCCGAAGGTATACCCACTCTTTCAAGGGGTGTGAAAATCAACTATTGTCTTCCTGTTTCCGGATGTGATCAAGGATATGATTGGTTGGCTCAATTGGTTTTTAAGGGGAAGCTTCTCTTTGGAGACATTTTGGAGAAGCTGGTGAAGGACCTGGGCAAGCCAAAATCTACTGCCTTCTGGAAGATGGGTCAAAGGGGCCTGTGAAGCGGGCTGGTGCCACTTCTCGTCAGCTTTCACCTGTCCCCTGAGGGCGAGCAGGCCGGATTCCTAGAGACCTCGGGACACTAGTCCTTACCGACCTGGAAAACCTTTTCTTCCCCTCTGCTTCTAGGCTTCGAGTTCGTTGTTAGTCCTTTCATGGAGCACATGGGCCCGGGGACTCTGTCCCTTCTAGAAAAGGACCCTCCTAAACTGCACAATGAAGGTTTTGGGGGCCATTCCCTGGTTCCTCCAGTTGGAGGCAGGTTTTTCCTTTTCTTTCAGGAATGGGCCTGGGTTACCAAGGATTACTGGGTGCTAGACACCATTCAGTTAGGATATAACTTGGAATGCAAAGAGCCGCTGCTGGATGCCATCGTCATTTCCCCTTGTGGGTCTGCAATCAAAAGGGCCGCTGTGTGGATCACCTTGGACAGTTTGCTGAGCCTAAAGACAGTGATGCCCTTCCCATCGGACAAGTGGGGCAAGAGCAGATACTCCATATATTTTGTGGTGCCCAAATATAATGGTTGGTTCCAGCCTATTCTGGACTTCAAGGGGGTCGACAAGCACTTGCTCGTCATGCGCTTCCGTGATTCAAACAGTGCGCCGAGAGGAGTTCTTGGTTTCTCTGGATCTGGCTGAGGAGTGTTTTCATATCCTTATCCAGGTGGATCAGCAAAATTATCTGCATGTTGCCATGCTTGTCTCTCACTGTCAGTTTGCCACTATAACTTTCGGACTTTCCACCACCCCAAAGATGTTCTCCTAGGTCACGGGAGTGGTGGCTGCAGTGCTAATGGATCTGTGTCCTCCTTTGAAAGCCTTGGCTGGGTGATCAATCAGGGAAGAGCCATCTGTGGCCTTCGCAGTCCCTGGAGTTTCTGGGAGCATGTTTCAACTCTTGAGTGGGCAGTTTTCCTACCAGAGGGGACCATCAAAGTCTTTTGGATTGTCTGCCGCTATTCTTTGCTCAGCAGGCTCCCAGAGTCTGGGATTCTCTTCAACTCCTCGGATTGATGGCGGCGATCATAGAGATGGTCCCGTTGGCGCATGCTCATATGCGACCGTTCCAGGGGTCCTTGTTGACTTGGTCCCCAAGTTGACTCTGTCCCCAGGAGTTGGAGCACAGGTTCTCACTCCCGTTGATGGTGATGTCCAGCCTGTGGTGGTGGCCACAGCCCTGTCTTCTGAGGAAGGGCCTGCCACTGGATGATTTCTTCTGTATCCTCCTGATGACAGATACCAGTATCTCCGGCTGGGGAGCCCATTGCCAAGACCATATGGCCCATTGCCATTGGAACGGCAGGGAAGCGGTGTGATCTATCAGCTGCCTCGAGGTGAGGGCCATGACGTTGGCTCTTCTGCGGATGGTACAAGTGTTTTCAGACAACACCATGGCGGTGGTTTATGTTAGTTGGCAAGGCGGCACAAGGAGTGCCAGGGTAGCTCTGGAAATGACTCTCCTGTTTGTCTGGGCAGAGAAGAACCTCCTCGCCTTGTCGGCTCAGCACATTGCCAGGATGGATAGTATGGAAGCAGACTTCCTTAGTTGGCATTGTGGATCATGGAGAGTGGGAGTTGAGTCAGGAGGCATTTCAGTTGATTTTGCACTGCTGGGGTTGCCCCAAAATGGATTTGATGGCAACCTGCTCCAGTGCCGGTTTGCCGCTTCTTCAGTCGCCACATGGAGACTGGGTCAGAGAGCATCAACTCACTAACCTTGGCCAATTCACTAGCCTTGGCCAAGTCAGCACCGGCTGTACATGTTTCCTCTGTGGCCTCTGGTGAGACGTGTGATTCGGCATATAGAACGTCACCCAGGCAGGATTATTCTGGTGGTGCTGGATTGGCCGTGGAGAGCATGGTTTGGTGAACCGACATGGCTCCTGCAGACGCCTCCTCTTTGGTTGCCTCTGTGTCGCGGCCTGTTATGGCAAGGACCAATCATCCTGGAGGACCTGGTTCCCTTCTCGCTTATGGCTTTGCTCTTGAAAGGAGACAGCTAGCACGTAAGGGTTACTCTCCAATGGGTTTCCACTGCTTGGAGCCCAGAGGAGGTCTACCAAGCTAGCATACTTGTGGAACTGGTGCCTCTTTTGAGCGATGGTGGTGTGCTTGGCAGTTTGCTTCAGAGGCGGCAAAGCTGCCATCTCTGTTGGCCTTTCTATGGGATGGCCTGGAGAACGGCTTTTCCCATAGCTCCATGGAAGTTCAGATAGCAGCTTTGGTATGTCTGGTGCTCAGGGCCCTGATGGCGGTGCCCTTTGAGCTGTTGAAGCATGCTACCTTAAAGGATTTGATACCCAAAACTATCTTCTTGGTTGTGTTTTGTTCTGCAAGACAGATTTCCAAACTGCAGGCTCTGTCTTGCTGAGATCCTTATCTGTCTTTTTCAAGTAGGCAGTTTCCATTCGGCCTGTGCCTTCCTTCTTGCTTAAGGTGCTTCTCCCTTTCATGTGAACCAGGTGGTATGCCTGCCCTCCTTCCCTAAAGAGTAGTGTCGGGGGGAAGGATAAGGATCTTCGCCTTGTGTTTTCCGGAGGGTGCTTCTCTGGTACTTGGAGTCTGCAAATTCCTTTTGTAAGTTCCATCATCTTTTTGTGTTTGCTGATCTGCACAAGAATAACGTGGCGGCGACTAAGTCGACTTTGGGGTGGTGGATTAAGGAGGCCATTGCCTCAGCTTATCTGTACAAAACCAGCTGGTTCTGGAGGATTTACGTGCCCATTCTACCTGAGCACAGGTGTCCTCATGGGTGGAGTGGAGCTCTGTGGCCCCTGCAGGCATTTGTCAGGCAGCAACATGGGCATCACTTTCCACTTTTGTCAAGAATTACCACTTGAATGTCCACGTGAGGGTGGACACTGCCTTTGGCTCAGGGTTTTGTGAGCTGCTATGCGTTCTTCCTGTCCAGTAGAGTTGTAGCTTTGGTTCTCTGTGAACAAGCAGGAAATGTCCTCCCGTATGGGTGACGTCACCCACAGAGCCCCACACAGAATGCTCCCCAGCTTTCAAAGGAAGCTTTTGGGAGGTATGTCACACATAGCGCACCTGCCTTCCCCACCCACCGCGGTGCCATATTCTACACTCTTCTTTTTTCTGTGGAGCTCCTAGGATGTGTTCCAGCAGTCAGGAAAAAAGTTTGAATTTCTTGCCCTTGTGGCTGAGTTTTCACTCATTTTTTGACCCGCCTGTCATTGGTTAGCTTTTTTCTTACCCTTTGGGTGGTTTTTTTTTCTGTAGTTTTCTCTTTTTTTTGCGCCTTTTGATGGTGCTTTCCTGTCGGGGTTTTTTCCCTGCCCATGGCTGTTTTTCAATTTAATTTTGTTGAAGTAGTCTTTTTCGCATATCTAAGCCTGTTAGCGACTTTAAAAAAATGCACCAAATATGGGAAGACCATTTTTGCCTCTGACCGCCATAATTGGCTGACCGACCTTGGGATCTGTGGGTCTGTCCTGGCCTGGTTCCGTTCTTTTCTATCTCCAGGAACAAGCAGGAATGAGTCTTCACATATGGGGTACGTCGGTACCGACGGAGCCTGCACGGGAATGCTCCCCAGCATCCAATCAGAAAGATTTTGGGAGCATCCCTCGCGCCTGTGCGCTGACTTCTCGCCTTTCCCACTGCCTCTCCTCAGTTTTCGTTTTTCCGCGGAGCCGACAGGACGTCCTCCTGTCACTGCAGAAACTTTTTTTCTTTAAAATTCTTATTTCTTGTTTTCTTGTGGTCGCGGCTGTCTTTCCCGCCGATACCGGTACCGCCGGTGCTTTATTCTTTTCTTTTCTAAAATTAGAGAGATTTTTTCTCCTCAGTTTTTGTCTTAACTTTTTGGGCCTACCAGGCCTCTCCAACATGGAGCCTTCTTCCCCTAAGAAGTGCCTTCACTGTGGAAACATAGTTTTCTTTTTAGACTCCAATGCTTGGTGTCTAACCTGTTTGGGTCCTGACCCTTGTTTCCCTGATCTATCAGGCTGTATTATTGGGAGAAGACCTTCCCTTTTTCGAGTTTCCCTCGATGCCGTTTTTCCTCCTGAGGTGAGGACACCGGTTTATTCTTCTCTCCAGGATCAGGTAACCCACAAACAGTCTGTTAAGACTAGCCAATTCTTGAAGGGTAAGTCTCATGCCCAGCATGATGATGGCTCCGGCCTTGCCCTCAAGACCCCATTGGCAATAAAACCCCGGCGGGAGTCTTCGGGCTCCAAAGCATTTACGGGGTTTCAGGTTGTTCCTGGGGCTCACCCCTCACAGAACATACCTGAGCCATGCTCGGGGGTGGTATCCGCTTCGAGCGGTACCGATCCCCCTGCATCGGCACCGGTGTTGAGTGTTCCACTCTTCACCTGGATCGTCATCTGGTGTCCTCGGTACCTTTGGGGCCGATCGATACGACCCAGATTGGCTTTCCTGTATCTCCGCCATGCTCAGGGTTGGTACCGGCTTCGAGCGGTACCGATGCATCGGCATCGGTGTCGAGTGTTCCACTCTTCACCTGGGATCGTCATCTGGTATCCTCGATACCTTCGGGGCCGATCGATACGACCCAGATTGACTTTCCTGTATTTTCGCCATGCTCGGGGTTGGTATCGGCTTCGAGCGGTACCGATACCCCGACATCGGCGCCGGTGTCGAGTGTTCCACTCTTCACCAGGCATCGTCTTCGGACGTCCTCTTTACCTTCGGAACCGATCGATACGACTCCGATTGACTTTCTTGTATTGGCATCGCCGATACCACCACCAACGTCGGTACCTTCTAGACATGCATCGATAGACTCGCTCCCTTCGATGCCGAGTCTTGGATCGATGTCCAGTCTAGATGACTTGGTACCGACGCGTTTCAGAACCGATCCATATCGTTTCCGACTACGCAGTACCGAGGATATTCACCAAGGCTCTCTGGCTACCTCGGTACCGCTTCAGCAGCCCCCGATTACTACTTCGATGACATTACCGTCTCCGATACCGGTATCGGTATCGATGTCGATTCCTGCATTTCCATCGGTGCCATCGATCCTTTCTATGCCTAGCTTGGAATTGATACCGGGCACTGACGATGCAGTACTAACTGCCTCAAATCGGATCTGTCAGTATCACTGTCCATCTAGCAGGATTCTTTTTCTGCACCAGTTCAGTATGTCTTCTGGTGCTCAAGCTGCTTCTTCCACCTCCGCTTACCCAGGTATAGTTCCCATTGGAGATCCTTCTTTTCAGAAATTTCTCCTTGACATGGCAACCTTTCTTGCCATTCCTATTCCTGGCTCTACTCTTAACCAAGATCCTGCAGAAAAGGAAAATATAATGCTTCCTTTACATCATTCTTTGCAGGATCTTCTTCTGAGGATGTGGGAATCACCTTTAAAGGTTCCTTCGTCTTCAACAGCCACTAATGTTCTGTATCAGGTGCCTCCCTCTCCAGGGTTTCAAAAAAATCAACTTCCACATCATTCCATTGTAGTGGAATCAGCAATGAGGAAGGTAAGAAGCAAGAAGAAGCATTCTTCTTATCCGCCAGGTCGTGCATCTAAAGCACTTGATACCTTTGGACGTCAAACCTTCCAAACCTCTATGCTGGCTTCAAGAATTATCTCATATATTTTTTATATGAGTCTGACACTTCAGGAGGTCACAGAGAAATTATCTCTTTTGTCCCCTTTTTTGTCAGAGCCTAAGGCCACTGACTATTCCTTGCTTCTTAATCATAGCAGGAATATCTCTTGGTTTCTTTCTCGTGCTTCTCTAGACTCTTTTGAGTCTGTTAGCAGATCCTCTGCTATTGCCATTGGAGCACGTCATAAAGTCTGGCTGCAAGCTTCAGACTTGAGCAGATGGGCACAACATACACTGGGTAATTCTCCTTGTACTGGAGAAAATCTCTTCAATAGAGAGGCTTTACGTCAGGTTGCTCATTGCTCCACTGACTTCCCTGGTTCTGGAAACCATCCTAAGCCTTCTTTTTCCCCAGGACGTAGGAAATGTCCTACCAAACCTCCTTTCCCTAAGAAAAGAAGGTTTCACCCTTCTCCTGCCCATCCTCCAGATGTACCCAAGCAAGGGACATCTCATCCTAGTCTGAGGTCTCCAGACTCTAACCAGTCTAATCATAAACAGCAACCATAGGTTCCTATATGTTGCAATCTACAGTTAACTTCTTAGCAGAGGTTTATTCTTCAAACTCTACACTGGTTTTCAGTATGCTAAGCTGTTAGGATACTTTTGTCCATGGGTTACAGAATTCTCCCCTTCTTACTACTACGAAGGGAGGTTACAACTATCCCATGATAGTTTTCTGTCCCCACATGGACATCTTTTCCTTCAGCTGACTTACTGTGGTAGGCGACGGCCTATGATCCATGCTAATTGAACTAAGCAGACAGGCCTGAGCAGCTTGACCTGTAACTGAAGCCTGTAGTTAGGCCCAGAGGAATGAAAACCCCCCTGAATGATGACACCATAGAATTGAAACTTAACTCAGTTTAACTGAACATAGCTAAGCAGAAACGAAACTTATAAAAGACAGAAAACAGCTCTAATTGGTACTGATAAGAGAGCACAGCTTCTATGGAATTAATTAACTCTGCAAAAAGCAAGGTTACAGTGCCCTGCTTCCCATATGTTTTAACAAGCTCAGCGACCTTGGAGGAGAGAAGTAACAAGTTGGAGACACTGACCATTGTAATTGGGACTAGAAGGGGGGCAACCAGGTGCTGGGCCCAGACCAGAGTCCCGATTGGGTAGCCATATCAGTACCGGGACCAATAGATGGGTGAGAGGGGTACTGGGACCAATGAAAAGTTTGCCTATGCTTAGAATGGACAAGAAAGCTATAAAAGTTGTTGTTTTACTAGAAGCCATTGCTCAGCCATTTTGAAATTGCTTATTGCTTGAGCCATGTGCACATTAAACTGGCTTGGATCCTTGAAAAGACTCCTGGATTTATTTATTGCATGCTTATCTGCTGCTACATTCTTGGTGCGTTGGCCGGGAAGTGCGAGTGGTGGATAGTGTTCAAGTGAATAAATCCACGTAATTCGCCTTGAGGTTTGGTCCAGTTGGAACCATGCCAATCCGACGCAGGGGAATCTCCCTGGGCCCACCGATCCTCTTGTATCGGAGGGAGTTCTGCCTGGCCTCGGCAGGCACTGAGTCCAGCTGGCTAACACTTCCGACCCGGGGGAGTCCAGGATCCAACTCAGAAGCTTGGGAACCAGATCTGGTAAGTATAGTTTTGAAAACCTGTCTAGACAGATGAGTTAGAACTGCAGTTTGAAACTTGTAACTTGTAATCTCGAGAACTTGGAACTTGGAATTTGGAATTTGGTAATGAGAGCACTGATCCCCTCTCAAGGACGGTCCTATTAACCTTGCATGAGTATGCGCGAGGTGAAGCCATCGTCCTTCTTGTTTGGTAAGACTTAAGTCTTTGTTTGAAAATCCTTGCATGAGTATTCGCGAGGTACAGCTGTTTAAAAAAAAAAAAAAAATCATGATTTAGTCTAGTCAGAACAGACAGGAACTTGGAATTTGTAATCTCGAGATATTGGGAATTGGTAAGAGAGCATGATCACCTCTCAAGGAAGGGCCGAGTAACCCCGCATGGGAATTCGCCGGGTGAAACCCTCATCCTTTTTGTAATTGGGAAAAAGACTAGTCAGAATAGATAGAAAGGAATGCATTCTGAGATACGTTGCTAGCATGATTGTGTGAATGAAGTGTGAATGAGAGGTCTGGCAGCACGGACCAAGCGAGAGTGGACTCTGGACTAGCGCAGTTCCTAGTCGGGTGACTGCGTCTAGGTCGCGAAACGGATGAAGCGTTTGGTGTATTGTCCGTCCTGTGTATTTGATTTTTGTTATCTGTTGAAACCACGAGTTTCCCTTCTGTTATAAATGTGAGATTATTATGTTGAGTACTTTGTGACAGTTCACTGGTTAAGAAATTGTATTAATAGAGCAGAATGAAGACCCAAAACACCTACGGTCATTTTTAGAAATCAAAAAGCTGGTCTCACCCAGTTGGTTTTAGCACAGTGAAAAAGCTGACAGGGGGCGTGTCTGTGCAGGAGAATGTTTGGTGCTGTTTAACCCTATGCAGGCATGTTTTTCAACGATCTGCTGCTGGACTAATCAGGACAATTATACCTGTTTCTACCTGTTTTTATTCACTTTGTTCTGATAGTAATGTTCCTCCTGCTGTGGTCATGTATTGTGTACCATTCAATAAGAATATTTAGTCAGAATTTTAGTTTTGAAGGTTGTATTAATCATCAGAGCTCCGCAAACAGTTTTTAGTTATATTCTCTGCTCTGTCTGCATTTCTAAGTCAATTGAGCCTGTTATATTGCTGTTACTTTGCAGAACTATCCAGGAGGTGACGGGGTTAGTTCAGTTATAGTGTGTAGGGTAAGATTAGTTATTCCGGTCAGATAGGTATAATATATTTGTGGGCTTAGCTTTGCCCTGTGTTTTATGATTCAAATAGGAAATGATAAAGAACTGTTTTTGTTTTTCCTTTGATCTACAAAGTAATTAGATCACGACTTAACATTGATTTAAATTGTTTTTTTCTGGCATCTCTGTCCATGTGAATGAGAAGTCTCTTTTTATGAGCACAGTTCAATTGTTTCCCCGCGAGCAGAGGGGTGTGGCTTCCACATATCCTTAAAAAAAAAAAAAAAAAAGGTTCTGGAGAGACAGCTGGAGACTGCAGGAAATTTCTCCTAGGAATGAAAAGGGACTGCCGATTTGAAAAGTCTCTTCATTTAATCGAAGCGTGATGAATTTATAATTAGTTTTTTCTCTGGTTTCACTAGCTCTGTTTAACCAAAAGTTTTAAAAACAAAGTTTATCTTTTTATGAATGAGTATAAGTCATTTGAATGCATGCTTCCCCTCTGTGCTGGTTACTAATGAACAAATCAGTTAGCTTTTCTGTATTTAAAAAAAAGGGAAAGGTGTACTGTATTTTATGAAAAATATCCGGAATGTCTTTTAAATATTTGCTTCCTGAACTAAAAAAATAATTTCTTTTGCAGAGACATGCTGACAGATAGCTATAGTTCTCTCTATAAGAAGCATAATGGATGTATGTGCTCAATCTAAGTGTTTCCTGCCTGCCCTATGTTTACAGAAATAATAAGTGTCTTTTCAAGTATGATCAAGAATTTCAGTAAGGGATTTACTGAAGATTATGAAATGTCTCTGTCCCAATCAGGATTTTGCCCCAGAATTTCTAGATATCCTGTCTCGTCTCTCTCTCTCTCTCTGTAAGTAGTTCAGTTCAGAGTGCTTAAGGGGGGGACTACAGATTCCCAAGTAGTTTGCTAGCCACCTCTGCAACAGGGGAATGTCCACCCCCTCCGGACTAGAAGTGAAAGTCAGCTGACCAGACTTGTTTAGAACTGAAAAAAAAAAAAACTGCATTATACACTGAGAAGTTTTAGGACTTGATTGAACTAATGAACGGAAATTGCAAAGAACTGGATGAATTTGCGGGCATAATGGTTAAATGAAAGTTTATCAGAAAGTATGTGGATTGTTGAAGAAGGACAGAGAATGTAAAAATTGTAAGATGGGAAAAAGAGAACAGATATTTTAGTTGGATGATGTGGAAGTTTTCCTAATCGAAGGAGCAGCGGATGTGAAAACTGGGTGTGAGTGCGCCCATTATAGAAAAAGAAGGACATTAGAGAAGTGAATGCCCGTATCTTGACTCCCGAGGGAGTACTTGATTGCAAAGTCATAAAACAATAAACCAAGCACAGTGTTTCAGCACGAGAGTGGAGCAGCTATAGCGTGAGTGGCAGCCTGAGAGGGCTACAGCATGGATGAAGACTAGGCCAGACCGGACTCTCCAGTTTCCCTGGGTCCCCAGGAGTCAGTCTGAAAAATAGGGGACCAATATATGGACTTTTATGGGGGATACAGGAGCAGAATACTAAAGCCAGTAGCCCCTGTGTTTTTTCTCGCAAAGCCTTTTCTGCAGAACCACATGTGTGAACTAGAAAAAAAAAATAATAATAATGTACCAGTTCCTGTATATGCCTGAATGCCCTATTCCACTTTTGGGCCGAGACCTGCTTGCAAAGCTTCAAGCACAGATATCCTTTGTTGAAGGGGAAAAATGAAACTCAAAATCTGCTGGCCTGATGGTGTTAACTGTCCCCAAGAAGAAGAATGGTGGTTCTATTCACCTGCATCCAAAGCAACAAGCTGTACACTTACCAACCTCATAGCCCCACCTGGAGGATGGGCAGAAGATAATCCACCTGGCCTAGCGAAGAACATAGCCCCTGCCATTGTCACCCTCAAGCCAGTCAAGAAGCCTGGGACAGGTGATTACCGCCCAGTGCAGGATCTAAGAAAGAATGAATGATGCAGCTGAAACTATACAACCAGTGGTACCAAAATCCTTATATTCTCTTGGAGCTGATCTCTGCTGAAGCTATACATTTCATCATTCTGGACTTAAAAAGATGTTTTTTTCTGTATACGCTTAGCCCAAGACCCCACTACAAGGAGGTAGGGCCAACTCACCTAGACAAGATTACCACCAACTCAGAAAGTGAATGTCCACCAGCCACCAGTGAACTCTTGCACCTTTTTAATGAGGCTGGATACAAAGTCTCAAGAGCCAAAGCATAATTATGTCAAACAAGTTAAATACCTAGGATTCCAGTTGTCCAGCGGAATTCGACGCCTGGAACCCTTACCAGAACGCAGAGCAGCTGTATGCAGTATTCCTACTCCAACCACCAGGAGGCAAGTGAGAGCCTTCTTGGGTGCCACAGGGTACTGTTGTATATGGATCCCCAATTTTGCGCTGCTAGCAAAACCATTGTATCACATTGTATCAAGCTACCAAAGGAATGAAAAAGTCTCCATTGGAATGGGGACTTGAATAGGAATGCAGTCTTTTGATCTTTGAAAACCCTCTGATGTTATCACCAGTTCTGGGTCTACCCGATGTCCAGAAAACCTTGCAGTCTCTATGTTCATGAGTCGCAAGGAAATGTTCTGGGAGTGTTGACTCAATCTCTTGGACCTTATTTGAGAAGCTGTTACAGCTACAGCCTTCCTAGTAAGCAAAAACTAAAAGAAAAATCCCTTTACAAAGGAAATTACTAGCTAACAAATCTATGAATGTTGAAATATTAGAGTATGTTGTGTGAAAACCCCAGATACAACTGAAGGGTCAGTCAAGCTTTCAATCCTGCTATGTTGTTATCAGTTGGTCTTGATCCCCTGATCATGACTGTTTAGAAATTATGGACACTGTATTCTCAAGCCACCTGGATTTGACTGATGTCCCTCTGGAGAACCCTGAACAGACTTTCTTTGTGGCTGAAGGCAGTTTCATCATCAATGGACATTGTTGTGCTAGATATGCAGTGGTGACCCCTGATTTGGTAGTTGAGTCCTCAGCCCTGGCCCCAGAAACTTCACCACAGAAAGCTGAACTGATAGTCCTCACTAGAGCACTAACAATAGGAAAAGAGCCCTGTCTAAATGTGTACCCAGATTTCAAGTATACCCTTACAACCTTGCATGCATATGGGCCCCTGTACAAAGAATGAGGGTGGATAACCTTAGGAAGCAAGTCCATTAAGTATAGCCCAAGATATCGATATTAATAGATACATACTGCCTATAGATCTCAGAATTTAGGAAAAGTAGAATGTATGAATAGAACCCTGAAATCTCAGTTGTCTAAACTTTGCCAAGAGGTTTACCTGAAGTGGCCCCAGGTTCTTCCCATAGCCCTTCTTAGGATATACTTAGCCCCTGCTAAGTCTATAGGAGTCTCCCTTTTTGAGATTCTGTATGGGCAACCCCTGCCTATTGTATAGGAAATAAAAGGAGATATGAGACAGATAGGATCTGAAATTATTAGACATGAACTATTGGTTTTAAGTTCTGTTTTGCAGAAGTCTTCATACCTGAGTACAAAATCGATTACTCATCAATTTGCCTGCACCCCTGCATCCTTTCAAGCCTGGAGTCTCGGTGTGGATCAAAGAGTGGAGAAAGATACTGTTAGCCCTGCATTGGAGAGGACCCTATGTCGTCATCCTGTCAACTCCAACTGCAGTAAAAGTCGCAGAATTTGATCCTTGGACCCATCATAATCAAGTGAAGCCAGCAGCTGCTCTTGAACCTGATCACTGGACTACTGTACAGCATCCTGAGACTCCATTGCACCTCACCCTACAACAACAACCACGGACCTAAGACTTATTGGTCCCTCAGAAACTGCACTATTTCAAGACTTTGTTTATCTGAAGGTAAGCCTCGCATCTGAAAAAACCTGCAATCATCAGAAAGAGACTGTGTTGTGTTAAGAAATTGAATCTTCTAAGAGACTGTGTTTAAATACTCTGAAAAGACTGTTTTGATCTCCTAAAGAGTGAACTGCTCTAAGGAAGCAATAATAGCCTAAGAGACTATGCTATGATATTTTAAGAAATTGAGACATCCCAGAGGACAGTGATACTTTGGAATCTACAGCCCTACTCCTGCCAAAAAGCTGGTAAGGTCATGTACAGCGGAAGCTTGAGGATCTACAATCAACGCTACACCTTTTGCATGCTACTGAGAGCAAAACAGGTCAACGTACAGTAAAGAAGAAGAAGACTTCGTGGTCAAGAATTATCAACAGATTGCACTGGTTTTTCAAAGACTTGCACTAATTCTTCAGAGAACTTTCATCATGATTCTCTACTGTTTCATCGTGATAGCAGCCTTGGAGTGCTTTGAAATGACTTTTGCCTTATCTCCCTGGGCAGCCTGTATAAGTACAACATGAACTGGACCGAAGGTCACTCAGACCTTGTTTTATCATTCTTCCTATACTTGCATTGGTATACTCTCCAATCCAAAAGTTGTTCTAGATCTTGACTTTCTACAAGGCTATGCAAGCCACCGTTGCAATTCCTCATACCACCACCAGAACTTGTTTCTTGAACTTACTGGAGCAATAGCATCTAGTCTCCACACTTCTGACTGTTTCTATTGTGGAGGAACTAAGATGGGAGATCAGTGGCCCTGGGAGACGCAAGAACTGAACTATTCTATCCTATACAATCAGACTGATTTACATAATACTACTAGTGAGTGGGTATTGGCCCACCCCATTGTTGACAGTTTGTGTTTTGTTCGGACTGGACCACAATCTACTACGAAGGATGGACAGCTGGTCTGTCTAAATCAGAAGCTTTACGACAGCACAACAAAGATGCAACCGAACCTTCTAATCCTTTAGTTCTTTTTCCCACTCTTGCCAAACTATGGACTTTGACTATCTGCCTGTTGCTCCCTTGTTTCTTGCCATTTTGCTTGCAAATGATAACTTCAGTTATTAATAACACTGTAGAGCGTAAGACAGCTACAAAGATGCTAGCTATGTGAACTTACTACCCTATACCACAGAGTGATACCTTTACCTAGTATTATGTGATTTGATTCTCACACCTTATTAACATGCGGGTGAGAATAATCAAAGGGGGGAATGTGGTAGGCGACGGCCTATGATCCATGCTAATTGAACTAAGCAGACAGGCCTGAGCAGCTTGACCTGTAACTGAAGCCTGTAGTTAGGCCCAGAGGAATGAAAACCCCCCTGAATGATGACACCATAGAATTGAAACTTAACTCAGTTTAACTGAACATAGCTAAGCAGAAACGAAACTTATAAAAGACAGAAAACAGCTCTAATTGGTACTGATAAGAGAGCACAGCTTCTATGGAATTAATTAACTCTGCAAAAAGCAAGGTTACAGTGCCCTGCTCCCCATATGTTTTAACAAGCTCAGCGACCTTGGAGGAGAGAAGTAACAAGTTGGAGACACTGACCATTGTAATTGGGACTAGAAGGGGGGCAACCAGGTGCTGGGCCCAGACCAGAGTCCCGATTGGGTAGCCATATCAGTACCGGGACCAATAGATGGGTGAGAGGGGTACTGGGACCAATGAAAAGTTTGCCTATGCTTAGAATGGACAAGAAAGCTATAAAAGTTGTTGTTTTACTAGAAGCCATTGCTCAGCCATTTTGAAATTGCTTATTGCTTGAGCCATGTGCACATTAAACTGGCTTGGATCCTTGAAAAGACTCCTGGATTTATTTATTGCATGCTTATCTGCTGCTACAACATCACATAAATCCATTCCCCGGCCTGTCCCCAAAGCGATATAGTTGGTAGCGATAATACATGTGGGACTTTTTTGCCCGTTGATGTATGAGCTCATTAAGAGCCACCTGGGCCTCCCATAATCTTTTTCTATTAATCGGGGTTGGGTCGCCTGCACACCGTCTGCGCTCTTTCACAGTCTGTTTTTCCAAGTTGAGAATCCGCGCCGTCAACATTTTGCGCTTCCTAGCCGCGTAAGCTATTATATCTCCCCGCAACACCACCTTCGCTGTCTCCCACAGCAACTCCGGGTCAACCTCACCGTTCTCATGATTTTTCCGGAAATCCAGCCAACGTTGCGTGAGATAACCCTGGAAAGCCTGATCGCGATATAAGTCCATGGGAAAACGCCAAATCCGTGATTGTGGGGCTCGAGTATCCCAAGTGAGACTCACCCAGATAGGAGCGTGATCAGATATTTCCGTGGGGCCAATCTGTGCTTCCTCCACCTGCGCAAAAAGCCTCTCAGAGATAAGAGTGTAATCTATTCTAGCATGTGTACCATGGGCCCGAGATTGGTGGGTGAAGTCGCGTTCCATAGGATGTAGCAAACGCCAAGGGTCCACCAGTCCCAACCGGGTACGTAGGGCCTGCAGAGCCTTGGTGGTCGGCGCCCGAGATCTCTCCCCCGCTCCCACCTCAGTGTCCAAGGCAATATCAAGAACCCCATTCAGGTCACCCGCCAGCACCAGCGGAGCCTCCGGCCACTGCTCAATCCTAGAGGCCAGGCGAGCATATAGTGCCTTATCTAAAACATTCGGGCTATATATGGTCCCGAGAGTAATCGGCTTTCCCGATAGGATACCATAGAGCAAAAAATACCGACCTGCCGGGTCCGCATATTCCCGCACTGCCTCAAATCTAAGGCGCTTGTGAACTAGAATGACCACCCCACCCTTCTTCCCGAGGGCCGGGGCCCCCCAGATCTGCCCCACCCAGTCCCGTTGCAATTTATTGTGTTCCACCATAGTTTGGTGAGTTTCTTGTAGCATAGCCACATCGCAGTGGAAGCGGGCCAAAGCCTGCAAAATTTTATATCTCTTGATAGGGTTGCCAATACCACACACATTCCAAGATACGATCTTCAGAACGCAAATCTATTCCCGATGTCTTCCCATGCACATCTGCAAATTGAAAGGAGGGTGGCTGTCCCAGCCCGCAGCCACCCTCCCATGGTCCATGAATTTTGAAGTGTCAGTCTCCCCTGTGTGAAGCGGCTCCACCCCGGCCCTCCCTTCCCCCTCCCCACCCTTCCCCCCTCCCCTTCCATTGCTTTGGTGCTATTCTAATAAACACTCCCCCCCCCTCCCAACTGCATTCCCCGTCCCCTCCTCGATCCCCTCACCCAGCCTACCCATAGGCCGAAAACTTCCTGTGGTAGTCAGGCTACCCCATTGTTAACAACCCCAATGCTACTCCCAGAGAAACCCCCTCCCTTCACCAACCCCTCCTGCCCCAAACTACCCCTGAAACAAAACCACTCTACATACACCCCGTTCTCCACGGGAGCTCTATCCCCCCGCCACCAGGTCCCAAGGGGGAAGGGACCTACAAATCCACAGTCGAGTCTACGGAGACTTTTCCCCACCATAACCCCCCCCCTCCTCCAGCACCAACTAAATCACACAATAGTGGGCGGCACAGGAGGCCTGCTAGCGTCCACTCGCAAACCGGTGCCTGCCCCCCTGAGCTAACCCCAAATGTCACCCGCCTCCCCCCAACCCCGGTTCCAAGGAAATGGGTGCCATGGCCGTGGATACCACACCCCGATATCACTCCCATTATCTCAGGACCGGGGCAGTCAGCCGCATGCTACAATCCAGTGCAATCTAGCTGCGACACAATGCTATGAAGCGATACAGACAGGGGGGGGGCTGATTACAGCAAACTCAATAATGCCCCATTCTCCTCAAAAAACCTTACTCGTAGTTGACAGTGCCGAGGGGCTGAGCAGAGAGGAAAGAAAAGGAAAAGGGAGGAGGAGAGAGGCAGAAGCAAGGACCTCCCGTGCTCCCGTCGGGCGATCTGGCTCGTTCCCCACCACCAAGGAGCAACGGAGCCAGGTCTCCTCGAGCAATCGTCGCCCCCCCCTGTCACACCCGTCAGGGACAAGGGGCTCGGGGGTGTCCCCCCCCCTGCGTCCTCCGAGGGAGCCCCTAGGGAGCTATACAAGCCCTCCCCCCATGGGATCCCCTCCCAACAAGGCCCAAACAGGACCCAAGTTCTGACCCACCCCCGGAGACCGAAAGCATGCTGACATTCAAGTAACAGAGGCCCCCGCAGGTATTAATTGTGCCGGTCTACACAACAGGCCTCGCTGTCCGGGGCTTAAAAAGTATGCAAAATCGCACATAGTCCCATCGCAAACCAACGAGGAGAAAATAAAAGAGAGAAAGGAGAAAAAACAAACAAAAAAAATAAATAAAGGAAGTCTCATGAAGTCTCATGGTGTCCACAGAAGCGGATAGTCCCATCTTAACAGCACAGTTACATAGTGTTACAAACTTGTTACAAATTACCCCACTCTGTAGCAAAACTGTTGCTCTCCGCTCCACTAGTGAAACATCGCAGTGCTACAATGTCATACCCTGGTGAATAGGGCCTGCGCCTAAGAGGTTGCTGCTGAAGATTCCCCCAGCTGTTCCACAAAAGCCAAGGCCTCTGTCGGGGAGCTCAGGAAGCGTGTCTGTCCAAGGTGCTCCACTCGCAGCCGGGCTGGATATAGGAGCGAAAATCTCAGCCCCTTACTGCTCAGTTGTTTGCACGCCGCAGAGAAGGCTCTCCTTTGCTGGCTAACCAGCTGGGAGTAGTCTTGAAATACGAGAATTTTTTCCTGATCTCCCGTATCTCGCCGATAATCTCGGGCTGCGCGCAGCACTGCTTCCTTTTGGCGATAATCTAAGAAGCGGGCTATCACCGCACGTGGCCGGCCTGCCTGCTCACGCCTGGGGCCCAGCCGGTGTACCCGCTCTATCTGTAGAGGTGGCTCCACCCCGCCATTGGAGATCTTCACAATCCAGTCATGTAAGTACCTGGGGAGCGCATTGTCCGCAATATTTTCCGGGATTCCAACGAAGCGCAGATTCTTTCGGCGTCCCCGATTTTCCAGGTCTTCCAGTTTCTCCCCTTGTTGCTTGACGGTAGCTTCCAGGGCCTGTACCTTGGCGACCAGGGAGTGTTGAGTGTCCTCCAGGCCCGATATCCTGGTTTCCGCCTGCTCCATCCGTCCCGTGAAGTCTGTAATATTTTGAGCCACTGAGTGCAGTTGATCGCCCAGCTCTCGGAAACGATCATCAAGAGCTCGTACTACCGCAGCGCTTACTTCTGCAACCATGGTGTGTTCGCTGTCGGAAGCGGGACTCTGCGGGTCTCCCTCCACCATTTTAGGTTCCAGGGTCCGAGCCTTCTCTCGCCGCGAGGATTTTGTCGCCATCGGGCTGCACCCGGTAGATTGGACGGGCACTACAGCTTTTCGACCCCCGTCTCTGCTACCCGATGATTGTGTTAGGGGCATTCAGCTTCTCTGTAGTAGGAAAATTAGCAGGTTTGTGGGGTAAGATGCCCGGAGCCGATCAGCACACGTCTGGTCAGCTCATTACCACACCGGAAGTCCGCTCCTCTTCTTTTTAACATTTTTCTCGCCCCTCTAGCACTTATCGCCCAACAGTCAGGGATCTTTGGATACTTCTACGTGGACGACATTCTTCTTGTTCATCACACTAATTCTCTCTCACCAGATCTCTCTCCACTTAACCTCTGTCTCGCCCGTATCGCCACATGGATAAACACTAATTTTTTCCATGTTAACCCTTCTAATTCAGCTGCTCTCTGGCTCTCCTTTAATACACCTCCACCCACCTGCTCTCCACTTTTCCTCTCCACCCCCATTCCTTTAGTTTCCTCTCTCCGCTATCTTGGAGTCACCCTTGATGTCTCCCTTTCATTCCACCATCACATCTCCGCTCTTGTTCGTCGCTCCTTCTTTTTTCTCCGTCAAATCTGAGCTGTTCGCCCTTTTCTCCCCCCCTCCTCTCTCACTTCGTTAGTTATCTCCTTAGTCCTATCAAGGTTAGATTATTGCAACACTGTTTTAGCAGGTCTCCCAAAATATCAACTTCAACGTCTTCAATTAGTTCAGAATACAGCTGCACGTTTGCTCACCCATTCCTCCCCTCAAGACTATGTTACTCCCCTTCTCCTCCATTTACACTGGCTTCCACTGAACTTCGCTATAAAATTCTTATTCTGACTCACAAAGCATTGCACACTGGTTCCCCTCAGTATCTAGCTGACTCCATTCGCTTACAACCTTCCCCCCGTTTACTCCGCTCAGCACACGGTTACCGTCTCTATCTCCCTGCTCCATCCTCAGCCCACTTGGAAACTACACATCACTCTGCCTTTTACTTCTTGGCTCCTACCCTCTGGAACTCACTCCCACTGGCCCTCCGTACCGAATTATCTTTTCAAAGGTTCAGATCTCTACTCAAAACCCATCTCTTTCAGCAGGCCTTTGATCTCCCAGCACCTTAAACCAACCTCCTGCTAGCATTTTCCCTCCCTTGTCTCTCCCCCTCTTTTGCCTTTCCTGTTTCTTCCTGTCCTGTCTAACCAATGGTGTTCCTTTTCTTTTCTTGCTCTTTTTTTTTTTTTATTTTTTTTTTATTTTTTGATTGATTGTATTGTACACCTCCCTGATGCACCTGCCTGGGCGGTCTGTCAAGTGATGAATAAAGATAAAGATAAAGATAATTGGTGCTTGCAATGCCTTGGATCCGACCATTGGCTGGCATCCTGTGAACTGTGCTTGCAGATGACGCGTCAAGGGCTGAAGAGTCGGGAAAAGCAGAAGGAGTCCCTCTTTGGCTCATCTGATTCAGTATCCTCAGCACCGACCCCCCTCGCCATGCCTGAGGTGACCAAGGGAAAAGAACAGAGGGCTCAGTCAGAGCATAAAGGTTCAAGCGGAGAGGGGCATCCCTCTACAAAGACCCCATCTGCATCGAAATGGGAGCACAAGGAGAAAATCTGTGTGCAGTTCCATCGCAGCCTCTCTCATCATGAGATGGACAGTGAGGGCCAGGAATGGCTGACCAAGATTCCACGGTGGGAGGACCTGACCCAAACAGCAGAGTCCATTTCCAGTGCCCAAAATGGTTGCCGGATGTCTCCCGATGCTCCTATCATTGTGGAGTGCCCACCCTAGGGTTCACCAGCGATGTCCATGGCCATTGCAGCGACGTCCCTATTAGTGGTGGTTCTGGAGGAATGCCTACGAGCCTTAGACTCTCCCCTGGCAGCGGTGGAAGCCCTGTGGAATGCAGGCTTCGTGGTGAGGAGCATGTCATCACCGCACTCCTTCCACCCAAACCTGGAGACCCTTGCCCTGCCCATCGCGGTGACCAGAGCCATTTTCCTCTCCAGTGTGATGGAGTCTGAGGCCCGAGGACATTGTCATTGGCATTCTGGGCACAAGGGTGACCATTGACATCAACTCTCTCCTGAGCCACGCAGTCAGTGCTTGGAAAGGAGCTGATGTGGTGGCTCATGCCTGCAATTTTGTATTGGGTCTTCCTGTTCCAACTAGCATTGCCCTGAAGGCTGCTCCCAATAGATGCCTCCAAGTTCTTCTGGGTACACACCTGGCTGGTCTTTGCACCAAGGGCCTGTGGTCCGAGAGCGAGAGTCTCCATCAGATCAACTTCCTTGAACTCTGGGCCATTGCGAATGCTCTCCGTGCCTTTCAGACACACCTGGTGAATCAGGTGCTCCTGATCCAGACGGACAACCTGTCACCGTGTTCTTTGTGAACAAGCAGGGGGGCACGGGCTCGTACCTTCTGTGTTGGGAGGCTGTTCACTTCTGGAAGTTTGCCCTGCTCCATGGCATGGATCTCAGCGAGCAAAAAATTAAACCCCTAATAGTCAATGACTACAAAATAATAGAACAAAAAACTGAAAGTCATTGGGAAAGCCACAAGGATACCCCCAATACTTATAGTCAGCTTGTGAAACAAGATGTTTTTGTCGGGACCTGACTGGCAGGAGGGGGGAGGGGAAAAACTCCCGCCTCGACGCCAGAAGGGCCCGTTTTATTCAAACAAGCAAACAAGCATTAATAGTGAGAATAGTGTAAACACACTTATCTGTAAAACAAGGCGCAGAAACTTCAAATTGGTTCAAAAAGCACGACATGCATGTTTCGGGCGTCAGCAGCCCTGTATCAAGTGCCCAATAGTGAACTGAAAAGTCGCCTTCAAAAGAAGACCAAAATCCCCGGCATATTTAAACATGGCAAAATGACAGCTGATTGGACACATGAGTCACGTGTGAGGAAATCCCAAATGATGATGCCACAGATGTCAGAGAACACTCCACCAATCACATTCCAAATTGAGACCCGAAGGCTCCACAGTATGTAGTCGGAAGATCCATCGCTGTTCTCGCAACTGAAGCCGATGTTCCCGATCACCCCCCCACAAACTAACTGGCGCGGAATCAATAATTCGCCAGCGTAAATCAGAAAAAACATGGCCCGTAGCCAGGCAATGTGTTACAATCGGTGCTGAAAGGACTTGGTTGCGTAATCTGGAGGCATGCTCACTCAGTCGAATACGGACTGGTCGGACAGTACGGCCAATGTAAGAAAGACCACAGGGGCAGGATATCATGTAAACGACATAGGATGATTGACACGTGAAACTCCCCAAAATTGTGTAGGTTCTACCCGTTAAGGGAAAAGTCCATTGAGTCCCCTCCATAGTAATAGAACAATACTTGCAATTATGACAAGCCCAATGCCCCTGTCTCCTGTCCTGCGAAGGAGGTACAGTGGGAAGAAGAGGGGGACATAAAGAATGAACCAACCGGTCGCGAAGATTAGACCCCCTGGTGTAAGCAAAACGTAAAGACTTTCTAAAGCATGAATGTAATTGCAAGATGTGCCAATGCTTCCTCAGCAGACTAGTGACCTGAGCAACGTCAGTCATAAAAGGTAGTACTCCAGTAATAACCGGTGAATCCCCCTCCGTTGATGACACCTGAGAAGTGAGGGAGGGATCCAACAACCACTCACGATGAGAAAACCGGGCCCGTAGGTACGCCCGATGAACCACCTTCCGTGGGTACCCCCTGTCAAGAAGACGGGACTGAAGGGCTTTTGCTTGAAACTTGAAATCTGATAAGGAAGAGCAAATGCGGCGTAACCGCAAGAATTGTCCATAAGGTAGCCCCCGGCATAAAGGAGCAGGGTGGTGACTATGATAGCGCAGCAGGCTGTTCCTTTGGGTTGGTTTGCGAAAAAGCGTTGTGGAGAAACTGCCAGCTGACTTGAACACTACAACATCAAGAAATTCCAGCCGCTGATGATCCACATGAGCTGTAAATTGAATGTTGGGCTTAAGGGTGTTCAACCAAGACAAAAACTCCCATAAATGTGGTTCGGTGGATGACCATAGCAAAAAAATGTCATCCAAAAAACGCAACCACAGGGTAACATGGCGAAAATAATCAGCAGGATAGATGTATTGCTCTTCCATAGCTGCCAAATACAGCGTGGCCACCGAGGGAGCTAAAGTGGCCCCCATTGCTATTCCATAGCACTGCTGGTAAAACTGCCCCTGACAAAGGAAATAATTCTTGGTCAACACCAATCTAGTGATGTCCAATAAAAAAGATTTTGGTATCCTTGACGGAGCCATTGTAAAAGCGGATTCAAGGAGATGTAGAGCCTCTTCCTGATGGATGTTCGTATATAAAGCGGTCACGTCTAAGGTGACTAAAATAAGATCATCCGATGCTGTTGTAAGTCCAGCAAGAATGGTAAGGAAGTGAGTAGTATCTCGGAGATATGAGCGAACCTTACAAGCCTCTTGACTTAGGAAAACATCACTAAACTTCGAAAGAGGCTCAAGCACAGAGCCCCTGCAGGAAACAATGGGACGGCCCGGGGGGGCCGATAAGGACTTATGAACCTTGGGAACCGTGTAAATAACCGGTATGACAGGATGGCGTTGGACCAAAAACTGAGCCTCCCGAGAAGTGACCCAACCTTTCACCTGAGCCTCCCGTACCAAAGATCGAATGGTAATTTGTAGAGGAACGGTGGGATCCGCCGCCAAAGGCCGGTAGTATTTTAAATCACTCAATTGTGACAACAATTCCTGAACATATGCTGATGTTGATTGTAGTACTACCGCTCCCCCTTTGTCGGCACCCCGAATGACTAATGCCGGATTGGTCGCTAAATCTTGAACAGCTTGGCGGTGCATGGTAGAAATGTTCGAAAAAGATCTTGAAAAGTGTTCCTCAGACTGTGATAAATCATGTAGCACCAAAGCTTGATTGGGCACTTGATACAGGGCTGCTGACGCCCGAAACATGCATGTCGTGCTTTTTGAACCAATTTGAAGTTTCTGCGCCTTGTTTTACAGATAAGTGTGTTTACACTATTCTCACTATTAATGCTTGTTTGCTTGTTTGAATAAAACGGGCCCTTCTGGCGTCGAGGCGGGAGTTTTTCCCCTCCCCCCTCCTGCCAGTCAGGTCCCGACAAAAACATCATGGATCTCAGCGAGAGCAACAGCTTAGCAAATCGCCTCTATCGGGTTACTGAGCCACATGAGTGATGACGCGTCAAGGGCTGAAGAGTCGGGAAAAGCAGAAGGACCAAATCTTTTGTTAGTGGGGCATCCCTCAGATAGACCTCTTTGTTATGGCACAGAATGTCCAGGTAACTCAGTTCTGCTCCTGGAGGCCAGCCAGTGATTGCCCGGCTCTAGATGCTTTCCTTATCCACTGGGGGGAGAGGCTTTCTCTATGCCTTAACCCAATTCCACTCATTGCGAAGATGCTCCTGAAGCTCCAGGCCAAGAGGGGATCCATGATCTCATCGCTCCTTATTGGCCTTGAAAGTCATGGTTCCTGCTACTGCTGCAGCTCTCGCAGAAGGAACCTCTTCACCTGGACTCTGACCCAGACCTAATCTCACAGGAAGGAGACTCCTTGTTGTATCCCATACGCTCCCTAGCACTCACAGCATGGATGCTGAGCGGGTAGTCCTGGCGGAGCTAGCCCTCCCTGAGGGTGTCACAGAGATTCTGCTAGTATTTGGCAAGGAGTCAACGCATAAAGCTTGCACATTCAAATGGCGGTGGTTTGCCATCTGGTGTGCTGGTCGGACATTGGACCCCTTTGTCTGCCCCATGGAATACCTTTTGAACCTCTCCAATTCTGGGCTCATGTCCAACTCTGTGCATGTTCACCTCAGCGCAATAGGAACAGTGGCTGCGATGGGATACCCGTTTCGACTCAGCCTGTGGTATGCCGATTCATGTGGGGCTTGCTTCTTTCGAAGCCTCCAGTTAAGCCTTCTACGGTTGCTTGAGATCTGCTTTTGAGCCGCTGGACACATGTCCACTGAAGTTCTTGACCTGGAAGGTCCTCTTCCTGATGGCTGTCACATTGGCCTGGTGAGTGAGCAAGCTCCAGGCTCTGGTCGCACTCCCTCCATACACCAGGTTCCACCAGAACCCGGTGGTGCTCTGCATGCACCCACGTTTTCTGCCAAAGGTGGTCTTGGCTTTAAACCACAACCAGTTTATTGTCCTTTCCACATTTTTTCCCCGGCCTCACGCCAGTCACTGTGAGGCAGTGTTACACATGCTGGATTGCAATTGTGCGTAGGCCTTTTACTTGGAGCTCATAGAGGCGCACCATCAATTCTCTCAGTGGTTCATCTCCTTCAACCTCAATAGGCTGGGGGTCACTGTTTCGAAGTGTACGCTATACCTCTGGCTCGCTGATTACATCGCTCATGCATATTCCTTGGCTGGTCTGAGCCTTGAGGGTCATGTCACGGCTCACAATGTCTGTGCGATGGCAACATTGGTAGCCAGCATCCATTCTGTCTCCGCAGAAGAGATCTGCAGGGCTAAGACATGGTCTTCGGTCCATACCATCACAACCCATTACTGTCTGAATGGGGATTCCCGATGGGACAGCAATTTTGGCCAGGGTGTACTCTGGCATCTCATTGGGTCTTGAGGGTCAACTCCTGCCCACTGTCCCTTCTGTCCATCCAGGCTACCTGCTCAAAATTCCCTTGGTCAATACCAAATGTGGTTACTTCATTGGATGAGTCCCTCGATGGGTCTGCCTCTCTGGTCTTACTGGCTTCTTCAGTTCTTGAAGCTCTTGTTGGGCTGTTCTTTCTCCTCTGGTTCCGGTAGCCTGGAGCTTGGGAGTCCCATATGTGAGGACTTATTTCCTGCTTGTTCACAGAGAAAGTGTAGTTACTCACCTGTAGCAGGTGTTCTCTGTGAATAGCAGGAATAAGTCCTCACAACCCTCTTACCTCCCCAGGAGTTGCTTTTTGGCTCCTGCTATGTTATACTGGAGAATATGGTGCTGTGGCAGGTGTTGAAGGCAGGTGCGCATGCGCAGCATACTTCCCAAAAGCTTCCACTGGAAGCTGAGGAGTGTTCTGTGCGGGGCTCAGTCAGTGATGTCATCCATACGTGAAGATTTATTATGTTTATGTTTAATCATTTGATATACCGCTCAGGCCAAAGCATCAGAGTGGTTTACAATACAATATAATTACTATATAACTATACTATACTATACTATATAATTGCTATTCATGGAGAACACTTGCTACACCTGAGTAACTATATTTACATCCCATTTGTCTGGGCTGGTCTAGCAGGACAATATGGAAGGTGACATTTTACTTACCAGTTAATGTTCTTTCCTTGAGTTCTGCTAGACCAGTCCAGGGGGTGCCCCTGGAAATGAATTACTCTGTTTTTCTGCTGCGGTACCCTTGGGTCCGCTCTGATTTTTATATTTGGCTCTGTAGGTTCATCATCTACTGACAGCCTTATGTTTATGCTTTCCTCTACATAGTTCTCTTCTGTTGATCACTCATTGTTGCTCACGATTGAGGCTGTGTAAGGCTTGCCATGTTTCTCCCATATGCTTTGGGATGAAAACTGAAGGGACCTCTGGTGGCTGAGGCGAATAGAGGCATGCAGGTGATGTCATTGAAACCTGGGCTTTTCATTGGTTCTTTGCCTCTACCAATCATCTGCTGGTAGGGGATACAATCCATTGAACTGGTCTAGCAGGACCCGAGGAAAGGACATTAACTGGTAAGTGAAATGCCACCTTCTTACTTGTAACAGGTATTTTCCATAAACAGCAGTAATAGTCAGGCACACAATCCCTCCCACTTCCTCGAGAGTTGCATTCCTTCTTAAGTTATGTAATTGAGGAACTGAAGAGACTACTGCATGCGGGAAGAACCCCACATGCTCAGAACTTTGCTTGCTTCTGAGTTCTGAGATAAGTGTTCCTTCCCAGTGCTGCTAGATTATGTCACCCACTTGTATGCCTGTAATCCAACTGTCTACAGAAGGCACCTGTTACAGGTTAGACATGATGCTATCTTTAACTATGGCAGTCTTTGCACAGCAGCTGAGATAAATCAGCTATGTTTTTTTTGTGAAATAAGAACTTATTTTATTTATTTATTTAACTATTTCTTTTATACCGCCCCTTCCAGAGATCAAGGGCGGTTTACATATAACAGATTAACAGTCTTGTACACATGTGTATACATTTTACATAGAACAATAGAAATCAACTAATTACATTGAACAATAAATTTAAACTTTGTAGGTATTAAAGCAAAACATCAAACTTTATACAAATGTGTATTTACAGCGTGTAGTGTGTGTGGTGTATGGGGCAGATATTGGTGTAGGTGCTGGAATTTAGTTCCTTTTTTGTCGTCTTTGGGGCATGTATGAGGGGGGGGCAGGCTTGTGGTTACATTGTTGGGGTTAAAGGAGCTTGTGCATGTGTAACCACGTTTGTTGTGGAGCTGGCTTTGGGGGAGTAGGGGATTTCGAAGTGTTCAGTGAACAGGTAGGTCTTTAATTCTTTCCTGAATTGGATGAGGTCTCTAATGGTGTGAAGTTCAATAGGGAGGTCGTTCCAGAGTGTAGGAGCAGTGAATGAGAATGCTCTGGAGCTAGTGGTATTCTTAGTTTTCCGGATGGCTTTTGGTATGATAAGGGAGTGGGCTGCGTTTTGTCTGAGGGCCCTTGTCGATGTTGGAGATTGCAGTAGTGTGGATAAGTGTGAGGGGGTTATGTCATTTATGAGTTTATAGGTTGTTAGGATAATTTTATATTTGATTCGGCTGTTTATAGGGAGCCAGTGGAGTTCCAGCAGTATTGGGGTTACGTGGTC
The DNA here is from genome assembly GCA_033557465.1 of Ichthyophis bannanicus. Classification (NCBI taxonomy): domain Eukaryota; kingdom Metazoa; phylum Chordata; class Amphibia; order Gymnophiona; family Ichthyophiidae; genus Ichthyophis; species Ichthyophis bannanicus. Next base: position 575,380,415 of record CM066034.1, on the reverse strand, counting down.
TGTTAGGCGAGCTTTGGCAATTACTTTTGCACAGATGTTTTGTGCTCTTTGTAGAAGGTATGTGCTTTTTTGAGGAAGGCCTATTAGGAGACTATTGCAGTAGTCGAAGTGAGGGGTGATCAGTGTACTTACTACGGATCTAAAGTCTTGTGTTTCGAGGAGTGGCCTTAGGTGCTGGATAGTTTTGAGTTTATAGAAAATGGTTTTTACTGTTTGTTTTATGTGCGGTAGCATGGTGAGAGTGTGGTCTATTATTACTCCTAAGTATTTTACCTGTTTTCTAACAGGTATGGAGGTTTTGTTGATTGTGATTGTTTCCGGGTATGTGTTCTCAGTTATAGATGATCTTGTTACAAACATTGCCTCAGTTTTTTTGAGGTTGATGCTGAGGTGGTTAGATTCCATCCAGGAGGTTGTCTCAGCCATGCATTTGGATAGCGAGTCATATGTAGGGTTTTTAATGGTTATGGGGATAGCTAGCATGATGTCATCGGCATATATAAAATGGTTAATCCTGTGTTTTTTAAATATGTTTGTTATCGGTTGCAGGTACAAGTTAAATAGGAGGGCTGAAAGGGCTGATCCTTGGGGTATTCCCTGTCCTTGGGGGCATGTTTCTGATGCTTGTTGGTCAATTTGGACGCGTATTAATCTATGTGAAATGTAGGATTTGAACCAGTTGAGGACAGTCCCGCCTATTCCTAGGTTTTCTAATCTGTTGATCAGTGTCAGATGATTGATGTTATCGAAGGCGGCAGAGATATCTATAAATAGGAGTAAGAAGCCTTGGTGTTTGTCATCTGTGCCCCTGATGAGGAAGTCCATTAGGGTGATTAGGAGGGTTTCTACTCCGTGGGATGGGCGGAAACCAAATTGGTGTGAGTCAAGTGGTTTGTGTTCATCAATGTGTTCTTGTAACTGAATTTGAATTGTTTTCTCTATTATTTTGGCTATGAATGAAATGCTGGCTATGGGTCTGTATGAGTTCGGGTCTTTAGAGTCGAGCTTATTATTCTTTATTATTGGTCTGAGTGTTGTGAGTTTTAGGGCATCAGGCATGATGCCCTGTGAAAGGGATTGGTTAACTATGTGTAGTAGATTTACCGCCAGTTCATCTTTCGCACACTTAATCCATGATACAGGGCATGGATCTAGTGGGGAGGTGGTGGTGTTTATCATTGTTATGATTTTGAGGAGTTGCTTTTGTTCTACCAACTGGAAACTTGTCCATTCATGTGTGGTTTTCGTGTTTGGTAATAAAGGAGTCGGGGTAGTGGTCTTGTTTTTTAGTTTTTCTGCAAAATGTTTTACTAGTGTTTGTATATTTATTGCTTGTTGTTTAGGTTCAGTGTTATTGGTTTTGGTTAATGTTTTTACTATCGCAAATAACTCCCTAGGGCGGTTGATGGATGTGTTTATTACTTTAGAGTGGTATTCTCTTTTTGCTTTGTTAATTGCATTTTTGTACTCTATGAGTAGGAGCATGTATTGAGATTTGTTTTCATCAGATTTTAGTTTTCTCCATCTCTTTTCTTGTCTCCTCAGTTGTTTTTTTAGTTTTGTCAGCTCTTTCGTGAACCATTTTTCTGTCTTTTTTGTTTGTTTATGTAAGACTTGTGTATGGACAGCTGCTTTTTGAATAGTTAGATTCCAATGTGTTATGGTTGAGTTGATGTCTGGTGAGTTTGTGTTTAGTTTGGGTAATACTTTGTCGAGGAATGTGTCTTTGTCAAAGCGTACGAAACGTGATGTATGTGGAGTTGTGCTTGCATTGTTTTTTGGGACTTGTGCCGGTAGCTGGATTGTGATTAGATGGTGGTCTGACCAGGGTACTTCGGTTATACCCGGGGTGGTATGTAGTAAGTGACTGTAGAGTGTGGATATGAGGAAAATTACGTCAAGTATGTTACCTTTTTTGTGTGTAGGAGCGTGTATTATCTGTGTGAACCCCATTTGTGACATAGCATCTATGAAGTTATCTGATTGTGAGTGATTCAGTGATGGAAGGTTCAAGAACTGTAGTTGCTGCCCCTAAAACATTGTTGCTGGAAGAATGCATGCATCCTCCTTCCCCTCACTGCTGCATATTAGAACTGAGAAATATTTTTAAATACTCTTTTATCTTTTGGGGGTTTCCAAATGCTTTGTAGGATCTTCTTTGGAAAAGAAATAGTGGAAATGATAGATTGAGCCATGCTTATGGGTTTTATATAAACTCGGAGGGGAACTGAGTTGATCTTTGTAGGAATATAGAAATTTTTTGTCATTACTTAATTATATTTAATTATGTATATTGGCAGATATAAGTTGATTTTAAGGTATATTGAAAATGGAGAATGAATTGGGGTATGCCAAGAACAATAGAATTGTCAGGGGATGATGAACAGACCAAGTACCAGTGAATGTCTGTTTTGATGGTGATTTTATTTAAAGATGTGAATGCTTATCCACTAGTTGGTTCTTATGTTTTAAGTCATCAAATCATTTTTAGGACATGGGAATCTTTAAATAAAAACCTAGAGGAGAAGGGCTCTGTATCCCTCTGCCATTCCCCCCAGCCTCTCAGTCCTAAAGGTTAAAAATATTGAGTTGGATTTTCAGCAGCAACGACCAGCCTATGAATTTAAACACCAGTCATGGCATTTAAATTAATATGTATATTCAACACTGCTATACATAAAGTCTGTGGCGCTAAATATATATACTGTATATATACAGGGTGGCCCAAAAAAGTGAGAACATCTCGTAAATTAAAAGCTTAAATAGTTTACTTATTTACCTTTTTTAGCTATATAACGTCTTTATTTCGACAATTTCCGGTCGCCATCTTTTTTTTAAAATTTGTCAATCGTTTACATCTGCCTTTTTGAATTTTTAAGTAACTTATATGCTACGAGATGTTCTCACTTTTTTTGGGCCACCCTGTATATATATTCACTGGCTGCTGCCGCCACCACCACTTTGTTTAGTTTAGGCTGTTATTCAGCAGGCTGAACCTTGCTGCTATACAGACAGTTACAGGTTACCGCCCTCACTCTGTTCTAATTCTGCTCCTTCACTATATGGATAGTGGTGGGGCTGATAGAGAGATTTTCAGCCTGCTAATATCCACATAGGGTCTCAAAATCTACAGATAAGGAAGTTATACGTTTACTGGCTGCCAGTAATAGGGCAGTTTTATAAGGAGGCTTCTATCTTTTTGTGCTAACAGCACGTGTAAGTGTTGGTATTTGTCATTTGTGCACATAAATGAGCTCTTACAAAAACCGGATAGAGTATAAGAATGCACATTGTTTGCATGGCGCATGCTTTCACTGTTGCATGCACATGGGCAGAGTTTGGATAACCTGAAAATGTATAGCAGCAAGATTCAGCCTACTGAATAGCAGGTCTAAACTAAACAAAGTAGTGGTGGCGGCGGCAACAGCCAGTGAATATATATATATATATATATAATATATATTCAGCGCCACAGTATAGAGCAGTGTTGAATATACATATTAATTTAAATGCCATGGCTGGTGTTTAAATTCATAGGCTGGTCGTTGCTGCTGAAAATCTAACTCAATATTTTTAACCTTTAGGACTGTGAGGCTGATGGGAATGGCAGAGGGATACAGAGCCCTTCTCCTCTAGGTTTTTATTTAAAGATTCCCATTTCCTAAAAATCATTTGACTTAAAACATAAGAACCAACTAGTGGATAAGTACACTAACCTATTTTAGAAAGTGAAGTACACTAGCTAAAAAAAATCCAACACATTTATTTGGTACAGATGGTATGTTTTAGGACTTGCTAATTTGTAAAGAGGTAAACTTTTAAGACTCTGAGATCTCGTTTTATGCAGTATCACTCATCTTAATCATCCCGCTTTGTACAATGACAACAACATGTTTATCCAGTTTTAGAAATTTTTCCAGTAGACATTTTTTCATCAAAATCACAAAAATTGCTGTTTCTTCACTGTGTTGTGGCATGTATAATGGTGACTTTGTTTAGGTGTGTTTCTTGGATATTCCACCGAGTCCATCCCATACAATTGAGGTGAATTTCCTGGCTAGCAGATGGAGGCAAAACAAAACCTAAAGGCAGAGAATGGATTCTTGTATAAGGTCATACTATATGCTTTGCCTCAGCTTTGTTTGGTCTCCCAGCTGAAGGAGATACTGCTCTTATTGGAGCAGGTAAGTATGCTTGAATGATACGGTTTAGCACAGAGACATTGCAATGCACGTTCGTATTCCAAATACCACAGAAGCAGATTCCTTTAAAAATGCCCAGATTATGTAAGAGTCTGCACAAGAGTCTGCGCTTTTGGGTGACTGTCGGCTTTTCTCTATTATCTAGTTTAAAAGCTGCTCTATCTCTTTTTTAAAGGTTACCTCAGGCCAAAGGGCCAGGGGTTCAATTCCCACATGGGGACAAGTAACCTCAGGCCGGAGGGACTGTGGTCTCTAGTCCCATGGCCACTCCTTCTGGCCTTGGGCAAGCCACTTAACCCTCCATTGCCTCAGGTACACTGGTATGCAAAAGTCTGGAATCACTTGTGAGTTTTGTATTTTTCGTACTTTTCTAGCGGGTTTTTTTTTTAAAATTTTGCGTTAGCCAAGCATAATCATCTTTCTACCACTTTAAAAGGGATACATTTGGCTATTAGAGTTGACGTTTTTGCATTCCTTGCTTCCAATTTAAATACTTTACAGACACTGGGAAATAGCTACTGCGATTTTTGTGGATCCTGCATCAAAACTGGATCGAGATTATCCAATATGCACACATTATTTCTGACCAATCAGGAGGCTGGTTTCACTAACCAATCACAATGCAGATATCTAGCCAACAGTGCAGCTATAAAAACGCGCAGAATTTTTGAATTTCATACGCTTTCTAGATCGACCATGAAGATTAATCGGACCCAGACGTTGGAGGAGCGTGTTCGTGTGTCCTTTGTGAGTGAGGAAGGATTTTCAAGCCGTCAGATAGCCAGGAAAGCTGGCTGCAGTCAGAGCACTGTTGTTAAGATTGTACAGAAGAAGAAAGAAACGGGTTCAGTGGTGGACAAGCCTCGTTCATGTCATCCATGTGCATCAACATCACGCCGGGACCGCGCACTACGATGCATTTCACTGACTAATCGCAAGTTGACCTCTCCTCAGCTACTTCGAGAGTGGTCAGACAAGAGTGAGGTCAGTGTCAGCTCATCAACAGTTCGTTGCCGGTGCCTGCAGTTTGGTCTCCGGGGCTGCAAAGCATGGAATAAGCCACTGATGACTGACATACAAAGGTGCAATTGGATCATGTGGGCGAGAAAGCACTCAACCTGGTCGACTGAAATGTGGGAAAAGGTGCTATTAAGCGATGAAAGCACCTTCTGCCTGTTTGGTAACCAGGCCCACACCTATGTTAAGAGATTTCCTGGAGAGGAATTCAAGCCTTGAGTGTCTCAACCTCACTGTGAAGCATCCTTTGAAGGTCATGGTCTGGGGCTGCATGGCTGCCAGTGACGTTGGAGGTCTTCACATCGTTGATGGAATGGTCAACGGGGCCAAGTACATCACCATACTGCAGAGGTGCATGGTGCCATCAGCACACCAGCTGTTTCCTGGCCAATTCCTGTTCCAAGATGACAATGCACCCTGCCATCGCTCCAGCAGGTGATCAGCTGGAAGCAGCGGAACAACATCAAGTCAATGGACTGGCCTGCCCAGTCTCCAGATCTGAATCCATTCGAGAACCTGTGGCACAAGGTGGCCTTGGAAATATCCAAGAGGCATCCGACATCAAAGCGTGAGCGTCACTCATTGCAGCTTGGAACCGCGTTGTCACCAATGATCACCTTGTCAGACTGGTTCATTCAATGTCGACAAGGTGCAGTCAGGTGATCAAGAACAAAGGGTGGCCCATCAAATATTGAGCCAGCACTGACACGTAAAAATGGCCTTTTTCAAGGCCACATACATTAATTTGAAGGAAACCTGGCGTGTGTCCATAATATTTTAAAGCATACTTACTATAATATATCGTTAGCCAACAATGTACATTACGCGATTTTCACAGAAAATCTATCAACAGGACAACTATGGGGAACAAACTCAGAAAATAAGGGCCAAACTAATACTAAAAGTTGGCCCTAATAGTCATATCTATCATGAGATACACAGAAAAAGCCACTGGGAGGAAAAAGAAATTAAGATATAAGGTCACAAAGTTGAAAAAAGGTCAAATTTACAAGTGATTCCAGACTTTTGCACACCACTGTAGATTGTGAGTCCTTCGGGGACAAGGGAATAAAAAGTATCTGTTAGTATATACATACATGTAAAGTGCTCTGATGCGCAAGTAAAGGGTGGTATATCAAGTGCCTAAACCATGATCATAAACCATAACCATATATCAACTTTGGAATTTGCACATTTCAATTTAAGTGCTGCTAGGACTTACTCCGAGACCCTATTTTATAAAGGCGCATAGGCTTCTATATTGCCTTTATAAAAGTAACTTAAAATAGTTACCTACTACTACTACGACTAGAAACATAGGCATCCATGTGTGCGTAAACGTTAATTCCTCACCACCCTTTCTGTGTGGTAATTTTCAGTGGAAAAGTATGCTCATACTTTTCATTAGAACAGAGGTTCCTAACCTTTTTGGTTCTGTGGATCCCTTGTTGACCTCCAACAAGTTGAAAAGTGCACACTTACATTGTGACAAAATAGCATATTTCCCCTTCCACCATTTGCAAACTCAGCTAGTCCCCACTCTTAATATCTCTTCCTCTCCTCACCTATCGATGATGCATTGTTGTTCCCCGGCCCTGCAGGCTGCTGCTGGTCCCTGGTATTCTTTTTTTCAGTCTCTAAGGTTGCCTCTGATCACATCCCTACCACTAACACTGCTGGCCTTGCCCCCACGACCTCTTCTGCTTTTGGTTTGCACAGTTGCTGGGGGTTTTTTTTTGTCCCCCCTCCCCCCAGCTCCTTGTGGCTACTGATGCTGCCGCCATTTCTGCAACTAGTGCTGAGTTTATATTCTGCTCGCATGGATTATATTAGCTTGGAAGGACTTTCTCTTCTCTGTGTCCTTCGGACCCCCAGGGGTTCACAGACTACAAGTTGGAAACCACTGCCTTAAAACTGGCATGCCTGACACACAAATTAGACAGCCTGTTATAAAAGTACTCCTCTTGTAGTAAAGGTAATTATGATTTTTTTTGAGAGTTTTAGTCTCAGAATGATATTGAGACCTTTTCAGGAGAGTAGGGACTTCTGTTTCTGTAAAAATAGTAATTGTATTGAGTTTTATCAGTCAATATAAGTGATCAAGTTTTCAAAATATATCTTTAATAACAAAATGTACATTCATGATTTTCACTATTTTAAAGGCATTAAAAAGTCATATTAACTAAAACTTTGCACAGTTCACAGATATTATAAGCTAATTAACTTTCTACACTATTAGAAATAATATTCTTGCACTTTTATGAATGCAGTCCTTGAAGTCGAGAGTACCTCTTGGAAGCATGAAGTATCCCTATATCTTTCTCTCTTACTAGAGTTCAGTCACAAGTCTTCCAGAAACATGAGGTCCTCCTAACTTTGTTTTTCTCCATGATATTCAACCACAAGGCAGCAAGATGTTCACCAGTGAAAAAGCAGATTTTTGAATTGGTTTTAAGAAGACAGGGGTGACCTGTGGGGGATGTGGAGGGATGCAGGGTCATATGCAGAGACTTATTTCAAGGCCTCATTTGACTAGGGACTGAAAAGTGGGTCTGACAAGCAGGGCCATATGTGAAAAACACTTTGTTTATTGGTAAGGCTGGCTTTGAAGACAGAGCAAAAACTTAATGCTTTGTCCACTGTATTTTTTTAATCCAATATATTGATATTCGTTGTATTTATAAATAGTTAAGCATTTTAATCACTGCCATTAGATTTGCTCTTACTCACCCTTGGGCCAAAAAGAGAAATCATCATAAGTTCAAATGACCACAAATATCTTGGAATGTACAGAGATAAAGACCACTCAATGATTAAGTCTATAGCAGTCTTTTGTTTTAGAAGGAATTAGATGGCGACTGCAAAAGAACTCTTTTTCTTTTCTTTTTTTTCCTACATAGGTAATTCCTTTTTGGACTGTATGGTTATGGTTTATTCTCCAGGAACAAGCAGGAAGTCATTCCTCACATATGGGTGACATTGGTGCCAAGGGAGACCTCGCGGAAGCATCTCCCCAGCTTTCAAAGAAAGCCTTTGGGAGATGCCACCATGCATGTGTGGTCCCCTTCCCGCCCAAGGGCGCCATATTGCTCAGTCTCCTTTTTTCCGCGGAGTCCTTCAGACGTCCGTCTGCTTTCCTCCAGAAAAAGTTGATTTTTTTTGCCTGAGTTTCATACTCTCTTCTCCAGTTGTTCACTGATACTCTTCCCACCACCTACTCCTGCTGTCCCGGCATCAAACCTCGAGTCCGTATATTTTTTCCTTCTTGGCGCCTTTGCGCCTTTTTTTCCAACTGGCAGCACCACGGGTCTTCGATCTCGCTTGGGGTACTTTTTTCCCCCATGGGTATCAGTGTCTTTAAGAAGTGTGATCGGTGTACAAAAATCATGTCCCTTACCGATACACCTGACTGCTGCCTAGGGCCAGACCATGACCCTGCAGCCTGTGGTCTCTATAAAAAGATGTCTTCCAAGACCCTCAAAAGCTGCCAGCAGCAGCATGATAAGTTTTTCCTAGAGTCCTCATTGCCTCCGAAGGCCAAGACCCCCTCTGAAGCCATGGACCCCCGTGGCACCCATGTGGACCCCAGTCAGCGCCGTGGATCTTCAGAAAGGGGTCTTCCTTGAGGGAACACAAGAAGAAGAAGAAACCCTAGAAGGCTGCATCCCTGGATGGTTCTGGTAGGTTTGGTAAGCTCCGAGCCAGGTCCCACAGTCCATGATGCTTGTCCGAGGGAACAGAGCAGGAGCGGCCCACTGAGGTTGCCTGGAAGGAATCGCCCAAAGATCGGCCTCTGACGCCCGAGGTCATCTTCGTTAAGGACTCCCCTTTGGGGGAACCGGCTCCGGGCCCGAGTTCCTTGGTGCCTGCACCGATAGCTGTGGAGCCTTCTGGACTGGAAATCAGAATGGCGGCCCTGGAGCACAGCGTGTCTGCCTTCATGGACCAGCAGCAAGCGTTGCTGTCCGGCACAGCTGGTTCCTCCGCCCAGACCGCCCGGAGGCCGAGTCAGTCCTCGAGACTATACGGCCATGAGTCAATCCTTGGCCGAGGTCTAGATCAGGATTCTGTTAGACAGGACTGAGGTCTTCCCTGGCTAGCGCACATGGCACCAGCCGCGGGGCCTCCAAGGGACATTTATTTTATTTTATTTATTTTATTTAAAGTTTCTTCTATACCGCACTATTCGGCATCAGCGCGGTTTACATAGAACAAAAACATCTCAGTACATTTAAACAAGTATGAGTTTACAGATAACAGTTTAAGAACTTGGGTAACTGTGATACTCTATTTGTAGAACCATTCCATTAACTATTTACATAAGATCAACAAAAACATATGTATTTCTAAGTGTATATACAACTGCATTGCTTAATTCTAGTACATTTGGGTTTTTGTTAAGCACTGGAGGTACATGTTGCAGGTGATCTATGTTACGGTGGCTGAAAGTATTCCGTGAATAAATAGTGCTTGATAGCCTTTCTGAATTGTTTAATATCTCGTATTGCTCTAATATCTGGGGGGAGTTTATTCCAACATCTAGGAGCAAAAGAATTAAATGCCCTGTTGATCGTTGATTGTGACCAATTTGTGGATTCGCTGGGTATGATTAGCATGTTTTCAGTGAGAGGTCTTCTTGCTCTTGTACTAGGTGCTTGACAGATGAGGTCAGCGATCGTTGATGGCGAAATTTTATAGAAGGCCTTGAATGTGATAAGGAGCACCTTATTAGTAATTCTGCATCTTATTGGGAGCCAGTGTAAGTCCATTAAGATTGGCGTAATATGGTCTCTTCTTGATGCACCTACTAAGAGACGTGCCGCAGCATTCATTACAAGTTGCAGCGGGTTGATGGTGTTCATTGGTAGGCCATGTAAGACAATATTTGCATAGTCAAAGTGAGGAGTGACTATTGCCTGGAATATTGAACGGAAGTCATTCGCTTCTAACATGGGTTTTAGTTGGCGTAAGCTTTTTATCTTAAAGTAAATCGTTTTTACCGTACTTTTTATATGCTCAGTAAAATCTAGCTGTTGATCGAGTATAACACCTAGGTAGCGGATTGACTTCTTGATTGGGAGCTCAGCGTCTCTTACTTTGAGTGAAACTGGTGGGGAGAAGAGCTTGTTTCTGGTGACAACTAAGACGTCTGTCTTTTTGAGATTAATTCGCATGTTTTGGGCTAAGAGCCAATCTGTTATTGCATTGAAACAGTTGGTTAAGTTAGTGTAATTTGGACTTGTGGTGTCAATCGGAGTGAAGATAAGCTCATCGTCTGCATAGATGAGGCAAGATACATTGAAGGATTTGGTGATTTGGCAGATTGGCTGCATATATATATTGAAAAGCAGCGCAGAGAGGGAGGATCCTTGTGGGACACCTTGCGTTTGGAGGAATGGTTCGGATGTGTTTGAGCCGATGCGAACTTGTTGCTGTCGATTTCCAGGTATGATTTACACCAGTTCCATGCTAGACCTTGAATACCCTTTTCAAAGAGTCGTGATAGTAGTATCTTATGGTCGACTGAGTCAAACGCGGCCGATATATCGAGGAAAATCATTGCCGTACCTGACTTTATGTTGTTGTTCGTGATGATTAGTGTATTGATTAAGGAGGTCATGAGGGTCTCGACTCCATGAGCTTCCCTGAATCCATGCTGGCTCTGATCTAACGGGGAATATGTGTCAATATACTGCTGTATTTGGCGTTGAGTCTCCTTCTCCAGTATTTTGGCAAGGGCAGGGCTTAGGCCTGGAGCCCGCGGGCTGTCCCTCCATTGAGTATTTGACTGACTATTTGGAATGGGAGACAGAGGACAAGGAATCCCCGGATTCGCCACCTTCTGAGCCGTGGCATCGGTCCCTACCCGAGGACATGGCGTTCCTCGACTTTGTGTGGGACATGTCAAAGGCCCTAACATTCCCAACGGAATTGAAAGAGGATCCTTGGACGGAGGAACTAAAAATCCTCCAATATAAGGCACCACCGAGGGAATCGCTCATGGTGCCCATTCCACCCATACTGAAACGACTAATGCTCCGTATGTGGGTAACATTGGCATCTGTACCTGTCGTGAGCAAGCGGCTTGGCTTGATGTATCGGGTCCACCGGAGCCCAGGATTCCAGAAGGCACATCTACCGCATAACTCCATGGTGGTGGAATCAGCCATGCGTCTGCTGAAGAGCCAGAAGATGCACTCGTTGGTTCCCCCCCCGGGTATGGAGGCCTGCACCCTGGATGCCCTTGGCAGAAAGTGCTACCATGGCTCGATGGTCCTCGGCTGGATCCAGGCCTGCCAGCTGTACATGGGCATGTACCTGAGAGACCTGGTGAAGGAGCTCACAGGTTTTTCAGCTGGTCTCTTTGAGGAACCCCTGCAGTGGTTCAAGAACCTGCCAAAACCATCTGTGAGTGCTTCAAATTCATGACTCGAGCAGCCTATGACGGCTTTGAGTCGGCAGCTAGAGTAGCTGCGGTGGGCATAAGTGCCTGATTCCAGGCTTGACTACAATCTTCTGATCTTGAGCAATGGCTTCAGACAAACTGGTCGATATCCCATGCCAAGGAGAGAACCTCTTTGGCAAACCCATGACAGAAAAGGCCACTGAGTTGGAGACCGAGTTTGTGACAAGGACCAGGCTCTCCAAAAAGACCGCTGGCCTTCCCCGGTGGAAGGGTTTGGGGGGAAAAAAGTCCTTTTACCCAAGGAAAGTGGCTGCTTACAAAAACTTCCCACAATTTCAGGCCTACCCAGCAGGGTCAGCAGGCCAAAGGATGTGGGCAAGGCCCTCATAAGCAGAAGGCTCCCAAGCCACAGGCGTTAGCTCTGGCCCAGCCTGGGGTGAGTTTTTGACTCCTTGGGCATAGCCTCTTTATCCCAAGGACAGCAGCCCACAGGGGGATGTCTGATCCACTATGCCCACAGGTGGCCAGCCATCACTACCAATTCCTTCGCACTTCTGGTGGTCAAGGAGGGCTACTTCCTCTACATGGTACAGACACCTGCCCCTTTCTTTCCGGGAGAGGCCCCCCAGGTCGTCCCTTCACCGGGATCTCTTACTGCAGGAACTTGCAGACCTTCTCAAGGATAAGGTGGTGGAACCAGTACCCCAATATCTCAGGGACAAAGAGGTTCAGGTATTTTCTCGTGCCAAAAGGACAAAGGGCCTAAGGCCCATCCTGAACCTGTGGAACCTGGTGAAGGAGAAGTTCAAGATGCTCTCCCTTGGAATATTGCTGCCTTACCTACAGCAGGGAGATTATCTATGCTCCTTGGATCTGAATGATGCTTATATCCACATCCTCATTCACCCCAACCACAGGCAGTATCTTCGCTTCATGGTGGGGGAGGCCACTACCATAAGAACATAAGAAATGCCATACTGGGTCAGACCAAGGTCCATCAAGTCCAGCATCCTGTTTCCACTAGTAGCCAATCCAGGTCACAAGTACCTGGCAGGTATCCAAAGTCCACAGCTTCCACAATGCTCTTCCTGGGTACTCTTTAATAATGGCATATGGACCTCTCCTCCAGGAACTTGTCCAAACCTTTTTTAACCCTACACTAACAGCTTTTACTACATCCTCCGGTAATGAATTCCAGAGTTTGATTATACATTGAATGAAAGAGCATGTCCCCTAGTTTTCTGTATTTTGATGGCGTAAACAATTGATCTACGTTTATCCGTTCCACTCCATTCATTAATTTATAGATCTCTATCATATATCCTCTCAGCCGTCTCTTTTCCAGATTGAAGAGCCCTAACCTTTTTAGCCCCTCTTCATAGGGTGGCTCTTCTCTGTACCTTTTTCTAATAATGCTATATCCTTTTTAAGATACGGCGACCAGAATTGCACACAGTATTCAAAATGCGGTCACACCATGAAACGATACAGAGGCATTATAATATCTTTTGTTTTATTCTCCATTCCTTTTGTTATGATTCCTAGCATTTTATTAGCTTTCAGGGTTTCAACATATTATCCATGATGACGCCTAAATCTTTTTCCTGGGTGGTGGTTTCTAAGGTAGTACTTTGCACCGTGTAACCAAAGATTGGGTTCTTTCCTAGGTGCATAACTTTGCACTTGTCCACATTAAATTTCATCTGACATTTGGATGCCCAATCTCCCAATTTTTCAAGGTCCTCTTGCAATTTTTCACAGCTCTTGGGTTTTAACATCTTTGAATAATTTTGTGTCATCTACAAATTTGATCACCTCCTTCGTTGTTCCCATTTCCAGGTCATTTATGAATATGTTAAAAAAGCAGTGGGCCCAGCACAGATCTCTAGGGTACTCCACTATTTACTTTTCTCCATTGAGAAAATTGGCCATTTAGCCCTACTCTCTGCCTCCTATCTTTTAACCAGTTTCTGATCCACAATACTACACTGCCACCAATCCCATGATTTTTTTAATTTCACCAAGAGTCTCTCATCAGTGACTTTGTCAAAGGCTTCCTGAAAATCCAGATACGCTATATCAACCGGCTCACCTGTTCATTCACCTTCAAAAAAAAAAAAAAGAGATTAGTAAGACAAGACTTTCCTTGGCTAAATCCATGTTGACTTTCTCCCATTAAACTATGACTATCTACATAGTGGAGTGGAGGAGTGGCCTAGTGGTTGGGGCAAGGTACTTCAGGCCGGAAGGTCGGGGGTTCAAATCCCACTAGAGGACAGCAACCTTGGGCTGGAAGGACTGGGGTTTCTAGTCCCACAAGTGCTCCTTGTGGTCTTGGGCAAGCCACTTAACCCTCCATAGCCCATGTTCCCTGAAAATAGTTATCTCCAAGTTATAATGCCCTGTTCAATGTAATTTCAGTTTGTTCAATGTAAATCGCACTGATGCAGAATAGCGCGGTATATAAGAGAATGTAAATAAATAAATAAAAATTAAATAAATAAATACATGATCAGTAATTTTACTCTTTATAATGGTTTCTACCATTTTGCACGCTACTGATGTCAGACTCACAGGTCTGTAGTTTTCCGGATCACTCCTGGAACCCTTTTTAAATACTGGTGTTACATTGGCCATTCTCCACTCTTCAGGAACTACAATTGATTTTAATGATAGTTCAAAAAATTACTAATAGTAGGTCTTCAATCTCGTATTTCAGTTCTTTCAATACCCTTGGATGTATACCATCCGGTACAGGTGATTTGGTACTCTTCAGTTTATCAAATTGTTGTAATACATCTTCCCGGTTTATCGATATTTCTTTCAATTCTTCTGATATTTCACCATTTCAGGTATGGGTAAATTCTCTACATCATCTTCAGTAAAGACCAAGCAAAGAATTCATTCAGTCTCTCCGCTATGGCCTTGTCTTCACTTAGCGCCCCTTTTACTCCTCTATTATCCAATGGTCCAACTGACTGTCTCAAAGGTTTTTTGTTAAGAATGTACTTGAAAAAGTCTTTACTATGCATTTTTCCTTCCAAGGCAAGCTTTTTTTCAAATTCTCCCTTTGCCTGCCTTATCAATGCCTTGCATCTAACTTGACAATGCTTATGTTTCCCGTTTTTGTCATTTAGATCCTTTCTCCCAATTCCTGAAAGATGCTTTTTTGACTTCAACAGCCTCTCTGACCTCGCCTTTAAATCATGCTGTCAGTTATTTGGCCTTCCTTCCACTTTTTTTAAAGCATGGAATACATCTGTTGTGGGCTTCCAAGATAGTATTTTTAAACAATGCCCATGCTTGATGTAAATCTTTAAACATTGCAGCTGCTCCTTTTAATCTTTTCTTAACTATTTTCCTCATTTTATCATAGTCTCCCTTGCCGTCCTTCTTTCATTTATTAAATCAATTGCAATCATGCTGTGATCACTATTGCCCCAACATTCTTATCTCTTGCACCAGATCCTGCATTCTACTAAAGACTAGGTCCAAAATAGATTCCCTTCTTGTCTGTTCATGAACCAGCTGCTCTTCTGATTGGAAGGTTCTCTGTTTAAATTAGTCCTGTCGGCCTTGTTAATGTAGTCCTGAGCCGCGGTGATGGCATTTTTTCAACCATAGTTGCTGGTGAACGCGACCAAGGCACTTGATACAGGGTTCATCCCGAAACATGCACGTCGTGTGAATACTCTTCTTTGGCAACGGTGTGACAATATCCTGGTGGAATATGGACCTTTTCAGTTCAGTTAAGTTACGGTTTTAAAGATTTGTGTGGTGGAGAACCTTTTTGAATAAAAGCAGCTTACCGCTTGGTGTGGGTGGATCACAGTTCCATTCCTCCTCCGGTGCGCTTCGACAAAAAATTTTTAAATTCTGGGACAGGTTTTTATGGTGAATCTTGTTTTTTATTCCCTTTTGATATGGAATTTCTATCCATAGAGATTCTACAGCGTATTTTGTTTCCTGCAAAACTTTAATCCTATGTGACTCATTGCCCGCTCTAACATAAAGCGCAACTCCTCCACCAATTTGATCTACTTTATCATTGCGATATAGTTTGTGCCCAGGTGTCACAGTGTTCCAGAGGTTGTCCTCCTTCCACCAGGTCGCTGAGATGCCAATCATATCTAACCGTTCATTTAGTGCTATATATTCTAACTCTCCCATCTTATTTTTTAGACTTCTAGCATTTGAATACAAGCTTTTTAGAGGTGGTATTTTATTCATATTCATCTGGTTATCGGTAGACAGGGGTAATTTGGAATCTTTAAGCTCTGTCTGTTCTGTAATTAAGGGCATTTGGGTTACTTTTGTCTTTATTGGAACCTCTCTGTCAGTATGCCCTAACTTTAATCTTTTGCTAGTATCCTGTCCAGACCCCCATCCGCAGACTCAATTGCCGCTGCTCACGGTTCCCCTTGAGGGCGACCGTGTTTATCTCTATGGGCTTTCAGTAGCCTGTAGCTAGGGAGTCCCATATGTGAGGACTGACTTCCTGCTTGTTCTGGAGAAAGCGTAGTTACTCACCTGTAGCTGTTGCTCTTGGGGACAGCAGGAATCAGTCCTTGCAACCCTCCCTCCTCCCCTTGGAGTTGCTTCTTTACCATTTCTTTTTTGCCGTCTTTTAGCTATGTCATTTGACTGAACAAGATGGCACCCTTGGGTGGGAAGGGGACCACGCATGCGTGGTGGTATCTCCCAAAGGCTTTCTTTGAAAGCTGGGGAGATGCTTCCATGAGGTCTCCATCAGCACCAACGTCATCCATATGTGATTGATTCCTGCTGTCCCTGGAGAAAACCTGTTACAGGTGAGTAACTGCGCTTTCTTGATATATCGCCTTTTTTTTAACAATCAAAGCAGTTTGCTAAATTAAAAGAAAATTTTGAAATCAAAGGCTAGAAAGGAACTCCAATATTGATAGGATAGGAGAGAGAACTAGCAAAGAGACAATAAAAGACAAAAACTATGAACATACTATACATGGTAGCCAGCGCTCTCCTCTCCCATACATTGAACTATGAGGGTACAAACACTTCTCCAAATGAGTCTTGAGAGAAGCACAAAACTGTTGGTGTGAAAGTTCTAGGTGGAGATGTGGTGGAAGGCAGTTTCATAAGGAAGGAACCTTGATAAAGAAGGCTATTTGTCGAGTACCTCCACATATACACCCACCAATTCTCTGCCACTCTTGGGCTCGCAACTCTTCTGATTACCTTACTTGCACCCACATTGAATCCCTCTTCTATCCCATATCACTGTATGCAGATCAGAACTTCCTTAAGCTTAAAACATAACAGTAGGGCTGTACCTTGGACTACTTCCTGTTCTCTGGAGCCCCAGGTGGAGTGATGCACTTTGACCTGCTGGAAACATCATAGTGCTCCATAAATTAAAAACATAATACTTCAGCACAGGATTGTATAGCGAGGTCTGAGGAAGCCCTGATTACTGCAGGGGAAATATGGGCCACCAGTAGGCTACTTACACTAGCCCACCTGTTTCCTGTGGCAGTTCTTCTCTGGAGAAGAAGAATTTTATATTCTGTTTAGTTATTTGTAACCTCCCTAGCAAATTCATGTTTAAGGTGGATAACAACATAAATATTCATAATAAAATGACAAACTAGCAGGGCTGGATTTTGCAGCTCTTCCTAAGATTGTAGAATCATGAGTAGCCAAGGGCACTCGCAGTAGCTGAGTGATATAGGCATAAGGGGCTTAGGGGTTTGGAGCTGCTGCTGGTTGATAAGACTCACACTGGCATTAGATAATTTGACATACAGAAACATAGAAACATGATGGCAGAAAAAGACCATATGGCCTATCCAGTCTGCTGTTCCATACCAACCACTATAGTCCCTTTTTCCCTTTAGAGATTTCTGTGCTGGTCTCATGCTTGCTTGAATTCAAATACTGTCCTGGTCTCTACTACCTCCACTGAGAGACTATTCCATGCATCTACCATCTTTTCCGTAAAGAAATATTCTTGGTGGATAAGCAGGAATGAATTCTTCACGTATAAGTGATGTCATCCGATGAAGCCAGCGCGGGAGCACTCCCCAGCTACTAAAGGAAGCTTTTGGGAGACTTCACTGTGCATGCAAGCTATCTTCCCACCTGCTGCAGTGGCGCCATTTTACCTCAGTCTTCTTTTTCCACAGAGCTCAATGAATGCGTTTACCAACCTCTCCATTATTTGGTAAATTTTCCCCCTCATCAGGGACCCTGCTGCTTTCACAGTACTTTTGTTTTTTCTTTCCTGCCTGAATATTGCAATTTTTCTTCTTTTTTTGCTTTTGTTAATATCGTTCATTTTAAGTTTCCTTTCTTTTTTTCAATGGCACCTCTGCCCCCTAAGACACCGGTGCTCTGGCCGTGGGTCCTGCTTTTTCAAGATCAAGCCATGGCTGTTTTTGAGGACGATATGTCCCAAAAACAGGCCAGTAGGTTGAAAGCGTAGTTACTCATCTGTAACAGGTTATCTCCGGGAACAGCAGGAATTTAGTCTTCACATATGGAATGTAGTCTTCACATATGGGTATTGTCGGTACCGACGGAGCCTGTGCGGGAATGCTCCCCAGCGTCCAATAGGAACGCTTTTGGGAGCATCCCTCAGCACATGCGCGCTGCCTTCCTGCCTTTCCAACTGTCCCTCTTCAGTTAAGTTTGTAGCTGAGTGAAAGGATAGAGGGAGAGAGGAAAGAGACAGAGAGATAGAGAGACAACTCCTGGGGGAGGTGGGTGGGTTGTGAAGACTAAATTCCTGCTGTTCCCAGAGATCACCTGTTACAGGTGAGTAACTACGCTATCTCCAGGAACAAGCAGGAATGTAGTCTTCACATATGGGGACTCCCTAGCTGAAGATGCCAGGGAGATAGCCCCAGGAAGCTGCCACCCAAGTAAGGTGGGCCATGCTTCCTCCCATGGATCTCTGGCATCCCACCAGGTTTGGTGGGTAGGAGTTGAATTAGGTCTGGAAGAGATTTTGAAGAACAGCTTGGCCAAAGAAGGCATCCCGACGGGAGACTTTATCTAGGCAGTAGTGGGCTGTAAAGGTGTGTACCGAAGCCCTGGTGGCTGCTTGATAAATGTCATCAATAGACACAGAGTGAAGGTTAGCCATAGAGGCTGCCATGGCTCTCACATTATGAGCTGTGACATGGCCTTGAAGAGGAAGACTCTTACTCTCATAAGCAAAGGATATGCATTGTGCAGTCCATTTGGACATAGTTCTCTTGGAGACTGGAAGTCACAAATGACTAGAATCAAAAGCAATAAAAAGTTGAGAAGACTTTCTTTGTTGCTGTGTTCTTTGTAGGTAAAAAGCTAAGGCTCTTTTACAATCCAAAGTATGAAGGATCCTTTCTGCATTAGAGGCATGAGGCCTCGGAAAGAATACAGGAAGATAAATTGATTGATTTAAATGAAAAGGCGAAACCACCTTTGGCATAAAGTGTGGATGAGTTCTAAGAACAACCTTATCATGGTGAAACCTAGTATAAGGAGGATCAGCCACTAAAGCTTGCAATTAGGAAGATGACCTTCCAGGACACAAGCTTTAGGGTTGTAGTGGCTAAAGGTTCAAAAGGCGTTTTCATGAGCTGCCCGAGAACTAGGTTTAAATCCCATGCCACCGGTGGTGGCCTGATGGGAGTCTTTGTTAATAGAAGACCTCTCATAAATCTTGTTATGAGTGGATGAGAGGAAATTGGTTGTTCATTTAGAGGCTTATAGGAAGCTGCAATTGCACTAAGATGGACTCTTACTGAATTGGTCTTTAGACCAGAATTTGATAAATGAAGTAGATACTCTAGTATCGATTCCAAAGGTATTATAAGGTGGTTTAACCCCTTCTGTGAACACCATATAGTAAGACGTTTCCACTTGAAGGCGTAAAAGTGTCTTGTGGAAGTTTTTCTAGAAGCCTGAAAGATATCCTTTACCTGTTGGGAAAGGTTCAGATCCTGAAGGTCTAAGCTTTCAGCAACCAGGCCCTGAGATGCAGGGACTGGGGATTCAGGTGCCATAGCATCCCGTTCTCTTGGCAGAGGAGATCTGGAGCATAGCCTAACTCCAGAGGTGCAGCTTGAGAGATGTAGAAGCAGGGGATACCACGTTTGGCGTGGCCACCGTGGCGCTATGAGAATCATATGACCCCTGTCTCTCTGAAGCTTGAAGAGTGTTTTGGGGATGAGGGGAATAGGTGGGAAGGCATAGAGGAAGTCGTATCCCCAGTGAAGAAGGAAGGTGTCCCTTGCCTGGCAATTTTGAGCCGGAATCCTGGAACAGATCCGGGGAAGTTTGGCATTCAGTGGACTTGCAAATAGGTCTATGTCTGGGGTTCCCCAGATCTGAAATATCTTAGCCACCTGGTCTAGGTGGAGAGACCATTCATGAGGCAGGAGTACTCGGCTGAGTTTGTCTGCCCAAAGGTTTTGAATGCCTGGAAGATATACCACAAGAAGGTGAATTTGATGCTCTCTGGTGAGGACCCATAGTCGTAAAGCTTCGTTGCATAACGACAGAGAGCCTGTTCCACCCTGCTTGTTCACATAGAACATAGCTACTTGATTGTCCGTTTGGACTAGGACTGTCTTGTAGCTGAGCTGGGCATGGAATACTCGAAGAGCTAGATAGATTGCTCTGAGTTCGAGGAGGTTTATGTGAAGACAAGCCTCCTGTAGAGTCCAGGTACCCTGGGTAGAGAGATGATGCAGGTGTGCTCCCCATCCCACCTGTGATGCATCTGTTGTTAGGGTGGCCTGGAATAGGGGTTGCTGGAAAGGAGACCCCACTAGAGGATTTTCCAGTGATTGCCACCATTGTAGGGACAAGATCAGTTGTGAGTTTGATATCTTGTCTGACAGACGTCCTGTGGCCTGTGTCCACTGTGTGGATAGGGTCCACTGTGCTGCTCGCATATGAAGGCGAGTGTAGGGAACCACATGAACCGTGGATGCCATATTTCCCAATAGTTGTAGTAGTTCTCAAGCAGTTAGGGAGGACTTCACCGCTGTTTGAGAAGCTAGCTGCATTATACAAAGACAGCGGGGTTGTGGGAGAAAAGCCCTTGACTGTCTGGTATTTAGACAGGCTCCTATGAACTCTAGGGACTGAGACGGAGCAAGTTGGGATTTTGGGAGGTTTATGACCAATCCCAAGTATTGAAGGATTCACATTGTGCAAGACAGTGCAAGACTGGCTTCTGGAACCGTGGGGGCTCGAATGAGCCAGTCGTCCAAGTAAGGGAAGACGAATATCCCCAGGGTTCGCAGAAATGCAGCTACTACTGCCATGCATTTCGTGAATACTCTTGGTGCCAAAGCCAGACCAAAGGGAAGAACCCTGTATTGAAAATGTTTTCCCTTGAAAAGGAATCATAAGAATTTCCTATGATCTGGATGGATCAGAATGTGAGTATATGCATCCTTTAGATCTAGAGAACAAAGCTAATCCTGACTTTGAAGGTATGGAGTTGGAGGAATGGCCTAGTGGTTGGGGCAAGGTACTTCGGGCCGGAAGGTCGGGGGTTCAAATCCCACTAGAGGACAGCAACCTTGGGCCAGAAGGACTGGGGTTTCTAGTCCCACAGGTGCTCCTTGTGGTCTTGGGCAAGCCACTTAACCCTCCATAGCTCATGTTCCCTGTAAAATAGTTATCTCCAAGTTATAATGCCCTGTTCAATGTAATTTCAGTTTGTTCAATGTAAACCGCACTGATGCAGAATAACGCGGTATATAAAAGAATATAAATAAAATAAATAAATAAATGGCAGAAGAGTTCCCAGAGAAATCATTTTGAACTTTTCTCGGAACAGGTATTTGTTCAATTCTCTGAGGTCTGGAATGGGTCTGTGTCCTCCTGTTTTCTTTGGAATAAGAAAATAAGGGGAGTAGAAGGGAGTAGAAGCCTGCACCCTGCTGAAGAATGGCCACTTCCTCTATTGCTCCTTGAGCAAGGAGGGTTGAGACCTCTTGATCCAGTTGATTGCCTGTAGAGGTTTGGGAATTGAACTGTCTTACTATTGTAAGAGGGGGCATACTGTGAAAATGAAGTTTGTACCCCTCTCTGACAATGGACAGAGTCCAGTTTTCTGTTATTTGGTGCCATCTGTTGGCAAAGTGACACAACCTGCCTGGAATATTTAGGGGTTCTGGCCCATTCAGAGGCAGGAAGGCTAAGTTCTCTAATAAGGAGTCAAAGCCCTTGAGGGGGCTGGGCCTGTGGAGCTGGTTGAGCTCTAAGGCCTTTTGGCTTCTTTTGTCTGGATTGTTGTTGTTGACCCTTCTGGGCAACCTGACCCCGAGCTTGCCCTTGCTGGGTATAGGATGGTAGAACTTCCTCTTTTTGCTGAAAAAGGTTTTTTTATAGGGTTTCTTTTTGGCTGGGGTGGCTGTAGATTTTGACAATCTGTCTAAAGTGAGATTGTCAGTATCTAACTCATTAGCCTTCTCCTGCCAATTCTTGCCAAAGAGGTTTTCTCCTGTGCAAGGGATGTTTCCCAATTTATTCTGTACCCAAATCTCCAAGTCTGATGCCTGAAGCCAGGCAATTCGACGTGCACCAATGGCAATAGCAGAGGTTCTGCTGATGTATTCAAAGCAGTCAAAGGCTGCACGGTTTACAAACTTGGAGACATCTTGAGTATGCTTGACCAGAGTGAGAAAGTCCTGTCGTTTGTCCTCAGGGAGAAGGGGGCTCATAAGCTCCAAATCTCCTGTGACCTCTTTGAGGAACATTCCCATATATAAAATATATGAGCTGATCCTAGCTGAAAGCATGGAAGCCTGAAAAGTTCAACGCCGAAAAGCATCAAGAGTCCTGCATTCACGACCTGGAGGATTGGATGCATGTTTCTTTGCACTTTTCATCCTACGCATGGCTGACTCCACTACCACTGATTGGTGTGGCAGCTGAGTCTTTTGAAAACCAGGACATGGTGGAACTCGATACATGGTATCGAGTCTCCTAGAATGAGGAGATGTGGTCAAAGGTGTCTCCCACATTCTGAGCATCAAATCATGAAGAATTTCATGAATGGGCAGAGTGGCTGCTTCCTTGGGAGCCTTAGGGTATTGGAGAATTTCCAATTCCTTTGCTCTAGGTTCTTTTTCAGGAGCTACCGTGATTGAAAGGCCTCGGGCCACATCACGAATAAAATCCTGAAAAGGCACGTCTTCCAGAGGAGACATTCTGCGTTGGAGAGAAGAGGAGTCTTCCGGGAGAAACACTCTGGTACCAGCAGAATTATCAGAGTAGTCGGAATCGGAGGATTCGAAGTATCTCTGATCCCGATGTTCATGCAAAGCACGGTCTCGGTATCGATCAAAGTTGGTACTGAATTGGTCCGGTACCAATCTGTTGATGCCAGAAAAAATCTGCATGGGAAGGATTCCCACCGGGGCCGGTACCGTCAGTGCTGGTACCGGTATCTGTACCGGTGCTGGTACTGGCATCGGTACTGGTGCCCATTGAACCACTGGTGTCAACTGTACCGCACCTGTAAGGAGAGCTACAAGACTGCGTTCGATAGTGAGGAATCTCTGGTCTATCGACGCTGCCGATGCCTGGCTATTGGTACCGGTAAAAGCGGCCGAAACCCCTGAGCATGGCACCAGTAGTTCTGCCGAGGTCGAAGCCTCGAACATCCTGGAACCCCGTTGATGCTTTGGAGGCCGAAGCCTCCCGCTGGGGCTGTTTTGCCGTTGTAGTTCCCTCAAGGGTGCTAATGGCCTCTCGATGCTTTGAAGGAGAGCTACCCTTTGGGGACCGGCTCTTATGTTTAGTTACCTGAGATCCATGGGAGGAAGATGAGGCTCTTGAAGACATCGATGCAATGGACCTGGTATCCAAAGAAAAGAGGGTACTGAGCTTTGCAGCTCGGTTCTGTCTTCCTCTTTTAGTCATCCCCATACAGGAGGAACACTCAGATGGAGAATGGTCAGGGCCTAAACATTTTAGACACCAGTCATGGGTGTCGGTGTCGGTGACGGAGATGGTACTGCCACATTTAGTACATTTTTTAAAACCACTAGCTGGTTTTTCCATCTTTTGGGAAAAATGGGACTTAATGCCCAAAATGGCACCTAGCACCCAAAGAAAAAGTTTCTGAAGAGAAACAGTTCAAAAATAGATATATATTATTAATTTTTTTAAAGAAGAAAGAAAGAACCGGCGGTACCGGTAGGTGTCGTGCGGAGGCAGGCGCGACCACAAGAAAACAAGTTTAAAGAAAAAATATTCTGCGGTGACAGGGTATGTGTCCTGTCGGCTCCGCGGAAAACGAAGAACTGAAGAGGGACAGTTGGAAAGGCGGGAAGGCAGCGCGCATGTGTTGAGGGATGTTCCCAAAAGCATTCCTATTGGACACTGGGGAGCGTTCCCGCGCAGGCTTGGCGGGTGCTTCAGGTACGGAGCAGGAGCTGAAGGTGCATCCACTGTCTAAACCATAACCATAACCACTCCTTCAAGAGGTGCGGAACTCCACTACTGTCTTTGTGTTCCCGGAGATGATGAAGGACATAGTAACTTAATACATAGTAATATAGTATATGACGGCAGATAAAGACCAGTATGGTCTGTCTAGTCTGCCCAGCACCCAGGTAGGTGCACGTGCCGCTCCATGCAGGTCACCCCTCCCCATGCCTTTGTTTAGGGGTACACCCACCGCTCCGTGTAGGTCATCTCTATTTGTTCAGATATAAGAGATAGTTATGCTTATTTTGATTTTATCCTGTTGCTATAAAGGGATCCACTGTGTCTGTCCCATGCCATTTTGAAATCTGTCACTGTGTCTGGCCCCACCACTTCCATCGGGAGGGCATTCCAAGCATCCATTACCCTTTCAGTGAAAAAGTATTTCCTGACATTGCCTTTGTTTACTCCCTTGCAACTTCATGTAATGCCCTCTAATTTTACAGCTTCTCCATCTTTGGAAGAGGTTTTTTGTCCATTAATACTCTTTAATATTTACAGGTCTGAATCATATCTCCCCTGTCCCTCCTCTCCTCCAGAGTGTACATATCTAGGTCTTCAAGTCTCTTTTCATAAGCCTTCTGACGCAGGCTCCAAATCATTTTGGTCGCCTTCCTCTGAACCGCTTCCAGCCTTTTTATATCCTTTGCGAGATACGGTCTCCAAAACTGAACACAATATTCCAAGTGAGGCCTCACCAGTGACTTCTATAGTGACTTTAGTACCTCTTCCTTTCTGCTGCTAATTCCTCTCTGTATGCAACCCAGCAATCTTCTGGCTTTTGCCACCGCCCTGTCACACTGTTTCGCCACCTTGAAATCGTCAGAAACAATCACTCTGAGGTCATTCTCCTGGTCCGTGCACACCAATCTCTCACCCCCTGTTGCAAAAAATTCCCTTGGATTTCTGCTTCCCAAGTGCATGACACTGCACCTCTTCACATTAAATCTTAACTGTCAAGCATTAGACCATTCTTCCAGCTTTTGTAGATCTTTCCTCATGATCTTGTTGTAGTGGGATTACCCTGACTCTCTGGCTAAGGGTGTATAAGAAGATGTATGCTCTCCCAGGGAAGGGAGTGCATTGTGTGGTTTGACATTTCCAAGGTGGATGCACAGGTCATGGTGATTACCAGATGGATTACCATTCTTTTGGAAGGCAGATTGGCCTTAAAGGATTCTCTGGACCGAAAGGTACAGTAGATTCATTGTTAAGAACATACGATATGCCATACTGGATCAGATCAATGTCCATCAAGCCCAGTATTCTGTTTCCAGCAGTGGCCAATCTAGGTTGCAAGTACGTAGCAGTTTTCCCAAAAGATACAGGTTCCACAGTGCTTATATTAGGGCAAGCAGTGGATATCCTGGGTTCCCTTTAGTAATGGTTTATGGACCTTTCCTTCAGAAACTTGTCCAAACCTTTTTTAAACCTGGCTACACTAACAGCTTTTACTACATCCTCCGGTAATGAATTCCAGAGTTTGATTACACGTTGAGTGAAAAAATATTTTCTCTTATTAGTCTTAAATAGGTTACCCTCTAGCTTCATTGCATGTCCCCTAGTTTTTCTATATTTTGATAGTGTAAACAGTCGATCTATGTTTACCCATTCCACTCCATTCATTAATTTATAGACCTCTATCATATCTCCCCTCAGCCGTCTCTTTTCCAGGTTGAAGAGCCCTAACCTTTTTAACCTCTCTTCATAGGGGTATCCTTCCATCCCTTTTACCATTTTGGTGGCTCTTCTCTGTACCATTTCTAATAATGCTATATTCTTTTTAAGATTTGGCGACCAAAATTGCACACAGTATTCAAGATGCGGTCGCAGCATGGAACGATACGGAGGCATTATAATATCCTTTGTTTTATTCTCCATTCCTCTCCTTTGAAGAACTGGTTCACTGCAGTGGCTGCTATTCTTCAGTTGGTGGTAAGTGCAGGCCTGACATTACGAGCCCTGTTCCAGTGTTTTCAGCCTCTTCCACCGGATGATACTATCTCTCTTTTGGAGTCAGCTACGGCCTTCCTTTCTGATGCCATGTATGACCTGGTACATTTAGTGGAAGGTCCAAGGAGAACAAGCTCTCATACAAATCCAACAACAGTTGTATATCAATAAAACAATAAAACTTGAACCTACTGCACTATTCTCTCCACTCTTTTGTGTACTGGTACGTTTAGCGGCCAGGGATAGCACACTGTCAGCCAGCAGTGGCATGGCATTCAATTTGGTTCTGACACTGGGCGGCAAACTCATCTTCTAAAGCCTAGTTGACCCAAATCCCTTTAAAAAGAAACTTCTTTTTGGGGCTAGTTTGGAGAAGCTGGTGAAGGACCTGGGTGTGACAAAATCTTACAGCGGTCCAGAGGGCCGCAGGCATACTGGTCAGGCTTCAGGGGGGCTCGGGGCTCCCGTCACTACCAGCCTGAAAAGTCCTTCTCCTCTGCTTCCGGACTTCAAGCTCGTTCTCAATCCTTTCATGGAGTGCGTGGGCCCTGGGACTCAGTCTCCTTCAGGAAAGGACCTTCCCGGGCTGTGCTTTGAAGACTGGGGGCCCATTCCCTGCTTCGTCCATTTGGGAGCAAGCTTCGCCTCTTCTTTCAGGAATGGGCCGGGGTCATCGCTGGGTGCTAGGCACCATTCAGTATGGCTTTGTCCTGGAATGCAAAGAGCCAATTCCAGACACCTTCATCTCTTTTTGTTGGTCTGCGATTAAAAAGGCTGCTGTGCGGACCACCTTGGACAAGTTGTTGCTCCTGAAGGCAGTGGTGCCTGTTCTCCCGGATGATCGGGACAAGGGCAGGTATTTCATCTATTTCGTGGTGCCAAAAAAGGACGGATCCTTCCAGCCCATTCTGGACCTCAAGAGTGTCAATGAGCACTTGGGTATCCTGCGCTTCTGGATAGATTCCTTGCGAACTGTATTTTTAAGAGTTGTGCCAAGGGGAGTTCCTGGCATCTCTGGATTTCACTGAGATGTATTTTCATATCCCGATCCGGAAGGATCAGCAAAGGTATCTGCATTTTGCCATGCTTGGTCCTCACTTTGTTTGCCATCCTCCCATTCGGACTCGTCACTACCCCATGGACAATCTTCAATATTGACGAAGCAATCACTAACTGGAACTCTGTAATAAGAGAAGCCTCTAAACCATTGCCTCTCAAACCTAACAGGCCTTATAAAAGAACTTCAGAAAAATGGTATACACATGAACTGGCTTCTATCAAAAAAAACCTAAGAAAAATAGAAAGAAAATGGCGTGTAAAGAAAACACCGGAACTCAGGACTCTCTACTTCACAATACTTAACACATACAGATCAGCAACTAATAACGCAAAGAAATTATATCATACCTCAATATTAACTAAGGCCATTAATCGTCCGAGGGAACTTTTTGAAATTGTAAAATCCCTATCTAAAGCCCCCACCAACAACTCCCAATTCATCCCTATTAATTTGTCTGACTTAGCAAACTATTTTGCTAGTAAACTAAAACTATCCTCAATACCAATACCTGATCCTATAATATCATTAAACAATAACAATAGATGGAATTCCTTTCAACCCATAGATAAAAAACAACTACTAAACATAATAACAAATATTAATACCACCACATCTATCCTTGATCCATGCCCTGTCACTTGGATTAAGTCAACAAAACAAGAACTTGCCCCCTTTATTCTCAAAATAGTAAATAGCTCACTCCAGCAAGGGGCACTACCAAAAGAACTTAAGATTTCTGCAATCCGCCCGATTTTGAAGAATAAAACTCTAAATGAGAATGACCCAACCTCATACCGCCCAATAGCCAGTATCCCATTTATAACAAAAATTATAGAAAAAGTTGTACAATTACAACTACAGGACTATATAGATACATTTGCCCCTCTTGATGACCACCAATACGGATTTCGACCATTTCATGGCGTAGAGACTCTCCTGCTTGCTCTCCTCGACACTCTAAACAAAGGACTGGACAACACAAAACAAGCATTTATTCTGGTATTTCTAGATATATCTGCTGCCTTTGACAGTGTAAATCATAACATACTTATATCAAGACTCAGACAAATTGGATTAAGGAAAATTACACTAGAATGGTTTCAATCTTACATATCCGACCGTACACAATTTGTAAAAGTTAACCAGAACTCCTCACCTACCTTTCCTCAAGAACAGGGAATACCTCAGGGCTCTGCTTTATCTGCCCTTCTATTTAACCTTTATCTCCAACCAATTTGTACCATTTTTCAAAAACACAAGATGAAATACCAGATATATGCGGACGGCATTATGCTGTACTCTGCATTTGATATACATGACCCAAATTATGACAAAATAGCAAGCTGACTTATGGAAGCTGAAAAATGGCTAAGTAAAAATAACTTGAAAATCAATTTCAAGAAAACAGAAATACTAATCACATCAAGAAACACAAATTACACACCACCAACTGACATCAAAATTCTTAACTTTACCATACCTATAAAGGAAAATATTAAATACTTAGGAGTCACTCTAGACAAGGCTCTCAATTTCACTAATCATATTAAGAAAACAACTAAAACAATATAAAGCTACGCTCAATTCAACAACTGAGACCACTATTAGAAATCAATGATTTAGAACTATCACACAGGCACTAATAACTCCCCATTTTGATTACTGCAATGGAATATTAACAGGTGTATCTAAAAAGAGCCTAAAAATACTACAGATGGCTCAAAATGTTATAGCCAGAATAATTTTCAAAGCTAAATTGACTGATCACATCACCCCGATACTCTACTCTCTGCATTGGCTACCTATACAAAGTAGAATTCAATATAAAATAATATTGACCACTTTCAAACTGTTAAACCAGATTGCCCCATCATACTTGTCTACATTAATTCATAGACCTATAGAAAACAGAATAAGACATAGAAAGAACCTCCATACTATCGTAGTTCCTGACTCAAGAAGAAAAACTAAACACGTAACAAGTAGAAGTGCCTTCTCATTTGTAGCACCTTTTCTATGGAATAATCTCCCTGATCAACTAAGGGAAATAAAAGACCTGAAACATTTCCGAAAAGATCTAAAAACTTACTTGTTCACACAATATTATTCGAATATAGATAACAAATTGGATAAGACCTCCCATCCTCCATAGATCTCCATGATATGTTCGCCCTAATAATTACAATGTCACTACCAAAAGAGAACTTATGATAAAACTTTAATGTATATATGTAAATATTTTCAAATATTTTCAAATATTGTCAATACTACCTATATATAGTACTGATTATTGTTCATTATACCTGATTTTAACTATTTGTATATAGTTTTGAATACTGTTCAATGTACCTGCCTATCACAGAACTGTTTTATGTATTTCATGTTGTTTAATGTAAACCGCCACTGATCTTAGGAAATGGCGGTATATAAAAGATTTGCAAATAAAATAAAATAAAATAAAATTCAATGTCATGGTGGTGATAGCTGTGGCACTGCGGCACCAAGGGATTTTTGTGTATCCATATCTGGATGACTGACGTATCCGAGCTCTTTCTCTTTGAAAGGCATCTTGGGTAGCGACTGAGTGGTGGTCTTTTTGGAAAGCCTCGGCTGAGTGATCAGTCAGGGAAAGAGTCACTTGATGCCTTCCCAGTCTTTGGAGTTCCTGGGAGCACGTTTCAATACTCAGGTGGGCAGTCTTCCTACCAGAGGAGAAAATCATAAGTTTGTTTGATTGCCTGGTGCTGTTCTGTTCGCAGCAGGCTCCAGGTTCATGATTATCTTCTGCTCCTTCTATTGATGGCGGTGACAGCTGAGATGGTGCCATTGCCATGAGCTCAAATGCAGCTGCTCCAAAGTTTCTTGTTGACTTAGTGGACCCCAAGTTTTCTGGAGTTTGAGCTCAGGCTCCTGTTCCCGATGATGGTGAAGGACAGTCTGCAATGGTGGCAACGGCCCTTTCATCTGAGGAAGGGTGTGTCGCTGGATGATTTCTCATGGATTCTTCTGATGACGGATGCTATTCTCTCGGGCCAAGACTGAACTGCCCAGGGCTGGTAGAATCGCAGGGAAGCAATGTAGTCTATAGTATATGCTCCTGATCTTGTTTTCCAGTCATTCACTCAAAAATTAATCGGATTGGTCTGATACAATCTCCCTTTGGTAAAGCCATGCCGCCTCTGATCCTGCTTTCTGCTCTTTTTATGTTTTCATGCTGATGAATTGTGTTACATTACATACCTCTTTGGGAATCGAATATTAACTGGGTGGATCAGTTTAGTTTATTTAGTCTTTGATATACCACTTTTAGATCAAATGATGCTTCAAAGTAGTTTACAAAATAATATTAAAAGAGGGAAGGAAAAGAAAAAAGTTAAAATTTTCCAAAATGAGAGAGAAGAAAAAGGAAGTTAAAGAAGAGTTAGGAAGGGGAAAGGGAGAGGTGGTCCAGCAGAGCTCCAAGGAGGGAGGAATCTGGTCGTCATTCTAATGCTGTATCTAGAGGAACCCCAAAAGCTACTTTGTAAAAATGAGTTTTTAAAGATTTGAATTTAAGATTTGGTTTCACTTCTGAATTGTTGAAGGAGGGAGGCCGGCCCAAATGATAAGGCTGTTTCTGTGATGGACATCAAGGAGTTGATTGTAAGCAGTGGAAAGTATTAGTTGATTAGTCCTGTTAGTACAGAGTGGACATGAGGAACTGTAAGGAATTAACAGAGAAGATAAATGGAGAGGAGTGCTTGTATATAAAACTGTATATGATATGATGTTACAGATCTTTTATTGAAGTCTGTAGTGAATGGAGAGTTTTTAATGCTGGCATGATATGGTCAAACCATCCTGTATTTGTGAGAAGCTTGGCTGCTGAATTTTACTACATTTATTACTGTCCTTTCCTTTAGAAAAGTCTCTGTGAATGAGGGGCTAAACAGCTTGTAATTTCTATACCGCTTTCTATACTCCTCTTATGAAGGACATTATCTGCATTTAATCAGTCCAATAAAACCACCCCTTTCTTCAAAGATCAATTGAAAGGATGCCTTAGTGGGCTCAACAGACCCTCCTTGAACTCTCTTGAAATTGTAGAGAATATCCCATGTGGCCCTATACCAATCCTGTCTGTAAAGATCAACCGAGCAGGTGCCTCAGTGGACTTGTCAGAACACCTCAAGTAATATCCTAAGATGTATCCCATCTGACCCCATGGCAGTGGTCACTTTATTCAGCTGTTCTACTGTAGCTATGCACATACCCTCTGCCCTGTAAATTGTGTGGCATCTCTATCACTATCTTGCATACCCTTTCTAACTTTCAGTAGTCTTCCATTCACTTCTATAGTAAACACTGAACACAAGTAGTAGTTTAGCGTTTCTGCTTTTTCCTTGTCATTGTCCATGCACTCCTCCTTTTCTTCTCTCAGTCTCAAGCCCACTTCTGCAATTCATTCTTTCACTGAAAAAGCTGAAAAATACATCTCACTTTACCACCATTGCTCTTTTCCTCCCCTTGCCTTTCTCTGCCTTTCTTGGCTTTTCTGGATATTCTTTCCTGATCTCTTTTTTTTGAGATCCGTTGGGCCTTGTGAATGATAATGTTTTTGTCCTCTTTCAGCTGCCTCCTTTTCCTTTATTCATTTTCCTAACATAAAGATTGGTAGGTTAGCATACTGTTCTTCCACTACACAAAGATTACTTTTCTCCTGCTAGTGTCACTATTTTAACAGTTACTGTTCTTTGGTTCGTACATTAAATTGTACTATCTGGTAATCACTGGAGCTTGGGCTGCACATGTGCAGCTTAACCCGCATATCTGGCAGGCAGTTATACAAAAGCCCATTTTTGTGGATAAAGCACTGTTTTACTTGTTTAAGTGACTTTGAAAATACCTTCTAAAAAGATAGGGGCCTAGTTTTTTTATGGCTTTTCTCAGTTAAGGTTTTGCAAAGTATGCATGGAAAAGCAAAAGGTAGCAGGCATAGGGATTTCAACATTAATTCCTCGTCCATGCTTCTGATAACTTAGCCTACTGCTGGCACCACCTAATTTCTCTATGGAGCACTCAGGCATTGAAAGGAGAAGATTTTCATGGATTAGTGCCCATTTGCCCACAGAAATCCCTTTGAAAGTTGTCCTTATAATACAGAAAGTTATTTAGCTGGGGAAAGTTAAGATAGGTATTGTAGAATGTGGGGTTTTTTTTTTAAATTATTTTCCGGCTTAAGAAGAAATCTGATATAGCATGGCCTTTATAGGAATTCAGTCTCTGCCCTCTAGTTTTGTTTTGTCTCCATCTGCTGGTCAAGAGGAGAATCTCATGATTTGGTCTGTTCTCATGGAACTCTGAGAAACCTGCTTAACAGGTAAGAAAACATTCATTTTCTCTTTCTGAAGGATGTTGGAGTTCTACAAATGAATATTTTGGTATTCCTTTTATATGTTAGTAGGTTTTAAGCAAATCTCAGGCAGATTTTGTTAAGAACACTGCAAAACTAAAGGAAGTCACATAGAGATCAGACATGTGATAAAGAGAGTGAAAATAAAAATAACATCTGTCATATAGCTTCTAATACTTCATTTTGTCTCCTGTGTAGGTAAAATCAAGTATTCAGAACGAGTCTATGAGGCGTGCATGGAAGCCTTTGATTGCCTTCCCCTTGCAGCACTCTTAAACCAGCAGTTCCTGTGTGTACATGGTGGACTTTCCCCAGAGATACACATACTAGATGATATTAGAAGAGTGAGTAGAGACAACATATTTTTTTCTCTTCTGGCTGCTTTCTGGACTTGGTGATTTTCTTGCTGGTGAATTCTGTGTTTGCTGTTCTTGTAGTAAAGAGATAAAGAATCCTGTATTCTCCAGGAACAAGCAGGAAGTCAGCCCTCACATATGGGTATCGTCAGCGCCAACGGAGCCCGCATGGAAACATTTCCCCAGCTTTCAAAGAAAGCCTTTGAGATATGCTACCTCGCATACGTGTTCCCCTTCCCGCCCAAAGGTGCCATCTTGCTCAGTCTCCTTTTTCCGTGGAGCCCAATGAACGTGTGTCCTTTTTCCTCAGAAAAATAACTGTAATTATCCTAAAAATTAAGGTTTTCTTGGTTAGCAACCGGTTCCCCTTCCCGCCTTGAGCCGGCACTGTCTCTGGTGCCAATCTCGGCTTCCTTTTTTATCAAGGTCTCCTCGCCTGGCATTCATGCCTTTTTATGCCTGGGAGTCGTTGACCCTGTCTGGGTGCTCCCCACCACGTCTCCTGGTGAGTTAAAAAAATGTGACCGCTGCAGTCAAACCTTGTCAGTAACTGACACCCATACCCATGATTGTTGCTTGCACTGCCTGGGCCTGGACCATGGCAGCACCTCCTACGACCTGTACCAGGCCATGATACCCAAAACTAACAGAAAAAGATCAGAGTTGTAGGACAAATTGTTCCCCAGGTCTGACTCGGCCCCAGCCCCCCGATGCTGAGCTCCAAGCCCAGCATATCCCATGAAGACTGAGCATCCTCGGAGTCCCGTAGTGGCAGCTCCTCCGAGAAGACCTCTGACCCAGAGAAAAAGAAGTCTTTGAAGTCTGCCGAGATTGCACCGGAGAGAAACTCGGTAAAACCGCTCGAAGGGACTCAGGCGACTCCGAGAAGCGCCCCACCAAGGTCCTTAAGAAGGATTCCTTGGCCGGTGGAGACCGTGCGAGGTTCCTCGAGGCCATAGTCCATGTCGAGGATGCACTCGCAAGAGTGACGGTGCCAGGCCTGATATCCTTGGTGTCCGCGCCGAAGGCTGCGGAGCCTTCTAATTCGGAAACCAGACTAGCATGCGATGATGGCCACTTCATCTGCCCCGACGACCGGACCCTCGACTGCGAGGGTGTCCCCGGTCGTTGAGCTGCGCTCCGAGCACCATTGGCCTCGAGTAAGCCCTCTGCGCCGGTCGAGATCCCAGTCCCGTCCTTTAGGTATCCGGTCCTCGCCGGCTAGTGTCCGATTCGGACCCCAGGTTCTCTGCAGGCCACCAACCCTTTGATGCCGACCTCGAGGCGAGGAGTCGCAGGGCCTCAGATTCGTCGTCACCATTCGACTCCGGGTGGGAGATGGATGACTAGGCTTCTCTGGAAACCAAGTGCCCCCAAGATATCCACTCAGACCCGTCTCCCCCGGCGACACTCAACACCAGAGGACATGGCCTTCCATGACTTTGTCAGGGACATGGCCAGGGCCCTCTCTGTGCAAATTGAGGCAAGGAAGACCCGTGCACCAAGGAGTTGGAGATTCTCCAGTGTGAGTCTCCATCCAAGAAAATCCTCATGGTGCCTGTACAGCCGATCCTTGAGAGGCTACTAGTTCGATGTGGGAAACACCAGCATCGGTGCTGGTAGTGAGCCGGTGCCTCAACGCCATGTACCACGTGCAAAAGGGCCCAGGGTTCCACAAACCCCAGCTCCCACATAACTCCATGATCGCCAAGTCAACCATGCAGAAACTTAAAAGACAGAAGACCTGGGAGGGAGGCCAGAGCCCTCAATGCCCTCGGGCACAAGTGCTACCAAGGCTCAATGCTGGGGTGCCGGATCCAGGTCTATGTACTCTACATAGGCATGCACCTAAAGGCTCTGGCCCAAGAGCTGTTGGGATTTGTGGCAGGCCTCACCAGGGAACCCCTCCAGTGGTTCCAGACTCTGGCCTCAGGGATCGAGGACTGTTCCAAGTTCCTCTCCTGGGCAGCCTATGACAGCTTCGAGTCAGAAGCTCGGGTCGCTGCAGCCGACATCGGGATCTTACGCCAAGCCTGGCTGCAATCCTTCGACCTTGAGCAATGGGTCCAAGACAAGCTGCTCGATGTCCCCTGCATTGGGGAGAACCTGTTTGGCAAAAGCAACAGAGATTGAGGCCGACATTGTGACCCATCAGAGGCTCTCCAAGAAAACCTCTTCCCAACCCTGCATAAAAACACCAGGGAAGAGACCCCTTTTCCTAAGAAAAAAGGGGTCCTTTGGGCAGGGTCACCAATAGCAGCCCTTCTCAGGCCAGCAGCAGGTTTCTCACCCCAGGAGACAAGGGCATGGGACTCAGAAGACAAAAGCACCTAAGTCCCAGACCCCAGCTCCCACCCAGCCTGGGGGGAGTTTTGGACTCCCAGGGCAGGGCCTCCCCTCCCCCAGGAGACCATCACCAGCCGACAGGGTGGCACCTAATGCTCTTTGCCCACAGATGGGCTTCAATCAGCTTGAACCTATGGGTAATGCAGGTGGTCAGGGAGGGATAGCACCTCCACCTACAGCAGATTCCACCCAGATTCTTTCCAGGAGAGCCGGTATGAACCCTCCTTCACCAGACCCTGCTGCTCACAGAGCTTGCAGGTCTTCTCAGGGACAATACAGTAGAACCTGTATCCAGATACCTGTGGGGCAAAGTACTTCCTTGTCCCAAAGAGGACTGGGGGGCCTCAGACCCATTTTAGACCTGCAAAACTTAAACAAGTTTCTGGTGAGGGAGAAGTTCAAGATGCTCTCCCTTTGTCTTCTCCTACCTAGACGATGGGCTCATCAGAGGGGGCACAGCCGCAGAGGTCACTCGGGCTGCAGGACGCGTGACCATCCTGCTGCAGCACCTGGGATTCATCATCAGCTATTCCAAATCCTATCTCTCTCCAGCCCAAACCTTGGAGTTCATAGGTGCTCAGCTGGACACACTACATGCTAAAAAATGTTTTTATTTCACTTTTATTTTGTGTTTGTTTTTATTTAATTGTTTATTTTAGTATCTAATGAGTCTACTGTTGTGTAATTATTTATTTATTTCTTGTATCTTGTTTGGGCATTCCAACATTTTTATGTTTTTATTTTGTTTATTTATTTATTCAATGTGCACATTGTTTTTATATGATGTATTATGGATGTTTTTACTTTTTTATGAACAATTTTTATTTATTTATCGTTTATTAATTTATTATTTATTAACATTTTTTTATATACCGCACTATTCGTTATCAGCGCGGTTTACATGGAACAAAGGACCTCAGACAACATACAAATATCTGGGTTTTACAGTTAACAGGAAAATCAACTTTGATAACAGGATTAACTATGTACAAGACAACTATTTACATCAAAGAATCAGGGTATGAGAAGTTTCATGTAAATCTGTTGAACTAGATTGATGTGCTGATGAGTCAGAAGGTTTACGTGTTTGGCAAGTGGTTATTTGTGTTCGAATGTGATTGTGCTGCTTCGTTCTCTGGGAAGTATTTAAGGAAAAGGTGATGTTTCAGGGCCTTCCTGAAGTGGTTGAGATCAGGGATGGCCCTAATGTGTGATGGAAGGGTGTTCCAAAGTTTTGGGGCACATATACTGAAGGCTCTGCTCGATGTTGTGGAGTTGTATTTTATGACTTCCTTTGGAACGATTAGCATATTTAGTTCAGTGGTTCTTCTTAGTCTGTTGGTTATGATTGGTTGTATCATCTCCGATAACGAGGTGGGGGCGAGACCTTTGTACGCTTTAAAGGCCAGGAGAAGTGTCTTGAAAGTGACTCTCGCTTGAATAGGGAGCCAGTGTAGCTGTTTTAGAAGGGGTGATATATGGTCCCTTCTGGATGCTCCGAAGAGCACTCTCGCTGCACTGTTTAAAGCCAGTTGAAGAGGATTTAGGCTTGATTGTGGGAGCCCTTGTAGAATGGAGTTTGCGTAGTCGAAATGTGGAATGATTAAAGCCTGGTAAACTGTACGGAAATAGTCTGGATCAATCAGTTGGCGAAGATGTCTGAGGGAGCGGATCTTAAAGTAAATTGCTCTGATTGTATTGGATATGTGGGTCTTCATGTCAAGGTTTTGATCAAGGGTCACTCCTAGGTATCTGATATGTGGTTTTACTTGCAGTGTGGCATCTTGAACCTCCAGGCATGTAGGTGGAATGAAATTCGCGTTCCTTGAGATAAAGAGAACCTCCGTTTTTTTGTGTTGGATTCTGAGATTTTGTGTCAGTAGCCAGTTTGATATGGCATTAAAGCAGTTGGTTAAGGGAGTGAGGTCCATCTTGTCTAAGCAGATCGGCATGTATAGTAACACGTCGTCGTCATATATCATGCAGTTAACATTGAAGGCTCTGATGATGTTACACATCGGTTGCATGTATATGTTAAATAGTAGTGATGATAGAGAGGATCCTTGTGGGACCCCTTGTCCCTGATGGAACGGATCAGATATTGCACCATCAGATCGAACGTGTTGCCATCTACCTGATAGGTATGAGTTACACCATTCGAGTGCTGTTCCACATAGGCCCTTTTCTTGTAAACGGATGATGAGAAGCTCATGACATACTGAATCGAAAGCAGCCGCGATGTCTAAAAAGATGAGTACAAAACCGTTCCTGATGTTGTCAATGCCGGCATTTAGGTTATTGAGGAGGGTGGTCAGAAGCGTCTCGACCCCATGTGATTCCCTGAATCCATGTTGGCATGTATCCAATGGAGCTACAGAGTCAATGTGATCTTGTAGCTGCTTGTAAACCACTTTTTCAATTATTTTTGCTTGAGTAGGTATACTGGAAATGGGTCTGTATGAGTCTGCTTTCTGTGGGTCCAACTTGCTGTTTTTTAGTAATGGTCTGATGGAGGTTTGTTTGAGAGCAGCGGGGAATGAGCCAGTGTCAAATGATAGTCTTATAATCTTGGATATTGTGGGAGCGAGCTCGTTGCGGAGATCCTTTATCCAGAAGGCTGGGCAAGGATCAGTGTGTGCTGTGGAAGTGTTGAGAGTTGCGATAATATTTTGAATCATTCGCAATGAGGGAGTGGTGAAGGACTTTAAAGGTGTCGGGTGCCCTTGAATTGTAGGGGGGGAAGGTATTGCAATTTTATTTG
This sequence comes from Ichthyophis bannanicus, assembly GCA_033557465.1. Lineage (NCBI taxonomy): Eukaryota > Metazoa > Chordata > Amphibia > Gymnophiona > Ichthyophiidae > Ichthyophis > Ichthyophis bannanicus. The sequence continues at coordinate 575,342,445 of CM066034.1, read as the reverse complement.
TCCTGCACATCTTGGATTGTATGTGAGGAGCAAATTCCTGTGGGCTGATTTCACACTGGTGTTCGGGTGAAGGTTCCTTGACCAATCTCTTGACCATACTAAACAGATCATGAGGTTTATTTAGAGCACGTTTCAAGGTGTCTGTGTGGTACTGCTTCATGTTTTCAGCGATGGTCTTGCGGTGAGTGGCAAGATGCTGCATGTACGCGGTCTGACTGCTATTAGTGTGTGATCTCCGCCATCGCTTCTCAAGCCTCCGTAGTAATTTTAGTGAATCCTTCAGCTCGGGTGTGAACCATGGGGCTGTCGCTTTTTTCCTTGAGGACAAAAGCGTTTGTTCATGTATTCATGGATGTAGTACGCCTGAATTCCCCTGACGACGAGGATTCGAAACACGGCCTTTGTCGGGCGTATGGGCAAATTGTGTGAAATAAAGATCTCCTTCTTTGATACCACGAACTAGTGCTGGGTTTCTTCTGTTCAGGTGGTACCGTGCTGCTTTGGTGGACCCCACACTACATGCTAAGGCATTCTACCCAGGGAAAGGGCAGAACGCTTCAGACAGCTAGCAGCGGAAGTACAATGCCAGCCCATCTCCTCCTCCGCCTGCTGAGCCATATGGCCTCCATGGTCCACGTGACCCCACTAGCCCGCATACACATGCGAGCAACTCAGTAGTGCCTCCGCTCACTCTGGATTCAAGCCACGGGCAGACTACAGGACAGGATCAGGGTAATCCACCAGCTGGCAGACTCCCTCGATTGGTGGCAACTTCCTCACCACCTCCTAGCAGGAATGCCCTTCTAGGCACCCACGCCCCAGAAGATCCTGACCATGGACGCCTCCCTCCTCGATTGGGGGGGCGTACTGCGGGGACAGCTGCCCACAAGGCAGCTGGTATTAGTGGAATCTCTGCTGCAGATCAGTCTCCTGGAGCTAAGGGCGATCTTCATGGCCCTACGGGCATTTCGCCACCACCTGTGACATCAATCTATACTGATTCAGACAGACAACCAAGCTGCCATGTATTACATCAACAAGCAAGGGGGGCACGGAGTCGTGCTCCCTGTGCTAGGAGGCAGTGATCCTCCTTTCCTTTGCAGTTCACAACAGCATGTTCCTGCGGGTGGTTTACCTCCTGAGCCAGGAAAACCTCCTGGTGGACAGACTGAGCAGGGTCCTCCAACCATATAAGTGGTGCCTGGACCCCAGAGTGGCTACTAGCCTCTTCTGCCTCTGGATCAGGCCGTGATGGACCTATTCGCCACCCTGGACAACACCCAGCTGCCCATTTCTGCTCGCGGTAGCCACACCCAGAGAGGGTGATGGAGGATGCCTTCCTGATCCCGTGGACGGAAGGCCTCCTCTATGCTTTTCTGCCGATCCCTCTGAACATAAGAACATAAGATATGCCATACTGGGTCAGACCAATGTCCATCAAGCCCAGTATCCTGTTTCCAACAGTGGCCAATCTAGGTCACAAGTACCTAGCAGTTTTCCCAAAAGACACAGGTTCCACAATGCTTGTACTGGGGCAAGCAGTGGATTTCCCGGGTCCCCTTTAATAATGGTTTATGGACCTTTTCTCCAAGAACTTGCCAAAACCTTTTTTAAAACTGGCTACACTAACAGCTGTTGCTACATCCTTCGGTAACGAATTCCAGAGTTTGATTACATGTTGAGTGAAAAAATATTTTCTATTAGTCTTAAATAGGTTACCTTGTAGCTTCATTACATGTTCCCTAGTCTTTCTATATTTTGATAGTGTAAACAATCAATCTACGTTTACCCGTTCCACTCCATTCATTAATTTATAGACCTCTATCATATCTCCCCTCAGCTGTCTGTTTTCCAGATTGAAGAGCGCTAACCTTTTTAACCTCTTTTCTTAGGGGTATCTTTCCATCCCCTTTACCATTTTGGTGGCTTTTCTCTGTAACTTTTCTAATAACGCTATATCCTTTTTAAGATACGGTGACCAGAACTGCACACAATATTCAAGGTGCGGTTATACCATGGAACGATATAGAGGCATTATAATATCCTTTGTTTTATTCTCCATTCCTTTCCATGATTCCTAGCATTCTATTTGCTTTCTTGGCCGCTGCTGCACACTGGGCAGAGGGTTTCAACATGTTATCCATGATGACGCCTAAATCTTTTTCCAGGGTGGTGGTTCCTAATGTTGAACCTTGCATCGTGTAACCATTGTTTGGGTTGTTGTTTCCTAGGTGCATAACTTTGCACGTCCACATTAAATTTCATCTGCCATTTGGATGCTCAGTCTAACAGTTTATCAAGGTCCTCCTGCAATTTTTCACAATCCTCATGGTTATTAACAACTTTGAATAATTTTGTGTCATTTGCAAATTTGATCATCTCACTCATTATTCCCATTTTCAGGTCATTTACGAATATGTTAAAAAGCAGCGGACCCAGCACAGATCCCTGGAGTACTCCACTATTCACCTTTCTCCATTGGGAAAATTGGCCATTTAGCCCTACCCTCTGCTTTCTATCTTTTAACCAGTTCCTGAGCCACGATAGTACACTGCCTCCTATCCCATGTCTTTTTAATTTTGCCAAGAATCTCTCATGAGGGACCTTGTCAAAGACTTTCTGAAATTCCAGATACACTATATCAATCGACTCACCTTTGTCTACCTGTTTATTCACACCTTCAAAAAAACATAACAGATTAGTAAGACAAGACCTTCCTTGGCTAAAGCCATGTTGGCTGTCTCCCATTAAGCCATGATTATCTATGTGTTCAGTAATTTTGTTCTTTATAATGGTTTCTACCATTTTTCCCGGCACTGACGTCAGGCTCACTGGTCTGTAGTTTCCTGGATCACTCCTGGAACCCTTTTTAAAAATTGGCCTTACATTGGCCATCCTCCAGTCTTCAGGCATTAGAGATGATTTTAATGATAGTTCATAGAATACTAATACCGGTAGTAGGTCTGCAATCTTATATTTCAGTTCTATCAACACCCTTGGATGTATACCAATCGGTCTAGATGATTTATTACTTTTCAGTTTATCAAATAGTTGTAATACGTCTTCCCGGTGTATCGATATTTCCTTCAATTCTTCTGCGGCATCACCTTTAAATGCCATTTTTTTTTTTAACAGTTTCTTATATACCGCCTCTTCCAGAGATCAGACATGGTTAACACCCCTACATCTTCCTCAGTAAAGACAGGAGCAAAGAATTCATTTAGTCTCTCCGCTATGGCCTTGTTCCCTCTTAATGTCTCTTTTACCCCTCTATCATCTAATGGTCCAACTGACTGTGTCACAGGTTTTTTCTACAAATGTACTTGAAAAAGTCTTTATTATGTGTTTTTACTTCCACAGTAAGCTTCTTTTCAAATTCTCTTTTCCTGCCTTATCAATGCATCTTCAAGGTCCAGCGCGAGGGGACATCTCTAATACTAATTGCCCCCATGTGGCTCAGACAGCCCTGGTTCCCAGAGCTCCTCTCCCTGGCGGCACTCCCAGTCCCGCTGAGCCATGCCCCGGGGCTCCTTACGGCTCCCTCCTGCACGCCAATCTGGAGTCTCTAACGCTAACAGTGTGGCTGCTGAAGCATTGGCCCCTTTCAACCTCCCAAAGAAGGTCGAGAAGGTCCTGCTGGCCTTCCAAAAGCCTTCCAACAGGTGAGCTTATGCCTTTAAATCGCGAAGATTCTCAGTATGGTTTCCGGAGAGACAGAAGGCGTCCTGCCAGGTGCAATTAGTTCTCCAGTACCTACTGCATCTGTCGCACACCAGGCTGAAGTCCAAATCATTGAGAGTGCACCAGAGTGCAATAGCTGCACACCACCACCCTTTCGAGGGAAAACGTCTCTCGGGTCAGCCCCTAGTCTCTCGGTTCCTCCAGGCCTCCTGTTGTCTAAGCCCCTTGCCCGCCCTCCAGGAGCAGAGTGGGATCTCAATGTTGTGCTTTTGCTATTCGAGTCTCTAGCCACTTGCCATCTGCAGTATCTTTCATGGAAGGTCGCCTTACTGGTGGCCCTCACGTCTGCCCAAAGAGTAAGCAAACTTCAGGCTCTGGTGGTCAAACCACGATATACAAGTTTCTATAGGAAGAGGATGGTGCTCAGCACTCACCCCAAATTCCTTCCAAAGTGTTATCTCCTTTCTACTTCAACCAGGAGGTGGTGGTTCTCAGATTCTTCCCATGCCCTCACGCCGGTCAGGAGGAAATTATACTTCATACAATGGATTGCAAACGGGCCCTGTCCTTCTACCTTCAGCAGACTCAGGGCCATTGCAAAGCTCAGCTTTTCGTTTTTTATGACCCAGCAGACTGGGGCTTCCTGTGAATAAGCAAACTCTGTTCACTTGGATGGTGGACTGTATTGCCCTCACCTGTGAGCGAGCTGGACTCTCCCTCGAACACTGGATCACAGCTCTTCGCGTGAGAGCAATGGCCACATCGGTGGCAAACCTGTGGTCAGTGCCGGTGACTGAGATCTACAAGGCTGCCACATGGTCTTCATTTCACATGTTCGCAGCTCACTACTGCCTGGAGAGCGAGTCCTGTCGGGACAGTATCTTCGGCCAGACGGTGCTCCGTAATCTTTTCGGGGTGTAGGCAACTCCTGCCCTCTGACCCTCCTGTGTTCAGGCTACCGGAGTGATGGTACCGCTGGATGCTATGGTCTTGCAGAGTCTCTCAGTTGGGGACTCATCTTCTGTAACTCATGGCTACTCGACTTGATCACCGTTGGTGCTGTCGTGGTTCGGTCCTCAGCAGCCTGGAGCTAGGGAGTCCTATATGTGAGGACTGACTTCCTGCTTGTTCCTGGAGAAAGCGTAGTTACTCACCTGTAACAGGTGTTTTCCAGGGACAGCAGGAATCAGTCATCACAACTCTCCCTCCTCCCCTGGGAGTTGCCTCCCTACCTTGTTTTAGTCTTTTTATTACCGTCCTAGCTATGGCATCTGACTGAGCAAGATGGCACCTTTGGGTGGGAAGGGGACCACGCATGCGTAGTAGCATATCCAAAGGCATTCTTTGAAAGCTGGGGAAATGCTTCCGTGCGGGCTCCATTGGCATCGACATCACCCATATGTGAGGACTGATTCCTGCTGTCCCTGGAGAAACCTGTTACAGGTGAGTAGCTACGCTTTTTATGCCATCAGACACCCGAACCTGTGACTAGGTAAGATGTAGATGTGTGGGCTACCATTGCAGAGCCACATTATTTCAGCTTAAAGCCTTCTTGTTAGTGGTTTGCATTTTATTACTAACCTTTTCCATATCCAAATTTAAGGCAATTTACCAGCGGGTATGCAAGTTATTTCCCTGTCTAAGAGGACTTACAATGAGAGTTGTATATGAGGCATTGGAAGGTGAAGTGACTTGCCCAGGATTACAAGCAGTGTCAGTGGGATAACTGTAATTTGAAATCTGGTGTCCCTGCTTCTCAGTCTGCTGCTCTAACCACTTAACTGCTCCTCTACTCCTCTCCTCTTGGAGACTTCTTACCTATGCACGTCTAGCTTAAAGACCCATCTTCACTAGTGTATCACAGTTTGATGAGATGTGTAATTTATTTTATTTGTTTAAAACCTTTTATGTACCAAAATCACATCTTAAAATCATGCATCTCTAAAACACCAGGGGGAGATATTCAGTGGTAGCAGCTAATGCTGCTATAGTGGCTAGATGTCGCTGCTGAAAATTGAACCCAGATGTTCAGTGCCATGGCCATATCCGACCACCGGTATTGAATATCCAGAATGGCCAGATAGCATGTTAGCTAACCAGTCAGTCGCAATATTCAGCCACTGGCTGATTAGCTAAAGCTGCTAAAGTTAGGCCAGCCCTTAGAATATCTAACTTCAGCCACTTTGGGATAACTGGCTAGCGGCTAAATTATTGCTGCTAGCCGGGTATCCCCTGGATGCCACCTCTGCTTCTCCCCCAGAATGCCCCAGGTTTTTGGTATATTGCAAAAATCTTTAATTTCATTTATTAATCAAAGTGACTGGGACAATGTATTTTATAATCTAGGCCTTGCAATCGGGCATGCCTGATCGTGCGTACAGGACCTTTTTGTCCAATGGAAGGATGGAGCATCCAGTAAACTAGCTGCTTGAGAGTGCAGGGAGAATGTAGGTTGATAGTCTGACAAATCCAAATGCTGATTCAATCTTAGTTTTAAAAATTCATACCAGTATCCTAAATTTTATGTGGGATTCTATTAGAAGCCAATGGAGATCTCTCATAATTAGGGTTATATGATAAGTTATTTTTATTTTATTTATTTATTTATTTATATTTCTTATATACCGCACTATTTGCAATCAGCGCGGTTCACATGGAACAGAAACATCCGACAACTTAAATATGTCTGGTCATTACATTAAACAGGAAATGCAACTTGGAAAAAGGGTACACTATATACATATGAGGTGTACTGAGAAAGGATAATGTTTGGTGTTTACATTGTAGGGGACGCCTGTTGCGAGGGCTTGCCTAGTTGACTACTATTATTGTTGAGGTGCTCGTTATTCGAGTGGGACTGAGGATCGGAGATGTCAGTGAGATATTTGGTGGAGGAAATGTTTAAGGGCCTTTCTAAATTGGCTCAAGTTGGGGATTGCTCTGATATGTGCTGGTAAGGTATTCCATAGACTTGGGGCACAGAGTTGGAAGGCTCTGTTAGCTGTTGTTTTGGTGCATTTAGTTGCTTCTTTTGGGATTACTAGCATGTTGGACTCTGCAGATCTTCTTGGTCTGTTAGGTGCAAGTGGTTGGATGAGGTCAGATAGAGAGGAGGAGGAGAGCTCATTGCTAGTTTTGAAAGTCATCAGCAAGGTCTTAAAACAAATCCTGGCTTGAATGGGGAGCCAGTATAACTGCTTCAGGAGTGGTGTCACATGGTCTCTCCTGGATGCGCCAAAGAGTACTCGCGCTGCACTGTTCCCAGTTAGTAAACAAGCAGCCACATTTTGGGCAATTTGCAATGCTCTTATACAATAATTCATAGTGCAGAAATCAGAAACATTGATATCGTAACGCTCTCTTAACATTCACAATTTATAAAAAGCCATTTTAACAAGCTCTCTAACATGTGGCACCAAGGATAATTGATCATGTGTAATAACTCCCAAATATTTAACTTTTGGGAGTTATTACACATGATCAATTATTTAACTTTTCCCTCACTTGGTTTGCAGCTTGTCGTGCTGTGAGGGCTTGTGTGCATCAGTGATGCTGAGAGCTAAACTATCGGTAGTTTAACTACTGGCAGGGTCTCCCAGGATGGACAGGTCTCAGCTGGCGTGCCAGACCAAGACAAACCACCCATCTGGGCAGCAGCAGAATGGGATAGTGTTGACGGCGGAGGATCACATTTCTGGGACAATGGCAGCAACACCAAACTTAAACTGCGCGAAAGAAAGACCCGGCAATCTACTTCTGTATCTTGCCATGAAAACCCAATGGATAGTTACAACAAAACAAATTGTACTATAGTGCTGGAAGATGAGACCCCCAGGTCGGAAGGCACTCAACTAGCTACTGGGGAAGAGCTGAAGACTTTTCAGAGTAAAGCCAGCATTTATGATGTGGTTGGATCAAAGCCCTCGGGACGTTTGACTGCTGATGTAGCTGCGCATGAAATGAGAGTCGGAAGCTGTAAAGATGTCTTACACATTGGAATATGGAACGTACGAAGCATGAACCAAGGGAAGTTGAAGGTGGTCAAGAATGAAATGGAACGTGTACAACTTGATCTGTTGGGTGTCAGCGAACTGAAATGGACTGGCATCGGACACTGCATCAGATGATCACATGGTCTACTATGCTGGAAATGAAAGACAAAGAAGAAATGGTGTTGCATTTATAATAAAGAAGAAACTTGCAAGAACTGTAATGAAATACAATACAGTCAGCGAATGCTTAATCTCTATTCATCTACGAGGAATGCCTATCAACACAACTATAATTCAAGTATATGCCCCAACAACAGCTGCAGAAGAGAATGAAATTGAAGAGTTCTATGAACAAGTACAAGCTGAAAATGACAGAACCTGCAAACAGGATATCCTGATAGTCATGGGTGACTGGAATGCAAAAGTTGGCAACAAAAACGAAGACAAAGTAGTTGGAAAATATGGACTTGGCAACAGAAATGAAGCTGGAGAAAGACTATAGAATTCTGCAAGACCAACGATCTATTCATCTCAAACACCTTCTTCCAGCAACACGAGCAGCGACTGTGCACATGGACTTCACCCAATGGATTGTATAAAAATCAAATTGACTACATCTGTGGAGGTCAACGATGGAAAAGCTCTATAACATCAACAAAAACAAAACCTGGAGCTGACTGTGGTACATCATCAACTACTAGTATGCAAACTCAAGCTAAAGTTGAAAAAGAGCAAACCACTCAGGAATGCAGCAAAATATGACCTTGTGAATATACCACTGGAATTTAAAGACTGCCTGCAAAATCGATTTGCTGCTTTAGATTCAAATGACAGAGCTCCAGAAGAGTTATGGAATGACATGAAGAAGGTTGTTTTGGAAGAAAGCGAGAAATCTCTACAAAAGGTGAAAAAGAAAAAACGGCCAAAATGGATGACGGAAGAAACTCTGAAAATTGCCCAGAAATGTAGAGAAGCTAAAGCCAGAGGAGAAAGAAAGACAATCACAGAACTCAAAAGAGATTTCCAACGTGCAGCAAGACAGGACAAGGAAAAGTACTACAATGACGCATGCAAGGAAATAGAAGCAGAAACTATTAGAGGAAGAATAAGATTGGCTTTCCTAAAGCTACAAGAGTTAAAGAAAAAGTTCCAGCCTCGAATTGGAATGTTACAAGATGCTCAAGGTTCTATGTTGAATGATGCTGAGAAGATCAAGAAAAGATGGAAGGAATATACAGTTTTTATATGATAATGATCAAGTGGACCAACAGCCGTTTCAACCTGTACCTTATGATCGGGAACCGTTGGTGATGAAAAAAGAAGTTGAAGCAGCATTGAAAGCCTTATCAAAGAACAAAGCATCAAGCATTGATAGCATTCCCTTAGAAGTATTACAGCAATCTGATGCAGCTGTTACCGTACTTACAAGGCTCTGCCAAGAAATATGGAAGACAACATCATGGCCAACTGACTGGAAAAGATCTGTTTATACCAATACTAAAGAAAGGTGATCCAACTGATTGTGGAAATTATCGCACAATTGCTCTGATCCCACATGCCAGCAAGATTCTACTGAAGATTATTCAAAAGAGGCTACAACCATACCTGGAACAAGAACTACCTGAAGTGCAAGCAGGGTTCAGGAAAGGGCAAGGAACGAGAGACATCATTATGGATGTGAGATGGATCCTTGAAAAGACTAAAGATTACCAAAAGAATATCTATTTGTGTTTTGACTATAGCAAAGCTTTTGACTGTATAAACCATGAGAAACTCTGGGCCACATTAAGAAGCATGGGTATACCAGAACACCTGATCGTACTCTTGCACAATCTGTACATTGACCAAGAAGCAACAGTTCAAACGGAACAAGGAAAAACAGAATGGTTTAAAATAAGCAAAGGTGTAAGACAAGGCTGCATACTTTCCCCCTACCTGTTTAATTTATATGCAGAACAAATCATCAGAGAAGCAGGATTGTTTGAAAACAACAGAGGTGTGAAGATTGGTGGAAGACTCATCAATAACCTTCGCTTTGCTGATGATACCACATTACTGGCTGAAAGTGAAGATGATCTGAAACATTTGCTTCTCACAATCAAAGTAACTATAAGTCTTTTCGGCTCTATTGCTTTAACTTAGAGATTGTAACTTTTCTCATAAACAGTCTATAATGCAGATTAACTTTTGCAACGAGGTCCCAGACTTAGATAAAGCGTTTTTTTCTGAACTTTAATTGTTTAGATCAAACGCATTGTATTGCATCAACGACCTCATACTGTTGCATTAATGTGTTTTTTCTTTTTTTTAACTTGTTAACTATTAAAAGGTAATGCTTATCTGGAAACTTCAATCCTCCCCAATGCCAAACTTCAGCGCTGTTGCGTTTCACTTGTTAAGCGTTTCTTCAAGGGGTTTTATTCAAAAGTGTCTGCTTGCACTCTTCATACAGCCAATCCTAAAAGTATTATTAAAGCACAAAGATCCGATTTCTGTGTGAAGCACATAATCATCATCTCATTTTCATTCTCATTACCTTTTAATAGTTAGCAAGTTAAAAAAAGAGGGGAGGATTGAAGTTTCCAGATAAGCATTACCTTTTAATAGTTAACAAGTTAAAAAAAAAAAAAAAAAGAAAAAACACCTTATACAAGGTTTCATCATGACAAGGTAGTCAGGACTCATCCACACTTTATGACAAAGGTTGTCTCGCCTTTTCATCTTAATCAAGCAGTCTACCTGCTTGTGTTCTTTCCAAGACCTCATGCATAAAATGCAGAAAGGAATCTTCATACTTTGGACTGTAAAAGAGCTTTAGCCTTTTACTTGCAAAGAACACAGCAACATAGAAAGTCCTCTCAACTCTTTGTTGCTTTTACATAAGAACATAACATAAGAACATAAGATATGCCATACTGGGTCAGACCAAGGTCCATCAAGCCCAGTATTCTGTTTCGAACAGTGGCCAATCTAGGTCATATGTACCTAGCAGTTTCCACAAGGGACACAGGTACCACAATGCTTGTATTGGTTCAAGCATTGATATCCTGGGTCCCTTCTTAATAATGGTTTATGGACCTTTCCTCCAGGAACTTGTCCAAACCTTTTTTAAACCCAGCTACACTAACAGCCTTTACTACATCCTCCGGTAACAAATTCCAGAGTTTGATTACACGTTGAGTGAAAAAATATTTTCTTTTATTAGTCTTAAATAGTTTACCCTGTAGCTTCATTGCATGTCCCCTAGTCTTTCTATATTCTGATAAGGTAAACAATCGATCTACGTTTACCCGTTCCACTCCATTCATTAATTTATAGACTTCTATCATATCTCCCCTCAGCCGTCTCTTTTCCAGGTTAAAGAGCCCTAACCTTTTTAGCCTTTCTTCATAGGAGTATCCTTCCATTCCCTTTACCATTTTGGTGGCTCTTCTCTGAACCTTTTCTAAAATCACTATATCCTTTTTAAGATTCGGCGACCAGAATTGCACACAATATTCAAGGTGCGGTCTCACCATGGAACGATATAGAGGCATTATAATATCTTTTGTTTTATTTTCCATTCCTTTCCTTATCATACCTAGCATTCTATTTGCTCTCTTGGCCGCTGCTGCACACTGGGCTGAGGGTTTTAACATGGTATCCACAATGACACCTAAATCTTTTTCCTGGGTGGTGGTTCCTAATGTGGAACCTTGCATCGTGTAACTATAGTTTGGGTTGTTCTTCCCTAGGTGCATAACCTTGCACTTGTCCACATTAAATTTCATTTGCCATTTTGATGCCCAGTCTTCCAATTTATCAAGATCCTCTTGCAATTTTCCACAATCCTCTTGGGTTTTAACAACTTTAAATAGTTTTGTGTCATCTGCAAATTTGATAATCTCACTCGTTATTCCACTTTCCAGGTCATTTATGAATATGTCAAAAAGCAGCGGACCCAGCACAGATCCCTGGGGTACACCACTATTCACCTTTCTCCATTGGGAAAATTGGCCATTTAGCCCTACCCTCTGCTTTCTATCTTTTAACCAGTTCCTGATCCACAATAGTACACTGCCTCCTATCCCATGACTCTTTAGTTTTGCCAAAAGTCTCTCATGAGGGACCTTGTCAAAGGCTTTCTGAAAGTCCAGATACACAATATCAACCGACTCACCTTTGTCCACCTGATTATTCACTCCTTCAAAAAAACATAACAGATTAGTAAGACAAGATCTTCCTTGTTTAAAGCCATGTTGGCTGTCTCCCATTAGGTCATGACTATCTACATGCTGAGTAATTTTATTCTTTATGATGGTTTCTACCATTTTTCCCGGTACTGATGTCAGGCTCACCGGTCTGTAGTTTCCCGGATCACCCCTGGAACCCTTTTTAAAAATTGGTGTTACATTGGCGATCCTCCAATCTTCAGGTATTAGAGATGATTTTAATGATAGTTCACAGATTACTAATAGCAGGTCTGCAATCTCGTATTTCAGTTCTTTCAACACCCTTGGATGTATACCATCCGGCCCAGGTGATTTGCTACTCTTCAGCTTATCTAATAGTTGTAATACATCTTCCTGATGTATCGATATTTCCTTCAATTCTTCCGCACCTTTAAATACCACTTCAGTCATGGGTAACATCTTCCTCAGTAAAGACCGAAGCAAAGAATTCATTCAGTCTCTCCGCTATCGCCTTGTCGCCTCTTAGTGCTCCTTTTACCCCTTTATCATCTAATGGACCAACTGACTCTCTCACAGGTTTTTTGCTACGAATGTACTTGAAAAGGTCTTTACTTCGCGTTTTTGCTTCCGCAGCAAGCTTCTTCTCAAATTCTCCCTTTGCCTGCATTATCAATGCCTTGCATTTGACTTGCCAGTGCTTGTGCTGTTTCCAGGTTTCGTCGTTTGGCTCTTCTTTCCATTTCCTGAAAGATGCTTTTTTGGCAACAACAGCCTCTCTGACCTCACCTTTAAACCATGCTGGCAGTTTTTTGGACTTCCTTCCACTCTTCTTAAAGCGTGGAATACAGCTGGTCTGGGCTTCCAAGATAGTATTTTTCAACAACAGCCAAGCCTGATGTACATCTTTAACCTTTGCAACTGCTCCTTTTAGTTTTTTCTTAACTGTTTTCCTCATTTTATCATAGTCTCCCTTTCGAAAGTTAAAAGGTAGTACTGTGGATTTCCTTACTATCCCTCCTCCACTAATTAAATCAAAGGCAATCATGCTATGATCACTATTGCCAAGTGGCCCCAACAACCTTATCTCTTGCACTAGATCTGGTGTTCCACTAAGGATTAGGTCTAATATGGCTTCCCCTCTGGTTGGTTCATGGACCAGCTGCTCCAAGAAGCAGTCATTTATTTCATCTAGGAACTTTATCTCCCTAGCATGTCCTGACGTGACACTGACCCAGTCGATACCGGGGTAGTTGAAATCACCCATTATTACTACTGTGCTGTAACTTTTGTTAGCTTTCTTGATTTCTTTGAGCATTTCATCATCCATTTGGTCATTCTGGCCAGGCGCTCGATAGTACACCCACTGCCATTGCCTTCCCCCTTTTACATGGAATTTCAATCCATATAGATTCTACAGCAGATTTTGTTTCCTTCAAAACTTTAATCCTTTCTGACTCAATGCCCTCTCTAACATAGAGAGCAACCCCTCCACCAATTTGATCAGCTCTATCATTACGATATAGTTTGTACCCAGGTATCACAGTGTCCCACTGGTTGTCCTCCTTCCACCATGTCTCTGATATTCCAATCATATCTAACCTCTCATTTAGTGCTATATATTCTAACTCTCCCATCTTATTTTTTAGACTTCTAGCATTTGCATACAAGCATTTTAGAGAATGTATTTTATTCATATTAATTTGGCTATTGTTAGACATGGGTAATTTGGGATCTTTAAGCTCTGTCTGCTCCATACTTGAGGGCATTTGGGCTACTTTACTCTTTTGATCCTTCTCATTTGGGACTTCCAGTCTCCAAGAGAACATTGTCCAAGTGGATTGCACAGTGTATTTCCTTTGCCTATCAGAGTAAGAACCTTCCTCTGGAGGGCCATGTCACAGCTCACAATGTGAGAGCCATGGCAGCTTCAATGGCTCATCTACTCTCTGTGTCTATTGACGACATCTGTCGAGCAGCCACTTGGGCCTCGGTTCATACCTTCACAGCCCATTACTGCTTGGACAAGGACTCCCACCGGGATGCCTTGTTTGGTCAGGCTCCAACACCTGTTCCATACCTAATCAACTCCTACCCGCCATCCCTGGTTGGATGCCAGAGATCCATGAGGGGAAGTGGAGCCCTTCACAGGGACACACAACTTCTGGGGTCTCTCCCTGGCATCTAAAGCTAGGGAGTTCCCCCATATGTGAAGACTACATACCTGCTTATTCCTGGAGATAGCATAGTTACTCACCTGTAACAGATGATCTCCGGGAACAGCAGGAATTTAGTCTTCACAACTCGCCCACCTCCCCTAGGAGTTGTATCTCTCTCTCTATCTATCTCTTTCCCTTTCCCTCTCGCTCTCTTTGTCTCAGCTTTAAACTCAACTGGAGAGAGGCAGTTGGGAAAGGCGGGAAGGCAGCACGCAGTCGCTGTGGGATGCTCCCAAAAGCTTCCTAATTGGAAGCTGGGGAGCGTTTCCGCGCAGGCTCCGTCGGTACTGACGATACCCATATGTGAAGACTAAATTTCTGCTGTTCCCAGAGATCACCTGTTACAGGTGAGTAACTATGCTTTCCCCGCAGCCCGGCCCTGGCCCTGGGAGGCCAGATCGGGGGTCGAGCTGTGGGGAAAGCAATTTGGAGGCCGGTAGCCGGGGATCGTGACTGGATGCACAGAGGGCCTGTATATCCTGGATGGAATCAGGTCCACCATCCTAATCTTACACAGACTCCACTGGCTCCCTATTGCCAGTAGAAGCAAATACAAGAACCTGGTCATAATATTTAAATTGATCAATAACATATCACCATCTCACCTTACCACGCTAATATCAAACACCCCAGACAGAGAAGGGGATGTACACAAAACTTCCTATCCACCCCAACTAATTTCCGCAAAGCAACAAGCAACAGAGCATTTTCATATTATACCCCAACTCTATGGAACTCCCTCCCACCAACAAATAAGAGAAATAAAAGACCTTATGGAATTCAGAAAAAGAATGAAAACACTACAATTTAAAGAACAATATGGGTAATCTCGCTCCGATTCACTTACTCACCACCACTGACTCCATTAATAACTGCAAATATCCATTGATGATGATTCAAATTCATTGCACTATAATCTCCTAACTACCCCATAATCAGTTAATGACTGATGGAAACCTCTAAATAATCCATCAAAGTTACCACCTAGCTGCTACACATCCACAGCCAGTTATACTGTAAATAGTTATTACTGTTGTTTACTATTACATGACAGATGTACTTTTCTATTGTACAAAGCTAACCATGTTATATGTAAATGTTCAAGTTCTGTTACTTGTAAACCGCCTTGATTGCCGGATAAGGCGGTATAAAAGACTGAAATAAAATAAAATATATTGCCATTCACAAAGTGAATGTAATTGCCAGAACAGTTGAAGATGCTGAACACAGTGGGCATACTATTTGGACTGCAGTGATCAGTGATTTTTATTAAGTGTCAGCTGCCGCAGTTACCTGAATCTGGATATTCCAGGCCAGTATCAAGATACTTCTCTTATTTAGGATCGTTTTGCTGCCCCAGTGTAACTTATTACCTATAGAGAAAATAATATCGATGACTATGGAAAGGCCTCAGACCTACGGGCTTTTTATTGATAGGCACTTTTAAACATAGTGTCTATCAAGCCCTTTTGCATCAACGGCCAAAATTTCCAAATATTCCTTTTTTTTATATGTGTATATTATTTTCTTTATAGGTAATAAGTTACACTGGGGCAGCAAAACGATCCTAAATAAGAGAAGTACTACAGTTGCTTCACAAAATTAAACCCATTTCTTCTTGCAGTATCAAGATACTGGCTGGTGCTGAATATCTGCGAGTCCAGGAATGTCACTTTCTCCGTGGACAAGCAGGAATGAGCCCCTCACATATGGGTGACATCCTCGACGGAGTCCCGCATGGGGGCGCTTCCCAGCTTCTTTTCAAAGCTTTGGGATACTCCATCGCGTCTGCGCGCCTCCTTCCCGCCTGCCGCTGCAGTGCCATGATGCCTCAGTCTTTCATTTTCTGTGGAGCACCATGGACACTTTCCAGTCTTCCTTCGCTTCGTAAACTCTCTTTCTCCCCTGCGGGAGTATTTTTGTGCTTGGGTTTTACCCTATTTTTTGCTTTTTCCTTGCCTTTTGCCTGACGATTCCATTTTCTCTGTTACTTTTATTTTTCTGCCTTGATCTGCTTTTTATTTCCTTGCCGTGGCACCTCTGCCTTTACAGCACCAGTACCCTGGTCAGGCCTCTCCAAATTCGAGCCCTTTGACTTGGCCACAGCTATTTTTCCAGACACATGTCTCAGAATCCTGCCAGCAGGTTCAAGAATTGTTCCAAGTGATCGAGGACTATATCTGCCACAGTTACCCATAATTGATACCTACAGTGCCTGGGACCCAATCAACCCTCTTCTTATAATTTGTGTTTGCAGATGACAAGAAGAGGGACTCCAGGGTTGAGGGAAGCAGCGCAAATCACTTTTTGGTGCTCAAATGTATGATCCATCGCCTTCGGCATCGACGACATCGGTCTCTGTGGCTTCCAAGGCTGCATTGGATGCAGGCGGTACATCAACATCAAGGAGCTCTCAAGCTCAATCAGAGCTGAGCAATTGTAATGCCCCGGAGCATCGGCCGTTGATTTATCTCCACCCAAAGACGAGGAAGGATTTGGCTTCATCTTCTTCGATGCCGAGGGGTGACCACGCCGAACATCGGGTAAAGACTCTGGTGCATTGATGTCGGAGTCCTTCGAGGCAGGGCATCTAGAGTGACGGGGGTCCATTTGAGTGCTCCTCGAAAATGCCCTGTAGGGAGAAAAGCTCAACCTCCAGGACATCAGAGGGGCACCAACAGCCTACTGACAGCTGGGACACAGCTGCCGATACCCCTGTATACATACCGGGTACATTGGTCGAAGTTGCTAAGGCCCTGCAGCCTTCGGAATCGGCAGCCATGGAGAAATGCCTTCTGCAGGCGCTTGAGGAATGCATCATGGCACTGTTAGCAATGCTCAAAGAAAACCAGTGTAAAATACTTTTTTTGTCGGAATGGCCGGCACAGTATAAACAGGAAGAACTCCTGCTACCACTGCGGCCCGTCCTTTTAATCAATTTAAATGTCCATTTAAAACCGCTATTAACAAAATTAGCTGGTACTTAGCTTTTGAAAAGCATCTCAGGCTGTGATGACGGTATAAAAATCCGTAGGATACTGTTGTAACTATTTTGTAGCAGTAGGTCAATTCAACACGACGTGCCACGTTTCGGGGGTACATTCAGCAACCCCCTGCTTAGTGCTCCTTTTACCCCTTTATCATCTAATGGACCAACTGACTCTCTCACAGGTTTTTTGCTACGAATGTACTTGAAAAGGTCTTTACTTCGCGTTTTTGCTTCCGCAGCAAGCTTCTTCTCAAATTCTCCCTTTGCCTGCATTATCAATGCCTTGCATTTGACTTGCCAGTGCTTGTGCTGTTTCCAGGTTTCGTCGTTTGGCTCTTCTTTCCATTTCCTGAAAGATGCTTTTTTGGCAACAACAGCCTCTCTGACCTCACCTTTAAACCATGCTGGCAGTTTTTTGGACTTCCTTCCACTCTTCTTAAAGCGTGGAATACAGCTGGTCTGGGCTTCCAAGATAGTATTTTTCAACAACAGCGAAGCCTGATGTACATCTTTAACCTTTGCAACTGCTCCTTTTAGTTTTTTCTTAACTGTTTTCCTCATTTTATCATAGTCTCCCTTTCGAAAGTTAAAAGGTAGTACTGTGGATTTCCTTACTATCCCTCCTCCACTAATTAAATCAAAGGCAATCATGCTATGATCACTATTGCCAAGTGGCCCCAACAACCTTATCTCTTGCACTAGATCTGGTGTTCCACTAAGGATTAGGTCTAATATGGCTTCCCCTCTGGTTGGTTCATGGACCAGCTGCTCCAAGAAGCAGTCATTTATTTCATCTAGGAACTTTATCTCCCTAGCATGTCCTGACGTGACACTGACCCAGTCGATACCGGGGTAGTTGAAATCACCCATTATTACTACTGTGCTGTAACTTTTGTTAGCTTTCTTGATTTCTTTGAGCATTTCATCATCCATTTGGTCATTCTGGCCAGGCGCTCGATAGTACACCCACTGCCATTGCCTTCCCCCTTTTACATGGAATTTCAATCCATATAGATTCTACAGCAGATTTTGTTTCCTTCAAAACTTTAATCCTTTCTGACTCAATGCCCTCTCTAACATAGAGAGCAACCCCTCCACCAATTTGATCAGCTCTATCATTACGATATAGTTTGTACCCAGGTATCACAGTGTCCCACTGGTTGTCCTCCTTCCACCATGTCTCTGATATTCCAATCATATCTAACCTCTCATTTAGTGCTATATATTCTAACTCTCCCATCTTATTTTTTAGACTTCTAGCATTTGCATACAAGCATTTTAGAGAATGTATTTTATTCATATTAATTTGGCTATTGTTAGACATGGGTAATTTGGGATCTTTAAGCTCTGTCTGCTCCATACTTGAGGGCATTTGGGCTACTTTACTCTTTTGATCCTTCTCATTTGGGACTTCCAGTCTCCAAGAGAACATTGTCCAAGTGGATTGCACAGTGTATTTCCTTTGCCTATCAGAGTAAGAACCTTCCTCTGGAGGGCCATGTCACAGCTCAC
Organism: Ichthyophis bannanicus; assembly: GCA_033557465.1. Taxonomy (NCBI): domain Eukaryota; kingdom Metazoa; phylum Chordata; class Amphibia; order Gymnophiona; family Ichthyophiidae; genus Ichthyophis; species Ichthyophis bannanicus. The sequence goes on along the minus strand of CM066034.1, from coordinate 575,323,883 downwards.
AATGTGAGAGCCATGGCAGCTTCAATGGCTCATCTACTCTCTGTGTCTATTGACGACATCTGTCGAGCAGCCACTTGGGCCTCGGTTCATACCTTCACAGCCCATTACTGCTTGGACAAGGACTCCCACCGGGATGCCTTGTTTGGTCAGGCTCCAACACCTGTTCCATACCTAATCAACTCCTACCCGCCATCCCTGGTTGGATGCCAGAGATCCATGAGGGGAAGTGGAGCCCTTCACAGGGACACACAACTTCTGGGGTCTCTCCCTGGCATCTAAAGCTAGGGAGTTCCCCCATATGTGAAGACTACATACCTGCTTATTCCTGGAGATAGCATAGTTACTCACCTGTAACAGATGATCTCCGGGAACAGCAGGAATTTAGTCTTCACAACTCGCCCACCTCCCCTAGGAGTTGTATCTCTCTCTCTATCTATCTCTTTCCCTTTCCCTCTCGCTCTCTTTGTCTCAGCTTTAAACTCAACTGGAGAGAGGCAGTTGGGAAAGGCGGGAAGGCAGCACGCAGTCGCTGACCACGCCGAACATCGGGTAAAGACTCTGGTGCATTGATGTCGGAGCCCTTCGAGGCAGGGCATCTAGAGTGACGGGGGTCCATTTGAGTGCTCCTCGAAAATGCCCTGTAGGGAGAAAAGCTCAACCTCCAGGACATCAGAGGGGCACCAACAGCCTACTGACAGCTGGGACACAGCTGCCGATACCCCTGTATACATACCGGGTACATTGGTCGAAGTTGCTAAGGCCCTGCAGCCTTCGGAATCGGCAGCCATGGAGAAATGCCTTCTGCAGGCGCTTGAGGAATGCATCATGGCACTGTTAGCAATGCTCAAAGAAAACCAGTGTAAAATACTTTTTTTGTCGGAATGGCCGGCACAGTATAAACAGGAAGAACTCCTGCTACCACTGCGGCCCGTCCTTTTAATCAATTTAAATGTCCATTTAAAACCGCTATTAACAAAATTAGCTGGTACTTAGCTTTTGAAAAGCATCTCAGGCTGTGATGACGGTATAAAAATCCGTAGGATACTGTTGTAACTATTTTGTAGCAGTAGGTCAATTCAACACGACGTGCCACGTTTCGGGGGTACATTCAGCAACCCCCTGCTTCAGGCGAGACCTCTGTGAGATAGAACCGTCAGCCCTAAATCAAAGCCAAAAAAGATCTGGTCTTATAACTCCGGCAAGCCACCTGATTCACCAAAAACAGGTCACGCCCATCCAAGACGTCACGTTAACTAAACCAATCCACGTCTTGGATGGGCGTGACCTGTTTTTGGTGAATCAGGTGGCTTGCCGGAGTTATAAGACCAGATCTTTTTTGGCTTTGATTTAGGGCTGACGGTTCTATCTCACAGAGGTCTCGCCTGAAGCAGGGGGTTGCTGAATGTACCCCCGAAACGTGGCACGTCGTGTTGAATTGACCTACTGCTACAAAATAGTTACAACAGTATCCTACGGATTTTTATACCGTCATCACAGCCTGAGATGCTTTTCAAAAGCTAAGTACCAGCTAATTTTGTTAATAGCGGTTTTAAATGGACATTTAAATTGATTAAAAGGACGGGCCGCAGTGGTAGCAGGAGTTCTTCCTGTTTATACTGTGCCGGCCATTCCGACAAAAAAAGTATTTTACACTGGTTTTCTTTGAGTGTTTGGTGGTTTCACTATTTAGTATAAGCTCATTTTGGAAGGTTTAGTTGTTTTCACTGTTAGCAATGCAGCATGCCGGTGCCTCAACGTCGGCTGCATCAACATCAGCCGCCATGCAGTCATTCCTGGAGATTCATGCACTGCTTGTGGGAGAGGTGTCGATATCGAAGCATTGAAGGAACCCCCAATACTAGAGTCTTGGGATCCAATGTGCCCTCGAAGTCTAGAAGGGTATCGGTGCATCATCGTTCCTGAAAGCTCCTTTTCACCTCGAAACAGAAGGGGAGGTCTAGGCAGAGACTCAGAAGTACTTTGACTTCCTCTCTGTTTGATTTAGAAGACTGGGTCACCAACATGGAATCTGAGAACTTGTTGGAGGGCAGGTCCCCTGAGCTCCCGTTGGACCCTTCTCCATCTCAGGAGTGGTGCAAGTCCCCTCCTGAAGACATGACTTTCCAGGAGTTTGTAAGGGATATGGCCAAGGTCATTCCATTTTCTTTGGAGACTGAGGATGAGCCCAGGGCAGAAGAGTTGGAGATCCTATAGTACTCCTCAGCCCCTAAGGAAGCGGTCTCAGTGCCCGTGCATTGAATCCTGCAGAGAGTACAGACGAGGATGTGGGAGAACCCCCTTATTGTACTCCTCATTAGTAGAAGGCTTCACTCAGTACACAAGAGTTCAAAAGGCTTCCGGATTCAAGAAGCCTCATTGTCCTCACCATTCTTTGGTGGTCAAATCTACCCTAAAGAGGATCAAGAGTTTCAAGATTCATTCCTCGGCACCCCCAGGGAGGGAGGCTCGGACATTGGACTCTTTCGGGAGACAGTGTTTTCAGAGTTCCATGCTCATCACCTGCATGGCCTCTTACCAACTCTACATAGGCATTTTCTTGAAGAACATCATGTGTGACCTAGCTGACCTGGCCCAGTTTTTGCTTCTTGAGAAATTGGAGCAATATCATGCCCTGGGGGCTCATGTCAAGGACTTTTCCAACTTCATGGTACGAGCTACCTATGACATTTTTAAAACTACATCTAGGAATGCTGCCATAGGCATTGATGCCCGAAGACTTGCCTGGTTGCAGTCATCAGAATGGGGACAGTCCGTACAGAACAAGCTTGCAGACATCCCATACTGGGGAGAGAATCTCTTTGGCAAACAGGTTGAAGAGAAAGCTGGCTTCATAGAGAAGCAGCACTTCACACTCACTAGGCTCTCCAGGCGTTCGTTTGAGCACATTTCCTACTGGAGGAAATTCCAAGACAGGGCCCAGAAGATGTCCTACTACCCTCGTAGACAAAGGTGTTTCTTTACATCACAGACCTAGCCCAAGCAGGCCCTTCGCCAGCAGCAACGGGGAGAAAAGCCCCAGAAGGCCCAACCGGCTCCTCAGCCAAAACCAGGGACAGAGTTTTGACTGGTTCCTTTTGGAGCATAGCTACTTTTCATTGACCACTACTGGGAACTATCCAGTCAGAGAATGGCTCACTCTATTTGTCTACAGGTGGCCCCTCATAACCTCAGACTCATGGGTCCTATAGATCGTCAAGAGCAGGTACAAATTACACTTTTTGAAACTGCTACCACATTGCCTCCCCGAGGGTGCATCACCTCAACCCTTTGCATCAGGAACTGCTTCAGAGAGAGATCACCACCCTCTTATCAGATCTCACGATCGAATATGTGTCAGCAGAGCAAAGAGATTGGAGGTTTTATTCCAAGTACTTCCTAATCTCCAGGAACAAGCAGGAGTGCAGTCTTCACAGATGGGTATCATTGGTACCGACAGAACCCGCAAGGAAACGCTCCCTAACATCCAGTAAGAGAGCTTTTGGGAGCACTCTACTGCACTTGCACAGCTGCCTTCCTCACAGCTCTCTTCAGTTCTTCATTTTCCATGGAGCCAGCAGGAAGTCTTTCCAGTCACCACCAAGAAAAGTTCTTTATTTTAATTTTGTTTTATTTCTCTGCTCTGCTTTCCCATCAACGCCGGTAACCTTCCCAGATACCGGCTCTATTCTTTCTTTCGTTTTTCTTTAATTTTATTATCTTTTTTTCTTCAGATGGTTCCACCGCCATTTTAGTCTTCAGGCCTATATTTTTTTGTTTATCATGGACAAACATATCAATGGCTTCAAAAAATGTTCCAAGTACTCCGGTACTGTCAGTCACTGATTCCCATGATTAGTGTCTCAAATGTTTGGGCACAGACCATAAGCCAGACACCTGTCCTTTGTGCAAGCAAATGACCAAACAAGGCCTACAGAACAGGGCCAGGCAGTATGACTCGCTGTTTGCCCTGGATTCAATTTCAGTAGCCTCTGCATCATCGAGGGGCTCGACCTCCTCTGCTGGGTCTAAGGTCTCCAAAAAGACCAAACATAAGTCAAAATCATCATTGGCATCGAAGTCCGATACCGAGTATCGAGAAGTCTTATAGTCCATGAGATGCATCAAAAGGTGCATCGGATGCTGACAGACCTGCCAAGCAGCCCCGGCGGGAGGACCAATCCTCCAAAGACACTCAGGGGCTCCATGATACTCCCGAGGCATCGACCTCCGGAGAGCTACCGGTGCCGTGCTCTGGGACAGTGGTTTTCAGCCCCATATTGCAATCAACCCAAGCATCGGTGGCATCCATCGATCAGTACTTCTTGGCTATCGAAAGGGCCTTGGAGAAGCTCCTGGCCACTGCGGTACTGCAGGTTTCAACAGTTCCAGTGACTCAGGCACTACCATTCGCTTCAGTGCCCGTACCTGTGGGTCCGATGCCAGCTCTGGAACTGGTCACATTGGGACCACTCCTGCCAATTCTACCGCTTGAGACTGTATCGATAGGACTTCTCCCTCAGATTCCTCCATTGGAATCGGTATCGGTGGGACCCCTTCCTCCTCTGGAACTGGTAAGCATCCTCTGTACCCAACTGGTTCCCAGTTCCAGTGCAGTACGCTCTGAGCACCAACATTAACATTGAACATCGACATCAGCTCGAGACCGTCGATACTTCGATTTCATTTCGGAGTCAGAATCTTCTTCTTCTGATTCCGAAGATACATCGGAGGACTCCAGAGCCATCAGGGATATTCCCTCTGATATGTCTCCACCTCCTGCATGGCGTCGGTCCCCACCAGAGGATATGTCCTTTCAGGACTTCATCTGAGACATGGCGGCGGGCCTTCAAATCATTGCTTCATCTGAAATGGAACTGAGGGCTGAGGAATTGGAAAGTCTCCAATAGCCCTCAATGTCCAAAGAGGTATCAACATTACCGGTGCATCAAATCCTACAGGATCTAATGCTATGTATGTGGGAGGCACCCGCTAACTGTTGCACCTATAAGTAAATGTCCAGATACCATTATCAAGTTCCTCCATGCCCAGGGTTTGAAAAACCTCAACTTCCACACCATTCAATGGTGGTGGGATCAGCCATGAGATGCATTAAGAGTTCTAAGACTCATTTGTTGGTACCTCCTGGCAAGGATGCCAGGGTTCTTGATGTCTTTGGATGCCGTTGCTTCCAAACGTTTGCATGCTTGCTTCTAGGATTACATCCTATATCCTTTACATGGGCATGTACCTTAAAGATGTCTCCAGGGATCTAGGAAACATTGCTCATATCCTCCCAGATGACAAATGTGACTCATACTTGACAATAGTCAAGCAAGCACAAAATACCTCAAAATTCCTTACCAGGGCTGCCTTTGATACCTTTGAGTCTACCAGCAGAGCAGCTGCAGTCTGCATAGGTGCTCGTAGGATGGCCTTGCTTCAAGCATCAGATCTGGAGCAGTGGGTTCAAGATAAGCTAGTCAACATTCCTTGCTCTGGTGAAAACCTTTTTGATAAAGATTGGAGAGAGAAAGCAGGGGGAACTTGAGGCAGATGATCTTACCCTCAAGCGCCTCTCCAGGAAGACTTTGGACCCCTCTAGGAAGAAAACCACTTCTAAGAAGTCTTTCTATGCTAGAAAGAAGAGAGATAATTATCCTTCTTACCAACCATCTACTGGTTATCAATCTCAGTAACAACAGCAGAGGCCTCAGGGTCCTCATCAACCTAAGAAGGCCAAGACTTCTAAACACCAACCAGCTGCTACACAACAGCAAGCACCTGGTTTTTGGTTCCTTCCTAGAGAGCATAGCTATTCGAGCTCTGCAGGGTCCCCAGCCCCTGCTCATATCAGGTCGCCTTTGTCCTACGTCCACAGTTGGCATTTCATCACCTTAGAGAACTGGACTCTCAACATAGTCAAAAGGGGTTATCTACTTCACTTCCAGAGCTTACCCCCAACCACCTCTCCAAGGGCTTACCCTTCAAATCCTTCGCAGGCAAGTCTCCTATTCTCAGAGATGGCCACCCTGTTAACTTAGGGGGCTATCAAGAGTCCCTCCCACCCAAGAAGGCATGAGCTTTTACTCTCCTTACTTTCTTATCCTAAAGAAAACAGGAGGGTACAGGCCCATCCTAGATCTGAGAGATCTCAACAAGTTTCTCATTCGAGAAAAGTTCAAGATGATTTCCCTCTGTACCCTTCTTTCCTACCTCCAGAAGGGCAACCGGCTGTGTTCTCTAGATCTTAAGGATGCTTACATGCATTTGCTGATCCATCCTCACCACAGAAAATATTTCTGCTTCAGGGTTCAGCAAGTCCATTACCAGTATCATGTGCTACCCTTCGGGCTAGCCTCTGCTCCCAGAATCTTCACAAAGTGTATGTCAGTCATCGCTGCATTTATGCGCATGCTGGGGATCTCGATTTTCCCATACTGGTTGATAAGGGGAGAATCCCCAGAAGAGGTAACGCTATCTCATCATCGCACTGTTACAATGCTCCAGAGTGTAGGATTTGTTCTAAACTTTCCAAAGTCACATCTGGTTCCAGCACAACAGCTGGAATTTATTGGAGCACTTCTAGACACATGTAAGGGCTGAGCGTTCCTTCCCAAGGATTGTTCTATGTACCTCATTGAGCAGACCCTCATGATACAAGGGCAAAGGGTCATGCCAGTTTGAGACATGCTACACCTTCTGGGACACATGTCTTCCACAGTACTCGTTGTCGCATATGCCCGTCTCCACATGAGACAAGCCCAGTGGACACTTTTGTCCCAGTGGTCTCAGTCAACGGGCCGACTCTCAGACAAGATTTGTGTAACACCTTCTCTAGTCAACTCCTTTCAGTGGTGGTATTCCCCCCCCCCCCCCCAAAAAAAATCTTCTAGGAGGGTCACCAGATTCCTCCAACCCAGTGCACCCTAACCACGGATGCTTCCAAACTCTGTTGTGGAGCACCTCTGAACAACTCACCACGCAAGGGCAGTGGACAGACTGTGAATCCCAGATACAGATCAATCTCCTGTAGCTTCATGCTGTCATGAATGCCCTTCGAGTTTTTCAACCCCAACTATTGGGCAAATACGTCTTAATCCAGATGGACAACCAGGTAACCATGTTCTAAGTGCACAAGCAGGGAGGAACCGGCTCCTATCCCCTGTGTCAGGAAGCCCTTTGCCTCTGGTCCTTTGCAATCTTATACCACATCCACCTTTGAGCGGTGTACCTCCAGGATCATCTCAATGTCCTGGCAGACAGACTCAGCTGCATTCTCCATCCATACGAGTGGATTCTCAATCAGCAGATTGTCTCTTGGATCTTCCAGATGTGTGGGATCCCCATAATAGATTTGTTTGCCACTCAGGAGAATACATGTATACAGCTTTTTTGCTCCAGTCCCCTCCCCCCTCAGTCAGGCGATCAGTGCTTTTCTCCTCCATTGGGGACAGGGCTTGCTTTACGCATTCCCACCAACCCCTCTAATTCTGAAGACTCTGTTCAAGCTGCAGGCCCCTTACTGGCCTCGTCAGCCATAATTTCCTCTGCTACTTCGTCTAATGCAGGCTCCACCCATCAATTTGGGTCATGCCTCCAACCTCCTTTCCCAGGATCAGGGATTCTCCTCCATCCCAATCCACGAGCCCTCCATCTCATGGTGTGGCTCCTGAAAGCATGACCTTTGATGACCTCAATCTTCCACAACCAGTCAAGGACATCCTGCTTGCCTCTCGCAAGTCCTTCTACCAGACGATCTTAAGCCTTCAAGTGGCGACGGTTCACTTTTTGTTGCACCCCGAAGCAGCTGAACCCATCTGATTGCCCAGTGGAGCTTTTTCTACAATATCTTCTCCACTTGTCCTCCATAGGGCTTATGACTAACTCTGTCAGAGTTCATCTAAGCACTATTGCAGCCTGTCATGTGCCTCAAGATAAACTTTGTTTCCTTGCACCTCCTGGTGCAGTAATTCATGCGGAGTCTTCTGCTTTCCAAGCCACCAATCAAACCACTGCCAGTGACTTGGGATCTCAATGTGGTACTAGCCCAACTTATCAAAGCCCTGTTTGAGCCTCTGACTACCACGCCTCTGAAATATTTTATCATGGAAGGTCATCTTCCTCATTGCCCTCACCTCAGTTTGTCGCATCAGTGAGCTACAGGCTTTAGTGATGGATCCTCCTTACACTCTGTTCTACCGTGACAAAGTGGTTCTTCGGATCCATCCACATTTCCTCCCAAACGTTGTCTCAACTTTTCATCTCAACCAGCTGAAGATGCTACCAGTTTTTTTCCCCGGCTGTATGCCTCCAAAGCTGAGGCTGCATTGCATACCCTGGTCTGCAAGTGTGTTCTTGCCTTCTACTTACATAGGACGAAGGATTTAAAAAAAATCCTCTCAGTTATTTGTTTCTTTTGACCCCGGCCACTTAGGTCTTCTGGTGTCAAAGCGCACCCAATCCAACTGGATTGTGAGCTGCAATTCGCTGGCCTATGATCAGACTGGTTTCTTTCTCGAGGGTCACGTTACCACTCACAATGTAAGGGCCATGGCGACATCTGTCACAAACCTTTGTTCTGTCTCTATACAGGAGATCTGCCAAGCAGCTTCCTGATCCTCTGTTCACACCTTTGCTGCTCACTAGTGCCTGGACAGTGACTCCCGTCAGGATGTTGTCTTTGGCCAGGCTGTGCTTCAGCATCTATTTGGGACTTAACCTCCTCCTATCAATTCTACTTCTGGCACCTGACTCCCTCTTCCATGTTCTTGGCTACTGCACTCAAACCAGCTGAAGTCACCTTGTGTCCATACCTACATGGCTCCATTCTTATGTCTCATAGACATATAGTCTGGTGCCTGGGAGCTAGTGAGTCCCTTCTGTGAAGACTGCATTCCTGTCTGTTCCTGGAGATAGCATAGTTACTCACATATAACAGGTGATCTCCGGGAACAGCAGGAATCAGCCTTCACATCCCACCCTCCTCCCTAGGAGGAGTTGGGTAAATTTTTTCTTCTATCTCTCAGTTACAAATATAACTGAAAACTGTGGGAAAGGTGGGAAGGAAGCTGCACAGGCACAGTGGAGTGCTCCCAAAAGTTCTCCTATTGGACGCTGGGGAGCATTCCCGCATAGGCTCTGTCGGTACCAACGATACCCATCTGTTAAGACCGGTTCCTGGAGATCACCTGTTACAGGTGAGTAACCACGCTGTCCCCAAGAAAACAGAGGGATACCATCCTATCTTAGACCTCAGAAATCTGAATAAGTTCTTGGCAAGAGAAAAGTTCAGAATGATTTCTCTGGGGCCGCTTAGACCTCTGTGCGCCCAGATGGTTTACCTTTGTAATGCCTAAGAGAAAGGGAAAGACCCGCCTGAAGCCTCCTCAGTTGGCGGGTACTCTTACTTCCTCCCTTACCTCTGTACCCATGGATTTGTTTCTCCGATGGGAGGGGCTGCAGGAGCAGACCGACGATTTACCGGGTCAGTCGTCGCTGGGGCCTGTGAGCTCGGTGTCTTCATCCGGGTGCGAACTCTCGCCGGTGCTGCGCTCCCTGCCTGTTTTGCCTGCCGGATTGTCCCACCCTGGAGTCACTGGTGCTCCCGACCCCTTGCTGACACATGAGGCTACATCGGAAGGAGGAAGTTCTCTGGAGTCGGGACTGGCGTCTTCACTGTTGGGATGAAGTATCCAGAGGTGTGGAGGCTGTGAGTGCCACCGCTTCTTTGCTGGCTGGATCAGAGCTTTCTTCTTTTTACTTCACATTGGAGCACCCTGCAGTTTTTTTGTTGGAGGCGATTTGGACAACCATCTCATCGTTGGGTAACGTTATGATTCAGCAAACTAATAGGATTGCATCTCAAGTAATGTCCAGTTCTGCACAGGTGCGGGGTAATATTACTGAGCTTGGAATGGTGACAGAATCTGTGAAAACATTGCAGTTGGAGGCTCAGAAGCAAGAAAACTATCATTTGTTTATGATTAAGGATGTGTCGACTCTTAAGATTAAAACTGCGTTGTTGGAGAATCAAATTAGATCATTTAAGTTGCGCTTGGTAAATTTTCCACGGGCATCTTTGTTCTCCGCAAGGGACAAGTTGAAGCAGTATATGGCTGAGACATTGGAGATTGTCGTGACCCCAGCCCCGGCCGAGGGCCTAGAGACATAGGGCTGCCAATTTTAGTCCTCTAATAAAGGAATTAAACACTATTCTTGTCCACAGGGAGGCATTCTGGGACTTGTAGTTTTTCCTCGTTCAAGGATAGTCGTGTAAGCCAAGGGTTAAAGGCAAAGACAAAAGTTTATTTTTCCCCAAAAGGCATTAAGGTTCAAACACACAACGTCAGGATATTCTTATCCAAGCAATACTTCAGAAATTATACATAAGCTGGAACTGAGGAAGTTTCATAAGCTTTTAAAACATGTGCAGTTGTTTTCATAAGGTAATCAGCAAAACAAAATACAGCTTCTCTGTTTAAGCAAAGTTAAATGTCCTCATTTACCTTCTGCTCCTTTAAACACAAAAATGTAGAAACTGGCAACGTTCTCTTGAGTTAGTAGGTATTTCTTAGCAAAACAAAACTAGGTTCATTCACACTGCTTCTCAAGACCTTTCTTTATCAAGCATTTCTTATCAACAGACTTTTATAGCTTCTGTCTGGCATAATGTACAATCCATTGGCAATTCACCTGATATGGAGTTTTGCTCCGCACAGTCCACTTGCATATCCTCTTGTTCTAAAGCATATACGTCTGACTCTGAACTCCCACAATCTGCTCCTCGGTGAATGCTCTGGGGAAATCCCTGGACCTCCCTCCAGCACTGGTTTCCCCGGTAAGGAATGTCTATACCTCTAGTATGGGATATCTCTCCCTGGTTCAGTTGCCTTGGTTCCTCTCCGCTGTTCAGCCACGGTTCCTTACTCCAGGCTGGGTTCTGGTTACTTCTAGCTATAGCCTTGTTCACCCACCTTTGAGCAGCTTGAAATCTTCGGTTCGAGACCCGAGGTAGAAGACGTCCCTGCTTTCTTTCTCTAAGAAAAGCACACGTGGTTTCTTGGCTTTCAGGTTCCTTCCACGTCCTTCTCCTTCCCCTGATGTTTCCTCCTCTGAGTTCCTCTCTCTGAACTCCTGGAATAGCTGAAACACACTGAACTCTCTGAACTTGCCCACGATTCTGGACTGGAACTGGAACACAAACAGTTTGAACCGCAACCTGATCCTGAACTCCTTTCTCCCCTTCTGAGCAGGGTTTATAAGGCTGCTTCTTAGCTAGCCTTTCTCTGACTCTGCACAGGTGTTTGCCATTACCCCCTAAGCTTGCACTTACGTCAGCAGAGCCTGGGTGTGGCAAACTGGCTCTATCAACTCCGTGCTTTCTTTCTTTGACTGCAGTCTGGAACCTGTGAATTTCGGGAATGTTTCTTTCTTTAAAGGTATATTCACTATCTTTTCCTATTTCCATCGGTTCAGCAGGGCTCTCCTCATCACAGTATTCCTAGTGATAAATTACCACCATGCTCTAAGGTTTATTATGTTCCTACTCGGAGGAGGAATTCTGATGGGTCCCAGCAGATTTCTCTCCCCAGAGTACAGTATGCAGATATATTGAATATTTCAGAAATGTTGGAATCCTCAGCTGAAGGTTCAATTGTACCAGCTACTTTATTAATATCTTTTGCTTTACCCTCCTATAGAGACTGGCTGTTTGTTATATTTCCTCAAGCACACCATTTCTTTAAAGGGCTTTTTGTCCGTATGTATCCTGAGAAACCCCAAAAAAGACGTTGGGAGTTCTTATTGCTTAAACCAGTGGTCTCACAGCTGGTGGGGGAGGGGAATTTTTAAAAAACATTTCCTTGTAAGTGCCTTGTTAAGTTTCAGTCTCAAAGTTTTGTTTTTGTTAATCCCCCCCTCCCCCCAGCTGAGTGCCTTTGTCAGTGCTTGACTTCCAACCTTACAGGATAATGGTTGATGCAGCATTTTATTTGTAATTTGCAGTCTTAAGAGGTCTTCTAAAGCTTTCCTTTCGTATTGGTTTTGTTTTGTTTTTCCTATCTTGGCCCCTCAAGTTGTTTGGGCTAGTGGGATTTGGGCTTTGGCTTATTTTCCTATTGATATGTATATTGTTTTCCTACATTACATATATTTTTTTTGGCCCTGTCCTTTTCTGATTGCAAGTGTTAAGCTTGGATTGTATTTGAAAATTCATAAATAAAAAATTGAAGAATGATTTCTCTGGGCACCCTGCTTCCTTACCTGCAAAATAGAGATAGGCTATGCTCCTTGGATCTGAAGGATGCGTATACCTACAGACAGATACATCCCACTCGCAGGAAGTATTTCAGATTCGTCCTGGGTGGACAACACTTCAAGTACTGAACATTGCCGTTTGGCTTGGCCTCAGACCTTGCATCATCACAAAGTGCCCCACAGTAGTAGTTGCTTATCTCTAGATACTAGGAGTGTATTGCTTCCCCCTGTCTAGATGATTGACTTATAGAGTACCACTCTGGGAGGAGTCCAAGAATCAACATGCTTGACTATTCGGGTGTTGGAACTATTAAGGTTCGTTATAAATTACCCAAAGTCCCACCTGCAGCCCACCCAACAATTGGAGTTCATAGGAGCCCTGCTCGACAGGCGAGAGCCTTCCTGCCGTACAGTCGACTTCTCAGATTGGTGGCACCTGTGCGGGAGACTCAAATGAGTCAGCAGATAACAGCTCACAGGACGTTGATTGTGCTAGGCCTCATGGCCTCCACGATGCATGTTGCACTCTTGGCATGGCTCCAGATGAAGCAGGCTCAGTGGACTCTGAGGACTCAAAGGACCCAGGCTACGGGTCGACTCAGGGATCTGTGTGTCACCGCTCCTCTCCTTCAGTCATTACACTGGTGGACAGTCCATCACAATTTGCTCAAAAGTTTTCCTTTACAGATTGCTCCACCCCAGAAAACTCTGATGACAGATGCATCCAAGCTGGGGTGGAGAGCTCATCTCTAGGGTTGCACACCCAGGGCGATTGGTCCATCCAAGAAGGTCTTCATCAGATCAACATCTTGGAACTAAGAGCAGTGGCAAACGTGCTAAGGGCTTTCCAAGATCGACTGGTCAACCAAATCAGGTTGTCATGTTCTGCGTCAACAAGAAGGGAGGAACAGGCTCATACTTTCTGTGTTGGAAAGCAGTCAGGTTGTGGAAGTTTACCATTAGACATGGAATGGATTTGAGAGCCATGTACCTGCCAGGCGAACAAAACACTCTGCAGACAGACTGAGTCAAGTTCTCCAGCTGCACGAGTGGATGCTGGACAGGGGAGTTGCGACTCGCATCTTTCGAGAGTGGGGTACTCCCTCAATAGATCTGTTTGCTACCCTGCAGAATGCCCAGATGAGTCAGTTCTGCTCCAGAGTAGGATCACACAGTAGACTAGCGTTGGACGTGTTCCTCCTTCATTGAGGGGGGAGGGTCTTCTGTACGCTTATCCTCCAATACTTCTCATTGCGATGACCCTTCTGAAGCTCAAAACAGATGGCAACGCGATGATTCTCATTGTTCGCTACTGGCTCAGACAGCCTTGGTTTCCCCTCCTGCTACAGCTCTTCATTCTGTAGCTGCTACATCTTGGCCACGCACCTAATCTAATAACACAGGAGGAGGGGGTGATGTTGCACCCCCAACATCTGGTCCTTGGCCCTCACGGCGTGGATATTGAGAGGCTAATGTCTGAGCTCAACCTGCCAGATGGTGTAACTGAAGTACTTTTGGCCTCCAGGAGAGCCTCTACGAGAAAATCTTACTCTTGCAAATGGAAGAGGTTTGTCTGATGTGAGGGCCAGGCCCTAGATCCTTTTGTCTGTTTCACACAAAAACTGCTTGACTATCTTCTACACCTCTTTGAGTCTGGACTTAAGTCCAACTGTGTCAAGGTCCACCTCTGTACAATTGGTGCTTATCATTGAGGTCTGGAAGGCAGGCCCATCTTGGGACAGCCTTTAGTTCTCTTTATGGAGGCTTGCTTCTCTTGAAGCATCTCTACATGCCTCCTTCAGTGTCTTGGAATCTCAGTGTGATTATTACACAGCTCATGAAAGATCCCTTTTAGCTGCTCATTTCCTGTCCTTTTAAGTTGTTGACCTGGAAGGTATTATTTCTGGTGGCGGTCACTTTAGCACCCAGAATAAGCAAGTTTCAGGCCCTAGTGGTTCATCCCCCTTACACCAAATTCCACCATAATAGAGTGGTACCTGACTTCCACTTTAATGAGTCAATTGTTCTTCCAACATTTTTCCCAAGACCTTATGGAAGTTGTGTTGCACATGTTGGACTGCAAGCAAGCTTTAGCCTTCAACTTGAAATGGACAAAAGCCCATAGAAAGTCCATCCAGCTTTTTGTTTCTTTTGACACCAATAAGCTAGGGGCTGCCATTTTCCAAATGCTCTCTTTCAATTTGGCTTGCAGACTACATCTTTTTCACTTATGCCCAGGCAGACCTGAGCCTTGATGCTCATTTCACAGCTCACTGTGTCAGAGTTATGACTGTGTTGGTGACCAACCTGCGCTCGATCTCCATGGAAGAGATCTGCAGGGCTGCACCGTGTCTTCTGTCCACACATTCACATCTCACTTTTGCCTAGACAGGGATTCCTGACACGATAGGAACTTCAGCCAGTCTGTACTCCAGAATCTATTTGGGTTAGAATCCAGTTCCCTCACACTAACCCCATTCTGTTCTATCCAGGCTACTGAAAAAAAAGAAAGAAAAGGGGAAGAGAGAATTTCACTCATTTTGTACATAGTTGGTGGTTCAGTTGTTCTGACATCTCGCCATTTCGCAGTTGAATTTGCTCCTATTGGGCTTCTTGGTGGCCTCCTCAATTTTCGGTAGCTGTAGCTTGGGAGTCCCATACATGAGGACTCATTCCTGCTTGTCCATGGAGAAAAGGTAGTTACTCATCTGTAGCGGGTTCTCTGTGGACAGCAGGAATACATCCTCACCCCCCCACCCCCACATTCCCAAGGATTTGTCTTCTGCTACAGCTATATTTTCAGACTGAATCAAGATGATGCCATGGTGGCAGGCGGGAAGGAGGCGTGCAGTCATGTGGAACTGAGCGTTCCCACGCGGGGCTCTGTCAGGGATATCACCCATATGTGAGGATTTATTCCTGCTGTCCATGGAGAACATCTGCTACAGGTGAGTAACTACCTTATATGGTTAGTGGCGATATTCAACCACTATCCAGATAGCTGTCCTAAGTTTATGTGGATTGTGTAAGTTATGCAGATTGCTAACTGAATAGTAGCAAAAACTGCTGCTAACTGGATAACATTGAGTACTATCCAGGTAGTACTTAGATGTTCAGATGTAATATTCAGCGGCACTATCTGGATAGTGCCATGGAATATTGCTCTCAGTAGCACTTTTCTGGTCAGCAGGTGCTGCTAACCAGATAAATGCCTTTGAATGTTGGCCTGTGAAAATACTGTACCCAGATATCTTTAAAAAATGATGATAGGAACACAATGAGTGCGATTTAAGGTTAGAATCCATTTAGACGTGTAGATGGCAATTTTATAACAGGTTGCCTAGGTTGGGAGGCCAAGCAGGTGCCTATGTGCCTTTATAAAATTTCCCCACAAAACCCACAGAAATCATGGCCAAAATGCAATTGCATACATTTATACCTGTACGCTGTTGAAGTATGCATGTACATGTGTTTTTTATAACCTATGTGCTTATTTTGTAACTTGGCCCATTTCCCCCCCCCCCAAACTTGTCCCTTGAACACGCCTATGCCTGGGTCCTGTAAAAAGTGTGATTTCTTGTTACTCTACATTTTTTTTACACTTGATGTAATTTATAAGACCTGTCTTTTACATGCAGGTAAAGGCATGAAAATATTTATAAAATTTCCCCCCTCAAAGTGAAACAAAGGAAAGGGTTCAGAGAAACTCCCAGCAGCTGCAGGTCAGATCCTCACTCCCCACCAAAACGTGAGGGAGACTAACCATGTTTTTCCCTCTGCTGTTTGAATTTTTGTTAGGTGCTCTCACTTTTTAAATTAGATTGTAGGAAGTTCAACAGTGATGGAGCCATATAACAAAAGGCAGAGCGTCGCAAAATATCTAATTTGATTTTCAAAGTTGCAGGAACATCTACAGGATTGCCTTGTGAAGATCTAATAGAACAAGTAGGGCTGTAGGGCATGTGTAGTGTCGGCATATAGAGAGCCAGGCCAGTGAAACCAGTACAATGAATTAACATGAGGATTTTGAATTAAAGTTGTGCAACAATGTGTAGCCAGTGTTGCTCCTTCCATAGTGGGTTGATGTCAAATTTTTGGCAGCATACAGAAGAATCACTGCCATATTCTTTATGAGCTGAAGATGTTTTGTATTTACAAGTGTCAGATAGGCATAGAAGAAGTTGTAGTAGTCACTGTGATTTGTATTGTGAACAAGAATCAAGGGGCACAGTAGGCCTGATTCCATCCTCGACGTAGAAGCCCTCTGTGTGCCCAGCCGGAACTGGATGCACAGAGGGAATCGCGATTCTGATCCCGTGGGGCACATCTAGCTGACCTTCAAATTGCTTTCCTCGCAGCCTGACCCCCGATCTGGCCTTCCAGGGCCAGGGTCGGGCTGCGGGGAATGTCCTTTGCCCCCTGCCGCCCCTTCCCAGCCCCAGGCCCACCGATCCTCTGCATCGGGGAAGTTAGTCCACCTCAAGGTGGAATAACTTCCCCGTTTAAGTTGCCGGCCCCGGACGTACAGGGCTGACATTAGAATTATCTGGGGCTACAACCACCCACTGCCCGCTCTAATGCTGCCCCTGATCCGCCCCTTTCCCGCCCACATCTACCTTCCCCATACAACACGCGGGGAAGGTAGTAGGGCTTGGTAAAGGGCACGAATAGCGGGGCTGGACATCCCAACGGGACGTCCATCCCTGCTATTCGTTGCTCAGAATGACCCCCAGTGTGTTTGATTCATAGTGTATATTTCTAAGGTAAGGAGATTGGCTATCCGAGAGTAAGTTGGTTATCTTTATTCAGCATAGTCAAGACGATTTACATTGAACAGCTGATAAGAGGTTACATTGAACCAATTAAACTTATATATAGGTAACAAATTAAATTTATGTACAGTTAAGTAAATGCTTCTTAACATTGCTCGTTATTTACATTAAGGTGAACTTATGTACAGCCTAGGGTAAAACCTTTGGTTATCAAGGATGATTCGGAATATGGTAAGTTTCCTTGATAGTGATCTTGGTCCCAGATATTGTAGGTGTTAGTAAGATGCATGATTTCCTATGGGAAAACTAGATGACTTCCGAGTTCTGCAGATTTAATTTATGCAACAAGAGCTAGGTAGCAGCTGCATCCAGGCACCGATCGAGGTTGCTCAGAGTAATGACTCCAGGGGGTTGAATGGAATCTCAGGTGAGTAACTACCTGGATATCATCTGCATACATGTAGACTCTAATCCCAAAACCTTGAATCAAGGTTTCCAGTGATACTAAGATAACACTGAAGAAAGTAGGGAAAAAGACAGACCCTAGTGTAAACCACAGATCAGGGAGACTAGGGCTGACTTATCACTGCCACACACTATGGGGAAGGTGCATTGTGTGAGATAGGATTGGCGTCATTGCAGGACTGATATAGTGAACCCAATATTCTTAAATATGATACAGACATCTTATGAAGGGAAGTCACTTTTGATGGGATTCTTAAACATACCTTATGAAGTGACTTCCCTTCATAAGATATCTGTACCATGTTTAAGTCGAGTTTAAGAATCCCATTAAAACAGTTAAGTCACCTTATTTACTGACTTCCCTTTGCATCTAGGGTAGCATGGATAATCTAGCACTGTCAAGTGTCTTTCTCCACAGACAAGCAGGAGGACGCAGGCACACTCCATAGGTGTCACCTCTGATGGCACCTGTGTCCTGGGCTCTCTCTTAGCTCAGAGAAGTCTTTTGGACTTCTCTGAGCATGTGCACTCCCTTCCTGCCTGAAAGTCCTGCTTCTCTCAGTTTATTTTTCCCCAAGTGCAAGCAGATGGCTGTCCTCTCCTCTGTCAAGCATTTCGCTCATTCTCCGGTCCTTCAAATTTTTCTTGGGCTTTCAGCCATCCAGTTCCTTTACTTTCAATTTGTTCTACTTTCCTTTTGTTCTGTTCAAGTCTGATTGCGCCCAGAGTGCCCTCCCTCCCCCCTCCCCCCCAACGATCGCAGCAAAAAAAACCCAGCAGATAGTGAAAAGCACTGTTGATTGTAGCTGCCGCTGACCATGGCCCAACTGCCCAATGCTCTGTGGCAGGTAGAATGGAGTCTGACTGTTCCTACAGCTGTCGCTGAGTGCGACCCGACTGCTCCGGCAGCTCAATGCAGACACCGCATGGCCTCCAGCACACTGCGATCCAGTGCACCAGTGAGCTGTGCTCCATTGGGCCCAGACCAGGCACGATCGAAGCCAGCCAGGGCAGCTGTACATCCGGAGGCAGATTCCCTACCAGCGCCATCTTCTTCAGCTACTGCTCACAGCCTATGATCTCAGGCTGGCAACTCCCTCCCTCTCCCCCTTCCCCCCCACAATTGACCCAAGCGATGGTGGACTGCAAATTTACTAGAGGAAAGCAAAGAGGAAATCAAAGCATACTACATCCGGTAAAGACAGTTCTGCAGGTAAAGCCTCAAATGCCCTCACCCGCAGGATTACACAGCAGCTGAAGAACCCTCTAGGAGGCACCATAGGCAGGATAATCCTAGCATGTCACCCTATCACCTGAAAAAACCCTACCGGAGCCAGCAAAGGCTCTCAGCCCCAACTCCTCCCTCCACTCTCTGCTACAGAGATCTACTGCATCGCCATATTTAGTACTACACCTGCTATACCTACTGCTGTGACCTCTCCCTTGCACAGCACCCCATTTGAGACTCCTGTGGACCCTCAACACTATGGTGGTACGCAATCACCGCTGCTAGTAGAATGACGATCATTACCCCCATTGGAGGAAGATGCCTGCTGGAATACTGCAGGATTCCAGGCTCACAAAGATCTTTCAGGACCTTGCCAGAGCAAGAGCCCTCCAGAAGATTTATCACATCCAAAGTTTCTATAGAAAATATTGTGAGTCCTTGCTCTAAGTGATTCTGACTCCCAAAAACAAGCGTGACTTTCAATCCATCCTTAAATCATGTAGTGCCTAAAGCAGAAGCTCCCAACTCCAGTCCTGGAGGGCCAAACACCATTCAGGTTTTCAGGCTGTCCCTAATAAATATGCATGAGATGCATTTGCTTGCACTGCCCCCATTGTATTCAAATGTATCTCATGCATATTCATTAGGGACAGCCTGAAAACCCGAATGGTGTTTGGCCCTCCAGGGCTGGTGTTGGGAACCTCTGGCCTAAAGAAATCCTAGCCTTGCCCGTTCATCAAATTCTCCAAAGCCTCCAAGCTTTGCTATGTAAATATCCAACCTCTGTGCATGCTACATTTCGATGCCGTGATCTCAAATACAAAGTGCTTCCTGCTCTGGGATTGGAACACTAACAGCTACCACATCAATCTATGGTATCTGAAGCTGTTCTTAAAAAAAATCTAAAAGCTCCAAATCCATCTTCCAGACACCGCCTGGCAAAGAACAACGAATGCTGGATGCCATTGGATGAAAATCCTACCAAAGTAGCGCTCTTGCCATGTGGATCTTGGCGCATCAACTCCAGAGCCTACATTATTATCATGATCTCCTCCTTCGATAGCCCCACTGCCCTACCGGCAGAAGATCAGGCTCAGCGTCTAACCAATCTACATGAGTCCTTTACAGAATATCATTCATTCCATCTACGACGCTTTTGAATCTGTGGCATGTACCACTGCCACCGCCATTTTTTCCAGGCATATGGCGTGGCTTAGGGGGTCTGGTCTTGAGAGGATTTCTATGATTGGTTGGCAGATGCACCATGTCAACATGACAGCCTGTTTGGCTGCAAGGTGCAGGAAGCGGTCTCAGAGGACAAGGACAACTCTTCCACAGTCAGAGAGTTGGCCGCCCAGTCAGCAGAACAAACATCCCAAGCTAGACTATCACAATCGCTATAGTATTGTAGAGTAGAGCATACCATTACCAACATTTTCAACAATTCTACCCACGTTGGAGATACCAGCCGTACCTCAGGTCATCATCCCAATATCCAGCCCCTCAACAGTATGCTCAGCATTCAAGGCTGAGGGAAAGGAAGCAATCTACTAACTCTACCCCTGCCCAAAAACCCAACCCTGGATTTTGGCTATGTACAGATGACAAGCAGAATTCAGTATTTCAGGGAGACCTGACAATCCATAACCACGGACTACCAAAAGGGACTGCTACTGCTGGAAATAAATCTGCACTTATGAGTATTTACTTCTGGGAAATCTTTTAAATCGTGGGGAAAAAGGAATTCTTTGGATTAAAGCTTATAAATGTGTGCACTTTAGAATTCATTGTATTTGCTAACTCAGTCAGGGCTCAGAGAGCTTTTAATTTAAATTTAAACCTTAGTCAGTATCAGCAAAGAAGTTTTAATTTAAATAAAATGAGAGTATAGCTTAGCCTAGAAGAAAGAATAGGGTAAATATTCTTTGAGTAGAAAGAGAGAATTTTTTTCTAGAGACCTTTGCAAAGAGGCTGTCCAGTTAGGTAGCAGAAGACCTGTGAAATTGCTTTAAATAGATATTAAAGCCAAGGGACAGATCAAAGGGGCAATTTGAAAGGCTCCTTCTATCAAACTAAGGGCTGTGTGAATCACCCATGAAATTGTTAAGAGATTATCTTAGAAGCACAGGAAAGGGCACTTTAGCAAGCCAGCTTTTACCAAGTGTTCTTTCCCTCCCATCCATCCGACTCCTACCCATCCCAGGCATAATCTTAGCTTTATAGGCTCTTAAATGTATTAAAAGGGAAGAGGTAGTCAGTTTCACTTTCATGTTCATCTGGTTATCCTCACTAGGAATAGCTTGATTAATCTTGAGGTGAACTAAGTCCCTTAAACTTATTAGGTATAGTTGTATCAGTACAAGTATCCCTAACAACTTTAAGTAGACAACTTTAATAGCTAAACAAACCCTTAAAACTAAGATGCAGATAGCAGTCCAGCAGCGAGATGGGGGCTATCCAGTCTTTTTCATTGAGTGTCACATGTACGATTTTCTCCAAGTTGGTGAGGGGCCATATGTGTACAGTAGGTGCAAGGCGCTCTTTGCTCTCAGAGATCAAGTCTGATCTCTGGAGGCTAGAATGGCAGACTTGGAGGACATAATGAAGACAGAGAAGTATATAGACAAGACCTACAGGGACATAGTACTTAAGTCCCACCTCCAGTCTGTCAGCCTCTCAGTTGCCATGGAGGAGAGAGGTTGCATGAAAGGAGAGCATCACCTTGGTGTGGTAGGAAGTGATCCTGTAGCTAGGACTTGTCCTCCAGGTGATGTAGAACCCTCTTGCATGAAGGAGGTTTCTCCAGGGCCATGTGCGCATGAGGGGAAGGGTTAGGACGGCCATTATAGTTGGCAATTTGATCATTAGGCATGTGGATAGGTGAGTGACTGGTGGACGTGAGGATCACCTGGTAACATGCTTGCCTGTTGTGAAGGTAGCAGACCTCATGAGCCACCTAGACAAGGTTTAAGATAGTGCTGGGAAGGAGTCTGCTGTCTTGTTACATGTTGGTATCAGTGACATAGGAAAGTGTGGGAGGAAGGTTCTGGAAGCCAAATTTAGGCTTTTAGCTAGGAAGTTGATATCCCGAACTTCAGGGTGGCATTCTCGGAAATGCCTCTCTTTCCACATGCAGGAACCTAAAGGCAGGCAGTGCTCTGGAGTCTCAATGCGTGGATGAGACAATGGTGCAAAGAGGGTTTGGGATTCATTTGGAACTGGGCAACATTCTGGGGAAAGGAGGAGCTTTTCTGAAGGGATGGGCTTTACCTTAACCAGGATGGAATGAGGCTGCTGACATTAACCTTTATAAAGGAGAGAGAGCAGCTTTTAAACTAGATAATAGGGGAAAGCCGACAATTGCCCAAGAGCACATGGTTCAGAAGGGATGTATCCTTGAAGAATACTAGCAAAAGAGGGAAGTTAGGGCATCCCGACAGAGAGGTACCAATAAAGATAAAAGTAACCCAGATGCCCTTAAGTACAGAGCTGAAAGATTCCAAATTATTCCTATCAACTGATATTAATATGAATAAAATACAACATCTAAAATGCCTGTATGCAGATGCTAGAAGTCTAAAAAAATAAGATGGAAGAACTAGAATATATATAGCACTAAATGAAAAGTTAGATATGATTGGCATCTCAGAAACCTGGTGGAAGTAGGACAACCAATGGGACACTGTGATACCTGGGTAAAAACTATATCACGATGATAGGATAGATCAAATTGGTGAAGGGATTGTACTCTGTTAGCGAAGGCATTGAGTCACATAGGATTAAGGTTTTGCAGGAAACAAAATGCGCTCTAGATAGGGAAAGCGATGGCAGTGAGGGTGTACTACTGACTGCCTGGCCAGAATGAACAGATGGTTGATGAAATGCTAAGAGAAATCAGGGAAGCTAACAAAAGTTACAACACAGTAATAGGTGATTTCAATTTCTCCAATATCAACTGGGTCAGTGTCACGGCTGGGCATGCTAGGGAGATAAAGTTTCTAGATGAAATAAATGACTGCTTCTTGGAGCAGCTGGTTCATGAACTGACAAGAGGGGAAGCTATTTTGGACCTAGTCCTTAGTGGAACACAGGATTTGGTGCAAGAGATAAGGTTGTTGGGGCCACTTGGCAATAGTGATCATAGAATGACTGCATTTGATTTGTAAATGGAAACAGGGTGGCAAGGAAATCCACAGTACTATCTTTTAACTTTCAAAAGGGGAAACTATGATAAAATGAAGAAAATAGTTAAGAAAAACCTAAAGGGAGCAGCTGCAAAGGTTAAAGATTTACATCAAGCATGGTGGTTGTTTAAAAATACTATCTTGGAAGCCCAGGCCATATGTATTCCATGCTTTAAGAAAAGTGGAAGGAAGGCCAAAAATCTGCCAGCATGTTGTCATGAGGTAGACAGCACTGAGCCAGAAATAATAAAGGGAAATGTAAAAGAAGAGCTTACCTCACAGCCACATGTGCAGTTGAGACATTCACAATGCAGGGGAGCAGGGAATGGAGAAACAAACTTTCCTCATGGCATTAGTAACGCAGTAGAAATTCAGGGTTCCAATCAGGCTCACCTGGGGGGAGAGTCACGTTCTACGTCTAACAAGCAGGGAAATAAAACCAGGTGGGAAATCCCACAAGGGCAGATTAGGCAAGGGAGTCAGTCTCAGAGGAGAGTAGAGACCAGGACTCCGGAGCAAACACAGAGAGACACGCTGTCTTGGAGAACCAGGGCTGAAGAGAAGCAGGCTGTTGAACTCGGGAGGGCTAGGAAGAGCAGTGCCAAAGACTTTCAAGCCAGAGGGGTCCTCGTGCAGAAGAAAACAGCCAAGCAGGCAGAGAGCAAAGGTCACGTCCAGGAAAGCTCACTGAGAACAGGAAGTGAGTTCTGCTCAGCAAAACCCAGTGACCGGTGCTCACGGAGAAAGGCAGTTTGCACTTCAGAGAGGAAGCCTTGGCTGGAGGAGGAAGGGCTGGAAACAATCTTCACCAAGAAGAAAGATAAGTACCCTGTCTTCTATAAAGGGAAAGAAGTGGGTCCTTGTATAAAAAGCCAAGCTTACAGAGGGCTAGAAAACCCCTATTGGCATAGGTGGTGGGAAGAAATCCCCAGCACAGCCCCTGGTATCTCTGACGGCACAAAGCAGTCTCCTCTCCCAGAAGCTGAGGTCTCCCGAGGGCAAGGTTCTGAAAGCAGTGACACAGAAACTTGGTGCCCGTATACAGGACCAGGTCCTGAGGTTATGCAGTGGGAAAGTTCAGCCCCAGAGGACGTTCCAGAACCGATGGAGTGTGCTTTATGCATTTCAGATGAGATAGTATCTCTTTGTTAAAAAGAAGCAAGAAGAAGCATAAGTATTGTTTGGTAGAAACTTTTATTTATCTGTGAAGCAACAGTTAATTTATGTTATCCTTGTTTGAAGTATTCTAAAGGCAATCCTCAAGGGAAGGGGAATAAAGCCCAGCTTTAATTTACACTTTGGACACGACTATAGAGTATTTCTTTCACAACCCAGGCTATACCCTTTGTCTAGGCGAGTGCCTAAGACGGGCATAGTCTCACAATGTTTTAAAGGTGAGGTCAGAGAGGCTGTTGTAGCCAAAGAAGCATTTTTCAGAAAATGGAAAAACTAGCCAAATAACGAAAATGGTAAACAACATAAGCACTATCAAGTTAGATGCAAGGCATTGATAAGGCAAGCAAAGAAAGAAATTGAAAAAGAGCTTACCATGTTCATAATTGGAGTTTGAGTGGGTAATATGTCCTGACATGATGTGGATGCAAACAATGATAGGCAGCTCTTGAAAGAAGAGGGCTTTAATACCTCAGTTGATAATAATAGTAGAAAGGATAACATTGGGAAAAATTGAATTAAATTTGGGGATTGAAGGAAAAGTGCAGAGTATCTCCACCGAGACCTCTGCATCTGATGTATGGGGTCTGATAGTGAAACAGCATTCTTGTATTTGTTCTCATTGTCCTGTCCTAGAACAAACTGAGGGCAAAGTTGAGATGCAGACGAGGCTAGTTGGACTTCCTTGCTTCTGGTAATGTTTTTTTGAGATTGAGAAGGCTCAGTTGCCTATGCATTATATTAATTATAAACTGGATCTGGACCCTATCTGTTTATCAGATTATTAGGGAACAGTATTTATGAACTTATGAAGTTGCTGATTTATCTTAACAGAGGGTGTACTGTTCCTTCATTATAGATAAAAGGTAATAATTGTTCCTATTTTGCAGGGTGGTAGTGTGTATCCCTCTGGTAAATATTTGTACTGGGTTATTTCAACTATTCTGCTGCTGGATTAAAATAGTGGAAAAAATTGGCATTTACAACTAGTGGTTTATATTGAACAGCAGCAGATTCTGCACACACATCAGTCTGGTTTCAGATTGGGCAATTAAACTGAGACCCTTCTCAGAGTGATGGATACTATGCATAGGCATTTAGATCGAGAAAAAGGTATTTTGCTGGCCCTGCTTGATACAGTATATCTGCAGCTTTTGATTCTTTGAATCACAGATTCTTAATAGCAAGGCTTCAGGAAATTGGTTTAGATGGGACAGTATTGTCTTGGTTCACCTCCTACTGAGCAAATAGATCTTATCATATTCTTTGGGATGAGGTGATATCTGAGAAAGTGAGCCTTCTGTGTGGGGTTCTTCAGGACTTCATATTCTCTTATTTAAATTATTAATATCTCCCGTTCTCTACATTACAGAACAACATTGTTTTACATAGTAACATAGTAAATGACGGCAGATAAAGACCAGCATGGTCCATCTAGTCTGCCCAGCAAGATGGCAAGAGTAGGTGCACCTGTCGCTCTGTGCAGGCCACCCCTCCCCATGTCTTTGTTTAGGGGTAAACCCACCACTCCATGTAGGACACCCCTATTTGTTGAGACGTTATATGGGTCAGAAGTTAGATGGTACCGTTTATCTTGTTTTTATCCTATTGCTGTAAAGGGATCCACTGTGTTTGTCCCATGCCTTTTTGAATTCCGTCACCGTGTTTGCCCCCACCACTTCCATCGGGAGGGCATTCCAAGCATCCACCACTCTTTCAGTGAAAAAATATTTCCTGACATTGCCTTTCAGTTTACCACCTTGCAGCTTCATGTTATGCCCTCTAGTTTTACAGCTTCCCCGTCTTTGGAAGAGGTTTGTTTGTTCATCATTTCTCTTTAAGTATTTAAAGGTCTGAATCATATCTCCCCTGTCCCTCCTCTCCTCCAAAGTGTACATATTTAGGTCTTCAAGTCTCTTCTCATAAGGCTTCTGACGCAGGCTCCAAATCATTTTGGTCGCTTTCCTCTGAACAGTTTCCAGTCTTTTTACATCTTTTGCAAGATACGGTCTCCAAAACTGAACACAGTTTTCCAAGTGAGGCCTCACCAGTGACTTATACAGTGGCATAAGTACCTCTTCCTTTCTGCTGGTAATCCCTCTTTGTATGCAGCCCAATATCCTCCTGGCTTTTGCCACCGCCTTGTCGCACTGTTTTGCCATCTTGAGATCATCAGAGATAATCACACCAAGGTCTTTCTCCTGAACCATGCATACCAACCTCTCACCCCCTATCGCAGGGGTCTCAAACACGCGGCCCGCGGGCCGCATGCGGCCCGCGAGACAACTTTGTGCGGCCCGCGACGGAGGAAAACAAAAAAACCCCAAAACCCTGGCTTCTGCCGTTGCCGCCGTGGCAGCGGCAGAATCAATTGTCACATTTTTAAAAAACCTGGCTTCTGCTGCTCAAGCAGCAAAATCAGCTGTCCTGCGGCCCCTTCCCCTGTGCCCGGAGATCCGAGTCTGCTCTATCAGCGGCGTGCTTTTCAAGCCGCGAAGAGAGTATTCCCCTCTCGCGCGGTTTCAAGCAGACTCGGATCTCCGGGCACAGGGGAAGGGGCCGCAGGACAGCTGATTTTGCTGCTTGAGCAGCAGAAGCCAGGTTTTTTTTTAATTTACCGGGGGGGGGGGGTGTAGGACTGGAAATGGGCTATTGGCAGGGGGGGGGTGTAGGACTGGAAATGGGCTATTGGGGGGGGTGTAGGACTGGAAATGGGCTATTGGCAGGGGGGGTGTAGGACTGGAAATGGGCTATTGGCAGGGGGGGGTATGACTGGAGATGGGCTATTGGCAGGGGGGGGTTATGACTGGAGATGGGCTATTGGCAGGGGGGGGTTATGACTGGAGATGGGCTATTGGCAGGGGGGGGTTATGACTGGAGATGGGCTATTGGCAGGGGGGTTATGACTGGTAATGGGCTATGGTGGGGGCTAGGACTGGAAATGGGCAGGTGGGGGTTAGGAAGGACTGGAGGTGGGCTGATGGGGGGAGTTAGGACTGGTAATGAGCTATGGAAGGGCTGACTGAAATGGGGTAATGGGGGTTAGGGCTGGAAGTGGGCTATTGGCAGGGGGGTTATGACTGGTAATGGGCTATGGGGGGGGGTAAGACTGAAAATGGGGTGATGGGGGGAAAAACTGGAAGTGCGCTATGGGGAGGTTAGGACTGGTAATGGGCTGGGGGGGGGGTTGCTAGGACTGGAAATGGGCTGAGTGGAAGGGGGGCTTGAACTGCAAATGGCTGATGGGGAGGGGGGCTTGGAATGGAAATGGGCTGTGAGGGGAGGGAGCTAGGATTGGAAATGGGCTGATGGGGGGCTAGGATTGGAAATAGGCTGATGGTGAGGCTAGGATAGGACTGGAAATGGACTAATGGGGGGACTAGAAGGGAGCGGATGCTGGGTGGGGCTGGAACTAGAAGGGAGCTGATGTTGGGGGAGGATTAGAATGGGATGGAGCTGGGAAAGTGAAATGGAGAGGGGAAAAATATTTTGTCTGGGAGAGAAGACAAATCTACAATTGGCCAGGTATTGGGAGAGTAAGTGGGGATTGAGGATGGAGGGGTAAATTTGAGTGGATGAAATAGGAATGAGGAAAGAGAAAAAGGAGAAAGATTAGTATGTTAAAGCAGATGTAGAGAGAGAATGGAAAAAAAACTAGGAGAGAAGAAAGGGCAAATGGACAGCAGACGATGGAGAGTTAGCAGAAGACATGAAGAAACCAGAAGAAAGTGGCTGGAACAATTGCAACTGAAAAAAATGCACAAAAGGTAGAAAAATATCTCTTTATTTTGAATTTATTAACTGGAATATGTCAGCTCTGGGAAATGTGCATCATTAATGTTTGCGCTTTGTTTAGTACAAGAGGAAATTAATTTATAGTTTTATTTCTACAGTGTTGTTGTACATTCCAAGTTTGGCTTTTGGGGTTCCCAGTTTAATTATTGTCTTCTTGTTTCTAAATCTTTTAGTCTTTCTTTATCCATACTCATTAAAGAGGCATGTTTACTAAAAGTTAGTGTATGGTAACATTATGCAAATATTTATGCAAATGAGGCCCCTTATGCAAATGAGGCCCCGCGTCTTATGCGGCCCCCGGGTTACTTTACAAGTCCTCATTTGGCCCTCAAAGCAATTTGAGTTTGAGACCCCTGCCCTATCGCGTACATTTCCCTTGGATTTCTGCTACCCAAGTGCATGACACTGCACTTTTTCGCATTAAACCGTAGTTGCCAAGCATTAGATCAGTCTTCCAGCTTTTGTAGATCTTTCCTCATGTTAACCACTCCCTCGGAGGAGTCCACTCTGTTGCAAATTTTTGTGTCGTCTGCAAAAAGACAGACTTTTCCATTCAGTCCTTCAGCAATATCACTCACAAATACATTGAACAGTGCCGGGCCCAGGACCGAACCCTGGGGCACCCCGCTAATCACCTTCTTCTCATCCGAGTGAGCTCCATGTACAATCACCTTCTGTCGTCTGTCAGTCAACCAATTTCTAATCCAGTTTACCATCTTGGGACCCATCCCCAAGCTACTGAGCTTGTTGACAAGCCTCCTATGAGGAACAGTATCAAAGGCTTTGCTGAAATCCAGGTAGATGACATCCATCGCATGCCCCTGATCTAGTTCCTTGGTCACCCAGTCAAAGAACTCAATCAGATTTATTTATTTATTTAACAAGTTTTTTATACCGCCTTTTCCTTCAATCAAAGCGGTCACAAGAAATACAAGGTATAAACAAGGGAAACAAACAGTATAGACATGACAACATATGGTAATGTAGGAAAAATAACAAGGGTTAACAAAATAGTGGATTATTTATAAAACATATACAATAGATGATATCTTAGTCATTTGTTGATCCATAGTGCTCAATAAAAAGTAAAGTTTTTAATTGCTTACGAAAGTCACTTAAAACATCAATTGCACGTAAATCAGGGGGGAGAGAGTTCCAAATCAAAGGGGCAGCCAAAGAAATTGCTCGTTGTGATGTACATTTGCGTGATTTAGCGAAGTTTCTTGGGGTATTGAGGGTGTTTGAGGTGGATAATCTTCTAGGTCTGTTGCTGGTATCACGGGATAAGAGGGCATGGAGGCTGGTTGCAGAACTGTTGTGCTTCATTTTGAAGATGTTTATGATTAACTTATACTTTATGCGAAGGGTTATAGGGAGCCAGTGGAGATCTTTAAGGATGGGGGTAATGTGGTCATGATTAGTGGAACCGTTAATTATTCTGGCTGCTGTATTCTGTGCCATTTGAAGAGGTTTGAGAGCATGTTTTGACAGCCCATTGTAGATAGGGTTGCAAAAATCCAGAATGGGGGTAATAAGTGCCTGGCAGACTGTACGAAAGTGTTCATTAGAGATAAGAGGCTTGAGGCGTCTAATTATTTTCATTCGGTAATAAGCGCTTTTAACAGTTTTCTTTATGTGAGATCGCAGGTCTAGCTTCTTATCGAGGGTTACCCCGAGGTATCTTACTTCATCCTTAATTGGAATCTTAATTGGATTTGTTTGGCAAGACCGTCCTTCGGTAAAACCATGTTGCCTCAGATCTTGCATCCTGTTGGTTTTGAGAAAGTTCACTATTCGCTCTTTCAGGAGCGCCTCCATTACTTTTCCTGCCACCGAGGTAAGGCTCACGGGCCTGTAGTTTGACACTTCTTCCCTGTCACCACTTTTGTGTAGAGGTACAACATCAGCCATTCTCCAGTCCTGAGGAACCTCTCCTGTTTCCAAGGATTTGTTGAAGACATCTTTAACGGTCCTGCAAGAACCTCTCTGAGCTCTTTCAGTATCCTGGGATGTATCCCATCCGGTCCCATGGCTTTGTCCACTTTCAGTTTAGCAAGTTGTTCTAACACCTCGTCTTCTGTGAATGGTGTGGTATCTACTTCATTCCCATTTTTATATTTGGGAGTCACAGCTGGTCCATCTCCAGGATCTTCTTTAGTAAAAAGAGAGCAGAAGTATTTGTTTAGCAATTTCGCTTTTTCAGTGTCACTTTCCACGAGTCCTTTCCCAGCACTTTTGAGTCCTGCAATTCCAACTCTGATCTTCTTCCTTTCCTGAATATACCTGAAGAAAGTTTTGTTGCTACCCTTAACATCTTTAGCCATCCTTTCCTCTGCCTTTGATTTTGCTATCCTTATTACTCTTTTAGACTCTTTGAGTTGGATCCTGTATTCATTTCTGTGTTCTTCTGTTTGCAAGCTTTTGAATTTTGCGAAAGTTGTGTGTTTTGCTTTTATTTGAGCAGCTACCTCTTTGGAAAACCAAGTAGGTTTCCTTCTCCTCTTGTTTTTATTTACTTTTCTTACATATTTATCTGTTGCTCCTTTTATTGCCTTCTTTAGTTTAGCCCATTGCAATTCCACTTCCTTTATCTCCTTCCACCCCGTCATCTCCTCCTTTAAGTACTCTGCCATTTTATTTGCCTTGTGTATGCTGATGATGTACAGTTTTTGACTGATATGAGTTCCACCACTGATGGTGATATTGCTACTTGAACAATTGTTTCGATTCTTCGATAACATAAGAACATAAGATATGCCATACTGGGTCAGACCAAGGTCCATCAAGCCCAGCATTCTGTTTCCAACAGTGGCCAATCTAGGTCACATGTTACCTAGCAGTTTCCCCAAGAGACACAAGTTCCACAATGCTTGTACTGGGTCAAGCATTGATATCTTCGGTCACTTCTTAATAATGGTCTATGGACCTTTCCTCCAGGAACTTGTCCAAACCTTTTTTAAACCCAGCTACACTAACAGCCTTTACTACATCCTCCGGTAACAAATTCCAGAGTTTGATTACACGTTGAGTGAAAAAAGATTTTCTTTTATTAGTCTTAAATAGTTTACCCTGTAGCTTCATTGCATGTCCCCTAGTCTTTCTATATTCTGATAACGTAACAATCGATCTACGTTTACCCGTTCCACTCCATTCATTAATTTATAGACTTTTATCATATCTCCCCTCAGCCGTCTCTTTTCCAGGTTAAAGAGCCCTAACCTTTTTAGCCTTTCTTCATAGGAGTATCCTTCCATCCCCTTTACCATTTTGGTGGCTCTTCTCTGAACCTTCTCCAAAATCACTATATCATTTTAAGATACACAACATTTAAGGTGTGGTCTCACCATGGAACGATACAGAGGCATCACAATATGTTTTGTTTTATTTTCCATTCCTTTCCTTATCATACCTAGCATTCTATTTGCTCTCTTGGCCGCCGCTGCACACTGGGCCGAGGGTTTTAACATGGAATCCACAATGACGCCTAAATCTTTTT
The DNA here is from genome assembly GCA_033557465.1 of Ichthyophis bannanicus. Taxonomy (NCBI): domain Eukaryota; kingdom Metazoa; phylum Chordata; class Amphibia; order Gymnophiona; family Ichthyophiidae; genus Ichthyophis; species Ichthyophis bannanicus. Next base: position 575,292,515 of record CM066034.1, on the reverse strand, counting down.
CCTGGGTGGTGGTTCCTAATGTGGAACCTTGCATCGTGTAACCATAGTTTGGGTTGTTCTTCCCTAGGTGTATAACCTTGCACTTGTCCACATTAAATTTCATCTGCCATTTTGATGCCCAGTCTTCCAATTTATCAAGATCCTCTTGCAATTTTTCACAATCCTCTTGGGTTTTAACAACTTTAAATAGTTTTGTGTCATCTGCAAATTTGATAATCTCACTCGTTATTCCACTTTCCAGGTCATTTATGAATATGTCAAAAAGCAGCGGACCCAGCACAGATCCCTGGGGTACACCACTATTCACCTTTCTCCATTGGGAAAATTGGCCATTTAGCCCTACCCTCTGCTTTCTATCTTTTAACCAGTTCCTTATCCACAATAGTACACTGCCTCCTATCCCATGACTCTTTAGTTTTGCCAAAAGTCTCTGATGAGGGACCTTGTCAAAGGCTTTCTGAAAGTCCAGATACACAATATCAACTGACTCACCTTTGTCCACCTGTTTATTCACTCCTTCAAAAAAATATAACAGATTAGGAAGACAAGATCTTCCTTGTCTAAAGCCATGTTGGCTGTCTCCCATTAGGTTGTGACTATCTACATGCTGAGTAATTTTATTCTTTATGATGGTTTCTACCATTTTTCCTGGTACTGACGTCAGGCTCACCGGTCTGTAGTTTCCCGGATCACCCCTGGAACCCTTTTTAAAAATTGGTGTTACATTGGCGATCCTCCAATCTTCAGGTATTAGAGATGATTTTAATGATAGTTCACAGATTACTGATAGCAGGTCTGCAATCTCATATTTCAGTTCTTTCAACACCCTTGGTTGTATACCATCCGGCCCAGGTGATTAATAACACTTATTAAAAGAGGACTGCTACACAGTACCCTGTCTTGTGCTGCTGAGGTAAGCTAAATTCTGATTTGATTTAAATTATAGCTCTTAGCTGCTGCTAGGCTCTAACTTCTTATGAAATTTAAACTACAAGCTCTCTGCTGGGTTCTAAATTTAACCAGAAAGCTCTCTTCTGTGTTTTAAAACTAAAAGTACTTTTCTGATGCTAGGCCCTGAGTGACTATTAAATGTACACTACAAGCTCTCTGCTGGGTTCCAAATGTAACCAGAAAGCTCTTTTCTGTGTGTTAAATTTAAACTAAAAGTCTTTGCTGTTACTTGGCCCTGAGTGACTATTAAATTTAAACTACAAGCTCTCTGCTGGGTATGAAATGTAACCAGAAAGTTCTCCTCTGTGTTTTAAATTCAAACTTTAATTGCTGCTACTAGGCCCTAACTGATCCAACAAAAAACAGTGGGTTCACAGATTAAGTAGCTTTAATACAAAGAATTCTTTTTAGAAAATTACCAGAAGTATATACTCACAGTTGCAGATTTCTCTCCAGAAGTAACAGTCCCCCCTTTCTAGTCCTTTATTTAGCCGTGCTTATATACCACTTTTCACCGGGTCAAAGCGATTTACAATAAACAAGTGGGGGATACATTAAACAGAGCTATTCGTATTTACGGGGGGGGGGGGGGGAGGGGGAGGGAATATTCCATCACCAGGGGGATATAGCATATTTACATTCTTGATTTGGTGTACGTCAGAGGTATCTGTCTTATTTACAGTTCTGGCTTTCTCTTCAGTCTCAGTCTGCTTAGTGAACTTCAGTGGGTGCTGTTCTGTTCCGATCCTAGGTGCTTCTAGAAGAGATGGGTTTTTAGCTGTTTTCTAAATGCAAAGAGGTCCTTGTTGCTGCGGACTTGGGTTGGAAGAGAGTTCCAAAGCGATGGTGCATATAAATCAAATGCATGGTTAAAGGTTTGGAGATTAAATTTTGTCCTATCATGCGGCACAATGAGTGTATTGTTTGTGGTCTGACGTGTTGGTCTTCCAGAGTTCGTCCAGGGAAGCAGAATTTGTAAATGAGATGGTGGCTGTTGGTGACGTGCTTTATAGATCAGTGCCAGTGTTTTATATTTTATTCGTGCTTCTAGTGGGATGATATGGAGATCTCTCAGGACTGGGGTGATGTGATCATGTTTCTTTAGTCTCTGGATGATTCTTGCCATTGTGTTGAGGGCTGTGGATTGATGGTGGTGGCCGTGAGTCCTTGGTATATCGCATTACAGTAATCTAGATGGGGGAGTGTCATTGCTTGCATGACCATATGTAAATCCTGTGGGTCTATGAGCGGTATGAATCGTTGTATCATCTTTGCTTTGAAGAATATTGATCTTGCAGTTTTTGTAATCTGTTGTTTAAATAAGTGTTTTATCAAGGGTGAGTCCCAGGTGTTTTACATGAGATTGAACTTTTATTTGGATTGTTCCCAGAGTGAGGTGTGGTGGGGAGGGGGTGAAGGTTTGATCCTTGATAACAAATAAGGCTTCTGGGTTTTTTTTTTTTAGGTTTATGGTGAGATTGTTTTCTTGTAGCCATCTGGAAACATCTTTGAAGCAGTCTATTAGTTTCGGGTTTGCTGAATTGGTAGTTGTGATGGGTCCATACATCATAATGTCATCTGCGTACAGGTGGAAGTTGTCCTGTCACTGATGGCGTTCCTTTCTGACTTTATTTTCAGTAGCCCTTGTTATTTTTTTTGTGTTGTACACCGCCCTGACGCCCTGGCATGGGTGGTTTATCAAATCTTGCGAATAAAGATAAAGATATTGTGAGACTGTATTATTGCACAGAGGGGTTGAAGGTAGATGTTAAAGAGTGTGACTGAGAGCATGGAGCCTTGTGGTATTCCTTGAGTTTACTAAAAAAGAGAGGAGGTTGTGGTGCTGGTTCGGATGAGTTAATGTCTGTTGGTTAGGTAAGATTGGAACCATCGTAGCACTTTGTCCTGTATGCCAATCTCCTGTAGTCTGCTTAGGAGGATGTTGTGAGAGACTGTGTCGAATGCTGCAGAAATATCTGGAACAATCGGTGCATATCCAGTCTGTTTGGCCTGTATCCCTTTGATTAGAGTGTTTAGAAGAGTGATCATGAGGGTTTCAACCCCATGAGCGGGCGGAAACCATGTTGCTGTGGATCAAGTGTGTTGTTTTTTTCTAGGTGGTGTTGAACTATTTTCTCAATTATCTTTGCAGTGAATAGTAGACTCGCTATTGATCTGAATGAGGTGGGTTCCAGGGGGTCGAGATCAGGCTTCTTGAAGGTTGGTCAAATGATGGATGTCTTTAGGCTGTTGGGCATTTTGCCTTGTTTGAATGATGCATTTACTATGTTTGCTAGTGCAAAGCTTAATTCCTAGGGTTTGGTGTAATGGACTGTAGGTAAATCCATCTAAAACATAATTGTATTTGGGTCAGCCTTGATGGACAGGGTTTAGAGTGCTTTCTATCTACTGCATCACTTACTTCTCTGAAAGAAGAGGTAAATTAGGAAACTGTGCCCATATTTGACAGAGGATAGTTAGATGAAAGTAGTGGAGGCATTACCAGATTGGACTATTGTAATGTCCTTTATCAAGGGATTGCAGGAATTTAGCCTTTGTCATTTTCAGATGGTACAAAATTCTGCAACAAGGGCGGGTGCAAAAAACTTTGACTCCATTTCACCTATTTTGTTCAGGCTTCACTGGCTCCCTGTAGAAACACAGGTCCTTTTTAATTGTTGTTTTTTTAAAGGTTTTAATCTTGGATACCTGAGTTGTATGCGCCTGGCAGGATATTGAGTTCCTTAGATCAGATCCTTTATGTGTTCCCTCACTGTCTGAGGTGCTATTAGGCTGACATGGAAGAGACCATCTAGCTAATTTGGGCCTCAGTTGAAAGTAGATGGAGAGAAAAGATTGCGGAAGAGTTTAGGAGCAGCAGTGGAGAGAATATGACTGGAGCCCTGAATATACTGACACTATGAGCTAGGGCATAGAGCTATGGGTGAATGTATGAGTCCTCTTCTTCCTCTGATCTCTGTTGCCAGCTTTTCCACTGTGTAATGGTGCCTGGAAGTCTTCAGGAAATCAAGAGAAAGGGAAGGGCTTCTGAGTCTGCAATATGTTACCACAGCAATGGAGGAAAATTGGTACTGAAAAGGACAAACTAGGAAAGACTGGGGTTGGGAGGGGAACAAAATGAAATGGAGGACTGGGGAGGGTTAAGAAACAAATGGTTGGATGATAGAGAAGGGTGAGCACAAATATTTGGCCATTTATTGAAACGTCTGCTGTGAATCTCACCACATATTACTACTACTAGTTATCTATGCCTGCCTTCCTCCCCACACCTCCCTGCCAAAATCAACTAATCAAAGGTTATAAAGTCACTTTCTACTTGTTTTACTAAGGGTAGTTTTATGATAGGTTGCCTAGAAGAGAAGTAGGTGCCTATTTTAAGACTATTTTATAGACACAAATAAGTAGCTATGTGCCTTTATGAAATAGCTTTTCAAACCTGTAACAGTTATGGGCAAATGCATTCTCAAAAATATACACTTGCTCAGAAATTGATGTAAATGTATGTGTGTCAAGCATGTACACATGTGCGTATTTTATAAAATAGGCACCTACATTGCAACTCTACCTGTGTTTCGCCCAAACTCCCCCCTTGACACCCCTACACTCAGATTGTATAAAAGTAGACTTGGTTTGCAAGTTATCATGCTGTGAGGGCTTATGTGCATCAGTGATGCTGAGAGCTAAGCTATTAGTAGCTTAGCTTCCAGCAGGGTCTCCCAAGATAGACAGGTCTCAGCTGAGGTGCCAGACTGACACACCATCCATCTAGGCAGCAGCAGAATGGGACGATGTTGTAAGCAGAGGATCACATTTCTGTGACAAATACAACACTGGAATTAACTGTGCATAAGAAAGACCTGACAAATATACTTCAGTATCTTGCCAAGAAAACCCAATGGATAGTAACAAAACAAATTGCACTATAGTGCTGGAAGATGAGACCCCCAGGTTGGAAGGCACTCATATGGCTACTGGGGCTGAGCTGAAGACTTCTCAGAATAAAGCCAGCATTTATGATGTGGTTGAATCTGCTGATGTAGCTGTGCATGAAAGGAGAGTCAGAAATTGCAAAGATGTCTTACATATTGGGACATGGAAAGTACGAAGCATGAACCAAGGGAAGTTGGAGGTGGTCAAGAATGAAATGGAACGTGTACAACTCAATCTGTTGGGTGTCAGTGAAGTGAAATGGGCTGGCTTTGGGCACTTTGCATCTGATGATCATATGGTCTACTATGCTGGAAATGAAAGACAAAGAAGAAATGGTGTTGCATTTATAATTAAGAAGAAACGTGCAAGAACTATAATGAAATACAATGCAGTCAGTGAATGCTTAATTTCTATTCGTCTACGAGGAAAGCTCATCAACACAACATTAATTCAGGTATATGTCCGAACAACAGCTGCAGAAGAGGAAGACATTGATGAGTTCTATGAACAAGTACAAGCTGAAACATGCAAACAGGATATCCTGATAGTCATGGGTGACAAACGCAAAAGTTGGCAACAAAGAAGGCAAAGTGGTTGGAAAATATGGACTTGGCAACAGAAACGAAGCTGGAGAAAGACTGATAGAATTCTGCAAGACCAATGATCTATTCACCTCAAACACCTTCCAGCAACACAAGCACTGATTGTACACATGGATTTCACCCAATGGATTGTACAGAAATCAAATTGACTACATCTGTGGAAGTCAATGATGGAAAAGCGTAATAACATCAACAAAGACAAAACCTGGAGCTGACTGTGGTACAGATCACCAACTACTAGTATGCAAACTCAAGCTAAAGTTGAAAAAGAGCGAGCCACTCATGAATGCAGCAAAATATGTCTTGAGAATATACCACTGGAATTTAAAGACTGCCTGAAAAATTGATTTGCTGTTTTAGATACAAATGACAGAGTTCCAGAAGGGTTATGGGATGACATCAAGAAGGTTGTGTTGTAAGAAAAACTCGATGGCACTTAACAACAGACAGATGGATATTCTCCATGTTTGAGTTATTTTATTAGTATGTTTTTAATTATGTTTGTTGCTGTTTCTGAAAACCGCTTTGAATGGGCTTCTGGAGAGGTGGTATATAAGTATCCATAAATTAAAAAAACAAACAAACAGACCAAAATCACCTTTTCTGCAGATAAAACAGGGTTTGCCTGTGAAGAAAAGTTTATAAAATTGCCTCCTATTTGTTTAGCATTTATTGTATTTTGATTTAAACATTATGTTTTATGAGTTGTTGGGTCAATATTCAGCTTGTGGCAGCTAAAAAAAAAAAAAAAAAAAAAAAAAAATCTGGATATTCAACAGTAGCCAGTTAGCCGCTGCCATTGAATATCCAGATTCTGCAGGTACTATCTGGATAGTGGCTAGCATTATACAGACAGAGACGATGTTCCACTGCTAACCAGATAGCTTACCCGGATAGCATTTGGTACAGCTTTTTTGCTTTCCTATCTTATCTAGATAGTTATCCAGACAGCTGCATGGAAAATCTGTGTCACTGCCACAGCACTATCTAGATAGGGCCAAAGCAGTCTGTAACGATATTCGGTGACACTATCCAGGTAGTGCTGCTGAATATCTCTCTCTGGCATTTTTCAAGGTAGCCGGTGCTGCTATCCAGATAAATGCTTTTAATTATATGGGGCCTGCAATTTTTATTTATTTTGCTGTAAGTAGCTTTGGACAATCCTTCAAAACTGATATAAATAGAACATAGTACATACTTGCAATAAATATATAAAATATTTATATAGCTTTGTTCTGGGTGGTGTATGAAGAGCTGTTTCTGTCACTGCAGAGCTGCAATTTTGGGACTGCCTGCTGTTTTAGTGCACTGTTCCTTGCCCTTAAGTTTGAGTTACTGAATGTTCGCTTTTAATGGGATATCTGAAAAGTGAAAAACAAAAAAAATCCTTGCCTATAAACAACCATCACACCTCTCCAGACTTGTCATAAAAAGCAAACTACCTGCATCTCAGAATCAAGGAGATGAGAGGTTTTGTATCCATGTGCCAGCTATATAGTTCTAGAGACTTTGTATTCCTGTGCCAATCTCTTTAGTAAGCCAGACTTAGAGGTGAAAGCTGTGTATCCTTGTCAAGTCTCTTCAGACTTTCTGAACTCTGGATATCCTAAATTTCTTATTTGTAAAGCTCAGCTTTGTAGTGACAAGATGGAAAAGGTTAACTCTGTTCTTGAGATTGCACAGCAGAAGCTGATGGTAGCCTGAGTGACAAATGCATGAAATGATTATTGCTTCATTGTATAAACCTTAACATAACTTTTGCAAGGAAATTATTGCAGTAGCCCTGTGTGGAACTGGTGATAAATTGCTGCCATTCTTTTACAGTTAGATAGGTTCAAGGAGCCTCCTGCATTTGGACCAATGTGTGACTTGTTGTGGTCAGATCCCTCCGAAGATTTTGGAAATGAGAAGTCACAAGAACACTTCAGTCATAACACAGTTCGAGGATGCTCCTATTTTTATAGGTAACAAAACAGTCCGGGGCACTGTGCAGATCTTTTAGCGAGAAACATCGTTTTTCCATATTTTCCCTCTTTCTCTTTTGCTAACAATTGTTGAAGTTCTTGGTATCTTAACTCTTCTCTCCTTGCCTCATCCCTATCTCACTTCATTCCTTATCCTGCATGCTGCTTTTCCTTCTACTGTTTAGGCTGGTAGCATGTAAGAGTTGAGAGATGAAGAGAATATTTCAGAGAGCTATTGTTTAAGATATATATTTATTTTATTTTATTTTATTTATTACATTTTCTTTTATACTGCGCTATTTAAGATCAGTGCGGTTTACAATAAACATTAAATCTACACATCTCAGTTTAGTGATTTGTGCTTAAAATAAACAGGTAAAAATAACTTGGGTATACAATAAACAAGTTTCTTAACAGGGAGAACATGATAACTATATACAAGCCAGTTAATGTAACTATATATTGTGTTTGAATAATATTTTTTTTGTTGGGGGGGGGAGCAGTTTTCATACTCCCCATACAGCTTCTAGTTCCCGAAGACCTGCACACTCATTTTCAAAAATGAGTTTGCACAGTGATTTAAATATGTAATCACCATGTGTACTTTTCTCCTGATCTAACCCTGCTCCCTTTTACCTGCACCAAGGGGAACATGTGCTGACCTGTAAGAACATTTCAGATTTTTATTTTAGATTTGTGACTTGACTCTTCCAAATCCCAGCTCAAAGCAAGCAAATATACAAGTTGTTTCCTTGTCTCAATGCGCTTGCAATCTAATTTGTACCCGAGGCAATGGAGATGACATGCCCAAGGTCACAAGTAGCATTGGTGGGAGAAGCAAGATTTGAACCCTGGCTTCCCTAGTTCTCAATCCACTGCTCTAACCATTAGGCTACTCTTCTCCAAGAGGCTCTGTTATTTTCCTGTTTGTCCATGTTAAATACACTTTTACAGTAGTTTAAGTATTTAAGCTTTTGACTCCTTGGGCATAGCCTCCTTCCCCCAAGTGGTACAAGGCCCAAGGTTCACAGGAGGATGGCTGGTCCACTTTGCACACCAGTGGCCAAGCATCACCACAGATACCTGGGTGTTGCAGGTAGTCAGGGAGGGCTATTTCCTTCACTTCGCCCAGCTGCCTCCTCCCTTCTTCCCAGGGAAATTACCCATGTACCCCTTGTACAGGGAGTTTCTGCAAAGGAAGCATGTGTTCTTGCTTGAGGATCAAGCGGTGGAGCCCGTCTCCCAACCTCTCCAGGGCCGGGGATTATACTCCTGCCACTTCCTTGTCTCCAAGAAGACAGGAGGCTTACAGCCCATCCTGGATCTGCAGGACCTCAACTGATTCCTGGTCAAGGAAAAGTTCAAAATGATATCCCTTGGAACCTTGATACCTTACCTCCTGCAGTTAGATTGGCTATGCTCCTTGGATCTCAAAGATGCCCATACCCACACCCTGATCCATCCAAGGCACCATCAGTACCTCTGATTCGTTGTCAGCAGATGACATCATCAATACAGGGTACTCCCCTTCAGCTTAGTCTCAGCTCCTTGGGTATTCATGAAATGCCTGGCAGTTGTGGCTGTTTGTCTCAGGCTCCTAGAGGTTTTCGTCTTTCCCTACCTAGGCGACTGGCTTATATGAGCCGGCTCACCGAAGGAGGTGCACAGTGTGGCACAGCAAGGGCTGCTCCAGCACCTGAGATGTGTGGTGAACTTCCCGAAGTCTCACCTACGGCCCACCCAGCGCTTGGAGTTCATCGGCACCTTACCGGATTCCACTCAGGTGAGAGTCTTTCTGCCACTGGATTGGGCGCAGTGCCTCTCTGCCCTGGTGCAGGCTGTGCAGAGTGACTCAGCAGTGACAGCCAGGCAAATGCTCCGCCTCTTGGGGCACATGGCATCCACTGCCCATGTGTAACCCCTTTTGCCCGCCTCTGCATGTGGCAGACTCAATGGACGTTCAGTGCCCGGTGGATACAAGCTTCAGGCCATCTGGCGGACCGCATCAGAATCATGCTAACCCTAGCGACATCTCTTGCCTGGTCGCAGGACCCCCCTCAACCTCAGAGCCAGCCTGCCCTTCCAGGCTCCCCCAGTGCAGTGTCCTTACAACGAATGCATCCAAATTGGGGTGGGGGGCCCATTGCGATCACCTGCAGTCACAAGACCCATGGTCGCCAGAGGAGAGTGCCTCGCAGATCAGCTTGTTGGAATCTATCATGCCCTGTGGGTCTTCCAGAACCATCTAGAAGGGCAGGTGGTTCAGGTCCAAATGGACAACCAAGTGGCGATGTACTACATCAACAAGCAGGGGGGCATGGGCTTGTACCACCTCTGCTGGGAGGTGGTGTACCTCTGGAACTTTGCAACAGGGAAGGACATCTCCCTTAAAGCAGTGTAGTTGCTGTGCCAGGACAACGTACTGGCTGACTGCCTGAGCCGAGTCCTCCAGCCCCATGAGTGGAGGCTGAACCCGGCTGTGCTGGGGGAGGTCTTCTGATGCTGGGGGAACTCAGAGATCAACTTCTTTGTCAGTCCAGTGAATACACAACTGCCACACCACTGCTCTCGGAGGCCAGCCTGGAGAAGGGAGGCAGCAGACACCTTCCTCCTCCCCTGGTCCAGGAACTTCCTGTATGCCTTTCTGCCCATGCTCCTGATGCCATGGGCTCTCCTCAAGATCCAAATGGGGGTGGCTTTAGTCATCTTCATTGCACTCAGGTGGCCCATGCAGCCTTGGTTCCCCCTGCTTCTGCAGCTGTCCTAGTGGGACCCACTGCTGCTGGGGAGCACCCCGAAACTGCTGTCACAGGAGGATGGAATGCTGCTGCACCCCAACCTTCAGTTCCTTTCCCTGATGGCCTGGATGCTGAGAGACTAGCTTTAGCGTATCACTGCCTCTCCAGGTCGGTTGAAGATGTTCTGCTTGCCTCGTGTAAGGACTGCATGCGGTGGGCATATGCCTTTAAGTGGCACAGGTTTTGCACTGGTGTGCGGATGAAGGGCTTAACGTCTTCTCCTGCACGATGCCAGACATCTTATGATACCTATTGCATCTGTTGGGAGCTTGCCTAAAGTCCAAGACAGAGTGCACCTTTGTGCTATCTCGGCTCACCACTATGCGGTGGATGGTCAGGCCATGTTGGTACACCCTCTGGTGGGCCAGTTTATGCAGGCCTCCTCCTTTCCTGGTCCCCGATCCATCTGCCACCAGTGGCATGGGACCTCCAATGTGGTGTTGGGGAAGCTCACGGCTCCACCCTTCAAACCCCTGGCTACCTGCCATCTCAAGGACCTTTCTTGGAAGGTCCTGTTCCTGGTGGCGCTCACCCCGGTGAGGTATGTGATTGAGCTGCAGATGCTGGTGGCACATGAGCCCTACAGGACAGACTTAAGGATCTTAATATGTACACCTTAGAGGAAAGGCGGGATAGAGGTGATATGATTGAGATGTTTAAATACCTCCGTGGCATAAATGTTCAGGGAGAGAGCCTCTTTCAATTGAAAGCAAGTTCTGCGACGAGGGACATGGGATGAGGGTGAAGGGAGATAGATTCAGGAGTGATATGCAGAAATATTTCTTTACGGAAAGAGTAGTGGATCCGTGGAATAGTCTCCCAGTGGAGGTGATAGAGATGAGGACAGTAACTGAATTCAAAAAAGCATGGGACCAACACAGAGGATCTCTAAAGGTAAAAAGTGGACTGTTGTAGTTGTTGTTATGGAAGGACAGACTAGATGGGCCTTGTGGTCTTTTTCTGTCATCATGTTTCTATGTTTCTATGTTACACCAGGTTCCACAGGAACAGGGTTGTCCTTTGGACTTACCCTAAGTTCTTGCCAAAGGTTGTCTCTGCCTTCCACTTGAAACAAGAGGTGGTGTTACCCACTTTCTTTTTGAGGTCTCATTTCTCTAGGGGGAAGGCCTCCCTACACATGCTGGACTGCAAGTGTACATTCTCCTTTTACATCCAGAGGATGCAGCCCCTTGCTGCTCAGTGCAGCTCTTTGTTTCTTTTGACCCCAGTCAACTTGGGGTTGCAGTCTCCAAGTGCACCCTCTCATGATGGATGGTGTCACCACCAGGTGGGCAGGCTGCCGCCTAGGGTTGCAGATCTGTGTCTGATGGTGATTAAGTAGTTGTGAACACGAATGGTTTAAGGTAAAAGGATTTATTTCCCCTCCCGGGGTCGGATTCTTCAGGTAATATAACACAATACTCAAAACAAATAAGCCATACTTTCTGGCAAAACACAAAGGAAATTATAACAGCTTTTTCTTGCTTCTTAAAGTAAAGAGTAAACGTTAAACAGGCAAAGCTCAGCACATATCTTCCATATGTGCAAAACAGCACTCTTCACTGATAGTGTTTTCCCTCCACACTATACAGCCTTTTGACTAGCGAAAAGACGTCACTTTATCAGAGAAAATCACTCTGCAGTCCATTGGGTCACTATCAAATGAACATTCACTGACTGTATCAATGACCATAGGCTCCTGCATACATTCAGAATTGTCTGCGTTCTCCTTGCCACAATACTTCTGCAAGTTCCCCTGTAACATGCCGTCACAGAGTCTCTCTGCACAACTTCCTCTAGGGCTGGAATAACAGCTACCGTATTCCTCGGTGTTTGGGAGAGAGGGAAGCCACCATTCAGGGTTCTTAGAGTTTAATTCCTTCTGGCAGGTTCTACCCTTGGAACGCTTATAAGCTCTGGCTTCAGGCTTTGCAAAAGAATATTCTTCTCCCCTATTAACACCAGGTTTAAGCCTGCGGGATTTTCTCTGAGGCTTAGGAACTGCTACTATATCTTCCTCAGACATGCGCACATCTTCAGGGAAATACCTTTCTCTCTCTGGGGTTGTTAACTGCTCTCTCTTCAGCTCGGTGCTCAAATCCCTTGGCTGGGTGTTACTGCCCTGCCCCCACCTAGGATTTATCACACGAGGCTTCTCAGCGTTAACCCTGTAGGTATTTCTTTTATCAGCAAACTTTAACTTTCTACCAGAGTCATTCTCCAGGCTACAGCTCTCAAATACATACTGTTTGTCTTTAGGCTTCCAATCACTCCAGTTGGAACGTTGCCTCTGAGCTCCAAACAGCTTGCAATCAGCAGAACACTTGCAACTGTTCTCTGACCTCACGGGCTGCTTTCTCCTGCAGTGCTCTGGGTAGTTTCTGTGGTGAACCCTTCCTGGTTCTGGCTCTGACTCACGTCCTGGGTCAGAGTCTGAAACTCCTCCTTCTTCCTCTAGACCAGCTGGTTCAGTTAGTTCAGCTAGTCCTCCTAGTTCTCGTTCTCCTCGGTCTACCCGGTCTAACTCTGTATTTCCTGCATAGCTCTTATAGTGGCTATAAGCTCTTCCCCTTTCCAGGTGCATGCTATTAGGAATTGGGGAATGTTTCTCAGCTGGGCTTATTTGCAAACCCCGTGGCTGGGTTTGTTTATGTCGCCCCTGACAACTGCTGCTCACATGGCCTGCCTGCCTGTCAGCTTCAAGACTAGAACTCAGTGAATCCTGTGTTTTTAAGGTAGGAAATGGAGCTTCTTCATCACAATGGCCAACTGCATTTCCTTCGCCTATCAACAGGCGAGGCTCTCTCTGGAGCATCATGTGACAGTTCACAATGTGCATGCCATGGCAGTCTCAGTGGCAAGCCTGGGCTCGGTGCCCTTACTAGACATCTGCCGGGCCACCACCTGGTCCTCTGTGGACACTTTTGCTGCACACTACTGTTTGGAAGAGACATTCCGGAGGGATAGTGCCTTTGGCCAGGCCGTACTCAGTCACCTTTTCGGGGAATAGTGGAACTCCTTCCCTCCATCCTGTGATGTCCAGGCTACTGGAGTGGAGATAGCATCTTTGATGATGATGCTGCTGTAGTGTCAGACTTCCAGCCAACCAGTACCCCCTGCTGCACTTTATAGGTTGCTTTTTGGGTCGCCTGTGGCTCTTATAGGTCTTTTCGGTAGCTTGTAGCTTGGGAGTCCCATATGTGAGGACTGACTTCCTGCTTGTACCCGGAGAAAGCGTTGTTACTCACCTGTAACAAGTGTTCTCCGGGGACAGCAAGAATTGGTCCTCAAAACCCTCCCTCCTCCTCCTTCTTTTTATGCTTGATTAAGCTTTGTCGTCATACTGAGGTAAGATGGCACCTGTGGGCGGGAAGGTGACTGCACATGTGTGGTGTAACTCCCAAAAGCTTTCTTTGAAAGCTGGGGAGTGGTTCTGCGTGGGCTCCGTCGGTGTCACCCATATGTGAGGACTGATTCCTGCTGTCCCTGGAGAACACCTGTTACAGGTGAGTAACTACGCATTCTCTATTGTGCGCTGTGATAGGGCTGAAGCTAGTGGAGCTCTGGATTTGAAAAAAAACACTGTCTTTCACAAAGCAGCTGACTTGCAGGAGCTGCAATTGCATAGCAACACAGCTAGAGGGAGCAGGCACGAACCTGCAGAGCAAACACACCCAAGTACTGATTATGCAGGGACTTATCAGATGCACCTGAAGAGCAGGCCAGGAAACTCAAGAGGAGAACGGCTTTACAAGCAGAGAGCTGCAGCCAGACTAAGGAGGGGAGAAAGAGGAGAAGAAGCCAGGATCCAAGGGAGAGAGACTCCATGCCTAGAGGGAGGCCTGAGCTCACCAGAAGGATTGAGAAAGGAACTTAAAGGTACTGGAAGGAAAGGTCCTGACAGTGGAATCCCCCATACTGAGAAGCAGAGAGGCCTGGATTCGTTACCTGGCCGTCCCAAGCTTGAGGGACGACAAGCAGTGCCCAGGAGACTCACAGAAACAGTCTGTAAAGGAGTCCGTATCCAAGGAAGGGTACCTGGTAAGGAAAATACCAGCAGCACTGACTTTAGGAAGCCAAGGTACAGTGGTACTTTAATTCTAAAAAGAGACTTAGCTCCTAGAAGGGCTTTTGAATCAGATAACCATTCTGAGAGGAATGAAAGAAGGCAGGAGTTCTGGAAGCCACGCCATAGAGGCCTAAGAACAAGCCATGCTTCCTCCTTGTAAAACCTTGAACAGCCCAGCTGGAGGATAGGTGAAGGAAATACTCATTTGCACACTATAGCAGCCAGGGAGAGCTCAAATACAGGAGAAAGCGCAGATGAGCTGGAACCCATGCAAGTGGAGCCTGAGGATTTAGAAGCATTGTCACAGGAGAAATTAATGGACTGCTCTATTTGTGTTGCGGGAAGCCTTGAGTCACTCCCAGAGCTATAGTTTACCAGAACATGCACTAACAATGATTTTGCTTACATTGAGCTAAAGGAGAGCTGGTTTATTTGTTTCACTCTGAAGTTTAGAAAACCCTTTATATTCTACAAGGAACTGTAAAGCCTGTAACAGTTTTACTTGTTTAATAACACTTTGGCACAAACCTGAAAATAAGGAAAACTTTACTTTTGTTACTTAGCGAACCTCAGTGCTAAAAGGGAAATAAAAGCTTTTTGTTTACCCTCTACTTGGCATCCACAACTCATTTCTATAAGGAGAAAGGACTACAAAGACCAAGGTGCATCTGGCCCAAAAGAGTCTCTTACTTCTACAATTGATTTAAATGCACAACCTGCCTCTGCAGCCCCCGGCCACCGGGGGGGGGAGGGGGTAAGGGCGCCTGGTGGTTGCATAGTCCTTTTGTGTGTTCCACCTAAGTGGCTCCAACGTGTACTCCTACTCTAGCACCTGTAACACGCACTATATTAAAAGTGCAATTAATGCATGCCCTTTTGGCCGCTGCGGCCTTAGTGTGCACTGTTGTGACATTTACCTTAACTCTTATGTCTTTTTCCAGGTGACGTTTGACCTGTGACAAGCATGACGCCTCATGGCCGGCTTCTGGATTCTGCTCTTCCTACATGGCTGCTTCTGAGTTGTCACTGGAGGACCTACTTCCCTTCTCTTAGCTGGGGGGGTGCTGTTAGCCTGACCTTGCCTGCCTCAGGGCAGGAAGTGCTGGATGGCCCTGTGGGTAAGGATATTCAGCCAGGTGGAGCCTCTGGCGTCTGTGCTGGGGGCCTCTCCCTCTCCTCTAGGAGATCGATGGCGACTATGCCCACCGAGTGAGTGTAGGGGGGTCATTTCCGTGAGGAAAGCTTCCGGAGTTTGGATTGTCCTTCCTGGAATTCTTTCCCTCTACCGTAGGCTTGGTCATTCCGTCATGGATATTCAGACCCTGCGACCTTTCATTTCCCCCATGTACAGTCTCGTGGGGGCAGGCTGAGAGTGAAAGCCGCCTTCGATTGTTGACAAAGTGTCCCCGGCAGGGGCACCTTCCCTCCCCTCCCCTCCCCCCCCCCCGGATGGGATCCGCTGTGGCTTGGATTGAGATGTCTAATGTGGATGCAGAAGTACTTTTGCCTTGAGAGGTTTGTGAGGAGTCCGAGGTTATTTGTCTGTCCCAGGAGTAGGAACTTGAGGTATTGATCTCAGGGTCTTATCCATTTCGAACTTGGTGTGTGCTCCAGTCACGGAGCAGAAACTGAAGAAGCATCAGCTCCTGCAAGAGGTTCAGAAATTCACTACTGCCTTCCCAGAAGTGCTCAAGGGCCTTTTCCGGCCAGAGTGGGATTAACCCAACTTCCCACTTATGAGGCTAAGGGTGTATAAGAAGATGCACCCTCTCCTGGACAGGGAGTCTATTGTGTGGTTGATGTTTCCAAGGTGGATACGCAGGACACAGAAGTTGCCAGGTGGACCACCATTTCTGTGGAAGATGGATTGGCCTTAAAGGATACTCTGGACCAAAAGGTGGATTCGTTTTGAAGAACCAGTTCGCTGTGGCGGTTGCTATTCTTCATTTGTGGTATGTGTAAGCCTGACATCTCGAGCCCTGCTCCAGTGGCTCCAGTCTCTTTCGCCGGATGTTTCAACTCCTTTTTTGGAGTCTGTTATGGTCTTCCTTTTAGATGCCATGTATGACTTGGTACTTTTGATGGCTATGGATGGTTACCTGACGACAGTTTCACAGCAATGGATTTGGCTCCGGCACTGGACTGCAGATACATCTTCCAAAGCCCATGAGGATACTTCTTTCTTTTTTGTTGGCCTTTTTACAGGATGGCCTGGAGAAGGGCCTTTCCTTTGGCTCCCTGAAAGTTCAGGTGGCAGCTTTGACTTGTTTCCGAGGTCTGGTGAGTGGTAAGTCTCTAGCCTCGCACCTGGCTATCTCGCGCTTTCTTCAGGGGGTTTGGCGTCTGCATCCTCCTCTCTGATCTGTGATCCCTTTCTGAGATCTGTGTCTGGAACTCAGGGCCCTGATGGCGGTGCCGTTTGAGCCATTGAAGTGCATTACCTTAAAGGATTTGACGCTCAAGACTGTTTCTTGGTTGCGATTTGTGCCGCAAGGCAGATTTCCAAGCTGCAGGCATTGCCTTGCTGAGATCCTTCTCTATCTTTTCTAAGGAGGCCATTTCCATTTGGCCTATGCCGTCCTTGCCTAAGGTGATTTCTCCCCTTCATGTGAACCAGGTGTTCTCTAAGGAGCAGTGTCGGGGGAGGGATAAGGATCTTCACCTTGTGGATATCCGGAGGGTGTTTCTCCGGTATGTGGAGGATACTAATTTCCTTCGTAAGACTGACCATCTTTTTGTGCTATTTGCTGGCCCGTGCAAGGGTGATGCGGTGTCCAAGTCTGCTTTAGTATGCTAGATTAAGGAGGCCATTGCCTTGGCATCTCTTTTGCAGAACCGGCTGGTTCCAGAGGATTTGCGTGCCCATTCTACCTGAGCAGAAGCATTCTTGTGGGCAGAGCAAAGCTCATTAGCCCCTACAGACATTTTTTCAGGCAGCAACATGGGCATCACTTTCTACTTTTGTCAGGCATTACCATTTGGATGTCCATGTGTGAACAGATATGGTCTTTGGCTCTGGGGTTTTGCGAGCTGCTGTTTCTTCTCCCTGCCCATTGGAATTGTAACTTTGGTACATCCCACTTGTTTGGTCTGATCTAGTAGGACAATCTAGAAGGTAACATTTTACTTACCAGTTAATGTCCTTTTGTTGAGTCCTGCTAGGCTAGTATTTGCTTTGTTCTTCTGCTACGGTTCCCTTGGGTCCGCTATGATTTTTATACTTGGCTCTGCAGGTTCATTTTCTGTGGACAGATTTCTTTTTATACTTTCCTGTACATAGTTCTGTACTGTTGCTTACTCCTTGTTGCCCATGATTGAAGTTATATGAGGCTTGCCATGTTTCTTGCCATGTTTCTCCCCATGCTTTGGGATAAATACTGAAGAGCCCTCTGGTGGCTGAGGCAAATAGTGGCATGGGAGTGATGTCATTGAAACCTGGGCTTTTTATTGATTCTTCCTCTCCCAATCTGATGGTAGGGGAACACAACCCACTTGTCCGGACTGGTCTAGCAGGATTCAATGAAAGGACATTAACTAGTAAGTAAAATGTTACCTTGTTTGGAAGGGTCCTTCTTTCATCTTAGACTCTCCGCTTAGATTTGAACAACTGGATATCCTTTTAGTGACCCTTAATATAGAGTCATCATATGCTAATGTATAATAAGATGAGGCTCTCTGCACTTTAGGGAATACATTGTACCAAAGAGACTAATCTCAGCATCCTGCCAGTTAATTTTTGTACCTGTCATCATAGCTCTGAAAAGAAGTTATATTTGCCTTTCAAGGGACTTTTTATTAACAAATTAAGGGCCACCGTGGGGGCCTGCTATGGGGGCCACCATGGCCCCTGACGTTGGCTTGTCTTTATATTTCAAATTTTGTGTTGCCTATTAAAGTTTGCAAGTGATACATCAAGGGTTGTATGAATACTCCCTTGCTGTGTTTTGTGTAATTGCTTCTCTTTGTGAGGGATTTTCTCTTTTTTTTTCCTGTTGCTCCTTCAGCTTGAGTTCAGTTTTCCTCAGAACCAATGCCAGTACTCTGTGCTCAGATATCTTCAATGTTTTATTTAAAGTCTGTATGCTTTTTTTAACAAATAGCTTAATGTACCTTTCTTTTTCTCTTCACAGCTATCCTGCTGTTTGTGAATTTTTGCAAAATAATAATTTATTATCAATTATACGAGCCCATGAAGCCCAGGATGCAGGGTAAGTCATACTCTTCTGGAGTATAAAGAAGTATACATGCATATATTGGATAAAAAAATTGTTTATTGTCCACAAGTTTGAAACACATGAGTAACACCACGTTTCAAGACTTCCAGCTTGGGTTGTTAATATATCAGGTTACCTTTTATAAACATTCATACAGAGAGTTATTTTCAAAGCCATTTACCTTGCTAGATTGGCTATTTAAAAATTATTATTTCTGTAGTGCATCTACCTCTTGTTGGATTATGATGAGGAGAGATGCACATAGGCAAAGAATTTCAGTTTGTTTCTGACTTTTTGACCCTTTTTATAATTTTCAAAAACCTTTTGGTTCATTTCACACATTTGTGTTACAATTAACCCTCAATAGAATTTTTAATGCATGCAGATCAAGTTTATTTACATTAATTCATTTATGTGCATGCTAAATTTTTTAAGGCATCCTAGTGAACCAAATGCATGCTAACGCATACACATCCTAATGAAGAGGTTTTTCCAGGGTTATATGTAGGGTAGGGGAGGAAAATCACACATGTAGGTTGGCTTTTAAAATCTATGCACAATGTTTTCTATTTGACATGCAGACAAAGCAGATGTAAATTCTGTGGATACATAAGGGAAAATATATGCGTATTGTCCTTTTGAAAATTAGGTACAAGATATAAGATAGGCATGGTGTTTGAAATTACAGCCACAGTCTTTCACCTCTCTTGACATTTGCTGTATCTGATTCTCACAATCTGAACTTAGACTGGGAGAGCAACCTATTTCCTGGATTTTTAGCCTAAATCTTGGGCATAAGGGTCAACTGTGGCAATGCTGAGAAAAGTGAGCGAATGTATGCATATTCTCAAGAGTTCATGAACTGCAAATGCCATTTACATTAGTTTTTTAAAAGCACTGCTGTATTTTCAAGGGGAAACTCTGCGGGTAGTTTCCCTTTGGAAGTGAGCCTGCAGTTCACAGGAATAAAGTATCTGCAAGCTGCCTGGAGAGTCTGAAAATTGCTCCCATAAGATTCCAGTATCTCTAGGACTGATATAGCTAGTTGAATTTTGCAGTTTGAATGTTCATAGAAGGTGAGTGTTACCATAACCACAACCTCTAGTTTCTTGTGGCTCTGTGGCAAGAGCCACAAAATCTGGCCCTTGCGAGTTGATTTGACAATATCTGATGAATCGCAGGAAACTAACTGGCCAAGAAAAAGGGAGCTGGGGTAGCTAGTTGAAGAGATCAGCTGGAATGTAGGCTTCTTTTTCCCTCTTCTTTTGCATAGTCGTCCTCCTTTTCCCACCAGCTATCCCTTCTGTCTCCCTTTCCTCCATTCACTATCTATCTAGTTCCTTCAGTCTC
Source organism: Ichthyophis bannanicus (assembly GCA_033557465.1). NCBI lineage: Eukaryota > Metazoa > Chordata > Amphibia > Gymnophiona > Ichthyophiidae > Ichthyophis > Ichthyophis bannanicus. The sequence continues at coordinate 575,272,616 of CM066034.1, read as the reverse complement.
CCTCCCCCACTAATTGGCATGAAGAATAGAGTGATTCAGGGCATATCCTTCTGTGCTGCCCAGGGCCAGATTCTCAGGTTCTTTTTTTTTTCTTTTTATTATGCAAAATAAATGTACATCCAATTACGCTTGAAATAAAGAAAGTGTTAAAAACAATAAATGTGCATGAATTAAAGAGAAGAAAAAAGGAATAAAATGAGTGCTGTCATGCAGCAGGGGCTGATGAAAGCAAAAATGCAGGAGAAGAAGCTGTTTTTCATGAAGAAAAAGATGTGCATAAGATGCGATATCCGCACAGAACAGCTAGAGGGAGCAAGCATGCACTCACAGAGCCTGAGTGGACACACTTAGCTAATCGAGAGCACCTGACAGTCAGCCCGGGAAGCTCAAACACAGGAGAGCTTTATAAACGGAAGACTGGAGACTGGAGAAGGCAGAGCAGCGCTTGCAGTGTGGAGCTGGAGGTAAAGCTGAAGGCTTACGAGAGAGAAGCACCACAAGCAAGGACCAAGCAAAAAGAAGCACTTGGGAAACTAGTGCTGGGCAAAGGAACAATCACCTTTGGAGGCAAAGCAGAGTGAAAGAAAGAAGCTTGCTTGTACCAGAGGAACCTGAGGCTAAACCGAAAGGTAACAGAAGCTTTCAGAGAGGAGACTGGCACAGGGATTGTGTTCCTGAAGAACTGTGGGAAGGAGGAAATCCCAGTTCTATATGCTGCTGGAAGCCAAGGTATGCTGACTCTGTTTCTATGAAGAAAACCTTACCTTATAAAAAGCCTTTTGAAAGTAATGCTAATCCTGTGAGAAAGGAAAGCAAAGCTACCTCTCATAAGCCAAGTAGCCAACGCCCAAGTGTAGGCCATGCTCTTTGGCAAACACTAGAGGAACTCTTTAAACATCCAGAGAAGAGGACTAGGCCCTGGCCAGAAATTATAGCCAGTGAAACCACTGATACAGAGATAATTCTGAGCCGATGCAAGTGGAACTTGTAGAGCCAAGCCTTTTATCTCAGGAAGAGATGGACTGTTCTTTATGTATTTCTGGCAGTGCAGAGTCACTGTTAAACCTGTGAATGATATATGTTGTCTTCAGAATGTTATTAATTTGCTAAATGGAAGAAGAGTGCTGAAACATTTGCTTTACTCTGGAAAGCTTAACTAAGCATTATTACATCTGTGAAGCATAACAGTTTTTCCGTTAACCTGAGTTGATTTCATTCCTGAAGTTAAGGACTTTTTCTTTAGGTTGTAACCCAGCTGAATCTTATGCGTAAAGGGAAATAAATGCCTTGTTAACCCTCTACTCTGCATTCACAATTTTTCTTAGTTAGGAGCTGAACTGCTAAGACCAGGTTACACCTGGCTCTTAAAAGACTCTCCTCTCATAATAAAATAATTTTTGTGTCCCACCTACCCTTACGACCACTGGCTACTAGGGCGGTGCACGACAGTGCATACAGACCACAATATGGAAGATGGGGGGAAGCCATCATCAGGAGAAATGATTCATGAAATAGTCTATTCATTCAATTTTAACGGCATCATCCTACTGGAATATGATGTTAGAGTAAGAAGACGTCTAGAAAACCTCAAAGCAGTGAGGGTTCCAAGAACAATTATCTAACGTTATTCAATCTAAGCATACGTTTACATGGATACTGTAAGCTGGAGGAGGCACCCAAATCCAAAGCTCCTTTACACATAGTAAGAAACTTCCTCCTTCTCTCTGGGTAGACCTAGAAAGGTCAGGAAATATCCAGATTTTAGCCCCTATAAAAAGCTCAGATCAATGATTGAAGAATAAACGCAGGAAATGTTCTCAATTCTGAGGAAAAATAAAGTTGTCAATAGAGTTCCACATTGCAAAACCTTGGACTCGGAACTCTCCAAGAAGCCTGTTAGCTCCAAGGGACTGGATACCGGAGGCACCCCCGAGCTTAAAGAGTCCACTCTAGAACCAGATGTCGCAGCCCTAGTAGGAAAATAAAACACCTTGGCAATAGGAGGAAGTACATTAGTAGAATTTACTAGTAGGCATTAGTAGAATTTACTTAAAATATTTTTGCAACACAGACGGTGAAGATAACAGTGGAGTTTTGCGGAAGTTAATAAATCTCAAGTTAAGGGCACGAACAGCATTATCCAAACTTTCCAATTTCCTGGCAGTTAGTATCTTATTCCAAATTAAAGTAGTTTGAGTCTCACCCAATTTAACCACTGTATCTTCCATTTTCTTGACAAGGAAATCCAAATGAGACAGCTTTGTGTCCTTAGTTTGCAATCTAGAGTGCATGTCCAACTTCAAGGTAGCCATTGCAGGTACCATATGATCTACAGATGCCACTGCCTGCCAAACACTTTCCAGAGTCACCTTAGGGGGCTTTTCAAGTGGAGCTTTACACTGGATGTTACCAACAGTAGCTTGCACCTCTACCGCTCTTGCCAACTCCCCAGCAGTCGCTGAGGGAAGGCTCGAGGGCACAGCACTGCCTGCCATGCGTTCTGCTTCCACCAGCCCCGACACCGCCATCACCTGCGAAATACTTCCAAATTGTCCTCCTACTTCCAGGTTGTCGTTGTCCTGCTCCGGTTGCCTCCACACTACTTCGGCCAGCCACCCAACCAAGGCCAGCCAAGAGATTTTATTCCCGTTGAAGGGAAGTGAAGGGCCTGCCGCCGGGACTCAACGAGATGTCAGGGCCAGAGAGGGAGCAGTCTCCTATCTGCTCCAAAACAGCAGCCATTTCACCTGGCATTCCCAGCGCTTGAGGTGTAAGCAGCTCCATTATTTTCACTTGCCAGACGGCAGGTTTTGGAGGCTAAGATGGAGTCTTTGCCCCTAGTTTTCCCTTTCTGTTTGCCCATAATAAAGAAAAAGGTAACTTTAAGACTTAAAGAGAGAGCTGCAAACACATATTCCCTCTAAGATGCCAGGCCAGATTTTTAGTTTCAACTGTGTGAGAAACTGCAGTTTTATATGCTTCTTCACCCAGTCCAAACCATGAGTTTGGCTCTGGATTGCAAAAGAGGAGAACCTGGCTTAACGCTGCTCTCTTTCTCCTATTGACTGACTTGGGGAGGGAGAAGGTAGCAGAAAAGGAGAATGGGTGAAACATCTGGAACAAAGGAGGGGTTGGGGAGGAACATGATGAGGGAAGGGAAGAGGATTGTGGAGAGGGGAGCAAAGGAGAATAGATATAAAATGATTGTGAGGAAGCAGGAAAAGGAGAGAGAATGGGAGGAGAGAGGATTGGAGTAGTGACAGAGAGAAGATAGAATGAAGGAGAGCAGGAAGAGAAAACCAGGAGGGAGAAAATAGGATAGATGGAGAGAAAAAGAGCCTAGAAAAAGGAGGGCAGAGGGAGAGAAGGGAAACATTAACTATGGGAGGGAGGCACACATTGTAGTGAAAGATGGGTGCATAGGAGAGAGAGAAGAAAAGAAAAATTAAACCAAAGAAACAAAGGGGAGCAAAATGGAGAAAACTGCAATATAGAAGCAATCCAGACACAACAAAGTTTGGAAAATTTTCAAGTTGATATTTAAGCACTTCACTTATAGCAGCAGCACCTATCTGATAAGTGTCCTATCTGTTCATTTTCAGTGGCATTATCTGGATAGTGCTGTTGAAAATTATTACAGACAGTCCTGGCACTATCCAGATACTACTGGAGCAGAGCATGGGTGTTCTGTTTATCTTTATGGGAGTGTCAGTATTCAGTCCCTAACTGTATAGCTACATGGGTAGATTTAGGACAGCAAATATAGGGGGTATCTTACACACTTTTATTTTCTGTAGGTATACTTTGCTTTACCTGTGGAAAAAGACTTCTATAAAATTAACCCAGGGGTTGCGCAGAATGATTGTGCCTACTTTTATACAATGTGGATGTAGCTGTGTTGAGGGAACAGTTGTAATGTAGGTGCCCATTTTATAAAATATATGCATATGTGGCATTGTTTACTTGTGTAAATTTACACCAACTTCCAAGCAAGTGTAAATTTACATGAGTGCATTTACCCATGATTGTTGCAGGTTTTATGAGGCTATTTTATAAAGACATATAAACTCCTATATTGTTTCTGTAAAACAGCCTCAAAATAGACACTTGTTTGGATGGATAAATTTAAGTCAATAAAATGTTATTTCCATATCATCCTGCTAGACCAGTTCAGAGGTGGATGCACAGGTCACAGCAGTTACCAGATGGACCCCGATTCCTGCGGAAAGTGAATTGGCCTTAAAGGATTTTCTGGACCACAATGTGGATTCGTGGTTGAGGAGACAGTTCACTATGGCGGTGGCTGTTCTGCAGCTGGCAGTGTGTACCAGCCTGATATCTTGAGCCCTATTCCAGTGGATTTAGTCTCTTCTGCCGGATAGTACTTCCCCTCTTTTGGAGTTGGCTACAGCCTTCCTTTCAGATGCCATGTATGACCTGGTACATTTGGTAGTCATGGATGGTGCTCTGACAACAGTGTCAAAGCATTGGATTTGGCTCTGGAACTGAGCAGCGGTCACATCTTCCAAAGCCTGGTTGGCCCATCTGGGCTCTCTGGGGAAGCTTCTGTTTGAGCCGCTTTGGAGAAGCTGGTGAAGGACCTGGTTGAGACAAAACCTACCGCCTTCCAGAAGATAGGTCCAAGGGGCCTGGTGCTCCTTCTTGTCAGCCTCCACCCATCTACCGAGGGCACGCTGAACAGATTCCAAAGGATGTCTGGAATCTTGTCATTACTGACCTAGAAAAACCTTTTTCCCCTCTGCTTCTGTTTTCAGGCTCTTTCTCAGTCCTTTCGTGGAATGCATGGGCCCAGGGACTCTGTCCTTTCCAGAGGAGGACTCTCCCAGGTTGCGCAGTGAAGTTTTTGGGGCACATTTCCTGGTTCCTCCAGTGGAGATAGGCATCGCCTTTTTCTTTCAGGAATGTGCCCAGGTTACCAAGAATCATCGGGTGCTAGATACCATTCAGTTTGACTATGACCTGGAATGCAAAGAGTTGATTCCGGATACTTTCATCTCTCCTTGTAGTCTATGATCAAGGGCCACTGTGCAGATCACCTTGGACAAGTTGCTGCGCCTAAAGGCAGTGATACCCTTCCTGTTGGATGAGCAAGGGTAAGGGCAGATACTCCATCTATTTCATAATGCCCAAAAGGATGGTTCCTTCTGGTCCATTTTGGACCTCTAGAGGGTCGACAAGCACTTGCACATCCTGCACTTCCGGATGGAAACCTTGCACTTCCGGATGGAAACCTTGCACTCCGTGATTCAAGTATGTGCCAAGGGGAGCTCTTGACTTCTCTGGATCTGGCCAAGGCATATTTCCAAATCCCGATCCAGGTGGATCAGCAAAAATATCTGTATGTTGCCATGCTTGACTTTCACTATCAGTTCGCCACCCCCCCTTCCTTTCTCAGGCTTTTCACTGTCTCAAAGATGTCCTCTCAGGTCATGATGGTGGCAGCTACAGTGTCCAGGGGATTTATATCCATTTCTATCTGGATGACTGATTCATCCGGGCCCGTTCCCTTTCAGAAGCATCTTGGGTGGTGTCCGAAGTGGTGTCTTTTTTTGAAAGTCTCAGCTGGGCAATCATTCAGGGAAAGAGCCAGCTGTTGCCTTCCCAGTCTCTGTAGTTCCTGGGAACAAGCAGTTTTCTTGCCAGAGGAGAAGATCAAAAGGCTTTTGGATTGTCTGGCGCTGCTCTGTGCACAGCAGGCTTCCAGAGTCTTGGATTATCTTCAGCTCCCCGGATTGATGGCGGCAACCATAGAGATAGTGCCATGGGCGTATGCTCACATGCGGCCTCTCCAGTAGTCCCTGTTGACTTGGTGGTCCCCGAGTTCTCAGGAGTTTGAGTGCAGGCTCCTGCTCCTGATGATGGTGAATGCCATCCTTCGGTGCTGGCAGCAGCCCTGTCATTTGAGGAAGGGTGTGCTGTTAGACAATTTTTCCTGGATCCTTCTGATGACAGACGCCAGTCTCTTAGGCTGGGAGCCCCTTGCCAAGACTGTATGGCCCAGGGCCATTAGAACCACAGAGAAGCGGTGTGGTCCATCAACCACCTCAAGGCCGGTTGGCCCTAATGCATTTCTGGCCCTTGGCCGAGGGACGAGCAGTTTGAGTATTTTCAGACAATGCTACGGCAGTGACTTATGTCAATTGGCAAGGTGGCACAAGGAATGCTGGGGTAGCTCTGGAAATGGTTCTCCTGTTTGCCTGGGCGGAAAAGAACCTCCTAGCCTTGTCGGCTCAGCACAATGCTGGAGTAGACAGTGTGGAAGCACATTTCCTCAGCTTGCACTCTCTGAATCCCAGAGAGTGGTAGTTGAGTCAGGAGGCATTGTTTGACTTTGCACTGCTGGGGTCGTCTCAAAATAAATCTTATGGTGACCTGCTCCATTGCCAGACTTTGCCTGTTCAGTACCTACCTGAAGACAGGGTACCAGGGCATCGGCACCCTTTCCCAGCCTTGGCCAAGTCAGCATCTGCTGTACGTGTTTCCTCTGTGGTGCCTGTTGGGGCATATGATTTGGTGTATAGAACACTGCCCGAGCAGGATTTTTCTGGTGGTGCTGGATTGGCAGAGGCCTGCAGGCACATTCTTTTCAGTTGCCCCCATCTCAGTGGCATATTGCAGCAGGTACTGATTGTCCTGGAGAACCCAGTTCCCTTCTTGCTTGTGGCTTGGCTCTTGAAAAGAGACAGCTAGTACATGAGGGCTACTCTCTAGCGGTGGTTTCCACTCTGCTCGGAGCCCGGGGAAGGTCTACCAAGCTAGCATATGTGTGGATCTGGTGCCTCTTTGAGTGATGGTGCGACACCCGGCTATTGGCTCCTGAGGCAGCCAAGGTGCTCTCTCTGTTGGCATTTCTACAAAATGGCCTGAAGAAGGGCCTTTCCCTTAGCTCCTTGAAAGTTCAGGTGGCAACTTTGTCCTGTTTCTGAGGTCCGGTGGCAGGTAAGTCTCTAGCTTTGCACCTGGACATCTCGTGCTTTCTCTAGGGGATTCGGTGTCTCTGCCCCCCCCCCCTCCCAATCTGTGATCCTTTCCTGGGATCTGTATCTGGTGCTCAGGACCCTGATGGCAGTGCCTTATGAGCCATTGAAGCGCGTTGCTTTAAAGGATTTGATGCTCAAGACGGCCTTTTTGGTTGTAGTTTGTTCCGTAAGGTGGATTTCTGAACTGCAGGCTCTGTCTTACTGAGATCCTTATCTATCTTTTTTAAAGAAGGCCATTTCCATTCGGCCTGTGCCTTCCCTGTTGCCTAAAGTGCTTTCTCCCTTTCACGTGAACCAGGCGGTCTGTCTGCTCTCTCTAAGGAGCAGTGTCAGGGGTGGATAAGGATCTTTGCCTTGTGGATATCCAGAGGCTGCTTCTCTGGTACTTGGAGGTTACGGATTTCTTTCGTAAGTTCGACCATCATTTTGTATTGTTTGCTGGCCTATGCACAGGTGTTAGAGCGGCCAAATTGACCTTGGGGCTCTGGATTAACTAGTCCATTGCTTCGGCATGTCTTTTGTGGAACCGGCTGGTTACGGTGGGTTTGTGCACCCATTCTACCTGAGCGCAAGCATTCTCGTTGGTGGAGCAGAGCTCGGTAGCCCTTGCAGACATTTGTAAGACAGCAACGTGGGTATCACTTTCCACTTTTGTCAAGCATTACCAATTGGATGTCCATGCACGGGCAGGCACAGCCTTTGGCTCAAGGTTTTTGTGAGCTGCTCACCCATTGGAGTTGTAGTTTAGGTATATCCCCTTGTCTGAATTGGTCTAGCAGGATGATATGGAAGGTGTCATTTTATTTACCAGTTAATTGTCCTTTCCTTGAGTCCTGCTAGACCGGTTTAGAGCCCGTCCCTGAAACTGCTTCTGCTCTCTTCTTCTTCGGTACCCTTGGGGTCCACTATGATTTTTATGCTGGGCTCTAATGGTTCATCTTCTGCTGACAGCCTTCTGTTTAGGCTTTCCTGTACATAGTTCTCTACTGTTGATCACTCATTGTTGCCCACGATTGAGGTTGTGTGAGCCTTGCCATGTCTTTCCCATATGCTTTGGGGTGAATACTTAAGGGGCCTCTGGTGGCTGAGGCGAATGGGAGTGATGTCATTGAAACCTGAGCTTTTTATTGGTTCTTTGTCTCCACCAATCTGCTGGACTGGTCTACCCACTTGTCTGGACTGGTCTAGCAGGACTCAAGGAAAGTACATCAACCAGTATGTAAAATGCCACCTTTGAATTTATCCATATAACTATACAGATTGGGACTGAATATCACTTCTATCCATATAGCAGCAGTATCTACTGCTCTATAGACACAGTTTATTCCGCATTGTTCACTATCTGGATAGTGGCATTGAATATACATATTTAAATGCTGCAGTCTGCATTTTAAAAAAAAGACGCTGACTGCGGTGTTTCGTTATTGAGCCATTTCTTTTTTAGATTTTTTAAAGTACATTTTTGAAGTGTATAGCTTTTTAGTAAAAATAATGGGGGGCATATTCAAAGGGATTTATGCAGTTTAACAATAGGGCATTACAGGAGCAGATTAAGAGCAGAACCACGAGCCAGCCGGTTAGCAGCGATATTCAGCCAGTTAGCTAAACTGCTTAAAGTTAGGACAGGTGAAAAGCTGTCCTAACTTTAGGCAGTTTTGCAATCCAACTAGTGGCTGAATATAACTGCTAACCAAATTGCAAAACAGCAATCTGGGCAAACCAGATAATCAATGCTGATTGCCAGATATTGGCCAGTGCTGAATCTCCGGCTTTATTGTAAAGCAGCGCTGGCCAGTTGTTTTAACAGCACTGGCCACAACTGCTGAAAATGCCCCAATATTTTTTGCATTTTGAAAAATGCATAAGTAAATTTATGCAGATGAACTGAAGAATTTCAGCAACACCTTAAAAATGTACCACAGAACTTTTTAATCTGTCACAGGATTTGCTGTGACGGAGTCTGTCACAGGAGACCAAGGCAGACTATCGGTATCGCTTTGTATTGTTGTATTAGATTGCAAACTCGGATGAATATTAGATTGTAGTAAGCTCGGATGAGCATGACCCTGACGAGCAGGGACTGTCTATTATATGTATATTTTTATATGCATGTCATACCTGTACAGCGCTGCGTGCTCAGCGCTATATAAGTGCTAAATAGTAGTAGTAATATAATTGTAACAGAGGTGAAATTAGGACTACTGGCGTTACTGCAACATTTTCAGATTTCCGCTAATAATCTAATAAGAGTACAGAATATAACTATTTGGAGTCATTTCCCTGAAAGCAACCTTGATTCTATGGGATATGTCTCAAAATGTGAACATGTTTTTTAGGTGTTTAATTTTTACAAAGCTCTTTTCTTTACAGCTATAGAATGTACAGAAAAAGTCAAACCACGGGTTTTCCTTCCTTGATTACTATTTTCTCAGCCCCCAATTACCTAGATGTCTACAATAATAAAGGTAAGATATGCCAAATATGCCATGCTCAGATGGGAATGATCTGTTTTTCACTCAGTTCTTCACTCAGTAATAGAGAGATGGAGTTATTTTGTCTTTGATCATCAATGTATTTACCAAAGCAGAGATGTCTTTTTTTTTAACTTTAGATTTTTTTTCTACAGTTTTCACAGAGACCTGGTTGCAGAATAAAGAACATCAGCACTTATCTCATTCAATGATATCAAGTTGATACAATGTAACAGATCTCTTCCTTTTTCCCTAAAATCCTCCTAAGGTGCCATAAAATCCCCAGCTACAAGTTCAGAGCCGCTACTATTGCATTCTGAAAGTAGCATTAACCAGCATTTAGTACATACCAGGTAATGTCTCCTGCTACTTTCGATATGGAAGCCAAAGCTTATTAAAGGTAACAACCTGGCGTTTTTTATGCACAATAATTTCAGACATTCTATAAAGAAACTTTAACTGCTGAAGCGCTTGCTTCATGCCTGGTAGCTGGCTAAGTTTCCAGGCCCAGGTAGTTTCCATCCAATGCTCTCAGGTAGTGCGTTCAATAGGAAGAACTCTGTGTTCCTCTCCAAGTCCAATGCAGTCATTGTTTAGACAGCTCTTCAGTACATGTCCAAGATCTTTTCACTTCTGAGCATTTCCATAACATATGATAAGTTTCCTACCATAACTGGAAATATTCCAACTGTATTTCAATAGTATGTTCAAAGGTATACAACCAAAAAAAAGATGTCTGTGCAACTTAGATGTGGTAATTTCTGAGAAAAAAACAAAATATGACCTGGACAGGATTAATGGCACCCTTCACTAATATTTGGTGACACAGCCCTTGGCAGCGATGGCAGTCTTCAAACGTTTCTTATAGCCATCTATAAGTTTGTCTGCTGTTAGTTTCTCCCACTCCAACTGCGATTTGTTCCAGCTCATGAATGTTTCCAGGATTCCTTTTACAAATGATAGAATTCAGGGCTCTTATCCAATGGACAAAATGGGGTCCAAACTCGACCTGCTCCATCACCCTGAAGAGGAAGCCCTGCTCCACCCTATCAAATGCCTTCTTGGCATCAACCACTACCAGAAGAGCATCATAGAGCTCCCTCGCCTTGCATATCAAGTTAAGTAATTTCCTGACATTGTCCTTGGCCTGCCGACCCGGTATAAACCTGGATTGATCTCCCACCACTTTGGCCACTACCCTCTGAGGGCAATTTGCCAGAACTTTCGCGAAAATGTTTGCATCTAAGTTAATAAGCTAAATGGGTCTATATGACTCACAAACTGAGTTGGCCTTCCCTGGCTCGGGAAGAACTGTTACTCAGGCTTTGTGCATACTCTTCAGGAGCCGCCCCATAGCCGAACTGGTGTTAAAGAAGCTCTGCAAACGCTCCACCATCCCTTCTGCAAATTTCCTATAGAACTGGGCCGTGGAGCCTTCTAGTCCAAGCACCTTACCCAGCTTCATGCACCGCACCGCGATCATTACCTCTTCCCAGGTAATGTCCCCATCTAGCACTGCTGCTTCCTCGTCTGAGAGACTCTTCAGCTCACAGGCCTGCAAATAAGTCTCAGTATCCCGTTATCGAGCACATTGCTCACTATTATATAATTTCAAATAGAAGGCGTGGAACACCTCCCAGATCTCTTCCTCATCATATTGGAATGCACTCTGCTCATCCTTAATTTTCAAAATTTGTTGCTGGCCAATTCGCACTTTGAGCCAACATCTTGCCCACTTTATTACCCCATTCAAAGTAGGTCTGTTGCACCCTCTCCATCTGAAATCAGACCGCCTCATGTAGTAAAGCTGCCAGTTGGCAGTGACAATTAGTGAGCTGAACCACAGTCTATGCCATAGGGTCCGCCCGATGTTGCTTCTACAGATGTTGTAGCTAGTTCTGTAGTAATCACTCCATAGCCTCACGTTGTCGCTTAAAATAGGTCACCTTAGAAACCAACACCCCCCCCTCCCTGGAGAACAGCCTTTAACCCATCCCAGAGAAGGTATGGGTCCACTCGTCCCTTATCATTCACTTTGTAGTTCTCATCCAGTGCCTCCTTGACTTTGCTCACCACTTCCGGGCTCTCCAAGAGAGAGTCATTAAGCTTCCATAATCATACACCTGTTTCAGGTCCACCAGCAATCCAACTGGAGCATGAGCCGACCATACTATATCACCTATTTCAGCCTTAACTATAGCCGTAGCCATTGTGCAGTCCAGCCAAATCATAACCAAGTGACTATAGCTCTGATGGAGAGGGGGGGGGGGGCGAATAAAATGTATATGAATGCTTTTATGCTTGTGACCCTCTCTTACCCTCCAACTGTCAACCAGGTTCAAACTCTCAACCATTTCCCCAAGTTGACGTCTGTGAACCCTACCACCACCCACCTCACCTCGTGAGTTATCAAGGAGAGGGTCCCTTGTCAAATTGAAGTCCCTACCCAGAATTATGGGGGCCATAGATAGCTCTGACAAGACTGCTGTCACCTCAGCAAAGAACTGACCTTGCACTTCATGAAGAGCATAAATATTAGCTAACACCAAGGGAACACCATCCAACTTCACTTCCAGAAAAAAGTAGCACCCACCTTTATCGCTCACCTGCTTTTGGATCTTGAGGCAGTGATCCAAAGCCACCAAAATCTCTACCCCTCTCCTCTTATGCACCTCTGCATTAGCAGCTAAAAACACTCTTGGGGAGATTCGGGACCTCAATAGGTGGGTCTGTGAGCGCTTCAGGCGTGTCTCCTGAAGATAAAGGACATCAGCCTCCCAAGCGACGTGCTTCCTTAAGTAGCAAGTCTCACTTTCACCATGAGCCCAACCCTCTCACATTGAGGGAGACTAGTTGGCAATACTCTCCCTTACCATCCATAGCAAGTCTCTGTCAGCTTTAATAATAGTGCTCCCAATGTACCCAGACCGTATGCCACATTCACCCCTCTCCCCCTTCATCCTTTCTCCGCCCTCCATCTATGTTGAGTAGTGGTCAGCTCACCGAATGTCCCTCACACACACCCAATTCACACTCGCTCGCTTTGCATACTGACCTGACCTGGAGACCCCCTACAGGACAACGCCCCCCCACCAGATACATCCCTTGCCCACAAATTCACTCCCCTCATTCTTACTGCCCACTGGTCATACAATTCCCTCCAAGACCCATTAAACAGCAGCTCCAGTTATCTTTGCTCATCCATCTCATCATCCACCCACATCACTATGCCCGCACCAACCACTGCCCTTTCACCCAGTTCTCCCCCTTCTAAAGAAACATACACTCTCATCCACCGAAGGCACACTGAGCCAACATCACCAGAGCATAGGAAAACTGTCCTCAATTTATAAGTCCGGTGCCAACAGGCGGGATAGCTCCAGTTTTGTTTGCCAGTTCAGCTGTTTCGGTGGCCTTCCAGTCATTGCGTCATGCCACCTTCTGCCAATGTACCCTCTTGGCCTGGGCCAACGAGTGCCCATTGGTATTCTGTGGAAGCTCCACATCCGTAATTCCCATTTCCTGCAGCTCCTCCAGTGCTTCCTGTGGTATTGCTGCTCTCTTCATAATACATTGATAGTGAAAGCCATGCCAGCTGGAAAAAAGCCAGGGGTAGCGAAACTGAACCGTCTGCAACCTTTGAGTGATGGGTCGGAATTCTCTTCACCTCGCCAGGTTTGCTGCAGACAAATCACTGTAGAGCACAATATCGCAGCCGTTACATGTCAGCTTTCCCATCTCCTGCATCTTTTTCATAAGATGCTTGAAAGCGTACTCGTGTAGGCATAGTATAATGTGCCGCAGCCGCTATTCGCAATGGGTCCCAAGTGTCCTATGGACTCGCTCAATTTTAATATCCACCTGTAGGCCCTCGCCATTACCACTGTAGAGGATAGCAGAATAAATCTCAGTAGCTGTCAAGAGTGCATCATCAGATTCCATTGATTCTGATACCCCTCAGTTGTGCACATTAGACCTCTGCATCGTGTTTTCCATGTCCTCAATTTTAAGATTCAGCTCCTCTCTTTCATGTGCCAGTAAATGAATTATCTGCCGCAGACCATCAACTTGGTCCTGGAAGCCTTCCAGGCGCATTTTACTGCCCTCCGCCCTAAGGATCAGTTCAGTGATTTCACAGCGAAGCTTTTTCTCTAACCTGCCAATCTCGCTACGCACTTGCTGCAGGTAATGCTTAATCTACTGAACCAAAAGACCAAACCCTCCAAAAAAGGCACAGAACAACCACTCAGTTAAACAAATACTCCAAAGATTGTATCAGTAAATCATTTTTGTTTTTGTCGGGTCTCGCACAACAGGGGAGGATAAAAATAATTTAACTCCCAATGTGAGCATGACCCATTTTAATAATATAAAGATCAAACGAAAGTAGAAAGTAGCTAAACGTAGCTTAACAGTCCAGAATCCACTGCTACCGCATTCCGCAGCCTCAAATGCGACCCGATTCAGAGAAAAGAATGGCACTAGATTATTTTCTCTGAAGCGGGTTGCACTTGAGGCTGCGGAATGCGGTAGCAGTGGATTCTGGACTGTTAAGCTAAGTTTAGCTACTTTCTACTTTCGCTTTGATCTTTATATTAAAATGGGTCATGCTCACATTGGGAGTTAAATTATATTTATCCTCTCCTGTTGTGTGAGACCCGACAAAAACAAAAATGATTTACTGATACACTTTGCTTGCACTACAGACAATCTTTGGAGTATTTGTTAATCTACTGAACCAGCAGCGCATTTCAGATTTGGTGGGTCCCGCTTCACTATTTGAGGGTGGATCATCCCTGCCGTTCTGGCCTCCTTATCCAGCACGCGATCACTATCCTTACCCGCCATCTTGCCTTCGTCACGGAGCGCTGCCTTTCCAGCCTGGAAAAAGAACTCGCAGAGGTTGGTGATTTTCTTGCGCATGGACATGCTGAACGCTCCCCACTCATTCACTCTGGTATGGAGAAAGAAAGTTTTATCATTCCAGGGAGTCGCTATTAGCTTTTTAAAGTGGGGATTTGGCAGAGCTCCACTCTTAGCTGGCCATTCAGGGGGATGACATCATTTCCTCCCTAGGATGTATGTTTTGGGTCCTTGTCTTGCTGGAGAACCCATGACCTTTGATCCAGACCTAGCTTTCTGACACTAGGGGTGACACATTTCGCTCCAAAATACCTTGGTAGTCCTCTGACAATGATTCCTTTAATACGTTCCAGGCCTCCAGTTTCTGAGGCAGCAAAAGAGCCCCACAAGACTAGAGGATATGCAATGAAACTACAGTGTCACCCATTTAGGACTAATAAGAGAAACTATCTTTTTACTCAACACAAAATCAAACTGTAGAATTCATTACCGAAGGATGTAGTAAAAGCTGTTAGTGTAGCTGGGTTTAAAAAAGGTTTGGACAAATTCTTGGACAAATTACAGAGGACCCGGGAAATCCACTGCTTACCCTGGGATGAGCATTGTGGATCCTGTGTGCCTTTTTGGGAACCTGCCAGGTACTTGTGACCTGGATTGTCCACTGTTGGAAACAGAATACTGAGCTTGATGGACCTTAGTCTGACCCAGTATGGCATGTGTTATGTTCTTATGTTCACAACATTATGGAACTTCCACCATATTTAACTGTAGGAAGGGTGTTTTGTTTCCTTATAAACTTGATTCCTAGTAAATGTATTGCTGGACTGCATTGCCAAAGAGCTCAAGTTTGGTTTCATCTGTCTGCAGAACATTGTTCCAGAAGGATTGTGGTTTCTCAAGATGGGTTTGGGCAAAGATCAGACATGCCTTTTTATTTGTCTTTGAGCAGTGGGGTCCGCCTTTGTCTCTGCCCATGAAGTCCTTATTTGTTAAGTGCACAGCATATGGTGCGGTAGAAACCATCACTCCAGATGCTCCATGTCAGCCTTAAGCTCTTTGGATGTTATGAATGGTGTTTTTCCAACAGTTCAGACTAACCTTCGAAGACTTCTTGGATTAATTTTCCTCTTCCCACCACATCCAGTGAGGTTCTTGACAGTTCCATGAGCAGAAAACCTCTTAATAACCCTGTAGACGTAGGAGTCCCAAGGTTTTTGGAGATGACCTTGTACCCCTTTGAAGTTTAATGTTTGGTGATAATGGCTTTTTTGATGGTCTCAGGCAGCTGTGTTGTCTTCACCATTGTGAAAATGGAACAGGGAGTGAATGTGGCCATTTTAAACATCAGTGCCATCATTCATTGGTTGATTCAAGTCATGCGAGTACTGACAATTGATCACAAGTGCGTGTAATTTTACTGCATTGGGAATGTGGTTCTTGTGTTCAAACTGCTTTGAATTGTTTATAAGGGTGCCACTAATCATGCCCTCTCAATTGTTCCAGTTTTTATACTATTTCCTTTTTTAATTGGTCTCGTTTTATTTGATTCTTTTATATGTCAAATATGTGTGCATATATAGTCCAAAGCCATTTCACTGGACACTTTTTTTTGCTGCAGAGCCCAACACATGAATCACAGTTTTAGCTCTGCAGACCGATATACATTGCAAGTGGCTTGGCTGCGGTTTTTCCTTTTCTGGCTCATCTTTTTCTTCAAAAAATGTCTTCCATTTTTGACTTTGTGTTCTCTGATTTTTGAAACATACAAGATGCAAGCCAGAAGATTCAATAGCTGCCTGATGTGCTTGCAGAAAAAGTCCCTCGCACATGCTATAAATGCTTAGGCACAGGGAACAGCTTCTCTTCATACCGCTTCTCAGAGACGGTGTCAAGAATGGTTCAAGTCTGGAGGGTAAGGCAGCTCAGATATACCTGGTTAGAAGCCTATCTCAAAATCTAAGAAGAAGGATCAGTAACCTGACTACAGTCAGACTGGTGACCTCATCAAAGAGGTCCTCATCAGCTTTAACATCTCAGCAGCTTTAACACTTCCATATGCTCAAGTTATGCAGCCTCAGAACTCAACCTGAAAGTTGAAGCAGTTGAGCCCCAAGCAAGGATCTCTGTATTGCTCAACTCTGAGCTTTGAGGGTTTGCACATGATGAAAGCGTCCTCATGTCTCCTATTTTGGAAATCCTTCAGTCTCCTTCACAACCTTTTAGGAGCTGCTTTGTCATATGAACCCCATCAACCTCCTCATGTCAGCAATCAATACCTCCCCTTAAGGAATCCATAGGGGCTTCCTTATCTTTCTTAAAGGTTACTGGTCCAATGCCATCAGTTCCCTTGGTGGATTATTCTACTACAGAAGAGCAGGATTGCTAACCCTTCTCACAACTGTCAGAACATTTGTGCAGAAAGTGCCCAGAACATTCACAAACTGAAGAATCAACAGGTTTGCCTTCGGACCATTCTCCTCAATTTCCCAGGAATGTGTCTCTTCCAGAGGACTACTCTTCCATGGCTTTCATAAGGAAGATATACAAGGAGATCCCTTTTCAGGAAAGAGACTGAGAATAGATGTTCTTCAGTCTTTTAGAGGACAATATTCAGCCACCTGATTTATCCATTTATGCTTCTGCCTGATATTCAGTTGCCTATCCATTTAGTTAGGCAGAATATCTTGCATAACAGCTGGATTTGAAATATAAGATACATGATGCTATGATATAGGCAAGTTTCCACACCAGTCAGTTTTTGTAACCCACCCAGAAAAACACAAAGATTTATTTATCATATTTTTATACTGCCATTCTGAATCTGCATTTGTCAGGGTTTACATAAGATTACAACATAGACAATGTAACACCAGCAACTCATTAAACACTCTTCACTAAGTCCAAGGAACATTCCAACACATCACCTGGAAAGATTAGAAAACCCTAGACATGTTTGGTATAAAGATTTTTCAAGGAGCTATGTTCAACTTTAGGATCATGACACATCAACTCTGCTTGATGCAATATGTGTATCAATGCATTGAAAAAAATCAGATCTTTAGAAGAGGTCCTGCCTCAAGAATAAAGAGACAAGTTATATTACCACCTCTCAGATGCTAGAAAGTATGGAGTAAACCTGCATTTGGCACCTCGTCTCAAACATCTCTTGGAACAAGAAGAATGTCTTGGCTCGGGGTTTGTGGCCTTTCGGAGGATGTCCATGACAAGCTTGCTTGTGTCGCTTGCAATGGGCAAACCCTATTTAGAGGAAAAGTGAAAAAAGTAGTTGATCTTATTAAGGACCATTGTTCTGCTTTGCAAATACTGTTGTCTGCTAGGGAGGACAGTTTGTAAATACAAGAAGACCTAATCTTTTAAAAAGATGCCAGCATTATTCCAGACAGAGACAACTGCCAGCTTTGCATCTGTAGAGTTAGAGAATCTATCAGCAGAACAGGATCCAGTCTAAACTGCAGACAGGAGTCCAACCCAAGCTGTAACCACCTTTTTGAGAGTCAACAGCATAACCAACCTTCTGAAGTTTCTCCTATCATCTTTTCATTACAAAATTCAGATGTGTGCTATGGATAGTAGCACAAGATTGCCTTCACTTCCTTTAAATCTTTCTAAATCACCCTTTATAGCATCCTCCCTTTGAACAGTAATACATCCTCCTCCTGCAAAAAAAGGTATGGTCCCACTTTTGGCATACGCAAGTGGAACATGTACCAGGCCTTAATTAACAATGGATTTTACTTCAAGTATTTTGTACTTTCAAAGAACTTGGGAGATTTCAGACCAGTCTTGGACCTGGAAAATCTGAACAAGTTCCTCTATGGAGATAAGTTAGAGTAACTCCAATGAATAATATCTTTCATAGTTAAAGGAGTCCTCTGCCAATATCAGGTGCTTCATTTCAGACTGGAAATAGACCCAAGAATGTGTACCAAGTATCTAGCATTTTTAGCTTCTTATCTGCACAAGAAGTGAATCTTTGTTTTTTCCCTACCTGGATGACTAGTTGGTGAAGGGTTCTTCTACACAACAGACTAAATCTTCTTTGTAAATGACCATTGCCTCTTTTTAAATCTCTAGGTTTTATCATCGATTACCTGAGCTCAAATCTACAATCCTCTCAGCACCTCCAGTTTATTGGAGCTCTCCTTTAACACCCAGGTAGGGAAAGCTTTCCTGCCCCGTTAGAGAGCAAATATCTCGATACGGATTGTAGGGAAGCTTACCAACAAAACTGTGCTTTAGCAAGCTCTCTCATGGTTTTGCTGGACCACATGACATTCAAAGTCTGCACATCTCCGCATACATTAGCTACAGTGGGCACTCAATTTTGAGTGGAGCTGCCTCAGCCATTGTCATTCATAGTGAGATTAAGTGACTGGGCTCTTCATACCTTCAGCTGGTGGAAGATACACTTCAACCTGACTCAGGGACATCCTTTCCAATCGTCGCAAAAATAATACTTTTGCCAAGAATACAGTGCAAAATTGCAGACAAGCTCAGCCATTTCCGAGAGCCTCATGAATAGTCCTTGACCCAAAATATACTTCAGAATATCTTCAATCAAAGAGGAGTTCTGACTATAGATCTTTTCAAAACAGAAGAAAGCACAAAGCTTCCTCAGTTTTGCTGCAGAAGACCCAGCCAACTTGGACTTTTTCAGATATTTTACCATACACTGGAAAATAGGGCTGCATTATGCCATTCTCACTATTACCTTGATACCAAGAACCCTTCAAAAAGGAAAGAATGGCAAGGCTTTCTTAATTCTAAAAGCCTCATCCTGGCCTTATCAAGTATGGTTTCCTTGTTTATGCGAGTTATCATTCACCACATCAATTTGTCTAACAAGATCTTATGCAACACAGTGCCTATAAAATACCTAACTTGGAAGATACTTTTCTCGGTGACCAACTTCAGTTGAAAGAATGGGTGAACGTCAAGCACTTACATCTTACTCTCCATTCCTTCAGTTCTTACAAAACAGGGTAGCTGTTTGAACACTAAGCTCTTACCAAAGATTGTTTCAGTGCTCTGGATCAATTGATTGATTGCTCTTCCTACTTCCTTCTCCAAGCTGCATGATCACAAAGGTGAGCATGTTTTGTATATAGAGCACTGCTTTGCTAGACCGAGAGATTGTAGCCTCATAAGCAATCTATTCAGTTCTTCATATCTTAGATCCCAACAAACTAGTAGCAGCAGTTTCAAGAGGACTCTAATTGGATAGCTGATTGCTTCTTATACTGCGACAGCTGAGCAGGGCTTGCAGCTAACAGATACTGTGAATCAGGTCAGAGCCACGTCAACATCCATTGCTCACTTCTGCTTTTTCCCGCGAATAAATGGTTATCCATTCACACCTTGGCATCACATTGTGTGGATAAAATGCCTTGGAGACTATGGGCCCGATTCCGTCCCGGACGTAGAAGCCCTCTATACGTCCGGTCTGAACCAGACATGCCCGATTAACTCAGTTAGGGCTTTACAATGGAGCCACAGCACCATGGCGTCCGGTTGCCATGGCACCATGGCTCCATTGTAAAGCCGTGATCCTGACCACCAGCTCCTTCAAAACATTCCCCACAGCCCAACCCCCCGATCTGGCCACCTACGATGGAGAAAGTGTAGGTACCTATCTCTAATGGGGTTTCTCCTTAGATAACAGGATAAATCAGATGCACCCACCTCACCAGGGAGATGCCTCCTAAGCACTGTGAAGGGACTCGCCAGAGCAGTGGTTATGCAGGAAACCTGCACATACACTATTGAGTCCTGAGAGAACATTTGACTTATTCCGCTCTCTGCAGAGAACACCCCCCCCCCCCCATTATAGGTAAGCAATTACACGATGTCTGCCTTCAAGTTCTGTTCATTCTCTGTCCTGGTCAGTGCACAAGGGAAAAAGCCTGGCTCGGGAATTGAACCAGACTGTTAAGCCATTGAGTGTCGAACCCCTTCAAACGGGGGGGGGGGATCACCTCCACTCGGTCCTTGTTTTACCTGGCCCTTCTAACAGTAGGAACGAAGACAAAAAGCACACTGTAATAATATACCAATCTAGAATTCTAGAGGAAGATAATCAGAGAGGCCTGGACTAGCAGTGCATCTCTCCTGAGCACCTTCGAAAATCCCCCCCAGCGCTTGGACTTTTATTGATCAATTTACAGAAGTAACATCATCTCTGGGTCATGGGGATAATCACAAGATATTCACAATAGCCTGTTATACAGATTTATGAATCAGAATTGTAGTCAGCAGAAAATATGTCATCACAGGTTAATTTCCAATACATAGATTACTATCAAACTCCTCAAAATAGCCTTTTGCTAATCATCAGTTCTCCTTTCTTGGAAAGTCCCAAAAATTCTACTGAAGCTTGCAAGCATAATCATGACCCTTGGTATATTTATCATATGCCTGCATGTTTATTCTTATCCTAGCCTAGCACACGATCAGCTGCTTCTTGCTCACATTATTGTTTGCACAGTTTGCTTATAGCCTTGCTTACTATGCTACTTAGAAAAATAGGACCAACTCTAAAGGCCTGTTTCTCTGGGTTCAGTGGTAGCATAGGTTCTCTCAGCTACATCAAGGAGGTTATCATATTCACCTTCACCTCTATACCCACACTGGGCAGGTTGATTTGATATAGTAAAAATACACAATAAGTGTGTCGCATGTGTTCTAAGTCCTTATTCACCTGTTCATACCATATTGTTTAATTATTTACCATAATAAATGATAGGGGTGTGCATGGCCAAAAAAAAAAGTTAAGTTCCTGCTTACTTTAAACACAGTTTTCCTGATTTTTATGCATTTTTTCATGTTTGTTTCATTGGTTTGTTCTTTGCATTGTAATGAACACTAGAGCTTTATTAAGTGTGGAAATAGGTTGTACATGTGTTAATTCCTAGGTATATCCATGTACAGTTTAAGCAATTTGTGTGCATTTTTAAGTTTGTTGGCATTCAGACAAACAGAATGCATGGTCACGAATGCACGACACTAATAAATGAAACTTCCTAATTCTCTTATTTGTTCTTTTGTCATTCGTTATAGATTATAAGCTCTACAAGAACAGGCTCTCTCTCTTATGTGTATGTGTTCAGTGCTATGTACTTTTTTAATAGCACTATAGACATGGGGGGTCATTCTGTTCAGGACGTCCAGGCCCCTGTGCACCCGATTGGAATTGGATGCACAGGGGTAGATGAGATTCTGATCTCGCGTGCACGTCTAGCCCCCACAGGATCAGAATTGCGACTAGGCGTATATGTGCAAGCCAGGACCCGATTCCCATCGGCCTGAATGTACAGGCCCCCGCCTGGCTAACTCAGTCAAGGATCCTGGATGGAGCTGCGGCGTCATGGTGTCCGGTTGCTATGGCACCGCGGCTCCATTCAGGAGTCCCGATCCCTGGCCACCGCCGACTGTCTCCTTTCCCCCAACCCGACCTCCAATCTGGCCTCCCATGGCCAGGGTCGGGCTACGGGGAATCCCCTGCACCCACCTCACCTTTCTTTTGTGGCTGAAGCTCCCGTCCCCCAACGTCTAGGGGGACTTATTCCACCTCCAAGGTGGATTAAGTCCCCCATCCAGTCTGCTGGCCCCAGACATACAGGGCTGATGTCAGAATTGGTTCTGTGTGTCCAGGGCCGCGGACCACCCACTGCCCGCTCTAACTCCGCTTCTACATCGCCCCCTTTCTGCTCCATCTAGCCTCCCTGTACAAACACCTTGTTCGTACGGGGAGGTTAGTTGAGGACTCAAGGGGGCCGAATAGCAGGGATAAAGGTCCCAACGGGATGTCCATCCCCGCTATTCGCGGCTCAGAATAACCCCAATAGGTAATAGCAGTTTTTGCATCTAAATTAAACTGTCCAAACTGGACAAAACTAACTTTTTTGTGGTTGACTTAAGGAGGTAAGAATGTTAACAATTTTTTCTGGTGTCATATTCCAGCTGCTGTATTAAAATATGAAAATAATGTGATGAATATTCGACAGTTCAACTGCTCCCCACATCCCTACTGGTTGCCCAATTTTATGGATGTGTTCACATGGTCCTTACCATTTGTTGGTGAGAAAGGTATGTTCTTTGCTTTCATTGTGGGTACTTTGTTAATTCTCGATGGCTTGCACTGTTGAAGCTGTATTCAGGTTATAAGATCTCCTGAGGTTTGAGATCTTCTACTTATAAGCCAAGTAGCTTGTACTTACCATGTCTTCAGTGGATCAGACCTATTCTGTCACTTAAATGGAAGGAATAGCTGCAATTTTGTGGCAGCACAGACTCCTGTTCACTGCATCCAAGGTTACCCACATCTCATTGGGATTGTGATATCACAGAAGGCACAATGCAGGTCCTAGCTGTGACATAAGCCATTACCCTTTTATGTTACATTTGTTGTAGGGCCACTTGGCCTTCTGCACATAGATTCTGCAGTTCATATGTGATATGTTTTTATCTCTGAGCTAGTAGTGAATCAACGGGTCGTCATAGTTTTAGTAGCAATTTTTTTTCTTTGCTCCAATTTTGGTGTTGGGGCATTCTTCTTTCTGAGCCAAATGGTCCAGTCTGGTGTTAGAAGTACTCTATTCTTTCTGTGTCAGTGCTGTAGCAGGAGGCAGCGCTGGCTCGTCGCATGTGCGAGTCTGTTGCTCACTCATGGCCCCGCTCCCGGAGGAGCCCGTGGTGCTGGCCCGGCATAAGAGGTGGCTCAGTGAGGCCTGAAGCTTGCCTCACTGGCTCACCTCTGCGCAGCTGTGGGAGTGTTTTTCTTCACTACCCACAGCTGTGCTAACCTGCAACTGCTTACACTGTGGAGCTCATAGAAGTGATACTGGGGCACTTCCTGTCTTGCGCAAGAGATAGGAAGTACCCTGGTTTCAATTCTGTGAACTCCACAGTGCCGGCAGCTGCAAGTTAGCACAGCTGTGGGCAGTGAAGAAAAGTGCTCCCGCGGCTGTGAAAGGAATGTAGGCTGTGGGGGAAGAGGTGAGTGGCGGCTGGGCCAGGTCATCTGGCGTCATTTTGGGGAGAGTTAGGAAAACAATGCTGGACATGACGGGGGAGCATGGAGGGCATCTACTGTTTCCTCCCTTGCCAGCCCCTCTTCTCCCCTCTTCTCCCTATTCTGCCAGCAACTACAATTACAAAAACAAAAAACGATAATGCTTAGCTATGATGATCACAGAGCCTCCCAGCCTAAACAATCTTGAGACCGCTTCTGCATCCAGCTAGACGGCAACAGGTGATGTGTGTCAGGATGGCGGGAAGCGGAAGAGGTTTCAAGATTGTTTAGGGTGGGAGGCTCTGCAGTTGTTGCAGCTATGTTTTATCTGTCCTTTTTATTAAATTTTGTAATTGTAGTTGCTGCCGTGGAATACATTTTGAGGGGAGAAGAGGGGTTAGCAAGGAAGGAAATGGGGAGGGGGATGCTGGATGGGGGCTTGGGGGACAGAGAAAGAAGGGGAATATGGGGAAGTGAAAGGTATGCTGGACCTGCGGCTTGGAGAAGAGGGTAAATGCTAAGATGTGGGGATCCTACAAGGAGACCAGCTGGCAACCTCAGGGCTAGGGCTAATGCTAATGTAGGGGTTGGGGCCGGGGCTGGATCTTGGGGCCAACGTGGAGGTTGGGAGCTAACATAGGAGTTGCTAGTAGGGAGTTGAAGGCTAATCAAAGGTTGGGAGAAAGGGGCTGTGGGCTAATGCAGAAACTGGTGAGCAAGGGACTGGGGGCTGACGCAGGAACTGGGAAGTAGGGGACTGGGGACTAACACAGGAACTGGGAAGAAGGGGCTGGGGTCTAACACAGGAACTGGGAAGTAGGGGGCTGTGAGTTTACATGAGGGTTAGAGAAGGGAGAAGAGGGAAGATGCTAAAGAGTGGGGATAGGAGGAGTCTGATGCTAGGACTCGGAAAAGGGATCCAGCGGTTAAGTCAAATGTTGGTGCTGTGGTTTAATGCAAGGGCTGGGGGGGGGGGGGGGGCTCGAGATGGCAGAAGTGGGATGCTGTGGGAGTGACGGGAGAAGCAAGGGCCTATGCAGGGAAAGGGGTGGCTGGAGGGACAGTGGAATGGATGCTGATGTTAAGGTGGAGGAAAGGCAGGGTACATGATTATTAGAGGATGAGATATGTGGATGTATACTGGGGAGGGGAGAAGAGGCAGAGGAATAGATGCTGGGGATGGGTGAGGCAGGAGCGATGAATGCTGAGGAAAGGGGAAAAGACGCAGAGGGCTATGAGAAAGAAATGACTGGAACAAGTCTTTGGAGGAAGTGAGAGAGAGAAGCGGAAAAAGGAGAGCTAAAAGAGGGAATGGGAGACTAAATAAGGGACAAAAACATAACAAAGGGACAGGAGGCATAGGTGCCAGATCTGTGGGTGCTGAGCACTCCCAATATTGATCAGGTTCCTTCATTTGGTACAGGGAGGGATAATGTGCGTTGTTTAGTATCCCCGATCGTTTTGAGAAGTTGGCACCTATGGCTGGAGGTGAAGAGGGGATGAGTGATAGGGAAAGAGCAGGGGTTGGTGAGGTGATGAGGCTGGGAGGCAAAGAGGACAGAGGGTGAAAATGGGCTAGAAAGTGGCTGAAAGACAGGGAATATCAGACTGAGAAAGGAATATGAGACACATATGGGAATGGGAGGACTAGGGAAGTAAATGTAGGAAGTGGAAATCTCGTAAGTAGATAAAAGGTGGAAAGAGAAAGACTGAGGGGGATATGAAGAATAAAATCTAGCTGCAGACAGATAAAAAGGCAGATGAGAAAAATGGACAAAAAAGATGAAACAGAAGGATCCATGTTAAAGATTATAAGGGAGAAATGAGAGAAGACAGGGAGGGTGAATAAACAGAAAATAGAAATAAGATCCTGAAAAAAAGACTGGAGAAAACCAACAAGAGAAAGTTGGAAAGAAAGACCAGGACTAACTCATTTGGAGAAACAAAATGGTTGGATAACAAAGGTATAAACTAATTGTCAGTTTTTAGAAGTATTTTGTTCTCTACAGGGGAAAATGAATTTATTCTCTGCTTGGCTGCTGATAGTCTGGTTTCTTGGGTTTTCTGTTTCACTTTTTCTTTAGGTGTTCTAATCTGTAGTCTCTTATCTTTTACTACGTGACGGTCTGTTTTCCTTGTGTAACCACAATGAGAGATTCTTTTAATATGTAGGATCTGTGTAGGCATCCGAACCAGTCTGGCTTGTTCTCTTTTCTCAAATGGAGGTGTATTGGTGTTCTAGAATATTTGCAGCACTGACTTTTTACAGATAGAGCTGGTGCAATTTGAGTTCTTGGACTTTGTGCTGGGATGGTATGGTATGATAAGCATGTTGTTTTGCTACCAGAAATTGTTTTTCTCATTTTATATCCTTGGTCATGGCATTAGCCAAATAAATATGGTATGCAAATAGTTATGCAAATGAGGTCCCCTAATGAGTCTCTGCACATGACCCCGCACCCTCCTTGGGCTGCCCCTGGCAAGAGGAATAACAAAATGATCCACTGTGTCAGAATCTGCAGATAGGACAGGTTTGGGAATCATTACTGTAAGTTATCTCATGAATATCCATTCTGGATAGTCTGAAAAACCTGACTGGATGGGGGTACCCAGGACAAGTTTAGGAACTACTGCCTTAGATAAAGCAGAAAACTTGCTTTAGCACAGATGTCTTCAAATTCAATTTTTGAGGGCACCAGCAGGCCAGATTTTGAGGATATGCCTAATGAATATTCATGAGATATATTTGCATTAAGTATACGTGCAAAATGATCTCATGCATAATTTATTAGGAATACCCTGAAAATCTGGCCTCTCTTGCGTTCCATCCTTTGTAAATCCTGCACTTTGCGTTCGGAACATTCATTGCTATGGCTAAAAAAATGTGTGTTTATCAGGCTGTGGACAGGAAATGCCTAGATTACTCTCAGCGCCGGCGGGCTCAACTATAACAGAGCCGCGGGAAAGAAGAGAAACGCTTTTCCTTCCCACGGCTCTGCAAAAATGAGCTGGGGCACTGGCAAGGCTCTTCTGGGGCAGTGGGAAAAGGGGGGCTGCGGGGCCGCTGATGCTGCCGCTGTAAGAAGCAGTGGCAGCAGCTTGTCCTGCAGTTTTGGTTTTTTTTTTAATTTTGAAGGTCGAGTGAGGCAGTCTTTTTGGGCGCATTTTTTGCCACCTCCAAAAAGTTGCCACCTGAGGCCATCGCCTCACTCGGCCTCATTATAGAGCCGCCCCTGGCCAGAACCGTACTAGCCCTGTGCGAGCAGTGCGGCCGCACAGAGCGCAAAGGCTTAAGGAGCGCATTATCATTGTTAAATAAATAATAATAAATTATGGCTGTCTGCTGTTGCCTGCTGCCACCACTTTATCTTCTCTCAGTGGCGGCAGGCAACGGCAGACAGCCGAAATGCGCCCCTTAAGCCTTCTCGCGGCATGCTAAGCAGGTCTGGTCCCTCCGGGAGGGACCAGACCTGCTTAGCGTGCCGGCGACTTGCACATCGGGTGCACGCCTCTTCTCTCCCGCCCCCATAAAGTGGCTAGATGGAGGTGCGGGGGGGGACGTGCCTGATGTGCAAGTCTCACAAGACGCATTTCACGATCGATACGGCCCTGCCCCTGGCTACAAGGTTTTCATATGTAGCAGTCAAGCTGCTCCTTTAAGAATCTGTGAAAAGGGGCCCTAGAGCATTGGTAAGCTGCTGATCTCCAGGAACAAGCAGGAATGAGTCTTCACATATGGGTACGTCGGTACCGACGGAGTCTGTGTGGGAACGCTCCCCAGCGTCCAATTAGAACGCTTTTGGGAGCATCCCATCACGCCTTTGTGCTGCCTTCCCGCCTTTCCCAACTGCCTCTCCTCAGTTTTCGTTTTTCCGCGGAGCCGGCAGGACGTACTCCTGTCACCGCAGAAAATTCTTCTTTTATTTTTTTATTTTCTTGTGGTCGCGTCTGCCTTTCCCGACGCCACCGGTACCGCTGGTGTTTCTTGCTTCTTTTTTCTTACAAAATTTCCTTTCTGAGGAATATTTTTTCCCTGTTAGTGCCTGACAGTTTTTTCGGCCTGCTAGGCCTACTCACTCTCCTTCATGGAAATACCAGCCACTAACCCTAAGAAATGTTTAAACTGTGGCGGTACCAAATTAATTGTAGACACTCATAATTGGTGTCTACCCTGTTTGGGTCCTGACCACCATCCGCTGGAGTGTTCTTTCTGCAGCGGTATATCCAGAAGAAGCCTTCAGTATCGAGCATGTCTCGATACGCGGTCCCCATTAAACTTCACGGTACCAGCCAATGCTTCTTCTTCACAGAAGCACGCTCAATGGAGGATGACCTGCAGGAGGGGGCAGGTACCTTGGAGGAAGTGGGGGAACCCCAGCTAGGAGCAGAGGGACTGGGTCCTAGGAGCGGGGAAGGAACTCCCATCTAGCACACCAGGCCCACAGCAGAGGCCCAGGATTTACAAGCTCCTTGACCCTCTACCTCCAAGGGAGAAACTTTGCTGAAGCAAGCTTTTGACATCAAGGTAAAATCCAACATACGCTACCTAAGCGTAATATTGGACCAACACTTGGACTTCAAAGATCACATCAAAAGCACAGTAAAATCCATATACTTCAAAATCAAAACCCTCCGTCATCTGAAACCTATGATGGAAGCTCACGACTTCCGAACTGTCTTCCAAACCTTAGTAACTCCACATTTCGACTATGCTAATATAATACTACATGGCCTTCCAAAAAACACCATAAACCCGCTACAGATGGCCATGAATGCAGCTGCTCGTGTCCTGTGTGGAGCATCCAGGAATGACCACATTACACCCATATTAAAGGAGCTTCACTGGCTACCGATAAGATGCAGAATCCTATATAAGGCCTTCATCATTACATTCAAAGCATTCAATAAGACATCACCCTCATCTATTGTTGATCTAATCACTCACACCCCCGAAAACAGGGCCAGAAGAACATTTACAGAAAATACTCTATTAATACCAAGGGAATCCATAAAACTTAAACAATCGACCATTAATAGAGCATTTATGAGCTATGCACCAAGGTGTTGGAACAATCTCCCTTCTAACATAAGAGCAATCAGAGAGCTCAAGCAGTTTAGAAAAGCCATTAAACACTACTTGTTCATCTTGTACTTTACACAGCATGAGGATTCACTTCTTTACCCACACACTCACCCAGTTATGTCACTTGATAACACATGTTTACCTAACTGCAACTCGACTGCTGATCACTATGATAATAATACATTAACGCTTCATCACCATGTTGAATACAAACATGCTGTAACCTAACTCTGATGGTAAAACATGTTATATATATGTATATAGTTTCCCCAGTTAACCCAAGTTTAAAAATCCTGTTTTATGTAAACGTAGGACGAATGTTGTCCAGATATTCTGTTCATTGTAAACCGCACTGATGAGAAATAGTGCGGTATATAAGAAATGTAAAATAAATAAATAATAAATAAATAAATAAACAGGATCAGGTAACCCAAAAACAGTCTGTTAAGACTAGCCAGGCCTCGAGTGGTAGATCTCATGCTCAGCATAGAGATGCCTCTGGCGTTGCCCTCGAACACCTTGGCATTAAAACCCCTGTGGGAGTCTTCGGCCTCCAAGCCATTTATGGGGTCTCAGGTTGTTTCTGGGGTTCTCACCTCTACGAACATACCTGAGCCATGCTCGGTGGCGGCATCCGCTTGGGGCGGTACCGATACCCCGGCATCGGCAATGGTGTTGGATGAAACATTCCTCACCAAAGATCGCAGTCTAGCGCTCTCGATTCCTTCAGGGTCGACTGAGCCGCTGCTGACCGATCTTCCAGTATCGGTATCCATCCCGGTACCGGTACTGGTATCAACGTCGGTACCCTCCAGATATGCATCGATAGACTCGCTTCCTTCGATGCCGAGTCTGGAATCGATCTCTAGTCTGGATGACTGGGTACCGAATCGTCTCGGTACTGACTTCAAACGGTGCCGAAGACATTCTACCGATGATCAAGGTCTGCCACATTCGGTTACCTTGGTACCGATAGTGCTATCACAGACTGATCTTCATGTTCTCCAGGACCAAGCAGGAAGTCAGTCCTCACATATGGGTGTCATCGGCGCCGATGAAGCCTCAGCAGAGCATTTCCCCAGCTTTCTATGAAAGCCTTTGGGAATGCAGGCACACATGCGCGGTTCCCTTCCCGCCTAAAGGTGCCATCTTACCTCAGTCTCTTTTTTTCCGTGAAGCCCACCGGACGTGTGTCCTGTTCTCCCGGTTAAAATTAGATTTTTTCAGCGATTATCGCTATTTTGTCTCTCGGTTCCCCTCCCGCCGGGTTCGGTACACTGGTATCGAGCCCGATTCGTCTTTTTCGGTTTTTGCCCTTCGTGGCTGGCGTTCGCGCCCTTTTTTCCATTTTTCCCTGGAAGGCCGGTCTTTTGACCTCGCGGGGACTCTTTTTTTCCCCGATGGCTTCCAGTGGTTTTAAAAAGTGTGATCGGTGTAAGAAATTAATGTGTCTCACCGACACACACGACTGCTGCCTTCGGTGCCTCGGTCGTGCGGGCCATGTGGAAAAATGTCTTCCAAGGCACTCCGAAGTCGACAGCAGCAAAAAGAAAGGCTTTTCTCTGACTCAGCCTCCGGCCGGGCCCGGACCTTGTCTGAGGCCTCGACATCTCGGGATTCCGATCCCGAGCGCCGTCGAAGCTCCTCGGACAGGGGGTCCCCCGACCGGGAACACAAGAGGAAGAAGCGGCTCACGAGGGCGTCGTCGGAGGAGGTCCCTGGCTCCTCGAGGGCCAGGTCTAAGACACCCGACCGTCACCCCGGGCCCGTGGAACACGAGAAGCCTGCAAACATTCCTCGCATGGAGCCGGAGTCTGCTGGACACGTAAGCCCCGTAGTCCTCGAGGACTCTCCTCCCAGGGAGCCGACGTCGGGTCCGGCGCCGCTGGGGCCCGAGTCGGTGGTTGCTGCGTCTCCCGAGCTGAGTCTCAGGATGACAGCCTTGGAGAGCAGATTGTCTGCCTTCATGGAGCAGCAGCGGGCCCCGACCACCGGGACATCGACTTCGAAGTCGACCCCGGAGACCGAGCTGATACTCGAGTCCATCGTGGCTCGGAGTCGACCTCGGTCGCGGTCTCCCTCGACCTCCTGTTCGGGACCGAGGGCGTCGATGCCGGTGCCTCCTGCGTCGGGGTGGGTGCCCCAGGGCCCTGCGGGGTCGGACCCTGACTCCTCCTCGGACGAGTCAGCTTGGGAGAAAGAGGACGAGGAGTCTCTTGATACCTTCAAGACTCGGTGCGTCCCGTCGGACTCACCGCAGTCTGAGCCCCGGAGTAGGTCCCCCCCCTGGAGGATACTCGGTTCTCGGAGTTCGTCCGGGATATGGCCACTGCCTTGGCTATTCCGGTGGACCCGAGGAGGAGCCTCGAGCTGAAGAGCTCGAGGCCCTACAGTATGACTCCTCCGAAGGAGGCCTTTACTGTTCCGGTTCCTCCGATGCTGGAACGGCTCCTTTTCCATATGTGGGAGGCACCGGCCTCGGCACCGGTTCTCAGCAAGCGAGTTGACTCGATCTATCGACTCCGAAAGAGCCCTGGTTTTCAGAAGGCACAGCTACCACACCATTCTATGGTTGTGGAATCGGCCATGCATCGTCTGAAGAGCCAGAAGATGCACTCCGCGGTGCCCCCTGGCAGGGAGGCCCGAAACCTCGATGGTGTCGGTAGAAAGTGCTTCCAGGGCTCGATGCTTGCTTGCCGTGTCCAGTCCTACCAGCTGTACATGGGCATGTACTTGCGGGATCTGGCCAAGGAGTTGGCCGGGTTCTCTGCTGGTCTCTCCGGGGAACCCTTGCAGAGATTTCATTCCTTGTCCTCGGGGATTCGGGACTGCTCGAAGTTCATGTCCCGCGCCGCCTACGATGGCTTCGAGGCTTCGGCCTGAGTTGCGGCAGCCAGCATCGCGGCTCGACGCCAGGCATGGCTGCAGTCATCGGATCTCGAGCCATGGGTTCAGGACAAGTTGGTCGATGTCCCTTGCTGAGGTGAAAACCTTTTTGGCAAGCCCATGACCGAGAAGGCCACTCAGCTCGAAACTGAGCACCTCACACGGACAAGGCTGTCTAGGAAGACCTCTGTCCCTTCTCATACAAAGAAGGGCTCGGGTAAAAAGCCCTTTTACCCGAGGAAGGGCACTGCCTACAAACAGTACCCGCAATATCAGGCTGCCCAAGCTGCCCCCCAGGGTCATCAAGCCAAGGGGCAGGGTAATGGGCCCCGTAGGCAGAGGACCCCCAAGCCACAGGCCCCTGCTACCACTCAGCAGGGTGGGGGTTTTTGACTCCATGAGCGTAGCCTCTCCACTGCTCTCCCAACCCTGCACAGGAGGTCGCCTCGCCCTCTTTGCCCACCAGTGGCCCCTTATCACCGGGGACAGTTGGGTGTTGGACATAGTCCACAAGGGTTATGCCCTGCATTTTCACCAACTGCCTCCACCATATTTTCCAGGGGAGCCTCCAAGGCCTCCCTTGCACACAGACCTTCTCCTGCAAGAGCTTCAAGGTCTGTTGGTGGACAGGGCGGTGGAGCCTGTGCCTCCCCACTTACAAGGTCACAGTTTCTACTCCAGATATTTCCTGGTGCCCAAATGAACCGGTGGCCTTCGACCCATTCTGGACCTCAGGAATCTCAACAAGTTCCTCGTGAAAGAGAAGTTCAAGATGCTTACTCTTGGGACACTTCTGCCCTATCTCCAGCAGGGAGATTGACTATGCTCTTTAGATCTAAAGGATGCCTACACTCACATCCTCATTCATCCAGACCACAGAAAGTACCTCAGGTTCATTGTGGGAGGAAACCATTATCAATACAGAGTGCTGCCTTTCGGCCTCACCTCCGCCCCCAGAGTCTTCACAAAGTGCCTAGCAGTGGTGGCGGCCTACCTGAGAAACCAGGGCATTTTTGTCTTCCCCTATCTGGACGACTGGCTCATCAGGGGTCAGACGTGCCAGGAGGCCAAACAGGCCACCCTCAGCACTATTGCTCTTCTCCAAAGGCTGGAGTTTGTCATAAACTTCGCAAAGTCCATTTTGCTCCCCTCCCAGAACTTGGAGTTCATAGGAGCAAGGCTGGACTTTCTGCTGGCAAAGGCTTTCTTGCCAGCAGACAGGGCCCAAAGGTTGATGGCCTTGGCAAACCAGTTTCTCAGCAGGTCACTGGTCTCCGCCAGACTCTGCCTGAGGCTTTTGGGCCACATGGCTTCGACAGTACATGTGACCCCCAATGCCAGGCTCCATATGAGGCCTGCGCAGTGGTACCTTCGGTCTCAGTGGTCACAGGCCACTGGCAGCCTCAGAGACAGGATAAGGGTGTCCAGACAATTTCTGCACTCCCTCAACTGGTGGCTGCACCCACCCAATCTACTGCAGGGGGTGCCTTTTCAGATTCCAGGGTACACGGTAGTGATGACCACAGACGCCTCCCTGCAAGGCTGGGGAGCTCATTGTCTGGGCAAGTGCACCCAGGGCCTGTGGTCTCCTTGGGAAGCTGCACAGCAGATCAATCTCCTCGAACTCAGAGCTATTCGATTAGCACTCAAAGCTTTCTCTCCTACCCTGGCTCACCAGTCTGTCCTGATTCAGACAGACAACCAAGTAGCCATGTTTTATGTGAACAAACAGGGCGGAACTGGGTCCAGGATCCTTTGTCGGGAGGCTCAGGACCTTTGTTCATTTGCCCTCAAGCACAACATGCTCCTCAAGGCTGTGTACCTTCCAGGCCAGGACAACTACCTGGCAGACAGGTTAAGCAGAATACTGCAGCCCCACGAGTGGCAGCTGCATCCTTCAGTAGTTCAGAAGATCTTCCTAAAATAGGGTCTCCCTTTGATAGATCTCTTTGCCAGCCCAATGAACAAGCAACTGCCAAAGTTCTGCTCCAGACAACCGCATCCTCTGCGGATAGCAGCGGATGCTTTTCTGATATCCTGGTCTCAGGGCCTCCTGTATGCGTTTCCTCCCACGCCCTTGGTGGCCCGAGCTCTCTTCAAGGTTCTTCAGGACAAGGCCTCGGACCTGCTTGTGGTTCCCAGGTGGCCGAGACAGCCTTGGTTTCCTCTTCTGCTTCAACTGGCGGTGGATCCGC
Organism: Ichthyophis bannanicus; assembly: GCA_033557465.1. Taxonomy (NCBI): domain Eukaryota; kingdom Metazoa; phylum Chordata; class Amphibia; order Gymnophiona; family Ichthyophiidae; genus Ichthyophis; species Ichthyophis bannanicus. The sequence goes on along the minus strand of CM066034.1, from coordinate 575,239,086 downwards.
CACTACCTCTGGGGTTGCAACCCCACCTTCTCTCACAGGAGCAGGGTTCCCTTCTGCACCCCAATCTCAAAGCTCTCAATTTGATGGCCTGGAGGCTGCAAGGGTAGTTTTGGCTCCCTGGGGCCTACCTCAGGAAGTTGAGGAGGTTGTCCTAGCCTCTAGGAAACAGTCCACTAGGAAAACCTATGCTCTCAAATGCAAAAGGTTTTCTGTGTGGTGTCAGCTAGGTACGGAGGACCCTTTCTCTTGCACGGTGCCAGTTGTGCTTCAGTACCTCCTGCACTTATCAAATCAGGGACTTAAGTCCAATTCTGTTCGGGTCCACCTCTCAGCTCTAGCAGCTCACCACTCTCTGGTGGAGGGACATTCTCTGTCTGGTCACCCCTTGGTGTCCCGCTTTCTCAGGGGCTTGCTTTTGCTCAAGCCTCCCATCCGTCGTCCTGCCCCTGAGTGGGAGCTGAATGTGGTCTTGTAGCAGCTGACTCGCCCACCTTTTGAGCCGATGGTTACTTGTCCACTACGCTTCCTCTCCTGGAAGACACTCTTCCTGATAGCCCTTACCTCGGCTAGGCGAGTAAGTGAGCTTCAGGCCCTGGTCTGTGATAGGCCTTACACCAGGATTTATAGGAACAGAGTAGTCCTTAGGACTCATCCCAAGTTCCTCCCTAAGGTTGTCTCCTCTTTCCACCTCAACCAGGAGGTGGTTCTTCCAACATTCTTCCCTAGGCCTCATGCAAGCCAGGCTGAAGCAGTCCTGCATACCCTGCACTGTAGGAGGGCCTTATCCTTCTACCTTGACCGTACGCAGGGGCATAGACGGGCTACTCAGCTCTTCGTATCCTTTGACCCCAATATGTTGGGGCTGGCTGTGTCCAAGCGTACCTTGTCCATCTGGGTAGCTGACTGTATCACCTGGGCTTAAAAGGCGGCTGAACTTCCTTTGCAGGGTAGGGTCACGGCCCATCGTGTCAAGGCAGTGGCTGCCTCAGTGGCTCATCTCCACTCTGTGCCCTTGGTAGACATCTGCAGGGCTGCAACTTGGTCTTCAAGCCAGACTTTTGCGGCCCATTACTGCCTGGAGAGGGAGTCCCGTAGGGACAGTGCTTTTGGCCAAGCAGTACTCCGGAATCTCTTTGAGGTTTAGGCAACTCCTGCCCTCCTGCCCTCTGTTGGGCTACCGGTGGAGGTTGTGTCCTTGGAAAGCCTTTCTTTGCTGTTGAGACTAGAGGGAGTTCTCTTGTTCAGCCTGGGTTCCTCGGTAGCTCAGAGCTGGGGAGTCACCCATATGTGAGGACTGACTTCCTGCTTGGTCCTGGAGAAAGCGTAGTTACTCACCTGTAACAGGTGTTCTCCAGGAGCAGCAGGAATCAGTCCTCACAACCCTCCATCCTCCCCTAGGAGTTGCAGTTGTACATAGTTTATTTTTCATTTTTGTGTGCTGTTCTTAGCTATGTCATTTGACTGAGGTAAGATGGCACCTTTAGGCGGGAAGGGAACCGCGCATGCTTGCCTGCATTCCCAAAGGCTTTCATAGAAAGCTGGGGAAATGCTCCGCTGGGGCTTCATCGGCGCCGATGACACCCATATGTTAGGACTGATTCCTGCTGCTCCTGGAGAACACCTGTTACAGGTGAGTAACTATTCTTATCGGTATCAACGACTGTACCGGTCTCGGTACCGGTATCGACATCAACATCGGTGTCAGTACCTCCCATGCTCATTTCAACCGGCTCGCTTCCTTCCATACCAAGTTTGGAATCGATCCCTAGCATGGACGATTTGCTACCGACGGGTTGCGGTACCGGTTTCCAGCGGTACCGACAACTATCCTTCAAGGACGATCTAATGCTCCACCCCTTCAGATCTTCTGTTCTAGAGAATCTGAATGAACCGGTCGGTGCTAGAGCTAGTTCTTCAACAGATCTAGTTCTTCCTTCTTTTCCTGGAGGACTCCCCTCTGGGGAGATTTCTTTTCAAGCATTCCTGCTTGATATGGCAAAGTTACTTGCCATTTCTATACCTGGTCAATATCCTGCACCAGGGGATCCAGAACCTCTGCAGATACCCTGCAATCCAAAGGAAGTCATTATGTTTCCTTTGCATCAGACCTTGCAGGATCTCCTATTTAGAACGTGGGAAGCTCCTTTAACGGTATCCCCACCTTCTAGGGCAACTGATCTTCTATACATGTTGCCCCCTTCTCCAGGTTTTCAGAAGCCTCAGCTCCCTCATCATTCTATTGTTGTAGAATCAGCAATGAGGCTTGTTAAGAGTACTAAGAAGCATTCTTCTTATCCGCCAGGTCGTGAGGCTAAGACTTTAGATGCCTTTGGATGCCAAACCTTCCAGGCATCCATGTTTTCAGCAAGAATTCTCTCATATATTTTCTATATGGGATTATCTCTTGAGGAGGTCACAAAGGATTTACTACTTTTGACCCCTTTTCTCCAAGAGCCTAAAAGAGCTGATTTTTCTATACTAGTCAGTCATGCTAAGAATATTTCTAGGTTCCTTACTCGTGCTTCCCTGGACTCTTTTGAGTCTGTTAGCAGAACCTCTGCTATAGCCATAGGGGCACGACGTAGAGCCTGACTCCAAGCTTCAGACTTGGACAAATGGGTACAAGATAGACTGGGAAATACTCCTTGCACTGGAGAGAATCTCTTTAACAAAGAGACTTTACTCCAAGCTGCTCAGTTAACTACTGACACTATTGCTTTCAGAGGCTTGTCTACGCCTTCCTCTATCCCAGTTTGTAGAAAATCTACTAACAAACTTTGTTCCCTTAAAGGGGAGAAAGTTTTATTCATCTTCTACCCATCATACAGATGTTCCCAGACAGGGGAAACATCCAACCAGGCTAAGGAAACCACAACCTCAACAGGTTCAGCAAACCCAGCAGTCGCAGGGTTGCTGATAGACTCTTCACTGAATCCTGTTTGAGATTTAGAACCTGTAGTTTGCTTCTTCCCATTACAAGCATCTACATCGGTTCCATCCTAAAATTTACACATGTCTCTCTTAAAGAGACATCCTGACTTTTAGCTCATAGAGCTTCTTAAGATGATTATGCTTTACAGGTAGTAAAGTTACTCCTCTTCCTCTGAAGTACACAGAGGAGTAACAGCTGTCAATAAGGTGGCTATGCCTTTACCTTTGACTTTTTCTCCTGTATCAGCATGTCTCATATTACTTTTTCAAAGATTTACTCCATCGTAAGTCTTTTTTCAACTCTGTCCCTCTTACTAAGACATTTGGTCTGTAAGAGTGATACCACTTAACTGAGGGCTTATCCCTAAGCCCCTAAGTTTTCTTTCAGAGTTGTCTTCCCCCCCCCCCCCCTTGCATTCTTGTTTTTGCTGGCAGCTTCTCAGACAATGACGGAGTCTTACCACTCCTAATTATGTCTGTATGTCTTTCTCCAATCTTGGGACCTAAGATTTCTTCTGCTGCCCTAACAATAGTTAGAACTGCAGGGGCTCTTAGTGGTTAGACCACTGACTTGCTGACCAAGCAACCAGGGCTTGATCTCCAATATCAACCTTTTCTGGCTATTGTTGCAGACACATCACCTTACCTCCTTTCCTTAGCCTTCCCCAATCCTTGGGCTTGGCGGAGTAGTTCAGGTTACATACTGGCTCTTAAACAGCCAGTTTTTTCTTCTAATCAACCTGCAACATGCTCTCTGCATCTCTACAGAGCAGCTCTGCACTATGGGCCCTTGTTAGAGAGCAAATAATTCCAGATGGTTAGGAAGGGCTTTACCTAGTCATGACTACTAGGTTCTTCCCTGCCCTTACCATTTCTATTAAAGTCTTCTTAAATAAAGGACACAGGCCTTTAATTAAGTGAAGACCTAAAGAATTATCCAATTCTCTGGGTTGGTTCACATCTCCAGTGGACCCCTTCACCAGGGTTGGTTTTCTTTCAGTAACAGCCAGTCCTTGTTTTGTTTTTTCCTTCCATCCTCAATTCTTCATGGCCTAATTCGTATTGAGCGCAAGAATGCACCATACTCATTTTGCCCTCATAGAAGGGTAAATATGGTATTTTATTTTTGTTGCATCTTTTTCTCCAGCTGTCTGCTGGAGTTATGGAAGGATTCAGACTTACTATCTGCTGATTAAAAACATCCTCTGCATTTTTCATGTAGGTCTCCATTCCTGGTTATTCAAGGGCTAGAGTTCTTAGAGGACTCTAGACCTCCTTGTCAGTGAGAGCACTCCCTTAGCTCTCCCACTCATAACCAGGGAGAATGGATTCTCTAAACATCTTCTCAAGCAGGTATCTCCCTTCTTGTTATTAGATGAATCTTTCTCTCGCCACATTCCCTATGTGGGGACATGGGTATATATATATATATATATATATATATATATATATATATATATATATATATATATATACATAGACATATGCATGTCTGTACTCTGTTATATATATATTCATATGATAGTAGGTAGATATATATCTATATATTTTTTCTGTCTGTCGGCCTAGGTTCATATATATATTTCCTTACGGCGCCGACAGATAGTCACTATCCCTTTCAATGCTGTTCCAGCATACTTAGGGTTCTCCATAAAACAACCACTTCCCTGTGGTAGTTAAAGGGGTTTTTGCACCATGACCTTCAGTTTAGGTACATCTGAAGCCCTCCATATACCCTCTTTTTTCCTAAGTGACTCTTCAGAAAATAGGAGGCTACAATGCCTCATACTTCTGTCCTTTGTTATCGGATATAGGGATCTTCAAAGCCCCTCTTCTCCTATAAGAACTATGTCTCTTTAAGGTCAAAAGAGCTTCACTCTTATCTAATAGGGACTTCCGCGTTTTCCGCAAAAGTCCTGCCTCATCGAACTACCCCAGTTCCACTGGGATTTTTCTTCTCCTCTTAGAGGTTCTGACCTCAACCTGTCTTTTGTACAGTTATTTACCTCTGCTTATATTGAGGTACCCCTTGGGGATATTCTACTGGTTCATATTAGCACATCCATATGAACCTCCATAACCTTTTACAATACCACCAGGTGAGGTCCATATTGCTGTATTGCAATTCAATATTTACTACTAGATATCACCTGCACAGAGACTCCTATCTAGGCGTCCTGTTTGGTCCAGCTGTTCCACAGCACATCTTTTTAGTTCAACTCCTACCCTCCATCCCTAGGATGCCTGAGGTTCTGTTGAATAGCATGGCTTTCTCAGATCCGCAACATGCTGGGACTCCTCCAGGCATCTTAGCTTGGGAGTCCCCATATGTGAAGACTCATTCCTGCTTGTTCCTGGAGATAGCACAGTTACTTACCTGTAACAGGTGATCTCTGGGAACAGCAGGAATAAGTCTTCACAACCCACCCACCTCCCCTAGGAGTTGTATCTCTCTATCTCTATCTTTCCCCTCTTTCTCTCTCTTTGTCTCAGCTTTAAAACTTAACTGAGGAGAGGCAGTTGGGAAAGGCGGGAAGGCAGCACGCAGGCGTGATGGGATGCTCCCAAAACCATTCTAATTGGACGCTGGGGAGCGTTCCCGCGCAGACTCCGTCGGTACCGACGTACCCATATGTGAAGACTTATTCCTGCTGTTCCCAGAGATCACCTGCTACAGGTAAGTAACTGTGCTTTACTCTCAGAGAGAGTTATTTTTTAGCAGCTTATTGCAAAGCTGCTTGTGATCCATGCTAAAGTGTTTTAAATATTAATGAGCTGCTTTGAATGCATTTGCATGTGATGCAGCTCATTAATTATACCAGTCATTCATCAGAGTTTTTCTGGGATATCTGTAACACTTGCATGAAAATTACCAATTTCACATGTTAGCTCATTTTTAATGCAAATGTGTGAAGTAATTTTATAAAAAGTCACTTAGCTGGGAAAATCAAGTGGGTGCCTATTTTGAGCTTATATTATAAAGACACATAAATGGAAATTGCCCATATATATATAATATCATATATGTGTACAAAACAAAGCTTAATGTTTAAAAGTATAATGTCCCTGGGAGGGCAATGTTGTGATATGATTGTTGAATTTCACTTTCAAAAATATGGGGGAGGGGGGGGAAGGCAGTGCAAGATTGAAGGGTCACCTAGCACACTTACACCATAAACCAGTCCTGCATGAAAGACACATTTCAACCTGACTCGGGGACTTCCTTTCCATCAGCCTTAACATCCAAATGCTTTTGATCAGATTCATCAAGTAGATTATTTTCGTTTATTTTAATTTATTTAACAGTTTCTCCAGGAAAAAGCAGGAAGTCAGTCCTCATATATGGGTGATGTCAGTGCCGACGGAGCTCCCACGGAAGCATCTCCCCAAATTTCATGCATGCGTGGTCCCCTTCTTGCCCAAGGGTGCCATCTTACTCAGTCTCCTTTTTTCCGCGGAACCCAACAGACGTCCATATTTTTTCCCTGGAAAAAGATGATCTTTTGTGCATTAAACTGTCTTTTCTTTTCTCCGGTTGGCACTGGTCCCTTTCCTGCCTCTGAGCACAGTTGCCCCGATATCGAGTCTCAGACCTTTTTGCCTTTTTCTATCCACTGGCCGCATCCAGTGTCTTCGACCTCACAGAGGTCCTTTTTGCCCCAAAGGCCAATGGGTTCAACAAGTGTGATCGGTGCGTAATAAAACATGTCCCTCACCGATACACATAACTACTGCCTTCAGTGTCTAGGTGCCAACCATGACCCAGAGGTCTGCGTCCTGTGCAAAAAGATGTCTCCGAAGGCCATTCAGCGTTGTCCAAGATGACATCTTCCACAGGTCAGATTCTGCCCAGATATCCCCGGTAGCCTCATGCTCTAAGGCTCCACATGGATCCTCGGAGACTTGTAAAGCTCCCGTGGCACCTGACCAGGTCCGCGGATACTCCAACAAGGATTCCCAGGAGCGGGAGCACAAGAAGAAGAAAAAATCCTCGAGAACTTCAGGGCAAGTCCATTGCCAGGTCCCACAGTCCACAGAGAGTAACCGAGGAGTCAAAGCGTGAATGGCCAGCGAAGGTTTCCCGAATAGATACTGAGGCCTCCAGCAATGGGTCCCGGACCCCCGAGGCTTGTCCCGTCGAGGACCCTCCTCACTGACGCAGGACCCGATAACCCCAGTGTCCGCGTTGAAGGCTGCAACTCCTGAGTGGGAAATCAGGATGATGGCACTGGAGCACAGTGTCACTGCCTTCCTTGCCTTGCAGCAGGTGTCAACGCCTGGCCCCGCTGGTGCTTGCACTGAGAGTACAGGGACCTTGACCTCGTGGACTCCCTGGACTGCCGAAAAAATCCTCGAGTGTCCGGAGCCTCGAGCCGATCCTCGGTGTGGGTCTTGATCCTGGTCCTGGTCCTCAGGAGCAAGATCCTCCCCAGCGAGCACTTGTGGCTGTGGCCAAGCCACTTCCAAGGCCCCGACCTGGGTCCTGCACCTCAGGCACCGTTGGTTCTCGAGTCCTGGACCAATTATTCCAACTGGGAGTCAAAGGACGAGGCATCCCTGGAGACTCATAAACACTACAATCTCCCATCAGTCCCGTCTCCCCCGGTGTCACAGTGCTAGTCTCTGCCGAGGACACATCGTGCCTCGAGTACAATATGAGGCTCCACCCAAGGAGGCCATGATGGTCCCTGTTAGCGCCATCCTCAGTTGGCTCCTCCTTTGAATGTGGGAGACACCGGCGTCAGTACTGATAGTTGGCCAATGCCTCTACACCATTGCTGGAAGGGGCGGTATAGAAAAGTGTAACCAATAAATAAAAAATAAATAAATGTACCGGGTCCAGCGGGTCCTGGCTTCTGGAAGGCACAACTCCCACACACCTCTATGGTGGTAAGAGTCGACCATGCACTGGCAGAAGAGTCCAAAGACTCACTTTTCTGTACCCCCGGGCAGGGAGTCCCACGCCCTCGACGCCCTCAGATGCAAATGCTACCAGGGCTCAATGCTGGGTTGCCGAATCCAAGCCTACCAGCTATATATTGACATGTATCTCCAAGACCTGGCAAAGGAACTCGCAGGTTTCTTGGCGGGTTTTGGTGGGAATCACTTCCAGAGACCCCAAACCCTCACAAACTGCATTGGGGAGTGCTTGAAGTACATGTTCAGGGCCACCTACAATGGTTTCAATTCAAACGCGAGGGTGGCCGCTGCAGGTATGGATGCTTGATGCCAGGCCTGGGTCCAGGCATCGGACCTTGAGCAGTAGGTCCGAGAGAAACTCCTTGATGTCCCCTGCCTTCGGGAAAACCTCTTCGGCAAACTGATGGAGGAGAAGGTGGCGGAGATTGAGACAGAGTTCCTCATGAGGACTCTGCTCTCTAGGAAAACCTCCACCCTTCCTAAGAAGAAGCCATCGGGGAAGAGGCCCCCCTTTTCAGAGAGAGGGCCAGCCTTATCAAGGCTACCCCAATACCAATCCCCCCAGATCCCACAACAGGGTCACCACGGCTTGGAGCGAGCCAAGGTCCCCTCTAAGCCCAGGACCCCGGCTTCTGCCCAGGCTGTGTCAGGGTTTTGACTCCCTGAGCATAGCTTCTCCACCCGGGGGAGCAGATGTCAACAGGGGGGCATCTGATCCATTTCGCCCATCGGTGGCCTGCCATCACCAGCTGGGTACTCCAAGTAGTCAAAAAAGGCTATCTCCTTCACTTGGACCAGACGCCTCCCCCTTTCTTTCCGGGAGAGTCTCCTTAGAGTCCCTTGCACCGGCCCTGCTATGCAGGAACTCACAGGCCTCCTTATGGACGGAGCTGTGGAGCCAGTACACCACCACTTCAGGGGCAAGGGGTTCTACTCCCGATACTTTCTGGTCCCAAAAAAGGAATAGGGGCTCTAAGGCCCATTCTGGACTTGCAAAACCTGAACAAGTTCTTGTTGTGGGAGAAGTTCAAAATGCTCTCCCTTGGAACATTGCTGCCCTACCTCCAGCAGGGAGATTGGCTATGCTCCTTGGACTAAAGGATGCTTACACCCACATCCTCATTCATCCCAGTCACAGGCAGTACTTAAGGCTCATGGTCAGGGGCGACCCTACCAGTACAGGGTGCCACCCTTCAGTCTAGCCTCCACGCCAAGAATCTTCACCAAATGCCTGGCAGTGCTGGCCACCTACCTCCGTCTCCAAAGAGCCTTCATCTTCCCATACTTGGACGATTGGCTTGTAAAGGGGACACAGCCACCATGGCCTGTACCATCAATGTTCTGCAACATCTGGGGTTTGTGATAAACTACCCCAAGTCTCACCTCACTCCAACACAGGACTTGTTCATAGGGGCCCGACTGAACATTCTTCAGGCCAGGACTTTTCTTCCCTTGGACAGGGCAGGTCTCCTCAGGGCTCTAGCCATCGATGTGCAATGCCATCATGCAGTGTTGGCACGGTCAATGCTCTGCCTACTGGGCCACATGGCATCCACAGTCCATGTGGTTCCCAACGTCTGCCTTCACATACGGGCGGCACAATGGTGTCTCCGCTCCCAGTGGACACAAGCCACAGGCAGGCTCTGGGTCAAGGTCTTAGTGTCCCGCCAGCTAGCAGAGTCGCTCGACTGGTGGTAGGCCACCCAGCACCTGCAGGAGGGCATGCCCTTCCAGTCCCCAAATCTCCAGATGGTCCTCACCGCAGACACCTCCTTACTGGGCTGGGATGCCCATTGCGAGGAACTTTGCACGCAGGGCAAATGGTTCCTGACGGAGAGCCAGCAGCAGATCAACCTGCTGGGGTTCAGGGCCATTTTTCAGATGATCAAGGCCTTCCATCTGTCAGAGCTCCCCCGTGTGGCCAGGCAGTTGCCTAGTAGTGTGAGAGGGCTCCGATCATCCTTTGTATAAAAAGTTAGCCCAATAGCATGTAGTTGTGTCTTAATTAGATTAGAGCCAAGATCAAAGGTCGCAGGAAATTTCTTTTATTCAAGAAATAAGATTTTCCCAACCAAATTAAATTCTTTGGCAAGAATGTTGAAGACTACAAAACATAAAGTTCATGATATTTCTCCCGTCATAAACGTAAGCCTGGTTAAACAGTCTTTGGCTTGGCTTAGTTTAAACACACCTTTTCCACAAGTAAAAATCCTTTACAACAGCAGTCTGTTCTCCGGTCCCCAGGAGGCAGTACAATACTTCACTGTTCGTTTCACAGCTGGTATAGCATAACATTTCCTGGTCCACCACAGACTTTAAAATTCAATAGTATTTCTTCAAGATACAATTTATACTTTTAGCTCCTTTCTGGCTTCATGAATCATGCAGCTTTATCAGCCAAGCAGTCATTGATTAGCCTAGCTAAAAGTTATGGGCTTTTGCATAGAATGTCGTTATTAAGAACTCCTGGGTTTTTCTCCAGTTACTAAAACCCTATTCAGTTCCTTATTCTTCTTTGGCACAGATAGCACATTCAATTTCCATATCTGAAATCCCACTTTCATAAAAAGCGTCTCCTAGCTCCATTTCTTCCTCACTGGGCTCTTTCAGATATTGGTTCTCCTCAGCGTCTGCCTGAGGAGCCTTTACACGCTGTAAGGTTTTCAACACTTGTTCCCAATTATGCTTCTCAGTATGTGAGCTAGTGGGGGAAGGGCAGAAAAAGGTTTCCCTATTTAAAAGCTTCTTTAAGGTTTGTAAAGGGCTCACCTTGCCAGTGGTGGGTTGTCCTCCTGTAGGCCCCTTATACTGAGAAGGGCCAGACCAGGAGCTTCTGGAAAATATCTCCTCCTCAGACGAATCTTCCCCCGAGCTCTCCTCTGGCCTTCTCACCTCTCTGTTCCTGTCCTTGGTCAGCTTCCTTTGTCCCAGTGGCGCTGCCACAACTCTGCTTGTTTCAGTGCCTCTGTGTCTGCTTTCAATCTCATCCTCCTTCTCAGCTCGCGTCTGTTTCTCCTTCCATGCCCATCTCTGTGCATTTCCTTCCTGTGTCTCCTTCTGCGTCTGTGCAATCCCTTCCTGTGTCTCCTTCCACTTCTGTGCAATCCCTTTGTGAGTGAAACTTCCCTGCCTAAATGTTTGGGGCTGTTCTATGGCTCTTGACTCCGTCCCCGAACCACTCCCATCTCCTCCCTCGGTCTCCATGGGAACTGGGTGTGTCTCTGGCCCTGCACTCCTCTGCAGGAGATCTTTGGCTTTACTTTGGGTGTTAACCCTTCCTGTGCCTGCAGTTTCTTTGGGTTTAGAAAAAAAAGACTGTTTCCCCTTTCTTTTCCTGCACTCTGAGCCTGCTTCTCCACCACATAACCCCCCCCCTTAAGATATTCCGGGCTGGCGTTTCTAGCGCACCGCATGGAATCCTCGAAAGGGCGTCAGCGTTCGTGTGTAGCCTTCCCGCCCTGTGCTCCACCTGGAAATCATAGGCCTGTAGGGCCATATACCACCTTGTGAGGCGAGGGTTGTGGTCCTTCATGCTGGTCAACCATTTTAATGGCGCATGGTCGGTTACTAAAAGGAACCTACGGCCAGTTAGGTAAAAACGAAGTGCCTCCACTGCCCAACGTATGGCGAGGCATTCCCTCTCGATCGTGGAATATTTTTGTTCTGCGGGTGCTAGTTTCCTACTTAAAAACATAACCGGGTGCTCTACCCCTCCATGTTTTTGTGTGAGGACAGCACCTAACCCTGTCTCTGACGCATCAGTCTGTAATATGAAGGACTTATTAAAGTCTACCCCTCTTAAGACTGGTGCTGAACATAGCTGTTCCTTTAGTTGTACAAAGGCCTGCTCTGCCCTTGGTGACCATTTCACTTGAGTTGGCGCATTCTTTTTCAGCATATCAGTGAGAGGGGCACTTTCCGTCGCGAAATGGGGCAAGAATCGTCTATAGTAGCCGATTAAACCTAAAAAGCTACGTACCTGCTTCTTGTTTACTGGCTTCGGAAAGTCCCTCACACTCCTCACTTTGTCAGTTAGAGGCTTCACTACCCCCCGTCCTACTATGTGCCCGAGATACTTCACCTCCCTCCCCCCAAACATGCACTTGGTAGGGTTTAAGGTGATACCTGCCTTCTTCATTGCTTCTAAAACCGCGGCAATATGAACCAGATGTTGGTCCCAGCTTTTACTGTAAATCACCACATCGTCCATGTAAGCTATGGCATATTGGCGATGTGGGCGTACGACAATGTCTACTAGTCTCTGACACGTGGCCGCCGCTCCGTGTAGCCCGAAGGGCATGCGACGGAATTGATATAGTCCTGTAGGGGTACTGAAGGCAGTTTTCTGGCGAGATTCCCGTGTGAGGGGAATCTGCCAGTACCCCTTAGACATGTCAAGTGTGGTGAGGTAAGCAGCTTGCCCCAGCTGGTCTAACAATTCTTCAATCCTAGGCATAGGATAAGTATCGAACCTAGAAATGGCGTTGACCTTTCGGAAGTCGATACAAAATCGTATCGTTCCGTCAGGCTTCGGGACCATCACTATTGGACTATTCCATGGGCTAACCGACTCCTCGATTATGCCCATGTCCAACATTTCCCGTACCTGCCTGATGACCTCTTGCTGTTTTGCTTCTGGAAGCCTGTACGGCCTTTGCCGTATCACCTCACCCTGAGGGGTTATCACCTCGTGGGCCACGAGTCTTGTCTCCCCCGGTACAGGGGTTAAGACGTCTGGGAATCTCCGCAACAACCTAAACAGGTCCTGTTGCTGGTTCCACGCCAGTTCATCCCCCATCCTCGGAGTGGGCTTAGCTTTACAATCGGCCAATTGAGGACCAAGGTCTACATCGGCCTTATCCTCCTCCCTAGTTGCTGCTAGACCTTTTATTTCTGCCCGTCCCGTAGAACCAAATTCCGCTGATCCCCGTACCGTAGGGTTTAACTCCGGCACTTCTTCCACAGGAGGAAATCCAACTCTCTCAAGGATGAGCTGGGCTATTCGGTCCCCGGTGTTTACCCGAAAGTCTGTTTTTGCAAAGTTAAGTAACAGGACTTTGATGGGTCCCCGGTAATCCGGGTCCACTACCCCTGCTCCTACATCGATACAGCTCTTTACCGCTAGGCCGGAGCGTGGAGCAATCCGGCCATAGCATCCGGGCGGTATCTCTATCTGCAGCCCCATCTCCACCAAAGCCCTCCCTTGCCTAGGGATACTAATATCCTCAGTACTGTGGAGATCGAACCCTGCGGCGAGTTCTGTCGCTCGTTTGGGTATTCGTGCATTAGGAGTAGTACGACAGCATTTTAACACAAACTTGGGCTTACTATCCTGGTCTTGTCTTTGAGCTACCCTCCTATCCTGCTTCTTGTGAGCATTCTCAAACAATGGAGCAGGCATTTCCTTGGACCTTGCCTTGGTATTGGCCCTATTAGATACTAACCCAGTCTTGGACTCCAAACCCTTGGCTAGTCCACGTTTAAATTGTGGCCAGTCTCTCCCTAAAACTATTGAATGTGGAAGGTTTGGGACTATGGCTACAGTGATGTTTTTCTTCAAGCCTAGGCCTTTCACTTTTACCTTCTGTAAGGGGTAAGCTGACGCTGCACCATGCACACATCTAATTCTTATGTTCCCCTCTGAGTGTTTTCCTGTGTGACCTCCCTGGCTTGTATCTCCGCCCACAGCTGTTGGGAAACCATCGACTGGTCGGCGCCTGAATCTAAGAGCGCCTCTACTGGGATGTCCTCCACCTCCACTGACAGTAAATATCCCTCTCCCCTTTCCTTGGATGGGTTAGTCATTAATACTGTCTTGGCATGACAATCTTTTCTGAGATGGCCCTTAGTTCCACAACCATAACATTTTCGTTGCTCATACCCTGACCTTCCTAGGGATTTACCTCGGGTAACCTCTCCTAGCATGGTCCTGCTCATTCTTTCCGGTTCCCTTACATTTGCTTGGCTCAACCCTGCACCCTTCATTTGGCCTACCACTCGAGCTTCTAAGAACCGCTCTGCCAAAGAAGTTGCATCTTGCGTGCTTTTGCAATCCTGTAAAACCAGGAAAGATCGCATTTCCTGTGGCACAGCCTCTATAAACTGTTCTAAAGCAATCACATCCAAAATGGTGTCAACTGTTTTCCCTTCAGGCAACAACCACTTATACATTAATGCTTTGAGGCGCTGACACAAAGCACGAGGCGTCTCATCTGGCCTCAGTTTACAAGCCCGAAAAAGACGGCGGTAGACCATTGGAGTCAATCCTAATCGGTCTCTCACGGCCTTTTTTACCTCGTCATAAGTGGAGGCAAGCTCAGCGGGCACGGCCCTATAAGCTGTGAGAGCTTCCCCTGTAAGGGAGGCTGCTATACGTATGGCCCATTGCTCTTCTGGCCATCCACTTAGGACTGCCACACGTTCGAATACCTCGAAATAATCGTCAACATCATCCTCTTGGGTCAAAGGCCCAAAGGAAAAAGTTCCTTTACCCCCATGTCCCAGTCCTGGCAAAGTTCCTAAGGAACCAGACACTGTCCTTAGCTCCTCCGACGTCTTCTTCTGTTCCCCCATCCATGCAGTCATCATGTCCAGGAGCGGCTGTTGCTGTTCCCTCATCATGGCAGCCATCTGTTCTTGAGACTTCACAGCAATCTCCTGCTGTTGCCGGAAACAGTCTGCCATCCAGTTGAGGAGCTCTGCTCGCTCCATCCTGCGATGCTGGAATGAAAACAGAAAGAAAAAGACACACCAAGTGCGGCCCTTATAGACACAGCACCCCCTCTCCTCCTACTGCAGAACCTCCCCTCCTTGCAGCAATCCTGGATCAACCCCTCTAAATACGGGATTACCTGCTGCAAGTGGTGAATCAGGCCTCTCAGCACCGCCGGTAACAGCTGGGCTCTCCAACTCCGGTCCGCTCTGCTGAGTCTCCGGTTCAGGTTTTCTCTGCAGGAGCTTTGAGGAAGGCTTTCAGGATGTCTTCTCCGACCACCTTGTAAATCCTGATGTTGTTGTAGCTTCGGTTGGTAGGTTTTTCTCTTATCCAATAACTACGCCACCTGTCGGAGCTCCCCCGTGTGGCCAGGCAGTTGCCTAGTAGTGTGAGAGGGCTCCGATCGTCCTTTGTATAAAACGTTAGCCCAATAGCATGTAGTTGTGTCTTAAATAGATTAGAGCCAAGATCAAAGGTCGCAGGAAATTTCTTTTATTCAAGAAATAAGATTTTCCCAACCAAATTAAATTCTTTGGCAAGAATGTTGAAGACTACAAAATATAAAGTTCAGGATATTTCTCCCGTCATAAACGTAAGCCTGGTTAAACAGTCTTTGGCTTGGCTTAGTTTAAACACACCTTTTCCACAAGTAAAAATCCTTTACAACAGCAGTCTGTTCTCCGGTCCCCAGGAGGCAGTACAATACTTCACTGTTCGTTTCACAGCTGGTATAGCATAACATTTCCTGGTCCACCAACAGACTTTAAAATTCAATAGTATTTCTTCAAGATACAATTTATACTTTTAGCCCCTTTCTGGCTTCGTGAATCATGCAGCTTTATCAGCCAAGCAGTCATTGATTAGCCTAGCTAAAAGTTATGGGCTTTTGCATAGAATGTCGTTATTAAGAACTCCTGGGTTTTTCTCCAGTTACTAAAACCCTATTCAGTTCCTTATTCTTCTTTGGCACAGATAGCACATTCAATTTCCATATCTGAAATCCCACTTTCATAAAAAGCGTCTCCTAGCTCCATTTCTTCCTCACTGGGCTCTTTCAGATATTGGTTCTCCTCAGCGTCTGCCTGAGGAGCCTTTACACGCTGTAAAGTTTTCAACACTTGTTCCCAATTATGCCTCTCAGTATGTGAGCTAGTGGGGGAAGGGCAGGAAAAGGTTTCCCTATTTAAAAGCTTCTTTAAGGTTTGTAAAGGACTCACCTTGCCAGTGGTGGGTTGTCCTCCTGTAGGCCCCTTATACTGAGAAGGGCCAGACCAGGAGCTTCTGGAAAATATCTCCTCCTCAGACGAATCTTCCCCCGAGCTCTCCTCTGGCCTTCTCACCTCTCTGTTCCTGTCCTTGGTCAGCTTCCTTCGTCCCAGTGGCGCTGCCACAACTCTGCTTGTTTCAGTGCCTCTGTGTCTGCTTTCAATCTCATCCTCCTTCTCAGCTCGCGTCTGTTTCTCCTTCCATGCCCATCTCTGTGCATTCCCTTCCTGTGTCTCCTTCTGCGTCTGTGCAATCCCTTCCTGTGTCTCCTTCCACTTCTGTGCAATCCCTTTGTGAGTGAAACTTCCCTGCCTAAATGTTTGGGGCTGTCCTATCAATAGCAAAAAATCCCACGTTCGTTCGAACCAATGTAACAAAGTCAATTTCATTCACTCCAATTGCAACACCAAATGGTAATAAGGTCTCAGACTTATATGGCACTGCAACTTCAGACTTACGTCTGTTCAAATAGTGCTATAATTTGCATCAACGACCTTATAACTGTGTAAATTATAATCAAATGACCTTGCTACGCTGTGTAGACTCTCAAGAAAGCAATAACAAACTTAACTTAAGCTGTCCTCCGAGTCATAACCAGCGAGCATGAATGGATCCCGACGCTCTATTTCGGCGCCACAAGGCGTTTCAATACGAGATTTTCTTCAGGAGATCCGCTCATAAAATCTACAAAAACAAACAATTAACTTACTCCAGATAAAACACTTTCTCTAAGTGTCACATTACTTCCTTCAGCTTAAAAAATTCCTAAAAGACTCTATTACTTACAAGTTTAATGTTGCTGCCCACGTCCGCCTTCACTTATCTTCCATGTGCATAACTGCTACCAGATTTCCCGAGGACGCCGCGCATTCGTGATGGAACGAACCACCTTCATTTAAAACCCTCACCAAAATTACTTAATGAGTCTCAACCGTTGTGCTCCCCATGCTCGTGCAATCCCTTTTCATTCTAAAATCTGTATGGGCTCACCTAAATGACGGCCAGGTGAACCGAGGTTACATGCTGATAAAAATGAAAACATGTTAAACCTCACATACAATTTCCACCTAAATGAACTCTCGATTCTAACTATGTTACCTCATACCTAAATAAACTCAAACTTCACACCTTCCACTCTACTGAGGAGAATTGCACATACCTCTGTCATTTAAATGGACTCTCTGTCATTATTATTCAGCCATAGAGCTACATCAGCTCGGGAGAACTAATAAACCCTATGACCCCTCTCTCCATTCTTATATGTAAACTTATTATAATAATATACGCATAAACTGTCTCTGTCTTGTTGGACTGTCCTATGGCTCTTGACTCCGCCCCCGAACCACTCCCATCTCCTCCCTCGGTCTCCATGGGAACTGGGTGTGTCTCTGGCCCTGTACTCCTCTGCAGGAGATCTTTGGCTTTACTTTGGGTGTTAACCCTTCCTGTGCCTGCAGTTTCTTTGGGTTTAGAAAAAAAAGACTGTTTCCCCTTTCTTTTCCTGCACTCTGAGCCTGCTTCTCCACCACACATCACCGCTTGCAGAATCAGTCAGTGCTAGTCCAAACAGACAACCAGGTCGCGATGTTCTACCTGAACAAGCAGGGGGTACGGGGTCTCACCATCTCTGTCAGGAGGCAGTAGCCCTCTGCTCGTATGCGATCAGTCAGGGAATGCTTCTCAGGGCAGTATACCTCCCGGGCTAGGACAGTGCCCTAGTGGACGGACTGAGTAGGGTCCTTCAGCCATATGAATGGCGACTAGACCCCAGGATGGTACATCGGCTCTAACGACTCTGCGGCATCCCAAGTCTGGACCTCTTCGTCAGCCTGAGAAATACTCAGTTGCCCCACTTCTGCTGTCCCCAGCCGCATCTGTCCCAGGTAACAGTGGATGCCTTCCTCATCTCGTGATCAGAGAGCCTTCTGTACGCCTTCCCTCCCACACCACTAATTGCTCAAACCCTCTTCAAGGTCCTGCGAGACAAGGCTTCCATGATCCTGGTTGCCTGCGGTGGTTCAGGCAGTCTTGGTTTCCCCTGTTGCTCCACCTCTTGATGGAGCTCCTGGTCCTTTTGGGAAACATCCCAGGGCTACTAACCCAGGAGGAGGGCTCCTTTCTCCACCGCAACCTGGGGTTCCTGATGTTAACAGCATGGCTGCTGAACAGGAACCCTTAGCACCCTTCAACCTCCCAAGAGAGGTGGAGGAAGTCCTCCTGGCCTCTTGTAAGAACTCCACGAGATGGGCCTACACCTTCAAGTGGCGCAGATTCTCAGTGTGGTATAGAGGAATGGATTGACCCATTCTCTTGCCAGGTGCACACGGTGCTGCAGTACATGCTTCATCTCTCGCAAACCAGACTGAAGTCCAACTCTGTCATAGTGCACCTGAGGGTGTTCTCGGCGCACCATCATTCCCTCATTACTTGATTTATGCAGGGCCTTCTGCTTTCTAAGCCTCCCATCCGCCATTCCTTGGCAGAATGGGACCTCAACATGATTTTGACAAAGCTCACCAAGCTGCCTTTTGAACCTCTGGCTACCTGACATTTGCATTATCTTTCCTGGAAGGTCTTCTTCCTGGTGGTGCTCACCTCTGCCCACAGTCATCGAACTTCAGGCCTTGGTGGCTGAGCCACCCTACACCAGAACAGGGTCGTGCTTCACACCCACCCTAAATTCCTTCCAAAGGTGGTATCCACGTTCCACCTCAATCAAGAGGTGGTGCTCCCCACCTACTTTCCATGGCCCCACGCCAACAAGGCAGCGACCGTTCTTCATACTCTGGAATATAAGAGGGCCCTGTCCTTCTACCTGTAATGTACCCAGGGCCACCGCAAAGCCTCACAGCTTTTTGTTTCCTACAACTCCTGTCACCTGGGGAAGGCTGTCATCAAGCGGACCCTGTCCTCCTGAGTGGCGGACTGCATCACCTTCGCCCAGAATCAGGCTGGGCTCTCGTTGGCGCACCGGGTCACGGCACATAACATCAGGGCTATGGCAACCTCTGTTGCAAGCTTTGTCGTGAAGTACAAGGTTCAGAGCCGATGGAAACAGAGGATTCACTGCAAAGTGAAACCAGAATTGACAGATCTGAAACAAGCATGGAGGGTTGGCATGGAAACCCCAAACAAAAGACGTCACAGTGTGCTAGGGAACGCCCATCCCCTGAGCTAGCTCCTGCTTCATCAGGGAAGAGGGAACAGCTGGTGGGAGGTGTGGCCAGGTCCAACGGAAAGAGAAACACAGATAAAAACTCTTTAGTTAAGGATAGAGAGAGCACAGGAGGGGGCACAGGAGGAGTGGAGAAAACTGAAGGAACGAGGAGAGCAGAGAAGGATAGATATCCCGAGGGCAGCCAAGGTTTGTGGCTGGGAGAAAAGGAAAGGGAAGGGAATCCCAATCTCACTCGGGGAAACTTCTCAGAGGAAGAGAGCTGTGAAAGACATACAATTCCAGCTCACAGAGAGCAGTGCTCAATTACCAAAAGCACTGGGGATTTTTACCACTCTAAAAGCAAAGACGTTTATTCTGGGAACCAGAGAAGACAGCCATGCTGTGCTCATTACAGTCATCCTGAAGGTAAAGCTTATTTCCCAAATACAAAGCTTTTATCAGAAAGGAGAGAAAAGTTTTACCTACCATTTTGTAGCCAAGGGAGATTCCTGGGGGAAAGCAGTTTAAAAGGCAGACATAGAACTTCCCATAGCCAAGCAGAAGAGGGAAGCGTGTATCCTTTCAGTTACCGGGAGCTGTGTGCACAAGAATCCAAACACCCAGACTCCTCTAGCAGGTTGGGGGAAGGGAACCCTTTGATTGAAGCAGAGAGGTTTGCACGGCAGACAGAAGAACCCTCTCTAAGAGACATTGAAGGAGAAGGTGATCCTATGCAGTGGGATTCTTATCAACCCCCTGAGTCTGAAGTGTATATGGACTGCTCATATATGATAGCAGACAATGTGCAATCCCTTTGTTAATATTGCTGAATTTTGCTAAAGAAGAAAACAGCCAAAAGAAGCATTTTGGAGAGAAACACTGTTTTATTCTTTTGTGCCTTAAAAGCTGAGGATAAGCATTTATTTGAGTTACATATTTTTGTTCACACCAGAAGCATGGTTTCTTTGTTAATATAACCTTCTGTTCATGGTCAACAATATCCAACCCCGGGAGGGGAAATAAATCCTTATTTAACCTGAACCACTCGTGTACAACTTGGAATCATTTCAGTGCTGTGGAACTACGTTACCCAGGAGGCCCTTCCAAACCTCCATTAAGTAGTTTTCAGCACAAGAAGCACAACTGCCCACTCGCCTTGCTCACGCTATATGCCTCTGGGAGGGTGAGTGGTGACAGCTTGTGTTCTGTTCCAATGGCAGACATCTGCCGGGCCATCACCTGGTTATCAGTCTGCTACTTTGCAGCTCACTACTGCCTGGAGAAGGAATCCCAATGGGACAGCGCCTTTGGTCAGGCCATACTCTGTAATCTCTTCAGGGCTTAGGCAACTCCTACCCTCTGACCCTTCTTGTTCGGGCTACCAGAGTGGTGGTTATCCCTGGACACTGGGGTCCTTAGAATCTCTCCTCAGACTCGCTTACAGCTGTTCCCGGCAGGGCCATGTTTTCTACAGGTTCTCGGTAGCCTGAGGACTGACTTCCTGCTTGTTCCTGATAAAAGCGTAGTTACTCACCTATAACAGGTATTCTCCAGGGACAGTAGGAATCAGCCCTCATAACCCTCCCTCCTCCCCTTGGAGTTGCTGTACAATTTTTTGCCATCTTCTTTTGTTGGCTCTAGTTATATCACCTGACTGAGTAAGATGGCACCCTTGGGTGGAAAGGGGACCATGCATGTGTGGTGGAATCTGCCAAAGGCTTTCTTTGAAAGCTAGGGAGATGCTTCCATGGGGTCTCCGTCGGCACCAACATCACCATATGTGAGAACTGATTCCTGCTGTCCCTGTAGAACACCTTTTACAGGAAAGCGGTTTACATTGTAACTTAAACTTAGTAATGTACATTAAACAGGGACATAATCACTTTATCCAGGAACAAGCAGGAAGTCAGTCCTCACATATGGGTGACGTCAGCACCGACAGAGCTCTCGTGGAAGCATCCCCCCAGTTTTCAAAGAAAGCCTTAGGGAGATGCCACCATGCATGCGTGGTCCCCTTCCTGCCCATCTTGCTCAGTCTTCTTTTTTCTGCAGAGCCCTTCAGATGTTTGTCTGTCTTGGCCCCGGAAAAAGTTGATTTTTTTCTCTACGAGTTTCATACTCACCTCTGGTATCGCACCAATACTCTTCCCGCCTACTGACCTCATTGCCTCGGCATCAAATTCAGTATATTTTTGTATTTTTCTTTCTTTTCCTTTCTTGGCGTCTTCACGCCCTTTTTCTCCCACTGGCAGCCCAGAGAGTCTTCGACCTCGCAGGGGCACTTTTTTCCCCATTGGCTACCAGTGGCTTTAAGAAGTGTGATTGGTGCTCTAAAATTATGTATTTGACTGACACACACGACTGCTGCCTCTACTGCCTTGGGCCAGACCACGACCCAGCGGTCTGTGGTCTCTGCAAGATAATGTCCAGTAAGGCCCTCAAGAGCTGCCAGCACAGCATGATAAGTTTTTCCACGAATCCGTGGTGCCTTTGAAGGCCAGGGCCTCGTCTGAGGCCCCTACATCTCAGGTGGAGCATTCCGAACTCGAGCCTCGTCATGGATCCTCTGAAAGGGAGTCTCCCTCAAGGGAACCCAGGAAGAAGAAGAAACCCTTGAAGGCGGCATACTTGGACGGTTCTGAACAGCCGGGTGCTCCCTGGTCCTGGTCCCGGTCCCACAGTCCGAGATGTCTGTCCGAGGTGTCAGAAAAGGAGCGGCCTGCAAAGGTCCCCCGAAATGATCCGACCATGGACCGGCCTTTGTCCCCAGACACCATTGTTATCGAATATTCCCCTTCGGGGGAGCCAGCGTTGGGCACGAGTCCTTCAGTACCCGCGCCAAAGGCTGCAGAGCCTTCTGTTCTGGAGTCCAAAATGGCAACCCTGGAGCACAGTTTGTCTTCCTTCATGGATCAACAGCCAGTGCTGTTGTCCGGCATGACCGGTTCATCCGCCCTGACCACCGGGCCCTCGACGTCCAAGATGTCCTCGGAGGCCGAGCCGATCTTTAAGGTCCTTTGGCCTCGAGTCGATCCTTGGCCGAGGTCACGATCCGAGTCCCGCTCGAAGGGACCGCAGTCATCCCTGGCAAGTATGCCAGGCACCGGTAGCAGGTCATCGGGAGCCCCGAGGCCCGCAGAACAGCCCTCTTACAAGTTCTCAGCAGACTACTCCAAGTGGGAGACAGAGGACAAGAAGTCCCCCGATATCTGTCGCCACCATGACGTCCCATCTGACTCTCCCATCTCGGAGCCTCGGCGACAGTCCCCACCCGATATGGACTTCCTTGATGTTGCCAAGGACTTATCTAAGGCCCTGGCATTTCCGACTGAGTCGGATGAAGACCCTCGGGCAGATGAGTTGGAAATCCTCCAGTACAAGGCCCCTCTGTGGAAATTGCTCACGGTGTCAATCCCTCCCATTCTGGAAAGCGTAGTTACTCACCTGTAACAGGTGATCTCTGGGAACAGCAGGAATTTAGTCTTCACATATGGGTATCGTCGGTACCGACGAAGCCTGCGCAGGAACGCTCCCCAGCGTCCAATAGGAATGCTTTTGGGAGCATCCCTCAGCACATGCGCGCTGCCTTCCTGCCTTTACAACTGTCCCTCTTCAGTTAAGTTTATAGCTGAGTGAAAGGATAGAGGGAGAGAGGAAAGAGACAGAGAGATAGAGAGACAACTCATAGGGGAGGTGGGTGGGTTGTGAAGACTAAATTCCTGCTGTTCCCGGAACATAAGAACATAAGATATATGCCATACTGGGTCAGACCAAGGTCCATCAAGCCCAGTATACTGTTTCCAACAGTGGCCAATCTAGGTCATATGTACCTAGTAGTTTCCCCAAAAGACACAGGTTCCACAATGCTTGTACTGGGTCAAGCATTGATATCCTGGGTCCCTTCTTAATAATAGTTTATGGACCTTTCCTCCAGGAACTTGTCCAAACCTTTTTTAAACCCAGCTACACTAACAGCCTTTACTACATCCTCCGGTAACAAATTCCAGAGTTTAATTACATGTTGAGTGAAAAAATATTTTCTTTCATTAGTCTTAAATAGTTTACCCTGTAGTTTCATTGCATGTCCCCTAGTCTTTCTATATTCTGATAACGTAAACAATTGATCTACGTTTACCCGTTCCACTTCGTTCATTAATTTATAGACTTCTATCATATCTCCCCTCAGCCGTCTCTTTTCCAGGTTAAAGAGCCCTAACCTTTTTAGCCTTTCTTCATAGGAGTATCCTTCCATCCCCTTTACCATTTTGGTGGCTCTTCTCCTTTTTAAGATATGGCGACCAGAATTGCACACAATATTCAAGGTGCGGTCTCACCATGGAACGATATAGAGGCATTATAATAACTTTTGTTTTATTTTCCATTCCTTTCCTTATGATGCCTAGCATTCTATTTGCTCTCTTGGCCGCCGGTGCACTCTGGGCCAAGGGTTTTAACATGTTATCCACAATGACGCCTAAATCTTTTTCCTGGGTGGTGGTTCCCAATGTAGAATCTTGCATCGTGTAACCATAGTTTGGGTTGTTCTTCCCTAGGTGCATAACTTTGCACTTGTCCACATTAAATTTCATCTGCCATTTTGATGCCCAGTCTTCCAATTTATCAAGATCCTCTTGCAATTTTCCACAATCCTCTTGGGTTTTAACAACTTTAAATAGTTTTGTGTCATCTGCAAATTTGATAACCTCACTCGTTATTCCACTTTCCAGGTCATTTATGAATATGTCAAAAAGCAGCGGACCCAGCACAGATCCCTGGGGTACACCACTATTCACCTTTCTCCATTGGGAAAATTGGCCATTTAGCCCTACCCTCTGCTTTCTATCTTTTAACCAGTTCCTGATCCACAGTAGTAGACTGCCTCCTATCCCATGACTCCTTAGTTTTGCCAAAAGTCTCTGACGAGGGACCTTGTCAAAGGCTTTCTGAAAGTCCAGATACACTATATCAACTGACTCACCTTTGTCCACCTGTTTATTCACACCTTCAAAAAAACATAACAGATTACTAAGACAAGATCTTCCTTGTCTAAAGCCATGTTGACTGTCTCCCATTAGGCCATGACTATCTTCGTGCTGAGTAATTTTACTCTTTATGACGGTTTCTACCATTTTTCCCGGTACTGATGTCAGGCTCACCGGTCTGTAGTTTCCTGGATCACTCCTGGAACCCTTTTTAAAAATTGGTGTTACATTGGCGATCCTCCAATCTTCAGGTATTAGAGATGATTTTAATGATAGTTCACAGATTACTAATAGCAGGTCTGCAATCTCATATTTCAGTTCTTTCAACACCCTTGGATGTATACCATCCAGCCCAGGTGATTTGCTACTCTTCAGTTTATCTAATAGTTGTAATACATCTTCCCGATGTATCGATATTTCCTTCAATTCTTCCGCACCTTTAAATACCACTTCAGTCATGGATAACATCCCTACAACTTCCTCAGTAAAGACCGAAGCAAAGAATTCATTCAGTCTCTCCGCTATCGCCTTGTCGCCTCTTAGTGCCCCTTTAACCCCTCTATCATCTAATGGACCAACTGACTCTCTCACAGGTTTTTTGCTACGAATTTACTTGAAAAAGTCTTTTTTTCGTGTTTTTGCTTCCGCAGCAAGCTTCTTCTCAAATTCTCCCTTTGCTTGCCTTATCAATGCCTTGCATTTGACTTGCCAGTGCTTGTGCTGTTTCCAGGTTTCGTCGTTTGGCTCTTTTTTTCCATTTCCTGAAAGATGCTTTTTTGGCAACAACAGCCTCTCTGACCTCACCTTTAAACCATGCTGGCAGTTTTTTGGACTTTCTTCCACTTTTCTTAAGGCGTGGAATACAGCTGGTCTGGGCTTCCAAGATAGTATTTTTCAACAACACCCAAGCTTGATGTAAGTCTTTAACCTTTGTAACTGCTCCTTTTAGTTTTTTCTTAACTATTTCCTCGTTTTATCATAGTCTCCCTTTTGAAAGTTAAAAGGTAGTACTGTGGATTTCCTTACTATCCCTCCTCCACTAATTAAATCAAAGGCGATCATGCTATGATCACTATTGCCAAGTGGCCCCAACACCCTTATCTCTTGCACTAGATCTGGTGTTCCACTAAGGACTAGGTATAATATGGCTTCCCCTCTGGTCGGTTCATGAACAAGCTGTTCTAAGAAACAGTCATTTATTTCATCTAGGAACTTTATCTCCCTAGCATGTCCTGCCGTTACACTGACCCAGTCGATACCGGGGTAATTGAAATCATCCATTATTATTACTGCGCTGTAACTTTTCTTAGCTTCCTTGATTTCTTTGAGCATTTCATCATCCATTTGTTCATTCTGGCCAGGCTGTCGATAGTACACCCCCACTGCCATCGCCTTCCCCTTTTTACATGGAATTTCAATCCATAGAGATTCTACAGCAAATTTTGTTTCCTGCAAAACTTTAATCCTTTCTGACTCAATGCCCTCTCCAACATAGAGCGCAACCCCTCCACTAATTTGATCAACTCTATCATTACGATATAGTTTGTACCCAGGTATCACAGTGTCCCACTGGTTGTCCTCCTTCCACCATGTCTCTGATATTCCAATCATATCTAACCTCTCATTTAGTGCTATATATTCTAACTCTCCCATCTTATTTTTTAGACTTCTAGCATTTGCATACAAGACATTTTAGAGAGAGATCACCTGTTACAGGTGAATAACTACGCTATCTCCAGGAACAAGCAGGAATGTAGTCTTCACCCCAGGAAGCTGCCAGCTATAGTGAGGTGGGCCATGCTTCCTCCCATGGATCTCTGGCATCCTACCAGGGTTGGTGGTTAGGAGTTGTATTAAGTTTGAAAGAGATTTTGAAGAACAGCTTGGCCAAAGAAGGCATCCTGACGGGAGGCTTTATCTAGGCAGTAGTGGGCTGGAAAGGTATGTACCGAAGCCCAGGTGGCTGCTCGACAAATGTCATCAATAGACACAGAGTGAAGGTTAGCCATAGAGGCTGACATGGCTCTCACATTATGAGCTCTGACATGGCCTTGAAGAGGAAGACTCTTACTCTCATAAGCAAAGGATATGCATTGTGCAATCCATTTGGATAAAGTCTCTTGGAGACTGGAAGTCCCAAATGACTAGCATCAAAAGTAATAAAAAGTTGAGAAGACTTTCTATGTTGCTGTGTTCTTTGTAGATAAAAAGCTAAGGCTCTTTTACAGTCCAAAGTGTGAAGGTTCTTCTCTGCATTAGAGGCATGAGGCCTTGGAAAGAATACAGGAAGATAAATTGATTGATTTAAATGAAAAAGGCGAAACCACCTTTGGCATAAAGTGTGGATGAGTTCTGAGGACAACCTTATCATGGTGAAACCTAGTGTAAGAAGGATCAGCCCTAACGCTTGCAATTCACTAATGCGATGTGCAGAGGTGATTGCAATTAGGAAGATGACCTTCCAGGACAAAACCTTTAGGGTAGTAGTGGCTAAAGGTTCAAAGGGCGGTTTCATGAGCTGCCCGAGAACTATATTTAAATCCCATGCCACCGGTGGTGGTTTGATGGGAGATTTTGTTAACAGAAGACCTCTCATAAATCTGGATATGAGAGGATGAGAGGAAATTGGTTGTCCATTTAAAGGTTTGTAGGAAGCTGTAATTGCGTTAAGATGGACTCTTACTGAATTGGTCTTTAGACCAGAATTTGATAAATGAAGTAGATACTCTAGTATTGCTTCCAAAGGTATCACCAGGGGGTTTAACCCCTTCTGGGAACACCATATAGTGAAAACGTTTCCACTTGAAGGCGTAAGATTGTCTTTTGGAAGGTTTTCTAGAAGCCTAAAGGATATCCTTTGCCTGTTGAGAAAGGTTGAGTTCTCCAGGACCAAGCAGGAAGTCAGTCCTCACATATGGGTGACATCGACGTCGATGGAGCCCTTGCGGAGCATTACCCCAGCTTTCTATGAAAGCCTTTGGGAATACTGCATGCATGCGCTGTCCCCTTCCCGCCTAAAGGTGCCATCTTGCTTAGTCTTTCTTTTTCCGTGGAGCCCAACGGACGTCTGTCCTAGTCACCCGGAAAAAAGTTAGATTTTTCTTGCGATTTCATCGCGGTTCTTGTCCGGTTCGATGCAGGTTCCCCGCAGGTTCCCCTTATTATTTATTTACAGTTTCTTTTATACCGCGCTATTCGTCATCAGTGCGGTTTACAATGAACATAAAAACTACACGTCTCAAATAATTGATCTGTGCTTACAATGAACAGGACAATAAACTTGGTATACATTAAACAGGTTTCATGAACAGTGAAACAGAAAACGTGAGAACTATGTACAAAGCAACTAAATGCAGCTATATGTAGAGCTACATGAATCTAGGTAAAATTTTCGTAGTGAGAGGAGGTGCAAAGTGAGATTGCAGTTCTACGGATTAAGACTGTGGAGTGCATGGGTTTAATGTGTTGGCCTGGAGTGTGGAGGTGGGTTGGTATGGGAGGGTGTCCGAAACATCGTAGTGCTGCAGGAACAGGTGATGCTTCAGTGCTTTCCTGAACTGGGAGAGGTCACTGATGGTTCTGATGCCTGATGGTAGGGCGTTCCAACATGATGGTGCAAAGTAAGAGAAGGCTCTGGATCTAGTGACTTGAGAGCATTTCGTGATTGCCTTGGGTAGTACAAGAGAGTTGGAGGCAGTCGATCTCCTTGCTCGATTAGGGGGTGTAATTGATATCAGGTCAGTGATAGTAGATGCGGAGTAGTTATTGATCGCCTTGTGAGTCATAGTTAGGATCTTGAAAGAGATCCTAGATTGTATAGGCAGCCAATGTAACTGTTTCAGTATTGGAGTGATGTGGGTTCTCTTGGAGGCTCCATAAAGGATTCTTGCAGCTGAGTTCATTGCCAATTGTAAGGGGTTAATCGTGCTCTTTGGTAGGCCATGTAGGATCGCATTGGCGTAGTCCAGGTGAGGCATTATTAAGGCCTGAAAGACTGATCGAAAGACCGGTATCGAGCCCGTCCTTTCTTTTTTTTTTTTTTTTTTTTTTTTTAGTTCTCAAGCAAATTCTTTAATTGTATTCAATAAGAGATTCTACCTTATTTACCTAGGAATAACTGCTTGCCAAGACAAGCTATACCTCGTTCCTCCATTCTTACACGTCTGTATCCACCTTGTCTCTTGCAGTCTGCTCTCCAGGCCATGGCTTTCCATTTTTTTTTTTTTTAATAATACTTTATTTAAATCCACCAATAAAATACAAACAAACAGGAACAACCAACAAAGCCTCCACGAGGGGTGTACTCTTATCCCCTCCGGGAGACAACAGGAAAATTCAACAGGTGGCTTATATCATTTTATCCCCTCCCCCACCCTCAACCCACCCACCCACCCCCCTCCCTCACTTCCACCCCCACCTCTCCACACACTCCCTCAACAGCAAATTAGAACTCTAAGCGAGACTTGGCAACAACGGCTACACACCCCACCTCCCCCATGGTCAGTTCCCCTTCAACTCCCCACTTGTAGAATTTCATTGCGACTGCGGGCCCCTAGTTGTTGAATATAAGGTTCCCATATTGACATAAACACAGTCCAACGCTTGACACTGCCCCTTGCAATCCTACGTTCCATCAACATCAGTTGGTGGAAACTGTTTCGCCATTCACTAAAAGTTGGCGGCGGACGTTCTCTCCATAACCGGAGAAGCGGCCCTTTACCCACCAGACAAGCCTTCCGCATAAGCAAACGCGCCCCTGCTTTCGCAGGCCAGGGAGGCGCCAGCTGATCCAAAACCACAAAGAAACCAGTCCATCTAATCCGTTGTTGCAACAGCTGACTAAGGAAGTCTCGTATCTTAGCCCAATATGGCCGCACTCTACGACATCCCCACCACATGTGCAGCAAAGTCGCCAAAGGTTCGGAACATCGGGGGCAGCTGCCATCTGTCTCCAACCGACTATGAAGGGCACGTCGTGGCGAAAAGTGAACTCTAGTCACACACTTGAATTGGATCTCTCTCCAACGGGCCCCCTGCGCCACGCGAACAATCCTTTTCAAGGCCTTACCCACCGACCCCGGGGCCACCTCACTACCCAATTCAACAGCCCAAGCCAACTCGACCTCTCGGTAGTTGGGAAGTACCCGGTAACAATCCAACCGACTCTTCAACTGGGAAATGGACGGGGGACTATCCTCCCCTATCGCAAAAAATTCCAAAATCTGGGCCGAGCGGTCGACATGTAGCGCTTCCCGCGGTAATGAGGCCACATAATGAGATACCTGTATATAGGCAAAACAATATTTAGTGGGCAAGTTGTACTCCCGGCTCAGGGCCAGAAAGGACTTACAGCATCCCGATGGTTCGACTAGATGCCCTACATTCCGTATTCCACGTACCCACCAGTCCCGAAACGCAATCGTCTCGGACCCCGGGAGGAATTGAACATTCCCCCGGAGGGGTAACCAACTGGAAGTACTCCATGGCGTATTCCAATACTTATTAAGCTGCTGCCATGTACGTCTAGCCGAGTCCACTAAGACACTCCTCCGGACCGTCTCCGACAAATCACAATGCCGCCCATGCAAGACCCCCAACAGCGTCCCCGGAGCTACTAAGCACTCTTCCACGACTCGAGGCGTATAAACATCCGTCCCACTTAACCAATCTCCCAAATGCCTCGCTTGGCATGCCAAAGCATACAACTTCAGGTCAGGCAGCCCCATACCCCCTTCCTTCCACTTCCCCAATAACCTGCCCCACGGAATTCGAGCCCTCTTCCCTCTCCAAAGAAACGCCTTGATGGAGGCTTCTACCCTACGCAGATCTCGACTTAAAAACCAGACGGGCAAGGTCTGCAACCAGTACAAAATACGTGGTAATATAACCATCTGTACAGCCGCAATCCTCCCAGACAAAGACAATGGAAGGGACTCCCAGGCCTTCAACTGTAGCGCCAGGCGCCGCAGGATATGATCTAGATTACGTTTATAAAGCGCTTGGGGTTGACGAGGCAGCACTATACCCAAATACGCAAATTCCTCAACTGCCCACCGGAGGGGGAAGAGGCCGCCCCAGGACCCCCGGAGCTGCCCCAGAGTATCCAATGCTTCAGATTTATCTTTATTAATGCGAAGGCCTGCAAGGGCCCCAAATCGCCCAAATTCCTCCAACAGATTCTGGAGAGAGACAGCCGGGGCGGTCACATGGACCAACAGGTCATCCGCGAAAGCCGAAATCACAAATTCCTGCGAACCCATCGCCACACCTTTGATCACTCCCGAGTTCACAACCGTGCGAATCAAAGGGTCCAGTGAAAGAACAAATAACAGCGGAGATAGGGGGCAGCCCTGATGCGTACCCCGCTCCAAAGCAAACCCTTCCGAGAGCACTCCGTTACACAGAATCCCCGCCATCGGTGTTATATATAAACTTCGCACCAGTTCGCAAAAAGCAGCCCCTATGCCGTAATGCGGCAACAGCTCCCATAGATATTGCCAATTCACTCTATCGAATGCCTTTTCGGCATCAAAGCTGACCAGTAACGAGGGTATTTGATGAGCATGTACCCATTCCAAGGAGGCTAGAATCTTCCGAAGATTCCGGACGGCATATCGTCCTTTAACAAAGCCCACTTGGGCATCATGAACTAAATTCCCCAACACTCCAGCCAGCCGTAAAGCCAAAACTTTCGCGAGAACTTTGAGGTCAAAGTTGAGGAGGGAGATAGACCGATAGGAGGCCGCGAACATCGGGTCTTTACCTGGTTTTGGAATCAGAGTAATATAGGCATGGTTCTGCCCCCTCCGAAAGGCCTCCCGTTCCCCCCTCACACTAAAGACTTCCCTTAACACAGGGCTGATACCGTTACCCAGGATCTTCTAGAATTCGGCACCCAAGCCATCCGGCCCTGGAGCCTTACAGCAGCTAGCCGCAGAGATAACCTGTTGTATCTCCTGGGAAGTAATAGGCTGATCTAACACCCCCTTCTGCGCCTCTGTAAGCCGTGGTAAGTTCAGATCTCGCAAATAGTCGGACAGGGTTGTAGCGGATCCAGACTCAGCTTTATACAATGACTGGAAAAAATCCCGAAAAACCCTTGCAATATCCACATTCTTCTTATACACTGTCCCCTGGTCATCCCGAAGGGCCGCCACCAGAGAGGAGCCACGCCAGCCCCTCAAACAGCGGGCCAACAATTTCCCTGGCTTATCGCCGTAGCAATGCAGCCGATAGCGGTAATAAAGAACCGATTTCTTGGCTTTCTGATGCAGAAGCTCGTTAAGGTCTACCTGGGTTTCCCAAAGCTTCCTCTTATTCTCGACCGACGGTAAATGGGCACACCGACGCCTGAGTTTAGTAACCAGTTGCTCTAGTGCGATGATACGTTCCGCGAGTATCCTGCGCTTCCGGGCTGCGAATCCAATAATATCCCCCCTAAGGACCACCTTCGCCGTTTCCCATACCAGTTCAGGATCGTCCACATGGACCTGGTGATCACTGACAAACTCAGTCCATCTTTGACGCAAAAAATGATGAAACTGCGCATCATAATACAACTCCAGCGGGAACCGCCAAAGACGCGTCCTAGCAACGTCGCCTCCCCACTTCAAATCCAACCAAACCAAAGCATGGTCCGACACCTCTAGGGGGCCAATCTGAGCCTCCTCTGTGTGAGCAAACAAATCCCCTGAGACAAACAAATAATCTATGCGGGCACTAGTGCCGTGCGCCCTGGACTGGTGTGTAAAATCTTTCTCAGAGGGATGCAACAGTCGCCACGGATCAATAACTCCAAGTCTCTTACAGAACCGTTGCAACAACCGAGAGGACGACCCCCTCTCCCTCGTCGCTCCCCCCCGAGACGTGTCCAATTCCACATCCATGACCCCATTAAAGTCCCCCCCCCAGAATCAAGGGGCAATCGGGGAGCTGTTCCACCCTAGAGGCCGAACTACTGTAAAAGCCAAAGTCAGGCACATTAGGTCCATAGAGAGCCCCGAGCGTCAC
The DNA here is from genome assembly GCA_033557465.1 of Ichthyophis bannanicus. Taxonomy (NCBI): domain Eukaryota; kingdom Metazoa; phylum Chordata; class Amphibia; order Gymnophiona; family Ichthyophiidae; genus Ichthyophis; species Ichthyophis bannanicus. The sequence continues at coordinate 575,207,105 of CM066034.1, read as the reverse complement.
TGGCTTCCCCTCCAATTGGCCATGGATCAGGAGAGACCTACCCACATCATCTGCAATAACAGTCTCCGCCACGAATCTAATCTTCTTGTGGACCAAAAGAACTACCCCCCCTTTGTTCCCGACAGCCGGGGATCCCCAGACTTGCCCCACCCACGTCCTACAAAGTTTGCTATGCTCCTCAGCTGTCTGGTGGGTCTCCTGTAGCAGGGCTATATCGCATTTGATGGGCCAGTGCTTGAAGAACTTTATATCTTTTAATAGGATTACCCAAGCCACAAACATTCCAGGTAATAACCCTCAGTGTGACGGGGCAGTGTCAAGACTCCTACAAAGAGAAAAATCTAAACAGATCAGAGGGACTTCCCCAGCCTGAAGACCCCCATTGTTATCCACCAGTTTAGTGCTGTGTTGCCAATTCTTAAACCCCAGAGTGTGGACCCTCCCAGCCCATATCACCCCCACCCTCTCCCCTTCCCCCGCCCCATCTCCTTCCCCCCCACACCCGTCCATCCCGTCCCACAGGTCGGACAACTTCCATTGGCAATCGAGACCCCCCTGACACGCACACATTCCCAAGGATCCCCCCTACCCAGCTGCGAGGGAGTACTATACTCCCCCTACTAACCCACCATTTCCTCCCCTCTCCCTCTCTACCCCTAGGATTCAACCAACCCCATGCAAAGGCCGGACCAGGCATAGCCTAGACCCCCCTCCATGATTGGCAAATACTCCCCAACCTCAATGCGCCACTCCTCCCTTCCTCCAATGCTAGGCCATCGCTCTCATATCCTGCGTTCTTTAAATCCACCAGCTTCTAAGGGGGGGAACGCTCTACTAAGCTAAACTGACCCGTATAGGTGCGAGGGCATCCGGAACCCACAGTCAAGTCTACCTGTCAGATCTCTACCCAACCCCCAACACTATCTACTCTCCCACCAAGCAAACACCTCCACCCCAGATTATCACATCCAAGCCCCCCCCCCCCTAGAGCTTAGCCCATCAGAACCAGGGCCTAGACGAATCACCACCGCCGGGCTGCCCCACTCCCTCCTAATCCTCTCTCTCGCATATCCCACAACCAACCAACAGTTTGCCAAGCCCCCAAGAGTCCGACACTCATCCCCTCCCCAGCCCTCTGGGATCCCCTTCCCCCAGGAGCAGGCCCAAGAAAGTATACCCCAGACCTTCCCCCTTCCCACCGTGCCCAACAAATTACCTGGATCAAAAAAAAACAACCGGGAGAGATAAAAAAAAAAAAAAGGGAGAGATAGGAAAGCTGTAAATTAACAGGATAACCCAGCGCTGCAGCAACAATATTATTAACAACAGAAACAGTTGCACTCAGTTATTTTGTAGCTATCCCAGGCAACTAAGTAACATGCCCGCTACACACATGCCTCCGCCCCACCCCAGCATATCACAGCTCCAGGCAGTAGAAGGAGAGTGAAAAACAACAATTGGAGAGACTTAACAGGAGGACGGGGGAGACACATGAGAAGGGGCCCGGCAGCCCAGGCCATATGTCCCATCATGTCTGGTCCCGCCACCGGCTGCTCGCTTCGGTGCACAACTCCCGGGCTTCCTCCTCCATCTCATAGTTGGGTCATCAAGTCTAATGGCTGACTCAGGAGTTAGGTTCTGCAGGCTTGTTCAAAGACCCCAAAAAAGTCGCCGCTGCCTCAGGTGTCGAGAAATAGCGTGTATGGCCCTGATATTCCACTCGCAGCCGTGCCGGGTAAAGAAGAGAAAAACGTACTCCTTTCTTCAGCAGCTGTGCACAACTATTAGAGAAGGCCCGACGTTGCTGACTGACCAGGGCCGAGTAATCCTGGAAGACCAGGATTTGCTCACCATCGTGTGCATGCCCCTTACGACTCCTAGCAGCCCGGAGCACCTCCTCTTTCTGGCGATAGTCTAGGAAGCGGGCAATTACTGCACGTGGGCGCTGAGCTTGATCTTGCCGGGGGCCCAACCGGTGCACCCGCTCTAAGCGCACGGGGTTATCACCCTGGCCCCCCAGCAGTTTCTCAATCCAAGCCAGCAGGAATCCGTACAGGGCGCCATCCAGAACAGTTTCAGAGATGCCCACAAACCGCAGGTTCTTGCGCCTCCCGCGGTTTTCCAAATCGTCCAGTTTTTCCCCCTGGTGCTTAACAAGGGTCTCCAGGGCCGTCACACGGGCCTGCAGTGGGTGCAGGATATCTTCCACGTTAGAGACACGCGTCTCTACTTGCTCCACCCGTCCCGTAAAGTCAACCACGCATTGATCCACAGCGTGGATCTGTTCCTTAAGATCTTGAAAACGGGCATCAAGCGCTTGGACCACTGCAGCCGACACCTCCGCAACCAGACCCTGGGTGCCTCCCGATCCCGGGCTGCTGGGCGCCCCCTCTACCATCTTGGCCTCTGGGACTTGGGGCTTTTCCCAACGCACAGACTTCGATGCCATCTAGCCAGTAATCTCGCCACCGGCACGTCGTTCCAGTCACACCACCTTCAGCCACTCAAACAGGTACCAGGTAGTGGAGAAATCCACATAAAGTGGGCTTTTATTGCTGATTTGCAGGGTGAGCTACTCGGAGCCGATCAGAACGTGACCGATCAGCTCATTGCCAAACCGGAAGTCCATCGCCCGTCCTTTCTTTTTCGGTTTTTGCCCTTCGTGGCTGGCGTTTGCGTCCTTTTTTCTTTTTCCCTGGAAGGCCGGTCCTTTGACCTCGCGGGGGCTCTTTTTTCCCCGATGGCTTCTAGTGGTTTCAAAAAGTGTGATCGGTGCAAGAAACTGATGTCTCTCACCGACACACACGACTGCTGCCTTCGGTGCCTCGGTCCCGATCATGATCCTAAGATCTGTGGGCCATGTGGCAAAATGTCTACTAAGGCACTGCTAAGTCGACAGCATCAAAAGGAAAGACTTTTTTCTGATTCGGCCTCCGGCCGGGCCCGGACCTCGTCTGAGGCCTCGACGTCTCGGGAGTCTGACCCCGAGCATCGTCGGGGTTCCTCGGACAGGGGGGTCCCCCGATCGGGAACGAAAGAGGAAGAAATGGCTCACAAGGGCGGCGTCTGAGGAGGTCCCTGGCTCCTCGAGGGCTAGGTCTCGGACCCCCGACCGCCGTCCCGGGCCCTTGGAACAGGAGAAGCCGTCCAAAATGCCTCGTGTGGAGCCGGAGTCTGCTGGGACCCACGCGGTCGGAGCCCCCTGACTCCTCTTCGGACGAGTCTGCCTGGGAGACGGAGGATGAGGAGTCCCCCAATACCTTCAGGACTCGGTGCGTCCCGTCGGACTCACCGCAGTCCGAGCCCCGGAGTAGGTCCCCCCACGGAGGATACCTGGTTCTTGGAGTTCGTTCGGGATATGGCCATAGCTTTGGCGATTCCTGCGGACCCTGAGGAGGAGCCTCGAGCCGAAGAGCTCAAGGCCCTCCAGTATGACTCTCCTCCGAAGGAGGCCTTTACTGTGCCAGTTCCTCCGATGCTGGAATGGCTCCTCTTCCGGATGTGGGAGGCACCGGCCTCGGCGCAGGTTATGAGCAGGCGGGTCGATTCCATTTATCGACTCCGTAAGAGCCCTGGCTTTCAAAAGGCGCAGCTACCACACCATTCCATGGTGGTGGAATCAGTCATTCATCGTCTGAAAAGTCAGAAGATGCACTCTGCAGTGCCCCCTGGCAGGGAGGCCCGGAACCTGGATGCGTTTGGTAGAAGGTGCTTCCAGGGCTCGATGCTTGCTTGCCGTGTCCAGGCCTACCAGCTGTACTTGGGCATGTACTTGCGGGACCTGGCAAAGGAGCTTGCCGTGTTCTCTGCTAGTCTCTCCGGGGAACCTTTGCAGAGGTTCAAGTCCTTGTCCTCGGGGATCCGGGAATGCTCTAAGTTCATGTCCAGAGCGGCCTACGATGGCTTCGAGGCCTCGGCCCGTGTTGCGGCGGCCGGCATCGCGGCTCGACACCTAGCATGGCTGCAGTCGTCGGATCTCAAGCCATGGGTACAAGACAAGTTGGTCGATGTCCCTTGCCGAGGTGAGATCCTTTTTGGCAAGCCCATGGCCGAGAAGGCTGCACAGCTCGAAACCGAGCACCTCACGAGGGCAAGGCTGTCCAGAAAGACTTCTGCCCCTTCTCATAAGAAGAAGGGCTCGGGGTAAGAAGTCCTTTTACCCGAGGAATGTGACTGCCTACAAACAGTTCCCACCTTACCAGGCCTCCCCAGCTCCCCCACAGGGTCAGCAGGCCAAGGGGCAGGGACATAGGCCCCATAGGCAGAAGGCCCCCAAGCCTCAGGCTCCTGCTCCCACTCAGCAGGGTGGGGGTTTTTGACTCCCAAGGCATAGCCTCTCCATCTCTGCTGTCCCACCGCTGCACAGGAGGTTGACTAGTCCTGTTTGCCCACAGGTGGCCACCCATTACAGGAGACAGTTGGGTCTTAAGCATAGTCCAAAAGGGCTATATGCTTCATTTCCATCAGTTGCCTCCTCCTTACTTCCCAGGAGAGCCTCCAAGGCCTCCTCTCCACACAGACCTCCTCCTTCAGGAGCTTCAGGGTCTGTTGCGGGACAAGGCGGTGGAGCCTGTACCTCTCCACCTACAAGGTCACGGTTTCTACTCCAGGTACTTCCTCGTACCAGAGAGAACCGGAGGCCTCAGGCCTATTCTCGACCTCAGAAATCTCAACAAGTTCCTAGAGAAAGAAAAGTTCAAGATGCTTACTCTTGGAACACTTCTGCCCTACCTCCAGCAGGGAGATTGGCTATGCTCCTTAGATCTAAAGGATGCGTACACTCACATCCTCATTCATCCCGACCACAGAAAGTACCTCAGGTTCATTGTGGGAGGAAACCATTATCAGTACAGAGTACTGCCTTTCGGCCTCACCTCCACCCCCAGAGTCTTTACAAAGTGCCTGGCAGTGGTGGTGGCCTACTTGAGAAATCAGGGTATCTTTGTCTTCCCCTTTCTGGACGACTGGCTCATCAGGGGTCAGACGTGCCAGGAGGCCAGGCAAGCCACCCTCCGAACTATTTCTCTCCTTCAACACATGGGTTTTGTCATAAACTTCGCAAAGTCCACTTTGCTCCCCTCCCAGAACTTGGAGTTCATAGGGGCAAGGCTAGACTCTCTGCAGGCAAAGGTTTCTTGCCAGAAGACAGAGCCCAAAGACTGATAGACTTGGCAAACCAGTTTCTCAACAGGCCACTGGCTTCCGCCAGACTCTGGCTGAGGCTTCTGGGCCACATGGCTTCGACAGTACATGTGACTCCCAATGCCCGGCTCCATATGAGGCCTGCAAAGTGGTGCCTAAGAACTCAGTGGACACAGGCCACAGGAAGCCTCAGAGACAGAGTACAGGTGTCCAAACCATTCCTGAACTCCCTACGCTGGTGGCTGCACCCCCCCAACTTACTGCAAGGGGTGCCTTTTCAGATACCTGCATTCACAGTAGTGTTAACCACCGATGTCTCCCTGCAGGGCTGGGGGGCACATTGTCTGGACAAGTGCACTCAGGGCCTGTGGTCTCCCTGGGAGGCCAAGCAACAGATCAACCTACTGGAACTACGGGCTATTCGCTTAGCCCTCAAGACTTTCTCTCAAACCCTGGCTCACCAGTCTGTCTTAGTACAAACAGACAACCAAGTAGCCATGTTTTATGTGAACAAGCAGGGCGGCACTGGGTCCAGGCTACTTTGTCAGAAGGCACAGGACCTTTACTTGTTTGCTCTCAGGCGCAACATGTTTCTCAAGGCTGTTTATCTCCCTGGCCAGGACAACTGCCTTGCAGACAGGTTGAGCAGAATCCTGCAGCCCCACGAATGGCAACTCCACCCATTAGTGGTTCAAAAAATTTTCCTAAAATGGGGACTTCCATCCATCCCTGAACAGACAGCTGCCCAGGTTCTGCTCCAGACAACCGCATCCCCTGCGGCTGGCAGCGGATGCTTTTCTGATTTCCTGGTCTCAGGGCCTCCTGTATGCGTTTCCTCCCACGCCTCTGGTGGCCCGAACCTTGTTCAAGATTCTACAGGACAAGGCCTCAGTTCTTCTGGTAGCTCCCAGGTGGCCGAGGCAGCCTTGGTTCCCACTTCTGCTTCAACTGGCAGTGGACACTCCACTGCCTCTGGGGTTGCAGCCTGACCTTCTATCTCAGAATCAGGGTTCTCTTCTGCACCCCAACCTAAAATCTCTCAATTTGATGGCCTGGAGGCTGCAAGGGTAGTATTGGCTCCCTGGGGCCTGCCTCAGGAAGTTGAAGAGGTGGTTTGGGCCTCTAGGAAGCAGTCCACCAGAAAAACCTATGCACTGAAATGGAAAAGGTTTTCTGTGTGGTGTCAGCTGCGTACAGAGGATCCTTTCTCCTGTTCTGTACCAGTGGTGCTGCAGTACCTGCTGCACTTATCCAATCAGGGACTCAAGTCCAATTCTGTTTGGGTCCACCTCTCAGCTCTAGCAGCTCACCACTCACTGGTGGAAGGACACTCGTTGTCGGTTCACCCCTTGGTGTCCTGGTTCCTCAGAGGTTTGCTCTTGCTCAAGCCTCCTGTCCGTCTGTCCAGCCCCTGAGTGGGAGTTGAATGTGGTCTTGCAACAACTGACTCGCCCACCCTTTGAGCCAATGGCTACTTGTCCTCTCCGCTTCCTTTCCTGGAAGACACTCTTCCTGGTAGCCCTAACCTTGGCCAGGCGAGTGAGTGAGCTTCAGGCCCTAGTCTGTGACAGGCCTTACACTCGCTTCTATAGGAACAGGGTAGTCCTTAGGACTCATCCTAAGTTCCTCCCAAAGGTTGTCTCCTCTTTCCACCTCAACCAGGAGGTGGTTCTTCTGACATTCTTCCTTAGGCCTCATGCAAGCCAGGCTGAGGCAGTCCTGCATACCCTGGACTGTAGAAGAGCCTTATCCTTCTACCTTGACCGTACGCAGGGGCATAGAAGGGCTACTCAGCTCTTTGTATCTTTTGACCCTAATAATTTGGGGTTATCTGTGTCCAAGCTTCCCTTGTCCATCTGGGTGGCTGACTGTATCACCTGGGCTTACAGGGCGGCTGACCTTCCCTTGCAGGGTCGGGTCACGGCCCACCGTGTCAGGGCTATGGCTGCCTCAGTAGCTCATCTCCGCTCTGTACCGTTGGCAGACATCTGCAGGGCTGCAACTTGGTCCTCAAGCCAGACTTTTGCAGCTCATTACTGCCTGGAGAGGGAGTCCCGTAGGGACAGTGCTTTTGGCCAGGCAGTACTCCGGAATCTCTTTGAGGTTTAGGCAACTCCTGCCCTCCAGCCCTCCGTTGGGCTACCAGTGGAGGTTCTTTCAGTAAAAAGCCTTTCTTTGATGCTGGGACTAGAGGGAGTTCTCTTGTTCAGCCTGGGTTCCTGGTAGCCCAGAGCTAGGGAGTCACCCATGTGTGAGGACTGACTTCCTGCTTGGTCCTGGAGAAAGAGTAATTACTCACCTGTAACAGGTGTTCTCCAGGAGCAGCAGGAATCAGTCCTCACAACCCTCCCTCCTCCCCTGGGAGTTGCAGTTGTACATAGTTCGTTTTTACATTTTTGTGTGCTGTTTTTTTAGCTATGTCATTTGACTGAGCAAGATGGCACCTTTAGGCGGGAAGGGGACCGTGCATGCGTGCAGTATTCCCAAAGGCTTTCATAGAAAGCTGGGGAAATGCTCCACAAGGGCTCCATCGACGTCGATGTCACCCATATGTGAGGACTGATTCCTGCTGCTCCTGGAGAACACCTGTTACAGGTGAGTAACTACTCTATCTTGAAGGTCTAAGCTTTCAGCAACCAAGCCGTGAGATCCAGGGACTGGGGATTCGGATGCCATAGGGTCCCGCTCTCTTGGGAAAGGAGATCTGGAGTACACCCTAACTCCAGAGGCACAGCTTGAGAGAGATGTAGAAGCAGGGTAACCACGTTTGGCGTGGCCACCGTGGCGCTATGAGGATCATACGACCTCTGTCTCTCTGAAGCTTGAAGAGTGTTTTGGGGAAGAGGGGAATAGGTGGGAAGGCATAGAGGAAGTCATGACCCCAGTGAAGGAGGAAGGCATCACTTGCCTGGCAATTGTGAGCCGGAATCCTGGAACAGAACCGGGGAAGTTTGGCATTCAGTGGACTTGCAAAGAGGTCTATGTCTGGAGTCCCCCAGATGGGAAATATCTTTGTCACCTGGTCTAGGTGGAGAGACCATTCGTGAGGCAGCAGAACTCGGCTGAGTTTGTCTGCCCAAAGGTTTTGGATGCCTGGAAGATATACCATGAGAAGATTGATTTGATGCTCTCTGGCGAGGGCCCAAAGTCGTAAAGCTTCGTTGCATAACAACAGAGAGGCCGTTCCGCCCTGCTTGTTCACATAGAACATGGCTAGTTGATTGTCTATTTGGACTAGGACTGTCTTGTAGCTGAGCTGGGCATGGAATACTCGGAAGAGCTAAATAGATTGCTCTTAATTCTAGAAGGTTTATGTGAAGTGTGACGCTGTACCGGTGCCAGAAGCCATGGAAACAGATGGTGACCCGGTGGAAGGTCCGGGTACTGCAGCTAAATGCAAGATTTTTCCTTCTCAGCACAAGATGCACATGGCTAATCAGCTAACACAGCTCACCTCGGGGGAGGGGAGAAGCAGAGTTGCTGATTGGGCACGCCCTAGCAGGAGGCGGGTTCCCCAGAGCAGAAGCAGCTTGTTAAACAGAAGAAGAAAGAAGGAAGGGAGAACAGGAAAGAGAAGGAGAAAGGGAACGAGAACCAACCGAGGAAGTGGAAGGAAATACAAGACACCGACGAAGCAGATGTGTGCTTTAGAGACGGAGTAGCCTTGGATGCCAGAGCCTTTGACTTTGAAGGAGAAACGCTCCCCAGCTGCAATTCCAGGAGAACGCTTGCCAAGCCAAGAAGCAGGTACCAGGGAGACTCAGTGCATAGAAGAACCTTCTGGGAGCAAGAGAAGGGCGAGGCACACAGAGACCCAGGAGTAAAGCCTATGCTTGTGGAACAGAGAGCTGACCTGTGGAAAGAATGGCAGACTGCTAAAGAACATTCAGGCATTCCTCAACACAAGGTACAGGGTGTCTTTAATTCTGATAACAGCTTTTATGAGAAGCCAGACTGTGTGAGTGCTTATTTTAAAACACAGGGCAAACCCAGGTTTTATGAGGGCAGTTGGCTGCAACCAGAAGCTCATTCAGATAAACCCTGCTTTCCTCCTCAAACTGCTGACAGAATTAGCAAGCTAGCTAGCTACAAGGACGTAGCAGATATATTTGCTAGAGATATATGCCAGAAGGCTTTAGATGGTCATAAGTTTGAATTGTTGTCTAAAAATCCTTCATCTGCAAAGGAACTGACTTACCCAGCACTTGCTGACAGAGACAAGTGGGGGAGGGGTAACTCGAGTGCAGTGAATGAGCATAGTAAGAGAGACGGCATTGTTTGCTTACCTGAAGAGAAACCCACAAGCTATTACTCACCCCAGGAAGGAGTTAATTCCCTGCCTAGCCCATATAGCAAGGAGGCTGAAGCACTCCTGAAAGAGTTTAAAGACTTTCTAGAGAAACGAAATATTCCTGGACAGAAAGTAGCTGAGTCAATACAGAGTCCAGAAGCACAAGTGCCATTGGTTCTTCCCTTACCAATGGTGGATTTGAATCAGCCAATGGACTGCTCAACCTGTCTCATAGACAAAGAATAGTCAAGCAAAGCTTGTGTGGTCATTCGTTATAATATGCTGAAATGCATGCTGTTTAAGTGCCTTACCAGAAGAGCTTATGAAGAGATAAGAATAAGCTGGAGCATAAGTTAGTTACAGTGCATGAACTTTATTGTTTGCTCTTTGTTTGAGTGATTTCAAAGTAAAGCTCACATGACAGGAATGTGAACTCCTGTGTTAAAGGACAGTTTTGAACACAGTATTAGAAAAAGCCTGTTTTCCTTTTGTTCTTGTTTTGGCTACAAAAGTATATTCCTTTACGCCTGTTCCATTCCACCACGGAGCGGGAGAAATAAATCCTTATAAAAAAAATATTCTTTATACCTGCCTTGTCATTCGACCTTCACAACTACAACTTAACCTCAAGGCACACCCCTCCCCAAACCCTCAAGGTTAGGGAGCGGGTGCTGGCTATAGAAGACAAGCCTCCTGTGGAGTCCAGGTGCCCAGGGTAGAGAGATGATGCAGGTGTGCTCCCCAACCCACCTGTGATGCATCTGTTATTAGGGTGGCCTGGAATAGGGGTTGTTGGAAAGTAGACCCCCACTAAGAGATTCTCCAGTGATTGCCACCACTGAAGGGACAAAATCAGTCGATGAGAGTTTGATATCTTGTCTGACAGACGTCCTATGGTCTGTGTCCACTGTGTGGATAGGGTCCACTGGGCTGCTCGCATGTGGAGGCGAGCATAGGAAACTACATGAACTGTGGATGCCATGTGTCCCAGTAACTGTAGCAGTTCTCGAGCAGTTAGGGAGGATTTTCCCGCTGCTTGAGAAGCTAGTTGCACTATGTGAAGACACTGGGCCTGTTGAAGGAAATCCCTTGACTGGTATCTAAATAGGCTCCTATGAACTCCAGAGACTGGGAAGTAACAAGTTGGGATTTTGGGAAGTTTATTACCAATCCCAAGTATTGGAGGATTTGCGTTGTGCGAGACAGTGCAGAGCTGGCTTCTGCACTTGTGGGGGCTCGATTTGAGCCAGTCGTCCAAGTAAGGGAAGACAAATATCCCTAGGGTTCACAGGAGTGCAGCTACTATTGCCATGCATTTCGTGAAAACTCTTGGTGCGGAAGCCAGACCAAAGGGAAGAACCCTATACTGGAAGTGTTTTCCCTTGAAAAGGAATCGTAAGAATTTCCTCTGTTTTGGATGGATCAGAATGTGAGTATATGCATCCTTTAAGTCTAGAGAGCAAAGCCAATCCTGACTTTGAAGGTATGGCAGAAGAGTTCCTAGAAAAATCATTTTGAACTTCTCTCGGAACAGGTATTTGTTCAGTTCTCTGAGGTCTAGAATGGGTCTGTGTCCCCCTGTTTTCTTTGAAATAAGAAAATAGGGGGAGTAGAACCCTGTACCCTGCTGGAGGATGGGTACTTCCTCTGTTGCCCCTTGGGCAAGAAGTGTTGAGACCTCGTGATTCAGCAGATTGTCTGCAGAGGTCTGGGAATTGAACTGCCTTAGGATTGTAGGAGGGGACATGCTGTGAAAATGATGCTTGTACCCCTCTCCTACAATGGACAGAGTCCAACTTTCTGCTGTTATTTGGTGCCATCTGTTGGCAAAATGTCACAGCCTGCCTGGAATATTTAGGGGTTCTGAACCCCTCAGAGACAGGAAGGCTAAGCTCTCTAGGAAGGAGTCAAAGCCCTTGAGGGGGCTGAACCTGCGGAGCTGGTTGAGCTCTCGGGCCTTTTGGCTTCTTCTGCTGTTTAAAGTGCTTTTGTTGTCCCCTTTGGGCAACTTGACTGTGAGCTTGGCTTTGCTGGGTATAGAATGGATAAACCTTCCTCTTTTTGCTGAAAGAGGGTTTTTTATAGGGTTTCATTTTGGCTGGAGTGGCTGTAGATTTTGACAATATATCTAAGGTGATATTGTCAGCATCTATCTCATTAGCCTTTTCCTGCCAATTCTTGCCAAAGAGGTTTTCTCCTGTGCAAGGGATGTTGCCTAATTTATCCTGTACGCAAATCTCCAAGTCTGATGCCTGAAGCCAGGCAATCCGTCGTGCACCAATGGCAATAGCAGAGGTTCTACTGATGCATTCAAAGCAGTCAAAGGCTGCAAGATTTACAAACTTGGAGACATCTTGAGCATGCCTGACAAGCGTAAGGAAGTCTTGTCTGTCATCTGGGAGAAGTGGGCTCATAAGCTCCAAATCTCCTGTGACCTCTTTGAGGAACATTCCCATATATAAAATATATGAGCTGATCCTAGCTGAAAGCATGGAAGCCTGAAAGGTTCGACGTCCAAAAGCATCAAGAGTCCTGCATTCACGACCTCAAGGATTGGATGCATGTCTCTTTGCACTTTTCATCCTACGCATGGCTGACTCCACTACCATTGAATGGTGTGGCAGCTGAGTCTTTTGAAATCCAGGACATGATGGAACTCGATACATGGTATCAAGCCTCCTAGAATGAGGAGATGTGGCAAAGGTGTCTCCAACATTCTGAGCATCAGATCATGAAGAATTTCATGAATGGGCAGAGTGGCTGCCTCCTTTGGAGCCTTAGGAAATTGGAGAATTTCCAATTCCTTTGCTCTAGGTTCCTTTTCAGGAGCTACCGTGATTGAAAGGCCTTTGGCAACATCACAAATAAAATCCTGAAAAGACATGTCCTCTGGAGGCGACATTCTGCGTTGGGGAGAAGAAGAGTCTTCCAGGAGAGAAACTCTGGTACTAGCATAACTATCAGAGTCATCGGAATCGGAGTATTTGAAGTATCTCTGATCACGATGTTCATGTAAGGCACGGTCCCGGTATCGATCGAAAAGCTGATCCGGTACCGATTTCGATGCCCGTCAAAGATGGCATGGGAATAATTCCCACCGGGACCGGTACCGTCGGTGCTGGTACCGGTATCTGTGCCGGTACCGGCATCGGTACCGGTGCCGGTGCCTGTTGAACTATCAGTGTCAATGGTACCACAGCTGTAAGGAGAGCTGCAATACTGTGCTCGATAGCGAGGAATCTCTGGTCTATCGACGCTGCCGATGCCTGCGTGTCGGTACCGGTGAAGGCGGCTGGGACCCCTGAGCATGGCACCAGTAGTTCTGTCAAGGCCGAGGCATCGAGAACATCCTGGAACCCCGTTGATGCTTTGGAGGCTGAAGCCTCCCGCCAGGGCTGTTTTGCCGGTGTAGTTCCCTCAAGGGCAAAGCCAATGGCCTCTCGATGCTTAGCAGGAGAGCTACCCGTTGAGGACCGGCCTTTATGTTTAGTTACCTGAGATCCATGGGAGGAAGAAGAGGCTCTTGAAGACGTCGATGCAATGGACCTGGTATCCGAAGAAAAGAGGGTACCAAGCTTTGCAGCCCGGTTCTGTCTTCTTCTTTTAGTCATTCCCATACAAGAGAGACACTCAGATGGAGAATGGTCAGGGCCTAAACGTTTTAGACACCAGTCATGGGTGTCGGTGACGAAGATGGTACCGCCACACTTAGTGCATTTTTTAAAACCACTAGCTGGTTTTTCCATCTTTAAGGAAAAATGGGGCCTAGTGCCCAAAATGGCGCCTAGCACCAAAAAAGAAAAGTTTCTGAAGTAAACAATTCAGAATTTTTTTATTTTTTTTTTTAGAAGAAAAGAAAAGAACCAGCGGTACAGGTAGGCATCATGAGGAGGCAAATGCGACCACAAGAAAACAAGATTAAAGAAGAAATTTTCTGTGGTGACAGGGATGTGTCCTGTCAGCTCCGCGGAAAACGAAAACCTGAAGAGGGACAGTTGGAAAGGCGGGAAGGCAGCACACATGTGCTGAGGGATGCTTCCAAAAGCGTTCCTATTGGATGCTGGGCAGCATTCCCGCGCAGGCTCCGTCGGTACCGACGATTCCCATATGTGAAGACTACATTCCTGCTTGTTCCTGGAGATTGGCTGATGCTCTGAATGTGGGAGACACCGGCTTTGGTTCCGGTGGTGAGCTAACGGCTCGACTCAATGTATCAAGTCTGCCAGAGCCCGGGCTTCCAAAAGTCACAGCTGCTGCATTACTCCATGGTGGTGGAGTCGGCCATGCGAAGGGTGAAAAGCCAGAAGATGCACTCCTCGATGCCCCCCCAGCAGGGAGGCCCGCACCCTGAATGCCATCGGCAGAAAGTGCTTCCAGGGCTCAATGCTCATTGGCCGCATCCAGGCCTACCAGCTGTACATGGGCATATACCTGAGAGACCTGGCGAAGGAACTCGCTGGGTTTTCAGCTGGTCTCTCTGAGGAACCCTTGCAGTGGTTCAAGAACCTGGCCAAGGCAGTCCGTGAGTGCTCCAAATTCATGTCCTGAGCAGCCTGTGACGGGTTCAAGTCAGCGGCTCGATTAGCGGTGGCTGGCATCGGTGCACATTGCCAAGCTTGGCTACAGTCGTCCGAGCTGGAGACCGAATTCATGACGAGGACCAGGCTCTCCAAAAAGACCGCTGCCACTCCCTGATGGAAGGGCTCAGGTAAAAATTCCTTTTACCCAAGGAAGGTAGCTGCTTACAGAAACTACCCACCTTATCAGGCCTCCCAAGCTCCCCCACAGGGTCAGTAGGCCAAGGGACATGGGCATGGCCCTCGTAAGCAGAAGGCTCCAAAACCCCAGGCACCGGCTCTGGCCCAGCCAGGGGGGAGTTTTTGACTCCTTGAGTATAGCCTATCTGCCCCAAGGAGATCATCAGCCCAAAGGGGGACATCTGGCCCTTATGCCCAGAGGTGGGTGACTATCACCATCGACTCCTGGGCACTTCAGGTAGTCAGAGAGGGTTACCCCTGCCACCTGACTCAGACACCTCCCCCTTATTTCCCAGGAGAGCCCCTCAGGTTTTCCCTCCACCAGGACCTTCTTCTGAAGGAGTTGGCAGGACTTCTCGAGGACAAAGCGGTGGAACTGGTGCCCCAAAATCTCAAGGGCAAGGGGTTCTACTCCAGGTACTTCCTCATGCCAAAAAGGACAGGGGGCATAAGGCCCATCCTCGACCTGCACAACCTTAACAAATTCCTGGTGAGGGGAGAAGTTCAAGATGCTCTCCCTTGGAACGTTGCTGCGCTTCCTCCACCAGGCAGATTGGCTATGCTTCTTAGACCTTAAGGATGCTTATACCCACATCCTCATTCACCCCAACCACAGGCAGTACCTGTGGTTCATGGGGGGGTGGGGCAGGCATTTTCAGTACAGGGTGCTCCCCTTCGGCCTGGCCTCTGCCTTAAGAGTTTTCACAAAATGCCTGGCAGTTGTTGCTGCCTTCCTCTGGCTTCAGGAGGTCTTCGTCTTTCCCTACCTGGACGACTGTCTCATAAAGGGAGGCACGGCCTCAGAAGTGCAGCAGGCCACCGCACGCACCATCCAGGTTCTGCAGCACTTGGGTTTTGTCATAAATTACCCCAAGTCTCACCCCCTCCCGACACAGTGTCTGGAGTTCATTGGGGCAAAGATCGACACTCTCCAGTTGAAGGCATTCTTGCCCAGGGACCGGGCCAACCGTCTCAGAACTCTGGCTTGGGACATACAGCACTGTCCCTCGGGCACCGCTTGGTTTCTCCTGCTCCTTCTCGGGCACATGTCCTCCATGGTCCATGTCACCCCCGATACTCGCCTCCACATGAGGGCTGTGCAGTGGTGTCTCCAGGACCAGAGTTTCTGTGACCCGCTAATTGGCAAATGGTGATGTTTTGTGTGAAAAAACAGGGGAGCACGGGGTCTCGTACCCTTTGTTGGGAGTCACTGGTCCTCTGCTTGTACGCAGTCCAACAGGGTATCCTCCAGTAGTCAGCATACCTGCCAGGCCAGGAAAACCTGTTGGCCAACAGGCTAAGCAGAGTTCTCCAGCCTTAAGAGTGGCAGCTGGACCCCAGAGTAACCAGCTGGCTTTTTTTCCAGCTCTGGGGGGAACCAGTGATGGATCTGTTCACTAGCCTGGACAACTTTCAGTTGTCCTGCTTCTGTTTCTGGCAGGCCCACCCCTCCAGGGTGGCAGCAGACACGTTCCTTGTTTCATGGTCAGAAGGACTCATGTATGCCTTCCCTCCTATGCCGCTGATCGCCAAGACCTTGTTCAGGTCCCTCTGCGACAGGGCCTCACTCATCCTGATAGCTCCTCGGTGGCCCAGGCAACCGTGGTTCCCGTTGCTTCTACAGTTGACGGTGGAGACCCCCATCCCCTTGGGTCTGCCCCGGGACTCTTCTCAGGAGGGGGGGCTCCCTCCTGCACCCCAACCTTGGGTCCCTGTCGCTGATAGTCTGGTTGCTGAGAGGGTGACTGGCCCCTTTCAACCTCTCGGATGAGGTGGAAGACATTCTGCTGGCCTCTCGCAAGGCCTCTACTAGAAAGGCTTATGCCCTCAAATGGTGCAGGTTTTCGGTTTGGTGTGCTGAGCACGGGGCTAACCCTTTCTCCTGCCCGGTAACACTGGTGTTATAGTACCTTCTCCATCTCTCTCAATCTGGGCTCAAGTCTAACTCCGTCCGAGTGCACCTTAGTGCCCTGGCGGCACACCACCGTCTGGTGGATGGCAAGCCTCTCTCGGTCTATCCCTTGGTGACCCATTTTCTTCAGGGCCTGCTCTTATCGAAGCCCCCGGTTTGCCCTCCGGCAACTGAATAGGACCTCAACGTAGTGTTGGGGAAGCTCACTCGCCCGCCCTTGGAGCCTCTGGCTACCTGCTACCTTCGCTACCTCTCTCGGAAGGTGGTCTTCCTGGTCGCGCTTACCTCCACATGCAGAATTGACGAGCTTCAGGACCTTGTGGCAGTGGCGCCCTATATCGGGTTCTACAAGAACAGAGCGGTGCTTTGCACGCACCCAGATTCCTGCTGAAAGTAGTATCGCCCTTCCATCTTAACCAGGAAGTGGTGCTCTCTACCTTCTTTCCAAGACCTCACTCCAGTCGGGCTGAGACGGTCCTCCACACCTTGGACTGTAAGCGGGCTTTGTCCTTCTATATCCAACGCACTCAGGGCCACTGCAAAGCTTCTCAGATTTTCATCTCCTACGACCCCAGTAGGCTGGGGGAGGCAGTGACCAAGCGTACGCTATCCACATGAGGGCGGACTGCATTGCCCTCACTTATGAGCAGGCGAGGCTCCCACTGGAAGGCCGCATCATGGCACACCATGTCAGGACCATGGCAACTTCGGTGGCAAACTTGCCCTCTGTCCCGATGGTGGACATCTGCCGGGCCGCCACCTGGCCTTCAGTCCATACCTTCGCAAACCATTACTGCCTGGAAAGAGAGTCCCGACGGGACAGTGCCTTCGGCCAGGCTTGCTCCGTAACCTGTTTGGGGTTTAGGCAACTCCTACCCTCCGACCTTTCTGTGTTCAGGCTACCGGAGTGCTGGTTTCATTGGACACAGGGGTCCTACTATGGTCTGTGGACACGGACTCATTGCTGCTGCTTGCGGCTCCCCATGAGGGAGCCCCTTTTTTTGCTATGGGCTTTCGGTAGCCTGTAGCTAGGGAGTCCCATGTGTGAAGACTGATTCCTGCTGTCCCTGAAGAACACCTGTTACAGGTGAGTAACTACGCTTTCTCTCTGCACCCAAAGAACTTGGTCAGGATGAAAAAGACAGTACCAAATAAATTTAGAACTCTCAGAGCTGTCTTCAGTGCTCTCAAATCCTTTGCCACTTTTCTCTCAGGGAAGAGAATCCTCATCCAGATAGAAACCAAGTAGAAATGTTTTTTACAAGGAGGCACAAGATCCTGCATTCTCTGCAATGAGGCACAGGAGTACTAGTACTAGGAGTTTTTGAAACAGATTTCTCTTGCTGCAACATATCTGCCAGTACAGTTTGAAATTTCTGACAAGTTCTGCCATTTACTAGCTGCCTATGTGTCAGCCTTCTCTTACTGCTATTGAAAGGCTTTGTCTACCTTCAATTCTTCTTTTTCAAGATTAGATCCAAGCCCACTCCTTGTTGAAGTTGATCGGTCCCGCAATTCTTCCTTTTGTCACTGTGATGGTGCAACATAGTTGGAAGATAGGGCAAGTACACTCTAGTTGAGTCCTGGTGATCCAGAAGCTCCTGGGTTTTCTTGGCATCTTGCCTTTATTTGTAAAACTGTAGAAAGATTCTTTCTTTTTCAGCTGGAACCATTTATAACTAAGAAACAGACATTACATCCCATTCAGTCAGGTTACTGCCTGCGTCATAGTACGAAATTGCTGTTCATAGGATTACTTAATGAAATCAGATTGGTTTGAGATGCAGGAAAAAATGGTAATACTAGTTTTAAGAACATAAGAAATGCCTTACTGAGTTAGACCAAGGGCCATCAAGCCCACTATCCTGTTTCCAACAGTGACCAATTTAGGCCACAAGTATCTGGCAGGTTTCCAAAGAGGCACACAGTCCTGGGGCAAGCAGTGGATTTCCTGGGTCCTCCTTAATAATGGTTTATGGACCTTTCCTCCAGGAATTTGTCCAAACCTTTTCAAACCCAGCTACACTACCAGCTTTTACTACATCCTCAAGTAACTAATTCCAGAGTTTGATTACACGTTGAGTAAAAAAAACTATTTTCTCTTATTCGTCTTAAATGGGTTGCATTGTAGCTTCATTGTGTGTCCTCTAGTCTTTCTATTTTTTGATGGCGTTAACAACCGATCTGCATTTACCTGTTGTACTCCGTTCATTAATTTGTAGACCTCTATCATATCCCCCCTCAGCCATCTCTTTTCCAAATTGAAGAGCCCCCAACCTTTTAAGCCTCTCCTCAAAGAGCTATCCTTCCATTCCCTTTACTATTTTTGTCGCTCTTCTTTCTATCTTTTCTAATTCAATTATATCCTTTTTAAGATATGGTGACCAGAATTGCACACAGTATTCAAGGTGTGGTCACACCATGGAACGATATAGAGGCATAATATCCTTTGTTTTATTCTCCATTCCTTTCCTTATGATTCCTAGCATTCTATTTGCTTTGTTGGCCGCCGCTTTACACTTGACAGAATGTTTCAATGTATTATCCATGATGACCCCTAAATCTTTTTCCTGAGTGGTAGTTTCTAAGGTGATACCTTGCATCGTGTGACCATAGTTTGGGTTATTCTTTCCTAGGTACATAACTTTGCACTTGTCCACATTAAATTTCATCTGCCATTTGGACTGCTGTTAGACCTATCATCAGCATTCGACTTAGGGATCTTTGGGATAGTATTGCACTCATGTCACTCATCTCAGAACTTGAATCTTTAACGTTGCCTTTGGAGGTGAGACCTTGTATGTGGGGTGACTTGAGGCTCTATTAGCGCCTGCTTTATTCAACATCTTTTTAGCTCCTTTGTTGCTTTTTTAGTCCTTGGGCTGCAGTCCCTTTATTTATGCTGATAATATTCAGATTCTATCTGTATTTGATTGGTCTTCCCCTACAGACATTTCTCCGCTCTAGACATCCTTTTTAGTGCGCATTTGGGGGGAGGATAAGGGGAGCCTTATGCTGTAAGCCATTTGTATAATTTCTGTAATTTAGTTTAGTTTATTTTAATTATTGCACACTGCATGGAGCGGTTTTCAGATGTGTCGTCAAGAAATGCAAATAAATAAATAAATTAGCAAACAAGTACATGCTTGCTTTTCATCAGTAACAAGCTAGATATCCTTAAATAAGCTGGTGCCCAATTTTACAAAATGTGAAATCATGTGGATTATGAAATGTCTCCCTCTCCTGGATATAGCCCTACAAATCCAAAGCAATCTATTTCCATGGAAATATTAAGAAATATCTCTTGGAGTCAAATTGGACTCCTTAATGACCTGTGGCAAAACATCCTATTTTACACTTTGTTAGATCTCCGTGACTTAAAACTTGATGTCTGCCTTACTTCTGTTCCGGCTAGATTATTTATAACAGTCCCTCTCTCTCCTCAATTAGCAGACTTTAGTTGGTTCAAAACACCGCTGTGATGCTACTCATAAAAGCAAGTAAGTTTGATTATGTCTCACCCTTTTTAGCCTCACAGCATTGGCTTCCAAAAGCTATCAAATCAAATTTAGAATCTTGATTTTGACTTTTTGAGCATATTATATCAGTGTCCCTCAATTTTTAGCAGACTGCCTGATTCCTTATGTTCTAACCAGGACTTTAAGATCCTTACAGGCAGCATTTCTTGTAGTACCACATATTAGGGTACGTTTCGAAATCACAGATCTTTCAGCTTTTGGAATCCTTGAGCACCCTTTGTGGAACGTGTTTACATTTTCTCTTCGGACAGACACTTCCTACAAGAAGTTTAAGTTCATTTGAAGAGATGTTTTTTTTCAATGGGCTTTTGACCAATTGTGAGATCAGGCTCTGGAGGACTCACTGGCAAAGTTTAATTGTTAAGATGTGTCTTTTAATAGACCTTTTTGATCGGTTTTGAGATCAGGCTCGAAGGAATTAGCAAGGTGTCTCTAAATGATTTTTTAAATTTTAGTGATGGTTAATGTTATTTTTTAAATTTAAATTTATTTTTAATAATTTTAAAACTGCATTTTCTATTGTAAACTGGTTTGTTGTGTCAAGGTACATGATAGGCTTTCTGTCTTAGCCTCGTGGTTACAGCAAACAGCCTAGTACCCAAGAGATCTGGATTTGATTTCCACTGGTGCTCCTTATGACCTTGGGCAAGTCATTTAACCCTCCATTACCTCGGGTACAAACTTAGATTGTAAGCCCAATGGAGACAGGTAGATACCTATGCACCTGAATGTAAATCACCTTGAACTGCCATTGGAAAGGCGTGAGCTAAATACTAATAAATAAATAATAAAATACTTGCACAAATCCTGCAGAAATCAGGCTTTAATGAACTTGCATACATCTAAAGCAGCTCTTAGGAGTTGATATACATTTACACACGCACAATGTGATTGATTGTCTATTTTATAAAGAGTACGTATAAATCACAACTCTGCCTGTGCTTCACCTGTAATCCACCTTCCATATTCCTACACCAGAGTCATATGCAGGTGCGCATGTTCTTATCATCGAACATACTTATATGTTTGTGATAATTTTATGAGAGGCAATTTATATGTGCCCTTACTGAAAGGTGATCCAACTGTGGAAATTCTCATAATCACTCTGCACCCACATGCCAGCAGGATTCTACTCAAGATCATCCAGCAGAAACTACAACCATACCTAGAACGAGAACTGCCTGAAGTGCAAGCAGGGTTCAGGAAAGGACAAGGATGTGAGATGGATCCTTGAAAAGACAAAAGAATACCAAAAGGATATCTGTATGTGTTTTATTGATTACAGCAAGGCTTTTGATTGACATTACCAGAACACCTTAGTTCTCTTGCGCAACCTTTACATTGATCAAGAATCAACAATTTGAACGGAACAAGGAGAAACAGAATGGTTTAAAATCAGCAAAGGTGTACAACAAGGCTGCATACGTTCCCCTACCTGTTTAATTCATATGCAGAACAAATCATCAGAGAAGTAGGACTGTAGGAAGACAACTGAGGTGCGAAAATTGTTGGAAGACTCATCAACAACCTTCGCTATGCTGATGAGACTACAATACTGGTTGAAAGTGAAGACGATCTGAAACATTTGTTTTTCAAGATCAAGGAATATAGTTTTAAAATGGCCTGTACCTTAACGTAAAGAAGAGAGAGATCCTGACAACTGGCAAAATCAATAAGTTCATCGTTGATGGAGAAAAAATTGAAATAGTGGACAACTTTAATCTGTTTGGATCAATAATCCAATAAAGAAACAACAAGCATTCAAGAAATCTGACGACACATGGTTATGAAGGACCTAGGCAAGATTCTTAAGAGCAGAGATGTCTCTCTCCATACAAAGATTCGACTTGTCCAAGCCATGGTATTTTGAATAAATCAATTCAGAAAGTCGTTCATGTACTAATCAATGTTTTTGAGAATTTCTCATCAATGTATTGTAATCATGAAAATAAATACATATTTATTTAACTAAAGAGGTCTCAGACTGTTGTGGCTCTGCTGTATAGACTTCCGTCTTTTTCAAAGCAGATTGCCCTTTTGCATCAGTGACCTCCAGAAACTCAGTGAGGGTACACTCTAATTATAGTAATAATCTTGTACTGTTGTTTTAAATAGTACTTATCTTGCGTGCTTAACCCCACTGGTGTGAACATAATAGAGATCCCGACGCTCCTCCCAAGTACCATTCGTGCGTTTCACACTATGATTTCATCAGGAGATCACTTGATCTGTCATGTTCAACGTCTCTAGTTTTTCCTACTTCATTCTATATCTCATGCTGCCCGCGTTATGCCAGTGAGCATTCCTTTCTCTTTACCGGTTACTTCCAAAACGCCGCGCAAGATAAGTACTATTTAAAACAACAGTACAAGATTATTACTATAATTAGAGTGTACCCTCACTGAGTTTCTGGAGGTCACTGATGCAAAAGGGCAATCTGCTTTGAAGAAGACGGAAGTCTATACAGCAGAGCCACAACAGTCTGAGACCTCTTTAGTTAAATAAATATGTATTTCTTTTCATGATTACAATACATTGATGAGAAATTCTCAAAAACATTGATTAGTACATGAACGACTTTCTGAATTGATTTGTTATTCGTTCAAGAACAGACCTTTTGTATGGTATTTTGAATAACATCTTATGGATGCAAAAGTTGAACAGTGAAAAAGACAGGAAGAAAATCAATGCTGGCAAAGAGTACTGTGTATACCATGGACTACCCATAGAACAAATTAATCAGTATTAGAGGAGATCAAACCAAAACTTTCTTTAGAAGCTCAGATGACAAGACTTTGACACTCATACTTTGGATACATCATGTGAAGAGAGAGACCATTAGAGAAGGATGACATGTTTGGCAAGGTTGAAAGTCAACGGAAAAGAGGAAGGCCAGAAATGAGATTGATCGATACAGTAACAGCAACTATGGATGTCACTCTATCAACAATGAGCCGCCTAACTGAAGACCGAACATGGTTTAGGACAGCTTTCAAGAGGGTCGCCATGAGTTGACACCAACTTAATGGCACTTAACAACAATAACTGACATATACACAAAAAAAGCCTTTATAAAATTAACCCTTCATATCAAATTTGGCATTTAACTTGTTATCGTAGGTTAGTAAATAGGCCTATAAGACAGAAGACTACTGCAGACTTAGAGCAGAAGAGGAAATGTACCAGAGATCATTGAAAAGTCTATTGAATGATATAAATGAAAAGAGAAGGAATAACAAGACAGCAGACTTGGAGGGTAGCTTCTTTAGACTGAGAATATAGCTATTTTCCTCAAAAAGAGGCAAATACAGCCAGAATACAGGGCCGGTGCAAGGCTAGTATGTGCCCTAGGCAAACCCTCATTCTTGTAACCCGCTCCTGCCCTTACCACCACCACTGCCACAACTGTCACATCTCCCAGGACTGTTAGTGGTGGCAAATAAGCAGGAAGAAGCACTGCACAGTGCCTCTGAAACCCTGTGTGCTGAGCTCTGAAAATTCAGATGGTCCTGCCCCCACCCAAACAGAAAGTCTAGCTCTGAGGAGGTGGGACCAGCTGGACTTTCAGAGTGCAGCACACAGGGGTCAGAGGCACGGTGCTGTACTTCTTCCTATTTTATTACTGCTGCTGGTCCTGGGGAGATTGATAATGGCCTGGCAGGGATAACAAAGGGGAGGGGAAATTGATTGCATTTTCTGCTGCCCTCCAGCCTAGCAATAGATGATTGCCTAGTTTGCTTAATGGTGATGCCAGCCCTGTCAGTATGTGCTGATAATTGGGGAAGAGAGATACAGAAGACAGAGTTCAGAGCTAAAGCATAATTTATTAACTAGATTCAATGTCTAGGAATAGCCTGATGGTTAGAGTAATGGGTTAGGAACAGAAAGCCAGCATTCAATTCCAACTGCTAATATCATTGAAATTGTGCTGAGTACTGGGGATGATGGAGTGCTTTAGGCTGTGTGTAAGATTCAAAGTCATGGGTTCAAGACCAGCCTATGGGTCAGGCAATATATTTTCTGGTGTGATTTCCACATTCACTCCTTGTTCCATTTTCACAATGGTGACCATCAGAAAAGCCATTATCACCATACATCAGACTTCAAAGGGCCTTCTTCAAAGACTTTGGGATTCCTGTATTTACAGTTCGCAATGTTATTAAGAAGTTTACTGCTCATAAAACTGTAAAGAACCTCTCAGGATGTGGTGGGAAGAGGAAAATTAATCCAAGAAGTCTTCGAAGGATTGTGCAAACTGTTGGAAAAACACCACGTACAACATTCAAAGACCTTGAGCAATCTGGAGTGGTGGTTTCAACCTGCATCATATGCCATGCACTAAACAAAGATGGAGGACCCCACTGCTCAAAGACGGACATAAAAAGGCACGCCTGATCTTTACCCAATGCCACCTTTAGAACCACAATCCTCCTCGGAAAATGTTCTGTGGTGAAGGGAAAGGATGGGAGATTCTGGATGTCTTGGGGGGGGGGAAGGGGGAGGGGAAGGAAGGATTCTGGGCACCTTGGGGGATGGGAAGGGAAGGGCAGAGGTGCTGGACTTGCTATGAGGGGGTGCTAGAATGGAAGATGCTGGATATCTGGGGGGGGGGGGTGCAAGATTCCTAGGGAAGATTCTGGATTGCAGGGATGAGGAAAAGGCCTTAAGCATAGGGGTTTATGGCTGAAGGATCGCCTAGGGCCTGCCTTGGCCAGAGCCCATGAGCGGCAGCTCCCTCTGAAACTCAGCTAATGTGAACTCTGTGCCCATATCATTAAGTGTCCCAGAGAGCAATGGCTAAGACACTTCCCCCAGGCACAATGAACACTGCCTTTGCAGATTCCCCAGCTGGTTTGAGGAGAAAAATATTGGCCTGGGAATAGAATCATCTACTTTTGCATGGCAGTAAATAGTACTTGACATGGTGCCTGTGGGCCAGCCCTTTATTCAGAGATTTCTCTGAAAGCATTCAAGCATGAATGCCACTTACCATCTGAGGATGATAGACTCAGTGTTTATGTTTATTAAAAACTTGGTATACCGCCCAACACCGTAGGCACCTGAGCGGTTTACAATAAAACTTTAAAACATTTAAAAAATGAGGCTGTGGGAAAGGAAAAAGAACGCCATTAAATAACAGGAAAGAAAAGAAAAGAAAAGGAAAAGAATGCAGTATAAAGCAACAGTACCGGTACAACATCATGGGGCGGGAAGGGAGGGGGAAGACAAGGATGGAAGGTCAAAGGCTAGGTCAAAAAGGTGAGTTTTGAGCTGAGTTTTGAAGGAGCGGTAGGATTCTTCTGCACGAAGCGAGGGAGAGAGTGAGTTCCAGAGGCTCGGGGCCAAGAAATAGAAAGCAGAAGAACGAGTAGAAACAAGATGGGCTGGGGAGGGAAGAGACATGCGATTAGTGTGGATAGAACGAAGCAGACGGTGGGGGGTGCGAAAGTGTATCTGATCAGCAAGATATGAGGGGGTGCCAGTGCGGACAGCCTTGTGTGTAAGAATGAGGATTTTGTACTGGACGCAAAAAGAAACAGGTAACCAGTGGTGATGAAGAAGAAGAGGGGTAACATGATCGAAACGAGAAGCATGGGTAAGAAGACGAATAGCAGTATTTTGAACATGCTGAAGACGAGACAATTGGGAGTGGGATAAACCAGCTAGGGAAACATTACAGTAGTCAAGACGAGACATCACAAGGGAGAGAAGGAGAGTAGCCAAAGCGGAGGAAGAAAGAAAAGGGCGGACAGCTCGGAGCTGTCTAAGAGAGAAAAAAGAACACTGGATAATAGAAGCGATGTGCGCCTTAAAAGAGAGGGAAGAATCAAGGGTAACACCCAGATAACGGAGTGAAGAAACAAGAGGAATGGGCTGTGAAGAGAAAGAAGGAGCACAAGTAGGGGAGGGACGCCCATGTGTAAACCAAATAGCGAAGGATTTAGCGGGATTCACATGAAGGAAGTTGGAAGAAAACCAAGAAGCAACAGCAGTGAGACATTGATTAAGAGGATTAATGTCAGGGGAAAGAGAATCTGTGTGAAGTAAGAGAAAAATATCATCTGCGTAATAGTACGCAGAGATACCAAACTGTTGGATCAAGAGGGCAAGCGGGGCTAGGAAAACATTAAAAAGAAGGGGAGCGAGGACGGAACCTTGGGGAACCCCGCAAGTGAGGGGGGTGGGGGCAGAGGAAGAAGACCCGGTGACAACAGAAAAGGAACGACAGGAAAGAAAAGAATGAAACCATTTGAGAACCACACCAGAAAGACCCGCTTCCCGAAGGCAAGTGAGGAGAGTACGGTGATCCACTAAGTCGAAAGCTGCAGAAAGATCAAGGGAGACAGCTAGGGTAAAAAGACCACGATCGTGAGCAGTGTGAAGTTCATTAAGGAGAGAAAGAAGGACAGTTTCAGTGCTGTGACCGGGACGAAAACCTGATTGTCGTGGGTGGAGAGTGAGGGAAGCTTCGAGGTGAGAGGAAAGTTGAATAAAGACCAGCTTCTCAAGAAATTTAGAGAGGAAGGAAAGGTTGGAGATGGGGCGCCAGCTGGAGAGAACAGAGGGATCAGAAGAAAGTGATTTTAGAATAGGACGGACGGTAGCGTGTTTCCAGCTAGAGGGGAAAATGCCAGAGGACAAACTAGAGTTGAACAGGGAGAGAATGTAGGGAGAGAGAGCTAGTGAGGGTTCTAGGAGCCAACGAGATGGAATGGGATCAGCTGGGCAAGTGGTTTTACGAATGGAAAAGAAAGTTTTCTGAAGAATTATGGGGGTTATTGCCTCAAAGGATGACCAAGAATGGGATAGCACAGGGGTGGAATGAGGTGAGGAAGGGAGGGGAGGGGGGAAGTCATACCAGTGGGAGAGAGGGGAGGGGGACACGAAGGGAAGGACTGACGGAGGGTGTCGACCTTGGCAACAAAAAAGGAAGCGAGAGAGGAAGGGTCGGGAGGGGAGGATGCAGGAGGAGGGGAGGAAGAGGATGCGGAGTGAGATGTAGTGAGGGAATGCAGGATGGAGTACAATTGGCGTGAGGAATTTGAGGAGGAAGAAATGAGGTTAGAGTAATAATCGCGTTTTGCGGCAAAAAGGAGAGAGCGGTAGTGACGATGACAAAGATGAAAACCTGACAGGTTAGCGGGGGAGGGGTGCTTCTGCCAGAGGCGCTCAGCCCGACGAAGGTACCTGCGGTGTAAAAGGAGACCAGAGTGGAACCAAGGGTGGCGTGGGTGACGGCGGGAACAAGGACGGGGGTGAAGAGGGGCAATAGCGTCCAGGGCGGTTGAAAGCGAGGAGTGCCAGCAATGAACCTGGGCATCAACGGAGAGGGAGTCGAAGTCTGCAGGGAACAGAGTGGTAGGGGATGGGAACTGGAGAGGTGTGTCAGCGGTGATCTTGCGAATGAGTAGTGGCGCAGGGCTGGGATTTGGGGTATGAATCGAAGCCAATGAGGGGGCAGGGACAGAGAAAAGAAGACAGTAGTGGTCAGACCAGGGAAGAGGGAAGGAAGACAGAGAGGAGCAGTGAAGAGGGAAGGAGGGGGAGGTAATAAGATCAAGTGAATGGCCAGCAACGTGGGTAGGGAAGGAAACAGACTGACGAAGGGAAAGATCAGTGAGAAGAGCAAGGAATGCGGAGTCCCTTGTTGAAGAAGGGGAGTCCACATGGATATTAAAATCACTTAAAATTAAAAGATGAGAATAAAGTAAAGAGACTTCAGATGTGGCCAACAGTGAATCCCAGGAGGAAGTTTGGAGAGAAGGTGGGGCGTAAATAAGAAGAAAGTAGTAGGGTGTAGAGGAAGAATCCAATCGTACAAGTAGAGACTCCGGATAGAGCATTGGTATTTGGTATTGTTGGACCATCTAAGATTGCTAGAATGGAGCTCTTATTTTCTGCAGGTTATGTACCTTTGCTCTTCTAGAATCTCTAGTTCGTTTTGGTGTTCTTTTAAGTTGCATTTTTCAGTGTCTGCCACATTAACATCTTAGTGTGAAAAAACTTGCCCTGCTCACTATCCACAACTTTGAATGGCTGGAAGCATGGGTCAGAACATAAGGGCATTGACCTTTAGAGAGATCCATATTTTGACACTCCCATCAGTGTTCAGAGGGCTGGGATTTAGAGAGAGTCTTCCAGGTGCAAAAGTGACTATCTGGGAAGGTCACTTTCCCAAACTAGGTTCAAGCCACCACAAGGTTGCATATGTAATATACTTGATTTCATGAGCCCCTGAGAGCTCATGACTTCCCTGCTAGATTGATTCGCTAATGAAGGGCATATCTCATTCTAAAATGGAGAGAATACTGAATATATCTGTCAGGGGGGCAGCAGTGTTCCTAGAAGGAGATTGTCAGCTGTCATACCTTCCCTTCCCTTGGTGCTGTAAAATACTTTCGGGCTGATATTTAAACTTTGCAGTTGCTGGGGTTTTTTTTTTTTTTTATAATCTCCGGCCACAGTGTTTAAAAAAAATTAATCCAGGTATTCAAGCATTGCTGTTTGAATTGCGGGCAAGGCTAGATATCTGGCTAGAGTGGCAAGTGGCATTGCTATCTGGATAGCAACAAAATTGAGACTGCTATCCAAATAAGCTTAGGGCGGCTTTTTTGATCTCCTAAATTTATCCAGATAATTATCCAGATTGTAGTCTCGGTATCGCCACTCTCCAGGTAACTTCCCACTCCATTCTCACTCTGCCCATGTACTGCCCCAGCACTATCCAAATAGTGCTGAGGCAGTCTGTAAGGATATTCAGTGTTGTCATCTGGGGAATGTCACTGAAAATCCATGGATAGTGCCACATAGAACAAATAACGATTGCCATTATCGAGATGTTTTCTTTTGATGATCAAGCTGCTTATTTACCCTAGTGACCACAGGGCTTGAGGAGAAGTGCAGCATAAAATTCATCTACTGTATTTGGTGAATTACTATGCATTTCTTAGGGGGAGAGAATATAGGATAGAAACATAGAAACATAGAAATATGACGACAGAAAAAGACCACATGGCCTATCTAGTCTGTCCTTCCATAACAACTACAACAGTTCACTTTTTGCCTTTAGAGATCCTCTGTGTTGGTCCCATGCTTTCTTGAATTCAGTTACTGTCCTCATCTCTACCACCTCCACTGGGAGACTATTCCACGGATCCACTACTCTTTCCGTAAAGAAATATTTCCGCATATCACTCCTGAATCTATCTCCCTTCACCCTCATCCCATGTCCCCTCGTAGCAGAACTTGCTTTCAATTGAAAGAGGCTCTCTCCCTGAACATTTATGCCACGGAGGTATTTAAACATCTCAATCATATCACCTCTATCCCGCCTTTCCTCTAAGGTGTACATATTAAGATCCTTAAGTCTGTCCTCATATGCTTTATAATGAAGCCCATTAATCATTTTGGTAGCAACCCTCTGCACCGACTCCATCCTGTTCACATCCTTTTGAAGGTGCGGTCTCCAGAATTGCACACCATACTCCAAATGAGGTCGCACCAAAGACTTATACAGAGGCATTATCACCTCCTTTTTTCTGCTAGCCATTCCTCTCCGTATGCACCCAAGCATCCTTCTAGCTTTTGCTGTCGCCTTTTCCACCTGTTTAGCTACTTTAAGATCATCAGACACAACCACGCCTAGGTCCCGCTCTTCTTTAGTGGACAAAAGTACTTCACCTCCTATACTGTATTGCTCCCTTGGATTGCTGCAGCCCAAATGCATGACCTTACATTTTTTAACATTAAATCCCAGCTGCCAAATTCTAGACCATTCTTCAAGCTTAGCTAGATCCCTCCTCATGTTATCTACCCCTTCCTGGGTGTCTACTCTATTGCAGGATCTCCCCCAAGTCTTGCTTGAGTACCTTAATGTGGTGACCCGTTATACAAAATCTATACTAAATCCCTGCCAGGCGACACTACAATTAAAGTATGGTAGAAAAGAAAAATACATACTGGCTGCATGTTGTCCAGGATAAAAAGATACCCATCCATAGCCTCCGCAATAGGACTAACGATGGTCGTAGCAATAGTGCAGACACTGCAGATGCAGGCCACATCCTTACCAGGGATAAAGGCCATGGCAAGCATGTTCATGGACCCGCTGTGACAGGAGATAAGCCACAGAAATTAATGAAAAGGTTAAGAGGATTAACTACAGTTAACTGGACTTCTGTAGATAAGGAGGAGATATTGTACTGACGCTTTTATGCTACAAATCCTATATTTAAATCAAAAGGGTATGCAAAGAGGATTTGCCAAAAACTGGAAGAAAGGAAAATTTTCACAAGAAAAACTGCAAAAAGCAACGGATGCAAATTTAAGATTTTTAATTTTACATTTTAAATCAACTAAAGGCTTCCATGGAAAAAAATACAGAAAGGAGAGGAGACCTAGGTGAGAGTACCAGAAGAAGGGAATACACAGGAAAAGAAAGAGCAGTTGACAGGGAGATGGAGCTTAGAGACCTGGAATTGCAGGATAGAGATGAATAAAGGACAGGTAAGCAAATGAACTGGAGGAAGGAAAGGGGGGAGGAGAAAGACGCAGAGGTGGAGGCAGGGCCGGATTTACCTATACGCCATGTACGCCATGGCGTAGGGCCCACAGCTGGCAAGGGCCCACAAAAATAGAACAAATTAACTTTTTTAAAAAAATAAAATTAAAAAAACAAACTGCTGGCTGCCGCCGCGGGGCCCCCTCTGCTGCCGTGGCAGCATGGACTGACCTGCGGGGGCCCCCTCTGCAAGCTGAATCCGTCGGTCCCTCCCTCCCTCCCTCCGTGCAGGCTGTGAGAGGCGCGAAGGGAGAGTGTCTCCCTCGCATCTCTGTTAAGCCCGCAGGGGCTGATGGGAAATTTCCCATCAGCCCCTGCGGGCTTAACAGAGACGCGAGGGAGACACTCTTCCTTCGCGCCTCTCACAGCCTGCACGAAGGGAGGGAGGGACCGACGGATTCAGCTTGCAGAGGGGGCCCCCGCGGGTCAGTCCATGCTGCCGCGGCAGCCAGCAGTTTTTTTTTAAAATTAAATTTTACTTTAGGCCGATGGGGGGGGGGGGGGTAGGACTGGTAATGGGCTATTGGGGGGGGCTGGGGGTGGGACTGGAAATGGGCTGGGGGTGTTAAGGCTGGAGGTGGGCTGATGGGGTTAGGACTGGTAATGGGCTGTGGGCTGTTGGGGGGGGTTAGAACTGGTAATGGGCTTTGGGGGGGGGGTTAAGACTGGTAATGGGCTGTGGGCTGATGGGGGCTGTCTGGTAATGGGCTATGGGGGGGCTAGGACTGGAAAGGGGCTGGGGGGGTAAGACTGGAGGTGGGCTGATGGAGTTAGGGCAGGTAAAGGGCTGTTGGGGGGGTTTAGAACTGGTAATGGACTTTGGGGGGGTTAAGACTGGTAATGGGCTGTGGGCTGATGGGGGCTGTCTGGTAATGGGCTATGGGGGGGCTAGGACTGGAAATGGGCTGGGGGGGTTAAGACTGGAGGTGGGCTGATGGGGTTAGGACTGGTAATGGGCTGTGGGCTGATGGGGAGGGTTAGGACTGGCAATGGACTATGGGGGGGCTGACTGGAAATGGGTTGATGGGGTTAGGACTGGAAGTGGGCTGATGGGGGGTTAGGACTGGTAATGGGTTATAGGGGGGGGCTTAAACTGAAAATGGGGTGATGGGGGGTTAGGACTGTAAGTGGGTTGATGGGGGGCTAGGACTGGTATTGGGTTGAGGGGTTGCTAGGACTGGTATTGGGTTGAGGGGTGGCTAGGACTGGAAATGGGCTGATGCAGGGACTAGAAGGGAATGGATGCTGGGTGAGGCTGGAACTAGAAGGGAGCTGATGTTGGGGGAGGATTAGAATGGGATGGGGCTGGAAGAGTAAAATGGAGAAGGGAAAAATATTTTGTGTGGGAGGGATAAAAAATCTACAATTGGCCGGGTATTGGGAGCGTAAGTGGGGATTGAGGATGGAGGGGTAAAATTTGAGTGGATGAAATAGGAATGAGGAAACAGCAAAAGGAGAAAGATTAGTATGTTAAAGCAGATGTAGAGAGAGAATGGAAAAAAACTAGAAGAGAGAAGAAAGGACAAATGGACAGCAGACGATGGAGAGTTAGCAGAAGACACGAAGAAACCAGAAGAAAGTGGCTGGAGCAATTGCAGCTGAAAAAAATGCACAAAAGGTAGAAAAATATCTCTTTATTTTGAATTTATTAATTGGAACATGTCAGCTCTGGTAAATGTGCATCATTAACGTCTGCGCTTTGTTTAGTACAAGAGCAAATTAATGTACAGTTTTATTTCTACAGTGTTGTACATTCCAAGTTTGGCTTTTGGGATTCCCAGTTTAATTATTGTCTTCCTGTTTCTAAATTGTGATTACTTGTTTGGTGATGGTCTATGTTCTGCATGTGTAACTGAGCTGAGGTGTTGTGTTTATATAATTCCTATTTGACATTGACACTTGTTCTCTTTCCCCAGTAGGTCATGTATTGTTGTTCTCTGAAATGTATTGGTTTAATATTTGCAGTGTTATTTATTTATTTATTTATTTATTTAATTGGATTTCTATACCGCCTTATCATACAATCAAAGCGGTCTTACAAACAAAGATATTAAGAGTATTAGTGAGAAAATGTAAAGAAATAAAAGTTAAAGTTATGGTAAAATGTGTTAGAGTGAGTTGCATTATCTACATAGTGAGCTATACTATAATGTGAGCTATTATACAATATGTATATGATTTACATTCCAGACAAATTAAGTTAGTTAATTGCATGACCGTAGTGTTCTATAAACAAAGATGTTTTCAGTTGCTTTCTAAAGTCATTGATGTCCTGAGCTGCTCTCAGCTCATTAGGTAGAGAGTTCCAGATGGAAGGTGCAGCAAAAGAGAAAGCCCTTTCAGAGGTGTCTTTACGTGTTTTTCTGACATCATTTGATAAGCTGATTCTGTTGTCAGATCCTCTTCTTCTAGGTCTGTTGCTAATATCTGACTGTATGAGATATGTCAGGCTTTCTGCAGAATATTGTTGTTTTATCTTGAAAATATAAATTATAGTTTTATATTTTACACGTGAAGCTATAGGTAACCAGTGAAGCTCTTTCAAGATGGGAGTTATATGTTCTCTACTTGATAGACCAAAAATTATACGTGCAGCAGTATTCTGCGCCAGTTGTAAAGGCTTAAGTGCTTGCTTAGATAAACCCAGATATATTGGATTACAGAAGTCAAGTAATGGAGTAATCAATGCTTGACAAACATTTCTGAAGTGAACAGTATCAAGAAGCGGCCTTAGTCTTTTGATGAGCTTCATTCTGTAATAAGCGCTTTTAATTGTCTTATTTATGTGTGATCTGAGATTCAACTCATTATCCAGAGTTAACTCCAAGATATTTCACTTCTGATTTAATAGGAATAGTTGAGTTATCTATTTTGATGTCAGGAGGATGCGCAAAATTATGGTTACGAGAAATAAATAACGCCTCTGTTTTGCTAAAATTAATTTCCATGTTGTTTGTTTTACACCAGTTGGACATTTCTGAGAGACATTCTGTAATGCCCGAGAAATCAGGGTTCTCAATAGTGATAGTTGTGAAAATCATAATATCATCAGCATAGATTGTATACTTAATTCCACTTTTCAAAGGAATTTTGCATATTGGTTGCATATAAATATTGAAAAGGAGCGATGAAAGTGCAGATCCTTGTGGTACACCTTGTATTACTCTTATGTTGCCTTTTGATTGGTAGAGTATGGTGCTTTGTGAGTCCTGGTAGTGCTGTTAGGATACGGCGGGTTTGCTATGGGTTCTAAATGGGCAGTGTTTGTAGTAGTTCCTAATGTGTCTGGCAGTTGGCACTGGATTATAGTAATGTAGAAATCTTTTAGTCTTTCTTTATCCATACACTCATTAAGAGGCACGTTTACTAAAAGTTAGTATATGGTAACATTATGCAAATATTTATGCAAATGAGGCCCCCTTATGCAAATGAGGCCCCGCACCCCCCTTGGGCCGCCCCTGCTGGGGGCCCACAATTTTTGTTGGCGTAGGGCCTCACTCAAGGTAAATCCGGCCCTGGGTGGAGGAATTCAAGATCAAACTCTTAGTCCACATGGAAAAAGGTGAATATCCTGGGTTCAAGGTAAGAGAAAGATTACCCAAGTTACTTTTACCCTTAGGTGTTAAATTAATGATAATTAAGATGAACAAGGCCATATCCTATCTAAAGGGATCATTTATTGACATCACTGAAATAAATCTAATACAATATTGTGCAGCTAAAATTATAACTGCAAGAATACTACCAACTAAAGTGCAGGGCCAGAAGAAACATAGGCCATGTGGTCTTTTTCTGTCGTCATATTTCTATCTAGTCTGTCCTTCCATATCAACAACTACAGCAGTCCCCTTTTTTCCTTTAGAGATCCTCTGTGTTTGTCCCATGCTTTTTTTGAATTCAGTTACTGTCCTCATCTCTACCACCTCCACTGGGAGACTATTCCACAGATCCACCACTCCTTCCGTAAAGAAATATTTCCGCAAATCACTCCTGAATCTATACCCCTTCCCCTCATCCCATGTCCCCTCGTAGCAGAACTTGCCTTAAAATGAAAGAGGCTCTCCCCCTGAACATTTATGCCATGGAGTTATTTAAACATCTCAATCATATCACCTCTATCCCACCTTTCCTCTAAGGTGTACATATTAAGATCCTTAAGTCTGTCCTCATATGCTTTATAATGAAGACCACTAACCATTTTAGTAGCCACCCTCTGCACCGACTCCATCCTGTTCACATCCTTTTGAAGGTGCGGTCTCCAGAATTGCACACTTTCTCCAGGAACAAGCAGGAAGTCAGTCCTCACATATGGGTGACGTTGGCGCCAACAGAACCCTCTTGCGGAGCAATTTCCCCAGCTTTCAAAGAAAGCCCCTTCCCGCCCAAGGGTGCCATCTTGCTCAGTCTTCTTTTTTCCGCGGAGCCCGACAGATGTTGTCCCATTTTCCTCTGAAAAAGTTGATTGTTTTTTGACTATTTCTACCATTTTTGGTACCGGTTCGATGCTGGTTCCCCTTCCCGCTTCGGCTCGGTACACTGGTATCGAGTCTGACTAACCTTTTCATTTTTGTCCTTAGTGACTAGCGTTTGCGCTCTTTCTTTTAACTGGCAGCCTGGTCTTTCAACCTCGCAGGGGCCCTTTTTCCCCCGATGGCTGCCAATGGGTTCAAGAAGTGTGATTGGTGTAAAACACTTATGTCCCTCACCGACACCCATGACTGCTGCCTCCGCTGCCTCGGACTCGACCATGACCCGGTGGTCTGCGGTCCGTGTGGCAAACATCCTCCAAAGTGCTGAGGAGCAGGCAGCACCAGCACGAGACTATTTTCTCCAAGTCTGGATCCGTCCGGGCCAGGACCTCATCAGAAGCCTCGACGTCTCGGGACTCTGAACCCGAGCACCGTCGGGGGTCTTCTGAAAGGGGGTCTCCCACCCGGGAGCACCGTAAGAAGAAGAAACCCATGAGGGCTGCTTCTCTGGAGGACTCCGATCGGCCGGGGCCCTCGGGTTCCAGGTCGCGGAGTGCCGAGCACCGCCCCGGGTTCGCCGAGTCGGAGAGGCCTGCTAAAATACTTCGTACGGAGCCGGAGGTGTCGGACAAGGTAATGCCTGTTGTCCTCGTGGACTCTCCTCCGGGAGAACTGGCGTCGGTCCCGGCATCAGGAACCGAGCTGGGGGCTGCGGAGCCTTCTGAGCTAGGTCTCAGGTTGGTGGCCTTGGAGAGCAGTGTGTCTGCCTTCATGGACTAGCAGTGAGCGCTGCTAGCCGGTCTCACCCGTGCATCCGCCCGACCACCGGGACCTCAACGTCTAAGTCGACCCCGGAGGCAGAGCCGATCCTCGAGTCCATGCGGGCTCGAGTCGATCCTCGGCCAAGGTCTCCCTCGACCTCCCGTTCGGGACCGAGGTCGTCGTCATCGCCGGGGCCATTGGCGTCGGGGTGGACACGCTCGAGGCCGGAGCCCATCGAGTCCTCCTCGAAGGGCTCAGCTTGGGAGACGGAGGAGGAAGACTCGCCCGATACCCACCGGACCCGGTACGTCCCATCGGACTCCCCGGGTTCGGAACCTCTGAGACGGTCGCCCCCAGAGGACACCAGGTTCTCGGACTTTGTGAGGGATATGGCCAAGGCTTTGACTTTCCCTGCAGATGCCAAGGAGGAGCCTCGAACCGAGGAGCTCGATGCCCTCTAGTATGACTCTCCTCCGAAGGAGGCCCTTACTGTACCGGTGCCTTTGATGCTGGAACGGCTGATGCTCCACAAGTGGGAGTCCCCGGCCTCGGCGCCGGTCCTCAGCAAACGGGTCGATTCCATTTATCGGATCCGTAAGAGCCCCGGGTTCCAAAAAGCGCAGCTGCCGCACAACTCCATGGTTGTGGAATCAGCCATGCAAAGGCTCAAGAGCCAAAAGACGCTCTCCTTGGTGCCTCCCGGCCGGGAGGCCCAGAACCTGGACGCCTTCGGCAGAAAGTGCTTCCAGGGCTCGATGCTGTCATGCCGTGTCCAGACCTACCAGCTATACATGGGCATGTACTTAAGAGACCTGGCAAAGGAGATTGCCGGGTTCTCTGCTGGCCTCTCCGAGGAACCCTTGCAGCGTTTCAAGGCCCTGTCCACCGGGATCAGAGAGTGCTTGAAGTTTATGTCTCGAGCAGCCTACGTCGGCTTCGAGGCTTCGGCCCGGGTAGCCGCAGCCAACATCGGTGCAAGGCGCCAGGCTTGGCTCATGTCATCTGACCTCGAGCCATGGGTACAGGACAAGTTAGTCGATGTCCCCTGCCGAGGAGATAACCTCTTCGGCAAACCCATGACTGAGAAGGCTGCTGAATTCGAGTCCGTGTACTTGACCCGGACAAGGCTGTCGAAGAAGACATCTTCTCTTTCTCACAGGAAGAAGACCTCGGGGAAAAAGCCCTTTTACCCGAGGAAGGGACAGGCTTACAGAAACTACCCCACTTACCAGGCCTCCCCAGCAGGGGCAGCAGGCCAGGGGACGGGGGAATGGCCCTCGTAAGCCTCAAACCCCCAAGCCTCCAGCTCCTGCTCCTGCCCAGCAGGGGGGGGGGGTTAACTCCCTCTGCATAGCACCTCTCCCACTAGGGGTTTGGCCCTGCACAGGAGGTCGGCTGTCCCTGTACGCCCACAGGTGGCCAGCCATTACATCCGATACTTGGGTTCTAAGGATAGTCCAAGGCGGCTGTCTGTTCCATTTCAGCCAAGTACCTACCTCCTATTTCCCAGGAGAGCATCTCGGACCTCTCTTGCACAGGAACCTCCTCTTGCAGGAGTTGGCTGGTCTTCTCAAGGATCAGGTGGTGGAACCAGTGCCCCACCACCTGCAGGGGAAAGGCTTTTACTCCAGGTATTTCCTGATACCGAAAAGACAAGGAGGCCTTCGCCCCATCCTAGACCTGCGAAATCTCAACAAGTTCTTGGTAAAGGAAAAGTTCAAGATGCTTTCACTTGGGGTACTTCTGCCTTACCTCCAGCAGGGAGACTGGCTATGCTCCTTGGACCTAAAGGATGCTTACACACACATCCTCATACATTCAGACCACAGACAATACCTCAGGTTTGTGGTCGGAGGAAACCACTTCCAATACAAAGTGCTTCCCTTTGGTATAACTTCTGCTCCAAGGGTTTTCACCAAGTGCCTAGCTGTGTTAGCGGCCTTCCTCAGGAGCCAGGGGATCTTTGTGTTCCCTTACTTAGATGACTGGCTCATAAGGGGCCAGTCAGCTCAGGAGGCGTACCACACCACAGCTCGCACAGTAGCTGCTCTTCAGCATCTGGGGTTCGTCATCAATCATGCAAAGTCCTCTTTGCTCTCCACCCAGAACTTGGAATTCATAGGGGCAAGGCTCAACACCGTATGGGTGAGGGCCTACTTGCCACTGGACAGGGCAGACCGCCTGCTGTCTCAGGTGGGCATGGTGAGTTGAGTACCCCAGGTGTCAGCACGGACATTCTTACGCCTGCTCGGCCACATGGCCTCCACGGTTCATGTTACTCCTTTCGCACGCATGCACATGCGGACAGCTCAGTGGACCCTGCGGGACCAGTGGTCACAGGCCATGGGACGCCTGTCCGACAGAGTGGCAGTATCCAAACTCCTAGTGCAGTCCCTGCAGTGGTGGTCACAATCAGGGAACCTCCTGCAGGGGGGTACCGTTCCATCTTCCTGTGCACACCAAGGTGCTGACCACGGATGCCTCCTTGATGGGTTGGGGAGCCCATTGTCAGGGCTCTTGCACTCAAGGTCAGTGGACTCCTCAGGAGGCCACACTCCAGATCAACCTGTTGGAATTCCGGGCCATTCGCTTAGCTCTAAAAGCCTTTACTCCTATCCTCTCCAACCAGTCTGTCCGAGTACAGATGGACAACCAGGTGACTCCATGCTTGCATGGTTGGTCTGGTCCCTCCCTCCTCTGACGCGAGTATACATCAGAGGAGGGAGGGATCAGACCAGCCATGCAAGTGTGTAGTCAGGAAGACCCACACTTTTTTTTAAATTGGAGGTCTGCTGCCGCCACCAAGGGAACAGGAAAAGCAGTGATGGGACAAGGGCAGGCCAATCAGAAAGCACCGGGGGAGCCGGCCAGACATGAGGAGGTGGGGTAAGAGGGGGAGATGCTGGACATGGGGGATGGGGCAGAAGGGCTATGCTGGGCATTGGGGGATGGGGCAGATGACAAAAGTCTGTCATTGCAGGGGGAAGGGGCAGCCAGGTTTGGAAGTCGCATTTATGGCTTGGTTCAGCCATGATGGATAGTGCCACTGAATACTCTTCCAGACCGGTGTCGCTGAATATCCGTCCAGACTGCCTCGGCACCATCTGAATAATGCCAGGGTAATCCATGGACAGAGTGGAGACAGAGCTGGAGATTATCCAGTGGCGATAAACAGTACCATTGAATGGATAACTTAGGGCAGCACTACTGGAGAGTGGACTGAGTATCGCTGCTCTCCGGATAGTGGCAGTTCTCGTGTCACTACCCAGATACAGTATTCAGTACTGGACATTATCTGAATACGGAGCTGATATATCCAGATTTTTTTAAGATCAGCTGATGCAGCTTAAAAACACTGACCACCTGTGTTCAATATTGACTTAAATGATCGTATAACCTTTTTTTGTAATAATTTGTTTATTGCATTGGTACATCAGTACAAAAAAAGGCGGCCTGGGGCGCTGTAGGTACACTTATTTGCAGCCTTTCAACCAACAGACCAAGCAACATTTTGCTGTCAACATCCTGTAAACCAACAGTCCCCCCGCTACCCCCTCTTCTCCTTCCCCCCTTCCACTCCCTAAGGACTAAGAAAGATCCCTCCACTCCCAGACATCAAGGGCTAAGAGAGGCAAGTATGTCAGATCGGTCTAAGCAGCCTAAGGGAGGGAGGGTCGTGACAGAGGTAGCTGTATTCTCCACAGCCCCCCACCCCTCCCACCTCCGACACCGCAACCCATTAGTCTGTTTATCATA
The DNA here is from genome assembly GCA_033557465.1 of Ichthyophis bannanicus. NCBI lineage: Eukaryota > Metazoa > Chordata > Amphibia > Gymnophiona > Ichthyophiidae > Ichthyophis > Ichthyophis bannanicus. Next base: position 575,167,916 of record CM066034.1, on the reverse strand, counting down.
ATTTACAACTTGTTTGTTAATTTTGTGCAAGATAATATTAAATAATAACCAAATCATAAAATTATTTCATTTATGTTTTTGTTTCTAATATGAATGTCATAAGCCTTTCCTGTTTTTAATGGCATTCTTTTCTTACATCTCATTTTTTTATTGTAATTTTAGACTTTGTTGTTCACTGGCGGTTCAAGGGCGGTTTATCAAGCATAATAAACCATAAACCATCTCCAACACTCATTCTCCTTCACTCACACAAACCACAGCCAAGCGCTCAATCTTATAACTTTTAACAGAAGGCACATATAACTACTGAGCAGGGTAAGAGACCGTATTATTCCTTGGCATATTCCCCAAATTGACCCAGTAATTCTAAATCTCATCCCATTTCACAAAACTGATTGCAACATATCATTTAAAAGAAGCAAAACGATAGAGACAGAGAGATGACTCTTGGGAAGTAATCAAGATGGCGGATACTTGCGCTGAGCGATGAGCTGCAACTCAGAGTAACACGTGTGCTTGTGGAGCCTCTAGTGTCTTGGCATGGGGCGGAGAAAGTGGAATCAGGCACCCTTACCTCCTGGGGTGAACCTGCTGAATCCATCGGGCTAGTGAACACTCGGGGTGCGGTTTTGAGCTTGGCGCTGGAGCAGCACCTTCAGCTGGGGCGTCGGGAGGAGTATCGCCCCAGAGCGTCTCTGGTGTATGGCTCTCTCCGGAGCAGCGCACACCTCCGCCACAACCCGGAAGTTTGACCTCGGCTGCTGCTGTTCTTTCAGAGGCTGTGACTGCCAGTACGACTCTTTTTGAGGGCAATGGAGGTGCTTTGGCTGAGTTAACTTTCTCCCCTAATGGTGCTGGACAGTGTGAAGCAAGTGCAGGAAGGATTTCATCGGAGGTATACTTGGCTGCTGACCCGGTACAGAGGGAGGTTCTTCCTGGGATTCCTGTATTGGTGAGACCAGCGGCTTATACAATGGAAACGCTGTGGGAAGGAATAGCAACTTTGAATCTCTCCTTGACTAAAATGTTTGGGACGTTTAAGACTGAGATAAATGTGGTTAAAGCTACTTGTGTTAACCTTACCAATTCCTATGAGGAGCAAGTTGGGAGGATTACCAACCTGGAAAAGGAGTTGGGAGAAATGCGGGAACTTGTTAATGCCCAGATTAAGGACAGTTCTGTGTCTAGTAGGAAGATGGAATACCTGGAGAATCAGGCCCGACGATGTAATCTTCGGTTCCTGAGTTTCCCCAGGTCTCCCTTCTTGTCAGCTATAGAGATGGTGCGGAAGTACTTCGGGGAAGTCTTGAAGATTCCCCCAGAGCAGTTCCCTCCCCATGACTAGAGCTCAGTTTCTGTCCCTGGGTAGTAGGGACAGGGTAAGCATGGCTCCCTCCACCCTGTCTGGGCTGGGGGACCTCGCAGGTTTCTTAGAGAATTCACTGGAGGTCGTGACTGAAAAAAACTACCCTTCTTGTTACATTCGCTTTGGAGGCAGATAAGTTTTATATCCTCAGAATGTATTTCAGGAATGCTAGTGAAGTTTTTTTGAGTTCTAAAATTAGGATATTTCCTGATTTGTCTCGAGTTACACAGTTGAGAAGAATGGATATTTTGGTCCTTCGTCCCAGAGTAGTGGCCTTGGGAGCTACTTTTCAGCTTAAATTTCCAGTTAAATGTTATGTGGTATTTAAACAAAAGAGGTATTTGTTTTTTGAACTGAAACAGTTGCTGGCATTTCTGGAGGCTAGAGAGGGGAGTATAGTTGAGGTTGTGCTTCCTTCTCATATGGCTGACGCGTGAGTCTCCTATCTGCCTATTTAGTCAACTTGTGTTTAGATGGTTAGGATATACCTTTTTGGGTTCCGTTCTATCTATTTGTTTCCTGGAACTTCCCTATTCTGCAGGACCAAGCAGGAAGTAAGTCCTCACATATGGGTGACATCGACGTCGATGGAGCCCCCATGCAAAGCATTTCCCCAGCTTTCTAAGAAAGCTTTTGGGAATACACCCACACATGCGCAGTCCCCTTCCCGCCCAAAGGTGCCATCTTGCTCAGTCTTTCTTTTTCCGTGGAGCCCAACGGACATGAGTCCGTGTCACTTGGAAAAGTTTGATTTTTTTCTGCGATCTTCGCTCTCTTTTGTCCGGTTCAACACCGGTTCCCCTTCCTGCCTGGGTTCGGTACACCGGTATCGACCCGATCCCTATTTTTCGGTTTTTTTCCCTTCGTGGCATGCGTTCGCGCTCTTTTTCTTTTTCCCTGGAAGGCCGGACTTTTGACCTCGCGGGGGCCCTTTTTTCCCCGATGGCCTCCAGCGGTTTTAAAAAGTGTGATCGTTGTAAGAAGCTCATGTCTCTTACCGACACACACGACTGCTGCCTGCGTTGCCTCGGGCCAGACCATGATCCCAAGGTCTGTGTCCCGTGTGGAAAGATGTCCACCAAGGCACTCAGAAGCCGGCAGCATCAGAAGGAGAGAATTTTTTCTGACTGTGCCTCCGGCCGAGCCTGGACCTCGTCAGAGGCCTCGACGTCTCAGGAGTCTGACCCCGAGCTTCATCGGGGTTCCTCTGAAAGGGGGTCCCCCAGTCGGGAGCATAAGAGGAAGAGGAAGCTCGTGAGGGCAGCGTCGGAGGATACCCCTGGTTCCTCGAGGGCCAGGTCCCAGACCCCTGACAGCCGCCCCGGGCCTTTGGAGCTGGAGAAGCAGCCTAAGGTGCCTCATATAGAGCCGGAGTCCGTCGAGCACGTAAGTCCTGTTGTCCTCGAGGACTCTCCTCCCAGGGAGCTGACGTCGGGCCCGTGCCGCCGGGGCCTGAGTTGGTGGCTGCTGAGTCTCCTGAGCTTGGACTCAGGCTGACAGCCTTGGAGTGCAGGCTGTCTGCCTTCATGGATCAGCAGCGGGTGCTGATGGCCAGCTTGACTGGTGCATCTGCCCCGACCATCGGGACGTCGACGTCCAAGTCGACCCTGGAGACCGAGCTGGTTCTTGAAGCCATGAAGGCCTGAGTCCGGACTCGGTCACGGTCCCCCTCGACCTCCTGTTTGGGACCGAGGGCGTCGACGCCGATGCCCCCGGCGTCGGGGTGGCTGCTACCGGAGCCCGCACGGTCGGAGCCCCTCGACTCTTCCTCGGATGAGTCTGCATGGGAGACGGAGGACGAGGAGTCCCCCGATACTTTTCGGACTCGGTGTGTCCCTTCGGACTCATCGCAGTCCGAGCCCCGGAGTAGGTCCCCACCGGAGGACACCCGGTTCTCGGAGTTTGTGAGGGACATGGCCAAGGCTTTGGCTGTTCCTGCGGATCCCGAGGAGGAGCCGAAGAGCTCGATGCCCTGCAGTATGACTCTCCCCCCAGGGAGGCCTTTACTGTGCTGGTTCCTCCGATGCTGGAACGGCTCCACTTCCGAATGTGGGAGGCCCCAGCCTCAGTGCCGGTTTTGAGCAAGCGGATCGATTCCATGTATCGAGTCCGAAAGAGCCCTGAATTCCAGAAGGTGCAGCTGCCGCACCATTCTATGGTGGTGGAATCGGCCATGCATCGTCTGAAGAGCCAGAAGATGCACTCTGCGGTGCCCCCTGGTAGGGAGGCCCGGAACCTGGATGTCATCGGCAGAAAGTGCTTCCAGGGCTCGATGCTTGCTTGCCGTGTCCAGTCCTACCAGCTGTACATGGGCATGTACTTGTGGGACCTGGCTAAGGGAATAGTCTGGTTCTCTGCTGGCCTCTCCAGGGAACCTTTGCAGAGGTTCAAGACCTTGTCCTCGGGGATCTGGGAGTGCTCCAAATTCATCTCCTAGGCAGCCTACGATGGCTTTGAGACTTTGGCCCGAGTAGCGGCGGCCAGCATCGGTGCTCGACGCCAGGCATGGCTACAGTCATCGGACCTCAAGCCATGGGTGCAGGACAAGTTGGTCGATGTCCCATGCCGAGGTGAAAACCTCTTTGGTAAGCCCATGGCCGAAAAGGCTGCTGAGCTCGAGACCAAGACTCTGACAAGGACAGGGTTGTCCAGAAAAACCTTTGCCCCTTCTCATAAGAAGAAGGGCTCGGGGAAAAAGGCCTTTTACCCGAGAAAATCATCTGCCTACAAACCTTTCCCTCACTATCGGGCCTCCCCAGCTCCCCAGCAGGGTCAGCAGGCCAAGGGGCAGGGACATGGGCCCTGTAGGCAGAAAGCCCCCAAGCCTCCAGCTCCTGCTCCTACTCAGCAGGGAGAGGGGGTTTTTGACTCCCACTGCATAGCCTCTCCACCTCTGCTGGCCCATCTCAGCACGGGAGGTCGGTTGGTCCTGTTTGCCCACCAGTGGCCGCTCATCACAAGAGATGCTTGGGTACTGAGCATAGTCCAAAAGGGCTACCTGTTCCATTTCCATTGAGTACCCCCCTCCTACTTTCCAAGGGAGCCTCCAAGGCCTACTCTGCATCGAGAACTCCTTCTCCAGGAACTGCAAAGTCTCCTTCAAGACAGGGCGGTGGAGCCTGTACCTCCCCACCTGCTGGGTCAGGGCTTCTACTCCAGGTACTTTCTTGTGCCGAAGAGAACTGGAGGTCTCTGACCCATTCTGGACTTGAGAAATCTCAACAAGTTCTTGGAAAAGGAAAAGTTCAAGATGCTTACTCTTGGAACACTGTTGCCCTACCTCCAGCAGGGAGATTGGCTATGCTCCTTAGATCTGAAGGATGCGTACACTCACATCCTCATTCATCCAGACCACAGAAAATACCTAAGGTTCGTGGTGGGAGGAATCCATTTTCAGTACAGGGTACTGCCCTTTGGCCTAACCTCCGCCCTACGGGTCTTCACAAAGTGCCTGGCGGTGGTGACGGCCTACTTGAGAAACCAGGGTATTTTTGTCTTCCCCTACCTGGACGACTGGTTCATCAGAGGTCAGACTCTCCAGGAGGCCAGGCAAGCCACCCTCCATACTGTCTCTCTCCTTCAGCTACTAGGCTTTGTCATAAACTTCGCAGAGTCCACTTTGCTCCCCTCCCAGAACCTGGAGTTCATAGGAGCACGGTTAGACTCCCTGCAAGCAAAAGCTTACTTGCCAGAAGACAGAGCGGGAAGGCTGATGGACTTGGCCGGCTAGTTTCTAGACAACCCACTGGTTTCCGGCAGACTCTGTCTAAGGCTCCTGGGCCACATGGCATTGACAGTGCATGTGACCCCCCCAATGCCCGCCTGAATATGCACAGTGGACAGTGGAGGCAGGCCACAGGAAGCCTCCGAGACAAAGTAAGGGTGTCCAAACCATTCCTGAACTCCCTACAGTGGTGGCTACACCCCCCCAACCTTCTACAGGGAATTCCTTTCCAGGTGCCTGTTTCCACTGTGGTACTCCATAACCGATGCCTCCTTGCAGAGCTGGGGTGCACATTGTTTGGACAAGTGCACACAGGGCCTGTGGTCTCCATGGGAGGCCACGCAACAAATCAACCTGCTGGAACTCCGGGCGATACGCTTAGCCCTCAAAGCCTTCTCTCACACCCTGGCCCTCCAGTCTGTCTTGGTGCAGACAGATAACCAGGTAGCGATGTTCTATGTGAACAAACAAGGGGGCACGGGGTCCAGGCTCCTGTGTCAGGAGGCACAAGCCCTTTGCTCTTTTGCACTTCGACACAATATGTTGCTCAGGGCAGTCTATCTTCCTGGCCAGGAAAATTTCCTGGCAGACAGATTGAGCAGGGTTCTACAACCTCACGAATGGCAGCTGCACCCTTTGGTGGTTCAGAACATTTTCCTGAAATGGGGACTTCCATCCATCGACCTCTTTGCCAGTCCCCTGAACCAGCAGCTGCCCCAGTTCTGCTCCAGGCAACTGCATCCCACGAGATTCGCAGCAGATGCCTTCCTGTTCTCATGGTCCAGGGGCCTTCTGTATGCATTTCCTTCCACGCCCCTGGTGGCCCGAACCTTGTTCAAGATTCTAAGGGACAGGGCCTCGGTCATCTTGGTAGCCCCCCGATGGCCGAGGCAGCCCTGGTTCCCGCTTCTGTTACAGCTGGCGGTGGACACCCCACTCCCTCTGGGGTTGCAACCCGATCTTCTTTCTCAGGATTAGGGTTCCCTTCTGCACCCCAATCTCAAAACTCTCAATTTGATGGCCTGGAGGCTGCAAGGGTAGTGCTGGCTCCCTGGGGCCTGCCTCAGGAAGTTGAAGAGGTGGTCTTGGCTTCTAGGAAGCAATCCACCAGAAAGACCTATGCCCTGAAGTGGAAAAGGTTCTCCTTGTGGTGTGACCAACGCCAGGAGAACTCTTTCTCCTGTCCTGTGCCAGTGGTGCTTCAGTACTTGCTGCACTTGTCTAATCAGGGTCTTAAATCCAATTCTGTTCGGGTACACCTTTCTGCTCTGGCAGCTCACCACTCACTGGTGGAAGGGCACTCTTTATCGGTTCACCCCTTGGTGTCCCGGTTCCTCAGAGGCTTGCTATTGAGCTAAAGCCTCCTCTTCATCCACCAGCCCCTAAGTGGGTGTTGAATGTGGTCTTGCAGCAGCTTACTCGCCCTCCCTTTGAGCCGATGGCTACGTGTCCTCTCCGCTTCCTTTCTTGGAAGGCTCTTTTCCTAGTGGCACTGACCTTGGCCAGACGAGTGAGTGGAACTTCAAGCCCTGGTCTGTGACAGGCCATACACTCGTTTCTATAGGAACAGGGTAGTCCTTAGGACTCATCCTAAGTTCCTCCCGAAGGTAGTATCCTCTTTCCACCTCAATTAGGAGGTGGTTCTTCCAACATTCTTCCCTAGGCCCCATGCCAGCCGGGCTGAGGAGGTCCTTCATATCCTGGACTGTAGAAGAGCCTTGTCTTTCTACATTGATCGTACTGAGGGTCATAGAAGGGCTACTCAGCTCTTCGTCTTCTTCGACCCAAACAACTTGGGGTTGCCTGTCTCCAAGCGTACCTTGTCCATATGGGTGGCAGACTATATCACCTGGGCTTACAGGGCAGCAGACCTTCCCTTGCAGGGTCGAGTCACCGCTCACCGTGTCCGGGCAATGGCTGCATCAGTAGCTCATCTCCGTTCTGTATCGTTGGCATACATCTGTAGGGCTGCAACTTGGTCCTCAAGCCAGACTTTTGCAGCTCATTACTGCCTGGAGAGGGAGTCCCATAAGGACAGTGCTTTTGGTCAGGCAGTACTCCGGAATCTCTTTGAGGTTTAGACAACCTCCCTCCAGCGCTCTTGTTGGGCTACCGGTGGGATCTGTTCTCAGTAAAATCTTTTCCCTGATGCTGGGGCTTCACAGAGGGAGAGCTCTATTTTTCAGCCTGGGTTCCTGGTAGCCCAGAGCTAGGGAGTCACCCATATGTGAGGACTGACTTCCTGCTTGGTCCTGGAGAAAGAGTAGTTTCTCACCTGTAACAGGTGTTCTCCAGGAGCAGCAGGAATCAGTCCTCACAACCCACCCTCCTCCCCTGGGAGTTGCAGTTGTATATAGTTCATTTTGTTTTGTCTTTTAGCTATGTCATCTGACTGAGCAAGATGGCACTTTTGGGCGGGAAGGGGACCGTGCATGCCTGGGTGTATTCCCAAAGGCTTTCTTAGAAAGCTGGGGAAATACTCCGCATGGGGGCTCCATCAACGTCGATGTCACCCATATGTGAGGACTGATTCCTGCTGCTCCTGGAGAACACCTGTTACAGGTGAGTAACTACTCTTTTCCTTTATATTGTGGTCTAATTTGATGGAAAAAATGATTTATTATAATGGTTTTGCCTTTTAGTTGTAATTGATATATCCATTTTTCTGTTCATTCATTGTAACTGGTTTGGATGAAAAGACTGAATAATTGAATAAATATAAAGTATAAAAAAAAAAAGAAAGAAAGAAAGAAGCAAAACCACTGTAGTATCGTGCCTCTGAAGCTGATGCTCTCCATCCTTGAAAAAATTCATACAGTCAACATTGTTGAAGGCCGCAGTTAGGTCAAGGAGGATTAGGAATGATATCTTCCATTTATCTAAATTCAGCCTCGGCTATTTGTTTGTTTGACTTCTCCATTTTGTCGATTTTAATCAGCTTGCTATTTAATTTGTTGTGCTCCTCCAGCTCTACTCTAGTCCTTCTCTCTTATTGCAGCATACATACTCGCTTGTATTGATCATATTCTCTCTCACTACTTTCAAGTCCTTTTTTAAGTTCAGCAACGCATTTTACCACCTCGCTGCTCAGCAGGCCCGTTTTACTTCCTCCATCTCTTACTGCTGCTCCCTGTCTGAATCCAATGACACCGTACTCACTGGCTATGATGAGCAGACCGCCAACCTCGGGTTTACTACGCTGCTCCAACCATACTTCACTCAGGCCTGTCTCTCAGACTTTGCCAGTCATGATGTCTCTATCTCAGCAATCTTTACAGCATTTTGGGTGTCACAATTTTATTGTGTGCTTTTGTATGCTACATTTCCATGGTATCAGAAGGAGCACACAGACTAAGGAATTATTCAGTTGCTGATGTCATTTCCTCTTGTGTGCATATATTTTTTAAAAATTGCTGCTCCCATTGTACCTGTCTGCAAATATACATGGATTTGAAGGCATCCTTATATGTATTTTACAGAAGGCTACACTTTCAGCAGAGCCTTTTGTAAAATACCAGAATTACTTTGAATCTTCCAACCTGGATATTCCAATTCCTACCTTGTTGTTCTATGCAAAATGGTGCATCACACCTTCTCACAACCTGGGGGGTAATTTTATAAAGGATTTTTTGCGCATAACCCCATGCAAAAAAGTGTGCTCAGTGACAAGAAGGCACATACTTTTATGTGACCTGAGGGTAGACATGTTCAGGGAGGAGTTTGGGCGGGGCATAGGAGTCATCACAGAGAACTCATGCAGGTTCTAAAATACTCATTGTCATATGTACTTTAGCCATGTATGTTTACACCAGCTCCTGAGTTGGTATAAATAAACAGGCTTGCATTTTAGCCATGATTTGGCTGCCTTAAGAGAGGATCAGGAGGATGAAGCCTGAGGAAAGGTACAATGGAATAGCCATGTCTTCAGGCCCTTTTTGACATGGCGAAGAGGAAGGCAGAGGGAATTCCAAAGGAAAGGACCAAGATGGGCTAAAGAGAAGTTCCTCAAAATAATAAGGTGAAGGGCGGGGGGGGGGGGGGGGTGGCTAGAAGGGCTGCCTGAGATGAGTGCTGTGATCAAAAAGGTGCGTAAGGAGAGTTGAAAGTGGCAAGGTAGGGGGAGCAAGAAGTGTAGAAGGCACGATGGACAAGCGTGAGAATTTTGTAGTGGATGTAGAAAGAAATGGGGAGAGCCTTGTAGGGAAATGAGAAGGAAGGAAGTGTGATCGGATCAACATGCTCCAAAGATTAGTTTCACAGCGATGGACTGGATAAGCAAGAGATGGCAAGCAGAAGAATGGGGGAGGCTAGAGTAAAGAGCATTACAGTAAACAATTTTAGTGATGACCAAAGGAGATAATTAAAAGGGTGAGTTGGGGAATAGTAAGTAATGATCAAAGAGAGTGGAGATGTAAGAAAGGATTTAGAAATGGAGTTGATATGGGGCTTGAGAGAGAGGGCAGAGTCCAGAACACCTCCAAGGGTTTTAGGTACATAGATTGTCAGATACGTTCTAAAATGGCTTTATATAATTACCCCTTTTTGGCGCATTTATACTAGGTAAAATTTGCTTTTTAGTGTGAGGTTAGGTCTCTAGACCCATTGTCTTTTCTCATACCAAAACTTGAATCCATCTGTAAGTCCAGTTTTTGCATAGGGCATCTAAGGGGCATGTTTACTAAACATTCCTAACGTGCGGGGCCGCGGTAGTGTGCGTGTGCCATATAAGGAGTGGGCAGTTCAGGCAGAAAGAAGAAGAAACCCCTACCGTACGTGTGCGCGTCGCGCTAATTTGCGGGGCCCACATTAGCGCGTGGGAAGGCTAAGTGGGGCGCTGCTGAGCACATATCAGAACAGAGCTGTAGCACAACGGTGAACACATTAACCAATGGTGCAGGGGCCACAGGTTCAATCCCCCATTGTGCGCAACAAAAAGGCCAGCTGAGGCAACACCTTGAATGTGTAAAAGTGGTTCAGGAGGCAAAGTACTTTTGGACGGCATAAGGCGGCACACTGTTCGTTTTGTACGGCATAAGGCGGCGCACTGTACTATCTGAGCGGCACAAGGCGGCGCACTGTTCATTTTGGGCGGCACAAGGCGGCGCACTAATTGTGGGCAGCAGGAGGTGGCGCGCTGATGGGCATAAGGCGGCGCGCTGATGCCAAAGCAAAGGAACACAGCCACAGCACAATGGTTAAGACACTGACCAATGGTGCAGGGACCAGGGGTTCGATCCCTCACAATGCCCAGTGAAAAAGGCTAGCTGAGGCAGTATGTTATATGTTGTGGAGTGCTGTAGGAGGCTTTCTAATTTTATTTTGTGATAACTACTAGCAAACGCACTCTCACAGCATATTAATATAAGGCGGCCCATAAGGCACATGTTACAGTGCACCGTCCACCAAGGCACCCTAGAATGTCCCCTATAGGGCAGCATGTATGTTGCGACACAGGATAATGTATAGTGCACCCTATATGGCTGGCAACCGTAACGTGCCCTATAGGGCGCCCCATAAAGCACCCTCAGAGGTACCTTATGGGTACAGTACGCTGAGGGTGGTATTGCTGGCAGCAACATATGTACAGTAAATTAAAATAAATCTGTGGACACCCCTATCACATAACCCCACTGTGGGTTTGAACCCATGACATCTGGCTGCACAGGCAGTGACGTAACCATTGGGCTACAGCTCTATAGCTGTAAGCAGCCCCTGGCTGGCTGCAGATAGCCTGTACGTCACCTCACTGACAGTCTGCTGTTGTGAACCACCCGTACCCATGATGCACTGCACATGCAAATCAGCTGTCCACGATTGAACACAGGATGGGAAATGCACCCCTAAAGCTCCCCGGCCTGGTAGGGGGAAGTGTGCGTGTGCACCCACACAGCACATCGGCCTGGTAGGGTGTCCTGAGTGGGTGGACAAACGGCAAAGAGTAGCTGAACACCATCACATTGTGCGGTTACTGTGCTCACCCTGAGTGTGAGATGTTGCGCCCAGGACCAGGTCCACAACACCAGGCATGGCCGAATGCGGACATGTCAGAGCTCCAAAGCAGCAATAACCTGTGGAATAGGTAGGTGCTGCATAAACATTTTGGAGATCTCTGTCTGGCTCAGTTAGTGGGGACCCCCACCCCATGGACCCCCAGGTGAATAAAACAGGGCTTCCCCTCAACAGATCCCCACCCCGATGGCAGTAGAGTGGACCATCAACCCCAGTCCTGCTAGGGAACAGACACCCTACAGCGCAGTCCAAGCAGCTCCACACACATCCATAACACAATATCAGACAGACATTAGGCCTGGATATTCAAAGATGCACCCCACCACTATCTGATATTCACCTGCAGCAAGCCATCAGCCACTGCACCCTGCAAGGCACTCCATCACAACACATATCAGCTGTGAACAGTCTGCTGGCTGGTCCTGATGGACATGCATGCACCCACAACTGGGGTGGCAGCACACACAGACAGATAAGTCCATGAAGAGGCCCCCACAGGACACCCATACATATCACATGGGAGAATCACAATATAGCACTATGGGGGTGCCTAGCCATGCTGCCGTCACTGCACACTCAGGGTGAGAGTGATCCCCCAGCAGCACATACAGAGGTCACCCTGTCTGTGTAGGTGGTGGCCGGGCACTACCATGCCCCTGCCAGTGCCCTATGCCCTGTGCAGCTGCATCCTGGTCAGTCCACTCTGTCTGAGATATACCCATGGTCCCTTGCTACTCATTATGCACATTGGCAGGCCAATACTGGCAACAGTGTTGGCAGTGTGGGCTGTGGAAGGGGCATGAAGCCAACACCCACTGTATAGACAGACACACAATTCCACACCTATGCCATCATGGTGCTACTATTGAGGAGGTAATTAGCCTTGCCCACCAAACCGGTGCTGGGCACGGCAAGGCATGGATATGCTACGCAGTACTGCTGGGGGTCACTCCCCAGGGTGGTAAACACCGTCAGAGGCAAGGGCTGGAGCATGCACCGCAAACACCAAACAGATTGTTCGGATGGGGTCAACTAGCAGTATGTGCGTAACGTATGGATATCTATCTGCCAGTACTCCTAGCAAGCGTCTCAGAGCTGTGTACCGTATACCTCAGGTGTAGGGTTCCATTGCTGGGGTATGCAGGTGCTAGTATTGGGAGATGCACGCAGGGTCCAATGTTCTGCCTCTCCAGGAGACATTGGCCAATGGGGCCTGTGGGTGTGGGTGTGGGTGTGTCTGCCCCTGTTGGCTGCTGCTTTACGGCAGAGATTCCCAACTCCAGTCCAGGTGTGCATCACACTGATCGGGTTTACCTGCTGTTCCTCATGAATATGCATGAGCTACATCTACATGCCATGGGGGTGGTGCATAGATATACAGCACAGGCATTTGTATGAGTGGCAGCATGGACCCTGACTGGTGTGTGGCCCACCAGGACTGCATTTGGGAGATTCTGCTCTAGGTACTGCCCCTGTACATGGTGTCTGTGCTCAGTGGGGTAAAAGATAGACGTAGTGCCATTGCATATGTCCTCGCCACGAAAGGTTTGTCCTTACTATCACTGTGTAGCTGTGGGAAAAATATGTGGGAAGGATTGGCGGTAGCCCCAGCTGGGCTTTGAACCTGTGACCTTCTGTTCTTGTATGCACTGTCTGTGTGCACTGCACCACCTTGTAGCCACAGATTGGCTGGATTCCCTGGAACGTCCATGCCTGTGGATCCGGCAGGGCCTGTGTGTTGCAGTGGACTGTGCCAGCCTGCACATGGCTTGGCCTCTGTCCTCTGTGGCTAGCTGCCACTGCTCCCTGCACCACATGTACTCGTGCGCCAACATGCTGGCATGAGCTTCTCTCAGAAAAAGCAGATGACCTGATTGCAATGTGGCAGTACAGGACTGCATTTGGGGGACTTGGCTGTAGGTATGCCCATTGTTGTGGTGTGTGTGCGGTGTTGGGTAACATATGGGTGTTTCCCCCATGCTTATGTTCCCTGCAATACAGGGGTGTCTGCTCTATCTTTGTTTAGTGGTGGGTAAAATATATGGACAGGGCTGGCAAGTGCCCCAGCTGGGATTTGAACCTCTGGCCTTCTAGTCCTAGAGGTCATGGCTATGTCCTCTGCACCACACTATGGCCACAGAGACAGTGCAGCCCCTGGAGGTAGTAAACCTGGCAGGATGGAGTCACAAACCCTGTTGTATGCATTTTTACTGTGGGCTCCTTCACCCTGTGTGGTGACAAACGTGCAAATAAAACCCGGGAATGACCACGGAACAAAGGGGGAAAACATATACCCAAGCTGGGCAACAGTGATATTAATGGGCAACCCTAGATAACACTCCCAGGACAGCTCCAGAAAAAGGGAAATGTTTTTTGGACGGGTCTCCGCTCCGTACACCTTTCCATAAATCATTTCCTTTTTTTTGGAGCTTTCCTGGTTGTGTTATCTAGTTTTGCCCATCACTATAACTGTTCCCCAACTGAATTACTATTTTTCATATTTTTGTGGTGGTCATTTTCTATTTATAATTGCACTTTTGTGCTGTGCACATGTATCACACTGCTCACGTTTTGCAGGTTTCCCCGGTTTTGCTGTACATTGCTGACGGAAATGGTTTCTCTTCCCTTTAAATGCATTCTAACGCGAGTGATTCACTCGCGCTATTTTGTTTTGGAAATTCAGCCCCGATAATGTGCGGGGCGCCTCTCCCCTCCCCTTCCCCGCCCATTAACCCCTTCTCTCCGCCCCTCCGGGGCCTTCCTCCGCCCTCCGTTAGCCTTTCCATGCCTCTATCGGACATTTGCCGGCACGTACTTGTGTGGCACCCGTTACTGTGACGCGCAAGTGTGCGGGGCTTCATCGCACGTTTGCGGGGCGTTTAAGCGCTCTTAAGTACCGCTTTTAGTGCGCTATTTTGCGGCGCGCTAATTAGCGGTTTTTAGTAAACATGCCCCTAAGTCTGAATTAGGATGATCAGTCCAAGACATGCACAATTTCCCAAGTATTTTATAAAAGGCTCCCAGAACAGGAGCCTTTTGTAAACTCTGGGGGGCATATCAGGATAGTTCTGCTGAATATGTTTGTTTATTTAAAAAATTGATATATCACTTTAGAAATGCGTTAGTAACAAAGCAGTTTATGATTTAAAAAAATTAATAAAATATGAAAGGAAATCCATTATATAAAAGTAAAGAAACGGAACAGGTAGAAAAAGCCAGAAAAGCTATAAGATTGCAGAAAGACTCCCAGTTAAAACCAAGGTAGTCTGTGGGCAGATCTGGAGCGGGAGTGCTCCCAGCCACTAGGTGATTTAAACGGTTATATTCAGCCACTAACCAGATCAGTGACCACATAAAGTTAGGACAGGTCAATAACTTTATGCAGTTTTTGCTATCCAATTAGTGGCTGAATATCGTTGTTAAATGAATAGCAACTGCGTTCTCCAGTGAAACTAGATGTTAGCACCCAGGAGCTAGATAAACTCTGGCACTGAATATCCGGCTTAAATTAAAGTGGTGACAGCCAGGCGCTTTAAATGCACTGACCACCGCCGCTGGATGTAGTCCCCTAAATGTTATGTTATATTATGTTTATGTTTATTACATTTGATATACCGCTCAGGCCAAAGCATCAGAGCGGTTCACAACACTACATAAATGATACTGAAAATATGAAAGGAACGCCATTGATAAGATAGGACAGAGTGAGAAATATAGTGATAGTCAAAGAAATGTATAAGGATGTGGGAAATACACATGTAGCTTGAAGAACATCCAGGAGGAGCAGTCATTTTATAAAGGAGCATATTAAAAAAAAAAAAAAGAGCAGCAGCGCTTGGAGCTTTAAAAATGTAAGGGCTAGATTTTGTAGAAATCGATATCCAGGAAGAGGTAATTAAGGAGCCCAGCTACAAACTCTCAGGTCAGTATTCAAGAGCACTTATCCAATCACCAGCACCTGCTAACCAGATAAGTGCAACACAGAGTTGCACCCGCTCTGAGGCACACCTAAGTTTCGTGTTTTATTTTATACGTTTCATAAAACATGTGCATAAGGCCAAATCCCACCACAGGAACTCTTCCACTCATTCCAGATTAAACTATGTGCATGTATTACTTTATTCAATGATTCTTTTATACCGCCTTTCAGAGTTATCAAAGCGGTTTGCAATTAACATTTTACATGAAACAGAATGGCTAATATTTTATTATAATACATCGAACAAGTTATTATAACAGATGGTACAAACTATGATACATTGTTAAGAAGTGAGCAACTATATTATATTAAGCCGTCTCTTGGAACTATGTTACATTGTTACAGACTCTTACAATTTCAAGGTGGCTGGTTCATTCCAAGAAAAGGAGATTAGGGCTAGCAATACGGTGGGGAACTGTAATTTGTTGGTGCTCATCAGTGTAAGAGCCTTTCAGCATGTAGTGCCAAGCTCACTAGGTAGGCGGACTGAAATGCTCTCTAAGGAAAGTAATGTCTTCAATTTCTTTTTAAAATCCAAAGTATCTTTTACTGCATGGAGCTCAGCCGGCAGCAAATTCCATAAAGTTGGACCGTACATTGAGAATGCCCTGTGACAGATTGCTTGTAGGCTCTTGGTCCTTTGAGAGGGAATTGTGAGGAGGTTTTGATGTGAATGCCTTCTTGATCTGGATTCTGGAGCCTTCTGTATTAGTGAAATGAGACATCCAGTTGCTTGGAGGTGTATGGCTTTAAATGTGATCGTAAATGCCTTATATGTGATGCAGGATGATATCGGTAACCAGTGTAAACATTTGAGCAATGGGGTAATATGTTCCTGTTGTGTGGCTCCTGTGATAAGTCGAGCCGAGGTGTTCTGAGCTAGCTGCAGAGGTGGATAGTGTGCTTGGGGAGTCCTTGAAGAATCGAATTACAATAGTCTAGGTGTGGAGTAATTATGGTCTTGCATACAGTGTGGAAATAGTAGTCCAGTAGAGGTCTGAGGTTCCAAAGGATTTTCATTTTGTAGTAAGTAGTAGATATCATTTTCTTTATATGTGTCTGCATGTTTAGTTGCTGGTCAAGACTCACTCCAAGATATTTCACATCTCCTTTTACAGGAATAGATATGTCATTGCATTCAAATATATCTTGGGGGGGCATATGTGCTGTTGCAAGTGATGGTGAGGACTTCTGATTTATTGCAGTTGATCATCAGGTTTTGCTCCTTTAATCGCTTATTAATGCATATTAAGCATTCTTACACAGGATTATGAAGACAGGGAGGGTGCCTATAAAAATGTCCCAAAATGCACCTGTTTTGTTTAATAAAGTACAATGTAGAAGCTCATGCGCATTTATATAATACACTTTTAGAGCTATCTCCCGTAGTGCACAAATTTATTGCTATGACAAGGTAGACTCTAATACTGTATGTGTGTATTTTTCAAAGTATTCATGTGCACTGCAACTCGGGCCCTGCTCTGTCAAAACTATGCCTCAGGAATACAGACACACATATCATAAAAATAGATGCTATGTTTCTGTGCACCTGCTTTTTACACATGTGTACACCTGTGCAGTTTCATTCTGTGTGTAAAGCATGCTTTCTCCGTGGATAAACAGGAACATGTCTTCACGTATGGGTGACATTCCTGATGGAGCCCTGCATGGGAACACTCCCCAGCTTCTATTGTAAGCTTTTGGGAGTTTCCACTGCGCCTGTGTGCCACCTTCACTCTTGCTGCCATGACACCATCTTGATTCAGTCTTTCGTTTTCTGTGGAGCCCCATGGACACGTTCCAGACAACCTCCATTTGATAAACTTCTTTTTTCACCTTGGGTTTTTCAACCTAGTTGCCTGCCATCATGGTTCTCTCCTCCCTTTACTTTTTCTTCCTCCAATCTTGTATTTTTATTCTTACTGCGGTGCCTCAGCCCCTCCAGTGCCAGTGCTCTGTCAGGCCTCGGTCTCGTAATTGAACCATTCAACTTTGCTGCAGTTATTTTTCTGAATGACATGTCTCAGAAACCCGCCAGTGGGTTTAAGAAGTGTTCCAAGTTCTGTAGGACCATATCCATCACGGATCGTCATAATTGGTACCTACATTTCCTGGGACCCAATCATCAGTCCTCCTTTTGTACTTTGTGCTTGCAGATGACAAAAAGAGGACTCGGGTGTAGTGAGAAGCAGCGCAAATCACATTTTGCACTCCAGAGGCATCGGCATGCTGGTGGTGCGTCGACACTGAGGAGCTCTCGAGCTCAATCGGAATCGAGCACCCATAGTGCCTCAGAGCATTGGCCATCGATTGATTTCCACCTGAAGAGGAGGAAGGATTCGGCCACGTCTTCTTTGATGTCGAGGGGTGACCACACAGAATATTAGGGGAAAGACTCTGGTGCATCGATGTCGGAGCCCATTAAGGTATGGTATTGAAAATAATGGGGGTCCACGAGAATGCTCCTTGAAGGTGCCCCAAAGGGAGGAGAGCTCATCCCCCAGGACATTGAAGGGGCACCGACAGCCTGCGATCCGCCAAGACACAGCCACCAATTTCTGTGTACAGTACACATACCATGTACATCAGTCAAAGTTGTTTAGGCCCTGCAGCCTTCAGAATCAGCAGCCATGAAGAAGCGCCTTCTGCAAGCGCACGAGGAAAGCATTGTGGCGCTGCTAATGAAGCAGCATGCCAGGGCCTCGATGTCTGCTGCGTTGAAATCTGCTGCCATGCAGCTCTTCCTAGAGATGCACGCACTGCCTGTGGAAGAAGCATTGACACTGGGACATTATAGGACCCAGACACTGGTGCCTACCCAGCCAATATCCCTATCTAGTGTCTCTGGGTCCGATACGTCCTCAGTCTAAAAGAGCATTGGTGCATCATCTCTCCCAAAGGAGCTCCTGATCCCCTTGAAACTGCAGGGAGATGCAGGCAGAGACTCAGAAGTACTTTGACTTCCTCTGTGACTCAGATTTCTAGATCATCGATGTGGAATCAGAGGACTTGTCAGAGGGCAGATCTCCTGAGCTCCCATCAGAGCCTCCTCCACCTCATGAGAGGTGCAAGTCCCCTCCTGAGGACATGACCTTCCAAGAGTTTTTGAGGAGATCCTGCAGTACTCTTCAGCTCCTAAGGAGGCTGTGACAGTGCCCATGCACCTGCATCCTGCAGAAGATACAGATGAGAATGTGGGAAAGCCTCCTCACTGTACCTCTGGTTAGTAGAAGGCTTGACTCCATGAACAGAGTTCAGAAAGCTCCCGGGTTTGAGAAGCCTCAACTTCAAGAGTACCAAGACTCATTCCTCGATGGTATTCTTTAGGGAGAAGGTGTTTCCAGAGTACCATGCTTGTAGCCCAAATGGCCTCTTACCAGCTATATATGGGCATGTTCTTGAAGAACATCATGTGCAACTTGGCTGATTTGGCCCGGTTCCTTCCTCTGGAGAAATTGGATCAGTATCATTCCCTAGTGGCCTACAGCAAGGACTGCTTGAAATTCATGATCCAAGCAGCCTATGATTTCTTCGAGATGGCATCCAGAAATGCTACCATAAGTATTGGCACCCAGAGACTTGCTTGGTTCTTGTCATCAGACCTGAAAGAGTCAGTGTAAAATAAGCTGGCGGACGTCCTGTGCCACGGAATCTCTTTGGGGAAATGGGTCAAAGAGAAGGCTGGCTATATTGAAAAGCAGCATGTTACTCTTACCAGACTCTCCAGGTGCATGTCTGAGCATGCCTCTTATCGTAGGAGGTACTGTCCTGGACCTCAGATCTCCCAACCCAAGCAGGCCCCTCACCAACAGCAGCATCATGAGAAGTCTCAAAAGGCCCAGTTGACTCCTCAGCCAAAGCCTGGGTCTGGGTTTTGACTGGTTTCTGTGGAGCATAGCCAATCTTCCAACAACTGGAGTAGAAAACTCTCCGGTTGGGGGAAGGCTCACTTTTATTGCACAAAGGTGGCCCCTTTTAACCTCAGACTCATGGGTTCAACAGATCATCAACCAAAAGTGGTTACTAATTACATTGATTGCAACTATCATCAAATTGCCCTCCCAAGAGTGCATCATCTCAACCCTCTGCTTTTTAATATATATTAAATTTTTACAATAAATCAAGGAAAACCTTGGAAGAGGAAACACACATTCCATCACATCACTAAAATAGCAAAGAAAAACAAAAGGAAAACCAACAATATCAATACATTGACAGTATGAGCTGTAGCTCACAACAGGAGGGGATGATCCAAGATTTACAAAAAAAAAACCCATGGGAAGACTTAAAAAAATTTAAAAAAGGGAAAAATTCCAAAGAATTTGAGTAGTATACATAAACAAATTACAAATTGTTAGGCCGAATACCATGGATAGCCATTACAATCGTTTAGCATACAAAAAGAAACAAGGCTGAGAGGGCTCAAAGAAATGATACATCTTATTCTGATAGGAGAGCACACATTTACAAGGGAATCTTAACTGGAAACCTGCACACAGGGCCAAGGCCTCAGTGCAGAGTTTCAAAAATGTCTTCCTACTAGTCTGAGTCCACTTGGACACATCTGGAAAAATCTGTACCCTACCCCCATAAAGGTAACATCAGGCTTCTTAAAGTAAAAACACAAGAATGTTGCTTTATCCTGAAGCAATGCAAAAGAAACAAAGAGAGTAACTCTAGCCTCAACCACCTCAGTAGATTGCTCCAACAGCTCAGACAGGTTCCCCAAATCCAAGGAGTCAGACTACACTTCCACCAAGGAGACATCTGTTTTCTGCGTAGCATCCTCAGAAGTCACGGGCAGGAGGTAATACATTTTCTGAAGAGGAGGTCTCAGAATAGTCAAAAGTCTCCTTCAGGAACCTATTGAACAGGTCCCTGGGTGGAACCATAGATACCTGTGGAAAATTCAAAACCCGAAGGTTTAAGTTCCTCTGTTGATTCTCCAAATTTTCGATTTTGCGTTGATAGACTACTCTATCCTGAGTCAATACACCATGCTGCTGCTGAAACTTGATCTCGAGCCCTGAAACAGAACCTTGCTCTTCTTCAAACCTACAATCTTGGTGAGTAAGAAGCCAAAGCTTGGAAGGCCCCAGCACATACCTGGTAAACTCACTGTAATGCGCTCCATATAGAGTCCAAAGTCACTTCCTTAGGTCGAGACAGTGAAGAAAAAACTAATAAGGACATCAGAGACTCTGGAGGAACCACTCTGACTCCAACAGAAGATACACCCACCTAAGGAGAAGAAATTACCCTGCCATCATGCTCCGACACAGCAAATGCTGATGCTGAGGCTACCTGGGATCTGGCACCGACATCCATGTCAAATGCTCCGTCCCCAGAAACCCTGGGTGCAGGAGGAGTGGAGGGACAGCGGGGCTCAGTGAGACATCTCTGCCTAAGCCGGGGCTCTCCACAGCCCTGGCAGCAGGTTTGCCCAGATTCCTTGCTTGTGCGTAAGCTTAAATGGTGTGCTGCCCAGCTGGTAGAGGCAAAGAAGTAGCGGGAAAACCTCCCTTACTCTTTGCCTTATGTTTCAGCATCAGGTAAGAGGAAGCACAAGTGAGGAGCAGGCACTTGCATATCCTACTCAGATGCCATCTTGAATCAAGTCCCCTGCATTATCCACAATGTGGATGTTGAGAGGCTAATGTTCTCTGCTCAACCTGCCAGACAGTGTAACCAAAGTCCTTTTGGCCTCCAATCTAGCCTCTATGAGCAAGTCTTACTCTTGCATGTGGAAGAGGTTTGTTTTCTGGTATGAAGGCCAGCCCTAGATCCTTTTTTGTATGGAACAGATGAACTGCTTGAATATCTTCTACTTCTCTCAGTCAGGGTCCACCTCAATGCAATTGGAGCTTACCATTGAGGTGTGGAAGGCAAGTCCATCTCAATAAACCCTTTAGGTATTCGCTTTGTGGGGCTTGCTTCTCTTGAAGCCTCCCTATAAGCCCCCCGCAGTGTCTTGGGACCTCAATGTGATTCTTCCGCAGCTCATGAAAGCTCCCTTTGAGATGCTCAATTCCTGTCCTCTGACGTTCTTGACCTGGAAGGTATTGTTTCTGGTGGCGGTCCCCTCAGCACGCAGAGTGAGCGAGTTTCAGGTTCTAGTGGTTCATCCGCTTTACATCAAATTGCCACCATAATAGAGTGGTCCTTCATACTCATTGTAAATTCCTTCCAAAAGTGGTATTGGATTTCTACCTTAATCAGTCAGTTGTTGTTCCAACATTTTTCCTGAGATCTCAGTCACACAAAGAGAAAGCTGTGTTACATATATTGGACTGCAAGCGAGCCTTAGCCCTCTACTTGGCGTGGACACAAGCCCATACAGGTCTATACAGCTTTTTGTTTCTTTTGACCCCTAACAAGCTAGGGGCTGCCATTTCCAAACATTCCCTTTCAATTTGGCTAGCATGGTCATAATGTCAGAGCTATGGCTGCATCTGTGGCCAACCTGTGCTTGGTCTTCATGGAAAAGATCTGCAGGACTGCAACGTGGTCTTCAGCCCACACATTCACATCTCACTACTGACTGGATGGGGATTCCTGATGCGACAGCAACTTCGGTCAATCTGTACTGAGGCATCTGTTTGGGGATTAGAATCCAACTCCATCCCCCTAGCTTGTTCTCTGGGAACAAGCAGGAAATCAGTCCTCACATATGGGTGACATGGGCGCTGATGAAGCCTGCATGGAAGCATCTCCGCAGCTTTCGAAGAAAGCCTTTGGGAGATGTACCACACATGCGTGGTCCCCTTCCCACCCAAGGGAGCCACCTTGCCTCATTCTCCTTTTTTCTGCGGATCCCATCGGACATTGTCCAGTTTCCCCTGGAAAAAGTGTGGTTTTTGTGATCAGTTTTGTCTGGTTTGGGTACCGGTTCCTTCCTGCCCCCGAGCTAACTAGCCTCGGTATTGTTCCTCTGGTTCATTCATTCATTTTCTTTCCTTTTTCATCAAGCTTTTCCTTGACCGGCATTTGCGCCCTTTTTCAGCTGAAGGCCTTGGACTCTTTTCCTTTTTCCAATGGCCTCCAGTGGCTTCAAAATGTGTGACTGGTGTGGCAAAATGATGTCGCTCACTGACCCACACGACTGCTGCCTCCGATGCCTTGGCCTGGAGCATAACGATTCCAACTGCAAACTGCAGAACCATGACCTCAAAGGCCTTAAAGAGTCGCCATCAGCATCAGGAACATTTTTTTCAGAAGTCTGACTCTTTGCCAGAGTCTCCGGTGACACCACGCTTCAGGGCCCCCTCTGATACCTCGCTGCCCCATGAATCCTGAGCCTCTTCGGAGTCCCACAGCTGCGGTTCTTCCGGGTGGAAACACCTGGAGGGGAAGCACAAGAAGAAACAACCCTCGAGGACTGCCTCAGAGGACGATCTGGGAAGAAGGGGAAAGCCCACCCCAGGACCTGCAGTCCCAGGTGTGAGTCTGAGGAGTTGGGGCAGGAGCAGCCTTCCAAGCTGCCCTGTAAGGAGTTGTTGGTACCTGTCAACTGGCATTTGACCTCTGATCCATCCTCATCGAACATTCGGCCTAGACAGTACCAATGCCAGGCCCAAAATTCTTGGTTCCCACGTTGAAGTCTGTGGAGCCAACTGGTATGGGTACCAGAATGGCAGCTCTAGAGAGAGGTATATCTGACCTAGTGGCCAAGCAGTAGGTGTTCAGGTCCCACTTTACTGGTTCATCCGCCCTGACGATGGGTCCCTTGTCCCTTGATATTGAGGGCTTCCCCAGACATTGAGCCAGTCCTTGAGTGCCACCAGCCACGAGAGAGCCCCCCCGGCACCAGATGATGTCCTGGTCCCATTCCTCAGGACACCGATTCTCCCTGGCGAACACCTGTGGCTCGGACCGCAGATCCTCTGGAGCTCATGGACCACCCAGAGCGGACCTTGACCAAGGTGACCATGCGGCATCGGACTTTGAGTCCAAATAGGAGTCCGAGGACAAAGAGTCCCCGGACACGAGGCAACACCAAAATGTGCCCTCAGACTGCTCTCCCCTGATGACCTGATGCTGTTCCCTGCCCAAGGATGTTGCTTTCCTTGATTTCGTGCGAGACATGGCCAAGACTCTCGCTATCAAGACATGAAGCCGAGGAGGACCCACACGCCGAGGAATTGGAAATACTCCAAAACGAGGAAACCCTTACAGTGCCGGTGCCCTCAATCCTCGACCGCCGCCTCCCCTGGATGTGGGAAACACCAGCGTCGGTATCAGTCGTTAGCAGGTGCCTTAAGACTATATACCTCCGGTTTCAAAGGGTCTTCATCTTCCCTTATCTGGACGACTGGCTCATAAAGGGGGACACAGCTACAGAGGCACAATGCGCCACCATGCGCACCATAAACATCCTGCGGCACTTGGGGTTCATCATAAACTACCCCAAGTCACACCTCACTCCAGCCCAGCGCCTAGATTTCATAGGGGCGCAACTATATACCCTCCAGGCAAAAGCCTTGCTCCTTCAGGAAAGGTCAAAACACCTCAGGGAGTTAGCTGCAAAGGTGCATTGACACCGGATGCTACCTGCCCAGCTTGTACTCTGCCT
Organism: Ichthyophis bannanicus; assembly: GCA_033557465.1. Classification (NCBI taxonomy): domain Eukaryota; kingdom Metazoa; phylum Chordata; class Amphibia; order Gymnophiona; family Ichthyophiidae; genus Ichthyophis; species Ichthyophis bannanicus. The sequence goes on along the minus strand of CM066034.1, from coordinate 575,144,266 downwards.
GTTGGGACACATGGCCTCCACGGTTCACGTGACCCCATATGTCGGCCTGCATATGAAGGCAGGCTCAGGGAGAGAGTGAAAGTGACCCGTCAGCTGGCAGACTCCTTTGGATGGTGGCAGAGTCCACCTCACTTTCAGGCCTGGATGCCTTTCCAGGCACCCACCCCCCTACAGGGTCCACTCCTCACCATGGACACCTCCCTACTGGGCTGGAGAGTGCATTGCAAGGGCCTCCAGATGCAAGGCTGCTGGTCCCAGGAGGATTCCTGATTGCAAATCAACCTGCTATAGCTGCAAAAGTATGAATCGAAGACCAGGTGGTGGCACAGCAGATTTTCTGCTGAAGGTGGTGTCCCCATTCCACCTCAATCAGGAGGTGGTGCTCCCCACCTTCTTCCCAGGGTCTCACATCAACAAGGCTGAGACCGTTCTTCATTCTCTGGATTGTAAAAGGGCCCTGTCCTTCTATTTGCAACGGACTCAGGGCCACCGCAAAGCACCTCAGCTTTTCGTGTCCATGACCCCAGCTTTCTGGGGCGCCCAGTGGCAAATCTGCGTTCTGTCCCCATGACGGAAATCTGCCGTGCCGCCACCTGGTCTTCGGTCCATACTTTTGTAGCTCACTACTGCCTAGAGAGGGAGTCCTGAAGGGACAGCGTCTTCGGCCAGGCCATACTCTTTAATTTCTTCGGGATGTAGGCAACTTCTGCCCTCCGACCCTTCTGTGTGCAGGCTACTGGAGTGCTGGTTCTCTGCCGGTCACTTGGGTTTTGTGAGAGTCTCTCAATAGGGACTCAACTGCTGCTGATCATGGCTCACCCTTTGCAGGTCGCCATGTTTTTTTTACAGGTTCTTGGTAGCCTGTAGCTGGGGAGTCCCATATGTGAGAACTGACTTCCTGTTTGTTTCCGGAGAAAGCGTAGTTACTTACCCATAACAGGTGTTCTCCAGGGAGAGCAGGAATCAGTCCTCACAAACCTCCCTCCTTTCCGTGGAGTTGCTTCTTTATCATTTTTGCCATCTTTAGCTATGTCATTTGACTGAGGCAAGATGGCATCCTTGGGCGAGAAGGGGACCACGCATGCATGGTGCATCTCTGAAAGCTGGGGAGATGCTTCTGCAGGGGCTCAGTTGGCGCCGTCACCCATATGTGAGGACTGATTCCTGCTGTCCCTGGAGAACACCGCTTACAGGTGAGTAACTACGCTTTCTACTCTGTCCAGGTTACCAAAAAAAAAAAAAGGGAAGAGAGAAGCACTGCTATTGTTCATAGTTGGCCATCAGTCCTTTTGCCGTGCTGCAGTTGAATTTTGCCTCATTGGGCTTCTCAATGGCTTCTTCAGTTTCCAGTAGCCTGTAATTTGAGAGTCCCATACGTGAAGATTCATTCCTGCTTGTCCACGGAGAAAAGGTAGTTACTCACCTGTAGCAGGTGTTCTCCGTGGACAGCAGAAATTAGTCCTCACAACCCTCCCACCTCCCTGAGAAGTTGTCTTCTGTTACAGCTATTTTAGAACATAGGAATATAAAAATGTCATGCTGGGTCAGACCAAGGTCCATCAAGCCCACTATCCTGTTTCCAACAGTGGCCAGTCCAGATCAGAAGTACTTGGCAGGTTCCATAATACTTGTCCCAGGGTAAGCAGTGGATTTCCTAGGTCATCTTTAATAATGATTTATGGACCTTTCCTCCAGGAACTTGTCCAACCCTTTTTTTAAACCCAGCTACATTAACAACCTTTATTACATCCTCTGGTAACAAATGTATTAATGAACATAAGAAATGCCTTACCGGATCAGACCAAGGTCCATCAAGCCCAGTATCCTGTTTCCAACAGTGGCCATTCCATGCCACAAGTACCTGACAGTTTATCAGACTGAATCAAAGCATGTTATCAGACTGAATCAAGATGGCGCCATAATGGCAGGCGGGAAGAAGGCGCACAGGTATGGTGGAGCCTCCCAAAAGCTTCCAGTAGAAGTTGTGGAGCGTTCCCGCATGGGGCTCCGTCGGTGACGTCACCTATATGTGAGGACTAATTTCTGATGTCCACAGAGATCACCAACTACAGGTGAGTAACTATTTTTTACGTGCAGAAAATGTTTTACAAAATTAACTTCTGAAGAGAGGACAGTTTTATAAGGGCTTTACCCACATAATAAAGGAGTTAATTGCATAAATGCCTTGGGTTGCAAATTGCACTGCCCTGGGTGGCTACAAGTATGCATACTGTTCACCTTTTCTGATTAGCTTTGCTACTCTCCACTCTATCCTTTACAATTTGGCTCAAGATAGGCTTAAAATTATGCAGAAGTTCCAGACCTTGCATTACTGTGCACCATATTTCATGTGTGATTTTGCTAGGATCTTCTACATTCAGGCATGGTCTCAACAGATTTTGGACAGCTCTCTACAGTGCTCTACATATGGTCTCGCTGGGGCATTCTATAGCTGCACTTCCAATGCACGTTCAGTGCATTGCAGGGGAAGGTCTTGTTAAGAGGTTACAAAGTTCCTTGTACATTGGTGCACCGTATGTCATCTCAATAAGATATACAGTGTTACCCCAGTATAACCTTTTACAACACCATTCTCCATTTGTGATTTTAAGAAATCTTATACAGTTGTACCCCATGCTCCACTTATGGGGGTCTCAAAGATCTTATGTAGCTGAGTACCATACTTACAAGTCTAGTCTCCTGAGCTATGCAGGGGATCTCGGTTCAATTCCTCTGCCCAGCATCTGCTTCCTGGGTTTGCTAAGGGGGTTGGAGGAAGTGCTACCTTCACACAGTCAGACATGTATAGATAAAAAGTGCAAGTATCCTGGGTTCCAGAGGTAGCTGTGATCTGAGGCCCCTCAATGTTACTGTGATGGCTGTGTTAGATAAAATGGGGGTAGCAGTTTTACTTGAGAAAAACCCCAGGTAGCTGAAACAGATGTTTATAGCTCAGAAGAGATTGGTAATGAGTGAGAAGAGAGCAAGAAGAGAATATTTGGCCAGTCAAAATATGGTCTCGGTAGAACCTTACAGAGCTGTACGTTCACCCTCTTCCTGGCACCTTATACCACTGTAGAATAACAAGGATGCGTTATGTTGCTTTTATTTCTGACTGAATATATGTTAAGTTTCATTTGCTGTGGCCTAGGTTAATTAGCCATTGTTCTGTTTCTTGCAGTAACAGAGATGCTAGTGAATGTTTTGAGCATCTGCTCGGACGACGAGCTGATGACTGAAGGGGAGGATCAGTTTGACGGTAGGATCCTTTTTTTAAAAATTATTTCCATTGAATACCCAAAGAAGTTTTGTATGTATCTTTGCATCAGTCTCTCAGGCACCCCAGCCACTGTTCCCTCTAAGCTGTGCGCGTGTGCGCGCGCACACACCTCGCCAAGCGAGCGCACATACTTTACAACAGAGCGCACAAAAATTACGGTTCTGATTCTGATAGAAAACAACACAGACATCTTAAAATTTAAAAGTTGTTATGTATTTATGGTTTTCACAAGTTCTACAATGTTTTCTAGTGCAATCAATGTGGTGTACATACTGTATTCTGATGTGTAGTCAAATTTTAAAGTATATAACTCCGAATGTCGTTATGTGGCACACAAAAATTTAACCTTCCTTCAAAAGCTGCACAGCTGATATTTTATGCGCACCCAGGCTACAGAAAATTAGAGGGAACATTGACCCCAGCAACCCTTACTGACCAGGGCTTGAAAATAAGCAAAAGCGATATGCGATCACCACACTGATATGTGCCTAGTTGTCACCCCACATCATCAGTTAGCATGTGAATTAGTGTATTCTGTTTTGCCTGTGCGATGAGTTACCACACTCGTGCACTAGCAGCACGCACTAATTTACATGCTGGCTGCTTAGTGCACTAGTAAACATGTCCTTGAGTGGGCATCAGTAGCTTATTCCTCACTGGATAAAATGAGGGAAAAGACTTTTCAAAGCTGCTAATGGGAGACTAAGCAATGGGCATGCATTACCTGCATAGATCTTGCAGAGAGGATTAAATTAATCTCCTATCCTGTAAAAAGCCAGCATTCTTCAGTGAGAACTGAAAAGAAACAAATATGGAATAATATTTCCATATTCATGAAAGAATTTTCCGAGGGGGCCTGTTTACTAAATTCTGAGATATTTTTGCACTTACCGCACATTAGGTGCAAATATGAATGCACAGTAAGTGCCCAACCTGTGCGATTAACTGGTGGGGGTGCATTTGCCCTGCAGTTACCACATAGGGCAGATGTTTTTCACATAGGAAATGCATCAGCAGATAGCGTGGGATAGCCATCTGGATGCAGTTACGTGATCCACTGCATAACAAGAAAAACAAATGATACCTCCTGATCTGTATCCTTACCCCCTCTCTCTCTCTCTCCCCCCCCCCCCCACGATGAGGCTCCTGTTCCCCCACCCTCCCCGATCCCCTACCTGGCACTTAATGGACATGTCTCTGGTGAGTTACTGGGTTTGGGGGGGGGGGGAGGCAGGAGCGATTCCTCGTCGCTCCTGCTCCTTTGTCAGCCGGATGCAAAATGGCAGCTCAGAACTCTAGCAGTAGTCTTGTGATACTACTTCTAAGGATCAAGTCGCCAAATAAGGAGGTGTGAGAGTTAGCGCGCGGTAAGGTACCATACAGTAATTCAACGTGCAGCCCACACCCATTCCCTGGGTGCAACCTGCCTAGTTCTCACCCCACATCATCAGTTAGCATGTGAATTCTGTTTTGCCTGTGCGATGAGTTACCACACTCGTGCACTAGCAGCACGCACTAATTTACATGCTGGCTGCTTAGCGCACTAGTAAACATGTCCTTGAGTGGGCATCACTGGATAAAATGAATTGTTTAAAGCTCCAGTGATCTGAAGGACTTTCAAGGAAATAGACCTTTGGCATGCTGCCTTAGTACAGGATCATAAAGAGCTGATTCCAGGTTTATCTACTATATATATAAGACAGTGTGTGCAGTCCAGCTCCATATTCATGAATTGAGCCTTCGGAGATTGACTGGACAAATACAAGATTCTGGCCGACTTCATAGTGCGGTTGAGCATATAAAACTAGTGTTTAATGTTTAGATACCAGTCCTTCAGAGGTCCTTGTTATTATCAGCAGTTAGGCGTGCCCTTTTTCTAGTAAAATAAAAACAAAAATATTTATGGGTATTGAATTTAAATAAAACACATCAGGGATCTATATCACGGAGGTGGGAAAGAGAGGCAGAAAATTGTACATGTCATCACCACCTTCCATTAGTCATTTGCTGGCATGGGACACAGCATGGCCATGGGCGTGGGTGGGGAGGTGCCCTGTTGACATCTCTGTGTACATTTCCCTTTCTTTCATGGCAAGCATTAGTCATCGTGGTGTATCGCTAAAAAGCTGCTACAAACTAATAATCCGGTGTAGCATGTAAGATCTTCTGTCCTCTCCAGGCAGGAAGCCATCTCTCTGGCGTCTCAACATGGAACGTTTTTGCTAGCATCTTGCTGCACACCTTTCATCTTGTGTAATTTGTAATGTTTCTTCCTCCTACTTGTTCACACGTAGTTTTATTCTGCTCCTAATGCCCAGTGTTCCTGAGCGGTCCTCCAGTTTAGTCCTCCACATCCGGGTAGTGCACCTCTTCCTGCAGCATGGAGACTGGACCAATCAGAATCTTCAATACCCCAGGGTATATGCTGCTGGATCTCCCATCAGCCCCCAGTGTGTCCAGTCTCCAGCAGCAGGAAGACGTGTGAGCCCGCCTGGCTCACTTAGGGACTTCTTAGCAACACTAGTTAGCCTTTCTTTGGAGTTGTTTCTTTGCTTTCCTTTCATTTACTTTCTTTTATTTTGTGTGGCCTGTCACTTTAAAAAAAAAAAAAAAACGAGCCAAGCCGTCACTGCCCTTCTCTCTCCTTTGCCAGGGGCAATTATTCAGCAGTGCTTAGATCGCTCCCCCTTGACAGTACGGGGGAAAGATCTCTTCTCCGGGCAGCACCTTCTTTATGGTTAAGAGGGTCTGCTCCGGAGCTTTCAGTGGCAGCGCACAGCTCTGCGGGGTGCTCAGCTCTCCGGTTTTATTACTTGTGCCAGCCGGGTTCTCAGCCTTACTCCTCTCTAGATTCGAGCGTTTTTTTGTGATCCCGGTCACTTCTTTCAGCTGCTGTAAGTGGGGGTTGCCCTACCATCAGTTTAATTTATTTCTTTAATTTTGGTTTTGTGGTGTTTTCCCGCCGTTTTTTCGCCGGCCCGGCGGCCATTTTTTGTTTCAGCTCTTTTTGCCGCGGGCTGTTTCTTCTCCTTCGGGGTTTTCAGTTTCACTCCTTAGCGTTTTGGGAGGCATTTTCCTTTTGTTCTTTCTTTTGTACTTTGCCTAAAAAAAAAAAAAAAGGGGGCCAAAAGACAGTTTGGATATTTTCTTTCTGTATCCCTTTGACTGGTTCTAGGCATTTCCCCCCTCCTTAGGGTGGTGTTAGATGTCCTCAAGGCCCCAGTGCATGGTCTGCGGATCCCGCAGAGGCACTGTATCAGACTCGGGCATCTGCAGGGGCTGTGCTGCTGTGTCTGCAGATATGGAGCAGCAGTTAGAAGGCAGATCTGTGGCAGATTCCGTGGACCCTTCCCTGCTGCCGGAGGGGGAGACTTCGCTTGGTTCTATTGTTCCCCAGGCGCCAGTTGTTCCTAGGGTGCAGGGGTCGTCCTTGCCAGGGACAGAGACAGAGTCCTCTTCTTCCTTGGCGGCTTTCTCCCCAGACTTCATCCTTCTTATGCATCAAGCTTTCCAATTGGGACGTTCAGGTAGGCTGCCAGACGCTTTCGCGGTGCCACCCCCTTTGCCGCCTCTTAAAGCGGAAGGGGCCGGTCGGGGTTTCCCTAGACCTACGAAACGTCCTCGGTCCTCAGACGTCGAACAGGAGGATTTGGAGTGGCAAGATGTGGAACATGAGATGGAGTCTGAGGATGTCTTTGAGGATCTCGAGGAAGGGGAGATCCCGGAGCCCGAGGATCAGGCCCGTATCATTAGAGTCTTTCGTAAGGAGGAGCTGGTTCCTCTTATCACGGAAGCCCTTCAGACTCTCAATCTCGCAACTGCTCCTCCGACTGAGGAATAGGGATTAGAAGATCCCCTCATTCAAGCGGTCCAGGATTCTCAGGTAGTCTTTCCGGTACATTGGGTTGTAGATCAGATGATTCAAGCAGAGTGGGATCAGCCTGAGGCGGGTCTGAAGGGTATTCGGACTATGCTCCGTCTCTACCCATTAGCAGACAAGGACAAAGAGAAATTCAAGTCGCCTAGGATTGACGCGGCGGTGTAGGCAGTGACCAAGAAAACCACCATTCCTGTTGAAGGCAGTGCTGCCTTAAAGGACACTCAAGACAGGAAGGTCGATGGCTTATTGAAGCAGGCTTTTGAGACCAATGCCTTGTCTTTGCAGGCATCTATTTGTGGGGCCTGGGTGACTAGAGCCTGCTTAAGGTGGGCTCAGCATTTGCGTCAGGATTCCCGTTTAGACCAGCAAGGTTTGCTCGAGGTCACGAGGTTGGAGTCTGGTTCCACTTATTTGGCGGACGTTCATTATGATTTAATCCGGACATTGGCTAACAGTATGGCTTCCTTAGTGGCAGCCCGCAGGTCCATCTGGCTGCATAATTGGGCGGCCGACGGGTCTTCCAAGTCTCGGCTCAGTAAACTCCCTTTTAAGGGCAGATTGTTGTTTGGTGACGATCTGGACAAGTTGGTAAAGGATCTTGGTGAGTCCAAAGGCGGGCGACTACCGGAGGATAAACCTAAGTTAGGAAAAGGTTTGCCGGTTTCTCGAGGTCCATTTCGGGACTTTCGAAGATTTCGGTCCTCTCGTCTTTGGAGTTCTCAGCGTGGTAGGTTTGGATCCAAGTCTCCGACTTTTCGAGGATTCTGAGGTGCGGGCAGAGGTTTCTCGGCTGCGTCCTCATCCTCTTCCTCTTCCTTTGGTTGCAAACCGCAATGAAGCGCGGTGGGCCCAGGAGGGAAACCTGGTGATCGGAGGACGTCTTCGAGACTGTCTTCCTTCTTGGGTCCACATTACTTCGGATCAGTGGGTGCTCGAGATTATCAGAGACGGTTATGCGCTGGAGTTTGCATCCCCGCTCCAGGACTCCTTCGTACTTTCTCCCAGCAAGGGTCATCTGAAGGAATCGGCGATTCGTTTAACATTGAATCGTCTGCTGGAATTGGGAGCGGTCATTCCCGTTCTGGAGTCCGAGCGCGGGGAAGGTCGTTACTCCATTTATTTCGTGGTGCCAAAGAAGGATGGGTCTCTCCGTCCTATCTTAGACCTCAAAGGTGTGAATCGGTGTCTCCGGGTGCCTCATTTCCGCATGGAAACTCTAAAATCCGTCATGGTTGCGGTTCGTCTAGGAGAGTTTTTGACATCTCTGGACCTCTCAGAAGCCTATCTGCATATTCCGATCAGACCGGTGCATCAGAAATTTCTACGCTTCGCCTTTCCATGGGGTCACTTCCAGTTTCAGGCCCTACCGTTCGGGCTCGCTACCGCTCCACGCACCTTCACCAAGGTCATGGTGGTGGTGGCGGCAGCCTTAAGGAGAGAAGGTGTTTTAGTTCACCCTTATCTCGACAACTGGTGATTCGAGCAAAGTCCGAAGCGGAGAGCTTACAGGCCACAGACCGGGTCGTTCATCTACTTCAGAGTCTCGGCTGGGTAGTCAATGCAAAGAAGAGTCACTTGGTTCCCTCGCAGTCCCTCGAGTACCTTGGAGTGGTTTTCGACACGGCGCGGGGGTTGGTGTTCTTGCTGGTACGCTGTGCCCAAGCCTTACGCCGCCTGGTGCGCACATTCTTGGGGATTCCCGCTCCATCCGCGTGGTGGTACCTGCGGCTCTTGGGAACCATGGCGTCAACATTGGAGGTGGTTCCGTGGGCCCGGTTTCACATGCGTCCGCTTCAGAGAGCTCTGCTACGTCGCTGGTCGAACCAGTCCGATTCCTTAAACCGCCGGTTGCCTTGCCCGAAGCGAGTTCGGATGTCGTTGCAGTGGTGGCTACGCGCAAAGTCCCTGCAGACGGGGATGCCCTTGGAGCAGCCGGTGTGGCTTCCATTGTTAACAGATGCGAGTCTGTTGGGCTGGGGGGCCCACTGTCAGGACAACTTTGCACAGGGGACGTGGTCAGCCCGGGAGTCCTCGTGGTCGATCAACCGCCTCGAGCTCCGAGTGGTGCGGCTTGCGCTGCAGGCCTTCGAGGTGTCTGTTCGGGGAAAAGCAGTGCGGGTTCTGTCGGACAACTCCGCGACGGTGGCGTATATCAACCGTCAGGGCGGCACGGGCAGCGCGGCCATGGAGGAGAAGGTGGAGGCGCTCTTCGTCTGGGTGGAAGTACACCTTCTCGCCATTTCGGCTGCGCACTTCGCCGGAAAAGACAATGTGATGGCGGACTTTCTCAGCAGAGTGCAGGTAGACTCCGGAGAGTGGGAACTGCACCCGCAAGTATTTGCTCAAATAGTTTGTTGCTGGGGGCCTCCGCTCATGGATCTCATGGCGACTTTCCAGTCGGCAAAGACGAGTCGGTTTTTCAGCAGGAGAAGAGAACGCATGTCCGAAGGGATCAACGCTCTCATCCAACCGTGGCCGGCCCTCGGTCTTCTGTATGTCTTCCCTCCGTGGGCTTTGATCGGCAGGGTGGTCCAGCGTATCGAGGCGCACCGCGGAAAGGTTTTGCTGGTGGCTCCAGACTGGCCCCGATGACCTTGGTACGCGGATCTGATCAGGCTTCTCGACGGGGTTCCCTGGAAACTTCCTCCCCTGGTAGATCTGTTAGTCCAGGGTCCGCTGCGCATGCCTCAGGTGGATCGATTCTCGCTTACGGTATGGCCATTGAAAGGGCTCGGCTAAAGAAACGGGGCTATTCGCCGGCGGTCATTGCCACCCTCCTTCGAGCTCGAAAGCCTTCTACCTCGCTGACGTATGTCCGGGTTTGGCGCATTTTTGAAGATTGGTGCTCCAGGCATCAAGTTCGGGCGTCGACGGCTTCGATCGCTGTTATTCTCAATTTCTTGCAGGATGGTTTCGACAAAGGTTTGGCTGCCAGTTCTCTGAAGGTTCAACTAGCAGCTATCGCTTGTTACAGAGGGAAAATTCACGATGTTCCTCTTGGAGCAAACTCTGATGTACGGCGTTTTCTTAAGGCGGTTTTTCGATTGCGACCATCGCGTAGAGTATCCATTCCCTCCTGGGATTTGAATCTGGTTTTGCAAGCGCTAGTTCAGAAGCCTTTTGAGCCTCTCCGTCAGGCGTCGGTTAAGGATTTAACTTTGAAGACCGTATTTCTGGTGGCTATTTGTTCGGCGAGGCGCATTTCGGAGCTGCAGGCTTTGTCTTGCAGACCTCCCTTCCTCTCTTTTTCTGCGGATAAGGTCGTTATGCGGCCGGTTCCTTCCTTTCTGCCTAAAGTGGTGTCTCCTTTTCACGTAAATCAATCTGTCATTTTGCCACGTTTTCTGCTGAGTCAGCCACTTCGCCCGGCGACGGTTTGCGTCGTCTTGATGTCCGCCGAGTGTTGCGTCAGTATCTCAAAGTGACCGCCACGTTTCGTAAGTCGGATCGTCTCTTCGTGCTTTGCGGTGGAATTCGAAAGGGAGAAGCGGCTGCGAAGTCGTCTATCGCTAGATGGATTAAAGAAGCGATTGCGTCAGCGTACATTTTGCAGGGCCGTTCGGTGCCATTGGGTTTGCATGCCCACTCTACTAGGGCGCAGGCGGCATCTTGGGCGGAACATAGCCTTGTTCCTCCCGTGGAAATTTGCAGAGCGGCTACTTGGTCGTCGCTTCATGCTTTCAGTAGGCATTATCGGTTAGATATTGCAGCGACTCGGGATTCTTGTTTTGGTTCGGCGGTGTTGCGCGCCGGTTGGCAAGGTCCCCCCCGTTGTTAACTGCTCTGTTACATCCCGGATGTGGAGGACTAAACTGGAGGACCGCTCAGGACATGGAAATTACACGTACCTGGTAATTGTAGTTCCTGGAGGGTCCAGTTTAGTCCTCCGTCCCGCCCAAGAGACTTCTTCATGTGATTTCGGTTCGGCGTACTTACACCGGTGAGCGCGAGTCGCAGGAGTTCATTTCTTTCCTTTTTTTCGCGTCTTTTAGCTGTGGAGGAGAATTTTTCTTATGTTGCTTGCTAAGTCTGCCTTTTGCGTCAGGTAAAGGGGGCAGAAGCAAGGTGCACACTTCAGGCTCTCTCGTTTGGGGAGGGAGCCCACTTACAGTTAAGCGGGGAGTACACCTGTTTTTTCTAGTTTTACTGTTTTTCATTACTGTGTTGCTTCTTTGAGTCTGCTTTGTTAATAGTTCACTGGGGGCTGATGGGAGATCCAGCAGCATATACCCTGGGGTATTGAAGATTCTGATTGGTCCAGTCTCCATGCTGCAGGAAGAGGTGCACTACCCGGATGTGGAGGACTAAACTGGACCCTCCAGGAACTACAATTACCAGGTATGTGTAATTTCCATTTTAAATTCTCCTAAAATAGTTCCTGGCTTCTCACACAATGTACAGTTACGGCGCCCGCACAATGCCAACACTGTGAGTGAGACTTTCAGAGTTCATGAGTTGACTATGGTGATTTCCTGCATCAAGAGAGCAGCACCACTGACCTGTGAAGTCTGAATGTTCACTCCTAGTGCCTGCCTTGTTTAAGAGTATTTACGAGGTTTGGGCTCCATGTGACTTTGGTTGAATTTAATCCTGGCCAGCAACTAGTTATTAAGCCCAAACCAGGATTTAGGCACAGGCATCATAGTCGATCACTTTGGGTACCAAATTTTGAAAGGTGCCAGAATGTCATTGCTGCTGCCGTGCCTCAGTCTGGGCCATCCACCACTGGGCCTTTTAAGCACAAATTTTTGAGCAGCGGCTGCAACTGTGGTAAGAAAATTCAGCGTAGAGACCTGCAGTCTCATCCCTCACACAGATTTCCATGGTGAAAGGAATTGCATGCAGGAGGGATCAGGGCGACACAAGGCCTAGCATGTCTTGCATCGAATTTTCTTATCAGAGTTGCTGCCGCTGCTGCCCAGTGCTTAAAAGGACAGAGGGGGGAAACATGGGAAGAGGGCAGGATAGTGACAGTGACGATTGGGTGGGAGGGAAGCAGAGGACCCCCTCTCCTCGTGCCTATGGGTGCCCAGGATTGTAATCAAGCCCTAGTCAAGCCCCATTTGTTTAGCCCGCCAACATGCTTCTCCTTCTGACCTTTCTACTCTCAGGCTAGTTAACCTTAAAGCAGAGCTGCCTTCCTTGCTGTCCGGTCACTAATTATTTTGACTAATGCCATCCCTTTGTGTGGCAGCCTTGCATTTTCTCCATTATCTCTTTCTCACCTTCATTCTTTATTACCACTGCTTAGTAAAATATCTGTCTTTTTTATTGTCTTACTCACCTTTTTCTGCATCATTCACTTCCTTTATTCTGGGCTCTCCATTTGAAGAACAACTCATATCTGGCGGTAGAAAAGGTACAGAGCACACAGAGCAACACTGTTTTGAAATATGACTTTGCAAACTAATGTAAAGCTGACAATTTCCCAAACACCTGCACACAAAACAACATGTCTAGTAATTTGTTTCTTCATTTTCATTTTACTGTAATTACAATTTTTTTCTCCCAAATATTTGAAAACGTGCTTTTTGCTTTCATCAGAAGTCATATTCTTAGATGTCTTCCTTTCTGTGCATGATGACTTTTCCCTTGTGATTCTTCTATCTTTATTTTTGTTTTTTGAGTTTCATTCCCTCGGCCCCCTTCTAACATTAATCTTTGGACCTTGCATGAATTGCATTTTCATACGTGTCTGTCTTGTGTGCCAAAAGCCATGTGGTTGTGAACATTTTTCTTTTCAAGTTTTGCATGAATAGTGGTTGACGTGTATAGGAGGGTGTTACTTTTGATTTCTCTTTTTTGTGGTAACCTTTTCCCCTGGTCTTGACATTCCCGCCACTGTTCAGGGTTTTCGATAGAGAGGGAGGAAGTCCCATTGCTTTTTTCCCTTGTATGTGCTTGTAGTTAAGATGGTGAGATTATAGATATTTATCAAGGAATGTTTTTGTAATGTATGCAGCTGTTTGTACTGCCAGCATGCCAGTATACCTTCTGCCACTGAATAAATATGCCCCTAGTAATGAATGTTAGCTCACTGGTTGGGATGTGAAATACTCCATTGGGTATGCAGCGTGCTTTTAGTGTGATCTCAGAATTGCTCCTTCCTTTACTGATGGGACATTAGAATCTGCTACTGTCCCCTTTAAGAATGACATATCTTGTTTTATGGGTGAGGGAGGTTGCATAAGAGTTTCTTCTTTACCTTTACGCTTCCAGCGATCTGAACCAGACTTCGAGCTTTAATTTGCAAATACTTGAGTATTTTCCACTATTTTTTAATCCTCTCCTCTATGTAGTCCAACCATCACAATGACAGAGCTCATCCAAAGTCAGACAGCAGCTCTCTTAAAATCTCAGTGCCTGCGCACTGTTGTGGGATGGCTAGGACTCTCTTCCTTTCCGCCTCGGGGAACAGAAGGTGGGCTTTGGAATTGAGCCCAAAACTCCTGCACCTGTTGAGCCATGTTAGCCCATATTCCCCTGTTACTTCCGTGTTAAATGAATGTATCCAAGTGATCTGTTTCAGATGCACAGCATGGCATTGTAAGGGAATCCCTTTGTTTGTTCGAAAGGCACACTTTAGGCTACAGAAGCTTAGGTTATCTCCATAAATACACAGTGCCAATAGCATGATTTTTAGTGAGAACTGCTGGCATTTTCCTGACTGTGATTAGCTGAAGAGTTCCGCTGATTAGTTGCAGCTCAGAATACAGAAATCCCCCTTGAACGCCCACAATAAATATGTTTTTCTGTTTAAAATTTTAATAGCAAATTTCAGTTTCCTATCTGGTCAAATGATGCTAAGGAAGAGGTGTTCCCAGCTTCGTCTCTCAGCCTCACCTCAATAGCAGAGTGCACGACACATTTGTTCACTAGCGCAGGAGCAGCAGAATTTACTGTTTAATTCTTGCTTCTCTACTGGCCTGCATACCTTGAGGTCAGCTTCATTCAAACTGTAACGCAACCCTTCTAACAAGAATATCTGATGACCATTTCCAGCCCCTTGGTAGCAGAGCCAATAAAAGCGTGTGTGGATTCGGTGCCCAGTGGACTTCGCCAGGAGGATTCTGGTAGCCAGTCTGCTCTGCCTGCGCCATTGCTATGTCTCTTGCGCTATGCTCGCTTTACTTACGTGTATGAAAGGGAGCACAACCAAGAGCTAAGGAGGCCAAGAGGGTTCCCATGAGCGTCCGCACATGCACCTTTACAGATCAGATAAAATAAGTGGGGATGGTCTCCGCAGCCTCCTCCTCCCATCTCAAGATCGGTGTCATTCGTGTTTGCGACCGTGGGAGACAAGCCCCTGGTTTATGTTCATTACTATTCCTTCTTAACCGTTCAGTGGGCCCACTGACACTGAAAATCTGCTCTTCTTGCTTTGTCGACAAAGGGCCAGGATATCATTGCTAAAATTATGTAGGATTGAAATTAAGAACAAAGTAGTCTGAGACTGAGTGGTATGAGTGTTAAAAAGAGAGACCACAGGTGGAAGCAGAATATTGTGTAGTGGGACAGCAGAAAAGCTTGCAGAGCCCCCGGAACTCTCACTGTATAGTCCAGGTCATGGTGTCAAGCTCCATTCCCTGAGGGCCGTAGACTGTTTTCAGGACATCTACAATGACTATGCATGAGATTTACATGCATCTGAGGCAACGTGAGTGTATATGCATCTTATGTATAATCTTTAGAGATGTCCCAAAAACCCAACCAGTTTCTGGCCCCTTGAGAACAGGAGTGTGACACCTCTAGCTGAAGGCTGTCTAAGAGCAGTAGTCCCTTGAGTATTGTTTTTGAAGGGCTTGTGGAATAGAAGTGATTATCTTGCTCTGAACTATGTGGTATGTTCTCCTGTTCTGTGGCTTCAGATTCTCTTTATTCCATTGAAAGTAGGAACAGCAGCAGCCCGAAAAGAAATTATCAGGAACAAGATACGTGCAATCGGCAAGATGGCCCGCGTCTTCTCTGTGCTTAGGTAAGTATATGCAAAGCTTTCTGAATACCATGTAAGGTTCTTTTCTGTCAGGGAATGGTTAATGCGATGGGCCTCGTTTATTACGCTGTGCTAAGGTTTTATAATGTAGTAATTTCCAAAATTAACAGGTAATAACCGCAAAGCCTTTCTGTTGGGGGCATTCTCATCAGTTTGCCGTACAGTTAATGCACAGAAAATTTCATTACTGGGTGCTCATGGCATGGCATACAATGTAATGCAGTTAGCTGTGTCTCTTGAGATGGTGTTAATTGTTCCTCGTTATCTGCCCTGTTAACAGTTAACGGTGTGGTAATAACCCCCCCCCCCAAACTGTAAGTTAGAGTCCTGCCCATGCCCCATCCATTTTCACCTTAACAGTGCTGCAAATAATCATGTTAAACAGGTAAGACTGCACCAGCTGTTAGCATGGGCCTGCAAGAGTGTTAGCATGTGGTAATTCTCACATTAAACAGCTAATACAACTTAATAAATAGGCCCCCATATGTTTGTGCGGTAGTGTCTGCTGCAGGTTAGGGATTTGGTACAACAGTTAGTTAAAATTATATAGCTGTTTAAAATGGTAGAGAATGATCAAATTCATATCTTTTTAACCTTTTGGTATTTTCCTTTTTTCCGCTTCCCATCTCATTTCTGTTTCCTGTTAATCATCTTTTTCTTCCACATCTTTTGTTTTTCCTCTCTCTTTCCTTGACATATACTCCTCTTCTTCCTGTTTCTTTACTACACGTTCTCCCATCATTTCAGTCCTTAATCTTGAATCACCAGTGAGTGATATTTTGATAACTGTACAGATGTGGCCGTGTGTATGACCTTGACTGCAGTATTTCACCTCTGTCAGGAATTAGAGTCAGTCTCTTCAGAATAGCTGGCCCTGCTTATTAGGGGTGGCTCAGTTTCAGCAGTTACCACAGAGAAGAACAAGCAGGTATAGATGCAAGGCAAGAGAAAGCAAGAAGACAATTTTCATGTTCTCTCTTTCTGTTCACCTTATTTATCTCAGAACCACAGAATTTATATCATTGTTTGGTTATGCTTTGGTGTCTCTTGTACACTGCTCTTTATGATGAGAAAAATGAAATATAAAAATAAACACATTTCCTTAACATCCTGTTTTTATTCATGGTGGAAGCTAGCCAACTGGCTACTGAGAGATTCTATGATATCACAAAAGTCATCTGATATTGACTAGGAATTGGAATACTTATCTCATACTTTTTGAGAGTGCTACCTGGTGATTAGAAGCCCTCACGGCATGATCCCTTTGGGGTAATTTTATAACTGCATGCATGGGTAAAAAAAGGCATGTCTACTTTTCTCGGTGTGCACTCTGCCATATTTTCAGCGGAAAAATACATGCATCCAAAATCTAGACACACATTGAAGCATACTCCTGAGGCGAGTACTGTACCTTCACAACAAGCATATCAGCAATAGATGGTCAAGTTGTACAATATCCAATAGGAAGCCGTGTTTCGATGCATCTGCATCAAAATCTCAGCAGGGCCACTATGATGTGTGTGGATTTTGGACAGGTACAGCATCCGTGCTAAATAGTGCATGTCAATTGCATAAAGAAAAAGAAACAATTTTTCATCTTGGATTGGATGTATGATCATAATGTGGGGAATCTAGTACTGGCTGGTGGTAGCAATACAAGACTACATAGCTCATTTATGAGATCCTTTATGCATGCTACTGAGTGACGTATGCAAGGTATTGTAATTCCTTAGCCCCATTTGGATTTTTCACATTTGTAGGCATAAAATATGTTACCATGGCTTTCTGTCACAGATTTATGTTTAGAGGTAATGTGTAGCACTTTAATTAATGACCACAAGATGGCAGCACATGTATACCATAAAGAACAGCTAGCTAAGGTTTGGGGTTTAAATGTTCTGTTATTTAGAATGAATGGGCTTAATCACACCATTAAACATGAATAAAGGGATCTTGACATGATGATCAAAAACCCCATTTATTTATTTGAAACATTTATAGCCTGCACTATCTAAAAATCTGTGTGGGTTACATGCATAAGATCAGGCACTAAAATATAAGCACAGAATACATATGAAGACATTAAAACAGCAGTTAGTAATGTCTCTGTTCCTGCAATTGGCCTGTTCTCGCTATCCTCTGCCTGCCACCCCCTGAAGAAACCTGCTCGGGTGAAACGCTATAACAGCGCGATTGAGAGGGGTATGAGCGGGGTCGAGACGAAGGCTGTGCAGTAATTCAAGCAAGACGTTTTGCAGCTAAGTCATACTATTCACCCTCCTATACTGATTTTTTGAGCGAAATGCTGTTCTAATTTATGTTTAAGGAGTGTGATAGCTATTCAGTTGAAGCAACATAATATCTAAGGTCGTTGATGCAAGTAAGGGCTTTTACTGTGCTCTGTTGGTGAACATTGCCTTGGGTATACAGTTTGCCCGTTAAAGTCTGAGACCTTCCTGTTGCTTTCAATATCTTTGCTTGAATTCTGCTTCTTCAGTGAATGCATAATAGTTTTTTATTTTTTGACACAGTTTACTTTCATAGGTTTTGATACAGAGCTTTTTCTCTATTAAAACAATATTGACAAATAAAACAAAACCCATTCTCCGGGAACAAGCAGGAAGTCAGTCCTCACATAAGGGTTACGTCGGCGTCGACAGAGCCCGCGCAGAGCATTTCCCCAGCTTTCAAAGAAAGCCTTTGGGAATGCCACCACACATGCGTGGTTCCCTTCCTGCCTAAAGGCGCTATCTTATTAAGTCTCCCTTTTTCCGCGGAGCCCTTTGGACATGCGTCTCATCCCTGGAAAACGTTTTCTCTGTTCCAACCGATTTTTGCTGTACCGGCCTTCAGCGGTCCTCTTCCTGCTTCCCGAGTACCTCTGCTTCAGCAGCTGTCTCGGGGTTTTTCTTTTTTACCGTTTTTTGTTGCTGGTCGCATCAAGGTCCTTCGACCTTGCAGGGGTTCTTTCTGCCCCAATGGCCTCCGGTTTTAAGAAATGCGATAGATGCTCAAACAACATGTCGCTCACGGACACCCATGACTGTTGTCTCAGGTGCCTAGGAGCCTACCATGATCCGGAGCTATGCTCTCTCTGTAAGATGTCCTCCAAGGCCATCCAGAGTCATAATCAGAAGCTGGATGATCTCTTCTGTAAGACAGCCCCGGTATCCCTGGTAGCTTCCCGCTCTTCGGCCCTGCAACCTCCTGAGCCTCCCAAGGCTCCTCCCCGGGACCGGCGACACTCTGACCAGTGGTCACCTGAACACGAGCGGAAGATGAAGAAGGCCTCGAGAACTCTGTCTGGGGCGCCAGACAAGTGTGAGAGGTCACACGCCTGATCTCTCAGCCCCCCTCGGCAGTCTCTGGAGTTGGAGAGGGAGCGGCCCAATAAGGTACCTCGAACTGATATGGAGGCTCTAGCAAAGGCACCCAGTCTCCTGAGGGTCGTCCCAGCGAGGACTCTCTCCTCCTCGACACCCGACCCGGTGACCCTAGGTTGGTGTTGCAGGGCCCCACTCCCAAGTGGGAGGCCAGAATGCTGGCCCTGGAATGCAGTGTTTCTGAGTTTCTCACTGCCCAGCAGGCGCTGATGCCCAGCCCCGCTGACACGCAGCTCGAGACCGCAGGGACCTCGACCTTGAAGACTCGTGAGGATCTTCGGCACGGGTCTCAATCTCCGTCCTATTCCTCAGGTGTGAGATCTTCGTGGGTGAGTGCCTCCGGTTCTGAGCAAGTTTTGGCCTCGGAGACCCGGCGTGGGTCACTGACCCATCTCGAGCCACCCGACCTAGAGTCCTCCACGGACTACTCAGACTGGGAGTCTGACGGAGAGACCTCCCCGGAGACTCAGTCCCACCAAGACCTCCCCTGCGACCCCGCCCTGCCGACCCAGAGGCGGCGGTCACCTCCCAAGGACACCTTCTTCCTGGAATTCATCCGGGACATGGCGCGGGCCCTGGCCAATGAGTCAGAGGAGGAGCCCCTTGCTGAAGAACTGCTTGTTCTGCAGTATGAAGCTCCTCTGAGAGAGGCTCTCTCGGTGCTGGTTCTTCCCATTCTGAACGACTGCTACTCTGCATGTGGGAGACCCTGGCCTCTGTCCCGATTGTGAGCAAGTGCCTGGACACTATGTATAAGGTCCAGCGAGGTCCGGGGTTTCGGAAATCCTAGCTCCTCCACACCTCGATGGTGAATCGGCCATGCGAAAACTAACTCACTTGTCAGTCCCTCTGTGCAGAGAGTCTCGCACCCTCGATGCCCTCAGGTGCAAGGCATATCAGGTCTCCATGTTGTCATGCTGCATCCAGGTTTACCAATTATATATTGGGATGTTACTCCATTATTTCGCTAGGGAGCTCGGAAGCTTCGCGGTTGGCCTTGACGGAGGCCATCTCTGGCATTTTCAGTCCCTCTCAAAGTCTGTCGGGGAATGCTTGAAGTACCTCTCGCAAGCAGCGTACGACGGCTTCGAGTCTTCCACCCGGGTGGTGGTGGCTGACATCAAAGCCCATTGGCAGGCTTGGCTTCAGTCCTCAGACCTGGAACAGTGGGTCCAAGAGAAGCTGCTGGATGTCCCTTGCCTTGCGGAGCAGCTATTTGGCAAGCCCACGGAGGATAAGGATGTCGAGATCGAGACGGAGTACGTGACTCATGTTCGCCTCTCCCAGAAAACTTCCTCCCTCCCCAGGAAAAAGCAGCAGAGCAAGAAGCTTTTCTTTTATCGGAAGGGGCTCCCATACTGGGGCTACCTGGCTTATCCGCTGGCATCAACCACCATTCACGGTGGTCAGACAAGACCACGGTCCACGGCCCTCTTAAGCCGAAGGGTACCAAGACCCAACCCCCGGCGCTGGCTCAACCAGCCTCAGTGTTCTGACACCATCAGCATAGCCTCTCGTTCTCTGGCAGGGCGGCTGTCTGTCGGGGGGCGTCTGGTCCATTTCTCCCACAAGTGGGAGTCCATCTCCACAGATGCCTGGGTTCACCAGGTCGTTCGGGAGAGCTATCTTGAAAACACTGTATCTTGTCAAATATCAAATCCTGATGTAACCTATTCAATGTATATATAATTATGTAGATAGTTATCCCCAGTTCACACCCAGTTTATCTTCCCTGTTATCTGTAAACCTAGATCAGTCATGTATTGACAGGTATATTGTTGTTTAATGTAAACTGCACTGATGATGAATAGTGCGGTATATAAAAAATGTTAAATAAAATAAAAAATCTGGACCATACACCTCCCCTGTACTTTCCCGGGGAGCCACGTCTGCTTCCCCAGCACCAGGCCCTCCTGAGTCAGGAGCTCGCAGGCCTCCTCGAGGATGTCGTGGTAGAATAAGTCCCACTGCACTCCCGCGGATGGGGGTTTTACTCCCGATACCTCCTCGTCCAAAAGCGGACAGGGGGCCTTTGACCCATCCTTGACTTGTGGAACCTCAACAAGTTCCTAGTGCGGGAGAAGTTCAAGATGCTCTCCCTTGGAATGTTACTGCCCTACCTCCAGCAGGGCGATTGGCTATGCTCCTTGGACTTAAAGGATGTTTACACTCACATCCTTGTCCATCCCAAACACAGAAAGTACCTGCACTTCATGGTTCAGGGAAACCATTACCAGTACAGGATACTTCCCTTCGGCCTCGGGTCCGCCCCATGGATCTTCACGAAGTGCCTGGCTGTGGCTGCGGCCCATCTGCGACTGCAGGGCACCTATGTCTATCCATATTTAGATGACTGGCTCATAACAGGGGGCATGGCCTCCGAAACCAGGAAGGCCACGGACCTCACCATTTGCCTCATGGAGCATCTGGGGTCCGTGATCAATTACCCAAAGTCCCACCTCACTCCAGTTCAGTCTCTAGAGTTCATCGGGGCTTGCCTAGACCCCTTCGGGCCATGGCTTTTCTTCCTCAGGACAGGGCAGACCTCCTCGTGTCCCTGGCATCCGAGGTGCAGTGCTGTAGTGTCGTACCGGCCCGGACGATGCGTCGCCTTCTTGGCCACATGGCCTCCATGGTCCATGTTATGCCCAATGCCTGTCTCAACATACAGGTGACACAGTGGTGCCTCCGAGTGCAATAGGCGCAGTCGACCGGCCACCTCAGAGACCCCATCTCGGTCTCTCCCAGCGCGGTGGAGTCTCTGGCTTGGTGGCAGGAGTCTCGGAACCTGCTTTGTGGCATGCCCTTCCAAGCCCCGATGCATCAGGTGGCCCCGACCACGGATGCCTTCTGGCGGGCTGGGGAGCCCACTGCAAGGGACAGCTCACTCAAGGGACCTGGTCCCTCGAGGAGTCCCAGCAGCAGATCAACCTGCTTGAGCTCTGGGCCATTTGCCTTGCTTTCAGGATTTTCAGGGACCGCTTGCAGCACCGAGCGGTGCTGGTCCAGACAGACAACCAGATCACGATATTCTGTGTGAATAAACAGGGGGGTACTGGCTCCTACAGTCTCTGTTCAGAGGCGATAGCCCTGTGCTTCTTTGCGCTGCGCCAGGGCATAACCATCCGGGCCACTTACTTCCCAGGTCAGGATAATGCATTGGCGGACTGGCTCAGTAGAGTCCTCCGGCCACACAAGTAGTGCCTGTGCCCGGCAAACTTGTCGCTTCATCAGCTCTGCAGTCCCCTCCTGCACCCAGGCAGGTGGCCGCCGCTGCCTTCCTCATCTCGTGGGAAATGGGCCTATTGTATGCCTTCCCCCCCCCCTTCATGCCCCTCATTGCCCAGACCCTTCTCAAGATCTAGCGGGATAGGGCCTCGATGATTCTCATAGCCCTGAGGTGGCCCAGGCAGCCTTGGTTTCCTCTGCTGCTCCGTCTCTTGACGGAGCCCCCGGTTCTGCTCAGGTTCTCACTGCAGCTGTTGACGCAGGAGAAGGGTCTGCTTCTTCACCCCAATCTGAGGTCCCTGCTCCTTACAGCTTGGTGGCTGAGCGGGTCGCTCTAGCCTCCTACCAACTCCCCATGGAGATCGAGGACATTCTTTTGGCCTCACAAAAGGACTTGTCCAGACAGGCTTATGCCTTCAAGTGGCGTCTGTTCTCAGTGTGGTGCTTGGAGCTCCGAGCAGACCCATTTTCATGCCCTACCAGTTTGGTCTTGCAGTACCTGCTTCACCTCTCGCAGTCTGGGCTGAAATCTAGCTTTCCATCTCAGCAAACCACCACCCCATCGAGGGCAAACCTCTTTCGGGGCTACCACTTGTTTCTCGTTTCATGAGAGGCCTGCTTTTTTCCAAGCCCCCTACCTGCCCTCCTCCAACAGAATAGGACCTTAATGTGGTCCTCACACAGCTGACCAAGCTGCCCTTTGAGCCCATGGCTACCTGCCCGCTGTGACACCTGTCGTGGAAGGTGGCCTTCCTGATAGCTCTCACCTCCACCCGGAGAGTCAGTGAACTCCAGGCACTGATGGCCAAGGCACCGTACACGAGGTTCTATAAGAACCGGGTGGTCCTGCGGACTCATCCCAAGTTCCTTTCGAAGGTTGTCTCGGATTTTCTTCTCATTCAAGAGATAGTGCTGCCCACTTTCTTCCCAAAGTCCCACGCCGACCGGGTGTCGGCGATTCTCCACCCTCTGGATTGTAAGAGAGCTCTCTCTTTCAACCTGCAGCGGACTCGGGACCACCGTAGATCCGGGAAGCTCTTTGTTTCCTTTGATCCCAGTCATCTGGGGCTGGTGGTCACAAAGCATACCTTGTCCATCTGGGTGGCGACTGCATCACCTTTGCCCAGGCCCAGGCTGGGTTTCCCCTGGAACGCCGAATCACGGCTCACAAAGTCTGGGCGATGGCGACGTCGGTCACTAGCCTGTGCTCATTGCCACTGGAAGACATCTGCTGGGCCGCCACCTGGTCCTCCACTCACACCTTCACGGTGCATTACTGTCTGGAGAGCAAGTCCCATCTAGTAATCAAAGTGGTTTCCAGAGAATGAAACTTGTTATATCAAACAGGATACTGGGCTTCATGAAACCTTGGTCTGACTCAGTATGGCATCTCTTATGTTATGTTCACATTCAACCAGTTTGACTTAAGCAACTAAGTTAGTTGAAAATGCACTTAAGGATAATTGGCTAAGCCATCCAATTGGCTAAGCCATCCGGTTATCTTTTAAGCAGATTGAGATTCGCTGAATATTAGTCTCATAGTATCTCCAGGAACAAGCAGGAATGTAGTCTTCACATATGGGTATCGTCGGTACCGACGGAGCCTGCGCGGAAACGCTCCCCAGCGTCCAATAGGAATGCTTTTGGGAGCATCCCTCAGCACATGCGCACTGCCGTCCTGCCTTTCCAACTGTCCCTCTTCAGTTATTCGTTTTCCGTGGAGCTGATAGGATCCATACCCTGTCACCGCAGAAAATTCCGTCTTTAAAATTGTTTTCTTGTGGTCGCGTTTGCCTGCCGCACGATCCTTACCGGTACCGCCGGTTCTTTTCTTTTCCAAAAATCCCCCAAAAAACCCTTATACTTTAAGCTGTTTCTCTTCAGAAACCTTTCTTTTTTGATGCTAGGTGCTATTTTGGGCACTAGGCCCCATATTCCTAAAACATGGAAAAACCAACTAGTGGTTTTAAAAAATGTACTAAGTGTGGCGGTACTATTTCTGTCACTGACACCCATGATTGGTGTCTAAAATGTTTAGGACCTGAACATTCTCCATCTGAATGTCTCTCCTGTATGGGGATGACTAAAAGAGGAAGACAGAACCGGGCTGCAAAGCTCGGTACCCTCTTTTCTTTAGATGCCAGATCCATTGCATCGACATCTTCAAGGGCCTCCTCTTCCTCCCATGGATCTCAGGTAACTAAACATAAAAGCCGGTCCTCAAAGGGTAGCTCTCCTGCTAAGCATCAAGAGGCCATTGGCATTGCCCTTGCGGGAACCACACCGGCAAAGCAGCCCCGGCGAGAGGCTTTGGCTTCCAAAGCATCAATGGGGCTCCAGGATGTTCTCGAGGTCCCCACCTCGCAAGAACTACCTATGCCATGCTCAGGGGTTCTGGCCGTTTTCACCGGTACCGATACCCAGGCATTGGCAGCGTCGATAGACCAGAGGTTCCTCGCTATCGAACGCAGCATCACAGCTCTTCTCTCAGCTGCGGTACCGTTGGTCCAACGGGCACTGGTACCGACATTGACACCGATGCCGGTACCTACACCGGTACAGATACCGGTACCGACGGGAATTCTTCCCACGCCATCTTTGGCTGGAATCAACAGATCGGTACCAGATCAACTCAGTAGCGACTTCGATCGATACCGGGACCGTGCTTTGCATGAGCATCGTGGTCAGGAATACTTCGAATCCTCCGATTCCGAAGACTCTGACAATTCTGCTGGTACTAGAGGGTTTCTCCCAGAGGATCCCTCTTCTCCCCAACGCAGAATGTCACCTCCAGAGGACATGTCTTTTTAGGATTTTATTCGTGATATGGCCAAGGGCCTTTCAATCACGGTGGCTCCTGAAGTGGAACCCAGAGCAAAGGAATTGGAAATTCTCCAATATCCTAAAGCTCCAAAAGAGGCAGCCACTCTGTCCATCCATGAAATTCTGCATAACTTGATGCTCAGAATGTGGGAGACACCTCTGACTACATCTCCTCACTCTAGGAGACTTGATACTATGTATCGAGTTCCACCATGTCCTGGATTTCAAAAGACTCAGCTGCCACACCATTCAGTGGTGGTGGAGTCAGCCATGCGTAGGATGAAAAGTGTAAAGAGGCATGCATCCAATCCTCCGGGTTGTGAATGCAGGACTCTGGACGCTTTTGGGCGCCAAACTTTTCAGGCTTCCATGCTTTCAGCTAGGATCAGTTCATATTTATTGTATATGGGAATGTTCCTCAAGGAAGTTACAGGAGACTTGGAGCTTATGAGCCCATTTCTCCCAGATGACAAGAGACAAGACTTTCTTACTCCAGTTAAGCATGCTTAAGATGTCTCCAAGTTTGTCAATCGTGCAGCCTTTGACTGCTTTGAATGCATCAGCAGAACCTCTGCTGTTGCCATTGGTGCACGACAGATTGCCTGGCTTCAGGCATAAGACTTGGAGACTTGGGTACAGGACAAGTTAGGCAACATTACTTGCACGGGAGAGAATCTCTTTGGCAAGAACTGGCAGGAAAAGGCTAACCAGTTGGATGCTGACAATACTACTCTAGATACAGTTTCGAAATCCTACAGCCACTCCAGCCAAAAAGAAGCCTTATGAAAAACCCTCTTTCAGCAAAAAGAGGAAATTTTATCCTTCCTATACCCAGCAGAGTCAGACTCAGGATCAGGTTGCCCTAGGGTTGCCAACTGGCTCCAGATGTGCCCGACAGGGTCAATCCAGTCCTGGGTTTACCCCATTGCATGCAGGGATATGTAGTTCTAATTTCTCCATTGCACTCCATAAGAAATGGAAAACTACAAGTCACTGCATGCAATGGGGTAAACCCAGGACTGGATCAAGTCTGTCGGGCGCATCTGGAGCCAGTTGGCAACCCTAGGTTGCCCAAAAGGGACAAACTAGACAGCAAAGGAAGCCAAAAGGCCCGAGAGCCCAACCAGCTCCGCAGGTTCAGCCCCCTCAAGGGCTTTGACTCCTTCCTAGAGAGCTTAGCCTTCCTGCCTCTGAGGAGTCACCAACCCCCCAATATCCCAGGCAGGTTATGCCACTTTGCCAACAGATGGCATCAGATAACAGCAGAAGATTGGACTTTATCCATTGTAGGAGAGGGGTACAAGCTTCATTTGCACAGCATGCCCCCTCCTACAATTCTAAAGCAATTCAATTCTCAAACCTCCGCAGACAATCTGCTAGATCATGAGGTCTCAACTCTTCTTGTCCAAGGGGCAATAGAGGAGGTAACCATTCTTCAACGGGGTGCAGGGTTCTACTCCCCCTATTTTCTTATTCCAAAGAAAACAGGAGGACACAGACCCATTTTAGACCTCAGAGAATTGAACAAATACCTGTTTCGAGAGAAGTTCAAAATGATTTCTCTAGAAACTCTTTTGCCATACCTTCAAAGCCAGGATTGGCTGTGCTCTCTAGACTTAAAGGATGCATACACTCACATTCTGATCCATCCAGATCACAGGAAATTCTTACAATTCCTTTTCAGGGGAAAACGTTTCCAGTACAGGGTTCTTCCCTTTGGTCTGGCTTCAGCACCAAGGGTATTCATGAAATGCATGGCAGTAGTAGCTGCATTTCTACGAACCCTGGGGATATTCGTCTTCCCTTACTTAGACGACTGGCTCATTCGAGCCCCTACCGTTTCAGAGGCCGGCACTGCACTGTCTCACACAATGCAAATCCTCCAATACTTGGGGTTGGTAATAAACTTCCCAAAATCCCAACTTGTTCCTTCCCAATGCCTGGAATTCATAGGGGCCTGTCTAGATACCAGACAGGCAAAGGCTTTCCTTCCACAAGCCCGGTGTCTTCGCGTAATGCAACTAGCTTCTCAAGCAGCGGGGAAATCCTCCCTAACTGCTCGGGAGCTACTACAGTTGCTGGGACATATGGCATCCACAGTTCATGTAGTCCCATATGCTTGCCTCCACATGCGAGTAGCTCAGTGGACCCTATCCACACAGTGGACACAGGCCACAGGTCATTTATCAGACAAAATATTAAATTCTCAACGACTAATTTTGTCTCTCTAATGGTGGAAATCATTAGAAAATCTGACGGTGGGGTCTCCTTTCCATCAACCCCTCTTTCAGGCCACCCTAACAACAGATGCATCACAGGTGGGTTGGGGAGCACACCTGAATCATCCCTCTACCCAGGGCACCTGGACTCCACAGGAGGCTGGTCTACACATAAACCTCCTGGAATTAAGAGCAATCTATTTAGCTCTTCGAGTATTCCACGCCCAGCTCAGCTACAAGACAGTCCTAGTCCAGACGGACAATCAAGTAGCCATGTTCTATGTGAACAAGCAGGGCGGGACAGGCTCTCTGTCGTTATGCAATGAAGCTTTACGACTGTGGGCCCTCGCCAGAGAGTATCAAATTCACCTTCTAGTGGTATATCTTCCAGGCATTCAAAACCTTTGGGCAGACAAACTCAAGGGATGCCTGCCTCCTTCACTGGTGTCAGGACTTCCTTTATGCCTTCCCACCCATTCCCCTCATCCCCAAAACACTCTTCAAGCTTCAGAGAGACAGGGGTCGCATGATTCTCATAGCGCCACGATAGCCACGCCAAGCATGGTATCCCCTGCTTCTACATCTCTCTCAAGCGGCACCTCTAGAGTTAGGGAATGCTCCAGATCTCCTTTCCCAAGAGGACAGGATGCTATGGCACCCGAATCCCCAGTCCCTGCATCTCACGGCCTGGTTGCTGAAGGCTTAGACCTCCAAGATTTTAACCTGTCCCAACAGGTAAAGGGGATATCCTTCAGGCTTCTAGAAAACTTTCCACAAGAAGATCTTATGCCTTCAAGTGGAAACATTTTACTATATGGTGCTCCAAGAAGGGATTAAACCCCCTTGTCATACCTTTAGAAATGATACTAGAGTATCTTCTTCACTTATCGAATTCTGGTCTAAAGACCAATTCGGTAAGTGTCCTTCTTAGTGCATTTCCAGCTTCTTATAAGCCTCTGAATGGACAACCAATTTCCTCTCATTCACTCATATCCAGATTTATGAGAGGTCTTCTACTAACCAAACCTCCCATTAAGCCACCGCCGGTGGCATGGGATCTAAATCTAGTTCTCAGGCAGCTCATGAAGCCGCCTTTTGAGCCTTTAGCCACTACAACCCTTAAGTTTTTGACCTGGAAGGTCATCTTCCTAATTGCAATCACCTCTGCACGTCGCATTAGTGAACTGCAAGCTTTAGTGGCTGATCCTCCTTATACTAGATTTCATCATGATAAAGTTGTTCTTAGAACTCATCCACACTTTATACCAAAGGTGGTTTCGCCTTTTCATTTAACTCAATCAATTTATCTTCCTGTATTTCTTCCGAGGCCTCACACCTCTAATGCAGAAAGAAACCTTCATACTTTGGATTGTAAAAGAGCCTTAGCCTTTTACCTACAGAGAACACAGCAACATAGAAAGTCCTCGCAACTTTTTATAGCTTTTGACCTTAGTCATTTGGGACGTCCAGTCTCCAAAAGAACTTTATCTAAATGGATTGCCCAATGCATATCCTTTGTTTATGAGAGTAAGGGTCTTCCTCTTCAAGGCCATGTCACAGCTCATAACTTGAGAGCCATGGCAACTTCCATGGCTAATCTCCACTCTGTGTTTATCGATGACATTTGTCGAGCAGCCACCTGGGCTTCGGTACACACCTTCACAGCCCACTACTGCCTGGATAAAGCCTCCCGTCGGGATGCCTTCTTTGGCCAAGCTGTTCTTCAAAATCTCTTTCAGACCTAATTCAACTCCTACCCTCCAACCCTGGTGGAATGCCAGAGATCAATGGGAGGAAGGATTCCCACCTTTCTAGGGTGGCACCTTTCTGGGGCTATCTCCTTGGCATCTTCAGCTAGGGAGTCCCCATATGTGAAGACTACATTCCTGCTTGTTCCTGGAGATAGCGTAGTTACTCACCTGTAACAGGTGATCTCCGGGAACAGCAGGAATTTAGTTTTCACAACCCACCCACCTCCCCTAGGAGTTGTGTCTCTCTCTCTTTGTCTCTTTCCTCTCTCCCTCTATCCTTTCACTCAGCTACAAACTTAACTGAAGAGGGACAGTTGGAAAGGCGGGAAGGCAGCGCGCATGTGCTGAGGGATGCTCCCAAAAGCGTTCCTATTGGACGCTGGGGAGCGTTCCCACGCAGGCTCCGTTGGTACCGATGATACCCATATGTGAAGATAAATTCCTGCTGTTCCCGGAGATCACCTGTTACAGGTGAGTAACTATGCTTTACTGCTGAGCTTGCAAACTATATATAGGGGGACTAGTTAGATTTGTATCTGTATGCCCATCCTCAAAGGGAAATTCCCTCTGGAAGGGAAGTGGCCACAGACTTTGCACCTACGTTTAAGCAAAGTATTACCCAAATAAGCGGCAGAAAGTACACAGGGTGATTTCAAGATGAAATCACAGCACATACCATCCCTTCCACTAATCTAACACTGCAGATAAAGTGTGCACGTGATGAAATAGTGTGCATACGTTTACCTGAATGGGGGGGGGGAGGGAACATTTTTTGATGCTATTTTTATGCTGATAAATCCTCCATTGTAAAAGTAAATCCTCCATATGTAAAAGCATTTCAAAGCTATCATAATAAACTACCCATCTAGTGAACTAGCAAATTAATTATTTTCAGAATAATATCTCACTTTACATGAAAAAAATTGAAGCGGCAGACTAAGAACATACAAATTGCCATAACGTTTTAAACTAAAAGTCCATCAAGCCTAGTGTTCTGTTGGCCAATCCAGGTCACAAATACCTGGCAGGATCCCAAAAGGTAGACCGATTTCATGCTTGTCTAACCCTTTTTTAAACCCAGCTATGCTTTTACTACATCCTCCAGGAACAAATTTCAAAACTTAATTGCATTGTTTTAAATGTTTTCATGTCAACTGTCATACAGGTTGCAAGTACAAATAAAACACATTCTTTACATTGTCCTTGCAAATGCCAGAAGTATTTAAAATGAAATAGAGTTGGAATGATTGGCAGTAAATGAAGAATAGGCATAATAAAGGTAATTTTATAAGGGGATGCCTAGTTAAAGTGCTTTGTAAGGCAGCTATTTTAATCCTGTTTTATAAAAGAGATTAAAAGCTTCTTCTCTTTATAACATACTAACCTAAGCGGCAGAAATTGTGCCTTAAGGCACAGACATTTACAACAACCCTAAAGCTGATGCAGATGTCTGCGCCTGTTATTTTTCAAGAGCATGCTTAAATTATATTTTTTAATAATCTACACAGGTACTTATGTGCGCCATCCAAACCACCCATGTGCAGACTGATGCCATCAATCAACTCTTGTACTCTTACACTGTTTGGTATTTTATAAGAGGTCTTTAATGCATATCTGTGACCGCATACACGCATTTATGACTGAAATACCTCCCAGTTAGGCATGTACTTGACATCTAAAAGTACGCATCCTCTTATAAATCTACCCTCAGTAGGTATCTCAGAGACCTGCTGGAAGGAGGACAATTAAAATGACACCATGATACTAATTATATCTAAATGACAGGGTGGATTAGATTGGTGGAGGGATGGTGCTATATGTTAAAGATGGCATAAAGTCAAACAATATAAAAGTTCTGCAGGAAACCAAATCTAATGTGGAAAAGGTAGTGAAAGCCTAAAGACCATCTTTCAGAAAATGGAAAGCAGACCCTAAGGAAGGAAACGGGGTTGAGCACAAGCACTGGCAAATAAGGTAGGCTAAGAGAGACTTTGACAGGAAGCTTGCTTTAAAGGCAAGAGCTAATACTAAAAAGTTTTCAAGTACATCTGAAGCAAAGAGCCGTGGAGGAAATCAGTTGGAGTAGTGGATGACCAAGGAGTAAAAGACTGCTTAAGGAGGATAACATAATAACAGAAAAACTAAATAATTCTTTACCTCGCTCCTTTATTAAGGAGGATGTTGGGGTCATACCCACACCAGAAACCGTCTTTTATAGTGATGATTTGGAGCAATTAAAGCATATAAGTGTTAAGTCTAGAAGATGTATTAGATCAAATTGATAAACTCAAGACAGCAAATGGCCAGGACTAGATGGCATTTACCCCAGATTTCTGAAACAACACAGATCTGAAACTGCTTATCTGTTGTAGTTATCTATAACCTATAAATTAAAATGGCCACAGTACAAGGAGGTTGATAAAATTAATGCCAGTTTTTAAAAAAGGCTCCAGAGATGATTTAAGAAACTACAGACTGGTGAGCCTGATGTCAGGGCCAGACAAAAAGTTTAAAGCTGGCCTATCTTTACTTGTGGGAGTTAACCAGCAGTGGCTCAATATTGCCGCTGCCCGGTTAGCTTCTGTGGGCTTGTGCACTGGGCGGCGACCCTGGATATTCAAGGCTGGGGCCACATATGACCCTAGCATTGAATATCTGTGGTTAAAAGTTGGTGGTGATGGCTATGCACTGTAGCAGCGTATAGCCATCCCAGAAGAATATCTAACCCAGAGCCGTTTGTGAAATACATATAAGGGCATGCTGGTGTGCATGTCCATTTCTTTCTGTGTCCAGCAAGAACAGCAATTTTTAAAAAGCTGTATTTGGAGGAGAAAAGTGTCCACCTTTCCCCCAAATGTTTTTATGGGAAAATGCTTTTTAAATCCATGCACTCCCCGGAGGAAGTGACGTGATGGCGGTGTGAGCAAGGAGCTCTGCTGTCCAAACTGCCCACCAATGCAATCCAGGACCCAGGAGAGAAAATAAAATGTGTGGCAACAGCGGCGATGATAAGGGGAGTGCAGTAGGCAGCCGCAGAGAGGGTCGAGGGAGTGCTTAATGCCCGTGAGACGCCTGAGTGAGCAGCAGTAGCAGTGGCGAGAAAAACGGCCCAGGAGGCCTAATGAGCAGAGCGAAGGCCCGGTGAAGAGGGAAGCAGCGGTGAGGTGCATAAAGTGAGTGCCAAGGAGGCGAAGCAGCCAGAGAGCAGCACGTGAGGCTGTCAAGAGTGGAGCAGAGGGGTGAGTGGAGCGAGCAGCGGAGGAGCAGGTGAGAGCTGCATTTAGGCCCCCAGTGAGCAGTATAACTGAGTAGAGGAGGCAGAGGCGGGAAAGCAGAGTGGCAGACATCAGAAGGGATCTCAGAGGAGAGAAAACCGGAGAGAGTGGAGAACACAAGTGGCTGAAGAGATCCTGTCTGAGGCAGCACCAGAGCGTGAGGAGGTGATCGGGAGAGAAGGAAAGAGGCGACTGAAGTGAGAGCAGACGGAGGCAGCCGATCACGAGGAAGGAACAGGGGCCTGGAGGCCATCTTAATACCTCTGCAAAGAGAGCCAGCCTAAGTGAGTACATAGAAGTTATTGGCAAACAGAGAAGGGCTGGGAAGAGCAAATGGAGAAAGCCAGGGGAGGCCTTACAGCCCGGAAAAAACTGGCAGAGTTCCGGTCATCTTATAGACCGGTTAAGGGAGGGAAGGAGACCGGCAAAGACAAAGCAGAGAAAATGGCTGACAAAGCAGGGAGAGACGAAGAGAGGGGGAGGGAAGCTGGAACCCTGGAACGGCGGAAATGTTAAAGCGCTGGCTTAAAGAGCTGAAGGATGAGCTTAAATTGGAGATCAATGGGATTAAAACTGAATTGCAAGAGACATTTCAAGCATTAAGGCAAAATATAATTGATCTTGGATCCCGAGTGGAAGAAACTGAAAATGAACTGGATCAGCAGGCGGAAGCAATGGGAGAGCTGCAGAAAGGCTGGGAGGAGTTGAAACAGGAACAGGAACATTTAAAAGAAAAGACAGAAGATCTTGAAGACCGATCAAGGAGGTGCAATATCAGAGTGAAAGGTATTCCTGAGGATCCTGCACGAGGAAGGAACTTTAGATCTTCATACTGCTGTTGAATGTATTTGGCCAGATCCCTTTTGGACATGTGAGTACTCTGCTGTCTTTTGTGCATTCTTGAAATTCATGATTATGTGAGCACAGTTTATGGACCCAATTGGACAAAGTGCTCAGTTGAACTTCAGAGGAGTACTTGTGCATCTCTTCACCTTTGTTCTACTTTCTTCCCTGCTTTTTATTTTATTATTTTTAGTGTAGTTGCTACAATTCCCAGTTTATGGTGAATGAGTGGGAGTGTTTAGGATAGGGGAAGGTTGAATGGGAGAGGGGAATGAGTAGATGGTGGGTAGGGTAATGTATGTTATCGCGGAGTGTGCATAATCCTGCCAGTTAATAAGTGAGACGTTTTGTATGGAGATAACTCTGCAAAGTGTGTACTGAACAGATGAATTTTAGTTTTGGGTATTTGGAGTGGTGACTATATAATGGACTTTGCTCAGTAACATAAACAAAAACAAAACCTGGAGATGTCTGATACAGATCACCAGTTACTAGTATGCAAACTCAAGCTAAAGCTGAAAAGGAACAAACCATTTATGAATGTGGCAAAGTATGGTCTTGAAAACATGCCCATGGAATTTAAAAACTGGCTGCTGCATCTCCAGCCCCATTCAAATTCAGCTAAAAACCCACCTCTTTGGATCCTGATGCCCCTCATTCTCTTATTTTAACACTTATGGCATCTTGTAGCGTCCCCCATCTTGTAGCTTTATAGGTGCATAAACCTCTCAAAGGAAAAGAGGTGCCATATTCACTCTCAGGTGCAGTGGTTTATCCTCATCAGGCATACATTAAGGACCTGAGATTAATTAAGCTTCAGGTAAACACAGTACATTAAACGTATTAGGTGTAGTTGCAGTGGAGGAGTAGCCTAGTGGTTAGAGCACTGGCTTGGTAACCAAGCAACCAGGGTTCATTTCCCACTAGCACTCCTTGTGGCCTTGGGCAAGTCACTTAACCCTCCATTGCCTCGGAAGAAAGGCCTGGCAATCTACTTCTGGTGACACTGCCAAGAAAACCCAGGAGCTTCTGGGTCGCCAGGAGTCAGGACTGACTCGAAGGCACACATTGCATTTTTTGCATGGCATCTTAGCATACTCTAGTCCCCAGTTTTGTGACACTGAAGGATTACAAAATGGAACTGCTACTTCTGGAGAGAGATCTGCAATTGTAAGTATTTACTACTTGGAATTTTTCTTAATCTTGGGGGAAAAGGAATTCTTTAGATTAAAGCTGATTAATCTGTGAACCCAGTGTATTTATTAAATCAGTCAGGGCCTAGTAGCAGCAAAGAGCTTTCAGTTTAAATTTTAAAACACAGAAGAGAGCTTTCTGGTTAAATTTAGACCCCAAGACTCCCTCTATCCAAGCAAAGGCTGTGGGACTCCCCCTGGAAATTGGTCACAGATTGCCTTAAAAGCACAGGACAGGGTACTGTGTAGCAGCCAGCTTTTAATAAGTCTTTTTCCATCCCTCCTTCCCCAGCACCCACACACCCCTGGGATAATTGTAGCTTTATAGGTGCATAAACCTCTCAAAGGAAAAGAGGTGCCATATTCACTCTCAGGTGCAGTGGTTTGTCCTCATCAGGCATACATTAAGGACCTGAGATTAATTAAGCTTCAGGTGAACACAGTACATTAAACGTATTAGGTGTAGTTTAGTAGTATAAGTATCCCCACCAATTCTTAGTAGGTAAAGAACTTAAATACCTAAACACAACCTTAAAACTAAGATGCAGAAAGCAGTCCAGCAGCGAGATGGGGGTTTTCCAGTCTTTTGCATTGAATGTCACATGTATGATTTTCTCCCAGTTGGTGAGGGATCTTATGTGTGCACTAGGTGCAAGGAGCTCTTTGCTCTCAAGGACCGAGTCTGATCTCTGGAGGCTAGAGTAGCAGATATGGATGACATAAGGAAGACAGAGAGGTACATAGACAAGACCTACAGGGATATAGTACTAAAGTCCCACCTCCAGTCTGGCAGCATCCCTGTTGCCATGGAGGAGAGAGGTCACGTGACAGGAGAGCATCACCCTGGTGTGGCAAGAAGTGATCCTGTAGCTAGGACCTGTCCTCCAGGTGATGTAAAACCCCCTCGTACTGAGGAAGTTTCTCCAAGGCCATGTGCTCATGAGGGAAGGGTTAGGACAGATGTTATAGTTGGGATTCGATCATTAAGCATGTAGATAGCTGGGTGGCTGGTGGACGTGAGGAT
This sequence comes from Ichthyophis bannanicus, assembly GCA_033557465.1. NCBI lineage: Eukaryota > Metazoa > Chordata > Amphibia > Gymnophiona > Ichthyophiidae > Ichthyophis > Ichthyophis bannanicus. The sequence goes on along the minus strand of CM066034.1, from coordinate 575,109,374 downwards.
CGCCTGGTAACATGCCTGCCTGATACGAAGGTAGTGGACCTCACACGCCACCTAGACAAGGTCTTAGATTGTGCTGGGGAGGAGTCTGCTGTCTTGGTACATGTCAGTACCAATAACATAGGAAAATGTGGTAGGGAGATTCTGGAGGCTAAATTTAGGCTTTTAGGTAGGAGGTTGAAATCCAGAACTTCCAGGGTAGTGTTCTCTGAAACGTTTCCCATTCCATGCACAGGACCCAAAAGGTAGGCAGAGCTCCAGAGTCTCAATGCATGGATGAGACGATGGTGCAAGGATGAGGGTTTTGGATTTGTTAGGAACTGGGGAGCATTCTGGGGAAAGGAGGGGCTCTTCCGAAGGGATGGGCTTCACCATAACTGGGATGGAACCAGGTTGCTGACATTGATCTTTAAAAAGGAGATAGAGCAGCTTTTAAAGTAGATAATAGGGCAGAGCCGAGAGTCGCCAAAGAGTGCATGGTTCGAAACAATGTATCCTTGATGGATACTACCAAAAGAATGAAGTTAGGGCATATCAACAGAGAGGTTCCAATAAAGACAAAAGTAGTCCAAATGCCCTTGAGTATGGAGCAGACAGAGCTTAAAGATTTCAAATTACCCTTGCCTACCAATAGCCAGATTAATATGAATAAATACAGTCTCTAAAATGCTTGTATGCAAATGCTAGAAGTCTAAAAAATAAGATGGGAGAGTTAGAATATATAGCACTAAATGAGAGGTTAGATATAATTGGTATCTCAGAGTCATGGTGGAAGGAGGACAACCAGTGGGACACTGTGATACCTGAGTACAAACTGTATCGTAATGATAGAGCTGATTAAATTGGTGGAGGGGTTGCGCTCTGTGTTAGAGAGGGCATTGAGTCACAAAGGATTAAAGTTTTGCAAGAAACAAAATTTGCTGTAGAATCTCTATGGATTGAAATTCCATGTAAAAAGGGGAAGGCGATGGCAGTGGGGGTGTACTATCGACCGCTTGGCCAGAATTAACAAATGGATGATGAGATGCTCAAAGAAATCAGGGAAGGTAACAAATGTTATAGTACAGTAATAATCACAGGTCTGCAAAAAAAATTTTTTCGAGAGCTGTTTTGGTTATTCCACATAATCTTTGTTTTTTGGTGCGCTGAATCCGAAAATGACCTCCATTTTATCATAGGACATCACATTTCCTGACAATTTAGGTAACTATGTTAAATAAGGCAATACCTCAAAATAAATGGAAATAGACTTATAAAATTAAAGTTTTATTACAGTATTTTCATGAAAATCCTTTTTTGAACTGAAATGAGCTCACCTACACACACTAAACTCGATTCTTCTTCCTTGTGAGGCTCCTCTTGGTGCATTTACACTTGTGAGTAGCATCTGGAATGTCTCTCTGAAGCATCCAACAGTAGTCTGCCATCATTGTAATGCTCCATTTTCCCTGGCATCTCCTTTCCATCTCTTTAATGTCTTGGTGGAATCGTTCACCTTGTTCCTCACTCACAGCTCCCAAATTTTCAGGAAAGTAGTCAAGGTGGGACTGGAGGAAATGCAATTTCAAACTCATCAGGCAACCTAAAGCTTGAAATGCTTTCAGCATTCGTCCGACGAGCTTTTTGTGGTGAGGATCTTTGTTATTGCCTAAAAATTTCTGTACGACTTCTTTAAATGCAATCCACCCTTCTTTTTGAGGATCCGTCATGGTATTGACAAACTCTTGATCAACTATAAGCCTTCTAATGTCTGGTCCGACGAACACACCTTCCTTCAATTTTGCCTCCGACAGGCCTGGAAACTTGGTGACCAAGTATTTGAAGCATTCTCCATCTCTTGGAAGTGATTTTACGAATTGCTTCATCAATCCCAATTTTATGTGGAGAGGTGGTAGAAGAACTTTATGGGAAGGTACCAAAGTTTCTCAGAGGACATTTCTTTCACCCACTGTTAGCACCCTCGGCTGCCAACTCTTCTTGGTCCAGTGATTTTGTCGGTCTCGACTGTCCCATAGACACAGAAAACAAGGATATTTGGTATACCCAGCTTGTTGCCTGAGCAGCATGCACAAGACCTTCAAGTCCCCACACACTTGCCAACCATGGTCTTCATATTTAAGTTTACGAAGAACCAAGTCCAAGTTCTCGTAGGTTTCCTTCAAGTGTACGGAATGACCTACAGGTATGGAAGCATAAAAACCGTTGTGGAGTAAAACTGCTTTGAGACTTCTTTTTGAAGAATCTATAAAAAGACGCCATTGCTCTGAATCATATTGGATTTTAAATAAACCCATCAGACCTTCGACATCGATGCAATAAACCAACTTGTCTTCCTGGGCGAAGTAAGGAACGAACTCCTTTTCACAATGTCTGAACCATGAAGATGACACTCCTGGTAACAATAAATTCCTGCTTTTCAGCCTTGATCCGAGTAACTCAGCGGCATCTTTGGGAAGATTCAAGTCTCTTACCAAATCATTCATCTCCTCCTGAGAAAACAATTTTGGTCTTGTATCATCTTCAAAGTCAGAACTTGATTCGTCATCTGGTTCAGGTATGACTTCACCTTCATTGGAGCTAGGTATCTCTTCCAAGGTAGCAGGAGGCTTGGGTACTAGTATATCTGTGCCATGGGGGATTTATTTATTTATTTATTTACAATCTTTTATATACCGCGCTATTCTGCATCAGTGCGGTTTACATTGAACAAACTGAAATTACATTGAACAGGGCATTATAACTTGGAGATAACTATTTTACAAGGAACATGGGCTATGGAGGGTTAAGTGGCTTGCCCAAGACCACAAGGAGCACCTGTGGGACTAGAAACCCCAGTCCTTCCGGCCCAAGGTTGCTGTCCTCTAGTGGGATTTGAACCCCCGACCTTCCAGCCTGAAGTACCTTGCCCCAACCACTAGGCCACTCCGATGGAACGAATTGCCGAGTGAAGATTGGGGTATGAAATGGAATGCTTCCATTTGGAATTAAACCCTTTCACATCACATGAACAAAAGTAACAGTCGTCACTATGGTTCTTTTGCTCTCGCCATACCATAGGAATCCCATAACGGAAAGATTTTTTCTTACCCTTGAACCAGTTTCGGAGGTCCTCAACACACCGTTTGCACACTTTATGAGGCGCCCAGACTTTATCTTGATCTCCAATTTTTAGTCCAAAGTATGCAAAGTATATTTTTTTCACAAAGTCTGTAATATTCTGCTGTTGCTTCAACACTGTATATTCACCACAGATGAAACAGAAACTGTCTGGCGAATTAATACACTTTTGCGGAGCCATAACATAACGGTTGAAGAATGATGAGCTAACACGAATTGCGATGAAAAAGTGTGAACAGCCTAGAACCAAGAACCTGATGATGATTTGTGCACAAGTGTGGCATGCAGGAGAGAGCAGCTCTGTGTCTGTACACGAGACGTCACAGTGCTGGCCACGCCCCCCTGCACTGACCAGAGCTGCTGCTATCTGCCCTGTGTCTCCCTCCCACTGGATTCTTCAGGAAAGATTAACCCCTTCTACCATTAGAAGCACGGACTTAAAACTTGCTTAGCTTATGTATATATTGCTGACCATCAGATTTACAGTGCTATATTTTTTTTTACATAATTCGGACAACCCCTTTAAGGTTTATTTTGGCATTTTATATCTTAAATGCACTTATGTGAATTAATTAATAGTAATTTGAATGAATTAATAGTAATTTGAAAAAAATTGATAAATTTGAAGACAATTTTGCATGTTGTGGCAAATCATGACGTCTAGGAGTTTTTCAATATTTTATTTGTTTTCAGCACACCAAAATACATAGAAATTAGATGAAAATAATCAAACAGCTTTTTAGTCGCAGACCTGGGGTGATTTCAATTACCCCGGTATCGACTGGGTCAGTGTCACGGCAGGACATGCTAGGGAGATAGTTTCTAGATGAAATAAATGACTGCTTCTTGGAGCAGCTGATTCATGAACCAACCAGAGGGGAAGCCATTTTGGACGTAGTCCTTAGTGGAACACCAGATCTGGTGCAAGAAATAAGGGTATTGCAGCTACTTGGCAATAGTGATCATAGCATGATCGCGTTTCATGTAATTAATGGAGGAGGGATGGTAATGAAATCAACAGTACTACCTTTAAACTTTCGAAAGGGAGACTATGATAAAATGAGGAAAATAGTTAAGAAAAAAATAAAAGGAGCAGTTGCAAAGGTTAAAGACTTACAGCAAGCTTTGGTGTTGTTTAAAAATAGTATCTTGGAAGCCCAGACCAGCTGTATTCCACTCTTTAAGAAAAGTGGAAGGAAGTCCAAAAAACTGCCAGCATGGTTTAAAGGTGAGGTCAGAGAAGCATTGTTGCCATAAAGCATCTTTCAGGAAATGGAAAAAAGAGCCAAATGATGAAAACTGTAAACAGCACAAGCACTGGCAAGTTAGATGCAAGGCATTGATAAGGCAGGGAAAGAGAGAATTTGAGAAGAAGCTTGCTGTGGAAAGAAAAACACATAATAAAGACTTTTTCAAGTACATTCATAGCAAAAAACCTGTGAGTCAGTTGGATCATTAAATGATAGCGGGGTAAAAGGGGCACTAAGAGGGGACAAGGCCATAGTGGAGAGACTGAATGAATTCTTTGCTTCGGTCTTTACTGAGGAAGATGTAGGTATGTTACCCATGACTGAAGTGGTATTTAAAGGTGACACTGTGGAAGAATTGAAAGAAATATCGATACACTGGGAAGATGTATTACAACTATTTGATAAACTGAAGAGTAGCAAATCACCTGGACCGGATGGTATACATCCAAGGGTGTTGAAAGAACTGAAATATGGGATTGCAGACCTGCTATTAGTAATCTGTGAACTATCATTAAAATCATCTTTAATACCTGAAGATTGGAAGATGGCCAATATAACTCCAATTTTTAAAAAGGGTTACAGGGGTGATCCGGGAAAGTACAGACTGGTGAGCCTAACATCATTACCGGGAAAAATGGTAGAAACCATCATAAAGAACAAAATTAATGAACATGTAGATAGTTGTGGCTTAATGGGGGACAGCCACCATGGCTTTAGACAAGGAAGATCTTGTCTTACTGATCTGTTATGTTTTTTTTGAAGGTGTGAATAAACAGGTAGACAAAAGTGAGTCGGTTTATAGAGCGTATCTGGTTCTTCAGAAAGCCTTTGACAACATCCCTCATGAGAGACTCTTGGCAAAATTAAAAAGTCATGGGCTAGGAGGCAGTGTACTATTGTGGATCAGGAACTGGTTAAAAGATAGAAAGCAGAGGGTAGGGCTAAATGGCCAAATTTCCTAGTGGAGAAAGGTGAATAGTGGAGTACCCCAGGGATCTGTGCTGGGTTCATTGCTTTTTAACATATTCGTAAATGACCTGGAAATGGGAATAATGACTGATGTAATCAAATTTGCAGATGACACAAAACTATTCAAAATTGTTAAAACCCAAGAAGTTTGTGAAAAATTGCAAGAGGACCTTGATAAATTGGAAGACTGGGCATCCAAATGGCAGATGAAATTTAATGTGGATAAGTGCAAAGTTATGCACCTAGGAAAGAACAACCCAAACTGTGGTTAAATGATGCAGAGTTCCATATTAGGAACTACCACGCAGGAAAAAGATTTAGGCGTCGTCATGGATAACTTGTTGAAACCCTCCACCCAGTCTGCAGTGGCGGACAAGGATGCAAATAGAATGCTAGGTATCATAAGGAAAGGCATGGAGAATAAAACAAAGGATATTATAATACCTCTGTATCCTTTCATGGTACGACCGCACCTTGAATATTATATACAATTCTGGTCGTCGTATCTTAAAAAGGATATAGCGGAATTAGTAAAGGTACAGAGAAGAGCTACCAAAATGCTAAATGGTATGGAAGGATACCCCTATGAGGAGAGGCTTAAAAGGTTAGGGCTCTTCAATCTGGAAAAGAGACGGCTGAGGGGAGATATGATAGAGATCTATAAATTAATGAAAGGAGTGGAATGGGTAAACATAGATCAATAGTTTATGCCATCAAAAAGTAGAAAGACTAGGGCATATGCCGTGGGTTTTCAACCCAGTCCTCGAGGAAATCTAGGCCAGTCAGGTTTTCAGGATTCCCACAATGAATATGCATGAGAAAGATTTGCATGTTCTGCCTTCATTGTATGCAAATCTTTCTCATGCATATTCATTCTGGGAATCCTGAAAACCTGACTGGCCTAGGGTTCCCCGAGGATTGGGTTGAAAACCCCTGGCATATGCAATGAAGCTACAGTGTAACCCATTTAAGACTAATAATAGAAAATATTTTTTCATTCAACGCATAATCAAATTTTGGAATTTGTTACTGGAGGATGTGGTGAAAGCTATTAGTGTAGCTGGGTTTAAAAAAGGCTTTGCAGGAATGTTGCTCCTCGGTCTCCGCCAGTCCTTCCCCACTCAGCTCAGGGATGTTGGAAGGATACCTCCTCTGAAGCGCAGCCTCAGCATTGCTCATTGGCCAGCAAAGCTCTCCACATTGGCCAGTAGTCACCTTCCTCTCCCCTCTCCCTAGGTCAAAGCACACTGCTGTGTGACAGCTAGATCTGATTGGCCCAACCACAAGGCATACTAGGTGGATGCCCAGGGCAGCAACTTCTGGGGGGAGGGGGACAGGAAAGAGCAGCTACAGTCAAAGCAAAGCAGTGGGTCCTGGCAGCCACATAAACTGAGCCATCAGTGCATGCTTTTACCTACAGGAAGAATAGGCAATATATAAATAGTCCATTTACTTTCATAAGTGACTTTTTGAAATATTCCTCATTGTGTATATATTTACAAAACAAAGTTTAATATTTAAAAGTATGATGTTCAAATATGCAGTTTTATAGGATTCTTCTGGAAGAATGGTGTTGAGATGATTGCAATTGAGTTTAATAATTCAAATCTTGGGAGATGTGCTAGGGATCTAAAAGTTAAATGTGATGGGGTGCAAGGCAAGTTTTGCCTGTGTCACCTAATAGCCTTGCACCAGATCCCCTTTGCCAGCCTAACCCACCAGACTAACCTGTCTTGGTTTGTTAAAAAATTTAGCATGTCAGTGACATCTATCCAGAAAGCAGAAGTCTGAGGTTTAAGTGTTTTAAACTTTAAACTTGTATTGTAAACCGCCCAGGTACTACTAAGTGTTGGGCGGTATATAAAGCCTGAATAAACGTAAACGTTTTATCTCCAGGAACAAGCAGGAATGAGTCTTCACATATGGGTACGTCGGTACCGACGGAGTCTGCGTGGGAACGCTCCCCAGCGTCCAATCAGAACGCTTTTGGAAGCATCCCAACACGCCTGCTTGCTGCCTTCCCGCCTTTCCCAACTGCCTCTCCTCAGTTTTCGTTTTTCCGCGGAGCCTACAGGACGTCCTTCTGTCACTGCAGAAAATTATTCTTTTATTTTTTAGTTTTCTTGTGGTTGCGGCTGCCTTCCCCGATGCCACCGGTACTGCCGGTGTTTCTTTTCTTTTTTCTTCAACTTATTCCTGTTAAGGAATATTTTTCCCTCTTAGTGCCTGACGGGGTTTTTTCCCGGCCTGCTAGGCCTACCCCTTTTTTCCTCATGGAAGCGCCAGCCACTATTCCTAAGAAATGTTCAAACTGTAGCGGTACAAAATTTATTTTAGACACTCATAATTGGTATCTACCCTGCTTGGGTCCTGACCATTTTCCTCTGGAGTGTCCCTCCTGTAACAGTATAGTGGGAAGAAGTCTTCAGCATCGAGTGCCCCTCGATACGCGGTCCCCATTCAACTTCAGGGCACCGACCACCCCTTCTTCACAGGATCAGGTAACCCAAAAACAGTCTGTTAAGACTAGCCAGTCCTCGAGTGGTAGATCTCATGCACAGCATAGAGATGCCTCTGGCCTTGCCCTCGAGAACACACTGGCTTTAAAACCCCGGTGGGAGTCTTCGGCCTCCAAATCCTGTGTGGGGTTTCAGGTTGTTCCTGAGGTTCACCCCTCTCCGAACATACCTGAGCCATGCTCGGTGTGGCATCCGCTTCGAGCGGTACCGATACCTCGGCATTGGCAATGGTGTTGGATGAAACATTCCTCACCAAGGATCGTAGTCTGGCGTCCTTGGTACCTACAGGGCCGTTGGATACGCTGCAGACCGATCTTCCAGTATTGGTATCGATCCCGGTACCGGTACTGGTACCGACGTCGGTACCCTCCAGATGTGCATCAATAGATTCGCTTCCTTCGATGCCGAGTCTGGAATCAATCTCCAGTCTGGAGGACTGGGTATTGACTCGCCTTGGTACCGACACCGGAAGGTACCAAAGGCACGGTTCCGATGATCCATGTTCGGCACTCTCGGTTCTTTCGATACCTTTAGAGCCGTCACCGGCTGGCCTTCTTCCACTGGTATGGATACGGTACCGGAGTCGGTACCGGTATCCATTTTACCATCGCTATCGGTACCTTCCATGCTTCTTTCATCAGGCTCGCTTCCCTCGGTACCGAGTCTGGAATCGATCCCTGGCATGGACGATGCGCTACCAACTGTTGCTGGTCCCGACCTCCTACGGTACCGGCATCCATCCTCTAAGGATCCCATACTCCACCCTTTAGGATCTTCTACTCCTCTAAAATTGGATAGATCCTTGCTAGTTCTTCAACAGATCTAGCCTGTCCTCCTCTTCCAAGAGGATTTCCCTCTGGGGATTTTTCTTTTCAAGCTTTTCTGCTGGATATGGCAAAATCACTTGCCATTTCTATACCTGGACAGGATCCTACACAAGGGAATACAGAATCCCTGTTTATTCCTGGGAGTGCAAAGGAGAACATCATGCTTCCTTTGCATCAGTCCTTGCAGGATCTCCTCTTACGAATGTGGGAAGCTCCTTTAACGGTACCCCCACCTTCTAGGGCAACTGATCTTCTATATCAGGTGCCCCCCTCTCGAGGTTTTCAAAGGACTCAACTTCCTCATCATTCCATTGTTGTAGAATCAGCAATGAGGCGTATTAAGAGTACTAAAAAGCACTCTTCTTATCCACCAGGTCGTGAGTCTAAGTCTTTAGATGCCTTTGGACACCAAACCTTCCAGGCATCCATGCTTTCAGCAAGAATTCTCTCATATATTTTCTATATGGGATTATCTCTTGAAGAGGTCACAAAGAAATTACTGTTTTTGACTCCTTTTCTTCAAGAGCCCAAAAGAGCAGACTGTTCCTTACTGGTTAGTCATGCTCAAAATATCTCTAGGTTCCTTACTCGTGCTTCCCTAGACTCCTTTGAGTCTGTTAGCAGAACTTCTGCTATAGCTATAGGGGCACGACGTAAAGCCTGGCTCCAAGTTTCAGACTTGGACAAATGGGCACAAGAAAGACTGGGAAATACTCCTTGCACTGGAGAAAATCTCTTTAACAAGGAGTCTTTACTCCAAGTTGCTCAGAACCACTGACATTCCTGTTTCCAGAGGCTGTTCTACGCCTTCCTCTTTCCCAGTTGGTAGGAAATGTCCTACCAAACTTTCTTCCCCTAAGGGGAAAAAGTTTTATCCATCTTCTGCCCATCATACAGATGTTCCCAAACGGGGAAACATCGCCCTGGTTTAAAGAAACCACAACCTCAATAGGTTCAGCAAACCCAGCAGTCGCAGGGTTTCAGATAGATCATCATTACCTCTCCTGGTTGGTGGTTAGAGTTGCAGTCTGCTTCTTTTCACTTGAAGCATCTGCACTAATTTCTTCCTAACTTTTCCTGGATCTCTCTTCACGAGACATCTTTTCTTTTATTCTAAGAGTCTTTATGATGATCATGCCTATAGTTAACAGGTTTCTCTTCCTCTTCTGGGAAAAGAGAAATGACAACTATCAATAAGACAGTTTTTCCCTGTACTAGCATGTATCATCTTACCTTTCAGAGGCTTACTGCATAGTCAGTCTCCTTCAACTCTGTCTTACCTCCCTCTTACTACAACATTCGGTTTGTAAGAGTGGCTCTATTACACTGGTAAGCCCCTATGGTCCTCTACCTATTCCACAGAGGGATTCTCCCTTCCAGAGTTGTCTCCCCCTTTTATTACCTCAGGGCAACTCATCAGACAATAGGAAGTCTTACCACTCCTATTATGTCTGTTGTTTTTTTCCCAATCTAAAAAAAAAAAAAAAGGGGGAAAAGAATTTTTTTTCCGCTGCCCTGGTAGTTGCTGCAGATGCAGCAATTCCTAGTGGTTAAGCCACTGGTTCTGTTCACCACACAACCAGGGTTTCTCCTCCACTAGCAATCCTTCTAGCCTCAGTGCTAAACCCCAAACAGGTTATCAACCTTGTTTGGAAACCCTATTATCACAGGCTGGTTGGTTAACTTCTATTCTTCGCCCCCTTGTCCTTGGCAGAATAGTTTAAGTTACCCAGTGGCTTTAAACAACCAGTTTTTTCTTCTAACCAACCTGCAGCATGCTCTCTGCAACTCTACAGAGTAGCTTTGCACTATGGGCCCTTGCTAGAGAGCATTAGTATCTTGCCTAGCAGATAACCCCAGATGGTTAGGAGGGGTTCCCCCAGTCATGTTCTCATGACTGGTAGGTGTTCCCTACCCTTACCATCTCATCTAAAATCTCTTTTGAGACATAAGACACAGGCCTTTCATCACGTGAAAACCTAAAGAATGGCCAATTCCCTGGCTTGGCCCATATCTCCTTTGGACTTCTCGCCAGAGATAGTTTTCTTTCAGTGGCAGCTCAAGGACACCTGATACCCATCTTGCCCTTATAGGCGGGTCACTATGGTATCTTATTCCACTGGCGCCCTCTATCCATTCACCATACTGCAGTTCTGGAGAGATCTGGACTTGCTGCCTGCAGACTGAAGTTATCCTCTGCATTTTTCACGTAGGCCATCCTGGTTATTCAAGAGCTCGAATTCTGAAGGGAATCTAGACTCCTTCTTGTCAGGGAGACCATTCCTCTGACTCTGTCAGTCATAACCAGGGAAAGAAGATTCTCTATCCATCTATTCAAACAGGTATCACCCTTCTTGCTATTAGATTAATCTTTCTGCCCATATTCCTAGGGGGATCTAGTTATATAGGCATCTCTCCATCCACATACCTGGAGACATGTGTCTATATGCCTCATATTTGTATCTTCTGCCCATGTATATATCTCTTTCTATATATATATATACCCTATATGCATATATACCCTATATGTGTATATATTTAGGAATATATATATATCTACATACATAGATATCTCTTTTGTCTGGCTTTTAACCTCCCCCCTACAGTCGTGTCTCCCTCTCCTTCCTCCTGTTGATGTGTGCTTTGCCTGTTGTTTTCCCTGCTTTTTCTCTAGTCTTTTCTATTCCTTAATGGCGTTCCTTTCCTCCCTAGCAGTCTATATTTTTAATGTTTTTAAATATTTTAATTTATTGTAAACCGCTCAGATGCCTTTGGTCTTGGGCGGTATAGTAAATCTTTTAATAAACATAAACATATATATATATATCTGTTGAGATATATCTTTTAGGTAGATATGTATCCACATACTTATCTGTCTGTTTAGGTTCAGATATCCATACATTCCTAAATGATCCTGACAGATGGGCACTACCCCTATCAATGCTGTGCCAGCATAACTAGGGTTCTACACGTATAACCACTCCCTGTGGTAATTAGCAAACTTTTTTCTTACCATAACCTTTCAGGGTTAGGTACCTCTGAAGCTCTCCATGTACCTTTTTTCTTTCCTAATTGACCCCATTTAGGAAAGACATTGCGGAACTTCAGTTAATCTAAAGCTTAACGCTTCCTAAGTCTGTCCTTACGTTTTATCAGATACAAGGGTCTCCATACCCTTTCTCTCCTACATTGACTAATTCCAGTGCCAGTCCAGATGGGTCAGACTCATTTTCCTTTTGGTCCTAGGATTGTACTGTTCTTGGGCCAAAAGAGCTTAAGCTTTGTCTAATAGTACCTTCTGTGTTTTCTGCTGAAGCCCTACCTCTTTATACTACCCCAGTTTCCCCTGGGGCTATTTCTCACCCTGAAGGGTTCTGGCCTCCACTTGTTTTTTTTCTAGTTATTACCTCTACTTCTCAGTGAGGTACTCCTTGAGGATCTTCTACTGGCTCTTCTAACAGATCCATATGAACCTCAATAGACTTTTTACAATGCCACCAAGGGAGACCCATATTAGAATATTGCACCCAATATTTTACTACTAAATGCCCTCTATACAGGGTCTTTCTCTAGAAGTCCTGTTCTAGTCCAGCTGTTCCACAGCACCTTTTCTGTAATTCAACTCCTACCCTCCATCCCCAGGATGCTTGAGGTTCTGGGGAGTAGCATGGCTCTTCCTAGATTCGCAACATGCTAGAACTCCCTCTGGGCATCTCAGCTTGGAAGTCCCCATATGTGAAGACTCATTCCTGCTTGTTCCTGGAGATAGCACAGTTACTTACCTGTAACAGGTGATCTCTGGGAACAGCAGGAATAAGTCTTCACAACCCACCCACCTCCCCTAGGAGTTGCATTTCTCTATCTCTATCTTTCCCTTCCTTGCTCTCTCTCTCTCTTTGCCTCAGCTTTAAAACTTAACTGAGGAGAGACAGTTGGGAAAGGCGGGAAGGCAGCACGCAGGCGTGTTGGGATGCTTCCAAAAGCGTTCTGATTGGACTCTGGGGAGCGTTCCCGCGCAGACTCCGTCGATACCAACGTACCCATATGTGAAGACTTATTCCTGCTGTTCCCAGAGATCACCTGTTACAGGTAAGTAACTGTGCTATACTGCATAATGAAATGATTGCTATTATGGCATCATATTTTTATTAGCAATTCAAACTAATATTAGGGCATCTGCTTCATCATATATAACAATCATGATACATAAGACCGCTTCTGACATAGTTGTTGTGAGAGTTCAGTAATGGCAGCATCATGATATTTTTTTAATGCCAACATTTGTAGATTGACATGGAGGATTGATCAAACACAAACTTAGCAGGTGGGTATAGTGTGCACTTCTGCATTAGATGGTGATACAAAGCCATGTGATGCACAACACATTTGTTTTGTGTTCTTTCTTATACTGCTTAGTATTCCCCTTCTGCAATGATTTCTCTCTCTGTTGCACTGGTTACTGTGATACCTCCAGACTGACTGTCGCAACTCAGCATGAGTCTCTGTATGAAGACAATCACTCTGAATCCACCATATATTTATACTGTACAGATTACATAGTTGATACTTGAGGTGGCATAACTGTCCAAGACATTGGCTTGTAGTTAAGTATCTTCTTTGTTTAGTCTGTTTCCACTGACAATCTGGTAATCTAGGGATAACATTCACACTATACATGTAAGGGACCTGTGTAAGAAACCTTTCAGCAGTTGATTTATTTATCCCATAGTAGTGTCAGTCTACCTCTAAGTACACTACAGTCTATCCACTCTAAGCTAAATTACTTTGGCAGCAACAGTATTGATGAAACAGTATAGATATTTTTAGCTTATTTTTGGACACTTTATTTTTTCCTGTTTTAACCCATCCAGCATAGATTGTTCTGGGTTTTAAAATGGATTCCCATTGCACCTTGCTTACTCCTTGTTCTTTGTTTTTCTTCATTTTAAAATTTGGTTCTGCTGTTAAGAATGAGCTTAGCCTACTCTTTGCTTGCACTGTAACATGCTATGTCAGTATATATGGGTGACCATTGATTTTGCCTTTTTTTTGTGTGTTTATCATAGGGAGGAGAGTGAAAGCGTGCTGACTCTCAAAGGGCTTACCCCCACTGGAATGTTGCCCAGCGGAGTCTTGGCTGGGGGACGACAGACTCTGCAAAGTGGTAATGATGCTATAGAGCTCCATGTGTCTCAGAGGGACTGGGGCACAGCGTATGTTTTATCTAATACTGCACACAATGCATGCTGGAAGTTTCTTCTGCTTTTCAGCTCTTGTCTAAGCATTGCTTTCTGTGTGAATCAGATAACATGAAACAGAGAGCTGACCAGGGTAGAAAACTACAGCAGATAGGGATCCAAACTCTTTACAGCCGGGGTGAAGCAGAAATTATATGGGTCAGAAACTTGCCAGAGGTGCAGGAGAGGGACAACAAAATTGTTTTGTTGACACCATTGGAGAGCTTTGAGTTTTCCTTGTTTTCTTCTCTCCTGATCCTGACATTCACCATGTAAACCAGATCCTGCAACGTGTTTCCAGGCCTTTCCCACCCATACTATGATTACAGGTGTAATTCCTACTTTAAAAAATTCAACCATTATAAAGCCCATTGCAGTTCTCTTATGAAAGACTTTCTATCAAACCAATTGGCTTTCAGTATTTGGTAAATTCTGCTAGGTTTTGTACCCTGGTAATCACCACCAAAGTCTGTTATGTGTTAATTGTTCTGTGTATAATTAGCCCCTTATGTTGTCTTTGTAACACCGTGTTTCCTTCCTCTGCAGATGTAACTTCTCTCATAGATCTGTCTCTATGCTTCGCTTTATGTATGTTTATATATGTGTTAATTAAATTATTATCCCAGACTTACAATGTCTGTGTCTTTGTTGTTGTGGAAGCAAGTTTAACACTATTTTTGGTGTTTTGTGGAGGATGCTGCCCCCCACTGTTTGAGTTTTTGCGGCGTCAGAGTGACAGCCTGAAATAAAGGGTCAGAGTTGAAGTCTTGTAAATAAGTCAGAGAAGAGGAGTTGTTAAGTGCATCAAAGAGTAACAGTGTTTATTAAGCGAGCATATATTTTTGCAAGAAAATATAAAGAATTGTAGAGAACATATACCTGTAATCTGGCTTATGAATATTTTCTAAAAGTTGATATCTCTGAGTCTGTTTTATAATTAAGAAACATTGAATAACCATAGGCACTGCCAGAGAACTCTGAGAACAATCCATCTGCTCTGGCAGAGATAGAGGGATAACACCTGTCCTAGTAGCCCCCATAGCCAGTCTTGTTTTCAAGATATCTACAATGAATATGCTTGAGATAAAGTTGCATATACCAGCAAATCGAGTTCTGCTTATTTATTGTGGGAAGTCCTGGTATAAGCATGTTCATGGAAAGAGAAAGAAACTAACTCCATTCCCAAAGCACTGTATGGTACAAGAGAGAAAAGTGCCAAAGCATTTTGCAAACACTCTCACAAATTGTAGCTTTTTTTTTTACATGCTGCTGGGGGCATGCTATGACTATTAAAGATGTTAACTTATACTGATGCCATCTAGTGACTCATTGTTGTGTCTCAGTTTTCCTACTTCCTTGTTGTCACCCTAGATCTTCTGATGTAATACATCATGGTTGCTGTGCTCCAACTATGTTTAGTGAGTCTTTATTTCTAACTCTGAATCATGGTGTCAGAAGATTCTGAACCTGCACTATTTTCCTGCCTATGATGGCGAGTTTTTCTAGTGTGCGAAGGGCTGCAGAACTAGGAGTTTGCAATGATACCGATTAGCCTAAGTTTGCACATGTTCTCTCCTGAGAGCATTCCTCCCCAAGAGGGCATGAAGATTAGTGGTGACTTATGTGGCAATAGGAAACATTTCAGAGCAGAGTTTGATGTCTACAATCTAACTATAGGCTTACAAGAGATGCCAGCTGATGTGCGGGCAGCTAGAATGATGGGTGCTGAATGCTGCAATGTTTATAAGCACAGTTTGAGCCTCACAGAAGATGGGTACCAAAGTCATCCTGGATGCATTAGATAGATGCCTATTTCAAACACACAAAAAATGTATCAAAGATTCATGTTTGGCAGCTGCAAACAAAAAGAAGGTGATCCAATTAATAAAAGAGAGAAAAAGCGGCAATATGTGAATACAGCCCACTGAAAGATGGACTTATTTAGGATAAAATAGTTCTTGACATTGTCAATAAGTGCACACTTCACCGTCTTTTAAGAGAACATGACTTCACTCTGAATAGTCATTGAAACATGTACTGCAGAACTCAGACTTGCAACTAAGAACTATAGAGGAGGACTTGTATGCTGAAAGAATTAATACAACAGACAAACAGCAACAAATTGTGTATAGCTACTGTGACAAACAGCAGAGTAACTCTCCTGCAACCAAGTGCCGTGGCAATGTATATAACCAAGTAAAAGAACACTAGCCATAATATGATAAAACATGTAGGCTATGTGATGGCCCATATCATTTTACAAGGGTGTGCCTATCAAGGAGGAAGCAGAACGCAGCAAGAAAGCTTCATAAGTTGGAAAAGATATCGGAGTTAGATGATGTAGACTTGTTCAGTAATGATGCAATTTTCTCAAGAGTACCCTGGTACGATGTGAACAAAAGGAAATAAATGGTTTGTGAATCTCAGACTGAATAATCTGCTACTAAATTGAAACTATATTCAGGAGAAGTCACGCTATTCTTGGGACTTTTTCACATGCAATACAGCATGCATGGACATGCTTATAAGCTTGAATTTGAGAGAGTGAAAGCATATCAGAAACCGTTGTGGTCCAGTTCAACATGCGAGTACCTTGGGCTGATCCAGGGCACTGTTACTGCAGAGCTGAACCAGATAAAACACTAGTGCACCAGACTGTTGTCGAGACAACAGCTGGTTAGTGCCTGTGACTGTTTCATGGCCCTGTGGAGTCTGTTCTGGGAGAAGTACATTTTGGCCACATTCTGAATTTTCTCGGGCAGGAAAAGATGGCTGAAACTACTATTTGGAGTCTCTGTAGCAGTGCAGGTGTTAGCAGAAGCAGCATGAATGTTAGGGCTGTATTCAGTGGCACTGAATCAGTACAGATGACATCCTCATCATTGGCTGTGGTGATTCTGAGAAGGCAGAACTTGACCATGACAACAAGTTCTTAGTCCTAATGGACTGCTGTAGGAAGATGAAACTATGGCTTAGTGTGAAGAAATTAGAATTCAAGGTGAAGGAGGTCCACTTCCTTGGACATATCCTGTCTTCACAAGAACTGAAAGCAGACCTGTTTAAGATTAAAGCCATATAGGATATGCCACTACTTGCAGATGTAAAATCTATGCAGTGCTTCATTAGGTTGGTAATTTACCTAAAATATTCCAGGAAGGATGCTCCAGCGGAACACCCGCTTCCAAATTTTCCATCCGTAACCACCAGAGTAGCTCCCGACGTACCTCCTGAGGGCAAACCAGCCGCTGGGACAACGCATCCCTCTGATGAGACCAGCGTCGGAGTAGGGAGCTCTGCAATGGCCGCATATGGAACCTGGCCCATGGCACCACCTCAATTGTGGCCGCCATTGTCCCGAGCACCTGCAGGTATTGCCACGCCGTCGGCGCCGGCCATGACAGAAACTCACGAGCGCTCGCAACTTTTGTGCCCAGAGGACTGGGAGAAATACCGCTGCCTGACCCGTCTCGAAACGGGCCCCGAGGTACTCCAGGGACTGCGAGGGCACTAACCGGCTCTTTGCAAAGTTGATCACCCAACCAAGGCTCTCCAAAAATTGAACTATGCGAGCGGTGGCCAAGGCACTCTCCTCTCGAGACTTTGCTCGAATCAACCAGTCGTCCAAGTACGGATGCACCAGCACTCCCTCCTTGCGGAGCGCTGCCGCTACGACAACCATGATCTTTGTAAACATTTGCGGCGCCGTTGCCAGACCGAAAGGCATAGCTTGAAACTGAAAATGTCCCATGGGAACCGCAAACCTCAGAAACCTCTGATGCTCCTGCCGAATAGGGAAGTGAAGGTACGCCTCCGTGAGGTCCAGCGAAGTCAGAAATTTTCCTGCCCGAACCGCCGCAATCACCGAGCGTAACGTTTCCATACAGAAGTGGGATACCCTGAGACACCGATTTACCCGCTTTAAATCTAGAATGGGCCGAAAGGAGCCCTCTTTCTTTGGTAGCACAAAATAAATGGAGTATCGACCGCACCCGCACTGATCCGACGGGAGGGGCACCACCGCCTTCAGTTGCAGAAGGCGCTGCAAAGTTTCGGAGACCGCCTGCACCTTGTGAGGAGACCGGCAAGGCGACCGGACAAAGGAATCTAACACGGGACAATGGAGCTCTAGGGCATAACCTTCCCGCACGACCTCCAACACCCACTGGTCTGAGGTAATTTGGACCCAGGCAGGGTAGAAATCCCGCAACCGTCCTCCCACGGGCACTACCGCCACCTCAGTCCGCCTCATCTCATTGGGACTTCTTAGTGTTTGAGGACTGGAAAGGCGAGAAGCCTCTGCCCGCCCCCCTGAAACCTCGAAAGCCCTGGCCCCGCGCCGGAAACCTCCCCCACTGAGGCTGGCTAAAACAAGAGGACCGAAACCTCCGAAACTCTCTGGGGGCCCCCTGGGATGCCAAGGCCTGGCATGGCTGCTTTGGCTTATCCTCCAGTAGACGGCCGCTCTTGGACTCCCCCAGGTCCTTGACTAACTTTTCTAAATCTTCCCCAAACAAAAGCTTTCCCCTAAAGGGAAGCTTGCTGAGGCGAGCCTTGGACGACGCGTCCACCGACCAGTTACACAACCAAAGGTATCGTTGCGCTGCTACCACCGATGCCATGCTCCTAGCCAGGCCCCGGATGAGGTCATAATGAATGTCCACCAAATAAGCGGTACCCGACTCCAGCCGCGCTACTTCGTCTACTTGCTCCACCTGCAACCTCTGCGACCATCGCAAACAGCCTCTCGCCACCCACACTCCTGCTATAGAGGCTTGCAACGAAAGGGCCGAGACATCGAACACCTGCTTCAGTAACGAATCCAACTTTCTGTCCTGCATATCCTTCAATGCCGCCGCACCTTCAACCGGGATCGTGGTCTTTTTAGTGACTGCCGATACTGCCGCATCTACCTTCGGCGAGCGAAAAAGCTCCCTGTCCTGGTCAGAAAGCGGATAGAGGCGAGCTAAAGCTCTCGAACCCTGCAGGGCTGCCTCCAGCAAGTCCCATTCTTCCTGAATCATCTTGCGAAAGACCCTATGAACTGGGAAGACCTTTTGGGACTGACGTACCGCCTGCAATAATGGATCCTCCAATGCTTCCTCCGGCAGCGGCTCCACGGATGGCATATTTAGCGTCTTCAAAGTCTCGGAGATCAGAGCTGGGAGCTCTTCCCGCTGGAACACCCGGACCACTCTACTCTTCTGCTCAGAGTCCGGCAACTCCCCCTCTTCTAACTCTTCTTCCGAGGCCTCCTCCAAGTCCCCCGCCTCCTCATCCAAACCAGACGGCGGACTGTCTTCTTCTAGCACCTTCCCCTTCTTAGCCGAAGCAGACTCCTCCTCCGGGCAATCCAGCGGCCTCGTCCGCTTCCGCCCCCGCGGACCCTGAGGAGGAGCCACCAACGGCTGCAGCAAAGCCAAAGCCCACTGCATAAGGGCAAAGAAATCCGGCGGAATCCTGGGGAGGTCGGGCCCCTGGCCCGGAGCCAGCTGCCGCTCAGGGTCCTCAGCTGAGGATGGTCCCGCTACTGGTTCCGCAGGAGCCAAAACTGGAGGCAGGGCCACTTTCCCCCACGACAGAGCCTCCCCTTGCTCCCGAGAGGACTCTTCCAGCGGCTTCTCCATGAGCGCTGCCCCCACTGTGCAGGCTCTACATACCCCCGAGTCTAACACTTCTCCACGCCTAATGCCACACACCAAGCAGCGTGGCTTGGCAGGCATCCTCTCTGCCAGAAGGAACACTGAGATTCCCACACTCAGTCACCAATCCCAGCGTTACACTTTATGTATCTTTGTCTTCTTTTTTTTTTTTTGTATCTGAAACCAAATGCAAAGGTTCCCCTGACACTGCACCTGACTTTTTAAACTTTGTTTTTTTTTTTGTTTGTTTGTTTTTTAACTACAACCCTACTGTCGAGCTACCTACTCCTAATCTCTGCAGAAATTCCCAAAACGAGGGAGAGAAGTGCCAGAAACCGCCTGCTAGACACTTAAGCAATAAACTTGCCGCTCACAAAATGGCCGCCGGCATCGAACTTCCCGCCCGGAGACACGCGGCCCTGCTAACGGCACGCTGCCCGATCAAGCTCCCTTACACAGGCCGAGGGAGAGGCCCAATTTCCCCGTCGGCCCTGCCCGGAACGAACACTTAGCCGCCAAATTCAACTCACCGCCTCAGAAAAAGACCGGGAGCACCGCCGCCGCCGGAGCTCAGCCTTGCTTCGGCTCCGGCGATCAAGGACAGCTGACTGAGTCTTTTGCTGCGTTGCTGCTGCTGCCGCTGCCTTCTACCTGTTCCTCACCCTTCTTTTTGCGGGTTCGGGAACAGGGAGGCCACAAAGCTCGCAGGCTGCCCTGCTGCTCGTTTTTTCAGTGGGGAGTAAGTACCCGAGGGAGGGGGAGACAGAGAAAGAGAGTCCAGCCGAAACAAGTAGGATCCCTTCCTGCAGCAGCACTTCAGCTAGAAAAGAAAAACAAACCCAGGGTAAATAAAAGGTATAAGGTAAAATTTAAATTTAAATGGTACAAAAATTCAAAAGCTCTGCTTATTTGCGCTAACTGAGCCCAGTCCCAGGCTCAGACCTCTCTCCAGCTGCTTGGAGGCTGAAAGTACTGGTGGAAGGGGGCAGTCCTTGCCTATTTATACCAGTGACATCAAAGCGATGACATCTTTCAGTCTCCAAAGCTGCTGGTGGAGGTTCTAAACTCTATGGTTCCGGGACTGGACTAGAGGGCCGTAAAGGAAGAAGTGAATAAATAGACTCAATGAGGCAATGAAGTGAACCAATGGTAGATATGGGGGCAATAAGCACACTAAGAAATTGATATCTTTGGTGAGCTAAATGCCCAATTCTGATGTCTCCTTTTGCCTCTTTACATACAGTACTTTTACTTATTGAAGTTAGTATATTTTTTATTCATTGAGGCCAGTATTGTCCTATTATTGTTAGTGGTGAAGGGTGTTATTGGATTTATTCCTTCAATCAATAGGGTTATTTAGATTCAAGAGATAATTACCTCAGAAACTGACCACAAACCACTGGTCGCAGTCTTCAGAAAGCCCCTATTGTGTGTGCCCAAGTGACTTCAGAGCATGTTGCTAATGTTGCAACATTACACTCTCAATGTTGTTTATAAGCTGGGCCCTGAAATATTTATTAGTGGCACACTCAGCAGAACCATCACTAGCACTGAACACCTCAAGGTTTGTTGGATGCAACAAGAACAAACTGACATTGCACAGATCAACCAGGCAGACTATCTGAATATCACAGACAGAGGCTGCAACAAATCATACAGCACACCACAAGAGGTGACACCTTACAAGTGCTGAAATTGTAACTATCCAGCTGAAATCAGGGAATATTGGTAATTCATGGATGAAATCAGCATACAAAATGGTGTTGTATACAAAGGATCCAGGGTTATTATTCCCAAATCCCTTCAATCAGAGATGCTAACATATTCATTCAAGCCACATTGGTAGTGAAGCATGTTACTGGCTGGCCCATGATACCCTTTATTGACCTAACATGCAAGGCAAGATCAAGGACTTTGTGAGCACCTGTTCCATCTGCAATGTATATGCACATGAACAACAGAAAGAAATGATGATGTCACATAAGAGACTAGTGCAGCCTTGGCAGATTGTCCGCATGAACTTATTTTACTATGCTGGGAAAGAGTTCCTTTTGATTGTAGATCACTATTCAGACTTCTGGGAAAATGAACTGCTCCCAGACATGTCTGTAGAAGCTACAATCAAGTGTTGCAAAGTATAGTTTGCACGCCATGACCAACCTGATCAAGTGATCTCAGATAATGGTCCCCAATTTATTTGCATGCAATTTAAACAGCTTTCTGCTGAGTGGAGGTTTGAACATGTTACTGCATCACCAAGGCACTCACAAGCTAATAGGCAGCAAGCTACTTGAGCTCTGTGTGATACAAGGTGTAGCAAAAAAACCCTGACACAAGATGCAATCTGTTAAATCAAGATTTGACATATCTGCAAGAAATCTGCCTGAACTGAATATCAGGAACTTGATCCGCATGAAACCATTACTGGGAGATCGTATGAATCATTGGAGGTTGGGTACCTGTTTGCAGAAGGTCACACCATGCTCATATCAAATGGATGTTGGAGGAACGCTCTATCATTGCAATCTGTGGATCTGAAGAGTGGCTGAGCAGCACATGCACGGCTCAGCTGAAGAGCCAATCAGTCCTTCCTGCTCCAGTATACCCTGACGCTTGGAGAATACAGGTGCTGCAGGGAACAAGTGAGGAGAATTGCAAGCCAGTGAGCACACCTGTCAGGAATCTGGTGCCAAGTACCAACAGCTGCATGCTCAGAAAGGCCATGTCTGCATTCACAGTGGCTCGTGCTCAAAGTCACCTCAATGACTTGATCCGTAGGGTATTTATAATAGAAAGTTGTGCATAAGTTCAAAGAAAAAAAAGGAAAGTTACAAATGGTAACTTACAACCAGGAGCCTCTAGAAGGTATCAGTATATCTCAGTGATTTCCACTTCCTTGTTGTCAGCTTTGACCGTCTGATGTAGTACATCATGATTCCTGTGCTCCAGTTGCATTTAGTGCTTTTTTTATTTTTAAATTTATGATCCCAACTTGAACTGTAATTTGCCAGAGGTAATATATCTTTCTGTACATAGTTTGTATATAGTTTCCCATGTTATCTCCAAGTTACTGACCCTGTTATAATGTAAGCAAAGGATTGTTCTAATGCGAAAATTTGTTATCTGTAAACCGCGCTGATACCAAAAAGCGCGGTATATAAAAACTGTAAAATAAATAAAATAAACTCTGAAAAATGGCTTCATTAGAATAGACTGAGCATGTGCTGAAAGCCCCAGATTCAGTGAAGCGTGGGCTGGAGGTTCACTAAAGAAGAGAGTGATAGTCCTCAACTTGTTTTCTGTCACCTAAGCATGTAACATGTTGTTTTCCCCCAGTTAAATAGTTTGAAATGCACATTTTCTTTATAATGGTTCATCCATTCCACTGTCTACTGTTGATAAAAGTTCAAGGTTGCTTACTGACAGATAAAAGTGCTCATCTTACTATTTATTTATTTGCAGATTTTTTATATACCACTAGGGCCAGAAGCATCAAAGCAGTTTACAATAAAAATGGAGGCCCAGAGACATAGGACAGCACATAAGCATTCTTAAAAAAAAGAGAATTTTAGACCCAAGCAGATCCTGTGCCAGAGGTGTTCTCAACCTAGTCCTCAGGATACACTCACTCAGTCAGGTTTTCAGGCTATCCATACTGAATATGCATATGATTGCTACACATATCAATCTCATGCATATTCATTATGGATATTCTGAAAACCTGACTGACTGGGTGTGTCTTGAGGACTGGGTTGAGAACCGCTAAGCTAGAAGAGGGTTTCCAGTGCTGTTGGTAGTATCATGTTGCATAGCAGTGATGTCAGCATGCTTGTTCTGGTATAGGAGATGAGAGGCATGCTGACATCACAGACTGGCTTCAGTAGTCCTCTATAAATATACCCACCTATTTATTTATTAGGATTTACTAAGCACCTTTATGAAGAGATTCATCCAAGGCAGTGTACAACAGGTCTTCCCTAAACATAGCAAAACTTAAATTGCAATAGCAGCATAATAGCAAAATGATCCCCATCTTAGCATAAGAGACAATTAAACATTGAGATAAAATTGGAAATAGACAATAATATGATTCAGTGTAGGTAATGTACACCTTAGGACAGCATAGTAGAAGCAAATTATCCATCTACATGGACACTTTTAACAACTACAACAGACTACCTTTAATGTTCCCCATGAGAACCCTCCCATGTCACATAGCAGCGGGCAGGGCATTTCTTACATGATCAAAGACAACTTGCCACATGGAGTTAGAATTATTATCTCCAGGAACAAGCAGGAATGAGTCTTCACATATGGGTACGTTGGTACCGACGGAGCCTGCGCGGGAACTTCTTTTCCGCGGAGCCAGCAGGTCGTGTTCCTGTCACCGCTGAAGAAGTTCTTTATTTTATTTTATTTCTTTGGTCGCACGTCTGCCTTCTTCGACGTGGGACCAGTACTGCCGGTCTTTTCTTTCTTTTCTTAAAAAAATATAATTCTTCCGTTCCACTTTAGTATATATTTTTGTCTCTTTTGGCCTTAGGCCTAAGGGAAAATTCCTCATGGAAAAGCCCGCCTCCGGGTTTAAAAAATGCACTAAGTGCAGCGGTACCATTTCTGTTACCGACACCCATGACTGGTGTCTTAAATGTTTGGGTCCTGACCATTCCATCACGGATTGTGTGTCCTGCTCCATGATGTCTAAGAGAGGTTTACAGAACCGAGCAGCTAAGCTCAGTACCCTGTTTCCCTCTGATGCAGCTTCGGTGGCATCGACGTCGTCCAGGGCTGCTTCTTCCTCCTATGGATCTCAGGTAACCAAACATAAATCCAGCCGGTCCTCGAAGGGTAGATCTCCTTTTAAGCATTGAGATGCCTCCAGGCTTGCCCTCGAGGATCTTGCACCGGCAAAAGTACCCCGGCGGGAAGCTCCGGCTTCCAAAGCTCCTCCTATGGGGTCACAGGTTGACATCGATGGCACGGCCTCAACCGATCACCTGTTACAATGTTCTGGGGTATCGGTAGAATCTGCCGGTACCGATGTCCAGACATTAATGGCGTCGATGGATCAGAATATTCTGACCATGCAGCAGGCCATCACGGCATTCATTCGAGCTGCGACGCCACTGGTACCGCAACAGGCTCCGTTGCCGGTACCGGCTCCGGCACCGATCTCGGTTCCGGTGCCGGTACTGATTGCATCGACATCGGCTTCGGTGTCGACTGCAACGGTACCCTGTCCAATGATGCCCATCGGTACCGAACCGGTACCGATCACTCCCGATGTCGATACCACTCGGTACGCATATCGGGCTCTACAGGAGCATCCAGATAGGCGATACTTCGATTCCTCCGAAGACTCTGATGCATCGGAGGTTTCTGTCGAAGCATCGGTACTCCTTCCTCAAGAGCCTCCTTCTCCAAAAAGAAGAATGTCTCCTCCAGAGGACTTGTCTTTTCAGGACTTTATAAGAGAGGTGGCCAAGGGGCTTTCTATCTCAGTAGCCCCTGAGTCAGAGCCTAGAGCCAAAAAGTTGGATATTTTGCAATATCCCAAGGCTCCTAAAGAGGCAGCCACTTTGCCAGTTCATGAGATCCTTTATGATCACATGTTGGGCATATGGGAGACCCCTCTTACTATCTCTTCCCACTCTCATAGGCTAGACACCATGTACCGTGTCCCGCATTGTCCTGGGTTTCATAAGACTAAGCTTCCTCACCACTCTATTGTGGTGGAGTCTGCCATGAAAAAGTTAAAGAGTGCAAAAAGGCACTCTTCTACCCCTCCAGGGAGAGAATGTAGAACCTTAGATGCTTTTGGCAGAAAAATCTTTCAAGCCAGCATGCTTGTTGCTAGAATCAACTCCTATAGTCTCTATATGGGGATGTTTCTAAAAGAAGTTACAGATCATCTGCAAACTTTCCTCCCTTTTCATCCAGAAGATAAGAGGGAAGAGTTTCTCACTTGGCTTAAGCATGCCCAAGATGTTTCCAAATTTTCCAACCGTGCAGCCTTTGACTCTTTTGAGGGTGCCAGCAGAGTTTCGGCTATTGCCATAGGTGCACGCAGAATTGCTTGGTTACAAGCTTCTGATCTGGAACCTTGGGTCCAAGATGGATTAGGAAATCTTCCTTGTACAGGTGAAAACCTTTTTGGCAAGGATTGGCAAGCAAAGGCCACACAGATGGATGCAGAAAATTCTGCTTTGGATAGGCTTTCAAAGTCTACCTCTAATCCTGTCAAGAAGAGGTTGTTCAAAAAGCCATATTTTCCCAAGAAGGGAAGATATTATCCTGTTTATGGTCAACAGACATCTTCTGCAGGTCGTTTTCCTGCAAAGCGTCAACAACCTAAACAGGCCAAGCCTAAGGCTGCAAGGACTCCTGTAGCCCAACAGCCTCGGCCTCCTCAGGGCCTTTGACTTGCATCTAGAGAACTTAGCCTTTCTGGCTCTAGCAAAACCAGAGCCTCTCACCATTCCAGGAAGGTTAACTTACTTTGCTCCCAGATGAGAACAAATTACAGCAGAGCAATGGACCCTCTCCATCATAAGGGAAGGGTACAAACTTCATTTCTCAAACCTTCCTCCTCACACCATGGTGAGACAGTTCAATTCTCAAACATCTCTCCTTGACCTTCTCGGTCAAGAGATTACTACCCTTCTTGCCCAAGGGGCAATAGAAGAAGTACCCCTTCTTCAACAGGGCTCAGGGTTCTACTCCCCCTACTTTCTTATCCCAAAGAAAACGGGGTTACAGACCCATATTAGATCTCAGAGAATTGAACAAGCTTCTATGCAAGGAGAAATTCAAAATGATTTCTCTAGGTACTCTCCTTCCATACCTTCAGAGTCAGGATTGGCTTTGCTCTCTAGATCTCAAGGATGCGTATACCCATATATTCATCCATCCAGCACACAGAAGATTCCTTTGGTTCTTTTATCAAGGGAAGCACTACCAATACAGGGTACTTCCTTTTGGTCTGGCCTCTGCTCCAAGAGTGTTCACAAAATGCATGGCAGTAGTAGCTGCATTCCTACGCACTCTAGGAATATTCGTATTCCCATATCTGGACGACTGGCTCATCCGAGCTCCATCCCAGTCAGAGGCCCAGACTTCCCTAACCTGCACAATGCGTGTTCTGCAGTGTCTGGGACTGGTGATAAACATTCCAAAGTCCCAACTCACCCCTACTCAGTCTCTAGAGTTCATAGGGGCCTTGCTGGATACGACAACTGCAAGGGCCTATCTTCCCCAGGCCCGTTGCCTACACTTAGTGCAGTTAGCCTCCCAGATTCAGTTAAAAACCCATTTAACTGCTCGAGAGATGTTACAACTGCTAGGCCACATGGCATCCACTGTGTATGTGGTCCCTTATGCTCGCCTTCACATGAGAGCAGCTCAATGGACTTTGTCCACCCAATGGACCCAGGCATCAGGGGGTCTGTCAGACAAAATAGCAACCTCCAGGCGCCTCTTTTGGTCTCTCCAGTGGTGGAAGTCCACTCAAAATCTGTTGCAGGGGTCCCCCTTCCAACAGTTGTTACCCCAAGCAACCCTTACAACAGATGCCTCTCCAAAGGGTTGGGGAGCTCATCTTCACGACCTCTCCACCCAGGGCATTTGGTCTCCACAGGAGACCTCTCTACATATCAACATCTTAGAGCTCAGAGCAATCTTCCTGGCTTTGAGTCTTCCATACCCTGCTCAGCTACAAGACAGTCCTCATTCACACGGACAACCAAGTAGCCATGTTCTATGTGAACAAGCAGGGAGGGACTGGCTCTCTGTCGCTTTGCAACGAAGCTCTGAGATTGTGGGCCTTCGCCAGAGAGCATCAAATTCATCTTCTGGCAGTATACCTTCCAGGAGTTCAAAACTCTTGAGCAGACAGACTCAGTAGAGTTCTGCTTCCACACGAGTGGTCCCTTCATATGGACCAGATAGTCAGAATCTTTCGAATTTGGGGCACCCCGGATATAGACCTCTTTGCAAGTCCGTGGAATGCCAAACTTCCCCGATTTTGTTCCAGAATTCCGTGTCAGAGAGTTCAGGCCAAGGATGCCTTCCTCCTTCATTGTGGTCAAGACTTCCTATACGCCTTTCCACCCATTCCCCTAATTCCCAAGACCCTGTTCAAGCTTCAGAGAGACCGAGGGACTATGATCCTCATAGCTCCACGATGGCCACGCCAAGTGTGGTTCCCTCTACTTCTGCATCTCTCTCAAGCTCCCTCCCTGGACTTGGGATCTGCTCCAGATCTCCTGTTTCAGGAGGGGGGAACGTTGTGGCACACAAACCCCTAATCTCTCCACCTCAGGGCTTGGTTGCTGAAGGCTTAGACCTTCAAGATTGGCATCTGTCTCAGCAAGTGAGGGATGTCCTTCATGCTTCCAGAAAGCCTTCTACAAGGCGTTCCTATGCTTTTAAATGGAAAAGGTTTACCATTTGGTGTGCTGAGAGGGGTCTTAACCCTCTAGCAATACCTTTGAATTCTTTACTAGAGTATCTCCTGCATCTTTCCCATGCAGGCCTCAAAACGAATTCAGTACGGGTCCATTTGAGTGCTATTGCAGCATCTCTCAAACCTTTCAATGGACAACCTATTTCCTCTCATCCTCTTATTGCAAGATTCATGAAAGGCCTTCTTTTAACTAAACCTCCCATTAGACCACCTCCAGTGGCATGGGACTTGAATCTGGTTCTTGGTCAGCTCATGAAGCCTCCCTTTGAACCCTTAGCCACTACCTCCTTGAAATTTCTTTCCTGGAAAGTTATCTTTCTTATTGCAGTCACCTCAGCTCGCCGCATCAGTGAGCTGCAGGCCTTAGTGGCTAATCCACCGTATACAAGGTTCCATCATGATAAGGTAGTCCTTAGGACCAATCCACACTTTATGCCTAAAGTGGTCTCACCTTTTCATCTTAACCAAGAGGTGTATTTACCTGTCTTCTTTCCAGGTCCTCATGCATCAAGTGCAGA
This sequence comes from Ichthyophis bannanicus, assembly GCA_033557465.1. Taxonomy (NCBI): domain Eukaryota; kingdom Metazoa; phylum Chordata; class Amphibia; order Gymnophiona; family Ichthyophiidae; genus Ichthyophis; species Ichthyophis bannanicus. The sequence goes on along the minus strand of CM066034.1, from coordinate 575,080,837 downwards.
GAGGAATCTTCATACCCTGGATTGTAAGAGGGCTCTTGCCTTTTACTTACAAAGGACACAGCAGCATAGAAAGTCTTCTCAGCTCTTTGTTGCTTTTGATCCCTCTCATTTGGGACTTCCAGTCTCTAAGAGAACACTGTCCAATTGGATTGCTCAGTGTATTTCTTTTGCCTATCAGAGCAAGAATCTTTCTCTGGAGGGCCATGTCACAGCTTACAATGTGAGGGCCATGGCAACCTCTATGGCTCATCTAAATTCTGTGTCCATCGACCAGATCTGTCGAGCGGCCACCTGGGCCTCGGTTCATACCTTCACAGCCCATTACTGCTTGGACAAGGACTCCCGCCGGGATGCCTTGTTTGGTCAGACTGTTCTCAAACACCTGTTCCATGCTTGATCAACTCCTGCCCTCCATCCCTGGTTGGATGCCTGAGATCTATGGGAGGAGGTAGAGCCCTTCTCAGGGTCTCACAACCTTGGGGATCTCCCAGGCATCTCTCTAGCTGGGGAGTCCCCATATGTGAAGACTCATTCCTGCTTGTTCCTGGAGATAGCACAGTTACTTACCTGTAACAGGTGATCTCTGGGAACAGCAGGAATAAGTCTTCACAACCCACCCACCTCCCCTAGGAGTTGTATCTTTCTATCTATCTTTCCTTTCCTCTCTCTCTCTTTGTCTCAGCTTAAAACTCGAACTGGAGAGAGGCGGTTAGGAAAGGCGGGAAGGCAGCGCGCATGCGCTGTGGGATGCTCCCAAAAGCTTTCTTTTTTTGGGACGCTGGGGAGCATTCCTGCGCAGGCTCCGTCGGTACCGACGTACCCATATGTGAAGACTTATTCCTGCTGTTCCCAGAGATCACCTGTTACTGGTAAGTAACTGTGCTATGCCAGCATTCAGGATGAATTCCAGTGCCAACAGCTGAATGTCTCAGGCTGTTATTGTTTTGGAAGCAAGGAAGAGAGCAAATACACCTGTCTGGTTACTCCTTGTACATTATTCAAATGGTGATCAGTCCATACACCTTTTTCACTACCCACATTTCCACTGCTAATTAACAGTGGAACTAGAGCTGTGCATATCTTTGCTATACCCTATTTATACTAAATAGAATCCATGGTTTGAGAGCAAGATGGAAGAATATAATGGGGCTACAAATTGTGTATGTTTTGGAATATTCAAGAATATGCCTAATCAACTTTGTCACTAAAATGTATCAGAATCTATGTTTCAGTCATGAATTTGCATTTCATTTTAAAATGTCAGTAATGTACAGTGGGACTGTTGGGTACATAGAGTTAACCATGCGTTTTCCAGCTGTGCAATATTACACTTTTCACCTTTCTCCTTCATTTTGCATGCACCTGATCACTTCTATACAGCCACAGTTGAGGCAATTGAGGCTGACAAAGGTATGGCCAGAATCTTTCTCCTCAGCAGAGATCTGTAGTGTTTGGTTGGGGGAGTTCAAACATGTATGGGTGTGTTTTGGTTTCATTTTATACAACTAGTGATTGCTCTTTGTTCCGAACTGCTTCTTCACATAGCCTCTTCCCTTTTTCTCCAGGGGGCTCTCAATGCCTGGAGAATGAGATGCATCTGCACAGTGATTTTTCGTGCTCGTTCCTTGCATTCAGATGCATGTTTTGGTGTTGTGCATGCTTTGCTCATTGTTGTATGATATGGCCTTGCTTCAGTAGTGACTTTAGATTTTAGCATTCTGCTCTTTCTACATGCTGTCTTGGTGGTGCAAGGTTTCTTTTCACTGTGCCATCTTTTATGTTTGCTATAGGTTTCACTCAGTGCCGGCCCATCCACCAGGCAAACTAGGTGGTCACCTAAGGTGACAACTTCTTTGGGGGGGGGGGAGGGTGGCAGCAAAGAGCAAGCTGGGCATTCAAGGCTAAACGATAAATTTTGACAGCCGGGGGAGGGGCAGGAAAGAAAACTTAAGGTCTGCCTAGGGCACAAATCCCTTGAACCATCTCTGGGGCTGGCCCTGGTTTCCCTTATCAGATGAATCTTTTAACTTGGATTTTTACTCACCTCTGAAATTAGGGCAAGCTAAAAAGCATTGTAAAAGCAAGTGGTTATTTTTTAACTTATTTCTGGCTGCTGGCAAGCCCAGATTTTCTCCTAGTGCTGCTTAAGTGGCCAGATAGGTAAATCTCTTGTGGCTGAGAACTTTATAAGGGTAGGCTACACAGTGAGGTGCTTCTTTCTGACCTACTTATTTAGTGGTACATTAAATGTTAGGATTACTGTAAGGCAGCACCATACTATCATTGTGCCCTATGCGACTTGGAACCTAGTGCACCCCCCTTCCCCCCCCCTAATTATGAAATATAGTACTTTAGCATCATATAGTACTTTAGTTCCTTATCCTGCTAAACCCAGTCCAGACAAGTGCGTTATGTCCCCATGCCAGCAGGTGGAGACAGACTTGAGCAACCTTCAGTGATGCCATCACCTGGTATGATAGAGCACTAAGAAGCCAGTATTGTCTGCCTTCAACAGGTGGCAAGGTGTGTGTACTGGTACAGCAGTGAAGATAGGCCTGACTCTCCTGTCCATACTGTGGTGCTGATGCCTTGGACTGAGTCTAACACTCCTTGCCCGCTCTACAGTGCACAGGCCATGGATTGAGTCATGAAGGGCCCAATGGCTTAGTGTGCAGGTAAGCCCATATCTCCTGGAGTGGACAGCCGCCCTGCATCCACATGGTTTAATTCAGGTTACTAATGCTGGTGGGCCAGAAGAAGAGCAGGAGAGGCCCACGGGGCCACTCAGGGGGGTTGATAAGTTGAGGCCAGGTTCCTGTTCCCTCTTGCTGTCCTTACCTCTGTCTTTGAACCTCTACTTTTCTCTATCTAGACTCAGTCCCTCGGTGCACTTATTTTCTCACATGGTTTTCAGTACCATCTTTATGCTGACGACTCTCATATGTACCTCTGTGCATCTGAAATCTCTCCAGGAATTCAGGCCCGGATCTATGCCTGCCTATCCGACATTACTGCCTGGATGTCTCACCGTCTGAAATTGAACATGGCCAAAACTGAGCTCCTTATCTTTCCCTTAAACCTACCTCCCTCCCTTCAGCCATTCTCTATTTCTGTGGATGACACTACGTATCTCCCTATTTCCTCAGCTTGCAACCTTGGGGTCATCTTTGATTCTACTCTCTCCTTCTCTGCACACATTCAAACAGATAGCTAAAACATGTTGCTGCTTTCTCTATAAAATCAACAAAATTCCTCCCTTCCTTTCTACTCGCACTACCTAAGAACCTTATTCACACTAGTCACCTCCCACCTTGACTATTGTAACCTGCTCCTCGCTGGTCTCGCCTTGAGTCATCTCTCTCCCCTTCAATCTGTTCAAAACTCAGCTGCACAGCTTATCTTCCACCAGTGTTACTATGCTCATGTAACCCCTCTTCTCAAGTCACTTAACTGGCTCCCTATCAGTTTCTGCATCCAGTTCAAACTTCTTCTGATGTACAAGTGCATTCACTCTTCGACTCCTCACTACCTTTCCTCTTTTATCTCACCCTACACCCCTCCTCAGGAACTCTGCTCCTCTGGCAGATCCCTTTTATCTGTGTTCTTCACTGCCACTGCCACTGCCACCTCCAGACTTTGTTCATTCCACCTTCCTGCTTATATGCCTGGAACAAACTACCTGAGTTAGTGCATTGGGCTCCTTCTCTAGCCCTATTCAAATCCAGGCTCTTTGAAGCTGCTTTTGCATACTGATGCTCCTCACTCTCTTGTCCACTACTAATGTGTATCTTACCGTACTCTAGTCTCCAATTTTACTATGTGTTTTGTCTTGATTAGATTGTAAACTCTGACAAGTAGGACTGTGTCTTACATCTATATGTGTATGCCTTGTAGCGCTATACAAATGATTAGTAGTAGTAGCTACTGCTTTAAGTATCCCCTTTAATATCATCGCTGTACCAGAAAAACATTGGGTTATAACTCCGACAGAATTGCAGAGTGTGAAATTGTTCCCCAGGTCCGACTTGGCCCCAGTCTCCTTGACGCCGAGCTCCAAGCCCAGCACTTCCTGTGAGGCCAGAGTGTCCTCGGAGTCCCACGGTAGCAGCTCCTGTGAGAAGATCTCGAACCCAGAGAAAAGAAGTCGTCTTGAAGTCTGCTGAGATTGCACTGGAGAAACCCGGTAAAACCATTCGGAGGAACTTGGGCGACTCTGAGAAGCGCCCCACCAAGGTCCTCAAGAAGGATTCCTCGGCCAGCAGAGACCATCCTCGGCCAGCTGTAGTCCTCATCAAGGACAAACTCGAGAGAGTGCCAGTGCCAGGCCTGAGATCCTTGATGCCTGCCCTGAAGGCTGCAGAGCCTTCTGGTCTGGAATCCAGAATTGGGGCCCTGGAGCAGAACATCATTGTTATCCTGGCTCCGCAGCAGGCAATGATGGCCGGTTCGTCTGTCTCATCTGCCCCGTTGACCGGACCCTCGACTACAAGGTAGTCCCCGGTAGTCGAGCCGAGTTCCAAATGCCACCGGCCTTGGGTAAGCCCTTGGCGCTGGTCGAGATCCCGTCCCATTCTTTGGGAATCCTGTCCTCGCTGGCCAGTGTCCATGATTCGGACCCCAGGTCTGTGGCAGGCCACCAACTCTTCAACGTGGGCTTCAAGGTAAGGAATCACAGGGCCTCGGACTCAGTCACTGCTAGACTCCGCGTGGGAGACTGACGACGAGGCCTCTGCAGACACCAAGCGGCACCGAGATATCCCCTCATACCTGGCGCCACTCTCCTCCTGAGGACGTGGCCTTCCATGACTTCGTCAGGGACATGGCCAGAGCCCTCTTGGTGCAAACCAAGGCGGAGGAAGACCCCCGCGCATTGAGGAATTGGAGATTTTTCAGTATGCATCTCCAACCAGTGCCTGTACAGCCGATCCTTGGGAGGCTACTCCTTCGGATGTGGGAAACACCAGTGTTGGTGCCAGTAGTGAGCTGGTGCCTCGACATTATGTACCATGTCCAGAAGGGCCCAAGGTTCCACATATCCCAGCTCTTGCATATCTCCGTGGTTGACAAGTCGACCATGCAGAAACCCAGAAGACCTACTCCTTGGTTCACTCCGGGAGGGAGGCCAGAGCCTGACACCCTTGGGTGCAAGGGCTACCAAGGCTCGATGCTCGGATGCCGGATCCAGGCCTATAAGCTTTACATTTATTTATTTATTTATTTTATTTATTTAGACAGTTTTGTATACCGCTTTATCCTTCAATCAAAGCGGTCACAACACAATTGGGGGATACATTTAACACGCGGGGATATGAGACACATACACTAATACTTACAGGGAACATGGGCAATGGAGGGTTAAGTGGCTTGCCCAAGACCACAAGGAGCAGGTTTACATAGGCATGTACCTAAAGGCTCAGACCCAAAAGCTGTCGGGGTTTGCGGCAGGCCTAATCAGGGAACCCCTCCAATGGTTCCAGACCCTGATCTTGGGGATCAAGGACTGTTCCAAGTTCCTCTCCCGGGCAGTGTATGATGGCTTTGAGTCAGCGGCTCAGGTAGCTGTGGCCAGCATTGCAGCCCGACACCAAGGCTGGCTACAATCCTCCGACCTTGAGCAGTGGGTCCAAGACAAGCTGCTCGACATCCCCTGTGCTGGGGAGAACCTGTTCGGCAAACCCATAGCCAGAGGTTCTAAGTCCTCATCTCATCCTCACAAAAAACATCAAGGAAGAGGCCCCTTTTCCCGAGGAAAAAGGGGCCCTTTGGGCAGGGTCACCAATACCAGCCTTTCTCAGGCCAGCAGCAGGTTTCTAACCCCAAGGGGCAAGGGCCCGGGGCTCAGAAGACAAAGGCACCTAAGCCCCAGACCCCAGCTCCCACCCAGCCTGGGGGGAACTTTTGACTCCCAGGGCAGGGCTTTCCCTCCCCCAGGAGACCTTCACCAGCCCAAGGGGGGTACCTGATGATGTTTGCCCACAGATGGGCTACAGTCACCTCGGACCAATGGGTACTGCAGGTGGTCAGAGAAGGATACCTTCTCCATCTACAACAGATTCCACCCAGGTTCTTTCTGGGAGAGCTGGTGCGACCCCTCCTTCACCAGACCCTGCTGCATACAGAGCTCACAAGTCTTCTCAGGAACAACGTAATAGAACTTGTACCCAAACACCTATGAGGTAGAGGCTTTTACTCCAGGATTGAATTCCCATAGAAGTATTACAGCAATCTGATGCAGCTGTTACCGTACTTACAAGGCTCTGCCAAGAAATATGGAAGACAGCATCATGGCCAACTGACTGGAAAAGATCTGTGTTTATACCAATACTAAAGAAAGGTGATCCAATTGACTGTGGAAATTATCGCACAATCGTTCTGATCCCACATGCCAGCAAGATTCTACTGAAGATTATTCAAAAGAGACTACAATCATACCTGGAACAAGAACTACCTGAAGTGCAAGCAGGGTTCAGAAAAGGGCGAGGAACGAGAGACATCATTGCGGATGTGAGATGGATCCTTGAAAAGACTAAAGAATACCAAAAGGATATCTATTTGTGCTTTATCGACTATAGCAAAGCTTTTGACTGTGTAAACCATGAGAAACTCTGGGCCACATTAAGAAGCATGGGTATACCAGAACACCTGATCGTTCTCTTGCACAATCTGTACATTGATCAAGAAGCAACAGTTCGAACAGAACAAGGAGAAACAGAATGGTTTAAAATAAGCAAAGGTGTAAGACAAGGCTGCATACTTTCTCCCTACCTGTTTAATTTATATGCAGAACAAATCATCAGAGAAGCAGGATTGTATGAAGACAACAGAGGTGTGAAGATTGGTGGAAGACTCATCAACAACCTTCGCTATGCTGATGATGCCACATTACTGGCGGAAAGTGAAGATGATCTGAAACATTTGCTTCTCACAATCAAAGAACATAGTCTCAAAATGGGCCTGCACCTTAATGTAAAGAAGACAAAGATCATGACAACTGGCATAATCAACAGGTTCATCGTTGAAGGAGAAGAAATTGAAATCGTGAATAACTTTAACCTACTTGGATCAACTATCAATAAAGAAGCAACAAGCAGTCAAGAAATCAGACGATGCATTGCTCTTGGCAGAATGGCTATGAAAGACCTAGATAAGATTCTCAAGAGCAGAGATGTCTCTCTCCATACAAAGATTTGACTTGTTCAAGCCATGGTATTTTCAATAACATCATATGGATGTGAAAGCTGGACAGTGAAAAAGATAGACAGGAAGAAAATTGATGCCTTTGAATTATGGTGCTGGCGGCGAATACTGTGTATACCATGGACTGCCCGAAGAACAAACCAGTCTGTACTACAGGAGATCAGATGACAAGACTTCGACTTTCATACTTTGGACACATCATGCGGAGAGAGAGATCATTAGAGAAAGACATCATGCTTGGCAAGATAGAAGGTCAACGCAAAAGAGGAAGGCCAGCAATGAGATGGATCGATACAATAACAGCAGCTACGGGTACCAGTCTGTCAACAATGAGCAGCCTGACTGAAGACCGTACACAATTTAGGATAGCTATCCAGAGGGTTGCCATGAGTCAACTCCGACTCGACGACACTTAACAACAACTTCTTGTCCCAAAGAGGACTGGGGCCATTACCAATACAAGGTGCTACCCTTTGGACTTGCAACCTCGACAGGGGTCTTAACGAAATGCCTGGCAGTGGTAACTGCCCACCTGCGTCTGCAAGGGGCCTTTGTCTTTCTCTACCTAGACGACTGGCTCATCAGAGGCAGCACAGCTGCAGAGGCCAGACAGGCTGCAGGACATGCTACCCTCCTGCTGCAGCACCTGGGATTCATCATCAGCTACCCTAAATCCCATCTCTCTCCATCCCAGAGTCTGAAGTTCATAGGTGCTCAGCTCGACACATTACAGGCAAGGCCGTCCTCCCCAGGGAGAGGGCAGAATGCCTCAGACAGCTAGCAGTAGAAGTTCAACACTGCCGTTCAGTGCCAGCTTGTCTCCTCCTCTGCCTGCTGGACCACATGGCCTCCATGGTCCATGTGACCTCGCTATCCCAGTGGTGCCTCTGCTCGCAGCGGACGCAAGCCACAGAAAGACTGCAGGACAGGATCAGGGTAACCAACCAGCTGGCGGACTCCCTCGGCTGGTGGCGACTTCCCCACCACCTTCTAGCAGTGATGCCCTTCCAGGCACCTGTGCCCCAGAGGATCCTGACCACAGACGCCTCCCTCCTAGGTTGGGGGGCACACTGCGGGGGCACCTGCACACAAGGCAGCTGGTCCCAGGTGGAATCTTGGCTACAGATCAATCTCAGGCCCTACGGACGTTTCGCCACCGCCTGCAACACCAGTCCGTACTGATTCAGACGGACAACCAAGTCGCCATGTTCTATGTCAACAAGCAGGGGGGCACAGGGTTGTACTCCCTCTGCCGGGAGGCAGTGACCCTCCTTTCCTTTGCAGTGCACAACAACATGCTCCTGCAGGCAGTTCACTTCCCGGGAAAGGACAGGCTGAGCAGGGTCCTCCATCCACATGTGTGGTGCCTGGACCTCAGAGTTGCCAGTTGGCTCTTCCGTCTCTGGGGCAGGCCCGTGATGGACCTATTCGCCACCTGGACAACACCCAGCTGCCCTATCTCTGCTTGCAGCAACCACATCCAGAGATAGTGGCGGTGGATGCCTTCCTGATCCCGTGGACAGAAGGCCTCTATGCTTTTCCGCCGATCCCTCTGGTCACCAAGACCCTCTTCAAGGTCCAGTGCGAGGGGACAGCTCTAATACTAATCACCCTCAGGTGGTCCAGACAGCCCTGTCCCACTGCTGCTTTCCCTATCGGCAGCACTCCCAGTCCCACTAGGCCATGCCCCAGACCTCCTGATACAGGAGGAAGGCTCCCTCCTGCACCCCAATCTGGGGTCTCTAATGTTAACAGCGTGTCTGCTGAAAGGATAGCATTGGCCCCTTTCAACCTCCCAAAGGAGTTTGAGGAGGTGCTGCTGGCCTCCCGAAAGGCCTGCACTAGGTAAGCTTACGCCTTTAAATGGTGAAGATTCTCCATATGGTGTGCGGAGAGACGGGAGAACTCATTCTCTTGCTAGGTGTAATTAGTGCTCCATTACCTACTGCATCTGTTCCACACCGGACTGAAGTCCAACTCAGTGAGAGTGCACCTGAGTGCAATAGCCGCCGTGGCAGCATATCTCAAAGGCTTTCTTTGAAAGCTGGGGAAATGCTTCCACACGGGCTCCGTCAGTGCCAACTTCACCCATATATGAAGACTGATTCTTGCTGTCCCTAGAGAATACCTTTTTCCGATGAGTAACTACGCTTTCTAACCCTGCCCTCATGGGCACATGGCCCTGTAGAAACCTCCTTGGTGCAAGAGGGTTTTTACATCTGGCAGACAGGTCCTAGATACAGGATCACTACCTGCCACAAGGTTATGTTCTCCTTTCATGTAACCTCTCTCCTCCATGGCAACTGAGAGGCTGCTAGATTGGAGGTGGGTTTTCAGTACTATGTCCCTGTAGGCCTTGTCTATGTACCTCTGTCTTCCTTATGTCCTCCAAGTCTGCTACTCTAGCCTCTAGAGATTGAACTCATTCCCTGAGGACAAAGAGCTCCTTGCACCTAGTACACACGTAAGACATCTCACCAACTGGGAGAAAATTGTACATGTGACACTCAATGCAAAAGACTGGATAGCCTTTTGCTTTTGGACTGCTGACTGCATCTTAGTTTTAAGGTTTTGTGACCGGAAGTAGATTGCCAGGTCTTTCTTCCAAGGCAAATCGAGGGTTAAGTGACTTGCCCGAAGCCTCAAGGACTGCTAGTGGGAATCGAACCCTGATCTGTTGGTTACCAAACCAGTGTTCTAACCATTAGGTTACTCCTCCACGCCCAGGAAATTTGCACACAGATTGAAAATGTCACCTATATAATTTTCAATCTCTGTGCACTTTTCCATCCAAAATCTACTCACAGATAATGCAGGTGCAAGCAACAGTGTGTCTTTGTAGATACGGCAAGTTTCAGAATGAAATTATGCACATTCTTTTGCTATGAAACTTGAGGCAAAGTCCACAGGTAAAATGTTGCATGAACTTTGTCCCAGTGTGGACTGTTTAAAAATTGCCCCACCCCCATTTCTATTTAGAGGTAGAAAATGCAACCTTCCTCTTTGGTTTAGAAGTATTTGTCAGTTGGATGTTGGCTCAGTGAAGTAAGCCGAATCCCGGGTCAAGAGCAAGACGCCCCTTTTTCTATTGATGCCAAGCAACTATACTCAAATTTTGGGGTTTTTTTTTCATGGAATTGGGACAAACTACTCGCTGAGCTATTGCTATTTCCACTGCCAGTCAGCTGCTACTTTCACAGGCTGCTAGTGCCACCTGTAGCACATCTCCTGTAGCCTTCCATGCCAACTCCACTACCTGACAACACCACCTCTTTGGATCATGCCTTCCTGCTGCTTTTTCAACGTCACACATGACCAACCCCTCCACCACTATCTCTCCCATCACTGAAGAAACCTGACAACCTTTCTTCTCCAGGTACAAGCAGGAAGTCAGTCCTCGCATATGGGTGACACCAGCACTGACGGAACCCTCATGGATGCATCTCCCCAACTTTCAAAGAAAGCCTTTGGGAGATGCCACCACGCATGCGTGGTGCCCTTCCTGCCCAAGAGTGCCATCTTGCTCAGTCTCCTTTCTACCCCAAGGACAGCAGCCCACAGGGGGATGTCTGATCCACTATGCCCACAGGTGGCCAGCCATCACCACTGATTCCTTGGAACTCCAGGTGGTCAGGGAGGGCTATCTTCTCTACCTGACACAGACACTTCCTCCTTTCTTCCTGGGAGAGCCTCTCTCCCAAATCCCTTCATCAGGATCTCCTACTGCAGGAACTTGCAGGCCTTTTCAAGGTCAAGACGGTGGAACCAGTACACCAATATAAACATCTCAGGGGTAAAGGGGTTCTACTCCAGGTATTTCCTCGTGCCAAAAAGGACAGGGGGCCTACAGCCCATCCTAGACCTCCAGAACCTGAATAAGTTCCTGGTGAGGAGAAGTTCAAGATGCTCTCCCTTGGAACATTGCTGCCTTACCTCCAGCAGGGAGATTGCCTATGCTGCTTGGATCTGAAGGATGATAATACCCACATCCTCATTCACCCCAGCCACAGGCAGTATCTTCGCTTCATGGTGGGGGGAGACCACTACCAGTACAGGGTATTACCCTTCCGCCTGGCATCCATCCTCAAGGTCTTCACCAAATGCTTGGCAGTAGTGGCTGCCTACACTGTCTCCAAGGGGTATTCGTCTTCCCCTACCTGGAAAACTGGTTTATAAAAGGAGGCATGGCCACCGAGATGCAGCAAGCTACAACATGCACCATCCACGTCCTACAACATCTGGGGTTCGTGATAAACCATCCCAAGTCCCACCTCCTCCCGACACAATATCTGGAGTCCATAGGGTCAAAACTGGACACTGTTCAGGCAAAGGCCTTCTTCCCCCTGGACCAGGCTGACTGTCTCAGAACACTGGCCGCAGATGTGCAACATTATCCCTCGGTGTCGGCTTGGCTTCTGCTGCACCTACTCGGCCACATGGCCTCCACGGTCCATGTCACCTCAGACGCCCATTTGCACATGAGGGTTGCCCAGTGGTGACTTGGTGGCAAAATCTGCAACACCTTCAGGCAGGGATGCCCTTCCAAGCCACAAGTCCTCTAAGGGTCCTCACAATGAACGCCTCTCTGCTGGGATGGGGAGCCCACTGTGAGGAACTTCGCACCCAGGGCAGCTGATCACAAGTCAAAGGCAACCAGCAGATCAGCCTTCTGGCACGTCGGGCAATATATCTAGCCCTCCGAGCTTTTCACCACCGTCTGAGGCACCAGCCAGTGCTGATCAAAATGGACAACCAAGTGGCAATGTTCTACATGAACAAGCAAGGGGGTATGGGGTCTCGCACCCTTTGGCGTGAGGCGATGACACTCAGCTCCTGCGCAGTTTGTCAGGGAATGCTCCTACTGGGGTATATCTACCAGACCAGGACAGTGCCATAGCAGACAAATTGAGCAGGGTCCTCCAACCGCACAAGTGGCAGCTGGACCCGAGTGGCCACCCGGCTCTTCTGACTCTAGGGGACCCGCAGATGGACCTTTTAACCAGCCTGGATAACTATCAGTTGCCCCGCTTCTGTTCCCGTCAGGCCCACCCGGGCTTGGTAGCAGCAGATGCGTTCCTCACCCGTGGTCAGAAGGCCTTATGTACGCTTTCCCACACATGCCATTCAATGCCAAGACCCTCTTCAAGTTTCTTTGTGACAAAGCGTCGCTGATCCTGGTGGCTCCACAGTGGCCCAGGCAGCCGTGGTTCCCGCTGCTTCTCAGATTGTCAGTGGAGGCATCGATCCCCCTGGGGAGTTCCACGGGGCTCTTGTCTCAAGAAGAGGGCTCTCTCCTGCACCCCAATCTGAGGTCCCTATTACTGACAGCATGGCTGCTGAAAAGGTAACGTTAGCCCCTTTCAACCTCTCGGGGGAAGTGAAAGAGATCCTGCCGGTCTCCCGTAAGACCTTCACCAGGAGGGCTTATGCCTTCAATGGCGCAGTGTGGTGCGTGGAGCAACAGGTGAACCTGTTCTCCTGCCCGGTACAGCTGGTGCTGCAGTACCTTCTTTATCTCTCGCAATCCGGGCTCCAATTAAACTCCGTGAGGATACACCTCAGAGACCTAGCGGTGCACCACCACCCTGTTGAAGGCAAGCCCCTCTCGGCCCAGGCTCTGGTGACCCACTTCCTGAGGGGTCTACTGCTGTCAAAACCCTCTGTCCACCTTTTGGCGACTGAGTCAGACCACAATGTAGTGTTACTACAGCTCACCTACCCACCTTTCGAGCCCCTGACTACCTGCCACCTGAGATATCTCTTGTGGAAAGTCATGTTCCTGGTGGCGCTCACCTCTGCTTGCCGGGTCAGTGAGCTCCAAGCCCTTGTAGCAGAGGCGCCATATATTAGGTTCTACAAGAACAGGGTCATGCTACACATGCACCCCAAATTCCTCCTGAAGGTAGTGTCGTCTTTTCACCTCAACCAGGAGGTGATGCTACCCACCTTCTTCCCGAGACCTCACACCAGCAGGGTGGAGACCGTCCTTCACACCTTGGACTGTAAGAGGGCCTTGTCCTTCTACATTCAACATACCCAGGGCCACCACAAAGTTTCTCAGCTCTTTGTTTCCTACGACCCCAGTCAGCTGGGGGAGGAGGTGAGCAAGCAAACCCTGTCCACCTGGGTGGCAGACTGTATCACCCTCGCCTATGAGCAGGCTGGGCGCATGCTGGGTGGCCGGGTCACAGCACACAGTGTCAGGGCCATGGCGGCCTCTGTGGCAAACCTGTGCTGTCTCCTGATTTTGGACATCTGCTGGGCTGCTACTTGGTCTTCAGTCCATACCTTGCAGCTCATTACTGCCTGGAGAGGGAGTCCCGATGGGACAGTGCCTTCGGCCAGGCTGTGCTCCATAAACTTTTTGGGGTCTAGGCAACGCCTGCCCTCTGACCCTTCTGTGTTCAGTCTACTAGAGTGTTGGTTCCCATCGGACACATGGGTCCTATTGCAGTCTATATCTGTGGACTCAGTTGCTGCTGCTTATGGATCCCCTTGGACAGCGACCATGCATTACAGTTAATGTGGTGGTTATTACCACATGTTAACAGTTAGTTGCTTTGCAGAAAGTTGTGTTATGCTCTGGCACAACATTTTGCTGGCACTTTTCTGGGGTTAGTCCTGCTCTCCAATGCAGAAAGCAAGCTAGTGCGAGAAAAGCGCCAGCAAAACCACTAGACCAGGGGTCTCAAACTCCAGTCCTGGAGGGCCGCAAACCAGTTAGGTTTTCAGGGCATCCCTAATGAATATGCATGAGATATATTTGCATGCACTGCCCCATTGTACAGACTGGCTGAAGTTATTGTCTCGTCGGGAATCCCCGCTTCCAGGCAGTAGTGAGATGTGGATAGAAGCCCACGTTGAAGCTCTGCAGATTTCCTCCATGGAGACCATGCGTAAGTTGGCTACCGACAAAGCATGGCTTAGACATTGTGAGCTGTGACATGACAATCAAGGCTCAGGCCTGTCTGGGCATAAGCAAAGGAAATGCAATCTGCTGGCTAGATTGAAAGAGAGCATTTGGAAACAGCCTCCAGCTTGCTGGGATCAAAAGAAACAAAAAGCTGGATGGCCTTCCTATGGTCCTTTGTCCATTCTAAGTAGAAGGCTAAAACACACTTGCAGTCCAACATATGCAATGCCGCTTCCCCCTTGTGGGCATGAGGCCTAGCAAAAATTGTAGGTAGCACTCTGATTGAGATGGAAATCTGAAACCACCTTTGGAAGGAAATAAGGATGCATATGAAGAAACCTTCTATTATGGTGGAATCTAGTATACGGTGGATGAACAACCAGAGCCTGAAGCTCACACACTTGGCATGCTGATGTGACTGCTACCAAAAACAAGACCTTCCAGGTCAGTGGACAGGAGTTCAGTGGCTCAAGGGAGGTTTTCATGAGCTGCGCTAGCACCACATTGAGGTCCCAAGTCACAGCGGGGGGCTTGTATGGAGGCTTTAAGAGGAGCAGCCCTGTACTAATCACACTGGTATGTAGAACGAGGGTGACCAGCTCTGGGCCAGCCCCATGAGGGAAATTTTTTGTTTAGTTTCATAGTAACATAGTATATGACAGCAGATAAAGACCATCATGATCCATCGTCTGCCCAGCAAGGCGACAAGAGTAGGTGCACCTGCCAACCAGTGCAGGTAAATTCTCCCCATGCCTTTGTTTTGGGGTGTACTCACTGCTCTGTGCAGGTTACCCCTATTTGTTGAGATAGCAGAGACAGTTAAGGTTATTTTGATTTTATCCTGTTGCTATTAAGGGATCCACTGTGTCTGTCCCATGCCATTTTGAATTCCGTCACTGTATTTGCCCCCATCACTTCCATTGGGAGGGCATTCCAGGCATCCACCACCCTTTCAGTGAAAAAATATTTCATTTTGTATTTTTTGTTTCGTTTGGTTTTATTTTAGTGCATGCTAGTTCATATTAGTGTGCGCTATAAAATGGAGTGAAACTGTCAGAAAAGATAATGCACATCTCTGGAGGCCATCAGTTTAAGTTCAGATGCCTTGTCAGTGGGCCTGGGCATAGCACAGAGATTACATTCATTAGGGTGTCTACTGCCAGCTAGTGAGTAGCAATGAGGATTCACCTTGGAAGAGACATCTCTTGGGCTGGTGAGAGTTTCACAAGTTGCTCAGGCAGGGCATGTGAGGTGGGGTGGAGGATGAGCAGTAGAGACAACGAAGGGAGAAAACAAGTCAAAGAGAATAGAGTCATAGAGGTTTGTTTTCTTCCTGCCCTGTTTGACTGCATGTCTTTGTGGCTTATGACATGTCCTGCATTCCAAAAGCATGATGTCCAAAACAGTCTAGACCTGGAAGTGGGCAATGACTGCATGTGCTGAGATTTGAGCCTCATGGCTTATCCAGAAAGAGGCTGACATTTTTGTGATGTTTACTCCATACTGCCAGATTTTTCGGGAGGGGGAGGGGAAATTTCTCCAAATGGGTTTGTTTTGCACATACTGCGACAGTAAGGTATCTCATTCTTAAGCCAGAGTATGTGGCATATAATTTCTGCTGTGAGTAAAATGTGATGTAGAACGGCAGACGGGTAGGTTTTTAGGAGCACACAGGCATTAGAAATCATTCTTTTGGTGTCTTCTTCTTTAATACATGTTGAAAGCCACTTTTCAGTTGTTGTTGTTCCCCTCACCATTACTGACATGTGACATTTGCTATTTTGTTACAAGCAATTCGAGGATTCTCTCCGCAACACAAAATCTGCAGCTTTGAAGAAGCAAAAGGTTTGGATAGGATTAACGAACGAATGCCTCCCCGGAAAGATGCACTGCAACAAGACGGCATTAATTCGGTGAATACAATAAATGAAAACATCGGTGCTGGCAACAACAACATTCAGTGACGACTGCCCTGCACCAGCATCCTGCCCATATGCCTTGCCCAAGAACCCCAAATCCCTGCTTCTGACATGTCCCCTAGCAGGGTCTCTTCCACTGACTCCTTTCTAAGAACAGATTGGGATCTCCCTGCAAGAACTGCCATTTTCCAGAAGCCACTCCCTTCCCCACTTCTGTGAGTGCTGGCACCAGCATTTGTCACAATGCTACCAGTCCTTCAGGAATTTGCACTGGTGATCCTTGGGGAGAAAGCCTTAGATCTGGATTTACTAAAACACCATCTCAACCCGCCTCTGTCACAGTTCTCATTGTTGGCAAACATCTTTGCGTTTACAAATTTGTTTTTGTTTGGTAATTGGTTTGTTTTTCTTCATTCGGACATCAATGCGCTATTTAATAACAGATGTTTATTTCTGAAATGACTTTCTGAGATACATTAAGATGGTCTTAACATTTAACCCTTGGATGTACACATGTATTTTGATCATGAAATAAAAACATTTAAATGCCAAAAGCTTTGTTGGCAGTGATGTCAAGCACTGACCTCAAGTGTACTTTGTAGATGTTGCTCATTCTATATTACACTGATTGTATCTTTTATGTTCGGGCTTATCAGATACTATATAGGATAAATTTGTTATTTCAACAAATATCTAAAAAATCTAATTTAAAAGTTTTCCCAGCTGTTTTGATATTTTTTTTGTCATCCTGTAAATTAAAACATGTGCATTTTACTTTTAAAAATACAAAATAATCATAAACCTTTTCATTTGAAGGTACTTTAATTGGAATGTGTACATTCTTAAAGTCAAATTTTGATTCATATCAAGTCTGTAAAGCTTGAAGTATTTTGTATATGCATGGTTCCTCTTGCAAATATTTAATATATAGACCTATGGTGTACAGGAACAGCATATTGACATGTCATGGATTTTATGGATACTTTTAACTCATTGTGGATAATAAATTTGCTTAATTAGCTAAGAATCACACTGGGCTAAATAGCTGCAGACCTTTTTATATTTTTTTTTTTAAGTTCTGTAAAGAAAAGCCCTGTTGAGGCAACAGTGATGGTTCTGTAAAGAAATAAGTGAAAGCATAAAAATAATTGAGACTGCATGATAATTATTGGATAGTTACAGGACTGCTTAGCTACAGTAATAACTCAAGCCATGTGCGGATTGGTTTCATAGGTTGAGAGGTGTACTGAATGCTGCTGTACCTTATTACCAACTTGGGCATCTTAGCGTCTGCCTTCCTTATCTCCTGGAACACAACTTGAAAGTTTGAAATTGCTCAAGTTCTTTTCCCTTTCCAATTTGCCATAAAGTACAATCTGTACATATTTTTTGTCTAAACTTAGAAATTTTACACATGTTCAGAACTATTCAAGTATTTTATAAACAATAGCACACAATAAATGTGGTGCATGGGCCACTGCTCCTAACTGCCTGTTTTTGCTTGTTTTATTTCGTTATCGAAGTCTAATCTGCCTCATGTTAGTTGCTTTATTCCATTTCCCTTCTTTGTTAAAAACAAGTTGCCAGCTGATTGTGACAGAGGTAAAGCACAAATGTAGGTCATAAAAGACTACAACATGAAGAAATTGGTTCAACCCAAATAATCTTGGTATCTCCCACAGCAGATATTCAAGTCTTGCCAAGTAGAACCTGCTGTAAAAGAAGAAAGATACTCAGCACAGTCTCAAAGATATTCAGAATATGCAGGAAGCAGAACCACTGTACTGAAGGACTCCACACTGCTCACAGACTTACCCACAAACACCTCTTCATCTAAATACTTATGCAACTTTTTGGAAAAATGCACCATACTTAGGTATTGTTATTGTATAAAATGCATACGCTCACAAGTGATAGAAAGATGCAAACAGTGTCAGTAGGAGACTCTATTTCTGGGTGAACCCAAGGAATCAGCAAAGAGCTGAAAGTGCAAATTATAATGATTCTATCATTTGTCCCATTACTCATGACAGAGTGGCTGCATTCTTTTTAAAGGTCAGTAGCTATTTACAAGGATTATGAGAATGGTGTGATGATGTATTCTTTTAAACCAGTTCAGACAGCTGATTGGCCTTCAGGCCATATTAAATAAAAGAAGGAGTTGATAAAATAGGAGCTGCTGGTGTCAGTGTAACAACTCCTGCGCTTATTTAAGCATAAAGTCCTCATCCTTTTTTTGGTAGAAGCGTGGACTCCTGAATGGCCATATTTTTTCCCCTGTGCTAGATTGTTCAGTTGCTAATCACTTGCAGAGTTTGACCAGATAGTTTTACTTATTGGACCATTGTAAAATGGTAAAGTGTCTTAATGTAATCTGTGTTTCTAGATTTGCAGTATTACTCTTCATGCAGTGAGGGCTTATTAAGTAAAGTATGTCAAGAGATTTAAGGCTGGATTTTCTAAAAACTCTTTAACATGTGACCCTTTCTTAGCTCCTATATAGCCTTGGTTTTAGCTGTCTTCTACTATGTTAGTCTCTATCAGAAAATATATTTGCTAGGTTTAGTCTTTATAAACTGATTTAAACAAGCACCGAAGGAGTTTGCACTATAAGGAGATACATAACATAGTATAGCATATGATGGCAGATAAAGACCAGCATGGTCCACGTAAAAGAAAACATCCATTAACATACATGCATCACTGATTTCATAAGATGACATTTTACAATTTTTGAATAGGAGAATTTACATGATTTACATGCTGCCTCTTGTCTACATGACAGACATACAATGTAATTCACTCAACATGTAATTAGGCTCTGGAAGTTGTTGGTAAAGGGCGATCCAGCAGGAGCCCTTATTCACGTCGCCTGCAATCATCAAAGGGTGATTGGCCCTTAAAGCGGCATGCTCCAGCGAGCACGCCTCACCAGAGGGCCCTTAGGCGTGGGACCGGAGGCGCTCTGACATAATCCATCTACCCTACTCCTCCAAATCACCGTAGCTCCCTGGAACAGAGTAAGCTCAATCACTCCTCCACCCATTGTCTGCTTAGAACTGCTTCCCATTGCCTGTATAGAACTGTTATCCATTGCCTGCATAGTACTGCTATCCATCGTCTGCATAGAACTGCTTCCCGTTGCCTTCATAGAACTGATTCTCCATCGCCTGCATAGTACTGCTTCTTATTACCTGTATCGATCTGTTATCCATTGCTTATCCACTGCATAATACTGCCACCCATTGTCACATAGAACTGCTTCCCATTGTTTGCATACTGTTGCCCCCATTGTTGCATAGAACTGTTATCCTCTGCCTGCTACCAATTGCTTGCATTGAACTGCTAACTACTGCCTGCTTGTTTGCATATCACTTGCTATCCGATGTTTTGCTTAGAACCTGCTACCCACTGCTTGCTCAGACCTTGCTGCCCACTACCATGGCCCCACATCTCATTGTCCTCCTCTTCATTATCCTCCCCTCCTACCAACACCCTCCCTCCTTGTCCCCCCACCCTCCCCTACCTTCCTCACTTCTCTCTACACTCTGCCCCCTAGCCTAGCACCTGCTCTTGAGCTTCCTCACACCATCTCCCACATTCAACCAACCGCTCGCTCGCTTTTGAAGGCAACCCCACCCTCGTTTCCGCCATACTATCTCCACTCTACCTTGCTCTCTAATACTCCGCTCCTTCTCTCATCAGGTAATATCAACCCCGGGGGCCAGGTCGCATAGCCCCGATAGCCGCCCCGGGTCCTTGGAGAAGGAACACCTCCCGAAGCGACCTCGCCTGGAGTCGGAGATGCCTGCTCGGGTAAGTCCTGTGGTCCTTCTGGACTCGCCTCCGCGACAGCCGCCGTCGGGGCCCGAGTCGGGGCTGCTGGGTCACCTGAGCTCGGACTCAGGTTGACGGCCTTGGAGAGCAGACTGTCTGCCTTCATGGACCAGCAGCGGGCACTGCTCGCTGGCGCCGCTGCCCCGACCGCCGGGACGTCGACGTCCAAGTCGACCCCGGAGACCGAGCCGATCCTCGAGTCGATGAGAACTCGAGTCGATCCTCGGTCGAGGTCACCCTCGGCCTCCCGTTCGGGACCGAGGTCGCCGACGCCGACTCCCTCGGCGTCGGGGCGGCAGGCGCCGCGCCGCGCCCTGCCCGGGCCGACCCCACCGATTCCTCGTCGGAGTCGGTCTGGGAGTCTGAAGAGGAAGAGTCACCTGATTCTTTTCGGACTCGGTGTGTCCCCTCGGACGCACCTGAGTCCGAACCTCGGAAGCAGTCCCCCCCGGAGGATGCCCGGTTCTCGGACTTCGTTAGGGATATGGCCAAGGCTTTGGCCTTCCCTGCGGATCCCGAGGAGGAGCCTCGAGCCGAAGAGCTCGACGCCCTCCAGTATGACTCTCCCGCGAGGGAACACTTTACTGTACTGGTTCCTCCTATGCTGGAACGACTACTCTTCCGCATGTGGGAGAGTCCGGCCTCCTCGCCGGTCCTGAGCAAGCGGGTCGATTCTATCTATCGGGTCCGCAAGAGCCCTGGCTTCCAAAAGGCACAGCTACCACACCATTCCATGGTAGTGGAATCGGCCATGCATCGTCTTAAGAGCCAGAAGATGCACTCCTCGGTGCCCCCTGGCAGGGAGGCCCGTAACCTGGATGGCCTTGGTAAGAAGTGTTTCCAGGGCTCTATGCTCGCATGTCGTGTCCAGACTTACCAGCTGTACATGGGCATGTATCTCCGGGATCTGGCTAAAGAGCTAGCCGGTTTCTTCTCCGCTGGTCTGTCCGAGGAACCCTTGCGGAGGTTCCTGGCCTTGTCCACTGGCATTCGGGAATGCTCAAAGTTCATGTCCCGGGCAGCCTATGATGGCTTTGAAGCGTCGGCTCGAGTGGCCGCAGCCGGCATCGGTGCCCGCCGACAGGCTTGGCTTCAGTCGTCAGACCTTGAGCCCTGGGTGCAGGACAAGTTGGTCGATGTCCCCTGCCGAGGGGAGAACCTCTTTGGCAAGCCCATGGCGGAAAAGGCTGCACAAATTGAGACTCTCACCAGGACCAGGCTTTCTAGGAAGACCTCCGCCCCTTCCCAGAAAAAGAAGGGCTCGGGGAAAAAGTCCTTTTACCCAAGGAAGGCGGCTGCCTACAAACAATACCCCCATTATCAGGCACCTGCAGCTCCCCAACAGGGCCAGCAGGCCAAGGGACGGGGTAACGGGTCCCGTAGGCAGCAAGCCCCCAAGCCTGCACCACCAGCCCCTGCTCAGCAGGGTGGGGGTTTTTGACTCGCAAAGCATAGCCTCTCCCCCCCCGCTGGTTCCTCCCAGCACCGGAGGCCGGCTGGTTCACTTCGCCCACAGGTGGTCCAGCATCACCGCAGATGCCTGGGTGCTTCAAGTCGTGCGAGAAGGCTATCTTCTCCACTTCCACCAGGTCCCTCCCTCCTATTTTCCGGGAGAACCTCCGCGACCCCCTCTGCACAGGGAATTACTCCTTCAGGAGTTAGCAGGTCTTCTGCAGGATCAGGCGGTGGAACCGGTGCCACACCACCTGAGAGGTCAAGGCTTTTATTCAAGGTATTTTCTGATACCAAAGAGAACAGGGGGCCTCAGACCCATCCTGGACTTGCGCAACCTCAACAAGTTCCTTGTGCGGGAGAAGTTCAAAATGCTTACCCTTGGAATCCTTCTGCCCTACCTCCAGCAGGGAGATTGGCTATGCTCCTTGGATCTAAAGGATGCCTACACGCACATCCTCATCCACCCAAGCCACCGCCAATACCTAAGGTTTGTGGTGGCAGGAAATCATTACCAGTACAGAGTACTGCCCTTTGGCCTGTCCTCCGCACCGCGAGTCTTCACAAAATGTCTCGCGGTGGTGGCGGCCCATCTCCGGCTTCACGGCCTCTATGTCTTTCCGTACCTCGACGACTGGCTCATCAGAGCAGCGTCCGCTCGGGAGGTCACCAACGCCACGCGCCGCACGGTGACTCTTCTGCAGCACTTGGGCTTTGTTATAAACTTCGCAAAGTCCACTTTGCTCCCCTCACAGGATCTCGAGTTCATCGGCGCAAGGCTGCACACTCCTCAGGCGCGAGCATACCTACCGCTCGACAGGGCTCAACGGCTCATGGACCTAGCCGACCGCTTTCGCAGCCAGCCCCTGGTCTCCGCCAGGCGCTTCCTGAGACCTAGTGCGCGTCTCCGACCCGCTGATCTCGTCTCTCCGGTGGTGGCTCCGGCAGCCGAACCTCATATCCGGAATGCCTTTCCAGTCACCTCAGCCGACCCGGGTGCTGACCACCGATGCATCCCTCCTGGGCTGGGGAGCACATTGCCAAGAGGCACGTACTCAGGGCCTCTGGACCACGTGGGAGTCTGCTCAGCAGATCAACTTCCTGGAGCTCAGGGCGATCCGCCTAGCTCTCAAGGCCTTCTCCCACCTGACTTCCCACCAGTCCGTCCTTGTCCAGACGGACAATCAAGTTGCCATGTTCTACGTGAACAAGCAGGGGGGCACGGGCTCCTTCCTCCTCTGCCGGGAGGCACAGAAGCTCTGCTCTTGGGCCGTCAGTCACGGCATTCTCCTCAAGGCAGTTTATCTCCCGGGCCAAGAAAATTGCCTTGCGGACAAACTCAGCAGGGTCCTCCAGCCGCACGAGTGGCGTCTGGATCCCTTGGTAGTTCAGAAGCTCTTCCTCAAGTGGGGCCTCCCCACGGTGGATCTCTTTGCCAGTCCTCACAACCGGCAGCTTCCTCGCTTCTGCTCTCGTCAGCCACACCCCCTTCGGGTTGCGGCGGACGCTTTTCTGATCTCATGGTCGGGGAGCCTTCTGTACGCTTTCCCTCCCATCCCGCTAGTCTCTCGGACTCTTTTCAAGGTTCTCCGAGACAAAGCCTTCATGATCCTGGTGGCCCCTCGCTGGCCCAGGCAGCCGTGGTTTCCGCTCCTACTGCAACTGGCGGTGGAGGATCCAATCCCTCTGAGGGTACAACGGATCTCCTCACTCAGGATCAGGGGTCCCTACTGCACCCCAACCTCAGGTCTCTCAACCTCATGGCCTGGCTGCTGAGAGGGTAGTCCTTGCTCCCCTTCTCCTGCCGGCGGAGGTGGAGGAGGTCGTCTTGGCTTCGCGACGGCCTTCTACCCGCAAATGCTACGCCCTTAAATGGCGTCGCTTTGCAGTCTGGTGTACCCAACAGTCTCAGGATCCCTTCTCCTGCCCGGTGTCGGTGATCTTGCAGTACTTGCTACACCTCTCTAATCTGGGACTTAAGTCCAACTCCGTCAAAGTTCACCTCAGTGCTCTTTCGGCACATCATGTGCCGGTGGACGGTAGACCTCTCTCAAGCGACCCTCTCGTAGCGAGGTTTCTCCAAGGTCTCCTTCTACTTAAACCACCTCTGCGCCCGCCAGCGCCTGACTGGGACCTGAATGTGGTTTTGCAGCGGATCACCTGTCCGCCTTTTGAACCTATGGCTACCTGTTCTCTCCGTTTTCTGTCTTGGAAAACACTGTTCTTGATAGCCCTCACTTCCGCTAGACGCGTAAGTGAATTGCAGGCCCTCGTGTCTGATCCCCCTTACACTAGGTTCTACAAGAATAGGGTAGTCCTACGGACTCACCCAAAATTTCTGCCTAAAGTGGTCTCCCCTTTTCACATCAATCAGGAGGTGGTACTTACAACCTTCTTTCCCAGACCACACTCCAGCCGAGCTGAAACGGTCCTCCATACCCTGGACTGTAGAAGGGCATTGAACTTCTACCTTGACCGTACGCGGGAGCACCGTAAAGCTGCTCAGCTTTTTGTGTCTTTTGACCCCAATAAATTGGGGCTCCCGGTCTCCAAGCGTACTCTGTCCATCTGGGTTGCGGACTGTATCTCTTGGGCTTATGGGGCAGCCGGACTCTCCTTAGAAAGTCGAGTCACGGCTCATTGCGTTCGGGCAAAGGCTACGTCAGTGGCTTACCTCCGCTCTGTTCCGCTGGCAGACATCTGCCGGGCCGCTACTTGGTCTTCGAGCCAGACTTTTGCAGTCCATTACTGTCTCGAGAGGGAGTCCCGTAGGGACAGTGCTTTCGGACAGGCAGTCCTCCGTAATCTCTTTGAGGTCTGAGCAACTCCTACCCTCCATCCCGGATGTGGGCTACCGGTGGGTAATTATTCAGCAAAGATCCTTCCTTCTGTGCTGCTGAGCTAGAGGGAGCTCATTTTTGTGCTTAGGGTCTCCGGTAGCCTTGAGCTTGGGAGTCCCATAAGTGAGGACTGACTTCCTGCTTGGTCCTGGAGAAAGCGTAGTTACTCACCTGTAACAGGTGTTCTCCAGGAGCAGCAGGAATCAGTCCTCACTACCCTCCCTCCTCCTCTTGGAGTTGCAATCGTCTGCTTATGTTCTTTTTGCAAATTTTTATGCTGTCTTTTTTAGCTATGTCATCTGACTGGCTAAGATGGCACCCTCGGGCGGGAAGACGACCGCGCATGCGCGCTGCAATTCCCAAAGGCTTTCTTTGAAAGCTGGGGAAAATTGCTCCGCGAGGGCTCCGTCGGCGCCGACGTCACCCTTAAGTGAGGACTGATTCCTGCTGCTCCTGGAGAACACCTGTTACAGGTGAGTAACTACGCTTTCCATAGGAAATCTCCCCCCATCTTTCCTTTTGAAAATAAAGGTGCCAGCCATGGACTTTGCATCTGCATTGGATTAAAAGGACTAAATCAATGCCTGAAACTACTAAAACAGTATGGGTGCTTTTTCCTGCAGTGGAGGGCAGCAGTTTTGAGCTTGGCTTTTTATGGTAAGTGTTTAAGCTTTGAAATTTTATTTAACTAGACTTAGATATTGCTTTTCTACCAGTCAAAGCAGTGTACATTCAGGTACTGTATATATGGTTTTCCCTTGTCCTCAAAGGACTCACAATCTGTGTTTTTGTACCCGAGGCAACGGAGGGTTAAGTGGCTTGCCCAAGGCCACAAGGAGCACCTTTGGGACAAAAAAACCCCAGTCCTTCTGGCCCAAGGTTGCTGTCCTCTAGCAGGATTTGAACCCCTGGCCCCCAACCAGTAGCCACGCCTCCCTCCTAATTTGTCCAAAGGAAGGACATTTTGTAACAGGCCTACTAGCTTGTTAAGATACAGATGTGGTCAACATTATTGGCACCTTTGCATTTCCAATATGTTTACCATATCTTGAGAAATAATTGGAAATAGTCCAACTGTATGCCATCATAATATTGTAATATGTTCAAAGGTATAAAATAAAAAGATGCTTGTACAACTTAGTAATTTCTGAGGGGGGAAAACCCCAAAGTGACCTGGACAGGATTAATGGCACCCTTCCCTAATATTTGATTACACAATCCTTGGCAGTGATAACAGTCTCCATCCACTTCTTGTAGCCACCTATAAGTTTCATACATCTACTGGTAGTTTCTCCCACTCTTTAACTGTGATTTGTTCCAGGTCATGAATGTTTCCAGGATTCCTTTTACCAATGGCAGATTACAACTCTTTCCAAAGGTTTAGGGTCTACAATAAAGTTCCTCTAGTTTTATCAAAATGTTCGGCTGTGGTAATTGCCCTCCACTGGTTTTCCTCCTATTTGTTTTTTGCAGAAGGCTTCCTTCTCCTGTTTTCCATTTCCTGATCTGCATTGCCAAAGCACTCAAGTTTGGTTTCATCTATCCATAGAACATTTTCCTCAAATGATTGTGGTTTCTCAAGGTGAGTCAGGGCAAAGATCAAGCAAGAGTAGTTACTCACCTGTAACAGGTGTTCTCCAGGAGCAGCAGAAATCAGTCCTCCTATGGGTGTCATCAGCACCGATGAAGCCCAGCGGAGCATTTCCCCAGCTTTCTATGAAAGCCTTTGGGAATGCAGGCACACATGCACGGTTCCCTTCCCACCTAAAGATGCCATATTACCTCAGTCAAATGACATAGTTTATTTTTCATTTTTGTGTGCTGTTCTTAGCTATGTACAACAGCAACTACAAGGGGAGGAGGGAGGGTTGTGAGGTCTGATTCCTGCTGCTCCTGGAGAACACCTGTTACAGGTCAGTAACTGCTCTTTCTCCAGGACCAAGCAAGAAGTCAGTCCTCACATAAGGGTGACTCCCCAACTCTGGGCTACCAAGGAACCCAGGCTGAACAAGAGAACTCCCTCTAGTCTCAACAGCAAAGAGAGGCTTTTCAAGGACACAACGTCCACCGGTAGCCCAACAGAGGGCAGGAGTTGCCTAAACCTCAGAGAGATTCCAGAGTACTACTTGGCCAAAAGCACTGTCCCTACAGGACTCCTTCTCCAGGCAGTAATGGGCCACAAATGTCTGGCTTGAAGACCAAGTTGCAGCCCTGCAGATGTCTACCAAGGGCACAGAGCGGAGATGAGCCACTGAGACAGCCATTGCCCTGACTCGGTGGGCCATAACCCTACCCTGCAAAGGAAGGTCAGCCACCTTGTAAGCCCAGGTGATACAGTCAGCCACCCAGATGGACAAGGTACACTTAGACACAGCCAACCCCAAACTTATTGGGGTCAAAGGAGACAAAGAGCTGGGTAGCCCTTCTATGCCCCTGCGTACAGTCAAAGTAGAAGGATAAGGCCCTCCTACAGTCCAGGGTATACAGGACTGCTTCAGCCTGGCTTGCATGAGGTCTAAGGAAGAATGTTGGAAGAACCACCTCCTGATTGAGGTGGAAAGAGGCTACAACCTTAGGGAGGAACTTTGGATGAGTCCTAAGGACTACCCTGTTCCTATAAATCCTGGGGTAAGGCTTATCACAGACAAGGGCCTGAAGCTCACTTACCTCAGCTAGGCGAGTAAGAGCTATCAGGAAGAGTGTCTTCCAGGAGAGGAAGTGTAGTGGACAAGTAGCCATCGGCTCAAAAGGTGGGCGAGTCAGTTGCTGCAAGACCACATTCAGCTCCCACTCAGGGGCAGGACAACAGATAGGAGGCTTGAGCAAAAGCAAGCCCCTAAGAACGCGAGAGACCAAGGGGTGACCAGACAGAGAATGTCCCTCCACCAGAGAGTGGTGAGCTGCTAGAGCTGAGAGGTGGACCCGAACAGAATTGGATTTAAGACCTTGATTTGACAAGTGCATTAAGCAATGTTCCCTCTAATTTTCTGTAGGCTGTGTGCAGCTTTTGAAGGAAGGTTAAATTTTTGTGTGCCAGATAACAACACTCGGAGTTATATACTTTAAAATTTGACTACACGTCAAAATACAGTATGTACACCACATTGATTTTAATCAAATTAAATGAAAATAGACAATTACTAAATGAAGTGGAAAATTTCTAGTAATTACAATCATAACTTTTAAATTTTAAGACATCTGTGTTGTTTTCTATCAGAATCAGAGCCATAATTTTTGTGCGCTCTGTTGTAAAGTACATGCGCTCACTCAGCGAGGTGTGCGCGCACGCGCACAGCTTAGAGGGAACAGTGGCAATAAGTACTGAAGGACTACTGGCACCGTACAGGAGAAAGGATCTTCTGTACGTAGCTGACACCACACAGAAAACCTCTTCCATTTGAGAGCATAAGTTTTCCTAGTGGACTGTTTCCTAGAGGCTAGGACAACCTCCTGAGGCAGGCCCCAGGGAGCCAAGACTACCCTTGCAGCCTCCAGGCCATCAAATTGAGAGCTTTGAGATTGGGGTGCAGAAAGGAACCCTGCTCCTGTGAGAGAAGGTCAGGTTGCAACCCCAGACGTAGTGGAGGATCCACCGCCAGTTGATGTAGAAGAGGAAACCAAGGCTGTCTCGGCCACCTGGAAGCCACCAGCAGGACCGAGGCCTTGTCGTGAAGAATCTTGAAGAGCGTTCGGGCCACTATGGCCATGGGAGGAAACGCATAGAGGAAGCCCTGAGACCAGGATATCAGAAAAGCATCCGCTGCTATCCGCAGAGGATGCGGTTGCCTGGAGCAGAACTTTGGCAGTTGCTTGTTCGTTGGGCTGGCAAAGAGATCTATCAAAGGGAGACCCCATTTCAGGAAGATCTTCTGAACCACTGAAGGATGCAGCTGCCACTCATGGGGCTGCAGTATAGCGTAGTTACTCACCTGTAACAGGTGTTCTCCAGGAGCAGCAGGAATCAGTCCTCACTTATGGGTGACGTCGGCGCCGACGGAGCCCTCGCGGAGCAATTTTCCCCAGCTTTCAAAGAAAGCCTTTGGGAATTGCAGCGCGCATGCGCGGTCATCTTCCCGCCCGAAGGTGCCATCTTAGCCAGTCAGATGACATAGCTAAAAAAGACAGCATAAAAATTTGCAAAAAGAACATAAGCAGACGATTGCAACTCCAAGGGGAGGAGGGAGGGTAGTGAGGACTGATTCCTGCTGCTCCTGGAGAACACCTGTTACAGGTGAGTAACTACGCTTTCTCCAGGACCAAGCAGGAAGTCAGTCCTCACTTATGGGACTCCCAAGCTCAAGGCTACCGGAGACCCTAAGCACAAAAATGAGCTCCCTCTAGCTCAGCAGCACAGAAGGAAAGAATCTTCGCTGAATTATCACCCACCGGTAGCCCACATCCGGGATGGAGGGGAGGAGTTGCTCAGACCTCAAAGAGATTACGGAGGACTGCCTGTCCGAAAGCACTGTCCCTACGGGACTCCCTCTCGAGACAGTAATGGACCGCAAAAGTCTGGCTCGAAGACCAAGTAGCGGCCCGGCAGATGTCTGCCAGCGGAACAGAGCGGAGGTAAGCCACTGACGTGGCCTTTGTCCGAACACAATGAGCCGTGACTCGACTTTCTAAGGAGAGTCCGGCTGCCCCATAAGCCCAAGAGATACAGTCCGCAACCCAGATGGACAGAGTACGCTTGGAGACCGGAAGCCCCAATTTATTGGGGTCAAAAGACACAAAAAGCTGAGCAGCTTTACGGTGCTCCCGCGTACGGTCAAGGTAGAAGTTCAATGCCCTTCTACAGTCCAGGGTATGGAGGACCGTCTCAGCTCGGCTGGAGTGTGGTCTGGGAAAGAAGGTTGGAAGTACCACCTCCTGATTCCTGTGAAAAGGGGGAGACCACTTTAGGCAGAAACTTAGGGTGAGTCCGTAGGACTACCCTATTCTTGTAGAACCGAGTGTAGGGGGGATCAGACACGAGGGCCTGCAACTCACTCACGTGCCTAGCGGAAGTGAGGGCTATCAAGAACAGCGTTTTCCAAGACAGAAAACGGAGGGAAACAGGTAGCCATAGGTTCAAAAGGCGGACAGGTGATCCGCTGCAAAACCACATTCAGGTCCCAGTCAGGTGCTGGCGGGCGCAGAGGTGGTTTAAGTAGAAGGAGACCTCGGAGAAACCTCGCTACGAGAGGGTCGTTGGAGAGAGGTCTGCCGTCCACCGGCACATGATGTGCTGAAAGAGCACTGAGGTGAACTTTGACGGGAGTTGGTCTTAAGTCCCAGATTAGAGAGGTGTAGCAAGTACTGTAAGATCACCGACACCGGGCAGGAGAAGGGATCCTGAGACTGTTGGGAACACCAGATTGCAAAGCGACGCCATTTAAGGGCGTAGCATTTGCGGGTAGAAGGCCGTCGCGAAGCCAAGACGACCTCCTCCACCTCCGCCGGCAAGAGAAGAGGAGCAAGGACTACCCTCTCAGCAGCCAGGCCATGAGGTTGAGAGACCTGAGGTTGGGGTGCAGTAGGGACCCCTGATCCTGAGTGAGGAGATCCGGTTGTACCCCCAGAGGGAAGGGATCCTCCACCGCCAGTTGCAGCAGGAGCGGAAACCACGGCTGCCTGGGCCAGCGAGGGGCCACCAGGATCATGAAGGCTTTGTCCCGGAGAACCTTGAAAAGAGTCCGAGAGACTAACGGGATGGGAGGGAAAGCGTACAGAAGGCTCCCCGACCATGAGATCAGAAAGGCGTCCGCCGCAACCCGAAGGGGGTGTGGCTGACGGGAGCAGAAGCGAGGAAGCTGCCGGTTGTGAGGACTGGCAAAGAGATCCACCGTGGGAGACCCCACCTGAGGAAGAGCTTCTGAACGATCAAGGGATCCAGACGCCACTCGTGCGGCTGGAGGACCCTGCTGAGTTTGTCTGCCAGGCAATTTTCCTGGCCCGGGAGATAGACTGCCTTGAGGAGAATGCCGTGACTGACGGCCCAAGAGCAGAGTTTCTGTGCCTCCCGGCAGAGGAGGAAGGAGCCCGTGCCCCCCTGCTTGTTCACGTAGAACATGGCAACTTGATTGTCCGTCTGGACAAGGACGGACTGTTGGGAGGTCAGGTGGGAGAAGGTTTTGAGAGCTAGGCGGATCGCCCGGAGCTCCAGGAAGTTGATCTGCTGAGCAGACTCCCACTTGGTCCAGAGGCCCTGAGTACGTGCCTCTTGGCAATGTGCTCCCCAGCCCAGGAGGGATGCATCGGTGGTCAGCACCCGGGTCGGCTGAGGTGACTGGAAAGGCATTCCTAATATCAGGTTCGGCTGCCGGAGCCACCACCGGATAGACGAGACCAGCGGCTCGGAGACGCGCACTAGGTCTGCTAGGCCGCCTGTGGCTTGTCGCCACTGCCGGCGGAGACACCATTGAGCAGGCCGCATGTTCAGGCGGGCATTTGGGGTCACATGGACGGTGGAAGCCATATGGCCGAGCAGTCTCAGGAAGCGCCTGGCGGAGACCAGGGGCTGGCTGCGAAAGCGGCCGGCTAGGTCCATGAGCCGCTGAGCCCTGTCGAGCGGTAGGTACGCTCGCGCCTGAGGAGTGCGCAGTCTTGCGCCGATGAACTCGAGATCCTGTGAGGGGAGCAAAGTGGACTTTGCGAAGTTTATGACAAAGCCCAAGTGCTGCAGCAGAGTCACCGTGCGGGACGTGGCGTTGGTGACCTCCTGAGCGGACGCTGCTCTGATAAGCCAGTCGTCGAGGTACGGAAAAACATAGAGGCCGTGAAGCCGGAGATGGGCCGCCACGACCGCGAGACATTTTGTGAAGACTCGCGGTGCGGAGGACAGGCCGAAGGGCAGTACTCTGTACTGGTAATGATTTCCTGCCACCACAAACCTTAGGTATTGGCGGTGGCTGGGGTGGATGAGGATGTGCGTGTAGGCATCCTTTAGATCCAAGGAGCATAGCCAATCTCCCTGCTGGAGGTAGGGCAGAAGGATTCCAAGGGTAAGCATTTTGAACTTCTCCCGCACAAGGAACTTGTTGAGGTTGCGCAAGTCCAGGATGGGTCTGAGGCCTCCCGTTCTCTTTGGTATCAGAAAATACCTTGAATAGAAGCCTTGACCTCTCAGGTGGTGTGGCACCGGTTCCACCGCCTGTTCCTGCAGAAGACCTGCTAACTCCTGAAGGAGCAACTCCCTGTGCAGAGGGGGGCGCGGAGGCTCTCCCGGAAAATAGGAGGGAGGAATCTGATGGAAGTGGAGGAGGTAGCCCTCTCGCACGACCTGAAGCACCCAGGCATCTGTGGTGATGCTGGACCACCTGTGGGCGAAGTGAACCAGCCGGCCTCCGGTGCTGGGGGGGACCAGCGGGGGGGGGAGAGGCTATGCTGAGTGAGTCAAAAACCCCCACCCTGCTGAGCAGGGGCTGGCGGTGCAGGCTTGGGGGCTTGCTGCCTACGGGACCCGTTACCCCGTCCCTTGGCCTGCTGGCCCTGTTGGGGAGCTGCAGGGGCCTGATAATGGGGGTATTGTTTGTAGGCAGCTGCCTTCCTCGGGTAAAAGGACTTTTTTCCCGAGCCCTTCTTTTTCTGGGAAGGGGCGGAGGTCTTCCTAGAAAGCCTGGTCCTGGTGAGAGTCTCAGTCTCAATTTGTGCAGCCTTTTCCGCCATGGGCTTGCCAAAGAGGTTTTCGCCTCGGCAGGGGACATCGACCAACTTGTCCTGTACCCAGGGTTCAAGGTCGGACGACTGAAGCCAAGCCTGTCGGCGGGCACCGATGCCGGCTGCGGCTACTCGAGCCGAGGCTTCAAAGCCATCATAGGCTGCTCGGGACATGAACTTCGAGCATTCCCGAATACCCGTGGACAAGGCCAGGAACCTCCGCAAAGGCTCCTCGGAGAGACCAGCGGAGAATCCGGCTAGCTCTTTAGCCAGATCCCTGAGATACATGCCCATGTATAGCTGGTAAGTCTGGACACGACAGGCGAGCATAGAGCCCTGGAAGCACTTCTTGCCAAGGCCATCCAGGTTACGGGCCTCCCTCCCAGGAGGCACCGAGGAGTGCATCTTCTGGCTCTTAAGACAATGCATGGCCGATTCCACTACCATGGAATGGTGTGGCAACTGCGCCTTTTGAAAGCCAGGGCTCTTGCGGACTTGATAGATAGAATCGACCCGCTTGCTCAGGACCGGCGAGGAGGCCGGACTCTCCCACATGCGGAAGAGTAGTCGTTCCAGCATAGGAGGAACCGGCACAGTAAAGTGTTCCCTCGCGGGAGAGTCATACTGGAGGGCGTCGAGCTCCTCGGCTCGAGGCTCCTCCTCGGGATCCGCAGGGAAGGCCAAAGCCTTGGCCATATCCCTAACGAAGTCCGAGAACCGGGCATCCTCCGGGGGGGACTGCTTCCGAGGCTCGGACTCCGGAGAGTCCGATGGGACACACCGAGTCCGGAAAGAATCAGGTGACTCTTCCTCCTCAGACTCCCAGACCGACTCCGACGAGGACTCGGTGGGGTCGGCCCGGGCAGGGAGCGGCGCCAGCCGCCCCGACGCCGAGGGAGTCGGCGTCGGCGACCTCGGTCCCGAACGGGAGGCCGAGGGCGACCTCGGCCGAGGATCGACTCGAGTTTTCATCGACTCGAGGATCGGCTCGGTCTCCAGGGTCGACTTGGACGTCGACGTCGCGGCGGTCGGGGCAGCGGGGGCAGCGACGCCAGCGAAGCCAGCGAGCAGCGCCCGCTGCTGGTCCATGAAGGCAGACAGTCTGCTCTCCAAGGCCGTCAACCTGAGTCCGAGCTCAGGTGACCCAGCAGCCCCCGACTCGGGCCCCGACGGCGTCGGGCCCGACGTCGGCTGTCGCGGAGGCGAGTCCAGAAGGACTACAGGACTTACCCGGGCAGGCATCTCCGACTCCAGGCGAGGTCGCTTCGGGAGGTGTTCCTTCTCCAAGGACCCGGGGCGGCTGTCGGGGCTATGCGACCTGGCCCTCGCGGAGCCAGGAGCGTCCACCGACGCCGCCCTCGCGGGTTTTTCCTTCCGACGATGGTCCCCGGAGGGAGAACCCCGGTCGGAGGAGCTCCGGCGACGGTCCGAGCTGGAGCCCTTTGACACGGAGGCCTCCGACGAGGTCCGGGTACGGCTGGGGTCAGCGAAGATTCTTTCGCGCTGATGCCGCCGACTTCTCAACGCCTTCGAGGACAGTTTGCTGCAGGGCCCACAGATCAATTCCTCATGATCCGGGCCCAAGCAGCGGAGGCAAAGGTCGTGTGAGTCGGTTAGTGACATATTTCGGTCACACCGACCACACCGCTTAAAGCCACTGGCAGCCATCGGGGGAAAAAGGGCCCCTGCGAGGTCAAAGGACCGGGCTGCCAGGGAAAACGAAAACGAAAGCCGAAAAAACGTTAGAGGACTCGAGACCGGCGTCGCGAGTCCGGGCGGGAATCGAAAGAAAAAAGTATAAAATAAGAGGAAAATCAACTTTTTCGCGGGGACAAGACGGGGACGTCTGCAGGGCTCCGCGGAAAAAAGAAGACTGGCTAAGATGGCACCTTCGGGCGGGAAGACGACCGCGCATGCGCGCTGCAATTCCCAAAGGCTTTCTTTGAAAGCTGGGGAAAATTGCTCCGCGAGGGCTCCGTCGGCGCCGACGTCACCCATAAGTGAGGACTGACTTCCTGCTTGGTCCTGGAGAATCTGCTTAATCTGTCTGCCAGGTAGTTGTCCTGGCCTGGAAGGTACACAGCCTTGAGGAGCATGTTGTGCTTGAGGGCAAAAGAACAAAGGTCCTGAGCCTCCCGACAAAGGATCCCGGACCCAGTCCCGCCCTGTTTGTTCACATAAAACATGGCAACTTGGTTGTCTGTCTGAATTAGGACAGACTGTTGAGCTAGGGTAGGAGTGAAAGCTTTGCGTGGTAATCGAATAGCTCTGAGTTCGAGGAGATTGATCTGCTGTACAGCTTCCCCGGGAGACCAGAGGGCCTGGGTGCACTTGCCCAGACAATGAGCTCCCCAGCCTTGTAGGGAGGCATCTGTTAGCACTACTGTGTACCCTGGAATCTGAAAAGGCACCCCTTTCAGAAGATTGGGAGGGTGCAGCCACCATTTGAGGGAGTGCAGAAAAGGTCTGGACACCCTTATTCTGCCGCTGAGGCTGCCTGTGGTCTGTGACCAGTGAGCCTGAAGACACCACTGTGCAGGCCTCATATGGAGCTTGGCATTGGGGGTCACATGCACTGTCAAAGCCATGTGGCCTAGAAACCTCAGGCAGAGTCTGGCAGAGACCAGGGACCTGCAGAGAAACTGATTTGCCAAGGCCATCAACCGTTGGGCTCTGTCTTCTGGCAAGAAGGCCTTTGCCAGGAGAGAGTCCAACCTTGCCCCTATGAACTCCAAGTTCTGGGAGGGGAGCAAAGTGGACTTTGCGAAGTTTATGACAAACCCCAGGCGTTGTAGAAGAGCAATGGCCCTGAGGGTGGTTTGATTGGCCTCCTGACATGTCTGACCCCTGATGAGCCAGTCTAGATAGGGGAAGACAAAGATTCCCAGATTTCTCAGGTAGGCCACCACCACTGCTAGGCACTTTGTGAAGACTCTGGGGGCAGAGGTGAGGCCGAAAGGCAGCACTCTGTACTGATAATGGTTTCCTCTCACAATGAACCTGAGGTACTTTCTGTGGTCTGGATGAATGAGGATGTGAGTGTGGCTATGCTCCTTAGATCTAAAGGATGCGTAATCTCGCTGCTGGAGGTAGGGTAGAAGGGTTCCAAGAGTAAGCATCTTGAACTTTTCCTTCACTAGGAACGTGTTGAGGTTCCTGAGGTCCAGAATGGGTCGAAGGCCACTGGTTCTTTTGGGCACCAGGAAATACCTGGAGTAGAATCCGTGACCTTGCAAGTGGGGAGGCACAGGCTCCACCGCCCTGTCCACCAACAGACCCTGAAGCTCCTGAAGGAGAAGGTCTGTGTGCAGGGGAGGCCTGGGAGGCTCCCCTGGAAAGTATGGAGGAGGCAGTTGGTGAATATGGAGGGCATAGCCCTTGTGGACTATCTCCAGCACCCAACTGTCCCCGGTGATAAGGGGCCACTGGTGGGCAAAGAGGGCAAGACGACCTCCTGTGCAGGGTTGGGAGAGCAGTGGAGGAGAGGCTACGCTCAAGGAGTCAAAAGCCCCACCCTGCTGAGTGGTAGCAGGGGCCTGAGGCTTGGGGGTCCTCTGCCTACGGGGCCCATTACCCTGGCCCTTGGCTTGCTGACCCTGGGGGGCAGCTTGGGCAGCCTAATATTGCGGGTACTGTTTGTAGGCAGTGCCCTTCCTCGGATAAAAGGGCTTTTTACCCAAGCCCTTCTTTTTATGAGAAGGGGCAGAGGGTCTTCCTCGACAGCCTTGTCTGTGTGAGGTGCTCGGTCTCGAGCTGAGCGGCCTTCTCGGTCATGGGCTTGCCAAAAAGGTTTTCACCTCGGCAAGGGACAGCAACCAACTTGTCCTGCACCCATGGCTCGAGGTCCGATGACTGCAGCCATGCCTGGCGTCTAGCTGCGATGCCGGCTGCCGCGACTCAGGCCGAAGCCTCGAAGCCATCGTAGGTGGCGCGGGACATGAACTTCGAGCAGTCCCGAATCCCCGAGGACAAGGAATGAAATCTCTGCAAGGGTTCCCTGGAGAGACCAGCAGAGAACCCGGCCAACTCCTTGGCCAGATCCCGCAAGTACATGCCCATGTACAGCTGGTAGGACTGGACACGGCCAGCAAGCATCAAGCCCTGGAAGCACTTTCTACCGACGCCATCGAGGTTTCGGGCCTCCCTGCCAGGAGGCACCACAGAGTGCATCTTCTGGCTCTTCAGACGATGCATGGCCGATTCCACAACCATGGAATGGTGTGGTAGCTGTGCCTTCTGAAAACCAGGGCTCTTCCGGAGCCGATAGATCGAATCGACTCGCTTGCTTGCTAAGAACCGGGGCCGAGGCTGGTGCCTCCCACATACGGAAGAGGAGCCGTTCCAGCATCGGAGGAACCAGGACAGGGCAGTGGCCATATCCCGGACAAACTCCGAGAACTGGGTGTCCTCCAGGGGGGACCTACTCCGGGGCTCAGACTGCGGTGAGTCCGAAGGGACGCACCGAGTCCTAAAGGTATCAGGAGACTCCTCGTCCTCCGTCTCCCAAGCCGACTCGTCCGAGGAAGAGTCGGGGTCTGACCCCACGGGGCCCTGGAGCACCCGCCCCGACACCGGAAGCACCAGCGTCGACGCCCTCAGTCCCAAACGGGAGGTCGAGGCAGACCGCGACCGAGGTTGACTCCGAGCCACGATGGACTCGAGTATCGACTCGGTCTCCGGGGTCGACTTCGACATCGATGTCCCGGTGGTCGGGGCAGATGCGCCAGACAGGCTGGCCATCAGTGCCCACTGCTGCTCCATGAAGGCAGACAATCTGCTCTCCAAGGCTGTCATCCTGAGACCCAGCTCTGGAGACGCAGCAGCCACCGACTCGGGCCCCGGCTGCGCCAGGCCCAACGTCGGCTCCCTGGGAGGAGAGTCCTCGAGGACTACGGGGCTTACGTGTCCAGCAGACTCCGGCTCCACACGAGGAACTTTGGCAGGCTTCTCCGGTTCCACGGGCCTGGGGTGACAGTTGGGGGTCTTAGACCTGGCCCTCGAGGAGCCAGGGTCCTCCTCCGACGACACCCTCGCGAGCTGTTTCTTCCTCTTGCGTTCCTGGTCGGGGGACCCCCTGTCCGAGGAGCTTCGACAGCGCTCGGGATCGGAATCCCGAGATGTCGAGGCCTCAGACGAGGTCCGGGCCCGGCCGGAGGCTGAGTCCGAGAAAAGCCTTTCCTTTTGCTGCTGGCGACTTCGTAGTGCCTTGGAAGACATCTTTCCACAGGCCCCGCACGACTTAGGATCGTGGTCGGGGCCGAGGCACCGAAGGCAGCAGTTGTGTGTGTCGGTGAGAGACATTAGTTTCTTACACCGATCACACTTCTTAATACCGCTGGAAGCCATCGGGGAAAAAAAAAGAGTCCCCGTGAGGTCAAAGGACTGGCCTTCCAGGGAAAAAAGGGCACGAACGCCAGCCACAAAGGGCAAAAACCAAAAAAGAAGAATCGGGCTCGATACCGGTGTACCGAACCCGGCAGGATGGGAACCGGCGTCGAACCGGGAGAAAAAATAGCAAAAATCGCTGAAAAATCTAATTTTAACCGGGAAAACTGGACACATGTCCGGTGGGCTTCATGAAAAAAAAGAGACTGAGGTAAGATGGCACCTTTAGGCGGGAAGGGAACCGCGCATGCATGCCTGCATTCCCAAGGGCTTTCATAGAAAGCTGGGGAAATGCTCCGCTGGGGCTTCATCGGCGCCGATGACACCCATATGTGAGGACCGACTTCCTGCTTGGTCCTGGAGAATGCTGTTTTATGTCTGGTTTTGAGCAGTGGGGTCCTCCTTGCCTTCACCCATGAAGTTCTCCTTTGTTTAGTGTGCAGCATATGAAGCGAATTGAAACCATTACTCCAGGTCAGCTTTAAGCTCTCTGGATGTTGTATGTGGTGTTTTTTCCCCCAACAATTCACACTAACTTTCAAAGAATTCAAGTATCAATTTTCCTCTTCCCACCACATCCTGGGAGGTTCCTGTCAGTTCCACTAGCAGAAAATGTTTTAATAACATAGCAAACTGTAGTCATAGGAATCCCAAGGTCTTTGGAGATGGCCTTGTATGCCTTTGAGGTTTGATAAGAGTTGCCTAAGACCATCAGAAAGGCTATTATCTTCACCATTGTGAAACTGGAACACGGAATGAATATGGCCATTTTAAGCATTAGCACCATCATTCATTGATTGATTCAAGTCATGAGAATACTGACAATTAATCACAGGTATGTCATTTTACTGCAATGGGAATGTGGTTCTTCTGTTCAAACTGATTTGAATTGTTTATAAGGGTGCTACTAATGAGCATGTCCTAATTGCCAAAGTAAGGCACCAAACCATCTACACCCTATATATTTTTTTAGGGCTCATAGAAAAACATTCAATGCCAATTCCTTCAATTTTGTTGGATTGTCTTGAAAGGAAAACCTCTCGCACCAAACCCTCCTGTTTTCTCTTTTTACAAGGCACTCTATGCCAATATCATAGGAAGCCACTAATATATGAAAATCTCTCCAATACAACTCTCTGTTGCAGAATATATGGGAGGGTGATATTTTCAAATTTTATTCAAAAATTAATACTAATGTCTTGTAGGAACTGTCTCAGACCAAGCGGCTGCCTATATGCTGGGGAGTGAAAATTCAAATCCACCAGCGGCGCCTGTGACATCAATGACTGGTTCCAATTGTTTTTCAATTAGTAACCCCCTCTTCCCAAGTGTTCAAAAAACAGATTAGCAATCTCTAATGATGTATAAATATACACTTAGCTTTTCGGTTTTTGTGCTTCTCAAAAAAAACCTTTAACTTCACAAGTGTCTTTCTGAGACAGTTCCTACGAGACATTAGTATTAATTTTTGAATAAAATTTGAAAATATCACCCTCCCATATATTCTGCAGAGAGTTGTATTGGAGAGATTTTCATATATTAGTGGTATTATATTTCTCCGTAAACAAGACCGAAATCATTTCTTGTAATATCATAGGAAGCAGCATGTGGGACAACACATACAGCAAAACCCACACTTTAATCTTGTTCCAATAATGAATTTTGATTGAAGAAAGATCAATCTACTTCAAAAGCAACACCCATAAAACCAGCATAAGAATCACTGGCACCTCAGGAACAACCAACTTTACTTCTCCTGTGGCTGTAGTTGTCGGTCAACATTAACTCACAAAGCCCCAATAAAATATTGTCAATCACAAAGATCTTAGACCATGTGCGACAGAGCACCAGGTTTCAGGCTCTTGATAACGCAAGGCTCTTCTTCAAGCAGATTGACTAACCAAGGGTTTCCCAAAGGATGATTCTCCCAAAAGCTGTTGAAAGTCAAAAAATGGGTGAGCTCATATCAAGTGTCAGTCTTGTCAATCAAACAGGTTACCCACCCACCAATTTAAAAGTCACTTTGCTTTACACTTAACTTGTGGTATTAAATAGATGTTAAATTAAGTGTAGATAATAGGGGGGGGGGGAGGTCTTATTTTGGCAACTGGGATTTAATTTTGAGTTTTGGACCTCATTCTTTTTTGTAAGTAAATAATTATGTCCTGGCAAATGGCCCAGTTTTTATACTATTTGCTTTTCTAATTGGTCTTGTTTTATTTGATTCTTTTATGTGATAAATATTTGTGCATATATAGTCCAAAGCCATTTCACTGGCCCCTTTTGGTTTTAGGAGATATTAGACATTAAGATGTTGAACTGCAAAGGTACCAAAACTGTACTTGTTATCTTAACAAAATAGACTTAAGTCCCCTCACTTGGTTTACAGCTTGTCATGCTGTGAGGGCTTGTGTACATCAGTGCTGCTGAGGACTAAGCTATCGGTAGCTTAACTACTGGCAGAGTCTCACAAGATGGACAGGCCTCAGCTAAGGGGCCAGACCAAGACCAAGACAAACCACCCATCTGGGCAGCAGCAGAATGGAAGGGTCAGGTGTTGGCAACAATACTAGAATTAACTGCACAGAAGAGAGACCTGGCAATCTACTTCCTTATCTTGCCATGAAAACACAATGGCTAGTCACAACAAAACAAATTGTATTATAGTGCTGGAAGATGAAACCCCTAGGTTGGAAGGCATTCAACTGGCTACTGAGGAGTAGTTGAGGACGTTTCAGAGTAAAGCCAGCAATTATGTAGTTGGATCAGAGCCCTTAGGACATCTGACTGCTGATGGAGCTGCATATGAAATGAGTCAGAAGCTGCAACAATGTCTTACAAATTGGGACACAGAATGTACAAAGCATGAAGTATGGAAGGTGGTCAAGAATGAATGTGTATAACTTGATTTGTTAGGTGTCAGCAAACTGAAATGGACTGGCGTCAGGCACTTTGCATCTGATGAGCACATGCTTTACTAGAAATGAAACACAAAGAAGAAGGTATTGCATTTATAATTAAGAAGAAATTTACAAGAACGGTAATGAAATACAATGCAATAGGTGAACACTTAATTTCTATTTGTCTACAACAAATACCCATCCACATAAACATAATTCAGGTATATGCCCCAACCACAGCTGCAGAAGAGGACGAAGTTCATGAGCTCTATGAAAGAGTACAAGCTGAAACTGACAGAACACGCAAACAAGATATCCTGATAGTCAAGCGTGACTGGAACACAATAATTGGCAACAAAGACGACAGCAAAGTGTTGGAATGGCTTCAAGATGGCTGCAGCTTAGCATTTCTCACTTATGGGGAAAAGGAAGACGAAGTGGCAAGAAGCCCTCCAAGGCCCCCTCTGCTTTACATTTGGTTTCGTCAGTGGGTTCTTTGGACTCATTTCTTGAACACGCACCTCAACAGGCTGGCAATAGACCAGTGAGTGTTTCCCCAGTTGTTTGCTCCTCAGAGCCAGAAAGCTCATTGAGCAGTTGCAATTTATCCTTACCAGAACAGCGAAAGTCTGTGTTGGAGCCAACTTGCTCAGAAAGTCCAAGTTCATCATGGGCTCCTAAAGTTGGTGTTCTGACGAATCCTGGAAGGCAGACTTCTGAGCAGTCATGGGGTCATCACTGTGATGGACAGCTACACATTGCCGTAGTCAGGTGTTTGGAGCACCCAGCAGGCATGGCCTCAGCAGTGGTTTCTTCGGTGGTCTCGGAGTTGAGTCCTGATAGGGGAGATGGTCCTTTGACAGCATCCTGCTGAATTTATGTTAGAATCAATTTGGTTGGCAAGTCAACAACTTAGGAACTCTTTGTCACAACAATCTGTTTCAGCTCAAGTGAAGGCAAGCTTGTACTCGTACATAGAGCTCCGAGCAAGTTGGCTCCAAAACAGACAAAATACAACCTGCTGTTGTATTTTCTATGC
The DNA here is from genome assembly GCA_033557465.1 of Ichthyophis bannanicus. Taxonomy (NCBI): domain Eukaryota; kingdom Metazoa; phylum Chordata; class Amphibia; order Gymnophiona; family Ichthyophiidae; genus Ichthyophis; species Ichthyophis bannanicus. The sequence goes on along the minus strand of CM066034.1, from coordinate 575,039,717 downwards.
AACAGTAGGTTGGAGAGAGATCTGAGTTGCAGGGGGGTCCATGTCCTCAATAGTGGAAAGAGCCAATCACCTGGAAAACTCAGAGACTGCTCTTTCCAAGGAAGCTATAGGGACGAGGTCACATCTGGAACACCTGGAGAATTTTTCTCAATATCAGAATCTTTACTAACTTTTCTAAATCATCATTTGTTAGTGCTAGAGATATGGTTAAGAGATATATGACTGAGGTGTTTGGTGTTCCTAGTGAGTCTCATCCCCGTTACCAAATTATATTTGCCATCTGGACAGAGATCCTCAGGGATGGGGGAGATTCCAGGGTTGCAGCTGGCTGACTTGCTTGATATCTCAGCTATAGTGAAAGCATTGGGTGATGAACCCTGCAGTCTAGCTTTATTACTGGTAACTTTTTCACTATCTCATACTAGAGTGGTTTTTGAAAATGTTTTTTTCCATAAATAGATGGTTTTGGTTAGAGGGTTTTAGGCTCAGGTTTTCCCAGATCTGCACCGGGCAATCCAGAAAAGGAGGCAAGAGTTCCTTCTCTTACATCGGGTGGTCCGGGAGTTTGTGTGTGTGGGGGGGGGGGGGGTCAATTTTTCCTAAAATTTCCATATAAATGTATTGTCAAGATGCAGACAGCTTCCTATTTTTTTTTACCTATCACAGTTGCTGGTATTCTTGAGTTCCCAGACAGCTACTACATAAGTAGGGAATACTACTGTAAGTTAATTGGTGCTAGGCTGAGGCTTACTGATTCCTATTCCTTTCAAATTGTGGTTAGTAGGTGGTAGTCTGTGCTTTATTATTTCTATTGTGTTTTATGTTACCTATGATGATATTATTGATGGATAGCTTTCCTTTGTATATTTATGCTTGAATTTATTGTAAGATATATAAATATAAAACTTTAAAAAAGGCAGTCATTGAAAAATATGGACTTGGCAACAGAAATGAAGCTGGAGAAAGAATGATTGAGATGCATAGTGTTGGTCTTGCAAAATGTTAACACTTTCTTCCAGCAACACAAGCAGTGACTGTACACATGGACTTCACCCAATGTCTTGTACAAAAGTCAGTGACTACATCTGTGACAGTTAACAATGGAAAAGCTCTATAACATCAACAAAGATAAAACCTGGAGCTACAGATCACCAATTATAAATTTGCAAACTCAAGCTAAAGTTGAAAAAGAGCAAACTACTAATGAATGTAAAAAAAAAAGTGACCTGGAGGATATACCATCAAAATTTAAAGACTACCTGCAAAATGGATTTGCTGCTTTAGATACAAATGACAGAGCTACAGAGGAGTTATGAGATGACATCAAGAAGGTTGTGTTAGAAGAAAGTGAGGTCTCTACAAAAGGTGGAAAAGAAAACAGCCAAAATGGATGACTAAAGAAACTCTGAAAATTGCCCAGAAACACAGAGAAGCTAAAGCTAGAGGAGAAAGAGGCAATCACAGAACTCAGAGATTTCCAACATGCAGCAAGACAAGACAAGGAGAAATACTACAATGATTCATGCAAGGAAATGGAAGCAGAAACTATTAGAAGAACAAGATTAACTTGCATAGCTTTAGGAAAGCTGAAGAAAAAATTCCAGCCTTGAATTCAAATGTTACAAGATGCTCAAGGATCCATGCTGAATGATGCTAAGAAGATCAAGAGAAGGTAGAAAGAATATAGAATCATTATACAATAAAGATCAAGTGATTAACAGCCATTTCAACCTGTACCTTATGATCAGGAACCATTGGTGATGAAAGAAGACATCAAAGCAGCATTGAAAGTCTTATGAAAGTACAAAGCACCGAGTACTGATGGCATTCCCCTTAAAGTATTACAGTAATCCGATGCTGCTGATACCATACTTACAAGGCTCTGCCAGGAAATTTGGAATACATCATCATGGTCAACTGACTGGAAAAGATCTGTGTTTATACCAATACTAAAGAAAGATGACCCAACCTACTATAGAAATTATCACACAATCGTTCTGATCCCACATGCCAGCAAAATTCTACTCAAGATTATTCAGCAGAAACTACAACCATACGCTGAATGAGAACTGCCTAAAGTGCAAGCAGGGTTCAGGAAAGGGCAAGGAAAGACATCATGGATGTGAGATGGAGCTTTGAAAAGACAAAAGAATATCCATATGTGTTTTATTGACTACAGCAAGGCTTTTGATTGTGTAAACCATGAGAAACTCTGGGCCACATTAAGAAGCATAGGTATACCAGAACAACCTTCACTATGCTGATACCACATTACTCAGCCTATGGAAAAAGTCATTCACTATCAACTCCAAAATAATGCAGAGGAATAGTATTCTTCAACTTGCCTTAGAAGCCAATCACTCAATTGTAAAACAAGGTCTCAGATTTCACAAGTGCTACTTCCTGACTGTCGTCATGGAAGAAAAAGCACATAAATACATCAACGACCTTGTGTAAATTTACTTAGAGTGAACCAGTCCTATTATTCAAAACATGTATTCCAACACTTCACTTCAACACTTCAAAGAACTGGGCTAAACTTTTAACTGTTTTACTAGTCTCTTTTCCATCGAGTAAGCCAGTCTTACTTCTCAATAAAATGAATGATTCAATAATTCTATGAACTTTTCACTTGAAAAGGTGCGGCGTTTTTTCGACCCGAGAGAAAGAATGGGGTTAGAGCAAGAAGGGTTTAGATTGAAATTGTAACGTCGGCAGCATCATTGAACATCGATAAAAGTTTATAACAGGATCCCCTGAGGAACCCTAGAAGTGAAACGCGAGATTGGTACCTGAGGCAAGCGTCGGGATCAGGAAGAACAACTACCGAGTAATGATAAGTCCAGCCCAGCCTTTTCAAGTGAAAAGTTCATAGAATTATTGAATCATTCATTTTATTGAGAAGTAAGACTGGCTTACTCGATGGAAAAGAGACTAGTAAAACAGTTAAAAGTTTAGCCCAGTTCTTTGAAGTGTTGAAGTGAAGTGTTGGAATACATGTTTTGAATAATAGGACTGGTTCACTCTAAGTAAATTTACACAAGGTCGTTGATGTATTTATGTGCTTTTTCTTCCATGACGACAGTCAGGAAGTAGCACTTGTGAAATCAGACCTTGTTTTACAATTGAGTGATTGGCTTCTAAGGCAAGTTGAAGAATACTATTCCTCTGCATTATTTTGGAGTTGATAGTGAACGACTTTTTCCATAGGCTGAATTAAATCGTTCCTAAGAAGACCGTGATTTAGTGTAATGATACCACATTACTGGCTAAAAGCAAAGAATCTGAAACATTTGCTTCTCAAGATCACGGAACAGTCTTAAAATGAGTCTGCACCTTAACATTAAGGCGACAAAGATCCTGACAACTGGTAAAATCAATAAGTTCATCACTGATGGAGAAGAAATTGAAATGGTTGACAAGTTTAACTTACTTGGATCAACAATCAATGAAGAAAGGATTAGCAGTCAAGAAATCAGACAACATATTGCTCTTGGTAGAATGGTAATGAAGGACCTAGACAAGATTCTCCATACAAAGATTTGACTTGTCCAGGCCATGGTATTTTCAGTAACAGTGGCTCTACAGTCACCGATAGTGTCTTGTTAAGTTAGCCATCCTGATGTTACCATAACACAAATTTGTATGCCACACTATATTGTACCATTATAATTGTCCTTTTGAATGTGTTAGATTTGTAGTTTTTTTTATATGTGCTAAGTTTCTGCTTTCAAGGTTTTATCATTTCACACTACTCACCAATTTATTGATCATTGATTTTATTTCTTCTTCTGTTGGGTTTTATGGTTTTTACTATGTTTGTTCAAATTTCTAATTGTCTTATTGTTTTAATAAATATTTATAGAGGTCATTAACTCCTGAAAAAGACCTCCCAGCCAAAAACACGTATCAGTTTGACCTCCTAGTCTTCAATAAAGATCTCTTTTCATGGTTGGTCTCTTGTCCTGCTTTTTCTGTGCCTGATTCTAAACGCACATATGTCAGCCCAATTGTGCATACTTTCACTGTGGGTATGCATGGAGAGGAGTATGGGCAGATCACACAAGTAAATGTAGTTAGTGACCTGTAGCAGGTGTTCTCCATGAAAAGCAGAAATAAGCCCTCACATATAGGTGACATCCCCAAGCAATCCTGCATGGGAATGCTTCCCAGCTTCCATAGGAAGCTTTAGGAAGCTCTGTCACGCATGTGCACCTGCCTTCCTGTCTGCCGGAGCCATCTTTACCTCAGTATGACGACAAAGCTTAAAAGTAACAACTCCACAGGGAGGTAGGAGTATAGCGAGGACATACTCCTACTGTTCATGGAGAACATCTGCTATAGATGAGTTACTACACTTTCTCCATGAACAAGCAGGAAGTCCTCACATATGGGACTCCCCAGCTACAGGCTACCGAAAAAGTCCAACAGGGCAACTAAATAGGAGAACCGGAACAAACAGTATGAGTAGTCCCTCTGAGGGACTCATTCGATTCAGTGTCCCTAGCAGACATCAACATCGGGAAGACTTTACGGTAGCCTGGACAGACAGAAGGGCCAGTGGAAAGGAGTTTTGGTCCCTCCCTCCTCTGACACAACCTACATCAGAGAAGGGAGGGAGACCCCAGAATTGCATACAAGCATGGAGATGAAGGACCCCCATTGGGTTTTTCTGCTTTAAATTGGAAGTCAGGTCTGTTTCGCTGCTGCCGGTGCCACTGCCACCGAGAACACAAAAAGTAGCAATGACAACACAATGAACCCTCCACAGGAAGGTGGTAGACTGCATCTTTCTGATGTTGGACAGTCCAGAGATTGACTTGTTTGCCACCTCAGACAATGCTCAGGTGCATTTCAGGGAGGTGTCCTGCTGGCCTCCAATGCCTTCCTCCTGGACTGCGGAGGCGGAGGGGGGAGCTGAGGCCGGCAGCCCAAAATGCACCCCTAAGCCTTTGTGCCCTGGCACCATCTTCACTATTAGCAGAATTGGGGAGTATGCATATAATAACCACAGCCCACGAGGAAGGCATTAGAAGCCAGCAGGTCTCTGGATGCCTCCCTGAAGCAGAAACACTTGGTTCTCGGAGTCATGGCCTGGCACAGGTGGCACTGTCATGGTCCAGGCAGAGGCAGTGCAAGCAGCAGTCATGGGTGTTTGCGATAGACATGGTCTGACCGCAGCGGCTGCACTTCTTGAACCCACTGGGGGACATGGTGGGAGACACCCAGTGGGGGTCAATGACCCCTGGGCAAAAGGGGGCACGATTGCGAGTCGAGGCAAGCCTTGTCAAAAAAGAAGGGAAGAGCCAAGGACAGCATCAGCTCGAGGCAGGAAGAGGAACCAGTATGCAAACTGAGAAAAACAACTTTTGAGGATAATTTTTAAAGGATTCTTCCAAGGGAAGAGGACATACATCCGTTGGTCTCCACAGAAAAAAAGGAGACTGAGAAAGATGGCACTCTTGGGTGGGAAGGGGACCATGCATGTGTGGTAGCATTCCCAAAGGCTTTCTGTGAAAGTTGGGGAAATGCTCTGCGTGGGCTCCATCAGCGCTGACATCACCCATATGTGAGGACTGACTTCCTATTTGTTCCTGGAGAAAGCACAGTTACTTACCTGTAACAGGTGATCTCTGGGAACAGCAGGAATAAGTCTTCACATATGGGGTACGTCGGTACCGACGGAGCCTGCGCGGGAACGCTCCCCAGCTTCCCAAAAAAGGAAAGCTTTTGGGAGCATCCCACAGCGCCTGCGCGCTGCCTTCCCGCCTTTCCTAACCGCCTCTCCCCAGTTCGAGTTTTAAAGCTGAGACAAAGAGAGAGAGGAAAGGAAAAACAGATAGAGAGATACAACTCCTAGGGGAGGTGGGTGGGTTGTGAAGACTTATTCCTGCTGTTCCCAGAGATCACCTGTTACAGGTAAGTAACTGTGCTATCTCCAGGAACAAGCAGGAATGAGTCTTCACATATGGGGACTCCCTAGCTAGAGATGCCTGGGAGATCCCCAAGGTTATGAGACCCTGTGAAGGGCTTTATCTCCTCCTATGGATCTCAGGCATCCATTCAGGGAAGGAGGGCAGGAGTTGATTAAGCATGGAACAGGTGTTTGAGAACAGCCTGACCAAACAAGGCATCCCGGCGGAAGTCCTTGTCCAAACAGTAATGGGCTGTAAAGGTATGAACCGAGGCCCAGGTGGCCGCTCGACAGATCTGATCGATGGACACAGAATTTAGATGAGCCATAGAGATGGCCATGGCCCTCACATTATGAGCTGTGACATGGCCTTCCAGAGAAAGGTTCTTACTCTGGTAGGCGAAAGAAATACACTGAGCAATCCAATTGGACAGTGTCCTCTTAGAGACTAAGTCCCAAATGAGAGGGATCAAAGGCAACAAAGAGTTGAGAAGACTTTCTATGTTGCTGTGTCCTTTGTAAGTAAAAGGCAAGAGCTCTCTTACAATCCAGGGTATGAAGATTCCTCTCTGCACTTGATGCATGAGGACCTGGAAAAAAGACAGGTAAATACACCTCTTGATTAAGATGAAAAGGTGAAACCACTTTAGGCATAAAGTGTGGATTGGTCCTAAGGACTACCTTATCATGATGGAACCTTGTATAAGGTGGATTAGCCACCAAGGCCTGCAGTTCACTGATGCGGCGAGCTGAGGTGACTGCAATGAGGAAAATAACCTTCCATGAAAGAAATTTCAAGGAGGTGGTGGCTAAGGCTTCAAAAGGTGGCTTCATAAGCTCACCAAGAACCAGATTTAAGTCCCATGCCACCGGAGGAGGCCTAATGGGAGGTTTAGTTAAAGTTAGGCCTCTCATGAATCTTGCAATAAGAGGATGAGAGGAAATAGGCTGTCCATTGATAGGCTTAAGGGATGCTGCAATTGAATTCTCTATTGGAATATCTCCTGCATCTCTCCAATGCAGTCCTCAAGACGAATTCAGTAAGGGTCCATTTGAGTGCTAAGGTAGTGCTAGAGGGTCAAGACCCTTCTCAGCACACCAAATGGAAAACCTTTTCCATTTAAAAGCATAGGAACGTCTAGTAGAAGGTTTTCTGGAAGCATGGAGGATATTCTTCACCTGCTGAGACAGATTCCAACCTTGAAGGTCTAGGCCTTCAGCAACCAAGCTCTGAGGTGAAGGGACTTGGGGTTTGGGTGCCACAAAGTCCCCTCCTCCTGAGAAAGAAGGTCTGGAGCAGCTCCCAAGTCTAGGGAGGGAGCTTGAGAGAGATGCAGAAGTAGAGGGTACCACACTTTGCGTGGCCAGCATGGAGCTATGAGGATCATGGATCCTTGATCCCTCTGGAGCTTGAACAGTCTTGGGAATTAAAGGAATGGGTGGAAAGGCATACAGGAAGTCTTGACCCCAGTGAAGGAGGAAGGCATCCTTGGCCTGAACTCCCTGACACGGAATTCTGGAACAGAACCGGGGAAGTTTGGCATTCCACGGACTTGCAAAGAGGTCTATGTCCGGGGTTCCCCACTCTTGAAAGATTCTGAGTACTTGGTCCATGTGCAGGGACCATTCGTGTGGAAGCAGAACTCGACTGAGTCTGTCTGCCCAAGAGTTTTGGATTCCTGGGAGGTATACGGCCAGGAGATGGATTTGATGCTCTCTGGCGAAGGCCCACAATCTTAAAGCTTCATTGCAAAGCGACAGAGAGCCAGTTCCTCCTTGCTTGTTTATGTAAAACATGGCTACCTGATTGTCCGTATGAATGAGGACTGTCTTGTAGCTGAGCAGGGTATGGAAAACCTTGAGAGCTAGAAAAACTGCTCGGAGCTCCAAGTGGTTGATATGTAGAGAGGTCTCCTGTGGAGACCAAGTGCCCTGAGTGGAGAGGTCTTGTAGATGAGCTCCCCAACCTGTTTGGGAGGCATCTGTTGTGAGGGTTGCCTGGGGCAACAACTGTTGGAAGGGGGACCCCAGCAACAGATTTTGGGTGGACATCCACCACTGGAGAGACCAAAAGAGGCGTTTGGAGGTTGCTATTTGGTCTGAGAGAGCTCCTGATGCTTGAGTCCACTGGGTGGACAAAGTCCATTGAGCTGCTCTCATGTGAAGGCGAGCCTAGGGTACCACATGCACTGTGGATGCCATGTGGCCTAGCAGTTGTAGCATCTCCCAGGCAGTTAAATAGCTCTTTGACTGAATCTGGGAGGCTAACTGCACTAAGCCTTCACTAACTAATCTGGGAGGCTAACTGCACTAAGCCAAAGACTTCATAAAAGCACATAAACTCACAAATAGAGCTTTTTCTCATGCAGCTCCAACAATCTGGAATTCCCTCCCAGATGATTTAAGAATGCTAACCGAGATCATCGAATTCCGCAAAAAAGTGAAAACCTCTCTCTTTTCTAAACATTACAACAACTCAGATCATCCCTCAATAGACTTAGATAATGGCTAACCAGTTTTTATCTAACAAATCCCAAATGACCTACACATACAATTCTTCATAGCTGATACTGTACTTTGAATAACGCTCAAGTCCCACATAATGTGTATTTGTACATAATGTATATAGTTTACACTGTTCTATACTGTTCTGTATTAACACTGGTTGTTTATCTTATTGTTTTTGGTCACATGATGTTTTATGTAAAACAAACTCCGATTTGTTAACTGTTGTTTATTGTGAACCGCAACTGAACTATGGAAGATGCGGTATATAAATCATTGTTAAATAAATAAATAAGCGTAGGCAACGGGCCTGAGGAAGATAGGCCCTTGCAGTGGTAGTATCTAGCCAGGCCCCTATGAACTCTAGGGACTGAGTAGGGGTGAGCTGGGACTTTGGGAGGTTTACCACAAGTCCCAGATACTGCAGAATGCGCCTTGTGTAGTCTAGGGAAGTCTGGGCCTCTGAGATGGAGCTCGGATGAGCCAGTCGTCCAGGTATGGGAATACAAATATTCCCAGAGTGCGTAGAAATGCAGCTACTACTGCCATGCATTTGGTGAACACTCTTGGAGCAGAGGCCAGACCGAAAGGAAGCACCCTGTATTGGTAATGCTTTCCTTGGAAAAGAAAACGGAGGAACCTTCTGTGAGATGGATGGATGGATGAGGACATGTGTGTACGCATCCTTGAGATCTAGAGAACAAAGCCAATCCTGACTCTGAAGGTATGGAAGGAGAGTGCCCAGAGAAAGCATCTTGAATTTCTCCTTGCATAGAAATTCTCTGAGGTCTAATATGGGTCTGTAGCCCCCTGTTTTCTTTGGGATCAGAAAGTAGGGGGAGTAAAACCCTGACCCCTGTTGAAGAAGGGGTACTTCTTCTATTGCCCTTTGGGCAAGAAGGGTAGACACCTCCTGACCTAGGAGGTCGAGGAGAGATGTTGGAGAATTGAAATGTCTCACCATGGTGTGGGGAGGAAGGTTTGAGAAATGAAGTTTGTAGCCCTCTCTTATGATGGAGAGGGTCCACTGCTCTGCTGTAATTTGCTCCCATCTGGGAGCAAAATGAGCTAACCTTCCTGGAATGGTGAGAGGCTCTGGTTGTTTTAGAACCAGAAAGGCTAAGTTCTCTAGCATTAAGTCAAAAACCCTGAGGAGGCTGAGTCTGCTGAGTTGCAGCAGCCCCTGTAGGCTTAGGCCTGGCCTGTTTAGGTTGCTGACGTTTAGCAGCAAAACGACCTGTAGAAGATTGTTGGCCAGAAGATGGAATCTGCTTTCCTTGAAAAAAGACTTCTTGAAAGGCTTTTTCTTGGCAGGAATGGAGGTTGACTTTGAAAGTCTATCCAAAGCAGAATTTTCTGCATCCATTTGAGTGGCTTTTATTTGCCAATCTTTGCCAAACAGGTTTTCACCTGTACAGGGAAGATTTCCCAAGCCATCCTGGACCCAAGATTCTAGATCAGAAGCCTGGAGCCAAGCAATTCTGCGAGCAGCTATGGCAATGGCCGAAACTCTGCTAGCACCCTCAAAGGAGTCAAAAGCTGCACGGTTGGAAAACTTTGAAATATCCTGAGTATGCTTAAGCCAAATAAGAAATTCTTCCCTTTTATCCTCTGGAAGAAAAGCGAGGAAAGTGTGCAGCTTATCTGCAACTTCTTTCAGAAACATACCCATATAAAGACTATAGGAGTTGATTCTGGCAATGAGCATACTGGCTTGGAAGATTTTTCTACCAAAAGCATCCAAGGTCCTGCATTCTCTTCCTGGAGGAGCAGAGGAGTGTCTTTTTGCACTCTATCTTTTTCATAGCTGACTCCACCACAATAGAATGGTGAGGAAGCTGTGTTTTATGAAACCCAGGACAAGGAGGGACACGGTACATAGTGTCCAATCTACGAGAATGAGGAGAGATCGTGAGAGGAGTCTCCCATAAGTCAATCATGTGATCATAAAGAATCTCATGAATTGGCAAGGTGACTGCCTCCTTAGGAGCCTTAGAATAACCTAAAATATCCAATTTTTTAGCTCTAGGCTCTGATTCAGAGGTTACTGAAATAGAAAGTCCTTTAGCCACTTCTCTTATGAAGTCTTGAAAGGACAAGTCCTCTGGAGGAGACATTCTTCTTTTTGGAGAAGAAGGCTCTTCAGGAAGAGCTATAGATACTTCAGCAGACTCCTCCGATGCATCAGTGTCTTCGGAGGAATCAAAGTATCGACTGTCAGGGTGCTCTCCCAAAGCTCTGTACGCGTATCGAGCAGTATCGACATCGGGCCCGGTTCGGTACCGATGGGCATCCCTGGACAGGGAACCGCTGCAGTCGGCATCCTGGTCGATGTCGATGCAGACGGTACCGGTACCGACACTGGTGCCGGTACCGGAGCCGATACCAACAACGGAGTTTGTTGTGGTATCAGCGGCGTCGCAGCTTGAATGAAGGCCGTGATAGCCTGCTGCATGGATAGAACATTCTGATCCATCGACGCCATGAATGCCTGGAATTCGGTACCGGAAGGTTGCGCCGGTACCCCAGAACATTCTAACAGGTGATCGGTCGAGGCCGTGCCATTGATGTCAACCTGTAACCCCATAGGAGGAGCTTTGGAAGCTGGAGCTTCCCGCCGGGGTTGTTTTGCTGGTGCGGAATCCTCGAGGGCAAGCCCGGAGGCATCTCGATGCTTGGAAGGAGATCTACCCTTCGAGGACCGGCTGGATTTATGTTTGGTTACCTGAGATCCATGGGAGGAAGTAGAGGCCCTGGAAGACGTCGATGCCACAGAAGCTGCATCAGAGGGAAACAGCACATGGAGCTTAGCTGCTCGGTTCTGTAAACCTCGTTTAGACATCAAGGAGCAGGACGGACAATCCAAAATGGAGTGGTCAGGACCCAAACATTTAAGACACCATTCATGGGTGTCGGTGACAGAAATAGTACCGCTGCACTTAGTGCATTTTTTAAACCCGGAGGCTGGTTTTTCCATGAGGAAAATTTCTCGTGAGGCCTAAGGCCCAAAGAGGAAAAACACACTAAGTGAGGGAAAAATATGTTTTTTTTTTTTTTTTTATAAGAAAAGAAAGACCAGCGGTACCGGTCCGACGTCGGGGAAGGCAGACGCGCGACCAAAGAAATAAAATAAAACAAAACTTCTTCAGCGGTGACAGGAACACGACCTGCTGGCTCTGCGGAAAAGAAGAACTGGGGAGAGGCGGTTAGGAAAGGCGGGAAGGCAGCGCGCAGGCACTGTGGGATGCTCCCAAAAGCTTTCCTTTTTTGGGAAGCTGGGGAGCGTTCCCGCGCAGGCTCCGTCGGTACCAACGTACCCCATATGTGAAGACTCATTCCTGCTTGTTCCTGGAGATATAGATGTTACAGTCAAATGTCAGATCAAAGAGGCATTTCATTTTCACTTCATGTTCCAATTATATTGTTTGTTTTCTTTGTTTGTTCACACTATAGCATTTTATGCATGCTAATTCATTTTAGTGCATACAATCTTTTTTGTGTCATTTTGGCTCAGAAATAGCACAAAGTGAATTACATGTGTCATTGTTATTTCCTGCCACTTTTTAAAAATTTTTTAAAGAATTTTAATGTTAATTATACATCCCATATACCAAGTAACCACAGAATACTCATGACAGAATCAATATAAATGATCAATCCAATCCATAACAGCCCACATTATGGAGGGTAAGGCATCCTGGATTAGAGACTAAACAAATTACTGCACACATATCTCATGTTATTAATGGAAATAAGGCATTTACATGGGAAGCGCAGAGAAAAGGACCCTCCCACAGCCAAAACACAAGGCTTCAGCTGCTGGAAGGACCTCCTCTGCATCTGGCAAGAAACGTCAGGAAATATTACTATCTTTTGGCCTCAAAAGGCAAAATCCTTCTTGTGAAAATAAAGCCACAAGATAGACAATAAGAGTAGAACACAGAAATCCATCAGTAGATGAATGAAGAAAATTGGTTAAATCTATAAGGTCTGCAGAGGCCTCTAAATATTTCACCATTCTCCCCAGAAACCCCAGGAGGAGGGAAAATGTAAAAAGGCCCTGAGGCCATAATTGTTTCAGGCTCAGGGATCAGTAGGATCTCCTTACAATATTTCTGGAATACCACAGTTGTGGATAAACAATGTTGTGGAAAATTTAATTCATAGACCTCAAGTTGTTTTCTAATAATTCAATTTACTTAGAAAGCATAAAACTGTCTTTAAGCCCAGAAGTCCCAGCAGAGTGAAGAGAGCCCTTCTGGCCCTCCAGCCTGTTGAGGAACAAGAGTCAAGGATTTATCCACTAGTCGAAACTTCTCTACAATTTATTCAGAGAAACTCTGTAATAGCACATTAGTCTTATATAGATGCCAGATATCCAGAAGCATGACATCCGCCACTGGAGCTTCCAAAGAGGATAACACAGGCCTCTGGACAGCTTTCACTTGAACCACTGATGCCACAACAGGAACTTGTGGCAGTCCCATGGCAAAGGCACTTTCCAATAGCCTCTCTGATGCCTGTTAAGGGAGAAAAATTCCCATCCAAAGCAAGCAATCTTTCCCCCAGATTCGGTGGAGTTCGTGCTATAGGGCTTAAGGAGAGCACATGTCTGAAGTAGGAGAGTTCTCCAACCATAAAAAGCAAAAGCATAATATTGAAACAGACACTTTTAAACCACACAACCCTGGCAAGTGGGAAGAAGTGTGTAGAACAAAATTCATGCAAAATACAGGCAAGCCAGTCATCAAATGCTGGTAAGCAATGAGCACAAATGCTCAAAGCTCAGCCAACGAAGTTCCTGACCTGGAAGTCCTAATGGTGAAAATGGACTTGACATTGTGGCCATTACAGAAACATGGTTTAATGAGTCACATGAATGGGATATACAGTAGCCATAGTTGGTTATAATCTATTTAGAAGAGATAGCGAGGGTAGAAAAGGAGGAGGAGTAGCGCTATATGTCAAAAGCAGTATTAAAGTTGCTAAAATGCAGGGGGCATGGGGAAAAGAAGCAGCACTGTGTATTGTGTTAGAAAGAGGAGATGACACTGTCAGCCATAGTGGTGTAGTCTACAGGCCTCCAACTCAAACCAAATAAATGGATAGCAAATTGATTATTGATATGGCAAAGACAGGCATGAAGGGGGAAGTGATCATACTGGATGACTTTATAATCTACCCAATGTGGATTGGAATATTCCTTCTGTAAATCTGGAAAGAAGTAAAAAAAATTGTGGATGCCTTCCAAGATGCATTACTTAGACAAATGGTGATGGAACAGACCAGGGAAAGCTCAATGCTGGATGTAGTCACCAACAGAGATAGTGTGTCGAATATCCAGGTGAGTGCCCATGGGAGCAGCAGCGATCATCACACAGTGTGGTTTGAGATAAAAGCCAAGGTGCAGTCTAATCACAGCAAGCTCAAAGTCCTAGACTGCAAAAACACAGACTTCAGTAAAATGGCCAAGTAACTGAAGGAGGAGTTGGCAGGGTGGGAGGGGATAAGGGAAGTGGAATTGCAATGGGTTAAACTAAAGGAGGCAATAAAAGGGGCAACAAATACATATGTAAGGAAAGCAAATAAAAACAAGAGGAAAAGGAAACCTATTTGGTTCTCCAAAGAACTGGCTGTACAAATAAAGGCAAACCCCCCCCCCCCCAGTTTTCACAAAATTCAGACGTTCACAAATAGAGGAACACAGAAAAAATACAGGATCAAACGAAAAGAGACAAAAGGAGAAATAAGGATAGCAAAAGCAAAGACAGAAGAAAAGATGGCTAAAGATGTGAAGTATGGCGACAAAACCTTTTTCCAGGTATATTTGGGAGGAGGAGGAAAATCAGAGGTGGTATTTCAGTGCTCAAAAGTGCTGGGAACGGATTTGTGACAAGTGACATTGAAAAAGCAAAAATGCTGAATACTTCCACTCTGTTTTTACTAAAGAAAATGCTGGAGAAGAAGGATCACCTGTGATTGACAAATATACAAATGGGAATGGAGTAGATACCACACCATTCACAGAAGATGTGTTAGAATAGCATGCAAAACTAAAAGTGGATAAGGCAATGGAACCAGATGGGATACATCCCAGGATACTGAAAGAGCTCAGAGAGATTCTTTAAGGGCCATTAAATGATGTTTTTAAATAGATCCTTGAAGACAAGAGAAGTTCCACAGGATTGGAGAAGGGCTGATGTGGTACCTCTTCACAAAAGTGGTAATAGGGAAGAAGTGACATGCTAGAGGCCAGTAAGCCTTACCTCGGTGGCAGGAAAAGTAATGGAGGCGTTCCTGAAAGAGAGAATAGTGGAATTTATCGAAACCAACAGGTTGCATGATCCAAGGCAACATGGTTTTCCCAAAGGACGATCTTGCCAAACAAATCTGATTGAGTTCTTTGACTGGGTGACCAGAGAACTAGATCAAGGGCATGCGTTGTATGTGATCTACCTAGATTTCAGCAAAGCCTTTGATACCGTTCCTCATAGGAGGCTTATCAAACAGTATGGGGATGGATCC